>CM066616.1:5000000-10000000 GCA_033884665.1 Argynnis bischoffii washingtonia | reverse complement strand
TTTGGAAAACAAAGACTTCAATTAAAAACAAAACATAAAAATTAAATAACACATCGACCAATCAAGTTTCCACAATTAAAAATTCATAGGTGCGAGCGAGCATATAAAATAATACCTAAAATAAATTACCTAAAAATAAGTACAGTACAATTACTCTACTCGCAGTATTAATTTGTTAATAATTTATCCTTAAATATCAATACATTTAAGGATAAACTATTAACATATTAATACTGAAGCATATGTTACAATAATAAGAAAAAATATATAAATTAAAACCATATTAATAGATAATAATTAATAATTTTTGTGAATGTTTTAAATTTGATTTAATTAATTATCATTAATAAAAATATGCAAAGTAAAATTAATTATAATTAAAATTTTCAAGCTAAGACATTTCCTTAATTTGTTTTAAAATTAAATTCTGTAAGGAACCTGTAAAATAATCAATTGAACAGAATTTTTTGTTGTATACAACCATGAATGATTAATGAAGGCATTTTGTGTATATTTAATACGTGTAGTAGGTAAATTAAATAAAGATTTATTTCGCGAAGATTGTCTTGGACATCGGAAGTTAAGGCAATTAAGAAGAAATAAAAAAATCAATAATATTGTGTAGCAACTTCCGCAAAAATGTTTGATCCTATACCTTACGACGTTTTTTCAAAGAAGTCAATTTGATCAATAACGGAACACCTAAATTTCAAATGCTTTAAGAATTTTGTCTGAATTTTCTCTATTTCTTGTATGTAAACTTTGTACAGAGGTTTCCAAATCACCGACCGAATTCTAGTAGAGAACGAACGAATGCATTCAAAAGAAGAGTCGAGGTGGAAATATTTTTAAAATCCTTAAATTCTGAGAGCATGCGATAGGCTTTATATTTCTAATATCTTTAAAAATTCTTTATTTTTCAACAATAAATTATGATTATTATGTTTTATCAATATATTTGAATGGAAATGTTACTTGGGTACGAAGCCACGGGCAAAGGCTGTTAGTTATAATAACTAACTACATAACTAAGTTATTGAACTTAAATACACATTCTCCTTCTGAGTAGGAAAAGCTCATAGTCTAACCAAGAAAGCTGCCAACATTGGAGTCATCCCCAACTTCTAGGCACTAAGTTCCCACTTCCAAATGTTTTCACCCCAAGCTCTACTAACATGGAACCCACGCTCGGTGATTTGGGTGCTGAACCGAAAGCCAAATGCTAATTAGAATAAAAAAATATATTATATGACGATTATCCAAAAAATTAAAATATTTACCATATTTAATATTCATACAATCAATCAATTCAATTGAATCAAATTAGTTAAATAACTTAATACAAGTATTAAGAATAAAGTTGCTAAATGAATACCTGTATTGTAAGTATTCATTTCGCCGTAAATCTGATTTATTTTAGTATTCTAGTATTTATTTAACTTGGTGTTACCCATCTCTTTACACAAATTGGAAATCATTTTTTATGTCATCATAGGGGTCAGCTAGCGAATGTGTCTTTGTGACGATGCTAGCTGCAAGAGCTGCGGGCATCAAGCGATTGAAGCATCAATTTCCCAATGTTGATGAGGGTCTCTTGCTGTCTAAGTTAATCGCGTATTGTTCAAAAGAAGCTCACTCTTGTGTTGAAAAAGCTGCTATGATGAGCTTTGTTAAGCTTCGCATTTTACAACCTGACGAGAATGGAAGTCTAAGAGGAGACACTTTAAAGGAAGTAAGTATTTTTTTTTGGCTATGTTAAGATTCATGGATTGATTGAATAAAAAATATACTAATTTAAGTAGATAAGTAAATTAGTCAAGAAATCGTTCTGACTTGCTACGAGCATTTTTTGTATTGCATTTATATATTATAGTTAGTTATTGTAATACTTTTCAATATTAATATACATTTTAATATGAAAATTAGTCAGTAATTATTCTAATTTATTTGTAATTGAAAAAGTAAATCGCGTCATATTGAGACCTCGTCGCCGCGCCGCCTCCGCGTCGGGCGTTTAATGAATCGCCAGTAGATTCCGGAAATACGTGGCGAGCTTCATCGTATTGTGCGGCGCTTTCTATGCCGCGAATACTGAAAATTCATCATTTAACCCTCTTATGAAAGAGGCGATTTAAATAAAACCCGTTCTGATTCAAATTAGGTTTCTTGATTGAATGCGTTTATCTTTAAAAGAAATATTGTTTCAATTCAATTAAAAGACAATTTAACACTATATAGATTTTTTTCTGTTTTAAACATATATACTCTCCGACGTGCTAAAGGACGGTCTCTTTGAATAAAAACTAAATCGATTTTTTATAGGCTATGGAGGCAGATGAAGAAGCAGGCTTAGTGCCATTTTACGTAGCAACTACTCTAGGAACTACAGGACTCTGTTCTTTCGACAATTTGTCTGAAATTGGGCCAGTAGTACGAAAATTTCCTTGCGTGTGGCTTCATGTAGACGCTGCGTACGCTGGAAGTGCATTCCTCTGCCCAGAACACAAGTATCATTTAGCAGGAGTTGAGTACGCTGATTCCTTCAATACAAACCCAAATAAGTTTATGCTTACTGCATTTGACTGTTCTCTTATGTGGGTAACCAATCGAATTTTACTTACATCGGCCCTTGTTGTGGACCCACTTTATCTACAGCATGTCCACGATCAGACCGCAATTGATTATCGTCATTGGGGAGTACCCCTCAGCCGGCGTTTTCGATCGCTCAAACTATGGTTTATGTTAAGGAGCTATGGCATCTCCGGCTTACAGAAATATGTTCGACTACATTGTGAACTTGCTAAGTATTTTGAGCAACTAGTTAAAAAAGATGAAAGATTTGAAATATGCAATCAAGTTATGGTATGTATCTACACAATCTACTTATTAATAAAATACCTACCTTTGTAAAATGCATATGCATGAAAAATCATTTATATTTTAATTTACATGTCTATCTCATATATCAGTGTAGTTTACTAAAAACATAATACATACTATTCTTATAATTTATTATTATTATTAATTATTAGAGTCTTTTTTACTTACCTATACCTACATAAAATAAAATTCTGAGTCAAATCTGTATTTTAAATATTTTTTGGAAAATCTTAATGAAATAGTTATTATTATCGATACAGAGACCGAATCTATAACTTTTAAAATTTTTGTATGTCTATCTGTCTGTCTGCCTGGGAAAGCATCACGAGAAAACGACTGGACAGATTTTTATGAAATTTGGTATGGTGATAGCTAGTTATCCGGGTCAACATATAGGACACTTTTAACTGCGATTAACTACTGCGAAACTTCAGGAAAATATCTCATCTCTGAGAAATATACCAAACCTTAAGACGTAACTAGGGACGAACTCGAGCGGAGCGAGGGTGAGTCGCTAGTCTGTAATATATATGTAAAGTAGTAGCTAACACATATACATCCATACACTAGGCGATCGTCATTGAATTTAACGGAAATGTTATATGTCAAGATAATTCCAGCCAAAAAATACCAATTTTCATGGCAAACGCTTTCAAAATTAAAGCGCTATAGTGTTAGTCTAGAATTCCGATATATGTGGTAGACTTCTCACACTTTTTTCAGGAGGAATATATTTCATAAACCACAAAACATGTTAACAAACATTACTCCGGGGGGTTGTCACCGAAAATTTGCAAATATCTGGTGACAACGCCGCCTTAAATATTTCGTCAAATATTTCACCTGGAAAAAGAGTGAGGGATCGGTATTTCGTGGTAGATTAACCCGTTACAATCACACGCGTCAATCTTAAAGCCGTTTCCCGACTGTCATATAAAAGATCATATAACAGTAGGGTGCGCCTCACCCGCGTCACCCCCTGACGATTGATCTGTTTAGACGCCTTGGTTAGGCAATTCTAAAGATTAACAAATAAGGCAGGATTTTTTTACCATATTATGTATTACATAATTATATTTATTGTATTCTTAGGAGTATATTTTACATTTTAGATGGGATTAGTTGTCTTCCGGCTAGTTGGAGGACCTGGTGAAACGAATGAGCAAGTTGATGAATTAAACAAGAGGCTCTTGACCAATATTAACGCATCTGGAAAAATTCATATGGTCCCGGCTTTAGTACGCGAGAAATTTGTAATTCGCTTTTGCGTTGTACACCAATATGCAACTCGCGAAGATATCGGTATTTATCATCGATTCGACATTCTTTGCTTTTATAATTGAACTTTATATTAGAGTCTTTCCTATATATTTTTATTTGCATGTACCTTTGCAGAATTTGCATGGGATACAATAACAGAATTTGCGACGGAATTATTGGAAGGACCCGATAAGGAAAGGGTATGTAATATAAACATACAAACGTATCTACAACCTTCTATGGCTTCTGCAGAACAGGCACCAGAAATAGAATACAAAATCCGAATATCAAAATCAAAGAAAACCCCTTTAGCTTTATTAAACAATCTCTTTTGGTGTGTCAGTCGGAGAATAATGCCGGTCTGGATGTTTTCTTCGACTACCGTCTTAACTGGATCGTCATAGGTGTAGACATCCCTACTGCGAATATCGAGGTTGCAATATTATATCAATTATACGTAAACAGCTTAATTACGTACCTAATACGTAGCTATTGCATTTCTCGTATTATATATTTTATTTTTAATCATCCTATTGATTTTAGCCTTAAAGTGAATATTTTTTATATCTTGTAAACATTTTCTTTATGATTATTATTTATTAAATATTTTTTTATAAGAATTTAATTTCTATTTAATTTGTATTATCTTTTTTAGTATTTTAAATAAAAAATTGAAATTAGTCAGTGATTTTATGACGCATTTAAAAATTCCTCCTCTATCACGATTTCTAATATACAGCAGCTTTTGAGCTAAGAATGTCATTCTGAAGAATTTTTTCTACTGTTTTGTAAAAAATATGTTATACCTAACTGATATGACGTGAGAAGTTGTTGAGGTTCCAGGTATTTTTTGAGCTCCAATCTGCCTGTTGTCTCACCATTCCCAAGGTGAAATTAGTCTTTCAAACTTACAAAACATACAAATTGACAAAATACACATTTTTATTGACATATATGACGTGTAAGGTCATAAAAGACACCATTAAGAAAAAGATTTGGTTTCTGGCGAGACGGCCAAATGTGGCTCGCACACTTTGGACACCTACCTGTACACACACATGGGTATGTAGCAGTGACAAATAAAATTATAATAAATAATATTCATTTTTGCAGTGTAACTATTGTATTTTTGAAATATTTTTTTTTAATTTAATTATACAATAATGTTAAATACCTTCAATGAAACACAATTAATTAAATTAAAAATGGGATTGATTATCAGTTATCAGAAATCAATATTTTGGCGATATTTTAGTTCTACACTACATGGGAATCGACGAAATTAATTACCCGATATTATATTTTGTCCCTTTTGCAGGTAAATCCGCTTATATACACACAGAAAAGTATCACCCATTCCATAAGCGTACCTTATTGCTCGTAGCTCATTTTATTTAGATACCTACTAGTTGATTTCTTTAGCGTATATTAGATCGATAGTTAATTACTTTGCAACACCCAAATTATTTAATTTAAAATCTAATTAATTAATTTCTTTCTCATCTGATAAATCATAGTAATAAATCAATTCTGATAAACAGAAAGTGTGTGTGTGTACCTATGTGTCTCTGAATAAATAAAAATCTTATTAAAGTAAATATTAATTAGACTTATACAAATTAATTAAAATTCTGATTATTATATTTTACATAAACACGTTACATGAAATTCACTATGTCGGTTTCGGTATCGGCGGTTCCGTTTTTTTTTAATTAATATAGGTAGGTATTAATCCGTACCGGCAAAAACAGGTATCGGATTTATCTAATAATATAATTTAATTAATTAGTCATCTAATAGTAGAATTTATATGCTATTATGTTTGTTATATGATGATTCTTATATTGTAATGATTTAGGACTTGGATGAGGAAGGAGCTCGAAGGAACCGGGCAGCTCTCGCCCACAAGCGCTCATTCTTCGTCCGCATGGTGAGCGACCCGAAGATTTATAACCCGGCTATCAACAAGACGCCACCGCCGGTGCCCACCGGCGCCGGGAGTCCTATTACTGCTACGCCCGAAAGACCTTCCGAAGCTGGTTCCATACATCTTGTGCCATCCACTCCGTAAGTATTAATTAATAATAGGTATCTATAATGGATACAGATATTCAATATTTCACGCCCAGTTTAATAAAATCTAAATGTATATTAATAATTAATTATGTTTCTCTTTATCTACTTTGGACATATAGATATAGGAGATCTTCGACCCAATATTCAAAGACACTCAAAATTTCCATATTTGTTGTCTTTGAATTTAGTTGATATGAAAGATATACCTAACAGCTACCGACAATTATTTTTAAATCGTATTCTTTGTTTATTGCTTTTAAACGCGCCTTACTAAAAAATAAGAACTTGTAAAGGAAAGATTCTTATTGTCTACGATTGTGCATTCACCAATGTGAAACTATGGTACCTACTATTTTGAAGAAAGATGAATGGCGGTCTACAAAATAGTACAATTTCGTTATAACTACATATAATATTATCTATTGTTTTTATAAAACTATTAATATTTGTAATTTCGTCAAAACTTTACGTAGATAACTCGAATTTTTAAAAACTATGCATAGAAGAATCGGCCTTAGAATATACTAGGTTCTTGGCATAACAAACTTGGAAGTCTTGTAGAAAAATTTGACACATTGTATACATGTGTATAACATTTGTAGGTATATTAGATATATAACAAAAACATAAAAATAAACTGCCTAGAACAACATTATAACTAGAACATTATAAAACATTCAATAATTTCATTGTGGTTAGATCAAGGTATATGGTAATGTCGTTTAAAACTCTATAATCCTTAATGGATTATTAAGGATTATAGAGATTTAATCCATACAAATATTATAAATGTGAAAGTGTGTTTATTTGTTTGTTTTTCTTTCACGTCGAATCAGAGTGACGGATTAGCGTGATTTTTTGTGTGGAGATAGTTATAGGGTTGGATATTTACATATGTATTCAGCCCTTTCTAACGTCCCATTGCTTGTGAGTTGTATTTTCCCGTGATAATGAGATAATCTCCCGCCATAAAAAATAGCCTATGTAATTGGATGGAACGTAAATCTCCAACCCTATAACTATCTCCACACAAAAAATCAAATCAATCGTCACTCTGATTCGACGTTAAAGAAAGACAAACAAATAAACACACTTTCACATTTATAATAATTGTATGGATTGGGATTATTAAGGATTATAGAGTTTTGGATGAGTGGTAGCCCAGTGGTAACGCGCTCGCTTGGGAAACCGAGTGAAGCGGGTTCAAATCCCGGGTCTCGCACCTCTAATATTTTCATGTGCGAATCATTTCCAACATGATTGCCACTTGTTTTAACGGTGAAGGAAAACATCGTGAGGAAACCTGCATGTCTGAGAGAACCTAGCAAGTTTTCGAAAGACATATGAAGTCCGCCAACCCGCACTGGGCCAGCGTGATGGACTATGGCCTGATCCCCCTCGTGCTAAAGGGAGGCCCGTGCCCAGTGGACCTTTTTACCCGCGGACCTTTTGCCCCGCTCTACCCTACCTATATTATATGTATGAAAGTGTGTTTGTTTGATTGAATTGTCCTTCTTTCACGTCGAAACAGAGTGACGGATTAGCGTGATTTTTTGTCTGGAAGTAGATGGAAGGCTGGAGAGTGAAAGAGGGAGAGAGAGAGAGCTTCTATGTATTCCATACTAATTGTTAAAACGTACCTACAAAAATTTTATGTAACACACGTGAAAGCTCAAAATATGTTAAAATACATACATACATTTATAGTCACATCACTTAACTTTCAGGAAACAATCTTCTTGGATAAGTTGGCCGCTGGCATTCTTCTTTCAAAGCGTTGATAATGATGCCAATGATTTGCCGCTGAGGTATGTATATAAACACGTTTTATTTTATTTTGTTACAATAGATTTTTTAAATGAGTAAAAAGTTGTGACTTCGATTATATCCTGCATTAGTGTTTGTTTTCTTAAAAGGTATCTTATCTGAGAAAAGCCTTAAAAAATCTAACTTACAAAAACTTTCTAACGTTTTACGAAGGTTTTATAATAACAAAGTAAATCGTCTTGTAATCCTTTTCAGATTTCGCCACTTAGACACAAAGGTGCGCCTGAAAAGCCCCAATCAAGGAAGACGCGGGTCTTCTCCAGGGGCTTCCCCAGAGCGCCGCGCGCCTTCGCCTTCCGTAAATTGACCGCGCTTGCCTACTAAATGTTGAATCCCTAATATTCTATCATCAATAAATAACTGAGCATTTATAATGTTTTTCATTTTAAATAGCAGATATAAATTTAATGTAAGTAAATATTTAAAAATCTCATCTCCTCAAAAGTATTTATTTAATAATCTTATCTCATCATGATCATAGAAATATACATACGATATATTTTAGAATCATAAAATTATAAAAAGAACTAGTATAATAATAGCTGATCTGTTGTATTAAGTATATATGTTATGGACTTAGTAATTAATAGGACAGTATTCATAATATCTACAAAAATAATTAAATTGATCGGGCTTGATTAATAGTGTCCTTCAGCGATTGAGCACAATAATAAAGAGAAGTATTAACTAAAATATTTTAATACGTGAGTCACATTATTATATCATCATTATCTCGTGCGTGTGTGTGCTGAATAATTGGATTCTGGGTTTGAAATAAAAAATAAGCGTAATGTAGCTCCCGCCTTAGCTTTCTCAACCTACGTTATCAACCCTAAAAATTTTCAAAATTGAATTTCTTGTCAAATATTGCGAGTCGCCAAAAATCCTTTTAAGGCGACTCTTAGACTGTCCAATGGAATGCCTGTGCTTTTTTTCATGATGAAATTCGGTTTGCGCTTTTCGGAAGTTCATCCATACCTACTAATTTGATGTCGAGCGTAACCATAACATTATCAAATTGCCGAACTATCAAGGAAGCAATATTCATAATGCTCAGACACTGATAAATAATGAAATTTAAATAATAGATAAGTACCTAAGTGACCGAGCTTCGCTCGGAGTTCTTTTTTGTTATATCGTATTTTTGAAAATAAAAAAAAACTAAAAACTTGAATAAATACAAAAAAAAAAAACAAAAGTAAAAACTTGTATTCCGACCGGGACTCGATCCCGGGCATATGTTCATATGTCTAACTTGCGGCTTGACCGCTTGAGCACGATGCTTACATCCGAGTGTAAGAAATTATCGACCATATTCTGCGTGGAATAATGCAAAAGAAAACCGCATGAAAACTCGAAAACACGCGTTTTTCCAGACATGAGACTAATCTAGATCAATTTTTCGCTCCCGAAAGCCCCCATACAGCAAATTTCTGCGAAATCGTTAGAGCCATTTCCGAGATCGCTGGTAAATAAAGAAATAAAGATATAAATATACAAGAATTGCTCGTTTAAATATATAAGATAA
This sequence comes from Argynnis bischoffii washingtonia, assembly GCA_033884665.1. Classification (NCBI taxonomy): domain Eukaryota; kingdom Metazoa; phylum Arthropoda; class Insecta; order Lepidoptera; family Nymphalidae; genus Argynnis; species Argynnis bischoffii. The sequence continues at coordinate 9,990,429 of CM066616.1, read as the reverse complement.
TCACTTGGCGCAATTCGATTTGTTATTATTTATTCAGACCGGGCATTATAAATAGTGCCTTAATTTATCACTAGGCCCATAACATATATATTCGGGTTACTATTATTATTGCATAAGTTTATATGCATGTGTGTATGTGCATGCGTGCGTGTTTTTTACTCCTTTACGAGGAAGTGATTGAACGGATTTGGATCAAAGGACAAAGATGTAGACTATGACCTAGATTAACATAAAAGCATCTTACTACGTACCTGAGCGAAGCAGGGATAAGTAGTTAGTCTATAATAGGTATAGTAACAAGGTCGTTTACGTTCAGTAATGACAGTAAATGGCAAAACCATAAGATTGCATGATCGAACATCGCCCAACGCTATCTATTATTGAAGAATTCAAATAAAGGAAATTAACTTTGATTTCCTTTTTGCATTTAAAAGTGGCTGAATGGTGGTGAATAATAGTAGTTGGTGAATTTATTATTTTAGGTACTTACCCTAACCTGAAGTTCAGCTATTGTGCGTTACATAGTTTAAATAAATAATAGACAAATAAAAGAAATTTAAATCAACTAAACGTGTATTTTTAAACATGACATCCAAACAAGAAAATTATCGGCTGCTACTTGCTCAGTACAAAAACGAGTAAAGTGACTAATGTATTCGTGAGAACGGCGGTCATTTTAAGCAATTCATTTTGTAGATCACCTAAATGTTACGTTATACGTATTTACGTTTGCGTTTAAAAATACATGTTTAATTGATTTAATTATTTTTTTTTAGTTCTTATGTTGTAGTAGGTTATGGATGCAACAATGATTTTCTGCTTAAGTAGGTACCTACTTTTGCTTCTAGGTACAGTATGCCACGGGACCGGCTTCTGTAAAATTTATTTTACGCCCGTCGCCCGCTACATAAAATGCCTACGTGTAAACCCGGTTTTGTGACGTACCGTAGTTTCTGTACTCAAACTCCATTTGGCCTCAAAGAGTCTTTTGGTCACATTAAGAAATACCCTGTTTAAAAACTCCAATAGGACCCATCAAAAGCGACAAAAGCCACATAGAAACCAATAAATATTTATCGGTTTCTATAACTCGAAATTTCGAAGTTTTTGGCGATTTCTGTCATTTCTAGTTCTCATACCTTAAAGGTTCCATAGAGCCTTTTGATCCCTACATGAAATATGTAGAATCGATTGACTTACAAAAAAATTGTGTTTTAGCATTTTTTTCGCTAACTGTACGTTTTTTCCAAAATCTGTGAATGCAGTTCAAAATATCTCAAAAAGTTATGGAGGTCTCCTAGGAACGTTTTCCTGTAACTATAACAGTTAAGGTACCTGCCCTTACTGTCCCGTCTCAAAAATCCACCTGTATAGCAGGTATAAATTACTACTTGTTTATTACCTACTTTGCTTGTAAAATTTAGATTTTTTTCTTTTCCTACTTGAGGTTAGCTCGAGTTATAATTAATATTTCCTTGTTCTTGTTTAACGTCTTCTCTGAGAGAACAAAGTGTAATTGAAAAAACCGATTTCAATTTCAGCAGGATGAACTTACGAACTTTTAACTATATTACTATTTTTAAATTCAAAAATTGTATTTTTTAAAATAATGTATTTATTACATATAGGATGATTGTTCCTGTAGAAAGTATAACTAATTTCAAGCAGTATGAGTAGTGATGAACAGGGCGAGTAGTGGTGGTAAGTGCGCAAAAGCAAAATTGTTATCATATCTTTCATTTAGATATATCTTTAGATTTTGTAATTAAGTAAATTATTTCTATACTTATATGGGAATGTAGATTATAAAAATAACACAAAAATACCTTAAAACTTTTTATTAACATAACACCATTTATAATTAGACTAATACATGGCTTTTCATTTCTCCATCCCAACCCACTGTGTGTAAAATATTTTTATCCTCTGTATCCCATGCCATTCCTCTTACAAAATTACTATGCAAATTTCTGTTTTCATAACGCAAACTCAATTTTAAGTCATCACTAATCTCAAAGGCTGACACAATTTTGTTATCACAGCATACTGATAGAAGATTAGATCTGAAAATTAAGAAAAGGCATGAGATTGCATTCAATTTATTATATAAATTAAAGATAAGGTTTCAAATAACAGATAAAAAATTTGAAGGGAAAACATAAAATTATACTTCTCATGGCATAATACAAAGTTTCAGGACTCAAGTTGAAATTTAAAAAACTCATTAAGGTCTCAAGCAAAAGAAAATATTATGTTTCTCTTATTTACTTTAAATTAATTGGAAAATTGATTTAAAAAACTTTTTTAATAACCTCTATATTAGTTGAAATGTTATTAAAATTTTGTTTTAAATTAAATAACTTACTGAGTTGCCACAGATATTTTATGAACAGCAGCAGGAAATTCAGTAAGATTTGTAGAAGTTAAAGGTTTTCTAATATCAATCAAGCTTAGATTTCCAGCTTCATCACCAAAAAGTATGCAATTTTCATTCAGCCATTGCAAGCATCGGACACCACAGTTATTCTTAAAGACATCTGTAACAATCAGTCTTCTTTTTATATTTCTTTGTTTTCAAAACTACGACAATTTGAAATATTTATGAAGTATAGATCAAGTTATTTTTATAAGAGATATTTAAGCAAATAAATAAAGAAATGAGTAAAATGTTAGAATAATATAAGTTAGAAAGGAATACATTTATATAAACTATATTATAATGATCCTAAAAGACTAAAGGTATTATAAAAAAAAACAATTTACCTAAAGCTGGTTTTGCTATATTTTCATCCCACAAATATATATAATAATCTAATGATCCAGTCACAAAACTTGACAAAGATGACGGTCTAACTGAAACTCCATGAATTGCTTTGCTATGTGCTGCTATATAATTTCTTATACAAATAAGATCTATAGTATCCCACACCTGCAAAATATAGTTGTGTAAAAATATATATTTTTTAACCATCAGAGGCCTTGAACTTATTAACAGTATATATACATAATAGTTATTAGATTTGCATGAATATTGGACATTTTAAATGAAACTATCTTTTTGGATTTAGTAATTTGTGGGTAGGAACTGTCTGTGACAACTATATATTATACTTCTGAGAAGTGTAAAACTTTAAGTCTCTCTCGAGACCACAATTACTATAAAGCATTCAAAATGTCGGGAACCAAAAATCTAAATAAATCTGCACTAAAAACAATCTGTAGTCTCCAGATGCTTATAACAAAAGTGTATATTAACACCTCCTCTGAAATATTTGATCATATAGCTAGTAACATTTTGTCTATTCTATACCTACCTATTCTACAATAGATATAGATTGCAAATAATTTTTAGGAAATTAATTATTTCACAATTTAATATACATTTAGAGAAAGAGTGCACTTTTTCTTTTAAAAAATTATGAATCTACTATTTATAGCTACCTTTATGTTTCCATCAGCACTAATAGTTACATATTCTTTATCGGAGTCAAGGCAATCTATAGCTAATACAGCATCATCATGCTCGGCTGCAGACTGATCCTCGTTCCATAGATTCCAAGCATCCTCCTGTTTACATGACCATATGCTTACTGTACCACTATCTTCACACAGAAGTACCTATTAAAAAACACAAATAAATAGTTAAATCCGTTCATAAAAAAGTATACATGAATTAAGCTTTCAATATTAAATACATTTAAGTAATCTTTTTAAGCAATGATATAACAAACAAATTAAAGAAAATTAAAAATCCAGGTTGTTATGTTTAACAAAACTTCTTACCTTACTAGAACTTTCAATAAAGCATCCATCTGCACTGCCACTGGTTAAGTAAATATCTTTTTTTGATACGTTAGATTTATTTTCATCAGTCTTTTTTCCTAATATGGTCGCACCTCCATTCCAGTATCGTCCCGTAAGTTCTGAGCATCCTATTAACTTCGTACCATCTAAAAAAATTTACTTTGTTTATACAGAGTTAATTAACCTAATATATTAGTTATAATACAACTAATACATATCTGTAAAAGAGAAGAATATTTACCAGTGTGAAGACGAATATAATCGAGATATGATTGTGTGCTAGTCCCAGTTGTATCAGTTCGATAAACTTCTGCATTTAAATGAGGTGGAATTATTTTATTGCTGTTTTCCATATTTTAACTTCTCAAGTTTACTTTAATTTTAGTATTTGTTATAATTTATAACCTAGTAATATAGTTAATTCTATGCCCTTTAGATGTGATTTTATAGATGGCAATAATAGTAGGTACTCTACGTTTTTAAATTTACCATGTTTTTTTTAAGTAGATCAATTTCAAAACTTCGATAATTGCAAAGATTCCGATCATAGAAAACAAATAAGAGTTTAGAGTACCAACTACCGACGTAGACGTTTCACGGTAGAACTGCAAAGTAGTGTTGCCGATCGATAGTCGACTATCGATAGCATATCGATAGTTAATCGATAGTGACCGATAGTCAAAATATCGATAGTTCTATCGATACTATCGAAACAATCGATACTATCGATAGATTGAAATGTGACAATACTATTGACAGACCACAATACTATCGATAGTATCGATAGTATTGGTGCTCACAGATCATAAACTATCGATAGTATCGATACTATCGATACTAATGAAGTTTCAAAATAAAATAATATCGATGCTATCGATACTATCGATAGTTTCAGCTATCGATAGTAGCTCATTTTTCGATAGTATTGTACACAGTTCGCAGGTCAGATAGTCAATAAAAATCACAACATACATCTTGCATAGCAAATATTTAAAATGTGGTTTTTTAATTTTATTCGGTTTAAACTTTATGTACATGGTTACATTTTATGTTTATGAAATTGGCAACATTTATAAGAGTCAATTAGGGTAAAACTTACCTAATACTATCGAAAAATTAGCAACTATCGATGGTCCAAAACTCAACAGTATCGATACTATTGATAGTATTGTTTTTCAGAAGTTTGATAGTATCGATTCTATCGATACTATTATTAATTTATAGTTCATTAGCAGCAATACTATCGATAGTATCGATAATATTGCCCTCGTTTGATAGTATTGTTACATTTCGAGCTATCGATACTATCGATATAGCTATCGATAGTAGGGCTGTTTTAGATAAAAACTATCGATAGTGAAACTATCGATATTTCGGCAACACTACTGCAAAGTGCAAAATCTTAAATCACCAACTTGAAAGTTGAAATCACAATTCACAACAGACAGTAGACTCACTAGACACTAGTTAGATTATAGATTAAAGACATACGAAAACAATATATAATCTGTCATATATATAAAATCTGTATTTATCCAGATTTCAGATTTCGGGTAACTTAAATAGTTAAATAGTTTTTAAATGTGTATGTTTTGTACTTCACGGAATAGGTAAAAAAGGCTGGAAGGGTAATGTGGGCGTGACAGCCGCGTCGCAACTATGATTAAACAATCATACTTGAACCGATTCATGCGAGCACCGCTTGTAGTTCGTGTTTAGAGTGCGGAGCTACGATAAATAGTGTTATAATGCCGTGTTGTGCTATTATTACTTGCAAGACAAAAAGTCAAACTTCGAGTATCGATCGAGGAGGTATATCTTTTCATCGGTAAGTCAAAAATAATAATAAATATCTCTTTAGTTTCAAAAATGTAGCAACGATTACAAAATTCAAAACAAACGATACTATTGTAATAAGCTAAAACAAACAATATACATTGTTCGCTATGCATGCGCATAATCAAAGCAACGCGCGATCGTTGTCTGCAATGGATAGCGTTCTCTGCGAAACCCACACTTTTTCATTGCTTGCATAGCGATGATTCGCTTTTGTATATTATAATAGTGATGGCTTTTGTTGTAAGACAAAATAATCGATAAGACAATGATTTTTGTATAATAATGTGATTGAATGCTTTCTATGGCTAATTTAAAGTTTATATACAGGTTTATTTTAGAAATAAGAAAAAATCTATTTTATATATTAATATCAAAAAATACTTTTAGGTTTCCTAAAGAACCTTCCATAAAAGAACAATGGATTGACGTGACGGGCAGGGAAAACTGGTTTCCGACAAAGTCCAGTGCTATATGCTCTAAGCATTTTAGTGAAAATGATTTTATTATTAAAAAATCTGGAAACAGATATTTAAAACCAGGAGCTCTCCCAAGAGATAAAATTGTTCATATTTATACCAGTTCTTTGGTAAGTTTCATTGTACTTATATTCTTTATATTTACTTATTTTTATAAAAAAATCTAAAATTGTTAAAAGAGACAGATGATATGAATGTAGGTACTATATAGCACTGTATATATGTCTGTAATACATTTATTAGAAGTTAAACATTGTTTTATTTTATTGTTAAATTGAACTAATCTAATTCGTTTATAAAATGTGTTTTTAATAACTGTTAAAAAGCAAATATTATATAAAATTTATTTTAATTATGGAGGGTCAATTTATGTATTTAATTGTTTATATATTTAATTATGGAAGTAAGGAGGGTCATCTGTGTATATGAAAAGTGTCCGTCAAAATGTATTAAATTAGGATGGCGCCACATTTGCATCAAGGTAACTCTTAAAAGAAGCGCCAAATATTGTTAGAGTAGGCTTCAAAAATATATATTTTTAAAAATCCGCATAAAGTGGGAAACAATATATGATTATTTTTTTACGTATCATTTAACGATTTAACGCTTATTTGTGAATATCAAAAAATAAATTAATATATTAATAAGAAGAAATAACTATGTTATACAAAATAAATAAGTACATAAATATAATAAAATAAAAATTCTCAATAATTAACTACTTTAGTCGATAATGACATTAAATTTTTTAACTCGGCATACTTCAATTCATCTACGATTGCTACATTCATACCATACCCTGTGCGTCCACCAGCGCGATTGTGGAGGATTTTGGAACTGTTATTTAGCGCATACAACTGGACACTTTTTCAACTTTTCTCCCATATAAGATGACCCTCCTTACTTCTACCCTCCATAATTTTAATACACTGACATAAATTTATCGACGAAAATATCGATAGCATTTTTTATTTTTAACCACTAGTAATTTTACTTGATTTTGCACAGCACAGACGCAACACTTATTTTACAACAACAATACAATTATCTATGTGTTGACCAATTACAGGGCTGCGTTAAAAGTTGCGTATGTGTGCGAATGCTTGTGTTTATTTGACTTGCGCGTGTAGTAAAAATATCAAGAAGGGATGAGTGGCGACAGTGGTTCCCATACAAATTACGCGTGATTACCATTCTAATATCTTTCATCAATTCTGTGTTGTACTTCTAACATTTTCAATTAGATTAACTTGCGCGAACCATAATAAATACAAGTAAAACATGTCGATTGTCTTCCCTATTGAATAACTTCAATAGGATCTCATCAAAAGCGGCGGTGAATTTAGTCGCATGTAAAAAAATATCGTCACGAGGCGAATAATAATTTAGTTGTTTTTTTTTTATCTACCTTTACCGGTGGTAGGACTCCGTCAAGCCTGAGGAGTCCGACTGGATGGGTACCACCCCCTTATCTATTTCTGCCGCCAAGCAACAATGATTGCATTGTTGTGTTCCGGTATGAAGGATAAGGTAGTCAGCGCAATTACAGGCAAGAGGCATATCATCTTAGTCCTCACAGTGACAACGCAACTGTGGTTCTGCATTTTTGTTACTTAAAACCTAAGTGCATGAACCGTAGGTGTTATGGGCGACAGGTACTGCTTTCCATCAGTTGGTCTATCTGCTCGTTTGTCACTGATTCTCCTAAAAAAAAAAAAACCTTGGGGCAATCCTACACCATATTCAATTTTGTATGCGAGTTTTGACGAAACATTCTCAACTTTGCCAACCATCGTTAAAAAATATTACATTGTAATAAAAGACTCGATGAAGGAGGATGGAAAATAAATGATTAGCAAAATATATGTCAAAACTGTAGCCTTATTATCTACTAATATAACAAAGATATTTAGCTAGGCAATCTTGTAATTTGTCACTCTAGTTTGCCTAGTTTTTTGAAGCACATTTTTGGTGGTCAATATATTGTAACGCCACACATTGTATAGCCGAGCCTTATGACGCCACGCCATAGCCCAGCGAATATAGCCAAAGCCATCCTCTTCGTTAACTGTCTACCGGTTGTGTGACGTGACATCCTACCGCCAAAAGAGCATATAAATGCCGAGATTGTTAATTTAGATAAGGCTCTGCTATACAATGTCGTCTGGCGTTACAGCTATGAACAAATAGCGTACCCAGGACGCACCCGAGCGAAATAAGGATAAGTCTCCAGTATTAAATAAATAAAGAATTATTTACTGTAGTTTTTCAAATTATTTTGTTGTAGTTTTAGCGCGAGCGAAGTCGCGGGTTTTGCTAGTCCCTTATAAATTATATACTTTAATAGATCCACTTAAGATATACTACTCATATACTACTATGTATTAGTTATTGAATGAATAAATATTTACGAACAACGATATTTTAGACCTTAGTAGATTTGAGTTATATACATAATATGTTATTTTAATGCGAATGCATAAAGCAAAAGATGCCAAAATATGTATGGAAAAATAGAAAAAAATATAAATGCATATAATTAAGTACCTAATAATAACATTAATAATTCCTGTTGAATCTATACTAATATTATAAAGCTGAAGAGTTTGTTTGTTTGGTTGGTTGAACGCGCTAATCTCAAGAACTACTGATCCTATTTGAAAAATTCTTTTTGCAATGGATAGCCCGTTAACTGAGGAAGGCTATAGGCTATATATTATCCCGGAAAATGTACCGTTCCCGTGGGATCAATTTATTTTTACCTAGGGACGAACCCGAAGTGAAGCGAGGGTGAGTCGCTAGTATAAAATAAATACCAAACAACATAAAAACAATAATTTATTACTAGAAAAACAGTTTCATTATCCACTAATCGAAATTAGGGTTAATATTAACAAAAAAAAAATGTAACACGTACAAGGATAAATAGTATGTAACTAAATTTTGTTTTTCGTAACATCTTTTGTTTAGAAACGATGTATTTATCAAATATATTTTTATTATATCATTTTACAAATTAATATAAATGTGATACAAACGGACATTAAAAACACATCAAATATTATTATAGAAATATGCATTTCTTTTTCTCATACAAATATGCGACATTTAAGACAAAAACTTTTTTCTATTGTGAAAAAAACTAAAAAAAAACGTTTTTTTTTTGGCCCATGTTCTTTTAAGAGTACCTACAGAATTTAAAATTATTAAAGTAGTTTCTGTAAAAGATTATAATACTTATGAATTCCACAAACAAACCCAAAAAAGACATTATTGTTGTTAATTATACTCGTATATGTCTCAAATTGTACATCTAGACTCTATAGGATACAGAAGAAGAGATAGAAGAAAGTGAAAATTCCAACACTGACAAGGACAAGACTAGGCTGTAGGTGGCACTGAAAGTGGTAGTGACATTGACAGAGGGAAAAATAAAGGAGATGTTTCATATCCGGCCCACACAATGTACAGTATCTCAAAAAATCGAGAAAAATCCATGGAACTCGAGAAAAATATAGATAAATGGCATAAATGCATACTTTTTTGGTACAAAAATTATATTTATCAAATGTTTATAGCGAATTTCAACATGGCGTCTTGCAGATTTATGTTACTCTGTGGTTAAAAACAGTGACAGTAAACCACAGATTGTCTACGTCATAGAGATATTACAATAGAGTGGGTGATTAGAGAAGACATTTAAAATGAATTAAAAATATGTGATTATTATTAATTCTATCTATATGTATATATGCCATCACTCATATAATCATGCCTGCATGCATCAGGCCTGTGATGCCCCAAGGGTTAGGTAAATGGTACACCCATAATATTCTGCAGCTATGTTTGTGTAACATCCTGTGGAATGAAATCCTAGGAAGGCAGAAAAAACAATAACCTTATGAATAAATGAATTAGAAAAGAAAAACTGCAGTTTTTTTTGTATTTATAAGTTTTTTTTACTTAAATAAAAACATATCTATGTAGTTGAATCGAAAGATTACCTACTCATATACATTTTTTTGTCTGAGATATTATTTAGATAATTAAATGTTTGTATTCTCTAGGTACCTAATTATATAAAAATCTGAATTATATTTAGGGCATCTTTTATTTCGCCCATGACTACTGACTGACTCGGAACAAGACTCAAATACTATGATGGTTAGTCCAGTTAACTCCAGATAGGAAGTAGATCATCATACACTACGTAGATGGTGTTAGAAGAACATTAGTTTGATACCTAATAGTGATAGTCGTCTGCTAAACTAGATTATACTTACTTTACACAATATACAATTAGATCTAAAAGACATAAAACGATAAAACATCAAAAAATCATACTTGAACGATGAACGTAGAACTCATTTTCCTTTGATAATGTCATTATGACAGCAATAAGCCAATAAATAATCATGTCAAACTTACCGCCGCCATGACGGATTTTTGTTTTTGTGTTGCAATTTCAATTGTATATTTTTGTGTTGTACCAAAAAACTAAACCAATTTGAAGTCATTGAATAGTTAAAAACTGTTTGAATTGCGATTCTCCATATTTTAGTATGGTGTACAAAGTGGTGGCCGGGGCTCCATACATTTTGAAACAACTCCTTTGAATTAACTGATTCATTATACTCAATTTGATTTGTAATTTTAGTAAAATGTAAGAAATCTGAAAATATACCTCAACATAACATTTACTTTCCTAGACTTTTTTCTGAAAAAAAAACAAAGTTTTATTTGAAAAAAAAAACCATAGTAGGTACTAAGTTTTTGTTCCTGTTTTTTGTTCAAGATAATGAAAAACACAAAGTCGTGTTTTTTGTTACATCACTAGGTGATGACCCTGCAACGTTTTTTAAAAGCTTCCGCGACAACTATGTCATTCGGGTATTCAGCCAATTTCTCGTCATTAGGAACATAGTAGAAGCCCTCGAAATGCGTAAACTCAGTAGCAATGTTGTCCTCTAAGAGATGTTTGCGACAAGGCGAGGTCACTAGCGTTAGGTGTTCTGTAATTAAAAGATAACATTAAACACTTTGAACATTATATGTCAGTATACTTTATAGAATAAACAATATTTAAAATTAAACAACTTTTTCATCTTTGTTGCTGCATACTACCACAGTCTACTAATTCATACAGTCGTCTACAAAAAATGACATAAAATATTTTTGGGACAATTTAAAGTTTCTTACCATGAGCAATGAACCTTTCAGATTGATCGCCAGCAATAACACGGTAGAAAGGTTGATTCTTCCCGTGTTGCAGATGTTCTTCTGAACGCAGACGCAAGTGCAAGCCGTTGGCCTCCCAGTCGCGGATTATACACATATAGTGATATAATTTATGGTAACAAGTCATGCCCACTGCAAATATCGGTACGTCCGCCGTACGAGCTTCTTTAACTACGACCTATAGATAATAATTAATTTATAATAGTCTGGTCAAAGTAAGCCAAAAAATAAGAGTGAAGCTACATAAATTTACAACAAGCTGAAAATTGGTGAAATCGTTCAAAATATAATTATAAATAAAATTTGAAAGTTCCCCATCTTTCCCCTGTATGGAAAAAATTTATTCAAGCTCAAAGGTAAAAAATATGAGTTTTTCGCGATTTTCAGCAAAACGGTAAGTTTATCATAAAAATACCTTAGACAAAAATTGTAGATCATAAAATTATCTATAAAAATTGTATCTACAATCTAAATGTAACCGTTTCTGAGATATAACGATTCAAAAATTTGTGTATCTCTTACGAATCGTTATTATCGTAATGTTTTTTACATGATTCAAAAACAAATATACGAATAAAGAATATCAAAAAAACTTAATATATCCGTAAGATGTTTAATGCGATAAAAACAAATATCAAGCAAATGCGTGATTCTTAACTATGAACTGATTTTAGTGAAATATAGAGAATGAAATCTGTAGAAAATAAGTCTTTTAACCATAATAAAAAGGTAAAATGTAATTTGCCAATATTTTAATCAACGTGGAATCTTATTGGTATACAAAATACTGTGTAGTGGCAAGTGTACGCTAGCTAAGGCATACTGGCGCATCACATAAAAAATCCAAAAGGTGTTTTTTTTAATGATGGTGCGGAAATGAGTACAAAATAGTAGTACGGATTAAGTAATCGGTATATAGGTACTAAAAATTCGAAAAACTTTAATTGCGTAAACGTACGTAACGTGTAACGATTTTGCGAATTGTGCTGAGCTTGATTTCGCTGTAACTCATAGACTATGTATCTGATCGAAAAACATTTCTTGCAAAAGTTGCAGGAAATTTCATATTCTTTATTTTTATAATGACCATTTATAACCAACATGAGGCTGGAGAGAAGATGGCGCAAATTTGAAATATTAATTAGGACACCAAACTTTCACTCTACCAAATTAGAACTCTCCTTGATCTTTTGTAAGTAAGAACCTACCCAGTGATTGGACTATATGTAATTTCACACCGCCCACAGAGGTGGGCCACCTCCCAGTGCGTTTCTTGGCTTCGCGCGCGGCTGGATTGCCGGATATATATGCGTATACTCAGGCCCACGAAGGATTTATTCACCTTTTGGAGTCTAGGCGTAACAAGCTTATTTCTATTCCTAGTGTTTCTGGTGTGTCTGTCATCACTGTTTTTTTCATAATTATTTAGATTTTTGCGAACAAATAATATATTACACAATATATATTGCGACGCAACCGTAAGAATACCAATTTTTTTGAAAACATCTCGCAGGGAATCACGAGCTCTTAGATCATAAATAGCATAAAGTTGCGCGGCACTGCCCCAAAGAAGTATTCCGTACGATAAAATACTATGAAAATAACTAAAATATACAAGTCGGGCAGTGTTAATATCCGTTAAGTTTTTAATTTTCCTAACTGCATAGGCGGCGGAGCTGAGTTTACCTGCAAGTGTTGAGAGATGGGGATTCCACTGGAGTTTAGAGTCTAGTCTTATACCTAAAAATACAGCTGGTTCAGTTATTTCCAGTGTTTCATTATTCATATTCAGGCTAAAATTTTGCTTTTTTACATTAGGTAATGTAAATTCGACACATTTTGTTTTTTTAAACCAGCGAAGTATATGCGACAATGCACTGTTAGGTTTGCGACGCTCGACTTTAAAAATTAATATATAATACATATATAGTATATGTATATATATATATATATATATATATATATATATATATATATATATATATATATATATATATATATATATAGATACATTGTTATTCATGCTAACAAGACCTATAATTTATTTAAGCTACAAGAACTTAATACAGATTTAAATAATTACATGTTATTACAAAAAAAATTACATACATTTTGATATACCTCTTGTGGAGGTTCATTTAACGTGGACAGCGACAGTATCATCTGTAGATGCGATTCATCCATCTGAAATATTTAAATCAATATAAAACCAGCATTACATGTAAGTAAATAACAATAAATTGTAAAAACCTTCGATTTGTTGGTTAGTTAATCGTAAAATAGTAACTTAGCAAAATCTGTACATGAAATATTTTTTAAAAACATCGATTGTAACATATTATGTTCAGAATATAGACCCCAGAACAATAGTTATTAAAATGTTGTCTGTTTGTGTACAATAAGGCCTACAGAAAAATCTGCAATAGCATAATTCTTTCTCCTATAGTAGACTTGCAATAACTATTCATATGTATTTAATACATTATAAAATGACTCTTAATAACTCAGAACCATCCTTTTCCCTACAGTTTAACGTAGTTCTCCTCACCTCTAAATAATCATGAACACCCAATTTTCTTTATACCTTACCCTCCTGTATAAACTTAAAATGATGCTTACATATTTCAAATTTAGTTTTGTATGCATAGCTGGTGAATTAGCATTCTCCACTAAATAAAATAGGAAATTTTTGTATGGATTATGTTGACTTTCACAAGTCCCAAGGAAATCCAATAGGTGTATAGCATTTTGTGTTTGCCTGAAACAATTAATGATTTAATTGTTATTCAAATTCTAAGAAATCAATTCAAATACATATATAGAAAATATGGTACCAATTTTTTATTGGTGCTTTTGATTTCATGTATGAAGAGTAGATGTACTGCAGTAATGAATCTGGGCAATATTTTGTGTCACTGAAACCTGATGTACGGGCAAAAGGACATTGCTTTTTTGGCTTCAACTCTCCAGTAAGAAGGTCTATAGTGTATAATGGCTTATTTGGTTCTTCATTACTTCGCCAATCCAAAAATAAATGGTTTGGAAATACTTTGAGCTCACAATTTATCCCAAATCTCTCTGCAATGGTGTGATAAATAGCACCAAATGTAAAAATGTTGCCATGACTATCCTTTATTACCTGTGTAAATTAAGAAAAAATAAGCACATGATTTAAGAGTATTTAGCACAAATATTATGGAAAGAAGAAATTGTATTATGCATACCCTCGCTATATCTAAATTATTAGTTTTCACATTAAAAGCTACAGAGAAACGTTCATGTTTATAGATTGCTTGGGATATAGCTTGCAAAATTTGTTTTTCAGTATATACTTGTACTACAATAGTTTTTTCATTTTTAGATTGCTGTTTTAAAATGTTCTCTACTTTTTTCACCAGTCCTTGGATCTGAAAAAGAATCAATATCAAGAAATATAATTATAACTCTCTAAAAGTATGACAATATTTTTTATTTTTATTTTAAGTATCAAAATAAAATTACATTGTTTCTAATGAGGCCCTATATCAAGATGGGGACCAAGGTCTTATCAGGTACAAAGAAAAATGAGTTCAATTCAAATAGAATAATATTTATGTGATCTGTGATATTGTCAAATGACAATTTAAAATTTCCACTTGTTCTTCTTACCCTGTTCTCAATTTCATCAAGATCATAAATTCTAGTAGGATCAATCCACTGCAAAAAGAATGTTATAACTTTCTCTGGTGTTAATTTATGTTTCATATGTAGTTGCACCCATTGTATTGCCAAATAAGTCTGCATTAAATGACGAAGAACTATTTTTGAATAAAACATAACAGTCATTGTGTAGAGGGGTCTAAAATAGAAAAATATTTGAAAACAATTTTGTAATAGTGGTAATATAATAATATTCATAAAAAAAATAGATAACATTTTTTGATTATGCTAAAACTGCTACTTTAAAGTGTTAATTTTTTTATCAATCATAGAATTTATAAGTGTACTAACTTGGAGCATATAAAGTTATCCAAATAATCATTTCCTTTTTTCAAAATATCTTGCAACATATAAATTATATAGTAGTAGTTCAAACTATTTTCTGTTGCAATTGAAAAGAAAGGTCTTACATCTTCTAGTGACACTGTATTTAATCGCCTGCAATAATCAAAATATATTTTTATACAATATATTAAAAAATATTTAAATGTCATTAAGTTAAAAAATATGATAGAAAATTTGCAACTATGGCCTATGAAGTACAATGTATAGATTTTTTTTTTTTAATTTATGATATGTGATGAGCTTGTTTGCTTTTACATTAAGAATAAGGCAAAACCAATATATGAATAGTCAACAGGGGTTAATTTCTATGAAATGATGAAATCACAAAAATTCTGCACATGGCAGATATCAGACATACTCTTATATTTATTTAAATATGTATAATGTTATAGAAATTAGAACTCACCAATAAAACTTTGGGGACATAGACAATAGTTCACTATAAACTTTCTTACGAACTTTACACAAATGGATAAATTCGTTTCGCCATTTACTATCACAATGTTCTTTAATCACTTTTAGCATTAGTCTGGGTACTCTAAATAAAAAATAGAGAAATATTTTTGTTTAATTCAGTTAAATATTATATAGAAATATAATATTCCCAAAAGACTAGTACCATAATAAACACTTCAATTTACAAGAAAATATGAACTCACTTTTCTGAATATTTCAATTTCCAGAGATAGTCATTGTTGTAAACAGAATCATAAAACTGTTTACACGTAAGGGCAAAATTAATAATTTCATGAGGTTCATTGTTTACTAAAATCAATGAAATTATTTCGTCAGGTAAGCATTGTATAGTTAAAACAGTATTATCCTTTTCCATAATAGATATTTGATTACTATTACAATTATTTAATAATGTAGTGAGATTTCTACGCAGTTTAATTAAATTATCTATGTAGTTATAAAATCAAATATAATGTTACTAATAAAACACTGACACCGACGTATGAGCAGATAATTACGTATTAATATAATCAAACGTTACATCCAATACACTTAAGTGAAGAGAAATTAAAATTAATCAGTAACACTAGTTATTAATGAATATTAAATTATCAATTCAATTCTTTAGTTAATAAAATATCATCGATGATCGAAAGACGATAACAAAATACAAATGACCAATGACCATTGACTAGGCTTGGGCGAAAAATATCGATATAATAAAATATCGATATTTTTCAAAAAAAATATTGATATATATCGTCGATATTTTTAGTCGCGATATATTGATATTCGACATTTATTTTAGAGTATCGAATTCATATCAATTTCAATATATTTTTTAACGCAACTCTGGTTTCGTGTTTATTGTTACTTGATACTCTTCGATGCTAATGGCGCATCGTTAACTTTAAAAGGTCCCGCCATAAACTTTATGAAATACAATATTATGTCCTTCCGCCGTTATTCGAGGCCTTATAAATAATATTGAGATGACATCTTCCGTTTTCAGCCGCTTTTATTCGTTGTAGTTCCCTTAAACCATCCTTAAACTACGAAAAGATGGTAACTTCCGGCCGCCATGTTCAACAGGTGAGTGCCATCGGCCATTGGACTTCATTGGCGTCTTGATTTTCGTGCCGTAAAGTGTATATTTAACGCTGTTAGCGTTTGAGGGATAAAATTATCCTAATTAATATATCAATAAAATTATGTTAAGTATTAGTTGTAGTTTCGTTTTAGTGATTGTTCTGTGAAAATATTAAAAGGTTTTTATTAACTACCTACAAGTTAATAGTGATTGTTTCGTATTTTTTTATTTTTTATAAAAAATTGAATAATGTTGGAAAGTGATGAAAACGTGCGTGATAATAGTGTACATGAGGGCGGGTCGACATTGTCTTCGTCCTCTAGTGACGATGAAGAGCCGCTACAACCTCGTAAACAAAAGCTGCCAAGGAAGGAGGTGGGAGGCCAGAAAAAGAGTAAGGTATTAGAACACCTTGCTGAACAAGTAAGTCAAATTCAGTACTATTTGGCTTCGAATGCATATCCTCCTCCGGGATGGTATCCCGTTGACCCGGGGTATAATGAAAGATCATTAGAAATGAACGTAGAAAACTTGGCGTCAGTCCAACAGGATGCGCCCCCTGTTGAGGTACCGTAATTTAGGTAATTTAAGGGCCGACTCGGCAGTCGGCCCTTAAATTTAATTTTAATTTAAAAACATATTTAAAAGAACCTACAATTTTAAATACGTCTTCTGATCATTTACAATTATTAAATTCATTTAAATATTTTAATTCGGAAAATTGGACTAACGTACATTACTCCGAAATTCAAGAGTCATATAATGCCAGGCCAGGTTTTGTGCAACTCGATGTGAACGATGAGATTAAACAGTTTGATAAAGTAAATAATTTAGTTTCAAGCGATAGGTTTTTAGGCGCGATTACACATGGGATAATTATGCAAAGCGATGCTTTAAAAACGGGGGTATTTAATTTATTGCAGTGGGTTCAAGATAATGACAATTTTGATAAAGATGATTTTCTAAGAAAAATTAAAGACATTTTTTCAGGTGATTTTCAAAAAATATCTCTTGATTGTTTACAATTGCTATGTGGGCGTCGAACCGACATTATTGAACAAAGACGAGAAGCATTCTTAAATTTAGTAAAAGATAAATTTTTAAGAACAACCTTAAAAAAGATACCTCCATCTTGTGAATTTTTATTTAGTAAAGAACAATTTTCAGACACTCTAAAAAACAATGGTGGTATAAATAAAATTTTTTCGAGACCTTCCTTCTCTGCGCAAGAGAAGAAAGTTGCACCTGGATCTCAGGCTGCGCAACCTGGATCCAGTAGCCATAATCAAACTGGTCGCCCCACGGCACTGTTTGCATTGCAATATAAAGCCCCTCAGGCGTATAGATCATATGTTCCTATGCAGCCCTATGCATTTAATTATAACTTTCCAGCCCATGCTGGAAACCAGCGACTTTTTCGACCTCAACATAAACCATTATCATTTACCGCGGGTTCACAAGCCCCGGTCATTCTAAGAAAACCATTTAATCAACAAGGCTCATCCAACCAACGTAATAGTGCCAAAAGAGACTCCCCCTAGGGAGAGGCGGTAAGATCTTTTGACAAAGAACAGGCGTTTCGGGGAGGCAGATTGGGGATGTTCCGGGAAATATGGACAAATTTAGGCGCACCGACTTCGTTGTTGCACATAATATCAGGTTACAAAATTTCTTTCCAAGCGCAGCCCCCGCTTGTTTTACCACACCTCACCAGCGGTCGGTATCAGACTTTACCATCTTGCGGGATGGATTTAACTATTTATTAACAATTTATTAACGGAGAATATTTTAGAGTATGCCCCCGAAACACCCACTTTTTTATCCACCTTCTTTTTAACACCGAAAAGAGATGGCACTTTGCGTCTTATTTTCAATCTAAAGAGGCTGAATCAGTTTGTAAAAGTGACAATATTCAGGCTTATCTCGGTTCATCGCATTCCGGACTTTTTACAGCCGAACGATTGGATGATAAAAATCGATCTGACACAGGCTTACTATCACGTGCCAATAGCCCCCTCTTATCGGTGTTTCCTAAGATTGCTTTACAGAGGTCAACTCTTACAGATGACCTCTTTGCCATTTGGTCTGGCAACTGCTCCCAAGGTGTTCGCATCCCTGTCAAATTGGACTGCAGAAATTCTAAGGGAACAGGGGATTCGAATTGTAGTCTTTCTGGACGATTATTTAGTTGCGTGTCAGGACAGGTCAAAGTTGGTGGAGCAGACTCAGGTCGTTCTCAAGACTCTAAGAGAGTTAGGATGGATCATCAATACATCCAAGTCAATCCTAGTTCCCCAAAAGTCTTTAGAGTATTTAGATCTGGTATGGGATATGTGGAACAACAAGAAAAGCTTGCCCAAGAAGAAAATTCTAGGCATACGAACCTTTATAGCAAGGTTTCTCACACAACAACGAGCGTCACTTCGGGAAGTTCAGGGTCTGGTAGGGACCATGAATTTTGCCCGTCTGGCTGTTCCTCAGGGTCGATTACACTTCCGTTATCTCTTGACACATTGTATTTCTCTTCTTCGAAACAACATCGAAGGGAAAACTCCGCTACCATTACAGGTATTGAAAAAACTCAAGTGGTGGAGGCTGAACTGCAACAACTCGTCTCGACTTTACCTTCCTCTTCTGACTCACTTCCTAACAACAGACGCAGCCGATTCCGGGTGGGGAGCAGAACTGAACGGTGTATAAGTACGGGGCAACTGGTCGAGAGAAGAATTCCCTTTTCATTCAAATCAAAAAGAAATGTTGAGCATACTGAAATGTCTTCACCAATTCAGTCCCCTACTACGCCATTCAACGTTGCTGCTTCAGTGCGACAAGTCAGTTGTGGCGTATCTCAGAAAAGAAGGAGGAAGTCGATCGGTACCACTAATGAGCCTGACGTACAAATTTTCAAAATTTTAAATTGTTTCGACATTCATTTAGTTGCACATCACATTCCCGGGAAACGCAACGGCGTGGCCAATCGCCTATCTCGAAAGTCGATACTTCCCGAGTGGCATCTTCTTCTTGCGTTGACAGATGTTGGTTTCCGAAAATGGGGTGTACCAGAAGTGAATTTGTTTGCGTCCAGTCGTGCTCATGTCGTTCTAAAATATGTCAGTCTAGATCAAGCAGATCGCGCAGCGTGGTGACACAATACGTTTGCTTGGGAATGGAGGTTTGGTCTAGCGTGGATAATTCGTATATTATTCGTAACCTGCATGGGAGCGATGGGTAAATTGGTGTCAAACTTCAAAAATAAGTCCTATTAATCCAGCGGGCTCAGAATTAGCACAATATTTGGCCGATCTCCACCTTAAAGAAAAGTTATCCTATAAAACTATTCTAGTCCATAAATCCGTTATTTTTACCTTGTGTACTGCAAATAATAGTTGTCAACTGAGTTCTAATATATTAGTAAAACAAGTATTAAAAGCTATTGCGCCCAAGTTATGCTAAGACTCGTGTCGAGACAAATATTTGGGATACAAATGTTGTAATATCCTGGCTATCAAGTAAACATCCGCCTATAGTAAATATGTGGGTTTAAATAAAACTATCTTTTCGGATTTTTTCGCGGATTTATTTTGATTTTTGTTTCCCGACGTTTCGATTGCTTTACAGCAATCGTGGTCACGGGAGAGACTAAGGTGTTAGATGTCACAAAAGCCATAGTTGTTACAGACAGCCTACCCACAATTAACAAAAATGAATTCAAAATTTTGAAAATTAACATCAAAGTACCTTATAATATTTTTTAATTTTAAAATATGGAATATTTCAAGTATAAATTTAAAATTATAAAAATGTTAAAAATCGAAACGTCGGGAAACAAAAATCAAAATAAATCCGCGAAAAAATCTGAAAAGATAGTTTTATTTAAATGTCTAATATTCGCGTAAATCTAAGAAAGTATTATGTGGGAAATTTCACGACGTTTTTACTTTTGCTTTGTTCAGGGCGTAGAGTACATGATCTAACACTGTTGAGTATATCGGATTCTAACTTTATAGATGATACTGAGGCAAACTGTTTAACATTTTAGCCTTTGTTCGGTTTTAAAACTAATTCTGTATCATATACCCAATCAGGTTGGAAATTGTACTCTAATAAAGACAATCCTAATATAGATCCTGTACTATGGGTAAGAAAGTTAATACGAATTGGAAAGGATAGACGTAGATCAGGAAAAGTGTGTAATCTATTTGTAACAGCCCGTGGACCCGCTAAAGCTGCTTCTCGAACTGTAATCGCAGGCTGGGTAAAATCCGTTTTGTCTGACGCGGGTGTTGATGCAACTCCAGGAAACGTGAGATCAGCTGTAGCGTCCAGGGGTTGGATTGATCGAGAACCGTTAGACAAAATCCTATCTAGGGATAATTGGAGGTCGATAAATACATTCTCAAAATATTACACAAAAGAAATAAGGCCAATGTAATTTCTGATAGCTTATCTTTAGGTACATTATTCGAACCTGAAATCTAAATTTGAAGTTGATCATATTGTGATTATACATTTAAAATTAAACCTGTAATGTTTTCTTTGTGACTATAAAAAAAAGAAAGAATATTAAAAAGGAAAGAGAAAAAAAAATCATAAAAAATAATATATATATAATAATATATTGTGTATATATACTTCTCTTCTTGATTATAGTGTATTCACATTGGCGTCTGGTTCACCAGGCGATAACAAACAATGTCTCAATATTGTTTATAAGGCCTCGAATAACGGCGGAAGGACATAATAGCAGAGTTTTACCTACCATTAAAACTCATATTATGTCCGGAGCCTTATTCGAGGCTTTACAGTAAATTCTGCCTGGTGATAGTTAAGTTAGATATTAGTAACTAATTGAGACCACAATGAAGTCCAATGGTCGATGGCGCTCATCTGGTGAACATGGCGGCCGAAAATTACCATCTTTTCGCAGTTTAACGATGGTTTAAGGGAAATACAACGACTAAAAGCGACCGGAAACGGAAGATGTCATCTCAATATTGTTTATAAGGAAGGCCTCGAATAAGGCTCCGGACATTATATGAGTTTTAATGGTAGGTAAAACTCTGCTATTATAACAGTAAGACTATTGGCTGCGTGCACGAAACACTAATACTATCAATGTGACACGTATATGACCCTAAAGTTAATAGACAATTAACAATTATCGGTTATTTTTTTCAACAAATTACAAAAAAAAACCTAATAATATGCACATGTAGAAAAAAAACGCAAGGGCAAGTGTTAAAACAATGTATAAATAAGCATATAATTTTAAGATGAAGAAAATAAAAACACATTAAACCAATGTAATACGTTTTATTTTATCACTCTTTTACTTAATAAGTTTTATAATGTTCCTTCAATTTCCGTATTTCCATGTAATATAACAAAATTCAATGTAATTTTAACGTTCACTTTATGTTACTACTATTTAACTAATCACAGGAAAGCGCTTTATTTTTTCACTTTTTACACATAGGTTCAACACTATTTTGATTTTTTGCCAACACAAATTTAATATTATTTTAACAACTAATACTTATCTTGTCTGTCGTAATGAACCTCTCCCCAAAAAACTGCCCTTTCCAACGGTTACCTTATGCTTTTATATCAATCAGCCGGAAGTTACATTTTAATTCATATTTTATAAAATCATACTAAAAATCAGTTAAGTATCCATAATTTGTAATTTAATTTTATTAAATAACACAGCAGTATTTGAGAATTTTTAAATGTTATAATATAATTTGAAAATAATTAATGTCTTACTATTTGATTAATTTTTTAATCATTTATTTTTAAGCATATAATTATAAAATTAGTAACTCGAAAATAAGTGTCATTTTAAGATATTAACTGTTACATTATTATATTTTAAAATCAATTTATTTTAAAAGCAAAATGAATAGACATTCCATATTAATTTAAAAGTAGTCAAATTATCTCCTATTAATTATATTAATTTATCAATGACTTTTAATTAAAATATTATTATTCATGATTTCTAATTATGTATATTATTTTATTATACACAATCTTACGACTCCATGTAAGCCAGTTTATCACAAGTGCATCCACCATATTTTAAAGGGGGAAATGTAAAAGCTTTGGACAATAGAAGCTGCTTGACAGGTGAGCACAACAAACGACGTTGCTTTAAATGTCCATATCTGATGACTACTCGTTTGATTAAACTGTATATAATTGTTTAGGCTCGAGCATTAATAAAAAAATACTATTTTCTTGATGTCTATTCTCTTTCTATGAATTTTGAATGCTTTGGGTAAATGTATGAATGCGAAAACTGACGATATATCGATATTTTTCACTCGATAATTATAGATAGTTTAAAAATGTCGATACGAAAAATATCGATATATTTTTTTGACCCTTGAATTGACATTTGACAATCAAATGACAAATCCCATCGCACAGATTACTCATAAGTCCCAACCATGGATAAATAAAGATCCCAACTCGTAACCACAAAGGGAGTGTGCGCGAACTATAGAGGGTACTTTTGTCGAAAGTAGAGCGCTCTGGTGTTAAATAAGAGGACCGTATTTATGTAAACCATTTTATTTTTATTTGTCATCCATGCATCCATGATGTAAACAGTGCAATAAATAATGTTAGTTATGCCTACATAATGCAAAAAATTAATAACATTTGGCTTTTTACCGATAACAAAATATCGGATTAGAGGTCAAAACAATAAAAAAGGTCAAAAATTATTTGAATCAGCTGGTCATGTTTTAAATGTAATTAAAACACCAGAAAGAAGTAAGCGTGTAAATTTTTTATTTTGTATTCTGCTATATGCTAATAAATTGCTCTTGAAATGCTCCACCGAAATCTGCAATTGCTCCACGTCTAAAGTGATTAATTAATTAATAATTATTTTTTTTTTAAAAAGCTTACTCAAAAATAAAATTTTCTATAAAACAAGAAGTAATTACTTTTTATCAAAGTTTTTTTTGCTTAATAAATTGCTCTTGATATGCTCCACCGAAATCTGCAGTTGCTCTACGTCTAAAGTGATTAGTTAATTAATAATTATTTAAAAAAAAAATCGCTTACTCAAAAATTAAATTTACTATAAAACGAGAAGTAGGTAATTACTTTTTATTAAAGTTTCTTTGCTTAATAAATTGCTCTTGAAATGCTCTACCGAAATCTGCAATTGCTCCACGTCTTAAGTGATTAGTTAATAAATAATTATTTAAAAAAATGCTTACCCAAATATTAAATTTACTATAAAACGAGAAATAATCACTTTTTATTAAAGTTTTTTTGCTTAATAAATTGCTCTTAAAATACTCCACCGAAATCTGCAATTGCTCCACGTCTAAAGTGATTAGTTAATTAATAATTATTTTTTTAAAAAATCGCTTACTCAAAAATTTAATTTTCTATAAAACGATAAGTAATTACTTTTTATTAAAGTTTCTTTGCTTAATAAATTGCTCTTGAAATGCTCCACCGAAATCTGCAATTGCTCCACGTCTAAAGTGATTAGTTAATTAATAATTATTTAAAAAAAAACGCTTACTCAAAAATTAAATTTTCTATAAAACGAGAAGTAATTACTTTTTATTAAAGTTTATTTGCTTAATAAATTGCTCTTGAAATGCTCCACCGAAATCTACAATTGCTCTACGTCTAAAGTGATTAGTTAATTCATAACTATTATTTGATTAAATTGCTTGCTCAAAAATTAAATTCGCTATGTCACGAGAAATAATCATTTTTCACTAAAGTTTTTTTGCTCAAAAAATTGCTCTTGAAATGCTTCTCCAAAATCTGCAATTTCTCCACGTCTAAAGTGTAAAAAAGTGATTATTTCTCGTTTAATAGTAAATTTAATTTTTGAGTAAGAATCTAAAATCGTCTCCGACATATTCAGAGTAGAGGCCGTGGGCAGTGCTGTATGTCTCGGCTGGGGCACACAGAAGAGATGGCGGCGGATGAACCCTTCGGAGCCAACGGCGGCGCTCATGTCTTAAGGAAGGCGACTGCCTTGGCGTCAGGTGGCAACCGGTCGTAAAAACAATAACCAAATTAAACCAATCTCCTAATTAAACATGGCCAGACACAAAAGAGATAATAGTATAAATGCTAGGGCGTACCCCAAAAGCGACGCGAATGCTTTAAATGCGAAAGATGCGAATAAAAATGAAAATGCTAGGGCGTTCCCCAAAAGCCACGTACATGACAAGAACAAGCTTTCGCAAGAACAAGCTTTCGCAACAACAACTACGCATAGGAACGTGGAATCTGGAATCACTCACTGGTCGATCACAATAACTGGCAGAAACTCTCCATCGGAGACGTGTCAATATTTGCTGCCTACAGGAGACCAAGTGGAAAGGTTCAAAATCCAGAGACCTAGGACTGGGGTACAAACTTGTCTACTATGGTACTATGAACAACCAGAATGGCATAGGACTTGTCTTGGATAAAGACCTGAAAAATCGCATAATAAATATTGATAGACGAACGGATGGTCTTATGTCGATTAAACTTGCTTTAGATAATCAACCAGTTATAAACATAATATCAGCATATGCACCCCAAGTTGGTTGCTCTGAAAGTGAAAAGGAGTCGTTCTGGGAAGATTTAGATGAACTTACTCAAGCAATATCCCAGAATGAAAACAAAATAATTTGTGGAGATTTAAACGGTCATGTTGGAAAATCCAATCACAACTTAACGTTCAACAAGGTCCATGGGGGATACGCGTATGGAAATCCAGATAAAGAGGGACGAGTTGCTGTCTATAATCTACATATGTCCTCCTTCTAAAGGTTGGCAAAACTGTAATGAAAATTTTACCTAAGCCATGTAACGGGATTAGACTGTGAGTCATTCATTAAACATCAAAGTGGCCACTATGTTTACTGGATGTGCTCAGGGGGAATCAGAATCCATACTTCGAATACCACTGATAACTTCTGACTACGTGTTTGAATTTAATCCATTGTAATTCCTCCTTATTTGCTTTGCAATGACCATAAATATATCTCAGGGCCAGTCGTTAAAAGTAGCAGGCGTAGACTTAAGAGATGATAGCTTCTCACAGGGACGTTTTAGCAGAACCCAGAACTAGACAAAACATTGATTAGTGTGATATATTTGTGACTGGTTTTTTACTGTAAACTAAGTTAAGTGAATCTAGAGTTTTACTCTAGACATAATATTAAAAATTCGATATGACAACATATAAATTGAATGTAAATTAAAACTGAGCAAATTTATCAGTCCATGCAAACGTAGCCGCGGGCTAAAAGCTACAGCACAATAAAAATGATACTTTATATATCTATACAGATAAATAAAATTGGAGTGTCTGTTTGTAATATTAAAATAACCGCTTTTTAACCGACTTCCAAAAAAAGGAGAAGGTTCTCAATTCGACCGTTTTTTTTATGTTTGTTCGCGGATTTTTTCGTCGTTTATGAACCGATTTTGATAATTCTCTTTTTGTTGGAAAGAAGATATCCCAAGAGTGGTACCATGATAAGGAAACCAGGATCTGATGATGGGATCCCAGAGAAATCGAGGGGAACTTTCGAAAATTGTAGCTGCAACTAGTGCGTTTGTTAACATTTTCATTAGGTATTTTTAAAGCACTACTATTTAATGAAGGTCTGGATTCGATCTGATGATGGACCCGAAAGATAGTCGAGGGAACTCCTTAAGAGGATTGTGAAGTGCCGATACGCGGCGCGAGTAGGTTTTTAGAAAAATGCTATCTGTTTCATACCGCTTAGCCTTCCTCCGGGCGTGAACAACACAAATACAACATACGCAAATTCTCACGCACACTATGATAGCAGCAGCCGGTGACGCGCGGGCGAGTGCGGGGGGCGGCGCGGGGGGCGGCACGGTGGCGGTGCGACTCGGCGCAAGAGCGTTCATTCGAAATTCGAAGTAAACTTTTCAAATTGAATTAGTCAGTTCCAGAGATTAGCGCATTTAATCAATCAAACAAACAAACAAACTCTGCCTCTTTGTAATATTATTGTATGGATGTTGTAATTGAGTTTTATTGAAATCGGTTGTCGTTGTAAAAAATTTTTAATTTTACCATTTGTCTAGTAATAATATTAGTCCGTTCATCAATTAAAAAAGTACTAGATACACAATCCCATGCAAAAATAACTGTCACCTATTGCTTAGAACATAGATAATTCTAATTGAAATAAATATACAATAATGTAAATTCAACCTTAAATCCAAGGCTTAAAGTTGTTTTCGCAAAGCTATGTATAAAAAGCAAAAAATTTTACGACCTTTCGAGGCTTAATCGTACATCAAAACAAATTCTACCTTACACGCATGTCAGAATTACAAAGTGTAAAAAAAATCCAACAAATAGAAAGGAATCAACTAGCCCGGTCGCATTACCTCAAAAAAGAGGCAAACATTGCAAAAAATTTTAACAGCAATTTTCTTTCGGCATTCTTTAAATAAATTTAGATTTTTGGGGGTACCAGACCCATTGCGTCAGTAGCCTTCTTGAAATTAAGGGTTGATTTTTGTTTATTGAATAACTCGTTTATTTTTAATTTTACACGAAAAATAGTAATTACAAAAGTTGTTTGAAATTAAATTTTCTACAGTTTTGGTTCTTATCACTTTTTCCTACGATCGATATTTTTGGATTTATACCCGAAAAGAGGGGGCGATTTTTTGTTTACTGAACAACTCGTATCTTTTTTTAAAATTATAATGAACAAAGTTGTTTAAAATTAAATTTCCTATAATTGTGGTCCTTATCAATTTTTTCGTAGGATCGATATTTTTTTAATTTATACCTGACATAAGGAGGGGGTACAATTTTATCATTGTATTATCACGTTTATTTTCCATTTTACGCGAAAAATTGTAATAAATAAAGTTGTTTAAAATCAAATTTCCTACAATTTTGGTTCTTATCAAATTTTTTTTGTAGAATCGATATTTTTTAATTAGTTCAAGTTGTTTTTTTAATCGACTTCTAAAAAAGAAGGAGGTTCTCAATTCGACTATATGCTTTTTTGTATGTATGTCCGTTCATATCTACGCCAGCTGTGAACCGACTTCAATGATTCTTTTTTGTTTGATAGTATATGTCCGATAATTGATTCCGCATATATTTTATTAATATTGGTAGAATAGTTTGGTTTTTAAAGCAAAATAACTGACAAAAATATGTTATCCAAGTATATGAAAAACTTTTTTTTTTGTTTTTCTATGGCCTTTTGGGTGATACTTTGAAAATGTGCATATTACGCGGCCTTCCTCAAATAACTACTTAGTGAGATATAAAATTGTATTTTTTTTTATTTCACGTAAAACATAGTTCCAGCACTATATACAGATGTATATAACATATTCCTATTGTTAAAAACAACTAAGTTATATTCATAAATGTTCCTCAAATCTCATCACCATACGTGTCCTAATTTCTAAATTTTTGCAGTTCTTGTTCGAAAAGTTATAAATAAACCCTAAAGATCGTAATTTTTTGTAGTAATTTAAGTAGAAGAAGCTAAGAAGAAAATTTTACTTGGAGAAGCAATGAGGAATATCTTACAAAAAAACTATAAAAAGTAAAAAGAAAATTAAGTGATGCTGTCATTGGTGATAAGCTGTTTTTTAATAATCTCAAGATTTTGTTTGAAATTAATAATTTCCGAGTGGGAGATAATATGAAGAACAACAACAACCAAAAAATTTTATTTTAACCGTTTTACTTTTATTGTTACCGTTTCTAGATTTCAACGATAAAAAGTAGGCACTAAAAATTAAAACACTTTTTTCAAAAACTACAAAGTAAAAAGTAACTTTGATTTTGGAAATCAGTGGCAAAACAAAACAACAAACAGAACCAAAGCCGATGACTTTTTAATTTTAAGTCCTTATGGGCTCTAAAAAAAAAAGACTCAATAAAGTTATTCTCAGACATTTTTTTCATGATAGTTATTATTTGTGTAGGTTAATATAATCCCGATTGATGAACCTTTCAGTATCGATCGATATATTGATATTATTTTCTCCTCCCTAGGCGATGATAATGTCGATAACACCTTCAACATCACTACAATATGCCCCCGCCCCCGACCCGTATGGTGCGATAGAGAGAGTTGCAAGTCTTAGAGGCAAATACCTACATTTCTATTTTAAAATATTGTTTCGGGCGATAACGTTTTCACCCCCCTAAACATTTACGAAATGAGACAATTTTGGTATCATTCGATTCAGTACACCTTAATCTAGGTCTGTACGTTTTTATTTTTTTGTAATTCAGCTTAGTTTAATTAAAAAAAATAAAAAGCTCGAGGAAGTTTTTAAGTCAAAAATTTAGATATTTAGATGCTAATAACTTCTATCGTACGCAATATTTCTTTAAAATAAAAACGTACGGACCTAGATTTTCATTATATCTACAACATTTCCAAAAATTATGAAAATTGGACTATGTTTATGGGGGGAAAAACGTTATCGCTTTTTGTATGAAAATTTACAGCTTCACAATGCTCTTAACGACTTACAACAATTACCTGGTGTTTGGGCTTGATTACTTTGTGTTGATAATACGTCTACACTAAAAATGGAAATATAAAAACTTTTTAAAAAAATAAATATCGGTAATATAAAATCGGTGTGCTTTGATTTGTATTGGCTGGCACCGACTTCGAAAAAATCTGATTAAGTATCTATTCTAAATGAAAACCCCCGTTTAGTTATTTTTTACTCTTCAGTGCCTGGAAGTCGGTTTTTATTTATTTTTTTAAAAAGCTTTTATTTTTCCATTTTTAGTGTAGACGTATCATCAATACAAATTAATCAAGCCCAAACACCAGGTAATTGCTGTAAATCGTTGAGGAGTTCCCTCGACTATCTTTCGGGTACATCATCAGATCGACTCCAGACCTTCATTAAATAGTAGTGCTTTAAAATACCTAATGAAAATGTTAACAAACGCACTAATCGCCGCTACAATTTTCGAAAGTTCCCCTCGATTTCTCTGGGATCCCATCATCAGACCCTGGTTTCCTTATCATGGTACCACTCTTGGGATATCTCCTTTCCAATAAAAAAAGAATTATCAAAATCGGTTCATAAACGACGAAAAAATCCGCGAACAAACATTAAAAAAAAATATATACATATGTATATACGGTCGAATTAAGAAAGTCCTCCTTATTTTGGAAGTCGGTTAAAAAAGCATCAGGGTTCCGCGAAAAAAAATTAAAACCCATGAAATTGTCAATAAAATCCGCGTACGACGTACATACTGAGCGAAGCGAGGGTAAATCGCTATATAATTTAAATGAATATCTTAGGAGTAGCAAGCTACTATTTATGTATACCTAAACATAGCTAACCGTAAAAACGTACCTAGGGACGAACGCGAGCGAAGCGAGCATGAGTCGTTAGTGGTAGTATGTAATAAGAACCGAAAAGCGAAAATCATCCTGATTTGATCAATCCGGTCGGATCCGGTCTGATCCGGCCGGATCGATGGGAATCCGGTCGGATCCGGCCGCACTGAAAATGACGCCGAATTGCAATCATTGGTATACATCCATATGCATTTAGTAAAAACGGTTATTTAAATATTACAAACAGACACTTCAATTTTATTTATCTGTATAGATTACTAATTAATTGTCACTAAGTAATACTAATTACGACCATTACTAATTATCACTTAACATACGCGTGTACACTACCGCTTGATGGTGTAGTCAGTCAGAAGTCGCCACACCGTCGACAGCACAGCCTGTCTTCTCATGCTAAGCTTTGTTATTTTTAAACAAATAACGATATCATAAAACAATTAAAATGGATACAGAAGAATTTCGTTTACGCGGTAAAGAGATGGTTGACTATATATGTACATATATGAACTCTTTGCGGACCCGGCGTGTTACACCATCGGTGGAACCTGGATATCTTCGTAAGGAACTTCCTTCAGAAGCTCCTATGCACCCTGAGGACTGGGAAAACGTAATATACGACGTAGAGCATAAGATCATGCCTGGCGTTACTCACTGGAAACATCCAAATTTTCATGCCTTTTTCCCGGCTGGTAACGCATATCCCTCAATTCTCGGCGATATGCTGTCTTCAGGAATTGGTTGCTCTGTATTTTCTTGGGTAATTATACATCTTTTTTCTTTAACCTATGTTTTATATCTAGTGTATACCTTAATAGTTAATAATCCATGACCTATTTTTGATTATATTACAATCTTATATATTTAAACGAGCAATTCTTGTATATTTATTTATTTATTTATTTATACCAGCGATCTCGGAAACGGCTCTAACGATTTTGCTGAAATTTGGTATATGGGGGCTTTCGGGGGCGAAAAATTGATCTAGATTAGTCACATGTCTGGGAAAACGCGTGTTTTCGAGTTTTCATGCGTTTTTCTTATGCATTATTCTACGCAAAATTTAATCGCGACATCTATACAATTCTCTCAGTAACACTTAGTCACTTAATGTCAAATTATTTTTAAGCCAAATTAAAAAGAAAATTGTTCTTATCGCGACATCTATACAACTTTCTCAGTAACACTTAGTCACTTAATGTAAAATATACAATCTTTCAAGAACTCCGAGCGAAGCTCGGTCGCCCAGGTACTGAAATTATTATTTAAGGACTGAGAATAAACGGAACAGAGCAATAAATTTAATTACATAGGATAATAGTTTCCATTAAGTTCCACTTTCAAAGTCAATTTTAATAAATGGTACTTTAAATTATAGTATTTTTAAGTAAAAAAATAATAAACTTCTATTATTATAATATCTTATCGCATACCTATGGATGTACACAAATTAGAAATATGTTATTCTTTTGTAATTATTAGAGACGTCCATTTCTAATTAGATTGTTTCTTAACCGACTTCCAAAAAAAGGAGGACTTTCTCAATTCGACCGTATATATATATATATTTTTTAATGTTTGTTCGCGGAATTTTTCGTCGTTTATGAACCGATTTTGATAATTCTTTTTTTGTTGGAAAGGAGATATCTCAAGAGTGGTCCCATAAAAAGAAAACCAGGATCTGATGATGGGATCCCAGAGAAATCGAGGGGAACTTTCGAAAATTGTAGCGGCGACTAGTGCGTTTGTTAACATTTTCATTAGGTATTTTAAAGCACTACTATTTAATAAAGGTCTGGAGTCGATCTGATGATGGACCCGAAAGATAGTCGAGGGAACTCCTCAACGATTTACAGCAATTACCTGGTGTTTGGGCTTGATTAATTTGTATTGATGATACGTCTACACTAAAAATGGAAAAATAAAAACTTAAAAAAAAAACATTAAAACCGACTTCCAGGCACTGAAAAGTAAAAAATAACTAAACGGGGGTTTTCATTTAGAATAGATACTTAATCAGATTTTTTCGAAGTCGGTGCCAGCCAATACAAATCAAAGCACACCGACTTCGAAAATATCTGATTAAGTCTAAATGAAAACCCCCGTTTAGTTATTTTTTACTTTTCAGTGCCTGGTAGTCGGTTTTTATCCGTTATGGTTTTCGATTGCATAATATGTCACTGGGAAGTTGTAAGATCCGGTAAATTATTATTTGTGAAATTATAATTACCCGGAGTATTGTTAATCGTTTCGTTTTCTTACAATATCAGTTAACATCTTTAGGTAAATTATAATATCCCTAAGCACATTCAGTTAAATTGTGAAACGGTTACTGATTGGACAGGTAATATATACCTAATGTACCGATATGTAGGAAATGATGATATATTTTATACAATTACAAAAAAAAAATGATCAAATTACTTAGCCGTTATTTTAATGACTGTAAAATGTATTGTTTCAGGCGTCAAGCCCCGCTTGCACGGAATTAGAAATAATTATGTTAGATTGGATAGGTAAGTACTTTTACATAAAGAATTTATATTTTTTTAATATTCCGAGCTTGAGAATATTTTAATTTAATTCAATTTATAATCTATACATATAATAAAA
The DNA here is from genome assembly GCA_033884665.1 of Argynnis bischoffii washingtonia. Taxonomy (NCBI): domain Eukaryota; kingdom Metazoa; phylum Arthropoda; class Insecta; order Lepidoptera; family Nymphalidae; genus Argynnis; species Argynnis bischoffii. The sequence goes on along the minus strand of CM066616.1, from coordinate 9,957,481 downwards.
TTCTAACTGAGTCGAATCTGTACCTTAAATATTTTTTGGAAAATCTTATTGAAATAGACTTTATTATCGATACAAAAACCGAATCTATAGTTTTTACAATTTTTGTCTGTCGGTCTGTCTGTCTGTCTGTCTGTCTGTCCGTCCGTCCGTCCGTCCGTCCGTCCGTCCGTCCGTCCGTCCGTCTGTCTGTTACCGCATCATAGAAAAACCACTGGAGGGATGAAATTTGGTATGATAATAGCTGGATATCCGGGTCAACATAGGTACTTTTTACCACGGGAGATTATCTCATTCCCACGGGAATACACGTTATAACACAACCCAAAAAATATTTATGATCAAAATTTCTTGAAACTTGGTATTAATGCTCTTCAATACAATTAAATAAATACGTGTTTTATATTATAAGGAGATAAAATAAGGGATAAAAATTTGTATGAAACCTATCTTTTTAAAGTTTTTTGTTGTAGTTTTAGCGCGAGCGAAGCCGCGGGTTTTGCTAGTAAATTATAAAATTTTACCGATTTCTGTGATGATTAGAATAAGCTGTGATTGTCATCATAGAAATGTAAATATATGAAATCAACTTAAAAAATACATTGCCAATGTTCACTTCTTTTTCTAAATATTATAAATGCCAGTGAAGCTTTAGCATACGTTTTTTTTCAGGGAAAGCTATCGGGTTACCTCCAGCTTTTTTAGCCTGTGGGGAGGGCAGCAAGGGTGGTGGCGTGATTGAGGTAATACCTTTCATATTAATTTACTCTTTATGCATATATTATAACAACATTAATAATAACATTTTGATTTTAAAAACGTATCTTAAGTATGCGTTCATTATATTTAACACATATAATTATGTTTCTAATATTTTTTAAAATTCTTTATATTTCATTTCACAATCAATATACTTGAATGTAAATGGAAATGTCACATTCTCTGAGATCTATTCTGATTAGCCAAGCTCATGGTATGACCAAGAAAGCTGCCTGCATTGGAGTTACCAGTGATTGAACATGTTCTTAAATAGATCCCCAACTTTCAGACATAAACGTCCCACTTCCAAATGTTTTCACCCCATACTCTACTAACACGGATCCCACGTTCGCTGACTTTTGGTACCGATCCGAAAGCCACATTCTAATTAGCATAAGAAAAATATATGAGGTATAATATGACCAATTATACCAAACATTGAAATACTTACCATATTTAACATTCATACTATTAATTGAATTAGCTAAGTAACTTAGTACGAATATTAAGAATAACGTTGCTAAATGAATACATAGTTACCCAGGATTAACCTGTATAATTATTGTATGTACCTATTCATTTTGCCGTAACTCTGAATTATTTTAATATTCTAGTATTTATTTAACTTAGTGTTACCCATCTCTTTACACAAATTAGAAAATAATCTTTTTATATCATCGTAGGGGTCAGGTAGCGAGTGTATCCTTATGACGATGCTAGCTGCAAGAGCTGCGGCCATCAAACGATTGAAGCATCAATTTTCCAATGTTGATGAGGGTCTCTTGGTGTCTAAGTTAATCGCGTATTGTTCAAAAGAAGCTCACTCTTCCGTTAAAAAAGCTGCTATGATCAGCTTTGTTAAACTTCGCATTTTACAACCTGACGAGAATGGAAGTCTAAGAGGGGATATTTTAAAGGAAGTAAGTAACTTTTTGGCCAAGAAGATTCATGGATTGATTGTTGGACTATGATTGAGTTGTCAATATGTTTTTTTACTACATAATCTATACATATACTAAAATTCTAAGTTGAATCTGTACATTAAATATTTTTTGAAAAATCTTATTGAAATAGACATCGATACAGAGGCCGAATCTATAGTTTTTAGAAATTTTGTCTGTCTGTCTGTTACCGCATCACGAAAAAACCACTTGAGGGATTTTGATGAAAATTGGTATAATTATAGCTGGTTATCCGGGTCAACATATAACATAAGATATTTTTTACTGCGGGAAAATATCTCTTCTCTAAGAAATCTATACTAAATGTTAAAACGCAAGTAGAGATGAACCCAAGTGGAGCGAGGGTGAGTCTCAAGTATTATCTATACATACATATAATAAAACTGTAGAGGTCGGATGTCTGTAAATAGAAAAAAATGCTAAATCCGAGTCAGGGGGATGTAAGAGGAGAAAAAGAACAAACCCAGATTTTTTAAAATTTTTTTGTTTCTCCTTCTGTTTGTCTGTTTGTACGAGCTAATCTCCTAAACTATTTGACCGATTTAAATGAAATTTTGCATGGTGATACCTTATATCCCCGGTCTACATCTTACATACTTTTTATCCCGGAAAATTAAAGAGTTCCTGTGGACTAGTTGAAAAACTATAGTAACTTATACAGCTTAGTACACAAAAACTACAGATTGGATTTTAATGAAACTTTTACAATAATATAGTTCATACATCAGAATAACAAATAGGCTACTTTTATCCCGGAAAAATGGATGGTTCACGTGGGATAGATTTGTTTTTGTTTGTCTAGAGGCGAACCCGAGCGAAGCGAGTGTGAGCCGCTAGTTACATAATATTCTAATAAAAAATCTAAATAATGAAAATTTTGTAGTAGTTACTTATACTTAGTAAGAGTAATATTCATTACCTACTAAATACCAAACTATACATTAACTATATACCTATATATTAATATACCTAAGTAAATTAGCCATAAAATAGACCCGACATATCTATACCCGAGTCTCGACATACAATCGTTATACATGCATTTTAATTCAATAAATATTAAGTACCTGGGCGACCGAGCTTCGCTCGGAGTTCTTGAAAGATTGTATATTTTACATTAAGTGACTAAGTGTTACTGAGAAAGTTGTATAGATGTCGCGATAAGAACAATTTTCTTTTTAATTTGGCTTAAAAATAATTTTACATTAAGTGACTAAGTGTTACTGAGGCAGTTGTATAGATGTCGCGATAAGAATAATTTTCTTTTTAATTTGGCTTAAAAATAATTTTACATTAAATGACTAAAGTGTTACTAACAGAGTTGTATAGATGTCGCGATTAAATTTTGCGTAGAATAATGCATAAGAAAAACGCATGAAAACTCGAAAACACGCGTTTCCCCATACATGTGACTAATCTAGATCAATTTTTCGCCCCCGAAAGCCCCCATATACCAAATTTCAGCAAAATCGTTAGAGCCGTTTCCGAGATCGTCGGTATAAATAAATAAATAAATAAATAAATAAATATACAAGAATTGCTCGTTTAAATATATAAGATAATTAAATATTAATAATTATATTAATAAAAGGCAGTGGTAGCCCAATGGTAACTCGCTCGCTTCAGTATCCGAGTGAAGCGGGTTCAAATCCCGGGTCTCGCACCTCTGATATTTTCATGTGCGAATCATTTCTAACATGATTACCACTTGCCTTACGGTGAAGGAAAACATCGTGAGGTAACCTGCATGTCTGAGAGAACCTAGCAAGTTTTCGAAAGACATGTGAAGTTCGCCAACCCGCACTTGGCCAGCGTGGTGGACTATGGCCTGATCCCCCTCGTATTGAAGGGAGGCCCGTGCCCAGCAGTGGGACGTTAAAAAGGGCTGAATACAATAATTAAAGCAGTACATTTTAATAATTATACATTTTAAATAAAAAATAATCAGTAATTATTCTAATTTAGTAATTGAACCTGCGACTCACCATCGCTTCGCTCGGGTTCATCCTGTAATGCGGCGGATTTAGGTGTATTTAAACACTCGATTTCTAGGCGAATACTACCTTTATTTTGAAAGAACATTGTCTTTTATACTAACTCATGATATCATTATTTGCACTTACTAAGTCTACAATACAATCTCTAGCTATGTTTTAATGTTTAGTATAGATTTCTCAAAGATGAGATATTTTCCCGCAGTAATAAGTATCCTGAATGTTGACCCGGATAATCAGCTATCATCATAGCAAATTTCATCAAAATCCCTCCAGTGGGTTTTCCGTGATACGCTAACAGACAGAGAGACAGATAGAAATTCTAAAAAGTATAATTTCGGCCTCTATATCGATAATAATATCCATTTCAATTAGATTTTCAAAAAAATATTAAATGTACAGATTCGGCTTAGTTAAAATTTTATTATAGGTATCTAATATATTTAAACGAAAACTCTTGTAAATTTATTTATATATTTATCTGTATATTTATTTATTTATTTATTTATACCGGCGATCTTAGAAATGGCTTTAGAACCATTTCCAAGATCGCCGGAAATCGTTAGCGATTTCGCTGAAATTTGATATGTGGGAGTTTTCGGGCTCGAAAAATCGATCTAGATCAGTCTTGTGCTTGTGAAAACGCGTGTTTTCGAGTTTACATGCGGTTTTCCTTTGCATCATTTCACGCAGAATATTGTCGATAATTTCTTATACTCAAGCATAAGCATCTTGGTCAAGCAACCAAGGTGCAAGCTTAACACTCAAGGTGTCCGAGTTCGAATTTCGATCAGATACAAAGTTTTTACTTTTGTTTTTTTTTATATCTAAAAAATACGATATAACAAAAAACAACTCTGAGCGAAGCTCGGTCTCCCAGAAGGCAAGGCAAGTGGCATAAACGCTAGCAGAATAGTGTAATCAATGTATCGGATTGACCACGGAATAGGTAAAAAAGGCCATCAATTCTGTGGGATTGACATATGTTTACGACTTCAAATTTGACTCAACGTATCGAATTTGTAATTGGCAGCCAAATAACTTTTAGACTTCGTAAAAAAAAACTAAACCTGTTACTTATAAACATGAATATTCATTACCGTGTGATAAATGTTTTTTTTTTTTTTTTTTTTTATGGTATTCAGTGATAAACGAGCAGACAGTCCACCTGATGGAAAGCGATACCTGTCGCCCATAACACCTACGGTTCATGCGTTAAGTTTTATGTAACAAAACTGCAGAACCGCCGGTGCGTTATCACTGTGAGGACTAAGATGTTATGCCTCTTGCCTGTAATTGCGCTGGCTACCTTATCCTTCAAACCGGAACACAACAATGCAATCATTGTTGCTTGGCGGCAGAAATAGATAAGGGGGTGGTACCCATCCAGTCGGACTCCTCAGGCTTGACAGAGTCCTACCACCGGTAAATGTGCATAAATTAAAGCTATTATGACTAATTGTTGCCATGGTAACCATGGCCATGGTCTGATAAATATATATTATTGTATAAATTGTTATTGTAGTAAATACTGCTAGGGGAAATAATCCTTATAATAAGTGAACGTTTAATAAAGAAATCCTATAAATCCTATGTGTTGTTCGTATATGTTTAAATGTTAGCGCATTTCACAATGTCAAAACGACGTTCACAAACAATATTATGACTACGTTTGATTGTTGTCAAACGATCGAATAGACTGAGCGTTAGACTTCGAGAAGTCCTTGTACGTTTGGCTGACAAATTGTTATCGAAATTGCCAAGGCGTTAGCGTTTATCGAAAGAGAATCGATATGGAGCGTTTGCCACTTGTCTAAACTCTAAAGACTCAGGTACTGTATAGATAAGCGAGTTGCGTCACATTGAGTGACGTGATCGTCATGAAAATGCGTTCTTAAAAGGAAATATTGTTTCAACTTAATTTAAAGACGATTTTCCATTATATGGACTAATTTTTCTGTCTTAAATATTTACTTTTTTTACTTTTTATTTATTTATCGATTTTTTTATAGGCTATGGAGGAAGATGAGGCAGCAGGCTTAGTGCCATTTTTCGTATTAACCACTCTAGGATCTACAGCTATCTGTTCTTTCGACAACTTGTCTGAAATTGGGCCAGTAGTACAAAAATTTCCTTGCGTGTGGCTTCATGTAGACGCTGCTTATGCTGGAAGTGCTTTCCTCTGCCCAGAACACAAGTATCATTTGGCAGGAATTGAGTACGCTGATTCTTTCAATACAAACGCAAATAAATTGATGTTTACTGCATTTGACTGTTCTCTTCTGTGGGTGACCAATCGATATTTACTTACATCGGCCTTTGTTGTGAACCCACTTTATCTACAGCATTGCAACGAAGACACTGCCATTGATTATCGTCATTGGGGAATATCCCTCAGCCGTCGTTTTCGATCGCTCAAACTATGGTTTATGTTGAGGAGCTATGGCATCTCCGGCTTACAGAAATGTGTTCGACTACATTGTGAACTTGCCAAGTATTTTGAGCTACTAGTTAAAAAAGAGGAAAAGTTTGAAATATGCAATCAAGTTAAGGTATGTATCTACACAATTAAATAAAAGTAGGTAGGTATTCTTATTTTTTTATCTTTATTTCTTTTATGCAAATGAAACAAAACGAAAGACGAACATTTATTTACATTCTAATTTACATGTCTATCTCATACTTCAATGTGGTTACATAATGAGAACATAAAAAAAGGAATGATATCTTTATCTAGATAATTCAAAGCGAGACAAAATGTTATTAGGAGCTAAATTCTAGGATAATTACTCAATTATTCATTTATATCTGTAATTTTGTATATTTTTAAAGTAGTAGATCGTCATTGAATTAAACGGAAATGCTAATCTAAATTGCCAAAAAGTATTAGTTTTTATGGCGACCGGTTTCAAAGTTAAAGTGCTGTAGTGTTATTTCGTGGCAGGTTACCCTTTACAGTTTTACACGTCAACCCTAAAGATGTTTTCCATAGGTGTTCCTAGGACGGGGGGTATAGAGGTCAATGCCCACCTTAGAAACTTCTTCGCACACCATCGACAGTATTAAAGAATTACTACCTGTTTAATCGCTTTTAGTTAAAGATTCAATACCTATCCTCGTATAATTTATTTATTCAAAATCTATACTATCAAAATCGTTTCTCGTCTCTGTCACAGTTTGCAAATATGGAATACTAGACTTACTACGCGAGAAAAATGCGACTATACAAGAGGAGCCAAATACATTAATATGGATTTAGCTATTAGACTGTCAATTTTACTAAGGAATTAGGAAGACGCCAACATGGTAAAGAGTAGAGTGAATGAACTGAATTATTATTTATTACTAAGCGTCATTTATGATCTCTCATTAAATGACTGTAGGTACTGGACTACACTAAGTACAGCTGGACGGCTGCAACCCCTAGACAATATCCCTAGCTACTCCAATAATGTTTCCCGACTATCATATAGCAGTAGCGTGCTTCTCGCCCGTTTCACCCCCCTGACGATTGATCTGTCTTGATTCGCCTTGGTTAGACGATTGTAAAGGTAACAGACTGAGGTAGGAAAATATTTACCATTATTTATTGTATTTTTAGGAGTATATTTTACATTTTAGATGGGTTTAGTTGTCTTCCGGCTAGTTGGAGGACCTGGTGAAACGAATGAGCAAGTTGATGAATTAAACAAGAAACTCTTGACCATTATTAACGAATCTGGAAAAATTTATATGATCCCGGCTTCAGTACGCAACAAATTTGTAATTCGCTTTTGCGTTACACAACAACATGCAACTCGTGAAGATATCGGTATTTATCATCGAGTCAACTCGAAAATTCGATCTATTCGAGGCGATTCTGTGCTAATAATAATAATTTAATTTTATATAAAACTCTTTCCTACATATTTTTATTTTCCAATAATACCTTTTGCAGAATTTGCATGGGATACAATAACACACTTTGCGACGAAATTATTGGAAGGGCCCGATAAGAAAAAACTATAAACAGATAAGCGTATCTACATCCATCTATGGCTTCTGCAGGACAGACACCGAAAATAGAATGCAAAATTTCGAATTCGGATATCAAAGCAAGCGCCTTTAACTTTTTAAAACTATATTTATATAACTAGCTTTATATACGAAGTTAAATTCTTATTTTCTAGTATCTTTCTTAATATCCTAAATTGAAATGATTCAGTGATTTTATGACGCATTTAAAAATTTCTCGTCCATCAAGATTTCTAATATGTAGCGTAGCAGCTTTTGAACTGAGAATGTCATGGATAAGAATTTTTCTACTGTTTTAAAAAAAAATGTTTTAACTGATATGACGTGAAAGGTTATTGAGGCTACAGGTGTTTTTTAAGCTCCAATCTCAAGCAATCCAAGCCAGTGGTCTCACCATTCCCAAGGTAAAATTAGTCTTACAAACTTAGAAAACATACAAACTGACGAAATACACATTTTCATTCACGTATGACGTGTAAGGTCATAAAAGACACCGTTAACGAAAATATTTGGTTTCTGACGAGACGGACCAATGTGGCTCACACACTTTGGACGCCTATTTATTCACATGGATAACGAGAATGTAGCAATGACAATAAAATTATAATAAATAACCTTAATTTTTTATTTTTTTTTTTCAGTGTAACTATTGTAATTTCACAATAAAATAATATTATTTCTTTTATTTAATTACTTACAAAACCTACGACTTCGCTCGCGTTAAACCAAAAAAAATCTCTTTGATAAGTAATAAATAATTTGACGGCCTTGATGATTTTTAAATGTATGATTTTGATTCGCATATCGAGGGCTCCATACCGCAGAATATTTTGTTGTTTTTAATAACATATTTATGTAACACTAACAGAATCCGCGACATTGCTCGCGCTAAAACTACAAAAAATAACTCCAAAATGGTAGGTTTCATACAAACTTTCATCCCCTAAGTATTTTACCTTTGTAAGATGAATTTCGAAAAATGCTAAAATACGGATACTTATTTAATTGTATTAAAGAGCATTGTTACCTAGTTTTAAGTAATTCTGATCATTAATATTAATATTAAGATCATTAATATTAAGGTTGTATTATAATGTGTTCTACCGTGGGAATAAAATGATCTCCCATGGGAAAAAGTAGTCTATGTCACTCTCTAACCCTCCAACTATCTCTACACAAAAAATCACGCCAATCCATCACTCTGTTTCGACGTAAAAGAAGGACAAACAACAAACAAATAAGCATATTTGCCAGCCGAAGGACTTAAAAACCAAAGTCAATCAAAAGTTATTTTTTTAACCGACTTCCAAAAGGAAGAGGTTATCAATTCGATTGGTATTTTTTTTTATGTATGTACACCGATTACACTGAGATTTATGATTCGATTTACGTGATTCTTCTTTTGTTTGATGCGGAGTAGTTGCCATTTGGTCCCATAAAAATTTAACATAGTTTGGCCTAGTAGTTTTCATTTTATGAAAAAAAAAGAAATTTTTTGTTTACGTGGATGTAATTTTATGTGTGTTTGCGGATTACTTCGTCGTTCATGAACCGATTTTAATGATTCTTTTTTGTTGGAAAGGAGATATCTTAAGGGTGGTACCCTAATAAGGAAACCAGGATTTGATGATGGCATCTCAGAGAAATCGAGGGGAACCTTTGAAAATCATAGTGGCAACTAGTGCATTTGTTAATTTTTTCATTAAGTATTTTAAAGCACTACTATTTAATGAAGGTCTGGAGTCGATCTGATGATGGAGCCGAAAGACAGTCAAGAGAACTTCTCAATGACTTACAGCAATTGCTGTAAGTCATTGAGGAGTTCTCTTGATTGAATTGCCAGATAATTATCTGGTGTTTGGGTTCGATTAATTTGTATTGATGAGAAATTTACACATAGATGGGTTGTGACCGTCATTAGGGGTCTCAAAAAATGGCTTAATCGAGTATGTTTATAAAAAATTTTCTTCTTACAAATTACCTGCTTATTACGTCTACACTAAAAATGGAAAAATAAAAACTTTAAAAAAATATATAAAAACCGACTTCCAGGCATTGAAAACTAAAAAATAATTAAGCGGGGGTTTTCATTTAGAATAGATACCTAATCAGATATTTTCGAAGTCGGTGCCAGCCAATACAAATCAAAGCACACCGACTTCGAAAAATCTGATTAAGTATCTATTCTAAATGAAAACCCCCGTTTAATTATTTTTTAGTTTTCCAAGCCTGGAAGTCGGTTTTATTTTTTTAGTTTTTATAAATAGAAACGTTACATCTAAACTTCATTCTATGAAACAATAGTGATCGATTTTAGAGTCACATATTGAATACAAATTACTAATTACAATTGGAATATAATTATATTATATAATATATTGGATACTGAAATGCCGATGCAGAATCTTAATTTGGAGGCACACTCGTAGCAGTGACTCGTGATGATGCGCGACTTCAGTAGCTCTCCGCTAGGCAACGCATATGACATACATAACATGCTGAGATGCTGATGCAGAGTTTATTTGTCATCCATGAATCATGATGCAGTGTCTTAATTTGGGGGCACACGTGTAGCGGCGACTTGTGATAGAGCGTGACATCATTGGTTTCTTCTAGGCAATACCCTAAAATATTTTTTTACGTTTTCGAAATAATACTTTATTTTATATATTACTGATAAAAGAAAAGAATTTAATCTTTGAATTTTTCAGCGCCTGAGACTAGTAATAATATTTGTAACTATTTTTATAAATCTTTAGTTTAAAATATAAGGGCCAAAATATTTTCGTTGCTACTTTCAGAACGTCAGTTAAATGCCACTTGTCAATAATGACATATGTCATATAGTAATATATTTCTGAATAGGTATTGAATTGAATTCCAAAAATGATCTATGGTTCAAAAATATAAAACAACGTGATTCTTGTTAAGTTGTTCTTGTTCCTGGTCAGTGGTCTGTGAACGTGATCTGTAATAGGCTGTAAAAATATTAGATTTTAATATCCAGTATTCTTTGATAACATATAAGAACATACAGCCTTAGTAATATGTAAGTATGTATATATTTTAAATAATTATAAATATGTAACAAAAATATGCAATGGTTACAGAACTTTTAGTTAAAAAATTTAATTTACTTTATACATTTTCTACAAATAAAAGCAATTTTAGTAATCAAGTGAAAGTACAAAAAAATGGCAAAATTGGAAATACTTCAAACTTTAACTGGTCATAAAGGTATCGTTTGGAATGTATCATGGCATCCACACGGTAAAGTATTTGCATCTTGTGGTGAAGATAAAATCATAAAGTTGTGGAGTAAAGAAGGAGAAAGTTGGATGGTAAAAACTGTTCTTGTTGATGGACACCAGAGAACAATTAGAGAAGTTGCATGGTCTCCTTGTGGAAACTTTTTGGCATCAGCTAGCTTTGATGGTACTACAGCTATATGGGATAAAAAAAGTGGTGTGTACCTACTATATGAAAGTCACTTATTATGATGTGAACTGGAAGTATTTAAATATTTCAAATGTTTTATATTTTACTAGGTCAATTTGAATGTAATGCTACACTTGAAGGGCATGAAAATGAAGTAAAGAGTGTAGCATGGTCACCTTCTGGTCAACTATTAGCAACATGTGGCCGAGATAAGTCAGTGTGGGTGTGGGAAGTTGCTGGAGATGATGAGTATGTTTGTGAAGCAGTACTTAATGCTCATAATCAAGATGTAAAGAAAGTTAGTGGAAAATGAAATTATGAATTAAAATTTATTTTCATAAGCCACCCTAAGCCAGCTTTTTAGATAATCAAACAAATTTTTGTTTGTAGATTGCATGGCAGCCATCATCAGATGTTTTGGCCTCTGCTTCATATGATAACACAGTTAAAATGTATAAAGAAGATCAATTGGATAGTGATTGGACTTGTATAGGAACATTAAAGTCACATGAATCAACAGTATGGAGCTTAGCATTTGACAAGACGGGTAAAAGATTGGCTACCTGCAGTGATGACAAGACTGTTAAAATTTGGCATGAATATGATTCAGAAAATCAAGAAGGTGTTATTGTTTCTGAACAGGACTCTAAATGGAAATGTGTTTGCACACTTTCTGGTTACCACACTAGATGTATTTATGATATAACATGGTGCCATGTGACTGGCCTTATAGCCACAGCTTGTGGTGATGATATCATAAGGGTGTTCAAAGAAACTGAAGACTCTGATCCTAATGCACCATCATTTGATCTTATTTGCACTAAACTTGATGCTCATTCTCAAGATGTTAATTGTGTTAAATGGAATCCTTTAGGAAACAACGAATTAATTTCTTGCAGTGATGGTGGAGAGATAAAAATATGGAAATTAATTGATGAATAACATCAAAAATACATATTATAATGCAGTAATATTTTTATTATAGTTATGCTCCTATATTTACATCATTGTATAAATTAGGTTTAACTATTTGTTACATATTAAATGCTAATTTTCAAACAAGTTTTTATTTCAACCCTTTCTGGGTTAAAAGATGAATAAAAATGAAAATTAATACTAAAATTTTAGATGGTTTATATTTTATGAATAAAAAGTTCAACTCCTTTTTTTTAATGTTGGTGAATGCATTTAAGCATACCACCCACCTGTAGACATACAGGTCTCACTCGAGGACTCACCAGCTAGAAAAACCAGTACTACCCAAGAAAACCCAATAAAACCTCCCTCGTCTCAATGGGTAGTCGCATGATTGCTTACACACTCAACCACGACGCCCCGACAGCAGGCCTCCCGAAGCAGAATACAACAGTCATGGGTACTGCAATGGTCCACTTTGTTATCAGAGAAGTACCAGGAGTAACCCGCGTGGCACACCGCCCACAGTAACATTACATAATAATTTAGAATAATAAGATACCACATGTTATTTACATTTTACTATATTTTTAAGAGTTTTTGATATTCATTCTTGATACCAAAGTCTTATGTGTACTGTTAGATAATGCTGTAGTCTTTTTACGAAAAATATAAATAGTGGCATTCCCAGTAGCATAGCTAGCATGAATGACACTAGGTGGCTAGGTGGAGTGATGGTGTCATCTTTACAAAATAAAAATTTAATTAACATCTTTTACAACTCAATTGGCAGCGTGTTTCTTTTTCATTAGTTTACCTATATATCGCAGACAGATGGATATATCACCTCCACATTTGGGTGATGCCTGGGTGGACCGTACCAACTCCTCCCACCCTTAATATGCCATTCTTGACACAACATAAAACTGTGTGGTATCTTTGAATAGGTTTGAATAGATCGCTAGAGATATTTTTTATGACTTTTTAAGTTAATTGATGCCGAGTTGTATGTATGCTTCTAATTTGGTAAACATGCTATCGTAAATACTGAAAGAACTTTTATTTAACAGAAGAGCTTAATTAAAGATGAAACAAAATCAATAATATATTTATCTACACAGGTAAATCTCGCGACAAGCTTTTATATCTATATGATATTTTGTAATATAATAAATTGATGGGTTTGATTTCATTCCAAGTTTATTTTCTTCTTTTAAAAATGTTTTTTTACTATTAATCTATTTTTTAGTTTTTATTTTATTCATATTCTTCTCAGCATAGACCAAGAACATGCTTCTCAGCCAATCCTTTCATTTGATATCCATATCATGGGGGTGCATAAAAAAACATTGTTGGCCATCTTTGAAAGTTCGCTATATTGGATTTAATTGCTAGATTTGATTACAAACAAGCTGACACCGAGACAGATGAAACTAAATAAAAGTTTTTAATGATAAATCAATAGTAAAAAACACTAGAAATAATAAATCGCCATTTTGTAACATCCACCATAGGTACTTATTGAATTAAAAATAGCGACATCTAGTAATGGTGCATTGTATGGGGACCCAAACTATTGTGCCAAATTTCAGCTCAATCAGACACTGGGAAGTGGGTCAAAAACTTGCAAAATTCCATTACACAGACCGGGATAGGTGAAAGTAAATAAAAGCTTGTAAAATTTATTTATTTGTGTAATTGTCTTTTAAAACAAATTGGCACCTTAGATCCGCCGTTCTGATTTTTAATGTTATCTATTTAGCTTATGCCACTCTCGTTATCAAGATGAATGTCATGCCGTTTATTAAAATTTAAATTATTAAAATATTATATCTATAATAGACTTGTGTAAAATTATATAGAAAGGTAACGTACAATTCGCGCAAAACTTAAATTCTTTTGAGTTTTTTTTTTTTTTATGGTACTCAGTACCTGATGGAAAGCGATACCTGTCGCCCATAACACCTACGGTTCATGCACTTAAGTTTTATATAACAAAAATGCAGAACCACAGGTGCGTTATCACTGTGAGGACTAAGATGATATGCCTCTCGCCTGTAATTGCGCTGGCTACCTTATCCTTCAAACCGGAACACAACAATGCAATCATTGTTGCTTGGCGGCAGAAATAGATAAGTGGGTGGTACCCATCCAGTCGGACTCCTCAGGCTTGACAGAGCCCTCTGAGTGAAGGAGGCCTCTTAAAAATATACAAAAACTTACTATTATTAAATTCTTAATATATATTATTATTTACTAAAATATATCCAGTAATGTAATATACCTACCCTTTAGTCAAATCTGTATCAAGTGTCGACATATCAACCATATCGTACGTATACTTGCGGTCATTCACATGCGTATTTAAGTTTTGCGCGAACAAAAAGACATAAGAGGTTGTTTTTGTTTTCAGATATTATATAGCTTTCTATCTGATGTTCATAAAAATAGGAAGAGCACTCATATCGAAAACTAGTAATATAAGAAATTACTGTGTAGCCCTACCTAAAATGTCTAGTGAAGAAAAAACTGGCAGAAACTTAAAAGAGGTTTTATCTACATTGGAAAAATTTGCACCCAAACATCTATCTGAAAGCTGGGATAACACGGGATTGTTAGTTGAGCCGTACACACCAAGGTATGTTAACCATCTTCGCTGTCAACAGATTCTTTTAATTTAAAGGAATAGGGAATATGTGTGATTTTTTAAAAAAAAATATACAATAGCTAACATCGTTATATAATTAAAAAGTAAAAAAATATCCAGCCCAAAAAAACTAAAATTTAGTCTAAAAGAATCATACCGATATGGATACTTTTAACGCCCACCATTTCGACGTCATAGTATGTTATATACAAAAATGATGACTCGATTTGTAGCGACAAAATCGCTAATCGTTCTATTATGATAATACTTTGACGTCATATTCGGTCTGACCAATGGCGTGCGTTTCAACTACTTTGAATTTCCCACCTATATTTGCAGTTTTTAATAATTATTTTTTTATCAAAAAGAAATGACATTGAAAAATATTGATATAGAGTTAATTGCACAGCACACGCATATTCCCTATTTAAAGTAATGATAGCCCAGTCGTAACGCGCTCACTAACGAAAACTAAGTAATGCATATCAAACTCTGGGTCTCGCACTTTTGATATTTTAATGTGCAAATCAAACAAATTTTCACATTTAAGAACATGTGAAGTCCGCCAACTACTAGGTCAACGTGTGGACTATGACTGTATGCGCCCCAGTAATAGGAGAGTGATCTGCGCTGGAGGTCGTAGCTTCTATTTCTGAACGGAAAGATTGATATTATTATGCTAATCAATTACTATTGTATTTTTTTCCATAAGGCACTCAAAATCGCCATCAAATATTACCCGAGTAAAATAAGTTACTGTGGGTATGGGATTTGATTTACATTTAATAGAAATCCTGGGAATTTATGAGCACTGCAAATGATTATATATTTATTATCGTTCTTATACTTTAGCTATTTACAGGAACATCGCCAAAATATTGTTAACAAATGATTTGACTGAAGACGTCGCCTTAGAAGCTAAAGAACATGGCTGTGAAATGATTATTTCATACCATCCCCCTATATTTGTGCCGTTAAAGAGCGTGGTTCAAAGGTACATACAGTTTTATAGTTGAAGTTCAATATCAGTTTTCTACTTTAAACATTCTATATAAATAACTGAACAAGATATGACATACAAATTTCATAACATTATTTAATCTTTGGATTATCTATGCAGATAAATAAAATTGGAGTGTCTGTTTGTAATATTAAAATAACCGCTTTTTACTTAATACATATGGATGTATACACGGTACATATACCAAAACAACATTTTTTACAATTTTTGTCTGTCTATCTGTTTGTTCCGGCTAATCTAAAAAAAAAGAATCAGGGTTCCACGAAAAAAAATTAAAACTCATAAAATTGTGAACAAAATCCGCGTACGACGTACGCACTCGAGCGAAGCGAGGGTAAATCGCTATATATCGCGGTATAATTTAAATGAATATCTTAGGAGTATCAAGCTACTATTTATGTATACCTAAAAATAGCTAACCGTGAGAACGTACCTAGGGACGAACGCGAGCGAAGCGAGCGTGAGTCGCTAGTCTATACATATAATTAAACTGTAAGGATCGAATGTCTATACAAAGTAAAAAAAATGCTAAAAACCGAGTTAGGGGGATGTAAGAACAGAAAAAGAACAAATCAGTTTTTTTTCATTTTTTTTGTTTCTGTCTGTTTGTTTGTTTATACTATAACTTAAATGTCAAGAGTATTGGTATAAAACACTTGTTTTACTTTAAAAATGCCGGAAAGATGTTTTTTATCTAGGTATATATGTATGTATATAAATTTCAGAAAGAAAGCTTTCCTTTTACAATAGAGGGAAAAACCGATCTACTGTGAAGTACAACAACTATTAGTAGTTTGAACAACTAAGGCGACGATATGTATATTACAAATTGATGTACAATATTTTAACTGTAATAATTATTAAAGTTAAATATGTCGTGGTTGTTTACATCAAAAGCATTGTTCTTGTATTTTTATTTTGTTTTCATTGGCTGGCACCAACATATGTACTTAAATTCCATGGCCTTTGCTGATTTTCTCGAAAACTGTATGCTCTATGTCCAAGAAAACTATACGGGACCATTTCGAGATCTACTTTAGTACCTAAAATAGAATTTGTACTAAGAAGATCGGGCATGCCTGTCCGAGAAATCAGTGAACATAGATAAAAAATATATAGAACTTCCCCCTTCTTTAAAGTCAGTTAATGAACCATCATAGTTACCAAACTAGGTCCAGAAATAAAATCGTGGGCCACAGGAAAGCCAAGCCTATGGAATGAATGAATATTTTGTTTTAGTTTATGGAAGGAAAGAATCGTGTCACTGCTCTTGGAATCACGGATTTATTTGTATTCACCACATACAAGTTGGGATTCTGTCAAGGGCGGCGTAAACGACTGGCTGGCGTCAGCTTTTCCGTTTACTGAATCAGTCCCGATAACACCTGGCGAAGATCCTAACACAGGAGCTGGACGGTGAGACTATCTTGTTAGCATTAAGGACGGAGTTTTCTAATATTTAAATATTGTCACAGAAGCAAATATAAAAACATTTTCAAAATATTGATATTTTAAATGCGAAAGTGTGCGTTCGATACTTTTTCAAGCTCAACTTTGATGGCTCTACGAATTTCAGTATATAAATACCTAACAGGTTGATTTTTATTGACACACATTACGAACAGAGCCGCACGCAACAAATATTTATTTTATATTTTTTAAATTACTACTTCATTAAAATTAAGAAAATAAATTTATTATTTTATTGCAGGATTTTACGTATCGAATCTAATTTTAATCTCTCCCAAGCTGTAGAAAATGTAAAAGCATTAACTGGCTTGAAACACGTGCGACTGGCTCTTGGTAAAGGTCGAGCAATGAATGATAATGTGAAAAATGTAGCACTTTGTGCTGGCTCCGGAATATCAGTTCTGAAAAAAGTTGATAATGCTGATCTTTTCTTAACAGGTAATGTGTGGTATTTTATATAAAATAAATATAAAGTATTAGTAACCATATTTTTTATTAATTTAGTAAAAAATCTTTTTATTTTATAGGTGAAATGCTCCACCATGACATTCTTGACGCTGCGCAAAGAGGGATATCAGTAATACTTACCAATCATTCAGATTCTGAACGTGGATTCTTACGAGGTTTTTCATCTCACCTTCAAAGGGAGTTGGACAATCAAGTTCAAGTTTTAGTAAGCGAATTCGATAAAGACCCCTTAATAACAGTGTAAATTCAAAATAAAATAAATCAAAGTAAGATTGTTTTTTTTTTTTTTATTACAAATGTTACGCTGTAGCGGTGTTAGGCAGTATTTATATAAACACAATTTTAAATAGTTGTGAGATCATTATTAACTTATAAAACTAAACAAGCTTGTATCATCTATGCATACTTTATAACTTGCTTCATGTTGATGACCTATAATTTTGTAACAATCACCTTACATTATAAGTAAATTTTGCTTCATTTATAGGAGTTGGCAAGATTTTTGTACATGTGATCTCGGCTTTCTTAACGTCTTCTCATATTTCTGATAGCTTGAAATGTGGTTCTTGGCGAGCTGGACTGAAATGTGTATGTTCAGGCATGACTTATCAACCCCTCTATTTATGTGTTATTTATTTAGCATGCACAACGACTACTTTCGTAAAGCAATTTTATTTAAACTCTTATTATTAGTGTTAGACTCCTGAGCATCTTTATTTTCGACTGAAATCAATTTTCGTTTATACGTACCGGGCCCTGATTTAATTTTGCAAATAGAAGATACTGTTCCGTTTTTATCGTCATAATTTATTACATACTTGCTACGTTTTGATTTGGGTTTTTCAGATTTATTGGTATACATTTTTTCTCTATTATTTTGATTAGTTTTTAAAGAATTTTGTGAGTGAAGGGGCCCGCTATTTCCTCTTAAAGAGTTTTGATTCAATGTAACATGTTCTTTATTGTTAGTATTTGTTTTCGTCATCATTTGTGGATTTTTGGAATTGTCGTATTTTTTCTCGTCTTTTCTTTGTTTGGTGACTTCTATTATTGTATCAGAATTTTTATTTTTGTATTTTCTCAATGAATTTCGTGAAACATCACTTTTATCCATGTTATTGTTTTTACTGGTAGGGGTTGTATTATTATACGAACGTTGCTTTACGTTATATTCAGTGATGTGATCAGGAGTAGTTAATTTTTCAGTCCTACGCGGAATACGTTTTTTTACATTTTGCTCACTTTCGGGCCTTATTTCACATTTTGTATCTCTTTTACCGACTTTACCTTCCTCCTTTTCAGAATCTATTGGCTTATGACTTGTAGTATCACTTTTAATTGCATTTGCTTTAAATTCGGGCTTCAGAAAATGTTTATGTTCCTTATTTTTGTGACGTGAACTTTCTAACATAGACGCATTCTTTTCTGCCTTCACTTTATTTAAGTTGACGTATAAAGGAGATTCCGATTTCTTCCTATCTAGTTCTGCTACGTGGGTTGATCTAGTTGTTTCATTTTCCTTATTGCTCTTCAACTTTTTCACTGAAGTATTTCGATTTATTCTGGAATAATGCAAAAGAGAACGGATGAAATAAATATAGCTATAATTCAATATTTAATAACGAATTATATAATTTTACATACCCAGTAAAGGGAACATCAATCGTGTTTTTGATTTTTATATTTGTTGAAATAGATTTTTTACACAAATTTCGAGGTGTTTCAGATATCTTACGTGTTGTTTGTCTTAAAGATGCCTCACTTTTTGAAGTAACTCGTATTCGATTTGCTTGAGCTACTTTTTCAGTGTCTTGTTCTATGATTGTTTTTAACATTCTAGGTTCATTCATTATTTCAACTTTATCAATATATTTTGATCGTGGTTTAGGGGTCGGCGTTATTGGTAAATTATATTTAGATAAATTTTGATATTCGGGTGTGTCGTCTGACTCCGCTTCACTATTACAAACGCTATTAGATATTTGCTGTACTAATTTAACGGAATGTAATATTTCTTCTTGTAAATTATCTTGACTATATATCTTTTTAGATCTAATATTATCTTCTATTCCAAAATATGCTAGATCAGTTCCACGAAGTTCTCTTATCTTCGTTTTACTCTGCGTTGGAGTTGTTGAACGGGTTTTTAAGTTATGTGAAGCTTTATTAAATGTTTCAAATGTATCATCACTACTCGATTGCTTATGATTAAAATCATTATGTAGTTGTGGACCTAAAACAAAAAACGTGTTTAAATTTTGTCACTTACCATTTTGTATTCATTGCATATGAATAAAACTGATATATCATGTAACATGTGAGCTTAATAAAATATTAAGATACGTACCTCTATTTCCTGTCCTAAAAGATTTGGAAACAATAGAGTTTAAATCACTTTCATAACTACAGTCTGTTTTATGTCTAGGCTCATTTTCAGGTTGAAATTGTTTACTAATCAATGAAACAGCACTTATGACAGGTGTACTTTTAGTACTACATGCAATTTCAGAATTATTCTTGCTGTCATGAGAATCCCCAAACACCATGTTCTCTCCTAGAAGATATGGCTTGGGTTTAGGTATTTTATTTTTGAGAATACTTTTAGTAGCTGCTGTATTCTCATCGGATTCACCAAAATCATTGTGTGAAATGCCATGTACATTACTGATTTCCAATGCATCACTCTTTTCCCCAAAAAGTGTAATTGATCTCTCGATTTTCTCGTTTAAGGGTACGAAAGCACTTCTCCTCTTTCTAAAATCTGTAGAAGGTGGGGGCTTTTCATCAGTTGCTATAATATTGACAGTTCCAGTATCTACGGCAAAATGAAGTTCTGTCTTACAGAATTCTACTTTTTTTGTTTTTCTGTCGCTCTCCTCTGAAGATCTTGAAATGTCAGTCTCTTTGTCCTTATAAGTTTCTATTGGTAGTGTAATTGTTACTTTCCCAGTAGATTGCAGCGTAATTTTACCCTCACTCAATTTGGATTCTGCCGTTAGTACTTCTTTGGGTTTCGGGGATATCGACCTCTTATAAGAATTTGACCTGTTTTTAGATAGCCAGTCTTTAAAACTCTCCTCTTGAATGTGCTCCATTCTCGCAACATTGTTAGCATATCGTGAGTTTGTTATATTGCTTGAGTAGTCATTAACTATTTCAGATGATTTACAAATTCCGCTGTCTGTTGATGAATCCTTGGTAAACAAATTGTTACCAGGAGATACATTGTCCATAGGAGATGTGTCTTCAAAACTATAACTTTTTCTTCTACTGTTCCAATCATCACTTCCATTTAATAGTGATGTATATTTCAAAGTGCTTAATGCTACAGGTGCATCTAATAACGGAGAGACTCTAGTATTTATAGTATGGATTCTATGTAAATCTTCTTTTTCCTTACTTCTTCTTCGTAAAGTACTTCTACTACTTGCTCTTGAATCCAGATCAATTATACTTGCATTATCTGCGGAGGAGGACTCTTCGCTGGGCATTCGAATTGAATTGTTCCTAGTAGAACCTCGCCATTTAGATGGTTCAGAAATTTCATAATCATCTGGTTCAGTCACTTTATACTCTTCTCTCTCAATTTCACTGTCAGGTAACGTTTCCAACGGAGTGGAAGATATTTCTAGTGGTTTAGATGGCAATGACGACGGTTCTAAGAAGTTATAACCGGAGGACAGCACCTGAAATATTGATATCGATTAAATAATATACATATATACTTGAATAGTTCAAATAAAGTACAACTAGATTACTGAATCAAAAAATACTTTACTTTTCGGGAAGAATGCATTAAGTAGGACGATGATCCTGGACCAGCGGACGAATGATAGGCGGCCCTCATGACGCGAACCCGTGCTCCTGGGGCACTTGCATGCAATACTTCCATAGCACGAGCTACACGTCTCGTCACACCACCTTCAGTAACCTGGAATTACGAAAGTTAACTAAATTAAAATAAATCATATACACCCAAATTCCACACCAGGAATCATCATTTACGCATATTTTTTTAAAATATTTAAATATTATCAATTTCGCTAATTTGAGATAGGTAGAACTTATATATTTACAGCCTACATTTCACGCAAACTGATTGCAATAAGATTACAAAATAGAGATTAAATAACTGTTGTAATTTAAACCCTTTAATCTTATAAATTAGATCAATCTTGTGAAACTCGCAACAATACTTTGTTTCTATACATACTGTAAACAAATTCTTTGTAAATTGATAATACATTACTTAATATTTATCAAACAGGTATATATGTAGATATGTATATGCATTTTACATGATAGGTGTCAGCTTTAATTCGTTACGTGGTAATGTTCCATAGCATCATTTACAACAATTAGTTGTCTGCATCATGTCTAGTTGAAAATATTGAAGTGAGTTAAATAACGTGCACATTCTCGTCGTGACCTTCATTTATAACAGGTAGGTATATATATTTTATTGTTGTGAATGACCTGCTCGCGGGGGCGAAATGAAATGGTAACTTATTGCGGTCTAACGCGTGACTATTACTTTATTTTATATAACATGTATAATTTACTTATTGAAAGACTATATTATGTGATAATAATTGAGATAATTATAAATTTATACTAAAATACATCATCATTTGATTACGTCACTGACGATAAGACTTAAAATTATAGGTACTAATTTGCGTAATACATAAATTTTAGACAGTTATTTAAATTAAGTAAAAAATCACTCTTCATTATATGTATCTTGTATAACTCAAATAAGCAAACCCACAGTGGCGGGCTATTAAAATTAAAATTATATACCCTACATAGGTAGTAACGTATACAAATACGTATGAATACATATACAATATGCATATTTATCGAAACCGCCAACTTAGTACTGGTTTAACTAATGGATCAAGGTGATGTAAGTATCAGAGAAATAAATGACGTCACCTACCGACTGAAACCAAAGCTAAGGTCGCTAACAATTCAACCCACTGATCTGCAAGTAAATAACGAATTCTGTATTATAATGCATAACGGTCGATTTACGTACAGATATACTTTGAGTTCATTAGAAATGTGTGAATTTTAAATAAATGACCAGTGTGCGAAGAACGGATGTAAGAAGCGGGGGCCGCGGTTATGAGACGATGCATGGTCGTTGACATTTGCAAAGCCTGAGAGTAACGCTTTACATTCATAATTAGATGACGTTGGGAAAAGAAATCACTTCGGAAAACATCGATTCGTAAAAATACTGAGTCACATCTCATTGAGGTAAATCAATATCTACATATTTTGAATATAGGTAAGTACTTATGACGCACAATAAACTAAATGATGAAAATTTATAGTAAATATATGTAATATTTTAGGAATATACAGGATATATACGTGAACTATAAGTATTAGATCACGCTCTAAAACAAGACTCCCACACAGGATATGCTCAACTGTAAGGTAGTAGTAGATAAGATGAATAACTTATTTTTAAAATTTCCTTAGTTAAATTTCTATAAAATGATTATGTACCTACTCTGAATTGTTATTTGGGATTTTATGAATTTGACTCACCTACAATAATTTCATATGATTAATGAAATGTTTGGAATATTAATATCATTATTATACTTTACCTACTACTACTTTACCATTTCTTTAAGTTACGTTAAAAATGAATACAACTTGAAAAATAATTGCATTCATAAAATATAGGAAATTTGAGAACTACTTAATATTTTATGCATGGCGTACCAGTAATACCGTTGACAAATTATTTGTTGTTCACAAAATATATAATTATTTATACTATATAATTATATTTGGTAAACACAACACAGCCTCGAAACGACCTTTGTACAGGATTTCCGGGATATTGCACATAATTTTGACGTGAGCCGTGCCAACAGATTCCCCAAACAAAGCTTTGTATCATACTATTATTTTACTAAAAATAAACGTACACGACTATACATTTGAACCTACATAGGTATATACTTGATATTCATGTTTTTATTTTGAAAATATTTTAATTTAAAATAACGTAGAGTTATTGCGTATATTATATATGGCGCATAAACTATTATTTATTGTACGATACTAGGTGCATATTTAATTTTATGTAGTTGTCTTTCTTTTTAAAAGGTATTTCTAAATATTTTATGATATAAGATTCATATAACAAGATAGATACGATATGAGAGAAAAGTAAAAGACATCAACGCGTTAACTCAAAATTTTTTACTTCTGGAAATTGAGTAAAGGAAATGGTTATTGAACAATACATGTGTAGAAGTGGGAAGTGAAATTTCTACCACTTAAAGATTTTCTAACGTCTCGGAAAATACTGAACTTAAAGTAACTTCCTCACGTTTATCGCTTTCTCCTTCTTATCAGTTGTAATTTTATACATAACAATATTAAAATATATATTTAAAAAATACTGTCATCCTGACTCTTTGCCTTATTAATTACAAAATAACTATATTATACATTTCTGTAATATAAATTGAATTAAAAGTAAGTATCGACTATCAGGGATTTTTATACGTGAATATATTATACAGTATATTTATTATTTATATAGAAAAAATCTCTAGAGAGTATGATAAACACAATATGCGACTTACCTACATATAATTCACATATGTACCATAAGTATATTATGGTCACTATTGACAATATACAATGGCATTTAATGTTTATTTAATGAGACACATGTACTTAGATCTAATAAGATTAATTTGATCTGGTTGTTAGTTCTTATTTATAAAATTAGTTTTAGTATATCTATCTACCTATATATTTCAATACAATTGGTTGTAAATCGTGTTTTAGTTTAAACTAAAAAATAAAAAAGCAACACAATAAACTGGTCCGACAAGATAAAGATACCGAGCGAAATGGTGTTGACCTCTACAGCACTAGTGTAGATGATTCATTTTTGCCCATCAAAAGATAATACTTGCTTGGGCGATCGAACCGCGTTAAGTTTTTAAGCCATATAAGGAAATGACAAGTTTATACTTTTGGCAATGACCGCCTCTAAACCTAAATGCCTTAATCCTTTTCTTATGTACTCATAATTATATACCTATATAAATTTTTAATTGCTACTAGGTTTGTATATATCTACTATATTTGTATATAACAATATTCTATATAAAAATGTAGACTGTGGTTCTATCTACATCCATGTACATTCACGTGGAGATTGTTTCTATAGGTAACAATTCACGTTTCGCCATTATATTGATATTGGACCATATAATAAGAAAGTGTAGGACGCAGGTACACTCTAAGCTTCACAGTGAAGTTTAATATACACGCTACTTTGAAAAATATTTATTGCCATTTATAGTTTTTCTTTTTTAATATTTATAAAAATAATAATAAATAACAAAGCTGTTTTCATTAAGATTGGAGGATAGGTCTTAGAAAATCCCTTACTTTTCCGTATTCAGCAGTCCCGGCCCATTCCCGGCGCCATTGACCCGCCACTTCCATTATGGTGAATTGGTGTTTTCGTTTATCGTTCGCTGCAGCTACACTCGTAGGTGACGTGCACTTGTAAAGTTAGGGAAAACTTTATTTTACACGCGCTCACGTTCGATCTTTGTGGCGGCGCGAAGCCTACTGCCGGCTCTACAGTCTATAGGTATATCGCACACTTACGACGCTAAACTTTGGCTTAGTCTTTAATATCTTTATTTCTTCTGCTAGCAAAAACATTGTAGGCACCCATTCGATGTCAACGCCCACTATTTTAAACTACTACCCAGACACAAGGCGCTTCCTACGCACTTTGCGTTGTTGCAACAGGCCAGATGGTATGCATTGCGAATTTACTGTTTAATTTAGTGTCAAAAATATAATAGCAATCTTTTCTTATATTTGGTATTATATGTATTTTTTTTAAAAAAGTCGTATTACACTAAGCCACGTGAAGTTCTTCTTAAATATAATAGAATATTTATTTCAGCAAAAAAATGAGATATATTGTGCAGTGCAAAAAAAAAATTCGTGAGTTTTTACTTATAAAATATCTTCTCGTATCTTTTATATATTTTGTACTTGCTAGTTGCTACTCGTCTTACAGTTACTTTGTCATAAATCATTTGCATCTATTTTTGTCTAAAAGAAAGACAGGCCAAAAACATACTTTCACATACATACCTACATGTATAGAAAATTTACTATTGCTGTCGATGTAGAAAATGTATTTTAAAACACATTACAAAAGATACTTATCATAATCATTGTCACACGTCCACTGATCGCCTTATTTTTTTAATGTTGGGAAATGCAATTACGCATACCACCTGTAGACATACAGGTGGTTGTGTGGGACTCACCGGCTACTCACTAAAACCCAACAAAACCTCCCCCGTCTTAATGAGGCGTCGTAGGATCGCTTACGCATTCAAATTTCAACCACGACGCTCCGACGGCAGATCTGCCGAAGCAGACGACAACAACCATGGGGTTGCTCCACAGTCTACTCTGCCATCAGAGAAGTACCAAGAGCAACCCTCATAGCACACTGCCCACCGAAGTGAGTAAGCGAGTGTGAGATTAATATAAATACAAAAGCCGCGCAAAAGAGCGAAGCGATGGTATTTAAGTCACTACTTTTCTATACTTTATGAATTATATTCTATCAATACTTCTTAAAAAGAAGATTCTGATTTACCTTATAGATTGACTTATAAACGATGTGGTTACTGATAACCCTTTCAATAGGATTAATTCTGTAATAGTCATCATTACAAATGATTAACTTTCCATTTTCTAGACGGTGGGTTAAACATTTAATGGATAACAAGATTTTTCTAAAATCATTCCGAATGGGTAACCATTTTATTAGGCTTAACTCTAAGCCCGGGTTTTATGGTGCTTGAATAATATTAGATACCGCTTAAATTAAAAAAAATAGCCAAAAATAATCAGTACAGAGTAAAAGTAAAAATAATTTACGTTCTAGTTTTCGACGAAAGCTCGCAGCGACTTTACATATACGTATATATGCTAATTGTCGCCATTGGGCTCCAAATAGAAGTCTAGTGCCGCTCGTTTCAAATAATTCTATGTTTCACGTGAATCATTTGTTCATCTTTGTAAAAAAAAATTAAAACAAAATGCTAAAAATACTTAAAGAAAATAACTCATTGATACACTAGGAACAATATTTCTAATTTCCTTTTTATAAATAAAAAATATTGTGGTAACGCGCTCGCTTGGGAAACCGAGTAAAGCGGGTTCAACTCCCGGGTCTTGCACCTCTGATATTTTCATGTGCGAATCATTTTCTAACTTGATTACCACTTGCCTTACGGTGAAGGAAAACATCGTGAGGAAACCTGCATGTCTGAGAGAACCTAGCAAGTTTTCGAAAGACATGTGAAGTCCGCCAATCCGCACGTGGTGGTCTATGGCCTGATTCCCCTAGTCTTGAAGGGAGGCCCGTGCCCAGCAGTGGGACGTTAAAAAGGGCTGTATACAAATAAAAAACAGCATTTATCTTCAGAGTATACTCAGAGTTCAGAGTAGACAGAGGTCTAGTGTCACTGTTGGTAGCATTTCTGTATAGTTTATGCTGATCCCAATGTTTTACTTATATAGGTAATATTATACCAGTCAAAATTATAGATGAATAATAAAAGTAAACACAAATTTTGGATTTAAATTCCAAATGTCATGATTTCTTTTAAGTAACTTACACAGAGAAAAATAAATTCATCAGTTAAAGTTTACTTTTGTAAGAAACCAGAACAATATTTTGGCTACTAAAAAAACTACTTATTCTCACTATCTCGTAATTTATTGCAATTAGATATTAGACAAAGTTCATTTTTATTAAGCCAGTTAAAAAAAATTAACCGATTCTATTAGACTAAAACTACAAAATAAATTGAAAACTAAAATTAATAAAATTAATATATTATTTATTTCTTCATGTTCATGTGGACTTTTTCGCATCAAGTTCTAACTGTAAACTCCCATCATATTTTCGCTAAACCTACTAAGTAGGTGCTGCTCCTGATATTGTCGTACAGAGTCCATGATCTTAGTGAAAACATCAATTCATAATGACATCGAAAACAATGGTAAAATATATTTAATATTAAGTATCTTTAGATTGGCCCAAATGAGCATATAGAAAATAAAGCTTTCAAGTTTTTCTTCCAAGAAAACCATGAATGAATTACTTTTTTCAGGCTGTTCTAAGTTTTTTTTATCTTGCATGCATTATGTATGTGGCGTGTAATAATAATGGTCATTATTTTTTTTATTTGTGGTTTGACAAAAATACCCATTTTTACTTTGGCTTCACTCATGATTGTGAATTTTTCGTAAAAGTTTCACAAATTATTGCATGATGCCTAATTTTGTATGCAACGGAGGTACTAACACATTCCTACTTTTAACAACTGGTTCCTATTTGGCATTGTATTTTCCAGTCTGGAACTCTATCTATTGGGTTCAAACATACTGCTGATAAAGTAAGCTGATGGCACACTCATGAATCACTACATGAATAATAATATCTTGTGTGATTTGCCGCATTTCTTTCTTTTGCCACTGCAACTTATACTATATGTATATTAGGTTTCTTCTTAACAGATATTACATTGGTTTGTTAATTTATGTATATTGGTGGTTTTAGTTTTAGATCCAGGTTGATTAAAACTTCACTCAGATTTTTGCATTCATACATGTTTGGTAAACAGCCATCATTTAGCTAATTTTTCACATTAGTCAAAGACAGTGGCGAACACATCTAATGTCTTTTTCTAGGCGCGAGTCCCTCTTATTTTACATTGGTACTTATTAGTCAATGATATATTTGTAGTTTAAAAATTTAGATTTAATTTATATACATATGCATTCTAAAAAGGATCAAATATCATAATTTAAAATTATAAAATACCAGTGCTTTTTATTAAAAATAAAATAGATTTTTTTTTTGCTATAAACTGGTCTTTAAATGATTAAAATATGTGTCTAGTAGATAAGTATTCCCCTTTCTTATTTCAGTAATGTTAAGAAATGCATTATTTTTGTCCTTATTTCTAGTGTTATTTGTTCTACAAAATAAAACAATAAACATATCTTCCTTTTGATTGCTAAGACAAAAATTGTAGAAATGTTTTTGTTCACAATTAAAATTCTTGCTAAGGCCATCTTTAAAGTATCTATAAAACAGTTGTTGACCACAATCGCACATTTCTTCAACATCTGACCATTCTGCCTCAGTTAAACCAAACAGTAGACCTACAGTTCTTCCTTTTACAAAACAAGTCACTTGTCCTGATTCATCACCAACTTTCAAAATTGCAGTAGATGAAACATCATTTGGTTTATAACGATTTATTTTTACTGATTCTATGAAATAATCAGTCAAAACACCCCAATTTTGAGTATTCAATTTTAAATATCGGCATTCGGTTAATTTTATAGGACTAATACTTTCAAAAAAGTTTTTGGACTCTTCTTCTGACTTTAGAATTCTCATTACTTAAAAAAATTTAACTTCGTATAGAGTTCATAGATCATAAGATAAATAACATTTGAAACCGAGTTGTACATAAATTTTTGAATTTTGTTGTTATAAACTTATAAATGAAGATTTTGTCTTTTCACTTTTGATAGATTTGACAAGTGAAATATGTACACGATTGGTGCGTTCCACTAAGCGTTCACAACGCCTAAAATACTCATTCAGGCGTTCCACATGGCAACCGCGATCGTTGTGGTCGCGGCGAAAACGTCATTAATGACGTCATTACTTATGCTCACGCTAAGCTCACGACGACCCATCTCAAGAGGTGGGTCGATGTGAGCGTTTTGAGAAACTGGGCGCAATTTTTAAAACTAAAAGCAGCAAAATGGCGACAACAACAATATCGTTCTATTGTTTAATTTTATACTTGTGAATTATGGTATATAATACTAAAATGGTTAATTTAAAAAAAAAATTAACCTGTAAGAATCTGTTGTGGCCATTTTCCAAAGAGCTATCATCAATTGATGACGGGAAGGAATTGTAGGATATCCGGGAACACGTCGGACTAAATCTTCTTGTATCAGCTCATGTAAATAATTGAATGTACATCTTGAAAGTCTAAAGATATCAATAAAGAATTCCATGAGTAAAATTTTCAAAATCTATAGTGTATTAAGTGATAAAAAATAATTTACCTGAAATGACTTTTAAATTCTTCATCTGAATAACGAGTAATTACATTATCGTAATCAATAATACGTGGTCTAAGTTTTCGTTTTTCACGATTATATTTTTGTAAAATTGTATTCCATTCTTCATCTGAGCTGGACGAACTAGTACTTTGTGAAGCATTATTTCGACGCACCAACAAATTTCCAACTGCCGCCGTAAAAGACATTTTTATTATATACGAACATAAATTAGTTAAATACTCCTCTAAAATTAAAGTATATACATATTTTTTGTTTAATAAATCATGTTAACCAATAATTAATAGAACTTATTGATACCACTTACAAATTGTAACATAACCTCATCAACTTTTTGTTTTGTTTTTTTAGACGCGCCATGTGTATTATTTGAATGAACGCTCAAAACGCTCCAAAATCCATTCCACTTGAGTTAATGATTGTGACGCCCAGAACCAAGTGGAACGGCAAAAACCGTGGTCGTGAGCGTGATCGTTGTGAGTGCTTAGTGGAACGCACCAGATGTATTTTGTCAAACACCATAAAAATTAAAAAGAACAACACTCGTATTAAACTTATAATTTATAATTTGCACTGCTTTATCTTACTAAGAGCCGACGTAAGTTAGAGTGAGACGTAATAATAAAGGTACTATCGTCTTCAACGACGTGAAGCCACTTTTTACTTGCTATGGTGACCAGCTGGTGACCTACAGTGTTTTTGATATTTGTGATTATTTTAATGATAAAAGAGTAATGGGATGTAACAGACTTAGTTTTAAGGAAACTTAAAAACATTTTGTTTCGATGGCTTGTGTGGCTTACGGCTGTAATAGCCATAGTTCAAGGAAAAGTGAAGATAATCAAAATGTAACATTTCACAGGTAAGTGATTTTTGGACTTTTCTATTAAAATACTTAACGTTTTTATGAAATATTCAAATATGTTTAAATTGATTGTTTTAAGACTTTTACAATATCAGAATAGTGTGTAACCGATCTGTAAATTCTTATCAATTTGAGAAAGTAATTTTGTTTTTTAATTATAGTGATGTGGCATGATGTACCTTCATTATAACTTTACCGATTGGTTTTTAGAATACATGTACACATTTTTACATGTAGAAATTTCTTAAAATATAGAGTATGTTATAAATAACAGAGGTTTAACCATAATCGCCGCGCTAGGCTGACGTTGGTGATAATACACAGGAAATCGCTTCTGCCCATATTCTAGATACAATATATCTTTGTCGCCTTTTATGACACCTTGGTAGGGAGGTGCTATATTCTTATTCTGTATCAGAGAACATATGGTGCATATATTTATTTTATTATTTATTTATAAATACTTTACTGTACACACAAGGATAATACATAAAATAAAAAGAAAGAACAAAGAGCATGCAAAGGCGGTCTTATTGCTATCTCTTACAGACAACCTCTGGTGAAAGGATTAATAAAACCGTGAACAGGACGGTACAAATAATCTATACGGATAAATAAAATTGGAGTGTCTGTTTGTAATATTAAAATAATCGCTTTTCACTAAATGCATATGGATGTATACACGGTACATATACCAAGACAACATTTTTTAAATTTTTTGTCTGTCTGTCTGTCTATATGTTTGTTCCGGGTAATCTTCGGAACGAGTGGACCGATTTTGACGGGATTTACACTGGCAGATAGCTGATGTTATAAGGAGTAACTTAGGCTACTTTTATTTAAGAAAAAGAATTCCGCGAATTAAAACCCATGAAATTTTGAACAAAATCCGCGTACGGCGTACGCACACGAGGGAAGCGAGGGTAAATCGCTATATAATTTAAATGAATGTCTTAGGAGTAGCAAGCTACTATTTATGTATAAACATAGCTAACTGTGAAAACAACACAAACAACACACATTAAACCATTTATATACATTTAGAAGACTCATAATCAGATATGTATGTTTTTACAAGTGTACATAACATTCGCTATAATAACATAATCAAAAGTATACATTAAATTATAATAAATCCTTAATATATAATTAATAAATACAATAAAATTATTTATAAAAAGTCAACACCTGTCAGCCAAAATAATTTAAATAATGTTAAAAGAGATGTTATAACTTTAAAATATAATTAATATAGTTTAATTAAATATAATTAATTTTGACCTAAGGTGAAGTATTGTTTCGTGTAATAGTTTTTCATAGTTACTATAAATATTACAAAGAAACCGGTAAACTTTGGCACATCACTATAATGGTCAATATATAAATATAGTAAATCTATAGTATAATTAGCTTCATAGCGATTTTAAGAAAGGGCAAATTGTGTATTTCTGTCTCTGTCCCTCTCGTTGAGAAGTCGATAAGAAGGACACGATCAGATATATTGTAATATTCAATTAAATACAGTTCCTCCATGCTTGTTATCGCTCTAAGCCTTAGAGCAATAACAAGAAAATAAGAACACAGTAAACTAATTTAATAAGCTTTATTTTATCACTTTTTTACTTTATAAGTATTATAATGTTACTTCAATTTTCGGATTTTCATCTAATATAACAAAAATCAATGTAATAACGATCACTGTGTGTAATTACTATTTAACTAATCACAGGAAAACGCTTTATCTTTTCACTTTTTTCACATAAGTTCAACACTATTTGACCAATAAGTTTGCCAACATAAATTCAATATTATTTTAACAACTAATACTTATCTTTTCTGTCGTAATGAACGTCTCCCCAAAAACTGTTTCTTCCAACGATTATCTTATGCCTTTATATCAATCAGCCGGAAGTTACATTTTAATTCTTATAAAATCATACTAAAAATCAGTTAAGTATCCATAATTTATAATTTAATTTTATTAAATAACACAACAGTATTTCACAATTTCTAAATGTAATAATATAATTTGAAATTTATGAATGTCTCACTATTTGATTTATTTTTTAAGCATTTATTTTTAAGCATATAATTACAAAATTAGTAACTCGAAAATAAGTTTAATTTTAAGATATTAACTGTTAAATTATTATATTTTAAAATCAATATATTTTAAAAGCAAAATCAATAGACATTCCATATTAATTTAAAAGTAGTCAAATTATCTCCCATTAATTATATTAATTTATCAATGACTTTTAATTAACATATTATTATTTATGATTTCTAATTATGTATATTATTTTATTATGTACAATCTTACGACTCCGTGTGAGCCAGTTTACCAATCAAACGTCAGCTACTTTCAATACCATATTTTATAAGTATAAACAACGTAATTATTAATGAAAATATATTATAATCATGAAATTTTTTTTTTATTATTAATACAGTATTTGCAACACTTATTTACTTCAACGCTCTAAACGCTCCATAATTCATTCCACTTGGATTTATGATTCCAACGCTCGGGACTATGTGGAACGGGAAAATCCGCGGTTGTGAGCATGATCGTCGTGAGCGCTTAGCGTAGATGAGTCGTGAGTTCGGCGTGCCGCGTGCCGCGTGAGGCATAATAATGAATGATGTCATTGGTGAGGTTTTCACTACGATCAAAGAGAATGTAAACACTACGTTTTAACTTTTAACTACGACCTTAGCGGTCGTCAATCGTCATGTGGAACGGCTGAAGGAATATTTTGATCGTTGTGAGCGCTTAGTGGAACGCACCCATTTATCCAACTTCAAAGTTAAAAAACATTTGACATTTCTCATCCATGATTTATTTTTAACTACATCTGTGGTCTGTTAATTGTCATCATGGATGACAAATAAAAATTGTCATCTTGTTGTTCCTTCACTTGTCTCTGATCTATATGAACTTTTAAGGTTATACTTGGTGATTATCTAATTATTTATTACTTAGATAATTCTAAAACAAAAAACTTTTAAATTTATGTATTTTAAAAAAATGTCAAGAGTTCAGTTCGTAATATGAGGATTGGATGGTTTCAAAAATTTATAAATAAATGGCCCGGGAAGAGGAAATTAGGTATTTATAGATTTCTTCCTATGTTTTTTGTTTTGGGAGCAGCATTAGAATATTCAATGATAAATTGGAAAGTGGGTGAAGTGAATTTTTACAATACTTTCAAGAAAAGACAAGCTAAAGATATTGTCGAAGAAAAAATTAAGAAGTACACGCTAACTTAAAATGCCTGCTGGTGTTACATGGGGTCAGTACTTATCCTTTTCAATCGCTGCGATGGCCTCCATGATAGCTGGTTCGCAAATAGTTCACATGCACTATCAACCCTTAGTAGATCTTCATAACTACGTTAATAAAGAGTTACAGAATCTGCCTGACAATCTGCAGGAAAAAATAAAAAAGGAACTCAAAGAAGAAGGTATATTAAAATGAATCATTATTTTTCTTTTAAAAGTTGTATTAGTATTGTTGGTATTTAAGATGTAATTAAAAGTAGTTAACTAAATATTGTTTCATTTTTATGTTATATTTTCACGCTAGTTTTAATTAAAAATGTAAAAGGTCTAATGAATTAGAGTAAAATTCAAAATAAAATGTAGCTTATATTGTGAATTAGTGTTCAAATTAGCAAAGTTCTTACAATACTTGTGGAGCCATTAGAAAAATGTAGTTTATCGTAAGAAATAGCAATAACAAATTGATAAGTAAAACTGTTAAGCTACAGGGAGTGTAAACAAAAAATCTTACTGATATTATAAATGTGAACGTTGATAATTAACAATGCTAGAACAGCAAGAAAAGTGAGGATAATTTGCTAGTATTTATATAAATTATATTCAATTGTATTTAACCAAAAATTAAACTTCATTATTATATAAATTAATTTTAATAACAATTTGGTATTACTTTGAAACATATTTACAAATAAATTTACACATTTTATGTTATTACTTATATAACTAAATTTTAAAAAATACATCATACTCATATATTTATTACAAGAGTTAATTAAATATTATACTATTTCATGAAAATAGGGTACATTCATTGAAATAAACTTAGTGGTCCATTCATAATTTAAAAGTTAACATGATGGCATTTCTTCAGCTTATTTCTTAAAATTAATATTTAATTTGTAGTAAATACCTACTGATATATTTAACATAAAACTAAGGACTAAAGTTATTTTTTTATTTTATTTTTTTGATATTTCTGTGTTTATCACATAAAAATAAAGAAACAGTTGCTAATTATATGTATTTTGTTGTATAATTATTTGTATTTTCACCTAAAATATAGATACATACATACTTGAACAAGATATATAACAAACAACATTAAACATGATTTTGCAGTCTTTTAGAAATTATGTACTTATTTTAAATTTTTACCAATAAATTAAGTCACCTTGCTGAATTAGAAATGGTTCTACGAATCCAATCTATATGAGAAGTAAGAGCATCATATATTCGAGGTCGACCAAGACCAATTTTTGAGCAAGCAATACGCCAACTACTTACACCAATCAATGACCAGTGTTTAGATTTCTCTTCAAAGCACATCATAGAGCTTCCAGCATATTCTTCTTCCTAAAAATGAAATGAAATTTAAAAAAAGAAACACGATTAATTTTAATAATATTACTTATTTTTTGCATTAGATGCTTTTTGTTGGCATCCTCCAGTCATGAAATGGTCACATAGAGATAAAGTGAAAGTAATGTTTATATTTTAAAGATATGTATTACAAATGTGAGTATGTTCAGTATCATTAGTCATGAAGATGAAACTGTAAACCCTTGAAAATCATACATTTCATGATAAATATCGTATTTAGATGAATAATAGGCTAAAAAGGAAAATTTTCAGTAATCATATTTGCTTGACTTCTATATATAATTATCATTTTGCCTTTCAACTATAGTGTACTATAATAAATACGATTATGGTACAATGAACAACAACAGATATGTAGGTTTCCTCATGATGTTTTCCTTCATCATAAGACAAGTGTTGGAAATGATTCGCATATGAAATGAGGTGTGAGACCCGTGATTTGAATCCACTTAACTTGGTTTCCCAAGCGAGCGCGATACCACTGGGCTACCACTGCCTGCTATAGTATTACTATAGATAAAACAAAATATTAAGGTACATACGTCGCAATCATCTTGGTCATACAATGGTTCGGCACATATTCCATTTCCAGTAGCTATGCTGACATTTTCACAGGTATTCATAGAAGTAGGTACAACATGCACCCTCTGTAACTGATCACGGTTTCTAGTCCAACCCAAAGTATTACAGACGCTATGCTCATCCGTTTTGTAGCCATTTTCCGGCAAACACGCAGGACGAACAAAGTCAGTCATCTCAACAGGTTCCTCCAGTCGAACCATAGCTAACATACTTCCTTCGACGGGTGAACGAACCATCCCAACTATACGTTGTTCCTGTTGCCAAGGTGTAGTGCTTTGGATTCTTACTGTACCTAACCTCACTGTCCACTCTGCTTTCGGTTGACCCTGGAAATTCATTAAAATAACGTATTTACCGTAAAAATTCCTATAGAGCATAGTATCATAAAATTAACATAATAATAATATTGTCTTCCTGATTTTCGGCCACGGCGGCCAATCTCACTGAGACTAGCCATAGCGGAGGAGATATTATAGTGCACAAGTGTACGCGCAAACACAAGTACACTTTCTATTCTTTACATGCTAGCCACTAGACTTGGCAGTCTTACTAGAATAATAATTTACCTGGAAACAGGAAGCAGTAGTGATAAGCCAGTTGGGGTGTATGAGGACGCCATCACAAGCGTGCACGTGAGAGCGAAGCAGGGCCGCGTGCCACGGCCAGTCTCCCGGTCGCGCCGACCTCGGCAGGCCTTCTACACCGAGCGACGCTTGAGCTCCTCGAGCTGACGTCACACCACATTCTGAAATTTTGGAATATTTTAGATATAAAAAATAACAACTACATACTAATACTGATAAGTCCCTAGTTATAATCTCATTGTTAATCCCATTAATATTACAAATGTGAAAGTTTGGATGGATAGATGTTTGTTACTAAATCACGCCCGAATGGCTGAACGGATCTGGATGGAATTTGGCATAGGGATAGACTATAGTCTGGAATAACACATGTGTTACCTTTTATTCCGGAAAATTTTACAGTTCCCATTTGTTTTTGACTAGGGGCGAACCCGAGCGAAATGAGGGTGAGTTGGTTATTATCCTATAATTCCTATTGAAATATATGTATATGGGTCATTTTCTCAAAGTGATTCTCTTAGATAGATCTACATCTACGTACGATTATCTTTGTTTATTCATATTTAAGGTATCTTTCATTCTATGTACATTAATATATACATAGAATGAAAGATACTATTGTATTCCTTGCCTAATAGTAAGGAATAGCTTTCAGTGAAAAACGAGAGAAACTGCAGTTCGATCATTTAATAAAGTTATTTATTAAATACGCACAATTTCTAGGTATATTTAAAAGAAAATTTCAAGCGGTGAATCGTGAGAACGTATTTTAGGTATATAGAACATTTTATATTTTAAACGTATATAAATTATAGTAGGTATGTATTTGTTGTCGTGTCATTTGGTTGTATTTCGCTTACCCAATTGATCACAGACAATTTTGATCACTTTCCGTTGCGGACATTCACTTTTGATGAATGAAATTTCTGGCGCCGATGGGTCAACAACCTCTACATACTCTGGTATTTCTTTGCGTACTTCATCTTGCATGATTGCTTCTGCGACATTTTCATCTGACTCGACTTCGGCGTCTGGTACGGCTTCCGCTGAGATAGCAGTTCTGTTACAATAAAAACAAATTATTAAAATATGCAGGTACATTACACATGATAAAAATAAATTAAAATTAATTATTTTATAAATCAAAAATGACAAGATAGAATAGATACTTAATCAGATTTTTTCGAAGTCGGTGCCAGCCAATACAAATCAAAGCACACCGACTTCGAAAAAATCTGATTAAGTATCTATTCTAAATGAAAACCCCCGTTTAGTTATTTTTTCTTTTCAGTGCCTGGAAGTCGGTTTTTATTTTTTTTTTTAAAAGTTTTTATTTTTCCATTTTTAGTGTAGACTTATCATCAATACAAATTAATCAAGCCCAAACACCAGGTACTTGCTGTAAATCGTTGAGGAGTTCCCTCGACTATCTTTCGGGTCCATCATCAGATCGACTCCAGACCTTCATTAAATAGTAGTGCTTTAAAATACCTAATGAAAATGTTAACAAACGCACTAGTCGCCGCTACAATTTTCGAAAGTTCCCTTCGATTTCTCTGGGATTCCATCATCAGATCCTGGTTTCCTTATCATGGTACCACTCTTGGGATATCTCCTTTCCAACAAAAAAAGAATTATCAAAATCGGTTCATAAACGACGAAAAAATGCCCGAACAAACATAAAATATATATATATATATATATTTTATGTTTATATGAATATATATATATATATATATATATATATATATATATATATATATATATATATATATATATATATACGGTCGAATTGAGAACCTCCTCCTTTTTTTGGAAGTCGGTTAAAAAGTAGACAGACTAGGCAGTAAACATAACAATAGAGATAATTTACTTTGAAAGTTAAAATGGGTCGAAATTACTAAATGTTAGTGCTGAGGTTTAGACTTCAGATCAGCGGTCGGCAAACTTTCTGCAGGCAGGGGCCACAAGGTGGCAATATCTAGTAAAGGCGGGCCGTACTTGTGACATTAAAAACGAAAAAACATTTTATTTGTGTTTTATTTAAAGAAATGAGCAATAAATAACAAAAAATATAAACATATACCACAAAATATATAACTACAAACTTCAGTGTGACGATTGAGGCTGTATTTGAGCGGCTATTTGTTGTAAGTATCTTAGCTTTCATGTAAGTAGTTACAATTTGTAAAATGGCTCTTAAATACTCATCTGTGAGACGAGACGCATATTTATTTTTTTGGTAATTAACCCCTCGAGGACCGCATACACGCCAGCGTGTACGATAACAATTGAATTCTCGGAAATTCGCACGGATTTCTTAGAAATTATCCCGGAGAAATTAAGGGTTGAAAAAGTTTGTTTGCATAAATAAGAAAGTTCGCATAAAGAGTACTTATAGAAGTTTCATTTATAAAACAGTCACGGGCCGTATGGAGGCAGCCCGGGGGCCGTACGCGGCCCGCGGGCCGTGTGTTGCCGACCGCTGCTTTAGACAATCACCCATTCGACATGTTTTGCATCTGTGCGATGTCTCTTAGCTACCGCTATTTAAAATTTTCATAGAGCTACGAGATCTACTCACGAGAACTCTGTTAAATTATTTTTATGAACGGCTTAGAAATCTCGTACAGATCTTCATACAGCTTATGCAATGAGTAATGATCAAGCAAAGCGGGATCAAATTCCGGGTCTCGAACCTCTGGTATTTTCCCATGAGAAACATCGTGAGGTATACTGCATGTCTCAAAAAGCCTAACTAGTTTTCAAAGACGTGCGAAGTCCACCAACCTGCACTTGGCCAGTGTGACCTGACCTTGGCACTATGACCTGTTTTCCTTCGCATTGAAAGGAGACCCGTGCTCAGCAGTGGGATGTTAAAGAGGGCTCAGTGCAAATATAAAAGTTAAAGCTTCAATGTAAATAGAATTACATACTTAAAAGTAAGTGCGGTGCATAAAGAGGTAGCCACGTTCATGAGAGCGCGTTTATCATCTTCATATGGCGCTGCGCAGATCTTGCCGGCGCGGCCGCGCTCTGCCCACAGCGCGTAGCCAGCGCGACTGCGCACCGCACCTAGCGTCGTCTCGCTAGTCTCCCGCTTCCATGTAGCGAGGGAACGGGATATCCACACTGAAAACATTTTTATATAGGTATTATGACATTATGCTATAGAGCCGTAGCGTTCAAAATTATTGAAAATGTATTGTCGTCTACACTAGGAAAGTAATAATGACGTATGGAACAATTTACCTGGCATTTTTGGTAACACTAATATCGTCTACTAGAGGTATAAACGTCAATCAAGTCAAGTACAAGATACTCAATCAGCGACAAACAATTACCTCACCGAATATGCGCTAATTTGAACATTTGAGCGCGCTTTTAATTTAGTAGCAATCATACGCTCCGAGGGTAAACATACAATTGCAAAAATCACATATGTAGGACGCTAAAAAAGGATGGAGTTGCATATTTTCGGTAAGTATCAATATTATCATTATATAATTGTTATTAGTTGTTACTATAATTTAAATATAAGTACATAGCTTTATGAGAATCTTTAAGCCTTGAATTTAAAGTTATTTTACATTATTGTATATTTATTTCAACTAGAATTACCTAAACACAATAGGTGACAGTTTTAAGAGAACTTTTGCATGGGATTGTTTGTGTATCTAATATTTTTTTTGATCGATAGGTGTAAGTCAATAATTTTTTCTGAGTTGAATATCGTCCTCATCCCCCTCAACTGCATTAACTCAGTTTCCTGATTGAGTTTTTTGAGCTGATTGAGAGAGTTCAGTTTGCTGATCGACAATTTGAAGAGTTGCAAATTAAATATTTTTAATTATATTTATCAAAGATATTATCAACCCATATTTATCACGATAAATATTATGATAATTATCGTTTCGAACCCTGAAGTTAATATTATCAGATCATACCACAGAATTAATTAAAAAAGGGTTATCACCAATCAAAATTATTCATAGCTTTTTACGATGTGAAGAAGCAACGTGCAAGTGAAGAAAATAAAGATAGTTTCCAAGGCAATAAAATCTTACAGCATCCACTTTCGTCGCTGCCGTCCGCGCAGTCGGGCGTGCCGTCGCAGCGCAGGTGCGCGGGCAAGCAGCGAGGCCA
Organism: Argynnis bischoffii washingtonia; assembly: GCA_033884665.1. NCBI lineage: Eukaryota > Metazoa > Arthropoda > Insecta > Lepidoptera > Nymphalidae > Argynnis > Argynnis bischoffii. Next base: position 9,916,750 of record CM066616.1, on the reverse strand, counting down.
CAGCGCGCAGCGCAGCGCGCTCGCGCCCGCCGCCGCGCAGTACGAGCACGTGCGCTCGTCTGCCGCGTCCGCGCAGTCCGGGATCGCGTCGCACGCTCGCCGCGATAACGCCAGCCGTTGTAACCCGCCCACGCAGTCTGTTACAAAGAAAGCTCCATAACACTATGTACAATTTCATATATTATTATCCTATCGGCTTATTATCGCTTCGCTCGGGTGCGTCCCTAGACCCAGTAACACAGTAACAATAGTCTATGTGCTACCCCAGTTCATAGTGCATCTGTGTACTAAGAAATCAAATCGGTCCTGCCATTTTAGCGTAAAGAAGTAATGAACATACATACACATATACAAATTTTCATATTGAGTACAATGAATACTTTTTTTTTTTTTATTCTAAGATATTCTTGCGCTTGACGACAATCAACGCTAAAGCACTGATGAGGTCTAGGTTGGAGCGCGCTTGCCTAGAAGATGCCTATTCACTCTTGCCTTGAAGGTACTTTTCACCTATATGTACTAACTAGCCTCCTTTGCTTTTTTTTTGTTGCCAATTTTGTCTTTCTTTACATTAATAGGTAAATAGTACTCATTGTATAATGTATATGGCATCAATTCATAGAAATACTTATAATTATTTTAACCTGGTTCTGGAGAACACGATCCCGGCCCATAATATTCGGGAAACCGCGCACAGTCGAAATGTGGTCGCAGACGATCAGGCAGACGAGCCCCGCAGCCGGCGTGAAAGGCACGGCAGTAAGCGCGGCACGGACGTATCAGTCTTTCGTCTTCACATCGTGGTTGTAACATTTGGCAGACAAAATCCTATGTAATAAAAACAGAAATAAGAATTCAAACAAAGAAGCCAAAAATGTTTTTTTACAAATATTTTTACAATTGACATAAAAATAATAATTCTAGGAAAGTAGTTTAGAATTGTTTTTTGTCAAGACCAAAAGGGAATTAAAATGATTGTGAGTTTAAACTTTTAAATAACATGAATACCTACAATTTTTAAGCATAAGATAAATCATTATTATTACGTAGGAATCTCTTAAGTTACCCTTAATCGACATTTTGTTACTTTATTTTGTACCAGCGCGGCGGCTCGCCCTCTCTTCACTCGGGTTCGCCTCTAGACAAACAAATACAAATCTATCCCACTTGAACCGTACATTTTCAGGGATAAAAAGTAACCTATTTGTTATTCTGATGTATGAACTATATTATTGTAAAGTTTCATTAAAATCCAATCATTAATTTTTGTGTACTAAGCTGTATAAGTTACTATACTTTTTTAACTAGCTCACGGAAACTTTAATTTTTCGGGATAAAAAGTATCTAAGATGTTGACCGAGGATATAAGGTACCACCATACAAATTTTCATTTAAATCGTTCCAACAGATTTGGAGATTAGCCCGTACAAACAGGCAAATAGACAGAGAAAAAAAAAATTGAAAAAATCTGGATTTGTTCTATTTCTCTACTTACATCCCCCTGACTCGGTTTTAGCATTTTTTTTTATATGTACAGACATTCGACCTCTACAGTTTTATTATATGTATAGATAGATAACATATATTTTATGGTACATAAGTAAATAGAAAAAAAATACACTCGATTTGCCTCTGATTGTTATTTTATCGAACACTACTGCTAATCATCAATTTAATTCTTTTTAAAATCAGCGAACTGTCAAAACTGGGTTATAAAAAAAGACATTATGTACTTCTTGCCGAAATCGAAGCTAACAAAAAAAAAGAGAATTACTTGCGCTAAAAGAGAGCATTCTGCATCTAACAGTTCCCTGAAAGCGACGAGATCACGGAGCAACACTTCTTTTGATGTGTGCCCAACTAAGTTCGGATATGCCGTAGTATTGTAAGGTAAATGCGAACATAAAGATAATGTTAACGAAGAACACTCTCGAAGATCCTCGACTTCGAACGTTACCGACTCTGTTGTGGGTACGTCAGTAATTGAAATGTCACTTTCCATTAAAGGTTGCGAAGAAATTATAGAGCTTTCCTGCAATAAAAGATAACAAGATAAGAATATATTTAAATAGAACAATTTATAAATATTTTAAAATAAAAAAATTGTACCTCAATATGCAGCGTTGCTGGTAATACACCAATGGATTGAAAATATGATGTTAAAATTTCCTTTGCCATAACAGCAGTAACTTCAGCAGTGCTTACTGCTGTAAAAATAGGCTCGAAGGATACCTCAAAGTGAACACGAGTCCCGTCGGCTGTGCTAAAATTATAAATAAAATATTTTTCCTCAAAACAATCAACATTATAATTTGTAATAGACAGCTTTTTTCATGTAGGTACGTGTACAGAGGTACGAAACTTTTACCTACTAGGTATCGTTACATCATATAACATAACTTTGTAAATTGTAATCATTATTTTACGGTGTATTTAATAAATAATATTTGATCATTTTAACGCATCTAGGTACGTATGTAACGACTAGGGTCGTTACGGAGATGCTCATAACAGTATATGTATGGGACATTTATTATTTCTATTCCTTTAAATGTTTTAAAATTAAATATAAAAATAGGTGAAAACTATTGCATATAATATAGTATAGTTACGCTAGTATTTATTTATCTATACTTATAATATTATAAAGCTGAAGTTTGTTTGTTTGTTTGGTTGAACGCGCTATTCTCAGAAACTACTGATCCGATTTGAAAAATTATTTTTGCATTGGATAGCCCGTTAACTGAGGAAGGCTATAATATAGGCTATATATCATACCGGAAAATGCACAGTTCCCGTGGGATAAATTTATTTTTGCCTAGGGACAAACCCGAAGCGAAGCGAGGGTGAGTCGCTAGTATACTATAAATAAATATATTATAGCATGCTATACAATCAGGCAGTGGTAGCCCAGTGGTAACGCGCTCGCTTGGACAACCGAGTGAAGCGGGTTCAAGTCCCGGGTCTCGCACCTCTGGTATTTTCATGTGCGAATCATTTCTAACATGATTACCACTTGCCTTACGGTGAAGGAAAACATCGTGAGGAAACCTGCATGTCTGAGAAAACCTAGCAAGTTTTCGAAAGACATGTGAAGTCCGCCAATCCGCACTTGGCCAGCGTGGTGGACTATGGCCTGATTCCCCTCGTATTGAGGGAGGCCCGCGCCCAGCAGTGGGACGTTAAAAAGGGCTGAATACAATGCTATATAATATAGTTTTGCCTATGGAATGAATCAAAGCCTATGTTCATTGTTTATGCCCATGGACAAATCTACGAGTATGTCCTTTATCAAATGTTCAAATTTTATCGAAATTTGTTCAGCGGTTTAGGCATGAAAATGTTACAATATAGGCAAGTTACTTTTACATTTCTATATTAGGTCTAATATTTAATATGTACGCAATTAAAAACGATTAAGGATTTCCTCGACTTTACACTGTATTTATTTAGTACAGTATTATATATTATACAGTAGCTGTAAAAATAAAAAAAAATAGCAAAAAAATCAACCGACGAAAAAAAGAAACTCAAACGCGCCGATTAGTCTTTTCTTAGATCGCGCGATTGGATGGAAGAATGATTTCTTTTGTTTAGTTGAATTTTCTGTTGAAAACCTTTTATATTTTTTTTTTTGCTAAAATCTACCAATGACTGCGTTCAAAAATTAAGCGAGTGACCAATGACCAGAGTGCTGAAATCTCTTTTCGAAAATATAAATGCGACCAACTTTGACGTACCTATACTCTACAGTTTATTTTATAAAAATCATCAGTCAGATAGTTTTTTTTTTATTAATAATACAGTGCTCCTCTGACGTGATCAGAGACTTTGACATTTCTTATTTGAAGATTACGACAGTACATTTTGTTCTTTTTTACCTATCGGTGCTTTTTTTTTTTTTTTTTTTTTTTTTTTTTTTTTTTTTTTTTTTTTTTTTTTTATCCTTGGGGAATGCATTTACGCATACCACCTGAACCCCCAGGTGGTTATGTGGGGCTCACCGGCTAGAAGAGCCGGTACTACCCACTAAACCCCAAGCTTCCCCTCCCATCCGCCATAGTGGGACGCCGCGGGAACGCTTGCGCACAACTTCCGCGAACCTATCGGTGCTTACTAATTTACAATGATTGGTTCTTATTGTTCTATTACATTTATGTTAATTGCTATTTTAACTATTTGTCTATTTAAGTTATTATACATTGGGAAATTGCATCACGATTTGTTATGTTACATTTGTTTACTTCTTAGTAATTAAATATGATCTGTTCATTTTACAATTTATATTGTTAATATTGCATTACATTTGGTCTCCACGCAATAGGGACGCTAGAAAAGTCTAGCGAGTATTATGAGGTATTCGTCATTAGATTAGTACTAATAGGAGGCCCTTGTCTCACTCTCTCATTTTTTTTTCTTTTTTCTTTTATTATTATTATTACAGTCAGATTGTTACCTACATACCGCACACCTAGATAAAGAGTAGCACATCTCCAAATAGGAATCTGCGTAAGAAACTAAATAAACTCCATATGATTTTGTCATATTTTCAAGTGTTTGAAATTCAGTTGGTTACAAGGCATTCATCAAAAAATATCTTCGTAAAATTATATGTAACAAGAACACATATTTAGATTATTTTTAATATATCAAATAGAAAAAGAGTAAAATCTAGGTGTGCGATACATATAAAATAATCGCGTCGCCTTGAAAATCTTTTTTTTGTCGATCAGTATTGATCCAGTTCTTATTACTTTGGTTCATTCTTGTTCACCTCTACATGCGGACTAAGGCAAATAAAAAGAAGCAAGTCTGGTATTATGAAACAAAAGCGATCAATATACATATTTAGTATGCAGTCTAAGACGACATTGTGGCGACGTTGTTTAGTGAGTTCGTTTCTTCTTTATTGGACTTCTTACATAATCTTCTAATTATGATCTGAGTTCAATCACCGGCGGAAGTAGTAATATAATAATAAATAGTAGGTATATATGTAGATTGTAGATACTTTAAATTTACTTATACCATAAATAAATTAAGTTTTACTTTAAAGCTTTTAATTGGGCTATTACCTTAACTGACTTGAGGTTTATTTTGTCGAAAACTTTATAATGACAAAATGTACAGTCGTCTGTTCTGTTAGTAAAGTATGTCGGCGAAGTGCAGTAATCCGTTTACATTAACCACGATGTGATACTTTGTGTATCATATTGACACGGGAAAGTTAATGCGTGCTTGGGTTTCTAAGCTTTGAACTTTCTATGCTACTTATATTGTTCAGTCAAAATCAAGGTCGCTTTGGCCCTTTCTTCTTGTGACTTGAATATTAAACGTAAAATTTCCATATATACTAATATTATAAAGAGGTAAAGTTTGTGAGATTGTAGGGAGTAATCTCTGGATCTACTGAACCGATTTAGATGAAATTTGGTAAGAAGACAGTTTGAGACCTTAGGAAGGACATAGGATACTTTTTACCCCAGAAATCAACCTTTAAGGGGGTGAAAATGGAGATGAAAGTTTGTATGGGGAATCCACCTAGGGAGGAGCCCGAGCGAAGCGAGGGTAAGTCGCTAGTGTAGTATAAAGATAATGGATCTACGCAAGTTAGAGAATATATACATATGTATAATTTATACAATTATATTATTTATAAAAGTAGGTACATGAATAACCACAAACTTTCCAAGTAGAAAGTAATAAAACATAATATTTGCGTCAAACTACAGCATAATCAGTTTAGTAAAAACAAATTAACTATTTTTAATTTCATTAACGTTTTAAGATGTTTGTTTTTATATTAAAAAATAAATATAGGATATAAAGATAGAGAGAAATATGTATTCAGCACTTTTTAACGTCCCACTATTAGACACGGGCTTTTCTTCAACACGCTGGCCAAGTATGGACTGGCAGACTTCACATGTCTTTAGAAAATTGACTAAGTTTTCTCAGACATGCAGGTTTCCTCACTGTGTGGTAATTATGTTGGAAATGATTCGCACATACAAATATGACAGGTGTGAGACCCGTGATTTGAACCCGCTTTACTAGTTTCCCAAGCGAGCGCGTTACATCTGAGTTACTGTCTCATATTGAGATATGGTAAAGATTTTTAGACTTATTTTATATTTATTAGATTTTTTTTTAAAAGATTCACCTCGCTCTTCTTTCAAAGAAATGTCAGATTATTTTAAATAGCCTTGAAAATAAAACATGAATATAAATAGTTACACAATATTTATAATTTGACTATCGAATTTTATGTCCCAAAATTTTTAAATCATTATGATATTGTTTCTAGGGCGAATATAATAACGGTCTTAAGTGCCTCGATTTACAATGGCTATAAAATATATAGGTACATATGTATAATTGTTCTGTTACACGAAGAAGTAATGAAATAAATTGATATTTCTCTCTTTGCAGCTTAGATAAGAAAACATCGAGTGTAACATATTTCCAAGTTTTTGTTTTTAATAATATCGCAGCACGCTTTATCTCTGTGAATGAAACTTCTAGAAAGCTAACTTTCTCCCGTTTAAGTTGCTATTTCTGCCAGTTTATAATTTATTAATTCAATGTTGAATTATAAGAATAAAAAATGCATTTTTTATAAAAATATCTATATAGAGTAGGTATATGTTAAATGTTAAGACTTAAAAATATTTTTACATAGGGACTTGTAATGAAGATCTTTTGTGTTTTGAAATTTTATAAAAAACTTACCAATAAACATTATTCAGTGCTTAGTTAAATATGTTTATTGTTTGCATCAATTATATGTTTTATTTTATATTCTTTGATTTTAATATAGATATTATATATAGGTAGCTCATAATCTATATAAATATAGATACATATAATAAAATTCTAACTAATTCGAATCTGCACATTAAATATTTTTTAGAAAATCTTATCGAAATATAATTATCGATACATAGGCCTAATCTATAGTTTTTAGACTTTTTGCCTGTGTGTCTGGGAACGCACAACAAGAAAACTACTAAACAGACTTTGATAAAATTTGGTATGATGATAGCTGGTTATCAGCGTCAACATGTAAGATATTTTTTACTGCCGGAAATATCTCATCTCTGAGAAATCTATACCTTAAAATAACCTTAAAACGTAAGGAGGAATCCAAACGAAGCGAGGGTAAATCGCTAGTACTAATTAAATTTAACTATGTATTTAAATTTTTGATGAAAATGGTTACAAATAAATTTTCAATTAGAGGTTGTGTGTAAAATTATAAATAGGTAATAACGACATAATGTAACCCGAAATTGTCACGGGACAATTTTGATTAGAAAATCTCAATTGCGTGATTATATTTTTGAAATTATTTCCAGGTTTTATAAATAAACTAGCTAAACCCGTGGCTTCGCTCGCGAAACTACAAAAAATACGAGATTTCATGCAAATATGTCTAAGAAATTAAAAGTTTCATATATATATATATGTAGCTATATTTAAATATTTGTAAATTATTTAAAAGTTCAACTCACTTATCCAAAGCAAGAAGTTCAGCAGCTACAAAGCAAGATCGAAGTTCGGAAGTCCTATACGACTTGAAGATGGCCTCTCGGAGTTCTTGTTCCCGCGTGCTGTTGTCCCTGACCTCTAACGACGCTTCTTGAGTTCCCCACGAAGATACCACAAATGAGCCTCGGAACGTTTGCCGGTTCAGTGGATCGCCAAACAAATACATATCTGTAAATAAGGTGTAATAAAATGCTTAATAATCAAATGTAGAAAAAAACATTGTTTTCGTCACTTTAGTAATCTCATTTTTATTGTGATTTGTTGTTAAATTATTCAAACGTTACATTAATAGCTAGTTTTATATTTTTATTACATTTTACTTTCTCTATTACGTATGGAGTTATTTTTAAATACATATACCTACTACCTACTAATTGCGGAAGACAAAAAAACAATTCTCTTCCGTGCAATTAAGTGTATTAAAATATTAACTAAATGAGCAGAACAACGAATGAATTATATAAAATACGATAAGAAGTTTAATTAGTAGGTTTCAGATAATTTTACCTTCACGGTACGTTTTATAGTTCAATTTATCGAAAGAAAAGAATTTTGTGTTGAGTATATAAATATCTAAACATCGTGTGACTTACGATAGAGTATGTCATGTAACTTGCAAATTGATAACATTGAATTTATCAATTAAAAAAATATACCTACATATGTATATAATATATATTTTTTGCATTCTGCACTTGTACTCGTAGAGTAGAGGCGAATGCAAGGCCGCGTAAAGCACTGGCCTTTTCGCAGTAACGGGTTCCCAGGTAAATGTCACCGTTGGGCTTGAAAAGCTGATATCATATTGATATAAATATAAAACATAAATAAAATGCCTATTTAATCCTTTAATATACAAAATAAAAATAAAAGTTTTCGCATAATATATTAAATATTATAATTACGAAGCATTTATTTAAAACTTGATAGTAAATAATAATATTTCATAAATAATAATTATTATTCTAGGACAAGCAGTTCACTACCTTAACTTGATATCTGTAATATTATCTAAAAGGCTTGAGTATTGGGTAAGTAGGGTTATATTTCTCAAGGCATTAAATACATACATCTACTCATTTGGCGCTAAGATATGTGAGCCATTCGAAGCCAAGGATTACAAGATTTTATAGGTAGTATTTTTATGAAGAACAAAGCAAGATATCTTGGATAAAGTAATCTTTTTGATTTAGCATTGTTACCTACTTAGAACGAGCAATTTGCTAAAGGTATTGTTGCTAAAGTTTTCTGTAAGCTATATTCTGAGCTTATTCCCTTGTATTCACGTTTATAGAAGAACGCCCAAGAAATAAAAGCAATAAAATTAAAGAGAATAAAAGTAAATTCGGAATTTTAGATAGGTATTTTATATCGCTAACGAGTACCGACGTCCGGTCCCTTAGCTACGATCCACGTGCATTCTTTAGCAGATTTTTAGATTTACATAAGTACCTAGTACCTACTAATACACTTTACAGAACCACGTGATGTAGCTTGATGACACACTGATCAATATCTAAGCTATCTATGTTCATGAAAAAAATAGCATCGTTCCGTTACTATTTTGAGGCTAAACGAGGGTCAAATCAATAAAACAAATCTTTACTGCAAATAGAGCCTCCGCTTGCTAGTTTATATGTACATCGCCTTATAAAATAAAATAGGACTACCTACGATTTGTAATGAGAAAATTTGTATGTGTGTTTTTTCTTTACGCTGTTACGACTGGATTTAATTTGGATGGAATTTAGTAAACAGATATAATAAATAAATAAATATGTTGGGACATTAACACTCATCACCATCTAGTTCCATGGTAAGCTTGGCTTGTGTTATGGATATCAGATAGTTGATACACTACACATATATAAATTTTAATACATACATAGGTATAATAAATATAGACACCCATGACTGGAGTATAAACATTCGTGCTTATCAAATGAATGCCCCCAGCGGAACTCGAAAGCGCGACCGCTGGCACAGCAAATAGGGTCACTACAAACTAAGCCAAATGTGTTTTGTAGAGACTATGACCGTAAGTAACATAAATTGGCTACTTTTAGGCACTTTGAAACGCATCCGAGCAAAGTGAGGATAAGTCGCTACTCGCTAGTGTGCAATGTTGACACGATTTCTGTTCCTGATTAATTAGTTTGTGACTGATGTGATGTCATTTCGTTTTTATTTTAGAATCCTATTAACCCCATTATCTCATTATAGTCGCTAGACCATACTGTCCATACTATATATTATACTATATTACTATATATTTTTTAATATAAATGTGAAAGTGTGTTTGTTTGTTGTTTGTCCTTCTCTCACGTCGAAACAGAGTGACGGATTGGCGTCATTTTTTGCGTGGAGATAGTTGGTGATATAGACCTGGGAAATTATCTCATTCCCACGGGAAAACACGTTATAATACAACCCAAAAAACTAATTATGATCAGAATTATTTGAAACTTGATATAAATGTTCTTCAATACAATTAAATAAATACGTGTATTAGCATTTTTTGAATTTCGTCTCATATGGGGGTAAAATATGAAATAAAAGTGTGTATGAAACCTACCTTTTAGAGTTTTTATTATAGTTTTATTTAGTTATATAAAATGTAAAAGCTTGTGATGATAGATTGATGGATGTACGGATATCCGTACAAACATATATATGTTTGTACTTTTTTACGCAACAACTACTTAACTGTTTCCAATAAAACTTTACAGTAATATAGCTTCAGAGTAGGCTATAATTTATAAATATATAGTTGAACTACGCAAGATGAGACGTGGTAATCCGCTAGTATTATCTTATTAATATTATAAATGTGAAAGTATAGATGTGAGTTTGGATATTTGTTACTCAATCACGCCAGAACGGCTGAACGGATCTGGATGCAATTTGGCACAGAGATTTTGTTCATTAGAAGCGAACCCGACGCGAGGGTAAACCGCTGGTATACATTAAGAAAAGATTAGGATAAGAAGAGTGGTACCAACGGCCGAGGTAGACGGCGACGGCGGCGAGCAGCAGCAGTACGAGCAAGGATGCCATCGCCGCGCAGCAGCCGCGGCAGGAGCGGCTCAGTTTGCGCCGCGTGAACCTGATGTCACTGCTCACCGACATGGTGGACTCGGGCGGCCGGTGCGCGCGGCAACGACGCTGCCCGCTCCGAGACCAACCATAGCCTAACTAAAAAACAGAAGAAATTACTTTAAACAACAGTTTTATAACCGATTTCAAAAAAAGAGGATTTTCTCAATTCTGATATTTTTACTTTTTTTATGTATGTTCGGGGATAGCTTCGTCATATTTAGATGGATTTGCAAAGTTCTTTTTTTGTTTGAAAGGGGTTTATTCCGAAACGGTTCCATTTAAATATTTTGCTGTAGTAAAAGATTTTCTAAATGTTGGCCCGAGTAATAAATTATCACTTTACAAAAATTACCTAAATAGTTAAAATCCGTTCAGGACTTTTTGCGTCAATTGCACACAAATATATAGACAATCAGCAGACAAAAATATCAACTACTATTGTTTTGGGGTCTATATTCCGTACACAATATGTAATAGTTATTGTTTTTAAAAAAGTAGTAGCGGGGTTTAACAATTATAATATCTTCATTTTTACGGAAAGATGCTAAATTTTCTTCGAGCGCAAAAGGCTCATGCATATCTGATACGTTTAAACAAGCAATTCTTGTAGGTAATAGGTAATATTTATGTATTTATTTACCGGCGATCTCGGAAACGGCTCTAACGATTTCGCTAAAATTTGGTATGTGGTTTTCGGGAGCGAAAAATCGATCTAGATTAGTCTTATATCTGAAAAAACACGTGTTTTCGAGTTTTCATGCGGTTTTCTTTCGCAAAACCATCGTAGTCAAGCGGCCAAGGCACAAGATAGACAATCACGGGTATCCGGGTTCGAATCCCGGTCGGATACAAAGTTTTTACTTTTGTTTTTTTTTTGTATTTATTCAAGTTTTTAGTTTTTTGTTTGTTTTTAAGCCAAATTAAAAAGAAAATTGTACTTTTGGCCAAAAACTCCTAGCGAAGCTCGGTCGCCCAGGTACTTTACCTAATACTATCTGCTTGTCTGTTTCTCCGCTTACTTCGACTTGTGATTTAGAACCACACAACGGATTTTGATACAGTTTTTACTAAACTGAGCTATAATCTTCACAAATCTTCTTCTAGATTTGTGTGTATACTGTATAGGTAGTTTGTAAATATTTTGTACAAAACAGCTGAACTATAAAACAAAAAAAACTGATTTCGTATGCTTACACGGCTAACACTGTCTAAGCTTTAAGTGAAACATCAAAACAATGTACTAGAAAATTGTAGGTCTTAAAAAGGCCTACAGAAAAGTCAGCGATAGCGTGAGTGTATCTCCTAAAGTACATTCACAATAACTATTTTTATCTATTGAAAACGTATCTGGGTCTGGTAAGTCGCTAGTAGTAAATAAAGTTACTTTATTTTATCCTTAGCCTGGTTAGTATCTATTACTAACTCGGGGGAGAGCTGACTCCTACCGGGCGCGTCCCCAGGTGGCGGATAGGGGAACGCCACCCGCTTGGACCCAGCGGGTGGTACCGGAGAAATCCGGCGTGGACCAACAGCATGGGGGTGCCTCTGGCCGTGGGCCGTCGAACGCGGTTGAGGCACCTCCCAGGTGGGGCCGCTCTCCATTGAGGCTTCGGCTTCCGGAGTTGCGGCTACCGGGGGCGGGGCCGCTTTTGTGGTCCCGCAACCGGAGGGTTTGGGGCCTCTCTCTCGTCGTGGCTGCATCTGACGGCGTTGCGGCCACTGGTTGTGGGGTTGCTTTGGCGATCCCGCGATCTGATGAGAGGGGGGCGGACGCGGTGGGGCTGCAGGGGAAGAGGCGTGTCGGTGTTTCGTTACCGCTCTCCCTGTCCTCTGCAGCCGAGGTAGTGTTGCCCACTTCGGTGGGCGGTGATGTTTAGTGGGGCTGCTCCGGGTACTTCTCTGTTTTGCAGAGTGGACTTTGGAGCAGCCTCATTGGTTTGGTGGCCGACAGGCCTGCCGCCGGGGCGTCGCGGAAGTTATGCGCAAGCGTTCCCGCGGCGTCCCAGTATGGCGGAGGGGAGGGGAAAGTTGGGGTTTAGTGGGTAGTACCGGCTCTTCTAGTCGGTGAGCCCCACATAACCACCTGGGGGTACAGGTGGTATGCGTAAATGCATTCCCTAACTATAAAAAAAAAAAAAAGTATCTATTACTAAGGATTATTATATAGCTCTTGATTTTTTAAATTTAATTTGTGTGATGCTATCTTATCTTATCTTAATATATATAAATCTCGTGTCACAATGTTTGTCCGGGATGAACTCCAAAACTATTTATTCGATCTAGACGTATTTTGTTTCAAAATGTGTGATTTGTGCCAATTAAAAAGATAGGATAGTTTTTATCCCGATTATTTCTTTTTTTATAGCAAAATTTACGATTTTCATATGTGTGCCACAGCAATGCGTGGCCGGGTCTGCTAGTAATTTTATATAAATCTAGCGACTCACCCTCGCTTCGCTCGGGTTCATCTCTCGGTACGTTTTCATTTTTTTTCTAAGCGGAACTCTAATTCTTTTTCTAAAATTAAAGTAGCCTAAGTTACTCCTTATAATATCAGCTGCCAGCGAAAGTCCCGTGAAAATCGATCCAGCCGTTTTTAGCCGGAACAAACAGACAGACAGACAGACAAAAAATTTAAACATTGTGTTTTTCGTATATGTACCGTATATACTTTCATATGCATTTAGTAAAAACTGGTTACTTTGACATTACAAACAGACACTTCAATTTTATTTATCTGTATAGATGTCTCTACATTTATTTTTAAAAGCATTCTTATTCATCAAACATTTTAAGGTTTCGAAAAGAAAGCGAATTGCCGTTAACGTTAATTTTGTAGGGCACACATGGAAAGAAGGACAACAACATCAAACCGGTTCGAAAATGTCTATGCATATCTAATCATAGATATGTTTTACTTAAAATTAATTTAAATTAAGTCGAAAATATATTTTAAGTAATGTAAAGTTATAAGTATAAAGTTATAGGTATAAACATAAGGAATATAAAAAATGCACTAGTAAAGTTATTTCACATGGCAATATCTTTCTTTGTCTGTTTATTGAATTTATTGTTTCCTTTAGAATTTAAAATTAAATGGACGTTACGCTTCAGTTCCTGTGTAAAAACTGATGTAGGTAATATGAGCTACGTAATCCACTACAAACATTACAAGTAGTCATATACTGTGGAACGTTACGTATTTTGCGACTTAAAATAGTGTAATAAAGGCAATGGGAACTTTCTTCATAACAGAACTTATATAATCTATACTTGGAAAAACGTAGAGCGACATATTTTAAAGTGACTACATAATAATTAGATTTAACTGTAGCTCTTAAATTATTACAACACTTATATAATTTTTATACTTTTGTATGAATAAAAATAACTTTTGTTGGCCTAAAACAACTATGAAAAAAATTAATTACGTTCATAGTAAACTTAATTATTTTTTGTCAAATATTGTTAACCCAAACGTTATATAATATAATACACAGTAATCTCTAACATAATATAGTTATTACTTAAATATCAATTTGTTTGATACATTCATTTGACACAGTACCCATATAAAAATAAATATCTACAATAATATATAAACAAAAAATCTGAAGATAAACAATTTTTTTGTAACATATTAAAAATAAAATTTATTATTGTTCCATTATAAAATTTCATTTATAAACATTACATTAGTTTAGCAGGCGGCAGCAAAGCGTTGCAAATACCGACGCTCTAATTTGGTAATATTGCGGCAACAAAGTTCTTAGCGAGTCGACATTCCGCCAAATGAAAAGAATGGACGTAGATAGAAAGATAGAAAGATGAATATTTTATTTCTATTACGAATGCTATTAAGAATACAATACTATCTCAATTCTTAATCTTTTTTTAATTTTATTTGAATTAAAAAAAATATTATTTAAAGTTATTTAGTTGAGAACATAAAATTTCTTACCGCGTTGTATAAATAGTTTATAAAATATCATATTGATCTTCTTTAAATTACGATAATTCTGTACAAAATTATATAGTGAGCATAACAAAACAAAATGCCTAGCTATTTTATGGTATCCAACAAAATTATAATATGGCATTCTGTTTTTCAATTGGCATTTAACACAAACACACCCAACAAAGAGAATATCGGAAAGTATTTGGAGTCAATTCCGTCCATAAGTTCGAGTCACAAGGTCATAGTAAGAGGTCAAAAAGGTCAGAAAATTGATATTTGCCATTGGTATGTGCTAACATTTAATAGTTCTGTTCTTATATTATGATACTAGTGACTTACCCTCGCTTCGCTCGGGTGAGCCCCTAGGTACGTTTTATATACCTAGATATGAATAGTTACTGCGAGTGTACCTACTTTAGGAGAAATGCTTATGCTATAGCAGATTTTTTAGCTTTAAGGCCTTATTAATACCTACAATTTTCTAGTATAATGTTTTGATGTAGGTATCTCTTAAGGTTTAGCAAGCGTTAGACACGTACATTCTAAGAACGACTCGATAGAACCAGTTAGTTTCCCGTGGGAATGAAAGATTTTTCTGTAGTAAAAGGTATCCTAAATGTTGACCTGAGTAATAAACTCAGGACCTTTTTGCGTCAAAGGCGCATATCGATTTCGCTAAGTTATTGTTTTATTATAATATGTACTAGCAAAAACCGCGGCTTCGCTCGCGCTAAAACTACAACAAAAAACTTTAAAAATGGAGGTTTCATACAAATTTTCATCTCTTATTTTATCTCCTTATGGGATGAATTTCAAAAAACGCTAAAACACGTATTTATTTAATTGTATTGAAGAGCATTAAAACCAAGTTTCAAGAAATTCTGATCATAAATATTTTTTGGGTTATTTTATAACGTGTGCTCCCGTGGGAATGAGATAATCTCGCGCGGTAAAAAGTATCCTATATGTTACCAAATTTAATTAAAATCCCTCCAGTGGTTTTTCTGTGATGCGGTAACAGACAGACAGACAGAGAGACAAAAATTCTAAAAACTATAGATTCAGCCTCTGCATCGATAATAATGTCTATTTCAATAAGATTTTCCAAAAAATATTGAATATACAGATTCGGCTTAGTTAGAATTTTATTATATGTATAGATATGTAAATAATCTATACAAATAAATAAAATTGGAGTGTCTGTTTGTAATATTAAAATTACCTCTTTTTACGAAATGCATGTGGATGTATACACGGTGCATACATATAACAAAACAACATTTTTTAAAATTTTTGTCTGTCTATCTGTTTCTTCTGGCTAATCTCTGAAACGGCTGCACCGATTTTGACGGGATTTTCACTGGCAGATAGCTGATGTAATAAGAAGTACCTTAGGCTATTTTTATTTTATAAAAAAAATAGGATCCCACGAAGAAAAACTAAAACAAAAAAAAAGTTTGTTTTGGGAAGCAACCTAGGGATGAACCCGAGCGAAGCGAGGGTGAGTCGCTAGTTACTTAATAAAACTACTCCTACCCATGAAATTTGTATCTACTATACTGCAAAAAAAAAGAAAGGAGGCTAATTAGATATATGATGATGTTTTAAATTGTACTAAGCTTTAAAAAAATTACAGCAACATTTTTGAGCGTGACTTTTTAATTAAAATACTTTAAATTTGAATTATTAAATGTACCGAATCAGTATGACTTAATTTTCTTAGCAGAATAGATTTATAATTAGATTATTTATAAATAATAATTAAAGACGTTTTATTAATATAAAGGCACACTTTAAGTTTTACAGGTATATTTTTATTTATTTATCATATCAATAAAACAACCTTTTACAGTATTTAATTTTTAATTTCTTTAATTATAATTACAGTAACGAGAGTAGGTAAATATTTGTCAGGCCATGTATCATTTAGTTCAAAATATGCGTCAATTTTATAAAATAAGAACTTTTAAATTTAATATGAGATCCGAGCTTGGTATTTCGCTACTTTATTCACACGTAGAGGTAATGTTTACCTTAGGCATTACAGAGAAGGCATGTGCAAATTGCACTTGTCGGTGTGACCTACATCTCTCCACGTTTTGCTCGCAGCGGCCGCTACCACAAAATACAAAGTCGGGTACGCCTTAGCCTTTTCGCCGTTTCTATTGAGCTCCACAACCCAAACAATGAGAATGCCTTCACTTTCAACGGCTGTATATTAAGTATTACACCTGTTTTTTCAGTAAAATATTTGAAAGCGTTAAAGTGTAGTTGATCTCAATATTTAACAATGCTCTATGAAAAGTAAATAGATTTATTGTAAATAAATATAAAGTTATTAACATAGGCATATTTAAATAGAAATATATCATTATGGTGTTTGCACAAGTGAATACCTATTTACATCATGAAGTTTTCATATCGTTATTAGTATCGCAATCTCAATATTTGTCTTTAAATATAAGGTAATAAGATCTATTATGTAAAATTAAATTAAACAAATATAAAATAATTATATTCAAAGATACTTTTAAGAGATCGACTGCTGTTTATTTCATCTCATTAATGTCCAGCGCTCTACTAGTTCTATAAAAAAAGGTAGAGTAGGCACGTTAGCTTTAATACAATCGCTTCTATGCGTATTCATGTTGCTAAAACATTCTATAAGTTTGTGTTCAATCGTTAAAAATGCCTGTGAGTGACAAAAAGAACATTAAAAAAGATTCATAAGCTTTCCGTTTTTCAATTGTCAAATACTAAAATTTAATACCCTGCAATAGTCTAGTCAATAAGTGCCTTTTAGGTCAACTTTTTTTAGCAATCTCAGAAAAATATGAACGAGGTGTCATTCGATTTGGAATGGCATGTAGATGATTTCTGAAAAAAATCGGGTTCCGCTTGCAAAAATTGCAAAAGTTATAAGAAATTAACCAAAAATCAAAAAGGGGGTTTAGTTTCTTGCAAATATCTCAAAAGCTAATTGAGAATTTACAAATCTGAAAAAAAAAAACAAAAAGAGAAGGAAATTTTCTAATTTTAAAAATTTCCAAGAAAGGCAAAATTCTCTATTGCGTAACAATTATCACACTTGCAATGTTCATGTTCAAGCAGAAAATAATTATGAATTACTATTGCATAACTAATTGAAAAATTATATTATTTTTTTTTCCGGCGGATAATCTGCTGTTTATTTATCTATCCAGTAAGCCCCTGAATTTTCATTTCTTAAATTTTGTACTTAATATGTTAAAATAATTTTTATTGTTGACTAGACTACAATTGAAGTAACACAATTTAAGCCGAGAGATGATTATAGAGTTTATTTAGACTTAGAACATGTATGATGATGTTCTCCTGACCGATTCCGGCCACGGCGGCCAATCTCATTGAGACTAGCCAACTGCGCAGGAGATATTATAGTGCACAAGTGTATGCGCAGACACAAGTGCACTCTCTATTCCTGTCACTCTCATACTCCGGTGGGACGACTACTCGACACGACCGGTGAGAGTTAAGGCGCAGGACCGACGGTTTTACGTGCTCTCCGAGGCACGGGGGTGAAACACCGCCAACTTCCCAACTCCGGGCTGTTACTGAGGCTTACTATACAGAAAGACTCAATAACTAAACTTGGCCCGACCCGGGACTCGAACCCAGGACCTCAGGATGTGCAGCCGTACATGCTAGCCACTACACCACCGAGGCAGTTAAGAACATGTATACTTGTAAACTGTTTGGTCACAGAAGAAGTTGTAGTCGAAGAAACTACTAATAATAATGCTAATAAGCCCTACCAACACAAGAGCAGTTGCAGATGTATACTATTACGTACATGAAAACTGAGAAGAAAGTAACTATAGAATATTAAGCAGTTCAAGTTACTTATTCGTGTAAGAGATTATAATTAAACAATTTTAAAAAAATACTGATGGACGTCTATATTACCTTTAGTCACGTCAGAGAGAAGTCTCAACAATGTTACTAATGCATAAAAAATAGCTATTTTCCAATACCTACTAATAAATTATTACAATGTAGAAACTTGATCGCAGGTTAATTTCGAAAAGTA
The DNA here is from genome assembly GCA_033884665.1 of Argynnis bischoffii washingtonia. Lineage (NCBI taxonomy): Eukaryota > Metazoa > Arthropoda > Insecta > Lepidoptera > Nymphalidae > Argynnis > Argynnis bischoffii. The sequence continues at coordinate 9,898,073 of CM066616.1, read as the reverse complement.
ATCATAGTTCCTGTCTTTATATTCAAGATCATGGGTTTGAATCCGGCTCTACATAAGATGTCTATACTTTAATTGGATAAAACTCAGAATATCATTTAATTTACGTTGATATATTCTATATTTGCTTCATGAAGTATTTACCTACAAATAAAATTGTGATCACGTGGATACTGGATACTAAATAATTTAACCATCCTTTTATAATAAGGAATTAAAGAACAGCTGAGGGGCCCGACCATCAACTTTTATTGCGACTCAATTTACGACCTAATATAAATTGTTTCAACATTTCGTACCATAAGCTTTATAAGACGTTCAGTTTAGGGCACAGCGCAAAATCCAAAATGAACCTTAAACGTTAATGTCATTCATTCAGATCGCACCATGTAGGCCAACTTACAATACTGTTAATGGTATGAAAACTAGCGATTCAGTTTATCTAAACTGAACTGTATCGAAAATAAATCACTATATAAAAATTGATAGGCCTCAGAAGTTCTCATATATTTATAATTTATATGTTATGTGATAAAAGTTAGGATATAATTTAATAGATACATTTATTTTATAATCCTGTACTCGTTGAAAAAATTACTATGTATGACTATAATACATAAATTAGACGCTATAGGTATCGAACAACTTTTCAACCGTTAAGCGCCGATATTATTACCAAAATCATTTTCGATACAATGTCATGATCAGTGAAGGTACTGATAAGGTAGCAATTTTAATATATTTAATTAAAACAGAAAGGTGTAAAAGGATTAAATCGTTTGGAGTTTACAAACAGCTGTTGTAGTTAAATATTATGGTCGAGTGACGTTTTTCTTTCTGCGCTGAATGACGGATGTAATTAGATCGCAGTGGCATGTCTTTAGCAATTATTTTGCAATATTAGCCGCATTTATACTGTTATAGTAATTGGATCATAGTGATCAAAAACCTTATTGAACTTATTAAAATGGACAAGACCGAGCTATAGTCTGATAATAAATCCTCAAAAACAATTTAAATAGAAACCTTTGGCACGAGTTTAATATATGAGTTGCGGCCCCTAGAGAAGCGAGTTATAACGAAGCTATAATGAATAGGTAACATGAACATTCTTCTCATATTTCGTGGAAAATTCATACTCTTATAACAATAAGGTTTTCGTGTTTCAGTAAAATTACTAGTTTTAGTTTTTTTTTTTACTTTGATTTAATTTTGTTTGTAGTTTTGTTGGACTAAGTTAAATAATATCTCTAAATAATTCGAAATTCGAGATAACATAATATATATCGATATAGTACAAAATATATCGGTAGCTAACTACTTTTCTGAAAATGTCACAAGATTTTATTATTATTAGTTGTTAAACTTCTTATATTATTTTATTAGTTCCTGGGGACCGCTTTGCTCGGCGTTTTATAAAATCGTTTTTTTTTCGATAGTGATGATTGGATTGCGAAAAAACACGTATAATTGTAGACAAACTTAAAAACTTATTTACCTTAGGTAAATAGAAAATTTGGTCCAAATCGTTAGAGCCATTTCCGATATACACGAAATGAATCTATATCCCTATCGTATATATAGATTATTTATATCGTACAAGAATAGCTTATTTAATATTATAAAATAAGATTAGTATTAAATTTTTGTTAACTGCGCGAAGTGTAGTTTGCCGATGTTATATTATTATAGATTTAAGAGTTTAATGATAGTGTGAGGGATTTTTTTTAATTCAACTCGGATCGATCCGACTTTAATAAAGGTAAAGTTTCGTGACTTATTTGATTTACAAAGTCCGTGAACTTTTAAAATTTGTTCATCATGTTGCAACATTTTCAACTGGTTTTCGATAATTTTACACAACATCGAATTCTAGCCTATTAGCATGACATCGACGACTCAGTAAAAATATGAAGTGTGAATAATTATTTCATTCTTAGATGATTATTTATAAATTGATCAAATAATAAGTAGACTAAAGAAAATAACATAAACAAGTAGGGTTGTGGTCAGCGAACTCGCAACGACCCGGATCACGGATCACTCTGCGACCGGCGCCGTTACCGTCCGCTGACACACTTCCACTCTCACTCGCAATATACCGAAATAACAAAAATCGTTTGTAAAGTACAGGTGTGTTGTTGCAGCCGTTAGAGAAAGGTCAATCAGTTGTTGGCCGTGGACTTTAACTGAACCACTTTGTGTGTGGGCCGGAGAGCAGAAGCTTAACTCGCAAGTCGCCTACGCTTTAAAGTTTAATATTATTAGGCATGTCATCTCTTAATCTTACTAAGCTGTTAATTTAATAATGTATTCAATATTATCTAAAATTATAATTTAATGATTAGGTACCTACTTCCATGTTTGTTATAATATATAAGTACACTTGTTAATTAAAAATAACTAAGACATTTTTATAATCAATTGTTGTCTAAAAAGGCTCTACATTTATTTTACATGCAACTTCACGATTGTAAAATTACGTATATTATATGTTGTACCTACATTTTGAAGTTATACTTCTTTTGGGACGTTTGGGAAAAAATATGAGAGTAAAATTTTTACAATGCGCGCGCAAACCGACAGCCAAAATGCGACATGATGAAGTTAGCTGATAACTGTTTGTTACCATGGTAACCGTTGTTTGTTACCATGGTTGTTATTGTCTGACAAATGATATATAATATTATACTCTTACTTAAGTGATATTCTATAAATATTTGATTGTTATATGCATAATATGTTATATAATTGTTTTTAACGGACTTCCAAAAAAAGGAGGAGGTTCTCAATTCGACATAAATATTTTTTCGTCGCTTATGAACCGATTTTAATATTTCTTTTTTGTTGGAAAGGAGATATCCCAAGAGTGGTACCATGATAAGGAAACCAGGATCTGATGATGGTATCCCAGAGAAATCGAGGGTAACTATCGAAAATTGTAGCGGCGACTAGTGCGTTTGTTAACATTTACATTAGGTATTTTAAAGCACTACTATTTAATGAAGGTCTGGAGTCGATCTGATGATGGACCCGAAAGACAGTCGAGGGAACTCCTCAACGATTTATAGCAATTACCTGGTGTTTGGGCTTTATTAATTTGTAGTGATGATACGTCTACACTAAAAATGGAAAAATAAAAACTTAAAAAAAACCGACTTCCAGACACTGAAAAGTAAAAAAATAACTAAACGGGGGTTTTCATTTAGAATAGATACTTTATCAGATTTTTTCGAAGTCGGTGCCAGCCAATACAAATTAAAGCACACACAAAAATGACAAAGAAGTTAATAATAATAAATATCATGTTCTATTTCTAGATAGTTGTTGTTACGTTATACGAGTGAGAGGCAAATACAAGGACATACGACATTAAATCAGTTGATCTAAGTTTTAAATTTCCTGCTACGCGACGACGGGAATGCGCCGCCGATGTCACCTAAACATACATAGGTGTTTTACAATATACGACTACGGACTATCATATACTTTTTATAACAGTATGTAAAGAATGAAAGCAGTTTGAAATATAAATATTGCCTTATTTTTAAAACGCTATACAAATTTGAAAATACCTACATATGTATTTCGAAATAGCGGGAAAAAATATAATAAAATCGGACAAGTGCGAGTTCGACGAGCACACCGAAGGTTCCGTAGCATAAAATATTAAATTTGCAAAAATTTTTTATTGTGATATAACCACAACTTACACTTTTTGAATTTTTCCCTTTACTGTGATATACCTACTTCTCTTCCCTTTAGTATAAGACATAGCTTCTTGTCAAATTTCATGATTCTAAATCTACGGGCAGTACCTTATTGATTTGATTGCGTTGACTTCAGGCGTGACACCTGAGAAAAGGACAGACAAACAACGGACATCGAAGTGATCCTATAAGGGTATTTATTTTCTTTTGAGGTACGGAACCCTAAAAAGAATAATTTCCAAAAACATACAATAATTTAAAAGGTTACCATAATCATTAAAATACTGTAGTAGGTATAATTAATAAACTCAAATTACAGTTTTGAAAACAAAATTATATATATACCTACAGACACTAAGGAAAAATACTTATTTTTAACACCTCCCAACAATGAATATAAATATCAGTAAATAGCTACCTACTATATTTTGTTTGAACTACAGTTCTCGAGGCGGAAAACAAAGAATACTTCAAATAACAACGATTTTACACAGTTAATAAACGTAACCATTTTGTACGCCTTACGTTTATTCGAGTAAAATGATGCATTACAAATCGATATGTCACAATCAATTAAATAGTAATGGGTTTTCATTATATTATAGCATTATTTTTAAATAAATCATCGTCATCACACATTTCAAAGAAGGCAATACGATGTAAGCAAATCAATCAAGCTGCTTATAAAATAGTATAAATTGTAAAATAAAATGCAGCTTAAAAGTATAATATAAAATCGGTAGCCTTAAAAGGGCTACTAAGGCGAAAGTATCTTATTACATATTAATGCTAGGCAACTTTTCCGTGATTTTCTCATTATAATATTGAGTTCACAAGTCAGTGCTTACAATTTTCATACATTTTTAAAATAATTTATTCTTCAAATGAAATATTTAAATTAAGCAAATAAATATTTCCTACTTTAGGTGTGGTAACTTATATTAAGCGAAAACTCGATGACACGGTTTGAACAAGATATTTAAATTATAATATTTTATCCATTAAACTGCTATTTATTTCATTTTTTATTAGGTACATTAGTATCGTTTTATAAAGTAAACAAAAGTTTCATATCAAAGAGAAAGTGACAATTGTTAAGCGGTTATAAAGAAACTCGTGCAAGATAATGAGTACCCCATTGATAGATCTTTCCATTCAGTACGTCTGTGAATCACAGATGTACCAGATAAATAAATTAAAATCTAATAAGCATTTAATTTTTATCGTAACAATAAAGTATCTTACCTCAGACTCCCAGGTATCTTTGACATTTCGCGGCTTACTCTCCTTCATGCTTCCAGAGAACGTCATGGTTTATCCTTTATCCAGGGCGTTACACTTTACACAGTCCTTTACAAATAAGTAGTCCACCGTCCACTGTGAACAGTTCACAAGCGAGCTTTACTATATGGAACACTATCGCTTTCTGTCGTGTTTTTGCCGGATGGTTAGACTGAGTGTAAACATTGTGTAGTGGTATAGTGCATGTAGCAGCAGCTAGCAGGCGACGCGCCCGTGTGTCGGCGGCGGAGTGAGCGACTGCGGTGGCGGCCACATCTGCGCGGTAACGGGTACGCACTACAGTTAACTTTCTCCGCGGCTAGCGACGCCGATACTTATCGTAAGTTCTATCGAAAGTCTCTGCAACCTCATGATACTGTGCGGGTCACTAGTCACTACACCGCTTTCCAGTTTTATAACTTTATCTTTCCATGTTTAGCTCTTTAATCTCACACTCTTGTAAAGTAGTAAGATTTGTTTGTTTGTATGTAAAACGTTATCTTTGGAACTACTGAACTGCTTGGGTTAAATTGGTTATTTTTATTCGATATATATTATAGAAAGATTAGACTTTAAATAAAGATAAAAATAATAAGTAATAATGATGAATATAGGGAATTGAAAGAAATCAAAAACAGTAGAGTATAAAACTTAATGTATAATCGTAATATTTACAAACTTATGTTATATAAAACAAATATTTGTATGGCTATTAATATATACTTACTATTACAACATGTCATTTAATCATTTACATAGTATTCAAATGAAAAGCAACAATAAACCGATTACAGCGATTGAACTAATAGCACTAAAAGATACACGTGATATAAATGGAAAAAAAGAGATTCCATAATTTACATCGTACTTAAATTATGTACAAATATAATAAAAGAATGTCTATCGATACAATTGATTAATTAATTTTTTAATTTTTATATTTTTCAAATAACATGGCGATCTTTTTCGCTTATAATAATTTTATATGCTAAACAGCGCATGTTTTAAGATAATTTTGCTTAGTGAGACGATAAAAAATTGTTTCTAGCTACGCGGATTCCGGTTTGAAATGATTTAACACATCTAACTTTACGATAAATGTTGTCAAAGTACAAATCGCTTAATCATCCGTATATAGATAACGTTAGGTATACAAAATACAACTCTACCGTGAAGTACTTTACAGAAGGAATTCTGTTGCTTTAAGAACAGCACCATTTGACACTTTCATAGTCTTAGAAAATTTATACAAATGAAAATTTAGTGTACTTAAATAATTATAAAAAAACTACAACATAAGAGTCTTATCACATTTTATGGTAATTAAGTATGTACACACAAAGTGACATCGGATGAATATAATTGCAACCTATTCTTGGTTAGTTTTACATAAATATACATATTTCAACGACTGGCAAACCATCAGCTAGCTAAAAATTTCAGTTGAGCTTTAGATCTTTGGAAATCTGAACTTCTTATTACATATTACAATATCGATAAACATCTACGTTTCACCTAAGTATATAACTTTAATTGCGATCTAACAAAATCGTTTATAGAAAAATAAGTCGTCATTTTGGCTTCCACTTTATCCTACAAATGGAATGGTCTCACGAGTAGCCGTCGCGTGCATCTCTCGCAAACGACGTATCGAACAGTAATTGTAATATTGGCCTTATACATTAATTTCACTGTTTATTAAATAATTATTATTGAAAAAATCAAAGTGTCGCCGTTTTATATATACAATATTTTCAAAAAAATGGACATCTAAGAGGCTGAGCAATTCAAATTAATAATTTATATTATACTCATTTTATGACATTTCGAATACATATGTAATGGCACCGCTACGGAGCCGAGTGTCGCTTTAATGAAATGCATCTTACTTATATATTAATATTACGTCCAATTAGATATTCATAAAAAAACCACATCACAACAAAATCGAAGAACAAACTCAGCAGTATTATTGCTCTCTAGATTACAATAATTACCTTGTAAATACATATAACAACTAAACAAGACATATCACATATAAAATAATATAGTAATCTCGAAGAAATTTCCATAATAATGAAATAGCTACAGTTTTAATTAATCCTTTACTAAATACCTTTAGAGGATACTTCGTTTACTTTTGATTGACTTATCCTATCCTATAGCCTAGCCTAGCCTAGGCTAGAGCGACACGAGTTTAACAAGTTGTTCCCGCCGAGGTTGTTCGTTCCGTACTGGCTGGACGTGGCCATTTACACGACTTTCATAACTGTTTGTTAATTGGGCCTTTTAATAGCCCGTATTTACCTTAATACGAAGAAACTGGCATAATTTTACAAAAACTTTTCAGGTTTCTTGAACATTTTTTTCATTCGAATTATTTATTAACAGCTATTGAATGACCCAATTAACATTTAAATGTTGTATTTTTCTAATTTGAGATATTATAACAATAACAGAATTTTTATATCTTACAATCAATCACTCGGTATCTCCCTGTACTAATGAATAAAAATCAGAATTATTCAAGTTAATTATCAAGCTAAAATTATCTTCATTAGTTTTTGATTATTTTAAATTATTTTTAAACAGTAACAATATTGTTATTGTCGGCTCAAACCATACAATGCATTACGGTTAAAGTAATAATTATAATCAAAAATAATAAAATCCAAATTTTGCGTATTTTCTTATCTACGATACATTTTAACAACATTCTTGTTATAAAAATCTATTATTTAGTCAGGTAAAGTTAATTATAAGTGCTAAGAAAAGAAAACGTGAATAATTATACAATTATTATACTAAAGTATAACTGGTGGAGTTTTAGTTAATATATAATTAAATAAAAATCAATATTAAATATATCATAATAATTTAATTGAAATTAAATAAATATGAAGAATATTCGTATTTCATTAGGTATTGAATAATTGTGAATTTTTCTAAATACACAATAGGTAAAGTTAAAATATTTTTTGCAACTTCTAATTAAATATAGAATGCAACAGATTCAATAAATTGCACTCCCTAAAATACGTTTTTGAAACGATGAAAATCTGTGGCAGTATCTCCGAGAAAAGCGAAAAGTTCAGTGAACAATATCAAACATCGCTACACATCTACACAAAAGATCAACGATTATTTAAATTTAACATTAAGGAAAAGAAGCTCGCTATCACCCTCTATAACCGCTACGCTTGCACAAATCATAAAACGAAACTTGTGACCAAAACAATAATTATTAGAAATAAATACGATCAAAATCCAATCTAGCTCAATAACTACTCAATTGAAAGCAGACAAAATAAAGAGGAAATCACAAGTGTCCATAATTCACAAACAGGACGCGCCTCACATTTAAAACACCTCGTAGCTTACCGAGGTACCAAAACTAAAATCTCCACCACAATAATCATTAATCAGTATCACTAACCTTTCTCGAAGGTCAATTAAAAGAATGTACGGGTATACTTAAGATACATCAACTAAATATAAAAGTTAACTATACTATAGTATCGTAACGCCAGCGGGAAGCGGAGTCGATCGCTGGTCGCGGGCCGCGACCGATGAGACGACGGCAGTATGAGTTCAGAATGCACACTTTACCGCTGCGTTTGTTGAAATTATTGCAAACGAATCTTCCTTAGGTGGGAAGAAGTCAATATTATTAAAGTATAATACATTTAAATCACAGGTGCGCTCGCTGCGTCGTCTACTCGCACTGTCCTTTCCGGGGCTAAGGCACAGCCGTCATGGTCTATGGAACCTGCACACATAAACAAACAACTCCAATTAGTGATAGTAGAACGATATTAATGAAGCTTTTATATTTTTTTGGTAATCTATTGGGCGACTAATCTAAATGACAGGCAGCGTTGAATTATAAAATACACCAGTGAACCTAATATTATATATAATCTTCCAGGCATACAATAAAGCGCAGTTCCGTTACATGTACTTATTGGTTGTAAGAAAATTAAGCATTTATAATACTTTAAACAATGTAAATGTTCAAGAAGTAGTAATTTTATAAAAACTGCTTATTCGCGATCCTGCTTAATAGACAAGGTTTTTATATACGGCTTCAAGTATACTTTGGCAAATAGTACGAATGCAACCTTCGTGACAACGGCCAGATTTATATAGCTGCCAATTAGTGTGCCAAATGCTTGGAATATTATAAAATCAACAATCCAATATGTTTCGTTAGGTTACATTGATCCGGCACACGTCGTACAAAACAGTTAGGGAATAGAAAAAGCATTCCTCTTTGTAACCTACCCTGACCGTTGTGACATGAAAAAATATTTATAAGTCACGTTTCTCCTTCACTTATTTCTGTTTGCTGCATGCTCAGTGTAAAAAATATATTAGGCCTACATCGTAAAACTAATTTTAGTTGTTTTTATCTTCTGTAACACCTTGTGGTTTATTGGCTAGCATATACAGAGACATATCCTGCGGTCTTGGGTTCGAATCCAGGAAAAAAAATGTCGTTGGAAATTGGTGGTATTATATCCCCGCGAGACAGAGAGCAAGTATCACGTTTCTCCTACGCCTAATCTCGTCCTTCAAGGATGATGGTCAGATTGTCGTCCTTACGTAATTTGAGAAGAGTAAAAGAAACAGGCAGTGCACTTTTTTAGCAACACACATGTATTGCAACATAAAATCTCATGCATTTTCCCCATAAAATAAGTATTGTATTGTATTCAGCCCTTTTTAACGTCCCACTGCTGGGCACGGGCCTCCCTCAATACGAGGGGAATCAGGCCATAGTCCACCACGCTGGCCAAGTGCGGATTGGCGGACTTCACATGTCTTTCGAAAACTTGCTAGGTTCTCTCAGACATGCAGGTTTCCTCACGATGTTTTCCTTCACCGTAAGGCAAGTGGTAATCATGTTAGAAATGATTCGCACATGAAAATATCAGAGGTGCGAGACCCGGGATTTGAACCCGCTTCACTCGGTTGTCCAAGCGAGCGCGTTACCACTGAGCTACCACTGCCTAAAAAAAAAAAAAATTGTAAATAAAAAATAAGTATTACTTTCATAAATTTACGCGAGTAAAGTAATTGACATTTCAAATAAAACTATTTTTTCGGTGTACACTAATAATAATATAATATCATAAGCCATGTCTTTTAGTTTGTTTATTATCTCTGAAACTACTGATCCGATTCTTAAACTTCTTTTACAAATAGTAAGCTAAATTACCGGGAAGCGCTATAGGGTATTTTTATTCCGATAAAAATGTGTTTGCTGTGAGAAATCATAGTAACATTCGTCGTTAGGTAAGGTCGGTAAGTCGTTTAAAATAAAACAAGTATGATAATAAGCTAACCTAGTGAGGTGCTTGCTCTCCTCGTGCACCGCCATCTCGGAACTCTTGAACTCGTTGAGCTCGCGACGGATGGCGGCCTTGTCGCGGGGCGTCAGCCGCGTCCACGGCTTGTCCGCGCGCCGGTCGTAGTCGTGCGCCTGCAATGCGACCATATTTTATGTTTTATTTTACACATACATTGGTATCTCTCTTTATATAAATATATAGATATGTATATTTATATGTAGTAGTCAGAGGACTACTATGAAATCCGAAAATTTATTAGTATGTTATGTATTAGTTTTTGTATGTATGTTGGATTGGACGTTTGTTAGTATATTAAGCTTAAATCGCTAGACGAATTTGGATGAAAAATTACATGCCGAGAAATCAAGCATTGGCAAAATAGTTAGTACATGTGGTATATTTATTTCTGGAATTAAATAGCCAGACAAATATAAACATGGGCGAAACAACGGGCATAAACTAGTTTTATATAAAAAGTTATATATTTTCATAAAAATATTACATTAATTGCTATACCTGTGTAACTTCAATGTAGTCGCTGAATCGTATGATTTTCTTCTCTTTGAGTTCATCAACAGTCGGTCGAAAACTAAGTTTGCGTAAGAGGTACCGCTTTTTCTCTTCCTTCTGCTTTTTCTCTTCGGCGGGGGACTGACCTTTAAAATGAATACAACTTTTAACAAAAGTCCTTCATATCAATACTCGAAAAACATTCATAATTTTACGTAGATATAAAAAGCTAAATATTAAATACGAATATGTAAATAAACGTTCAAGAAACCTACTTTTAAGTATATTCCTTTCGACGAGCTCCTCCGCTGTGGGTCGCATGGACAGGCGGCGGATCAGTCTTGCGCCGATAGCCTCCCACGACTCTTGACGCTCGTGTTCACTCTGCACTACCAGTATGTTCCTGTGTCAAACAAACAGCACAATCAGCATGGTTTTCTAAGAATAACAACACCATAATATTCTCGAAAATTACACTGACGTAATCTTCTCTCTTAACAGTATCAGGATGACAATGATAAAATACATGCGCTTCACTTGTGAACGCGCACTGGCGATCGGGCGACGATATAAAATTTGCCAAAGCTTGTGCGAAGCCGTAAGTATGTTCATAATGTTCGATTAACAAAAACTCTTGGCTTATTCCCAATAGCCATAATCTAGTCTCAATTAATTAATTAACCTAGGTCATTTATTGGTCAGTCAAAGTTCATCTGCGGTTAAAGTCAAATATACATTTCTATAATGATTCATACATGCTACGTTTTCACTATTTCACATTTTGTATTCATTGACCGCATGACACATTTAATAAGTGGAATAATAATAAACACTAATTTCACTGCCAAGAATTTTATTATTAAAGAAATAAGAAGAAATTAGGATCTCGAGAGTGACTATGCAAACAAAAATAAAACTCCCAGGCGTTCGTATTAGCCAGGCAATAATACTCTCACACACGCAGCTATTGTAGAACTGAGAGTTTACATGTGTTGTATAACAATACAGAGTTCGATTATCCTAAACGAGGCTAATTCAAAGCATTAATTCATCTTGATGTTGCTCATGAAGGGGAATAATGGGATTATTAAAACATTTAAACGTCACGACGACTTCACGAGTAGGTGAAGTCACTAATCTATACTAATATAAAGCTGAAGAGTTTGTTTGTTTGTTTGTTTGTTTGTTTGTGTGTTTGTTTGTTTGGTTGAACGCGCTAATCTCAGAAACTACTGATCCGATTTGAAAAATTCTTTTTGCATTTGATAGCCCGTTAACTGAGGAAGGTTATAGGCTATATATCATCCTGGAAAAGTGTACGGGTCCCGTGGGATAGATTTGTTTTTGTCTTGCGACGAACCCGAAGCGAAGCGAGGGTGAGTCGCTAGTATTTTATAAAGCTGAACGGTTTGTTTGTTTGAACCGCTAGTCAAGTATATGTACATAGATCTATAGCGATATATTACAGGTCACACAATATATCATTCGTTTTATAATATTCGTTTACCTATACTAATACTACAAAGAAATATAGTTTGTGAGTTTGTGAGGTTGTAGGGGGTAATCTCTGGATCTACTGAACCGATTTAGATGAAATTTGGTAAGAAGATAGTTTGAGACCCTGGGAAGGACATAGAATATTTATTATCTCCGATATCATTCCTTAAGGGGGTGAAAATGGGGATGAAAGTTTGTATTAGGAAGCACGCTAGGGACGAAACCGAGCGAGGCGAGGGTGAGTCGCTAGTTATATATTAAAATTCAACTGGTACGAGTAAATATTAGTGACTATAGAGATCGGTAAGCGTAACGTTAGATAGCCTAGTAGATTCATCAATAAATAAGCTATAAATTGCATATAATTTCAAATCGGACTGGTAATATATTTTATTATAAAAAAATATAAAAAAAATATACCTAAATAAATTGTATTTTTTATCTGTACATACGTAAAATAATAGAAAATTAAAATAAAATACACTTTTCCAATCTCTTGATAGCAAAAGGTAGTTAACGTTCTATACTAATGCATGTACTTGTTTTTGTAGCATTTGAATAATAATGGCGCAAGATATGACCGACATTTCTCAACGAACTAATCCATACAATTTCTTATGGTGGTGAAATATCTTTTGTTCATTACTTATGGATTGTCAAATACATTACATATGCATTCACGTAGTTTTAAGATGAGCACGACGTTAAAATTAAACATATATTTGTTCCATCTCCGCTATTTTATAGAGCATGCGTGCCAAAATTGGCTCATTGCCGGATGTTTGATTATATCGGCAACATTCAAGGTACTTCCTACTATTTACTACGTTTCCAAGTGCGAAACTCAGTTTTATTTTTTGGAATGTTTACAGTTTTTAACCGACTTCAAAAAGGAGGAGGTTCTCAATTCGATTGGTATTTTTTTATGTATGCACACCGATTACGATAAGATTTATGATCCGATTTACGCGTTTCTTCTTTAGTTTGATGCGGAATAGTTGCCACTTGGTCCCATAAAAATTTAACATAATTTTAATTTTTCATTTTGTTTGATTTGACAAGCCCAATACGTTAGAATCGTATTTTAGAGCCAGAATTTTTAGTGTTACTAATAAAAGCGAATTTTAGTTTGTCCGTCTTCATACTTTGCTACTACTATTATCTAGTCTACACTAAAAACGGAAAAATAAAAACTTTTTAAGAAAAAAATTAGAACCGACTTCAAAAAAAGCACTAAAAAGTAAAAAATAACTAATTGATAGTTTTCATGCCAGACAGCCGATACAATCAAAGCACACCGACTTCGAAAATATCTGATTATAATAGGTATCTGTAGTAAATTTGAACACGCTAATCTCAGGTAGTACTAATCCGATTTGAAAATTTTTTTTGCATTTGATAGTCCGTTCATTCAGGAAGGCTATAATAGGCTATATATTCATATCATTATCATATATCATCATACTACCCAAGGGAGTGGCGCAGTAATCATTAATGTCAACAAATCGGGCAGATTTCCATATATTATTGTACAACTAATGTTTATATCGGAAGTTTAAACGCAGGCGAAGCCGCAGGTACTGCTAGTAGTAAATAATCATTAAAAGATTTAACAAACAATTTATACACTTTAACTTAGGCTTAGTACGGCCATTTCAAAACATGTTATCTAATAGTTTAAGGTCACCTTTAAGTTTTACAATGCGTTTTTAATATAATATGAAGGTAATAACGTTTATAAAAGAAATGTGATAATTTGCCTTTCATCATTTTTTTTTATTTTTATTTTTATTGGGGAAACAGTGTTTACAAATGTTTATACAATAGTTTATACACACGGAACATAGACCAATAAAGTTTCCACTGATACATGACTCATATCGAGTGGTGAAGTTGATAGTTACTAAGAAAAAAAAAACATATTTAACTTAACAAAAACAAAAAAAAAATACAAAAATTAACTAAGACTAAATAATAAAACAAAAATTAATCTACAAAAGAAAACCTTCTAAATAAAAGAATATTACAGAGTTCTCTATGTACCATGTCGCAGTCGTCGTTCCTTATGATGATATTTTAATATATCGTCTAGTGAATAAGGGAGAGGCGTTAGCAATCATTCTTCGATCGTGTCAGGCCGTCTTAAGGATTTACAGAGAGATTATGCGACCAATTTGGTCGCCAGCTTCCTTTCTAGACCCAGTAAGCTAGCAATTGATGGTATATGCGCTATGCCCACGAACGCTGGCGTAATCCAAAGCTGCTATTGCCTCCATGGACATTGGTCATGTTACAATTAATTAACATAATTCGTTTCTATGCACATAATAAGCACGTGATGCCTACTATACTACACTACACAAATACGCATCTCTTTTTCTAAGTTTGAGCAGAATAGAGTCCTGAGGTAGAGACTTTCTTAGAGTAGATCTCAGAATGAGGTTAACGAAAAGTCATTCAGTTTAACCTCATTCGCTATTTCCATGGGCTGGGCACTTCATCTTATCGACCATCCGATTGACACATATACGATCTAAATCCCTATAACTCCGGATGTACTCTACCTCCTTTTTCTATCATCTGTACAATGATCAGAGAATCTGTGCACGTTCCTTCCAAAATACTCCTTTTAGCATGTGTAGGCGTATTGGGATTTTAGGAGGCAAAATATCAAGCGACGTCTAGTTTAGGTGTCTTTTGGAATAAAAAAGCAATAATGGCTTATAAAAAGGGAGTGTTTAACAAAACAAAGTAATAGTTACCGAAACATTGTCTTTTACTTTACAAGGCTCAGATACGTCATTCACTGGGCTAGGCTGACTGACGCCTAATAATACCGGTTTCTTTTGACATTTGAAATAAGTCTATCGTGACGCCTTTCGCCATGGATTGGACGCCATTTACAAGTACTAGATGCTGTGTATCTAACAAATGTATGTGCTTCATGTTATTTACTGCCTTATTGGTTTAATGAACTTACACCTAGAGTTTTCCTTAAGCACTATAATATATATTAAATAAATTACGACACACATATATTTTAAATGTGTACCTTTAAGAGTATATTCTCCTGTCTTCACTTATACAAATTGAGCCAGAGGGAAATAAAGGCCACCTTATACGCAGTAATTAAACTTAAAAATACATCAAGGTTCCATGGATCTATTGAAAAAGTTACTTTAAATAGATTACAGTAAAACATAACCATAATCGTATATTTTTATTGATTTTGCTACAACTTACTACACGTCATAGATAACGTTTTATTATCAACAAAAATTAAATACATTTAAATGTAGGGAATGTACCTGTTGATAAGTTCCTGGCGGTCGGGACGCAATGCGAGCTTGATGTTGAGGCTCTCCTTGCGCGCGAGCTTGGCGGCCACGCGCTCTGACTCGCTCGCATACTCGTCGCGGTACTCGGTACCCTCCCATGGCCGCGCATTCTCTTTGTTCTCCAACGCATTGCCCACACGTACTGGCCGGCTACTGCAGAATACGAACAAAATAATTAATTATCTATCAATCAAACTAATTAATTGCACGACGATGTATGAGTTAAATGCTAATATGCTGCTAATGTGTCGAAACATTTTCTTAACTTTACTTACGAGTATATGTGTGCGTTAAAATATGAGTGTCGTCAATATCGTGATGATATTACGAATTAGTTTGGAATCGTCAAATCAGATTTATGTGATCAGCTTCATACTTAAAAGCGCTCAGATATTTTCTCTATTGTTATGCTTTGAAGAAAATATTTTAATTGCTAAAATTAACAGCATATATTATACTTTAACCGGAATAAATAAATATTATAGCTTAATCCATACAAGAGAATTTAAATGAATTACGACACACACATATTTTAAATGGGTACAAAACGGCAGATATTCGGTAGTTTTCTATAGATATGCAACCGATATACATATATGCATGCAGCACAGACAACAAGAAATAGAACAATAGCGTAAAACAGCCAAATATACCTACGAAACATTTATCATTCAATACACGACATAGAATTATGCGGCATACGAGTCGATACGTAGTTGAACAAAATCGATAGTAGATTTCTTTTATAAGGTATGTACGGTAATTTTGTAAGATCTATTTAAGAAGTGAATGAGTGAGTGAACAAGTGAGTGAGTGGGTGAGAGTATAGTTTATTAATGATCGAGGTGATTGTGTGATGAGTCGGGTGAGTCGGAGTGGAAGCTAGAGACATGAAGACAGATGAGAGTCGGAAGCGTGCGATGCACGATGCATAAGCGGAGGCAAGCGGACCGTCGGGAGGTCTGTGAGTCGTGGCTCGACAACATCGATATAACGAGAGGGTGTTACCATATGCGGATCCTCGGCTTGGGCGGCGGCCGCCTGCTCGCCGCATGATGAAAATAAACGGATAAATACAATACTTTCGCGAGAACCAATTTGTTGTACGAGTTATATTAGTGCAATAATTTGTCGAGTACTTTTGCAACTCGCGTTGCGATTTACCCGATCTTTTGTGTAACCGCGTGCCAACTTTCCTGTCCACGCAAACGTGCAGTTGTTAGAATTGCTAATTAATATATGTGTTTAATTCTAAATATTGCGCGCATTAAGTGTTTAATTAAAACTGCATACTTTGTACTTGAGTCATATTACATGTAAATAAAAGCGGATTTTTTTATAATTTTATATGAATTTATATAGAAATATTATATATTTTTTAATTTATAAAATCTCGTACATATCTTCTCATCAAAATTAAGGCACTAATAATTAATTTTTGAAAAATGTCCTTGAAATCATATTAGTAAGTTGAAAACAGTATATTGCTAATAAAATAAGTGAGTATAATGATAACCTTATCTAAAATAGTAATGGCGAACATCAGTAAAAAACTGTTTGATATTTTATAACGTGAAAGATTTTACAAATGTTCTTCTCTTTTTCTATAAAAATAAAGTCAGTAATTTTGCACACCTACCAAAAATATACAATTAATAATTTTTTTGCTCTTTACACGCACAAAACACAATAGTTGGTTTAAACCTGAATATTCATAAATATGATAAAACTCAGCTAACAAATACCTAAGTGTTGTTGACCTGAATGCGAAAAATATACAATACGTTAAGCGATTAATAATGTACGCTGTATTATTTACTGCATGTGGAAACGTTAACCGACATTAAATTCGTCAGCAAACAAAAATATTAAAAAATTAAAATTTTCTAAAACACATTTTTTCATTATTCAAAACATTTTACAATGTTTAGTTATTCTTTTAATAATATTAACCATATGTCTGCATGCAGGCTCTATCTTCGTAACAATTACTCTAATAATAAATAACTAAACATGACAATTAGTGAATATCAAACTTGTGATAAAATCATTTAAAGCCGACCAGCTTGGGAAACGATTTGATAGGTACATATATCAATACAAGATAATCAGCTTAAAGTATTACGTTATACACAATACTTCATCGCTCAATAGAATATCATTTAAAAAAAAGCGACGCAATAACATACGTAATTTTATAGTTTAATATAAATGATTTGTCACCCACTTTGGCTTCACTAGATGCGTAGTTCTATTGCTCTATTGCTCCGGCTCTAGTCATTGAAGATAAATTTAATATACCAGTTTTTAATTAAGCCTAATTATAAAATTTAAATACCAAATATTTCGATAAGAATCAGAATAGATTTGAAGCTTTGCTCACACAAGAAGACACAAAATATCCTGATAAAATCTTTTGAGACATTTAGTCTAACACCACATAGTAATCTTTATAACTTTTGTATATAAACTCCCAGTTAATAATGATTGTAAATAACAATAAGATATCAGACGAAATTATAAAAAAAATGTGAAATTACATTTTAAATGAATTCTGAATCCTGATATTTCTTATACTTGTGATTCTTATACTTATGAAGCATCAGAAACCTTAGTCTCTCATTTAACCATGTTGGCTGTAAATCATTGAAAACGTCGGAATCTCAAAAAAACTCAAAAAAAAAAACTGCGGCAAAATTCGAAAAGATTGATTCATTTAAAATGTCAAATACATAAAAGCAATAGGTTAGCTATTCAACATAGTATGTAAATGTATATATAACATATATACATAAATTTTAACGTTTAGTATAGATTTCTCAGAGATGAAATATTTTCCCGCAGTAAAAATTATCCTATATATTGACCCGGATAACCAGCTATCATCGTACCAAATTTCATCAAAATCTGTCCCGTGGTTTTCTCGTGATGCGGTCACAGACAGACAGACAAGCATAAATTCTAATAACTATAGATTCGACCTTTATATCGATAATAATGACTATTTCACTAAGATTTTCCGAAAAATATTTAATGTACAGATTCGACTCTTATCTATACTTCGACTCAGTTATCTATATTAGTTTTTTGTTTGTTTGTTTGTTTGAACGCACTAATCTCAGGAACTACTAATCCGATTTGAAAAACTCTTTTTGCATTAGATAGCCCCTTAACTGAGGAAGGCTATAGGCTATATACCCGGAAAAATGTACGGTTCCCGTAGGATAGATTTGTTTTTGTCTACCCGAAGCGAAGCGAGGGTGAGTCGCTAGTATTATGTATAGATTAGTTATATGAGGTTATTTATTTATTTGATTATTATAGTATTATACTAATACAGCATTTTACATGAGTGGACCCACAAAACTGTTTGCACAGTTTGTCTGTGGGATCACAGTCTTACAATAGACTTAGGTTATAATATTATGTAATATAATTATATAAGGTTTAATTATGTTAAACTGACCATATAATGGGTTTTTAATAATTTGGCAAATTTACTTTTATTTAGATTGCTAATTCAATTATTGTAGAACTACATGTGAAATGAATTTAGACTATAGTTACACTGCACAGTGTAGTGAAGTCACAGCACGGTGCTATGGCGCCAAATGCTTTTAGTTAAATAATTCTTAAATTATAATTATGATCAATAGTTCAAGTTTCGTTGCTCTTATTTTTAATCGGACGCCAATTTACGTTATACTTGTCATAGTTAACTGTTACCGTTCACATACTAAAATTTAAAGTTAGATATAGTATAAGTATTCTGGGTTTTTATGCTCTCTCATGCATCTAATTGCACACAATATACTGACTTGAAGCTGGCGTGGTGGTGGTCCTGGCGCGGCGCGAGCGGCGTGGCGAGCGGC
Source organism: Argynnis bischoffii washingtonia (assembly GCA_033884665.1). Taxonomy (NCBI): domain Eukaryota; kingdom Metazoa; phylum Arthropoda; class Insecta; order Lepidoptera; family Nymphalidae; genus Argynnis; species Argynnis bischoffii. Next base: position 9,878,514 of record CM066616.1, on the reverse strand, counting down.
GTGGCGGCGGGCGAGGCGGCCGGCCGCTTCTTGAGCGCTGACTTGAGAGGCACCGCGTTAAACAGCGGCTCTTTCGGCGGGATCTCTTCTACGCGGGACGTGTCCGCGCCCGCGTCCGCTTCGTCCTCGTCTTGTGAGTCTTCGTCCTCAGCTGTTGGATTCATTGAAATAATATTTTTTGATACAATAATAATGATCTGACCGATTTTGGCCAAGGCGGCCAATCTCAATGATGAGCAAGAGATATTATAGTACACAAGTGTACGCAGACACAAGGGCACTCTCAATTTTTTTCATTCTCAAAGATTTATTTCATTCTTGATTGGTCGAAACTTTAACACGACCAGAGAGATTTAAGGCAGAGAATAGACGACTTAACTTGCTCTCCAAATTTAACACCGCCAACTTTCTATGGATGGGAGATTTTTTGATATATTATAAGCTAGACAAACGGTCCTTGACTAACATTACCTGAAAGGCTGGCATGTTTGATGAAGAAGTTTATATTCCGTTGTTGAGAACAAGCAGAAAATATCATTAGACTTAACCTTTATTTAAAATAATTAGTCTAGACTAAATTTGAACCATCTTATACAATAATGGTTAAAATTATTGTAACACTAAAACTGAATAAAGCAATACTCACAATCGGAGAGAGTATTTGTGAGGGGGTGAGAGTGATGGTGTCGCGGAGGACTGGGGGAGCTGAACATAGGCGGCGGCGGAATGGGGCCGATCTCCGACAGTGCGATGGGGGGCTCCGGCAATTCCGATAGCATGAGCTGCTCTTCCGCACTGACGTCGCCTTCGCTACCCCCACCCACGCCTCCGCCATAGTTCACTGTAACGACATTTTACCATTAGTTGACTTTCTTTAGTAGCAAACTCAAAATAAAAAAGAACCATCGAAATATATTTCACTATATAATAATAAAACTGGCAATTAATCTAAAAAGTATATGACACTATTTTTGAAAATACATCTTACTGGAAATATAACAACACATTATTTTAATAAAATTTAAAATATTAGATAATATGTCACGCGTTGGTTAAACCGAAGGACAAAACCACGACAGCTTATCATAAATAAGAGTTATAATACTTTTAACCTTATAAATAAACATTATAAATTATGTTTGCACTTTATCTTATGTGATAATAAAAATAATTCAATATCGAACCAAATATTTAGAATAAATTCTTGGTACATAATATGTATCTATTGTATATGAGTAATGCGACAGATGTTTTCCTTAGACGGTAGATAATGATGGCATTTATGACTCACCATCTCCTTGATAGCATAACCGCCTTGGGAGTTTACCCGCTGTCAACGAGTTCGGTCTTTCAGGCCTCACTAATTCGCCACCATTCTCCAATTTATCTTTCTTTGGTTCTGAAAAGAAAAAATAGAACAATCAATAAGACATGCATTTTGTACTCTGATTTTAAAGATGTTATTATAAATTATAGTGTGTATTTTCAAACTAGAACTTCTTTATTTTAAAGGAACAACGTAATATTGAGAAGGAATTTAACACTAGCGTTGCCGTACATTGTCAATAGATCTAAAAATAGGTGATAGTCGAGTCGAGTGACGGCTTACGGCACGCGACTCTCATTCATTGCGGCGCTGGCACCGTTTGACCTTCACCACATGGTACTGTTTATTATTAACACATCCTGCCTCCTCGCACCAGGCACAGATCACCTACATAAGTATTGAAACTGTATCGTAAGTATTCATTCATTAAGTAATTTAAAAAAAAAGTTGGTACTTAGTAAGTGTTCGAATATTATTGGGTTATTTTCCGATTCTCCCACTCCAAAGGTCAATGTAGTTAAAAAAAATTTAAAATAAAATAGTATGAACCGTATAAAATATTTAGAGTAAAACTTAACAGCTTTACCTCTAATATTTCATACGGTGTATATTTTAAATAATACTTTCTTACATTTTCGATAATATTTGCCATTATAAATAAAACTATCATTTCGGATTTTGCATGGATTCAAATCCGAAAAGATAGTTTTATTTAAAATACATTCTAAAATTTATCACCTATTAAAGCAGGGATAATTTAGTTAGGATAAAATTAGAGTCAAAATATATTTATAATAATATTTATTTAAAACAAAAAGTTTTGCATAAAATGTTAATTTAACTTTTAACTATATCATTGCAAGTAGCTCAGCTGAAAAGTTGATGCAACAGGTGGAGGAAAGAGATGCGCAAGTACAATTCGGGTACTGAGCAAAGGGACTCAACGACGATCGATGCGCTCGCCCTTGGCCAAGGCCCTCGCCCGGAGGATGAATATCGTTGTGGCCGTTATGTAAGTGACTCACTTTATCTTTCTCACTTTTAACTGATTAATAACTAATACTTTCTTAGATTTACACGAATATTTAACATTTTAAATAAAACTATGTTTTCGGATTTTTACGCGGATTTATTTTAATTTTTGATACCCGACTTTTCGAATGCTTTAGAGTTTACAGCATTTATAGACATGGTCTCTACCATGTGAGACTCCTCCTCCTATGTAAAATGATTAATAAGTAGGTACTAATATAAAGGATTAAATTAATCTGAAATCTCATTAATATGTTTTGAAATTAAATATATTAATTTATTAACAAATAACAACTGCTTTCCTCAGCAACTAATTGGTTAATTATAAAATATATTCAAGTTGAACGTTAACAGGAAATTGATCGTTAAAATCATGTTATTTATAAGAAGATTACCAGGATACCGTGATGTAAACATTGAAATATGCCAATGACATGAGAGATAGCTTGAGAGTAAACGGTAATAGCCAACACACAATGTCAAGAGTACGTAGAGTAGTGAAAACGCGTGGCCGTGTTCCCTCATGTTTCTCATCATGATACGTATTACGTAAAACGACGAAACAAATACATACGACATGAAGCATAAGCTGGTTAAAAATAAAATCACCGTAGTATCTACACATCGGTGCGTCGGCAAAAACATCTGTCAAAAAAATCTTAAAATCTGTACCGAAACATACGTTCAATATGTTTTATATACGTTTATTAATTATTTAATTATATTATACATTAATTTATTAATATGTACTCACTACTTACAATTTATATTGCATAATAAAAAATAAGGTGTGCTAAAGGCTATAATATAACTAAATAATTTTCTAGAAGGTAGCACCTTGGGAATAACGTGACCGCCTTCAGGCTGTTTCAATGTTAATTATTAAATTTTGTATTTTTTTTTTGTTATATTTAAAAAAGGTTAAAAAGCTATAGTCCCGCAGAGTTTTTTCGGCAGTTATTTTCAGGCTGAGGTTATTATTTTGAAATGCTGGTAGTTTTTGAGAAAGTATTTTTGGAAATCATATTTTTTTCACATAAAGGATAATAATTTACCGGTGGTAGGACTCTGTCAAGCCTGTACCGGCGGTTCTGCAGTATTGTTACGTAAAACCTAAGTGCATAAACCGTAGGTGCTATGGGCGACAGTTATCGCTTTCCATCAGGTGGGCTGTCTGCTCGTTTATCACTGAGTACCATAAAAGAAAAATAATAATAATCATATTTATTTGTAAAAAAATAAATAAAAAATAATCATATTTATTTGTAATCAATAGATTACAAAAAAAAATAAGACTTGAACATAATAAGTGATTATTTATAAACAGAATTAGGTCGCCAATCGCTCACAGTAAAATTTGTGTGGCAAAAACATTTGCGAGTGACGAAATGCAAGTGGGCGGTTAATGAAGCATGAAACAATATTCTTATATTATAGAGATATTAATTTTTATGTGCAATGATTAAGGTAGGCATATAAAATGAATTGCCTTCCAAACCGGTGCAGTGTTAGATTCCTGAAGGACTAACATTTAATTTAAATTTAAAAATATAAAATTAATGATTCAAAAGTTCTTGTAAAAGACTATTTCACAAAAATATATTTTGACTTGATTTAATTTTAATATATGTAAGGTAAACATTATTTGGCCACTAATTAATTAATGCATAAAATTTTTTCTTTTAACATCTTCATTTAGTCTATTTAATAGGTTTAAATATATTATACAAGTGAAAAAATATATTAATTTATATTGCTAATGAAAAAAAATTTTTTTGCCTTTCTTTGTGACTAAAAAAATCATTTTTAAAATTAATGATTTTTAACAATTGAATTCGTGGATACTGAATTATAATTTAATCTTGCTCCTTTAACAATTTGCCGAATGCAAATGAGTAAACAATGAGAGAAATGAATATCGCTAACGGGAGAGCGGGCTACACGGGCGGAACCATCCGCGGTGGGTCAAGGGCGTTCCGCGGCCACGACCGTCAGCCTTGTCGCCATCATAAGCTTTGCATTCTTTGAATTATTGCCTTTAGCTGCGGCACGCCTTTTGTTTCAAACAAAGATGCCTTTATGTAATGATTAAAAAACTAAGCATTGTATTAAAGTATTTTTCATAAATAAATATTATTTTTTATGTTTTCTTTTTACTTCTAGTTTTTTTAGTGTTTCAACTATTAAGACTAAATTAAATGAAAATATGTAATTAAAAGATTGTTTAGAGATGAACAACGAGCTAGTTCCTTACTATCTATTTACTCATTATTAGGCATGGAATGTTTTGTACAACATTCTAGAGGCAATTAAAATGGCGTAGTATCAACATACACGTTAAAAGGCTTAACTCATGAACATGCCTCAAATAGTTGCACGAGGCCACGACGCGACGCCTTCATTATATATTTATTGACATTGAATCGCAGCTCTACTAAATTAAATTTTTACATTGTATAACGACTAACGAGTCAATTTTTGCATTTAAATATTATTAAATGTTTAATTAATATTATTTTAAATTTTATCCATTTGAGAATCTTTTAAAAAGGTATCCAACGCCATTCATTTTGCTTTACCGAATACTCCATACGTTACATTAAATTTTATATTTTGTAATTTATCATAAGCTTATTATTATATAGATATTACTCCAAGTATCAAAAAAGAGTCTTATGTACTTCTAAAAGTCGTAACTTTGTCTAGTGCTAGTAAAACTAAAACAGTGAATCTAGAGTTAGTAGTAAAAAACTTAAAATTGCTTTCTTTTTCTTTACTAAAATCTCAGTACTTTGAATTATACATAATTATTATTAGAACAAAATTATCAATATCCTATAAAAAATGACAATATATTTGCATCAATAATTAAGACAGAGATGTGTAAAAAGTAACATGCGATATAAAACATGATTGTAATATAGAATATACAATACGTCAATTTAAACGCATATATTTAAAATACAGGATAGTAAAAATATAAAATACACAAAAATGAAAATATGACTGTAAAAAAACGTGCAACAATGGATCAGTGATAATAATTAATTAATGTTTGTCGTAGATCAAGTAGGTATGGGATATTGCATGTGTCATAGTAAGAGTGCTCGGTGCAGTATGATGCAGTATGGTGTAGGTGATGTACCATTGGAGCGCGCGAAGAGCGTAAGGTTAGAGGAGTGTCTGGGCACGGGGGACTTGCGGCGCACATAGTAGTGGTCGTGGCGCTGGGGCGGCGGTGGCGGCACGAAGGGCGGTGGCGGCGGTAGACGCGAAGGCCTGCGTCTCGCGCCGCCCGCGAAGGCGTCCATGGCGGCGAGCGTCCCGACGTCGCTCATGCTCGCGTCGCGCTCGCGGCTGGAAGACTGCGGGCGGCCGCGGATCGTTACCCCTCGCCCGCTCGCCCCCTCTTCACAAGCTCAGCTCCGCGCGCGCTCTTCGATCGCCGCCCGCCCTCCGCGCTTTAGCCAACCGCCCACACGCCGCTTCGCTTTGTTTTGAATTTTTAATTTAACGCCATTCATACCGCGTTGATGTTACGTGGAACGAGAAACTACCACCATTATGGTTTGCCAAGTTCGGTGACCCGTATTAATTATATATCTTTATCTATTACAGGTAAATTATAATGTAACTATATTATCCAATAGTCACAATTCCATTCGTTATTAATAAGTAAGCGAGATTTTAACAAATTATTTACATATTTTCTTCAAAATAATTTCCAAAAGGCTATTTATAGAAGTTGCATTTTATTGACCATAGAGGAGAAATTCTTCTAAGGAAAACGCAGCGCGAGGAATTAAAAGAAAGTAGAGACCGAAGTGGTCAACATGTCCGTTCCCACAGCCTATAGTATAATCTATCTACACAGAAGCTATATATGATAATTTAACCACAGTTGTAAGTAAGTTTTCTTAAGAAGAACATGACCAGTTTAACAATACTAAAAATATAAGTCAGAAATAGATAAAAATAAATAGATGAAATAAATAAAAAACTGCGAAAACTTTACAGTAACATTTAAAGTCCCTATTTAGTTAGTCTACTACTTATTATTTTATTACTATACTAGCGACTCACCCTCGCTCCTCTCGGGTTTGTCCCTATTTCTATTTCAATAAGATTTTCCAAAAAATATTTATTGTACCTACAGATTCAACTCGTTTAGAATTTTATTATATGTTTAGATTAAATTCTTGATAAATAGCAATTCAAAAATAAATACAGCAAAATGCGTCAAACTCCTACGTACTTTAATACTTATTTCCACCATATACAGAGAGCACAATGACGTCAGCGGGTTACATCGTTACGATCAGGTGCGATAATACTCAAATTCTAGCACTACATTTCAAATAAGCGTAATTTATAAAAGGTGTAAAAAGAGAAATAATAAGTTCGCCAAGTTCCATTACAAAAAAAACTTAAGTAAAAAATATATTTTACGTTAATTTCGACGGTTAATATTCACTTAAAGCAGCCATACTCAACCTTTTTTTTAGGGGCCACAAACAGGTTTCAGTCATGGTGTCGAGGGTCGCAAGCAAAAATAATTTAGGTCTTTATTAAAACTAATTCCAAGTTAACGATGTAGTTACTTTACTAAATAAAAAAGAAGTTTTAACAAAGAAGTTTATATGTTTTAATGCGATTTTTTGTACGGTGAACACTTTTTCAAAACTCTATCAAGATCTGGCTTGTCGCTACATGCTATCCTTATAACATCATCGAGATGAGAATTTGTAAGTTTGTTTCTGTAAACGATATTTTGAAAAAGACGATTCGCACACATACGTAGACCCAAAGAATGTTGGTAGGATTTGGGCACATCGTTGGACGCTTTTATATTTTTACGGAACAATATTCCACATATTCTATGTTTTCCCTCTTTTCCTTAAACAGAACTTCTAGATTGGTATCGTTTTTAATATTGATGAACTCATCAAATAACTAGTTACAATAAATTTGTTACTTCAGATGGGCCAATAACAAAGGCCTGGCGGGACGCATGCGGCCCGCGGGCCGCAGGTTGAGTATAGCTGACTTAACCCTTAACCGGAATCGATGGAAGCGACGATCAAAAATCTGTTTAATTTTTTAACGCACGAAGCCAGACGCCTGTACTTCCATGTATTCTCATCACGTAGCAAGGTGCTGAAGGGGCCGAAAGTTCGGCGCTTAAAGTTTACTGGAAGAGGTGGTATGTGCTTTCCCTGGGTCCAATTGGACCCACGATTCCAGCTACGTAACTTTTTCTCTGATCACATAATTTTCATAATCATATCCGATTTCTTACCAAATACACAGAGGGAGGCTCTACATTGTTTAGATTCGTGAAAGATAAAGATTTAGCATTATATTATGTCCCAAAAAAGAATCAAAGCAGTAGTAGTAATGATAACCGATGTATCACGATAAATCGGTCAATAAGAAGTGGAAAGCCAGAAATCATTGAATTTTATAATGACATAAAAGAAGGTTTTGGCCCTTTAGACCAAAAATGTACCATGCGTAATATTTTCAGCTATACTGAATAATTCAAGTGCGAATAGATTTATTTTGTGAAAAGCTTTAAATCGTAAAAAACGAATGAAACGTAATCAATACATAAAAAATTAGACTGGATTTGATCAAGCCATTTATTGTTGAGAGAAAGGCGGAATATCAATCATTTTCAATAGATTTGAATAGTAGGATTGACAATTTTTTAGCGCCAGTAATTGAAAAGCCACAAAACTTGCTACAAGAAAATGCATCTTCCTCTGAAACTGGACCACGAAAACGCTATTTATGTGGGCCCAAAAAGGATTATAAGCAATCGCAAAAATGTAACAGATATTCTAAGTATATCTGCAAACTTCATATTTAAAAAAAATGTTATACGTCAGGTGCCATACTAAGATTTCAAAAAAAATATTATTTTTAGATAAGATGTCATCTTTTTTGTACTGCAATAATTTCTTAAAAAAAATATGTTTTTGTTAAGGGGAAGATATGTTCACCCCGTGAAATATATATATTTTTTATTTTAAGTTTTCTTATATAGTTTCTATATAAGAAATTCTATATATTCTATAGTTATATGTCATGTGAAAGTGAGATACTCAAAAATTCTTGCCAGATATAGGACTTACTCGTAAGTGTTTATTTTGAAGTATATGTTAAATTTAATATTTTTATTGAGAATTGTTGATTTTGATTTTTTGAAACTCCTGTTTTATTACTAAACTGACCCGTTTAGGTTATAATCTGAATGAATCTAAGAAATATATAGGTTTTGATTTCTGGGTCCAAATGGACCCACGATTCCAGTTACGTTGATCAAAATAGCGATTCCGGTTAAGGGTTAAAGGAACAGGAACATAATAACAAAGTCATCTTATATTTAAACATTGTATAATTATTACAGTGGTAATTTTAGACTTTAGTACCTATAGTGTAATAAATTTTATTCGAATAAACTTTTTATTTTATAAAAAAACTAAGTTTACTTGAATAACTATTACTCTATGTACATAATATTTTACTTTTTTTGCATAGAATTTTCTATGCCACAAAAAGAACTTTTAGATTTAACTAAAAATCAACTAAAACTGTTATAATAACCTATTTTTATTGTACTTTAATGATATTTCATTTATTTAAATAGGTTATGAAAGTTTTCATGGAGAGCCATTTGAAGACAACAAGTGGCATAAAAGTTGGCAATTCAACTTTGCATAAAATGAATGAAAAAGTCTTATTATTTTTGGTCATATTTAAATATAATCGAAGCAGTGAAGAAGATATGTACATACATATATGTATTTAAAATTGAAATGCATGCATGCATAAAAGACTTTTACTTAACATATCTGGTTTATTGACGCGAGAACAGCATGGGACCATCCTTCATGTATAAAAACCTAATAAAGGATCATGAAAATCAGTTTACAATTAAACATAATATTAAAAAAAACGCACAAGCAATATCTACAACAACCGAATTAAATACCTTTTATTCAAGTCAGTCAAACAAAACTGTCAGTTTTATTTCAGAATAGATATTTTTAATGTAAATGCATTCGAAGAACATAATTATAGTATAAAAGCATTCAAATATTATTAACCACCGACTCTACTGTACCGAGTTTGTAGTAATTTAAGAGAGTGGAGCGAATACAACAATAGCAAAACAGAAAGTCTCAGATATGATCCATTACTTTTATGTGAAAGCGTTTTGTTGAAATCATTTAAACACTGCGTGACGATTCGCTTTGTCTGCATAACTTTGTCGTTGAAACTTGAAACAATAATTCAGTTTTGGTGGAGCGTAAATTCGTACAGCCTAGTTGATTATTTCATTCCAATTTTATGGAAAAAATATTTTAAAAACATTATATTTAAACTTATTCTTTCTAAAGATTTATTTATGATATTTTATAATAATAATACATAACAAATAAATAAATTCGTTTATTACTTTACTTAGTTATTTTGAGATAGTTAGATTCAAAGATTCGGTCGTCTACCATGAAATTACGTTTATGGTTTGACTATCTTATTTAATTTAAATTACTTAGTTTCCTGCATAAAAAATTGTTCAAAAAATAAATAATTATTGTTCAAAATGCATTTTTATTTACATTAAATTTTAATTTAAGTACCTAGGCGACCGAGCTTCGTTCGGAGTTCTTTTTTATTATATTGATTTTTTATATTAAAAAAAAACAAGAATGTGAATAAATACAAAAACAAAACAAAAGTAAAATCTTTGTGTCCAACCGGGAACTCGAACTCGGACACCTATGATTGTCAATTTTGCGTCTTGGCCGCTTGACCACGATGCTTATGTCCGAGCGTAAGAAATTAGCGACCATATTTTGCGTCGAATAATGCGAAAGAAAACAGCATAAAAACTCGAAAACACGCGTTTTTCCACACATAAGACTAATTTAAATGATTTTTCGCTCCCGAAAACCCCCAACCACCAAATTTCAGCGAAATCGTAGATTCCGAGATCGCCGGTATAAATAAATAAATTTATTTTTATTAAGAATTGCTCGTTTAAATATATTAGATTAAATAAATATACACGCCATTTTAAAATCCTTTTTGAAGTCGGTTAAAAATGAAATTTAGTTTTATTCGATTCGATAGTCTATCCATCCGTCCGTTTGTCTATCTGTGCAGCCTTTTTGTCAGCTTTGAAGGACTGACTATTATGAATATCCTTCTAATGTTTTACTCTTAACTCTTGCATAAAACAAGCTATAAAATGTCGGTTTTAAAGTTCACGTTCTTACTCAAGGCGATAGCAGAAACTTATTTTGTTTGCCGATATCGCCCTTAATAATCAATTCGCTCCCGCACTAAATTATGAACGGCAAAGGGCTTATTAATGAAACTAATAGTAGCATTATATTCCAAGTTACACATGATTTCTAATAATTTCTTGTAGACTTGTTACGTTGCTTTTAACTCATCAAATACATGGATTACTCTCCATAGATATTACTTCCTACGATAAGTTCGGTTAAAAATGAAACGAATATACTTATAACAATTTCATAAATTTTACCAAAAAATATTAACAAATATACACAAAGACGGTCCTAACTCGCGGTGGTGGCAGATCTGCAGTAGTGTTGCCGAAGTATCGATAGTTTCACTATTGATAGTTTTCATCTAAAAAGCCCTACTATCGATAGCTATATCGATATTATAGATACTATCGATAGACGGAAATGTGACAATACTATTGCCAGACCACAATACTATCGATAGTATTGGTGCTCACAAATCATAAATTATTGACAGTATCGATACTATTGAAGTTTCGAAATAAAATAATATCGATGGTATTGATGCTATCTTTACTATCGATAGTTTTAGCTAACGATAGTAGATTAGTAGTAATAGTTAGTTCCTTTTTTTTTTGTTTTGAAAAGATCCTATTTACTTATGACTTACTTATTCACTACCCACTTCCTCTCTCTTTTTAAACTATACTATCGAAAAATGAGCTATAGTTGAAACTATCGATAGTAGCTCATTGATACTATCGATAATATCGGTAATATCGATAGAACTATCATTATTCTAACTATCGTTCACTATCGATTAACTATCGATAGTCTATCATCGATCGGCAAACACTAATCTGCAGCCTGATAGGAAATCCGAAGCGAGCAAAAGTCTTTAAAAATATATCAACAACCAAATATAAACTAAGTTGTATCTTTTATAAATTATTAGGAATTTATTTAGGATATTTATTTTTAGGATATTATATTCTTAGTATTTTAGATGGGATGGGACTAATTTTTATAATACTGTAGTTACGGTATACATAATATTTTGCAATTTCGGTATTCTACGAAGTTCTGCATATTTTCTGAATAGAATGCATCTTTCAATTAGCCTGTCAGACAGATATTTCAGATTTGTAAATTTGATGAATAAAACACCATTCAACCTTTCGAACCCTGTGATTTATACGCAGGAATAACAAAAAAAAGGGCTTTCACAATTTATTACCATTTGTTTAATAAATTTCGGATTACTCTATATTAAAATTATCGAATAAAGTAGAATACGTCCTGATCATTTAAGTATGGAATTCTAAAAAATTCGCACACGTCTCGTTACGATAACGGGTTCAGGTTATGTTACACTTTATAACAAAATGAAATCTGAAAAATGCTATAACGCATGTCAGATGCATTAGTTTTCACATAAACTAACGTAACAGTTAGTTTTTTACTTAAAATTCACTTGCGGATACAATTTTTAAAAAATGAGTAACTTTTAACGATAAAAAAGAGCACTTTAGTGTATTTAGGAGCTATAAAAAAGCAGCAATGGTCAGTTTAATACTCATGGAGCACTTGTTACACATTGGACAACTGGATCAAAAACGAAGCTTCAATTTGGGAAGCCATTTCATCTACACAGTTCGCAAGTAAATGCGCCAAAAACATTTATTATATGTGTCTAACAAGTAAAAGTACTCAAATTATAGTAATTAATTAAAAGAAATAGTATTCTAAGTTCTAACCGAGACCTAAATCATATATCATATCCAAAGTTATTATTGAGATAATTTATAATATTTAACTTGATGTAACGTATTGTTTAACTTGACATCAAGGCGTTGGTGCACGGTCTATTCCACCGTCGCTAGGTTGTCCCGTACAGGTGAATATTTGACTTTTTCATAAAGAGTTTTACCCAGGTTTAGCTTTGGTTGAGGCAAACAATGTCTTTGGAGACAGCGATATAGCAAGCATTGCAAAATGTACATTAAAAAATAGTTAATTTCTGTTCTAATTTCTTTTTATCTATGTACTTTAAAGATATAAAAACATAGGCGTAGCTAGCACGTTGAATGAAGTGATGAGGTACGCACCTCTCAAACATGCACAGCCCATGATATAGCCCATCATAGACAGGCGCGTCGCGGGCGGCGCGGGCGGCCGAGGCTGCGGCACGCGCCTGCCGCGAGGCTGCGCTCGAGACACCGCGCTCGTGATCGTACTCCACGCTCAACGCTCCCGCGCCCGCAACACTCGGTCTGACCACCACCGTACCGTTTCACCATTGGTTGTTATGTTAAAACGATTCCCAATACATTTTAGGTTTTGACAGTGCACGCTAAGATCCATTATATGAACCAATCATGGAAATCGATGGGTCGAGTTCACAATGACATATTAATGATTAACATAAGTAGACTTTTATAGATATAATCCAGGGAATATACATATATATTAACAGTGAATACTTTAACCCTTTTTTTAATGTTTGCCTGTGTAAGTTAATATTTTATTTAAAATGTAAACTCAGCAAGCTGTGTTAATTGGAGCTTTGGAAAAATATGGACTGTGTAGTAAGCGCGATCGCGTGCTGCGACTGTTGTCGATCGATATTGCCTGCTAAGTACGCGCCACCGCAACTCTATCTAGACCACAAGTTATATACGAAGCTTATTTTTAGGTAAAACATCACACCTTTCATGTAATTAAAAAAAAAGATAAATTTAAAACACAACATTATAAATGTATTCGTTACCTTGGCTTTTTACATATAAACAGATTACGCGAATAGTTTTGAAGTAAATTAGCCCTATTTCTATAAATAAAGAGTTACGTTGCACTATAAAAACAACCAATATAAGGTATAATTAATATTATTTGACTAATGATAATTTTGAGCAGTGCGACACATATTCTTTAGACTTAATTGTTTACGAATTATCACTGGATATGGACGAAATATCAGAGGGGTTACTGTAGTTTGGGGTTTGCGTTAGCAAGTGCGTCTATAGAAGAGCAGTCAAGTGAGATTAAGTCTGCGGACTAGGAGCGCAGGCGGGCGCGGGCGGGCCAGCACTGAGGCGCGCGCCGGCGGCCAGACCGTCGCCCGCACCCCCTGCACTACCCCCGCCTGCGGCACCCCCGTAATAGCCCGACACAGAATCTAGACATTCTGTCATCCTATAAGTTTTAACCTTTGAAAATAAATCCCACAAAATTGACAGCGTTTTTAAGAAACCGATCCGTAAAATCCAGTAGATCAAGCGTTTTATATTCGCCCGCCCATATTTGAATATATTATGTATATTATATTCTATATCCTTACTATTCAATTGCACATTTTTGCCTTTAAGTAATTTATTGCAAGAAATAAAAAATAAGCGAAGATAACAAAATGATTGCAAGAATAATTTGCAACGAAAAGAACAATCCCAGCTTAAAATGGTAATTAATTCGTATTGTCAGTCTGGTGACGTCATATGCAGCCCGGCAGCGGCCGCGGAGGGCGCCGGGCGGTGGCGCGGGGGTCAACGATCGCTGCTCGTCCTGCCAGGAAGCCGCTAATTCCCGCTACGCGTTGCTTGCTTTTCTTAACTCATGAATACGCGCAACACGTTTCTTTCTTTTTACCTGAACGACAGGCAACCAAAAAAGGATGAGGAAAAAGTATCACAATAGTAGCTCAGAAAAAGCTTTTGTCCGTATTAAAGCTATTTGATAAGCACTTTGCGGCGCTTATGTTTGTATATTGTACAAAATAATACTTTAATGTTCCAAGAAATATATGAAGGTTTTATATTTTTCTCGTACCTTTCTATTACACTAGTCTTGATATTATCAGTAACCTTTTGTTACTTTAATCAGAGATAGAAAGGGATTGAAGAGTATTGGTATTTATCTATTTTCATTTGTTTTCCATGTTTCAGCTTAAATTTAAAATATAAGGCCCTTCAATTTATTTAAGAATACTATTGTTACTAATCCTCAGATACGGGTCCCAAATGTCAATATTATGTGGATATAGAGCGGTTCATAAAAGTTACCTCTTGATTTATTTACATATGCAAAACTAGCTTTTGCCCGCGACTTCGTCCGCGTGGAATAGAGACTTTGCTCGCAGAGCTACCGGCGCGGCGGCCAGCGCCCTCCCCCCTCACGACCGCCCTGCCCTCGCCTTGTATCGGGCTGAGAGCGCGCTCACCCATAGACCGCATAAAGTTAAATATGTATATTTTAAAACTATGATATCTCCTAAGATATTCATTGAAATCAAATGATGTCAAGGGCAATTTTGTTCAAAATGAAATACTTGTGATGAATAACGTATTTATTTGGATAATGATTAATATCATGTTTATAAAAACACCTTCGGAAGTAATGCATTATTTTAGAACAAATTTGATTGCCATAAAAAGGGTTATTTTGAGTCAACCTTAAAAGATAGACATATGCTGTCGCGGACTTTTTTTTAGAACTTTTAAAGGAGAACAATTCCGTCATACATGATTTTTGCATAACTTCAACCGCTTACGCAGCGCACGCAACGGAAGCTCTCAAAAGGAATGATTTTTTCCCGTTTTTGCAACATTTTTCATTTATGCTCCGCTCCTATTGGTCGTAGCGTGATGTTCTATAGCCTAAAGCCTTCCTCGATAAATGGACTATCCAACACAAAAAGAATTTTTCAATTCCAACCAGTAGTTCCTGAGATTAGCGCGTTCAACCAAACAAACAAACAAACAAACAAACAAACAAACAAACAAACAAACAAACAAACTCTTCAGCTTTATAATATTAGTATAGATTTGACCCCTTATTATTTGTTACGAATATAGACCACACTTTATACTAGACAACTGAATAAATTTTCATTATTATGATCTACTTGATCTCACAACTGAAACCCTACTTATTTTACGTACTGTATTTGTACTCGGACGAATTCGAGTTTTTAATAGTCTTATATAATATGTATATTGTATATATCTTTTTAGAATCATGCCACCTTATAAAAAAAATAGCAATTTTTACGTTGCAAATTGCAATATTTCTTTCGAAGTTAATACGTTTTATCATGAAATCTATTTGCTACTACATCTTCTTTGTCAAAGTAAAATGCTTATAAATAATAATCCATACTAATATTATAAAGCTGAGAAGTTTGTTTGTTTGTTTGGTTGAACGCGCTAATCTCCGGAACTTCTAATCCGATTTGAAAAATTCTTTTTGCATTAGATAGCCCGTTAACTGAGGAAGGCTATAGGCTATAGATCATCCCGGAAAAATGTACGGTTCCCGTGGGATAGATTTGTTTTTGTCTAGGGACGAACCCGAAGCGAAGCGAGGGTGAGTCGCTAGTATTTTATAAAAGGACTTTTTTTTGTTAAAACGCGCAAATCTTGGAACTACTAATCCGATTTGAAAAATTCTTTTTCATTAGATAGCCCGTTTATTGATAAGGGCTAGAGGCTATCTATACCACGGAATAGGTAAAAAAGGCTGGAAGGGTAATGTGGGCGTGACAGCGTCGCCGCAACTATGGTTAAACAACCATACTTGAACCGATTCATGCGTGCACCGCTTGTAGTTCGTGTTTAGAGTGCGTCGGGTACGGAGCTGCGATAAATAGTGTTATAATGCCGTGTTGTGCTATTATTACTTGCAAAACAAAAAGTCAAACTTCGAGTATCGATCGAGGAGGTATATCTTTTCATCGGTAAGTCAAAAATAATAATGAATACCTCTTTAATTTCAAAAATGTAGCAACGATTACAAAATTCAAAACAAACGATACTATTGTAATAAGCTAAAACAAACAATATACATTGCTCGCTATGCATGCGCATAATCAAAGCAACGCGCGATCGTTGTCTGCAATGGATAGCGTTCTCTGCGAAACCCACACTTTTCATTGTTTGCTTTGCGATGATTCACTTTTGTATATTATAATAGTGATGGCTTTTGTTGTAAGACAAAATAATCGATAAGGCAATGATTTTTGTATAATAATGTGATTGAATGCTTTCTATGGCAAATTTAAAGTTTATATACAGGTTTATTTTAGAAATAAGAAAAAATCAATTTTATATATTACCTAAAAATATCTCATGCATGATTTGGTAATATCAAAAAATACTTTTAGGTTTCCTAAAGAACCTTCCATAAAAGAAAAATGTATACCGAGAAGCTTCAAAATATAAATAAAAATATGTTGGTTACAAAAATTATGCGCTACTTTGTAGGTACTGAAATATTTAAAGATTTAATTTATCATCAAATTGGACAATATCCTATGGCAAACCATGTGACAGACTTAACCAAAGCAATTATTGAAAAATATCTAAACGTAAGATTGCATTTTATTTTAAAAAGTTTATGTGCAGAAGAAAGTAAGCTTCAATTACTGAACAAATTAGTTTTATTCCGAGGACATTGACAATTTGTAATCTCTATCTATAATAAAATTCTAACTGAGTCGAATATGTATATTAAATATTTTTTTGGAAAATCTTATTTAAATAGTCATTATTATTTTTATATGATTGTTCATTGTGTTTTCTCATTTTCGCGCCAACATATTGTAAAATATTTTGTCATGTAAAATGAGTGTGATAAAGAGAACTAACTTAAGAATTCACTTACCACGTATGTAACATTAAAAATACATTTATTATAAGTTAAACATTGTTTTATTTTATTTTTAAATTGAACTAATCTAATTCGTTTATAAAATGTGTTTTTAATAACTGTATAAAAACAAATATTATATAAAATTTATTTTAATACACTGACATAAATTATCGACAAAAATATCGTTAGCAAATAATATATAAAATTTATTTTAATACACTGACATAAATTATCGACAAAAATATCGTTAGCATTTTTTATTTTCAAGCACTAGTCATTTTATTTATTTTACACAACACAGACGCAACACTAATTATCTATGTGTTGACCAATTACAGGGCTGCGTTAAAGGTTGCGTATGTGTGCGAATGCTTGTGTTTATTTGACTTGCGCGTGTAGTAAAAATATCAAGAAGGGATGAGTGGCGACAGTGCTTCCCATACAAATTACGCGTGATTACCATTCTACTATCTTTCATCAATTCTGTGATCTATACTAATATTATAAAGAGGAAAGATTAGATTTTTGTTTGTTTGTTTGTACCGATAGGCTCCGAAACTACTGAACCGATTCAGATGAAATTTGGTAAGATAGTTTGAGACCCTTAGAAGGACATAGGATAATTTTTATCCCGGAAATCATCCCTTAAGAGGGTGGAAATGGGTTTGAAAATTTGTATGGGGAATCAACCTAGGGACGAACTCAAGCGAAGCGAGGGTGAGTCGCTAGTATATCATATAATATTATAGTATACTATCTACTCTATACTAACCGTTAAAACGAACTTACGTAACGTAAGCGAGGGTGACTCGCTAAAAAGTAATATAGCGAGCGGGCATTTACAATTTTTGATTTTTCAAAGAAATAAGAGTTAATTTTTAAACATAAAAGTTAGTGTGTATCTAATAAATCTAAAAATCTAATGACAAACAAAAGGTTTTTACAATATCTATCATCAATTTTAAATGATTATAAAAACAAAATATCGATAACTAACAATAAGTGATCATGAATTACGATTTACTTTGATATGCAATTTCGTTATGAGGTTTAAGGATTTATTAAGAAAAGATTTTACGAAAATTAACTACTTATATACTGAACTGAAATTACTATTTATATATTGAACTAGCGACTCGCCCTTGATCCGCTCGGGTTCGTCCCTTGTTACGTTTTAACGTTTAGTAAAAAATTCTAGATGAGATATTTTCCCGCAGTAAAAAGTATCCTATATGTTGACCCGGGTAACCAGCTATCAACGTAACAAATTTCAACAAAATCTGTTCAGTAGTTTTCTCGTGACGCGGTCACAGACAGACAGACAGACAGAAAAAGATACTAAGAACTATAGATTCGGCCTCTGTATCGATAATAATACATACTATTTCAATAAGATTTCCCAAATAATATTTAATGTACAAATTCGACTCAAATAAAAAATTGTATTATAAAAATGTTAAATGAAATTAAAAATGTTAAAATTTTTATTAATTATAATTATTATTTACCCGTTGAGTGCTTTTTTTCTTGATACATACTCTTAATCAAACAGCTCCACCTTTTTATAAAATAAATGAGCGATTTCATATTAAGCGTAACTTATGCATACCGAAGGTAGTGATAGCCCAGTGGTAACGCGTTTGATTCGGAAACTGAGAGAAGCGGGTATAAATCCCAGGTCTCGCACCTCTGATATTTTCATGAGCGAATTATTTCCATCATTATTACCACTTGTCTTACGGTAAAGGAAAACATGTGAGAAAACCTGCATGTCCGAGAGTTTCCAAAAGACATGTGAAGTCTGCAAACCCGCACTTGGCCAGCATGGTTGACTATGGCCGGATTACCCTCGTGTTGAAGGAAGGCCGATGTCCAGCAGTGGGACGTTAAAAAAAAGATAGATACAGATATACATACCGATAACATTGTTGTTCTGATGGTGATGGTGGGCAGCGGCGGCGGCTGCGGCGGCTACGGCGGCGGCCAGCGCGTGCTGCTGCTGCGCCAGTTGCGACGCCAGCTGCGCCTGCAAAGCCGCATGCGCGCCGCTACGCTCGTTCATGTTCCCTGTGTATGTCTCCCGCTCGTTGCGCGTCTCCTCCCTATACGTCGGTGACTCCTCATCTATCATAATATATAATTTCATTAAAACCCTATATAAAACTTGTATATAATGTTAATTTCATTTTTTGAACACTTCTAAGCACCTATTAAATAATAGGGGTTAAAGTATGAAACTGCCTTAACTGAACTACTTATTGTAGTAGTGGTACTTCGAATTGACATAGAACCTTTTTCACATGGTACCTATGTAGTTCTTTTTTAAAAAAATGTGCAACGTTCGATTATCGACTTTCAGTTGTTTTTTATTCAGCTTAGACATGAAAGATGGATACTTCGAAAATTCGAGTGATTTTTGAATACGAGTTCCGACGCGGAACTAACGCGGTAGAAACAGCTCGCAATTAAATTTTGCGACTGCTAATGAACGCACCGTGCGATTTTGGTTTAAACGCTTTCGTGATGGAAACTTTGATTTGAAGAACGAACCACGTGGAAGACCGCCCACACAGGTGAATAACAATAAATTGAAAAAGATGGTGGAAGCCGATCCGAGCCAAACTACCCAGGAATTAGCGGCATGGTTTAACGCTTCCTTACCAACAACATTGACTCCTTTGTGTCAAATCAATAAAATAAAAGAATATGAAAAATGGGTGCCTCATGATTTGACTGATCTGCAGAAAGAAACGCGTGTTGAAACTTGTGTTGCCTTGTTGAATCGATACAGAAATGAAGGAATATTGGATCGAATTGTGACATGTGATAAAAATTGGATTCTTTATGATAACCGTAAGCGAAAAATGTAATGGCTGACCTCAGGTCAAACGCCGTAATAGTGTCCTAAAGCAAAGCTTACCAATAAAAAGGTAATGGTAACTGTTTGGTGGTCCCAGCATGGTGTTATTCACTATAGCTCTCTCCGATCTGGTCAAGCAATAACGGCATATGTCTACTGTGCCGATCTCCGAACAATGATAACAAAACTAGCAGAAACAGCCCCGACTCATGAATCGATCTTCACCATTATTGCTCCATGATAACGCGAGACCTCATACAGCACGAGAAACCGTTTTAACTCTACAGGAACTGCAATTAGAAAACATTCGTCACCCTCCGTATTCGCTAGACATGCTCCAACGAACTACCATTTTTTTCGTAATTTGGTCAATTTTCTACGTGATAAAAAGTTTTCTTCTCAGGAGGCAGTACAAAATGCTTTCACACAGTTTGTCGAATCTAGATCACCAGAGTTCTATCGCAAAGGCATAAATGACCTTCCTATTAGATGGCAGCAATGTATCTATACTAATATATAAAGCTGAAGAGTTTGTTTGTTTGTTTGGTTGAACGCGCTAATCTTAGGAACTACTGATCCGATTTGAAAAATTCTTTTTGCATTTGATAGCCCGTTAACTGAGGAAGTTAAATTATCCCAAAAAAGTGTACGGGTCCCGTGGGATAGATATTTTTGTCTAGGGATAGTTGTTTTTGTCTAGGGACGAACCCGAAGCGAAGCGAGGGTGAGTCGCTAGTAGATAATAATGGTCATTATTTTGATTAAATAAATATGTTAAATTAAAAAAAAACGAATTTCAATTTTTTTAGTACAAATCGGCAATTTCATACTTTAACCCCTATTATTAAGGTTTCGACATTTTAAAAAATATTTAAATTGTAAGTAGGTCAGATATATGTATGATGATGTCTTATGACTAGACATCGGATTATATGCACTATTAAAATACCAAAATATGCATGAAAATATGCACTAAAATAGTGCCTCATATGCCTCATCCCATACAAAGAAATTGGACAGCGCTAATTCGGGCTAATTTGTTTGCTTAAATAGATAATCGATTTCGTTGATTCATAATTAGTTAAACTGTTTTATTTTATAAATATGTGCAAACTAACGTATGGTTAGTATTATAAAATTCATCATGCATCCAAAAAATAACACCAATGATTTTAACCATTATTAACCTACCGTGATAAACAAAAGTAAAAACGTCATCTGTGAATATACACTTACTAATATTTCAATATATTATAATCAGTAAAATTACGCAAATTTGATTTGCGGGCGCATTATTATGTTTCCCTTCCCTTAGAATATTTTTTAAGCAATAATCATAATAGCATAAACATAGCAACACAATAATAACATTTTTGAGATCTATTTTTTTATATTTTGTTAATTTAACACAATTTTAATAAGAAATCGATACAAGCAACGTCATCTATTGACATTTTAACTAATTTTTATTTGTTCGTGATGAGACCCCATGATTATAGTTATTTTATAAGTGTTTGGGTAAGAAAACATAGGTAGAACTAGAAAAGAATAAAAAAAACTATGAATTACGAGAGTTTCTAAATAACTCAAAAGGTGTTGTATGAATGTTCCATAATTCAACATTGAACTTGTCTTTTTATTTTGTATTAATGAAAAGATGGTTATTAAAACGCTAGGCAGATTCAGATGTTTGCCAAAAACATAGATTTTACGGGGACGGACGAAAAAGCTCCCTTTTGTTCCCCAGCCCGCTTACCATAAAATAGATTAAAATAAAGCACAAAAGTAAATGTAGTAGTGTAGTGTTTGGGAAGTATGTTTTGTAGCAAATATGTATCTAGAGATATATCGCTACAGATAACAGGGTAAACGGTGGCATAATTGCAGTGATGAATGAACAACACCTGAGTAAAATAATGCGATTGGAAATACACGACGTAGTATTAGTACTCACACTAACACTATGGCAGCAAAATGTAAACATAGTAGTAGAAGAAAGAAAGTAAGATAAACCAGTGGAAATGATTTCTCAGAAGGCTGGGCCAAATCCTGATCGGATTCGTAATGAATCCGATCCAGCATGTCAAATTCAAATGAAAAACAGTGGTAGAGTAGTAATAATAAATAAAATATAATGTAATAATAATAAAATAGTGAATAAATAGTGAAAAAGTACCTAAGAGTACCGCGTTTGAAAATCAAGTGTCTATTATACTTAAAAAAGGTCAGGTCAAAAGTTCAAGAATCCCTTAGGAGCCTAAGAAGAATTTTTACAATAGAAGAAGCAAAAAATGTATCTATGTAAAGATTGTAGGATTTGGCACTCGATGCTCCCTGACTACTGCACATGGGATATATTTTGAAGTGATATATGTATGTATGTATGTATGTAATATGTACGTATATATGGATGTGAACTCTCAATAAATTATATTTTAAGAACACTTAATCCCTTACTGTCTTCGGGTACGGGGGTCACTGGACTCTCTGGCAGAAGAATTCCTTTTTGAACTAACTCATCTCTATTCGCTCGGACGGATATCTTTCTTTCTAAAGCTGCAATAGACAAAATAATGTTAGTCAGGAATTAAATTAGTTTATCAATCAACAGTAAACGAATTTAATCTTTTTATAAGCTTTTATATAGTTTCACCTGTCCCAGTGTGAGTAATGGAATCTTGCAAGTCAAATTTGAACCACTTCCCAGTATCCGATTGAGCTGAAATTTAGCACACTAGTTTCGTTCCCGATACAATGCACGATTACCTAAATGCCTGGTGGCATTTTTTCAATCCAATATGGCGGACGTTATAAAATGGCGATTTATCATTTCCATAGTGTCACTTATAGTATGGGCATAAAATGAAAGGGTTTGCTAAGAAAAGTACGAATAACTTAAAATATTCTAAAAAGAAGAATATAAAATGAAATTTAAGCAAACCCATCAATTTATTACATTACACAATTTTTATAATATAAAAGCTTGTCGCGGGATTTACCTGCGTAGATTAACAAGAAACGAAATGTTAAAATATAATGTATTTTATAGGTAATCGATTTTTGAAATTAGTTAATATTTAAAAAGTTTTATTGCAAGTTTATCATTTGATTTAAACTTAAAGAACAAACTAGCACGAAAATTGTACAACTGTGTTGTACATTGATTACTACACGACACTAACATATTAATTATTGCGAAGTATAGACGTTTTGCTTTTTTGTGTGAAACTTTGCTTCACTAGGAAAATGTTACAACATAGTATACGGTTATAATTAGTTTAAAATTACCGTCATAATAGAAAACACATATTTTTTTATAAATAATTGCAATAGAAGCGGATATGTCATAGCAGACTGATAATAAATAACAGAACAATCAATCATCTAAATTTAGTTTTAAAATTTACACAATAAAGCGTAATAAAAATATAAGCGATCTAGTTTAATATTAATATTTAGTCTAGTGCAAGTCGGGGTCGCTAAATCGAAGGTTCTGTACGTTACAAAAATAAGAAAATAATAGTTTAAAATTCATTAGCGCAAAGTAAACGTGTCCCCTCCAATGTGCGTTCACCTTGTCGTGGTGGGGGGGCTCATTAGGGTCCGGCAATACAGCCGGGCACGATGCCAAGAAACGCACCTCGGTGGGCGTGTCATGCGGGTTGCTCCTGATAGCAGAGTTGACTGTTGGGGCATCCCCATGGTTGTTGTGGTTGAGTGTAAGCGATCCTGCGACACCCCATTAAGACGGGGGAGGTTTTGTAGGATTTTAGTGGGTAGTACTGACTTTGCCGGTGAGTCCCACATAGCCACCTATATGTATGCAGGTGGTATGTCTAAATGCACTTCCCAACGTTAAAAAAGTTGACGTGTAAAAAATAATATTGAATGTTGAAGAGAGGTTAATTAAAACCTACAAAATACTTACTTCTAGAAGCTGCTTCAAATTTTTCAGATTTCTTTTTCCGTTTCCATTTCCATGGTTTGAAAAGTCGACCAAACGCAGAAAACTTTGACTTAGTTCGCTCAGCGGGCGGGGTGCGCGCGCCAGAGCCCAGACTGTTGGTACGTACTGCTGAACCATTTTGTTTTTTGGCTGAAACAACGGATATTACTATTAATGAAGCAAAAATAAATATGTATTGTACTGGCGATGATTATATTGCATCAGAAGTGAGGCATTACAGACTTAAATTGCGTAGGTAAAGTTAATATTTATTTAGCAAAATATTCAATTTAACACTTTATTATGACCATGGACAAAAAACAAAGTATTCATAGATGATCCATACTTAGTAAAGTGACGACTTAAAACTAGTTGTACTTTGTAGTTATGAACACCGTCACAAGGAAAATATACCTATAGGTACACCGCCAATACATTGTCAATAAATATTCAAAATGCCATTATTTGAAGCAAATTTATGTGAGGTACTTATATATTATTAGTATTTCTAAACCATAATCAATCACAGTATATATAAAACTAAACCGCTCTCAGTTTGAATAATTATCGTTAAAAGTAGATAACTCTCTTCATTACTCTATAATAAAGCGTATCACTTGTATTAGGTACCTAACAATAACGGAAAGGTTTTATTGAATATTTAACAAGATAGTTAATATGTGTAAATATTATCTATTATTTAAAAAATAAGCTACTTATTGTTTATATATTTAATATTATAATAATGAAAATAACAAACACTTTGTGGAGACTTTTATTAAGTCTTTTAACTTATGATTTACGCAGTATGCATTATAGTTTTATCTTTTGTTAATTTAATCTACTCGATTACATTGAAGTCACAGATTAACCTTATAACGTGTATGTACATACTCATACAGATACGGCAAAATGTGATCTTGTTAGTTTTTATATCATTCCAAATATCGACAGGACAGACAGAAAGCGCAGTCCTGCATAAATCCGACATTTTATGGTGGTACTTAAACCAGACAGCCATATATATATAGATAACAAATAGGCTACTTTATATCCCGGAAAAATGTACGATTCCCGTGCGATAATTTTAATTTGTTTTTTTTTGTCTAGAGGCGAACCCATATAATAAAATTCTGTGTCGAATCTGTCCCTTAAATATTTTTTGGAAAATTTAATTGAAATAGACTTTATTATCGATACAGAGACTGAATCTATAGTTTTTAGAATTTTTGTCTGTCTGTCTGTCTGTTACCGCATCACAGAAAACCACTGGAGGGATTTTGATCAAATTTGGTATGATGATAGCTGGATATCCGGGTCAACATAAAGGATACTTTTTACTGCGTGAGATTATCTCATTCCCACGGGAAAACACGTTTATAACACAACCCAAAAAAATTTATGATCAGAATTTCTTGAAACTTGGTATAAATGCTCTTCAATACAATTAAATAAAAACGTGTATTAGCGTTTTTTGAAATTCATCCCATAAGGAGATAAAATAAGGGATGAAAATTTGTATGAAACCCACCTTTTTAAAGTTTTTTTATTGTAGTTTTAGCGCGAGCGAAGCCGCGGGTTTTGCTAGTAAATAAATAAAAAGCTAAGTCATCATATTTTTTTATTTTTATGTGTCATAGATATAATTGCTGCTGCAACATTCTACAAACCTATCACGATTTCATAACAAGTTAGACCTTCGCAACGACACTGAGATAAAATCAGACAGGCACACCGATACACGCTCACAAGTCTCTCAGTTCAACTTCATACCTACAGACAGTACTATTCGCATACACATTGCTACAATCAATGGCCCCATTACGTCGTGAATCTATTGTTAAGAATGTCCGCACCCATCACAATACTATTGAGAACAATTTACGTACAAAATAATAATAACATTTTTTAATAAAAAGTATACTTTTACAAAAATAAATTATACTTATTGAACAGTACCTATTTCGAAAACAAATTATTATTACTAGCGACTCACCCCCGCTTCGCTTCAGGTTTATCCCTAGACAAAAACAAATCTATCCCAAGGGAACCATACATTTTCCCGGGATGATATACAGCCTATAGCCTTCCTCAGTTAAAGGACTATCCAATGCAAAAAGAATTTTTCAAATCGGATTAGTAGTTCCTGAGATTAGCGTGTTCAACCAAACAAACAAACTCTTCAGCTTTATAATATTATTAGTATGTTAGTATATTAGTATGGATTATAAAGCAAATTTTACACGAAATTATTATTCTTGATCATATATTTTAAGTAAAGTACCTACATAAGAAGTGAATATCAAGATTCTGCGGTGGTAACGAAATGAACTATAACTTATAAGCACAAATTCCTTGCTAATCAACACTACTGGACAAATATTGCAGCACTTTATAAACCTAGGATAGAGGTGGAGATAAAAAGTAATAAGTTTAACAAAGAATGCTTATAAAACACATTATGCATGAGGAAGGTACCTACAACAAACAATTTATATTCTAACAGCGTACAAAACTGCTACGAGAACAAAAGAAACTGACTGTATAAGTATACTTCAATACTTTAAATACTAAGATACAACTTTTAACAGAAATAAACTAAACTACACAACCAATAAATCAAAATGATATCTAATAACAAATTTCATAAATTATTTTCTTATCAGTCTGTCCTAATTATCAAGTAACATAAACGGCCACTAGAATTAAATAGGACGAAATAAACAAGGATGATTAATACTAATGATCTAAAAAAAAATTAAATTATTTCGATACTGTTTTATACATATACTATAAATAGTATTGCGAACATATGCTGTTGCGGACTTTTGTAAGTGTTTTTTTAAAACCCTTAAATTTTCTAGTACATTGTTTCGATGCCTCTCTTAAGACACTCTCGAGAGAGAACTCGATAAAACCAGTTATTGTCTTCCCATGGGAATGAAACATTTTCCTGTAGTGAAAAAGGTCCTAAATGTTGACCCGAGTAATAAGTTATCACTAAACAAAATCTAATTAAAATCGGTTCAGTAAGTTTTGCGTGAAACGCGTACACCCAAATAGACAAAAAGACAAACAGACATACAAAGAAATTTTTTAATAAGTATAGTTTTGGGGTCAATATTCTGTACACAATATGTTAGTCATTGTTTTAAAAAAATATTTAATGTACAGATTTCGTTAAGTTACTATTTATTACATGTACTTATGGTATGTTTTCTTAATATAGGTATTTTATGAAGAATTTTGGAGATGTTCAAATTTTATTGTTTTTACTTTCTTTGGCTGGTGTTATATAATATATGCTAGAAATACTATGTTTATATTTTTAGTTTTAATATTTATTCCACAAATTATTCATAATATAATGTTAATCACTTCACATATTTAAAATGAAATGTACCTACTGAACAACGAATCCTATACACATACATATACATTCTTAAAAAAAAGTAAAGAAATTCAAATCTTCAAATATTTAATGCAATTACTGTTTTAACAAACTCTTAAGAAAACCTTCACTTTCACCTAACGTTTACAAAGTGAATTATTTACAGTTTTACAATCACATTGAATTTTGTTCTTGCTTTTACTTTAAATATGAAGTCTACAACAAAAAAAATCCGATTTTCTTTTTTTTATATGTAAGCTTCAATAATATCGTGCAAAATTTATAATATAAAATAATAATGAATATAAAATAGTAATAATTCAGGTCTTCTAACATTCCACTCCTGGACTCAGCCTTTCCTTAATGCGAGTGTCAAATTAGTTCAACGAATGGTTGGTGGACTTCACTTCACATGTTGTTCAAGAACTAGGTACTTAGATTATCTAAAACAGGCACATGACGTTTTCCTTCCCACAGGTTGTAATCATGTTTGATGAGATTTTCTTTGAATATGAAACTAAATGATTTACACATCTTAATCTATATGAACCCACTTCAATTGGTTTTACAAGCATGCTCATTGCCATTGCCTAAAAATGATAAACACCTACATTAAAAGTTTACAATGTAGGATATCAAAAGGTGATTCAGAATAAAACCCAAAATAGAAATGTTACAAGTGTCAACGTCCCAGAAAAGTGGGCATGCTATGACATCAACAGGGCGTTTGTTAAGCATAACAATGTATAATTTAATACATCTATGTTTTAATCCTCCTGCCTCAGATAAAGTCTTTTTAAAGTGCTAAACTGAGTATTAATAAAATCATAAAAATCATTCTGGAGACAATACTTATTTAAGTAAACTTTTAATTCTTTACCAAACTACGAAGAAGTTATCTATTAATTTCAATTACCTGGTATACAACAAGACCAAACTGTTATTGTATATTGTATCTAAATACCTGTCCTGACTAATACATTGACAATCATGAAACCTCTAGACCTAGAGAGCTCCCTAGAGAGCCTACTTACATATTTAACATATACAAGAAAACATCTTTTTAAAGACCTGTGAAATCTAATTAATTGAAAAAGTTTGGCAACGTTTATATGGAAAACAATATTTCAGGTGTTAATCAAAGCATAAGCAACGCTGAGAATCTGGAGTACCCTAATATAGATATTTTATCTAGAATACCTACTTAATGTTAGAGTTATTAAGGTGGACGCTCATGAAAACTAATGATTACTGTAGAGATACATGCAAAGATTGTAAGTGATTAGAGCAACAATAGTACGTATCTAGTGTTACTGTGAAGTAATGTTTCAAAACGTATTATTCATGTCATTTAGTCACTACTAAAACTAATAGACGCTGATAGCCAAGTATGTATGTTTGTAATAAAAAGTTATATATAGAACATAAATAATATATTTATATATGTTACTCCGTAATTTAACTAACCGGCAACAGCAGCCACTTCTTTAGCCCCGACATGAAGGAAGTCTGTAAGTGACAATGAGCTAGCAATCAGCTGCCTGCGCTCTTGAAAATCGAGTTGGTCGAGGCTATTGGTCCTGGTACTGCGCACCGCCTGAGCAGGCGCGCTCAGCGACATGTCAACTACACGTAGCCATGTCGCACATACGACATCTTCGGTATTGACAATAAAGACACCACTTCACTATTAATCAGCACTAAACAAAGACACACGCGAATCGACACAAACATGAGTATTCTGTAATGAATACAATATTATCGTTATACCTGCGTCGCGAGGGACGCACGCCGCCGGACTGGCGCGCGGGACGAGACGGGCGGCGTAGAAGGGTGGGGGCCTGCCGCCTGCCTGCTTCTGTCGCCCCTGCACGTTGCATTCGACGCACTTCGTTCGCTGATCCGTGGAATAACTGCCATAGTAATGGCGTACTTTGGCGAAACTCCGACGTGACGTCACAACATAGAGATGGGCAATTACTCCTAGTGCACTTCAAGACTACTCTTATCGTTAAAAAAATACGAATCGAATTGAGAACCTCCTCCATTTGGAAGTCGGTTAAAAACTTTGTATTTTTTTTTTAAATAAACCCAAGTTATCAACTGCTACAATTTATTTAACTTAACTGTTACGATTTGTATACGAGGCTAATATACACATAAGAAGATATAAAATTTATACTTATTTGAATTTTGAATCATATTTACGTGTATATAAAGTTTATACATTAAAGTGAAAAGCCACTAAATTGGCTATTTTTATGATACAAGCAGAACAAACTTAGCCATATGGCGTTAATCACAGTTACTAGTTTTACTTTAAAGAAAGATTTAATTATACCTACCTAAAAATAAGATAAAACATTTTAAAACAGCTCTACAGTTAGAAGTTTGAAACATGAACGTACGCCGATATCATCTTACCGGTTTAGCAAACGGAAGACTCCTATCCTCCCCACTGACACCCCCGCTTTAATAGTCGAGCAGGTGCAATGTGTCGAACCTGACGATACTTGTATTATTCCCGTTTTGGTAAGCACCATTGTCAATAGACTTTAGGTAAGTCGTCAGTCCTATGCAAAAAGCGATTATTGCAAGTTTATACACAGAAAAATGTGTAAAATTTAAAACTTACAACTAAATAATTTTGAAATTCTTGAAAAACATATCTTGACAAGGTACCTATATATGTACCTATATGAAAAATACGTAGATAACAAATCAGTGTCACAGACTGGCTTTATTTAAAAAATAGTAAATACATTTTGACCAAACCCATAAACCCATTTTAGAAAAAAATTACCCGATTATCTGTATAATCGCATCATTTAAAGTTCTAACAAGCCAAAATCCGACTGCGTAAA
Source organism: Argynnis bischoffii washingtonia (assembly GCA_033884665.1). Lineage (NCBI taxonomy): Eukaryota > Metazoa > Arthropoda > Insecta > Lepidoptera > Nymphalidae > Argynnis > Argynnis bischoffii. The sequence continues at coordinate 9,848,164 of CM066616.1, read as the reverse complement.
AAGAAAAAAGATGGGAATAATATTATGTCTGACTGCATAATACCTACTATGTTTCTTCGTTTCCATGTTTTTAGTTCGCTTTTTACGCAGACGGGTTTTTAATTTTGTAAATACATATGAATTTATTTAGTATCCTATTCATTTATAGGCGATGGAGCGCATCAACTCCCTTCAACTGATCACCAAGAAAATTTGTTCACGTGGATATTTCAGAACGGAGAATATTTTCACATTAACTTATTTAATTTAAACATGCCATTAAAAGTTAAAACCAGACTGAGTCACAGCAACACGCAGCCAGGTGATAAAAACATCTAGTTAAAAATAAATGAGTAGATGATAAGAAAGAAATATCTACAGAAAATTTTAAGAAAAACTTAGTAATATTTTAAAATGTGTGTATGTATGTATGTAATAGGAATTACTTAAATTGAAAATATCAGGTACATATGTATGTATATGCTACGAGTACATACGCATATAAATTTTATAAATGTTTTTTTTGTTTCAAAAGAAATAATATCAAAAATTGATAAATTACTAGTATAGAATTTAATTTAAAATTAGCCAGTCATACTATCGTATCTATACTAATATTATAAAGAGGAAAGATTTTTTGTTTGTTTGTTTGTACCGAATAAGCTCTGAAACTACTGGACCGATTTAGATGAAATTTTTGTAAGAAGATATTTTGAGACCCTTGAAAGGTCATAGGGTAGTTTTTATCCCGGAAAACATCCCTTAAGGGAGTGAAATGGGGATAAAAATTTGTATGGGGAATCAATCTATACAGATAAATAAAATTGGAGTGTCTGTTTGTAATATTAAAATAACCGCTTTTTACTAAATGCATATGGATATATACACGGTACATTTACCAAAACAACATTTTTTACAATTTTTGTCTATCTGTCTGTTCCGGCTAATCTCCAAAACGGCTGGACCGATTTTGACGGGACTTTCATTGACAGATAGCTGCTGTTATAAGGAATAACTTAGGCTACTTTTATTTTAGAAAAAGAATCAGGGTTCCGCGAAAAAAATTAAAACCCATGAAATTGTAAATAAAATCCGCGCGGACGAACGCGAGTGAAGCGAACGTGAGTCGCTAGTAGATATATAAAAAGATAGCCAGATTTAGAAGATCTAATGTCAAAAAATTATTTAATTGATTCTATTTTATTCACTACATTATTTATATTAATTACTAGCGACTCACCCTCGTTTCGTTCGGATTCGTCCCTAGATAAATTTTAACGGTTAGGAATAGATAAATCTATATATGTATAAACTTCCTCATACACGGGCTAGATAGTGCATTCAAACAAACAAACAAACAAACTCTGCCTCTATATAAATATCATTTTCCTATAGTTGTTTAATTAGCTAGTGAAAATTCCTATACAATCGACCTCGGAGTAGTCTCCATACTATACTCGCAGACAGATCATTGATTTTTATATGGTTGTCTGTCTTCGATGCAGTGCTCGGAACCCGTTTAAAAAAAATGGTTTATTTTTGTAATGTAATGGTTAATTCATAGCTCGTTCTTTAATCGGTTATTGAAAAGGAACGGTTTATTAAACCGAAATAATAATGGTTAATGGTTATTCTTAGAGAAGAATTCATTCATAAGTTAGAAACGTAGGTACCTACATGTATCCTTCTATTAAGCCATTCACCATTAGCAAAGACGCGTCATATTTAAATGCACAAGAACCATTTTAACCAGTTAATTTTGATCATAGAACCTAAAGTCGTCAAAAACTGTTCTCCCGGTTCTTTAACCGGTTAAAGAACACGTAACCGAAACTTTAAACCGAAAAGCCTTTCGGTTTGGGTCAATGATCAATACCGGTTTAAAAATTGAACAGGTTTTCGAGCCCTGCTTCGATGTGACTATTAATCTATTTATACATAAAATGCTTTGTCCTGACCGACTGATCGATCAACGCACAGCCTGGTCGTAGAAACGTGTGGAAGACGTATTCCTTACATGATGTAGGCATCCGCTAAGAAAGGATTTTTCGAAATTCATCCCCCGAGTGTGTAAAATAGGGTATTAAAGTTTGAATGAAACTCTGCCATTCTTAATGTGAAATACAATGTGAAATACAATGCGGTATTTAGCTTTAAGATAAAAGTAAGAAATATATTTATTTATTTGGAAATTCATCCATTAAATAGGTAAAAGGGGGCAATAAAGTTTATATGGGCAAAAAATTATTTATGATCAGAATTACTTGAAACTTGGTATTGATATTCTTTAATACAATTAAATAAGTACATGTTTTAGCATTTTTCGAAATTTAATCCCATAAGGGTGTAAAATGGGGGATAAAAGTTTGTATGAAACTCTGTAACTAATGTACGGAAAGTGGTATTTACCTTAAAATTTCAAAATTAAAAATAAAACGATGCAAATATTATTTTTTTCAAAATTCATCCATTAAAAGGGTAAAAGTGCTGTTTATACGGGGAAAAAATTGTTTATGATCAGAATTATTTGAAACTTGATATGAATGCTCTTGAATGAATTGGGCAGTGAAGTTGGAGTTGGTTGAATATATTTAAACACAGTAACATTGCTCAAATTCTCCGTAAGTACACTTACTGTGTGGGATATAAAGTAGAGAACAGAAATTAAGAGAAAACCTAGGTAGAGACTATTCTGTTATCTAAATCCTCCTTCTGAGGATTGGCACATCTGTAATGAAAAAGTCTTCTAAGTATGTAAGGGGATTAGAGTGTAAGTAATTCATCAAACATTTAAGCGGCCACTGTGTTTGCTGGATCTGCTCAGGATAATCAGTATTTATCTCTTCTCTAACTAAGCGTTTGAATTTAATCTATTGTAATTCCTCCTTAAAGTTTGCTTTACAATGACCATTACTATATCTTAGGCCCAGTCGTTAAGAGTAGCTGGCATAGACTTAAGAGAGGATTGCTTCTCACAGGGACATTTTAACAGAACCTACAAATAGACAGAACATCCACCAATGTGGTATATTTGTGGTTGGTTTTTTAGCGTAGACTAAGTGAATCTAGAGTGATTATATAAATGAATACATAGAGGAGAGTGACTAAATGTGGGCTAGTGCTTTAATATGGGCTAGTAACAATTCTCAAAAACCTACAATCGAAAGACGCAACAAACGACGATCGTCTATCGCATTCATTCGCTCTAACATTGCACTAACTCATTCTCGTCAATCGCGCGCGAGCTGTCACCAGTGTTGGCTATACTTGTGTTGCTGCTGTCAAAAAATTTTCTGCGGTACGTATCAATGTGTTATTTAATTAATGAAAATTAGGTCTAAATACTGTAACTATGTGTTTTATTGCAGAATATACGTTTAATTTTATGATTTTCGGTCGATTTTTTGCTTGCTATATATGATTTGTAAAGTACACTATCAAGTTGATTTTAGTTCAGAATTTCGAATATGGGCTATGACTATGGTCCTGAATATGGGCTAGCACAATCAACTTCTGGAACTGGACATGAACCATCATATGACTGTCAACCTTCGTCTTCCGGAATTGATCGTAGCAGTCTAGATCTAGTATCTCCTTATGACATAAGTCCCGTGCCAAAAAAAGTAAGAAAGACATCTGATAGAGGTAGAAAAGCTGTTGTGGCCTCGGTTATAACTTCGTCTCCATATAAAAATGACCTTATTGAAACAAATAAAAGAAAATTAAAAAAAGAAAATAAAACAAAAGATAAGAAACCCAAGCAAAAGAAAAAAAGTCTAGGAAATAAGAAAGCCAAGACCTGGGACGAAAGTGAAGGTGAAGAAGATATCCAATTTGATTCAGATAGTGAACCAGATGCCCCTATAGGAAGAGAGGCTCCTGACACTGCCGATGCAGCGTGTATGTTTTGTCAGGAACTTTTTTCCGAAAACGCAGCAGGAGAACTGTGGGTCAGATGTTTAATGTGTCAGCTCTGGGCACATAATGACTGTGCTGAACCAGAGTTTGACACTTGGATATGTGATTTTTGTAAGTAAATTATGTGATTTCTTCCATCTTCCAAAATAATTTGATCTCCTATAAGATAAATATTTATAATTGTTATTTTCGTACAAGATATTATAAGTTTCTACTTGTAGCCCATATTTGAGTACCTGTTCCATATTTAGCGTCTATTTTGATATTTTGTTCAATGCTCAATTTAATAATATATTATAATATTAAGAACATAAGATTGTTACTTAGTTCTTTAAAAGTGTATGTGTGATTATTTTGACGTCAATAAATGGTTAATTTTTTAATAGTTTTTTATTTTTGAGGCAAAAACAAAATGGTAGCCCATATTTGGTTACTTTCCTCTAATATTAAAAAAATATATGACAACATATACCTAAATGGAAATTAAAACTGAGCAAATTTTTTTATTCCACGCCAGCAATATAAGGCTGGTACTTTATATATTATTATGTAACTTAAAAAGATGGATGTACGTGAAGTCTTTAAAAATAACATAGATGTTAGTCTGTTACTTAAAAAGCCCATATTAGCCAAGTTACGTGATTCTGAAGTCATAAACATTGTATGCGAGTTGCATCATTACTCTCTTACTCTTACTTTAGAAAGATGGAGTAGAAAAATGTGTAAAAAATAGAGTCAGTGGAGCTTGCTAAATACCTAAAATGAAAATTTATTTACAGAATATACCTACGTTTAACAACATTTAAAATCCTGGATATTTTGAGTTACTATCACTAAAATTAAATTTGTTTTCCACAATATCTTTAAGAAATAATATGGAACACGAACATATTTTTGCAAATAATAAAGTATACTTATATTACGAAAGTTTTTTTTATAGTTTGATCGCGGGCGAAGCCAAGGGTTCTGCTAGTCATTAATAATATTTTACTAATAATATCCATTTGTGTAACGTGTAACCTTCAAGCTTTTACAGCAGTGAGTCCCTTTTTGTTATTGTATTTGACCTAAGGACAAAGCTTAAACTGAGTGAAGCTGAACATCACATGTGATAGAAATATTGGAATCTTTACGAGTATCTTTAAAATACTGAAGACGCAATACCTAAAACGATATTAAAAACAAGTATATTTATTATCTTTAATATTTATCCTTCAAGTAGTTCTATTTATCTTTACAACTTTGCAGGAAAAGCGTTACGCATCAGTTTTGGATCAAACAGTCAGTAATAGACAATTTTTACCTTTTATATCAATATCGCTTAACTCAAAGATCATGACGAGACAACTCCATTAGAACAACAACAAAAACCGAAACAAATTTCTGCTTATATCTATTAGTGTAACAAAATTGAAAAAAATATTATACTATAGGTATGTATGGTTTTTGAATAAAGCCTCATTGACATTTCATAAATAAAAAAAATGTGTAATTCAGCACAAGATGATATACAAGTTGGGAACGCAAAGTGAAAAATGGGGTGGTGAGTCATTGTGAAGTTCTCTCAGTATCTATAAGTATCTTTCAAGTGAATAGGTACAGAACATGTAGTGATAATGTTCATACTTTGGTAGTCTAAGTGATTACTGCTTCAGAAGTGTAAATATATAATATTACGATAAAAATATATGATCAACTTACAAACCGCTACATCCTTATCTAATACTCCACTTTCGCTCTGTGTATCATCATCTATCGGTCTGTGCCTTTTAGACTCTTTAATCTTAAGCACTAAATCGTCCTTTTGCACCATCACGACCACATTTCCTATTTAATATTCATCTATTCTTATTTTCATGTACTATGTGTCCAAATAAAACGGATGGCGAAATATAACTAAGACATTGAATAGGAACGATATAAGATTAGATAGTGACTGATAAATAATGACGTTTATCGTTACGTTCTTTATAAAGTAAGTATTCGTAGCAATTACACATTTTAGGTGTTTAAAATGTAATAAATACTACACAAAAATTAAGAGGTCTATTTAATACTAAAAAAACATATTTATAGTTTGTTTACATATGAAAATGCATATAATAAATAATAGCATGATAATATCATAATATATTAAAAGGTAAATCCATTTTTCGTAGTTATACGTTCCTACCTAATTAAGTATATGTAGTAGGTATATTTTCATATAATGTAGCTGATGTCGGCGTGAACTCGGTTTGATTAAGCGTATAACCTTTCTTTATTAATAGAGATACTTTGTCCTAGAAAACAAATCAAGCGTATTTTCAAGCTCGAACCTATTTGAGCATGTAATAAAGCGACGAAGCCTAAACAGTTAAATATAAGCACATAATATATTAAAAAAATCAATGATCCATGCAAAACACAGTATTTATATAATAAAAGAACATAAATAAGTAAGTACAGAATAATGGCTGTAAATTCATTTCACAAAAATAAAATTCTTTATTGTCATATACGTAATGTTGAAAACAATAAATAATAACAAAAATTTATAAAATATCAAAGTTATTTAAATATATAAACGCTTAGTATATGTATATGTATTTAAGTACAGGACAAAATGTACATTCAATTATAAAAATACTGTAGCTCACCTTTCGTATAGATAGGAAAATCACCATCAGATCTACTGTGAGTGAGCATGGGTCCGTAGCACCGCCACGGCGACCCGTCGCGTCCCACCCGCGATCCCTCCACGGCTTTATTCACCTCCAACCCATCAGCACATAACCACGGCACAAAGGCCTACATTCAAGCAAAACTATTGGTACGGCGTTCACTTCACGAAGCTCGCTCAGACTTAGATGGCGGCGCCACGGAAGCGAGGGAGCGATTGGAAGCTGCGGCGCATCTAACGTGCGCAGCCCTCACCCTCTCCCGATACACTATCTCGATAGGTTCTCAGTTTCTTCATATACAACTTCCCATATAATAAGCATAAACTCATCAAAATTGGTGATATTGACCTCGGAACTCACATCTTTGATTAGATTAAAATTGATTCACCTATAACTAAAAATAGGTTCAAAAATTTACTTATGTTGTTTTATAGTCACTACCGAATAATAAATAAATGATCGAAATTTAACCGTATGAATTAAATTTGTATTTTATCAATAATATTGATACCATTAAAAATGCGACAAATGTTTTTTTTGGTTGGTCTTTGTGTCAACAGTTATACATTGACGCATTTACATAGAAGCTTTGAATATGGGTGATTCCACAAAAATAGGCAACTCTATGTCCGCAGCACATTTCACTCGATATAAGTAATATAATATAATTCCGAAATTGCTAAGTAACAGTTCACAATGTGTATTATTCATACACAATTTGTTTTTAAAATAGTAATATAATATACTTCAGAAATCCTTTTTATTGACTCCAAACGTCAGTCCCTAAGTATGTCCGCCTTCCGAAATTTTATGTTTGAGTATCCGTAGTTCTAAAGACATTAAATTTATACTTACCTTGATTAACATTTTTTTTAATGTTGAAGTACTTACACCTAACACTATCAATCTTTTGCAGTTTGAATAGACAATCAATGTGTTTCCTAAAGCGAAATTAGTGTCCACAACTTTATTCATCATAATTTGAATGTAGAGTGAATTTTAACCAGTTGCTTTTAAAGTAAAACATGACGTTATCCATAAACTACGCTCGCTTTGCAGCGGTCATTTTGTAAATCAGTGCAAACGGGGCAGATGTTGCGGAAATACGTGTTGATCAGTCACCTTGTCAGTCCCTAGGTAAGGAATTTTATTGCTTAATAATAGGAAATTATTAATAATTAATTAATATTTGCAAGTGATTTGTCAGCCTCGTTCGGTACATCGTACTAAATAACTTAGTACGGTAGTCGAACAGAATTTTGTGTTTAATTTTACTCGGAATCGTCAGTCCCTGATCCATCGGCCCCTAGCTTTTAATGGTGTTAGGGACTGACGGGAGTGGTTGGGGACTGACGTTCATTATATTATAATATTAATAAGACAACTAAATATATTGACTAATCCTTAAATATTACGATCATTATTATTATACTTTATCAAAAAATTTTAGGTAATATAAAAGTAATTTAAGTAAATGTAATATGAATAAATAGATCATTATTTTCAAGTAATACATAAAACTACAATGAAAAATTGCTCTTCTTATTTTCAGGATACGAAACCGGGAACTATTGGACTAAAGTCACCGTTCTGATGACGATACCGAGAGGTTGTTTAGAATCACTAGTCATATTTAGTAAATAATTGTTATTTATCTGTTTTATAGCAAAATAGCTAATATTATTCAAATTTACAAAACTAAATAAACTAAATTTGCAAAACTGTAAATATTTACTAAAATACTGCATAAAGTGGCTAGCCCTTTTAGATAGTACACAATCAATTAATCACCTATCGTATACACTAATTAGAAATATAACAGCATCTTAAAAATTAAGACAAATTACTCCCAAAAGTAGCCGGATTTACGTGGAAACACCCATATAGAGCTATGCAGGTGGTCCAGAGAACGACATATTCTACTTTTTAACGCAGAACTTCAAGTGGTTAATACTAAAAATCCATATTCACACAAATAAGACGTAGAAAATTGCAATAATATTTTTAAAGCTTTTTTGGCTATCATGATATAATCGCATCTAATATCAATCTAAAATAAATTGTTTGATTCTTCCGAATATTCTAAAATTAGATCTCGATTATTAGAAAGTGAAATTAATTCTTCCTCTTCATTCAAAGTTAATTCAAATACAGAAGTATTCGTTATTACAAATGGGTTACGAACCCAATCAAATTTTTTTATATCTAAATTTGGGAAATAATCAAAAACTATCCCCTCTAATGTTGTCAAATGGTCAATAACATTTTTATGAATAGTTTTATTAAATTCTTTTGGGACTGACACCAACTTCTCCAAATCGCCTTCCTTCGCTCATCATATCATTTCTAAAATTTGGCGGCACACTAAGAATTTGGCGGCACACAAATGTGTGATTTTTATGTAACCAAAAATCACAACTATTGGCTGTTAATTTTTGAGTATCTTATATATTTAAACGAGCAATTCTTGTATATTTATATCTTTATTTATTTATTTATTTATTTATTTATACCGGCGATCTCGGAAACGGCTCTAACGATTTTGCTGAAATTTGGTATATGGGGGCTTTCGGGGACGAAAAATTGATCTAGATTAGTCACATGTCTGGGAAAACGCGTGTTTTCGAGTTTTCATGCGTTTTTCTTATGCATTATTCTACGCAAAATTTAATCGCGACATCTATACAACTCTCTCAGTAACACTTAGTCACTTAATGTAAAATTATTTTTAAGCCAAATTAAAAAGAAAATTATTCTTATCGCGACATCTATACAACTGTCTCAGTAACACTTAGTCACTTAATGTAAAATTATTTTTAAGCCAAATTAAAAAGAAAATTGTTCTTATCGCGACATCTATACAACTTTATCAGTAACACTTAGTCACTTAATGTAAAATATACAATCTTTCAAGAACTCCGAGCGAAGCTCGGTCGCCCAGGTACTGACGATATAATTAAACCCTTTCACTAACCTTTTATTTAAATGTTTTTAAATGTCTTGAAAATGTTTAAAATATAATATATAGAGAAGTAACTATGAGAAGCTGAAATTATGATCATTTCAAACACCACCATGTTCGCGTGCTTGAAATAACGCAATCTCGTGCCCATATGAACATTTTTGATGATTACCTACTAAATAGCTATTATTTTGTCACCGATACTAAAATTGACATTTTAAAAAGTGTACATTCTACATTGTTATGGTCTTAGAGATAAATTTCGACAATTATAACAATAATTCCCCTCGTATTGAAAGGAGGCCCGTGCCCAGCAGTGGGACGTTAAAAAGGGCTGAATACGTATAACAATAATAAAACTCGCAGTGCAGCTTGTGGCGTGCTCTTGGTCAGAGCATCGACACGCCCGAGATACGTCGCCACTTTGTGAGATTGTTGAGACTGATTAACTCCTGTCTATGTGTTGTGACTCAAACAATAGTTCAATTTTATAGCCTATCTAGACTCCATTCCACTGCTCTATTTGGTTATTCCCTATTTTCTATAGTTCCTAAACATTAACCAGTGACAATATTTAGGCAATTCCCTTATAAATAACTTAATTAGATGGACCCCAGCGGATGCATTACATTAAACGCACACAAGCCTTTCTAAGAGCAGGGCTCTTTTGAGTCCGTGAATTCCGAAAAGATATATTCATGGTGATGTCTTCCTGACCCCTTTTAGGCAATGGCGGCCAATATCACTGAGACTAGCCAACTGCGCAGGAGTTATTATAGTTATTATAGCACACGTTTACGAGAAGTCACAACGGTACTCTCTATTTCTTTCACTCTCGAATTCCAATGGGACGATTATTACTCGACACGACTGGTGAGAGATCAGGCGCAAGACCAACGGCTTTACGTGCTTTCTGAGGCACGGGGGTTTAACATCGCCAACTTCCCAACTTCGGGCTGTTACTGAAACTTTCTTAACAGAAAGACTCAATATCTAAACTCGGCGCGACCCAAGACACGAACCCAAGACCTCCGGATGTGCAGCCGAGGCAGTTCGAGGAGTGAGAGAGTGAGTGAGTTCAAATTTCCAAAGAAATACAAATAATAATAATAATAATGTCCTTCTAAACTATTTCGGATACGGTGGCCAATCTCATTAATTGTAAGACTAAGTAAATGCGCCAGATATAATGCACAAGTGTGTGCGCAAACACGAGTGTTCCGACGAAGCAACTACTTCACATAACCGGTGAAAAAGAATTAGCCCGACCGACCGAACCGTGGGGTACTCTATATCAGTTGTTATGTTCCTAATTCCATATTCCATTGTTATGATTTCTAAACGTTCGAATCGTTAATCACTTTATTTGTTATCAACCATTATTGTTGCGGATAAAAAAAATTCACGTGTGGCATATGACACCCGAGCGGTGTTATTATAATTCAATATGTTGAAACTCTGTTAATCGTTCAATAACCTATGGAACTGAAGTCCGAGGTTGTTACCTAACTGCGGCGAAACCGAGAAAGGTTATGATTTTGATGTAAGTTTTATGTATGTTTCTATGTTCCCTCGTAATTAGCAGACACTATTTCGCATTGAGTTTGAGATTCATCGTCATCACTCTGCGATTCAGAGATGCATGGGCGTTTTCAATTCAATTCTATAAATTATAACAATTAAACTATAGAAAAATATAAAATCGCCGTGTATTAGAAAATGCTTATACAGTAGCCGATTGAAGTCATATCAATAGCTAAACTCAATATGTACTTTCAAAATGTTCTTGAGATTTTTGCGTTTTTAACTTTTCAATTTTATGATACCTAGTAAGTTTTCCATATGGCACCAGGTATCCATATCGTAGAAACTTTGCGACACCAGTTTCATAACATATTTTAAAATATATTCTTATTTTTTTTAAATGTACAGTCAAAAAAAAAAGTTTACAACATCTGATTGATTCAAAATAGCCACTTACCCGTCATTTCAAGTAGAACATGTATTTAAACACATAGAACACATTCTAAACGAATTAGCAAGCGGCTTAAGTGAGATACATAATATGTAATAGGTGCCGACTAAACGAAATTAAGTATAAACAAGCCCGATACAGAAAATAAGCAAAAAGTTTTCGTACACGACTGACGGCACCGGATGGGCGTCATTTTAACCTATGACACTAGTTACGAAACACTAATCCCACGAATATGCTGACGTACCAGACGGATGAAAGCTTCCCACTCCCAGGCGACCACCGCCGAGTTCCCCGTATTAGCCTTACAATGCCCCATTGTTCTAATTTCTAATTTTATTAATTGTAACATTATTTTAATCACTCTTTATTCCCACTTCGAGTAGAGAAGTCGTTAGTTTTAAGATAATTATTGTATTAATATAATATTAATAAATAATTCATAATTATTCGTTTTTTTTTCGACCTCCTGAATGCTGCAAACGTAATTCACTTGATGTATGAGGTGTCATACATCAAGTGAATTGTAATGTTATTTATTTATTAAGGGATAACCAACAAAAGATACATTGATACGATATTATATTCATGTGCTAACAATTACATAAATGTTCTTTTAATTATAGGTTACCACAACATGCATTTCACGTCAGTAAAATTAGTGAATTTAAATATAATTTAATTACAAAGTGCAAGTTTAAAAAGAGAAATAATAAGTTAATAGATAAAATTAAAATTAAACAATAAAATCAAATAATTTATGAGTGTACAATGTCAAAATTATAAAATTACAAAAAATATGTCAATCGAAAAATAATAAATTACATAATCAGATATATACTCGTAATTAGAATAAATTAATTAATAAAGTTTAAATAATCATTACAATGAAACAAAAAATACAATTTACAAAATAATTTATCATAATTTATCCTAGTAATAGTTAGCACTTAGCGATAAGTAGAAGTGTTACAATTCTGATATATAGTCGAGACTCGAGAACTTTGCGCTTAAATTGAGACAGCGTCTCATCAGATCATACGTCTACGCTTGAGCTTAAGTCTTTCATCATAGTTATTTAATTTTAATCTATATGATAGTTGTCGCAACAAACGTTTTTGCACAGATTCCAGTGTGGCTTTTTTTGTAAGGTGACTATATGATAGAACAGTATTCAAGTCGACTGCGAACAAGACTGTTGAATAACTTTGAAGCTGTTATTGGATTCTTAAAGGCTTTTGAGGATATCAAAATTGAAACCAATAGACTTATTGGTCAAATCAAGACAATGGTCAATATGAGGACCAAAAGTAAGGCGACTATCCATAATTACACCAAGACCTCGTATTTGTATTAATTCAGTTAATTCTTGTTGGTTAATGAAATATTTAGACGGAGTAATTTTCTTTTTGCGCATAAACTTAATATGGTAACATTTTTAAATATTAAGGGACATTCTGTTTATTTGACATCATTCAGTCTATGTATATCATCTTGAAGTAAATACTGGTCATAGATTCCTTTAACGACATGCAATAGTTTTAAATCATCAGAAAATAGGCTTGTGGTAATAATTGTGGTAATAATAAAAATAATGGACCTAAATTGAATCCTTGAGGGACACCCGAAAGATTGCAAATCATCTGCGATTGGTGACCATCTATTACCAACGATGGAAGAACTGCTAATAAGATATGTTTAATACCATGTTAGGAGCTTGTTTGATATCCCGTATGCATAAAGTTTTTTTACAAGTAATCTATGGTTAACCTTATCAAATGCTTTCGAGAAGTGTGCATAAACGGCATCTACTTGAATTCTCTGATCGATGTTATCACATATAAACGACACGTGCAACATTACATTTGTATTGGTCGAACGTTGCGACATGAAGTCATGCTGCTCTTTGTGTAATATACGGATAATATGATTATAAATATGTGCATAGACGAGAGATTCAAATACTTTTGCCTTTTACTTTTGTTTTAAATTAGGATAAATCTATTTACGGTTATTTTAATTAATACTATTTAGATTATCAAAGTCAAAATAACAGTCATGATGGTAGTTTATGGGTTCTCGCCAAACATAGGGGTTTTGAAATTCAGGGAACTTCTTTTTCTACTTGATCATATTCCGAAACGCAACAGCACAATTTTAACAATGATTTTTGGGTATCCATGGCTTGTAAATTACACAATTGTTGTGTGTGTACTATAAAGTTATAAGCAGTTTTTTTCATTGATTTTCGATAATTTTTAAAGACATATTCTCCACAAATAAAGCAAACATACTGCGAATTGTATAAAACACGTATTCTTGACGAAGATTTATCACAATAATTTTATCCTTCTGATATCAACAGTGTGCTAAATTCGTAAATGCATGCCTACCTTATGGTAAAGTATCAAGAAGCTGTGTACGAAAAATAAAAGCTGTTAGATAGAAACGGCTGGTAGATTTAAATTTACTGTAACTTAATATAAAGGAAAAGTAAAAAAAACACGGAAAAGTTTAGAAAGTTCTATTTTGTAGCTATGTGTAATTATTTATATAATTAGTTATCTGAGTTTAATTTAGGTATGCTAAGTTAATAAAATCCATATAAAATTGCAATTAAATATCAAATAGTGTTTAATCGATTGAAGAAAACAAAGTAATTATCTATAAACTGATAGAACTTGTAGGCAAATTGACGGTTACAACCATCACTCATCACACATCCATTGATTTTTGGGGCGTAAATGCCTTAAACATGCAGTTTTCCGGGGCGTATAGGAAAGCTATTTTTGTTACTTTTAAATCTATTTGAAATATAATTTTACAGTTTTCTGCATCAAGAAATAATTAAACTTTTGGTCTAAGAATGGTTTATTTAGGCCAAAAATCATAAAAGTTATGTCGAAAATAATATAATTTTTTTGGTTTGGCTCTCCTGTAAAATCAAGTTTTGGCGCTTACGCCCTTTGAGCCCCGAGGTATCGATATGTTAATTTTAATATTTTTATTAAGAATTTTTGATTTAGATTTTTTGAAACTCCTGTTTTATTACTAAACTGACCCATTAAGGTTATAATCTGAATGAATCTAAGAAATATATATATAGGTTTTGATTTCTGGGTCCAAATAGACCCACGATTCCAGTTACGTTGATCAAAATAGCGATTCTGGTTAAGGGTTAATAATTTATATGCAGTGCCGGATTTAACCTTAGCGCCGCCCCTGGGCATAGTAAAAAATGCCGCCCATTTATCAAAATTTTGCATATAATGGGTAAAGTTTTGATTAAATTTTTAAATTATTATTTTTTTTAATAATGCAAAACAATAATTAATTTATACCTAAAATGATATCAATTTTTTGAAAAATGTGGTAGTATTTTTTTTCATGGAAAATAAAAAAAAGCATATTCGATAACGCGAAGATTTTTTTTTCCAAACCTCCTAATTTTGCCACCCCTAAAAATTTGACGCCTTGGGCACTAGCCCCGAGTGCCCCAATTGTAAATCCAGCACTGTACTTATATATATTTTATATAGAACAAATCAGAACATTATATATACTACATTTTCCAGACAAATGTTATATTTTTTTACAACACAGAAATAGACAAAGAGTCATCTATATGTAAACACTAATCCCTTACTAGAGACAATTTAAAAAACAATTAACAAATTAAGCATAATTTGTATGCAAGTTATAACACTTAAAATAATAAAATATCTCAAGGAAGATGCACTTACTTATATCACCATTAGTTGCTGATGAATCAAAAGGTATAGACAAATGCCGCCCACCTTTGCCAATGGACTGTTGTGTAACCAGGTTTAGTTTTTCACCACTGTCACCTATTAACATTTTTGTTTATAATATGGGCTATTTTGTTTTATTACTGCTAAGTTATTTCTTAAAATAAAACACAATCATATAACAATTTATTTAATAAGTAAGATAAATATTTAGATTAACATGCACTATCCATCACTCCTAGAAAAAAAAAAATTGACTAATTTATTACATCCCATAAGTACCATAAAGGATTATCAATATATGAAACATTATCTGACAAATCCATCAAATCATGTAATGTTCCCCTTAAATTGCATGATGTTTGTGATGCTTGGATACAAGAGTATTCATCTCTGTAGGAAGATTTCCAATCCTTGCCAGTATCTATTTTTTTGTTTTTGAAATCTCTCTTAAACAACTTATGCCACACATTTTCATTATTCAATAATAAAGTAAATCTTTTACAGGTTTTAGCAGTGTTCACTATATCGATTACAGGCAAGTATAGTACAATCTTAAAGAAGACCTCTTCAGGAAGACCAATAAGACTAGCACTACTATAACCAAAATAATTAAGGATAGAACTTTTCACTGGATTTATTATCCTGTTTTTTAAAGTATAAGATAAATGTTTAATATCATGGAACATCTTAGAAATGGTAGTGGACTCAGGTAAAACAATATATCGACTCATAGGAAGACATACAGTATATACTTCACAATTGTCATTGTTAATAAAAATATCTATCAAAATAGCAGAGCACAGTGGCAGCATTATCAATTTAAGATTAATGTCATTAAAACCTGCCATTATTAAAGCAATTTCATATACACCAGAAGGCTGTTTCCAATTTATCACTTGATCTAAGTTAACAATTTCATAATCAATAGTACAGGTGTCATTGTAAGTGACAGGTGTAAGTCCATTTTCAGAAATAATATACACAATCATTGTAAGAAATATATCTTTTTGAATTAAGTCTAAAGATTTATTCTGTGATAAAATATTTTTTACTATTTCTTCAAATTGTTTGGGTACTTCTTCCAATGTACTATCTTCTAACTTAAAATCCATCATCAAGCCATATATTGAAAAATTTTGTTGTTAATTTTTTCTGCTAGTCTTCCTAATTCTTAAGTTAAACTTGTAAGTCAAGCAGTATCTGACATGTGTAGAACTATATTGAAGGGCATAATTAATTACGAATAATATTACGACTTAAGCTTTAGAATGTAACCTAAGTAATAAATTGCACTGTCATATTGCATTAAAACAATTTATCTTTTTTTTTATACACGTATTGTTAAATGGTAAGAAATATAAGTATTGTTAAATGTTAAGCATTTAATATAATTTTTAATAGCTATTTACTGTCAAGACTCAAGCATCAAATGTCAACAAGCTGTCAGTTGTCACTCACAGATAAGGTATATATTTACATTCTAAAAGCCATGATAATATCTATATTCTATACATATAATGAAATTCTTACTGAGTCGAATCTGTTCATTAAATATTTTTTGGAAAATATGTTTGAAATAGTAATTAATTATCAATAGCGTAGCTTAGCGCAATAGTTTATCCATATAAATAATAGGAAACACATCCTGAGAAAACCACTGGACAAATTTTGATGAAATTTGGTATGATGATAGCTGGTTATCTATATCAACATATAGGATACTTTATACTGCGGAAAAATATGTTATTTTGAGAAATTTATAATAAACATTAAAACACAACCCATGCGGAGTGAGGGTGAGTCACTAGTTTTTATATAAAAAAAATTAATAGAAATAGAATTGAAATCTAATCAATGAAAAATAATGAAGACATTTTTAATAAGGAGATTTTTTTAACAAAAAAACTTTTGAAACAAAATAAAATTTAAGACTAAATAAATATTTTCTTCATTATTCTGAGTAGTTACTTTGTTACAGGATCTACTCCTGTTATTTAAAACAGGATTTACTTCCTACAATGTTAATCCTGTCTTATTTACCATTTAATGTGTTTTATTGGAGTTGTATAGTGTGCATGTGAACTTACTATTATACTTTATTTAACTTGAAGTATTTTAATTATTTAATTTAAGAAATTATAAAAAATCTGTAATATAAATAATTGGCAAATATCAGACAAACAATGTAACAATACTAGACAACAAGGCAGTAATATATTTTTAACCTAACTTTCTTATGTAAGACTTTCAAATTTCCACACATTTAATTTAAGATGACTGTTTTAATTGTTATATACTAATGATGACAATTATTCTGTTAATTGAAGAATTAACAGAATAATTGTCATCAATAGGTAGATCAATAAAACAATTCTTGTTTTTGAAAGAGGACACTTGATAAAGTGACTTACACAAAAATTATAATTAATAATGTTTAAAAATTATAATGGTGACAACATGAATGTATATTCAAAGAAACATATTAATATGTCATATTTACAATAATTTTTTTAAAGTTTTTTATATATACCAAGAGAAATAAATAGCTCAAACTATAGAATTAAATTGGATTTATTATCTTATAAATATTACATGAATTTCAACTACATTAAGTTTAATACTAACAACAGATAGATTTGGATTATGATTTTGAACCCACAGGCTAGTTCGTCTATTGGCAATTCTCAGTCTCATCTACCATAATATTAATGTAGTATCCTACACGCAAAATAGGCGCAAAGTGGTCGAGTTGCGGAAACAAGCCCGATTTACCATACCATACCATACCATAGTATCTTCAAAATTAATATAAAATCTTTCATAAAAAAGATTGAAGCTATATGTGAAAAAAAAAAACTTCTTATTCAGAACAGATTTCATAGATATTGATAAGAGGTGTGCGACAATATATTAAGTTCTACATAGCTATATAAATAAATATTATGAAACTAAACGTAAAAATCTCTTTATATAATACTTTTCTTAATAATAAAATATTATACAACACTAAGGATTTTTACATTATAAGCGTAATTGACTTAACTCTAGTACTTTATAGAAGTTAGATATAATTTTATAAGGTTATGTATAATAGTATTTAAGAACTGTAGTAAGTGATGATAAAAGCAACAATTATAATAACTTACCAATGAATCCACTATTGTTTTGTTTTTTATTGCTTTTCAAAGAACCATCTGAATTATGATTACACAAACTTTTTTCGTTGTCACTAGCCATTGAATAATTTTGTTAAACAAACATCAGGTTAAACTTCATTATTATAAAAATATAAATTTGAAATTTAAAAGCAGAATTCTAATACTATAAACACATATGAAAGAAACAAAACAGTTTTCTTCATTAATTGATTACTAATAGGTATATGTTTACACCCTCGACAGCTAAATACTGTCTGACATCTGGACTCTGGTTAAAAACTTCCTTATTAATGTAGTCTGTACAATTACAATGTAATATGAGTTGAATATTATTTGTTATTTAAACAACATTTAGTATTTATGTCTTATTAATAAGTATTTAAATGAATACATTATATTATTTAAAAATAACAAAAACTGAAAAAAAAAAACGAAGTTGTACTTTATAGTTTTATGAACTTTTGTTTTATTTTCATTTTATTTTAATAATTTTTCAATAGTATCATTTATTTAGAATATGTGTTTTTTTTATATTTACTAAATATTTTGCTGTATTTAATAATAATAAGGACATATAAAACAAAAGGATTCTTTATTCTTTTATTAATTAATTTTGTACTAAATTACTTTTTTTAGTATTAATTGAAGTTCAACTATAACTAATAATACTTCTCTTATATTTATTAATATAGAATTAGAATATTAATAATGAAACACGTTACGTCTTATGTCCTTCTTTGATGTTTTATTGAATTCACATATAACTTGAAAGGACATTCAGCTGTTATACATTTTATCTAATCTATTCTTTAAACATATTCTTAATCTGTGCCACATCCGTGATCTGTGCTTGTGAGAACTGAGAAGCAGTGCTGTGTTTGACTTGTTTGTTCGTAATTATAAAAATTTAGCTATAATATTTGAGCTTCAAGTTTTGGATCTCTAAATATCCATTACAATATTGCATTAGTTAAATTAGAAACTGTATTTTATCACTGAGGGGTCGGCTAACTAAAGTTAATTTTGCTGATGTGATTTTACTGAAATGTCATCGTATATGGCAGGTGTTTTTGATTTAGATTTAGATGTGGATACAGTTACAGTTGCAGACTCTGATGAGGACGACATCATAGAAGTTGATGAGGTGTTTTTATTGTGTTTTTATTCATATGTCAAACAAAATTATTACCTAACCTTAACTTGATCAAAATCAATGTGTGTAATTCAAATTTTATCTTCTTAGCTACAAATGAAATTAGACTAGAAGAAAGATACATTCTTGATTAAGTATTATATGAATTTATAAAAAGATAGCAATTTTTATATTTCAATATGTAATTTAATTTTTCTTATTATTTTCATTTGTTTCTTTTAAACCTAATTAACTATTTGTTTATTATTAACAGGTTGACTATGATCCTGAACTACATGTCCATAATATAGTGGAGTAAGCATTAATCACAAAAATTGATAAATCCAATTGATTTTGTTATAATACAAAACATACCACTTTAAACCATTTTAGGTCTGAAGGATCTGAGACTATACAACTTTCTGAAGATAATGTAAATCCAGGACAATGTAAAAGACTTGGTCCTCAAGATTTTGAACTACGAAAAGTTTTGGGCAAAGGAGGATATGGAAAGGTATTTCAAGTCCGCAAAATTACTGGTCCTGATGCTGGAGCACATTTTGCAATGAAAGTGCTTAAGAAAGCTTCAATTGTTCGTAACCAAAAGGATACTGCTCATACTAAAGCTGAAAGAAATATTTTAGAAGCAGTTAAGGTATACAATATTATCTAAATAAAATAATTATTTAAATTATAGTTTTAACACAGTATAAAAATCCAAGCAGTAAGCAATGTACCATTGATTTCAACCAAAATGGTAAAAATATATAAAAAGTAAATATCAATTCATACAGAAGTGTTATGAGGTTAAAGCACTGTAGTGCTATCTCATGAAAAGTTTTAGTTCTACCTGCCAGTTTAGTTATACCTTAAAGCTGTTTGTCAACTGTCTTATAAAAGTATGTATGACAGTCGGGTGCGCCTCACCCATGTCTCATAACGCAAGCTCCACATGATTGCCCTGTATAGGTATATAGATGCCTTCGATAAAGGACTCTATGAATTAGTTAGTGTGGTTTTGAGAAGTTGTTTAGGTTAAAAATGAATTTGTAAGTGATAATGATTATACTGTTTTAAACTGACTAATACTTTACAATATCATTTTCAGCATCCATTTATAGTTGAATTAGTATATGCTTTTCAAACTGGAGGTAAATTATATTTAATTTTAGAATATTTAAGTGGTGGGGAGTTATTTATGCACCTTGAACGTGAGGGAATATTTCTCGAAGACACAGCATGGTATGTATTAAATACCAATAATAGTAAGAAGTTTATTATACCTTAATTTCTCAAATACAGTCAAATTTGAAACCTAAACCTAATGCAATGAACCACACTCTCCATATGTTGATACACTATATATGTGTATAGCATAACAATCTACTTTATTTAGAGGGTAAATATAACAAACATTAATTTGTTGAAAACACTTTTTAAGATGCATAAAAGTTTTACATATTGATTAAAGATTCTAAAGAATCTGGTCTTCACTTCAATCAAGTTGTCATTACATTATCATACTATTGTTAGAATATTTTCTTTTGTTTTTGTTGTTGCCATACAATTTTATATCTTGACTGGACTTGAATGTTGTCAGTTCACTCATGAACTTTTTAAGTGTTAACATGGCATGGAGAGAAAAGGTCTATTTATGTTGTTAGTTAAAAAAGATTTAATATAATAATAAAATGTGATATGGAGGGAGTAAAGTAATGTTGGGAGTAGCTTTGGACTCTATTTTCTATTTGAAAGAATAAGGAAAAAATATAAGTGGCAAAGAACAGTCTTAAAAGAAATAATATGCCAAAATTTTAAGATTTGTATAAAGCAAAGCTGTCTTCTTTAACTATGATTAACATTATAGCGCCAGACATGTAGGTTAGGAAATTAAATAAAGGCACTATATTATCTGCAATAAAATTATTTTAGATGCATGATGTATGCCTATAACATAAATCAATCCTTTAAATTTCACTAAATAGATTTTTGTCCAAATACATATATTAAATTTTTAAATAGAATAACATATAATTATTTGTTTCATGATATACCTACTGTTATGATATTTGATAAGCAAGATACATTATAACAGTATGATAATTTTTTTTATTTGTATATTAATCAATAAGTTTTTCAAAAAAAAAATTGGGTGGCTTGATTTTAGTCATATCTTCTATATCTAAATGATATTATGAAAACTTGTGACCATTATTACATGTTAATGACCTATGAAAGTACTTAATTGAGGAGTGTAAGTTTAGCTATGTAAATGCTGAATATAAACATATAACACGCAACTAAGATATAAAAGCAAACAAACTAATATTTATAATAGGAAATGAAATTAAAGTTAGCTTTAACATTTAGACTTAAACAAGCACATATGAATAATCCTACTTACCTACCTGTGTACCTACCTAAAATTTATAGACCTTTTTTAATCCTTTTATGAATTTTGTTACTTGTGACCCATATGATAATTTTGCAATTTTTCCATACAGGTTATTATAATGAATATATTATAATTTTTTTTCAGTTTCTATTTATCAGAAATTATTCTGGCCTTGGAACACTTGCACAGCTTAGGTATAATTTATCGCGACCTTAAACCAGAAAATGTTCTTTTGGATGCTCAAGGACATGTAAAATTAACAGATTTTGGATTATGTAAAGAACATATTCAAGAGGGTATAGTCACTCACACATTCTGTGGAACCATAGAGTATATGTATGTCAAAAGTCAGTTAAAGTTCTTAGTTGATTCTATATTCACATAAAATATTTATTAACATTTATTTTGAATAGGGCACCTGAAATATTAACCAGAAGTGGTCATGGCAAAGCTGTAGATTGGTGGAGCCTTGGTGCATTAATGTATGATATGTTGATTGGTCAGGTAAGATCACATCTTGATATTTTGAACATATAATAAAATTAGCAATAATAAATAAAATAGACTTTATTCAGAGAAGAGAGTACAAGTACATATTATAGATATTATGAATAGTTGATACTTTTTAAATTTAAAATAATATCCCTGATCTCCATGTGCACCTCCAATTTTCGCCATTGAGATCTATCTAAAGCCACTTGTCCAGTGATCCTAGTGTTTTGCGCAAATCGTCCTCCCGCCTTATATTTTGACGACCTCCTCCTACGCTTGCCAGCCCTGGGGTACCAATATTATACTCCATTTCAGTGTGCTGGACCTTAATAAGTGACCTTGTTCATCTCCTTTTTAATTGGTTGAGACGTAATGTTATGTTGGTTACTTGGGTTTTTAATATATGGCAAAGATGAAAATGTGTTTAGTAAATTAATATGATGGTTTTGTTTCTGATTTTATCTTTGGTTTTGCTCCGAACATACTGCGCTCTATTGTTCGTTTTTCTAGTTTGTCCCTATAATTTTTTTGTTAGGGACCACTTCTCACATCCATATGTTAGACATAGTAGGATGCATGTGTCAAATGTTTTTTTTAAGTATAGCTATATATAAGCACCAGTACTTCTTCCAGCCGCAGGCAATCTGGTCATCTGGTCTTCATGGTTTATTATTTGTCCTAGGTAGATATAGTCGTTAACATAATCAAAACCATATCCATTGATGACTAAGTCTATCTCTTCTGAGTTAGTCATTACTCATTAACTAAACTTACTCTGTCTGCCCGTGACCACGGCTGATGCAACCCAGTCGAAACTTCGGGAACAAGGTATATAGCCGCTTATCCACGCGTTAAGTCCCGTAGTATAACTATTATGTAAACTTAGTAATACCAAAACTGAATTCTTAACGTGTTTTAAATTATGTTGTACTCTAGCCACCATTCACTGGAGATAATCGTACAAAGACTATAGAAAAAATACTTAAAGGTAAATTGATGTTACCGGCCTACCTCACACAAGATGCTCGTGATTTAATAAGACGTCTGATGAAACGTTCAGAGACGCAACGCCTAGGTGCTACCGGCGCGGCGGCAGTGCGTGGACACGCTTTCTTTAAACATGTTCATTGGGATGATGTTTTCGCTCGCAGATTGGAACCTCCTATTAAACCACGTTTGGTGAGATTTTTTTCATAGAAAAACATTCAAATAAATAAAACGCTATTTTCATGCCAGTTAAATATTAACTGCGTAAAGTGATTTTTTTCATCTGTTGATAAGTTCAAAACTAAAGTGTTATTTAAATGTCTTTAAAAATGAACTATCCTTAAGACTTGATCCGAGTGCAAAATTTTATTTAAATTCGTTCAACAGTTTGCGCGTGATCGAGTGTAAAACATAGTATTAATTCTGTTTAAACAGGATAATGATAAAATGTCGCTTTATAGGCCAGTGAAGATGACGTCTCTCAATTCGATACCAGATTCACTCTGCAAACACCAATAGACTCCCCAGATGAATCAACACTCAGTGAAAGTGCTAATCTTATGTTCCAGGTAACCCTTTACTATAAATTATAAGCAAATATTAACTGGTTAATAATAATAATCTAGAAAATCTACTTTCATATGTCGCGATAGAGTTAAATCTTCGTCATTGTGGAAAAAAGAAATTTTATGGATTAATAGTCTTAACATGTAGTTAATAATGTATTTATTTACTAATTTGAAAGAAACATAATTTACAGGCTCCAACTTCCAAGATACGTTACTATATTACGTTTAACTGCCTCGGTGGTGTAGTGGCTAGCATGTACGGCTGCACATCCTGAGGTCCTGGGTTCGAGTCCCGGGTCGGGCCAAGTTTAGTTATTGAGTCTTTCTGTATAGTAAGCCTCAGTAACAGCCCGGA
Source organism: Argynnis bischoffii washingtonia (assembly GCA_033884665.1). Lineage (NCBI taxonomy): Eukaryota > Metazoa > Arthropoda > Insecta > Lepidoptera > Nymphalidae > Argynnis > Argynnis bischoffii. Next base: position 9,823,827 of record CM066616.1, on the reverse strand, counting down.
GTTGGGAAGTTGGCGGTGTTTCACCCCCGTGCCTCGGAGAGCACGTAAAGCCGTCGGTCCTGCGCCTTAACTCTCACCGGTCGTGTCGAGTAGTCGTCCCACTGGAGTATGAGAGTGACAGGAATAGAGAGTGCACTTGTGTCTGCGCGTACACTTGTGCACTATAATATCTCCTGCGCAGTTGGCTAGTCTCAATGAGATTGGCCGCCGTGGCCGGAATCGGTCAGGAGAACATCACTATATTACGTTTAATGAGAATAGGTGGTTTTTACACATTCTTTACAGAATATAAGCAAATGCCTATATTTTTACCAGGCCGTTTTTACCTGCCAGTAGCAGGAGTTAAAGCCCATGGAAAGGGGCAACAAGGGCAAGCTCCCAGTAGTTTTAAAGTACGTTTAAAAATAAGATAAACTATTTGTTTGTCTATTAATTAAAATTTAGCATAGATGCTGCGAGAAATGATATGAAAACTAATTAAAAAAAAAAAAAAAAACTATCACTGAAGTCTATACTATAATGCTTTTATATAGCAACGTTGGAAAGAAATAGACACGAGTAATTTGCCCAAAAGAGTTATCTCGATTTATATTTAAAGGTAAAGATGAAAATGTGTTTAGTAAATTTAGAAGTTATTATTCGGATCTTATAACGAAACTACCTTTTTAGGATACCCTAAGATCTGATAACTAAACTAACATATTAAATACCGAGACTTTTATCTTATATATTTAAACGAGCAATTCTTGTTTATTTATTTATTTATTTATTTATTTATTTATACCAGCGATCTCGGGAACGGCTCTAACGATTTTGCTGAAATTTTGTATATGGGGGCTTTCGGGGGCGAAAAATTGATCTAGATTAGTCACATGTCTGGGAAAACGCGTGTTTTCGAGTTTTCATGCGTTTTTCTTATGCATTATTCTACGCAAAATTTAATCGCGACATCTATACAACTCTCTCAGTAACACTTAGTCACTTAATGTAAAATTATTTTTAAGCCAAATTAAAAAGAAAATTATTCTTATGGCGACATCTATACAACTGTCTCAGTAACACTTAGTCATTTAATGTAAAATATACAATCTTTCAAGAACTCCGAGCGAAGCTCGGTCGCCCAAGTACTTACTATAATTCTAAACAATGAAAAGCTAATAATAGCTTTAAAGGAGTTCTGTGCAATTGGCCCTATAATTTAGATTCGCCCGGAAGAAAGGGATATCTCTTTTTGGCGTTAGATGGCGCCGATTTCATTGTATATAGATCCGTAAACGTTAACGCAATCGGTTAGATAAAAACTGGGCACAGGTAACCCAATAGGTGGCGCTGTGAGTTATGAATATATAAAATAAATCTTGAAGGGCAGAATAGTCTGCGAGGCTGGCATCTACGAATAAATAATAAGTCAGGAAATGTAACTGCGCTAAAAATCTGACCCAACAAAAGTCGTGTCCAAGTAGGCGGGGCTTAAAAGTCGTGTCCAGCGCGTCATCAGTCGGACATTGTTCTTGCAAGCGAGCACATGCCAAATTTTCGCGTACGTTTAAATTTGTATCATTGTAAACTACAGCTGTGAATCATCATGCCAGTATGTGTTGTGAAGTGGTGCAGAACCGATACAAAATTAAAATGTCCAGGAATCACTTTTAACTAATAAGTTGTAGCAAAATTATAGTAATTATTTTCAAAGATGTTCAAATGAGAAATACGTTGTCAAACCGAGATTGCCAATACTATGAAAATGAAGTCAGTCAATTTGTGACATAATTTAGACGGTATTTCTTTTCTTCTTGATAAAATATTGATATGTAAATAAAAAAAATAATAAAGAGTACGTGTATGAATGTGTACACGCGCAAGAAGTAAAACTCCTGTAAGTTATCAGTAATCTTTATAAAATTCAATTTATGTTTTAAATAATTAGGATAGGTGAGATACTAAAAATAACGCATATTAGGCACATTACAATATTATATAAATAAATAATAATAAATAAATAATATATAAAATAAAATTATAATATAAATATATATTAATAATAAAAATATAAATAAATAAATTATAATATAAATTTCAATATTTATTGTGCCTCTACTAGCCGCGCAAAAAGTGATATAAAACTTAAAATACGAGTATATATGAGGAGTCTTTGGAGACTTTTAATATATTTTTCGCTTTGATCTAAAACTTCGGAATCCGTCTTCACTGCATTGCGAAGAAAGATACTCTTTTAAAGTCCTCTAGACAAAAACTTAATAATTTTAATTCTATTTTGCGGCACATAGAGTTCATTGAATTGTAAAAAGTAACCCTATACCTATATAAAAAAGACATTGTAGAATAATATTGTTTTTTAAAACATTGTAAAAAGAATAAATTTATATTATTAAAATAATAAATTGTAATACATAATACATTGTTTTATTATTGGCTTGGTCCGGTCCACTTATTGCATAACATCGTCCACTCCGCTATGACTCTACTGTCATAGCAGCTATTGCAGCACACGCGCAAACCAATCCCTGCTTTTGGTCTAAATGTAAACCAATCATCAAGTATGTCTGTCGGTATGTCGTATTTTGACCATAAGTCATTTTGGTTTGAAGTAGGGCCACTTTTTATGTGGAATTTGTTCTGAATTAGACTTCCTGACTTATTATTTATTTGTAGGCTGGCAGGTATAAAAATAAGAGATATTTTTTCTAATGTTCACTTGTTATTCAGTTTGTTATTCACTTTAATCTTTTACAAAGTATGAAAAGCTCATCTTGTTATGTTTCTAGGTCAATGTTTAGGTGAAAATTCGCCAGATTCCTAAGTGACATTATAAACTATTTTAATTAATTTTGTGGCAATTAAAACAGATTTCAAATAAACACTTTAAAGGTAACTAAAATTAAACTTGAATGTTATTAGAGTCGTTTCTCTAATAACATTCAAGTTTATGAACTATTTTATGAACTCATACATTCACCAACCTACCTTACGATGATGGTGAGGATTTTGCTAAATGTGTAGAATAAATATACATCCACAACTTCAATACAATACTTTCCGTGTAATATCATCAATTTTAAGTACGATTTTGTTTTTAATAAATAAATCATTCAAAAACCATTTTTTCAGGGCTTCACATACGTAGCTCCGTCTGTGATGGACGAGATCCACAAGCCGCGCGTGATCACCGCGCGCTCGCCGCGCCGCCCTCGGCCGCACAACCACAACGCATTCACGGTGCCTCCCGCCTCCACTGCCCACGCACTCTCACACGCTCAACAAGAAGACCTCATGGACGTACAAGGTTTACCTATATAGTGAGTATAATATATATGTATATATATATCGTAGCTAGGTTGGCGTCGGCGCACAAATGGCCTAACTGATCAATCTATATTAAAATTAAACGATGTTTTTTGGTAGGCGCATCACTTGAGAACGGCTGGATCGATTTAACAATTTTTTTTATAGTCGTAACAGTCCCGTACGGTTTTCAGGGAAAATAATAAGGCAAAGTTGCTCACAAAATTGGGGAAGTCCAGAAAAACTGAGTTTTTTTTTCTATACAAATATGTACCTCAAAGATCATAAATAATTTTATTGAAATTAAGGACAGGACATGTCGGGTCAGCTAGTTTTTAATATAAATATTTTTTTTATATTTTAAGTTACAAGGTACACACAGTGTTATAAATGTAATGCGTACATTTTAATGATGTTAACTGTTATTGTACTGATGATACATTTTTATAGATATACCACATTATCTTATTGCAAGGAACTGACACAACTTACATTGTAGGGACTTTACTATCTTTTATTTCATTATCCATCTCAAATATGTCCATCGGATAGGAGATAAATTATTATTATACGGAAATTTTATTGTTGTGTGAGAACTATTTATTGGATTTTAATGTGATAAAAAATAAATTTTATTTTTACATTTAGTGTTAACTTTTATATTTATATTATGTTTTAGGTTAAATTTCTTTAGAACGAGGGGTAATCTCTGTAACTACTGAATCAGTTTTAAAAATGCTTATATTAGTATTGAACAACGAAGGTTATTTTATATTTAGTAAAAACATATTATTTAATAATCTGTAAAAAACCAATGTAGACACTTTATAATTTATAAATATACAATATTCTTTTGTGCATGATAATTGTCAAAAGATTAGGCCACTTTTGCATCGATTGCCTAATGTGTAAATTAGAAAACATATATATTAACCTTAATAACGGAAACCTATGACATGTAAAAATTAAAATTAAAAATTATTGAAAAAATAATAACATATTTATAGTTGGTGACTGTACATGTAAAATGTACTACTTATACATTTTTAGTTCAATTGTATTTAAGAATTTAAATGTACTAATATTAGTTTTTGAGTATGACTATTAAATAATATACAATGAATGTGCATCCTTTTTTTCGACTATTGGTCATAGAGGCCAGTATGACTCATCACAGACTCGGCGTAAACGGATGGTCTCTGTTTACCGCGCAAGACAAATAGCGTAACTATATTATTATTATATACATATTAATATGACGCCTTCTTTTCAGGCCTAGAATAATTTATATAGTTGGCTATTTCATACAAAGGATGAATTCAACTACAAATGCTGCCCATCTAATGTCCGTAAAATAATGGTACTGTTTTTATACAACTATTATTAAATGTACATTTTATACATGTTACCGTTTAGTTTAATGTTTTGGTAGGAATTAAACATGTATTAAAATGTTGTAACTCAACTATTATGAAATAGTAATAATAAAATTAACTTACAATATGCCTTGTTACCATGCTTAATGAATTGAATTAAAAGGTCATTTTTATTTTGTACATTGGTGTTTAATTTAATAGTTGTCATCTGTTTCCAGTGTATAAAAACTAACTATAATAAGCTATCTTTAATATTCTTTGTGTATTTTACACCATAATACGAGATGTCAATAATTCTTTGTATTATGATTTATGTGAATAAATATTGACAGTTTAAAATAATTTATTGAAACTTCCTCACTTTACTGAGACTATAAAGAATTTATCTTAAAAATATAGAAGAAAACTTGTTTTACCTTATTTGATATTTGAAGAAAAAATCACCTCTAAATGAATTATTAAGGCCGGTTGCATATTATAACTTATAAGATTTTTTCGGTCAGAAACTTTCTGACGCCTGTCATGTTTGACGTCAGCGCCTCGGACTCTGATCGGACGTTAGTATTTTTTCTGATCAGAACGTCGGAGGGCGTTCTCTCTCTATACATTTTGTACTAGACCGCACACTTGTCAAAAATTCGCATCAGTCATTATAGAAATTAGAAAGTTTCAACATTCTCAAAGTCCTAGAACACGAGACTACCCACGATCAAAGATCCGAGCCTTCTTGGAACAAAATTAGAATCGAGTTTAGTAAAAATCAACATTCATTGAACATAAAATCAAATTCTAACATCTATAACGTTAATATTAGTATAAACAATTCGTTTATTTAACTCTTATAATCAATGATTCAGTTTTTGGCAGTAAAACCTTATAATTATAAAACAAACTTAAAATTGTGCTTCAAGCAACTGTAACTCCTTTTTTAATGTTTATTTTTGGCTCCCGACGTTTTGAATGCTTTACAGCAATCATGGTCACGGGAGAGACTAAGGTTTTAGTCGTCTCAAAGGTCATTATTAGACATCGGATTATATGCACTATCAAAATACTATTAATTGTTTTTTTTCTCTAAAGTATATAAATATCCACTAAAACCAATAGTTTGCCACGGACCTCTTCCGATAGTCAAAACAGTGTTAATCTATTAAATCATTTTTGTTTTTCAATATTTCCAAAGATTTGCACACAGGAAGGAGTTGAATTCCTTGTCTCTTAACGGTAATCTAATGTAACACGCCTCACATATTTATCTACTGAAATAAGCACTATCAATGAAAAAGTACTAAAATATGCAATAACGCAAAAAAAAAATTGCGTTTTATGCATTTGCATATGGAAACATGCAAATGCATAATATAATCTCATCCCAATATTATTATTGGGAGCCATTTAAGTTGAGCATGAAAGTTTGATATATAGTCATGCTTATGCAAGCTAAAAATAAAGGGTATAGCGAGATTTTAAAGACGCTCTAATTTGTTCAGTTGCTCCTTAGTCACATTTAAATAACACACATCGGCGTAGTCAGGTATGGGGAGAAGGAGCGATTGAGGAAGCATAATCTTGGTTGTAAAAGGGAGAAAAAATTGGAGACGTTTGAGAGAGTGGAAGGATTTTCACTTTATTACAATAAGGGATTGGATCGCCAGAAAACTGGACTTGAGGTATTGAGTTCCAGTCGATTTTGCACCTCAGTCTACTGCTGCCAAAGATTATACATAGTGATTTGGTGGGATTCACAAAAAGGCCGAAAGACTCAGACTGACTTGACTGACTCACTGACTGACTGAACTTCAACAAGGTCCGAGTTTAATGCACCAATAGCCTTATGCAACTCGGTTAGCTCAGTGTCGGTATAACTGTAAGTCATCTGCATACAAATGGAAGGGAGAAAAAATGACTTTTGATATGTTATTAATAAATATAGAAAACAGCAAAGGGGAAAGTACGCCGCCTTGGGGTATACCAGCCGTAAGATCTAACCAATCCGATGATGTATCGTTGGTTTTCACGCACTGCCGTCCGACTTTCCGAAGAGGTAAGAGTGAAACCAGTCTATAACAATAGGAGAAATGTTGACCGCACGGAGAGTTCCAATGAGGAAGTCAAGGTCAACCGAGTTGAAAGCACTGCTAAAATCAAGCAGGACCATCACGGTGAGCTTAGTGTTATCCATTGCCCCACGAATATCTTCCGTAATATTCAGTAGTGCTCCAACCGTGCTGTGGGAAGAGCGAAAACCGGGCATACCTACATGATAAACAAAGACTTACCTTCGATTCGCTTGGGTGCGTCCCTAGGTACCTACGCGGATTTTGTTCACAATTGCATGGATTTTAATATTTTTTGCGCCGAACCTTAATTAATAAAAGTTGCCGAGTTTAGCTGTTATCAGGTGCGCCGGTGTCCAACAGAAGCGCGCCCAGCTTAAGCTAAACGCAGTTTAATATGCTCAACCATATACAGATAGATGTCTCAACTTAATTTACAGCTTCTAAACTGAAACTATCAATTTTTGACTTCGTTGTGTTCATATAAATTTTCAAGTACCTACATGGTCGACCGAGCTTCGCTCAGAGTTTTTTGTTATATCGTATTTTTTAGATAAAAAAAATAAAAACTTGAATAAATATAAAACAAAAGTAAAAACTTTGTATTCCGACCGGGACTCGAACCCGAGCATATGTGTTATCTAACTTGCGCCTTGACCGCTTTACCACGATGCTTACTAAGAAATTATCGGCCATATTCTGCGTAGCATAATGCAAAAGAAACCGCATGAAAACTCGAAAACACGCGTTTTCCCAGACATGAGACTAATCTAGATCGATTTTTCTCCCCCACATACCAAATTTCAGCGAAATCCTTAGAGCCGTTTCTGAGATCGCTGGTATAAATAAATAAAGATATAAATATACAAGAATTGCTCGTTTAAATGATGTTGTGTTCATATGAACTTTCAATCATCATCGTTTTCTAAACTATAATATAATTAACCAAAGTTTCTGCCAAATCAACTGAACAGTATTTTATAGCATTTTTAAAGTTATACTTCTTTTGGCGTGTTATGAAAAATGGACGATGAGTGATTTTTTTAAGATGTGACAGATTTTAACTATAGTATGAAGTTAGTCGTTATTAGTTACAGCGTGAAGCTAATCGTTAAATTTCCCTTTAGAATAGTGAAATGTCTATATTTAAGATATTTACTCCGATATTTCTACGTACATAGTATATACACAACAAGTGTTTTATATCGATAAATATAAAAAATATTATAAGCTTTTATTTAGTTTCACCTATCTCGGTGTCTGTCTGTAATCAAATCTTGCAAGTTAAATTTGACCCACTTCGTCTGATTAAGCTGAAATTAACGTCTCACACGTTTGACTCTCGTGACTGCACGATTTTGTAAATGCCGCCATTTTAAATCTAATATTCCGGACGTTACAAAGTGACGATTTATTATTTCCACAGTGACCCTTACGATATGGATATCAAATGAAAGGGTTTACTGAGAAGAATACGAAAAAAGTAAGAAAATTAAAAAAAAAAGTTAAACATTTAAAAAGACACGCTCGACAACACGTTTTGCTCAGCTTGTAATGACCCTTTTTGCTGTGCCAGCGGTTGCGGGTTCAAGCCTCGCTGGGGGCATACGTTTGTGTGATGAGCACAAATGTACGTTCTTTAATCATTTTTAATATTAATACGTATATGTTTAAAGTTATATATGTGCAATGTATCAACTATCTGGTATCCATAACACAAGCTTACCATAGAACTAGATGGTGATGTGTGTTAATGTCCCAACATTTATTTAAATACTCTAAAAAACAAAGAAGTATAACTTCTTACGTGCGTATATAAGTATACACACACTTTTTTCCTGTAAATGTTTGTTTTTTTATTAAATTTACATAACTTTTTTTTATTATGAACTCATTAAAATAAAACAAATACTAAATGTTAAGTGAAGCTTATCATAAAGTACATTCGTGAAAACCGCACCCAAATCGATTAAGCCGTGTCTGAAATTAGCACACAAACGCACAGACAGACAAAAATTGTATAAATCATTGTTTTGGGTTCTATCGCGTTAATAAAAACCCCCATAATAGTTTTTCTCCAATATCTCCCATGTACAAATACGAGCGCTAGACTAGATTCGATAATGAGAGAGTGGCTGGCGAGTGTGGAGTGCTGCTCTAGCGTGTTGCATAATACAAGTTGACCGAGCGCCAATCGCAATTTTTAAATAAGTTAACACATAATGTATTGTAAAGTAATTCGTAATATTCGTAACCCGATTCAAACATCTTATAATATGCGGCCGGCCTAAATTTGTACCAAAACTTTCTAGTACTTATATGATAACAGAAACAAGTTTAGAATGAATAATATTCATCAATAATACCTACTCTTATATCACAGGTGCAGCAAAAACTATAACAAATAGTAAAAGGATTAGCATCATACAGATTTATTGGAAGGCTATGATATACACATGCTAGCTATCTTAAACACTAAATCTGTTTAGCAGTTATTTTTAGGTTAAGAGATAAAATTAAATATAAAATGTTTCATAAATTGTGTTTATCTTTATTCAACAATAGGTATATTTTATAAACAATTACAAATCATTTAGATTTTAGAGTACTCAATACTTATAAAAAATTGTGCCACTCTGAAGAACTGCTTAAAGCTGTATATAAGTGATTTTACTTCCAAATCAACTGTTTGCATGCAAAAACAACATCTCTTTTTGTGGTTCTTCAACATACTTAATTTTATACTAATGTGGCAGAATTGTTATTACTTTTAAACTTCAAACAAAAAACTTTTATATGTAACAAAATCTTTAAGAATAAAAATTGTTTTCCTTATATACTTATAATAACTAAGAATTAGACATATAATTTACATTTTTTATAAACAAATCAAAATCAGGTTTTTTATAATTTTAAAATTAAAATATAAAGGCCTTATAATTATAATAGTTTTTGACAATCTGAATTGTAACCACTTATATTGCTATAGATGGCTAAAGCTTATGAATAGTTTGGGTTTTTCAAGAATTACCGATAATAACAATAACTTTAAAATATATTTAGAAAAATATATTATGTAAAATCACAGATACTTTTGTTATGTATATTAGTAAAAAATTAATCAAATTAAAATTCTAAATACTTTTATTTTACACAACTACTTGCATATCCATGCAGTTCTCACACATAAAATATATATGTGATTCTACAACTGTAAATTGTACATTGTGACTACATGTAGTACTATGTTGTTCCAACCTTTCATTTATACTCTTCTTGATATCTTGCAAGGATAAATTTGTTTTTATATCAATATTACAGAACTTGCAACACAATTTTTTATCATTCAGCATAAAATTATTTTTTTGACAAATAAAACATATAACACTATCATCTTTTTGCATTAGTGACCAGTCAAAATTTTCACCTTGTGACCTCTCATACTCTTCTATCCACCTGAAAAATTAAGAATACCAAATATAATATAATGGTTGCTTTTTTATTAATTACGTTGCTGCTTTGTATGTTAATTCACAAATACAAGTAAATTATTAGATAGCCGCAAATAGATTGTTTCCCAAGTAAACTTTGCCACCACTTTTTATAATTTAATATTATAAAGAGGTAGAATATGTTTGTTTTTTGAATGCACTAATCTCAGGAACTACTAATCTGATTTGAAAAATTCTTTTTGCATTAGATAGGCTGTTTATTGAGGAAGGCTATAGGCTATATATCATCATGCTACTACCCAAGGGAGCAGAGCAGTAATATAACATATAGTCTATTCCATACTAACCGTTAATAAATGCCCAGGGATGAACCAGAGCAAAGCGAGGGTGAATGTTAAAAATCTAACCTCTCTAGGTGCTGTGGTACAATACAACAGGAAATTAAAATTAAATCTGGAGTACAAAAAATATTTGATGAACTACAACAAAACTAAACATATATAAACAACTTATCATAATGCAGCAAGAGTTTTCAAGATTTATGCTACAGAACCCACTCGCACTTTTCTAATTTTGTATAGTAAATATAAATATTGACTTGCCAATCTAATTCTTCTTGTATTAGTTCTTGTTTTATCTCTTCTAATATTTTTATTTCATCAAGGTCTGTTAAAAATTCATTTTGTATTTCAACACAAGAATTACTAAATGTTCTATTATAAATATCAGTCAAAGTCATTTTAAGATCATTTTCGGGTGCACCACGGAATCTATTAAGAAGCACATTGCGACAATTTTGCACCTTGTTCTTATAATCCTAAAAACAAAGAGAAATCTATAGAAATATTATATTTTATCTAGACTTTATAATAAAGTAATATTTAACCAAAATATTACCTTCCTCATCTTCTCTTTTAATTCAATGGGTGATTGTGTATTCTTAGTTTTAATATTTTTATAAGTTGGTGAAGAACACGCTTTAGGTGAATTCATTATATCGCAAAGTTATAAAAGTAAGGAGTAAATGAAGAAATTAGATCTGAATTCTAAACTAACAAATTACATATAAATAACGAAATATTTCAATTCAATTATTGACTGTGCCTCTCAACGGATTAAAACGTATATTCAATAAAATTATTGATATATATTGGGTAAACTAATTTTCGTTGTGAACGTTTATTAACACAATGTCACAAACTATTTATTTATTAGTCATCCATGTTGTGCACAAAATATTTATTTAAAAATTGAAAAGTACGATTTTGTTTTATAAATTATAAATAATGACCAATGACCATGGATGACAATTGACAGCTGTAGATCTCGTAAACAGATTATGTAAAAATAGGTCCACACGTATGCGTATCTATACTTTTATATGGAGAAGAATTTTGCCTTTTTCTTCCGCCAGATGTCGCGATCACTAGAGACAATCAGTATATTGTAAAGGTCATAAAGCGTGGATGGTTTTTTTTTCATTTTATTTAAAATTTAATAAAAATGACAAATTGTGCAAAGCCAGGATGCAAAGAAAATGGATGTCATTCTTCCCAAAAGACAAAAACTGAAGAAATTGTGGGATAAAGCAATGAGACGACCAAAATTGGCGAAATCATAATGTAGACATTATTTAAAAAAAAGTGATCTTTAAATTCTTAAATCGTCTACAGATGAATATATTTTTTTTATTTTTTGTATTTTTTTACATATCTATTAACTACAGAGTTTCATACAAACTTTCATCCCCCCTTTTTACCCCCGTATAGGATTGAATTTCATAAAATTTAATTGTATTGATAAGTATTAATACCAAGTTTTAAGTAATTCGGATCTTAAATAATTCTTTGCCCATATAAACTTTATTACCCTCTTTTACCTCTTTAAGGGATGAATTTGAAAAAAAATCAATAAAATATATTTCTTACAAGCTAAACACAACTTTCTGTGTACATCTTCTTTTTATTTATTTATTTATGTACCATAAAATATATGCTATACAAAATAAAGTAACAGAATGGCAACAAAGGATAACTTATCTCTTTAATAGATTTATTCCAGAAACCCTTCAAAAGTGAGAAAATAAGTTAATTTAGAGCGGTGTAGGTACAGTACAGAATTAAATGGTATAAACTTAATAATAAAATATAACAACTAAATATTATAATCATACAAAAATAAATATATTTATATACACATACATACATACAAACATATATACTTACATATACCTACATACTTATATACTATAATTTATGTCTGATTTGATAAATAGTGCTGTTTAATTCTAAATTTAAATGTAGTTACAAGGATCATCTTTGAAAATATAATCAGGGAGTGAGTTCCACAATCTTGCTACTATAACAGAAAAAGATTTTTCATAGAATATTATATTGTAGTGAGGAACCACTAGCTTGGGTAATTTGACACAAGGCCGCACTGGTTTGCTTTTAGGGGGAACTAATATAAAGCGCTCACTTAAATAAGAGGGTTTTTTATGATGTTCAGTGACAAACGAGCAGTCAGACTACCTAATGGAAAGCAGTACCTATCGCTCATAGCCCCAACGGTTCATGCATTTAGGTTTTATGTAACAAAAATACAGGACAGCAGGTGCGTTGTCACTGTGAGGACTAAGATGATATACCTCTTACTTGTAATTACGCTGGCTACCTTATCCCTCAAACTGAAACACAACAATGCAATTATTGTTGTTTGGCGGAAGAAATAGATAAGGAGGTGGTACCCATCCAGTCGGACTCCTCAGGCTTGACAGAGTCCTACCACCGGTAAACATTCATCTTAAGAATGACAGTTTCATACACTCTTTAATCTCCTATTTTAGCCACTTAGGAAATGAATTTCAAACAATCCTTTCTTATCGGGTGCCTACATAATATAAGGAATACGTTTTCCAAATTTTATGTTTCTACGACTAGTGGTTTAGGCTGTGTGTTGACCCATCAGTCAGTCAGGACCATCGCAGGATGCACCTCTTCTTCTCAATTCTTACTTCAACTGGTTTAACTTCCAGGTTCTAATACATTGCACAAGTGAGATGCGAAATAGAAACAAAAAACAGATATAAAAGAGATATCACAATAAATTATTTAACCTCAGATTGAATATGACGTGATGCGCTCTCTTTTCGAGAAATCTTTTCCATTCTCGTGCAATCCCGATTTTAATCGACTTCAAAAAAAAGAAAGTTGTCAATTCGACACGTTCATATGTATGTAATATTATTGAAACTGCAAAATATTCACATATGATAATTTATTAGGATTTCAAAATAAATATACAAAATTTTATAGGTGTATATATTCTACGTATACATATACTACGTATGTTTGTCCACGCATTTCTCCGATAGTAGTATTGGGATCGTAAAAATTATTTCAGATTTTACTTAAAATTAAAAATTACGAAATAAAAAAGTAATTAGAAAAAATTAAACCGATTTCAAAAAAATATAATAATAAAAAATAATTGAACGGGGGTTTTCATTTACTATAGATACCTAATCAGATATTTTTGAAGTCGGCGCCAGCCGATGCAATGCAAAGCAAACCTATTTTGATAGGTACGTATAAATACATTATCTACGTCACAAATTGATTTATAATATTTTAAGTTTTAACTATAATTAGAGTTCATACCTTGTCATATTTACCTATTAGATTTTCATATCTTAAATTGTATTAGGCTGAAGCCGATTTGTATAAAATATCTGATTAGGTATCTATAGAGATAAGTAAAATTGGAGTGTCTGTTTGTAATATTAAAATAACCGCTTTTTACTAAATGCTTATGGATGTATACACGGTACATATACCAAAACAACAATTTTTAAAAATTTTTGTCTGTCTGTCTGTCTATCTGTCTGTCTGTCTGTTTGTTCCGGCTAATCTCCGAAACGGCTGAACTGATTTTGACGGGACTTTCATTGGCAGATAGCTGATGTTATAGGAAGTAACTAAGGCTACTTTTATTTTAGAAAAAGAATCAGTGTTCCGCGAAAAAAATTAATACCCATGAAATTGTGAACAAAATCCGCGTACGGCGTACGCACCTGAGCAAAACGAGGGTAAATTGTTATATAATTTAAATGAATATCTTAAGAGTAGCAAGCTACTATTTATGTATACCTAAATATAGCTAACCGTGAAAACGTATCTAGGGACGAACGCGAGCGAAGCGAGCGTGAGTCGCTAGTAGTAAATAAAAACCCCCGTTCATTCGTTATTTTTTACTTTTAGTGCCTGGAAGTTTTGTTTTTTGAAGTCGGTTTATGTCTTACTAGATCAGAGTAATATAATATTATATAAATTAGTGTAGACTGTAGTCCTTAACATTATATAATTGTAATTATTTAAAAATACAATTAAAATCATTATTGTGTTCATAACTTAATAATTATTGGTAAACAAAACCTATAAATAGCATTCAATTATTAAAAATATAGTTTTTGGATAACATTGATGACAATTTAAAATTGAAACTTTGTAAGCCCATAAATTTTACATTGTCTAATAAAATAACATTAATTGTACATTTTATTTAAGGTGTAATATTATATTTTAAATTTAGTCTTCACTATTTGCAACTTTATTGAGGCCAAACAAAGTTTATATACTAATTACTAGCAGGAAAGAGCCTTTTTTTTAGCTCATCGTCAGGCTTATAACTTGTTTAGTCCCAAAAAAAAAATTAAAATATTATTACCAACTTAAAAATAATAATAACGTAATTTGACAGTTTTTTTTTATTAAAAGTTGAATTTGAGTAATGAGTACAATAAAACATACATAAATATTACCCAAATTTTTTCAATACTATTTAGTTGTTTATGTTAAGATGATAATGTTTAGGATCTATGTTTTTACTTCGCAGCAGCAACATTCATACGAAATGTCAAATAGAATGTAGATGGAAATGGAAAAAAACAATGTGAGTGATAAGTGAAAATATGGCCAAGTCTAAAAGTTGAGAGTTATGAATAGTTGACATTTAGAATATTACTATTAACCTTTATTTTTAAGTAACGAACAAAAAAAATAATGACTCATGTCCAGAAACATCAGAGTCGTCCAGGCAAGGAAGCAATACATTCTGGACACTTTATGGTATCGCATTTTGAAGCTGAGGATCAGGATGATTTTGATGACCTAGCCGTCCCTGTACCTGATGAGGAACAAAATATACCTAAAGAATCAGCAGTTGCAACATATATTTTGCCTGTTACGTCTGAGATATTTCAACGTTCTGATAAAGAAGAAAGTAAACAACATCAACATCTTTCTATAGAAATATCTCTAACCAAATTATTCAAATGTATGACTTTGGCATACAGGTGAGTGAATATTTTCATTTAGTAGACTATTTATTAGGGAATTATTTAACTAAAGTGTATGGATCTGTTAGTATCAACTGTTTTTCATGAAAAACATCCATTCTATAATTTTGTTTTTCAAATCTAGCTTTTTTATATTTCATAATTTTAAACACTCGGTTGTTGAGGTCAGAAAATTTATCATAAGATGTAATGTGTGTGTAAGTCAAAGATACTAATAAGATACTAATTTTCTTATAAGCTGTCATATAATTGTTTTCAAAATACAAGTCAATTTTTTAAAAAAGAAGTTTCTGAGAATGAGGAAACACTATTCTGTAGAGCTTACTTTGCAAAGATAAGATGAAAGGTCATCATAGCCTGTACAGAAGACAGGTCACATTACATGATAACATAGTCTGTAATACTTAGTTATAAACATCATTCTGTATAAATTATTTTGATTATTTTTATATATTTTAATATTGTCTTAAATTATATTTAAAAAATAAATAAATATAAGAAATTATTCATTTATTATCACTTAAAATAATAGTATTTCTTATATAACATTATTTTGGTTTAATTAAAAGTAATAAGTTCATATATAATAAATATTTTTTCTTTTGCAGATGTTAGAATTTTATCTTAGAATTATTACCCTTCTCTGTAATTATTTTTATGATTCAAGTTGAGGTATGAAAAATGGGGGAAAAATAAAAAAAATTGCCTTGTTTTATTTCTATTATTTTCAAGCAGGAGATTAAAAAGTAAACATTGAAAATAAAATAAAAAATGGCAATTTTTATAAGCAAGCTTGAATATTTTTTCTGAATACTATATAAATTTTTATTTGAATTTAACAAATTTAAAAAAATAATTTGAGACTGAGTACTAATTTTACTCATACGTATCATAAAGTTATTTTATATATTTTAAATTCTTCAACATTATATTTTAAACATTAAGCAACAACCAACAATACTTATGTATATTTAGAGTGGTAGAAATAATGATAAGATATAGTCAGGTTTCCTTCTTATCAAATTGTTATTTATAATAAGCTTAAGATCATTTATTGATAGTGACAAAAGATAAGAGGGCTTACCAAATGCTCACACATGCATTGAGTTTACCCAGTACAGTTCTAATGCTGAAGCTGTACTTGTAATTTAAGTCTGTGAATTATTTATTATACTATTATATTATAATGACTAATTTAAATCCATTCAAGTCAAAAATGTTTCTTATGAACTCAAGAACTTTTATAGTTAATTTAATAATGAAAGTGCTATTATCAAATAATAGTTTGTGACATTCAAGTTCATGGAAATAATGGTGAGTTTTTTGATTTGAATTTTTTGTTTTTAATTTCTCAGACAAAAACTAACATCTCCTAAATGGAATCGTTTCAAAGGTATCAAACTCCGGTGGAAGGACAAAATAAGATTGAACAATGTCATATGGAGGTGCTGGCACATGCAGTGTAAGTTTTGAAATTTAAATATTATACTTAACAGCTATTTTTGGTAGGTACAATGAAAATAAAATTCTTTTACATATATGTGTATAATATTGACTTATGCTTTACTTGATCTCATAGACTGATTGCTTTGATTGTGTATTTATTTGTTGTTGACAGAGTATTGAGTCATAGCTATATTATATGTAATGTCTTTGTGTGTGTAAAAAACATGTAAAGGTGCTCTCAATTTGGTGCTTGCTATTTCTTTCGGCAGATTTCTTACTTCTTTGTGGGTCAGGCTTTGAGTTCCATGCAAAAAGAAAAGTCATGGCTCTATAACTAAACAGCTCTAGATAATTAAGCAGACTTTTTAGTTTAGCAGTGCTATTACTTATCTATATGACCATAATTTATCATCTTGATGTATACCCTAGGGCCAGGAAAAATCTGCATAGATATCAATGTGATATGTTATAAATTTTTAAGATCTCAGCAGAGTTAAGTGATACTTGGAATAGAGATTATAGCTTATATCATGGGTCAACAGCTAGGCTTTTATTTGCCTCACAGTATGTACTAACTGGTAAATTATATATATTTTGTCAATAAATGTTAAAGGCATATTCTTATTCTTATCTGTACTATAATAAAGCAGTAACTTAGCAAAATCTGTACATGAAATATTAAAAAAAAAATGACTAACGTATTATGTATACAATATAGACCCCAAAACAATAGTTACTAAATTTTTTGTCTGTTTGTCTCTTTGTCTGTGCGAAAAAGTAATGAATCGATTTCAATGAAATTTTGTGAAGTGATAGCTTATTATTCGGGTCAACATTTAGGATGCCATTTACTTCATGAAAATCTTTCTTTCCCACGGGAAATTGCAATAACTGGTTTTATCGAGTCCTCTTTAGAAACCTTCCGCTGGGTAAACCTTAAGACATACATCAAAACAATGTGCTAAAAAATTATATATCTTGAAAAGGCCAACAGAAAAATCTGCAACAGTATATGTCTATCTCTTAAGGTACACTCGCAATACCTATTCTTATCTATACCTATAATAAAACTAACTAAGTCAAATCGATGTGCGCGTTTCACGCAAAAAGTATTGAACCGATTTTAACTAAATTTTGATTTGCTGGTCTAACGATGATGATAGACCAGCACCACAAGAAAATCCAGCTTCATATATCTATACTATATAAAGTAACTCTGTCTGTGTTCCTGTCCGTCATCTTTTCACGCTTCACCGTTGAACCGATTTAGATGAAGTTTGGTATGGAAATAGTTTGAGACCCTGGTAATGACATAAGATAGTTTTCTTCCCGGAAAACATATTATATATAAAGGGGTGAAAAGGGTGGTGGAAAATTGGATGGGGAAGCAATCATTTCTCAAGTAAAGGATATATATATATATATATATATATATATATATATATATATATATATATAAATTTTTATATATATATATATAATATATATATATATATATATATATATATATATATATATATATATATATATTATATATTATATATATATATATATAAAAATTTATAATACTTACCTACTTTTCTATACCTGTTTTTGTTTTCCTGGCTCCTGACCTTATCTGTGCTTTCGAGCTAAGATTAAGGTCAAGAGTAAGCCCATTTCTAATAATAAAAAAACCTATACTACCACTTAAAACGTACCTAGGGACGAACCCGAGCGAGGCGAGGGTGAGTCGCTATTAAAAAATAAAGTTGAATAACTTAAATAGTCAATATTATATAACCAATAAAATTTTAATGTAGTGTGTTGATTGCTAAAACTTTTTTGTTGTGACTTTGGACTTTGATCTTTCTTCAAAGAGATTTGTATAATTTAGAATTTATTTGCATCCTAATTATAATTATAAATTCCTTATATTGATATTATTGTGATCTAATTTTCAATTTATGGGGTCGTCTACCTACAAATATATCAGTGATAAATGTTGCGAGTCTGTTACACAACTGATTATGGGTTGCGATGTCGCCCTAATACTGATAACATCATCGATCGTCAATAGCATAAGTAGTATTCGAATCAGAACATAAATATTTTCTGATGCATTGAATATTTTTATGGTATTTGACAATTTTTACTAGATTTTCCTTTAGCTTGTAAAACAGTGTGCTCATTAAATTAACTTGATAGATGTAAAGAAATTCAGCCAAGTTTTAATATAGATTGATTACCTGTTAAAATTAACACCCTATATATTTAAATATTTGCAGCCATGATTCTTTACACAAACATGCTATAAGTTTAACTTTTGATATTTCATTTGTTATATTCCAAGTATTCATAATAATTTTTCAAAAAATAACAATCGCGAAATATTAAAATTTACTAAAACATATTTGCAGTTGCCTGCAATTTTGCGTGTGAACATTTCCATGTATTCTCTTTATACATACATAAGTATGGATGTATACTAATGTTACAACTAATTTCTAACTTTTTTTTCTGCCTCTCAAATTAAATCCAAACAGTCTTTTTTCATTTATTCCATTCTTTTAATGAGAATTGCCCAAATATAAATCGTTTGCTTATTACCCCACTATGTTTCCCAGTGTCTGGTTTAATAAAGCTATGCAATAGGTTCCACTTTTCACATAATCAACTCCTTTGAAAACACTTACAAGTTGCAGCCAAATTCTCGTGCACAATTAAAAATCTTGTCTAGATAAATTAAAAAATATATAGTTACATTGGAATTAAGCTAGTTCGATAAAGAGACTGTATTCAGCCCTTTTTAACGTACCACTGCTGGGCACGGGCCTCCCTTCAATACGAGGGCGATCAGGCCATAGTCCACCACGCTGGCCCAGTGCGGGTTGGCGGACTTCATATGTCTTTCGAAAACTTGCTAGGTTCTCTCAGACATGCAGGTTTCCTCACGATGTTTTCCTTCACCGTAAGTCAAGTGGTAATCAAGTTAGAAATGATTCGCACATGAAAATATCAGAGGTGCGAGACCCGGGATTTGAACCCGCGTCACTCGGTTACACAAGCGAGCGCGTTACCACTGGGCTACCACTGCCATCCACTGGGCTACCACTGCTAAAGAGACTGCCACATTGCATACATATGTATAGCCACACCACAAAACCAAAATAAACAGTATGTATTGCAAAAAATATTATATGGACTGGTAGTTTTTCCTACTAGTGCATTCTAATATAAAATTCTTTTGTTTAATAAATAGAGCGTTATACTACTACATCCATACTATTTATAAAACTACATAATTATTAATTATATAGAGTATGAATATATCTGCTTTTGTTAGTATTCAAAAAAAAATCTATTTGGGTGTTACATGTACCCAATGTTACACAATATCTGTACCATTTATCTGGAGTCTATTTTTATGATTCTTTTTTAAATTATTTAGTATAGAGATTTATTATTTTAATGTACTTTTAAATTTTTATGTTACAGTCATAAAGAAACAAAACACTTTGGTATGCCAGTTCGCATCCCCGCTGGATGTTGACACACATGTGAAACCAGAGGTAGAATAGCAGTTAGTTTTATAACTAAACAAATTTTTAATTTCTACAAATTTATGTATATACTATGTTACAGACAACAATACTTGAAGGAAAATATTGGAAACGAAGAGCCGAAGCAGTAATAGCCGAATATAAAAAATGGCGTATGTTTCATATTATGAGACTCCTCGGCAAGGGGGACACCTCTGTCCAGGACTCGGTAAATAATTATTTACCTCGTTAAAAATACTCAATGCTTTTTTCAATATATAGATTTAATTATTACTATAGTTCCGAAGTATTTTCTTGCTCAGTATCATACAATAAAAAAAAAAGATGATGAATGCAATTTGCAGATGTCAAAACTATGCGGTTTTCAGATGTCGGACATGGACACAGTGGAGTCCCAGTGCAGCGACTTCGCCGCGAACATGCTCACCGACGAGGACTATCTCAACTTCATGAGTGACACACTCTTTTCAACCATCACAAATCATCAACCTTTCGCTTTCCCAGATTGCAGGGAAATCGGTATTGCTATTTACTTCAATATCAACAAATGATACTTATTCCAATCAAAATCAAAAAGCTATATTTCTCATTTGTATATGTTGACTCATAATTGCTTTCGATTTTAGCCAGAGGTGCAAGCTTAGCTGATTTCATTCAACCAAGCTTAGGTCCTCTGCAGCCAAATCTTGATGATTTTATGGACACATTGGAACCACTCCAAGGTACGTTAGATTAAGACCGTTTACGTGCTACGTATTTGTGACGAGTGACAAGCACTTAACAATGTTCTCAATCGACAGATCTTCTTTCCTCTTCTCGTTTGCCGCCCGTACCCGAAGAGCCGACGATTTCTTCCGAAGATACCTTGTACAGGAGTGGAATGTCAGTAGATACGTACAATCCTCAGAACTATATTACTGACAGTCAAAATTCTACAACAGTCACAATGCCTACCAGTCAGATGACCATTCATGGTATTTGCGCTAACTTATTTTTTTTAAAGGTTGCATTCAAACCTCGTATAACCATAAACATAACCTTGCTCTGTCTTCAGGTACTAGTAACAACACGCAAATAATGTCGATGCCTGATCAAAATAAGAATACAGAGCAGCTTAGAATGTATGACAATGGACGATTGTTCAATTCAAATGAGATTCCCAATAATATGCTGGCCACGCAGGACATGATGTCTTCCTTCACACAGTCCGCCTACGAGCAGAGCTCTGAGCAGTTGCAGGCCGGCGCGTATGCGGGCAAGGCGCCGCGTGTTCAATACGTTAACACGCAAACCAAAATCATTCCTCAACCGGAAGTTTGCTACCCCAAATATAACACTAGTGCGTATCATATATATGATCCTCGTATACCTTTATTGTGATGTTTTTAATGTTGCCATATTTCACAGCGCTCCCGCCGTCACAGACTGCGCCGGAGACGGTGTCTCTCCTGCAGCAGCCGGTCCAGAATTCGAAATATGCTTCAACGGTAGTGCTTCAAGGGCGGAGTGGGTACAGTCGAGAGAAGCCGCGCTCTCGACTGAGTCACTATCCTAATCAGATGGCGAATAACCACTATCAGAGCTACTCGCCCCTGCAGAGCCCTGTACAAGTATCGCCTCAAGGGTTCGAGGCGCGCCCCGCCGTGAGACACTCGCCGCCGCAGATGCAATACTTGCAGCCAAATACTGTCGACTATAAAGCGAATTCACCAAACCCCTTAAACTCTCGCTCATTCAAGTTACCGTCTCCACCTTTGGTTCCGGTTACTACGCAGCAGGTGATCTGTGACATTCTAAATATTTTTTGTGTATGTATTAATCGTGAGGTGATATTATGTTTGAATTGTTTGTGTCTAAATTTACCATTTGTTCTTTTAAATCTATGTCTAATATCATGAGAAGAGCACGATCCTAGAAACATTAATTTTCACAAGCTTAAACCACTCTGCTATCAGAGAAGTATCAGGAACAACCCACCTCTTATTGCATCTCTTAGCTTCGCCCGCCTGAATTTTCAGATACAAATCGGGGGGAGCAATACAAATAGTTATTCTATGACTATAGGTGCAAGTGTCGGTGGGCGTGGGCGTGGGCGTGGCGAGCGGCGTGTCGACGGGGCCGAGCCTGCG
The DNA here is from genome assembly GCA_033884665.1 of Argynnis bischoffii washingtonia. Taxonomy (NCBI): domain Eukaryota; kingdom Metazoa; phylum Arthropoda; class Insecta; order Lepidoptera; family Nymphalidae; genus Argynnis; species Argynnis bischoffii. The sequence continues at coordinate 9,801,166 of CM066616.1, read as the reverse complement.
CAACAAGGAGCAGTACCGCTCGCACAGCCTGCCGCTGGGCGCGCAGCTGGGCGCCGACTGGGCCGTGACTGCGCCTGCCCACCTTGCGCATGCGCCCGCCACGCACTCGCCGAGGGTAAGTACCTAATATAGTAGTAATATGTTATTCAGCTCTTTTACGCCCACTATTGGGTACGGACCTCCCGATAAGTCAGACCATAATCCACCGCGCTCACTGAGAGCATGAACATGTTTGCGGACTTCACATTTCTCCTGAACTAGTTAATTTTTTCGAATATGTAGGTTGTATGGTGGGATGATATTTTCTTTTACCGTAAGACGACTGATAGTCGTGTTGGAAATGATTCTCAAATGAAAATATCTGAGGTTCGAACTCGCATCAGTTTTCCAAGAAGCGCTTTATTCTTGTTAAATATGATTATAACTTTATAACGAATTTCTTTTGATTTTAGGTAATTGTACGCAATAAATAATAATATATACATATGAATAGGATAGTATGTACATATATCTTGCTAAATAATTAAGGGTCAAGAAAATATCTACTGTAAAAATGAATGAACCGGAAGAAAATCAAGTGAACTACACTAGCTAGAAATAATATACTATGAACAATACGCACATAAAACTTTGTTTAATTTTTTTTAAAGGACTATGTATGAATTAAAGTAATTCGTAACAGACACGCGAGGCGCACACGGGGGCGATCCGCATCAGGTCGCGGTCGACGTCCAGCGGGGTCCCGGGCGAGGGGTCGGGGGGTGCAGGGGGTGCGGGGTCAGGTGGCGGTGGTGCGCGCCGCCCGCACCCCCCGCCCCTCACCAGCGTGGCGTCCGAGCCCACGCTGCCGCAGGCCAGCGTCATGCTGGCGCAGCTACTGTCTGCACAACACTGTTCGTATAATTTAACCACTGTTATAAGAGCGAAAGTTTGTTAGTGTGTGTATGCATGTTCATGTTTGTTACTCCTTCGTGCTGAAATGACTGGAGGGTATTGCGTGAAATTAAGTACACAGATAGATTGTGACCTGGAGTAAGGTAAGATATAGGCTACTTTTAGAGATTGCTAGTGTATTCATATTTAATAGCGATTAACAAATACCCTACTGGCTAAAGGATAGATCAAAGTATCCGCAGATAATTAAAAGAACGAAATTTCTAACTGCCACACTATTATTTAGTTTGCCTCTTCTTCTTTACATTTCGTCTTTCATTTATAATTTTATATCTGCATTAAAAAGTGGATATGTTATTTATTACTAGGCTTAATTTTTGTTTTAAAAGTATTAAATAATTGAATTGAATTTTTCGATTGATTCACTGATAAAATAAATACCGAAAAAATATAGATATCAACTATATCTGTACTACTTAATTTTTTAGACCTAAATAATAAATGTATCATAACTTTTTATTTTTAGCTCAAAGCTTGTACAAATTAAACAATAGTGTAGAAGATGGATCCGGAGTGAGTGACCCAACCAAGTCCCCCATTCCCCGGGGACAGCCTTCACCCATAGGCAGCGATATCATATCACCGCACCATGTGAGCATATATTACATATTCTATGTTATTAGCTATCACTCTTAATGTATTTATTATTTTTAACGCTTTTTAATTCACCAGGCCTCACGGGTTCGATTCCTGTTCGAGTTTTTGTAACTGGCGTACAAATGTTTTAGTTTAAGTGACCGCGTTATAAATCAACGTCAGTCGGAATGGAGATAACTTATATCCTAAAATAGCACATAGCGTATATTTTATTGACGACAAACCCTAACCTCATACAAAGAGCAGTATTTGATGTAAAAACGAAATTGGGAATCTTATCGTGAAATAATATTTTTTTTGCCTACTCTGCAAGGTAAAAGCAAAAAGCTACATATTAGATGAATGGATTGCACATTTCAGTAAATTAAAATAGCACTTTGTTTATATCTACGTCCTGTTCCTTGACCACTTGACCGCTTGACCTTTGGTACATGGACTACATGGGCTACTACAGTGAGGTCATTTCATCATTTCGTATAAAATGTGTAAATAATAATTGATTAACACATTTTATATGTACGAAAGGATTTTTTATTATTTAAAAAAAAACGGAGTCATGTGGCATAATATATAATAATAATGTTCTCCTGACCGATTCCGGCCACGGCGGCCAATCTCATTGAGACTAGCCAACTGCGCAGGAGATATTATAGTGCACAAGTGTACGCGCAGACACAAGTGCACTCTCTATTCCTGTCACTCTCATACTCCAGTGGGACGACTACTCGACACGACCGGTGAGAGTTAAGGCGCAGGACCGACGGCTTTACGTGCTCTCCGAGGCACGGGGGTGAAACACCGCCAACTTCCCAACTCCGGGCTGTTACTGAGGCTTACTATACAGAAAGACTCAATAACTAAACTTGGCCCGACCCGGGACTCGAACCCAGGACCTCAGGATGTGCAGCCGTACATGCTAGCCACTACACCACTGAGGCATAATACATATACATATATGACTGTAATAATATTGGTCATCCAATGCTTGATTTCTCACCAGTCGTGTCGAATTGTGTGAGTGAAAAATGGAGAATAAACTTGTACTTGCGCACACACTTGTACACTATAATATCTCCTGCACAGTTGGTTAGTCTCTGGGACAAAGGCTGCCATAACCGAAATCGGTCAAGAGGACATTATTATAATATTTACAATAATATACTCTTAATTATCTCCGTCATTAAAATGTATAGCCCTAATCGGGTAAGATCAGTGGTGATAATGGTAATTTAACTTGATATCTATAAATAAGGATTTCATATATTTTTTTCATAATATGTCTCGGAAAGAAACTAACTGTAGTAAAATCAATTGTACTCAAGGTTTCACATTTCCTCTAAATTGATCACTCGTTGCAAACAGGCTCTCGTGATATTTATTCATACAATAGTTATAATTCGCATTACAATGTCTGAACACATTACTAGAGTATATATAAATCTTCACTATATGAGTATGTTTGTATAGGCTGCTACTAATTTCTTCGTAATTAAAGATATTCAAGTTAAATTTTACGCATATTATCTATTTATCAAATTTAACATAATAGTAAATGTATCTATTATGGTACATGTTTATGAAAAATAATATTCATTCATTATTTTTTTATGAATGATGACCCTATCATTTTATTTCATTAAAAGTTGAGTTCAAATAATTAGAAAGAAAGCATCCTTATAAAGTTGCTTTTTTGCTTAAATGTTTTTTTTAATATAACACTGTGTAATGAACAATGAGATTTTATTATCTTGATCTATTATTTTACATTAAAATTAATAATAACCAGTATTTTATGAGTATTTAAATAAGAGTGTAAACAACAACAGTACATAACTATATAATAATGTATATAGTAAATATTTTTTATATGAACAAACGAGTTGAATTATACGTAGCGAAAATGTTGCGTGTTGGAGTGCGACGTACTAATTGTCTGAGCACGACATGCGTGTGTGATACGACGGTCAAATCAACCTTTCAAGTAACACAAAATGTAATATATATATATAGATATATATCTCTTATCTGTATAAAAATAAATATCTTCATATATGTATTAAGGTTATAATAGCGAGGTTGCAGTACTCGAAGGCAAACTACTGTTATCATTTACTGAACTAAACTGTTAGCAGAATCGCAAATAAATGATATTTACCGTATTGTTAATTTCTATTTTTTTATTATATATCACGCTAAAGGGGTGTGTTAGAGCGACCAAATGCTCTTTCTATACGAGACTTCGTTCCCACGTACGTTATCTTTATTAAAAATAAAACGTCTGTTGTTACTATCTATTAGTCTGGTGGGTTTCTGCGTTTAATAAACGATTGATAAGATGAAGATAGTCAACGAGGGAGTTACACTCAATATATTTTATATGATTTTAGGTTTTTTATTACACGCATATTATGTCAACGCAGTTTCAAGGCTATCAATGTAAATATATTTTATATATAAATTACAAACGTATAATGATGAAACATTTGTACTACTATTTAAGAGGTTATGTTATATTTAACTTTAATATTTTTTCCTCATAAAATAAAACAGATTATATAAAACACGTGTCATTCAATAAATAAGTCATTGCCTATACATATAGTTGACCCAGATTCAGTTCATGATTAATTAGGACAATTGAACTAAAGTATATTTAAAGTATAACATAATTTAGATATAAAAATATTGGGACTACATTTTAATCATACAATATCTTTTATTGCGTTATCTTCAACAGTTTAGATGTAAAATATGTAACGATACACTGTATTACTAGCGACTTACCCTGTAATTTCCGTATGTTTGAATTTTGAATAGTGGTTTAAATATATTAAAATTATCATAAAAGAAAATGGAAATGCAATTTTAAGTCAATTATATGTAGCAATATAGGCAGTGGTAGCCCAGTGGTAACGCGCTCGCTTGGGAAACCGAGTGAAGCGGGTTCAAATCCCTGGTCTCGCACCTCTGATATTTTCATGTGCGAATCATTTTCTAATTTGATTACCATTTGCCTTACGGTGAAGGAAAACATCGTGAGGAAACCTGCATGTCTGAGAGAACCTAGCAAGTTTTCGAAAGACATGTGAAGTCCGCCAATCCGCACTTGGCCAGCGTGGTGGACTATGGCCTGATTCCCCTCGTCTTGAAGGGAGGCCCGTGCCCAGCAGTGGGACGTTAAAAAGGGCTGAATACATATGTAGCAATAGCTTACATTTGATTACAAACTTTTAAATAATTATTACAATATGTAATTGTAAGTCTGCCTAAAAAACCTTAAGAGATTATATGTATACGAGGAATGTATGTTTAGATCTCCCCCAATTCTATGACACAAAACAATTTTTTTTATGGTTTTTTTTTATTTCAAAAACATGCCAGCCCTATCATACTTCAATCTAAATAATTTTATAAAACGCTCCGTAACAGTATTATATACCATCTTAGCCTCGTCAACGTTTAGCGTTTATATTACCTGATACATTCCATAATAAATGTTAGAAATTTTCAAATAATTAACATTTTCTTAAAAATAGAAAACTATTCATGGCACGTGTACGGAACGCAATATTTGTGCTATTTTTTAATTATAGTTCTATTACTGACAATCCATATCATATCATCAAACAATATTATCTCTATTTATAATTGTATGTAATTCGCCTAAAACAATTTTTGAAAGATCATAAAAATGAATACATTCAATGTACAAAATGTCCGCATTAAAACAATTTGTAAGTGATAATAAAAATGAACACGAGCCATGTGCAGTCCCGTGCGCAGTCGCTGTCCCCGCCCGGGTCGCCGGGGTCGGAGCGCGGCGGCTCCCCGCGCGATGCCCGCGAGGCGCGCCGCACGCACCTACACGCGGAGCAGAAGAGGCGGTACAATATTAAGAACGGCTTCGACACGCTGCAGGCTCTCATACCTCATCTCAATGCTAATCCTGCAGCTAAGGTATACATATCTACACTAAAATTATAAAGTAGGTAGTTTTATGCAAAGTTTTTTTGTAGGTTTGGATGTAGGAGTTAATCTCTGCAACTACTGATCCAATTTTGATTTTTTTTTTCACTAATAGTAAGCTACATTACTGCCGAGTGAACGAACCTTTGCGAAGCGAGGTCATCTAAGCGAAGTCTAGTCATTTATTTAAAAAGAAAAAATAACGGTGAAATACATAATATAAGCTTTTATGGAAAGTTAAAAAAAATGGCTAACTATATATAACTATCTAAACTATTCATCTTTTTACGCATGTAGTATTAACAGATGAATTAATTAAAATATATTTATTACGTATACTTTTGGTATCTATTTCTGATTAATGCTATCTATAATTTATTTGAAATATATTAATAGAAAAAATGGGTTGGGCCACTTGGCACTCATATTCTGATTTGCCATAAGACGTCATATAATTATCAAAAACTTAATGTGAGTATTTTGCAGGTAATGTGTAAGTATAATATATGAGAATTACATTCGTTATAGTTTCAAATACTAAATTCTAAAATAGTACTAGGAAATTTGTTGTACTTCTTTAATTTAGGTATCCATACTAATATTGTAAATGTCTGTAATTCCGTCTGCCTGTTTGATAATTTTGTTTGATGAAATTTGGCAAGTATATAAATTGCAGCATGGGGACAGAAGTAGGTTAAACAAATCTGTATCTTGACTTTATAATGGCATATTATTTCTTGATATGTCAACATCTCTCTTTTTGTAAGGCTTTGTTTTAAAATATTAAAATATTTACTCCACAGATTAGTAAAGCTGCGATGTTGCAAAAAGGTGCCGAATACATCAAGCAGTTAAAGGCAGAGAGGAACCAAATAAGAGAAGAAATGGAAAGTTTGCGACAGCAGATTGAGTGCTTAAATAATTCCATTTCGTAAGTGGTTTTAAGTGAAGTTCTTTACTTGTTTGATAATTCTATCCAAATAAGTTATATAATACGCAAGTTGATAAGCCTAAGGACTTAGGCGCTTTAATGATTAGCTTAGATAAGATTATATCTAACTTTCAAACTAATAATAGCCGTGGTTGTCGCCACTAATGTGGCGATGTTTTTGGCATTTTTTAACTGACTTCCAAAAAAAGGAGGAGGTTCTCAATTCGACCGTATATATATATATATATATATATATATATTTTTAATGTTTGTTCGGGCATTTTTTCGTCGTTTATGAACCGATTTTGATAATTCTTTTTTTGTTGGAAAGGAGATATCCCAAGAGTGGTACCATGATAAGGAAACCAGGATCTGATGATGGGATCCCAAAGAAATCGAGGGGAACTTTCGAAAATTGTAGCGGCGACTAGTGCGTTTGTTAACATTTTCATTAGGTATTTTAAAGCACTACTATTTAATGAAGGTCTGGAGTCGATCTGATGATGGACCCGAAAGATAGTCGAGGGAACTCCTCAACGATTTACAGCAATTACCTGATGTTTAGGCTTGATTAATTTGTATTGATGATACGTCTACACTTAAAATGGAAAAATAAAAACTTAAAAAAAAAATAAAAACCGACTTCCAGGCACTGAAAAATAAAAAATAAGTAAACGGGGGTTTTCATTTAGAATAGATACTTAATCAGATTTTTTCCAAGTCATTGCCAGCCAATACAAATCAAAGCACACCGCACACATACTATTATTATAAATGTGAAAGTTTGTGAGGATGGATGGATGGATGTTTGTTACTCTTTCACGCCAGAACGGCTGAAGGGATCTGGATGTAATTTGGCACAGATATAGATCTAAGTCGATGAAAGAAACAAGGTTATAGCACATAGGTTACTTTTTATACCAGAAAAATGTACAGCTCGATAGATTTGTTTTTGTCTAGGAACGAACCCGAAGCGAAACGAGGGTGAGTCGCTAGTACGAAATAACTGTAGGTAATATGACGTACATGAAAGTTATACCAAGTATTACTGTTTACCAGCATCTGAATGATTGATGATTACTTTACTATTGGAATTCAAAAAATACACCAATGTCAAAATCATGTGAAATTTAATGGGGCTTTTCCTCCAGGACATATATTTTAAAAAAACATACACCCTATTAAATATTTTCACCTTTTTGACGACAGTGAAAACGACTTAGAAACTTAAAAAGCATAACTTTATATCTGAGTTTGTGTTTGTTCAGGCCAATCTCAGAAACCATTGTACGGATATTCATAGATTATTTAGCAATGGAAACAGGGGTTATCTGGGGTAGTTTTAGGATTAGGCTATAATTTATAAATATTTTGAGAAAATAATATACTGGTATGTTTATATTTGTAAAAGTAGGAAGAAATCGTCCCCTCTAGGGGCGTACCTAAGCCTGATAATCTGATCTGACTGCTTTTTCTTACTGCGACTTTTTACTCTAAAATGTTTTAATGTATTTTTATGAAATTTAGTAAGGACAGGCCAGGTGACAGACAGGTGACTTGGAGTAACACATGGATACCTAGGGATGCACCCAAGTGGAGTGTTAGTAAAATAATCTTCTCGCAACTCCACCCGCGTAGTTCAATTACTTATTACTATATCTTTATTCTTTACAAATTATAGAATATGCGTTACTTTGATGTATATCTATATTACTGTAGTTTCATCAAAGTACGTTCAGTACTTTTTGCGTGATAGAGTGTCAGACATAAAAACCAAACATTCATACGTTCTTACAAACTTTTGTTTTTAAGTGTCACTAACTTAAGTTTTAAGATTATTTGAGTGATAGTAATAGTATTTGAATGTGAGCAGCAACTGCCACTCGCTGCTGCCGGCGACGGGCGCGCCGGTGTCGCGCGGGCGCGCCGGCCGCCTGCGCGAGATGTTCGACGCGCACGTCGCCGCGCGCACCGCCAACAACTGGAAGTACTGGCTCGTATCCTTTGCGAATTACACCCGCGTGTACTGCACTGTAAATACTATGTGTATAGTGCAGTGGGTCACTAGGGTAAGGTGATTTTGTTTAATTTCGCTCTTTGGTATTATTGAGCTAATTTTGTACAGTGTAAAGGGTTGTAAAGTCAATTCTATACACTAATATTGCGCGACAGTTGAGTTCGTATGTAGGAGGTAATCTCTAAAACTATTGATCCGATTCTGAAAATTCTTTAAATCAATTTTTCCGATACTTGAATTCATATAAAAATCCTACAGGAAAAGCCACATTTAGTTTTTCCTGAACCTATCAATCTTCCGGGCAAAGTTTCCATGTTATTTTCTAAAAACCTTATTCAAATTATTTTGAACATTTAAAAAATAAACTTGTATAGCAACCAGCCATTTTCAATTGATACGTTTACCAAGGATTTGTATTTCATTTTTATTTATATATGTAGAAACATAAAGCATGTGAACAATAGTACCCAGGTACCCACCCAGGGTGTTTGAATGTTTAAAAAAAGGATTTACATATATATATATAAAAGGTAATTTTGACGATAATTTATTATTTACTGTATATAAAACTAAAAAATACCTCCTATTTGAAAGTCGAAAAAGTAAAAATAATAAAAAAACCAAAACCTAATAAAGTCAATAAGCACCCTTATCGAGCGCCCAGTTCAGCGAGGTGAGCGCGGCGCTGGTGGAGTCGTTCAGCGCGTGCGCGTCGTGCAGCAGCGCCGCCGACCTCGTGCGCACCACGCTGCTGTGGGCCGAGCAGCACTGCTCGCTCGTCGAGATGCGCCCCGGTATTGCCACCCGCCATCCCGTAATCCGTAATGCTAATGGAGACTGGCAAGCCGTCCGCCGTCATTGTGATTTTTTTTTTTCAATCTAGCGGCGCACGATGTAATTTTTATGAATGTATAGAGGACATTGCAATAAACGAAATATATTGAAAATTCCAAGCCCAAGATGTCACGTTTTCGAGATAAATTGAAGTAGAGTTAGCTTAAATGAGAACTGTGGAAACTATTATGTGAATACATACAACTAGCACATAGTAATATTTAATGAGTTCATTTTTTATGATTGTCATCTTTTTCATTTGGCGATCTTTACCTAAAAATATTACATTTTAGAGCATCCTGTTGCTAATTTTTTAATTTATTTAAATGTTTTCTATCCATATTCATATACTAATCATTGTGCACCGCAAGCTTAGAAAAAGGTAAAAATTACGGAAGGTCGGTAATGCCACAAAGGTTCTATGCCCTTTATGAGTGAATGTAAGTCACACATAACGTTTTAATGGTTCAACGAAATTGCATGAAATTTGGAATAAAGATAGATGAACTCCAGGAGGATTAACCCACTGGCTAATATTTATTGACTACCATGCGAGCGGAGCCACGGACAAAAAGTGGTGTTTATAAATATCTATATATTTATATAACCTAAATACTAATTGATACCTATCACCTTCCACAGCGGTGTTGAACTCGCTGCGAGGGCTGTGCACTAAGACAGATATACTGACGAGCCCCGAGCGTCTGCCCGAGGAGGCTCGGGCCGCCGCCGCCGCCGTCGCCGCCGTCGGCGTCAAGCGAGAGCCGACGTAACCGTACCCTACGCCCTAAGGCCCTACGTCCCAAGGGTGAGATTCATAGTCCTACCTTTGCTTTAAGTCAAAGTCGTCTTTGCAAAGTGAACTTTACATTCCAAACTTAAATTTTTATAATTTTGATTTTTCAGTCGTATATTATGTATCGTTGACATTAGGATATGACATATCTCTGAGCTTAATAATCTGAATAAAATTATATAAATGACTTTTTCTGTCATAATTTGATGTTTGATATTCAAATACTTCATTTTTATTCCAAAGTATCTAATTATGACGGCTCTGTCTTTACCAAGCAAAGTCCGGTTTTCTAAATTAAAGTAATCTGACAAGACTATGAAACATTTCTTTTGCCGAAAATGAAACTTTGCCATAAAGTAAACTGTAAGTACGATCTATGAATCTCGCTCCAAATGCTTATACAGGGCTGCCAATAGCTCTACCCCAAATATTGAATGCTAATAGGGTTGCCGGGCTTTTTAGTCCTTAACATTAATTGTTGTTACATGTGAATTAAAATGATGGATCGAATCGTTGTCATGTAATTAGTTTGTAAATATGGACAAGATCTTTCATAATTAATTGTGAAAAATTTGGTAGCTCTCCTTAGGACAAAGGAAATATATTTTTTTTATAAATTATTCAGAAAATAGGTGAATTATTGGAAGAATATATATTTTAAACGGACGATTGGAGACATGTTTTGGTAATTTTGTAATCCTGTTAGCATTTTTCATGAATTATATTTACTTTATCCCTTGATTCATACATGGACTATTATTTTTGGTACAAAAAAGCATATTGTTTTCTATATCACGATTTAAGCGTAACATATATTTGAGCTTTGATCTATTTATAGACACCAAGAGATTTAAATAACTTTACTGTGTGAATCCAGGATGATTTAAGAATAATTGTCTGATTTTCTAAACAACCTTCTTATCCAGCGATGTTTATTGCACTCCGAAAATGTTTATATAGTACCTTTTGAATTTCACTACACAAGTTGTAAGCAATATTATGATTGGATTCTATACAATGATAATGAAGTGGCTTCAGAATACTTATTCTATTGACGTCACCACCGTTTTCTTATTAGTAATCTTTTTTACATTACGATTTTTTTAATTGATACATATTTATGTCCACCATTCTTTTATTTATCTTTTCTGTTGGGGACAGTGAGCTGTTCACTTAGTGGTAGGAAAAACTGACTACCCTATAGAGATAAATGAAGAATGGACTGTACTATATTGGTTTATTGCTTAACACACAGAGTTAATCCGACAATATTATAATATGCGGTGATACGTGTCGTTCTGCCGGTCGTCCCGCACCCCCCGCTAAACCTAAACGCACGTTGTTCACGCATATCAGGCACAACCTTGTCTTTACCACTTCATTTACGTAAAATGTAATGATGAATCACTGGAATATATTAAAACGTAATAATGATGTCTCTTTATTGTTTTATCTTAAGCAATTACAATATTTAAACGACGAGTGCAGTTCTCATCGTGAGGGTGTTAGCTGTATGTATGTACAATTGGGTAGTTGACACCATCGATGGATTAACATACTTTGTATGACATGTCATGACGCGTTCTTCTTATAGATATTATATGACAATAGCAATCTTTGACGTCACTTATTTGCCAACTCAATTGACTTTTTATATATTTATTGATTTGTATGTTTATTTTAATTTTCTAGTTAATTGAAATTATTGAGGTTTTCAAGTCTTATTAAAACTAAAAAAAAAGAGTCCGTGTCACCTTTGAACGCGCGGTTGAAATAAAACTTTTTTGCACTATGTCAGACACCGTAATTAAATTAACAAATCAAAATATAAAAAAAATTTTATAAAAACTAATAATAATTTTTATTAAATTATTGGTAATAAATATTCATTTTTCTAAGTAATAATTATTATAAAATGATTAATAATAAATATATACTTATAAATAATAATTATTATAAAAATATAAATATGTATAATATTTTTTTTTAATTAGGTATTAGTAATAAATTTGTATCCCTCAGTTACGCCTAGAGAAGTTTTACTTCAAAAATTTTTTTTTTGACAAGTTATGTTTTGCAATTACATATTGGATAATAGTGTGAACTACCCAGTTTATGTAGGTGACTTGACGTGTTAGATGCGACCCGTACGGTGTACCGAATGAACACCGCATCCACATAACATCCACATAAACCTGTCTCGACTGATGTATCCGATGTGCTGTAATCTCTTATCTGGTAGTTCAATTATTCTCCAGTGCGGTGTTGATTGGTCTCGTCGTGACATTCTGTGCCCGAATACCTAAATAATACTACTGCATATCAAAATTATCACTTCTCAAATTATATCTAAATATACATATATTTATCAATGTTTAATGTTAGATTTTTATATTATTATTATTATTTTATTTATTTATTTTATTTTTATCAATCAGTTAAACATATTGTTGTTAAATCTTTATGTATGTATTAAAATATTGTAGATATGTTTTGTTTAAACGTGAGGTATTTGCGAAGAGAAGATTTTGTATGTACTATGTGATAAGTTCCCTACTTGTACCTAAAGTAACAATACTCAGTACACACTATACAGTGCGCTCACACTGGCGCTTTGTCAGCTTAACATTTGTGCAATTTTTGTTGGTGTTCACATCTTGTTGTTTGTACGCACAATGTACTTTAATAAGTCTTGACTTTTAAAATTTCATTTTGAATACCATATTAAATTGGTACATCGTTGTGAGTAAGAGTTACACGCGGTATGTATAAGGATGCCAGCACAAAAGTGGCCTAACTTAGGAAATTATTTAAAAAAAATGCAAATATATTATTAAATATATTTATTTGTAAATATAAGATTTGAAATGCTGGCGAAAAATGATATAATATTTAAATCACTTTTTTATTGAAATTATAATATTTAAAAAAATGTGGCTTAAAACATTTTGCTGAGAGTCTTATTATATACAAGAATGGAATGTAGCAACGAATTTATAATAATGTACATAATGTAAATCGGTGGCTTAATATTGTGCCTTAAAATGTTATTGTATATATTCATAAAATTTTTCTCACACATTGACAGTGAATATCCACCGATCAGAATCTAGAATATTATATGTGATAATTAGCGAACTGACGTACGCGCGTACTTCAGCCAGTCCCTTTCCGTAACGAGTGAATACCAATGTAGTAAGTAATAAAAACTGTCGGCCGACAGATGGCGAGATTTAATTAAGTTACTCTAAGTATATTTACCCGAGTAAGGTACTTTAAGTAAATATTTTTATATGGTTTGTGTCGTCACACAAATATTTTTATATAAACTGTATAAATCGGTGCCAACGTAAATATTGTTGTAATTTGTTATATAGTGATATAATTTTATGATGTATCGTTGACTCTGGTAGCACGACGTGGAGGGCGCGGCGCCGGGCGCGGCCCTCGAGTGAGCTTTAATGAGTTATTTGCAGTTGTTATTCTATTGGAAATACAGTTTGGAATGAAATTTACACGTTGTTTTATTTATTTATTCATTCATTTAATAAATGTCTTGCGATTTGAATATACATTAGTAAAATTAATGATTACTGGTCATATTATACATATAAGTAACTTATTTTTGTGATCAGGTGTAAGTTTGTTGAGGGTTCAGTCTTCGTTTAAAGCTATTTTTATGCAAGAGGCTCATATATTTTTGCTATTGAACACTCCAAAAATGATATAAAGCAGTTTTATTATGATGATGATGTCAAACTTAATTTTCTATTAACGCCATCGATAAATTACACATAAATAAGTGCATTTCTTATTTTTAGTGTTAACATAAGTGGTGATTCTACGATAAGAGATTTTGCGTCCATAGAAGATGCGGCCAATGGGAAAAGTAGATTTTTTTTGATTAAACACTAAACACATTAAGTCCCTTTTATATATATATTCACTTAAGGGCAAGTCACTTTATTATAAAATATTTCTTTAATTAAATTTTATTTGCAAATATTACTTAAACTAAAGTACACACTGGTAGCTTTCTAAAACCATAATATAATGCTTAGCCATGACCTTCAAAATCATTACAGTAGTCAGGGAGTATCTACTCTGGTAGTCTTGCCAGTCTTGCCAGAGGAGAGTCAAATTTAAAATTTTTAAGTGACATATTGGGGTAATAATATATCACACCTCAACTCTTATAGTATTGTTGACTTTAGGCAGTTAATACAAATAAATTAAGTGAATTTTATAAATACGACTTTCCTGTGGAGACACAATCATCTCGCGAATACACTGCACCGCACCTTCGCGTCGCACCAACAAACAAATAACACCCATCTAACGGTTCGTCTATTTTATATTGATTACCGTACACATTACCTCTTGTCGAAGAATCACCAAGTACTAAAGTAAAGAAAATTTAAATTTCTATGATTTAAAAATAGAGCGAGCACTAAATTGGCTTTACTGATTAAACACATATCTTCCATAAGCATATCTTACATATCATACATTAGCCACTACCTACATTAATTTTTGAGAATAAAAAAAATATATTGTACTACGTTTTGAATTCAAAGTACGAAGTTTCCGGATTTGAAGCAGATATTAATTACTTAATATATAATAGTTCTTAAAGAATATTTTTGCTGTATTATATTTTTACTACTTATTCAGAATGATATATAATTTTACACTTAATTTTTTGGGCTACATGGGCCCTTAATGTACATGAGTTTTTAGCAAAAGATCGTTGGGCAGTGTTATGTTATTGACTAATAAAATAAGTAGTATGACGTTTCAGCGAGTATCGCGGCTACGCGCCACGCGTCTGCTGAGCGGCCAGAGCGCGGGAGAGACTCGAGGCAGGTTCACCCAATAGCGTGTCTAGGTCACCCTGCTCCACGACCTTACCGTCTTCAAGAACAACTACACTGTCGTATCCGCGCACAGATGACACGCGATGCTGTGTACAATTATCTTATTTAAATATACATATACAATTCAAGCAATAACAACTCCTTAAGTAATTTATAAGTTAAAACTTTATTAAGGTTTTTGAACTTAAGTTTTGAGGTATCTTGAAATTTTTTACAACTGTAAATTCTTATAATATATATTTACTACTATAAAAATTGAATTTAATATAAAAATATATGAAAGCCTGCTTGCTGGCTTTCAACTAACTTGCTAGTTACCAATAAAAAATATCGATCTTATTGGCAAAATCAAGTACGTCAAAAACTCTATTATTAAAAAGAAGAAGATCATAGATCACATAATACTTTACTAGTACAGATGCCTCATCTCATACAAAGAAATTGGACAGCGTTAACTCGGGCTATTCTTCGGCCTGTTTTTGTTAGCTTGAATAGATAAAATAGAAGTCGTTGATCCGTAAACAGTTGAACATAAATAAGTGTAAATTAACGTATGGTAAATAATTCAGTGATTTCAACTATTTTTAACCGTGACACAACTCATAAAAAGTAAAAAAAGTTACCTGTGAATATATACTATAAACCCTGATTGATCTGATTGCTGATATTTCAGTAATCAAAAAAATTACGCAAGTATGATTTATGGGCGCATTATTTCGTTCACATAAGAGTATTTTTTAAAACCATAATATACCGCTTTGGGATCAATTTTTTTTATCTTTTGTTAATTTAATATAACTTTAATAACAAGTCTTCTATTAACATTTATTTGAACTAATTTTTCTTTATTCGTGATGAGATCCCATAATACGATCTACAATACTTACAGCAACGGTAATGATAGTAGTGTTAGGCGCCATGGTCGAGAAGGCTTGCAACAGCATGCGCTCGGCGGGCGCGTCGAGCGCGGCGCCGGGCTCGTCCAGCAGCAGCGCGGCCGCGAACTGCGCGTGCAGCGCCGCGCGCGCCGCGCACACGCGCGCCCCTCGCCCGCCCCAGCCCCCGCGCCATCCGCTCACGCTACACTCTGTATATAATCCGATAATTACAAATAAATTACGATCTTATTCGACTCTTGCTTCCCATAAAACTTAAACTCTTGATGACTTAACTAACTCCAAACAAATTCAATGTTATTACATCCTTGTTTCCTATCAAATTTAAAGACGTACGTAACGTCTGGAACTTGAATTTTTTTTGAAATACGTATTAAGTCGATAGAGTACATAAATTGATTTAATGACGCTTAAGTTTTGAATAATCAAGTTAAAATTTAAGATAATAGAAGAAAATGTGTGACGAACACGGAAACTGCGTATGTCTTGAATGTCGAGTATCATCGTATTTTATAATAAAGTTTCTATAAATATAGAAAATTAATACCTACCTAAACCAGTTGATTGTGCTGTAACGTGGTCGTAAAGCCCAACGGCACGAAGACTCCGCCAGATTTCTTCGTCAGTATGTACTGCGAGCGGGTCGAGGTTCTCACGAAGAGTTCCCGAAAACATTATAGCTTCCTGCGGCAAAACTACTACTCGATGTCGCAATGCACGCAACGGGACATGCAAAATATCTTGACCGTCAATTAGCACACGACCGCTGTGGATTGTAGTTGCTCCCGCGCAAGTCAACAGTAAACTTGATTTACCACTTCCGCTACGACCACAAATTGCAACCTATAAAAAAAATTTAAATGAAGCATATGTACCTAGTAATGTAACATTATAGGCAAGTGCCAGTAATTGAAATAATTAAATGTGCACCTTTTGACTCGGTTTTACAATAAGGTTGATATTCTTGAGCACTGGTGCTGTGTCTTCTTGATGCTGTATGCTTACGTCTTGAAACTCTATTTTGCCATCTCTTTGCCAATCTAAAGGAATTGGACCTTAAAATTAAAAAAAGATATTAATCAGATTTTATTTTTTAGTAATTTAAATATTTAATTACATAGTATTTTAAGTTGAAGTTAAAGAGTAAAGTGTAAACAACATCAATAACAAAAAATTAAAATAAAATAGCTTTACAGTCATCTCTATAATCTTCCTGAGGTATATTAGTGTCAGTATGAAGTCGCTGCACGGAGGCGAGCTGCAGGTCGAGGTCGGCGCGGCACTTGGCGAGGTGCGCCAGGTAGGCGGGCAGCAGCAGCGAGTACGTGCCCGCCAGCCCCGCCATCGCGCCGCCGCCGCCGCCGTACAGCGCCGCCGACAGAGACACGAACACGCTAGCGGCGCCCACCATGTCCTGTCGGTAAAAATATTTATCATACTATAGCTAAGGTCAATAATATTCAAATTGTTAATTAGCACTTTAATGTATATACTCTACAATTTTAGATTTACTACGAAACAATTTTAATTTCAAATAATATCTTTACATAAAAATAGCGTAAGAGAGAGCGTGGCGTGCCTTGCGTAATGCGCGTCCCGAACCTGACTCAACTACCCCTCCCGTCCGCTGTAGCGAACCGGCGGTCGGCGCGCACGACGGGGGGGTCGTATGGCATCCTCTTGTGGTGGACAGATGTCGTTCGCTATAGCCTCCCCCTCCAAGTCACAGCCACTATGAGGTTGAGACTTGGCTGGACGACCTCTCTTACGCAGGGTGACGGCGTCAGACCTAGAAGTCCCTTGATACAAAGATAACGCACTGGCATGGTACCTGCCCTTAACCGCTCCGTCTTTATCTACCACTTCCCAAGTAGTTGGAGAGACGGCTGTTGAAATCTTATACGGCCCTTCCCTACGCGGCGCAAATTTTCTGGTAACCCCTTTCTCAGCATTGCTTTGACTGTGGTTCTCCACCCAAACGAGGTCACCTTCTTTAAACGCTGCTGTTGGTCGTCGGCGTTGGTCTTCCACGGCTTTTCTGCGATCTTGTTGTTCCTCGATACGCCATTTGACCTCCTTCAAAATGTCAGTAAATTGTCGAAGGTAGGGCGTGATTTGAGGTACAAAATTCTCTTCCTCTACTACGGCCCTGATGTCGTTGATTACACTAAAAGGAGATCGGAGGTCTCGTCCAAAGGTAAGGTAAGCTGCACTATGCCCTGTACCTTCGTTATAGGCACTGTTGAGGGCGAACCTAACAGGGGACAGGTACTGCGGCCAGCTTCGATGCTCGGTCCCTACGAGCATTGCTAGCATCTGCTTCATGTCCCTGTTCTTACGCTCCGCAGGGTTCGCCTCGGGGTGATACACAGGGGTTAAGTTCTGCTTAATTCCGAGCGTGAACATAGCCTTTTGCATGACTGCGGAGACAAATTGAGTCCCATTGTCAGAAATTATTCTGCGGGGTAACCCATATCGAAGGAATACCTCTTCTATTAGAACCTTAGCACAGGTTTCAGATGTAGCGTCGGTTAAAGCGAAAAGTTCCACCCACCTACTTGCAGCATCTTCCACTAAGAAGATCCACTTCTCCCCCTGGCTTCCAGCTGGTAAGGGACCGAAAAGATCCATTGCTAGGACTTCAAAGCGTTGTTGAGGGATCGGAGTCTGTAATAAACCTGCAGGTTTCAGGTTTGTAGGCTTATATTGCTTACATAAGTCACATGACTTGAGGTATTGAGCTACAAAGGTTCGCATATTTGGAAAATAATATCTTTCTTTAATTTTCTTCAGGGTGCGTTCCAAGCCGAGGTGTCCAGCGGTCGATGCGTCGTGCAGCTCCTTCATCAGTTCTGCACGTAGCGATTCTGGCACAACCAGTAATGGCTCATCTGTTTCTCCTTCAGGATCTGCGCGATAAAGAACTCCCTGAGTCATATAGTACCCTCTTCGTGTCCAGCGCAATGCTGCGTCTGGATCTTCATCTTCAAAATCATCGATAATTTTCTTAATTTCAGGATCTTCCAGCTGAGAAACGCGGAGCTCTCCAGGTCGTCGATGCGGTAAGTCTACTACCATAGGGCAGATCTCACAAATATCTTCCGAGTCAGCTACTCCCACTGGACGACTGAGAGTATCTGCAACGACGTTCATCTTCCCTGGTGCGTAATTAACATCTAAGTTGAATGCTTGTATCTTCATTGCCCATCTGGCCAGTCGACCGCTTGGCGTCTTCAACGTCAGGAGCCATCTCAGCGGCTGGTGATCGGTAAGCACGTGTATTTTAGCTCCCTCTAAGTATCCACGAAAACGCTCCAACGCCCACACCACAGCTAGCGCTTCCCTTTCGGTGGTGTGGTAGTTGCGCTCTGCGTTAGTCAATAACCTGCTAGCGTATTCGATGGGACGTTGTGACGTCGGGTCTGGTCCTTGCAGCAACACGGCGCCTAAAGCATAAGAGCTCGCATCAGTTCGTAGCACAAAAGATTCATTAAAATCTGGCTGACGAAGAATTGGTGCAGAGGTAAGTCTTCCTTTCAATTCCTCAAAAGCGACTCTCTGAGCTTCATCCCACTGCCAACATTGGCTTTTCCTTGTAAGGTAGGTTAATGGTCGGGCCACATCGGAAAACTCCGGGATAAACTTACGAAACCAAGATGCAGTCTGAAGGAAACTTTTCAGTTCCTTAATGTTTGTAGGCGGTTTCATTGCTACTACTGCTGCCACTTTGGCAGGATCCGGTTCAATTCCATTGGCTGATATCACATGACCTAAGTATGTTAGTTTTTCCCTGGCAAACACACATTTACTCCTATTCGCTTTTAGGTTAAATAATCTTAGACGCTCAAACACTTGCTGCAGATCCTGTATGTGTGTTTCAAGATCTTTGGATATCACTAATATATCATCCAAATAAGCAACTACAGTAATCTCCTTAAGACCAGCACGAAAACGGTCCATTAGACGCTGAAAGGTTGAAGGAGAGTTTTTAAGGCCGAAGGGCATTCGACGAAACCGAAATGTTCCAAAAGGAGAGACGAATGCAGTTTTATCTCTATCAGCGGCGTCTACCTCAATTTGCCAATACCCTGCCTTTAGATCAATGGTCGAGATTACATTGTTTAATTTGGTAGATAGCAACAAGTCGTCTATTACAGGAAGGGGATACTTGTCATCTTTCGTGATTTTATTCAGGGCTCGGTAATCCACACAGAAGCGAACTTCTCCATTCTTCTTTGGCACCATAACTACCGGAGAGGCCCATTCAGACTCTGCCTCTTCAATAACTCCCTCTTCTAACATTTTCTCAATCTCTTTTTTCATAACTTCTCTTTTTACAGGGGATACTCGATATGGCGGAACGCTGATCGGCGCATGATCTCCTGTATCAATGCGGTGGACGGCAAAAGTCGTAGGGGCTCCCCCTGGCTCAAAGATATCCTGGTTCTTTTCCAGAACATCTGATAACTCTTGCTTCTCTTCTGGTTCCAAAAGAGTTCCCTCATCGTTTCGGAGACCCACAGTCGAACATGCTATGCGAAAACTATCCAAAGGTCCCTCAAATTCAAGAGCATGGGTCAACAAACCTTTTAATCCCCATAAATTTCGGTTAAAATCAAGTACCATACCAGAATCCTTAATGAAATTCATGCCTAACAGCGAATCTGTGGCACCAGGAAGAACGATAAAAAATGTCGACACTACTATGTCTAACACCGTCACCTCCACTTGAGCAGTATCAACAATTAAATTTTTTACAGTGCCATCAGCAAATTTCAATTCTGTCTTAACTTTAACAAACTTATGGTTATTCTTAACTAAGTGCGCTTTAAAACTTTCACTAGCAATACAATGTTTTGCACCGGTATCGATTAATACGCGACCCCTAGCGCCGTACACTAACACTTCTAAAAGTGGTCGACTTCGCGGATCTATCGGTTTCGAACCAATTGCAGACACTGTATGGAACGCGGCACTCGCGACGGTCTTACTACACTTTATACAATTTGCACGTATAACACCGGGTGTTCCACAACCAAAACAGGTTATTTGAGATCGCTCAGGTGATTCCTCAGATTTTGTAACTACACTCGATGCCTTTTCATTCAACCTCCTACAATCATCCCTCGTGTGACCATATTGTTTGCAGTACACACATCGAGGCCTATGGCTCACTGCTTTCGGTGCGGTGGACACGCAAGAAGCTCGGGACGTCTCCGGAATAGGAAACGCGGCTGTAGCCGGCGCTCTACGGTGACTACGTCCCTCTTCAAAAAGCTCCTCTAAACGGCGTGCCTCACTCAAAAGCTGAGTGAAAGTGGAAAAGGAATTCCGTGGAAGCCTTTCCCTGACTCTTCTGTGTAGTAAACCATATACCATGTCCAATTGTACCGTATCACTCAGACTGTTAGCTGGTAATTGTGCAAACAAAGCTCGAATTTTGCACACGAAGACGTCTACCGTTTCATCACCCTGCTCCTGTTCGAATATCTTTCGATATATTTTATGTGGCGGAATGCGCGGGCCAAAGGTCTGCCTCAATAATAAAAGCGCATCACTCCATGTGAAAATACTGTGTTTTACACCTAGGTACCAGGTTGCGGCAAAACCAGTTAACAACATAGGTAGTCCCTTCAGAGCTATATCATCGTCTATACTAACACAGTCTTTATAAATCCCAATTGAGTCAATAAACGGCTCGACGTCACCTGAGCCGTCAAAGCGTGCCGTGCAGTTTGCAAAGTTCGGTAACACATGGACACCATATCCAGGCGGTGGTGTGTACGGAGTCGATGGCATACGCAAAGATTGTAAAATGACACTTAGCTGCTGGTCCGTCATAATAACAGGAGTAGGTGTCGTAGGTGTGTCTCTCGGCGCAACGTGTCCCAGCGCGTCCGCGCCATGCGCGTTCGCGCCATGCGCGAATGGCACGTGTGAAACAGATGGTGGCGGCGACGCACGGAGCGTCACGTCGGCGCTTGTACGCACGCCGGGCGCGACATCAGCGGGTAACACCAATACTGCGGCCTGCCCGTCCTGGGGCGACGGCACGGATTCACTTGTATCACTCATTGCTAATAACCGGCGCGAACGCGTATTCACCATAGGTACCTAACTACAACACACGAACGACACTAAAATACACTCTGATTCGGCCAAACGTTGGGCTGCCAATTATAGCTAAGGTCAATAATATTCAAATTGTTAATTAGCACTTTAATGTATATACTCTACAATTTTAGATTTACTACGAAACAATTTTAATTTCAAATAATATCTTTACATAAAAATAGCGTAAGAGAGAGCGTGGCGTGCCTTGCGTAATGCGCGTCCCGAACCTGACTCAACTACCCCTCCCGTCCGCTGTAGCGAACCGGCGGTCGGCGCGCACGACGGGGGGGTCGTATAGCATCCTCTTGTGGTGGACAGATGTCGTTCGCTATAATACTTTAAAATTTATCCAATTATGTTTTTTTTTGTTTTTAATAGTATAAGTAAAATAGTATAGAATGATTTTATAGTTTATACAATGTATTAAAATTTAAATGTGATCTTATTCGGTTTAAATATAAATTGTTACACCATAAACTGCAAATTATATATTGAGATGAAATATCTATAATTATAGTAGATAATAAGGAATGATTTAAAAATATACGCGTTTAGAAATGTTTACCTACCAGTGATAAACTTAACCACCGATTAGCAGAATTAAGTAGTAACAAGGCATAATGGTTATAATCTAGGCGGTCGCAAAAAGCGCCACGCATTTGTGCCCTCATCCTGCCCGCGCGCACCGTGACGGCTCCAGCTAGCGTCTGGGATGCCAGCGACACCACGCGCGCTGCACTCTCTGCTTCCATGTGCTGAAGTTCCCTATAAAGCGCAAATTTTGACATATAGGTACGAGATAAATATTCTTTAGAACTTGTGCATTTTGTGCATTTAATTTATAATTTCTTACCTGGCATTACGGAGATATATGGATTGTAGAAGAATATATAATATAAATGCGGGTATCATCGCAAGCAGAGTCCACGGCGATGCCATAATATTAATGATTACGGCAGCGCCACAAAGAAAAGCCAACTGCGCCCATCTGTTTATAGCTGTTGGTAATTTCTAAAATAATATTAAAAATTAAATTATATCATCTATAATATGGATTTTTACAAATATAAAAATATTCAGTTATAAATAATATTACCTTATCAATAACAAGTGTATCAGAAGAAAATCGGTGTAGTGTATCACCAGCGGGATGTGTATTATGGTAGTTAATCGGTGCGTGTAGAGTAGCATGTAGTAGACGCTCATGTAGAACTCTTCTTGATACAGCGCCTGCGCAAGCGCAAGCAACTTGCGCGCAGCCCGCCACGCATACTCCGCCCGCACTCCACAGCGCGTAGACACTTATTAAATTCCACGTCTGAAATTCCATTATTATTGATGCACATTTAAAAAAGATCTACAGTATTATTAAAGACTCAAACTTCAGTCGGCCATAAAAAGTCTTTTGATCACAGTAAGAAACGGTCCTAGTTTGGCAACAAAGAATATTTTGAGTTGATTAATCGTTTTTCCGTACAAAATGTATGGGAAAAGTTTCTGGCGATTTATGTCATTTCTACTCATACCTGAAATGGTCCCATAGTCTTTTGATCCCTACATGAAATAGGATCGATTGACATAAAAATTTTTTTTTGGTATTTTTGCATTTTTTTCGCTGACTTCGTATACATTTTTTCCAAAATTTATAAATGCAGTTTAGAATATCTTAATAAGTTATGGATGGTCTCCGAGGAACGTTTTCCTGTAACTATAGCAGTTAAGGCACCTGCCCTTACTGTCCCGTCTTAAAAATCCACCTGTATGATCGAACAGTTTAATCCATTGATGAAGTTAAACAATAACTTTCTTTAAGAATTTACTTGAAAAGAAGTAATTCATAAACTATCAAGCGAATAATACCTGTTCATCGGTGAGAGATTGTTGTAAGTTTTCTGCAGCGAGGAGCGAGAGCCAGTAGTCGGCCGTGAGAGCGACCGCCTGCGCCGCCGCAGCACACAGCACATACGCTGCCCCCCACCAACCACAAGCGCGCGCGTATTCCCACCATATTGCGCTCTATTTAATTATATAGATAAATAAATGGTTATATATTTTTTTTATTATAGACATTAATGTACAACAACTTTAAATCGAACTTTTTAATTGAGTTGTAATAAAAATATAACAAGTACAGAACAGTATTACAGATACTGCACAAATTTTTCTAGGCACTGTTGCACAAAGTATTTAAAAGAAATAAAGAGACTGGCATCGCAATCCGCAGGCATTAGATAGTAATTAAATATTACCTACGAATCTTTCGAAGATCGTGAAAGTATTACTTATGTAGGTATATCAGCTTTAATTACCTCGTTTATAACAGGTTCTATTACTTCTTTATTAGTAGTTGGTGTTTGAGAAATTAGTTTAGTGGACGTCTCGATGCCATTTGAAGTTATTGAAGTGAATGTCGCATCGGGTGGTGCTTCGGTGACCATTCCTTTATAAAGATAAATATTTCATATTTTGAGTTAATTGTGTTAGCAATTTCATTTATATTTATAGATTCAGACATTAGAAAAGCAAAGCTGCTAGGAATATTTTTTAATAACTATAATTAAATATTTGATTCATACAACGGCTTCCGCTATATATACGATTAGGTGTACCTATGTATCTAAGTACATAATATTATAACTACAACTATACTCGTTACATTTAATTACCATTATTTTGGACTTCGTGAGTAGATGTTTCGGGGTCGATACTTAATAAACGTTGAAGAGTTCTAGGAGTCCATCTGTAAACATTACAAAACAAGCAGTGAGCCTGATGAGACTTCTCGTTGGCAATATAGCTGGACGCCTTAATATTAATTTCTACATTTGTAACTTAATAAGAAAAATAGCGAACTTAAATACTAATTTTCGGAGTGAACCTTTTTGAAACTTCAGGGAATTTTCAAAATTCTGCCTTAGACTTTAGTGCTCATCTTTTCACATTATATGAGGAAACCTTGTGCAAAAATACAACATGTTGTACCTTAGGCCTTAGGCTATGCTTTTTCCATCAGCAAGGCAATGAAAGAAAGTAACTTTTAGTCTCAAAATTTGTGGTATTTTACCTAGACAATGTCCGGTACGGGCGATCGCCTATAATGCGCCGCAGCAAACTTGCTTCATGTTGCAAAATTTCATTTGTGGCATCAGCACTTACGGCTCTTCTAACTTCTCGAGACCATCTTGTGTAACATGCAATAAACACTTTACTAATCACATAGTTATACATATCAATATGAGTATGGTAGGGTATATCAAGTATCTAAGATCTATTACATGACATATAAAACATGAATTAAAAATTTAACAAACCCATGCGTCATGACATTAGAATATTATTAATAGCCGTCGTGCGTAACCTATGTTGTAGATTGTACATACCTATTAAGTAGTATGTACCAGTAGCTTTATTGTTAATTAATGTGCATTCTATGAAACAGGTTACGCGCGACGGGTATTAATTGTATTAGTAGGAGATCCCGATCCATGTGGTGGACCCTTCACTCTTTTTCCAGACTAGTTTTAAACCATAAAACATACCTTTTGACAAACACAACCCAGGGGGGTTGTCACCAAAAATTTCCTCAACTTTTTTTTATTTAAAAAAAAAATTATACTTATTGTTTTTTTTAAAGTACAAGAACTCTTTTCCCGTGACAAATTATTATCAATCGAAAGTAAAAAACTTGTAGAAAATGCTATAATACGTTTGGCGGCTTTTTTCGAACCCATTACCTGACATCGAAGTATAAACAGGTAAATTGAAGTAGTTTATTGCTCGTGTCGTTTTCCGGAACGAACAAGTATCAAAAATGTAGATAATTTTATAACAAATTTAAAGATATAGGGTTGTTATACCAAACACCTTCGGAATAGAAGTTTTTTAGTATAAAATAGCCTAGAGCTAATTTTTGGTGACAACTCTCTTGGGTCGTGTTTGTTATGTTTTATGGTTTAAAAATATATTTCGTCTGGGAAAAGATTGTGGCGTCCACCACATAAGTCGGGATCTTAGACTATACTATATATTACGCTTAAGTGACGTGGGCTTTTGACATTTTTTATTTGATGTTTTTTTCACGTCACAATTTTCCGTCGTGGGCTTTTTAAATTTTTAATTTGTGTTTTATTTGTGGTTTTTTTTTATTTTAAATTTTAATAGTATACACATCAATTCAATCTAGGGATATTTTAGTTATACATGAATTGAAAAGTACAGAGAACACACACACACACACGCGCACGCATACGCACACGCGCACGCATACGCACACGCGCACATACACGCGCACGCACACGCACACACATACACATACACACACACACACACATACACACACACACACACACACACACACACACACACACACACACACACACACACACACACACACACACACACACACATACACACATTTCTTACCGTCTCCGTGGCCGTCGCGGGAAAAAAGGACTTTGTCATCAATACTACTTTAACCAAAACTTACTTTAAACGCTGCATTGAAGATGGTGGGGAAGAAAACTGTCGAGATAGCGATATTCGTATTCGTTTTGCAGTTCGCCTCCAGCTACCGCCTATGCACATTGGTACCTCTGTTAGTAAATGGGCTCCAATTACTTCGTTTATCTCTACCTGTTAAAAACATATTATTGTTCTTTATATTATTAATAAGTCTATGCCGCTATTAATAATCATTATTATGTCCCAAAAAATTGACCAAATGATTAGGTTTTATTACCCGACTGAACGACACAAAGGAGGACAATGTGTTTATCAGTATGTATGCATGTATGTATGTGGGTTTGTATTTTGATAAATGACACGTCGTTTGATTCGTCATGACGGCGCGAACGCTATAAAAAGCATAAAAAATTGGAAAAATCAATATAGTCGCTTTTGGACGCCATAATGTGAAAAAGAAAAAAAAATCGACGAACTATCTCATGTGGGATATCGTTGAATAGGTATTTAAAAAATCATTTTTAGGTTTCTTTTATCATTTTTCATTTTAAATAACGGTTTAGAATATATACATGATTTATTTTTTATTTTATTTATAAATACGTTATTACGAGCAAATACATAAAATCAAAGAGAAAGAAAGATAAGAAAAAGCATGCAAAGGCGGTCTTATTGTTATGAGCAATTTCTTACAGACAACCTCTGGTGAAAGGATTAATGAAACCGTAAGTAGGACGGAACAATAATTTTTATATATGTATATATTTACAGGCTCAAATATATACATACATAAATAAATAGAACAAATATAGGTAAATATTATATACATTATACATAAAATACAAATATATATATATATATATACATATATATACACACTTTATCTACAAAGAAAGATAGTAATTAGTTAAGTTGGTTAACAACTATTCTCGCTAATTTTCCTACTTAAAAAGCTATAAATAAATAAATATATTATAAAAATAAAAACCCGACTGCATAAAAGCTTACTAAAAAGATGAAAACAACTTCACGAAGGAATATAGTATTATGCAGTCGTAAACATACATACGAGTATGTACATCTCCCGGCAACAATGTAACGTGTACATACGATGTTTTACGAAAACATACGTTCTAGTGAACTTAATAAGTTCTTTTATAACACACTACCGAATTATGTTGGCCTAACAGTAGCCGATTAAGCAACTGAGTGGATATATGTATAATGTATATACAATATACATTATACACATTTTTAATGTAGGTATTTGCTTTAGTAGCTATTCGTTATAGAACTTCCAAAATCAGATTAGTTGTTTCAGAGATTACCCTTTACATTCAAATTTATAAACTTTAAATTTTTACCCGGCTGCGGTAAAGCCCAAAGTAGGGTTCTATATTTCACCAGTACGTTTGTATGTATGTGTGTATGTAGGTACATATGTGTGTCCGATCCTATGCTCTTTCGTAATTAGTAATTATTAAACGGCTCAACTGATTTTGATGATGTATACGTGGCGTGGCGTGTTCGTTAGATTCGTCTTAATAGCGCGAAAGTCATAGGATTATAGAATATATTAACGTTGGGAAATGCATTTAGGTATATCACCTGCATAATACAGGCAAAGCCAGTACTACCCCCTAAAGCCCAACGGAACCTCCCCCGTATTAATGGGGCGTCGCAGGATCGCTTACGCGCTCAACCACGACGGCAGGTCTGCCGAAGCAAACCACAACAACCATGGGGTTGCTCCAACAGCCCGCTCTGCTATCAGAGAAGTACCAGGAGCAACCCGCATGGCACATTGCCCACCGAGGTGGGCCGCCTCCCATTGCGTTCAGACTACATTGCCGGACGCTAATAACCCCCCACCACGACAAGGTGAAGGCACATTGAGGGCGAGGGTACTCTATTCCTTCCTCTACTTTTTTCCATCTATTTACGTAGTCACTTTTTTATTATAAAATTAGGATAGTAGTTTTTTTTTTAATTATAAAATAATGCATGTTTAATAGATAGTAATATTTATATAACATACCAAAGTATCATCTGATATTTGTCTTTGGAATTCTTTCCGGCTTATAGCCCTTAAAAGCTGTAAGCGTTCGCGGGCGCTACCACCTGGAGGCCCCGCGCCGGCGCGTCCCGCTGCCATGCGTGCCTCGGCTGCAAGCTGGGCCCATTGGCTGATTACACCTTCGCACATTGTGCTGAAACGCCCAACTCCATTCACGCGGCCGTCTTCCATTGCTATTACCTATTATAAAACGTATTATTAAACCCCTTCGGATAAGTAATTTACATCCCGAACATTTTCTTGATCATACAACCAGAAATAAATCTGTGAAGTGCAACATACCGCCAATGATATATTATATATTGTCAAAACAGCTTCCGTTATGGAACGAGAGTCTGAATATAACATATCATGCATACATATAGCTGCGTAAAGGTCTAACACAAATCTTGTTAAGCCTCTTTGCCTGATGAAACCTTCTCTTCTGAATTTTGAGATTAACAAAGGGTGGCTTACAGTGGTTAAAATCTTATCCTTTTACAAGTTTTTCTAATAAAGGTCGGCTTGAAGAAAAATAATACATTAGCAAAATCAACGATATATGTATATAGAATATAAGTAAAATATTAATCATATTTACCATATCTGCGTAGTGAAGTAGTTCTAATCTATTTGTAGCTAATATGACGCTACGACCAGCACGAGCAGCCGGTAACAGCGCCTTTACAACTACTTGTCGAGCTAGTATAGCATCAAGAGCACCAAATGGCTCATCCAATATGATTAGCCTTGCTCGCGAGTATAAAGCGCGTGCGATGCACAAGCGCACTCTTTGTCCTCCTGACAACGGCGTGCCATTACTCCCTAAGCAAGTACTGTCGCCATCTATAAGAAAATTTGTTAAGAATCTGTAAAACGTTTGAAAGAAGCGATAAAAAATTGAACTGAAAAGGTTACCCGGTAAAAGCTGCAAGTCTGGTCGTAAGCCTGTCGCACGTAGTACACGGGCATATTTTTCAACACACCATGTGCTACCCATAACTATATTATCTTTAATTGTGCCTTCAAGAAGCCAAGGTGGTTGACCAGAGTACCACATTGAACAGTTTCTATAAACAAAAATGATTTTATGAACGGGGAGTCAAAACGTCAAGTCATGTTGGAATTATTGATATGTAAATAATTAATTTAAATCTATACATATAATAAAATTCTGAGTCGAATCTGTGCCTTAAATATTTTTTCTGAAATCTTATTGAAATAGACTTTATTATCGATACAGAGACTGAATCTATAGTTTTTAGAATTTTTGTCTGTCTGTCTGTCTGTTACCGCATCACACAAAAACCACTGGAGGGGTTTTGATGAAATTTGGTATGATGATAGCTGGATATCCGGGTCAACATATAGGATACTTTTTACCGCGGGAGATTATCTCATTCCCACGGGAATATACACGTTAAAACACAACCCAAAAAATATTTATGATCAGAATTTCTTGAAACTTGGTATTAATGCTCTTCAATACAATTAAATAAATACGTGTTTTAGCGTTTTTGAAATTCATACCATAAGGAGATCAAATAAGGGATAAAAATTTGTATGAAACCTACCTTTTTAAAGTTTTTTGTTGTAGTTTTTGCACGAGCCAAGTCGCGGGATTTGCTAGTCTATATATATAATAAAATTCTAACTAAGCCGAATCTGTACTTTAAATATTTTTTGGAAAATCTTATTGAAATAGACATTATTATCGATGCAGAGGCCGAATCTATAGTTTTTAGAATTCTTGTCTGTCTGTCTGTTACCGCATCACAGAAAAACCACTGGAGGGATTTTGATGAAATTTGGTATGATGATAGCTGGTTATCCGGGTCAACATATAGGATACTTTTTACCGCGGGAAATTATCTTATTCCCACGGGAGTACACGTTATAACATAACCCAAAAATATTTTTGATCAGAATTTCTTGAAACTTGATATTAATGTTCTTCAATACAATTAAATAAATCCGTGTTTTAGCGTTTTTTGAAATTCATCCCATAAGGAGATAAAATAAGGGACGAAAATTTGTGTGAAACCTACCTTTTTAAAGTTTTTTTGTTGTAGTGTTAGCGCGAGCGAAGCCGTGGGGTTTTGCTAGTAATTAATAAAGATTATACCTGCTAACGTTCACTTCTCCTTTTTCATGGTGCAGCTCTCCAAGAATAGCTGAGAGCAAGGTCGATTTACCAGAACCAGAAGCACCAACTACCATTACTAATTTACCTAAATATGCATAGAAATATTAATAGTACATACTTATACATTTCTTACTCGTATATCGTGTATCTCATTAACGTAAAGTATGTTTGTTAAATTACCGTCATTTACCTGCTGGAATATCTAAATCATCAATTTCTAGCCACGTGTTCTGAAAATCTTTCATTTTCCATGAAAAAGCTGCATTTTTAAATTTAATTAAATACTCTTGTCCTTGGACAGTGGTGTCATTTCGTTTGGGATGGCCATCAGACAGATCGTCAACATCTTCATTTATCTCATCCCGTTCTGAAAGTGGATTTTCTTCTGGACTAGCGTCAAGAAAGTTACCATTAAACTTGTCTGGTTCATTGCTTAAACTCGAATTGTCATCAATGTCAAGTCGTGCATTATATGATTCTGGAAGTTCCAAGAAATCTTTTATCCGTTTTGAGCTGACCTGAAGAAAATTTCTTTTATTTATTGGTAGTTTCACGTTAAAAGAGAGCACGTATTACGTAATAATATCCTAAATTACATTGTAAACAGCTTACCATTGCTTGAATTATCATTAGCACGGTTACAGGTAGAATTAATAATGGTATCGTCAATTGATTAAATAGTGCTAATCCAGCAAACACATTCACGACATTTAATGATGTCTTAGTTTCCAAGTAATAATGCATGGTGAACGTTATGATAGTAACCAATATTCCGGAAACTTGCATTGTAAAAGCTGAAATTATTAAATTATTTTAAATGTCTAGAAAACAGAATAAAATTTCTCTATGCTATAATTACTTACTCAGAATTCCCCAGTATGCAGACTCTTTATTAAGAATTTTTAATTCAACTTCTCGTAATTGCAATATTTTCTCATTAAATAAATCTTCCCATACATATAGTTTTATGACATTCATGCCTTGTAAAATTTCTGATATTTTTGTTATTCTATGGTCAGTACATTTTGAGATATCTTTTGTGTTGAACGAAATCTTTTTACCTATGTAGAGTTGTAAAGGTGTTATAATTAAGAGACTGATTGCCGTGCCAATTATTGCACTTATTCCCAGTTTTGTATAAAGTAAATATAATATAAAAATTACCTAAAAATAAAAAGAAATTGTAAGAAGAAGTTTTTCTAATAGGTAAATGCTTAAACAAAAATATTTTCAGATACTCACTTTCAAAGGTATCGCCCATGTATAATGAAATATCCAAACGCACGACATGATGTTATAAGTATCTTGCGATACTAAGTTCGTGAGTAGGCCGGACTGAGTATTAGCATCGTTTTCAGTTTTCTCTAATAAAGGTGAGTCTTCATTTGAATCTAAGCCCGTAGACCATAGGGACAATCGCGTGCATTTGTCATAAATTGTACTCTTAAATCAAAGATGTTTTATCAATAGTGTGTTTTTGATTGTACGGAAAATGAAACTGGATTAGCAGGAAGTATACGCACTTGTAAAGCCATTTTTAGCCTGGTACCTTCCACTGTAATTAAGTGAGTAGAATTTTGTGACAATAAAGCTTGAAGAATCAATGCTAGGGTAACGATAACTAGCATCGCGTAACCATTTGATAATAATTCTTGGATAGTAACCTCAGATTTAGAGTCGTAGTTAAAGTTTGGATCGTCTACGAATTGTATAATAACAGCTAATCCTAACGCTGGTATGACGCTTACTATATCACTAAAAAATTTTAATATTCCTGCTATATAAAAGTTTGGCCAAACCATACGCATATAACATTGCCATATATTCAGTCTATTTTCGTTACTTATGGGGATCTGAAAAGAAAAATAAATTAATAATTACCTTAAATATTATTGGTTAAACAAGGCATAAAACACATTTTACTACCTACCTTTTGATTTCTGTGTAGTTTTTTGAATCTATCGAAATGTTTTTGTGATTGCTCATTTTCAGGTATATCTCCAAAGTCTTCTTTTTCTATAGGTGACCAGTAACCGTTATAAAACATCCGGTTTAACCAAAAGAAAGTTATTTTTGAATAAAAGTGAGTTTGGTCATATTTATACAAAGTGTCTTGGGTTTCTATCGAACTTTTCTGTCGATTTTGCGAACTTCTTTTAACCTGTCAAAATTCACTAAATCATCTAATATTTATAATTACTGTTACATCATCTTTAAAGTTTAAGTGTAATCTCGAAGTTATTAAGGCATGTTTGGAAAGCTGCGGAAAGAGCGGCGCCCGACTAGACGTGCGTCTCGTGGCGGGCGTCTGGCGTCTCCTATTCAATAAAGTCTGAGTCATTCAAATTTTGGGGGAATGGCCTGCAGCTACAAAGAAAGTGCAATGCCTTTCTCATATGATTTATAGTTTTTTTAATACCATCACTTTTTACTATTTAAGAAACATTTTTTATTCTATTGCGGGTTTAATTTTTATTTAGGTACTTACGGAATTATCTATTAGGTATAATTATTATTTAATTATATTTTTATTTACTTACGGAAAGGTATTAAATAATCAAATATTTGAAATACCTACCTAAGGTTTAGTGTTTTGCTAGCCGTAATTGCCGAAAGTAAAAAAAAAGTGAAAGTGAATGTTTTCTATTTATAGCATTATTACCTATGTATGTACCCTACTATCCATGAACCATTATTTATTATCAAAACTAGTATCAAAATTATTACTAGCAATTAGCATCCTAATGTTTTGGATACGTATTACGTAGTTATATAAAATAGAGAAGTCATGAACTTACTTCGTCATAGAAACATAGCCAGTCCACTCCTGAAATGATAAACGCCAAAATCATTCCGACACCATGTATATATATTTCAACATGATTAGAAGAAACCCCGAGCAGCACAAAGCGGTACACAATAGTCCCCGATGTGGCTGAAGACAGTAACCAGTAGATTACTAAGTAAAGTATAGGGGCTGTCGACCGTCGAGTCCACAAAGATATGTGCATAGCCGCAGCAGCGACCCAGGCAAGAGGTGCCATCAGAGCACCAACCAGTCTCACAGTGTCTCCGGGACGTAAGGATGCGGATGCTGCGCCACAACACCATATTACTCCTAAAGCGAGACTAGCTATCCCTCTGATATTTTGACCTCGCCATCTTACACCATTCCTGTAAATGTTTCAACAGTCATCCGCAACGTGATTATTGAAATTTAAAAATATAAAAGTAGTAAGTAGGTAATATAAAACGGTAATGTTTTATAACATTTTAAATTATCGCGTTTCATAATTATGTAATAATTACACTACGGGACTTAACGCGTGAATTCCTAAGTGGCTATACACCTTGTTCCCGACGTTTCGACTGGGTTGCACCAGCCGTGGTCCCGGGCAGACTGCCGGTGTACAGCATCCCCTGCTACGATCGAAGATGTTTTTCACAGGCACCCTCACTTGATCTTCACAATTTATAATAGCCGCTTCACACGACACTAATATTGTACACCGGTGGACGGACAACCGCGATACTTTCATTTTTCTATAAATAGACTCCACGCAGATGACAACCTGTGTCCATCCTCACGATTGAAACTTTTATATTTCTTACTTGATCGGCGGACAAAACCTTAGGCTGGTGGAGCTCAGTCCAGTGATTCGAATTAGAGTTTAGCAGATGTTCCTCTATCGCAAATTTTGCCGTCTGGCGATTCTTTACAGTTGCGATATGTTCCTCGACCCTCTCCGCGATGGTGCGCTCGTTTGACCAATGTACGAACTACCGCGGCTGCTATCAACCTTATAGACGCCCGGTGTTTAATACGAGATTACATCCTTCGGCGTGCGCATAAGTTTTTCAAGCTTGGCAAACGGAACGTATACAGTCTGAATGGAGAATTTTCTTAGTACTAATCCAACTTGGTCCGTTATTCCTTAGATGTAAGGCATAAATGCGGGCTGTCCGTTAACCTCAGGATGTTTCGTACGTGTGCCGACGACCTGGATTCCTTCGATTCACTTTGTACTCGTTCCTCTTAAGTACCTACTGAACATGCGCGAGCTCCGTATCTAAATGTTCAGGATTACTTAGTTTATAGGCTCGACTAGTCAGAGACGTCACAACCGCTTGTAAATGATGTGGGTGATGATGTGAGGAGGTAATCAGGTATCTGTCCATGTATGTAGGTTTGTGATACACAGTGTGCCCTAGAGAGCTATCCTCTCGCACATTTAGTTTCACATCTGAATGGTGCAACCCAGACGAAACGTCGAGAACAAGGTATATAGCCACTTACGAATTCACGAGTTAAGTCCCGTAGTGTAATAATTTGGTAATATTGTAATAATTAGACATTTTTGTAACGAAAGTTGTTAACTGCATTAAATGCAAATGCCTTTGGAAGTTCGATCAGATTGTATGTACTGTTAAATTTTACTGTTTGTACTGTTAAATTTTAGAATAGTAAGAGTTTATGGTTGGTGTCTTTTATCAAATTATATAGCGTTCTCAGTTTGAAATAAAACTATCTTTTCGAATTATTTAGCGGATTTATTTTAATTTTTGGTTCCCGACTTTTCGAATGCTTTACAGCAATCATGGTCACGGGAGAGACTAAGGTTTTAGACATCTCAAAGGAGTTATATACATACTTGTTACAGAAGTACAAGTGTCTGTCGTCTATTTCATGTCTTAATTCATGGTACTTGAAATATATTACATATTTTTTAAATAAATTGCACGGACAGGAATTTATTGAAGTAATCCGCACGAGACATAAGCAAGAATAGATTTGACATTGAGATTAAGGCACACCATAATTGTATTTATTGAAAATGTAAGTACATATTGCA
This sequence comes from Argynnis bischoffii washingtonia, assembly GCA_033884665.1. Lineage (NCBI taxonomy): Eukaryota > Metazoa > Arthropoda > Insecta > Lepidoptera > Nymphalidae > Argynnis > Argynnis bischoffii. The sequence continues at coordinate 9,765,668 of CM066616.1, read as the reverse complement.
AAAACAAATATTATATTATAATAGATAAAATTCAAACCGGCGAGGTCGTGGCGAGGAACAGCAACAGATGAGAGCGGTGGAAATGGCAGCACAGTAGAGGCTGAGCGAGTGTAGCGCCGCCGCCAGCGCGTGCGCCTGACACGTGCCGTCCTCGCGCATGCATACCGCGTCCATGTTCTTGTAGCTTTAATTTAACTCTAATATGATTTTACATTTTCACTCAATTGACACATATGGTAATATCCTTTAGCTAAATAAAGTTGTACAGAATTATGAATAAGTTTAATTATTATCACTCAAGACGACACGTTTGGCTCAGTTTGTAGTGACCTTACTTGCGGTACCAGCGGTCGCGGATTCGAGTCCCGCTGTGTCCGAGTGATGAGCACGAATGTTTGTACTCCAGTCAAGGGTGTTTTATTTTTAATATGTATTTATTTAAAGTTATATGTGTGTAGTGTATCAATTATCTGATATCCATAACACAAGCCTCGTAGCTTATCATGGAACTACATGTTGCTATGTGTTGATGTCCCAACATATTTAACATATTTATTTTTTTCTTACTCTACCTATACCCAATAGCGCTCGTACGTTTATGCAACGATCCGTGTCATAGGATCACTATTCACTTCGTTTCTCTTTATATACCTATCAGCTCATAATAATACAACAATAAAATTAGTAATATGTGAATCATACGAAACTCCTCTAGGACCTGGTAACTTGGTAAGATTTACGGTAATCGGTCTATTGCTTTAGCACATATTAGTATGTATGTAGTATTATATATGTAAGTATTGCAATATAACAATTTGGTATTGTTGACACGTTTTGATGTTAGGCATTGCACACTAGGCAGTGGTAGCCCAGTGGTAACGCGCTCGCTTGGGAAAACGAGTGAAGCGGGTTCAAATCCCGGGTCTCGCACCTCTGATATTTTCACGTGCGAATCATTTTCTAACTTGATTACCATTTGCCTTACGGTGAAGGAAAACATCGTGAGGAAACCTGCATGTCTGAGAGAACCTAGCAAGTTTTCGAAAGACATGTGAAGTCCGCCAATCCGCACTTGGCCAGCGTAGTGGACTATGGCCTGATTCCCCACGTCTTGAAGGGAGGCCCGTGCCCAGCAGTGGGACGTTAAAAAGGGCTGAATACATACATACATACATTGTGCTATATAATAGATAATGAATACGGGAATACAAGTCATAATAACACAAAAAGAAAACAATTAAAATAACAGGTAGAAAGAAATATTAAATTATATACTTGTTCGAAAGACGTGTGAGATCTAACAACCCGCACTTAGCCAGCGTGGAGGATTTTGACCTGTTCCCCCCTTGTATTGAGAGACCGTTGTCCAGTAGGGGAACGTTAAGGATTGCATACATATGTGTCATTTTAAAAATATTCTTTCTGTTGTTAGTATTGTTTAAATGAATTTTAATGTTTTTTACATTATTTGGTAGGTATGAGAATAGGTCGTAAAGAATTTTTCACCCTTCTACCCCCATCCCCCCTTTTTCATCGCGATTTTAGTATTTTTGTAGTTTGTAGTAAGAGTTTTTTTGGTAGATTGAACGCGGGCGTAGCTGCGGGGTTTGCTAGTGTATGTATATGATTTTATTATGATGCAAGTAAAACATTAATGAAACATTTTATACTTAAGTAGTTATACTTAAAGATTTTAAGCAATATCTTATTTGTTTACACCCTTGTTTGTATGTCAATAACCACAAACTGGACATTGGCTATAACGATTTTTTTGTCAGGGTGACTACAGCCGTACTGAGTAGGTTGAGGTCGAATCATTAGTTATTTTTTTACGCAAAACAAAAAGGTTCTGAGTAAGACATTGAGGTTGTAACTTCACAATGAAATTTATATATATTTATAAAAAAATACTAATACGTGATATTATATTTATACGTATACTGCAGTGCAGTGAAGTCATGCTCAATTAACAGCTCACTGGTTGGTTATCCCCAACTCATAATTGGAACTTTGCAACATCCGGATGAACATATTACATTACGTTAAATGAATAGGAAGAGGAAGTGGCCATAAACATTTAATGAGCAATAGTTAATAAAGGTATATATAATAAATACCTACATATATTTATGACGATATATGTTTTATATAAAACTCTTAAACTTGTTTGTAGGACATCGAATTCTAAATAAATATATATTAATTGTTTGCCTATTCATTAGGATTTGTTTACGACAGGGCTGAATTAATTTTAACGAAACTCTCTCTGCCAGGTTAAGTCGCGTTGACAACATTTATTTCAGTCTCGATTCCCGTCGAATGTGATAGCTATATTATGTTATGTTAAAATTAATAAGATCTGTATTATTTAAAAATTACTCGCCCTATTATATTGTAAGTGAACACGGTTGTATAATATTTAGGATGCAATTTGCAAATTGTCCTGAAGCAACAAAATATCGAGTAGAAGTTTGTATGCGATATGTACCTACATACATATTTACATACTTTAGTATTATCATTTATCAATAAAAAATTGTAGGAAAAAGTTCAAATGTTTAATAATGATTATGGCTGCAGAATTTCGACAACTAGGTGAACATTCGTTTTTATAAATCTCTGTATGATTAATATTTATTACCCATATCGTATTTTGCATGTTTATATACCGTGAAAAAAGGGAATCTTATATAGGTAATGAACTACTCGTATGACGAATGTATAATATACCTATTATCCTCCAGGTATATAGGACTAATCCTTTTGTTAGGTACAGTTTTGAAATTGTTTAAATAAGAAAATTAAAAGATTATTCATTATCAAATTAGTTTCGTTTATATTGTTAAATATAATACAAACAAACGAAATCACTATGTACCTATAGTAATAAAAAATAGGAATGCGTAAAGAATGATAACATCAATGGTCCACAGAAAGTATATGAAAGCAATATTTACACAACATCCACGTAAATCGCAATACTATGTGAGAAACACTTTAATATTTTTAAAATTATATAATTTTGTTTTATAGAATTTGCCGCCTCTTAAAACTTGTGGGAAATTTGTATTTCACACTCAATGTACTTGAACTAGACTACTTAATAGTACCTACATATTAAGTTGAAATCGTATTATAATTAGCTCAGGTACCTACCCACAACAGAGAAGTGAAACGGACCGTATAATAAATATTAATGTCACACATGTAAAGTGAGAGCTGATTACTATAAAATAAATGAAATGTGTAAGCACCTTTATTAATATTCACAATATAGTCAATGGAATTCACTATACTTTAACTTCCACAAAGAGGCACTTCACGTTTTAAAACCACACAGTTGAATTAGAATAAATTATAATATTTTCAATGATTGTCCATTGTGTTTTAAAATGATAGCATTAGCTGTAAAGGCATGATGAACGTTTAGTGTTTTATATTCAGTAAACGACGGGATAGTGTCGGAAAGATCGGACTGACGCCACATACGCGGGTCGCGAGCAACGCTAACCTCCTACATACACTCGCGAGAGACTGAGTAGCTCGCTCGAGTTGGAACCTTATCAACCGCGGTCGTCACATGCAAGACACAACTTTGAAGTCAGTAGTCAGCTGCAGCTATTCAATCAGGAATACGTTCACAGTATTGTAAGTGAGCTTTGAGCGTTGTATATTAAAATAAATAAAATTATGGATTCTTTTTCCGCAAAAAAAAAAAAAAAGATTTGCATTTATTAAACCAGCTGTAAGCACAGCTGCTGAGGCGTGGAAATGAGCGCGGAACCGGGGTACGAGGTCGATGTTCAACCTACATTTTTACTTATCGTGTAGAACATGCCCTCCTTTTCATTAACTAAGTTAACCTAAACCAGTTTCTCTCCATTTTAACTAGTAAACATGGGTTTCTTTAATTTCGTTTATTCGTCATATATTTTTATACTTTTTATAATAAAGAAGTTAATATTAAATAATTTGCGACAATAAGTTACGTTTTGTAAAAATGTATTACGTAAATGTTATTATTGGAATGTACATAGTAGGTACCTTAATAATTTAAGCAACGTTGGCTTGTGCGTGATCGACTCTGTCAAGTACACAGGATTTCGCGGAGCAGAATCCTTTTGCAAAGTGAATTGATTTATATATATATATATATATATATATATATATATATATATATATATATATATATATATATATATATATATATATATTGATTTTATTATTCATATTATACAGGGTGGTCCATTTATAATGGTCCAACGATTTTTTAGAGGTAGAGGACAACCTAACGATCCATTTAAAACAAACATTAGTTCCGCGAAAATCAATAGTTTAGAAGTTATGATTTCTTCTCTTTTTTTTGGAGAATTGTCTACTCCAATCATACAAATCAATTTTATTTAATACCATTCTACTAAATCGCATGACATTTGGCATGTGTGTAAAGAAGTCATGTAAAAAGCATACAATGTAAGATTTGTATGTTTTTTTCTTAGCATTTTCTATTGTTTTAAAATTGTTATTGATTTATTTATTTTTGTGGCAAAAACAAAATCCCTTTGAAAAATCACTGTCGTAAAATTGTTACAACTAGAAATTTGCTTACGACTTTTAAAACTACCTGAGGATGTAGTGATAGTCAAGGCAAAAAATAGTGGTGATGTAACCACTAACATCTTCAGAAATTTGCATTAAAATAAACTAGGTTGTTTTTTTTAAACACAAAATTTAAAATGTTTTATTTAGAAGATAACTTAATAACAACCTGAGTTCCTCTTAAAACCAGTCGAGTGCGAGTAGGACTTGCGCACTAAGGGCTCCGTACCTTAGTACCATTGAAAAAGAAATTGAACTTAAAATGTATTTGGTTAAAACACCGTTGTATGAAGACCTGTCTTGTGCTTTTATTGTGATGTGAAAGAGAGCGCAAGCACTGCTTTGTTATTTTTAATCTTTTTGACGGGTTACGCCAACCTCAGCGGGGCGACAGAATTATCTAAGTAGTAGTTCAAATGTAATGAGTACTGAAATAAAAACAAACAGTAAAAAAAAAAGTTTCGTAAAAAGTTTCTTTTCATTTCCACCTGGATTTTTTTACGTCACTGTCGTCTATGCATAATGAACTGTGGAAGACAATTTGAACATTTAACACAAAATGTAATTAGTTGTAATTTTTAATAAATATCTTATTCTTACTGTTTGTTTTTGTTTCAGTATTCATTACATTTGAACTACTTCTTAAATAATTCTGTAGCCCCGCTGAGGTTGGCGTAACCCGTCAAACAGATTAAAAATAACAAAGCAGTGCTTGCGCTATCTTTCACATCACAATAAAAGCACAAGACAGGTTTTCATACAACGGTGTTTTAACCAAATACATTTTAAGTTCAATTTCTTTTTCAATGGTACTAAGGTACGGAGCCCTTAGTGCGCAAGTCCTACTCGCACTCGACTGGTTTTAAGAGGAACTCAGGTTGTTATTAAGTTATCTTCTAAATAAAACATTTTAAATTTTGTGTTTAAAAAAACAACCTAGTTTATTTTAATGCGAATTTCTGAAGATGTTAGTGGTTACATCACCACTATTTTTTGCCTAGACTATCACTACATCCTAAGGTAGTTTTAAAAGTCGTAAGCAAATTTCTAGTTGTAACAATTTTACGACAGTGATTTTTCAAAGGGATTTTGTTTTGGCCACAAAAATAAATAAATCAACAACAATTTTAAAACAATAGAAAATGCTAAGAAAAAAAACATACAAATCTTACATTGTATGCTTTTTACATGACTTCTCTACACACATGCCAAATTTCATGCGATTTAGTAGAATGGTATTTAAATAAAATTGATTTGTATGATTGGAGTATACAATTCTCCAAAAAAAAGAAAAGAAATCATAACTTCTAAACTATTGATTTTCGCGGAACTAATGTTTGTTTTAAATGGATCGTTAGGGTGTCCTCTACCTCCAAAAAATCGTTGGACCATTATAAACAGACCATTCTGTATAATATGTTACTAAAATACGGTCTGGGCAAGACTATCTGCGTTAAGGACAGCGCTTAGAAACGTAGTATTATTCTGCGAGTGGGGGCATTGTTCGCTTATAAGCGTATGGTCTAAGAGCCGGATACACCACGACCTTTACCGATCTGTTAACCAGATGTAACATATTTTTTATAAAGTTTCAATAATAGATAAATACGGCTAAAATAGCTTGCCTATCGAAATCCTGACCAGGCTATTTTTAAATTAATTAACTAAAATTATCTTTTTAATTTTCACCGTTCTGTTAACCAGCCGAATTTTGTTATAGAGGTAGTAAGTAATATTAAGAATATGCCTAGGTAGCCTTGCCTACTCATTTCTTGACCACACTACCTGGCAAGCGGGTATAAATAGCTAGGTAAGTTACTATAGGTAACTTCACGGATCTGTTAAACACTTGAATTTAATATGTCAAAATATAGGTAATCTATACTATAATAAATTAGTAACTTAGCAAAATCTGTACATGAAATATTTTTTTAAAAACAATGACTGTAGCGTATTATGTATACAATATAGACCCCAAAACAATAGTTATTAAATTTTTTGTCTGTTTGTCTTTTTGTCTGTGCGCGTTTCACGCAAAAAGTAATGAACCGATTTCAACGAAATTTGGTAAAGTGATAACTTATAAGTCGGGTCAACATTTAGGATACCTTTTACTTCCTGAAAATCTTTCTTTCCCGCAGGAAATGACAATAACTGATTTTATCGAGTTCTCTTTAGAAACCTTCCGCTGGCTAATTCTTAAGACATACATCAAAACAATGCACTGAAAATTGTAAGTCTCGAAAAGGCCAACAGAAAAATGTGCAACAGTATATGTCTATCTCTTTAGGTACACTCCCAATATCTATTCTTATCTATACCTATAATAAAACTAACTTAAGTCAAATCGATGTGCGCGTTTCACGCAAAAACTACTGAACCGATTTTAACTAAATTTTGTATAGTGATGGCTTATCACATGGGTCAACATTTAAGATACCTTTTACTACAGGCACATTTTTCATTCCTGCGGGAAAACGCAATGACTGGTTCTATCGAGTCGTCTTTAGAAATTTAGATGGTTAACGCTGGCTAAACCTAATGAGATACATCAAAACAATGTACTAGAGAATTGTGGGTCTTAAAAAGTTATACAGACAAGTTCGCAATAGTATACGTCTATCTCCTAAGGTACATTCGCAATTACTATTTTTATGTCTTTACCTGCTTTATATGTCCATACTAATGTTAAATGCGAAAGTAACTGTCTGTCATCTTTTCACGCTTAACCGTTGAACTGATTTAGATGAAATGTGGTATGGAAATAATTTGAGACCCTGGGAATGACATGAGATAGTTTTCATTTCGAAAAACAAATCATATATGGAATGTATATATATAACTGTTTATAATACTTACCTACTTTTCTATACTTGTTTTCCTGTTATAACGGACCTAGAGACGAACCCGAGCGAAGCGAGGGTGAGTCGCTAGTTTTATAATAAACGCGATGGTATAGTATTGCCTAAAATAAACCTGTCATTAATTATTATTGCTACGCTTTGAAATTTGAAAATCGGAGCAAGCAATGGCGTGCGAGAAAGAAAGTAGAGCAGCCAAAGTCCGTGCATTAGTAGCCCCCCAAATGGAAGCCACTGCGCATGTTCTATCACATACCTACTTATATTATTATCCAGCATTATTTTGGTGCAACATCGTTGACTACATGTTACGCATTATTGAAATATAAAAAAAAATGATAAAAAGTGTTTTTTTTGTGGTTCGAAAGGATCTGTAATTTATTTTCAAGAAGAAGTCTTCAAAAATTGTGCATTAAAGTTTGCTTTTCGTAAAGAACGAAACTTTAAATATGGAAATATTCAAACTGAGTAAAAATTCACAAGATTTTATTGGTTAGCAGTTATTACTCCACGTGCTATTCAAAAATTATTGTTTTAAAAAATAAATATATTTTTAATTGTGATTAGTATATATTTTTCATTATTTATATACTAACCTAGGTTTATTGTAGGCAATACTATACCATCGCGTTTATTATAAAATTACCTATATTTTGATATATAATTTAACTGATCCGAGAAGTTACCTATAGGAACTTACTTGTTTATACCCGCTTGCCAGGTAGTGTGGTCAAGAAATAAGTAGGTAAGACTACCTAGGCATATTCTTAATATTATTTACTATCGCTATAACAAAATTCGGTTGATTAACAAAACGGTGAAAATTAAAAAGATAACTTAAAATGTTAGTTAATTAATTTAAAAATAGCCTGTTCAGAAGGCAGGAAGGTAGACAAGTGGCAAATGCTCCATATCGATTCTGTTTCGATAAACGCTAACGCCTAGGAAATTTCGATAACAATTAGGTAGCCAAACGTATAAGGACTTGTCGAACGCTCAGTCTATTCTATCGTTCGACAACAATCGAACGTAGTCATGGTTTTGTTTGTGAATATCATTTTGACAATGTAAAATGTGCTAAAATTTAAACGTATACGAGCAGCACATAGGATTTTTAGGATTTCTTTATTAAAAGTTCACTTATTATAATGATTATTTTGCCTAGCAGTATTTGCTACAATAACAATAAATACAATAATATATATTTGTCAGACAACAACAACGGTTACCATGGCAATATTAGTCATAATAGCTTTTATTTAATTTATGCACAATCATCCCACAGTAATAAATATTCATTTTTATAAGTCATTAGTGTAGTTTTTTTTTTACCAAGTCTAAAAGTTATTTTACATTTTATTTAACATATATTATTTAACATATTTATCAGTGATTCGCCATTTTGTAGCGTCATCTTCAAGGTGTTAGCGTTTGATTCGTACGCAAGCAGCCGAATTCGTTTGTCAAAAGTGCCACTTGTCTTCAATTTCTATGGAGATTAATTTACTACCCTGACATTTCATTTCATCGAATAGATTAGATCAACATTTGGCTGCCAATTACAAATTAGATACGTTGAGTCAAATTTGAAGTCGTAAACATATGTCAATCCCATACATTGTTTACTCTATTTGTCTAGTGTATAAGCCGCTTGTCTTTTTTTTTTTTTTTTTTTTTTTAATGATCTTATCCCTCTAACATGATTAGAGTCTATTTTATCTGTTTTTGTTTGTCTACTCATTCATACTAGTTCTTACAATTAACTTCTAGTTTCTTTATGGTACATCTTATTTATATATAGCTATGTACAATTTCTTATCCTAATTTGCTTAATAATAATACAATGCAGTATTGTTACTTATTATTAACTTATTGCTATTTGCCTATCCTAGTCTTTTATTACTTAATTGTGATGCTAGTTACAAATATACTTATTATATCTATCCAGCATCAATTAAGTGCTGTTTCTTTTATTTACGACTATGCATATATATTTACAGTAGAAGCCACTTGTCTAGGCCTTCAGGATTTCGATAGGCAAGCTATTTTAGGCATATTTATCTATTATTAAAACTTTATTATAATATTTTTCATCTGGTTAACAGATCGGTAAAGGTCGTGGTGTATTTGGCTCTTGTACTAGTATAGCTGCACTGTGTCTGGGTATGGGCGGGAACCTTCTCAGAGATGATCTCTTTGTCTACTTCGTAAGGGAAAAGGAGTAATTAATACGTATACAATTGTTTCTCAATTCTTTCTTTTGATTCTAATGTCCACTTTGATAGTTATAATGCTTTTTTTAACAGCGCGGCGTGAAGTGTTTTTAAATAGGTAGAATTAGGTTTTCATTTTGTTTTATAGTATTTCTAGAATACTATTGTCATCTAACTGACTTATGTACACTATTGTATAAATATAAAACAAAACAACAACAACATATATATATTTTTTTTTTATTATACAAATTGTACATAGGTATACCTATATGGAAATATCAACATTTACATATAATTATTAGATTGCAAAGATGCAAGGATCAATCAAAATGACTTAAAAGTTAATATCCCAGCCAGATGTTTCATCCGGAGGTAGCTTATCCTTAGGATACTTCTCAAAGTTGGAGAGATCGAGGTCATTGGCTACGGGTTGTATAAGTGGTGCTTTTAACTTGCCTTCGCGCAACCCTTCCCAGTCAAATCCGAGGAACCACCTAAGGAAAATAAAAAATATATGTAAATAACACGAAAAATAAAGTGAAATGATCTTTTTTATATTAAAACTAGCGACTCACCCTCGCTCCGCTCGGGTTCGTCCCTAGTTACGTTTTAACGTTTAGTATAGATTTCTCAGAGGAGAGTTTTTCCCACAGTAAAAAGTATCCTATTATGATTAAATAACTAAAATTGCTATTAAAAAATAAGGGTTGATCGTAGAGGGGTGAAAATTTAGGGTTGTAGGTATTTTTGTATGCTGTATCATAAAAAAATTAAAACAAAAAATTTTGTCTGAAAAATAAAAAAAAAAAATTTAGGGGTGGTCCACCCTTAACATTTGGGGGGATGAAAAATAGATGTTGGCCGATTCTCATAGATACCGGATAAGCACAAAAAATTTCATCAAAATCGGTCAAGCCGTTTCGGAGGAGTATGGCAACGAAAACTGTGACACGAGAATTTTATATATATAGACTAGCGACTCACCCTCGCTCCGCTATTTTTTAACGTTTAGCTTACAGAGGAGATATTTTCCCGCAGTAAAAAGTATCCTCATCATCATACCAAATTTCAACAAAATCTGTCTAGCGGTTTTTTCGTGATGCGGTAACAGACAGACGAAAATTCTAAAAACTATAGATTCGGTCTCTGTATCGATAATAATGACTATTTCAATAAGATTTTCCAAAAAAAAATTACTGTACAGATTCGACTCAGAATCTACACTAATATTATAAAGCTGAAGAGTTTGTTTGTTTGGTTGAACGAGCTAATCTCAGGAACTACTGGTTCGAATAGAAAAATTCTTTTTGTGTTGGATAGTCCATTTATCGAGGAAGGCTTGAGGCTATATAACATCATGTTACGACCAATAGGAGCGGAGCATAAATGAAAAATTTTGCAAAGACGGGAAAAATGATTCCTTTTGAAAGCTTCCGTTGAGTGTGCTGCGTAAACGGTTAAAGTTACGCAAAAATCATGTATGAATATCTTAGGAGATATCATAGTTAGTAGTTTAAATATGCAAGGCGAGGGCGGGGTGGTCGTGAGGGGGGAGGGCGCTGGCCGCCGCGCCGCTTGGTAGCTCTGCGAGCAAAGCCACTATTCCACGCGGACGAAGTCGCGGGCAAAAGCTATTTTTATTATATGTATAGATTATAAGTAATACGATTCGTCACTGTGCATGCACTATGTTTATTATGAAGCGTAATTAAGTAAACATGCCAACATTCATTGTAAAACCTTGTCAGAAAAGTATAATAAATACTTATAATGCTAATACTATAACGAAAATGTAACCTTACATGAAAACTGAAACTGAAAAGTGGGAATAAAATAAGACTTTTTGATTTAAATATCGAAGAACTTCCTAAACTAGTTTCTAATTTTGAGTTGGCGTGTTAAGGCGTTATGCGTGGTCACTATTACATAATATAATACACAAATATTTGACTTAAATACTTCCTTCTTTTTTGTCGCTTAAAAATATTAAAAATAATGATAAGGTTACCATTTTTTTGTGTGTTGGTCTTCGTTTACTTTTTCATTCTATCCATGCATTTTATTCTCTTAGTCAGAGAAAAATATAATATTTCAATAATACTTTTATTATGATAATAAACGTGCATAGGAGTGCACAATATGCGCGCAATTGTGCACTCCGATGGGACTAGTACTTATCACGACCAGTGCGAGTTAAGGTGAAAGCATTCAGCACTCCGAGGCACGAGGCCCCGGAGGTGAACAACTGCTAACTTCCCTACTCTGGGCTTACCGAGAATTTCTTGACAGAAATACTCAATAACTGAACTTGGCCCGACCCGGTACTCAAATCAAGGAGCTCCGGATGCGCCGTACTTGATAGCCACTAGACCACGGAGGCAGTTAGTCATAAAATAAGTAATAATAATACTCTTATAAATAATAATACCATCAATATTACATATAAATACGAAAGTTTGGATAGATGGATGTTTGTTACTCAATCACGCAAGCACGGCTGAACGGTTCTGGATGAAATTTGGCACAAAGATAGATCAAACAAACATAATAAAGTCTGGAATAGCACATATGTAACTTTTTGTCCCAGAAAAATTTACGGTTCCCGTGGGATAGATTTGTTTTTTTTTCACTAGGGACGAACCCGAGGAAAGTGAGGGTGAGTTGCTAGTATGATGAATAAATATCTAAAAGAAAAAAATATATGGAATTTACTTGTGATTTTTTATATCAACGACGCCATTTTTAAGGTAACCGAGTCGCTCAGCGGGGACCGCCCGGCACAGCTTGCGGATAAGTAGCTGCGCGGACTTGGGCACTCGCGGGTGGAAGGTCACTGCATCGATACCCCGCAGGATAAGAGTGTAGGTCTTCATGTGGTCGCCGCCGGGCGCGCGGAACGGCGGCTTGCCTACTAACAGCTCGTGCACAAACACGCCCAGCGCCCAACAGTCTACAGCACGATCATGACCCTGTAAAATAAACTTATTGTTGCACTAGCAAAACCCGCGGCTAAAAAACCTTTAAAAAGGTAGGTTTCATACAAATTTTCATCCCTTATTTTATATCCTTATGGGATGAATTAAAAAAAACGCTAAAACATGTATTCATTTAATTATATTGAGGAGCATTAACCAAGTTTCAAGAAATTCTGATAATAAATATTTTTTGGGTTGTGTTATAACGTGTATTCCCGTTTGAATGAGATAATCTCCCGCGGTAAAAAGTATCCTAAATATTGACCCGGATATCCAGCTATCATCATACTAAACTTCATTAAAATCCCTCCAGTGGTTTTTCTGTGATGCGCTAACAGACAGACAGACGACAGACAGACAAAAATTTTAAAAACTATAGATTCGGTCTTTGTATCGATAATAAAGTCTATTTAAATAAGAATTTCCAAAAAATATTTAAGGTACAGATTTGACTCTGTTAGAATTTTATTATATTATGTGTAGATAGTGTCTTGTGCAGTAGAACGTCTCCAGTAGTTAATCCAAAACAAGATATTGCTAATAACTGTATTCAGCCCTTTTTAACGTCCTGTACTAATAACTTATTTCCCAGAAACAAATTGACATTGCTAAAGCATTATCCAATTTTCTATTAAGAGGCCTATTACATTTTCACTGTGATTTTTCAATTTAATGCCCATTTTTGACGTTCTTATTCAGAGAAATTGAAATTATTCGACAATTTTGACTTATTGTATGGTGGAGAATAGTTATTAATATAGTTCATAGTGGCCTCGCTTTTCGCAAATTTTCATTATTAATTGAAATAAAGTCAAAATTCCGAAGCAAGTTTTTAATAAAATACGCGACGACATTTTTTCAAGCTCATGGATTTAAATACTGTACTAAGCAAATGAAATGAAAAATATATAATAATATCTCGTATATAGCGGTTGAGTTTATAGTGGCCTCGGATTTTGAAAATATGTATTGGATTTCTACAAAAAAAATCTTTTTCAAAATCTTAGAAATTACTAAAAACGTTCAGAATTAGCTGTAAATATATCCTTACAACATTAATATTATTAGGTAAAATTTATACCAGAATAAATGTCAATTCAAAAGAAATGTAATGACATACTTTTTTTATTAAATACTGTATTATAAAAATTTACATACAAGTAATTATTATACAATTGCAGAAAATGCTAAAAACAGCGTTGCGTGGGCCGCTCGAACTCAATACCATAGAACTCAGTACATTTTGTGATAGGCCTCTTAACAATAACTTGTTTGATTTACGTATAATTAGTATTATACCTACAGAGGCTACTTGGAGTACTATGTCGAGCGATTCCTACGCTAAGTGAACATTAAGAAGAAATTAGTAAATGTGAAGTAATTTGGAAATGAAGTGGAGGTGAAACTAAGAATGTGTGGAAACTGGAAAATAATGTTCAGTGAGTCTCTCTTTTGTACAAGCAATAAAACATTCACATATATTGCATTGCCTTTCTTTTATTATCGGTAGGTACCAGAATTCTAGCTCATAAAAATGGAAACAATCAGAGTATGTTTCATTTAAAAGTGTTATGAACTATAATTTAATTTTGTGTTTATGTAGTGATATATATTTAAAGATAATAGTGTCCGATAATAACTGTGGTGAGGTCTCTAAGAACTACGTATCAGCAAAAAAATGAAAGTTATCAAGTTCTGTCATTAAATCAAAGATAATATTTAATTTTTGTTATTGGTTTCAAGACATTACCTTGTTGAGAACAATTTCCGGCGCAACGTATTCAGGTGTGCCCGCAAAGGTCCAAGTTTTGCTATTTATGGTTAACCTTTTCGCAAATCCAAAATCAACCTGTAAACATACCGTTTGTTCATACATACATCTATACATATAATAAAACTGTAGAGGTCGAATGTCTATACAAAGAAATAAAATATACTAAAAACCGAGTCAGGGGGATGTAAGAAAAAAATTGAACAAATCCAGATTTTTTTAATTTTTTTTGTTTCTCTGTCTGTTTGTACGGGCTAATCTCCGGAACTGTTAGACCGATTTAAATGAAATTTTGTATGGTGGTACCTTATATCCCTGGTCAACATTTTAAATACTTTTCATGCCGGAAAATTAAAAAGTTCCCGGGGGATAGTTAAAAAACTATAGTAACTAATACAGCTTAGTACACAACAACTTATGTACCCAATTTAGTAAAATTTGGCATGCTAATACCTTATATTGCCGGTCAAACAATGTGTATTATAAAATTTATAAATCCCATAAAAGTGACGGATTCCTGCGGCAAAGTAAAACAGTACAAAAACAGTGTCTAGCATAGCGTCTTTCATACTAAATCAATTGTGTGTCACGGACGTCATTTTGACCTAAGGCAAGGGCTACTTTTTATCCCAGAAAAATGTACGGTTCCCGTAGGATGAGTTTGTTTTTGTTTTCCCAGAAAAGTAGGGTAAAAGCCGGATAGTTGCGCTACTTTTTGAAAATCTTAAATTACATAAAAATTAAGTATCTATTTACAACATGCTTCGTGTCTAATAAAACATTGATCTTTAATCTTTCATTGTGACCTATTTTTTTAAACACAATCTTGTTTTTCAGTAAATCCTGTTTTATTTGACCTATACAAAAAGGGATAGTTGCCTTCTGTGGCGGATAGTTGCCTCATGTTAAAAATGCTTTGGGGGATACTTGCCCCATGCGGGGATAGAAGACTTATTATGAAATTGCTTCGATTTTTTTTGTATTAAAGCAAATTTATGTAACCAACCATTATTAATTATTAACATCAATTTATTAAGTAGGCACTAATCGAAATACTAATCAATACAACTTTTAAAATACATATAAAATCTCCAAAATTTAAGTTATAAATAATAATTAATTTTAAAGATAAAAATAATATGGCAATCAACTTTGGCACAAATATTAAAATTAGTGGGTAGACGGTTATATCTAAGAATTTTTAAAAAATCAATAACGAAGCCAGAACTTTTTTTGTACTCCTTTAGTAGCTTTTTCTTTGGCTATTTTTGTATTTATAATGCTTTTTTCGCTTTCACTCTCGGAACTATAAATTGTTATTTTTCATCCTTTAGCTCTTTTTCCGTTCAGTTTAATTAAATATATGTTTTAACATTCTGTACCACTGCTAGAGTAATCGACATATTTTTTGATCTTTTACTTTCGTTTCGACCTCTTTCCTTCATAATTTTCATCTCGTTATCAGCTGATTTATTTCCTACCGTCTTTAAATCTTTTTATTTCTTTGTCTCCATTCTAGTTCTTTAGTAATGTTTGTTTCTTCTTCGTTATTCTTTTTTGGACAATTTTATAGTTGGAATTTAAAACTTTTGCAGATTGTTTAGCCCTATTAGACATACTACTATACTCTTGCTCATATTTGCGAGGCATTTCGCCTACTTGCAACTCTAATTGCCCTTAGGGCGACTATCCGCAAAATTATATGGAGCGACTATCCTTTTCGGTACGGATACTTGCCCTTATCTTTTTTTTTAAAAAAAAGCTATTTAATAGTATAAGGTAATAGGTAGTTTAATTTAAACTTCACTGCATGCGTAGAAGCAAAAAGTTGCCTGAACCGACAAGCATAACAGAAAATATTCAATAGAATATAGTCACGAATATTATTTCAACGCTCGTCAACGTTCTGCCGCGGAAGATTTTGGCTCACACAGAAAAAACACGTGTACCTAGTCCTACTACTGGCATGGACCTAAGGTCTGTGGAAGAGGCGCTTCAAATTACAGAAGAGCGCTAACGTCAGGGACATCTCTAATATAGCGTATTGAAAACCGGGGCAACTATCCAACTAAGGCGACTATCCGGGTGTTATCCTATATATTTTTTTAAATTAGACAGATTATTCACTAGATCTTCGTAAAACTAAGTAGAATTTATACTTACTAATTTGATATAGCCCTGTTTATCTAACATTAAGTTTTCAGGTTTTAGATCTCTATAGATAATATCTTTAGAATGCAAATATTGGAAAGCTTCGACAACGCAGGCGGTCATGAAACGGGCGACGTTTTCTGGGAAATACCGCTGTTTTTGGAGTATTGACCACACATCTCCACCCAACACCGGCTCCATCAGGAAGTAAATGTATTTATTGTCTTTAAATGTACTGTATAATCTAAACGAAAAAAATAACAATAGCTTATTAAAACATATTTTCCGATAGTTAAATTATTATCGATTTTATATATTTATTATTAATCTTACCTGCAAATAAATCTACTGTTACATATCATCATAATATTTTTCTCATTAAAAGCATGTTCTTGCTGTTGTTGTTGTACCATGTCCACCTTCTTCAGACATTTAAGCGCGAAGGTAAGCGATGGGTTTCGTTTGTATTGAACTAGTTCAACCCGTCCAAATCCACCTACTCCCATGGTACCAACTATTTCTAGATCTTTTAACTCCACGAATTGGTATTCTAAGAGAAAAAATAAATTGATTAATATTTATTAATCTTTAGTTTTGTCACGTTACGTGATTTCGCCTTTTGTGAAGTAGATAACTTGATATCATTACTCAATTAAAATTAATAGACTGCTATGAACAGAAATAGACATGCTTATTAAATCTATATGTAGGTATGTACATCAGTCATTTTAACTATTTGTTGATAAATAAAAATAATCAATCACATGTAATTTATCTAATCTTGGATATCCTTCACATATAGAGTTATTAAATAAAACAGATTTTATTTAACCTTACCGCTTTTGATAATTGACGTCTTTTTCTGTTGTGATGGTCTTGGGTCGGAATGTCTTACATTTTTCAATTCTTCTAAATTGCCTAGCAGCTCTGTGAATGGACTAAAACAAAAACATTCTTGATCGAATAAAATATTAATATGTAAATTTATTAAAATTCTAAACTCCACTGTTATTTATCGTAATTTCTTAGTCTTTTCTTTTTTTGAGTGGTGCGCAGAGCACTAGATGAATTATCAATGTCAAGTTGTTGAAGAACAGGCTTTATTATAAATTTTATTACTTAAATTAGAAATGAGTTACATTATCAAGTTTTATACATTTTGCGTCATCTCCATATACAAAACTCTGGTAAAAATACGAAGATTATTAATATAAAAATATTAAATATATCGAGATTTACCCGCGTTCTAATGTTAAGCACTCGACGCCAGGAGGTAGTGCGGTCACTGTTGCGAGACGTCTATCCTCATGCAGTAGCGCCTGCTCTCCGAAGTAGTCACCCCTTCGTAGAGCCCCCACGCGTCTCTCGTCACCGTCCTCCTCTCGCTTTGTCACTACGACTGTACCTCCACGAATGATGTAAAACTTGTCTCCGTGGTCGCCTTGGCGCACAACCGCTGTTCCCGCAGAAAAAAACTCCTGCCAGCGCATGAATAATCTTATTTTAACGGTTGTTAGTATTTTTCATAATATATATTTAATACTTATTTTGTAAATTGTTCATGTTTTAAATTATGAATTCCAACTGCTGCAATACACAATAAGCACAATCAATAGACTTAAAATAATAATATTTGGATCGCGGCCATATCAACAATTACCTAAATTAATTTAGGTACCTATAGATTATTCTATTTGAATATGTTAGTTCAGTTTAGAGTGAAAATAAATAAATTAATAAATTGAACAATTTAATTTTAATATTTATAAATGTAGGTAGTTAATAACAAACCCTTTTCAAAAAATCAGCAATTTTAGCCAATTCTATAGGATGAATTCCCTGCAGTAGAGGTACAGATGATAGAAATCGAATATTATCCTCCTGTTCTTGGCGCCCACTTCGCACCATAATTTTTTGAAATACACGTCGTTCTAAAGTCCATACTTTTGCTTCGGTTATACCTGTAAACAGATTTCATTATTTGTATTAAAATCAAAAATTGAAAGATGCGATTTATCTGATAAGTAACCGATTTGCGCTTTGATTTAAAAACGGATAATGTTATTTTTTTTATCAAAAGGAATTTGTTATCAAGAAATAATTGCAATATATTTTATTGTTACTTTTAAATGAAATTAGTACATACATCTTATAGAAGCGAATCGTTTAGCTTTGTATAAAATAGCCAGTTCTCCAAAAGCTTCTCCAGGACCAAAGTTCTTTACAACTTGACCTCCTTTCAATACTTCAAATTGCCCATGTGCCGACACGTATAAGTGACTCCCGCTTTCTCCTTCTCGAATCATCAGACTCCCTGCGGGGAACTCTTGGGAACTCATAGCTTCGACGACAGCATAAAGACGTTCCTCATCCATTATATTTCTCAGAAAGTCATTGGCCATTATCGCCTTTTTAATCTGTTCTGCTGATCTGAATTTAAAAGAAAACAATTGTTTTTTTTTAACATTATATACATTTTACTCTTTTGATCCTGACATTGTATTTATACTCGAACAACCATTGAACATATTTTAGCTATCATTATTCATGATATAGATAATATAATACTATACTAGTAGATATGGAAGCAAATTTCCATACTACGGTTAGATGTTTCGATTATGATATAAATAAATCAAGTCAAATATCTGTTAAATAACGTGTCACTCACTTTTCGTCTTTGGTAAATTTTTCATAGTTTAAGTCTGCTGGGAGTCTTCCAGTATCGAAGGGTGCATGCGGTGCGATAATACCACGCTTCCTTCGACCTTGTTTTTGAGGATCGCTTTGAACTAAGTCTGAGATTGTTTTGCGACCAGCACTGCTTTTCCTTTCGTCAGAATCTGAATCCCTAAAATTGTTGATGCTTCCTGTGGATTTATCGCTTTGAATGCTTATATAGCTTGATTTTTTACTAGACCATGCAGAATCCACTGGTAATGTAATACTCTTTTTAAAATGTGCAACATTTCCATTTGCAACTTTACTTTCAAACCTTGCCTGGGCATCTTCTTGTACGTCTTGGACCATTTCAGGTAGCTTCTAAAATTATACAATTCATTTTAAGAATCACACACTCAGTCAAAACGAACAATTTGTACTTATAGATAGGTCTCTTTATGCAAATTATAAGTGAGGAGGAAAATGATATTTTTTTAGGTTATGATACTTATTTATGAAGATATTATGATGCATATTGTTTTGGTACTGAGACATGAATCTGTTTCATTGAATTCTGGATTAAATAAAAAGATAGATAGGTACTTTTTGTCAGCGATAATTCTATTTCTTTTAATTTTTATAATGAAATAGTGGGTTATCAAGAAAGCATTAAAATATTATATGTAATATAAATATACCTGTCGTTATCGAAATGAGATTAGTGTAAAGGTATTACACACTCTATTCTTTATTCACCAGATAATAATCTACCTCAATCATCATGAAATCCAAAAATGGAAAAGATTACTTTGGGAAAATAGATATTATATCAGGTGAATACCAGCGAGCCTTGGTAACTTTTGACTAAATAAAAATAGTTATTGTGAGCGTAAGCACCTTAGGAACTAAGCACATGCCATCGCAGACTTCTCTGTAAGCCGTTTTAAGGCTTACAATAATTTTCTATTACATTGAAATGTATTTCTAAAGGTGTAGCACCTTGTAGGTATGTAATCGTACGTAAACAGTTTTTTTGACAAAACCGTTTAGGCTCAACAATTGTGTACAACATTTGTACAAATTTTATACATAGAATTTTATACTGCCTCCTTTACCGCTTCTTATATTAGTGAAATCCATTGCGTGGTTTAGAAGAAGTAAGTGGAAAAACAGACAGGAGTGAACAGCGACTTTAAGGTTTATATTATGTATGGATATAGATCAGTGACTTGTGACCGAACTGAATTTTATATTTTTCCATTAAAATGAGAGATATTACCGCACTAAATTGTTAAATAAGTTAATCTTTAACCCTGTTAATAATCGTTTTTACCCGACTGCCCAAAGGAGGGTTATATATTTGACCTGTATGTATGTACATATGTCCGATCCTATATGTTCGTTATTACTAAACTGCTTAACTGATTTTGATTATTCATACTTCGTTAGGTATGCATAACATCTTGATATCACGAGTGTCTTTTTGTTCGCTATTTACGCAGTCTAGTTTTTTTTGTATTTTTTTTGTATGAAGGACAACTCGGCCGAATTAGTTAATTTGTTTCCCCGTGGGAATGAGAGATTTTCTTGTACCTACTAAAATATTTAAATTGTATAATATTGTTGTATTCTATCAATAAATGTTGACCCGAGTAGGTAATAAGTTTGGTTTTTTAATGTTGGAAAATGCATTAACGCGTACCACCTGTATAC
This sequence comes from Argynnis bischoffii washingtonia, assembly GCA_033884665.1. Lineage (NCBI taxonomy): Eukaryota > Metazoa > Arthropoda > Insecta > Lepidoptera > Nymphalidae > Argynnis > Argynnis bischoffii. Next base: position 9,744,721 of record CM066616.1, on the reverse strand, counting down.
AAACAGGTGGTTATATAGGACTCGCCGGCTAGAAAAGTCAATACTACCCACTAAAACTCAACAAAACCTCACTCGTCTTAATGGGGCGTCGCAGGATCACTTACGCAATCAACCACGACGACGCCCCGACGGCAAATCTGCCGAAGTAGACCACAACAGCCATTGGGTCGTTCCAACGGACTACTCAACTATCAGAAAAGTACCAGGAGTGGGCCACCTCCCATTCCATTGCGTTTTTTGGCTTCGTGCCCGGCTAAAATGCCGGACTCTAATGATCCCCTCCACTACGCTTGCTTAAAGTGCACGCAGATAGAAATTTTAACAACGATTGTTTTGGGATCTAGGTATAGGTATGTATTCCGTAAACAATACGTAAACAGTTATATTTAGTTTTTAATAAAAAAAACTTGTGTGTGTGTACATATGTGCGCACGTAAGAAGTTATACTTCTTTGACATAACAGAAAAAAATAGCTAAAAATTTCATCCCGTATGTCACAACTCTCTGTTTGCAAAAGGAATGCAGCTAACTTCATGATGTCGCTTTTTGGTTGTTGGTGTGCGCGCGCATCGTAAAAATTTTACTCTTATAATTTTTTCCAAACCTACCAAAAGAAGAATAACTTTAAAAATATTTCATGTACAGATTTGACTTAGAATTAGTAACTATTTTATTTTATGTAGGTATGTACGTACGTACGTAATACGTATGTATGTAAAAGCGGTAGGTATTATTTACCTATATGAATGTATTTGTTTACTTACTCAAATAAAGTAAATATAAAATCTATACATTTAAATTTTAAAGCAATATTAGATACCTAAGTATACTTTTGGGCGGGACCAAATAACAGCGTAAACTAATTTCAACCAGCCTCTTGTATCTTTTTATTAAAGATTTGAAATAAATAATAATATAGGTACTATACCTACATTAATTTTTTCTTGAAAATCTAGTTTAATCGGCACGTTTGGCTCAATTTCTAGTGACCCTACTTCCTGCGCCAATGGTCGCGGGTTCGTGTCCCGGTGGGGGCATTCATTTGTGTGATGAGCACGAATGTTTGTACTCTAGTCATGGTATCATGTAACTTTACGAAATAACTGCAACACTAACCAGATTAAAATTAATGATAGATTCTAGAAAGAAACTAAAGTGTGTGAAATGTGTGAAAAGATCACGAATAGCTTTTAATTGGTTAGGCTATATATAATTTAGGCAAAAAAATCTACAAGAAGCTATATAGCATGTTTTACATAGATTTTTTACAAAATTGTAGACTATGTGCCTAGTTTTGTATTAAATCCATGCAAACGCTTGATCTCGATTGCGTTTGTACTTATATATAAGTATTACACATCCTTTTTTAAAGTTCCACTGCTTGCCATGAGCCTCCCTTACATTAAAGATTGTGTGGGGCCAAGTGCAAGTTGATGAATTTCACATGTCTTTCAAAAACTAATTAGGTCTCAAAGGATGTCTCAGATGTTAAAAATGATTCGCATAATATGAAAATATCAGAGTTGCCAAGAACTAGGATTTCAAACCTCCTTGGTTTTCCAAGTGAGTACGTTACCACAGGGCAAGACTTACCTACTTTATTTTTACTCAATTACTATACGGTTTAAACTTAAGTTAGAGAAATATTAATGGTTAGAACTCTAAGGAAGTCAAATACGAGCAAGCATAGAAAAGGAATGAGAAGTAATAACTATCTATAACCTAATAACATACAAAGAAAACACTTAGGCAAATGGATTAGTAATATCTAGAATTTATGAGTTTCATATTCAAGTAGAAAGTACGTATATTTTATTGTTAATAAATAAACTTAATTATCTAATCACTCATCGAAAGTGATCAATAAAAAATTGAAAAAAGCATTAGTTTTAAGTTCTTTGGGAAAATGCTCTCTCGATTCAACTATGAAAATGGCCTGCAGAATACCAAGCTCTTAAAAAAAAGTAAATTAAAAATTAAAGTTAACAGTGGTAAGTAATGTAATAAATAATAATGATAAAATTAATGAATGTCAACAAAGCATAAGTTTTGTTGATATAAAATTAAGGAAAGATGGAATGAGGATAGGAATCTTGTATTATTTATTAGTATGCAAAAAGTACCTAGGTTATAGGTACCTAGAAGTTCTAGGTAGTTTTAGACTTCTAGGCTAGAAGTCTAGATACATAGACACCTGAAGGTTAGGTAAGCGTGACAATTCCGTTAATGTTAAAATACCCTTTGTCAATGTAAAACTGCCTCTTTGGTTTAGTAGCTGGCATATATGACTGCAGAACTAGAGGGCCTTTGTTGGAAATTGGAATCCCAGATCAGGTTAAGTACCTCATAGGCCTAGCTCCATCTACAAAAGATGATTTAATGTAGCGTCCGGTAGTTTGCATTTCCGCTCATGGCTGAACAAGCCGATACGGGGATATAATAATTAAAACTGTCAACCCATCGGCCTTTGGGAGAGAAAGGAATAACAGGCTGTACTTAAGTTTGCGCAGAAACGCCGTTGTATATACATATTTCCTGCGCAGTTGCAGTCCAGTCGCAGTGAGACTGGTATGGAGAATGTTTGAAATTAAAGAAGTGACTAATAATATAATTTAAAATAAATATTATTTATTATTAAGTTTAATAACGTCTGTCGGAGACATACATACATGTTTTGTTCTTGTTGCATGGCACACGTGTGTGTGTCTCCGATTGCATAATAGGTACTGTGTTCCTTTTTTAACTTGTCCGTTTTTTAGCAGTCTTTTTTTTTTTTATTATAATTTAATTTTTTTATACAAAGCTTTTTAGTTTTGGCCAATTGCAAATTTGGAATTTAATTAACAATTTCTTATCTCAAATTACTATCTATACAGATAAATAAAATTGGAGTGTCTGTTTGTAATGTTAAAATAACCGCTTTTTACTAAATGCATATGGATGTAGTATACGGTACATAAGGCAGTGGTAGCCCAGCGGTAACGCGCTCGCTTGGACAACCGAGTGAAGCGGGTTCAAATCCCGGGTCTCGCACCTCTGATATTTTCATGTGCGAATCATTTCTAACATGATTACCACTTGCCTTACGGTGAAGGAAAACATCGTGAGGAAACCTGCATGTCTGAGAAAACCTAGCAAGTTTTCGAAAGACATGTGAAGTCCGCCAATCCGCACTTGGCCAGCGTGGTGGACTATGGCCTGATTCCCCTCGTATTGAGGGAGGCCCGTGCCCAGCAGTGGGACGTTAAAAAGGGCTGAATACAAATACATACATACGGTACATATACCAAAATAACATTTTTTACAATTTTTGTCTGTCTGTCTGTTTGTTCCGGCAAATCTCCAAAACGGCTGAACCGATTTTGACGGGCCTTTCACTGGCAGATAGCTGATGTTATAGGGAGTAACTTAGGCTACTTTTATTTTAGAAAAAGAATCAGTGAAATTGTGAACAAAATCCGCGTACGGCGTACGCACCCGAGCAAAAAAAAGGTAAATCGGTATATAATTTAAATTAAATGAATATTTTAGGAGTAGCAAGCTGCTATTTATGTATACCTAAACATAGCTAACCGTGAAAAGGTACCTAGGGACGAACGCGAGCGAAGCGAGCGTGAGTCGCTAATATAACATATAAATTAGGTATATGTATTTTTTAAATATCTTCATTTTGATATCTCACATGTTTGGACTTTGGAAGAACATTTTTATTACGACACAAATTGTCGCCTTAAATCCGCCATTTTGATTTTGGGTAATATCCACATTTGTTTTATTTTTTTTTTATTCTCACGCTAAAATAGTTCATAGTTCATATTGTTTTTTAACATTTTAACTGTTTATTATTTTTTAGTTGTTTTAATTTTTATGTGTTTTTTCTTGTAAATTTTTTTAGTCATGTAAGTTTTTAAAATTACTACTTGTAATAACTGTATTGTATTGTTTTGAAGTTTTTCTTTATATACTCATTATGCATGTTGAGTTAGCCTGTAAGTGAGGTATACAATTTTTATTATAGATGCTTAAGAGTGTGCTTTAGAGTAAGGATTAATATTGTATACAACGTTGGCTTCCTATTTAATAAGTAAATAAATAAATAAGTACCGTTCCGTACCTCCTTTGGACTTCACTGCAGTCAGATTCACTCATAGAAAGTCACATTATCGCCAAATGCTAAAGGGTATTTTTAGTTCTAATAAAAATAAGTTTACTGTAATTGTAATAAATTTAATTGAAGTTGGAAGAAAAGTGGCCGTTAAGTTGCTTTATGGCATGTGCTGTCTAAACGGTTTGAAATAGATTAATAAAGTGTGCGATAAAAGTCCCCTAGAGAGAAACCCGAGAGAAGCAAGTAAGTCGCTAGTCAATTATAACTAGACAGAACCAATATTGAACACGACTTGCGCCTTACCCCTGGGGCCTAAGTACGCTCCTAACAGTAGGTACCTGCCTGTCTTACTCCACGACATACACACACGTCAGTCTAAAAACATTTGCTTTTTTTATAATAGTAATATACATACATATATATTTTTATACCTATACTTTCTAGGTTTTATATGCGTCCTTTGTATACCTAGATGACAGAATTGAGCTTAAATTGTACTTTGAATCTAGTTCACCGAACTAAGAAATGATATAATAAAGAAACTTATAATTTATATAGATAACATTTTTAATTAGAATTTTTATTTCTTCTTCCTCCCTTTAAATATTCTATCAATAAAATCCGTTGTTATTGTATTTATATGTCAAGTGTTTTAATAGTGTTGAAATAAAATGATATTGCTTGGAAATTTTGTTGATGTATCTATCTATAGGTACATACATATAATAAGATTCTAACTGAGTCGAATCTGAACCTTAAATATTTTTTAGAAAATCTTATTGAAATAGACTTTATTATCGATACAGAGACCGAATCTATAGTTTTTAGAATTTTTTTCTGTCTCTCTGTCTGTCTGTTACCGCATCACAGAAAAACCACTGCAGGGATTTTGATGAAATTTGGTATGATAATAGCTGGATATCCGGGTCAACATATAGAATACTTTTTACACACAACCAAAAAAATTTTTATGATCAGAATTTCTTGAAACTTGGTATTAATGCTCTTCAATACAATTAAATAAATACATGTTTTAGCGTTTTTTGAAATTCATCTCATAAGGAGACAAAATAAGGGATGAAAATTTGTATGAAACTTACCTTTTTAAAGTTTTTTGTTGTAGTTTTAACGCGAGCGAAGCCACGGGTTTTGCTAGTTTATTTATAAATAACAAAATAAAGATCATTCCTACAATCAAATCCTAAGGAAGTAAAAGACTGATGTATGCTGGAGTGAGTCACTACATTCTTACTCTTTACTTACACAATGCAAGATATACGGAGTAAAGCAGTAATATTATCGTAAATAACTGGTACCGATAAATTTTTCATGGATATTATTAGGTTCTGTTGTAATTATGAATAAAAAATCATTCATATGCTGTTGAATAGATTAGGCTACTTCACTAATATTTAACGTATTTAAGAAATAATTTTGCAGTCACTTTAGAATTTCCAATATAAAAAAGTATTCACGCAGTACTACAACGTATTATGGTCTTTAAATAAAAATTAAACAAAAGATTGATTATTATATGCACTTACAACAATAGTTTCTCTACGTTCGTTAGTGTCGTTGCGCCGTGCGGGAGAGGCTAAATTAAAACCTCCTCTAGAAGCCCACCTGAACGGAGGACACAACACCATTTTGATTATTCACAATGATCTATAAAACGAAGTTCATTATAAAACGCAGGTGGCGCGACGCGGTGCAAACTAAGACTGCTCGATCGGCGCATAAGCAGCCCTTATCGCATTGCTAGATTATCTTGCCTTACCGATTGTTTTAATTATTCCATACTACTAAATGATGATTACTATTTATTATCAAAGAACCTTGCTTTCTTATCATTATCTTTCTACAAATCAAAACTTCATTATAATGGATGGCGTCGATAGGTATCAATCGGTTTTCGCTAAAACTAATTCGTATAATAGCTTAATTTTTTATCAAATGACTTATTTGTTTTTCTATCTCTATTATTAAACATGTTATCGCTACACATCCAGCACATGATGTAAGAGTAATAAAGTGCTAGTAAATATAGAATAAATATAAGGAAAATAAAAACACAGCTAAATTCATACTATAATTTATTAATAACGTAAATGAGTACACAATGCCAAAGGCTTTATTAAATGATTCACTTCATTCAACATTTCCCATTTGAAAAAAATATATATTTACAATAGAAGAGGAAATCAGCTCTGCAATCTATGATAAAATTGTCACACGAAAAATCTATTCATTAGTTTATCACAAATCGCATGAGAAAGATCGCTGTGCACTCGGCTCCAATAGCTCGGACAGCGGTCAACCGCAAAACGGCCAAACCTGAGCTTCCGTGCTAGACTAAAGTGTGCATCGATTCTATAAAACGTGCCGAACGGAAGACATTCATTAGTCATAACAAACGTAGGTATTTAAGGTATATTAAAAAACTTGAAAACATTAAGTTTTAACATTATACGTACAACATACAGATACGGAAATTGAGCACGGTCATTAGTATCTAAATACTGGTCCTCCGCGGCCTCGCGTCCTAGCGGTGCACGGCTGGTCCTCCGCCAGGCCAGGGAGACAGCCGTCGCTGCAGATGGAATTATTGAACAGCGCTACTCAACATCGGCTGTCTCACCTGTCTTGGCTGGATGTATCCATCCCTTTATTTAATTAGGTAGAACAGAACGCGATATTATGGCTTACTTAAACTTCGTTACGTGCCGGTAGCAGTTGCCTCAGGTCGCAAGCATCGATCGCGCACTGCCACGCGCGGCGGCACGTCCTCAATTTTAACAAACAAAGTAGACACTTGTACGCGTAGGCATTAAATATAAACCCTGCTAGTATCTGAGTAAACTACGCTAACGGAACAGCGTCGACGAGTGCAATTGACGAACAAGTGATACTTATTAACTCGCTAAGTTAACAATATAAACCCGACGAGGGTACAAATAATTCGCAACATGCGGCCATGTTGCCGATAACACTATATACAGACGAGCCGCTCCAGTGCTAGCGCTCGGGCCGAGGATGTGCGGGTCGGGCTGTACACTATTTCGATTCATAGATTTACCGATATCTGTATCGAAATAGGGCAAAGTTGTGAATGAACAACGTGAACTGCCCTCATATCCTAGGCCGGTTGCTAGTACCGGCGCGCGGCTCCAGCCCGCGGGTCGCGGCTCGCGGGTCGTAGAAGCCTCGGATTGTGCACAGCGGTATCGAATGAACGGATTCGATCTGATTTAATTTAACATCTCTTAAAAACGAGAAACAATTGTTGATACAAAATACGTAATATTATCCTTAATTTAACGATTATATTTATAATACATTGATCTTGATGATTTCTTTTCAAAACCTTATTTGTAGCACACTAACCATTTTGTCAGATATGTCATTTAAATTCAGATTTTTCTCCAAGTAACAACGATTTGGCTTAGATTATTAGAAAATATCTAAAATCTTAAATAACTCATTGCGTACGTTTCGATCTACGGTTGAATTTCATCGAAATTATTAAAAAATAATAAAAAGTAGAAATAAAATTACAAGATCAATACGAGAGAGATAATAGAGATCGAGTACGCGCGGCGAGTTTTAGCGCGACACAGAGGACTTATAGCCAGAGAGCGAATTCTTAAAAATAATCTTGTTACGTATAAGTCCTTAGATGCACTCCTCGTCAAAAATACGCAGCGTGTACTCATTTCATAAAAAACATATTACAGATATTCGAATAATCACAAACATTTGTGACACAGTTTATTAAAAAAAATACAATTATAATCATAATCATCGATAGTAATCACGTGTACTTCAGTTTCTGTACTTAGGTACGAACTCGCATTAAAAAGTAACTAAAAATCGCAATAAACTATAAAAGTAAAACCCTAAAGTTACACATTCACACATGAGTATTTAGCAATAAAGCAGTGTATTGTTCAAAGCTGCAACTTGACTACACTAAAATATTATAATAATAAATTTAACCTACAACATAAAGCCAGTGGCACTAGGTGAGTGAAGTACCGAGTCGGCGTTCAGAAAATATGACACAAAAAACCTCTACGCAGATAATAACTTACATTTTAAAATTCAGATATACGAAACTGTACTTCGTAACTATCACATAAAACCAGTGGGAGCATAGCGAGCACCTTTGAACCTACACGATTGTGCGCGAAAAGACTAGAAATTCTATCTAGAGTCGAAATATACATCAGTTGTCATCGGAGACGTTCCTTCATCTCTGACGTTATTGTGAGGTTAATTAAAGCTAATGCAGACGGCACCACGCATCTTATCAATTGACAACGGACATCGATATATTTCAACTGGCGACACCACGCGGACGTGTCGATATTACAAAACGGTAAAACGAGAGTAACGATTAATACTAAGCAGAGACTACATCCACGCAGTGTAGTGGACGTTAGGTCCCTTCGCGGGCACAATTTTGATCAACGTGTTGAGATTGAGAACAGTGAAAATTGCATCAGATCTGTTGTATATTCGACTACGATACTGTGTTACGCGTCCATTGAGACGGCACAGAAAATGATGCAGAAAGCTAAACAATCTAAAACCTTTATATGGTGTTAATACGCATAAAATAGTAGACTTTTTAAGTTTTTCTAACTGAAAGACTATTAAATCTAATGAGAAGATGAATGAAACGCGATAGCTCCGCAAACATATGAATCGATGGGTTTTTGTGCTTTGGTATAAACGTTGAGCGAATTCATAGATGTTTACAATATTTTACAATCCTAATGCAAACGTTAGATCTAAATTTACGATTACTAAGGGTTTGGACCCGTATGCATATTTGTTCCGTAAAATGAATGTATATCAGATAGCACTGTAAATTAGATACAGTAGAAAAAGTATTAAAACATAATTTACAAGGAGAAATCTCAGTGATATGTAAGAACTCCACGGAGTACTCTTTACTTAAACGCTACGTCTAAAGCATACGTCTACTTCCAGTAAAATTAGATATTAGTACTAACGACAGATAAATCATTCGACCCCCTTACGGGATTGAAAAATAAACATTCCAATTAATCTATCGTCAAAAAGCGAAGTGTACAGCGCGACTGAAATAAACGCTTATTCAGAGCATCGCTTAGACCTCGCGCTCTGGAACTTCTTAGACTCATCAGGTAAACAGATGTTTTTTCATGTGTTAATTATTTTGTTATTGTCTTAAATTACTTTACATTTTCTCAGTTACCTGTAATACCATAGATATGTAAGTATGACTTTCCACCGGCAACCCGAGGTGGCGCGCGGTAAGCGCGAGGCGCCGAGCGATACTCGATTTAGATCTACAATTACGCTACGGGTTTACCGCTCATCTTATAACAGTTTCGAGGGTAACCTTCGGAAAACATACGTGTAAATAACAACCGAGTAAATGGCACCGCTATCTATTCGCACCAAGTTGTAAATATTAATAAAATATACTACAAAACGGCTAGCTATATACCGAACGTATCCTCGCGAATACAAACGATCTACAATGTAGGGTATACGTATAAAATACAGATTAAATAAAACACAGTATCAAAAATAACATTTCACGGTAAAACAAACGCAGGGGACAGCACACCGTTTTCTTACAACTCACAACTCTACCCGAGTATGAAAAATTTAAAAAGTTTTTATATTTTATTAAAATTCTCGCGTACTACGAAGCGTATAATTTATGATTCATCAAAATAAAAATATGTTGTAAAATGAGTAAAACGTGCTCGAATTCAATATTTACAAGTTCATATGATATGCAAGTGCAAAGCTCACTAATATACGTTACATAAAATGTTCTATTGTCAACCGTACGACGTACGAATGTAACAACTACGCAGTACTAGCGCCGCGAGCGACGAGCTCCTCGCGAATATTAAAATAGTAACTCTTACAAATATCTAAAGAACGAACGCGCCCCGTTAGCTGCTCGCACTTGTATATGCATTCCTCACCTCATTTACAATACAGTTGGACTTAAACTATTTCCGTTAGAAATTTTAATGACTTTGGTATTCATAAGTTCCCGGCGGGTCCGACGCCGGCTACCACTATACTGATATCTATCATTATTTTTGTACGTTTACAAAGAGAGTTCATTGTCATGTTACGTAAAGATGGCGAAGGTAGTTTCATATTCGAGTAATAATAGAATCCTACTTTGTTCCACTGGCTTAGTATGGCGCGAATCTGTTGTATCCGCTTCTGTACACCGCCGTCTGAAAGAAAAATTATGGTTATAGTTATGATCTTTTCCATGATTAAACATTTTACAGATAACAAATTACACAGCTACGTACCCCATAGCCTGTTACCGGCCCGATGCCATGACCTAGGTACGGATCTGCATACTCTCTGCCGTACCTGAATACAATAAAACAGCAATATTAATGAATAAGAAGAGTAAATAATTGCTTCTTATGAGTATGTAAAACATAAGATTGGTTAAGATAAAATCAAATTTTAAAGAAAAGAATCATCTTAGAATAATATTTTATCTCTCCTTAGTTGCTATATAGAGCTGCTCATGCTTACTGCTCAGCGGGTATAACGAATACCTAATGTACTCGATCTAAATAAGAACACTTAGAAACAGTACTGCCTGTTGAGTCCGGCCCGAAGTACTGAAGGACTAGGGCCCAGATAACAAGATAGTGGGGTGGACTTGGACATTCGCAGAGAGCGATCATGTTATGAAGAAGGAGCACATCTTAATCCCTTTGTTGCTGACAAGTTAATTGTCAATCAAAGATTTATTCAAAAATATGTTTATTTTCAGAAATCATTATAACTTTAGTTAAAGTCAGAAAAAAGTGGCCGTTGAGTTGCTTAAGTATAGGAAAGCGCTGCATAAAGGTTTGAAATAAAGCAATGAAGTCGGCCTTCTCCTTTAGAAGAAGAAGAAATAAGAAATAGAAGAAGGAATAGAGGAATAAGATACAAATAATAAATGTAAAGAGCGGAAAGGTGCTTATAAATTACTCACGTGGCAGCCAGGGGTGTTAGCGCGGTGGGCGCGGGGGCCGCATTGACGGCGGCGGCGGCGGCGCGCGCTGCGGCCCCGTAGTTGGCCGCCGCTGCAGCCGCGGCCGCGTGCTGCGCCGTCGTCAGCGGGGACTTCAGCAGCGGGGCCGCCGCCGCTGCTGCTGCAGCCGCCGCCTGTAACATCGTGCACACCTATCGAGTTGGAATTGCTGATTATTTATTTGTGCTGCACGTGCTTTGTAAGTTGAACCAGGGACGATCATGTTGTAAATATCACAAAAGAAATGTCTGAATAAAGACCATATCATGACCTATACTTGATAAATGCAAGTAAAGAGACGACACGGTGAATGATGATAAATTATATGGTATTTACATGTTTATCCCTAATGGATCACGGATTCAATATCTGATATTTGAATATTTTGTCTGAGTGTCCATTCGTTTGTTCACTTCTGAGCGAAAAAAGGTAACATCAATAGTAATTTATAACTTATAAAATAGTGTCATTTGACTAACGCATGAAAGCGCTACTATTTGTTAATAAGTCATATTTTCGTCATGGCTTAAGTATATTAAACGATTTAAAAAGTGAATGAAATAATTCGGATTTTAGGTATATTATTTGTGTGCTTATAACGCGATATCATCCTTAATAATGCACAGATTTTCATGATTCTTTTGAAATACGCTAAATTATTAAAATTGGTTCACCTTACTTTGGACTCATCAACTCTTTCTAATATTCTTAATAATTACAATACGGCACGATATAAGGGAATCAAGGTTAAAAGATAACGTAATGATACTAAGTACTAACAAAATTGATGAGTAATAGAAAATAAATTATTGGGCTTAAATGCCATTATCTCGATAAAATTAGTTTTGTGTCTGTAACGACAAAATAATTGGAACAATGAGCCCACAAAGGCTTGTCAAAAATATATAAAAAAATTATGTTCGTTAAATAGCAATGAATTTAGTTTCAAGAGAAATGTATTATCATATTGCATAGGTAGTTCCTGGGTGATACTTTACCAGGTTCAAAGTCCGCTTGATCCGCGATGAATTGTTGCTTATTTAAATTTTGTGGATATTAGAAGCCGAAAATATTAATCAAATTTGCAGAAAAAAGCTATAATGATGCATATAAACAAAAACTAAAAAAAACAGTATATAAACTTTCGTGTATATTATTTACATTATTACCATGCAACTTTCCCGAAACACATATAATATACCTACTAAATAAAATCAAAGAATTTTCTGCAGCAAATCATATAACAATTCGAGATACTATGCTTCGCTTTGTTACAGAAAAACACTATTATAAGTGACAGACTTCGACAGGCATGCAATACGGAATCGGTGAGAAACATTACTGGCTCGTGGTACAAACTACCAAAGTTACTGAGTCGCAAATCACTATAACTAAATACTCTGTGATCGTTAGTACATATAGATAATGGAACAAGGAACGTTCGAATGTTGTGGGCTCAATGTTCTACTCGGAGCATGGTGTAATTAGCGTCTGATCGTCAATTCACAGCTAGCATACGCCTAGCACTAATCACCCACCACAGTACTGTACGGACAAGGATAACTGAACAAAGCAAACGCCGTCCGTCGCACTCGAGAGCTTGCGACGTCGCCCGCCGAGACCGTGCTATGTAATAATAACGAGCAACCAAAATCCCAGCACTCACTCCACAATGATTATCAAACGGTACTAGCGTGGTGACACATGAATTAGAAAGCGATAGAAAAACAGATAAATTTATCATAGTCGAGCTCTACACCCACGATGTTACCTCTGCTGCGGGCTTCGCCGCCTGCAACAACACACGGACAGTCACCTCCAATCTTCGCTTAAATTTTACTCGTAATAGAAATATTGACTTAGTAAAAGATCAAATTAAAGTTATATTGTTGATAGATGATATTAATGTATACTATGTTGTTAAAGATTTAATCACCTGGAGTCTGTAGTTGGAGTCAGCAGTAGCAGCTGCAGCTAAGAACGGGTCGTAATACACACTGTGGATTAAATATTACACGTTTAGTAATGGTAATTATTTACAATATTTTACTAACATTAAAATATTAAATTAAAAAATTATATTCAAAAAACACTGGGAGGGGGAAATATACTATATATCTGAAAATGTTAGAATATTATGAAGAGTAACTACATATCTTTTAAAATCTATTTAAATAAAGAAACTGGTAATATATTGTAGTTCACTTACAGATTTTTAGGTCGTCACCATAACCTAATAACTTTAAAACTATCATTAAGCATAAAAGTGTTAAGTGCAGAAGAATGATTCGAATGTTATGAAAAGAGAAGAATAACTATTAACAACTATCTAATATGCTAACGACACAGTAAGCAAGTGCAAGTAATACTTAAAACTATATATCATGAACTTTAAGACGTCTTTAAATATTATTGCACCATGCACTGGTTATTATTATCACTATAATTAATTATTTTTTACAAAATACGAACACTACAATCTAAATAAATATTAAAAACGTTGTGTAAGCTCTAGTAGGCAAGGATATTTCGCAACTTATTTTATAGTAATTTAAAATTTACCTATATATTATTTACTTATGTAGTTTTCCTAAAAATATAATATAATATTTTTTGATAAAAAAACTTAAGAAATAGTTGTTTATATAAACTTCATTAAAAGCCTATTGAATCATTTATAAATTTAACACAATTGGTGAAAAAAATCTTGTCCTTCTAGAACGTTCTAACAAGCACAGTCTAAAGTTAGCATTCTTGCCGCACTAGACACATATTTTAAAATAGGTGTACTATATTCTACAGATTAATATTTGTGGTTCTAGTCAACTAGTAGCTGCTATTAATGATAAAATCTATGTACAAATAACGTTTATTCTAGCAGTAAAAGCTATGATAGTCAATATTAGTTAACATATTTTTCATCATACCAATTATAGGAATGGAACGGGATGCGGTAGGTTGTCTAATGATTATGATTAATTGGTAAGTTTTCTAAGGACAATCCTCGCCTCCTGTACGGATTATTTTTGAGAAAATGATTAGTAAAATATGTTTTATTTTAGTAGTAAAAATACTTTTCTTTCTCTACATGTAAACTTCGTAGCGAGATTTTTAATGTATTAGTTAAAAGGACAATTGTTACGGCACTCCATTGTTTCATCCTGAAACAACAGCCTCTAGTATTGAAAAGATGCATCTTCTAACACAGTGGATTATAAAAATATTTTGTTAAGGAATAAAACTTTATATGAAATATGCGCAGGATAATATAAGCAGGGTTGTCAGCTCGACAGAAAAATAGATTTATTAAATATAAATTACAACGTTCAATCAAATATAATATAACAGCATAAAAGTTTATATAAAAATATTGGAAAGTTTTACTTAGTAATAATAATACTAATTTAGTCAAAGTAGACAACCCTACTTGGTGGGCGACATACAATCCTACTGGTGTGAAGTGAGCTACACTAGCGGGTGAGTACTCACGGTGCATATGCGTGCAACGGCGATGCGAATGCGGCGCGGGGCAGCACTGCCTGTTGGAGGGGGTGGGGGTGCGCGGGAGCGGCGGGGGAGAGGCGCGGCGAGCGGCCCCGCAGCACGGTCGCGCCGCGGAGCGCCGGAGCTACATGCAACACACATATACTGGCATGCGGGTGCGGGGTGCGGGTGCGGGGTGCGGGGGTGCAGGGGGCGGGGGTACCTGCGTCGCTGGGCGGCGCGCGGCGCCAGCACGAGCGGCGGCGCGGGCGTGGCCGCCGGCGCCGCGCCCAGCCACGGCCACGTCACGCCGGACACCCGCAGCCCTGCGCACACATCGCGCCTCTACACACTGACTAACCACCGGCGACACTATGGCGCACTTTATCCGTTATCCTCGACGGTGAGTTTTAAGTAGCGCTATTTTACTTTCTCTCAATGTAACTTCTTTGAACGACTTAACTTGTCTCATTATAAGGAAGTGAAATGATTTTAATTTTATAGTAAGAGTTAGGCAAGCCACATATTTTACTAACTATATCGATGGTAGTAATCCAGTTACTAGGAAGATTAGCAAGTGTATCCTATCCGAGCTGGTAGCACTGTAGTCGTTTCCATGATTGATATTTCTGGTCATTCATATTGAGTCCTCTAATCAATGCTCTTTTGGAGTTTTCGTTTCCACAGAAGCCATCAAGGAGACAAACAAATTCATCAAAGTAGGAACTGCCAATTATTCCAGTTAAGGAGACACACTGCGTTTCACTCTTGTATTAGATACATATCCAAAATGCGAATACGTTATTTTCCAATCATTAATCACAAATAAACAATAAAAACTATGTTACTATATGCTATGTACTATAATGCATTTAAATACTAGTATAATTGAATATTTAATATTCACATCGAGTGTACCGAGAGTCAAGGCCATGCCACATTACAGCACGTTATATCACGGAAGAATATCGTAATGCTCACCACCGTGCGATCGATTAACACATACCTACTTTCTGCTCTAAAGAAGCATGGCCATTAGGGTAAATTTATAAGATGCCTTTAAATCAATTCGTGACATACAACATCTCATCGAGCAATATACTAATAAACCATAATCCCACCACATAAGTAAGAAAAGATCATGCTCGAATGAATGTTATTGTAATAATGTAACGCGAAAGCTTAGGTCGATAAGGGAAGAACGATCGATGAAATAGTAAAGGTGCCTCACCTTCCGGCCACTGGACACACACTGCAACAAATAATTCAGTATTAGCGGCCATCAAATATTTAAGTGTCACTTGGCTAAGACAATGAAAACGTTCCTAGAAGACATTCTCCACTACAAATGGAAATATCATTAGTGCAAGGCCGAAATTGCATTCATTCCAACATAGGTCAAGATAGAGAAAACATTTTCATAATGAAAGTGAAAACTAACAAGCTGACTAGTTCTGGTGTTATCCGAAAATAAAAGTAAATTGTCAGGCGACAGTGGCTCCGGAGACAGTCCTTCGTATATTTTTGATAGTACAATGAATAAATGTATGATTCGAAATCAAAATTTAACATGGCGGCACATCTTTTTCTCTTTTCTATCTTACTTAAATATGTGTTTTCTAAAAATGATTTACATTAAGAGAAAAAATTCGAATAATTTCGAAAGTTAAGTAATTCCGGACTTTTTTTTTAATTATAAGTAAATAATTTTATTGTAAATACACATGTACCTGTCTCCGACCGCTGAGCGTCTCATTCTCTAATAATGTTGCCAGGTGTCCGCAGTAATATGGGACACTGATAATATAATAAATCAGGGTGCAAAGTATGCAATTTCTATATTGGAGATTAGTCCAGACACACGTGTAATGCATTAATAATATTCTACATATATAATCCCTTTCTTTCTATAACCCAGAAACACAAATAATACAAATGTAATATTATTCAAAATGCCTATAATAAGGCGTTTTATCAATCTCAATTCGACGCATTATATAAAAACCTGGCAACACTATTGTCTAAATAGCATTCACCTACGAGCATTCAACGGATCTAGGCAACATGTAACAATGTACATTAACATGGACAACACCGATCTGTATAAGTCAGCACTCTCACCCAGAGTGGGAACTGATCCGTTTCTAGCCAGAATATCTGGATGGGTTAAAACAGAAAATCCTAAGATGCATTATATTACATATATAAATATATTGGAAATAATAGTATCTTACACGTGACTTTAAGTATCTATAGGAAAATAAGGTGCATCATTTTAAAATGTACTTTTTGTTTTCAGATAATAGCATATAAGAACGTCACGATGCTTACCGTTAGGAACCGCAGGTGGTTTCTTTGTCTGCACTCTCGCTGTAGCGTTATTAACCTGATTAGGGAAGTAAATAGTATATGAGAAAGAATAATATAAAAATTGTGGCATCGCAGTCGAAACTCAAATGTTAACCATTTCTCTAAATATTTGTAATTTGAAATTACTTTAGGAATCGAACCCAGATTTTTCGATCATATGAAGTTTCTTGTAAAATCTTAAAAAATAATAACATTAGTTGATGAAATTCTAAAATTAATATTAAATATTAGCCATAATGAAACAAAATTCTTTATTGAACGCAACTACAATGTTGTGTTTGGTAAACATTTTATATTATAAAAATAGACTTTATGTAAAGTAGTAATATTGAATAAGAAAATTAATAATAAAATAAATGTATTAATCATTAGTTTATTTAAAATAGGATTGCACTAACACTTAAGCTTCGTTTCGATTATGTTTAAATTATATAATATACCGTCGGTATTTATTATTTATCCGAAGTAGATAATAGTGTATGTCTTACCTGGGCGACATCGAGTGGTAGGGACCGTTCTACATTCTCTGTGAGACTCTCTCAATCGATCGGCATATTAAATGACCGTCTAGAGAGTAAAGGGATAAAATAAATAAGGTTTGTTTGTGGATTAGACAAGGGCATACTTAGTGCTAATATGCGGGGCCGGGCCCGGCTCGGCACTAGCATGGCAGTAACTACAGAGCAGACGAGCGCAGGTTGCGGTGGGCGGTGGGCGTAGGAGCGGGATGTTATAAGTTACATAGTGCTACGGATGGTATTCATTGAGTCATGCACACCTCTATCTTTCTGCCCTCAACCACGGTGCCGTGTAGACGCTCTCGTGCTCGCTCCGCATCACCACTATTTGCGAATGTTACAAAACCGAATCCCTGCATGCAAGACAGACAAAACATGCATTAAAAACAGCGTCGCTCAAAAAACAACGTGCAACAAAAATTAACATTTATGCATTGCATATTTTATTTAAATATTCTAGTGAAATAATCGATAGGATATTGTTGTTTTTATTTCGTTGGTAGTTTGAGCGTAATCTAGCTGAATGGGTACACAGAAGCGTTTGGATTACAGTATAATAATATTTGTTTATGCTCGACCTAGCAGTTCAACTATTGGAAAGAGTTTGTATCACTGTATATTGACAAATATCGTAAGGATTATTATAGAATCTAAAATGATAGACACTACAGTTTTAAAATTTCTAGAATTATTAAATGGGAGTGTTAGCTGC
This sequence comes from Argynnis bischoffii washingtonia, assembly GCA_033884665.1. Classification (NCBI taxonomy): domain Eukaryota; kingdom Metazoa; phylum Arthropoda; class Insecta; order Lepidoptera; family Nymphalidae; genus Argynnis; species Argynnis bischoffii. The sequence goes on along the minus strand of CM066616.1, from coordinate 9,726,470 downwards.
AATTTGATCTAAATAGTCATCGCTCATGCAAGGGATCTACAGTCTTCTACGTCAGCTAGGAAAATGATTTGACAAGGAAATTTTACACAATGGCCCGTCAGTGTATCATTTGTATTTAAGAAATATTGGCCATTAGTTTCGGCTCGTTCGGCTCAGTACATTTTTTTGAATATAAAAAATCAATCACTTGTGTAGCTTTCTTTAATGATATATAATAAAGTGCATAAACTGTACAGTGCTATAAATACAGCGATTGAATAAAATAAAAGCCATTATACAAATTTTACCGTCATTTTACAAGTCGTATATCATTAACACGTCACTTAATATTAACTAAAATTCTATTATTGTATATCAAACAGATTCTTTTTTATCTAATACTGTAATATTCACTCGTGCTAAAGGTATGATAAACTACTTTCAATACACGGTGATAACCCATAGATACAAAAAGCAGCTAGCACAGCACACAGTACAGTGGGAAAGACGAGTCGTGAAAGTGGCAAACATGTTTGTTGATTATACGAGACGCTTTACACTTATAAAAGCATGACAGCTCTATTATTACAAATAAATTCACAGTGCATGAATCGAGTATAACAATAAAGGGGCAGAGAGAAAGAGAAGGATTGATCGAGAAGTGAGATAGAAAACGAAGAAAAAATACAAAAAAAATTGAAAGGAAGCAGGGGCAAGCGCCCGTCCATTACCCAATAATCGCGCATTAAGGACGCATGACACAACATAATATAGCTGACGACAGAACTCGATCTGATAGGCGAGGAAGACGCTAATGACATTCAAGATAAGCGAAACTAATAATATAATTGATGCACCATTGTTTTACTTCTAGAAAGTATAATTTACGATAACAATTTATTAATACGGCATATATATAGGTTCAGCAAAGTTTACATGCCCAAATCTAATGAATTATGTTCCCTTGTTAGGAAGCGTATGATTGTAAAGTAATAAATATTACAATAAGTCTGGCAGAAAAAAATAAATAAAATCCAATCTAAACATCCGAATTACACATTTCAGTAACTCATTTCGCCCAAACTGCAACCGCATAGATTTTTTTATTTTTATGATTCATAGATATCATTAGCAAAACAGAAAATACAAGAACGCTGGTGCAATTTGGTCGATTATGTCAATTTTATTAGTGATGAATAATAGAGCTGTCCTTTAAATATGATTTAGAAAATCAGCTGTTATAGTGACGATGCATCATTCTCTAATAAGTAATACTGCATATCCCAATGTGAGGCATTGAAGAAAAAATAATTTGGAGCAATTATATCAAAAGAGTAAAATACGTTTTAGACATGAGCGAGCATGGACTACTTGTAGGGGCGGTCACCAAACTGACACAAGGAAAGCAGTAAACACGAAAAAGCGTTCAATCCAATCAATTATTGTAAATTCTTGAAAAGTATCTCTTGCTATGCCTTACTAAGTAGGGTTTAATCATAAGTGAGTTGTTTTTTGAGAATCGTATAAATTGTGAATAAAAATTTTTAGATGATGCCGTTAAGACACAAATACACATGACTTACTTTAACTATCATGACTTTTAATGCATATTATATCATTTAAAGAAAGTATAATAGTCAGTATTATTTTGTTAATGCGTTAAAGAGCAAAAGTATGTCATAAGTATTTTAAAAGTATGTTTTAATTGCAATAGACTTATAGAAATTATTACGATATGATAATATACAATGCAATTAGAGATACTGCACCAAACATTAAAACCAAGAATATACTATGAGAAAGAGTTGAAATGTTTTAATCACGATAATATTAAATCTAAGCCCATTTTCCTATTAATTTTTGTTAAGCTAAAATATAAATAGAGCTGCTTTATTGCAATAAATAAATAGAATTACATTAGAATATTTGTTTCAAAGAACCAATTTATTAACACTTTAATTTGGGCAGCAGAAATAAAATAATTTAATGTCAAACTTAGCTATTACAATTGATTTGCAATTACATACATATTTATATAAAAACTAAAATATTAAGATATATTAAATTGAACTAATTGCAATAGCTATGTAGAGCGCTTTTGTACATTTCAGAAGTTTACGAAAGTTCATTTTATACTTTATAATATTTAGAAAATAAAATCCCAATCAGTAATAATAAATTCATTAGGATATCGACAAACTTTCCTGTAATGTACAATATAATGAAGTTGGAGAAGCAATAAGACCCACATTTTATACTTCAATATTTTATACATCATATTATATTTGCTTACATAATATACTACTTGTGATTTACATTAATAGACTTATTGCTTCTCTTTTTAGAGAAAATTATAAATTGCCTTCGTGGAATCACCAAAGTGATTTCAAAGGGCAACTTTCCTTATAAATTCTAAAAAAAATGCTTACCTTGGAACCGCGTTCATTGAAGATAATTTCTACATCAAGAATTGTGCCATATTGCTGAAATGTAAAATTTTCCTTGTTAGTTAAACTAATATCTAAAAGTAGAGACATCGCGTCATGCAGTGCTAATAAGAGTGTACGTACCCCGAACATATTTCTTAGATCTGGGTCTCTGAATCTAAAGGGGATGTTCGATACGTGGAGGCGTTTGGGTTGTGAGGCTTGAGAGACTGGGACGAGGGTCTTGTCGGGGGGCGCGGGAGGGGCTGCACCAGCGGCCACAGCCGCGCTCACGGCCGCTGCCGCTGCGTGTGCTGCTGCCGCTTGCTGCGCCACAGCCGCCGCCACGCTCACAGGCGTACTTTCCTCGTTTGATTCGCCTTCACTTTGCTGTCGAACGTTAATCGTAAAGTATTAGTATTTATTGTAGGTATTTGTTATTGTTATAAATGCTAAAGTTTGTAACGGCTGGATGAATTTGAATGAAATTTAGTATACAGAATTTTTTTATAAAAAGGCTAACAAGTAGAACGATGAATGCATGGGATAAAAAACATTTTTAGTTAAAAATATATGAAATGATGAAGCTGCTCAAGAACGTTAAAAGCAATAAAACGGCCACTGAAGACGCGGGCCCCTAAAGTATCAAATAGGCTACTATTAGGCACCTATGAACACACCCGTGTGAAGTGAGGGTAAGTCTGCTCTAAAGACAAATATTGACATAAACATGACCATTGAGGAAATTATTGTTTAAGAATAACATTTTAATCGAATTAAAATATATATTAGACAAAATACAATATTTGTTACTTACTGAGTTATTATTTTGATTGTCTATCGAGTTCTGCGTGTGTGGCTGTGACGACGGTTGTGGGGAGAAATTATTAGGCGGGAGCTGAGTTTGTGTTTGTTGGCCCTCACTTTTGACCAGTGGAGGCTGGGCCTGAGCCGCCGGCCCGCTTTCTGACTTTACACCGCTGAGGTCTCCATTCGCGGCGAACTGAGCTGCTGCTGCCGCAGCCGCCGCCGCCGCAGGGAACGGGGCCGCCATCCCCGTGCCCACCATGTGCTGGAAAATACATATATTTTGAATAAGTCTCTTGAACCTTATTTTGTAACAGAACTTTTGTATCTTACTATTTATAGTATAATATAAAACGTAAAGCTATAATTCTAGCACATAATTTTTATTATTATTACAAATAGTAGTGAAGAATAAACGTTGAATACGTAGACATAACATGTTATTATATTAGTAAGTCATATTTAATTTTAAGTTTTACATTTTAAGTATTAAAAATTTCAAAGCAAAAGCGTACTTATAATCGTAAGTATAAAATCGTCATATAGGTATAAGAAGCTTATTTTAGTCCTTTCAGAGTGGTCGGGAAGAAAATAGAAGCCAATTATTATATTTCAATATTTACTATTCCTATTTTAATTTTACCACAATCAAACGGTGTCCCCTCTAGTATACGGTTCACACTAATTCTGTCGTAATAAATAAAGCACGCAGCTTATAGCCGACATTTCTGGGCTACGAATCGAAATATTGTCAAAGAGCATTCGTGCCAAAACACGACCATTCAACGGGAATTTGTGAAACCTATTTTCATTGGAATTTAATCATGACTTTATTATATACATTTATATTGTTGTGTCTGTTTTACGTTAAAGTCAGATATATTTATAATTTTGCAGTCTAAAGATTGAAAAATACGTCGATCTATTATTACAATTGTGAGTTTATAGTAAGTGCCCTCTTCGATTTACAAGTATTTTGTTTTATTACTTTTAACGTCCTTAAGCAGTGTCATCCATACTAATATTATAAATGCGAAAGTAACTCTGTCTGTCACCTTTTCACGCTAAACCGATTTAGACGAAATTTGGTACGGAGATAGTTTGAGACTCTGGGAAGGCCGTAGGATAGTTTTTACCCCGGAAATCATTCCTTAAGAGGGTGAAAAGGGAGGTGGAACTTTTTATGGGGAATTAATCATTTCTCAAGTAAGGTATATAAAACTCATCATATATAGATTATACAGTCTATGTAAGTATTCCATACTAACCGTCATAAGGTATCTAGAGACGAACCCGAGAGAAGCGAGGGTGAGTCGCTAGTTTCTTTATATATTGAGCTAAAAAAAGTTAAAGTGGATCTCTTATCCCATGCATTCATCATCCTATTTGTAAGCTTACCAGGTTCATTTGTGTAGCAACTTTCTTGTAAAAAATTCAACTAGTTAAAATACGCAATCAAACGTTGGATACAAGTGTTAACAAAAATCACAAGTTTTCTTTTACTTAATAATATATAGGTACTTTTTAACTTTGATTTTGAGTTTCCACACCTTGGATATAAATTGTTGCATTTTATTACTTTTCATGATGATTTACAGAGTAATTTGTTGTATAAATTATAAAGGTATAAATGAACTAACTATAACATAGGTACAAGCGAAAATTATATAACGAGATATTTTTCAGTTTTCCACTTACTTTTATGTATGTTTAAGTGAGCATGAGGACTCGATTTTTACTGTTAAACTAAATTACTCTGTAAATACTTAATTTATATTTTACCCAATAAATGATTTATAAAATAGCTATCTATGTTCTTGTTTTAAAAACTAGGTTATTATTTGGTACTCAATGAGTAGCGACTCCCGGTCACAGTTACGTTTCTCTGACAAGAAAAGGGTACTTGTCATATAAGGGTCAGCGGCGTAAGTAACTAAAGGGCGGTAAGACTGGCAAAATGCCAAAGGCTCTGGAGTCTAAACACCAGACCTTCACTCGGCGGTCCTTTCATAGGATTTTTAATTATAGTATAGATAAGACGAGATATAATGTATATAAAAATAAATAATTTCACATTTTAATATGTCCAAATACTATTGGAAAAACACAAAAATTGCTTATTTTCTAGAAGTGCTTCTAATTTAATAAAAATAAATAGGAAAAGTATTAAGGATGTAAGGGTATTTGATATTTAAATTATTTACTAATTATCTATATCTAATCTCATATATTTAAGCGAGCAATTCTTGAATATTTTTATCTTTATTTATTTATACCGGCGATCTCGGAAACGGATCTAACGATTTCGCTGAAATTTGGTATGTGGGGGTTTTCGGGGGCGAATAATCGATCTAGATTAGTATTATGTCTGGGAAAACGCGTATTTCCAAGTTTTCATACAATTTTCTTAAGTATTATTTTACGCAAAATATATTAATAATTTCGCACAGTTCTGTATAAGCATCGTGGTCAAGCGGCCAAGGCGCGAGATTGACTATCAAGTGTGTTCGAATCCCTGTCGGATACAAAGATTTAATTTTTTTTTGTATTTATTTAAGTTTTTAGTTATTTTTGTCTTTAAGCCAAATAAAAAAAAATAATGTACTTCTAACCAAAAACTCCGAGCGAAGCTCGGTCGCTCAGGTACTCTAATATAAACGAGCAATTCTTGTATATTTATTTATACCAGCGATCTCGGAAACGGCTCTAACGATTTCGGTGAAATGTGGTATGTGGCGGTTTTCGGTTGCGAAAAATCGATCTAGATTAGTCTTATGTCTGAGAAAACGCGTGTTTTCGAGTTTTCATGTGGTATTCTTTCGCCTGCAAAATATGGTCGCTAATTTCGCACGCTTGGGCATAAGCATCGTGGTCAAGCGGCCAAGGCGCAACATTGACAATCACAGGTGTCCAGGTTCGAATCCTGGTCGGATACAAAGTTTTTACTTTTGTTTTTTTTATGTATTTATTCAATTTTTTTTTTTTTAAAGAAAATTGTACTTTTGGCCAAAATCTCCGGTCGCCCAGGTATTTTATACATATTATATTATATATATACATACATTATTATTATATATATACATTATACATATTATATTACAAAAATACAATTAAATTGAAAACCTCATCCTTTTTTGAAGTGGGTTAATTGACAAGTTTTTTTCTTAGTGCATATTAAGTAGGTACGGTATATAATATGAAATATCGCTTGCTAGTTGTTTTGTTTTCAAAATATTTTATTTTTTTACTTTTTTTTAGTTTGCTTACCGCATTAGATATTATATAAATAAAAAATAAAACAAGAGTTATTAAAAAATAGACAGTAAGTGTGGTTCGGACTCGCTCTACGGGTTTTAACCTGTATTCAATATACCTAAGGTCCTATTTTATTAGAAAATAGATAAGTAACAGAGGCGTATAGTGTGACGTCACGAAACCCTCGGTACGCGAGTACAACTCACACTTATACAATACGTTTTTCTATACTACTGTTAGCTTGTATGCGAACATTTTCGTAAATAGCTTTTATTTCAAACGCCCATTCTCTTTTATTTCATTTAATACACTAAAGTCTTGTCGGATACAAAATTAAATTGCGAACACGACCCTTATCCAATGGGCATTTGATTGTGATAACTTTTAGAAAAAATTGAAAAAAGTCTCATAAAATTCTTTTTTATACGGAAGCCTTTTTTTTCAAATATTAGCACAGAAGTTTTTGTGGTTTAAATTATACCCAACCTAAATGTATAAGATTGGCTACGTTGTATATTGTATGTAACACACGGCGCGCAGTACAATTGCGGAAATGAGAAAATTAGGATGTGGTATATTGGCTACAATTGCGTTGAGCTCTCCTAACCGCGTCTGACTCAGTCGCGCCATAATTTTACAGTAAATAAACAAGTGTTTTAATATATAGAATGTTTTTCTCTTGTAAAATGAAGAAATACCTATATAGAAATTAATACTGACGTGTCAAAATTTAAATCAAATATCCTATAATATTGTAAAAGCTCTTCGAATTAAACGAGGCTTAATTCTTTAGAGTATGTACAACAAAGCGTTTTGTGTACAATAACGACTATTAATTACATACGTACCAGTAATATATATTTATCCAAAAAGCTCTTTTCAAGTTAAGGGACTAAAGAATATAATAAAAGCACGAAGCAATAAAATATCAAGAATGCACGTTGATATTAATGGCAAATAATAATACAAACATTAAAAAAGAATATTTTGAATAGCCATGAATAGCAAAATTTCACTGTTATTGTGTTCCTTTACAATAGGCCCTAAAAACATCATGAGGCATATTTTGAAGGTGGGTGGGCCCGCAGGATATAATCGGCAATTATAAAGATGGGTGGCGTGAGTTACTTAAGACATTTATTTATAGAATATAAATCAAATAAGTAAGCTTTCTTGTGGTATTTAAGACTTTATTAATGTAGGTAGGTAGGTATATACATTACACACATTTAATAAATATCAATGATTATAATTTTAAAATTAGGTCCAAATAGCAACAAAATTCTTGACGAAATAAATTAGAAAATAACGCCTTAAGTCGAACTCAGTGGTCGGAGATATATTTAGAATTCCATGAACACATCTGCAAATTATATACGATACTGACTTATGAGCTATCGCAGCAGTAGGTACATACGTAGAGCACGAATGGCTCTTAGGTTTTAAACTATGCACAATAGTTATTTGGGATACTTTTAACGACCACTAATGTAGTCTGATAATTGTAAATATTCAACATTATCCGAAATTTCGTCGATCTATTTAGTATATTTTCATATGGTAAAATCATGACCGTAAATATTAATGAGAAAAACCAACAAATCGTTATAACAGTTAGCAAAGGTTTTATTTGGTAACAGGTACTAGGTAGTCTTTTTAAGCACGTATCAATATATCAATGTCATTACTTCCATTCATACACTAGGGCCGGGCGCCATAGCCCATAATACATTTATGATATAAGCGACCCGTCGTGGCACCATTTTCCTTAATCCTTTTCAAAATAGAATCATTGTTATTTAAACGGTATATATTTCGATGTAGTCGATGATGATGTTCTTGACGTTATTTTGTTAAATATTTTTTCAACAAGTTCAATCCATCCATTACGAAAATTCCTAGTTACATATACAGACCAAATTGTATGTGCCAATAAATTAAAAATTTAAAAATGTTATTCAATATAAGACTGTGAACATACTGAAATAACGTTAAAAATTACAATGCCCACTCAACTTCGCTTGGCGGCTTCGCGGTAAACGTAGTATTATAAAGCTATTCATATAAACAAGGCACTAGTGGAAGGATAAAAGTAACAGAAACCATTACACATGCGGCGTGCCATCGTTCACTCATATCCGGCACGCTGGGGCGGACGTGTAAACAAACTGACTTTTTATAGAGCGCCTGTGCGATTCCTCGAGCATTCAACCATTGCTCTGATCTTTATAACCGAATAAAGATAAACACTATACTAGGTATGCATATACGTATGTAATATGTATACCGACAGTTACGAGTATTTACGATGAAATATTAATTACACTAACGTTAAAAGAAATCTACATATGTTTAAATATATACATAATCTATGAGGTACATTAAAATAACAAGTATTTTTTTAAACCAACTTTAACATAAAAAATTTCTTAAAAATAATAAAAACTGACTTCTAGGCACTGAAATTTTTTTCATTTAGAATAGTTACCCAATCAGATATTTTCGAAGTCGGTGTGCTTTGATTTGTATTGGCTGGCACCGACTTCGAAAATATCTGATTAGGTATCTATTCTAAATGAAACCCCCCCGTTTACTTTTTTACTTTTTAGTGCCTGGAAGTAGGTTTTTAATTATTTTTTTAAGTTTTTATTTTTCCAGTTTTAGTGTACCTACACGTAATAAGCAGGTAATTTGTAAGAAGAAAGATTTTTATAAACAAATTCGATTAAGTCATTTATTCAGACCCCTAATGACAGTCACAACCCATTTAGGTGTAAAGTTGCCATTAATACAAACTAATCAAGCCCAAACTACCAGGTAATTGCTGTAAATCATTGAGGAGTTTCCTCGACTGTCTTTCGGCTCCATCATCAGATCGACCCCAGACCTTCATTAAATAGATACAAAAATACTTAATGAAAAAAAATTAACAATGCACTAGTCGCCACTACGATTTTCGAAGGTTCCCCTTAATTTCTCTGGGATTTCTTAATTTCTTCGGGTTTCCTTATCATGATATTATCCTTGGGGAGATCTCCTTTCCAACAAAACAAGAATCATCAAAATCGGTTCATAAACGACGAAGAAATCCGCGAACACACATAAAAAAAACAATATTTATATACATACGGTCGAATTGAGAACCTCCTCAAACATTAGAACGTTCAGAACGGAGAACAGAAGTTGATAATAAAATAAGTTTATCCGGACCATGATAGTACAGTTGGTACTATCATGGTCCGGATAGACTTTCGATAGTAAGCTTTTAACAGTTTGTCACGTTTAGCAACTACAGTCACTGACCTTAGTTATCGCAGAAAAAGTGACTGTGAAAATTATTCCATAAGGTGATTTATGATGCCATTAACAAGTAAACAATTAAAATTTATCCTTTTTTTACACATTACTTTTGAAATATATACTTCTTTAAGCCATTAGAACTGAATTCTACTAGCGGAGTGTAACTGTGACATCTCATGTACAATTAGTAAATTATATTAAAGGCAATTAAACGTAATTGATCTTAACTGGACAACATATGTAATGCTGGCTCTATAGCGAGACTGGATCTTTATAATATTATAAGTAAAAAAGTCTAGGTTACTACTACAACAATGTATAGATTAGTATTTCCAATGCGCGCGCATTATACCAAGATTAGTTGGACGAATAAGACACATTATGTATAATAATTATAATTGTTTTTTTAAAAAAAAAACATATCCCAGAAAATACGTAGACAAAGCAGATTTATTATATAAATTAAATAAGTAAGAAATATAAACAATCCTTGTTACCGATTACATTCCTAATAAAGCGATTATTTCTTATTAAGCCGGGTTAATTACCTGCTAGGATTGAAAGGGTATTATTGATGTAAATCGATTATTTGTTTCTGTTGGCAACATTAAACAATACTTTAACTTCGTGTATTATTCGTCAAATAAATATATGGCAGGAGTGCGCCAAATTTTTTTAATATCAGGCCCTGTGCCACTTTTCTATAAGATTCTAAATCCAGCCTTGAAAATCCGAACAGTTTATGTAAAATAATTCTTTGTTATACGTTTTAACTGTGCTTTTACTTATATAGAAGCTATTAAAAGCCTTTGAAATGAGCTAGCTAATGATCATAAAAAACCTTTTGAGTGACATTACTTTGAGACTTCAAATGTTAGTCACAAATACTGACTGCAAAAGTTTACGCAATAAGCGGTCGCTCGAGATCTGTGACAGATTTGCTATTCATAGACGTGTATACCTATGTATAACAATACGCGGAGTTGTTTTTAATTTTACAAATTGCGGGTCTCAAAGCTTACACATACACTTTCTCTAGCTAGAAAAGCGTTTCAGCTGTAATAGGATTTCTACTTGTGAATATTATTTATTTTGTATATTAATATTCAACAGCTCAGAGCAGCTCTACGTGACTAAGGGAGTATTTACAGTGCTTAGCGATGCGCGCAGCCTCAGCCTGCTGTCGACCACCCTCTACTACCTACCTACCTAGAAAGATTAAGCTATATAAGCTTTGCATGAAGTACTCGTACTGCTTGTGCTACTAATATTTAGTTTGGGTTTATGTACGATATCAAAAAATATACAAGAATAGGTATTTTGATAATTAAAACAAAAGAAATTCTTTTAAGTTTCAAAGTAGATATGAATTCACATATTCTTATTAACACGTTTGGAAGAAATTATATAACTAGAAATATTTTTCGTATGTATTAAAACCCTTCTGGAAGTTACACAATATGCGGGTTGTTAATTTGTCAATTGTGAATACAATTGACAAATTAGTCTCTAGCACGTTAGTTGCTTGCATTGAATACCATATCCCTATTAACGAGAGGAATGTTGACGCAATCGGGACGGTAGTTCGGGATAAACTAATCCAATGACGTGAGGTTAACATGATGAAGCGCGTGCATTGTATAATTCGCTTCAATTAAAATTGTAAACTGTAAATAATGTTAAAGTAACTGAATAAATTAGATTAAACAATTTTTGGTATCTGCTATTTTTGCGATATCGATCAATACAACATTTTGTTACAAAAACTGATAATATAAAACGAGCGAGGAGTAGTTATTTGGGTCCGAACAACGTTGACTAGTAACGTCTCGTTATTTACAATAGTAATACCTCTAAATCCGTAATACGGACAAAAAAAGAAAACTAATATATTAGTAAAGTTAAAAAGTTCCAATTCTAGAAGTTTGTATTGTAATAAAACTAGCGAATTACCTTGTTTCACTTAGGTGTCCCCAGGAATGAGTAGTTTAGTGACATAGAGGACAAACATAGAGATTTTTTTTGAGCTAGATGCCATGAATATATTCCAGTAACTGAAGTAAGTGGATACGATTATTCCTTGGAATTTCAATTGATATTTAGCATAGCATTTGTAATAGTAGCCCTAAATTCAAATCAATCAAGCTGTGGTCTCTTATAAGTGAAGGAGAATACATATTGTAAGCCTTAATTACTTTATGTTCTTAAATTAAAAAAATAAATTTTAATTAAAATTAAATTAAAAATGGTGTAAAGTGGGTATCTTTACTCTAAATGTATGTCTTATTCTACCCGTTAAACTCCAAAACGACTAAAATAGATTTTAACCCGACTTTCACCGACGGCTTTAGGATTAGGACAAGAGTAACATATGCCTCTTTTCACATTGCGAAAGAAAAAGCGTTCCCGAGGGAGGAAATGTAGCAGAAAGACTGAAGCAATGTTAATGGACTTCCGCTGGCGGAAAATTCCGTTGACAGATAGAAATTTTCTCGTCGTAATTCGGAAGCGGAACCAATGACGACAGTAAACATAAATAAAAAAACATTTTAAGATTAATTTTTAACAAATATTAGACGATTATTTTTAGAAGAATTATAAATTATAAATTAACAAAAAATGTATATGTATGTTTTTTGAGGAATCACTTTGTTTGGATTTGTGAAACTGATTTTCATTAGCCTAAATGTGCAAACATGCATGATGTGAAATATGACTAATCATAAGTTTTTTCTTAATTTAAATAATAGTTACGGAATTTTCAGGTTTAATAAAACTGCAAGCAGGTTTAACCAAGAATCTCTCTAGTCTACCTAAAGAAAGGTAAATTTTCTTAAAAATTATTTCAATTCATTACTAGCTTGAATTTTGAAGTGTAAAAAGCAGTAAAATTTTAGATCATATAAAGAACGGGACTAGTGCGAATCAAATTTGCATATCAATGATTCAGTTACATCAAACATTGAAAAGTTACGTTTGGACTTAATATGTATGTAATATGATGAAGTAACACAACGTGTGGCCGAACTACACGCAAAAGTCGTATGGGAGTTGTTGTTTGAAAACCTCATTTTCTTTTTTAAATACGAAATCTTTTAAATGTCCAAAAAAACTTTTACCGGTGGTAGGACTCTGTCAAGCCTGAGGAGTCCGACTGGATGGGTACCACCCCCTTCTCTATTTCTGCCGCCAAGCAACAATGATTGCATTGTTGTGTTCCGGTTTGAAGGATAAGGTAGCCAGCGCAATAATAATTAGGCAAGAGGCATATCATCTTAGTCCTCATAGTGACAACGCACCTGTGGTTCTGCATTTTTGTTACCTAAAACCTAAGTGCATGAACCGTAGGTGTTATGGGCGACAGGTACTGCTTTCCATCAGGTGGTCTGTCTGCTCGTTTGTCACTGAATCTCATAAAAAAAAAAAAAAAACTCCACACGCTTATGCACACTCAATTTTTTCTCCCTTCACACGATTCACCTAAGAATACGTTCTAAACTTTGTACGATACCTATGGTACCAATAGATAGAGTAAAATGGCTGCGACTAACGAAAATGAGGAAATTATTTCCACCGTTTGTTTTCGGAGTCGTGAAAATGAAGTTTTTATGTAAGCTAACGTCAGAAAAAATCGATAATTTTCTTTGTCATTAATAAATTTTTAGTATTTTCAACCAACTTCCAAAAAAAGGAGGAGGTTCTCAATTCGACCGTGTATATATATGTATATATATGGTTGTTTGCGGATTTTTTCGTCGTTTATGAGCCGATTTTGATAATTCTTTTTTTGTTGGAAAGGAGTCCCAAGAGATCCCAAATCCCAAGAGTGGTACCATGATAAGGAAACCAGGATCTGATGATGAACTTTCGAAAATTGTAGCGGCGACTAGTGCGTTTGTTAACATTTTCATTAGGTATTTTAAAGCACTACTATTTAATGAAGGTCTGGAGTCGATCTGATGATGGACCCGAAAGACAGTCGAGGGAACTCCTCAACGATTTACAGCAATTACCTGGTGTTTGGGCTTGATTAATTTGTATTGATGATACGTCTTCACTAAAAATGGAAAAATAAAAACCGACTTCCAGGCACTGAAAAGAAAAAAAATTACTAAAGGCAGGTTTTCATTTAGAATAGATTCTTAATCAGATTTTTTCGAAGTCGGTGCCAGCCAACACAAATCAAAGCACACCGACTTCGAAAATATCTGATTAAGTATCTATTCTAAATGAAAACCCCCGTTTAGTTATTTTTTACTTTTCAGTGCCTGGAAGTCGGTTTTTTTTTAAGTTTTTATTTTATTTCATGATCTTCATTCCACTATGTAGATACATTAAAAAACGGTATGCTTAAAATTAGAATTTAAAAAATTATAGAATACCTATGTAACTATGTAAAAAAAAAACATATTTGAGCCCATAAATATTTTTATTTCACGATTTAGCCCTTAGTTTGTTTATAGTAACTAAAATCTGTCTCAACAACGAACACATTCTTGCGATAGATTGTAGCTTAAATACATATTACTTTACGGTTTATATGAAACTACAAATGTACTTTTCTTAATTTAGTGTCAGTAGGGCGTACTGATCGGGTTCTAAGAAATTACTCTCACGTAGAACAGGTCTGCGTTGTCTAAATCACAGGTTAAGTTAGTACACGCTGTAAAGCTTTCTCTAATTCAAAATTGACTAAATTGTGACAGAGGAATAACAACGACTTTCTTAGCATATTTATTTCTGATCATATCATAATATTTGATGATATTTAGACAATAATTAATATTATGCTCATACCAAATCTACCATTTAACAAAACTGTATTTAGCTGATTTATAGTACCCTCTTTAATAAAATATATTTGGGATATATAATATTTAATACTGAAAAGTATTAATATTATAGTGTATGTTAAAGTATAATGCAACTACTGAAACATGAATACAGATAAAATCAACTTTCTCAAACTCTAAATAAAATTACTTTAAAATTGTTTAACAATGAAGCATTTATGTATACATACTAGCATCTTACCCTCGCTTCGGTTGGATGCGTCCCCAGATTCTTGGGGTGTGCGAATAATTCGAACTCATAAATTATGTGTTCCGAATCGAATATTAATATTCGATTCGAAAGTCGAATCGAATAATTCGAAAATTCGAATTATTCGAAAGCTCCCGAATTATTCGAAAAATTGCAAATTGTAGAGATATAATAGAAGAGAATTACTAAGTCATTTTTTTTCGTGGATAAAAAAATTAAAGTCTGGCACATGAAAGTTGAGCCTGAATAAGCGCGGCAAATTTAAAACAAGTAGGTACATATCGCAACTCCAAGTAAATATTAATTTTAGGTTTGATTTTTCTAAGTAAAATACGCAGGTAAATAAGTTTTAATTTTACATAAATTTATATTCTATTACTAGTTTAATATAAAATGCTTTTAAACTATATTACTCTAAAATATTAACTTAAAAGCAAAGAATAGTAAGATGCCGCAGAAGGCAGAACAGGTGATGAGGTCAATATTAGACTTGCAAAGAATATTCGGTTATTATTCGGTATTCGGCCCATTCGGTTACTTTTTTCCTATTTGGCCGAATACCGAATATCTAGATAGTAGATACTACTCAGCTGAATATCAAATATTTAAGTAATATGTTTTGTTGTTATTAGATAATTTATAAAATGAAAATACTAATTTATTTTATAATATATATTTTTTATAATCATTAAAGAAGTCATAGGTACATAATCAAGTTCTATATTACAAAAATTATTCAAAAAAACTATGAAATAAATTTCTATGCACTTCCATTATTATAATTACACCTTTGTTATGACATTTACAGAATGTTGCCATGTAAAAAGTTTCAATTAGACCTCAGGTTCAACTTTCATGGGCCAGACAAAGGGGATAAAAGTTTGTATGGGGAATCAATCATTTCTCAAGAAATAAAACTCATTATACCTATGTACACATATGTATATATCTATATTTAATATTATAAAGAGATAGAGTTTGTTTGTTTGAACGCGCTAATCTCAGGAACTATTAATCCTATTTGAAAAATTCTTTTTGAAATAGATAGTCCGTTTATTGAGGAAGGCTATAAGGCTATAGGTATATTATCATGCTACTACCCAAGGGAACGGAGCAGTAATCATAAATGTCAACAAATCAGGCAGACGTCCATACATTACTGTAAAATTGATGTTTATATCGGAAGCTTGAACGCGGGCGAAGCCGCGGGTACTGCTAGTACCAATATATGTATAGTCTATCTATCGCATATTAACCGTTAAAACGTACCTAGAGACGAACCCGAGTGAAGCGAGGGTGAGTCGCTAGTGTATTAATATAACAGAAATTAAAAAAAATATATATTTTATTTAGTTTAATATTCATGTATAATATGTACATATGTATATAAAGTTATATATGTGTAGTGTATCTAGTATAACTGTTTGGTAGTTATCCATAACACAAGCCTCGTAGCTTACCATGGAAATAGATGGTGCTGTGTGTTAATGTCCCAATATATTTATTTATATTTATTTAAATAGAGATTATGTAAGGCCAAAGAAGTTCTTCGTAATACGTAAACGGTAATCGTATTATTATTGACACAAAACAGATACCGAAAGTTGTATCGTATAATCCTGCCAAGCAGGCGGCGCCAATGGCAGCGTCCCTGGGAAAATCACCTACAGGAATATTGATCTTATTTGAGTTGATTAACTCGGACGTTGTCGACGTGCTAATAATATCCCAACTCTGGCACTGATCCAGGAGAGGCCTTAATGGCACTTCGATATACGACAAGTTTTAAAGGTTATGCATCCATCCGATCCGCTTGCTTGCAATTATCGAATTGACAAAGAAATTAAAATCATTAGTTCGCATGATATGTGTTTAATGTCTTTATCATTTTAACAATGAAATCAACAAGACTATTAAATTTAACAAAAATATATGGGTTCCGCATTGTATAGATAACATTATGACAAAATCTCAATTTCGAATATTGTAATTACGTGTGATGTTTATTTGATGCAATAGAAATAAATAAGGAGTTGTAGAGGAATTTCAATACCTTAGGGTTAGATAATTCAGAAAACAGTTAAGTTTTATTCAATTTGTTAAATAAAAAATAAAAAAATATATAAAAATTAGTACAAAAAAAATTAACACATTAATTGACTAATAATAGAGAAGTTAAATTCTCTTTTTTAATTCAAATCTTTGTCTATGGTGTTTTTTAAATGTTTCAGTTGAACATAAATCACTTCGCCAGTGTCATATCTTTTTAATTGTCGATTGCTCTTGTTGTGTTGGTTACAGTAAAAAAAACGAACTGTTATGACTCATCTTCGGGAAATGATGGCAATTATATATTTAAGCTTTAAGGACAACATTTGTTCGTTGGTTCGTTATCTTGTAAGGTTATTAAATTTTGCTTCTGCCACCTATACAAAAAACATAGACAAAAGTCTATATATACCCAGAAAATAATATTATTCTAACTTCGACACTAAGAATGAGCTATTTATATGCAACACAAAATCAGAAAATATGTCTACGTAATTTTTCTGAGTAATAAAACTTTATCTTAATATGCAATTACTAAAGTTCAAAATAGCTTACAAGAATGTCATAAGGAAGATTAATTTGAATTCAAAACATGTGCTGCCACGAAGGTATCAGCACCATGACTGTCATACAGACATGTTACCAGTACTCTATAGAACATTAAATGTAAAAGTAAGATGTGGTTAGATAATACACCTATCGGCGTAGAAAATTGTTAAATGTTTACTTATACAATTTTTGGTAATTATGCAGTTTGACGACATTTACGTAAAGTACGTTACTACGTTTATTTTTATTGTATAAATAGTAAAGTTTTATGATTTTAGAATGTTAGCAGGTATATCAGGAATAGAAATTCGTAAAATGTCCCCGATACCCAGCTACCCCCGAGAAATGGGGGGACATGGCAAAGCGTTGAAAAATAGTTTTTTCAATTTCCACCTTACTGTGACGTTCTATCGAAAAATGTTTTCTATAAAAATTGTAGATCTAGTAAAAATCCACAACTTTTATAAATAACACTTTTTACAATAACCTCAAAGTTTTCGAGATATTTGCAAAAAGCTCGCTTTTTAATGTTTTTTTGGTTTTTATTTTTTATTTTTAGAATAATCTTTTGATTTTTATGAAACTAAGGGAATGTAATCTTCGAAATATATATAATAAATAAAAAAAAATTGAAATGTTTAGCCATTTCCGAGAAAAGTATGTTTTATGGTCTCGAGAGGCCGAAAATCATCCCCAACTTCAAGTGGACGTTTACATTTTAAAAAAAATCGAACAATTTTCAGTTAGGGCTCATTTTTTTCGTTGTCGCCCTGTAAGAACACTCTTAAAATTAACATTGAAGAAATCGAATAATTTTTACTGTATAAACTAATTTTTTTTTAATTATCATTGAAAGTGTACTTTATTGACCAAATTTTTATAAACTGATTACACCAATGTATTTTTCGGGAAAAAACGAAAAAAATGGTATTCTTAAGTTTTTAATTTGACGCTTATTATTTATACAATGTCGCCGTAAAGATTCCAACTTTGTAATTTGACGAGTCGTGAAAATATAATAAAAATTGGAATTCACGTAAAGTATATTGTTTTCTTTTGTAGTTTTTCCCGTAGTCTATTTATTATTTTTTCGAATTTATCGATATTTTATTAATTTAAACCGATTTTGGAGTTAAATTTATTGTTTTTTTTTTGAAAAATTAGATTTTATGGTAATTTCAGAAAGAAATGTAATTCCATTCATTGTCTAACCTTGTTTATTCCTTAGTTAAAAGTATAATAAAAAAATAAATTGATATTTACTCATAGTTTTACTTTATTCTTTAGTACTTTAGTCATAGTTTTGCTAAAAAATCATTAAAAAATGTAAAAAAATGTTGCTTAATTCATTATTAAAATTACCCTTTAATTTACTGTGCATCCATTAAATGCTTAGATATTGATGATAAAAAAGAAAAGGATCCCTTTTCATTGAAAGTGTCTCAGGAAAAATCTCAATAATAATATTTGTGAATGTTGAGTATGATTTTGACTCCCGCATCAATGGTTCCGTACCGCCGAATATTGTGTTTTTACTAACATAGTTACACAGAAATAAAACTTTTATACGTTTCGCAATACATATTTTAATATTTGCAAAAATAAGTTCACGTTTCATATTATTTCTTCAAGATATTATGGAAAACAAATTTAACTTTAGTGATCGTAACTCAAAATATCTGGTATCTGAAAATATATTTTACGTATATTCTGTAAATTAATTTACGTTTAAAGTATTTAGCATGCTCCACTACCTTTTTTTTTTGAACATTTTCTACTTAATATTTTTAAAGTTTGAGGAAGAAAGTACAATAATACAACTCGCATACAATGTCTACGACTTAAGAATCATGTAGTAACTCGGCTAATATGGGTTTTTAACTAACATATAAACAGGCTAATATCTACGTTATGTTTAAAGACCTGATGTTAAATATTAATATGTAAACCTAAAACTTTCATTTTCCCTCCTTTTTTAAGTTCTTTAAAATGCCATTCCTATTTTGTTAAGCTTTCTACTCGCAGCTATGCTCGCGTGGACTAAAGAACTTCTCAGTTTTAATTTCCATTGAATTTATGTTGTCATACCGAATTTGTAATATTATGTATATATTTATATTATCATTCTGGATTCACTTAGCTTAGTCTACGCTAAAACTTAGGAACTTCTTCGTATACCACATTGGTGAATGTTCTGTCTGGTTCTGGGTTCTGCTAAAACGTTCCTGTGAGAAGCATTCCTCTCTTAAGTCTATGCCTGCTATTTTAAACGACTGGCCCTAAGATTTATAAAGGTCGCTGTAAACTAAATTTTAAGGAGGAATTACATTAGACTCAATTTAAAAGCGTAGTCAAAGGTTATCATTGGTATTCGAGGTGCGACTCGAGCACATCCAGCAAATACAGTGGCTAGTATAGTGTTTTATGGATTACTCGCTGTCTAGTCCCGTTATGTAACTCAGGAGGCTAAATTCATTACAGGTGTGCCAACTTTTAGGAGTTTATGAGAAAAGAGGCTTGACGGGTTAACATTGTTAAGAAACTCCATAGGATAGTGCATTGTTACATTGTGTCTGTACTGTGTCGACAAACTTATATTCTATTTCCGACTCTTCAAGAGACTTAAGCAGGACGTCATTATAAGCACTGTTGTTTTTAAGGGTCAGTTTAGCACGTTCACAAAGCCAAGCTAAGACTTCGTTTGTATATTAGAAACATCAGGATACACTCTAGGTAGGTTCGCCCTCTCGCGCTCTGTTATATTTGTCACTGATGTGAACAGCCGAGAAGTTAGTTATACATAATTTTTTTTTTTTTTTGGTTTTGGAATAATCTCTCCTTTCTCTATTCTATATCCCATTCTACACAGTGTGTACTTTCGAAGAACTTGAGCTATATTACTTTCGTTTCCCGGGGGAGAGCTGACTCCTACCGGGCGCGTCCCCAGGTGGCGGATAGGGGAACGCCACCCGCTTAGCACAGGGGCGGGTGGTACCGGAGAAATCCGGCGCGGACCAACAGCAGGGGGAGGGGTGCCTCTGGCCGTGGGCCGTCGAACGCGGTTGAGGCACTCCGGACGGGGCCGCTCTCCGTTGAGGCTTCGGCTTCCAGAGTTGCGGTCACCGGTGTGGGGGGGCCCACTTAGGTGGGCAAGACGGGTGTCCACTTCGGTGGACCAGTTGGGGCCTCTCGTTAGTGGCTGCATCTGACGGCGTTGCGGCCACTGAAGGGGGGATGGTGGTGGGTGCCCTGACCGTGGGCCGTCGAACGCGGTTGGGGTGCCAGAGGATGGGGCCGCTTGTGCGGTGTTTGGTTGTGTGGGCCCACTTCGGTGGGTCGGGAAGGTTTCCACATTTTGTGGAAGGGTTGGGGCCTCTCTCTCGTCGTGGCTGCATCTGACGGCGTTGCGGCCACTGGTTGTGGGGTTGCTTTGGCGATCCCGCGATCGGATGAGAGGGGGGCGGACGCGGTGGGGCTGCAGGGGAAGAGGCGTGTCGGTGTTTCGTTGCCGCTCTGCCCGCCCTGTCCTCTGCAGCCGAGGTAGTGTTGCCCACTTCGGTGGGCGGTGAAGGTGCCAGAGGGCGGTCGGCTAGGGGAGGCCGGCCGTCCACTGTTCTGGCTGGAGGAGGCCGTCAGGGGTGGTCGAACATCTCAGCCCCTGACACGGAGATGGGCCTTAGCAGGCACTCGCCGTCGGGGTCGCGGAAGAGTCTTTTTGGTACCCGCGGCCCCGGCGTTATGGCGACGAGGAGCATTTTGGTCAAGTTTTTAGTGGGTAGGCTGCCGCACATCGCGGCAGGAGTCCCACATAACCCGACTCGCTTCCCCATTGGCGAGCGGGTACCCGTAAGAGGGGTTTTCCTGACGTTAAAAAAAAAAATATTACTTTCGTTTAGATATATATCGTAAAGGGAATTTCAAGTCGGGTGAGACTGAGCGGGAGTTTAAACGCAGCGTAATCCATTTTAGCAACTTCCAAAAGTGTAGTAGCACAGCCAAATGAGGCCACAGCTAATGCAATCCCCCGAATGATTTTTTTTTGGCCAGAAGCAATTTTTATAGGTACGTTTCATATAAACTTTCATCCCCTTTTTTACCTCTTTATGGGATGAATTTCGAAAAATGCTAAAATCATATTTATTAAATTGTATTGAAGACCATTAATAGGAAGTTTCAAGTAAGTTTGATTATAAATATTTTTTGGGTTGTATTATAACGAGTTTTCCCGTGGGAAAAAGTAACCTATGTCACTCTCCAGCCCTCCACCTATCTCTACACAAAAAATCACGCCAATCTGTCACTCCGTTTCGACGTGAAAGAAGGACAAACAAACAAACAAACTTTTACATTTATAATATTATAAGTATGGAAATATAGATAGATATACATTTAATATTGTACATATATGAATATATTATCAATGTTTATGAAATGATTTTAATTTTTTATAGCAGCTATAGATTAATATAACCTTGGTTGGGTAACCTCAACGTCAGTTAACTGTCTAACCTAAAGCTTGTATGCTGTGTCTACTCCCTTATGAATCAATTATGTATTATAAACCTGTTTTTCGTATGAACATAAAGAATTTGAGATATATCCGAAAGCAGTTAACAAATGTTAAGTAATTTTATCAAAATTTATTGTACATACAAAATATATCGGACTACATAGTATTAATTATTATTATAACCAGTATTCACGTAGCGGTCAAAATTCTAGCAACAGTCAAAACATCATAATCATTATTGAAAATTAAATGAAAACATATATGAATAGAATTTAGTTTTACCTATCTATATCTTAGATCAACGTAGTATTGTTAATCGAAGATTTATAAAAAAAAACTGTTTTCAAAATTATTTTATTGACAGCAAAAAGCACGTTTATTAGTACTTAAATTAAAAAAAAATAAAAGTCGGTGCCAGAGCACACTGACTTCGAAAATAGCTGATTAGGTATCTATAGTAAATGAAGACTACCAATCAGTTATTTTTACCCGATTGCGCGACGCAAAGGAGGGTAATGTGTTTATCAGTCTATGTATGTTTGTTCCTATGTGACGTTCGAGAGAACAAACGCGTGGGGCGATTTTCATGATTCATACGTTGTCAGATTCGTCTTGACGCGAGTGTCATAGGCTAAATAAAACTAGTTAAAAATTGGAGAATTCAAATGGAGGATTTCGAGATACTTTGTGTTTAGGCTTATTTTGTTTGATTTAATAAGTCCAATTAGTTAGTTAGGATTAGATTTTAGTCAGATTTTTCAGTGTTACTAATAAAAACAAATTTTAGTTTGTCAGTCTTCATAATAATTTGCATCAAACTAACTTAAATGCATACCGTACCGCCGTTCGTCTAGAGGCGAACCCGAGCAAAGCGAGGGTGAGCCGCTAGTTTAAAAATATTTCTCTTGATTACGATAACTTTCCTTAGGGCATGCGGTGGGTATAGGTTTACGCACAAATTAAAATATACATAGAAAAATTAATAAATACTGAAATTTAAATAGTTTAGATTGGGTGAAAGAATAAAATTTGTCGAGGAATTACCGGGTATAACATAGAATAAAAATTAGTCCACCGTATTGCTTTACTTTCTTCGCATATATTGATTTTCTCCAACATAGAATAAAGAACCTTATAAACTGATTTTGTTGACTTTTGCTTACATTAATAAGAATGTATGAATCCTTGCATGATAGATCATACTTTCTAAACTAGATAATATACTTTTTTAAAAGGTAATTCGCCTAATTTAAACTTTAAACATATTTGAACAGTAGGAAATGTTTGTCATATCTTTCTCATCGCTAGTAAACTAGTATTTTAAACAATTAGCATGTGACATAAATTAGAGTCAGTTGTGAGGTCATGTCGTTTATCTGAAAATTTACAGAATGTCAACGAACTCATTGTTTGCTCCTTGCATACATACGTTAACCTCAGTAAAATCTAAATATTGAAAATAATTGTGATTCAAGTAAGCAATGGCTAATTGATAAAAAAAAGCATCATATAATATGTAAATGTACTCTATATCTAATTGAAATATAGAACATTCACACATGCAAAGCTGAAAGTGTAATGAATAACTTTATAACGATAATAGTATAAGATGCAGCTTCATTTATACATTTTTAAACATTATAATATATGCAATATTAATAAATAAATACTGAATACTATAAGTATACAAAATACATGAAATAATTATCTATAGAGTAACTAAACTTGTGTATCGCATTCACATGCTAATATAATAAATTAAATGTACCAGTAGTGTAGGTGTTCCTGTATCGATGACATTGCCGTTACTCACCTGCAATAAATGAAACTTTTGTGAGTAAAGCTTATTTCATTTCATAATTACTTATTTCATTCAATAATATTTATTAAATTAAAACATTTCAAATTCTAATCATATATTTTTGTAGTCAGTCTTTTTCTTTTTCAAAGTCAATTATTAAAAATTATCACAAACTTTTACTTCTGTGTTTGTTAAATAAATAAACAGAATTTATTATATAAAATAAGTGTAGAATTATATATTGGCTACTTTTGTATCTTGGGGATTGTTTGACTAAAAGTTCAGGGAGAAATATAAACCGAAATCTACTCTTGTATTGACATTTTATGGATGATATTTACTATGTCATTACATCTTTTTAATTAAGTTTTAATTGCGTTCGTATAGTACACATTAGTAGAACAGTGGGTTCTAAACTACGGCGTTACATTATTGGCCAATCGTTGCGGTACGATGAAGCATCGCGTCGGCCGCGAGCTCGAGCATCGCTGGCAATTGCCCAAATATTTTTCGTTTGCCCGCTAGATACCGGGATAACTCGCCCTATTCACCTGAATTGGAATATATTTGCATCGCGCTGTACTGAGATAAGTTAATATAAACTGCTGATATAATATATTTAAACAACGATACTTTTTCTCTTGTTTAATGTACATGCTTGTTGCAGTGCTTAAACGTAAGTAAACAATCTACACGACTGTACAACCTGTCGTTTTGTGTGATTCTGAGTGTTGGGCCACAAACAAAAGGTATGAAAATTGCATGGGCAAAGATGGGGTGTTGAAATGAATGTGGGGTGTGATGCGAATGGATAAGATAAGAAATTAATATACTTATTAGAAGTCTTAAAGGCCGCCAATAACAGAGAAGTTAAGGAGTAACAGGTTGTCGTGGTACGGTCATGTCATTCGGACGAAAGAAGAACATAAATAGATGATGAATATAAGAGTGCAAGAATTGGCTTAATCCAGTATAAATTGTTTCAACTCTTTTCTATATGAGAAACGGATTCTGAATACGAATGGAAAATTTAACGCTATCTATGTGATCTTTCCTGATCATACATATAATGCCTCTCCCTACAATCATTGCCAGTACAGGTAAAATAAAAATATTGTTAAAATATTATCACATATTAAAAATATTATTTTTAATTTCATTATTCATAACATCGAACAACTTATTACAATAATGTAGAAAGAGTTAAACCCGAAACATTATAAGTATAGATAACCGTAAATGTAGCAGACGATGATAACCTTTAGGGTCGCAAGTACTAAACATTTGCGACGCATCTTCAGAATAATAAATGCGGCCATCGCCATCATATGCTATACTAGAATAGATTACAAATTATTTATTGCATAAACATATTGGTAATGTTAATGACTTTAATTTATTACAATTTAAATCTATAAATGTAATAATTAAAATAACTCCATGATATTTATACGTACGCCCGATTATTATAAGACAATCATCGAAGACAGTCGTGACAGGCGTTTAATTCAGACGTTTGTTCCGTTCTAGTCTAGCAAACCTCGGCACTGAGTGGGTACCATTACCCAGCACGTTATACATAATTCTAGTGATAATACCAAAAGTGGTACACTAAGGGATCACTATATCCTCGTGAAGTAAACGGACAAGATATTTTAAGGGTCCTTAAATAACAAAGTTCTGTAATTCTGTCCATCCATCTGCCCCTTACTTGGCCACACTGTCCGTTCAGAATAAATTGAGAAATAGTAGGAGTGGATTTCAAACGACAAGACTTATAAGGGGTACAAAATATAGTTTAGCATAATTTTTAAATGTCTATGCATAAAAAGGTATTTAGGAAATTATTCGAAAACTATTAAAACTATGTACGTTTTAAATAGATATGAATAGTTATTGCGAGTGTACCTTAGGAGATAGACAGATACTATTGGAGAATTTTTTATACGTCTTTTTTAAGACTTACACTTTTTAGTACATTGTTTTGATGTATCTCTTAAGGTTTAGCCATCGTTGGCTTTCTAAGGACGACTCGATAGAACCAATTATTGTTTTCCCATGGGAATGAAAGATTTTCCTGCAGTAAAAGGTATCTTAAATGTTGACCCTAGTAGTAAGTTATCACTGCGCAGATAAAATTGGTCCAGTACTTTGTGCGTGAAACGCGCACACACATACAGACAAAAAAATTATGACTATTATTTTGATGTTTATATTGTGTACACGACACGTTACAGTCATTGTTTTTAAGAAATATTTCATGTACAGATTTCGCGACTGTATGTATGTATATTTGTTTCTATGTGGCGTTCTAGACAACAAAACGCGTAGGGCGATTTTGATGATTCATAGTTCATACGTCGTTAGATTCGTCTTTATAACGCGAATGTCATAGGCTATATAAAAATAGTTAAATATTAAAATGGTGGATATTAGACGCTAATTTGTGTATCTTTAAAAAAAAACTCCCAAACCAATCGAGTGGGGTATTAAAACAAAGGTTTTTAAGAGGCGATCACAAAAATATATCCAACTTATATGTTTAAAAGTAATTTAGGATAAAAAATCGCTAAATAATACTTTAAATGTCTAATTGGCAAAAACTCAAAAGCTGTAAATAAAAAAATATATTAAAAAATTAAAAACATTCTTTAATTCTAAGACGCAATGTTTGTTCGAGAGTAGACCCTATCGATTAATTCGAATCAATAGTGACGGTGTCCTTTTTTGCATTTTTATTTGATCCGATTCCCGGTTCAGGCTAGCTTTTATAAAAAAAAATTAAATGCAGTTACTATTATTTTTAAAGTAAAGAAATGTTTCCTTTGAGTATATCTTGATGATTTCAATGTATTAGGAAGGAAGAAAAGTATTCTTCCATGTCCCATCGATTTGTTCCACTCGGAGTATATATTTTGTATTTAGATGAGTTTTGCTTTTTAAATTTAAATCTATAAAGGTGTATTTTTTTTTTTTTTTTTTGAAAAAATACAATTTTTATACCTTTACCGACAAGCACTGAGCAAAGCTCAGTCGCCTAGGTATTCCTATAATACTACATTTTACGTAACCCTTCTTCATATGAATCTTACACTGGTCATTTTTTTATTATATATTTAAACGAGCAATTCTTTTATATTTATATCTTTATTTATTTATTTATTTATACCGGCGATCTCGGAAACGGCTCTAACGATTTTGCTGAAATTTGGTATATGGGGGATTTCGGGAGCGAAAAATTGATCTAGATTAGTCACATGTCTGGGAAAACGCGTGTTTTCGAGTTTTTATGCGTTTTTCTTATGCATTATTCTACGCAAAATTTAATAGCGACATCTATACAACTTTGTCAGTAACACTTAGTCACTTAATGTAAAATTATTTTTAAGCCAAATTAAAAAGAAAATTGTTCTTATCGCGACATCTATACAACTTTCTCAGCAACACTTAGTCACTTAATGTAAAATATACAATCTTTCAAGAACTCCGAGCGAAGCTCGGTCGCCCAGGTACTTATATTTAACAAACTATCGTAAGGATTCATTTATTAATATTTATTATCTTTGATTATTGTGATAAAAATGAAATTTACAAAATAAATAATATAAATGATATTTAACAAAATATTGCCATTATTCATAGTTTTAGGATTGCACTGTCCATTCCATCTTTAAGCACTATGAAATAATCTTTATATTAAATCTTCTTTCGCTTGTTAGATATTCACTAAATTTCGTAATACCTAGTATAGTATTATTTGATCTATGGTAATACTAAGAAGCAAACAACGGTAAGTGTGTAAACAACAAACCAGTTTGAAATTGAAACGATATAAACGAAATTAAAAAGGTTGCAAGCATGAGTTGGCCATATTTATTTATTTAGCGACCTAGCCGCTTAGCTTAGACAATCGAATTTATTGAATTAAGAAAATAAACAACTCTATTTGACCAGATAAGCAGACTAGTCTAATAAGAAGGTATCTACTGAGTGACATTTCTCAGTTTTGACTTACAGACATTATGCATCTCAAACCGGATATCTTATCTACTATTGTCCTCTATCATTTAACCTAAGCGACATTGAACGAATTACCCAATTAACACGGAACTATTTTAAAAGTTTGGAACCAGACAAACTGGCTTAAAATTTAGGTCGGGGACCACTTAATGTTTGAATAAGGTCTCAACGAAGGTACTATTTTTCCGTATCCGGTGCATCTTGTTCCTTTGTATGACGTTTCCCATGTAAGATGTAATATTATTAGTGCCGTTAAGGTCGATTCTTTATCTCTATCTGTATATAATTATCTGTTTAGTTTACCATATCAGTTTTTAATATACACTATTATATAGAATATACAGTACGTATTGGTGCTGTTGTTTCTTGTGCCATGTCTTGACTTGACCGAAACTTTACATCTAATAAAATATAATTAATATCATAAATGATGGTAGAGTAATTTCATACCTTATCTTATCCCGTTTTATGTGTATCTTTATCATAATTCATCCACAGAATAAAACCTGTCTAAGCATAATTTTTAATCAAAAATGTTATTTTCTTCTTATAAATAAAAATGAATAAATGTGTTGCTAAGCGCCAAACTCGAGAACGGCTAGATCAATTCGGCATTTTTTTTTAATTATTCGTTGAAATCCGAGAAAGGTTCTTATGAAGATAAAAATTGGAAGAAATACACGGAAAAATGTAAAAATATCCCATTTTTCTTTTTCCTTACTACTACTTTATATGAAGGCAACATTAAAATTAATATAAACTAGTTTAAATGCATTTGTAGATTTGTCACATTCTCTTTCTACGATATACAGTTTGACTTTGACTTTATTTGTTTGTTTGTTCGTCCTTCTTACAAATCAAAACAGAGTGTCGAATTGGAGTGATTTTTTGTATGGAGATAGTTGGAGGGCTGGAGAGTGCCATTGGCAACTTTTTCCCACCAGAAAGCAGGTTACCTATAATACAACTCACAGCAACACATCATACTTATGTATAATACAAATATATAGTCTATTTATTCCATACTAACCATTAAAATGTACCCGCAGGGACAAACCTAAGCGAAGCGAGGGTCACTAGTAGAGAATAAAAATGTGTACTCTAAATCTAAAAAACCTGAGCATATTATAAAAAAGTATTTCAATGTTGGTTTCTTAAATCATAATATAATTTTGAAGCGAATGAAATCATTGTGAGGAAACCTGCGTGTCAGAGAGAACCTAGACAGTTTTCGAAAGACCGCCAATATGGCCTGATCCCTCTCGTGTTAAAGGAAGGCCCATGCCTAGCAGTGGGGCTTTAAACGGGTTGAATACAATATAATTTTACTACTGAAAAATCAGTCTTCTTATGGAATGGAGCATATGAACTAGTATGGGATCTCCTCAGGAAAAAAAATAATTCAAATTGCCAATACTAATAACTGACTCTCAATGGTATTGATATCAAATTAATAAAAGAAGAAAAATAGACCAAACGAATTAAAAATATTGTTTTAAAAGATAATGTTTCTCTGTTCGTCCATAAAAGTTAACCAGGAAAAAATTAAAACGAAATTAATATAAAAAATGTTTATCGAAAACATAAAATCATTTGATAATGATTTTAGAAAAAAGTTAAAGTAGAAATAATATTCATTATTGTTAGCCTTGAAAATGATTTTGTTGCAGCATCACCTACATAGGTACATTTCAGCACATATTGTGCACTTGTTATTGAAAATATAATAAATTTGGCTGCGAT
The DNA here is from genome assembly GCA_033884665.1 of Argynnis bischoffii washingtonia. NCBI lineage: Eukaryota > Metazoa > Arthropoda > Insecta > Lepidoptera > Nymphalidae > Argynnis > Argynnis bischoffii. The sequence continues at coordinate 9,696,988 of CM066616.1, read as the reverse complement.
AGCCGAAGCTTTGGCATACGCTTGCGCACGATCAACTAACCAACAGGTATTACCAACTAGTTCGCCTTCAAATAACACATGCAATACTATGGACGTAATACCAAATTGTTGCAAATATACCCAATAGACCACAGAAGTTATGAGTGAAATTAAAAATATTTTTACTGCCTATAGCTTCGTACGTGACCTTAATTTAGATTTTTTGCTGTATTAATATTTGCATATTATTCTTCTTATGTTATGAGTATATGCTAATTAGTAATTAATTTTACAAATACCAGAATGTTATATAAACTAGATTTGAATAAATAAATTAAACTTGAATTATTGTAATTGGGATAACAAAAATGTTTGTTATATTATATGTATTAAAATTACAGACCTTAATCTTGTAATTAACTAACGACTCACCCTCGCTACGCTTGGGTTCGTCTTTAGGTAGTTTTGACGGTTAGTATGGATAGACTATATATTAAATGAGATATATAGTCTATAGCCTTCTTCAATAAACGGGCTATCTAATGCAAAAAGAATTTTTCAAATCTGATTAGTAGTTACTGAGTTTAGCGCGTTCAAACAAACAAACAAACTCTGCCTCTTCATAATATTAATAAAACAGATTATATATAAGTAAATGAGTAAACTAGACTAGATTTAAATTGCATGACTCGACGCATAGAATAAGCCGCTGGACCTGAAGGCATGAAATTTTAACAGACTATCCCTATAGTGACATAATACCTATATTATCACTAGTAACTCACCCTTGCTCCGCTCGGGATAGATCCTAGTTAAGTTTTAACGTTTAGTATAGATTATTCAGAAATGAGATATTTTCCCGCAATAAAAAGTATCCTATATGTTGACCCGGATAACCAGCTCTCATGATACTATATTTCATCAAAATTTGTCCAGTGGTTCTCCGTGATGCGGTCACAGACAGACTGACAAACAGACAAAAATTCTAAAAACTATAGATTCGGTCTCTGTATCGATCATACTGACTATTTCAATAAGTTTTGAAAATAAATATCTAAAGTACAGATTCGACTCAGTTAGAATTTTAGTATAGGTATGATATTAATATCTATAATATAATAAACTGTAGAGGTCGAATGTCTGTACATAGAAAAAAATGCTAATAACCGAGTCAGGGGGATGCATGAAGAGAAATAGAACAAATCCAGATTTTTCAATTTTTTTTTTGTTTCTCTGTCTGTCTGTTTGCACGGGCTAATCTTCGAAACTATTAAACCGATTTAAATGAAATTTTGCATGGTGGAACTTTATATATCCGGTCAATATTTTAGATACTTTTCATCCCGGAAAATTAAAGAGTTCCTGTGGGATAGTTAAAAAACTATAGTAACTTATACAGCTTAGTACACAAAAACTACTGAATGGATTTTAATGAAAATTTACAATAATATAGTTCATATATCAGAATAACAAATAGGCTACTTTTTATCCCGGAAAAATGTACGGTTCTCGTGAGATAGATTTGTTCTTGTTTGTGTAGAGGCGAACCCGAGCGAAGCGAGGGTGAGCCGCTAGTTCATAATATGTATGTTAAAATATATATGTTTAGTGTATCAACTATCTGGAATTCATAACACAAGCCTCGTAGCTTACCATGGAACTAGACTGTGCTGTGTGTTAATGTCCCAACATATTTATTTATTTATTATTATTTATGTATAGATTACTAAGAACGATTTTTTTAAAAAACCACGGCACAGTTTGAATGGGTAATCATTATTTTCTGGGCACATGTATTAATATTAATATATAAGGTTGTTTTTTAAATGAATTGAATAAACAGGAAAGGGAACAATATCAAAAAGTAGTAAGCAAATACAATCTTATATTATTAATGTAATCATTTTTGTTTTTTAGTTTGTAAAGGTCAAGTTATTTGTGTATAAGATTTTTCTGTAGTGTCAGATTCAAAAATAATAGGTATAGTTATTGTAATATAATTGACCAATTTTATTTAAACGTTAAATATTTTAAACTAAATAACTTTTATTATATTTTAATTTCTAAGCAAGCGACGAAAACAGGAAGAGGTTCTCAATGATTATATTTTTTACATGTATGACTACGCATTACTTTTAACAGGGCACTCGGATTTTGATGATTTTCTATTATTAGATAGGACACTAAGTTTTGAGTAAGTTTATTAGGATAATAAAAGAAAATCATTAAAATCTAACATTATAATAACAAAAGGCAATTCCACCTTAAGAAGTAAGTCAAGTAACTAAGTGAGGTTCATAAACTGAAGAATGAAGTGATTCTAATTAATTTCAAATATTCATATATCTGATAAATCTTACAAATATTTATGATGAGTATGATGTTGAACATGAAAAACTAAGAAGCTTTACAGCAGATACCTAAAATTTGGGTTTATTTCATTAGTCTTGATTCTCATCAAGATTAATGATGCTTCAGATTTAGCTGGGTTATAACCATATAAACTAAGAGAAGTTTTAAAAAAGTAACCAAGCAAGAAACCGTAAAGTGAAATACTTATAATATTAATAAAAAAGCTCCTGAGCTAATGTAATTTTAAAAATAATTTTGATTTAATGCCAGCCGACGCATCGCAAGCTTAAAAAAAGAATACATTTAGATATAAATAAAAAGTAATTCAAAGAATGAGATTTATATGAATGTAAAAACGATTACATATAGTCACTAACTACAGCTTTGTACAACCCTCTAAGTTCTGACCGTCATCCACACGTAGACAAAATGAACATTGCTCCACCCGTAGTAAAAAATCATACACAAAGAAAGTAGGTGGCTTGCTCATTTCACCGTGTACCATTATGTCACCAAGTTTTTGTGGTACCCAAATGAGATAGATGTATTTCTGAAGCTTACTGAAGCAAAAATATTATTTAAACAATATAAATTTTCTACTATAGCAAATACATATATACTAATGAATAATTATAGTACCTCCCTCTAACACACCGAGGTGTCGTAAAAGGCGACTAAGGTATTATATATTGGCGATATAAAACTTACCAGATTTATCATCTCTTTAATCAGCGCCAATATCAGAGAAGGAAGACTCGAAATAAACCCGGAATGGTACCTTCGTAAAGCAAGAGCAAGGTCCTGCAACCGATCCGGCTCCACACGTGTTGACTTGTTATTCCTGTGGGTCTTGCCGGTTAGGTCGAGAGTTCTGGGCAAGCCTGTGTTATCTAAATCGCGTCCCAGGCGACGTAGCGTCCGTGAAGAGGTCACTTTACCCAATGCAGGTCAGCTGCGAGTGGAAAATAACACGGAGAGTGGCAGTGACCGGTTATAAGTCCGCGCAGATAGGTGAAGGTGCGGGCGCTAGGGGTCACTCTCGACAGTGGGAGGGTCCATCGTAGGCCCATTGACACGTTACCGCCCGCTTTAATACAACTAACACCTATTTTAAAGGCAAATTTATGCGTAAAGTCTCATGGATGGATGCATCCCCGGTCAAAACACTGGCACCAGCTAGATGTTGTCCTCTATCTAAAAAAAGAACCTTCCAGATATTTTACACACACGCACTTTCTACAGTACAGATTGCGAATCCGATCACTCCCTTGTCATCTCTTCTGTTCGCTTGAGTCCGAAAAAATCCACGGTGCTCGTCCCGTCGGTAAAAAGAAAATAAGCCCTCCAAGCTCAGGTCACAGCCCCTCTATGGAAACGTATGAGAAGCTGGTTTGTGCCGAAATCGCCACATGGAGCCCTGATATCTCTGCGGACGAGGAGTGGGCGCGGGTAAAACGGCTTCTCACGGTGACAGCTGCTAAGGCCTTTGGCTTTTAATCAAACTTGAATCAAGACTGGTATAAGGCAAATATTGGCCATCTTCAGCCATTGCTTGACACCAAACGGCAGGCAGCTCTGAAACATCGTCTTGATCCGAATCCATACACACGGTGTGAGCTCTCACAAGCAAAAGCATATCCACATTCATACGAGAGAAGATGGTAAGCTGTATAAAATATCTCTCTTAAAGTCCAAACACCATCGCAAGAATCAGTTTATTGATTCCCTCTTATTTGCTGACCGCGCAGCTTTTTTCGCCACCACTACAGGTGAACTCCAGGATATTGTGAACAAATTTGCGAAAACATGTGCATTGTTTAACATGTCCATAAACGCTAAATAGACCGTTACATTAGCGCAAGGATGCACGGAATAACCAGTGATTTTGCTAGACGGTGTACCTCTGGAAGTCGTCGAAAGCTTTTGTTATCTCGGGTCGACCGTATCTAGTAATCTTTCTCTCGACGGAGAGATCAACGTGCGAGTTTAATAGCTTTCTATGCGTTGGTAAACAAAAAGAAGCATCGGTGTAAAGGTCAATATTCTCTTTCCATTTTCATGTGATGATAAATCATAAATTAAAAAAAAACTTACAAAATAAGAAACATTAAGACTTCCTGCCATTCGTAAAATTAAGTATACGAAATTCTTAGAAATTTATAATATTATTTAAAACAGCAGGTTAAGACGGTAGACAGAGGTTTAAATACTACATAACGTAGGCGTTAAATACTACGTAACGTATAATTATTAAAAATAAGTAAATATATTATAAAAATAAAAAACCCGACTACATAAAAGTTAACTAAAAAGATAAAAACAAGTTCACGAAGGTATATAGTATTATGCAGTCGGAGACATACACGTTTTATCCTTGCCGCGAGATGTACATACTTGTATGTATGTCTTCAACTTGTATTCAGCCCTTTTTTTAACGTCCCACTGCTGGGCACGGGCATACCTTCAATACGAGGGGAATCAAGCCATAGTCCACCACGCTGGCCAAGTGCGGATTGGCGGACTTCACATGTCTTTCGAAAACTTGCTAGGTACTCTCAGACATGCAGGTTTCCTCACGATGTTTTCCTTCACCGTAAGGCAAGTGGTAATCAGGTTAGAAAATAATTCGCACATGAAAATATCAGAGGTGTGAGACCCGGGATTTGAACCCGCTTCACTCGGTTTCCCAAGTGAGCGCGTTACCACTGGGCTACTACTGCCACACTGTCTTAAACTGCATTATACTATATTTCTTCGTGTACTTGTTCTGACCTTTTTAGTTAGCTTTTTTGCAGCCGGGTTTTTTTATTTTTATGATATATTTACTTATTTTTAATATTATTATTTAAATATTAAATTATAACGTAATAATATCTGCTCAAAATAGACATAACTTAATTTGTTTACAAACATGTGACGAAGTCCGAGAACTTTTGAACAAGTAAACATGTTTTTTTACTAATAAAGAAATTATAATAAACTTTCAAAGAATCGAGCGAAAGCTATGTGTAAACCTATTGTCAGATTTTACGTCACGTTTACTCTGTTTATTTCAGCTTTTTAAGCATTTTTAAGTAGAAAAATTAGCGAGAATTGTTGTTAACCAAATTTAAATCATTATAATAAATACTAAACTGTTATTTAAAATGAAAAATGATGAAAGAAACTAAAACTGATTTTTAAATTCCTATTCAACAATACTCCACTTGACATAGTTCGTCGATTTTCATTTTTTTCTTTTTCACATTATGGCGTCCAAAATCGGCCATTTTGATTTTATAAAAATTTTATGCTTTCTAAGATATTCGCGACGTCATGACGAATCAAACGACGTGTTTATCAAAATCGGCCCCACGCGTTTTGTCTAAATACTAACACAAAGGTACAAACCCACATTCATACATACTACATAGGCTGATAAACACATTACCCTCCTTTGCGTCGCGCAGTCTGGTAAAAATATAATAACATTAAAGATATTTATTATCTACATAGGTATAATATTACATTAATATATTATTATGTAGAAAACTAGTCAGTTTTTAACTACTTTCGTTCTAACTTAAAAAATTAAGCGTTAACAAGAATTCGTTAGCAGCACCACAAAAACAGCCGTGTTACGAGCATTAAATTAATTTAAAACTTTTCCGAAGTAACCACAACCATGAAGGCAGCCTTGAAATGGACTGGGATCATGAGAAGCTAAGAAGAAGTTAAGATGGAAGCTAGTAAAAGTTATAATGATTAACTAAACGTAACATTGAAAACAAAAAAAGGTCGGAATTTTAAAAATCTATACATTTAATAAAATTCTAACTAATTCAAATCTGTTTATTAAATATTTTTTGGAAAATCTTATTCAAATAGTCATTATTATCGATACAGAGGCCGAATCTATAGTTTTTTGAATCTCTGTCTCTTTGTCTGGGAACGCACCACGAGAAATTCACTTTTGGAAACTTCATCTGAATCTATGAAATTTAGATGAATTAGTATTTCTTCGCTTATATATGAGGGCTGGTAACAAAATTATGTGACCATCGTAGAGCTGAATGCATTTGTTCTCATCGTTAGTTACCTATGCACTGGGCATCGTTCCGAAGGTACATGACTGAAAAAAGTTAACAAAAAACCAAAATTTTTGAATAAAAGGACTTTAGTGCAAAAAATATTAAATAGCGTAACTGCTTTAAAAACAAATAACTATAAAGTAAAACGTTTTTCAAAATATCATAAATACAAAATCCCTCGTCTAAAAATGTACAATCTGCGTTTGGTTACATATAACTATAAAATATAAATACATTAGCAATTATATATACAGCGTGAATTTTTCAAGTGGGCGTGTATGGCTAAATCCTAAACTATGAGGAATAGCGAAAAGTACTCAAAGGAGTCTCGGGCCCGATTTTCATGAAAACTAAAACTGTATCATTGGATTTTTGAAAAATCAATTTTCCTAGCCAGGAATCGAACCTGTTGATTTTGAAAAAAAAACACATACTGTATAATTACACCATTTGATAGTGTTGCTTATAAGGAACGCATTCTGGGAAGTCATGACATACGGCAAACTTATGGAAAATTTTGGATTTTAATATACTGCTTCATTTTATAGTAATTTCTTTAATAATTAATGTTACCTGTACCTTGTTCGAAATGATGCTCAATTTTTATTATTAAACACACCTGCAGTGCACTCATATTTACAACATTATGTTCTAATTTCAAATTTCTATTTTCTTCGTGGTCAAAGGCCACAGTAGAAGAAAAAAATAGTTAACATTTGTAATTAGAACGTAAAGTGAACTGGCGTCAATAATTTTAAGTTTTTTCGACGTTTTGTTGATTACTGCTAACCGTTTGCGTACTGTTTTGCATTTTGTTGAAAAATTTATTAAAGCAATACCATACAGTAGTAGAGATGTTGATTCAGCAGTTTGGCGAAAATTTTATTGAACGCATGGTCCTGTGCGATGGCCAGCGAGGTCACCAGATCGTACACCCTTAGATTATTTTCTCTGGGGGTATATAAAAAACGAAATCTATAAAGACACGTATAATATAATTGATGACTTGAAACGGTCTTTGGAAATATTTAAACGTCCAATGTATTGAAAACAACGGCTATCATTTTGAACAATTGATCTGTTAAGGTTTACTAAGTAAATAACAAAGAATAATAAAAAAACATTTTGTTAAAAATGAGCTCTTTCCTTAAGTTTGCCGTATTTCATGACTTCCCAGAATGCGCTACTTATTAGCAACACTATCGAATGGTGTAATTATACAGTAGTGTTTTTTTTTCAAAATCAACAGGTTCGATTCCTGGCTAGGAAAATTGATTTTTCAAAAATCCAATGATGCAGTTTTAGTTTTCATGAAAATCCGGCCCGAGACTCCTTTGAGTACTTTTCGCTATTCCTCATAGTTTAAGATTTAGCCATGCACGCCCACTTGAAAAATTCACCCTGTATATATAATAACAAGTGCACTCTTCTTACATACAGTTAAAACTAATGCACTAACGTTTCTAAGCCCACTTATTCATTATATTATCTTCCCAATTAAAATTATAATATAAGCGAAAAGTCTGTAATAATTTTCCGCAATGCATTAAAAAGTACATATACTAGCCTCAGTTAGAAAGTGCATATAAAAGAGAAGCATTAGAGCTCAACGTCCGTTGAACAGTGTAATTGAAGACTCGTACGTCACAATCACGCATTGCACGTTAATATCGCGAGTAACAAGACGTGATTACTAGATTTGCTTGGCTCCTACATAGACGTTGCAGAGCTCTGCCACTTTGAATTTATTATATTCTCACGACTTACGCTACTCACTTCGCTCGGGTTCGTCCCTAAGTACGTTTTTCCTGTATAAAAAGTAACCTATGTGCTATTCCAGAATATAGTATATTTCTGTGCCGAATTTCATCCAGAATCGTTCTGGCATAATTGAGTATTAAACCATTCATCCAAATTTTCCCATTTTTTAATTTATTTTCATTAATTGATAATACGCTCTATTGTAAAGTTGTGTATGTTTAAACTATGTGTCAAAAGTATTCCCCAAACATAGCCACCAGTAGCTCTGCAGGTGGTATCCGTAAATGCATTTCCCAACACTAAAAAAAATACTATGTATTAATATTTCGTTCGCCTTGAGACTATATTTATATGTACAAATTATTTTTTAGGCAAAATACCATCTACATTTTTAATTTATTGACTACAGTTGTTGTAGTCAATAAATTAAAAATCATCATCAAAAGTTGTTGTAGTTAAATTAAACTACGCACATGTGCAATCTATAAAATAATTTTGACGTTGTGTGGAGAGCGCTCCCCTTGGATTCAACCATCCCTTCTGCAACTTTGTACAATGCTTGGTTAGAGCACCAAATGTTTCTAGACGAAATGCAACGATTGAACTTAATTACAAAAAAAAAAATTAAGATGCTGCTTAACTAATCTTAAACACTAGATCGTTTATTTTTATTTATTAAGTTTTGTACAAAACGAAATACGAAACGAAATATTTATTTCATGTATCAGACAATTGATTTGTACAATTTTGAATAGTACTAGCACCTTTACAAAGTTAGTAATTTTCTCGGAAACCCAGTGAACAATAGCTACCTGCGTTCGAAATTTAACGATTGTTAGGCAGGTAGCAAACTGAACTGTAATAATCGCGTCCCTGAACCCAAAATACGGACAAAGGGCGGTATGTGAATAATTTGTCCTCATTACAGACTCATCGTGTTCACCTTGGAGCCCTGAACCAGTTCCTATAAGTTCTTAAAATACTTTATTAAAACTTAAATTATTTAAACAGTAATTACATAGATGAAGGAGGATTATACAGTTCAGTATTATAGTTATGTCGTTGACTGAATTTTTTACGAGTAGCATTTAAATTTAACTTATTTATGACATTGACTGATACAAATTTATAAGTTTCAGAAAACAAACATTAAAAAAAGTTCTAAAATATTAAAATCTTATGAAATTTGTAGGTGTTAAAGCAGAGTAAACTATAAATTCATAGATACATGTGAAATCAATGCACGGTGTAAAATCAACAATAGCAATACAAACATTTTGATTTCAGATGCGCACTCAAATTAGGTAGTTTGAGTTTATATTTTTATTAAGACTGCGCGACAGCCAATAATTTACAAGACGCCCCAACCGTTTGCGTACAAATCTAAAAAGCAGATGTTAGCATTACATTTTCATCAGCCTCATACTAATTGTATTAGGTTCTTTTTAATAATTTTATTATCTTTGTCTGCGTCTATAAGTATAAAATGAAACAGTATAGGCAAAAATCATATTGTCACGGAAAATGTGTATTCTAAAAGGGTATTTATTATTCATAAATCAAGCCCTAATTGTCTATCCATAAAACGTTTTATCAAAATATTACTGGCATTACCAAGTATAGGATGATATTTTCAGCCTCGGTACTGTTCGGATAGCTTGCGAGAGTCGACGGAGATAAAAATACCGCATGCGCTTAATAAACGAAAAGTACGAAGTATTGAGAATCATATTCAATATACTTAAAATGTTTAAATTAATAGCACATTCTGTTTATGTCTAAATAGGTTTTAGAATCTGTTCCAGATTTTATAACTAGGTTTTGTCTCTTTTAATCACACATTTAAGCTAGCTGTATAGAAAGGAACGACAACAATGAATTCATTCACAGTTCAATGTCACAACAATGGATTGTATATGGGCATTGGTAGTAATTTATATGTAGTTAGTTACAAGATGCGTTCCAATCTATACTGTTACTTACAACTGTACATTATAACTATGTTTCTGAACACATTACTCTTTATGAAATTTTATTATGTTTACAAATAAAAAACTGGAATATATAAGTCATTTGCTGAATATCCGTATACTACCTATATTGTTTAGAAATTACCATTGTGTAATAGGTATATAATATATTAGTGCAGATAGTAAGTAGTAACATCTACATTCTAGTTTCTACAACGAGGCGAATTGTTTCTATAACAAGGCGTACAATTCCAGTCTGTTGTTTTTACTATTTTACGGAAAACATATAAGACGCAAATCGCCTTTGATTCATGAAGTCTATGAATAACCACTTCATAATTATCTTCGTATCTTAAAATATATACATACAATGGTTAAAATCTCAAAACGCTTTATAGTTATAATAACACATACTAAAATATGATCGTGTGGTAGTGATCTGTTGGTAATGAACGGTAAAAAAATCTTTACAGAATTAAGAAGAAACAAAAATACTCACAGGATAGTACATCCCCTGCGGCGGCAAAAAAAAGGCCCCTGAACCCCACAGCTTGCCGTTTATATTTACTTTGTGTTGCACAAAAATACACTCAACGAACGCCACTCGATTTGGCGTTAACTCCACACCACAACTTTTATAAACTCGAGGTATTCATGAGTATGAAATATACTATAACAATGAACAAGATAAAACAATTTGTAAATTTTTAGGTTATGTAGATATAGCGCGGAGGAACGCGCTATAGCACTGAAAGCGGTTGACGTCGATGTGCAACAACGAACAGGCGCGCGTGGCGACTCAACGAACTCATACGAACCGCCATCTGCGTGAAAGAGATAGACTGAAATTCCGAATGGAGACGAATAATAATTTTTCATTTCTCAATTCTCATACATAGTCTGTCTTTGTCTAACATACTATATACTAGATGACAAGCTTCTCTCTTTGGTATTTCAATTTACTTCCAAAAATAATTTTAGTATAGCTACAGCCACAGCTTTAACATAAATTAAATATCTATAACAAAACATGTCGTTAAATGAATTTTATTCTTTTATAATCTTGTCACTATTGTGCTACTTGCGATATATATGTTTACATTACGACTAAAACCGTGTACGGTTACGAGTAAAATAAGACGCGAAAAAGAATGAATTCTTACTAATTAAATGTGTTAATAAAAATTGTATTTATAATATTATGTATTAAGTTTACATCGAGCGCGACGCCTAGCTACTGGAATCTACTTCGTATGTCCCTGTCGTTCGGCCGAGAGGGGTTTGGATCAATGAATCGCTCCCAGGCCCCCCGGTCCCGGCATCATCCCAACGTGTGCTTCACGCTCCCTCTCATTTCATCAACTCGACATTTTAAGCAAAAAATTGAATGTGTAAACAATATCGTTTATTATTAATAAAATAATAACAAAACATTGATTTAACTTACAAAGCTATGTATTCTAAAAAATTTATAATAACTAATGTGTCCTTTTGTGTTATTATTATTATTATTGTACTGGTGCAATAATCATTACATTTCTAAAGATCGGGTGTTTCGTAAAGTTTATAGTTTTTTGACATTTTAATGAATAGTTAACATTATGACGACAACTAAAGAAAAAAGTATCATCGATAATATTATTTACATTGGTACCTACGAGTACCTACAACTAATTAGTAAGAAGTCATTATAAGAATGACTTTTAATGAATTGTCTATCTAGTCCGGTCAAATTAGACATAAAAATAGTGATCAAATAACAAAAACTCCGACAGAGCTGAATATTGGTAGAGACCTTGGGTACACCAGTAGAAATAAATTGCCTAAAGTCCCCATCGAGCCCATGTGTGCTAAAAAAGTTATTCAAGGTCAAGGGTCAAAATTTTTAAAATTGCGATATCTTAGGAATGGTGATTGTTAGGCAAAAAAGTATCACAACCATTTTTGTAGATAATTTTATAATCTACAATTTTTGTCTGGACTATATTTTTGATAAAACTTACCGTTTTCGAGAAAAATCTTCGAACAAAAATTCGACCTTAAACAACTTTTTTAGCAAACATGATAGATGGGGACTTTTGGCACTTATTTGGTGTACCCAAGGTCTGTACAGAAATTCAGCTCTGTCGAATTTTTTGTTATTTTAACCGCACAAATCTTCCTTTCATATTTCTATTTGCTTTAATAAATATTGTTACTAGTAACGAATTTGAACAAAAATACCTTTAAACGTTGTCTTACAATCTATTTATTCTGTATGTATAGTTGAAATGGGTCTTTAAAATACAACTCATGCGTGAATTATTGGGCAACTTATTGATACATCTTCTGACGTTAAATTATTCTCAGCTTTTTGTAATATTGTTATTCTGATTTCGGAGCGAACAAACACATCGGTCAACTAACTTATTATAATCTGTTTGTTATAACCTACTCACTTTTCTAACTAAAATATCTTTGTTCAAAAGATTATTTATAAATTTGCTTTTTTCCAGCTTTTTAAATTTTATTTCAACTACATAATACTCTAACAAATTGAATATCATAATGTTAGAATTAAAAATCATCATAATATAAAAAGTTAAAATTAATATCGTCCGTACGCATTTTGTAATTAATATTTTTATTTAAAGTGGTTAAAAGAGGTATTCAATTAGAATATATTATTATCTTAAAATGTAGCAAGAGTAAAATGTAATTTCTTAGGTACTGATGTATTGTTTCTTATATGTATGTTGTTGTAAGTTTTTTATATGTAGGAATGTAAAATAAATACTTATAAATGGATGGATATTTTTATAAATATGTTGATTTAAACATGAATATATAGATTGTAAAACATTTTATTAATGTATAATATTATAGTATTAATAGTAAAAGTGATAAAAAATACATTGCATATTGTATTTATACTAATAGTAAAAGTCATGTGGCGCCATCTAGTAACATGTACTAGAAGATAAAAACGCACTCTAGTGAGTGTAATATAACAAAATAGCAAAGAGTTGTGCTACCTACTTATTAAACACAACTTACAAAACTTGCCGCTAGATATCGACACATGTTTAAAACAAACACGTCATTATAAATCTAAAAGACATAATCTCTATAATTTATATTATTACATTATTTTACTTTGAATAGAAAAAGTAAAATACTTTAGCATATCAATCTCACATTAATTAGTTTATTAAATAAGTTTATTATATAGTACGTGTTAGTCAATTATTCAAACCTACCTAGAATATAATGAACTCATATAAATAATTTACCTTTTTTTTTAATTATATGGAAACATTGTATTCAATATGTACACAGTTCAAAAATAAATGTAAAAAGTTATTTACAAAAATATATAATCTCATAAACTATTTCACGTATGAAGCTGACATTTGGCAGATGGGTAGTTACTAGTTAATAGGTAGATGACGTCAACTAAGGGCGGATTTTGCGACAGGATTTTGGGTGTAAAGGCTATCGTTAAATAAGGAAGTCCTGCCTTAGTTTATGCTTGTTGACTACTAAAGACATAAAGATTAATAATTCTGTTTACACATAAATTTACTATACGGGGGAGCCGTAGATTGCTCTTGCATTTGTAAAAGCAATAATTTAACTGTTTCCTATAAATATCGACTTACCCAAATACAGCTGTTAATATTCTCCCAGTCTTGATACCATTCTAACAATAAGAGATATTTTACTTGCATTACGTTTACAAATGAACAAACTATTAAATTCTATTTTTAATTACTTATTAAAACAATAATAGATAGTTAATTAAAATTAATTTATAATTTGATATTTTTATAATATTAATGCTTTTTTTATAACTGGCTGCTTAAAATTCTAGTTTGTTTTTTTTTTAAATTTGGAATTTTACTTAACCCTCACTAAATAATCTTCATATCTTCAACATTTAAATTATTATTTAAATTAGTCCCTAAATAAAGTAAAATTATAAAACAAAAAATAATAATAAACAAAAATTAAACAACGATTATTTGCATAAGTAGCTTTGTTGGCATTACCTAATATGCCCTGGTCGCTAATTCATACCCTGTACCACACAAAAACTTGACGATAACGTATTTTATTTAATACTAGTGACCTACCCTTGTTTCGCTCGGGTTCGTCCCTACTTACATTTTAACGTTTAGTACAGATTTCTCAGAGATGAGGTATTTTCCCGCAGTAAATAATATCCTATATATTGACCCGGATAACCAGCTATCACCATACCAAATTTTATCAAAATCCCTCCAGTAGTTTTTCTGTGATGCGGTGTTACCGCATCACAGAAAAACTACTGGACAGACTGACAAACATAGATTCGGCCTTTGTATCGATAATAATGTCTATTTCAAAAAGATTTTCCAAAAAATATTTTAGAGTTCTTTCCTTTAGATATTTTAAAAACTTTTTTTACCCTGATTTTAATCTTCTCAAAAGGATACAAGTCGACATATTTATTATTTTTCTATTTGTTCTAAATCGACTTACCTAATATTATTTGTGTTAGAGAAATATCTACCTATGCATAAAACAAAAAAGTACCCTCGTATTTCTATATATATGTACATACATATTATGTAACTAGTAATGCTGCCAGTAAGATGGACGGAAATAAGTTATTACGAGCTTAGTTTATTCCTTAATTTGATACAAATAATTTAAAAAAAAATAATATTATGCTACTAACTACATATAGGTTTTCTTTAGGCCCCTGGACGTGTCTGCGAGATCGGGGAAAGTGAATATCACTTCTATACCGTTCATCGCTTTTACTGAATAAATATTTATTGATACTTAATTAGAATATTATTTTAACTCAATTAAAATTTAATGAATTATTAGGTAACGCAAGTTTTGCTTTTTTCACTAAAGTATATTGTTATACTATTTGAGTACTATTTGAATCTTAGGCCGCGCCGACCCAAAGTCGTTAAAACAGGTTAGAAGTAATAATAATAATAATTTAATTCAATATTTTGTTACCTTTAAACATAAAATTAATAATAGATTGATAATTTTGTTCAAGAATAACCAAAAATTAGCATTAAGAAATGCTCACCATTTCACCTCTTTGGTCTTGGTTTTTCTTATTTCATATATGTAGATACCGACTTTTGTATTAAAGTTTTTTTTCAAGTTCAATTTTGTTTTCAAGATATTTTAGACAAACATCTAAGTAAAATTTTTAAATAAAACTATCTTTTCGGATTTTTTCGCGGATTTATTTAGATTTTTGGTTCCCAACGTTTCGATTGCTTTACAACAATCATGGTCACGGGAGAGACTCTTCCTGTAAAGCAATCGAAACGTCGGGAACCAAAAATCTAAATAAATCCGCGAAAAATCCGAAAAGATAGTTTTATTTAAAATGTCAAATATTCGCGTAAATCTAAGAAAGTAAAAATGTATTTAAAACTGTAGTTTATAACGAAAGTGGCAGGTCATGAAAGCTAGAGCAAGTGGACGTTGAGTTAGGGCTGTAATATATTACATTTTAGCTACTTACTATTATTATAAAACTTTTTTTATTGAATTATCATGATGATAATGATTTGTTTTAAAAATTAAAATGAATTGCGGATTCATCTTATATATTTAAACGAGCAATTCTTGTATATTTATATCTTTATTTATTTATTTATTTATACCGGCGATCTCGGAAACGGCTCTAACGATTTTGCTGAAATTTGGTATATGGGGGCTTTCGGGGGCGAAAAATTGATCTAGATTAGTCACATGTCTGGGAAAACGCGTGTTTTCGAGTTTTCATGCGTTTTTCTTATGCATTATTCTACGCAAAATTTAATCGCGACATCTATACAACTGTCTCAGTAACACTTAGTCACTCAATGTAAAATTATTTTTAAGCCAAATTAAAAAGAAAATTATTCTTATCGCGACATCTATACAACTGTCTCAGTAAAACTTAGTCACTTAATGTAAAATTATTTTTAAGCCAAATTAAAAAGAAAATTGTTCTTATCGCGACATCTATACAACTTTCTCAGTAACACTTAGTCACTTAATGTAAAATATACAATCTTTCAAGAACTCCGAGCGAAGCTCGGTCGCCCAGGTACTTAATTTTAACTTAGTACTTTAAGAATTTGGCTACAAATAACATAGATTATACTTAGGTATTAAGTTTTTAAACGAAAGTATTCATATTTTATAGGTAATCAAACAGTTATTTTATAATCAAAGAATTATTTTTTTCTTTCGAGAAAACAGAAATACATATGTATTTCTAATTTCCCCTATATTGAAAAATAGTAGTAACTTATTTATTATTCAAAATGTAAATAAATACGCTTAAAATGAAATGATTTCCTGTTTTAACATGTGTTTTTATAATATTACAATCTATACCATTATTATGAAAAAGTAACTTTTATTTTTAAAGTTTGGTATCTGAAACTTACGAACCATTAGTAATTTCCAATAAAAGGGAAGAATAGACACCCCTAGACGTAGGGCGCGGTGGTGTGGGCTATCGTAGGGACGTTGCGGACATCAGTCATTCCGTCTGTTTGCTGCCACAACCACTCTGAAGTCCCAACCCACTTACTTCATGTCCCTTGCATACTCGCTGAATAAGATTGCGTAATAAAGATAATAAAGATCAGTATTTATGTATGCACTACGGTCTACGAAGGTTTTAAAGTATGGAGGCGTAGGCAGCATCCATATTACGTAGATTATTATCATTGATATTATAAGTCTGAAAATAACTCTGTCTCTTTGTTATTGTTTCACGCTTAAACGGCTGAACAAATTTCAAGGAAATTTGGCAAAGGCATAGATTGCATCATGGGGACGAACCTCCGATCAATAATTGTTCACCGATCGATGTAGATATGTATCTATGTACGAACATAGGATACCTTTACAACCGCCTCGTTTATCGTGAGAGCTCAGCTGCGGGCAAAACTATTCATTGAAATTATTCAAAAAAAAATTCTTAATTTTCAATTAATTACAATTGAATTTTAGTCTCTCAATATGTTGTACTACAGAAATTATTATATAAAATATGTAGAGTAATGGGTACAGGGACAAAATTGAATCTTTTAATTTATATTATACTAGCGACTCACGCTCGCTTCGCTTGCGTTCGTCCCTAGGTACGTTTTCATGGTTATGTTTATACATTAATAGTAGCTTGCTACTTCTAAGATATTCATTTATTTATATTATATAGCGATTTACGTTACGTACGTACGCCGTACACGGATTTTGTTCACAATTTCATGGGTTTTAATTTTTTTTCGCGGAACCCTGATTCTTTTTCTAAAATAAAAGTAGCCTAAGTTACTCCTCATAACAGCAGCTTTCTGCCAGTGAAAGTCCCGTCAAAATCCGTCCAGCCGTTTCGGAGATTAGCCGGAACAAACAGACAGACAGACATACAGACAAAAATTGTAAAAAATGTTGTTTTGGTATGTGTACCGTGTATACATCCATATGCATTTAGTAAAAAGCGGTTATTTTAATATTACAAACAGACACTCCAATTTTATTTATCTGTATAGATATTTTATTTGAATGCTACAAAACAATTACTAGCATACAATTCTTAATATGATGACATTTGCATGGAATGTAG
The DNA here is from genome assembly GCA_033884665.1 of Argynnis bischoffii washingtonia. NCBI lineage: Eukaryota > Metazoa > Arthropoda > Insecta > Lepidoptera > Nymphalidae > Argynnis > Argynnis bischoffii. The sequence goes on along the minus strand of CM066616.1, from coordinate 9,679,235 downwards.
ATTAAAAATACAATACTAAAGTATAAGCCTTCAAAAATGTCAGGACGCGATTTAATTGGGTCTTGCATTAAAAATGACGCGCGGCTGGTTCAAGTCTGCACTCTGCATATGTGTGAATTGTACTCGTAGTTGCTGGCTACGAGCATAAGCTGAACGACACGTTGCGGCGCGAGCGTCGATGTTTTTAGGTCGTCGTTGTCGAATCCACATAGTATGTATTTCAATGGCTGCTCTTAGCATACAGGGGAATATAGAACAAGATGGGGGTAGAATGTGAAAATGTGACAAGTTTTTATCAGTTTTGTTAAAGTTCAGTTAATTAAAAAAAAAATTATTAAGAATACTCTGAGCAAGACAAAAAGCACCTTATGTTTTTGTAGTTGTGTTAAGAGATCTTTATATTATCTAAGATATTTTTGCAACCAAAGTTCTGCCAATTCTTCACAAAGTTTTCTTATAGGTAAGACTAGCGGCTCACGCTCGCTTCGCTCGTGTTCGTCCCTAGGTACGTTTTCACGGTTAGCTATGTTTAGGTATATATAAATAGTAGCTTGCTACTCCTAAGATATTCATTTAAATCATATAGCGATTTACCCTCGCTTTGCTCGGTTGCGTACGCCGTACGCAGATTTTGTTCACAATTTCATGGGTTTTAATTTTTTTTGCGGAACCCTGATTCTTTTTCTAAAACAAACAGACAGACAGACAGAGAGACAGATTAAAATTGTAAAAAATGTTGTTATACCAAATATGTACCATGTATACATCCATATGCATTTAGTAAAAAGCGGTTATTTTAATATTACAAACAGACACTCCAATTTTATTTATCTGTATAGATAACACTGAGTAAATATACAAATCCCTTTTAAAGCGGTGTTATTAAAAAAATTGTAATGATAAGAAAACGAAAATTTTTCTACAAAATGTGGTATACATCATCATCTTTACTAGTCACTATAACTTGTTTTATTTTATATAAAATAATATAAAAAAGAAAACGACTTTTCCTTTGTCTGGACATCATGTAAAAACTACGGAATGAATCGGTATGGAACTTTGACCATTCGACGCGAGATCGTCTGTAGATGGTTTTAGACTATTAATTTTTTGAATTCCATACACTCTTCACATTTTTAGTTACTTTCATAAATATCTCGCTATAAAAACTTTTTACATTTTTTATTCATTTTTTTTAAATTATTAACTTATTTCATTTATCATCGAAAAACCTAAATATACATTAAAGTCTCTGAGGACCGGTAAAGGCTAGTTAATTCTATAGTTACTTATAGGTTTAATTAATTTAAATTACATGAGGTTGATATGTTATTCTATTTCTTATTTTACACACTAACAATCTTTTTTTATATACTTTTTTTATACTATTTGTTTTTATACCCTTCCTAAAAGTTATTCTATTATTATTAGTTAGTTTTATATAAAAAATAATAAAAATATAAAGATACAAATGACAAGACTAATATAAAATTAATTACTACAGCCGGGTCAGTGCAACAGTATCATGTGTAGAATGATAAGCTGATTCTGTAGAACGTGACCTGCCTGTTGATGCTATCGAGAGTAAAGTAAAGCCTAGAGATGTGCCTTTAATCTATTTAATGAAACAACTATTATATTACATTAGTAATATTAGTTTTCTTTTGTTTTTAATTGTTATATTTATTTCCTTTAAAAACTTTCCTGTCATGCATATTTACTATACAAAATAGTTTCCATGTTTAACATCTGCCAGGCGTCTCACGATGGCTTTAATTGTTTTCTTTTTACAAGCTTTTATTTAACTTGTCCTGGGGGCTTACCATGAAATTTTATAGCATGAATACTATAACCTTACTTTGAGTTTTCGTACCATGATGTCTTAAAAGCAAGGTTATTGTAAACTTGAAACATTCTTACTTTCTTAGCAGTTTTGTGACGTCACGACACCAAAGTTACTTAGAAAATGTTATTGTCGTTCATTTAATTCGTACCATGAGGTGAATTTTGACAAATAGCATTCTTACTTTTCTGTCATAATTAGCAATCTTGTAAAAGTTGTTGATACGTGACGGATGTATCATTATTTTCAAAATTTATAACATAAAAGGTAATTGAATGTGCTAGATAAATTGCAGTGTAAAACCTATTATTTTCGTAAATCTGTCGATGGATACACGTATCGTGTAACTTTATTACGTCGGTAAATAATGTACACTTTGATTCTAGAAGTGTAATAATTTCGAAATATATATGATTTTAAAAGCTTATAACGCAGAAGCAAAAGGTAATTGAATGTGCTAGATAAATTGCAGAGTAAAACCTATCATTTTCGTAAATCTGTCGATTGATACACGTATCGTGTAATTTTAGTACGTCGGTAATTAATGTATACTTTGATTCTAGAAGTGTAATAATTTCAAAATACTTATGATTTTAAAAGCTTATAACGCAGAAGCTTGTAGTACACTAAATCTCGTTTCAAGCTATGTTTCCAATGTGACCTTTGTGACATCAAATAAGAAGAATTTACTAAGCATTATCTATTATAAAAAATGTAAAACAAACTATGAAACGAGACTCTCTGATGAGAATTTACATATGAGAAGAAAATATAGTAAAGAAAAATACCTATAAAAACTTTGTTTCTAGTTTAGTAATAATTCTTTAAGTACTTTTATTTTTAGTCTTTCTCTTTCACATTTTCGACCCCCTCCCTACTCGCTTCACTTGATGCCTTCACTACAAAATATCAAGGTTTAAGTGTGAATACGTAACATATAATAGAATAATAAATAAGACAGGTACAATTACTTTCGCATTTATAATATTACCACAGTGTACAAAATATTATAGATTGTGATATTACTATGATTTTTTATTATCATATTATTCAAAAATTATATAAGAAGTTGGATGGAAAGATTTCCATACGTATTATATAGGCCCTTTAGGTATGGAACCCTAAAAGAATTTACAAAAATTATAACAACTGTGTATGTATAATAATATATTTATTTTTATAAAATAACAAAATATGTAATAAAGGAAATTCAATTACAGCACCATAGAAGTAATCAACCACACAATACTTCCTTGATCAGCAGTAGAATTAGGTTTTTTCTCCACTGATTCAGGGGAAAAGCAGCACTTAAAGTCCTAAAAAAACAGTCTTGATTAAACGTTTTTAAAGTGTCTATTTTATTTTTATGTTTGCCTAGCTGAAAAATTATAGCTTTATTATAGCTAGCTTAAATATAAAAAAGTGTAGGTGATGATAATATAAGTTATATTAAGTACTAGCGACTCACGCTCGCTTTGCTCGCGTTCGTTCCTAGGTGCGTTTTCACGGTTACCTATGTTTATACATAAATAGTATTTTGCTATTCCTAAGATATTCATTTAAATTATATAGCTATTTACCCTCGGTGCGTACGCCGTTCGCGGGTTTTGTTCACAATTTCATGGGTTTTATTTTTTTTCGCGGAACCCTAATTATTTTTCTAAAATAAAAGTAGCCTAAGTTACTCCTTATAACATCAGCTATCTGCTAGTGAAAGTCCTGTCAAAATTTGTCCAGCCGTTTCGGAGATTAGCCGGAACAAACAGACAGACAGACAGACAGACAGACGGACAGACAGACAGACAGACAGACGAAAAATTAAAAAATGTTGTTTTGGTATATGTACCGTGTATATATCCATATGGATTTAGTAAAAAGCGATTATTTTAATATTACAAACAGACACTGCAATTTTATTTATCTGTATAGATTAGATTGAAATAAAAAAAACCAAAAATATTAAGCATTTTTTTCTTGCCTCTCCAAATGGTTCCTTTGCAAAGTATTTGTGAAACTATATAGGCTAGTATTTCATTGATTTAAACTGTAACTGTAGACATTTAAATAAAACTATCTTTTCGGATTTTTTCGCGGATTTATTTTGATTTTTGTTTCCCGACGTTTCGATTGCTTTACAGCAATCATGGTCACGGGAGAGACTGCTGTAAAGCAATCGAAACGTCGGGAAACAAAAATCAAAATAAATCCGCGAAAAAATCCGAAAAGATAGTTTTATTTAAATGTCTATTATTCGCGTAAACCTAAGAAAGTATTATGTAACTGTAGAGGTCGAATGTCTGTACATAGAAAAAAAAATGCCAAAAACCGAGTCAGGGGGATGTAATAAGAGCAATAGAACAAGAAATATGCGACTTATTTGCTAACCATTTTCAATCGGTTTAAACTCATAATTACAACTTTCAACTTACAACCAGCCTAAATAGATTAAATGCCACTACCTCTAGTGCACCCATAACGAACTACAAAATTACACAAGATGAATTTTATGAAAAATTATCAAAACTAAAGTTCCAGGACCCGATTTTATATCGCCGCTCTTTCTTAAACGGTGTGCGAGTGAACTATGCAAACCACTCTCTTATTTGTAACATGTCCTTAGCATTAGGTATTTTTCCAGCACAGTGGAAAACTGCATTCGTTACACCTATCCATAAATAAAGAGAAAAAAATAATATTGATAACTATAGGCCAATTTCTATCTTATCTCTGGTAAAATATTAGAATCAAACGTTCAAAAAAAACTTTACTATCATATAGCTCCTTATTTAAATTTAAATCAACATGGTTTCCGCCCTAATAAATCGACTGTATCAAATCTAACTGCCTACGTTACTGAAATCGCTGTAACACTGGATAAACGTGGAGAGGTTCATGCCATTTACACAGATTTTAAAAAAGCTCTTGACCTAGTAAATCATGACCAGCTTCTGTTAAAAATCGAGCATATGGGAATACACGGATCACTACTGCGTTGGTGTGAATCCTATCTAAAAAATCGCTCTCAACTTGTAACACTCAACGGGTATAAATCATATGAATATAATATACCTTCGGGAGTTCCACAAGAGTCACACTTAGGACCCATATTCTTTCTAATCTTTATCAATGATCGAGCGAATTGTTTACAATGTAATTTTAAAATGTTTGCGGACAATATAAAAATATATCTTTAAATAACTAGCTTTTGCCCGCGACTTCGTCCGCGTGGAATAGTGACTGCTCGCAGAGCTACCGGCGGCTCCCCCCTCACGACCGCCCCGCCCTCGCCTTGCATCGGGCTGAGAGCGCGCTCACCCATAGTCCGCCTAAAGTTAAATATGTATATTTTAAAACTATGATATCTCCTAAGATATTCATTGTAATCAAATGATGTCAAGGGCGATTTTGTTCAAAATTAAATACTTGTGATAAATAACGTATTTATTTGGATAAGGATTTAATATCATGTTTATAAAACACTTTCGGAAGTAATGCATTATTTTAGAACTTTGATTACCATAAAAAGGGTTATATTGAGTCAACCTTAAAAGATAGACACATGCTGTCGCGGACTTTTTTTTCGAACTTTTAAAGGGAAACAATTCCGTCATACACGATTTTTGTGTAACTTAAACCGTTTACGCAGCGCACGCAACGGAAGCTCTCAAAAGAAATCATTTTTTCCCGTTTTTGCAACATTTTTCACTTATGCTCCGCTCCTATTGGTCGTAGCGTGATGTTATGTATCCTAAAGCCTTCCTCGATAAATGGACTATCCAACACAAAAAGAATTTTTCAATTCCAACCAGTAGTTCCTGAGATTAGCGCGTTCAACCAAACAAACAAACAAACAAACTCTTCAGCTTTATAAAATTAGTATAGATTTAAATGATATGACGACGCTACAAAACGATATTAACTCATTGAATTCATGGTGTATAGAAAATAAAATGATATTAAATACAAATAAATGTTTCTACATTAAATTTAGTCGCAAAAAATCCCGTTTGTAAATGATTACATTTACAAAATTAATAATACAGCTCTCACAGAAGTCCATGAAATCAGAGATTTAGGTGTAACCATAGACTATAAGTTAAGTTTTCGTCCTCATATGGATTTCGTTATAGCTAGAGCTTCAAAGCTGTCTGGATTTGTAGTGCGTACTATGAAAAGATTTGACAATCCAAGTTTATCAATTTTAGTCTACAACAGTTTAATCCGTAGCATCTTGGAATATTGCAGTTCAGTATGGCATCCAGGATACAAAGTAATTCAGACCGGATCGAGCGGGTAGAAAAACGTTTTCTGTATCATCTAACATAATTAAAAAGAAACTGTAAAAATATTCATTCGTATTAATCTCGTCTAGAACATTTTAATATGTTACCATTAAAAGAACGAAGAAAAATAGTAGATTTAACTCTTTTGTGTAAATTAGTTAAAGGCTTGATACCCCTGAATTACTGGAACGCTTGCATTTTTCAATACCCCGCCAACAAACTCGATTGCATAATCGCAAAACCTTCTTTTTACCAGTAACAAGAACCAACTTAGGTCAACATAGTCCTATCTATAGAATGGTATCCTTAGCAAACGCCGTAACAAATGATATAGGTAGATATTTTCAGTGATTCCGTGCCTTTGTTAAAAAAAAGCTGTTTAAATATAAATATAAAACAAAAGTAGATAAGTCGGATTGTACTATATTTATGTTATGTTATATTATAATACAGTAATAATTAGATTTAATTTAATTTAGCCTTGTTAGATAGTATATATTTTTATATTTAATACTTAGTTCTGTTCATATGTACGTGATGTTCACATCTTAGAAGACATCATTTGTCTGATTGTATACTATTGAATAATAATAATTAAGCTTGTTTATTTCATTTGTATGTCGGTTTTGTGAACTTATAAATAAATAAATAAATAAATAAAAACAAATCCAGATTTTTTTCAATTTTTTTGTTTCTGTGTCCGTTTGTCTGTTTGTACGGGCTAATCTGTGAAGCTGCTGGACCGATTTAAATGAAATTTTGCATGATGGTACCTTAAATCCACGGTCAACATTTAGGATACTTTTCATCCCGGAAAATCAAAGAGTTCCCGCGGGATAGTTAAAAAACGATAGTAACTTATACAGCTTAGTACACAAAACTACTGATTGGATTTTAATAAAACTTTACAGTAATATAGTTCATACATCAGAATAAACAATAGGCTACTTTTTATCCCGGAAAAATGTACGGTTCCCGTGGGATAGATTTGGTTTTGTTTGTCTAGAGGCGAACCCGAGCGAAGCGAGGGTGAGCCGCTAGTTTAATGAATAAAACGTTTCAGTACACTTTACCTTGTTTCTTACTGTTAATTCATATACATAATACAAATTACTAATAAAATAAGTTCAATTTGTTTTATTCTAATATAAAAGCTCTCATAAACATACTTTCATCTCATTGACTTTTAATTTTCTCTCGTCGTCAAACAGTGGTTGTCAAGTAAATAATTTGTTCCGAATTTTGTGTCACAATGTGGCCATAATTTATTTTATTTTCTTTTCTAATACTTTTCCTAATTTTTAAAACTAAACTAAAATTATTTGTATAAATAGTATAAAAAAGACATAGATTGCGTATATTTTGTGGAAAATATGTACTTTTGAAATTAAATAATATAAGATTTTTCTTTAATTTTATCCTAGGTAAGTACTAATCATATTTACGAACGACTATCGGTGTGACAGGGATAACGCTATACAACTTATAAAGCGCTATTTCTTTTCTTTTATAGGAGGGAATAGACAAATCATTCGTTCTGTCGCATCACTAAACAATTTTAAAACAAACTTGCTTTTTAAAGGTCGAAGGTACGAATAAAAGTAAGATTATTGTAATCTTGAAACAAAACAGACTTGAAGTAAGAATGTTTTAAAATAGGTAATGGTAAGGCCCCAGGGCAAGAGACGATCATATCGGCAGCATTGGTGAGAGACTTCTAAGCCTTCCATCTGGATCACGTGCTGTTTAAGCTCTCCCCAAAGCCGCGGAAGGAAATTTCTGTCGGTCTTCCATACCAACTCTGTGCAAACCGGATAGCACGCTGGCACATTCTGCAAAAGAGAAAGGAGATCTCCTGTGCTCTTTTTTGCATTGAATTCAACTCTTGACGACGGGGGATTATCGCCGCCTACCATCTTGCAGTGTGATAGCATGATGCCCGAAGTACGCTTCACGCAACGCGAAGTGCGTTGAGCACTTATCTCCCTAGATGTCAAGAAGTCCAGCGGGCCTGACGGTATTCCAGCCATTGTACTCAAAACGTGTGCTCCAGAGTTGACACCGGTCTTAACCCGCCTGTTCACTCTACTCTATTCCCTTAGCCAAGTTCCGTCTTCTTGGAAGGTCGATATTGTTCACCCTTTTCCCAAGAAGGGTGACCGCACAGACCCGTCCAATTATCGGCCCATTGCGATAACCTCTATGCAAAGGTGATGGAGCGCGTGATAAATACGAGGCTCCTAGCATACCTAGAAGAGAACCAGCTCATTAACGACCGACTAACTAACTAACTTAATAGAGTAGAGTGAACAATACGGATTTTGACATGATCGTAGTACTGGTGATCTTCTAGCGTAGCTGACTCATCGCTGGGCAGTTGCTATTGAGAGTAAGAGGGAGGCTAATATTATTTATTACACTGTTTACATAACTATACTTTTCTTATTTAACACCAGAGCGCTCTACTTTCGACAGAACACACACTCCCTATAGAGAGTAAAAGTATTTTAAACTGACAGAATAAAAAATTAAAAAATAAAAGCTAAAGGTGTTTAAGAATTTCGAAAGAGAATATTATTTTATAATTTGTAATTACTTGAAATAAAAAAATCTGATTATTATTTTTTCAATATTAATAAAAATTTTGAAGAAGCTGTTAATAAATAAAAAGTATATATTTTTAAGTAAATAATAATCTTTTATTTATGGAAATAAAATTTTTAGAACTTGTCTAATACTGTAGTATTATATTGTACTGTAGTATTATATTGATTATACACAAGATAATAATTAAAATGAAAAAAACTTTTTAATTAGAATACTACTTACAAGTGGTTTTTAAGGCGCTTATCCATTTTTGACGTTTGAAATTACCCACGCAGTGTTCAATGAACTTGCGGGGAAACTATAAAATTTCAACTGCGTATTATTTTTAAACGGCATATTTAAACACTGAAAAGCCACGAATAAAGTAAGATACTTTTGATGAAGACATTACAAACACTTATTTTAATTAACAAAAAATAATAAAAAACGCCGATAAAGCAAAACAAATACTGTTTACCATCACTTTGCTTGAATTCTTTTCTAGCAGATGGCATAATCGTCATCTTTCTAACTCCCTATAAATATTTCATTTCTCACTTGTCCTTTACTTTTAATGCTATCAATTTTCTACAATATAGAAATAATATTATAACATGTGTATTATTTTAATACATAAATGTGTAAGCTATGCGTGTATGTATTCCACCTACTACTTATTTACACCATATTTTGCGTTTCAACCTATGTGCCAGCAGCGTGCATCATTAATCAAAAAGCTTGTGAAATACATAATTACCTACGTTTATTTTTAAAACTATCGACCAAGTGCATGCCAGGTTCTGTACCATTATGTTGGATCACATTATGTTTCAATTATATGTTACTACTAATACTTAAAAAAAAAACCAATTACACTTACTCGTATATAACAACAGTTGATATCCGAAGTGCGAATCGAATTTGCCTCTAACTCTCTTTTTAAGAGATATCGTGCTACATGTCCTTCTCTTGTAAAGTTGTTGTTTTGCATTTTATCGCTCTCTCACATTATTAAAACAAAACAAAAACATTAATGAAAAATAGTTCGTGTTATCTGTAATTTTCTTTTACATCAATCTAAGTAAGATAAAGAATAATTCAAGACCCAATTTTATTTCCTTTGAAAAGGCTAGTAAATGCAAAACGGAAACCGATTTATAAATCGTTAAGATGAACGATAACGGAACGTCGTCATTAAATAATTATGATTTGTAAAGCTAGTAGTTACTTTTTTTTTAATTATTTAGTATTAATAATACCAATAACAATTAATAATAGAAACAAAATGTTAATTGCTTTAAAGAAGCGATTCACACGGAAAAGGATGATATTGTACAGACAATAGGTTGTTCAGAGAAATGCAGTAAATAGTCCCAAAAACTGCTAGTCTATAAAAATTCAAATTGAAGTACTTATAAGTATGTCTAATTCTTTCAAGAGTTCAACGTCAAGACAATATCTACTCGTCCGTCCACGTTACCTAAAGAATTCCATAGACATGTTATGACAAAAATAGTTTAGTGTGAAATTAATGTCTGCCCATATATTAATATTTATTGAAATCTGCTATTGACACTATAAAACTAATTTTTGGCAGGTGTTTTCTATAAGCAGTTCTAAGATGGGGTATCGTATACGTTTAACGGCTCGATATTATAAACTAAAACTTATATAATAGAAAAAATCGTGTGGGGCTGTGTCAGGTGCCAAAGCACCGCCTTGCGATGGTTTAACGTGAAACGTCTATTTCAGCGAGTCGCTTCTTTTAGTGTTTTTGTTTTTTATAAATATTTTACATATTTGAAGATAAATTAGTAAAAATAGTAATCTTTGAAGATAGCAACGAAAAGAATTTATAATATATTAATTATATACATACAATATTTTAAAATAAAAAAATGTTTCCTTTGAGTAAATCTTGATAACTTCAACATTTAAGGTATTTACTTTTCTTCCATGTCCCATCGCTTAATTCCACTCTGTATATCATTTTTCAGACAGTAACAACGGTTACTATGGCAACCTAATGCAACCTATTTCGTTACGGTCCAGTTTTCTGACCTGGTAACTGTAAGTTTCGGTATGATTTTAAAGACATGTCACATCAAAAATCTCACATTCAAAATATTCAATTCAATTGTTTAGTTTCGTGGCAAATTTAAAATATAATATCTTGAAAGTCTTAATAATTATATAGGTGTTAGGTATAAAATGACTTGTTTCACTTAAGTCAATCATTGGTGAGTTTCTGAAGTCGTAAGCCTAGATAATAATATGTAATTAGTTTAAAGATAAAAAACACGCTTTCAACTGTCATGTAAATTGTAGCCCTAACCCATTTGTTTTCGTAGTAGCTACTGTAGATTTTCATTATCCGTGAACCATGACTAGGTACATCAAAATGCGTGCTAGCTGATATCAAATTATTGATTTTTTATGTATCTAAATCATAACAGTTTAGTAAATAATTCTTATTTTACTTGTCCGTCGCAGTAAAATTCATCGTAATTAAGATTTAATAATCAGTAGGCAGTGGTAGCCCAGTGGTAACGCGCACACTTGGGAAACCAAGTGAAGCGGGTTCAAATCTCGGGTCTCGCACCTCTGATATTTTCATGTGCGAATCGTTTTCTATCTTGATTACCACTTGCCTTACGGTGAAGGAAAACATCGTGAGGAAACCTGCATGTCTGAGAGAACCTAGCAAGTTTTCGAAAGACATGTGAAGTCCGCCAACCCGCACTTGGCCAGCGTGGTGGACTATGGCCTGATTCCCCTCGTAATGAAGGGAGGCCCGTGCCCAGCAGTGGGACGTTAAAAAAAGGGCTGAATACATACATACAATCAGTAGGTAAATAAATATCATTAATGTTAAAAGAAAACAAGCACTACAGCATGCTTAAAACAAAATATTGATGCAAGGTAAAAATCTTGACGAGTACCTTCATACATGATAGATGCTAACGCGTACATAGGTAAGTAAGTACCTACATCTTTGCTTCAATCTTTCAGAAAGTTGGGTCTCGAGTAACAAAGCCAAGCGTTCTTTGCTTTAAAACTGAGTAATTGGTGACACATAGTTACCTATACATAAACGGGGGATATAGAAATTGTAATTATAGGGATAAATAATTTTCTACAATAATAGGTACTTATGTACATTGCGGATTGCAGTGTATTGTGGACATAAACTCTGTTAAAAAATAAAATAACATGAAAGTGAAAACGTAATTATACTACTTATAATTAAGAGCATTTTCTTTTCCTTTTTTTTTATTAAATTTAATTAATTCCTATATAGGTACTATGCTCATATTTCTTATCGCCTAATTAAATAAGAAATCGAAACAATGAAATCTAAAGACTTCAAATTAGGTAACAATTTATATCAAATTAGGTATACAAAATTTGAATAAAGTAAAAGAACTTAAAACTATTTTTATCCTTATCAAGTTGATTAATACGATTACATTTATTTGTTACCTGTAAAAAATTGCTAATACATATATATATAAACACAGTAGGTATACATTCTAAGTATTTATTGTACCTAATATGTACCTAAACCTAACGTTTATTTAGGTTTTTAATTTAATTAATATTTTACTTTTTAGGTACAACGAAGCCCAACTAAATAAAATAATTAGTTTGTTCTATTCATAAAACTAAGAAAAATCATTTCAATTTCCAATAATTTAACATTTAAGTAATATTCCCTGCAACTTGGAAGCATATAATCGTATCTTTAGGCCAAAGATATAATGTCAAAAGATGAAAAAATTCTGCCTGTAGCCAACAATTCCTAGCTCTTCCAAGTAAATAAATCATGTTATTATCCTTTATAACAGTGTCACCTCATTCCGCCATGCGCTTTAAAGTGGCGTGGCGGTCAACAATGCTCTCACTCAACCTATTAAGAATCAAACATCAGTACTGTGTACAATTGGCCTGCCAAGAGATTATGAAAAATCTGCTTTTTCGTATTATAAGTACCTCTACCCCCTAGTTTTTAGGATCTTCTTTCCGTAGGCAATATTGCTTGAAATTTGGTAGCTAAGTGTCTTAATATGAAAAATAATAAATATGGATGAAACTCGATGGTCAGCTGACGGATAAATAAACAGTTTGGTCGATTTCTTATGATTTTCTAACCTAAAATCTAAATCATAACATTTGTTAGTATGATTCTTTTTATCCTGTAAAATGATGATAATAGTTATTTCAATCTAAGTGATAAATAAATAAGCGAAAAAATGTAAAAGAAATTATTTGAACGATAAACCAAAACAATACCAAAGCAGATGTTTTTTTTATAAACAATAATCAATTCATTAATCACTTCAATTAAATCTTTATATCTATAGTAATATTATCGGCAACACAAAGCGCTTTTCTAAAGCTAACAAAGATCGCGTGCTTGTAACTACTACGCTTAGCTTGGACTTTTGCAAATCATTCGACAATTTCAACAGTAAAATACCGCCTTGACCCCGTACTATGAAGTTTTTCAACAAACCATATACCTACCTAGTGCATACTAACCTAGCTCAAAGCTTGATGGCATTAAACATTTTCAAAGTTTCAAGTATTGTATAGGTATTTAAGCAAATTCGAATGAATAAAGTCGTCCGTGCCGTTTATATGCATTTATGAAGTTTGAAGTTGTTTTTGTTATATAAGATTGTATTATATCGAAAAAATATATGAAATACATAGAAATATATTAATTTGATTAATCATATCAATTTTATGTCAAACGTTTATTTTAACACGTGTGTAGTGTAGGTGTATATTTGTTTTTTGCCTTTTAGTCCGCATAAAATGCAACAATGGATGGACTCTGCTCCTGAGAGGAAGTATGTACCCATTACAGAGAAAATGAGCTAGCGAACAACTGCATCCATTTTTTATTAGAGTTCCGTACCTTCCTTGAAAAAAATTGAACCGCTATAGGATCTCTCACGGTGTCTGTAGATCTACACTCTATTATCTCTGTTTTCTCAGTCACACTTTCTTTCGTACATAACATATATCTTACTCGTAGACCTACAATCAACACAGCACTTATAAATATTGACATTACATTCAAATTTGTGTTGTGCAATTTTATTTTTATGTTGGGACATAGACCTTTAGATATACAGGTGGTTATGTGGGACTCACCGGCTAGAAAAGCTAGTACTACCCACTGAAATCCAACAAAACTTCCCCTGTCTTAATCGGGTGTCGCAGGATCGCGTACGCACTCAACTACGACGCCCCGACGGCAAGTCTGCCAAAGCAGACCACAACAAACATGGGGTTGCTCTACAGTCCACTCTGCAATCAGAGAAGTACCAAGAGACACCCGCATGGCACACCGCCCACCGAAGTGTGCAGCCCCACACCGCCCACCGAAGTGGGCCACCTCCCTGTGCGTTTCTTAGCTTTGTGCCCGGCTGAACTGCCGGACGCTAATGAGCTCCCCTCAACCAAGAGAAGGTGAACGCACGTTGGGGGGGATACTTATAAGGCAATGGGTCAACCAATGATAGCAAAAAATAATAGGTCAATATGAAAGAAAATTTGTGGTAGATACTTACCTACTGAATGTAATATACGAACACGCAGGTTCACGTCCATTTGATTGTCGTTAAAAAGTGTTTAGTATAATAATATGTATAATAACCCCTCGAGGAAACGTGACACTAAAGTCACAGAGGCGGTGTTAGCCCAACTGCGGAGTGGGGCAGGGTCCTCGGGGAACGAACAAAAAAAAACAGTATTTAGATATAAGTATTACTAGTAAGATATGTATGTACCTAGATATAAGCACTAGATTATAAGTCACTAACAATCACCTTTACAAAAAAAAACTGAACAAAATTATAAAAAAAAAAACAAAACAAAAACATGTTCATCAATAACCAGTCAGTGTCGGACCACGTCATTTAATCTATAGCTTTAAGTACCGCTGGCTCTGAGTATAAAATAAAAAAATGTAATCGCCAAACAAAAAAAAAATAAAAAAAATATATAATGTATAAAAAGGGCACGGGCAATTAATGCCTGTGGATGTAGGTAACACGCTCGCTTGGGTAATTGAGTGGAGCGAGTTCAAATCCCGGGTCTCGCACCTTTGATATTTTCATGTGTGAATCATTTTCAACATGATTACCACTTGTCTTAATGGTGAAAGAAAACATCGTGAGGAAACCTGCATGTCTGAGATAACTTAACAAGTTTTCGAAAGACATGTGTCCGCCAACCCAAACTTGGCCAGCGTGGTGGACTATTGCCTGATCTCCCTCATATTAAAGGGAGGCCCATGCAAAGCAGTGGGGCATCAAAAATGAAAGGGCTGAATATATACATATTAACAAATAATATATCGATGATGATAATATCCTCCTGATCGATTTCAGCCACGGCGGCTAATCCATTGAGGCTAGCCATGTGCGCAGGAGACATAGTGCACAAGTGTACGCGCAGACACAAGGGCACTCTCTATTTCTTTCACTGTCAAATTCCGATGGGACGATATTTGATACAACCGGTGAGAGATCAGGCGCAGGACCGACGGCTTTAAGGGCTCTTCGAGGCACGGGGGTGAAATACCACCAACTTCCCAACTCTGGATTGTTACAGGGATTTTATTAACAGAAAGACTCAATAACTAAATTTGGCCCGACACGGGATTCGAACACAAAGTTACAAAGGGCAGTAACAAACACATATATCTTAAATATTAGGAACCCAATAAAATATGGTCTAATTTAAATTAAATTGAACTTAAATTTATCCTAAGTTATCTACTCTGTGTAAATAATTCGACTATTCAAATTTAAGAAGTTCTATTTTTAAATAGCAAACGTTTTTGTAGCAGAAAAAAACAATAAGTTGTGTTTTTTTATTTTAGAATGTTGTATTTTCTTATGAAAAAATTTCAGGATTAACTTGGCATCCTAAAATTTAGATCTCAATTCTTTGACGGTGAAATTGACAAACACGCTTATACCTATAGAACTTGGTTCCCATTTTCACGTTTGTGTTTTTAATGGGATTGTATTGCAATATTGTAAACGAATGAGCAACTGTCGAGTTTCTCGCCGGCTTTTCTCAGCAAAACTGCCTTTCGAGCCGGCGGTGGTAGATTCCTCACGGACTTACTAACATTTAATTGAAATTTTAATATTGTAAAAGTGACAATTCAAAAGTGCTTGTAAAAGTCTATTTGAATAAAGTAGATTTTTATTTGATTATACATATTATGTGGCGTGCCTTAACAACGTGGGTATATGTTTCATTTTCTTTCTTTTTCCATTTCTTAATAGGTATATGTTTGTTTTCTGCATTTTTATTTAATTGTATGTACAAAGTACCTATTATCTACACTTACCTGTAAATCTCTACAAATTATTTTAATTTATTCATTCATTAATCGATTAATTAATTCTTCAGAAGCATACTTAGTTGAAATCAAATAGCATAACAAATAAGAAAGTTAAATATATAATGTTAAGGACTACCTATTCAGAAATTTTACATATTGTAAATATTAAATAATTAATTAAATATTAAACTAGAGCTAAGAACTTTTACTAAGAATACCTCTCAATAGTACATTAAATATTAATTAATCGTTAAAATATTAAAGAACGGCAACGTCCAATATTTGTTTAGATTCGTTCTGCCGGTTGATACATATTTATTCTAGCCATCAGTATTTATAACAAGCTGTACAATATATCCGTATATAGCGTTAACGTTATAATTTTATTGAACAATAATCAGATTAATGTCAATCCAAACAGATCAGATCAATAATCCATTCCATCTCAAAAATCCAATTTTCGAAAGAGTAGAGATTTTTCATATTCAAAAATCTAAATGTTAACTCGAGTATAATATAACATCCTCACGAAATAACATTCAAATCCGTTCAGCCGTTTTTATGTCATTCATAACCTACTCGATATCTAAGTAGTAATCATTAGTAGTAACTTGTGTCGATAAAATTGTCCGTAAGAAAAATCGATTAACAATATCATAATCACAAAAATTGTACAGCCAATTTGAGTAGGTACGTCCTCCTATTAGTAGTCGATCAACAACGGGAATGTTCCCGTTTATATGTATAAAAAATGCGCTTTTGTTTTAGCATCTTTTCACTTGACCTCACTTCATGCGGGTTGTTTCAAAAGGACAGGAGCCAGAAGGGCAGTTCCAAGAAGCTTATTGATGGAGAGAGAAAAATCCTTATTAAGTAAAAACAGATTTTGATAGTAAATTTATTCGTTGCCAATAAAGAAGTTACACTTGATATTAGTAGAAATAGGAAATCGATTTTATTTTGTATTGTATTATAGTTTTATTTACTTTATATAATTTTGTATATTTTATTTATATACTTACCTAATTAAAATTTTAAATAAACATACAACAATAATTGTCCAGACAGAAGGAGTATTTCCTCTCTTCAATGGCTTCTATAAAAATCCTAAAAGTTTATTCTCGTTGAAGTCTTTGGTTATTTGTCTAATTTATTATGTGATTTAAGGCTAATTCTGTTACATAATATTCAAATCATCTAAGCTTTTTTGTAAATATCTTTATTTTTCTTTCATAAATAGATGTGTAGATTATAATTATTGTTTTTGCTTTAACAAAGTATCTACAGATCTATTTACCTCTACATTTGATTGTACATATTATATTTAAAAAAAGAAACTGTGTAAAAAATATAAAGCTGTAATGGGAAAATGTAGGTAAGTACCGAGTGGCGAGTAGGTACTCTCAATGCATCAGACCATGTCAAAGTGAATAGGGGAGAATTTTGCAGTGATACCATAACATAGTAGAAATTCCAGCAACAAGCAATTGAAATGTCCGTAATATCAAATTCCAGAAACGAATTCTCTCTTTAGAAACGTTGTCAGTAAAACGAGAATATTTCAATTATTCATGATACATTTATGTAAAGATACAGATTTACCTTTTAAAAATAAATAAAAGAATTAATTGACTTTCAACAGAAATTGTATTTTATCTATTTATTATTTAAGTAGATACATATTATAAATAAAGTATACAAAAATATTCGCGAAAGTGCATTGGCGAAATATTGGCGAACGTTTATAGGTTAGAAAATGACGAAAAATGACGTTTGAAAGATACGAGGTAATAAAGAAATTTGCGAACATAACAGAAAAATAAAAGATACGCGCAAAAAACCCCTTCCTTGGCAGTCGGGTAAAAAAGGCGTGTGGCTCGACGAATGGCAAAAATTGTAGTATAAGTAGTACATACTCCGTTTTAACGGCCTCGGGGAAAAAACAGTCTTTTAAAATTTGCTGCCAATGAAAATTTGCGGCTGCGTGCCGCAAATTACAAGTTACAACTATACCTATACCTAGGTAGTTGGCCTATAGATATATCCACTACTGGTAATCATAATTTATAAACACATAGTACCCATGAAAGTTTAACAAAAAATACCCAAAATATTATTAATAAGTATTTATAACAGACATTATTGATTAATTGAACTACAGAAAATATCTGCCAATTTGCCAATCTATTACAGAAAAAACAATATAATTTACATGAGTATTTACACGTAAATTAGATTTACATTCTTACAGAATACAATGTTTAAATATTTATATTATTAGGTAGAAATGTATTCAATTAAATATGAAATTGTAATAATAATAATAGCGTAAGGTGGATCTTCTCAATCACACAAGAGTATTTTATTTATTACGAATGAATAGAACAAAGGCGTCTGGCAGTAAAGTCAGTCGTAAATAAAATATGAAAACAAATAGGAATTGTTCGGGATACGAGTGAGCGCAGCGAATAGCGACATCATCAAGCGGTTCGTGTCTTTCAAGAAAAGCTGCCCACATTGTATGTTTATATCATATGATATAACTTTTCGTAAAATACAAACATTCCAATATAAATATATTAGACTGATTCAAAAAAATCGACTAGTTTTTTTCGCAATCCCCTCTGAAATAGATTCAGGGAACTGAGAAAAGGTGCCTGTAAAAACAGGTACTCTTAATATTAATATTTAGAGGTCGCGTATCGCGAACTGAAAGTTAAATTTATGTTATAACTAGCGGCTCACCCTCGCTTCGCTCAGGTTCGTCTCTAGACAAACAAATACAAATCTATCCCACAGGAACCATACATTTTCCAGGATAAAAAGTAGCCTATTTGTTATTCTGATGTATGAACTATATTATTGTAAAGTTTCATTAAAATCCAATCAGTAGTTTTTGTGTACTAAGCTGTATAAGTTACTATAGTTTTTTAACTATCCTACGGGAATTATTTAATTTTCCGGGATAAAAAGTATCTAAAATGTTGACCGGGGATATAAGATACCACCATGCAAAATTTCATTTAAATCGGTCCAACAGTTTCGGAGATTAACCCGTACAAACAGACAGAGAAACAAAAAAATTGAACAAAAATCTGTTTTTTTTTATGGTATTCAGTGATAAACGAGCAGACAGTCCACCTGATGGAAAGCGATAGCTGTCGCCCATGCACTTAAGTTTTATGTAACAAAACTGCAGAACCGCCGGTACGTTATCACTGTGAGGACTAAGATGTTATGCCTCTTGCCTGTAATTGCGCTGGCTACCTTATCCTTCAAACCGGAACACAACAATGCAATCATTGTTGCTTGGCGGCAGAAATAGATAAGGGGGTGGTACCCATCCAGTCGGACTCCTCAGGCTTGACAGAGTCCTACCACCGGTAAATTTTGTTTTATTCTATTGCTTTTTGTTTTATTCTTATGATTTGTTCTATTGCTCTTCTTACATCCCCCTGACTCAGTTTTTAGTATTTTTTTACTATGTACAGACATTTGATCTCTACAATTTTATTATAGTATAGATTACAATTTTTCCTATTTCAGGTAAAAAGACTTAAATTATTATTAAACTTCACCTTGTCGTGTTGATAGAGCTCATAAGTGTTCGACTATCCCGCCGGATGCGAAGCCAAGAAACACACTGGGAGGCGGCCCACCTCGGCGGGCAGTGTGCCATGTGGGTTGCTCCTGGTACTTCACTGATAGCAGGGTGGCCCATTGAAGCAACCCTAAGGTTATTGTGGTCTGTTTCGGCAGACCTACCGTTGCGGCGTCGTGGCTTAGTGTGTAAGCGATTCTGCGATGACGAGGGAGGTTCGGTTGGGTTTTAGTAAGTATTACTGGTTTTGTCGGTGAATCCTTCATAACCATATAATATATGCATGCAGGTGGTATGCGTAAATGCATTTCTCAACGTTAAAAAAAATCCTAACATCCATCGTTCCGTCCGGCGTAGTTGGGATGTTATCGTCAAGCGGTGGTAACGGTGGCCACACCGTACTTGTTTACGTCACGTGTTAGTTAAAAGTGCTCGATGGTATACTCCTATTAAATAAAATCGTTTTTCAATAAATAACAATTTTATCAAAAAAGAATTAATTGTCTGACTATTGCAATTTTCTAATGGATATTTAAGAAATGGAAACTGCAGCAAGTACATGTTGATGTAAGATGTTATCACTACACCAAATTTGGTTAAAATCGGTCGAGTACTTTTTGCATGAAACGCGCACATCGATTGCGCTAAGTTTATGTTTTATTAGGTATATGTATAGATACAACAATTTTTCGTGCATAAAGCATGGAAAATTTCTATTACTAAGTCGATGAAATATGGATATTAAATTATAAATAGTCTTTTTCTGTACGTGAGATTAATATCCACGTAAAAGTGACTGCAGTCTGCAATTATAAGGAATACTAGCGACTCACGCTCGCTTCGCTTGCGTTCGTCCCTAGGTACATTTTCACGGTTAGCTTTGTTTAGGTATACATAAATAGTAGCTTGCTACTTCTAAGATATTCATTTAAATTATATAGCGATTTACCCTCGTTTCGCTCGAGTGCGCTGCTGATTCTTTTTCTAAAATAAAAGTAGCCTAAGTTACTCCTTGTAACATCAGCTATCTGCCAGTGAAAGTCCCGTCAAAATCGGTCCAGCCGTTTCAGAGATTAGCCGAAACAAACAGACAGACAGACAAAAATTGTAAAAAAAATGTTGTTTTATATGCATTTAGTAAAAAGCGGTTATTTTAATATTACAAACAGACACTCCAATTTTATTTATATGTATAGATTGATGATTCACACATGGGTTCGAGTCCGGCTGGGGGCATTCATTGTGTGATGAGCACGAACGTTTGTACTCCAGTTATGTTTGTTTATATTTAAAATATATATGTACATATTTAAATATATAGTGTATCAACTATCTGGTATCTATAACACATGCCTCGTATCTTACCATGGAACTCGATGGTGCTGTGTGTTAATGTCTCTACATTATACATATTTATTTATTTAATTATTTATTTATACATGGATGATTCAAGAATATTTATCTATACAGATAAATAAAATTATAGTGTCTGTTTGTAATATTAAAATAACCGCTTATATTTATTTAATTAAAATTTTATTGTAAGTAAAAAAGTAAAATGAATTAAAATTAGATTTTAATAAAATAAAGATAAAAAAATTTCGCTCAATCATTTTCTGACACGAATATTTTAATAACTCTTCGCTTCTTCTAATATTTTCTTCAATCCTTAACTTGATGAAGCGTAGGTAATATTAGTCTCGGCTTTGCTTATTTTACACATGCTAATTAAATTTGTAACGAACTTTACTATAGGTAATACTGTAAAAAACATGTCATAAAGTAGAGGTCATGTAATAGCAGTATTGATGAATTTTGTATTTTGGGTTAGAAATTAGGATGTGGGATGTAATAGGCAATAGCATCGTTAAAAAATGTAGTTTTTGGTGTTTGATTTATATTAAGCTTAATGGGAATTCAATCATTTTTATCGTAAGGTGCTGAGATTATTTTCTAACTTCCAATACAAAATGAGGGGTGTTATAAGTTTGACATGTCTGTTTGTGTGTCTGTGTATCTGTGAGTTTATCTGTGGCATCGTAGCTCCTAAACGAATGGACCAATTTTGATGCGGTTTTTTTCTTTGAAAGCTGACGTGATCGAGATAGTTTTTAGCCATAATTTATGAAAATCTATTCAGGCGTTTGGTGATCATCAGCTCATTTTCTACTTGACAAAAGGGTCTTACTAACTTTCACAGATGCGATTGATTTCAAATTTGGTGTACTGTTACTTCGATGGTATTTCCAAGACATGCAAACCTTGAGCTGATACTGTAGCATCAAATAGTCTGTGGGATGCTTAATTCCTCAGAAACTTACAGCAGATATGGCGTGTTTAGGCTTATAAAAATAGTCTTAATAAGAGTTATCTAATAAAATTAGTGTCCGTGAGTAATTTAAAAATAATGAAATAAAAATAAAATTTTAAGTAACCCCCGCAAAAATTTAAGTAAGTTAAGTAAATAAAATAAAAGCCAGAGTACAAATAAAAAGAAGATTGATAATGATAAAATATTAGAGGTCCCCCGACACGAAGTAGCGATTTTTTTTTGTGTCGGGTGTTACTTAATTTTTTTATTTTTATTACTATATCAAAATCTGTTAATCCATTTACTTAAACTTTGTCTGTCTGTCTGTCTTCTTTTCATGCTTAATCCGCTGAACCGATCTAGACGAAATTTGGTATGGAGATAGTTTGAGACCCTGGAAAGGACATAGGATAGTTTTTACCCCGAAAATCATCCCTTAAGAGGGTAAAAAGGGGGTTAGAGTACAAATAAAAAGAAGATTGATAATGATAAAATATTAGAGGTCCCCCGACACGAAGTAGCGATTTTTTTTTGTGTCGGGTGTTACTTAATTTTTTTATTTTTATTACTATATCAAAATCTGTTAATCCATTTACTTAAACTTTGTCTGTCTGTCTGTCTTCTTTTCATGCTTAATCCGCTGAACCGATCTAGACGAAATTTGGTATGGAGATAGTTTGAGACCCTGGAAAGGACATAGGATAGTTTTTACCCCGAAAATCATCCCTTAAGAGGGTAAAAAGGGGGTTAGAACTTTGAATGGGGAATCAATAATGTCTCAATACTAACCGCCATAAGGTATCTAGGGACGAACCCGAGCGAAGCGAGGGTAAGTCGCTAGTAGATAATATACGTCCGTCATACATTGACTTGCCAATAATGTTATGCCTGCATTACATTATCGGCGATGATCGTTGACCGTGTGACCGTCTTTAAATCAGCACGATCATCGTGCAAGCATCCACACAATCGTCTGTAGTAGTCTGTTGAACGGTAAGCATCAAGAGGAACGTGAAATGTGTTGCTGCTGCAACAATTTATTTAATAGCGGTACACATCCATTTTGTTAATGTGGTTCAACGAAAACCATTTTACCACCCACAAGCCATATTTTCAGTATTTGCCTACGTACCTACTGCACCGACTATTTTACGCACATGTGCATCGCTTCACTGCCGACGGCAAATGAATGAGCGGCGATCATGTGGACACCTCAACGCAACCACTAGGCGATTCCCTTTGATGCGTGCCCGAAAAACCGACAATTCACGGGTCACAGGCGACGATCGGCGGTTACAGCCGAGTATGCCCTCTACACAATCGTGCTCGCGCGTAATCGTCTGTAATCGCTGATAATGAAGAGGAGCCATTAATATTGTTAAAAATATATTTATTGAGACTCCACCGTTGATAAATGATAACAAATATATAAGAGTAATCTTATTATTTTTTTGCTTTTTCCCTCTACAGTCTACACTATGTCGGCACGACGAGTTTACCCAACTGCGGCGAAGCCCAAAGGAGGGTTGTGTGTTTAACTGTATGTATGTAGATTTGTACATATGTACAAATCTATGTCCGATCCTATATTCCCTCGTAATTACTAAACGGCTTAACCGATTTTAATAATTCATACGTCGTTAGATTCGTCTTGATAACGCGATTGGTTATTATAAGAAATGACGGTTCTCAGGTTCTTGTGTGCCTTTAATTTTTTCTTCTTCCAAGCCTAACGAGTGGAGCATCAAAATGAAGGTTTGTAAGTGGTGATCACAAAAATATATACAACTTATATGTTTAAAAGTCATTATAATAACTAATAAGAAATTGTTAAACAGAATTTCTAATTTCTAACTGGCTAGAACTAAAAGCTGTACATAAAAAAATTAAAGAGTGCGTGTATTAATGTGTACACGCGCAAGAAGTAAAATTTCTGTAGGTTATCGGTACCCTTTATGAAATTCAATTTATGTTTTAAATAATTAGGATAGGTGAGATACTAAAAATATCGCATATTAGGCGTATTACAATCATTTATTCACCCGTAACGTTACACTCTTCGTAAAGCATTCACCAGCTTAGTCCCCAAGTCAAGCGTGCGTTTTGAAGAAGTTTTATTTCAAAAATAAATTTTAAAATATAAATCTTGATTGCGTAAAAAACTAACTAAATAGATGGGAACAAGTTAACAAAAGAACATAGTATAATTTATTCAAAAATTATTATCAGTTGAAACTAGTTCTAACTAGACAAAATGAATTTTTAGAATATTTTATATTGAACGAAAAAATTTTTTCATAGTTATTCTGCGATCCAAGGCAGAGACAAATCCAACAAATCAAAGATCATTAAAATCAGTCGGTCCCGCCGCGCCGTTCTTGAAGTATAAATGGTGTAACTTACCCGATTTTGTTTTATATAGATATAATAGATAGGAGATAATATAATATAGCATCAAAGTCAGGGCCGGATTCAGGGGAAGGCAGCCGGGGCTGCAGCCTTGGGGCCTCCACAAGAGAGAAAGGGGCCCCCACAAAAGAGATTTAAAAAAAACAAATTCTGACTGGTCCACAACTTTTTCGTTTTTATTTTTAACAAATATGATTGATTATATATAATTTTTCTTAAATATTAAAAACAATTTATCCATATTTGTTCACCGCAGTTCATCGCAGTCGGGTAAAAGGAAGTTACAGAGCAGTTATGATTAGTTAATTATCTTGCGTTTTTTTTGTTTCGCGTGAGTTTATTTTATAATTTTTAGGTCTGCAATATTATCATCAAACGCCAATGTTTTATAGGTAAATTCACGTGTGTTAATTCTTTGAAAGAAATTTTTTTCGATCCTTTTCTTTTTTTGTGTTTCGTATTTTTGAGTGCATTCACATAACTATATCTACTTCATAGGATTAGGTAGATAACTAAAGGTAAATATAGAGGTCACAAGGATTTAACCTTTTATTATAAAAAATTTAACACATATTGTCAACTAGCGGCTTACCCTCGCTTCGCTCGTGTGCGTCCCTAAGTACGCGGATTTTATTCACAATTTCATGAGTTTTCATTTTTTGCGCGGAACCCTGTTTTTTTTCTAAAATAAATGTAGCCTAAGTTACTCCTTATAACATAAGCTATCTTCCAGTGAAAGTTCCGTCAAAATCAGTCCAGGCGTTTCGGAGATTAGCCAGAACAAACAGACAAAAATTGTAACTACTTGTTCTCTTCTTTTTAGGTCGCTTTTTATGCAGACGGTTTTTTATTTTTGTTAAAAAAAATCTGGAGTGGTTGTGTGTATTGGTTATCAAAAATCTCTGTACTTTTCGTACAACAGTACTTATCCACCCCTCAAAATTATTTGTGTCTATTCCAATATAAAAAAAATAGCTCTCCGGCTTCATCTAATCAATTGATGGAACTAAAACATAGTTTTAAATTATTTATTGATCAACTAGTCAGTATATTATTTTATTTTATTAAAATAATGTATATTCTTTTACTTAAAAAGTAACTTTATCATAGATTATGTATACTTACATTAGTACATATAGTTTATATGGTCATTTTATTTATATGGTTAATTTAGACTTCTGTCCATAATAAAAAAAGCGTTAACGTTCAGCAAAATCATCAACTATTTTTCGTCGAAAAAAGCTCGCAAGGTTCCATTCATTAACGCTGTAATTTAATTTCGAATAAATCTTGTATTTGACTATATCTCCATATGTTTATTGAAATAATTTTATTTGTTTTGCAATAAATACTTAAATCACTTGACTAAAAAAATTGTTCATTCGGAAAATAATTGAGGCCTCCACACCCCTAAATCCGGCTCTGATCAGAGTAATACAGGCTACAACGCATAAAGAGACGCGAGAAAACGCTAGTCTTATATTAAAATTAATTTAAGCTTTTGGTAATACTCATATTATAACTTTCATTTGTCATGATATTATGTCTATGCCACATTAACCAACACAAGACTGAAGAAGAGTATTAGAGTTATTTTATGCGTTGCGTTCTAGATTTTGCCATAATATAAGAGTTTTAAAAAAATATAATGAACAAAAAGCCTTTTGACATAATATTCTCTTTAACTCCATTCCATTTGCGCCCTTTAGTCTTTTATATGGCAAACCTACATAAGCATTTTGATGTTGATGTTTTGTCGCTACTCATTAAAAATTTATCTTTTCATTGTAATGTCATTCTTTAAAAAAACTATTTCGTATGTCTTAGAAACTCATTATTCTTTATGAATAAACCATATAAGTTTAAATATTGAATTAAGTAAATTACTTATGACTTCTAGAACGTGCGAACAATCCATCATGCGAGTATCATTGTCGCTGTGTCATTATATTATATGTAGGTACCGAATAAAGGGTCATTCATGTTTTATTTTATTCACTAAAAGAGAGTTTTCCATTCTAGTCGATGTTACTTTCTTTACTCAAGTCATTAAATATGTGTGCCGAATATTTTTTGGACTTTTAAAAATAAAAAATGATACACTTTTAATGCAGTCAGGTGGAAGTCGTTTAACAACGCTTAGAACCTGTAATCTGCATAAATACAAACGACCGGCCCCAACGCAACATGATAAAATGCATAGATCGCTTTCAGTCGACCTTGTCGCGATTGTGGCGCTTTGACCAACTTGGGGCGAGTTCATCCGCTGCGGAAAACCGACTGTTATTATCAAAACGGTTTTTTGTTTTCTACTGGTATATATTTTAGGTATATTGGAATTTTATAAATTATTTGAAATTACAGAAAATATAACAAACAACTGTTATTTAAAAATACTAAGAAAATTATATTTAAACTCTATTCAGACATTTTTATAAGTACTTAATATACTATATATAAACGTAAATTTACATAATTCGAGCTGGGAAAAATATACGGCATGTATAGCGGAAAGTGTTTTGAAACCAGTCCGTTTCAGAGTCTTATACAGAATGAGGGTTGTTGCTGGCTTTTTTCGCTGCTCATAAAAAGCACTAGCCGCCATTTCCGTTTTATTCACAACACCTTCTTGTTTATACATAGGTACTTATTATGTATCTTATTATAACACATAAAAGTCATTGTTTTAATAAAAATGTTTTTAAATATTTCAAGTACAGTTCGTTTTGTATATGTACCTATAAATAACATCATTTTTATACAAAGATAAAGATACATAATAAGTACCTATGTATAAACAAGAAGGTGTTGTGAATAAAACGGAAATGGCGGCTAGTGGCGTGTACGGAAGATACACTCCAAAACAATAGTTGTTAAAAATTTTGTCGGTTGCAAATAAAATAATATTTTTTTTAAACTTAAGTAATAGTTTAAAATATATTCTTATAAGTGCCTTTTTGTTGTCCCTATTTTTGTTATACAACAAGAGAAGCGTAATAACCGAACATAGAGGCTTTGTTCTTCGAAGTCTCCTTTATATTTATTTTTATTAAAATTATTACAAATTATGTAAAGTTCTACAGCCTCTGTGCGATATGCATACTTTAACAATATTTGTATTTTTGAAAAAAAAAAAATAAGAATGAAATGTTATAAAAAAGCAAAACATCGCAATACTCAAATATCGTCTATTAAACTTTAATGAATTTCTGAAATACATTAATCAATTTACTTAATATCTGAAAAGACCACCAAATCCATTGTAAAAAACAGAAAAGTATTTTAAAGTAAAAATAATATTCAATTCAAATGCTGTATTATAGAGTTAAGCGGATATAAGTTTTGCAAGTCACATACAAGAGTAAGTATAAGTATTAAAAACAATATGTCAGCATTTTGCATAGGTATATGGCGGACCTCGCCTCTACTTCGAAACCTATAATACATCACAAATGCAATCCCGTTAACGTCAACAATACGTTGCATTAATCGCCTTAACGCAGTATGCTTCAACTCCCAATATCCAAACTACGATTCTGGATTATCTAGACACGGTTTATTGAATGAAAGAATAACTTATGTTTTATAATTTACCTATACCTATCTCTTTGGACTCAGTTTTGTAGGTAATAGATGTTCAATGTTTTTTTTAATTTTATGCTTGATAGCGCTCATAACGACGGTACAGTGAACATTTATAATAAACTAGCTGAATTTCCAAAAAGTGTAAGATCGTAAGAGTTCATAAAAAATAATAAATATTTTTTCCTTTTTCGGACGAACAATATTTCATTTTTATTTAGGTGTACAGACTAACATCATACTTCTAATAATATTACCTACTTATAATTTTCGTCACATTAAGATGATGTATGATTTATAATATAACTAGCAACTCACCCTCGCTTCGCTCGGGTTCGTCCCTAGGTATGTTTTAACGGTAAGTATAGAATAGACTATATATACGTACAATGTACATACCTATAGGTATAGAAAAGTAAGTAAGTATTATAAAAAATAAAAAAACGTATAGTTGAAAAATGATTGATCCCCCATTCAATCTTCCATCCCCTTATATATGATATGTTTTCCGGGATGAAAACAATCGTACGTCATTCCCAGGATCTCAAACTATTTCCATACCCATCTAAATCGCTTCAGCGAATTAAGCGTGAAAAGGTGACGGACAGACAGTTACTTTCACATTTAATATTTACTAATATGGAGACCACTTCGAATAAGCTTTATATATTGTAATGGTTTTAAATTATAATAATAATAATAGCTAAAATTATAAAATAATATTCCATATTTCAAGTATAAAATAATTAAAATTATATAAATGTTTAAAATTAAAATTAACAAATATTGTAAGGTACTTTGGTGCCAATTTTTAAAATTTTGAATTCATTATTGTTATTTTGTGGGTAGGCTGTCTGTAACAACTATATAATGCCTTTGAGACATCTAACACTTTAGTCTCTCCCGTGACCATGATTGCTGTAATGCAATCGAAACGTTGGAAACCAAAAAATCAAAATAAATCTGCGAAAAAATCCGAAAAGATAGTTTTATTTAAAAAAGGTTCTCTCTGATACGTCAGGGTACAGATACCACCAGTAACTATGATACATGCGGTACAGGTAGCAGTAAAAGTAGTCTCAAGTAGACCTAAAAACAATATCATTGCTTCTAAATGTTTCTGATTTTATATCCATGGGAAAAAAAACAGATAGGTACGTACTCCAAGCTAACCCAATACCATCTTCACGGTATGATAACGTTGGCCGTGGCATTACATAATATAACTACTAAAATAGGTATTACATGCCAAGGATACAGGAAATACCAAGCCCATCTGTGTTTTGTTACTGGCAAAAATGAAACGAATTGGTGGAAGTGGAAGTACTTGACTGAGACGTGCTAGTTCAGTAGAACCGACAATTTTTAGACTCTTCGGCCTAGTTGTAAATTTTATTGAAGTATTTGTTGTTTATAATTATCAATGTATTTGCCTCCAAACTATAAAATTCCATATAAATTATCTGTTATAGATTCATGTAACATTCAAAAAATACACCGAAATTGAATACTTCTCTTTTTTAGTTGGTCAAAAATCTTTCCTAAAGAGATCATCTAGTTTCAGGATAAGACAAAAAGATTGTTGCAGTTATTTGAAATATAAAGAGCATTTACAATTTATCTTTGTCTGTTTTATTGATTACCCGATTTCAAAAAAGAAGGTAGTAAACGGTGATTTTGAATTCAGTGTAGATTTCTAGTTAAAAGTTGTTTAGTTTCTTTATAGTAAGAAAGTTTGTTGTTGTTGCCATTATTTTAATAAATATGTAATACAGTTTAAGTAAAAAAACATTAGCTGCCTGTCGATTATTACCTAATTAAAAGTTATAACCGCTAAACCCAAATAAATGAGAATTTGACCTACATAAACATATAATTCAAAATCAAGTTAAACTTTCATTTCAAACTATCGATTTATTTTATATTAAAATAGGTAATTTTTTATTGCCTTTTTTATAAACTTATATTTATTATGCTGCTTCCTTATTATTTTGACATGATATTATATAAAATTTACGTTATATTAAAAAAAAACATTTTCGAAATTAGCACTACATTAATATGCCTATACTATGTATATGCCTCCTTCGTGCCAGTTTCCCGCCAAACTAAAATTAAATAGTGTTTAAGTTTAATTAAATACAAATCGCTAATGTTGATTATAATATCAACTAGCGATTTTTGACATAAATTCAAATTTTTAATACTCTAGCATTTTTTTAAATGTTTAAATTGTTATTTGATACAATATGAACAGTGAACACATTAAGGGTTGTAACTAATAATATGTATTGTTTACGACAACAATGACTTTGTTTCTAATCTTCTAACAAAACTTTTGTTTTAACAGAGACTAACACACAGAAATTATATTAATTTAACCTTTTCACAAATGTTACTTCAATTTAAAATGAAAGGTGTAGTCGACTAAAAGTAGTCCTTACCTTAACGCGAGCAAATAAAGAATTAGCGAGGGTTATCGCGGGCCATGCGTCGCGGCGACAGGGCGGGCGGGCGTGCGGCGCGGTTACCGAGGCAGCACTAGGGCAGCGCGCCGCCGCCGCCCCCACCGTGAATTCCTCGCCGTGATTAATCGCCGACCCACCTGCGGAGCCTTTGTAAACCACTAATGTGTTCTTTCTCTAAACAGTCTTAAAATAATAACTGAGAAATTATGTTTATATTTTAGTCAGTTTTACAATTGTACTTGCTATGTTGTAGATGCTTGAAATGTTTTTAATGAATGCTTTTAGTATGTAAATTGCAGAATTATTTGTAGTCAGCACAAAATAAATAATATAGCCATCACTTCTTTTATGTCTCATAGAGTCATTGTTTTCATAATTGATACGAACTACATTATTGTTATATTATTTAAAATTAATAGTTATTGGGTACAAAATTAATTTCAACTGACAATAATAATAATATACTTATATTAAATTCATAGATAGGTAACGTTGACGTTGGTTAAGTGACAATAATGAATTGAATTCAGGAGACCACTCGACGCTGTTTCATACTGCAGGCAAGTTTACGATCAAGAGTCTTGATTAAGTTTATAATTAATAAATTTTATATTTTTTCATCGTTACATTTTCCTTGATTCTTTTTATAAATTCAGTAAGTGGTTTTTTGTTTTCGCTATTGGATTCGTTCGCAATTTAATTTTTTTATTGTTGGGTAAATTAAATTGTACCAGGTACTAAATTATGAATCGAAAAATACTAAGTAAAACATGACATTAGCAGCGATTTAGAATTATTCCACCCCGTATTCGTATCTTTAAAATTTAAACAATAGTGTAGGTAATTTGTGAAAAGCATCTATAACACAGCAATTATAATATATGTAGGTATATATGTAAATGTTACATGACCTATTTTAATGTTGAGATTTTAAAAAGAAGCGAGTTTAGTTAAAATGTAGAGTTTTAATATATCTTGAACTTTATTAATTCATGATGGGTACAAGTGCTTTCCAATTTCAGAATAACATCATCGTCTACTTTTAGTAGGAGAGATAAAGTCGCATATTTTGTTAAATGATACCGATTGAAATGAAATATGGTTCAAACGCGATGCGCGCGCAAACAAACATACAACTTTTGTTTTTATTTTAAGTAACTTAATGTTTGGTTATATATGCTTTTTTAACATAACATGTATGAACTCAGCTATAGTTAGTCAGTAATATCGCCAATAATACTTATTATGGACTAATTGTTAGATAGGTACATATTACACAAATTATGATACATTATATAATAATATATAATTTTTTTTATGTTCTAATTCATAAAGTATTCTCATATAAAGCTCAAAATACCTAGTTTTCTCTCTTGTAAGTTGTAAGTAAGACTGGGTGTACTACAAATTTTTGAACTCTATGTTCTACTAGGTATATTTTAAATTTCAATTCTCCTCTTAATAAAAGAGACCATGTTGACCATTAATAAATGTTATCGGCACCAATCAAGACACGCGGTAGCGTATCCAGCCAAGTTCAAGCCAAAAGAACTGGCGACGCAGCACCGTGTGTTATAAGTTATTTTACACGAACCATTTGGAGCCATTTTTGACCTCTTAATAACTCAAAATCTATTTAACATAAACACATGAAATTTGGTTAATTTATTAAATCCCCTTAGATAAACTAGAATCGTCAATTTCATAAATACAGCTCAAACGGTTATTGAGATATTAACGTCTGAAAGACGGCATTTTTATCACTGACAGTCTGACATATAGCAATAAAATCTAACCCACTTCTAGATAAACTAGAAAGTTGAAATTTAGTGTCTAGATGGGTAATTGTGTGTATACAAAGGAAAAAATCAGTAAACAGTATTTTTTTTCGATTTGAAATATTTTTCAAATAATTTTTATTAACACCTTGCGCCTTCCAAAACTTAATAGTAATAGCTTAACACGTAGCGTCTTTCGAAATATAATAGCAATAGCAATCATAGTAATAGCCAAAACTTTTTCTTTCGCAGGAGAATAGGTTCCATGATGAAAGGCTTTTTTTTTTAAATTGGTAGATAAACATAGGTTAGGTCATCCAAACTATCCGTCATCAACGTCACCTGTATCCTAAATTTCTGTCAAACGAAGATGAATATACTCGTGCATTAGTGTTACATTTGAAATCATAGAAACTTCATCAATAATTAAAAGAACAACAACGTTTAAATCATTTCTTAAAAATTTTTGTACTTGGTCTAATAAGGAAGAGTACTTGGGACAATTTCCGTATTCTACTGGCAGCTGTAGAAGCCTGTATATTGTTAGACCGTTTACATTAAAAGCGGCAGTACCAAAAGGTGCAGGTACTGCAACTTATTTATTCTTTTGATTCTTAACCTAACTTTTAATAGATTTTAACTTTTACTTTTAAATTATTAAACTTTTTTCTGTGCCGCCTGTTCCACTGAGAAATAATCGCAAAATTGTGAAAAAAAAGATTGACTTAACAGGTATCTTTTGAATTATGAATAATAATAATTTCTTTACAAAAAGTAATGATATCCCATCAAAAACATAAACGTGACAATGGGAGCCAAGTTCAATATTAAGAATATACGTGGTTGTCGACTTTGCCGAAAAAGATCTAAATGGGTGCTAAATTCTGTAGATAATCCTGAAATTTATTCATAAGAACATACGAGTACAACATTCTAATATAAATTTAAAACACAATTTTTTGTATTTTTTTTACTACAGCCGTGTTTGCTATTTAAAAGTAGAAATTCTTTAATTTAAAGAGTCGAATTGTTTGTACAGAGTAGATAACTTAGGATAAATTGAAGTTTAGATCATCAATCAAGAATCATTAGCGTCCGGCAGTTTAGCCGGGCGCGAAGCCAAGAAACGCACAGGTAGGTGGCCCACTCGGTGGGCGGTGAAGTGGCCCACTTCGGTGGGCGGTGTACCATGCGGGATGCTCCTGGTACTTCTCTGATAGCAGAGTGGACTGTGGAGCAACCCCATGGTTATTGTGGTTTGCTTCGGCAGATCTGCCGTCGGGGCGTCGTATTTGAGTGCGTAGGCGATCCTGCGACGCCCCATTAAGACGGGGGAGGTTTTGTTAGGTTTTAGTGGGTAGTACTGGCTTTGCCGGTGAGCCCCTCACTTCGTACCTAAATGCATTTCCCAACGTTAACAAAAAGGTTGGGTTATGAAATTCCCAACTTTAATATTTTTTTCTAAAGAAACTATTCATATTGTTGGGAAACTGCAATAGACATAGCTATTGGATGTCCGTGTGCAGCTATCGAACGTCCGTATATAGCTATTGGACTTCCGTATATAACCTATTGGACGTCTGTATATAGCTATCGGACGTCGGTATATTATTGTTACAGAATTGTTGAATATGAGTTCTGGATCTCTTGCGCTCCAAACGAAGCAAAAATCAAGAAATCAGATTCAAAAACGCGGATATGTACTAGAACGTTTCCCGTATTTACCATAACACTTCCTTCATTTAACTTATTCCCGTATTTACCATAACACTTCCTTCATTTAACTTATAGTTGATTGATATGGTATAACCTAACCTAAGTAAGGAAACAAAAACAAAGAGCGTCTAAATTAATCACTCTTATTCACAATGTTTGTTTTATACATAAAAAATCTTATAATTGCTGTAGTAGTAATATAGTAAACATAATAGACTATTTTTTATTTTATGTGTATGTAAGTACGTACATATACATATGTATGTATGTAAATGGAATATATATTAACTTTTTATCGTTTCGGCTAGATTTGGCATAATATTTTTAACCGAAGCGATGGCATGGCAAGTAACTAGTGTAATATAATTTTAGAAAAAAAGTTACTGAATGCCCTGTTTTAGAAATTTAAATAACATAATCATATAAAGAGGCAACCAAAAATGCTTAAGATGTAAATTTTCTTATTAACTACACGTATAAGTTACAATCTAACATATTTAACGTCTCACTGCTTGGCAAGATCCTTCCCTCTATATGCGAGGGGATCCAACCAATAGATGCTCTATTATACCACACTAAACAAGTGCTCGTCGGTGGGTTTCATATTTTTTGAAAACTAGGTAAGATAAGTTACGTTGAAAATGATTTGTCCACGAAAATCATAAATGTTTAAGTTCGCTTCACTTGTTTTTTAAGCGAGTGCATGACTTCAAGGGAAATATTTATATCTTAATTATTTTTTACAAACATCTTTTGACATTAGTTTCCTGACCGCAATACTCAAAAGAATAATGAATATTATTTGGGTTTCAACCTCAATACTAGCTATTAGTACAAAGCATTACAATATTGCAGTTTTAAGAGCGTGAACATAATGATTAATGTCTAAACATAGTCGGCCTCGTCTAGCGTTATTTCTATTTAATTTATAATATGAACTAACGGCTCACCCTCGCTTCGCTCGGGTTCACCTCTAGAAAAAGAAAAACAAATCTATGCCACGGGAACCGTTCATTTTTTCGCGATTAAAAGTAGCCTTTGTGTTATCTCTGTGCCAAATTTCATCCAGATCCGTCCAGCCGTTCTGGCGTGAAAGAGTAACAAACCTATCCCACAGGAACCGTACATTTTTCCGGGATAAAAAAAAGCCTATGTGCTATTCCAGACTATAATCCATCTCTGTGCCAAGTTTTATCCAGATTCGTTCAGCCGTTCTGGCGTGAAAGAGTAAC
The DNA here is from genome assembly GCA_033884665.1 of Argynnis bischoffii washingtonia. NCBI lineage: Eukaryota > Metazoa > Arthropoda > Insecta > Lepidoptera > Nymphalidae > Argynnis > Argynnis bischoffii. The sequence continues at coordinate 9,644,054 of CM066616.1, read as the reverse complement.
AAACCTATCTCACGGGAACCGTACATTTTTCAGTGATAAAAAGTAGCTTATGTGTTATTTCAGACTATAGTCTATCTCTGTACCAAATTTCTTCCAGATCCGTTCGGCCATTCTGGCGTGAAAGATTTACGAACATACATACATACATTCTTGCAAACTTTCGCGTCTATAATATTAGTAGGATATATAATTGCGTGACTAAAATATTCAATTAGAACCTATTTATGTTGTTTCTTTTAATCTCCAATTTCTACTAAAACACATATGTATAATTTATATGTATGTAACATGAAAATTGTGGTACGTGCACCATTTATTTAAATCGAAAGATTGTCCTTATAATTGACATCGCAGGACCAAAAGATAAAGAACGCCACAGAAAAAATCTATGTATGTAGTTCGTGTAGAATCTGCGGTTCTTATTTTTTGTGTGAAAGGATCTTCAAATCTTTGCCAATCTTTGCCAAGAACGTATTTTGTTATCATTCTTACTCATAGTTAACTTTAAAGGAAGTCGTTAAGATTATTTACTTTAGATGTAATATCAAAAATACACATTTTCCTGAAAATTAACCTCTTGATATGGCAGAAGCATTCAATCAACAATTTCCAAATCCACAAATCAAAAATTCAAACAATAAAACAATCCTAATTCTGCAAAACTTGATGTGAATAATCGTATAATTTTAATTCGGGTGACGGACATTGTCGAATACTAAACTGTTAGTTCGTTCGTCATAAAATATAGCATGAATATTGAGGTGACATCTTTATAATCCACGAATAAAGTGAACGCTGACGTGAGGTCCAGAATAACAATTCATTTAAAATTACTGCTGAGATTTATTATACCGCTGAGAAAATTATTCCCGAGGCTCTGGGAAACTCCACAGATCACACTTTTAAATGCAAAAAATGCGCTCAAAGCGGGTATACGAGTATTATGAGAAAATGAGGAAGGAAAGAGATTTACCACGTAAGGGTATATCGCATGAATAGTCAGCGTAAAAATTCAATTTTGTGATTATGTCTAAGACACTAGTCTAATAAGTTATAAAAGGGGTGTTATAAGTTTAACGTGTGTATCTCTGTGTATGTCTGTCGCTTCGTAGTGCCCAAACGGATGTATTAATTTTAATTGAGTTTTTGAAGTTATACTTCTTTTGGCACGTTTGGAAAAAAATTGAGTAAAATTTTTACGATGCGCGCGCACACCGACAGCCAAAAAAACGACATGATGAAGTTATGACATGATGGTAACCATTGTTATTATCCGGCAAATGATATTATATAATACTAGCAGAACCCGCGGTTTCACCCGCGTTCAGACTACAAACATTTTTTTTGCTTTATGTTATAACTAATATTATATAAAGCTCCATTACCGCAACTTTTTGCACATTTTTCTACTCCACCTTTTCAAAGTTAGAAGGAGAGTGTACAATGATACAACTCGTATACCTACCAAAAATACTGTTTTTTTCGCCAATCTTCTTTGACTGTCTTATCGCCAATCTTCTTTAACTGTCTTCTTCGCTAATCTTCTTCGCCTTCTTCACCGCCTTCCTTCTTCGCCTGTCTTCTTCGTCCGACGTCTTCTCTTCTCTTCCGTTCTATTACGTTCCATTCCGGTCACGGTCTGGTCACGGTCCGGTTACAGTCCGGTAACGCTCCGGTTATGTTCCGGTTACGGTCCGGTTATGGTCCGGTCACGGTCCGGTCACGGTCCGGTTATGGTCCGGTCACGGTCCGGTAACAGTCCGGTCACGGTCCGGTAACGCTCCGGTTACGTTACGGTCACAGTCCGGTCACGGTACGGTCACGGTCCGGTCACAGTTTGGTTACGGTCCGGTCACGCTCCAGTTACGTTCCGGTCACGGTCCGGTTACGTTCCGGTTATGGTCCGGTTACGTTCCAGTTACGGTCCGGTCACGGTCCGGTTATAGTTCGGTCACGCTTCGGTTACGTTCCGGTTATGGTCCGGTCACGGTCCGGTTATGCTCCGGTCACGGTCCGGTTATGGTCCGGTCACGGTCTGGTTATGGTCCGGTCACGGTCCGGTTACGTTCCGGTTATGGTCCGGTCACGGTACGGTTATGCTCCGCTCACGCTCCAGTCACGGTCCGGTCACGCTCCGGTAACGGTCCGGTCACGGTCCGGTAACGGTCCGGTCACGGTCCGGTAACGCTCCGGTTACGTTACGGTCACAGTCCGGTCACGGTCCGGTCACAGTCTGGTTACGGTCCGGTCACGCTCCAGTTACGTTCCGGTCACGGTCCGGTTACGTTCCGGTTACGGTCCGGTCACGCTCCGGTCACGCTCCGGTTACGTTACGGTCACGGTCCGGTCACGGTTCGGTCACAGTCTGGTTACGGTCCGGTCACGCTCCGGTTACGTTCCGGTTACGGTCCGGTCACGGTCCGGTTACGTTCCGGTTACGGTCCGGTCACGGTCCGGTCACGCTCCGGTTACGTTCCGGTTACGGTCCGGTCACGGTCCGGTTACGGTTCAGTCACGGTCCAGTCATGGCCTGGTTATAGTCCGGTCACAGTACGGTCATGGTCCGGTTTCGACCCGGTTACGTTCCGGTGTACAGTCCGGGCACAGTCCGTTCCGTTCCGGTTACGTTCCATTCGGTTACGGTCCGGTTCCGGTCTGGTTACGGTCCGGTTCCGGTCCGGTTACGGTCTGGTTACGTTCCGGTTACGATCCGGTCATGGTCCGGTCACGGTTCGGTGACGGTCCGGTCACGAATCAGTCACGGTCCGGTCACGGTCCGTGCTGTCCCGTCCTTGACAAAAATTGTAAAAAATGTTGTTTTGGTATATGTACCGTGTATACATCCACATGCATTTAGTAAAAAGCGGTTATTTTAATATTACAAACAGACATTCCAATTTTATTTATCTGTATAGATAGCTTTTGCCTGCGATTTCGTCCGCGTGGAATAGTGACTGCTCTCAGAGCTACCGGCGCGGCGGTCAGCCCTCCCCCCTCACGATCGTCCCGCCCTCGCCTTGCATCGGGCTGAGCGCGCGCTCACCCACAGTCCGCGTAAAGTTAAATATGTGTATTTTAAAACTGTGATATCTCCTAAGATATTTATTGAAATCAAATGATGTCAAGGGCAATTTTGTTCAAAATTAAATACTTGTGATGAATAACGTATTTATTTGGATAAGGATTAAGATCATGTTTATAAAAACACCTTCGGAAGTAATGCACTATTTTAGAACAAATTTGATTGCCATAAAAAGGGTTATATTGAGTCAACCTTAAAAGATAGACATATGCTGTCGCGGACTTTTTTTTAGAACTTTTAAAGGAGAACAATTCCGTCATACATGATTTTTGCGTAACATTAACCGTTTACGCAGCGCACGCAACGGAACCTCTCAAAAGGAATAATTTTTCCCCGTTTTTGCAACATTTTTCATTTATGCTCCGCTCCTATTGGTTGTAGCGTGATGTTATATAGCCTAAAGCCTTCCTCGATAAATGGACTATCCAACACAAAAAGAATTTTTCAATTCCAACCAGTAGTTCCTGAGATTATATTTGTTCTTTAAATGATATCATATAAATATATGATTGTAATATGCCTAATATACCTACCTTATTCAATTATTTTTATTAATTTTACACTCCTTTTACAAGCAGATTGTTGATACGGGATGAAATCATTATACCTAATTTTGTTTCTGTTACGCCAAAGAAGGTACATAAGTACACCCACACGTTTTTTTTTAAACGTGACTTAATCGAGAGCTTTAACTATAAATCAAGAAATTCCGTTCAGCCGTTTGCAGGCTATCAGCTCTTTTCTAGACGATAAAAGGACATATCCTTTTATCGTCTAGGCAACTTCCAATTATGACATTTCAACGATATGATAAAGATACTCAACTCTTTACTTAAATATTGCAGAGCTATCGTGTTTAGACTCATTAAAATTGCCTCAATGGATAGGTGTGTTGGGGGCTTTTTAAATGTTAATTTAATTTATTGTATAAATTATCATCATTTGTTTTAAGTATACTGTATACATTTAAAGTAATGTCGATATAAGATAAGAAATTAATATAAAATGAGAACTTTTACGAAGCGTATAAAGGTCAAGAGTGTGAATAAAAGGGCGATATTATTTTTAGAGTTACTTTATTAGATATTTTTAAAAGGCCACAATTATTTTCTGACATAAAATATAATTATATACAAATTACTACAGTTTTAATTGATTTATCACATAATAATAACAATAACTGAAAAATATAGTATGTATGTTAAATCAAAACTCTTGGAATACGAAAAAAACGTAAATAAAAAAAAGTATTATTACTCTTAATGACTGCTAAAATAATTAAAAATTATATTACTTATTTAAACTTATATTTAAATAATTTTAATATTTGAGATTAATATCGTAATAAATAACACTCACATAAAGTACAATTAGTAATGGCACTAATATATTCATATTATAAGGCACTACTATGAATGAAAAGCGGCAGTACATTTTTAATGATTATTATTTGTAATCGCTACACAAATTCTCATATATTATATCTCATTTAGACGTGTCAAAAAATTCACAAACACGGTCGTAACTTATATTAAAATAGTAGATTATACCATAAAATATTTACTGTAAGTTTGTTATAAAATCGCCAAACTGGCACATTTCATCTGTCAAAGAACAATATATTTTAATAATACAGATGGTAAATTGTATTATATTTTCATATAAATCTAAAATCGAATGTAACATAGTTCAATAAACCGCATCTTCGTCAATATACGTAGATATAAACGTATGAACTATGTTACATTCAATACACGAACTACACACGTAAGTACATACATCACACACACACTAAGTACAAAAGCGTACTAATATAATATTTATAAAATATCTGAAATTGATACAGACCTCAACGGCTTTTCAAAAATTACTTAAAATGAGTTTTCTTTTGGGCTATTCAGTTTGAGTCAATTCTTTCAAGGCACGTATTAAGGCGTTACTCTAAATAGCATCTCTAAAACATGTTTAAAATATTTAGCGAATACTGAGGCTTAAACTACATACAAATGCAATATATTTGTAGTAAGAATGTTCTTGTTTTTATTGCTTTATAACATAATGAATGAATTACTGTTGATATAACTCATGTTGAAATTTATTTCCCGGCATACGTTGGATTTTTGAAAGTGGATGTCGCTTGTTTGTAGATAGGATTTTCTCCCTGAAAAATAAATTACAATTCGAATATTTATTATTATTATAGTTTTATAATAAAAAAAATATGATTTAATATACACTATAATTCAATATACGATATGCAGATAAAAATAATTTTGATCACGCGGGCCAATCTCATTAAGATTATCCATCTGCTTGCTGCAGAAGATAGTCTGGTCTACAAGTATGTGTACACACAACACAATACATACAAATGCACTCTCTACTTCTGTCACTCTCATATACCGGCGGGACGACAGTTCGATACGACCAGTGAGAGAAGAGGACCGATGGCTTTACTTGCTCCCCGAGGCTTTACGCGGGTTAAACACCGTCAAATTCCCGACCTCCAGGCTGCTATTGAGAATTTGTTGGTGGAAAAACTCAATAACTTAGCTCCATCCGGGACTCGAACTCGGGACCTCCGGATCTGCAGCTGTACATGCTAACCACTAGACCATTGAGGAGATTAAAGTAATACACATAGCAGAGGCATTACCGTGTCCCACTTGGCCATCATACGCTCCTTCTCGAAGCGCGCGAACTCTCGGCGGTCGTGTATGGTGGTTACCATCTTCCACAGCATGAGCAGCGCCAGCCCCACCAGCACGATGGCGGCGATCACGCCCAGCACTATGCCGAGGATGAATACCTGCACACGTGTGTATGTAGGATTATCTACACTAATATTATAAAGAGGTAAAGTTTGGATGTAGGGGGTAATCTTTGAATCTACTGATCTAATCCTGAAAATTCAAATTTTCAAATTTATAAGTTGTAATCAAAATTTAGGATATAGTAAAACAAGGATATGTTCAACTTAATGAATTAAATATATTTATTGTTATTATTAATTTATATCGTTTAAGATTATTCAAACCTATTTCATTGAGTGTTTTTATTTTATTTGTTTTTATTCTATCAAAATGTAAGTTTGAATAGTTTTCTCATGATTCAATCTGTTACAATATAAAGTATGAGCTAATACACTCATCCGTATCACTTAATTAGCATAAATATAGTCTTTATTACATTCCGTGCGATAAACTAGGATATAGCGAAAAATCTTGATTATTTATTTGCTGTGTAAATAGCTTAAATAAAAAAGCAAGCTTGCATTGCTTATAAATTATAATAATTGATAAAAACAAATACTTGGAGGATAGGCGCTGTATAAAGGTCTCCTAGTACAGCAACAGAGGCTACCATATCTTTTGTGCCAACACAGCCTGAGTTAAACTGAGATTAGAACTAAGATTGTTCTGTATAATAATATATGCATGTTTGTTTCGGTATATAATATTGTTTACTGTTTATGTGTTTTATCCACACATCTATACAGATAAATAAAATTGGAGTGTCTGTTTGTAATATTAAAATAACCGCCTTTTACTAAATGCATATGGATGTATACACGGTACATATACCAAAACAACAATTTTTTACAATTTTTGTCTGTCTGTTTGTTCGGCTAATCTCCGAAACGGCTGGACAGATTTTGACGGGACTATAACTGGCAGAAAACTGATGTTATTGGGAGTAACTTAGGCTACTTTTATTTTAGAAAAAGAATCAGTATCCGCGTTAGGCCGTACGCACCCGAGCAAAACGAGGGTAAATCGCTATATAATTTAAATAAATGAATATCTTAGGAGTAGCAAGCTGCTATTTATGTATACCTAAACATAGCAAACCGTGAAAACGTACCTAGGGACGAACGCGAGTCGCTAGTACATAATATTAGTAAGGATTAGTGAGGACGACGTTTACCTTCCGTGGACATTCATGTTCCTTTTGTGCTCTAATGTGCAAATGTTGAGATTCATTGTAAGAGTACACATATACGTATAAACAATCTTCGTCGTCGTAGAAGCTGCACAAATGTTCGTTCAATGTTTCGTTTGCTACAAAGGAAACAAACATTTAATATAGCATTTCACATTATACATTTTTCTATTATATATTTATCAAATCGTATTTAAAAAAGCTTTTAAATGAAATTAAATATGAATAATAGCATATACACGTAAACTAGAGTTTCTTATCTATGCCTTTATATTTCCGATTCTTACATCCTATAAAGAATCTTAATATTAATTTCCATGTTTCTTGCTTTTAAAACGACAAATTCTATAGAAATATAAAATAGGAATATGTAGTCCTCATAAAATAAATTAGAGATAGTCGTCATTTATATTTAGAAAGATTATTTCAAATTTTTACTAGTGTAATTTAACGTAAAAATAACGGAATTCCATATAAACTCCCAACCCCCTTTTACCTTGAATGTGCAAAAATCCTTTCTTAGCGGATACCTACTTTCCATGATGAATCTTAACTGCCAAATTTCATGTTTGTACTATTTATAATCTACTTCTTGTAGACTTCGTGATTAATCTGAGAGTGATTATTATAGAGTATTTTACTTAATCCAAACATAAACACCTGTTTTTACATAATGGCATAATTGTATTCAGCCCTTTTTTAACGTCCCACTGCTGGGCACGGGCCTCCCTTCAATACGAGGGGAATCAGGCCATTATCCACCACGCTGGCCAAGAATCGCATAATTAATGCGTTACAAATATAAAAAATAAGATCTAGTGGTCACCTTCAACCTTCCCTTCCACGACTTCGGGGAAGAGGTTGCAGTCGCCGCACTCGCGCGCCGGCTCGTCGGGCGCGTAGTTGGGGCCGCGCTTGTGCACCTCGCACAGCACGCACGCCTTGAAGTCCTCGCACTTGCCCGGGCACGTCTGGATCATGGCGATATATGTTGTTATATTATTTTTAGTTTTAGGTACTGTAGGTCCAAAGGTCTTTGTCATGTGATGGTGGAAAATTAGACATTTTTAACACTCAATTGCCACAACGAAAAGCCATAAAATCTGACACCATTAATATTAATTATATTAAATAAAAAATAACATACCGGGCACTTCTCGCAGAATTTGCCAGAGTAGTGTCTGTCATCATCTACGTTGCACACACACTGGCCGCAGACACATTTTCCGTTTCCACTGCAGATTTTGCCGTTTTCTAAAATAAACGTGATATTTATTTATTTTTTGCTAAATGATATATATAAAATAATAGCTTTAACTAAAGTTATTTAATTACAATTATTTTTATAATTATAAACAAGACTTCATCAGAAGGAAAATCCACATCGTAATATTCAGAGATGCTGATGTTGAATTAAATAAATCTGGCAAATGCGAGTCTGACATGCGAATTCATCTATGTGTACAATTTCCGAAGCACTTCTCAATAGATTTAAAAAAAAAACTTAGAAATACCCTCATGTTAACCATAAATCCTCACCCCTAGATATGCAAGGCGTCTGGTCTTCGAGGCACTGGCAGGCGGGCCCGCTGTACTCGGGGCGGCACACGCACTTGCCGCACACACACTCGCCGTGCTCCGGCCCCGAGCACAGGAAGCCCTTGTTCATGTCGCACGTGAAGTTGTCGCACTCACAGAACGGACCCGATATCACCTGCATAGATTCAATATTATTATTTTAGATTAAACAATATTATAATTATGCTATTCAATTTTTAATTTTTAAATGGCAACACTTATGTTTATTTGGGCTAAGCTCGGAAACTACTGTACGAATTTTTATAAGGTTTTCGCCAACAGATCTTTCTGAGATGGAGGGAGGATTTTTAAACATATTGCAAAAATAAGCCATTCTTATTTGCGAATTAATTCAGAAAAAATATATATTATCTTATGAAAACTTCTACAATATTATAAATGTGAAGAATGTCTAGGGACGCAAAGGTCACTAGTTATTAGATAAAATACCTGTTTTTTTAGATAAATCGACCAAAAATATTTGAACGAGCCAGTCAATATTAAAAATAAATTGCACTGCTGAACTTGTAAAAAAATGACTTTTCAAACCTTTTCTAAAAGAATGCACAAGCACTAAAACACTACCTAGTTCTACTGTATTGCATAATAGTACCTTTTTTACTATTTAAAACAAAGAAATTAATTATATCCACTCTAACAGTACAATATGTGTCAACTTTTGAGCGTGTTGCCTCGAATTGTATGTAGCCTTACGTGTCATCTAGAATTATTTCGAACACAAGACTATATCACATGGATACCTCAGTTCCAAAGAGTAACAATTCAGAAAACGGTTTTTAAGACATAATTGGAAAATTATACGACTAGTGATAGTTCAACCAGTATATTTTTTACACATTCTTAAATTAATTTGAAATGTAATATTGTTATGAACAGTGTTAGGTAAGCCCATAATGCAACGGAAAAAAATAAAATAATTCTTAAGCCATAAGTTTTTCTACTTTTTATTTAGTTATTATACTTTGGAACTGTGGTATCGACATGTTAAAATTTTGAAATAAACAATCTCGACAATATGCACCTTGAGCGGGTCCTCCATCTTGTTGCACTCGCAGACGCCGCAGATGCAGGTGCCGCGGTTGGAGCAGAGCGGGCCGGACGAGGCGTTGGTGGGGCGGCAGCCGCGCTCCTGCTCCAGCGAGCCGCCGCCGTGCGCCGAGCACTCGCAGCTCTTGCCGAAGCGGCCGGGCGCGCACACGCACACGCCGCACGCGGAGATGCCCTCGCCGCTGCACACCAGCGGGCTGTCGTTGTATGCCTGCACACACACATACCCACACATCACATTGTTATACTTGATGATACACACACACACACATACGCATTAGATGCGTCGTTTAAAATTATTTAATTTATTGGCGCCGTAATCAAAAATAGGTCAGGAGGTCATTATTATTATCTATCTAATATATAAAATTCTCGTGTCACAGTGTTTGTTACAAAACTCCTCTGAAACGGCTTGACCGATACTTATAAAATTTTATGTGTATATTCAGTAGGTCTGAGAATAGGACGTAAACTATTTTTCATACCCCTAAGTGATAAGGGTGGTACACTCTAGGGACAAACCCTCGCTTCGCTCGGGTATGCCCCTAGGGTTTTGTGCCGAGCGAAGCGAGGGTAAGTCACTGGTGCATATAATAAAATTCTACCTGAGTAGAATTTGTACATTAAATATTTTTTGGAAAACCTTTTTGAAGTAGTCATTATTATCGACACAGAGACAGAATTTAAGAAAGTTTGTCTGTCTGTCTGTGACCGCATCACGAGGAAACCACTGGACAGACTTTGATGAAATTTGATATGATGATAGCTGGTTATCCGGGTCAACATATGATACTTTTAACTGCGGGAAAATATCTCATCTCTGAGAAATCTATATTAAACGTTAAAATGTAACGTTACGAATATGATTTTTTTAAGTAAGTTTTATATAAGCTTTCAGCTCCCCAAGTTCTAAATATCACTAAATATGAAATCAACATTGACTTTGTCTACCATAAAATTTTCAATGCATTTCGAAATTTATATTTCATTTTGCTTTAAAAATATTTTCTATTAAAAAAATCTTAAAATTCATCACTTATTAGTGCACTATGTTACTTAATGTAGATACATATTCACAATAATTTACAAATAATAATAGCATTACTAAATAAAAATATAATGTACAGTAGTATTATTTTCCCAAATAAATTATCATACTTACATGATGTCCAGGATGCTCACACGGACAGTCGCAAAGCATTTCCAGTTCAACATTAAGACTCTCGGACACACCGACGGGATAAATGCTGAAATTCTGCTTCCATTTGCTCGAGTCTTTAGGACATTCCTTGAGTGTAACTTCAGCTGTGAATTCCACAACATCACCAACCTATAAGAAATATTCCGAGAACATTAATGTCATTACAAATGTGAATGATTTATTAATAATTGTTTTTATGTGATACATACTTTAAGGCCATCGCATTTGTTCGTTTGCATAACATTGTCCTTGCTGCCGAGGCACGATGAGTAATACAATATTTGCACCGCATCGTTTGAAGTGTCCTTCATTTCTACAGTCGACGTAATTTTCTGTATTAATTAAATAATTCATAGTTAGAGATACAGTTTTATTGAAAAATAATATAAAAATCATTTTAAAATATTATAGACGACACGTTTGGCTCAGTTTGTAGTGACCCTACTTGCTGTGCCAGCGGTCGCGGGTTCGAGTCCCGCTGGGGGCATTCATTTGTGTGATGAGCACGAATGTTTGTACTCCAGTCATGAGTGTTTATATTTATAATATGTATGTATTTAAAGTTATATATGTGTAGTGTCTGGTATCCATAACTCAAGCCTCGTAGCTTACCATGGAACTAGATGGTGCTGTGTGTTAATGTCCCAACATATTAATTTATTTATTATTATTATATATTTATTATTTATTTATATATTAGCATAATTTGAATTTGAAAGAGTCCTTAGACAATTTTATTTTTTATAATCGATTAACAGAAATTAATCTGACTTTTATAAGCAATGTTTTGTAATTTTTGAAGAAACATGGAACTATAATAAGGCATATGCTTGATATAATTTTCCTTACACTTCCGACTGTCATATGAAAATACATGAGACTGTGGGGAGAACTGTAGCTGTAACTTTCCAGAAGGCACTACAACGCTGTTACTTTTTCACTGGTCGCCATGAATATAGGGATTTTACCATCCTTGGGGTTTTCCTAAGAATAAAGGCGTTTGACATGATGACAGTATGGATTTATACTACTAATACGAAAAACAAAAACAAACCTATCCCACGGGAACCGTACATTTTTCCGGAATAAAAAGAAGCCTATGTGTTATTCCAGACTATAATCTTTCTCTGTGCCAAATTTCATCCCGATCCGTTCAGTCGTTTTGGCGTGAAAGAGTAACAAACATCCATGCTCACAAACTTTCACATTTATAATATTTATACAGACGTTATATCATACTAACATTATACTGCTCTCTCACGAGGTCGACGACGTTGTCGGAGTCGTCGCTGAGTATGCCGGAGCTGGAGCCCTCGATGTGCTTGCTGAGCTGCTCGTACACGCTGATCTGTTCCGCCGTCACCGCGAATATCACGTTGATGGCGTGCTGCTTCACCTTTGAAGTTAATACTTCATTAATATAATTTTTAAATATAATGCTTAAAAACTACAAACTAACATAATACATTTTATATTAGGTTTTTATTATTTTCACTATGCATTATGTAATATTATATTTTCTTTCTTTATAATAGTTATTTATATATTTTCGTCACATATTTGCTATGAATAATATCAGTATATTGTTATGTTTAAGTAAAAAGCTAGTTATGCTAGTTAATTCCATTGAATGAAACTCTGCCGTTTTCCTAGTTTATGTAAAAGGATTTAAAATAACAAAACGACAGCATAATTTTATACTATATATACTTAACGATTATTTATATTATGAATGCGAAAGTGTTAGAAATTTTCATATAGCAATGAAGCTACGGATTGAAATAATTTCTTTACCAAAGATGATGATAGTCTATAGGCCGGAAAGTGGAATAGTTTTATCCTTTGGAATAGTTTTATCCTTTTTTAAGTATATATATCCTTTATTTTTACATGGGTAAATTTTTTATGCTATCCATTTTGCTGCATGTAATTTTGTTACGTCAATTTCGTATACTTGGCCACTATATGGCACTGCAGCGCATCAACTTCTACACCGTTAAACCAAGCGCCATGAAATTACCTACCATATGGTAGGTAATTTCATGGCGCTTGGTTTTTACATATGTAAAAACTAATTAAAAATATAACCTACATATATATTTCACTTAAAAATAACTTTAAAAATATATACCTTCAGATTAATTTGTGAAATGCTTGGGTAGTCTTGAGTGGTGGAATGAGTATACGAGTTGTTTTCCATGTGGCATTCCCCGTCATTTGGTTGTACGATACCTCCCAACTAGAACAAAATCATACATTAATTTAACAATAATAACAAGCCATATTTTCAATTGGATTCAAATTATTTTAATTCTTTTCTTATTACAAGAATTCCTAACACAACCAACACGAATTATGGATTTTTATATACCATATTAAGTAGTAAATAAAGTATTTAGTATGTGTTCAGTGATACGTCGTCGTGTAGTATGCGACGGGGATCAGGCCATAATCCGTGGGGGATTAAAACAACACTGTTTTTTTAAATGAGTATAATGAACAGCATTATTTTCTGTCTGTACCTTTTTTTTAAATCTATTTTATTTTGTTTTAATTTTCTTTTAATTTTTAATTTTGAATGGTTATAATCTTCGTGTTAAAATCTAAGAATCAAAGAATTTTATGAAGCTATATAGTTAATCCTAGATGAGCCTATATTGTGGCTACTAGAGGAGCCTATATGAGCTATATGGCTACTATTCGGAATTTTGAGAGAAGTGGTACTCCAAGTTGTTAATGCGCTCCCAGATCTTCTTTGTATGGGATGATGACAGTTGTTTAGGATGCCAGCTTCCCCCACAGTATTAGTATGTAATTACATGATGATGATGATGATGATGTTCTCCTGACCGATTCCGGCCACGGCGGCCAATCTCATTGAGACTAGCCAACTTCGCAGGAGATATTATACTGCACAAGTGTATGCGCAGACACAAGTGCACTCTCTATTCCTGTCACTCTCATACTCCAGTGGGACGACTACTCGACACGACCGGTGAGAGTTAAGGCGCAGGACCGACGGCTTTACGTGCTCTCCGAGGCACGGGGGTGAAACACCGCCAACTTCCCAACTCCGAGCTGTTACTGAGGCTTACTATACAGAAAGACTTAATAACTAAACTTGGCCCGACCCGAGACTCGAACCCAGGACCTCAGGATGTGCAGCCGTACATGCTAGCCACTACACCACCGAGGCACCAACTACATAATTACCTTTCCGTCTCCCGCGTAATGAAAACCGGCGTCAGTTGAGAAGACGAGCAGCTTCCTGGCGTGTTCACGCCAGCCTATCTCGTTCTTGCATACAACGGCCTGCATGATGGCGTCGAAGCCACCCTCGGGCGCATCCAGGTTACCAGACACGTCTGCGAGGGCCACTGCTTTCTATATGCACAGTAAGGGTAAATTGTATTATTTTGTAATAAGCTTATATTAGCTTCACTTGTAACTACATATGAAACAAATTTTTGATGGCCATTTTAATCTATTTGTAATATTCGTATCGAGTTAAAGCTTTGTATTAGAAACTTTAATACAATAATTTGCAATAATTGAGCTGATGTGATTGACGATTTAGGAAATGGATTGTGGAGTTCTTCATGGCTACTAATAAATCCTTTGAGGTTGGTCTCATTTCATTGGTTTTTCCCCATAAATTACGGTTATGATAAATTCTATGTTTAAAGCTAACTATTTAATATTGATATCATATTATAGAGCAATGGTTTCGATACAGGCACTGGGAAACTCACTATCAGAACTCAGTCTACATTTTGAAGATATATGTACTTATTATTGCCTCATAACTAAATACATATATAAAGGCAGAAACAGGTATTAATAATACCATTTTACGACAAGTAATGTAACAAAAAACTTAAATGATTATTCAATAAAATAATTCTATTCTAAACGTATAGGGTAATAATATACGGATATGATGCGAAATTAGCATATTTCATGGTTTTCTCTTATCGGGCATATTAGTGCATCGAGTCAGGTCAAGGCTGTATGCATACTATCACATAAATCAACCGATTTTATCTTATAATTGTGAAAGTAAATATAGATACATCGTTAAAGATGCACTTTGAACCTTTTGAATAATGTATGAAATGAAATGTTTTAAAATATCTTACTTTCATACCATAAATGACTACCAATGAGGATAATAATTATTATTCACAGAATAAACACTATTTAGGCCAAAATTGGATATAAACAAGTCGGGTCAGAAAGATATAAAATTAGGGTCAAGGTGTGTAAAATCTTACGTCAATGTTGTCTACCTTGCATTATTAAGTTTTTATCGTGAGTTTTCGTGAATACGTAGTATCTTTAATTATGAGTATCTTTTTTTTTGGTTAAAAAGTCCGCAAAATTGATTAAAAAAATCCTACTTACATCAAAATAATCAGTGTCATTGCTGAGAGACATTTGATTTTTGTAACCATATGGCGCTGCGCAACCATCGCAGGGTGATATTAAACTAAAAAATAAACCATCGTTAGTATCTAACAGACTAAGAGTCAATACAATTATTGATCAAATCAATAGTAATTAAATTATTAAAACATATAAAAATATGTGCCATGTCAGGGAGAATAATATCAACATCCACAGATTAATTATTCAGAGAAGAAAAAACAAATAAACTCACTTCTTGGGCACAGTCGAAACATATGGCATAACAAGTTTGTCGACGAATGAACCAAATCCCATTCGGAAGTTTGAAGTGATATTTCTCATGGTGCTCGAGAGCAAACTGCCGAGCGTACTGAGTTTCTCTTTATCGTTTTTCATCGATCTACTCAAGTCCATAAGGTAGTAAAGATCTACTGGATAGTCCTGTGCTTGAGCATAAGAGAACGTCATCTTTTGCATTTGATCTGAAATTTAAAAAATTAACACTAGTAAATACAACATTTTAATATTTTCCAATAACACGCAATTGTCATAGGTAAGATTAAATCAATATTAACTAATAAATATGACACCGTATGACTCATACAAATGGTACACATACAAATTACAAATGTCTATACTTACTCATTCGCAACTGAAGTTTTACTCTCTGTGGTTTGATTTGGACGAGATTTTCGCCACCGGCAGCGCCACCCATGAAGCCTCCGCCCTTTATACTGCTACTGCTACTGCTGCTGCTACTACTGCTACTGCTGCTCATAGACTCTTCATAATATGACGACTCCATTCCCATACCCATTCGCCCTTTCGCTGTTGTTGTTTATATAATATTAAATCTTAAAATTAATTAGTTGACATTTATTACATAAAAACATTAAAGGATAGCTAATTACCTCTAGTAAGTTCCCTATTATACATTGGGTCTATTGACTGTTGGTTGTCGGGGTTGAATATATAGGCCTCGTCACATCCAGCCGTGCCGCCCTCCATGGCGGGGTTAAAACACCGGGGCCCATTGAACTCGGGGGCGAAGCACCACGCACAAGTCGGTGTGCGGGCACAGTCGCTACACGTAGTCTTACTCGAGCAAGGGTTCTGTGCGAGCAGCTGTTCCGCACGTTGGCCCAAGCACATGACCAACAAGCTCGCCCCCACACTTAAAAGTAAACTCGTTCGTGCGTCCATTTTTCGTGATTCGTTCCGATTTAAAATCAATATCTGTAACAAATTATTTTCTATTTTCAGATTCAGTTAATTGACCAGGTATCATTTATATTTATTTACAATTTCACTGTACAGCTATAACATTTTTATTTCATTTATTTGAGTTTTGTCTCATGAACGTACAAATAAAAATAAAGTACCTACATAGAAAGCCGTCTTGATTCGAATCATTTTTACTTTGGCTTACTTTAAATTTGCAAACATTAAAATATGAATCTTAGAATTGCATTTAGTTTATTAATATACTAGCAACTCACCCTCGCTCCGCTCGGGTCCGTCCCTAGACACGTTTTAACGTTTAGCTCAGAGATGAGATATTTTCCCGCAGTAAAAAGTATCCTATATGTTGACTTGGATAACCAGCTATCATCATACCAAATTTCATCAAAATCTGTCCAGTGGTTTTCCCGTGATGCGGTAACTGACAGACAGATAGACAAAAATTCTAAAAACTATAGATTTGGCTTCTATATCGGTAATAAAGTCTATTTCCAAAAAATATTTAATGTACAGATTCGGCTTAGTTATAATTTTATTATATGTATAGATATTTACACTACAATGAATAGCCAATGTAAATAGATATTCAAAAAATAACTCACTAATTGAACTGATGCATTACGATAGTTTTATAAAATAAACGTTTGCTATGTGAAACTTTCTTTTTATTTTATGAATGAAAATAACGACATATGGTTCTAGATATACTATGTGGATTGAAAAATGTGTAAGTAATATCTGACCACGCTTGCACCAGTGGGCGGGCGCGGGCGTTTAGGCGCCCACACCACAGCATCGAGGTCGGGCTACGCGCTAAACAAACGACTCTACGGTCTATCACATAAACTCTTCGTGGATAAACTCCATAATCCAATATTATGTCTTACACGTGTGATAATAAAGATGTGGGGCATTTTGATATAATACATGACTAAAGCAAGTAGGTACCTACTTATTTTTTTGTTTCAAAATCAAATACGATTAGGTATGAGTTTTATTTATTAAATATTATAATGTATTGGAAGAGTAATATTACTAATTATAAAAAAAAATTGCTTAAAAATATTAGTCTTAGGAAAGATTAGAAAATAAAGTACAAAATTTGCAAAAGTACGTATTACGTACTAATCTCGTAATAAATAAATCATAAATATTTATTACATCAACTGTCCAAACGTCGAACTTACCTTTTGACTACATTAAGCACAACAAACTTCTCAAGCATAATATAATGTTTTATTAACACTATTATGAACTATCACAGAAATTAGTCACATTAGTCTGAAAGGCGACTCATCAATAAAATTATTGAAAGTTTTCCTTAGCAAATATGAAAAACTTCAATTCTAGAAACACTCTTTAATCTAATTATAAATTAAATAACACTTATTTAACACAAGTTGACTAAAGTATTAAACGTAAATGAATATATATTAAACAAACTAAGCGATCGTGTTTCGGTGTATTATTTTTCGATGTAGAGCTTGTTCGTTGCGAGTGCAGCAAAAGCGCGGCCAGCCCGCGCCGGATACACGCGTGACTAATGGTACAGAAAATAACTTCGTCAGCGAGTGATACAGCGGCGCCGTCACCACTCCTTCTTAGAACCAATACGTGCCAAATCGCATTCAATACAATAAACTGAATGTATTAATTGAAGATCCTTGCAATATTTATTATTCAAAAGTTATTCCTTTTGTAAAATAATACACTTTAGGTAATACAAACAAGAAAAGCTATGTCTTGAATCTAGATACGCGGACAGGCTGTGTACATCACACCTATAAATGTAAAAGTAAAAATATTTTTCTTTTATTATCTTTCAGCAAAATAATTTATAATTTTCTCAGAGCTTACATTTAGTTTCAGTTGCATACCGTAAACATTGGGCAGATAAAACAAATTCCTATAATGTTTTAAATAAAATGCGTAAACTTAAATCTTATTTAATTTAAATAAAATATTTAAGAACCATAATATTCTACTCTTAATTACGTACAAATAAAACCAAGGACTAAAAGCAAGAAACCAGTGTTTTGTAGGTCATCGGATTACGTCATGTTTAACAACATCAGATGATTCAACCATTCTAGTCATTTTTTTGTGTCATTACCTCTCGTGTCTTTTAATATTGGTGTTATCACTAATAAATAATAATATACTAGAACTGTAAGCCATATGGTATCCTGACATTCGTATAAACTCTAAATACACTTTATAAAGGTCTTATATCGATTGCATCTAAAAAGCGTTGCCTTGCATATCTTTTATAAACATTACACAAGATAACAGTAAAGTACTAAGTAATTTTATATTTTATACATTCTCGTAGATAAAATATAAAATATTTAAAAGAAAATATACGTACACTTTTGCTTCGATTATTTAGGTAAATCATTAAAAAGAAAATCCATACTGCATAATATAGAATTTCATAAACATGTTTTGATACTAAAAAGCTCCGTTCATAAGTTTCAAGATAATAAAACAGTTATATCAGAGCCGACTTGATACATTCTTAAGTCTTAACCATATTGGAACTCGAACTTGTTCAAAGATGGAAGTCAGTAGGTATATTTTTTAGATTAACAGTAAACATGTATAACAGAACTTTGCCCTTTATCTGTGCGAAGTAACCTGAGTGCAGTTACCGTCGATAACGGTGGAGGGTGTACATCGGGTCAACGACCGCTCCTGTCTGCTTAACGGGCGCGGCGCCACCTAACAGCCCTATACGTGTATAATATACATTTGTTTGGTTTGGCTTAATTGCAATGTAAAACTGCATATTCAAATTTTTCACGCATATTTATCAATGACGTTTTTGCAAATACTTATTATGCCTCTGTAGAGCAATTTAATGTAAATATATTAACTAAGGACCAAGATGCCTTTTCTTTTCAAAATAAACAGTAAAAATATAAAATATTGACTTTGGGCTTTGGATTTAAATGAATCCAGGTATTAGGTGAACATTTATATCTATACTAATATTATAAAGCTGAAGAGTTTGTTTGTTTGGTTGAACGCGCTAATCTCAGGAACTACTGATCCGATTTGAAAAATTCTTTTTGCATTTGATGGCCCGTTAACTGAGGAAGGCTATAGGCTATATATCATCCCGGAAAAGTGTACGGTTCCCGTGGGATAGATTTGTTTTTGTCTAGGGACGAACCCGAAGCGAAGCGAGGGTGAGTCGCTAGATAATCAATATAACATACAATGTTAGCACTCCTGGTTTAGTTTAAAGAATTTTTGTGCCATTGTTATTTTAAAATTACTTCATTATGCAAGCTCACATTATCCTGAAATTGTTCTAAGTATAACAACAGGGTGAAGAATGGAAAATCTATTTCATAAAATTCTTTAATACAATAATGATAGAGAATAATACAATATTCCTAGTTAGTAATTAGTAACTGTTTGTGTACACAAGTGTAAAAATTTTTCCTTTATTTAAGTGCATTGAGTGCAACTAATTTTTGAAAAGATTTAAGTGCATTTCAGGATGAAAAATGTTACGAAAGTGTGTCATTTTTGAAATAAATTAAGCTTATGTTTTCAAGGAAAATTCGATAGAGCTCACTAATTTGTAAAGTTATTTGTAATTTATGTGAAAGATAGTTTATATAATAAAGTTTATCATTCTTTCCTCCAGCAAAAGAGAATCTGTAGAATGACATATAGTTATCAAGAGTTTTAAACCTATACATCAAGTAATAAAAATGATATATTAACTTATTATATAGTCTAAAGTGATTTTTTGTAAAGGTTGGATGGTTTATATGTATATATTGGGTTAACAAGCCTCCATTATATTGGATGTACCTACCAAATAATAAGAGCAGCAGTAAAAACAAGTGCATGTAAATTTTCTCAGCTAAATATTTATAAACTTTATTGTTTACTAGCAAAACCCGCGGCTTCGCTCACACTAAAACTACAACCAAAAACTTTAAAAAGGTAGGTTTCATACAAATTTTCATCCCTTATTTTATCTCCTTATAGGATGAATTTAAAAAAAACGCTAAAACATATTTATTTAATTGTATTGAAGAACATTAATAGCAAGTTTCAAGAAATTCTGATCATAAATATTTTTTGGGTTGTGTTATAACGTGTACTCCCGTGGGAATGAAATAATCTCCCGCGGTAAAAAGTAACCTATATATGGACCCGGATATCCAGCTATCGTCATAATAAATTTCATCAAAATCCCTCCAGTGGTTTTTCTGTGATGCGGTAACAGACAGACAGACAAAAATTCTAAAAACTATACATTTGGCCTTTGTATCGATAATAATGTCTAATTCGATAAGATTTTTCAAAAAATATTTATGGTATAGATTCAACTTAGTTAGAACTTTATTACATGTATGGATAGTATTTAACTGTACCTTGTTTTTATAGTTTATTAAGTAATTTATGCAGTATCAAAGTTTATTATATTTAAATTTCCAACACATCTTTTTCATAATACACGCTATTTTTAACTTTACAGAAGAAAAGCATAAAAATTGTTATTTGATTATGCTGCGTAAAATAGCAAGTGCAATTAAACACCACATATCTACTTACATTTTTACATAATAATGTCTAGGTAAACTACTGAAATATGGCTTTGCCCAAATTGTATATTAAATATTTTATTAACAATAAAATAGCATAAATATTACATGTTACTGTCTGTACATGTTACTGTATTGAATTAAAAATATTTTATCATCGAATTGATTAAAAAAAAAAAAAACTCATTATTTTACACTGAGTTTTACACTAGAGTTCACCTTTAGAAAGTCAACTACAAATCTATCCCATAGGAACAGTACATTTTTCTGGGATAAAAATTAGCCTATGTGTTATTTTGATGTATGAGCTATGTTACTGTAGTTTCATTAAAATTTTTATGTGAAAGAGTAACAAACATCTATACATCTATACATTCAGACATCCATACATCCTCACAAACTGTCTCATTTATAATATTTGTAGAGTGTATAATTTCTAAAGTTATAATATAGAACTCAATTAAGAACCAGTCAACTAAGAATGGACTGATTGTAGTTATATGGAATGTTATCAGTTTCCAGTGATAAATTCCTTAACAACTCTATGCCTTAACTTCTTTAATAATATTGTGATGTACGTATTTATCTACAATTTTAATTAGGTTTCAAACATTACGATTTACGACCCATACAAGGTAAGTCGAATTTAATGTAATACAGCTCACTCACCAGCCTTAAAAAGTATACAAGTTTAATAAAGTCCAATTAGGAGTTCTTGCATGTCTCTTTTGTTCTAGTTAATTATTTTTCACACATATTAATTGATCTAATTCAAAATCATTTTTTACTATCACAATTTACAATTAACAATTCCAACCCAAAATTAACACGAACACAGAGTATAACAACAAAAAAAAATAACTAACAAGTCGATGGAACGTAGGTAAAAAAATTATGAATATTTATTATAATATTATATCATCAAAGCAATTAATAGAAATAATGATTGAATAATGTTGGTGCGTCTCAGATCAAAATAAGTAGTTTTAATATTTTCAAAAGTATTTTATTTTTCTATAAAATGAAAATAACATATTTATCACCAATGAACGCATCTTAGCTCTATTTAATAGTGTTGGCAGCGAATCGATTTTTTTCTGCTTTAGTTGGCAGCTTGTTGATATTTCAACCAATAAGATACTCATTTCAGGCCTTTCTTCTTTACAGAATATGGCCGACATTTTGATACCGCTGTCATGAAGATATCCCAGTGACAAATTCTAACTTTGTAGTTCTTCATGCACGGTTTTATGTTCCAGTAACGTTTTATTTTTTTAATTCTATAGACGGTGTTTAGTGTAAGCTATAATTTTTCAATATGGCAGCAGATCGCGAAATAGCTGCTGAAGACAGCATAAGAGTCGTATGCCGATTTCGGCCCCTCAATGACTCTGAAGAAAAAGCTGGTTCCAAATTCATCGTAAAATTCCCTTCAGGACCTGATGATAATTGCATTTCCATAGGGGTGAGTTTATTATCAATATACCCACATTTTAGTTCTCTATCATCGCCCTAATTTAGACCATGATGACTAATACATTACGAGTAGTGTTCACCTGCTACGAAATGGCCTTTCTTTTCTATTCCGCTTCGTTGATTATGATTGCGATCATGAAAATTTGAAGAATTTCTGTTTATTTTAACTTAATCAGACATCTGATCTTACTTTGTCGAAAATCAATACAAATACTTTCTCGACCTTGACCTGAGAATTCCTAGTATAATTTGTGTATTTATATTTTTATTATTGTTTACTATATTAAATTACAATTTTTTAGGATATTTTTATTAAAAACATTAAAATCGTAATTAAAATTAAAGGTTCTACAAAAGTATATTTTATCAATTTATATTTTTCTGCCTTGGTAGCCTAATAAAATTGATTATTTTAAAGTAATATTCACTGTACCTAAGATGTTTTTAAATAAAATTTGACTTTATCATTTCTAAATTTAAAATTCACCTTTATCAGGCAAAATATCTAACACATGAAAGTTGTTTTATTTGAAAAATTATGCTTAAAATCATTTTAACCTTTCTGAAATTGAAGTAATCTATATAAATATTTAACTTTCCAAATTTTTGTACCAATTTTTGCAAACATAATATGATGTTTTAATGGATATAACTCACGAAAATATAGTTCATTAATTAATTTATTTTTCATTAAATTTCACTAAATTAATATTCATTTTGGTCTGGTTTTATTATATAATTGAATTGAATTATTCATTTGTGATGTAATCTCATTTAAAATATTAGGTACTTGCGTTTTTTTTATTTATATGTACATATAAATTATTGGTTATTATTTTAATTCATAATATTTATTACTATTTTATAGGGTAAAGTATATTTGTTTGACAAAGTATTTAAACCTAATGCGACCCAAGAGAAGGTTTACAATGAAGCAGCAAAAAGTATTGTATCTGATGTACTTGCTGGTTACAATGGTACTATATTTGCATATGGTCAGACAAGTTCTGGTAAAACACATACCATGGAGGGTGTCATAGGTGGGTATTATTAAGTTAGTTCAATATTTTTAAAGTAAATAATCATTTTCAGTATTATTTATTTTTATAACTCGGCTAAATTATAGTTTTTGTATTGCAATTGATTTTTGAAATCTTATTTTTATTCACAGGGGATCCAGGAAAACAGGGTATAATTCCACGGATAGTTAATGATATTTTTAATCATATCTATGCCATGGAAGAAAACCTTGAATTTCACATTAAAGTGTCCTATTTTGAAATTTATATGGACAAAATTCGGGATCTCTTAGATGGTAAACACATTATATACATGTCTATTTCATTAAATTTATGTTTATAGAAATTTGAACATTTATCATATTTATTTTAACTACAGTATCCAAGGTGAACCTCAGTGTACATGAAGACAAAAACAGAGTCCCATTTGTAAAAGGTGCTACAGAAAGATTTGTGTCAAGTCCAGAAGAAGTATTTGAAGTAATAGAGGAAGGAAAATCAAATAGACATATTGCAGTAACAAGTATGTGTTGAAAATGAAAATATAAAGTTAAATATTTGAATATATTATTTCAAATATTATTGGTATAATACAAATAATTCCTTTCAGATATGAATGAACACTCATCTAGATCTCATTCAGTCTTCCTCATAAACGTTAAACAAGAAAATTTAGAGAACCAGAAGAAATTATCTGGAAAGTTATATCTTGTGGATTTGGCTGGTTCTGAAAAGGTTTGTGTAGGTGTAAAATTATGCCATTTCTAGAAATTATATTTCCTTAATTTAACTAATATTTTAGGTATCAAAAACTGGTGCTGAAGGTACTGTGCTTGATGAAGCTAAAAATATCAACAAATCACTATCAGCTTTGGGTAATGTAATTTCTGCTTTAGCAGACGGCAATAAATCTCATATTCCATACAGAGATTCCAAATTGACGCGTATTCTACAAGAATCACTTGGTGGTAATGCTAGAACAACAATAGTCATCTGTTGTTCACCAGCTTCTTTCAATGAAAGTGAAACCAAAAGTACTCTTGATTTCGGTAAAAGGTAATAAAAATTTTCCATCTATAATGTTGCTTAAGTTTTTGAGTTTTAATTTTCAGATATTTTTGCTATGCAGTGTTTTTCTATTTCCTTATACATGTACTATATATATAAAGGATTTGTAAAATCTACTTTTAATTTCACAATCTTTAATTTCACAGGGCCAAGACTGTTAAAAATGTTGTATGTGTCAATGAGGAACTTACGGCTGAGGAATGGAAACGTCGGTACGAAAGAGAGAAAGAGAAGGTGGCTAGGCTAAAAGGAAAGGTGATAGAACACTGCAATACAATACAAATAAAAATTCATATTTTTATCAGTATATTTTTATATATCTATCTTTTTTACATTTAATTGAAAGGAGAAATTCTCTTTTAATAAATTTTTATTTGGTATATATTTGTTAAGGTTGAGAAATTGGAGGCTGAAGTCAACCGCTGGCGGTCAGGAGAGACTGTCAGACCTGAGGAACAGGTCAATTTGGTGGAGATTGAGGCAGTTACTCCTGTTACATCATTCATTGAAGAGAAACCACCTGTGGCGGTGAGTACCATTTACAATTAGTGACCATATTAATTTTGTATTGTTTACTAGCGACTCACCCTCGCTCCGCTTGGGTTCATCCCTACTTATGTTTTAATTTGTAGTACAGATTTTTCAGAGATGAGATATTTTGCCATAGTGAAAAGTATCCTGTATGTTGACCCGGATATTACCAGCTATCATCATATCAGATTTCATCAAAATCCCTCCAGTGGTTTTTCTGTGATGCAGTCACAGACAGACATGAATTCTAAAAATTATAGATTTGGCCTATGTATTGATAATTATGTCTATTTCAATAAGATTTGCCAAAAAATATCTAATCTACAGATTTAGCTTACAGCTATAGCTTTAGTTACAATTTTATTATATGTATAGATTTCCAATACTAGAATGGATATAGATCATCTAAATGTTGGTAAGCGCATCACTTGAGTCTGGCCTATATGGACCGTTTTGGCATTTTTTTTTTAAAAAAAGTTCATAATCTGAATTGAATTTTCGGAAAAAGAAATTGAACCTGCAATAATGGGAAATTCGGAAAAAAATGCAAGTGCGTTTTCTACTTTTTGTATGAACCCAACAAAATGATTAAAAATTAGTCTGCTTATATGATAAAATAATTAGTGAAATAGCCTTGTACACACAGTTAATTACCAATGGTGAAAGAATTATTAAAATTAGTTCAGTAGTTTCGGGAGCTTATTATTTAGAAACAAACAAATGTTTTTCTCTTTATCATAATAAATTATTAATACACCAGCGGCTCACCCTGGCTTCGTTCGGGTTCGCCTCTAAGCAAAAAAAAAAAAAAAAAAAAACAAATCTATCCCACGAGAACCGTACATTTTTCCTGGATAAAAAGTAGCCTCTTTGTTATTTTGATGTATGAGCTATACTGTAAAGTTTCATTAAAATCCAAGCAGTGGTTTTTGTGTACTAAGCTGTATGAGTTACTATAGTTTTTTAACTATTCTACGGGAACTCTTTAATTTTCCGGGATGAAAAGTATCATAAATGACTGGGGATATAAGGTACCACCACAAAATTTTATTTAAAATGGTCCAATAGTTTCGGAGATTAGCCCATACAAACAGACAAACAGAGAAACAAAAAAATTGAAAAAATCTGGGGCTACAGTTTTATTATATGTATAGATATAGTAGAGATAAGATTTTGACACTTCAATTTTTAGCAAATAATATTTATCATTTAAAGGAAAGATGACATTACAGTTTCATATTGTTTCATGAAATTAATTTTAATTGTTTAATTGAATACTATATAAATGAAGTTTCACTTTTTAAATTATATGTATTAATATAAAAAAAATATTTAACAATATCAGGTTCTTTTAATATTGCGATACAAGTATTAAATGCAGCAAAGGAAATAATACAAGATTGCTTTCATCCGTCTTAAAGGCAAATTAAATATAAACTTAATTGAATATTGCTAGTTACAAAGACTGCTTTATTCGTTTAGAACTTGGTATTTTAACCCTTGTTTACAGTGGAATCTGTTTATAACATAGTGCGATGACACACGACTCTGAGACGTAGGTGGATATGCCTATTACTGGGCGAAACTATAATTTGTTATAAACGTATATAACGTCATTTTATTACTCACTATGTCTAATTATATTTATAATATACCTATAAAATTTTATAAATTATTAAAGATTTACCCTCGCTTCGCTCTGGTGTGTCTCTAGCTACGTTTTAATTTTCCTGAGTGAAACCTTAATTCTCTTTCTAAAATAAAAGTAGCCTAAGTTACTCCCTATATATTACACAGCTATCTGCCAGAGAAAGTCCTGTTTCGGAGATTAGCTGGAACAAACAGATGGACAAAAATTTTAAAAGCTGTGTTTTTCGTATAGGTAAATAGCATATATAATTTCATATATGCATTTAGTAAAACACTGTTATTTAGACATTACAAACATATACTTCAATTTTATTTATCTGTATAGATAATGAATTATTTTCCTAAATATTTCATAAGTTTTTTTTTATTTCGATATAATTACATACAAAATTATTACCAAGTTTTAAATATGTACATAATATAATAACCTGTTTCGCTAACCCCTGTTCTAAGAGACATTTACATAATTCATACTTTGCTTTTTTTATTCTATTTAACGAAATATTTTAGTTGAAACATAAACTATTATTAGAATTATAAAATCAAATCAATAATTTTTGCGTTTGCAATAAAACATATGTCGATGAATTTATAATGTAGAAGCGACTCACCCTCGCTTCGCTCTGGTTCGTTCCTAGGTTGTTTCCTCATACAAACTTACATCCCCATTTTCACCTTCTTAAGAGATGATTTCCGGGATAAAAACTATCTTATGTCCTTTTCAGGGCCTCAAACTATCATACCAAATTTCATCTAAGTCGGCTCAGTACTTTTGGCGCTTATTCGGTACAAACAAGAAAATCTTTCCTCTTTAAAATTTTATCGTTATATTGGTATAGATTGCACTTCAACACCATGTTGAAATATTGTGTTATGGTGACCATAATACCATGTTTTAAATTATTCAATATATGTAGAAACAAACATAACCGCTGCTGTTTTTGTTTTTTGTCGTAAAATATATTTTAATATTGAATAATAAGGCTATTCTTACAATTGGTAAGAATAAATTTATATAGAACACCTCTAATTTTATGAACCTTCAGCGTGCAAACATCGATTGAAGGTAGTAGGAGAGTATTTAGCAGATTACTAATACAGTCAGGGCCATTTAATCAACCCACAAGAAATTCTTTGTATTTAAATATTGTTTTTCATGTTTAGCCAGAATTCATGTGGTAGAAGTAATTAAAGCTGTAGCATTTTCACGTTACGTGTATGTCATTATAGTATGTGCAGGGTATTATATTATATTTAGTTAATATTGAATTTTGCAAATAGAAGAAAAACTGACTATTATTATGGTTCAGGGTTATCCCCCAAATATTTAAACTGAATGTGTTTCAGTTTAAATATTTGTATGATATGGTTGGTAACCTAGTTCAGGTAGGTTCCAAATTGTATTGTGTCTTTGGTAATTTATCTTGTAAATATTATATAACTTTGTAAAAGTATCTATTACTACGTAAAGCAAAAACTTTTTACGAAAATTGCGCGGACGGAGGAGTATGAAATTTCCCACACTTATAGTTTATATAGAGGAGTGCAGAATGCTAATATGTATTTTTTTTAATTATGTATAAAAGAAGTATATAGAAATTAATATGATTTCTATATTTTTATAATAACTCTCTCTATATAGCCGGTACCAGTCGCCGTATCTAGTGCCGTCGAGGACGCGGCCACGCAGGCCAAGCTGGAGGCTCTGTACCAGCAACTGGACGACAAGGATGAGGAGATCAACCAACATTCGCAACTCGTGGAGAAACTCAAGGAGCAAATGATGGAGCAGGAGGAACTGATCGCGTGCACGAGGTGCGTATGTCGGCATTTTGTTGTTATCTATGTTATTCCAACGTATTAATCCAATTTACAAATCGTTATTATAACTTGTTTTATGTGTAGGCGATATGCTTTTTATAGATTGATTAAATTATGTGTTTAATATATAATATTCTAATAGTGAATCAATGAAGCCATGCTAAAGATGGAAATATGAATATTGTTTTGATTTAAGAAGAGTATAAAATTTGAATTAAATTATAGTTATATATTAATTGAAAGTATATTGCGATATATGTAACAATGTACTTACTTTCAATGTTAAAACTTGATGATGTATAGGTTAATATACCAAAATTGTATGTCATCACTCATCACAGATCATGTAATACAGTTACTGGTAAGAGTTATATAAAGAAAACCTAAATAATAGCCGAATCGTATATTAGATTTCACGCTCTACTTATTTCAAGTTTCCACCAAATTCTACATGCCGAAACTGTTATTTATTTCGTATTTATCGTGTTATCTCTTATTATTTGTATTATATTTACTATAAAAAAAACTGAAATATTTATTTTAAATATTTGAACATCTATGGAAAAACATATTTTGTCCTAAAATAAACTCAAATGAAGATTATTTGGATAAAATTATACATACATATTATGATATCTATAAATAACCTAAACTAATAAGTTTTAGAAAAATAATAACTTATTTGTAATCATACAGTGTCTGTGCATGCATACAATGCCATTGGTCGGAATTAGAACGGAATATATAATGAGATTGTAGGCACAATCGTTTTATAGTATGCAATTGCAATTATTAATATCTAGAAATACTACATAAAACAAAGACTATCAATATTCAATGTGAATGCAAGAGATAATCTTATTTGTATTTATGATATTATGTTTTTACTATTTATAAATATTTTCTTTTGGATTTAATAAATATAGTAAAAGGATTCAAACATTTTTCTATGCGTAGGCATGAACCACCTGACGCTATTTTAATTTTCTTATTTTGAAGCAGTGGCGTACGATAAAACTGATATAAAAATTAAAATGTATAGAAAAAAAATATGGCGGTGGATGGCAATGTCACAAAGGTTCAGTATCCTTTGTTTGACGTGTTCAAATTTTGCCTAAAACTAAATCTTTCCTCAGACGAGACTACGAAGCCCTTCAGGGGGATATGAACCGAATTCAGCAGGAGAACGAGGCCGCTAAGGAGGAGGTGAAGGAGGTGCTGCAGGCGCTCGAGGAGCTCGCCGTCAACTACGACCAAAAGTCGCAAGAGGTTGACAGCAAGAGCCGCGAATGCGACCAGCTCTCTGAGGAATTGCAGACTAAACAGGTTAATATAGAAATTAAAGAAATGCACTACTTTTCCTATGAAATGTTGTGTATGGAATAAATAGTAACAATTTATTAAAAAATATCAAAATTTGTTAAGTTTTCATTTGTGACATACTTAAATTATGTAAACAAGTTTGTATTCTATGAATGTGTAATCGATTAACACTTAATATTGCATTAGGATGATTATTCACAGAATCGTTCATAAATAATAATTATTAATATTTCAACAATAATTCTTTATGAGCGATTATATAGGTTAGAATTAAATAAGCTTCATAGTACTACTATAATAGCGTCTTGCTTCGCCGGGGTGCGTCCGTAGGTGTCAAAAAATAATAATCAGCTAATGCGTTGTTATGAAACTCCTCTATCTGTATACTAAATTTCATCAAAATCGATTCTGCCATTTATGCGTAACGAAAGTACCCATATATTTGGAATTATTATTCAATAATATAATTCTATTTTCTATATTTAATGATGATTGAATGAACAGAGTGCCCTTACCACCGCGACGGCTGAGCTGCAACAGCTGCGCGACCTGTCGGCGCACCAGCGCAAGCGCATCGCCGAGCTGCTCACCAACCTGCTGCGCGACCTGGCCGAGATCGGCGCGGCCGTGGGCGGCTCCGAGCTCGACTTCAAGCTCAACGTGGACACAGTGGGCAAGCTCGAGGAGGAGTTCACCGTCGCCCGTCTGCACATTAGCAAGATGAAGAGCGAAGTCAAGAATATTGTGCAGCGATGCCACTCTTTGGAATCTGCCAATATTGATGCTAATCAGAAGGTCAGACTTTCATTTGTTTGAATGATTTTGATGTATTATTCTTAGCATAAGTTCTCACTTAGCTCGTGGACAACATAGGCTGTAGTGAAAGACTGAGATAGATTTGAAGCTGGATGTAGACAAAGAGCAAAAATTGGAGGTAGAAACATGTACAAACTTTACTATTTTTATAGGTAGCCTGGTTGAATGCGTAATTGGATATTCACAGCAATTTGTTACGTGCGCTAAGAGTATTTAGATTTTTTAAATTTTCTATATGATTTTGTAAATTAACAGAATTTTAGAATTTTCTATATATTTTTATTTTTACTTTTTCCAATTGGAAATGGATTTACTATATTTAATCTTTCAATTTAAATAACAAACTCAGAATTTAAACAAAGTAAAAACTCTTAAGTGTTTAAATATTACAAAAATGTTTTTTTTTTGTAATATTTTGTTTTTTGACAAGTAATAATTCAAAATAAAATACATTGTTAAGAGTAATGAAACATTAAAAAAATGATTGATTAATAATAATTATTATTGATTGTGCTAATTATATGATAAAAATTATCATTTTAATTTGGTTAAATATTGTTTTGTCATTGATATTTTATAACAATACTTCGATGAAAATTTGTCTTTTCGCGTTTTTGTCTGTTTGTTTTCTATTACTACGGATTACAGCCATGATCAAATTCAAGATACCTTTTATCATATAGTTGTTAACATCTATTTAAAAATAATAAGTATATATAATAATGATCTTTGTTATCTAATTTATTAAACGATATTTCATTTGTAAAAATCACCTTGCAAATTAAATGTGCCTAACAGTGTCCAATCTTTTGCACTCGGTCATAATTTGTGTGTGTACTAAATTTCATTCAAATCGGCCCAGCAGTTTCGCCGTGGAAGCGTAACAAACATACACACAAATTATCGCATTTATAAAACATAAATGTAATATTAATATATGTATATAATGATGACAAACAGATCGAAGAGTACGAGCGGTCGCTGGGCGAGTGCCGGCTGCTTATCTCGCAGCACGAGGCGCGCTGCGCGTCGCTCGCGGAGTCCATGCGTGAGGCGGAGAACAAGAAGCGCCAGCTCGAGGAGGCGGCTGATGAGCTGCGCGAGGAGTGCGCGCGTCTGCAGGTACGTACCTAAACCACAACGAAATAAATAAAAATTATATATAAAACAGTAATTTATATATAATATGTAGATTATAACGAAGATAGTGTCAAATGCAAGAGTTGTCAAAAATACCAATTTTCATGGAGAATGGTTTCGAACTTCGAGCACTGTATGAGTGTCATCTCGTGGCAAGTTATACTTATATGCGTCAACTTTGAAGCTGTTTCCCGTCTGTCATATAAAATTAAGACAATCGGTATCGCATCATTCGCGTCTCATCTCGCATGCTCCGCGCGATTGCCAAGCGTCGAGGTGGACATTCGTCAGACTACTAGTCGTAGACTCAGTGTCCACTTCTCCATGTCGGAAGCAAAGGTTGTAATTACTTTTTTTGTATCTCGACAGCTGAGTCCACGATTATATGTATGTATTTTAACAGAGTAGCACAGCACTACTATGCGAATTCTTCACCCTAAAATCAGTGGTGTGTGATGCCGATCAATTATATACTCTGTTCATACTTTTCTTTTTAAGAGATAAAATTTCAGTTATACACATTCTCAAATATTTTAAAATTCTTGTATTTTTCTTTTATTTCACTGTGTTTAAGGAAATATTTAACATTGAATAATTGAAATAACTAATGTGTTTCGCGTGATGAATCGTCGTGATGAAATGAAATAAATTGTTCCGATTTAATGAACGCTTCAGAAACTTTCTTATTTAGAATGAGGAATTGGTATTGGGTTAACTGTGTACAACAGGAAAATTGTTTTATGGTTAATATTTCAATGTTGATATGAATTTATTGCTATTTACATAATATTTTGTCGTGAATATGATATGAATCCAGCTAATATTTTAGTTTGATAGATTGTTTATCTATTTATTTTACACTAGCGACTTACCCTCGCTTCGCTAAGGTTCGTCCCTAGGTTGATTCCTCTTACAAACTTTTATCCCCATTCTCACACCCCCTTAAGAGGTGATTTTTGGGATAAAAACTATCTTATGTCCTTCCCAGAGTCTCAAGCTATCTTCTTACTAAATTTCATCTAAATCGGTTTCGGAGCCTATTTGGTACAAACAAAAAATCAAATCTTTCCTTTTTTAATATTAGTATAGATTAGTATAGATAAAATGGTAATCATATATTTTGTATGTCACAAAAAAAATGTAAAAGTGTTACATCCACTGCTCTTTGACTAAAATAAAAATAGAAAAATAAGGATGCTGATTTTAGTTTTAATATATATACTTATATAATATAAAACATAATCTCTGAATTTTATTTTTATATATATATTTTTTTGTGATACATAAATAAATAAGATCTACTAAAATTAAAACTATAAGGAATATATGTTTGTTACTTTTTTAACACAAAAACTATTGTATGGATTTTGATGAAACTATAGTAATATAGTTTTAAAGTCAGAGTAATTACTATAATTTATAGAGGATATAGCTGCAAGAAATCGATTGGTTTGTGATATAACAGGCGGCAGAGCGCGTGCAGCTGGCGGCGGCGGAGCAGCGCGCGGACTCGCAGGTGCGCGCGGCGCTGGAGGCGCAGCTGGAGCAGCTGCGCGCCTCGCACGCCACGCAGCTGGCCGCGCTGCGCGACGAGCTCGCCGCGCTGCAGCGCCAGCACCAGGAGCTCAAGGAGTTAGTTTGTTTATATGCTCTGTTGACGCCTTGTAGGCATATATACAGATATTGCAGATGCTCGGTTTGACAGAGTATGCTCGGATATTCGTATATTTGACGTATTTTTTATGCTTTCACTCGAAATATTAGCGAAATTACCGATTTTTAATAATTTTATGAATATATAAACCTGTTTACTGCATTGTAAGTTAACCAATAATTCTGTCGAATATTTGGTTCGGTTCATTTTGGACCAAATATTCATATTCAGTGCGTCTCAATCTATACTTGAATGTTTTTTGGTAAGGAAAACAATTGATATATAAAACCACATCTACCGAGGGTTTCATAATGTGATGTGAATGAATTAAATAGTTTGAAATATTTAGTTCAAATAGAACTAAACATTTAAAATTATTTAATAATTACGCTAAAATCGAATTAGATTTTACATTGTCTTAATATTTGCAACAATATAACATTCCCACGTTTCCATCTGCAGTACGTACCAGGAGCTGACGCTGGCGCGCCAGCAGCTGCAGGACGACTACGACAAGCTGAAGCGCGAGGAGGCCGACAAGTCCGCCAAGCTCAAGGAACTCATGTTAGTGTCGCGCTCCCCGCGCCGTAACCTCGATAAGGCAGAGAAAGAAGTAGCCAATCAGCAGATGCTACTCAAGGAGGACGACTTCAGAGATTTTATTATATCTCCAAAAAGAGAAAAATTAGGATTCGCATATGGAATGGGCCTAAATGTCGAAAAGGCTTCCGGCGAGGAAAAGTCGCTCTCGGCAATCCCAAAGTCCCCTCCCCCGCGTCACTCCTGTAACATCCACCCCCTCCAGCTGCATCTGCTCATCTCGGTCACCATGATCCTGCTCACCCACCGCTATCCCCAGATCGTCGTTTTAGTTTAAGCTTGTCGGCTCGCTTCTGTGATACGTCATGGGTCTCCGCACAACTCGTACTCTTTGTTTACGTGTATCGGTGCCTTTGTTGTTGTATTGATCTTTGTTACGAATACTTATATATCGGTGTACGAGAGATCCATGATCCATGTTCCAATCCATTAACGCTTATGTTTTCGATGCGACTGTCTCTTACGATTTTATGTGGCAATAATACAAAATAGTTTTAGTAGAACTTTGTATGAGACAGATGTATGCGAAGTAACATTTTAGTGTATCGTTAATTGTTTGGGGATCTATCGCGTATATTTTTTTAACGCATTTTATTGCTTCGCTTCGAAGTTCATCGTGACTAGTCTAATATGTTTACAAAAGTATAAAGTAAATGAAAAGGACTTACTATGAGATGTTTCTTTATTTAGTACTTGATCTAATGCATGTTTATATGGCCGTATTCTGGTACTTGTGAGTAAAAGCATGATTATAAAGTTACTATTTAAAAGGGTTAAAGTAACATTAGTTTTCAATGTATGTAAGTATTTTAGGTGTTTTCTCGTTACATAGTAAGTTGTGGCGTCGTCGTTAACGTTATGGTTGTTCTAAATCGGTACCTGTTACAAGTTAATAACTTCTTAGTAACTGTTAAATTGAAGTAATATATTTAAGCTATTTTATATCACTGCCTTGTAAACTGCGACGATCAGTTTCGGTACGCACTAGTCAAATATTTCGTTAGAGTGCTTGTGTTGTATATTTTTAAAATGTCTTTATATTATTTTAACAAGTTAGCACAAAATTTTGAATTTGACGGATAACTTTGTATGGTCTTCGGAATGTGTCACGATTGAACCCTTCGTAGGTACTAGGTAGCGTAATGTACATAGTTCTGTAAATAGATTTGAATGTTTGTATAGAGAATCGACGCGTAAATATTTTTCTTAAAATATTTTTGTATAACATGTGACGACCATAAGTAAACTCTGTCTTCTAACGAAAGCATTTTAAACAAAATCTCATGAAAATTTATATTTACAAATATCAGTCATATATTTTAAATATTTAAATGTTTTAATCGGAAAGTAGATCGTAGGTTAATTAGGTATCGTACGTGCGTCGTGCGCCCGCGTAACGATGTGTGATAAGTTAGTAGAATTTAAAAGGAAACATCACGCGACGTCATTCCAATGATGGCATTTATATTTTTAGCAATAAATAGATATTAGAATATATGCTAAACTGAACAAGTGAGACTTAATATTCTTAAACAAATAAAATCGATATCAATTCAGTATTGACACATGACGCATATAATCTGATGTCTATAGACCAGCAGTATTATTTTTATAGACAGCATGATCACCTCGCTCGTCCGGCTCATCCATTCCTCTGACCATCCACGCCTCTTAATATTTGATTTGATTGCATTTACTGTTACCCTAGTACCCACATCACCTCCTTAGTCAGTGTAAGCACTCGAAATGCCGAAGAGTGATGTCACCTCGACCGATCGGTTGTGAACTTGTGCAAATAGAAATAATTCCAATCATTATCATTTTAGTTGTACACACTCAAATCTCAAAGTATAAACTATTTGCACTCGGATTCAGATCCGACGCCTGGTCGTGAAGTGTCACTGAACCCCCCGGTTTGATCTAGAAAAATGTATGACATCTCCAATTTTTTCCTTTAATTTTTCATTTCTAGATCGAACCTACATGACACAAGGAGACGAAATGGTTAACTATTTTGTGATACAATATTTAGGTATATTTAACTTTAGTCGATGTAAGTACGAGTAATTGTAGTTGTCTTGTAATGGCTCGCTTTTTATTTTTTTAAGTTGTCATTTTATTCCGCACGTATCCCATTCATATTCATTCTGCCGGGAGCTGGCATTTTCAATGTGGCCTTTGAGCAGCGCGCGGCGTAATATGGATGGGGTGCGTGCTGGGAGATATAGCTCGATCGCATTTTCAGGTAACTCTAACCACATTCCCGCCCATCTGGACTCAATATAGTCCTACCGTTCGAACTCAATTGAATCTGTCATCATAATCAAATATTATATATAATTTGTGCTTAATATGTTATTTTTGACATTGTATACTTAAACCATTAATTTAAGGCATCTGTGTCATTTAATAATACCACTTCGATTTAAGTATCTAATAGATCTTTTTATGGTTGGTTTATTTTATAGCAATTGTATATAATAGTAATTTCTGTATACAGTCAAAGCGTGGAGCGACGCGAGCAAGCCCGCGCCGATCTCAAGGGTTTGGAAGACACTGTGGCTAAGGAGTTGCAGACTCTCCACAACTTAAGGAAACTATTTGTACAAGACCTGCAGGTAAGCTTTAACATTATAATATGCTTTATGAAGATACCATTATAGAAATCCATCATATTAACATATTAATAGTGTGAACAGGGAATATGCGTGTGGTTTAAATAAAGGTAGTTTTTTTTAATCTTTATTGCTTTTGAATTAAGCCTATATTAATATTTTTTTATGTAATTTCTTTTTGATTAAGAAAGTAATTATTGAAAAGTGCAACAGCAGGTGGGAAATTCAAAGTAGTTGAAACGCAAAGTCATTGATCAGACCGAATATGACGTCAGAGTATATCATAACAGCGATTAGCGATTTTGTTCAGTTGCATTTCTCTGTGTATATCTATGTGTATCATACTGTGATGTCACGCTAAGCGCGCGAAATGCCGAGCGTTTAAAGCATCCCTAACGGTATGGTATTTAAAAAAAATATACTAAATTTTAGTTTTTGGAGCTCGGTATTTTTTTTACAATTATATAATGATGTAAGCTATTGTATAAAAAAACCACTCATTCCCTATTGATACATGTACATTAAATCTGTAATTGTCTAAAGATGCTAAAAAACAAATTTATTATCACGAATTTTTACCCTTTATATGTAGGTACCTACTCAAGAAATTAATAATAAACAAAAATATTTTTTATTTTCATTAATTTTTTTCACATTACATAAAGCAATAACAATAAATATAAACAAATGATAACAGGCCAGAATAAAGAAATCGACGAACTCCGAGGAGGGAGCAGAAGAGGAGGGCGGGTCGCTCGCGCAGAAGCAGAAGATCTCGTTCCTGGAGAACAATCTAGAACAGTTGACGAAGGTGCACAAGCAGCTGGTGCGTGACAACGCCGACCTGCGCTGCGAGCTGCCCAAGCTCGAGAAGCGTCTGCGTGCTACCATGGAACGGGTGAAGGCGCTCGAGACCGCGCTCAAGGTAATATATCCCTTATTATATCCTTCTTATTTATATGGCTAATTATATGAAATTGTTTATTATAATTAGTTTATTAAAACTTCAAGAAATTAAGGAAGACTCTTATGACATGAGTAACCAGTACAAAAGGATTTTAAAATATTTATATTCTGTTATTCCTAAGACAAATTTTCTATGCAAAAATAAATTTTTGGTTGTCAAAATAAGAAAAGAAGTCGGTTGAAATTAGGTGGTCCTAGTTTGCTTGTGATCCAGTATCAAAATATTATAAACTAGCGACTCACCCTCGTTTCGCTTCGGGTTCGTCCCTAGACAAAAACAAATCTATTCCACGGGAACCGTACATTTTTCCGGGATGATTTTATAGCCTATAACCATCATCAGTTAACGGGCTATCTAATGCAAAAAGAATTTTTCAAATCAGATTATTAGTTCCTGAGATTAGCGCGTTCAACCAAACAAAGAAACAAACTCTTTACCTTTATAATATTAATATTAATATAGATATAAAAATCATATTTGTATTTATTTTATTTTTTATATACGTGTGTTTTTTTTTAATAACAGGAAGCTAAAGAAGGCGCGATGCGTGATCGTAAGAGATACCAATTCGAAGTCGATAGAATCAAGGAAGCAGTACGCGCTAAGAATCTTGCCCGAAGAGGTGTACAGGCACAAATCGGTAAGTGCAGCCGTGCTTATATTATAATAAATTAATTTTTATGATCCTCATTTTTTCTATTTAAAGCTACTAGTTGATGGTTCAACTTGGAAAAATATACAATTATAAACAGGCCCGTGCCTGATGTTTAGATAAAAATGTCTAATATAAAAAATAATTGGTATAAGCACACATTCATATGAAGCTTATATTTCTATCTCTATAAGGAAAATTGCAGACAGGTTCTTGGAAATCGCCGTAAGAGATAATATCGTAAAGCTTAAACCGCTGTATAACCAACCATACAAGCATAAAATTATCATTGCTTATATATATATATATATATATATATATATATATATATATATATATATATATATATATATATATCCTTATATAGTCTGAAAGTACTAACCTAATTCCTATGTTCTGTCGATATATAATATGTATTTAAAACAATAATAATAATGTGTAATTCCCAGCGAAACCGATCCGCGCGGGCGGCGGGCACCTGGTGGGCGGCGGCGCGGTGGGCGTGGTGCGGCCCGCCAACGCGCCCGCGCAGGACATCAAGCGGAAATCCATCATCGTTGGTGCGCGCGGTACGTTATTTCTATACATTATTTGTATAGAAATATGTATGTAAAATTGTGTATTGTACTAGTAACTTAACCTTGCTTTTCTCGGATGCGTGCCTAGATGTGTTACTCCAGATCATACGTCTGTGTACTAAATTTTATTAAAATCCGTCCAGCCGTTTCAGCGGTAAGGAACAACAAAGGCACATAATATAAACTTTTGTATATATAATATTAGTCCAATTGTGAAATTCAAATAAGCCTTTTTTACCTAAGGCTCCATTTGCATAATGGGTATGTCAGTAAAAAGTAAGCTATGTTTTAATATTCCATTTTGAAATACACTAAATTCTCTAGATCTGTTACAGCGTGAAGAAGTAAATAAAAACACACATTTCACCATAAAATTTTAATGTTATATACCTGCAAATAATTTATACATGTAAGTTAATTAAAAACAGAAAATTAATACTTACGTAAAAATTAATGCAGATTAAAATATTCCATTGAAATTGTGGGATATATATTTTTTAAATGTATTTTTCTTTTGTTTTACAGATGAAAGTTGAAGAGATAGCCGTTATGTCATAGAGAATCTAAATGAAACTTCATAGATGTATCTAGAATAAGGCGGCAAAAAATCATTCTTGGAAAATATATCCATAATATAATTCTACTTATGTGTTTATGAAAAGCCTAATATAAGCTACAACAAAATAATAAAAAAAAATAAAGTAGTTCTCTTAGGCTTAACGTTTCGAGCTGTCTAATCTTAAAGTCAATAAGTGCACATGTATTTAAAAAGGTTTATAGCTTCTAGCGATCTTTATCGTTCTGTCTGTGTCTATACTAGTTCGCTATGTTGATAAAAGAATTAAAAGTTTGACGTGTTATGTATAGGCACAGGCTTATGTCCTTTACTGATTAGTCTTTAGATTGTCCAAGGAAAAGTATTATTTCGTTCAGATTCAAAATTCTATCCTTAATGTCGCTTCCCACTCTAGATCAGATATATAAAATATTTTTATTAAAATGACAAGTATTAAATTTAGTTTTGAATGTAAAAACTACCGCAATATTGTGCTAAACTCGATGTCTCGACGCTGTCCGCGCGGAAGAAATGGCTCACAGTGACAAAAGGTATATAGAATCGTCAGTACAAAATTACCGAGCCAGTTACCAGTACGTTCGCGATAGGACCGGGAGCGCCGCCATTTCTTCCGTCGGACAACACTCTAGATGCAATACGTCTGTATGTTTAAGAATATGCCGTGAGTTACTCGCCAACTTGCATATGCGGCAGCATATAGCACAAATGAAAAATCTTTAAAATATCACGTTTAACCTCACGGTCGCCGCATCGCAGTGAGGCGGCGAATGCATAACGGAGTGCGTCTTCAATGTGTAGTTATAGTGTAAGCTTCTTTTAACATATATTTTTATATATTGTGATAAGAGTCGTTATGCCGACGTGAGCATTTAGCGAAATGGCGCGAGTGGGCGGGAGCGTGGCATAACGGGCATTGGTCTCCGAGCGCGTCCTGGGCGACTTGCTGCAGCGAGCAAGTTCTAAGCCTCTAGGCACCGTCTGCGCCAGATGGATTTACGAAATTTTAGTGGGTGGTTTTTATATTCTACTGCAGAATATGAAAATCTCTATCAACTAATATACATATTGCCTGGTAATAGTAACTAACAATAACCAATGCTTTGTCTTGATTCTAATACAATATTCGTGAAATATGAACCCTTCGTTATATAGTGTAACGGCATAGGTTATCCCTCTCGTCACGTTTACTTTGGCCGATCGTAACTGCGTCGTGTTCACGCTGGTTTTGAGCTGTGATGTTTTAGTGAAGACCCGGTCGCGCTTTCACACTCGTGTAATCGTAGTCACTAATAGTCGAGTCGAAGGCTCGTTTCCGAATAGCACATTCACGCTATTTTTGCCCATTACTGACCGTTCCCTAGGCTTATAGTTTTTTTTTACTTGGATAGTATTTGACTTAGATGCCTTCGATTTGGTTAAAGTTCTCTATTTGCTTTTAAGATGCATTAGCTTCATAGTAGATCTGCAACTTATGTAAGTACTTATGAAATAATCACGTTAGAAAACTAACCAGTGCGGGCCCCATCGACTTTGACGCCGCACCGAGCCGGCCCGCGCTGCGTCCTGCGAGGAGTTATGGAACTATGGTCGACACATGTTTCAGAAAACCAAAGATAAATCACACCTTTTAGATTTATTATTCGAGATTATTTTATTACCAACTGAAATTTAATATAAGCCCCGATCGATTCAACGGTTCCAAAGCTCCTGCGAATGTTGCAATAAATTTGTATCATTAGGTGTAAAGTTGTAGTAAATTATTTCATACTTAAGTTAGATACATGATTTTATTATTTTTATTTATTATACTACATAAACTTTTTGCGTTTTTTTTTCACTTTTGAAGTGTAAAACGCTTTTTACATACCTCTATTTACAACATTTTATAATCATGATCAAATGCATATTTTTCATTACAAATTGGGAGACGCCTGCAAAGATGCATTCCGAGTGGAAGACAGTTGGTATCTTGTTTATCGATAAGTTACTTCCTTCGTTGTGTATGTAGACAAATAAGAGGCTATCCTCGGTTTCACTCATGCCTGTTGCATAGATAGCTCAAAGTGACCGGGCGCGTGCGACCAACCGACAGGCTTGCCTTTGCACCAAGTGATTTAGTTTGTATTGACATCTTTTGTACGATGTATTTAATATATAGAAAATTCTCAAAACGAGCGTTTTCTTGATTTTTATTTATTATAAAAATAAAATTATGAATTTAATTTGCTACAGCGTCTTTCATTTGCCTACATGGTATACTCTAACATACATATATTCATACTCGTAATGTAGCTGTACGTTACGTGACTAAGCAACCACACAAATGCAGGTGTTTACTGATAAAAATAAGTCTTTGAAAGATAATAATGAATATTATTTCTTGAATATATTTCTGTAATTTATCAATCGCTTTAACGCAAAACAAATAAAACGAAAGATTCCATTTGAAATTATTATTCGTATATTTCTTAACTGTATGAAAGTTACATGCTTATATTATTGTTGTACATATTTTCGTAGTAAATTATTTTACATCACGAACTAAAGCTTATTTCATATAAGGCTACAATCGTGATATGATGTTCGAAAATGACCAACAAAATATACAAGATTATTTTGAGTATCAATATTATATTCATCCCTTTTCAATTACAAAGGATTGTATAACTTAGCCAAATTTTAAACAATATATAATTTACGATTTTTGCATTCAAATAAAGTGATAAAGGATTGGGACACAAAGATGTAAATAAATTAATAATTAACATGCATTCTTAGCAAAGTATTTTGGTAACTCAGTGCTTAAGAATAAAAGCTTTTTAACTATGTAATAAATAATACTACATAATACACATAATAAAAGTTAATATATTCTCTTATATAAAATAAAACCTTAACGTATTTGCGAATAAAATAATGATCCGTGTCAATTGTATTAAAATTACATAAAAGGTAAAAAATATTGTTTCCTCAACATCTCTGCTACAACAAGTGATTTTATCTTAATATATACGTAATTTTTTTTAAACATGAAATTGAAACATTTTTTGTAGATTTTACTAATTGCTTTTGTTAAATTCTGTAATTCCGACTTTGATATCAACATTTTACTATTAAGTATTATATTAGCAAATAATGATTTTTGAAAATCAGAATTGGACACGGAGAAAGCAATTTTACAACTAATTATATCACAGATTCTATAAATTACAGAAATTATAATACATTATGTATAATACATAACAAAAAATGTTTACACCTCTCTTACAACATGATATAACATGTTTAAATATAATATAATAATTCTTCACATAATTAATAATATTACCTATGGTAATCTTGAAAGTTTAAAACATTTTATAAATTCTATGATTTCTGTGATTAATGATTTTATATGAATTTGGAACAAAGTTAGGGAGGCGGGAGCATTTTCCATACAAATCAGTTTCTTAATACAACTTACAATCTTTAACAGAACATACAAATTATAAAATTTTAAAGCTACTTTTTCTTAAGACATAA
The DNA here is from genome assembly GCA_033884665.1 of Argynnis bischoffii washingtonia. Classification (NCBI taxonomy): domain Eukaryota; kingdom Metazoa; phylum Arthropoda; class Insecta; order Lepidoptera; family Nymphalidae; genus Argynnis; species Argynnis bischoffii. Next base: position 9,600,957 of record CM066616.1, on the reverse strand, counting down.
TTTGCTTACGTAAGTTATTGTTGGGGGGTAAACTATTCCAAAGTCGCTGCCTACCGCTCGACATAACAGTACATTCTAGATATGAATTTCTAAACTTTACACGGACATTATCGCGGTCATCTTGTGAAGAGTAACAAGACTTACTTATTTTTACTGCAAGCAATATATTTGTTTTATAATTTATTAAATAACGTCGAAGTATTTCTACAATGACATAACTGCTTAAAATGGATATTTTTGAAATTTAAACGTTAAAATGAGGAGAAATATATTTCTGATGCGATATTAAAAAAAAATGCAGCCGGGGCAGGCTGCTAGAATGTAACTGAGGTAAAACCAACACTAAAAACTACGATGGTATGAAGTGAAATTATTTGTACCTAATATCTGATACTAATTTATTGCGTTAATAGAGTTAAATTGTCTCTACATTCTGTATTAGTTTTATAAATATTACTATCAAAATATAGATATTAACATTTTTTTATTAAATAAATACTAACATCAAAGTGCATCGAAAGTAGATGTGGAGTCGTTTGATTGTTGACGTGTTAGTGTAGGATTAAAGCCATTTTCATTTGTGGTCGACGATGTTCTGAAACAAAATTATAAACTATTTAAATGTTAATTTTTCATTGAATAATTAGATATTAACTTTTCAAAATAAAAATAAATTAAATAAAAACTACAACTGTAATGGTTAGTGGTTCCTTTGGCTTATTGTAGTCATTTCTCAAAAATTTTTTCATAAATTTTAACCTATATAGATTTTTTTCGATTTTAATTTACACCAGGGACAAAATATAGAGTACTCCACTAGCTGATGTTACATAAACAATGTTGGTTTTGCATCGTACTTATCTCAGTCCCGCTAAATTGTGACAAAATTTTCGATAAAAAAATAAAGCAGTAGGGAAGTTAAGATCGGTGGTGTTACACCTCTTTCTCAGACAACTTTCATCGCGTCACTCTTTTAATCACCGGTACAATGAAAGTATAAGGAATAAGTACACGCGAGTTAAGTGACTATCATACAAACATACAACATTCTAAAATAAATTTAAAACACCAATTTCTTGTTTTTCCTCTGCTACAACAGAGAGAGAGAGAGAGAGAGTTAAAATAGAACTTCTTAAATTTGAACAGTCGAATTATTTACACCGAGTAGATAACTTAGGATAAATTGAAGTAAAAGATTTGACTTGGCTTGTTTTTACCAGTAAACCAAATTTTTAGAAGAGTGAGACATGTTGACCTTACAATATAAAAACAGTAACTTGCGCATAGCATAAAGAAGATATAATTGATTAGCTAAATACAAGATAACTTGTATGTAAATGATTTTAAATGTACTACTGATGCATATTCATCTTCGTTTGACAGAAATTTATAATACCAGTGACGTTGATGACGGAAGGTTTGGTAGAATTTACGACCTTATGCTTATCTACTAATTTAAAAAAATAATACCTTTCATGATGGAACCTATTCTCTTGTGAAAAAAAAGGTTTTGCTATTACTATGATTGCTATTATATTTCGAAAGGCGCTACGTGTTAAACTCTTGCTATAATATTTTGGAAGGCGCAAGGTGTTAATAAAAATTAATTGAATAATATTTTAAATCGTAAGAATTCACTGTTTTTGGATTTTTTCCTTTGTATACACCCAATTACCCATCTGGACACCAAATTTCAACTTTCTAGGTCACCTGTAAGTGGTTTAGGTTTTACTACTATATTTCAGTCAGTTAGTGATAAAAATACCAATTTTTATACTTTAATATCTCATAACCGTTTAAGCTGTATTTATAAAAAGTAAGGGTTCTATTTTATCTAAGGGGATTTATTAAATGAACGAAATTTCATGTGTTTATGTTAAATAGATTTTGAGTTATTAAGAGGTCAAAAGTGGCTCCAAATGGTTCATGTAAAATAAAACTTATCCTAATATATTATAAAATTGAATTAAGTGAGTGATCAGTTTACCCAAAGAAGGGCAGCAGTGTGACGAGCGCGGCGCGACTTGTGCAGTCGCGCAGCTCGGGCAATGCCAGCAGCACGTGGCGCAAGTACGCCTGCAACGCCACGCGCCGCTGTTCCACCACGCGCGCGTCCTGTACACATGCATATGACACTCATGATTGGTCACCTGCGCAGTTGGTTGTTAGTCTTAAAAAGATTAGCAGCCGTGGCCGAAATCGGTCACATCAAGACTGTCAAAACGCGATTTTACCATACATTTTTATGAAAATTTATGACGTCACTTATTTGGCAACTCTTTTTAAATTGAGTGACTTTTTGTCGATTTTAAAGTAACTATAGTATTTTCAATGCAGGATTATAGGATAATGCGGGTGACACTTGTCAATCATTTGAATTGGAACTGTTTAGGCTTTGCTTTGCTTATTTATGATAACATGGGGACGGGCCGGGGTCTGGATGGTGGTTACATCAGCAATATTTATTTACTTTTTTGGATTTTCTGCAAAATGTAGCAATTTAGATTTGTCAAATCAATTTTAATCAATGTGTTCAGAACACACATGACAACCCTACTTGTCTATGCTCGAAAGCATATTCAGAGTATTCAGTAAATAAGTGGTTAATAATTACTAAAATGCTTACTTAATACTTCAATAGCCCTTTTTTAACTTCCGATGCAAAAAGAGGGGTGTTATAAGTTTGAGATGTCTGTGTGTCTTGTGTATCTGTCTGTAGCATCGTAGCTCCTAAACGAATGGACCGATTTTGATGCGATTTTTTTGTTTGAAAGCTGACGTGTCGAGATAGTTCTTAGCTATAATTTATGACGATCTATTCAGGCGTTCATGATTATCACTCATCAGCTCATTTCCTACTTGACAAAAGAGACTGACTAACATTCACAGATCCGATTGATTTGAAATTTGGTGTACTGTTACTTCAGTGGTACTTTCAAGACATACTAACCGGGGATGATGCTATAGCATTAAAATAGTCTGCGAGATCCTAAATACCTCAGAAATTTACAGAAGATAAAGCATGTTTGAGGCTCATAAGGATAGTCTCAATGAAAGTTATCTAATAGAATTAGTGACCACGAATAATAAAAAAAAAAAATGATTTAAAAACAAAATTAAAATTTTTAAGTAACTCCTGCACAAAAATCACTCTAAAAAGTAAAAAAAATAAAATTTCTCTTTTGGCTTTTAACTTCATTATTTTTATTTTACTAGTTAGATTTTAGTTTTTTTGTGTCAGGCTTTGACACAATAAAAAACCCCTGACAAAAAAAAAAAATTTTTTATTGTTAACAAAAAATTGTGTATTTTTGAACACATGTTACACTTTAATTATCGATAAATAGTATTTTATAAAACAAAACAAACTTACTCGTTTTCGTAGTGTCTTTTTAGGCGGAAATTTATAATTAGCAATATCAGGATGACATTTTTTGAGTTGAGAATGTAGCTCATAAAACTTTGCATATCTATGGTAAACATTCCATTCCTCTTGACCAATTTTAAGAAATATCTGTTCACAAAATAATGTGTGAAAATATCATATTGTTTAATAAAAAAAAAAACATTTTTAGTAGCATAATTTTCACTTCATTTTTAATCGTTAGACAATAAATAGCATTATTGTAACCGATATTAAAGCTATTTGTCTGAAATTTCATTAGTTTATAAAATACTTTAGCAATTTAGTTTTGAAAATATAACAATTATATATTATATAACATTTTTTTTTTTGAATTAACTACATTAAGGAACTATCAACATTGCTTACCTGATATACATGGTAAGACTGTGTTTTCTTTCCAACCAAGAAAGCACTTGGAATGTGAGCTTTAACATTTGATTCTGGAAAATCTAGAATCTCTAAGCCTGAACTCTCTAAATCTTGCAGACGCTTTTGTAAATGTTGATTAAATTCCATAAGCTCTGCATGCATTTCAGCTACCTACAATTTTTTTATTATGTATAAAAATTAAAAATGTTGATATACCAGTATAAATTTTAAAAGAGTATTTTATATAAACATGTACAGAAAATTAAATATAAAAATATTTTCTAACCTGCACTAACTTCTTCTCATATTGGCTGATCTCATCTTGGCTATTACTATTTTTTAAAGCTTTACCCATTTCTACTGCTGACATATAGTTTCGTAATTGTTCTTTTAATCTATCATTTTCTCTGAAAAACCATTGAAGGATGTATTCAATTCAGTAGAGTAAAATTTACAATTTATTTTTCTAATTATATATTACACTTACTTGCTTAAATCTAAAACAAGTTTCTCTAACTTATAAATTTTCTCTTTACTTATTGCTTCAATCTGATTGTACCTTAGTTGTAAATTAATAAACTCTTTTTCTCTATTTTCTAAAACGGAATTAATACTTTTATCATCAGGAGCAGCTTCATCCTCAGTAAAACAGAGCTCCAAACATGATGTACTTCCGTCTATACTTCCCGCAACTTCTTCACTATCACTCTCAGATATTTTTAAACAATTGACACTCAGATCTGACATATCATCTTTAGAAATATTGTTTTTATCTATGCTATTTTGAGAACTATAGAATATTTCTTTGGCACTTTCAGATAATTTTGACAGTATTTGCAAAGGATTCTCTATAGCTTTAACACTGTCTGGAAAGAAATGCCGTATACCACTTTTGCTGTCTGAGCTTGTTGGTTCACTAGTGGAAACAGTTTTTGGGGTTGTTTTAGGATCTGGTGAATTAAGGCAAGTAGCAGGTGCACTGTTCCAAGAAGATTCATTGGAACTTTCTATTGTTTGTACATATTTCCTTTGTTTCATCTCATTTAGTTCTTCTTTTTTATCAAAGGATATAACTTGTCTTAGTGGCTTTTTTTTAGAAGTGCCAGATGTTCTAATTGGAGTAGGCAATGGTATAACAAGCTCAGCTTTATTAATATTGTTCATTTGTTGTGATTCATTCAGTTCTGCTCTATCAATTGATAATGCAAACAAAACAGTTGATAAGCCTGTAATAACAGAAATTAAATACATGGTAATATTAACATAAAAAGAAAAAATCACTAACACAAAACTTATTAAGGCCATCCCTTGAGGAAACGACCTTCAACATTCGGCTCCTTTCTTCCCCACCTCACCTTTAGAAAAGATCGTAATAAATACTAGCGGCATCTATGGAATAATAGTTAAAACAATATTGCATATGTCATAAAACACAGACCATATAATATATAGAGGCGGTAGTGTAATATTCACCGGTGAACCGAAACAGAAATATTTTATTTATTTAGTACCTCGGCTAGATCAAAATGACATAATATTTATGTTCAAACAATATTTGTCATTAGAGAATGTACTCTACTATAAAATGTTGAGATGGAAAAATTAAATAAAACTATAGATAGTTATAATATTTTTATGCAACGAAAAATAGCCAAATTACAGTAATGCCGGTACTGACCAGGCGTTCTTTGAACATTACTGCTATTTAATGTAATAAAATTATTTTATAATATTATTTATTGTATATGTACGAGGGTGCGTTTTTAAGTTGAAGTTTTTAAGTCTCGAAATGAGAGGGTTGTAGGGAGGTGATTAGGCTCATTAGAATCATAACGTGTTCAGAGACTCATAATTAGTATAAATACGAGGTTTCATTGTTATTAGACTAATAATCTTTGAGTTATCGTCAATCAAGCAATATAATCGGGAGTGAAAAGTGAAATATGGAAAAAATCGAATATCATGCCGTTATAAAATTCCTTACCGAGCAAGAAAAATCAGTTGCGATCATAATGAATGAGATGTTATTGGTTTGCGGCGACTCTTGTCCAGGAAAAACCATGGTGTACAAGTGGCACAGTTTATTTAAACAAGGAAGGAAATCCCTTGAAGACGACCCGAAACCGGGCAGGAGCATCGAGGTGACCACGCCAGAACTTATCCAAAAAGTTGAAAAAATTATACTCGACGATGCTCGATTAAAGAAGAAACAACTCGCAGAAATGGTTGGAGTATCCGATACACCCATTTTTAAAATTCTGCACGATCATCTTGGCATGACTAAGGTCAGCAGAAGATGGATGCCGAGAATGCTTACGCCGCCACAAAAACAACAGCGCGTAGAGTGTTCACGTGCATTTTTGTACCTCTGTAATGAAGACAAGGATGCTGTATTTTGTCGAATTGTTACTGGAGACGAAACTTGGGTTCATCATTATGAACCTGAGTCGAAACAAGACTATGCAGTAGCGTAAAAAAGGCACAGCACCTCCCAAGAAGCTTAAGGTGTCATAGTCAGCAGGGAAACTCATGGCAACGGTCTTTTTGGACTCGGAAGGAATATTATTGATCGATTATAAAGATAAAGGTGTTTCTATAACCGGAGAATACTTGGTCGTTGGCTGCCCTGCATAAGGTGGGCTTCGATATTTTGAATCACCCACCCTACAGTCCAGACCTGACCCCGAGTGATTATTACCTATATTCAAAGATGAAAAAAGAGCTGTGGGGTAAAAAATTTACCACCGATGATGAAGTCAAGGATGCAGTTTCGGCGGATTTTGAAGATAAAGAGAAAATATTTTTTTGTGAGGGTATAAATAAATAAATTGGAAGATCTGAAAAATGTATCCGTCTTGCAGGTGAATATATTGAAAAGGAAAAATAATTTGGTTTTTTTATTTCCACCCTTTATCCCCCATTCCGCGAACATAAGAACGCTCCCTCGTATAATATTTAATTTATTTATTGTGTAATATTATTTATGTCACTTCTATTGCATGTACTAAAGCTACAAGCATTCTTTTTCATAAACGAAACGTCATAAGAGCCGGATGTGAACGCGAACGACGCGGGTACCCTGAACGAAAGGCGGCTGCCGACTGCCACCCGGCCTCTGCGCAGTATCTCACTCGAAAATTTTCTTATAATTTCTGAATATTGGTCCAAAACAAAATTGAAATTGATTTAAAAAAAAATATTAAACGTGTAAAATATGAATCGAATGGTGTTAACCATACTTAATATTATAAAGCTGAAGAGTGTGTGTTTGGTTGAACGCGCTAATCTCAGGAACTACTGGTTGGAATTGAAAAATTCTTTTTGTGTTGGATATTAAATTTATCGAGGAAGATTTAGGATATATAACATCACGCTACGACCAATAGGAGCGGAGCATAAATGAAAAATTTTGCAAAAACGGGAAAAAATGATTCCTTTTGAGAGCTTTCGTTGTGTGCGCTGCGTAAATGGTTAAAGTTACGCAAAAATCGTGTATGACGGATTGTTCCTCTTTAAAAGTTCTAAAAAAAGTCTGTGACAGCATATGTCTATCTTTTAAGGTTGACTCAATATAACCCTTTTTATGGTAATCAAATTAGTTCTAAAATAATGCGTTACTTCCGAAGGTGTTTTTATAAACATGATATTAATCCTTAACTGCCTCGGTGGTGTAGTGGCTAGCATGTACGGCTGCACATCCTGAGGTCCTGAGTTCGAGTCCCGGGTCGGGCCAAGTTTAGTTATCGAGTCTTTCTGTATAGTAAGCCTCAGTAACAGCCCGGAGTTGGGAAGTTGGCGGTGTTTCACCCCCGTGGCTCGGAGAGCACGTAAAGCCGTCGGTCCTGCGACTTAACTCTCACCGGTCGTGTCGAGTAGTCGTCCCACCGGAGTATAAGTGTGACAGGAATAGAGATTGCACTTGTGTCTGCGCGTACACTTGTGCACTATAATATCTCCTCTGCAGTTGGCTAGTCTCAATGAGATTGGCCGCCGTGGCCGGAATCGATCAGGAGGGCATTATTAATATTATTATTATTAATCCTTATCCAAATAAATATTCATCAATATTCAAGTATTTAATTTTGAACAAAATTGCCCTTGACATCATTTGATTTCAATGAATATCTTAGGAGATATCATAATTTTAAAATATACATATTTAACTTTACGCGGACTATAGGTGAGCGCGCTCTCAGCCCGATGCAAGGCGAGGGTCTTCCCCCTCACGACCACCCCGGTCGTGAGGGGGAAGGCGCTAGCCGCCGCCCGGTAGCTCTGCGAGCAAAGTCACTATTCCACGCGGACGAAGTCGCGGGTAAAAACTAGTGAGTTGTAAATTCATATGTAGATGCAAAGAATATGAAAAAAAAATCATGATTATAGCAATATTTTAGGATTTTATTTCTTTAGTAGTGATGACCAAAAAACTATATAAATCGTGTAATATGACCGCAAAATGTTAAGATAGATATAATATTTTTTTATTTTGTTTGTATACTAACACAAACGCTTCTTAATATCTTCGTAAAATGCGTTTTGCGCAGATTTGGTAGGGGATTACCCTTAATATAGATAACTTTACCTGAGGCCATGCCAGGAAGTAAATTTGCTTCTGGACTCCGAATAAATGCACCTTCATCATAGTATTCTATTGCAAGTCCATGACTAATCCAGCTTTGCAAATATCTAGTGTTTACAAGAACATATTAAATTAACAAATAAGATAAACATATGAATTACATGCAACATACAAATAATATTTACCTCTCTAAAGATCTTTCATTTAAAGAAGCTCTCAAAAAAGCTCTGAAGTAACCCAAAGGAGTGTTTATATTGGACAAAATTTTAAATCTTTCTTTCTCGTGTTTTGTAAGATGAAGACAAGTATAACTCCATAATGAATTACCTTAAAAATTAAAGATGTTATTGCCCATATTATTATTTTATATTACGAGCAAAGAAGGAAATATAAACATTATTTTTTGCTATTCTTCTTTGCCAATCCAATAGAATAAAAAAATAATTACATACCAACATTGATTATATTAAAAGTGAAATTAAGTCCAGCTGAAACAAAGTTTTGTATAGTTGAATTTGAAAGATTTGTCTTGAGTCCATGACTGAGAAGCTTTTCCCATTTTTCACATAAATGTACTATTCTGAAAATTTAACATAACCAGTAACATCATAGTCATATTCCAAAATAAATTATGTTTCTTTATTAAGCTAATTGGATAAGAGTATTTTATTGAAAATTAAACATAGAAAAAATATTGCTAAGCAAATCATACCTTATATCATCTTCTGTTGCCAATTCAGATTTTCCTCCAAACCGATTTTGGCAATTTTCAACACATGATTGTAGTTCACGAAGTACTGTTTTGCCCGTGTCTATTCGTTTCTTTACATCCTCTTTATTATCTATTGCATTTGCTATGGTATTTAAAAGTTTATTATTCTGAAATTTTAAAAAACTATTATAGAATAGTTAGTTTTTAAGCAAAGATGTTCTCTTAAAAAATACAACACAATATACAAAGTGTACCTCCTCTATCCTCATATTTAAGCAATTGTAACAATTATATTTAACTTCTACATGTTTTAAGGTACCTAATCAACAATTATTATACTTACCATTATTCATTTAAATGTAATTATTGCTTAACCTTAAACAATTTTTAAAGTAGTATAAATACAAATTTTTCTTATGTCTCTTTTAATTTTTCATGAGAAACATGAAAAAAAACATTAATTTAATTTCATTTCACCAATTTCTTATATGTCAAATTGGAATTCTGAGTTTTAACTGTCGCTGTTTGTCAATACAGAGCATAGACGAAAGATATCTTGTAAGTCGGACTGACATCTAACCACAGGGAATGTTTCCAGTTTTATTTGTCATCCATGGTTTCCAGATTCTCATTTCTCATAATGTAAACTATTTATCTATGATTTTTAGGCTTAGGCCGGCTGCACATGTACGGTTTCCTGATTCGGTTTCCTGAATAGGGTTCCTGATTCAGAATTCCGTAAGACTAGCGCACACGTTAGATTTTTTATATTAGGAATTGTAACACTGCCAGTAGGTAGAGTAGGGATGTTGGCAGTGAAATAAAATATCGATATATTGATTTTGACGTGTTTTTAAATTTGGTGTTTTTTTTTTTTACATAAAATGTCATTTTTAAATTAATTTATATAATATTAACGTAGAGAAAAATACATGCTACACTAATCCTGTATTTTATATACATATTAAAATGAAACTATCACTCACCCTCGCTCCGCACGGGTTCATCCCTAGTTAAGTTATAATGTTAATTATAGATTTCTCAGAGATGAGCTATTTTCCCGCAATAAAAAGTATCCTTTATGTTGATCCGGTTAACCAGCTATTATCGTATTAAATCTTATCAAAATCTGTCCAGTAGTTTTCTCGTGATGCGGTCACAGACAGACAGACAAATATTTTAAAACTTTAGATTTGGCCTCTGTATCCATAATAATGACTATTGCAATAAGATTTTCCAAAAAATATTTAATGTACAGGTTTGATTCGGTTAAAATTTTATTATATGTATAGATAAAAAATATTACACATTACATATTGTCATCCATACTACATATATATAGGCTATACTATAGTCTCCTTAATCTGTGGGCAATACTGTGATAGCCTGTATAATATTAGTTCATTCAGCATGTCTTTAAAGTTTGTGGTTCATTCGTTCATTTGCTCTTTAGTATTTCCGAATCCCGTTTCGTCATAATAACAAAATGGCGACTAAGCTTCAAACTCTACAAAGTTTGTAGTGCTGAGTGGCATTTTACTTTACAATTTTTCTTGCACCAAATTTCATAGTTTTTGTACATTTGTTAAATAAAGTATTTAATTGTTCAACATTTTATAAATTCATTAAATTAATCAAGCTGTTACATACCTTACACCGTTTCGTGATCCTTTGGCTTCGAAAAGTGAAATTGTATAATTGTACCATGAGTAATTACGAAGATGATCAAAGTGAGGATGGCGAATTAGCACGCAGCCCTGTACAAGACGAAATGGACTTTAGGTAAGTGTATGCAAATATATTTTTTTTTCCTAATTTACTTACAAATTATGTGTATTTAACAAAACGTTAGTCAGGTTATATTGATCCAGTGATTGCGCATTGAATATCTATACTTTTAATTAATTACTTAATTATTATGTTAAATTTTAGTCTATCTGACGATGATCGAGATAATGCTGATTCCCTAGTAATAAAACCTCCTCAAGCCGTGATTCGATCTCATCGAGACAAAAGAAGCCATAAACGTTCTGCCAAAGACAGATATAAGGAAACTACGCGAAAAGAGAAAAAACATCTTTACAGGTTAATTTTAATATTTTATGTACAATAGAGAGAAAACTTTATATTTCTTTTATTTTATTAATAATAATCATATTATTTAAGGTCTGACTCATAGCTCTGGGGATGTACAACAAAATATTTATTTTTTCAACAGGGAACGTGATAAATCGGATAAACAACAGCAAAAACGTGAATTTAGTAAAGCTTTAGAACGTGATGATTTACCTAAAGATTATTATAGAGATAAGCAATATTACCGAGAGAAGGAAGTTTATCGCGAAAAAGATGTGCGGGAAAAAGAAATTTACAGGGAAAGAGATATTAGGGATAAGGATATTTATAGGGAGAAAGAAATATACCGGGAAAAAGATCCTTATAGAGAGAGGGAACATTATAGGGAACGTGAAGTGTACAGAGATCCATCTTATAGAGAAAGTGGTAGACCTAAGGAAGCTTATAGGGAAAAGGAAGTCTATAAAGAGAAAGATGTACAAAGGGAGCGAGAAATGTATGTGAGCCGTGACCGTCAGTATAAATATGCTGATGCTGAAAGAAAACGTTTAGAACCAGATAGAATAGAAAATAGATTAAGGTTGTTAGCTGAGGAAGGGCGAACTACACAAAACAATGAAAAAGAAAATAGAGACAAAACATCTGGTGACAAAGAACTAGAAGATTTAAGAAGTAGACTACTTAGTAAAAGAATTTCAAAAGAGTTACAGAGTCAAGAAACTACTAAAAAGCATTCAGATTATGATAAAGAAAGTAAAAAACATATGGACTATGAAAGGGAAAGAAATTCAGATCGTCATTCATCTCTTGATAAACATCAACAAGAAAGAAGAAAAAGATTATTAGAAGCAGGTAAGATGACATATGTTGTTAAAATATATTACTTTTATTTGATTATTTATGTAGCTTATTTGGTTAACTAATTTAAAGCTATTTGGTTCAAATGTCATTTAAAAGATGTATTTTTTTAAATCTTATTTAGTGTATATGTTTATGTATTAAAACTGACTAATTTGGTTTACTAGAGCGGGAAATGGTTAAAAGGAAACATGAATCCCGAATTGAATTAGAGGCTCGACGTGAAGACCGACGACGTCGTGGAAAAAAGAGATCTGTATCTCCTGAAGAGATTTCTACTAAAAAGAATAAGACTGAGCATTCCCCTCGGTATGGAGATTCAGTTGTAACTGTGTCAGATGCTAGTGATGTGGAGATGAAGAGTAATTCACCTCATTCTGAACCTGAAGAAGGTACAAAAGAATTTATTTTATTTATTCTAAGTTTGTTAAGGATGTAATGTATAAATGTGCTCTGGGAAATAATCACATATTTACTTGCTAGTAAAACTGTAAGGAGTCAAAGTTGTGTGTAGAGAATACATTTATAAGTATTTGTTTGGAATGCAGAATGTAGTTGTTTGGTGTGAATCACTGAATTTGTATTTCCTCAAATAATCTGATTGTTATTTTTAGTGTTTGTAAATTAATGTATGTGTATTATATGTATTATGTCTAAAAAAAAGTGACGTGAAATGACGACACGTTTGGCTCAGTTTGTAGTAACCCTACTTCCATGTTAGCGGTCGCGTTCGAATCCCGCTGGGGGCGTTCATTTGTGTGATGAGCATGAATGTTTGTACTCCAGTCATAGGTGCATGTTTATATGTATAATATGTATGTATTTCAAGCCTTGTAATTTACCTTGGAACTAAATGGCACTGTGTGTTAATGTCCCAGTATATTTATTTATTTTATTTTAATTCTAATAATTTGTTATATATTAACATCTATTGTATCAGATATAAAACATTACGTTACAACCGATTACAGGTGAACACACTAACTCAGATTCAGATGAAAGCACAGAATCTGACTCGGAGTCGGATGCAGATTCTAAATCTGCTGATGAAAATATGGATGTAAAATCAGAAAAAGAAGATGAGAAAGAAACTATAGACGAAGTACATAAATCTAGGCCAAATTCCAAATCTCCAGTTTCACCTAAGTCCAATCACGCCAGTCCATCATCACATGAATCTGTAAGGTAAGAATAATTTTATTACAATTATAAAAAGCTAAATTTAAGATCAACGTTAAGATGCATGTAATTGTAATATTCATAATACAATTTATAAGAACTGTGTTACATTCTGCAAAATAGTGGCCAGTTATTCAGATGTTAGGCAAGTTAGTCAAGATGATGTAGAAGCAAAATTGTCCCATAATATATATAAATGTGAATGTTTAGATGAATGAATGTTTGTTATTTAATCATGACAGACTGGATCTGTATGAAATTTGACACAGAGATACATTATAGTCTAGAAAAATGTACATTTCCTCTGAAATATCCATACTAACCATTAAAACATACCTAGGGATGATCCTGAGCAAAGCGCGGGTGACTCGCTAGTTGTAATATAATTTAATTATAATACACTATTTTAAAATATTGGTTAAAATATTCAGGTATAAGACCTTTTTATTTATTTTTTTAATGTTGGGAAATGCCTTTATGCCATACCACCTGTAGACATACAGATGGTTATGTGAGACTCACTGGCTAGAAAAATCAATACTACCCACTAAAACCCAACAAAACCACCCCCGTCTTAATAGGGCGTCGCAGGATCGCTTACGCACTCACGTACAATGCTCCGGCGACAGGTCTATCTAAGCAGAGCGTAACAACAATGGGGTTGCTCCACAGTCCACAATATCAAAGAAGGACCAGGAGCAACCCGCATGGTATACCGCCTACCGAAGTGGGTCACCTTCCTGTGTGTTTCTTGACTTCGCGCCCGGCTGAACTGCCGGGACGCTAATGAGCCCCTCCCACCACGACAACATGAGCGCACATTGGGGAGGAGGTAAACTAGTTCAAGTCAAAAATATAACAAATTACATCACAAACATTAAAAATTTAAAGGTCACAATCAAGATCAAAAAGCAGAAGCAGATCACATTCATTTTCACCTCCTCCGCCTGGTGAAAATGGCAAAGTTAACACTGAGGAAGAAAAACCTCAAGAAGATGATGAGGAAGCAAAATTAAGAGAAGAGGCTATGAATGCTTTACCACCATATTATCCCGCGTTGCAGGTAATTTTACTTTCTTTTATTTGTCTACAAAACTTTTAAGTACTCAATAAAAAATAACTTATTTCCATTAAACCAATTGTATTTAGCAACAAACAGTACAGTGCATTTAAAATGAACCTTAACTGTTCTTGGAACATCAAATTCTGTGTAAGTCACAAAACACTTTAGCAGTTACTATTAAATATAATAGTTTTAGAATGAGAAATTTAATATTCGGTGTGCTAATGAATTTTAATTTATAGGGATGTCGATCTGTTGAGGAGTTTCAATGTCTCAATAGAATCGAGGAGGGCACATACGGAGTTGTTTACAGAGCGCGCGACAAGACGACCGACGAAATAGTCGCTCTCAAACGACTCAAAATGGAGAAGGAAAAGGAGGGATTTCCTATTACGTCATTGAGAGAAATCAATACTTTGCTCAAGGTAGGCTTACAATTCCGTTTTTTTATTATACTAAGCTCACTTGAGCCATCGTGATGCATCAGTGCACACATTTTGAAGGTATACAAAATTGTTTATTTTTCCTTATATCTCCATGTGCAGCTTCTAGAGCCTTGAGCTGCGTCGCACTCGATGGCTCTCGTGTGAAATATACAAAATTAATGCCTTGTATTTTATTCCTACAGGCCCGGCACCTCTTACCTGAAGAGGGTTGTGCTAGAGGTGTGACCCAATTGCAAGGGTTAACAACTTCGATACACGGGCGGGCCTAAGTATCTTATAAGGAATTTATTCCAGGGGAAAATACTCAAATGCTCCCTCCCTCGAATTTAATATTCATTGAAAAGTAATTTCTTTCTCGTAATAATACCCGAACGTAAGAACATCGAAAGTTTTCTGAAATGGCGATACAAAAGTTATTTTATATATCATCAAGCCTATTAGCAAGAACGTCACCTGTCAACATCAAAAAGGTAACCTTGTAGTGATAAAAGTCGACTAATATTGAGTGGTATACTGAAACGAAACGACATTTTTTAAGTCGTGGTACTTAGTCTTATACATATATTAGTTATTTTAAGAACATGACGATTAGACCAGTAAAATGGTTTTAGTAAAAATAAATTATATTATAATTTCTAATTTAATGCTTTATCAACATTGACAAAATACCAAATGTGATAACATTCCAACTACAACATGATCATTACATTTAATTTTGTTATGATATTGATATCATTTCTATATTTCATCTTATCTAGTGAACTTTGACAAAAAAGTCAAAAAATGTAACAACTTAAAATTAAAAAAAAAAGTATTAATATACGACGTAATTACAAAGCAGCTCAATATCAGCTTTAGTTATTATTTTATGTTGAAGAATTAGAATTAAAGTTAAAATAAGACGTGATCTTAACGTACATTAACATTACTACTTTTTAGTATAGTTATTGAGTATCTAATTACACAGTTTATCTAATAGAATAAATATATAATGATACTAATTCTATGTCCGGCTTGATATATCAGAACATATAATAATACTAGATTTTGGGCTGAAATATTAGTAATCTATAGTCCCTAACGGGGGTTTTAATGATTAATAACAAGCTAAAACTTCACGAGTAGTTCCGTTTTGACGAGACGCCCAAGTGGTAGATACAGTTGTGGATTGAAACGAACATGTCGAAATGGTTATTGTCTTAAATTTATTACTAACAGGTTGTTTAACAATTTAATCTTGATATAATCTAACATAAAACATGGAAAAAATGTTGTACTGCAAAACAGATGGTTTGGATCAAATTGTCCTCTCTTCGAACTTGTTAAAATAACAACACCATGAAGTATGTTAATAACTAGCTGATTTTCATAGTACTTATTAATAAAAATGTATATAATTCAATGGTCACATCGTCCTACAAATAAAATGGTAGGATTTCTCAGTCCTACGCTTGGATACTGTCTCCCGCACGGTGATACTTTATTCATTAATAACGAGCTAATTTTTGTTTCTTTCTTTAAGAAAAAAAAACGGAAGAAATGAATATAAAAAGTAACATATTTTTAAAAATATGTGTTGATTGATATCTATGATAATTTTCTAAATAACACATAATAACATATAATTATTTGACTATTTTTACGTTATTATTGTTTTATATATATTTATTTTGTAATTTACAAGTAAAATTATTGTATAATTTAGGCACGATTTAACTTAAACCAGCTATTTTAAATACTTTTTCTAGTACAATGTTTTTATTGAAAATACATTTACCTTTGTGCTACCTTTGTCTTACAGTTAGTTTAAATGAATTCCTTGCGGAAGACAGTTTCCGAGCGTAGGACTAAAAATCCTACAATTTTATTTGTAGGACAATTTGATCATACAATCAAGCAAATTTTTTTTATAGTAAATACTATGAAAATCAGCCGGTTATAAATCAGTTTTATGACTCTATTTTAAAAAGTTCGGAGAGGGGGACGATTTGATCCAAACCATCTGTTTTGTAGGGCAACATTTTTTTCTAGTTTTATGTTGGACTATCGACTCACCCTCGCTTTGCTCGGGTTCGTCCCTAGGTACGTTTTAACAGTTAGTATGGAATAGATAGTCGTTCGTTGCTCTGTGAAAAACAATAAGAAATCTATCCTACGGGAACCGTTCATTTTTCCGGCGTAAAAAGTAACCTATGTTCTATTCCAGACTATAATCTATCTCTGCGAAATATCATCCAGATACGTGCAGCCGTTCTGGTGTGATTATTTCATATATTATATCATTTAAAATATTAATTTATATTATATAATTTATTATTGTATATTATATATATGACCCGAGTAATAAGTTATCACTACACAAAATTTAATTAAAATCGGCTTTGTGCTTCTAAACAGACAAAATTTTTTATAACTATTGTTTCGGGATCTCTATACACAATACGTTACAGTCATTGCTTTTAAATAATATTTTTCATGTAAAAATTTCGCTAAAATACTGTTTTATAATATGCATAGATAAAAATAGTTATAGCAAATGTACCTTAGGAGATAGATAAAATACTATTGAGTTTTAGATTTACAATTTTCAAGTACATTGTTTTTAAGTATCTCTTAAAGTTTAGTCAGCGTCAGCTGTCTACAGACGACTCGATAGAACCAGTTTTTAGATTTTCCCGCGAGGATGAAAGATATTCTTGCAGTAAAAGGTATCCTAAATGTTGACCCGAGTAATAAGTTATCACTTAACAAAATTTTGTTAAAATCGGCTCAGTACTTTTTGCATGAAACACGCACACCCAGAAACCGAGAAACAGACATACCGACAAAAAAAATAATTACTGTTATTCTGTACACAATACGTTACACCCATTGCTTTAAAAAAAAATCATTTAAGATAATCACCATTTCGACATGTTCCGTATCAATCCACAACTGTATTTATCACTTGGGCGTCTCGTTAAAACGAAGCTACTCGTGAAGTTTTAGCTTGTTATTAATCATTAAAAAATCCGTGGTGGACTAGACTAACAGTTTATCCAATAGAAGAAATATAAAGACTACTATTTCTATGTCTAGCAAGATGTGTATATGGGAGCTTATACTATTAGATTCTGGGGTGGTATAATAGTGAAATTGGTACTAGAAGTATAAAACTCAATTCTCTTTCTAAGAGTCTAATTTAAGAGTGTCAAAGTGATTCCAATTATGATATGATAATGATTAATCCAATAATTATATGATAATGATATGATCCAATTATGATTATGATAATTTGTGATGAATAAGATTATTTCAACTTAAACATGATAATAGTAATAGAAAAGTTAATTGATTGAGTTGAGCGATGAATAAATGCTGCTTTTTTTGTCTCTATTCTTGTATGTGTAAGCAATGTCGCTTAAAAAAGTTCCTTTTTAAAGAAGCCGTAATTAAGCAAGAAAAAAAAATTCTTTGTTTGTGATCTTATAGAAATTATAGTCAATATCTAAGTAAATTAAATAAAAAGTCATATCAAGAGATTAAATGTACTATGTAATTATAAAATTTACCATTAAAATGAAACATAAAAATAGCAGGCATTTTCTCAATTATTTTTTCTGGAATTATTTATATGAAGCCACTATGATAAGTGGAGACTATGACAGTCAAAGGGAATTTGTTCTGATCATTCAAGAGTAAATGCGTACAAAATAATTTCTTAAAATATATCAAATAGCAATGTTAAGAAAAAGAATTAGAATAAACAATAATTTTTATAGCCTAATTCGAGTGAGCTCGTAGGAAAATATAGATATGAATTCACATATTTCTAGGATTTTTGGTGTACATAGACATTAGTTTAATAGGCTTGTAGTAATACACCTATACTTCTGGAACCATAACTTAAAAATAATGACATTTTATAATATACTAGTGACTTACTTATCCTCGCTCCGCTCGGGTTCGTCCTTAGTTACGTTTTAACGTTTAGTATAGATTTCTCAGAGATCCTATATGTTAACTCGGATAACCAGCTATGATCATACTACATTTCATCAAAATCTGTCCAGTGGTTTTCTTGTGACGCGTTCCCAGACAGACACAAAAAATCTTAAAACTATAGATTCGGTCTCTGTATCGATAGTAATGATTATTTCAGTAAGATTTTCCAATAAATATTTAATATACAGATTCTAAATAAAACTATCTTTTCGGATTATTTCGCGAATTTATTATGATTTTTGGTTCCCGACGTTTCGATTGCTTTACAGCAATCATGGTCACGGGAGAGACTGAGGAGTCTCTTTTCTTAAATTCGCGAAATAATCCGAAAAGATAGTTTTATTTTGAAATGTCAAATATTCGCGTAAATCTAAGAAAGTATTATACAGATTCTACTCAGTTAGAAGTTTGTTATATGTATGACTTCTGTGCATTAAGAACTATAGTGTCTTTAAACCTTTTTGCAACAGACTAATACCTGTGTAATTTTGTGTCTTATAAATTATTTATATGTAAAAGAAGAATATACCTAAAATTAAAAATATTTACCATTTTGTATTGGAAAAAATAAGTGACTTAAGACTTTTACAAAAAAAATCTCATCTAAATTTTAAATGAACGCCCTGAAAGATGAATATAGTATGATAGGTATGTTATTTTGCTTGCATTTGTTTAAGAGCTCCAATTTTTTTTAAAGTATAAGCAAAAAAAGAAGAAAATATATAATTGCTCATCAGTCCTTTTCCTAATTGTAAGATAGAAAAAATTGCCAAATAATATTCGATATTGTATGAAATCTGATTAAGAGTATGTACTTTGTGTACTGAATACAATGTGATTGATTTGGAAATTTGTTTAGTAAATAGTCTGTAACATCATCCTCAAGTAGTACTGAATAAAATTGTAGATTTTTTGTTACTATTAAAAAAAGGGTTATTATTTATTAATAAATTTAGTGATGATTTTCAGCGTGAGCATTTTTAAATTCCTGCATGACTATTTTTGGACAATATATTTTTTTTAAATATTTTTTTCATTTTTATAATTTTGATTTCTTATGACGTTTGTGTACATTGAAAAATTTATTAGGTTACGAACTTATTAAAAAAAAACGAGTTATTTCGTGATTAATATGAAAAAGCTTATCCTCCATATAAATCGTCATGTTTTTAAAATGTCCTATAATAATATTATAATGGTCTAGAGATATTTTAATTTGATTTTATCAAAAACATAGATATTGAAATATTTCCTTGTGTTAAAAATACAGAAGCGAGGTATGAGTGGGTACTTTTACTTAAATTTTTATCCTCTAATCGGCTAGTCGGCAGGTAATAAATGGGTAAAGTGTGTTTCCTACGATTGCTTCAAGTAAGTTAGCACAAATAGTAATTGCAAACTTTATTAAACCTCTTCAGTCTTCACATACTCTATAAAAGATGTATTTAATACAACTAAATTTACCTTTTATTGAAAGTTCTCCTGACAATGGGTATATCAAAATGTTTGTTTTCTTTTTGATAATAAGCAGACTCCTTCGACCTCTATTTTGAAAATGAGCTGTTTTTTTGTAGAATGTAGACGCTACAAATCTAGCAGTGACTACGATCGTCTACGGGCTGCGACTGGCCGATTAGTGGAAAATAACTCTAAAGGCAGCTACACACGTGTCTAGATGCTCGACAAATATAAACAAGCATGTCTGCAAAAGCATTCCGGATAGCCTTTATAATTATTTTGTGGCTATTCAAACACTACCTCAAACGATCTATGTAGGCATATTTATTAGTTACTTGTGTGACGCTTTTACATCTGCATGAACTAATATTGTGTGAACCTTTTAATTAAAAATAACCTCACTACTTTTAAATTGTGATTAAAAAATATATCGTCATCCCTATTAAAAAAATAAAAATAAGATTTTCATAAATATAAAAATGTACTTTAAAAAATAATTATTGAAAATTTTGTATAATTTAAATATTTAAAATATAGGCTATATCATCGGAAAATATTTAAAATACAGCTGCTATCAAACGGATTAACGTATTTGGCTGAATTTTTCTTCAAAATATAATATTAAACTTTATTATTTAGTCAAATTCGTATTATGTTGATCGTTGTACGATTATTTAAATGATGTTACTTTTGGAAACGGAACCCTTGATACGCGAGTCAAAATCATACATTTGAAAATTATTACTGCCATCAAATTATTACTTACTAGCGACTCACCCTCGCTTCGCTCTGATTCATCCCTAGTTAGCTTCCCACTTTCATCCCCATTTTCACCCCCTTAAGGGATAATTTCTGGGATAAAAAGTATGTCTTTCCCAGGGTCTCAAACTATCTTCTTACCAAATTTCAACTAAATCGGTTCAGTAGATCCAGAGATTACTCCCTACAACCTCAGAAACTCAAACTTTACCTCTATAATATTAGTATAGATAACATAAAAACAAACAGATTGTTTTATTGTAGTTTAAACGCGAGCAAAGCCGCGGGATCTGGTAGTATAATATAAATATCTATTTAAATGATATATTATTTTAGGAGATTTACCCGTGTATAAAGTATAAAGTTTGAGTGATGCGCGGGGTGCTATTTAAATCATATTCAAGCAAGGACGACAGCAAGATTAAAATATATGAGTCAAGGGGGAAAATTTGTTTCGTAGACCATATAAGTAACATGGTTAATATTCTGAGTAGATTAATAAAAAATGAAAGCGGGTAAGAATAGTGGTGGCTTTTTTCAATAGTAACAAGTTCTACTTAATTATAGTATGGAACTTGCTTACCCATGTCAAAACGGAATATCTAAGTAAAGTCTAGCGGCTCCCTGTTAAAATGAATTCTTATTCCCGTTGTGTAGTTTTCTAACCTCTTCCACCTGATATATTTCAGGATCTTTAAAAATTGTAAAAATATAATATGATCGCCATCTTCTAAAATATTCAACTTTAAAAATAATTCAAATCTTTAATCAAAAGTATACATTCACAAAATAATATTCTCACTTTGGACTTTTAATTATAAAAATGAAGTAAATATTATTATATTTTAAAGAAATAAGAAATAAAAAAGAATGGGTAGGTACAATAGTACAAGAAAACTATCATTTAGAAACAGAGATTATGTGGCACATACTCAATACTCATACAAGGAATTAAAAATCTATACTACTGGCTCAGAAAATAATTATTTTTATCTATTATTTAAACATTATAATAAGTAATATTTCAATGTTCGTTGGAAGTTATTGGATTTTAATATCTCTAGACCATTTTGTATTATACATATATAGAGTTTCATAAATTGTGTTTAGTGTGATGACATATTTGTGAATTTTTAATGCTTTATTTTATGCCTTTGATATTTTTAAGTATTTTCAAAATCTCACCGATTTAGGCCGTAAGTCCCATTACGGATGATTTAAAACGTCTATGATCGTAATAAAACAATAGAAGTAAAAGTTTAAACGCGCTTTAACTTCTTCTAAAACCTAATAACTATGTTTTATGTAATTCTATAAAGTTAAAATAAGTTAGTGCTCCTTTAAGAATTTATTTTCATAGTATTTTTCTCGAAATTCAATAGCGAAAAAATTGAAATGGATAAGACTAAAAAAAAATATGCAGTCTCACATTGGGGTCTAGTTTTAATCGTTTCTTTGTAAAGGGAACTATTTGGTACTTGTACATTGTCGTTATAATTTTGGGCGCTATTGTTTATATACTTCTATACAAAAGTAATTGTTATATAAATTGCAAAATCATATATGTGCTCATTTTTCATTTATTAGACTTAGGTACATTTTATGTGAGTGTGTATATGTTATATGTAGATTTTGAAAGTATTATTTATATTATTCTATGAAAGTGTGACCATAGTTGATTATGTTAAAAGTTTAATAATTTTATTATAAAATAAGAAAATTATTAAAAAAAAACGACATTTTGTATTGCCATATCAGAACTAGCGATGTTCATATCTACATTATTTCATGTGGAATATGACAGAGTTATATTACGGCGTTAATTTTAAGATTTTATACTTCAACTTTAAAGGCTTTAATTTTGTGTTTTTATTTACTAGTTTATAACTATTTATTTGTCTATGTATATTTAAATGAATTCTCAAAAATATAAGATAGTGTATGGACTCCATGAAGAGAATTCATAACTTTTTATATAATATTTGAATAACACGATGAAATAATTTATCGTTGTAATTTTTCTTCGTAATATTAAAATGTGCCTAATCAAACTGTCCACTTGCATGATCAACGAGGCTTTCATATATTACGGCCTAGTGTTTGGTACATTGTAACTACATAATTAATTTTGTGAATGTTCCATGTACAGTGAAAAATAAGGTCATTACATATATATTTGTATTATGTCACGACACTCGTATTTTATGTGAAAAACTATAGTTTACATACTTTTTTTATGAATGAGAGAATGATTTTGGTAACTTAATATGTAATGTGATATATTGACTCATTTGTTTATACGAGCTTATATATCAAATGTGTAGAAGAGGAATTTGAAGTTCCGATTTTTAGTTTCCGCACAACTAATTTTTTTTTAAAATTTTATAACACACAGTTGAATATTATTTATTCTTGAAGTGAATCATTGTACATGAGCTATTTATTAATTTTGAGTTACATTTGCCGTGATATATGAAGCTATTTAAAGTCAAATTATTGCAACTATGGTGGGCTTATATAGTGATAAAATTCAATATCTCAGTTTGTAATTTATTTTGTTATTTATATAAAAAATAAATTTTAATTGGACATAAACTGAGATGGGTTTATCGTGAATCATTTATTTCACAGATTTTTAAGAATCATGAAATTCATAAAATTTGTATTGTATAAGATATACAGTAAAATGCAATTAGTCAATCAATAATATATAATATAATAATGAATATATTCACTGATGTTATTAGTTACTGTTTGACTGAAGTGTTTAATATTATATCTATATATATTTTATTTTATTTTAAGTGTAACTTAAGTGACATTTGAGATATGATAATGAATTATAACAATATATCTATAATAAGCATCTTGTCCTGTTTTAGTACACAAACATGGCTAGTTGCTTATTATAGATATATTGTTATATTAAACATTATAAAGTTAATCGTTACACCTACAAAAAGCAAGGAAGTCTTACTTTATTTTGGAAATCGATTCTTTTTAATGGTACATAATAGTAAATAATATTTTTTAAATAATCAAAATGATAGCACATTGTTTAAAACTTTGACTAAAATTTATTGCTCAAAGCAAATTTAAAAGAATATCTGACGTAATTGTAGGTGCAACGACGATGTTTACACAATACAGATTTAATGTAATATAATTTTGGTGATTCTACGAAAACCTCATCTCACATTCTTAGAATTGAAGATCTAAGAAATTCCTTTTTTAAATATGCATTTAAAATGAGTGAAATTAAAAGGCTTTAGAAATACATATAGAATTATTTTGGAACTTTGATATTGAGTTTTATGTATTTGTCGTACCTAATCTCAAATGATTAAAATTGTCTTTATAAGCATTATACATTATTAAAAGCTTACTCATAAACTGTACTCTAATTCCGCGTTTTTACACATTAAATTATTATAAACATTACGTTAATTTTGGTCATTAAAATATTATATTTATTATACACGTCGGTGGTAAAATTGTTATTTTAAATATTCATTATTTACAACGTGGACGATCGTGTCATTTATTACAGTAGTGTTATTTTATTGAATATTGCAACGTATACAAGGGGTTTCGTGAAAGTCATCGCTACGTTTTCTATTGCAACTGTTACCAAGTTGAGGAGTTTATCAAAGTCCCTATTACTAACAAGTCGCACATTCTACTTGCGTGTTGCAGGGCCAGCACCCCAACATCGTGACGGTGCGGGAGATCGTGGTCGGCTCCAACATGGACAAGATATTCATTGTCATGGACTACGTTGAGCACGATTTAAAAAGCCTTATGGAAACTATGAGGGGGAAGAAACAAGTGTTTCTACCGGGTAACTTATCTTATTGTCGCACTAGCAACTCGTCATCGATTTACACTTATATGTATAACTAAAATATGCACTACCTCCATTAATTATTACTTATATATACATTTCATAAACTTAATGCTCTTTGGGTTTTTAAAGTTTTTTTTTTGGATCCTGTGTGGTTCCAAAACCTTTCTCACGATCATCCCACAATGTCTACAAACTTTTTATAAATTCTAAAAGGTTATTTTGTTTATAGGTGAGGTTAAATGTTTAATGACCCAATTACTGAAGGCTGTCCATCATTTACACGACAATTGGATATTACATAGAGATCTCAAGACAAGTAATCTGCTGCTATCACACAAAGGAATTTTAAAGGTACATTTTTCATATAGTTCATTGTTATTAATTATTTTACATTGATCTTTAATAGAAATAATAGTACATTTATAGCGAGTGTGTTCTTTTCAAAAATTAAAGTTTTAATTACAGGTGGGTGATTTTGGTCTTGCAAGAGAATATGGTTCACCTTTGCGCCAATACACGCCCATAGTAGTGACACTGTGGTATCGCGCGCCAGAGCTGCTGCTTTGCTGCAAAGAGTATTCTACACCAATCGATATGTGGAGTGTTGGGTGCATTTTTGCTGAGTTCATCACTATGAACCCACTCTTCCCTGGAAAGTCTGAAGTGGATCAGTTGAACAGAATTTTCAAAGTGAGTTTTGTCAAGTTTTAATTTACGCCTCTTTGTATCGTTTATTTAACTTTGTTAATATCCAAATTATTGAATACATCGTAATTATTACTTAACTTGATCTCAATGTTATAGTTTAGTAGATAGTTATCTAATTACAATGTATTAATAAAAGTTGATGGTCTTTTATTTTTATTTTATAACTAGCGACTCACCCTCGCTCCGCTCGGGTTCGTCCCTAGTTACGTTTTAACGTTTAGTATAGATTTCTCAGAGGAGAGTTTTTCCCACAGTAAAAAGTATCCTATTATGATTAAATAACTAAAATTGCTATTAAAAAATAAGGGTTGATCGTAGAGGGGTGAAAATTTAGGGTTGTAGGTATTTTTGTATGCTGTATCATAAAAAAATTAAAACAAAAAATTTTGTCTGAAAAATAAAAAAAAAAAAATTAGGGGTGGTCCACCCTTAACATTTGGGGGGATGAAAAATAGATGTTGGCCGATTCTCATAGATACCGGATAAGCACAAAAAATTTCATCAAAATCGGTCAAGCCGTTTCGGAGGAGTATGGCAACGAAAACTGTGACACGAGAATTTTATATATATAGACTTACAAGCTTATCACAGTTATTTTAATATAAATTAATTATTAATTTTTAATATGCAAATATTCGTTAGGACCTGGGCACGCCTTCCGAGCTACTATGGCCGGGATACAAGGAGCTTCCTGCGGTACAGAAGATGACGTTTGCAGAACACCCGTCCGGCGGCCTGAGGCAGCGCATCGGCTCAGACCTGCTCTCAGAGACCGGACACTCTTTGCTACAAGGTTTCCTAACATACAACCCTGCCAGAAGATTGACAGCCGATGCTGCATTAGAACATGCATATTTTAAGGTAATTTGTTTTGTGTGATGTATAGCACTATAGCAAATGTGAGTTTCGCTTATTAGATGATGCGCTATTACCAGGCTTTCAATAAAAAAAATAAAAAAATATAGTAAAAAAAATATATGTAGGTAGTTATATTTCTTTTATTTCTATTGTAAATTTTACCACTATTATAAATGCGAAAGTTTTTGTTTCTTCTTTAAGCTGAAACTCCTGGACGGATTTGAATGTCATCTTGGCTAAAGTTAGTAACAAAATTCTTTGAAAGGTGACGCATTTTTATATAATTTAATATTATAAATAAAAAAGGCACCTATGGACGCATTCAGGCGAAGTTAGGTTAAGTCGATGTTAGTAATTTATTTATTTCGTATTAAACAAGATATTTTTATACAGGAGCACCCGGTCGCGATCGAGCCAGCGATGTTCCCCACGTGGCCTGCCAAGTCGGAGGGCAACCGGCGCACCACGCACAGCCCCAAGCCGCCCGCCGGCGGCGCCGCCTACGCGCAGTACGCGCGCGCTGACTCGGACGAGTCGCTCGGCTTCCACGTGCAGAGCCGCTCCCTCAACGTAGCGCCGGGCTTCTCGCTCAAGTTCTAGCGGCGACCGCCCCGCTCGCGGCTGCCATTATACCATGAGAATGTCTGTTGCAAGCCAAACATTTAATCCATAGACCATAGTAACCTCATAGTACTTAAAGTGCTTGAAAAAATGTATATACTAAGATGAGTGAACTAACTCAAACCTAACATATGTTACAAATTGTTTTAAGAATAATCTTATAGGTTATTCTTAAAATAATATGCTACACATGCTAGTTACACTTTTTAATTTCTATTTAAAACAAACTTGACATCTTGTACCGTAAAGAACTATTTAAATACCACGCGTTGCCATGGTAACGAATAAATTAATAATATATACAATATAATGTTTAGAAACGGCTACACTACACTTCTAGGTATATAAATCTTTGCTTGCAACATATGTTTTGTCCAAGAACAAAATCATCGGATTTTTAATGTGAATAAAATTTAATTTTACACCTGAACTCTATGAGTATATAGACTCTTTTTTAAAGTTCGATATATATTAATATTATTTTTATGCTGTCATACTTTTGTGTATAAAATGTATGAAAACGGTACACACAAATAGCAACAGTAATGTGCAGTGGGAATGCCAAACATTTGTATCAACTTTTGTTACTATGTAAGATTCTGAAACGATCTTTGCATACAATTAAAACACGTAAGTAACAGCACCATTATATATAGCAGACATAAAAATATATATACATTCTCGTACAATGTTAAGAATTTTTTTTAATTATTATTTTTGGCATTCCCCTGTCGAAGGACTGAATTGTAGGTTCTACGTACATGCCTATCAAATATATAATTGCGATTACAAAATTGTGTTCATTTCTAACAATATACAAATATTTCAATGTTGGTTAGATTTTTAATGAAATTGTACATATTAAAAATTAATGTACTTTAATTTCTTTGGTGAACATTAGCTCGTACAAATCAATAAAAACCTTTGTCAAAGCTAAATGCGTAGTAATTAATGTACTTATAATAAATAAAGTATTTAAAATCGAAAAAAAATATATAAAAAATGTTAGAGCTAATGCTTACAATTAAAAATTATTTCCAAAAAAAATATATAAATAATAACAACATAAACATGGTCGAGAAACAGTATTTCAGTCTGAAATTTTTGTTATTGACAAACTTTTGAATAAAACTATTTTGATATATTAAAAACAATGTATATCATTTTTAAACTACTACACGTTTATGTAATTAGACAAATGTAAATATTTCGTAAATTTAAATAGAGAAAACTCGAAAGGACTAGTTTTAGAAATAATATGGTACAATATTATATGTTTTGACAAAACTTTATTTTCTTTTATTTTACCAATTAAATTCTTATAGTTACTCAATTGTTCGATATCTAAATAATGATTTTAACGTCCAGCGTCCATCATGTCTTTTGGCAGGGTCAAGAGTGAATTGATAAGATCGCCATTGCGCTTCCATGTTTGATATTTCGTATTAATTAATTCACTCGTTTCTACGAGTATTTTGCTGTCCATATTTCGTTTGTAGGCATTTATCATCGAGTTGATATGTTGAATGTACTGAAACAGAAATATTACTCGTACTTCTCCAAATTTGTAAGCCTATATAATATTTAAATATATAATTACACATGTAACTTTAAACAAATCTTAACAAATATACACATCTTTAAATATCATAAAAAATAACTCATTGATTTTCAATCAACAATTTTCAATTATATCAGTGTCACGCTTACTTAACTAGTTCTAGATAGTTGAATATCGATGAGATAACAGAAAACTAGTTGCGCCATACTAATTACTACCGCATCATTCTATTGTGATTACCTGACACCGCCCACAATATTTGTGTATGTAATTGGACGATACAATAATACTGAACTTTGCCGAGAGGCTTAAAAGATTTAGATATATACTTAGATAAATAGATATAAGCTTTATTGCACACCATAAAAATGCACAAAAGCGAGGTGTCGTGGGACACCCGAAAGGAATGAAGTTTTCTCATAAATAAGGTCGAACTAAAAAGATGAGTTGACGATAATATAGTACCTATTATAATGCAGTCAGAATCATGGATGACAAATAAAGTCAGAATCACATAATCGAGATATGCAAGTCGGAGGGATATCTACCATATAACGACTCGAATAACGTATGAAATATTAAAATCGGTTAAGCCGTGTCGTAATTACGAGGTACTAACATAGGTTCGGAAACACATACATACATACACGTCTAACGCAACTCTCTTTTGGGCTTCACCGTAGTCTGGTAAAAATATAATAGGTGTGATCCAGCGACACTTTTCTTTGTTGTTTCTTTTTTTTAAGGGTGACAGTATGGACACTCGGTAGTCGAAAAGAAAAAATATATTGAAAAGAAGAAAATCAAATAATGCGTTCTTAAATTAAATTTTCGTAATTTAATTGATTTCTGAAAAAATCATCCATTAGGCAATGAGTTTGTATTGGGTACTTACAATTTATAAAGCGCCGTCAGCTGGTGCTGTTAACATTTTATGAGTTACTAGCGACTCACTCGGTCTGCTCGGGTTCGTCCCTACTTACGTTTTAATGTTTAGTATAGATTTCTCAGAGAAGAGATGTTTTCACGCAGTAAAAAGTAGTATATGTGTTAATCCGGAATACCAACTATCATCATACCAAATTTCATCAAAATTCCTATAGTGGTTTTTCCATGATGCAGTAACAGACAGAAAGACAAAAATTCCAAAAACTATAGATTCGGCCTCTATATCGATAATAATGTCTATTTTATTAATAATTTTCCAAAAAATATTTAATGCACAGATTCGCCTTACAATTTTATTATATGTATAGATTTACCACGGTAATAATGGTTAGTCACTGAAAATTGTTTAATTAAATTCATTATTAATTTTGCTAATTAATTACTACACGTTTGGCTCCGTTTGTAGTGATCCTACTTGCCGTGCCAGCGGTCGCGGGTTCGAGTCCCGCTGGGGGCATTCATTTGTGTGATGAACATGAATGTTTGTACTCCAGTCATGGGTGTTTATATTTATAATATGTATGTATTTAAAGTTATATATGTGTAGTGTATCAACTATCTGGTATCCATAACGCAAGCCTCGTGGCTTAATACCATGGAACTAGATGGTGCTGTGTGCTAATGTCCCAACATATTTATTTATTCATATTATAAGTTAAAGACCCCGCTAATGAGTTTGTGATTGTTTGGGCTAAACTCGGAAGCTAGTACAGTACCTACCGATTTTCATACGGTTTTCATTGACATATTGGTAAAATAAGCTACCGGTAATCGGTATGATGATATTGATGTATAATCGGAAAAAATTGTTCTTTTTGAGTTTTCGCAATATTAAAAATGCTAAGGGTAACTAGGAGTAACTAGTATTATATATTTTAGTGCACTGAATGAATGCTATTATTTTTTTTTGTATGGGATGGGCATTTGTCCTAGTATGGTATTGCGTAATCAGTTCTAATACAGTTATAGCAAGTAGCAAGTATGGAAGATAATAAAAAATATTAATAACTGCTTTTAAATATTTTCGAAAATGTTTGCCCGAGCCGGTATCGAACCAACTCAAAATGCAAAAAATTACGTCATTATTTAATTTAATAATGTAAATAACTAGAGATAAGATATTATCCCGCAGTAAAAAGTATTCAATATGTCCCGGATAACCAGCTATTATCATTCGAAATTTCATCAAAATATATCCAGTGGTTTTCTCATGATGCGGTCGCAGACAGACAGACAAAAATTCTAAAAACTATAGATTCAGCCTCTGTGTTGATGACAATTGTAAATGTCAATTAAATTTTCCAAAAAATATTTAATGTAGGTACAGATTCGACTCAGAATTTTATTATATGTCTAGATTACTGGTCTGATAATTTCTCTTAATATTTAATTTTAGGCTGTATGTTTATATATGGCCTAAAATTAAATATATGTAAATAAATAATAGAATTTACACGAATAAGTTGCCCAGAGACAAATAAAAACAAATATAGTCGTATCTACTCTGATAGTACTTTGATTTCTATTCTCTATTCATTTCTAATTGTTTAAAAATGGATATGTTTTTAACAATATACATAAATAATATTGAGCTATAATAATCTGAAATAAACAATTGTCTTACCTCTTTGTCGCTTTTAGATAAATTTGGAATAACTCGAAGATTTTGAGTGTAAGAGTGCGGCTCTATCACAAGTGAGTTTAATTCTAATGCTAATATCTCATGTGTAGTAAATAAAACACTTAGCAACGTGGTCATTTTCAATATTTGTAGAGTCATTCTGAAATTATTTAAAAAATGTTTAGTTGAGCGTTTATAACTAAAATTTTAATTAATATTAGTCTTGAATTTATTTGGTTTAATTTCTTAAAATTTAAATTTTATGAACCTTAGCACAAAAATGAAAATAAAAATAGCACGTAAATTTAATTATAGGTATTTAAATTTTTTGGGAAAACGTTACTATCGCGGCAAGCGACTAAGGTAAAATGATAGAGCGTATCCCATGGATACTCGAAATCCATTTATAAGTACGTGTCAAATAGCCATACGGACATATCGCGATCACATAATTTCCCGTTTAATTTCGCATTATTGTACCATCGCTGTTTGAGTGAAAGAACATTAATAAAAGCGAAGGGCAAGAGTTAAAACAAATACTCCCAAACGCAAGTTTTTAAAGAAAAAAAATGATTTAGTCACAATTTTAATTTTTATTGTGTCCTACAGAGAAGATACCTATTATCTATACAGATAAATAAAATTGGAGTGTCTGTTTGTAATATTAAAATAACCGTTTTTTACTAAATGCATATGGATGTATACACGGTACATATACCAAAATAACATTTTTTACAATTTTTGTCTCTCTGTCTGTTTGTTTCGGCTAATCTCCGAAACGGCTGGACCGATTTTGACGGGACTTGCACTGGTAGGTAGCGGATGTTATAGGGAGTAACTTAGGCTTTTATATCAGAAAAAGATTCAGGGTTCCGCAAAAAAAATTAAAACCCATGAAATTGTGAACAAAATCCGCGTACGGCGTACGCACCCGAGCAAAACGAGGGTAAATCGCTATATAATTTAAATGAATATCTTAGAAGTAGCAAGCTACTATTTATGTATACCTAAACATAGCTAACCGTGAAAACGTACCTAGGGACGAACGCGAGCGAAGCGAGCGTGAGTCGCTAGTATGATATATGTACGTATGGCAGACCCTGGCAATAGCCGGGATTAATGAATGCCAGGCAGAAGAAGAAGAAGACATATGGACGTATGATTATGATGTACCGTGTAGGATAAAAATATAAAAGTTTGTAATTATGAAAATTGTTATTGTTGAAATCCGAGTTAAATGGTAGAAAATAGTACGCATCGGTAATGTGGCACAAAAAAGTAAAGCAGACGGCAGCCATGCAAAAACTTGATAGCCTGTAGAGAACTGCTTGTCTATCTGTAGCTATGTCCAATTGTACTGGAAGAGCACTTAATGCATTGCACTTTATTCGGGTAAACCCCTCTGAATGTATTCATACAGATGGAAGCGCAAGCCAGCAGTACAAGATGAAAATCCAGGATAGGACGTACTGGCTCTCCGTGAGGATGGGGATTCTACAGGATTCACTACTATAGAGATACCGATACTTGGTATGACAACTACTTATACCATGTTATTTTGTAAAACAATACTAAGTTGAAATACCGTCAAGAACTGGACCAAGGGGCAGTTTGCCTAGATGGTTCCTAAATACGATTAAAAGTAGGCTGTGGAATAATGGAGAGCATCATGAAGAGCCCAGATGAACTTATAGAGTGTACCCCTAAACAAATTCTGCGACCTGGAGTATGTTACAACTGCACGGTTGTAACATGTTGATTTACTCTAGTTCAACATGCAGCAATCACAATAGACCAGGCATGATCGCAGCCGCAACAAAGAAATAAGGCATATATCATAATTATCTTGGTCTTATCTAGATATTTGGGTGTAACGAAAATAATAATCGTTTTCCAATACTACCTAATATAAGTTTTTGCCCGACTGGCGACTGTGACTTATGAAAACAAATGCAATGAGATTGAATGAATCCAAACTACATAGTTGTGCTAATAGGTTTAAAGGGTCATTTAACTCCTGGCACCTCTTCCTCCATCATTAAATTAGGTCGATGAACTGAAACTATGAAAAAACTAAACGAAAAAACTCATAAACTGTCAGTTTATGTACGTTGTACATACGTGCATTCGTGCATAAATTGCAAAATGTCATCAATCAAAAAAGTACTTTTTGATCGATGCAAAATTTACAAAGGAACGCAGTCAGATTAATATAAATGCGAGAGTTTGTATTTGTTGGTATTTTTCTCCTTTATGATAAAACGGCTGGACGTATTTAGATAAAGCTAGCGACACCCTCGCTCCGCTTGGGTTCGTCCCTAGTTACGTTTTAACGTTTAGTATAGATTTCTCAGAGATGAGATATTTTTCCACAGTAAAAAGTATCCTAGGTATATGTTGACCCGGATAACCAGCTATGATCATACCAAATTGCATCAGAATCCCTCCAGTGGTTTTTCTGTGATGCGGTAACAGACAGACAAAAATTCTAAAAACTGTAGGTTCGGCTTCCGTTTCGATAATAATGACTATTTCAATAACATTTTCCAAAAAATATTTAATGTACTAATTCGATTCAGTTAGAATTTTATTATATGTATAGATTTAGCACATAGAGGAGTAACACATAGGTAAATTGTTGGGACGCACCCAAGCGGAGCGAGGGTTGCTATTAATTAGGATATTATACAATGTAATAGCTACATTACTATAGGTCATGATACATCATAGATCATACATCACCACAATCAATGAATGAATAAAAATCCTTTGCAGATATGGTAGATTGTGAAATCACTTTTTATTTTTAATTTTTATAATTTTCTATATATACTTAGTAAACGTTACTATAACCTACGAATAATTAATTATTTATTCGTATATTATAACATATTTAATTTGAGTCGATCAGAAAGTAGAGTATAAAATTATAAATTTACTTCGGACACTAGACGTTTACTACTAAATCTAAACTTACAAAATACTTCTTTTTTAATATTACATATTTTACTTTATAAATTATACGTATTTGTTTATTAGGGTTTTGTGTTTTTATAATAAGAGTATTCATCACAGTGCCTGTCAATATAATCCTGAAAACAATAATAACCATATCATATTAATTAGTTCTTACTTATCACCTTTTATTTGATTTAATGTTTTGATTTTTGCCATCATTATCATTATTATGGGACACGTTTCATAATTATTTGCCTAGCGACGCCAATGTTGTTGACAATGTAGGCATTAAAATGATAACGCTTTATTGGATGTAGGCACTAGGCACATTGATCTGCTGTTAGTAAGTATAGGTAGCATATACTTTTATGTATTTATTTTTAACATTTAATTCATAAGTCTAGTTCATTTTAAATATATAGAGATTCGTATAGAGATACAAGAGACATAACTCTAAGATAATAATAATATAGATATAGTGGGATATACCTATGTAAGTAAATTAGGTTATCTTGAAAACAGAGTTTTATTAACTTTGCGTTTTTATTTTCTATTACAAAGTATTTCATAAGGTTTTATCCACTTCTCGAGTTGCTGTAACTGAAGTAGAACTGCAGCCTTTGATGTACCACCTTCACTCGTATATTGTTCTACACTCGTTTCCCAAGAGAAAATCTTCCGTAAATCTTCTTCAGTTCCAAATTCGGGGCTAATAAGAAAATGTTA
Source organism: Argynnis bischoffii washingtonia (assembly GCA_033884665.1). NCBI lineage: Eukaryota > Metazoa > Arthropoda > Insecta > Lepidoptera > Nymphalidae > Argynnis > Argynnis bischoffii. Next base: position 9,566,220 of record CM066616.1, on the reverse strand, counting down.
TCTTTATTTTATTTTTTTATAAATCAGTATAATAAAATTAAGTAGGTTTATCTATATATAGCATAAGAATTGTTACATTATTAATGGCTTTTGTTGTATTTGTTATATATTTTGAAAATTTTCATAGGAACTACATGATCATCATCGTCCAGTTAAATGTAACTGAACGACAAACGAAGACAAACACGTAGGTACAATGGTACGTGTTTGTTTGACACTACCGACTGAGCCGGGTTTTGTAGGTCTTTTATATTGACCTACATTTTATCGATTATAATATATTATATTTGTACTCATCTTATTTAGACATGTGTCCTTTTTAATAAAAGTTCAAAAAAGGTATCCGAGTATCAACTTTTACAACCCCTCACCTAACAACTGCGCAAGAATATCAAGTTACTAGAAAAATAGCGTGAAATTGCATATACATAATAAAGTTTCATTTTTTCTACTTACTTTTCAGTTTTTACACAAAAATAAAGAAGAAGCTTAACGTGCCGCTTCAAGTAGTAGGATATTGAAAAATAAAATCCTAGTTTCTTTTTACTATGTAAAATTTAAGGCATGTACGAGAAAAAATTAAGTGACTAACTTTTTTTTTTTTAATTGGTGAGGAATAATTTTTACCTATATATGTATGTATGCTTGATGGGACTTTCTGATTAACTATAGCCACGAGCATCTTAAAGACTGGGTCCTGTTTTTTTAATATATGTGTATATTTTGTAGAACGCCTTCATGGATTTTCTCACCAACAATTTTTTCAGCATAACAACAGAGAACAAGACTTTTTTCATATATACTACAGTGTATGTACCTATATTACAACAGTGATTTGTATTATGTTTTATGGGTATATATACCATATAGCATTGTATTCATGATGCGGCAGTTGTTGCAAGTCGAGGCCCAGCGCGGCGGCGCGGCGCAAAGCGGAGCCCACGAGGTGATGCGCGCGTCGGAATGGCACTCCTCGACGTACTAAAGCATGCGCAAGATCCGTTGCTAGCATGCCTGGATCTAATAATTTCAATGTTTTTGCAGCATCTACCTGTATCACCATATAAAATAATATTTAATTTTATTAAAGCTCTATATAATTTAAAAAATGTGATGTGACATATTCGATTATTTGGAACTTCTATATAGTCAGTTAATAACAAGGTTTCATAGGTAGGTACAGACAAATAGGTACTCACTTTCATAGTATCGACGGTCCCGGTGGTTACTTTGAAACAGTCCATCAATTTATCGTAGGATCTAAAAAGAATTTCTTTATCAGACTGTAGATCTTTATTATACGTGCTAGGCAAGCCTTTCAATATGCAACTAAAAGAGAATGCATTTCCTAATAAAATTCCAGCAGTTCCACGGACGAGTTCTAAGCCGTCGGGGTTTCGTTTTTGAGGCATTAGGCTGGAACCAGTAGAAAATTGATCTGAATGTTGGATAATGCTAAATTCTTGAGAGCTGTAGATTATTAAATCTTCCGCCAATCTGCTAAGATGTATTCCGCATAATGACGCCCAGTTGAGAAATTCGACTAAAATAAAAGCGTTTACTAGATTTATCCTTGTAAGATATTATGTATTTTTTAAAATAATATACTTAATTGATGAAGCAAAAACATCTCTTATTTAAGATATCCTCCATAAAATAGCCAATGGCGATTTCAACAGCAAATTGTTAGAAAAACTAGAATTTAAAATTCATACCCACTCGTTTCGTCAGCCACAACTCTTTAATATAAGTACCTTCGGCAACTAATAATGTTTCCCAAAACAACCCTTTACACAGAATTCGTAACACATATAATAGTATAAGTAATGAATACGACATTTTTAATAATAAATTTTTATCATTCAAGAAAAAATTAAATGAATTATAGTTCCTAAATTATTATTATTTTATATAGATATGCTTTGTCTCTGTTTCTTCTTCTTTTTATGAAATGTTAATATTATTTTCTTTTTGTTTCCTAATATTTATATCCATTTTTTTTGTTGGTTAAGTTTGTTTATATAATTATATGTTTTTTTTTTATTTAAATGTTGTGTACAGATGTAATTGGACAAAGCACACCGACTTCGAAAAAATCTGATTAAGTATCTATTCTAAATGAAAACCCCCGTTTACTTATTTTTTATTTTTCAGTGCCTGGAAGTCGGTTCTTTTTTAAGTTTTTATTTTTCCATTTTTAATGTAGACGTATCATCAATACAAATTAATCAAGCCCAAACACCAGGTAATTGCTGTAAATCGTTGAGGAGTTCCCTCGACTATCTTTCGGGTCCATCATCAGATCGACTTTATTCTTTTACCTTCATCAAATAGTAGTGTTTTAAAATACCTAATGAAAATGTTAACAAACGCACTAGTCGCCGCTACAATTTTCGAAAGTTCCCCTCGATTTCTCTGGGATCCCATCATCAGATCCTGGTTTCCTTATCATGGTACTACTCTTGGGATATCTCCTTTCCAACAAAAAAAGAATTATCAAAATCGGTTCATAAACGACGGAAAAATGCCCGAACAAACATAAAAAAAATATATATACGGTCGAATTGAGAACCTCCTCCTTTTTTTGGAAGTCGGTTAAAAACAAATTTAAAATGATATTTTTAATTTTTTAATACGTAGTTGTGATTTTTATTTAATTTGTTTTCTGTTTCTGTTCCAAAATAAATTAATAAATATATATATGTATGTACCTATATGGTCTCTTGAGCCAACTGCAAACATAGAGTTAGGGGTAACTTCGTTAAATCCAAGACTTTGAGCTAATCTTCTTCGGTCGATTGGTAGAGCACAACCAGCAATGGCTCCACTACCGAGGGGACATGACGAGAGCCGATTCTTTTGTTCTTCTAGTCTTATGAAGTCGTCTCGAAACATCCAAACATAACTAATGAAATAGGATGAATAATTTAATCTCTAGAAAAAGAATAAAATAATTTTATAGAAATATATACAAGAAAATCTCACCTTAACAGAAAGTGGCTCCAACGAATTGGTTGTGCTCTTTGTAAGTGAGTGTATCCTGAAGTGATAATGTCAATTTCTTCACGTGCTCTCTTTGATAATACCTTTATAAAGTAAAATAAGTATTTTATGTATTTATTTATTAGGAACACTAAAAATATTCAATCTTATATTAATAAAAAACAATGTTTTTGATAAATTACAAATAAATTTTACCATGATAAGGCGTAATAATTCGGACTGCGCTCTTTGAATAGATGTCATCATCCATAATTTAGTGTCGGTAGCGGATTGATCGTTGCGGCTTCGACCAGTATGTAGACGTAAAGCGGACTCTCCAGCATAGTCTTTTAATCGTCTTTCAACAACCGAATGAATGTCTTCTTCGGCATCTTTTAGACGCCCATTCTTGAGATCTATTTCTATATCTTTTTCCACCTACATAACAATAACAGAATAGATGAGGTACCTTATAGGTTGCAGTTTATATTTTATTTTTGGGGTTGGTATCTATACCAATTGGGTTGCTATTCATCTACCAATTATAAAGTTCCATATTATATCTTTATTCAGTGTTAGCATACGAAATTTCTAAGGAAGTGCAGTTTATAATTCCTACAATTTTGTTATTAAAGTTGTTTAAAGTGGGCAAACAGTTTTAATATAGATCGTTGAAAGATCTGTAATGAAACTAGAAATTTCATTTTTCTAGTTTTATATCTTAAACTAGCAAAACCCGTGGCTTCGCTCGCGCTAAAACTACAACAAAAAAACTTTAAGAAGGTAGGTTTCATACAAATTTTCATCCCTTATTTTATCTACTTATAGGATGAACACTAAAACACATATTTATTTAATTGTATTGAAGAGCATTAATACCAAGTTTCAAGAAATTCTGATCATAAATATTTTTTGGGTTGTGTTATAACGTGTATTCCAGTGGGAATGAGATAATCTCCCGCGGTAAAAAGTATCCTATATGTTGACCCGGATATCCAACTATCATCATACCAAATTTCATCCAACTCCCTCCAGTGGTTTTTCTGTGATGCGGTAACAGACAGACAGACAGACAGATAGATAGATAGACAGACAAAAATTCTAAAAACTATAGATTCGGTCTCTGTATCGATAATAAAGTCTATTTCAATAAGATTTTCAAAAAAATATTTAAGGTACAGATTCGACTCAGTTAGAATTTTATTATATGTATAGATAAGTAGAACTTATTATACTTACTTTGTTTAGTCCTAATTGTATTTTTTCATTGTCATCTTTGGCCAAATGTCCACTTCGTTTAAGTTCTGCTGCCCAAGCTTTGCTACCTTCAATATCCTCTCGAAAAAGACGTGAATCTATTTCAAGGGAATCATTTAGACGCCTCAATACTGTTGAAGGTTCTTCATCAAAACATCCACCCCATAGCTGATATCGTTCCTGTATAAAAATTCTCAGATATTAACTTTTATACACGATATTTTGATTTTCATTTCAAAAAACGTCATTGTTAAATTTATTATTATTCTAAATAACTATTATTCCACAATATAAAACTACACTAACATCAGACATATTATGTATAAATTATCTCCTGTATGTAATGTTAACATTCATTACCTACACGGAATGCACTTGAACACTGTTGTATTTAGTGTTTGCTTAAAAATGTAAAGATAATTATCTCTTACGTCTATTTACAGAACAACTATATCTTTATCAAACGTAGGTTAGCAGGGTCAAAACGCAATGATTATTATCATTAACTCCAAGCAAGAATTTCTTCCATTTTATAGTTGAAATTCTAATGCGTAGCTTTCAAAAATAAGCGCATGAAAAGTCAATATCTATTTAGACACTATTTAAGTATCGCTGTCACTATAATTAACATTACTTGTACTATATACATATGTACTTATATCTAGTGAAGGTTTAGTGTGTATTGGAAACTGGTATAAGTACAATGAAAGAATCAGATAAATATATGCGAAAGATGAATATGTACATATATGAAAATTCTTATTGTCTTTTCGGTACAATGCAATAAAATTATGTTTTACACTTTTAGGTAGAGTACCTACACTACACGTATATACATATACTATGATCTGTTTGATATAAATTCTAAAAAAATACTTTTACGGGTACCCACATGTTTCCAATATTCTCATATTGTAAAGCCATCATATCATCACAGTCTATAAAACATTTTGTACATTGTGATATCATCGTGGATGTGTCACGAGACAGAATACGCTACCTCTACTTTTTTCGCATTGCATCGATGTATTTTTAACTAAATAGAGCTATCTCTATTGAAAATAAAATAATTTGAATCATTGTGTTTTACCCATACTAAATTTGTGACTAAAGACAAATAAGGTGAAAGAAGTTCTAGACTTTAACATTAAATATACAACAGAGATTAGCGAATGGTACGGCATTGACCCTCGTAACTCTTCGCGCAAACACAAATTCGTTTATTTTTATCATGCACTCATTTGGTGTGTTCTTCGATCAACAATACTTACTACTAGATACAACGTGTCATATACAAAATCAAAGCTAAATTCTGTCCGCGCGAATCTAATCTAATATATTATTTAAACAAGTAATTTTTGTATATTTATTTATTTATTTGTTTATACCGGCGATCTCGGAAACGGCTCTAACGATTTCGCCAAAATTTGGTATGTGGGGTTTTCGGGAGCGAAAAATCGATCTAGATTAGTCTTATGTCTAGGAAAACGCGTTTTTAAGTTTTCATGCGGTTTTCTTTCGCATTATTCCACGCAAAATATGGTCGATAATTTCTTACAATCTAATAAATATATCTTTATATAAATAAAAGACTTGTAATAAAGTCAGAAATCTTCAAATTATCATCATACACTTACGATCATTTGTCACAGAAGAATTGAAATGAAATACCTAAATTACAACTGTCACTTAGAAATGAAAAGACGTAATGTTTTTAGCGAATTTAAAATCAATATTTCATTTTTATATTATTTCGTAGATTAAATCTTAAAATATTGACTTAATGTACATGTACTTACCGAAAATAGGACATTCCGTTCGAAAAATTTCTTCTCCGCGATTGGCATTGTGAACGTGTTTACAATCGCAGTGTTTCAATAGAACCCCTGTATATTATTATACTTTTTGAATACAACTAATCGAAATATACGCTCACTTTGTAAGTGAGCTTATATTTACCGAGACAGGTTTCTTACGCCGATCCGATATCTAGTAGTACAGCTGTTGATCGTAGGTTGTGCTAGTTTGTGTCTAAATAAAAAATAGTTATTTTTCGTGCGATGCCGATAAAATTTATGCAGTTTTTAAGAGTTAAGTAAACCAATAGCAGGCTTAGATTATACATAAGCTTATGTATACCTACTCTAAGGCTTGTTCTGAGTGACGGCGCAACGCGTACGGTGGATTGTGGAGCGGATTTACACGCCGATAACTGTCCGTGGTGCACGCAGGAAAATTGATGCGTGTGCGCATGTTCAGCGTGGCATTAATATCGTTTTAGTTTTAATAATGATATTAAGACTCAAACGTTTACAGAAAGAAGCAGTTTCTTTACCGATAATATATTTTTTTGTGAAAAAAGAAAACATCAAATTCTATCTACAGCAAAAAGAAGCGGTGAATACGTCAGACTATATAAAGAATTAAGACGATACCCGGAGAAATTATTCTAATTTTTTTTCAGACATTAAATTCATGTTCCATGCTAGCTTTACGAGCCTTTTATTTTTATGGTCAGGGTGCCTGGACACTCAAATGAAAGGCTTTTTCATCAATGGTGTGATAAAATCTTCAGCAGGAAAGTCTTCATTCAAATCGCGATATTTCCTTCACTATCCGCGAGTAAAAATCAAAATACAGCGTATTGATGAGCGTATTCGCCTGTAGAATGCGCTTTGATATATGCGCGCCAGTTCGCAATCCGGACAGGTTCAAACGTGTCGAACATTTGTTTAATGCGCCGATCATTTCCGCCTGTGCGGTGCGCCGTCACTCAAGACACAGCCTAAGTTAGCAAGTATTTGGTCCGTAACTGTGGACTGTGGTCATGCAGCTCATGCTGTCTGCAATCGGGATTGACATTTGACGTTGTCAATTGTCAGTTGTCACATACACATGTTGGAGATTTCTGCATGGATGAAAAATAAAAGTTTTCTGTTTTACTGTTTTGGTTAAAATACTATATCTGATATCACTTCTAATAATATATTTAATTGAACTATATTTATTAACTTTAGAATTACGTTAACTGTTTTTTTTCAAGTGGTCACTTAATATATTAATTGTTATTTAAAACGGTTATTCAATGACCTGTTAAGTGTCAATTGTTTTAAATGATTTATTTTTAATTAATGAGAAATGGAGAGAGTAATATCTACTGAATTAAACGAGAATATGATAAATGAATTTCATTTCCCACAATTAACACTATTTGACATTAAAATTGACCCTGGATTAAAAAATGATGATGGAATTGAACTACCAAGACCCTTTACAAAAAGTCAAATGCGTAAGTGGTTAAAGAAAGTAAGATGGGAAAATAATAAAGCAGAAAAACGTAGCAAAGAGAAAGCACGTGCTAAGCAAAGAAGAAGAGAAGCTAAAGCTGCGAATATAGATTTAGGACCTAACAGAAAAGTATTAAAGAAAATGAAGTTAGAAAAACCAAAAAGTACAACTGGGATCATTATAGATCTTAGTTTTGATAATTTGATGATTGAAAAAGACAGGTATAAAGTGATCAAACAAATTTTAAGATGTTATTCTATTAATAGGCGGTCAGAATTACCTTTACAATTTTTTATAACAAGTCTTGGAGAAAAAACAAAAATTGACATGTCAAGACATAATGGTTATGAAAATTGGGATGTAAGTTTTTGTAATTATTATCACTTTTAAATTGACATTTGTATAAAATAGATAGTAAAATTATTTTTTCTTCATCAGAAGGTAATTGCAATTTGTTCATAGGAGATATTTTATATTTCAGATAGTCTACCATGAAAAAAAATATCTAGATGTATTTCCAAAAGAAAAACTTTTTTATTTAACTAGTGAATCAAATAATATAATTGAAGAATTTGAAGAAGGCACCTATTATATTATAGGCGGATTAGTTGACCACAATCAATATAAGGTGACTTAAAAATATATTAAAATGGTTCATATCACTGTTTACCTACCATGTGAGACCTTGTTCTGAGGAAAAATTGGCACTGGCATAGACTGGTGACACACAGCGTCATGTTTTGGTTATTAAATAAACTATATCAAAATGTAAACAATAATTATTGCATAGAGTGCTAATGGTGTGAAATTCAGACTAATAATAATTTCAATTGAACTAAAATGAATTTAAAAATAAAAAAAACCACAGTTATTCCAAAGTTATAAGTTTTCCATTCTGTCTGTAGTCTCCATGTTTTTTTTAAAATCATTATGTATAAACATCATACATCACAAAATAAAATTAATTTACAGGGACTTTGTCATAGTATTGCTGTTGAACAAGGAATAAGACATGGTCAGTTACCGTTAAGTAAATATGTTAATATGAAAACTAGGAAAGTTTTGACAATTGATCATGGTATGAGTAAGAATATATATTTTTTTAATTATAATTAAACTTTTCTTAATAAACTTTTCTAATATTCCCTAATTACAAAGTGATAAGTAGGGAGGTTTTAGACCAAATTTTTTTTTATTATTTTTATGGACTTATAAAATAAATCATATATAAAAATGTATTTTTTTTTAATTTTTTTCAGTTTTCGAGATTGTTCTAAGAGTATGTGAAGGAATGTCATGGCAAGAAGCCCTGATTAATGTGTTACCTGTAAGAAAAGGAGTACATGTGTGGGACTCTGGCAGCAATGATTCATCCAGCATAGACATTTCTTTAAACAGTGATCTTAATAGTTAGACCATAAATAAACTTATTTAAACTAACAAAATATATATTATATACATTTATTTACTGTTATACACATAATAATATTTAATAAAATATAAAAGTTTGATATAATTTTTTTTAGATACTATACCCTTGCAAAAAAAAATATAAACGCTTTCGATTCCATTGTATTTATAATTTTATTTTTTTCTGGATTATTTGAACAAAACCAACATTAATGTGTATAATTAAATTGTATGAAGGTATTGAGTTCTTGATATAAAATTGTCTTTACAAATGTATAAACCATAATTTCTTCCAATAATTGCAATTTTAATTATTTGTTGTAATAAATACTAACTTGTAAATATATAATAGTAAGTGCGTTTACTTGCTATTATAAACTATTAATAGTTAAAATTTAAATATTATTCTTATTATATAAATTTGTATTTTTCTAGAAATTTTAATATATGAGGCAACACTAACTCAGGGTTGTTTAAATGAAGATGATGTGTTCCAGGAAGAAAATGGCTTTCAAATTCAGGATTATTCTTTGCAACTACTTCACGCATTTCTACTGAATATTCATCCACACCATACGGAGAGTCTATGCCTTTGATGTATAGTGTTGGGCACTTCAGTCGTCTTATTAAAGTCTCAATAAATTTTTTATTCTCGACACTAAATATAGAGCATTTTAGTCTTGGATCACGTGAAAAGTAATACTTATTAGGTACTGTAGTAGATTCTTTCGTTCCCCGTTTAATAAGATGAGGGACACTTTCCATTGATACTGATTTCGAAGTGCCTCTATGCCATATCTTGATAATTTCTTCCATTGTATAGACTGGAGGCTCACCTTTTAGTTCTTGTGTTTTTTGTATTTTTCTTAATAGGCTTGGTAAATTTTCTACAATTTGTTTTAAGTCGTAATCGTCCAAGATAAGGCTATCTACAGCTATATAAAAGTCTACATCATCTGGGAATACACATGCAAAACGCATGCCAGCTATAGAACCCATCGAGTGACATAAAAGTGATACTTTGTCCCATTTAAAATAATCTTTTATTTGTAGTATTAAACGTGGTAAATCCCATGGATAATACTGCATTCCTAAAAAAATAAATTATATTATTTTACTAAAAAATCCGTATAATAATTATTATTAACGTAGACTGTACCATATTCATACAGGTTCACATTCATTCGCATTTTTTATTCATATACATAGTACACAATATGGTCAACAACATAATGGGAATTATTATATTTGGTAGGTGGAATCGTACGTAGCAACGATATAGATAACGTTTAACGAAATAATTACACTATCCCTTCTGGAGTGGATATATAAGATAAAGGGATAAAGTATTTGTTTCTTAAATTGCGAAGACTAACGTAATTAGTATTACGATACAGGCACAGGTAATAAAAGTATGAAAGGACTGACAAGATACTGAAAAATTCTAAATATCTATAGTAAAAAATAAAATAATATTAGGCATAATATATACTATTATTAGCAGAAATACCTTCTGGAATCCACGAAGAGAGACCATGTCCAGGGAAATCAATGGCCAGTAAGGGGCGTTTATTGCATAGTAAAGGCGCGAGCGGGTCCCAGGTACCGGCGTTGTCTTGCCAGCCATGCAAGGCTAGTATGGGTCGTTCGTGTTCATTACCCCATAGTTTACATGCTAAATGCCCCCATTTCACAGGAATTTGGACTTCTTTTACTGATACCTAAAATATATTTTATTTTAATTATTGCATCAAATAATTAATCGATTCATGAGCTAATCATACCAAAGAATTATTCGTACAGTTTTTTAAATTTAATATTTAAGTATTGAAAAATATATTTTAGATGATTATGTACTCAAGTATTTATTATGTAGATAGGTATACAATTTTAACTTACCTATTAATAACTCTACAATTACAAAAATAATTGACCGTCGATTTTACTATAAAATTTTGTGAAATTATATTTTTTCACTATTTAGTTATATTTTTATAATTTTCTTTAATTTCTAATAATTATTCAATATAAACATAGGTATTACATATTACGTACTTATGTATTTAAAACAAGAATATTTAATTAGAACATACCTCTGTGTGTAGTTTTTTTATGTTGCTATGTAGGAATATCGGTCTTATGTAGCTTTTATTAGGGTTTATTATTAACGAAGAAATTAATTTGCAAGCCATCTTGTGTCACTAGGAAATACCAACGACAAGAGTATCATTGACGTAACTGCGATCAATACCAACTCCAAAACTGTTTATTTTATAAGATAAAAAAACTTAACAGAAGTTAGACTTATTTAAATATAGCAATTTGTTTCATCGAAACTACAGATCTGAGTAGCCAATGAAATTGGCTTAAAATATTTTTTTCACACAGTTAAACATTGTATTTCATAACCTACAACGCGATTACTTCTAAAAGTATTGAAAACGTTAGTCATGACGCGATTATGCGATGCCATATTTTAACCAAGGTTATTGGTTCTAATCTAAAGCGAAAAGGGACTTTGGACCTTTTAGACATTAATTTCACTTTTCATTACTTTTCATACGTGTATTTACGCAAACCTTCAAATCTTTATTGGATCTTATCATCCATCATGTTTATTACATAAGTTTATATTATCTAATATCTATTGTATCTATTACTATTACACTACGCTACACGATCCCTGTTTAAAAACTCCTATAGGATCCCATCAAAAGCGACAAAAGCCACATAGAAACCAATAAATATTTATTGGTTTCTTTGTGGCTTGGCGTCTTAGATATGTTTTAACGGTTAGTATGAATGTTTTTCATAATGTAATGTTTCATAATGTATTTCATATATAATGTTTGAATATTTTTTTTGTAGGTATATTTTATTTTCAATTTTATTTATTTTAGCAAAAAAATTATAGAAAAATAATTATATTGCTTTAATGTGTAAAAGTGGATCTCTATAATATTTTATTTGTAAAACTAATTTCGACCGATAAAGTTGTGACTCTAAAATATAGATCCAGTAGGTATAATATTTACAAACTACTCGTAGGTAGTAAATAGGACTGTATTGTATACTGCTTTCGTTAGGTTCTAATACAGTCATTAGGAAAATCTAATAACCACCTAACTAAATGCATATGGATGTATACACGGTACATATACCAAAACAACATTTTTTACAATTTTTTGTCTGTCTGTCTGTCTGTTTGTTCCGGCTAATCTCCGTAACGGCTGGACCGATTTTGACGAGACTTTCACTGGCAGATAGCTGATGTTATAGGGAGTAACTTAGGCTACTTTTATTTTAGAAAAAGAATCAGGGTTCTGCGAAAAAAAATTAAAACCCATGAAATTGTGAACAAAATCCGCGTACGGCGTACGCACCCGAGCATAACGAGGGTAAATCATTATATAATTTAAATGATAAATAAATGAATATCTTAGGAGTAGCAAGCTATACTACTTATATAGCTAACCGTGAAAATTTACCTAGGGACGAACGCGAGCGAAGCGAGCGTGAGTCGCTAGTAAATATAATAGAAATCGCCCCTATGTACCTATTTACGAGAGGGACGGCTCTCTTATTAATAAATAATTATATTCTAAGTAAACTTATTAATATTATTATAATTTACCTACTATTCGACACATATTTATAAAAATAACTTGAACATTTTTTGTTTGATTTGCATCTATACAGCATAACTTTTTTATTATAATATAATTTATTATATTATAATAAAAAAAAAATACAAAAATAAAAAACCTGACTGTATAAAAAGCGAACTAAAAAGATGAGGTTGACGAAGAATAACTTTTTAAAAAAAAAATAAAAACCGACTACCAAGCACTGAAAAGTAAAAAATAACTAAACGGGGGTTTTCATTTAGAATAGATACTTAATCAGATTTTTTCGAAGTCGGTGTGCTTTGATTTGTATTGGCTGGCACCGACTTCGAAAAAATCTGATTAAGTATCTATTCTAAATGAAAACCCCCGTTTAGTTATTTTTTACTTTTCAGTGCTTGGAAGTCGGTTTTTATTTTTTTTTTAAAAAGTTATTGTTTTTCCATTTTTAGTGTAGACGTATCATCAATACAAATTAATCAAGCCCAAACACCAGGTAATTGCTGTAAATCGTTGAGGAGTTCCCTCGACTATCTTTCGGATGCATCATCAGATCGACTCCAGACCTTCATTAAATTGTAGTGCCATAAAATACCTAATGAAAATGTTATCAAACGCACTAGTCGCCGCTACAATTTTCGAAAGTTCCCCTCGATTTCTGTGGGATCCCATCATCAGATCCTGGTTTCCTTATCATGGTACCACTCTTGGGATATCTCCTTTCCAACAAAAAAAGAATTATCAAAATCGGTTCATAAACGACGAAAAAATGCCCGAACAAACATAAAAAAAAAAAAAAAAAAACATATATACGGTCGAATTGAGAACCTCCTCCTTTTTTTGGAAGTCGGTTAAAAATAGTATTATGCAGCTGTAATTATTTTAGATAGAATTTCGTTAATGTTAACTTGATGCTAAATTCTTTGGGAACCTTCTCTTTTTTAAGTACTTATTAGAAATATACCGGAGGCTTTTTTGGAGCTGTTGTAAAATAAATATAGTTGCGTTGCGTTTTGGGTGGAAAATATTTTTTTTAAAACTACAGATTTTTCGTTCATTGGAATATCTACCGCAACAAAAATATCCTTCTTGTGACTTTTACGAACGAATCCATACTAATATTATAAATGTGAAAGTTTGTGAGTATGTATGTATGGATGTTTGTTACTCTATCACGCCAGAACGGCTGGACGGATCTGGATAAAATTTGGCATAGAGATAGATTATAGTCTGAAATAACACAAAGGCTACTTTTTATTCCGGAAAATTGTACGGTTCTGGTGGGATAAGTTTGTTACTCTTTCACGCAAGAACGGCTGGACGGATCTGGATGAAATTTGGCACAGAGATAGATTATAATCTGGCATAGCCCGTAGGTTACTTTTTATCCCGGAAAAATTACGGTTCCCGTGGGATAGATTTGTTTTTGTTTCTCGTTGAGTTGAGTCGGTAAGCCGCTAGTAATACATATTTGAATTTTTAATATTATATTAATAATCAAGACAAAAATACCTATATTTCCTAATTATAATTATTTAATGTATTATAAGTAAAAACAACTATTTACGTAAAATTACCTACCGGGATCCAAGAGGGAGGAGATCCCGGGGGCCAATATCGGGCGTTTATTGCAGAGCAAAGGTGCGATGGTGTCCACTGTCCCATGTGCTTGCGTTGTCTTGCCAGCCGTGCAAGGCTAATATGGGCCGCTCGTGTTCATTACCCCATAGTCTACCTGCTATATGATCCCATTTCATAGGAATTTTGACTTCTTTTACTGATACTTAGAATATAAGTATTCCTTAAATTTCTTAAGTTAGGTACTTTTCCTAAATAATACCAATTCATTAATTAATCAATTAATGTTCATTTTTAAATATTATTTATCAATGCAGCATTGATACGTCGTTACGTTTTTAACAATATAAAGCAACGTATGTTATTTTTTGTAAATGAAAATTAAATTATTTTCTGGTAACGTTTACGTAAAAATGGACTTTACGTCATATAATGTTTGCTGTATGAATTATGAAGTATGCTTGTATAATACTTTTGGATACTGTTTTTTGAATCAATTAGTATGATAGGGCATCTATAGGTATTAAGTATATGTTTAGTGTTATGACATGTATGCAGATAAACTACGACTTGTAAGTCGTAATTTATGTGCATAGATATACGTATACTACATATACAGTATACTAGTATATATACTAAATTTTAACCAAATTTGTCTAACCTTTTCAGCGCGAAAGAGTAACTAACATGCATATAAACACAAACAAACTTTCACATTTATAATAGAAGTCCGATAAAGCAGCCTTTTAAATAAAACTTCATTTGTTATACCATCATTTAATACAATAATATTTTTACAGTTGATACAATATAAAAATAATAAATTTATTCAGTGTAATTAAATCTATATATATATATATATATATATATATATATATATATATATATATATATATATATATATACATATATATATATATATATATATATATATTTTCTCTCTATGGCTTAGAGTTGCGTTAACAGACGCAATACATTCTGCCAGTGTCACGTTTTGTGAGGAAGACACAAATGTAATAATGCGGTAATTTTGAAATTTAGTCGCTTTAATATGAAATTAAAACTATAAATGAATACAACAATAGAAAATAATTACGTAATACAAAAATGGCACAATGATTGAAAATATATTATAATTTAGTTTTATTATCTACTATAAATTTAACTAATTTAATAATAAATGGACTAAACACAAGGGCTAATAAACATTTGGTGTTAACTGGGCGGTGAATTTGAGGAGGGATTATGTCATGCAGAGAATATTTCAATTTGGGGCAATTCAGGCTTGACAGAGTCCTACCACCGGTAGGAGTCCGACTGGATGGGTACCACCCCCTTATCTATTTCTGCCCCTAAGCAACAATGATTGCATTGTTGTGTTCCGGTTTGAAGGATAAGGTAGCCAGCGCAATTACAGGCAAGAGGCATATCATCTTAGTCCTCACAGTGACAACGCACCTGTGGTTCTGCATTTTTGTTACTTAAAACCTAAGTGCATGAACCGTAGGTGTTATGGGCGACAGGTACTGCTTTCCATCAGGTGGTCTGTCTGCTCGTTTGTCACTGAATCGCATAAAAAAAAATTAAAAAGAATATGATCAGTTGAACCTTCATCTAAGCCACATTCACAGATAGAGCTATTTCTAATCTTTAATTTAGCTAAATGTACCGGAGTACACGCATGGCCCAGACGGAGCCTACATATAATTGAGGTGGTTTTACAAATCCACCACAACGGTGGTTTTTAAATCGAAAGAACCACGGGGGACTGGAACCTCCAGTTGGATTGAAGCATAATATTTACCTTTAATTGTTTTAGAAACGTTCCAAAATTTATTCAAGGAAGTGTAGAGATTTTTTTTAGACAAAGAACGCAAGTCGTGGGAGTAATTACAATAATGACTTAAAGTGCCATTAACTGTTGCAGATTTTGCGCAGCTATCAGGAATTTCATTGTCAAAAATACCCGAATGACTAGGGATCCAAGCCAAGGTGTTATGAGGATTCCCTGTTCATGAAATCGAAAGAGAACTTCTCTTATTTTAAATATAATAACAAACCTTGATTTACTGCGGAAAGGGTTTTGCAAGATACTCTGAAAGGAACTTAAAGAATCTGTGAAAATGATGACTTTTGACATTTTATGCGATTCTGCAAATAAAATGGCTTCAAGCAGAGCTATACACTCCCCCGAAAAAGCAGAAGCTTCAGGAGGACACTTAAAATTTAGTTTTTCGAGTTTTTGACTAACAATATTCTTATTTCAGTGTTAGATATTTTTTTGCAAATTCATTTAATTTTCATTTGGATTATTTAATCTTTGTTTTCATGCCCGTAGGTAATGTTGTTTGTTTTGTGGCTATTTTCGAGAAAACACTATGACAGATTGGTTTCTTTTCGGTAGGCCATCATTATGAACTACTACTCTGTCACGGTATTTAATTAAAAATAAACACATGCAAAAAAAATATTGGCTGCAGTTAAAGATTATTTAGTACTAGCGACTCACCCTCGACAAAAACAAATCTATCCCACGGGAACCGTACATTTTCTCGGGATGGTATATAGTCTATAGCCTTCCTCAGTTAACGGGCAAAAAGAACTTTTCAAATCGGATTAGTAGTTGCTGAGATTAGCGCGTTCAACCAAACAAACAAACAAACAAACTCTTCAGCTTTATATATTAGTATAGATTAAAAGGTATAAAGCGATGAGGATGTAAATTCAAACAATGCATGTATAATAATCTATACTCTAATATGACACAAAATGAGATGAGTGACAGATAATTGTCGCTAGGAAAGAAGAACGACCCATATAACATTAGCAAAACCCGCGGCTTCGCTCGCGCTAAAACTACAACAAAAAAACTTTAAAAAGGTAGGTTTCATTACAAATTTTCATCCCTTATTTTATCTCCTTATGGGATGAATTTCAAAAAACGCTAAAATATATTTATTTAATTGTATTGAAGAGCATTAATATCAAGTTTCAAGAAATTTTGACCATAAATATTTTTTGGGTTGTGTTATAACGTGTGTCCCGTGGGAATGAGATGATCTCCCGTGGTAAAAAGTATCATATATGTTGACCCGGATATCCAGCTATCATCATATCAAATTTCGTCAAAATTCCTCCAGTGGTTTTTCTGTGATGCGGTAACAGACAGACAGACAGACAAAAATTCTAAAACTATAGATTCGGTCTCTGTATCGATAATAAAGTCTATTTCAATAAGATTTTCCAAAAAATATTTAAGGTACAGATTCTTAAGCCTTGGATCGTTTGTAAAGTAATAATAATTAGGTACTTTACTTGCTCTTACCGTTCGATTAATAAGGTGAGGAACCCTTTCAATTGACATTGATTTAGAACTCCCTAGATGCCACATATTTATCATTTCTTCCATCGTATGGAGAGGAGGCTGTTTCTTTATTTCATCTATTTTTTTCAACTTTTTTGGTAACTTATGCATAAAGTTTTCTAAGTTG
Source organism: Argynnis bischoffii washingtonia (assembly GCA_033884665.1). NCBI lineage: Eukaryota > Metazoa > Arthropoda > Insecta > Lepidoptera > Nymphalidae > Argynnis > Argynnis bischoffii. Next base: position 9,548,588 of record CM066616.1, on the reverse strand, counting down.
ACTTCATCTACAATAAGATATTCAATAGCGATATAGAAGTCTACATCATCTGGAAATACACACGCAAAGCGTATACTAGCAACAGCACCCTTGGAGTGACCTAAAAGTGATATTTTCTCCCATTTAAAATACTTTTTTATTTGTAGTATTAATAGTGGTAAATCCCACGGGTGGTATTGCATCCCTAAAAGAAAATATGAAATAAATAAATTCTATAATTTTTGTTTTGAAAAGGATAGTTCACGGTAGTGACTATCTACCCAACATAATCTTAAAGATATTGCTACTAATAAAATTATTAAGTCTAGTAAAATTACCTTCTGGAATCCATGAGGAATGTCCATGTCCAAGAAAATCAATGGCCTATATCGGTCGTATATTGCAGAGCAAAGGTGCGAGCGTGTCCCAGGTACCAGCATTGTCTCGCCAACCGTGCAACGCCAATATGGGCTGCTCGTTTTCATTACCCCATAATTTGCCCGCTACATGCCCGCACTTCAGAGGAATCTGGATTTCCTTTACTGACACCTAAAATACAAATGTTCAGTTAAGTTTAAACTTCGGTTCAATTTCAACGCGCTTTCTCGAGAGACACGTCGTGACCTTTAAATAATTGAAAATACTGGATGTTTCTGATTGTTTAGTTAGTGAACCAAAAACATGATTTTGAATGAATAAATATGAATATTTCATGAATATGAAATGCGTTGAAAAATAAGTACATAAGTACAATAAAGTTTACAATAACCACAAAATTTTCAAAATATTTACAAAAAACTCGTTTTTCAAGTTTTTATTTTTAATTTCTACATTAATCTTTTTATTTTCATGAAACTAAGGGGAGTACAATCTTCGAAATATAATAATCAAAATATTTTTGAAATTGTAATATTTAGTCGTTTCCGAGAAATATACGTTTTATGGTTTAGGGAGGCTGAAAATCACCCCCAACTTTAAGTGGATGTTTACATTTAAAAAAAAAAACGTCAATTCTCAGGTATGCTCATTTTTTTCGTCTTGAATTCTACTTTTCGAAGAAACAAAAATTGTCGCTCCAAAATTGATCAAAAATTAATAAAAGATGGAGCTAGTATAATATATAATAATAAACGTAGATTAAAAGCCGAGAATTTCAAGTTTTTTTAAAGTACTCTCACCTTCTTTTCTGTACCTATGTACATAGTCTATCTATTCCATACTAACTGTTAAAACGTACCCAGGGACGAATCCGAGCGAAGCAGGTGTGAGTCGCTTGTATTAGATAAAATAAAGTTTTTTCTTAAAGGAGTTTTATATCATATAAGTATATTATGCAAGCATAATTTGTCGTATTTGTGCATGAACAAAGAATGTACCTTTTAATAAAATCTGGTCTTATCTAAAAACAAGTTCAGTTGCTTAATCGGCAACACTTAGGCACTTAGGCTCGCACTCGAGCGAAGCAAAGGTAACTCGTAAGTAATATACAGGGTCATTTTTAATTTACTGAAAACCTTTTGGGGATGTACTATTTAGATCATAACAACATCTGTAAGAAAAAAAAATATTTCTTAAATTTTTATATTTATACTAAAATAAAAATATCTTTATTGCACCTTCTAAACGCTAATAGTCCTAGCATCTGGTCAAGTTTAAATGAGTAAGCGCCGCCTCTTGCACCCATCCACCCCTCCTACACCACCGGCCACGCGCTTTCTTTTCCTAATGCTGGACTATTATCGTTTAGAAAGTGCAAAAAAATATTTTTATTTTTGTAAAATTTAAGAAATATTAATTTCTTTTCTTACAGATGTTGTTGTTATGATTATAAATAGTATATTCCCATAAGGTCTTTAGTAAATTAAAAATTACCCTGTATAAAAATATTGATATTAAGAAACAACATACCTACCTTTGTATGCCCTTTTTTCAAGTCACTCTTCAAGAATAACTTTATATAGGGCTTACTAATGTTAACTGTTAATGGCGAAAGTAATTTGCAAACCATCTTTTGTCTATTGGAAGTACCAACTACCAATTCAGTACATGCTACATCCTCGATGTCACTGCAACAAGTGCTTACCCAATAATTGTTTAATACGCTATTAATATTAATGAAATTCACTTTAATTTACATATGTATTAGTGAAGCGATTTTAATTTTGTTTATTGGAAAATCTATTTTTTATTCATGAAAATACACCGAAATTAATCAGTGATGCTTGTCTTCTTGAGGTAGACAATAGGGTAATAATTGTAGTACTAGCAGAATTTTATTTTTCTTACAGTTTAAATTGATGTTGATTTTATTTTTCTTACAGTTTAAATTGATGTTATTTTATTTGTTGTTTGATGTTGATATAGATAATTAGATAATAATTATATATAATAATTAAAGAGTCAGACTGATGGACGAGGTAGACCTAAGCGAAATGAGTGCGGGCTAGTTCTGATACTAATAGGCGACTACGTTTTCTTTAAAGACAGTTGTTACCGTGAGACTAGTGCCTTATTTAATCACACTTCAAATGTGCTAAATAAGTCTTTTTTATTTGATACCCGGTATATTTCAATTTTTTAAATACAGGAATTTATCTCCTCTAGAGTGCCATATTGAAGGTACCCATAGCCTTTATATACCAGCGAACAATCAAGAGAGAGAGAGAGAGAGAGAGAGAATGAGCTTCTAACGATACATATCTCATTTATCGATATTAAATTATATTAGGTAGGATACAAATAATAATAATAATAGTCCGCAGGGCAGCTTGTGGCGAGTTGTTGATGAGTAGCAACACCACGGATCTGGGGTTTCCTGGGGGGAAACAACACCTATTCCCCCCTTCTGGCTTGCTATCATTGGCAGTCTAGAGTGGAGCGCAAGAGCCAAGTGCTCGAAAAGGTGGAAGTGCTCAATCTGCATAATAACGGGGAAACCCGCTCACGAGCATTCTCGTGACGGTGAAACCGGTGTACACACCGGTGTACACACGCTGATGTTGCGTCCGAGGCGCTATGCCGCTTTGTAGGGACCCATCTAGTGGACGGCAACTGGTGGACTTTAAAACGGGCTATTATAATTATGTATACAAAATTTTGTACGTATGCTGTTGACCGCTGAGAAGTGTCTCATAGGAACCAACCCTGAAAGCAGCCAAGTCATGCTATTATCTAGCTATATTAGATACGTATACATTTCGTATCTGTGCTGTTGACCGCTGAGGAGATCTGTCATTTCCTGGTCGCAGTAGCTAAGTAATGGTAGACTTTAGAACGGTCTGTAATAATTGAAATCGTATATATAATTTCGTATTTGTAAGGAATTCGTGTTAAGGAATTAAGTCGTTAAGGAGTTCGTCTGGACCCAAACTTAGTCGAGGTCATAATTATCGAAAAAGTCATTGTCCTTGGAATTCAGCCAATATGTAAAATTTCAACTTTGTAGAATAAGATGAAGTAGTGGTTCAAAAAATTAGCTTAGCTGAAAGACGACCCATATAAACATACCAACTAACAAACAATCTTGCAAGTTATAAAAATCATTATGAAGCACAGAGATAGATTAAGTAGAGGTGACAGGTAATTATATCAAAAATATTATTGTGAAGGAAATGATTTTTCTGTATATCGGTCGACTCAGGTCCATGCCATTTTGGTCTTTATTTCAGCCCCAAGGGCTTTAGGGAATATGCAGGGCGCCAAATCTTAAAATATCCTACGTAGGTAAGCGGCATCTTAAAATATGTTATGTAGATAAGAAGGAAATAGGTTGGAAATAAAATAAATTATTCCTTTTCATTATTTACTCACAAAAATATTTTTTATATTTTTTTTCCAAGGACAAATTAATGACAGAATCAAATAATGAGAACTGAATACGAATTTCTTATCTAAAGAAAGTCACAAGTAAATGTACAACCTATTAGTTAACTTATATTTATCACCTTATTTATAAACATTGTATCTTACATTTTATGAGGATCTATCACTTTTATGAAAATTTTATCATACATACATGCTAAGAGTTATAAAGTTGGATATATTCAAGTATTCAAAATGTGTAACATTATAATATCATTAGTTATTACAAAAATAGGCTTAAGAAATATGAACATTTCGTTCCCAATTCATGGTTATTACATACATTTGGAAATGTTTGTTACATTACATTAGTTTTGGATCAAATCTAATGAAATGAATCTGCACCAGTAGACTGATCACAATATATTGCGTGAGGACGGTATCAAAAAAAGTACCTATATTTACATATTCATATACGTTAAGTATCGAGTATCTTCAAATACTATATATAATATATAAAATCTAGGTAATTTGTGAACATTCATGTTCTAAAATAGTATATTACATCATTTCATTCGTAAGACATTTAGTTCGTTTATATTTACCTATTAATTAATAATTTTATTTTTTCGATTTTTACACATAGCAAAGTTCACTTGCAAATCATTGGTAAATATAATTTGAGCATAACAATAGGTAATAACCAAAGCATTAAATCATTAATCAAATCATCAGCTTTATGAAAGGATAAGAGACTAAAATCATCAATTCACATAGGTAGGTACCATGTATAGGTCTTAACAAACAAACTCCAACATTTTGGTATTATGATATAGTACACCGCGTAGTATCTTATAATATTAACATACAAGAGTATGTGTGTTCGGTTCGAGCAGCCCTTGCCTTAGGGCGGAGAGCAGCGAGCACGCGCATGCGCCGCGCCACTCGTCCAGGTCCAGGGCCCATAAGGCGGCGCCACGCAGTTGGGCACGCGCCGCCTCCGCGCCTGCTGCGCGCATGTCCTCCGGTCGCAAGTATGAAATCCACTGCGATGAGCTTACTGCATACGTGCCTTCGCTGTTTGACGTCTCCTTCCAGTTGGACTTGGTTTCACAAATCTGTGATCCAAATTAATTATTTCGTACGAGAAGGAAAAATAGTAACTTAGAATATATGTAATGAAATTTGTATAAATATTATAAATGTGAGTATGGATGATTCTTTCATGCCAGAACGGCTGAACTGATCAAGATGAATTTGGCACAGAGATAGATTATAGTCTGGAAAACACATAGATTACTTTTGTGTGGGATAGATTTCTTTGTTTTCTTAGAAGATAACCATAGAAAGCGAGGGTGATCCGCCAATGTTAAATATTCGTATAATCTTTTTTTTATAGAAAAAAGGGGATGATTTTATAGAAAAACGAGAGTATGTCTATGAGCGCCAATAGTCCTTTACCTACCATCATGTAAGCAACATAAACTGAATATCAGCAATATAAGGGGAATTGCGTATATGGTGCCGGCTTTTAAAATACCAACGTGACAGTGATATCAGATCAATCAGTTCCTCAGAAAACTCTCCATTGTATAGACGATAGAAAACACAGAGAGAGGTAGCACCTATTCAGAGACTTAGAACTTCTAAATTACCTGTGGAGTTTGTGTGAATAAATATTCTTAAGTAGCTGTAATAATGTATGTACCTCATTGTATGCAAGGAAGCCAGGTGTTCTGGTATATGGTCCAGGAGCACCGGCACCGGCAACAGGCGCGCCCAGGCCGGCGTTGTTTTCGCTGCGCAGCGTGTAGGAGCGCGCGTATGCCGGCAGGCCTATCACTAGCTGACGCGTTGGGATTATGCTCGACCAGAACTCGAGTATAGTTTGCTGTAAAATAAATATGGACATTTATTTCTTTAAGCACTATGCCTGTGACTTCAAACAGGTGTCTCTGCAGTACATTTTGCTTACTAAAAATCTATATTATGATGCATAGTACGATGAACTTATAATTTTGAATTTGGTCAATCAATTATGTCATACTTGGCCTTGGTGAAAATAATTCGGTAAAAGGGTTCATCACAGCCAAGGGATATACTTGTACCCTAACCTGAATTTCAGAAAAGCTAAAATATAGATTGTTTATTTACCAGATTATCCAATTTGTACGGGTCACTAGACGTCATAGGTAACAGATAGGCTGTTCTCTTTGAATTAGACTCGTAGTAATCATTGGCCGCAACAGCGACCCAGTCCAGTGTAGCGGTGAGCACGGTGGGCTGGTACGCCACCGCCGCTACTTCGGGATTAGGAGCTACTGTAGCGGAAAGCTCCAAATTGTGATGACGGAAAATCTTTGACAGTTCTACCAGTAAAATACTGAAATTGTCTCTGTCTGCTGCTTCCGTTTCAGAACAAGGAGCCTGTAAATTGGAAATGAATATAAGTATAGAGTTAGCTGATTTTCTTTAGCTTGTGTAGGAACTTTAAAATATGTATATTAAAAATTTAACTGGATTGAAAAGAATTTAGGAAAAATTCTCCTTACCTCTTTGCATACGGGATATTGCCAAGCAATTTGAACTCCGTCGAATTTCCATTTTTGTATGAATCTAACGACGGATTTAACAAATGTTCTTCTTCTATCTGACTTTGCAGCCATACGACTCCATTTACCATCTATGGAGTTTTCAATACCACCAACTCCTAGGATTACTTTTATGCCTTTCAGTTTCAACTCAGTTATTTTACCGTAGAAATCTAAAATGCAATTTTAAACAGTTTAAAATAAGTTCTAAAAATTATACATAATATAGAGGAGTAATACTATTTATTTACCATTGCTTATATCCAACTCTGGATTACCAGCAACGACCGTGTGGGTATCACCGTCGAGATGCGCCCAAGAGTAAATGATGTGAGAACATAGAGAGGGCTCTATTTGTTCTGGTCCGAAACTGCCATTGCCTTGTCTGTTAACAATTAGTTAATAAGTCCCTTAGCTGTACATGAAAATATAAGTACTGTCACATAATATGCACATATATGTATAATGTGCATATTATGTAAAACTTATTTTGACTGATTTAACAATACCCGGAACAAACCACTAGATTTAAAGCGCTGAAATTTTGACAGCAGAATGATATTCCTATAGTGACAGGTATGCAACCGATATGTCTAAGGATATTTAAAATTTACTATTTATCTCCTAAAGGTATAAATGTAATAGATAATTCTGATCAAAACTTAATACTTGATATTACGCATAAGAACTACTTTATTCATTATACTATCTTCATAAGGAACTGATTGAGGTTACTCGATTCATTGCTTTTTTTCAGTAGAATAAAACGTACTGACAGGTATTACTTGTCTGTTGTTGCCTGAATATATCGAAGCTGCGACCAAATGTCGGCTTACAACGGCTCTTACTTTCACAATTTTTCTACCTAACCGATTTCGATTTGTGTATATTACATTACGTTACAGAATAATACAATGTTTGGAAAATATAAATTATGACTATACAGTGTAACCGACTTTATTTTTTCAAAATTATTTTAATGAAAGCTCTAACGGTAAAGGTAAATCGATAGTCTTTAACGAAATAAGGTATAAAATAATACCTTAAACATTAACGTTATCACTTATTTAATCAGCTTTAACAGACACAAACAGACATTGCGTCATACATGTCCTCATTATCAACACTTATTGAAAATGCAGCTTTATGTACCTATCTCAATATAAATTACTCATTTACATTTTGAATGAAGCACATTTAAACAAATAATCGAAAAGTAATTATTATTATGATTAAATAAAATGGTAAGATGTGTTTTTTTTTCAATTAAAACTAGCAATACAAAAAATTTAAATGTAAAAAAAGATGGAAAAAGTAACTAGCGATTTTATCACTATGGAACTGTGAAAACTTTCACAATCACAATATATAAAATAATTATTTATTATAAAAAAATCTATTTCGACAGATTTTATTATTTATTACTTACCTATAATAAGCCCAGTTGGTAAAGTAGCATGCGACGATAGGTCTTAGTTCAGGTTCGACCTCGTTACCGTCCGTTATCCTCAAACTGGTCTTCCCCCTGCATTTGGATTTACTTGGGAAATCGCAGTGATTCTATAAATACATATTTATATGTATACAAATTATGTAAACGAAAGATATTATAGTAACAGTAAATAATATGTTATTAATATAATATGTTCTACTTTATACTTTGATAAATAACGTACTTTAAATTATGTTTTATCATAAATATATAATATACCTACTAATTACCTACATACATACATAACTATTTAAGCGATATGTAAAATTGAAATTTAAATAAGCAACGTGTAGTGATAAGATAAATTTAAATATACATATTCTATACATAAAATGGTTAATTATTTTAAAATTGAAAACAACAATTATTATTCAAAGTGTATCTTATAATTAAAAAATTATACCTTCCAAACTAGTACCTATCTGTAAACAGTATGCGCTACCTGATTCCAGACGAGTGGCGCAGGACACGACAGCTGGATGTATTGTCCATTCATACATAAGTAATATTTCGCACAATCTGACTCTTCTTCTCTAAATGTAATACCAGAACAAGACTGACCTTCCAGGGGAGCACCCTGAAATATACGAGGTTTTAGTTACTTTTTACTCAATTTTTATTTTTTTCATTTATTGTAACTATTTTCATCTTCATACACTTGTGGACGTGTATTTTTTATGGTAAGTACAAAAATATTAAAAAAAAAAAACAGAATATTATTTTTAAATACAGGTATAATCTAATTTAATTCTAGAACATTATGCACCGTGATAAAAATGTCCAGAGTCCAGACAGACATTAAGGTTGCAGTACCTGAAGCAAATACTAGCTCTCTCGCACATGTTCGCTATACCACTGCGGAGAAGGCAGGTCTGGTATAAAGCTTTCAGCACCGTCATCGGGCTGACTGTCGATAACTATACTTCTGTGTTATATCATACTTTCTCATACTTCTGTGAGAACTTCTCCAGCCTTCTGAATTCGGCGAAAGAACGACGAAGTTCAACGAAAAATAAATACAACATAATACTCCCCCCCCCCCCCCCCCCCCCCGATTCGAGCCTCGCGTGATTGATGATGGACAATCCCTATCCAGGGATAGAAAGATCATGGTAGGTTCTTAAATATTTTTTTTAATTCTTTTTTCATATTGTGTCTTTGTCACGGACACGGACACGGACTAATGTCACGGACACGATCGAATAGAACTGCTTCTTCGTCTTATATTTGTATTTTAGAAAGTACTCTACTAGGGTTTAGATTAAATTCTATTTTGAACTCAGTTTTATATGTTGGGTAAATGTTATAAAAGCTTTAATTGACAGTTTGACGAACGTCCTAAAGTTTTATTGTAACGTAACATTTACTAATTATATTCTACTTTTAATCGTAGTTAAGATTTTTTTTAACAATTTATAATTAACTAGCAACTCACGCTCGCTTCGCTCGCGTTCGTCCCTAAGTACGTTTTCACGGTTAGCTATGTTTATACATAAATAGTAGCTTGCTACTTCTAAGATATTCATTTAAATTATATAGCAGTTTACGTTACGTACGTACAGTACAGTTATTGCGTACGCCGCGCCGTACGCGGATTTTGTTTAAAATTTCATGGGTTTTAAATTTTTTTCGCGGAACCCTAATTCTTTTTCTAAAATAAAAGCAGCCTAAGTTACTCCTTATAGTAGCAGCTATCTGCCAGTGAAAGTCCCGTCAAAATTGGTCCAGCCGTTTCGGAGATTAGCCGGAACAAACAGACAGACAGACAGACAAAAATTTTAAAAAATGTTGTTTTGGTATACGTACCGTGTATACATCCATATGCATTTAGTAAAAAGCGGTTATTTTAATATTACAAACAGACACTCCAATTTTATTTATCTGTATAGATTTTAACTATAACACTCTGCAGATTTATTGGACAGACAGGCTAACATTGTGTAGGAGCATCTTTGTTCTATTAGACAAAAGGTGAAATCTTATTGGCAAATTATGTGAAGTTTAATAATGTGGAAAAAATGATAGCAATTTCTTACACTGGTAGGCACTAAATTACAATTACAGCAGGATATTTCCTTTGAATGTATAACATAAATTGGAATATTAAAACATACTTCATTGGGAATTTCCGTGTCAGACAGTGTTTCTGTAGGGTCTTCTTCAGATTCAAGTTCGGGCGTTGTTGTGGTAGTGGGACTTGCAGATGGTGGAATTTCCACTTGAACTGTTAAAAATAAAACAAACACATATGAATTATGAAATAATATGTAATATATTGACGTACTTACAAAATGTAGTAATAAACTGCCTTAAATATTTGCCTTATTGAAAAGTTTGTCGACCTGATTTCTCACCAGTCATGGAATAGGAAGTGAGGCTATGCGTGTGTTATTTATCGCAATGATCAGCCAAGAAAATTAAATTACAACAGTAGTGAATGATCCCTAATAAATTTGTATTTTGAATATTTTTTTAAGTAATCATGTTACAGGAATATAATAAGCAAAGTCAAGGGTTTTACAGAAATTGTGCCTGCTTCAAAAACCATAACATAAAAGACATTTCATTAAAAAACAGGTAACAGTTTCAGTTAACAGTATAATATAAGGCAATAAATACTTAGTAATGGTGAATTATTATAATACCATCTTCCAGTGTGCAGGGTGGCGGCTCGTCGAGCCCTCGCAGCACGTGGTTGACGGTGGCGAGCAGCGGGTAGCGGCCGCAGGCGCAGCGCGCGCCGCTGAAGTCGTCGAGGTCCAGCGCCCAGGCCATGGCGCCGCCGAGCGCGTTGGCGCGCACGAACTCCGCCTTGTGGCGCACCATGTAAGCGTCATCGAACGACACCCACTGCTCGCCGTGCGTGGCGTACGGGCCCGCGCGCCCGCCCGCGTCACGTACCATGCTCCAGCTCTCGACGCGTATCCGTTCGCAGATCTGTCATATTTTAATTGAATTGAATGTACATTTCATTTTTATTATTTGAATTGTTTATTACTTACATATTAAGCCGCTTAGACAGAGTTTCTATAATTAATTTAGCTAATAGAAAACTAAAAATATATTTCATTAACAAAGTATTCTTAATACGTGATATAATGCTTAGAATATGTCATTTTCATATGCTTCTAAAGGTAAAATATGTGCCGAATTCTAAGTATTGACTGGTTTTTGCAATATTGAGAAAAAACAAATTCTTGAAAGATTAAGAAAGTAATAGCTAAAACTTTTCTCTTTATAAGCAAACTATGTCTTACCTCATAGAAGGCTAGAAAGCCTCGTGCTCTAGTCTCTTCCCCTGCCTCTCCTCCGGCGTAACTCGGAGCTCCCAAACCATTACCAGAATTTTCAATCAAAGAGAAGGATTGTCCATAGAAAGGAATGCCCAAAATCAGTTTGTGGCGCGGTGTACCTTTATTAATCCAGTAGTTAACCGTGAAGTTCTGGAATAAAAAATAAGTAAGTGTAATTGTTGCAGTAAGGAAATTTATAAGACTCATTGTTAAAGAAGGTAGCTAGAAGAAGTTGAAGTTGAGTTGTTTAAGTAAAAAATATATATAATTACCGCATTCAATGTTTTGTCATCGTCCTCCGGGCTAGCATACATTGGCGCAATGTGCCCTGTCTTATTATCCCAATGTCCGTGATAATCATATGCCATGAGCGAAATCCAGTCCAAATCTCTGGCTAACGCAGGCACATCGTACGCTAAAATCCATTAATAATAAAAATAAATAAATAATATAAATAAGTAAAATAAATATGTTGGGCCGTTAACATACAACACCATCTACTTCCATGGTTAAGTTGCGAAGCTTGTGTTATGGATACCAAATAGTTCATACACTACACATTGTATAACTTTAAATACATACATCTATATTTCATTGAAATAGACATTATCGATACAGAGGTCGAATCTTTATGTATACTTGTTTAAATATATTAGATGAAATACATTTAAGAAATATAAATGAAGACGCTTCAATAAGTTATAATAGCAGCTAGCTTTAATATTGACTGATTGAAACTAAAGAATTTTACGTTATGTCTTTTGTCAAGACTCACGAGGTGAGAGACATTAAAAGACTAAAAAGTCTTATACCTATATAAAAACAAAAAATAAATAAATAATCTAAATTTTACTTATTACTTTGTAAAAAACATACGTATATGTATGTAATACCTAAATCTATGACACGTTTGTTTGCAGAAACCGCAGCTGATAGAAGAAGCCCGCGTGGATGGAGAGCATCACGTAGTTCCTTAACTAAGGCAGCAAAGCCTTGCTTGTCGGATTTCGGCCCTTTCTCACATTCAGCCTAGAAAATATTAACGTAACGATATACATATAATACGATTTAATTCGCCATTACTACCCAATAAATTAAATTTAATATTGGCCACTTTCGACATGATCCACAGTGGACACCGCTAAGAAGGGCAATAGATATTTTTTTGTGATATTTGCTCCCACTTCACAGCATAAATATTTACCTAACACAGATTTTGCTAAAATATTCTGTAAACTCTGGATGTGTTTAAACAGAATATTTCAGTAAAATTTTCTTAGTTGTTTAGTACATATATTATGTAAGGTATATTTTTTCTTTAGCATTTATCATTTTTAAATAATTAAAAAAAACACTTACTTGCCAACACTTAGGAAATTGCCAATCTAGGTTCAATCCATCAAAATCATACTGTTTAATGAAGTCCACTGCTTGCAGAATAAACTTCCTTCTCGCTGAAGGATTGTTAACGAGACGAGAGTATTTACCTCCAGCAGAGTCGTTCCAGCCTCCCAACCCTATTACAACTTTAGCACCAGTGCTCTTTAATGCTACAACCTTTTCGTAGAATTCTGAAAATTATTTAGAAATTCAACTTTTAACTAAAATCAAGCTAAGGTTTTAAATTTAAAAATAAAATTTTAAATAGGAATATTTGTACAAGAGAGAGGCGAAATACAACATAACATTTATTTATAAGATAATTTTACAGGAAAAGGGCAAGTCTCGGTCTATGGTATGGTTTGGTATGGTATAATCGGGCTTGTTTCCGCAACTCGACGTCTTGCGCCTATTTTGCGTGTGTGGGAAAAGTCTCGGTCTAAGTTTAAGTGATTCAATAGTAAGACTAAATTGCGAAAGGGAAAGAAACTTTTTAGTACATACTATTTTCTACATCTAGCCAGTTGTCGTGAGGTTTCATGAACAGCTTCGAACTATCAAGTGCTGCGAACGCGTACACGATGTGCGTGCAGAGCGTCGGGTCAATGTTAGTAGGCGTGTACTTTGCTGCACTTGGCCTGAAAGGGTACAACATAATAAATTTATAAAAGCAAAATTAATGAAAAATATATTTAATCAATATCATTATATTTATATTACTTAGAACCCACTACAAAGTAGCCTATCACTCTCAAGTATACAAATGAAGTTAGCACATTTTAAATTTGAAAATTGTTATTGTATTTATTTAATAATAATATTATTACGATAATATTACAGATCCGAAATTGTGAAATTCTAAGATATCCTTTGTCGTTGACACTTAGGTTATATTGCTATCGATGTAGGTTTCGTGCGTAAGAAGAAGCAGGTAAAAACTAGTGTCTTATTATTTTTATACCTGTACCACGCCCAGTTTGTATAGTAACAGATAACTTTATATCCTTCTTCTTCATCATGTTGTACTTCAGCGGTGGTTGGTTTATTAGTAGTAGTCGGTTTTTTACTTGTAGTCGTTTTCTTAGTAGTAGCAGTAGTTGTAGGTCTATATGTAACTGTGGAAGGCTTAGCAACAGCAGGTTTTACTTCAATATCTTCAAACTCGTCATCATCTATCGTATTTTGAGGTTCAGATATAGGTTTTTCTGGAACTATATCTAAATCTATATTTGGATCAAGTAAAGAATCCTTGATCGTATTCAGCAGTGGATACTTTCCTTTCTTACATCTGAAAGTTTATTATATATTATTACGTTTATATTCATTTTTTGGTACTTATTTTATAAGTAATGCAACATGATTTTTTTTGAAAGAAATGTACCTGTTTTTGAAATCATCAAGATCTACCGCCCAAACCATTCCACCGGCCAGGCCTAAAGATTTAATAAAGTTCACTTTTCTTTTAATGATATCCTCGTCATCAAACGATACCCACTGATCATCTTTGAAAGCGTAAGGTCCCATTCGGTTTTCAGGATCTTTTACAACGTTCCATTTTTGATTTTTAATGCGATCACATATCTTAAATAAATTATTCCTTTATAATTATATATCGTCATTTATAGTATATATGTACATAATAAAAAAATACTTTAAATAAAGTTTTTTTTACCTCATAGTAAGCTAAGAAGCCGTTAGCCCTAGTATATTCTCCAGCTTCTCCGCCCGCTGTAGCAGGCAAGCCCAGGCCATTTGTAACATGATTGTTCAAAAGGGAGTTGGTCGTAAAAGATTGACCATACAGAGGTATTCCCATCACAAGTTTCGTGGCAGGCGCGCCTTTTTCCATCCAGTAATGCATAGTGTAGTTCTAAACAATAAAAAAAAAACAATCTTCAGTCTATGACATGGCGTTAAGTGGCAAAATATAATCAAAAGTAAAAAAAAAAAACACTTGTGAACAATAATAAGATAAATATTACTAACAGCATTGAAGTAAGTATTATCATCATCAGGATGATAGTAGAGCGGTGCAAGATGACCGGTCTTCTTGTCCCATTGACCATGATAGTCGTAAGTCATCACAGCGATCCAGTCTAAATAACGTGCTAATATAGGGACGTCGTATCCGGCATCGATAACCATTTTACTGGGAGATACGGCCGACGATAGTAAAAGACCTTTAGGTTTTAATACACTCGAAAGTTCTATAACCAGATCAGCAAATCCTTCCTTATCTGAATCTGGGCCCTTCGAACAATCCACCTAAAATAAGAAACATTTTTAGAACTGACTTTACCACGGTTAACAATTGGGAGCTTATGTGTTTTTTTCGCAGTACAGGTTTTTAATTTCTGAATAACATTTGATTTCCGATTTGGTTATTAATGTTATTTACATAAATGGTTTTTATGGAATAAAGTTAATATTGTAATTAAAGAGATTTTGTAATTATAAAGTGAACTTAATTATCTAATTTAAGATATACGAACCTGCCAACACTTAGGATATTCCCAATCCAAGTCTAATCCATCGAATCCATATTTCTCAATGAACTGTACAGTATGTGTTACAAACTTGGCACGAGCTTGTGGGTCATTCACTAAAATGGAATATTTGTCACCGACAGAGTCTTTCCATCCACCAATAGCGAGAGATACCTTAGCGCCATACTTCTTAAAATTAACCACACGCTCGTAGAAATCTGTTGTTAGGGATATTAACTTTTAAATAAATAGTTCTCACTAATAATATAAGCGCTAAAAATGTTTTTTGCTTTATCTTCCTTTTTAAGTAGAAACGAAGTGTTGTTAAATAATAATTTAAAGTATATTTTATCCTGGTACATTAGGTGGTTCCTATGGGATACTCATTGTAAAGTTACTAAGGACGCACAAATTTGCACAAAAATTATAGCAATAGATAAAAATATTCAATCCATGAAAAAAGGAAAAGTTTCTCAATTCGACACGTATATTGTTTTATGTTAGACCATGCATAACTTTTTACAGCGTAGTCCGATTATTTATATTTTTTTAAAGGTTTTATTAACAAACAGTTCAAGATGTAAAAATATGTTCTTAACACTTACTGTTTTCTATGTCTGCCCAAGGATCGTGAGCTTTAATAAGTCCGTCATCGCCCAAAACAGCAAATCCATACACAATATGGGTACACATTGATGGATCCATATCTTCAGGGACGAACATGCCGAGTCCGGGGCGGTACCACGACCAGTTGGTGTAATAGCAGATAAGTTTATAACGCGCTAAAAATTACCAATATAATAAATATACTGTCAATTTAAATAAAACTACTTCCCGACGCGACGTTTCGAATGCTTTACAGCAATCATGGTCACGGGAAAGACTAATCACTGTTTTATTTAAAATGTCAAATATTTGCGTATATATGTAATAATAATCTAATAATATCTAAGAAAGTATTAAATATACTGTTTTATTTACTAGAAGATAAAAAATTTATACCATAGAGTTTAATTCGTACATTTTTGATATTCTAATTAAATAATTATATGAATATTTAAATAAATATTCACTTCTTATCTAGAGACAAATTATTACATATTACAAAGATTTTAATAATTTCATTAATTTCAATGGCCTAAAAGTAAAATAAATATAAACACTATAGTAAGACTTACTATCCGATAGTTCTGGCTTAGTACCAGAAGAAACTATATCTATGATGGGTATAGAGGGAGGCGGCAGTACTTCAGACTCTGGATTCATCAGTGCTACTTCAGTTGTTGTTGTCGTTGTTGTTGTTGTTGAAGATGGGACTATTTTTACTTTACACTTAGCACTGTTGGGCCAGTCGCAGATTTGTTTCTCCTGTAAAAAATTAAATATTATTTTGTTTCCTTCGATACTTTTAGAAACAATTTTTCTTATAAATTTCTTAACAAATTAAATTCAATTCTTTGTTATTGGCTTAAGACAAAAGTATGTACGCATAATTAAATTAAGAAGAGGAGAAACAGGCATAAAAAATACATTTTGAACAATACGTCACCTGGTTCCAGTGCAAGCCAGCACTACAGGCAAATTCTTGAAATTTACCGAATAAACAATGTAAGTAGCTGGTGCAGCTTGCTGGATCCATAGCGTACTGGCCATTTTCACAAAACTCTGCAACGGAAAGCAATCGGTTAATTTACCTATTTGAGTTATGATTTTATCTATAATAGGTACCTATTTACTATTTTATTTAAACGTGACTTTAAAAGAGAGGGATCCTAAAAATTTTTACATATATTGCCAAACCTAGGCTAAAAACTTACATATTTCAAATCGACTATATATTCGTACATTCATTCGTTCATATTTACTGTAAAACTGTACATATAATAAAATTATAACTGAGTCGAATCTGTACATTAAATATTTTTGAAAAACGTTATTGAAATAGTCAGTCATTACTCATTATTATCGATACAGAGGCCGAATCTATGGTTTTTAGAATTTTTGTCTGTCAGTCTGTCTGTGACCGCATCACGAGAAAACCACTAAACAGATTTTGATGAAATTTAGTATGATGATAACTGGTTATCCAGGATACATAGTAACAACATATAGGATACTTTTTATTGCGGGAAAATATCTAATTTTGAGAAATCTATACTAAACTCTAAAACGTAACTAGGGACGAACGCAAGCGGAGCGAGGTTGAGCCGCTAGTAAAATTATAAAAGTGTTGATACGAATCGCTCTAGATCGGTTAGTAAGCAAAATTATGTGAATGTTGGTCTCGTCCAGCAGTCTTATATCTGAACCAATGATGATGATATAATGAAAGCCGCAAGTAGCTTCTGGCTATCTTTAGATTGGTCGGGTGTGGTGATACTTACGAGGCTTGTCCTCAACTTGCAGGTTGGCACTGGGCTTAGGCTCGGAAGTGGTGACGTGTCGGCGGTCGGTGCAGGCGGACGCGGCCACGGCGGAAGGGAAGTCGCACTGCGAGCGCGGCGCGCTCCACACGAGGCCGGGCGCGCAGCTCTGTGTGACGAGCGCGCCGTTGACGCACACGTAGAACTTTTCACACCGCGGGTGCGCGTGGTAAGTGCCCGTTGCGCAACGCTGGCGTTGGTTGAAGAAGAGTTAATGTTTATATTTTTGTTACTATTGTCATGGAGTCCCACCATGAATTAATAAAATTTTGTTATTGAAGTTGTGTTAAATTAAACAAAAGATAAAACAATAGATTCCAAAAAGGTGTATTATTGATTTAAAAAATATTCTAAGTAAAGGGAAACAAAATAATGTGCTCGTAAATCAAATTTGCGTAATTTTACTGATTATTAAAATATCAGCAATCAGATTATGGGTGTGTAGAGTATATTCACAGATGGCGTTTTTACTTTTCATGAATTGTGTATCACGTTTAAAAATTGTTTAATTTTTTTTTATATTCGATTTTAGTTAAGATTTTTTATATTTGAATGCAGGATAAATTTTACAATATTTACTATACGTTAGTTTGCAAATATTTATAAAATAAAACAGTTTAACTATTTGCGAATCAACGACATCTACTATCTATTCAAGCAAACAAAAATAGCCCGATAAATAGCCAGAATTAGCGCTGTCCATTTTCTTTGTATGGGATGAGGCATCTGTACTGTATTATGTGATCTGTGCTATTGTATTTAAGTAACATGGAGAGTAGAGATTATAAGTTATTAATTAGCAATCGAAGACAATGTTTTTAAAATTCTGTACCTTAAAATTAGAAAAACCGATCGCGAGTCGCTTATTGGGATATGGGCTGCAGGTTTATTTTCTCTGGTTTCTCTGAATTTAAAAATTGTCAGAGATACGTGATGCAAAGAGAGGATGTTGTATGTAGATACAAGAATATTAGTTTTTGAGGCAAAACTGACTGAAATAAACTAAAACTTGATGTACAAGTTTAAGAGATATGGCAGGGTGGATTTTCGAAACGGGTGGAAGCAGGGTGGATTTCTATCATTTCTAGTACTCAAGTTCTTTTGGTCATTATATGAAATAGGATCGATTGATATAAAAATTTTTTTTTGGAATTTTAGCATTTTTTTGGCTGACTGTACATTTTTTCCAAATTTGTGAATGCATTTCAGAATATTTCAAAAAGTTATGGAGGACTCTTAGGAACGTTTTCCTGTAACTATAACAGTTAACGTACCTGCCCTTACTGTCCCGTCTCTAAAATCCAGCCTGTATAAGAAATTTGGAAGAAGACATATTATGCAAAAGGAAAGGAACGTTAACTTTCATGTCAAAAAGTAGTGAGATTAGATGTTTTACCGCTGGTTTCTGGTACTGTCCGGATTGGGTGACAGGTCTCCTTGTTGTTGTAGTTTTAGTGGATATAGGTCTACTTGTTGTTGTTGTCCTCGTCCTCTTTGTAGTAGTGAAAATATTTTGCAGCGGTGATTTTGTAGTTTTTTCAGGTAATCTCACTATAAATTTAAAATACTAACATATTTATTTAAATATTCTTTGCACGCGTATATTATTATTTTCTTTCTATGGGATATTGGTATAGTAAATTGTTCTTAACTATCAAATCGTAATACATAGTCTACCCACATTAAGCTTTTATATACCTACTTTTTAAAATTCCTAAAATTCACTGACATAGTGAGAGACATTGTATACCTTTGCCGATGGGTCAAATAAAAGAAAATATAAAATTTTACCTAAGAGTCTTAATAAAATAAATGAAATTAAAAAAATAATAAGGATGGATGGAAAATAGAACATGGATTTTTGAAAAAAAAATCCCCAAAGGGAATTAGTACATATGTATAAAGGTTCGCAATTTTTCGAGTTAAATATATGGAAATAGTTCTTAAATACCTTCACACATAGCGAATTCGACCCAATCACATCGTTTGGTGCGCTTGTCCCAGTGCAGGCCGGGCGGGCACAGCTGCCGGCGCCAGCGCCCGCCGACGCACTGCAGGTACGCGTCGCACGTCGGCGCTTGTGCGTACGTTTCACTGTCACTGCACGGGCCGTCTTCTCGTGGATTGTTGGCTGGGGAGGCTGAGCGATTTTATTTTTCATATTAGATGTTTATTTGTATTAATTATAAACTGACAATAGTTGAGAACGATTAATTTTTTTCTTCATCATTCATATAAAAAAATGTATCACGAATAAGTAAATTATATTACCTACTTTTAATTTTCATTAATCCATACATATATTAAAATTGTAACTAAGCCGAATCTGTACGTTAAATATTTTTTGGGAAATCTTATTGAAATAGACTTTAATATCGATACATATGCCAAATCTATAGTTTTTAGATTTTTTGTCTGTCAGTCTGTCTGTTTATCTGTGACCGCATCACGAAAATCCCACAGGAGGGATGTTGATGAAATTTGGTATGATGATAGCTGGTTATTCGGGTCAACATTTAGAATACTTTTTCCTGCGGGGAAATATCTCATCTCTGAGAAATCTATACTAAACCTCAAAACATAATACTATAACAATAAGTAGGGACGAACCCGAACGGAGCGAGGGTGAGTCGCTAGTAGGTAATAAAATGAAACTATGTACCTGCTGTAGTCGTCGGTCTCGTTAGCCTTGTCGTGGGTTGTGTCGGTTTTGGCTTAGCTGTAGTAGTAGTTGTGGTGGTTGTAGTCGAGGGTGTGGTTGAACCTATCAAGTAAGATAACAATTTACTTATTTAAACCTTTACACAAAATACTAAAATGTCTAAAATATATGCGACAGATGCGATTGTAGCAAATATGTTATAAGATAATGTAAGTGGTATATTATACACACTAGAACATTTAGCGTATCTGGGCCAGTCGCAGTGTTTCTGTGGCGCACTCCAGTGCAGACCCGGCGCGCAGCGCTGCAGGCGCCACACCGCGCCGTCACAGTGCAGGTACGAGTTGCAGTCGCCTGCCACTGCGTGGTAATCCTCCCCGATACATGGACTACCTTCTGCTACATCTGCGATGGAGTAATTTTGATTTAATGTTGATGTATTATTGAATTGTTCATATTTTTTTATATTAATATTTGAAATATAACGAAAAAAGGGACTTCTAGAACATGTAGCTAAGATGAGTGTATTGAATAAATTAGGGTGATACACTAATACATAATGTAAATAATGTTGATAAAAATAATACTAGTAATATGAGAATGCTGGAATTATTAACCTTCATTTGTAGGAGCTGTTGTCGGTTTAGCAGTTGTAGAGGTAGTGGTGGTAGTGGTAGTAGTAGTCGTCGATGTTGTAGTCGTTGGTCTGGTGGTAGTGGGTCTAGGCGGTGGTCGTGATGTCATTGGCGCTAAAGTAGTTGTTGTTGTACTTGTTTCGCTCGCTGAAGTTTCTGTGAGAAATTAAGACATTATAAATATAGTTACGTAATTATTAAATTCAAATTATTTGTTATGTACAGGTTGTCCCAAACTTCACGTACGTACACGTATAACTAACAGAACTCGCGGCTTCGCTCGCGCTAAAATAAAAAAAAAACTCTTTGTCTTTATGCAAAAGGCATTCTTGAAATGGGCTCAGTAATTTTTGAGCTTAAAGCACTTAAACATATTATAAACATCAGTTTTACAATAATGTATGGACGTCTGCCCGATTTGTTGACATTTATAATTATTGCTGCGCTCCCTTGGGTAGTAGCATGATGGTTTATAGTCTATTAACCTTCCTCAATAAACGGGCTATCTAATGCAAAAATAGTGTTTCGAATCGGATTAGCAGTTCCTGAGATTAGCACGTTCAAACAAATAAACAAACAAACTATGAGTCTTTATAATATTAATATAAATTACCACCCCTTTTACCTCTTTAAGGGATGAATTTCAAATAATCTGTTATACATAGTACATACGTATGATTTATTTTTATTTTAAAGCTAAACACCACTTTTCAATTCAGAATTTCATACCCTATTTTATCTCCACTTACGGGATAAATTACAAAAAAATGCTAAAATACGTGTTTATTTAATTGTATTGAAGAAGATCATTAATATAGTTTTAAGTAATTATGATCATAATTTTTTCTCATATAAACATTAGGTACAACCTCCTTTTACCCTTTCTATAAACCTAAAATCTCATATACGTATTGTTTTATTTCTTACTAGCAGAACCCGCGGCTTCGCCCGAGATCAAACTATTAAAAAAAAACAAACTTGTGGAAAACAAATTTAATATAAGCGATAGTAACTCAAAATCTCACGGATTTTAGAAGATGTTAAACGTAGGTATATTCTGTAAATAAATTTGCATTTTAGGTATTTAGCAAGCTCCACTGCCTCTATTTTTTGCACATTTTTCTACTCCATCTTTCTAAAGTAAGAGTAAGAGAGAAATTATATGATTCGCATACAATGTTTACGACTTTAGAATCATGTAACTCGGCTAATATGAGCTTTTTAAATCACATACTAACAGGCTAACATCTATGTTATTTTTTAAAGAATTCACATACATCAATCTTTTTAAGTTGCATAATATATTCATTTATGTATATAATTACTAGATTCACTTAACTTAGTCTACGTTAAAAAACCAACCACAAATATACCACATTGGTGGATGTCCTGCCTATTTATGGGTTCTGTTAAAATGTCCCAGTGAAAAGCCTCTCTTAAGTTTATGCCTGCTACTCTTAACGACTGGCCCTGAGATATATTATTGGTCATTGTAAAGCAAACTTTAAGGAGGAATTACAATACATTAAATTCAAACGAGTAGCGAGAGGCTATTAGTGGTATTCGAGATCTGAGCAGATCTAGCAAACACTGTGGCCGCTCTACTGTTTAATGAATTACTTACACTCTAATCCCATTACATAACTTAAGAGACTTTTTCATTACAGGGGTGCTAACCTTCAGAAGGAGGATATAGTTAATAGGTCTGTTATAGTTGTCATTGCTGTGGTCAGCCGAGAAGTTATACATAATTTTTCTGTGGATTCGAAATAATCTCTGTTCTCTACTTTATATCCCACACAGTAAGTATGTACTTACGAAGAACTTGAGCTATGTTACTCTGTTTAAATATATTCAACCAACTTTAACTTCACCGCCCAGTTTTACCCCCTTAGGGGCTGAATTTTGAAAAATTCTAAAATATTTATTTATTTAATTGTACTGAAGAGCATTAATACCAAGTTTCAAATAATTCTCATCATAAACAATTTTCCCTCATATAAACAGCACCAACCCCTTTTACCCTTTTTAAGGGATGAATTTAAAAAGAATAATAATATTTGTATAGTTTTATTTTTTATTTTAAAGGCAAATACCACTTTCCATGCATTAATTACAGAGTTTCGTAGAAGCTTTCATTCCTCATTTTACCCCATTATTGGATTGAATTTCGAAAAATGCTAAAACATAAATAATAATATTTGTATAGTTTTATTTTTTATTTTAAAGGCAAATACCACTTTCCATGCATTAATTACAGAGTTTCGTAGAAGCTTTCATTCCTCATTTTACCCCATTATTGGATTGAATTTCGAAAAATGCTAAAACACGTACTTATTTAATTGTATTGAAGAACGTTAATACCAAGTTTCAAGTAATTGTGATGGTACATTACCTTATTACCCAGTTAATGGATGAATTACCAAAAAATTAAATAATTTATTTCTTATTTCTTATCTTAAAGCTAAATACCACTCTGTATGTACTTCACATTAAGAAAGACAGAGTTTCACACAAACTTTAATCGCCTACTTTACTCACTTTATGGGATGAATTTCGAAAAATCCTTTCTTAGCGGATGCCTACATCGGAATACGTCCTCCAAATTTCACGTTTCTTCGACCAGCGGTTTAGGTTGTACGTTGATCGATCAATCAGTCAGTAAGAACAAAGCATTTTATGTAGTTATAGACTTTAATGGTAAATACCACTTACAATGCATTTAACATAAAAAAATTACAGATATAAACTTTCATCCCCGATTTTACCCCCTTATTGGATGAATTTCGAATAATTCTAAAACACATGTTTGCTTAGTTGTTATTGAAGAGCGGTAATGAAAAGTTCAAAATTCAAAGTTTATATCTATTCTATATATATTATACTATTAATATTTTTCTACCTGTA
Source organism: Argynnis bischoffii washingtonia (assembly GCA_033884665.1). Taxonomy (NCBI): domain Eukaryota; kingdom Metazoa; phylum Arthropoda; class Insecta; order Lepidoptera; family Nymphalidae; genus Argynnis; species Argynnis bischoffii. The sequence goes on along the minus strand of CM066616.1, from coordinate 9,524,939 downwards.
CATTTAGCAAAGCTTGGCCAGTCACATCTCTTCTCCCTAGCGGCCCAGTGTAGACCGGGCGCGCAGCGGTGCTTGCGCCAGCGCCCGCCCTCGCACTGCAAGTACGCCTCGCAGTCACCCGGCGCCGCACTGTACTCACCGGCCTCGCACAATGAATCTTCCACTTCTACATTATAAATTATAATGATTAGTAGTGATAATAATCTGATACCTTTAAACGTGTAATTCTTCTATATTTATACCGGCGATCTCGGAAACGGCTTTAACGATTTCGCTGTATGTGGGAGCTTCCGGGGGCGGAAAATCGATCTATATTAGTCTTATGTATGGGAAAACGCGTGTTTTCGAGTCCGGATTCGAATCCCGGTCGGATATAAAGTTTTTATTTTTGGGTTTTTTTTTTGTATTTATTCAAGTTTTAGTTTTAAAAAAGAAAAAGAAAATTGAACTTTTGGCGAAAAACTCCGAGTAAAGCTTGGTCGACCAGGTACAAGTAGTAGTAATATGGGCAATAATAAATTGGCAATATATGGTAGAGCTATACACAAAATTAAAATAATTTTTGATTTCAACTTTTCTTTTTCATTTTTTATATTATTTTAATTCGAAATATCTTATAGTTTCAAGGAAAAATACCGTTCAGATGAGAATTAGGACTTACGGTCTACTTCGGCCACAGTCGTAGTAGTAGTTATTGGTCGGTGAGTTGTTGTTGTAGGTTTCTTCGATGTCGTTGTCATAGGAGTAGTGGTTGCCTGAGACCACCACGTATGCATGGTGGTCTGCGTCGTGGACGGGTTCCAACTTGGCCAGGTTGTGGACGTGTGGTGCTCATCGTTACCGTGGTTGTGGTCACCACCTCCAACAATTGATCCTGTAATTATAAATTTTATTTATAGAGTCGATGTTATAAGAATATAAATATTAATATGTAACTTCAAAATAGGTTTGGGTAAAGTAAACTTATTTTTTCCCTTAAATGCGGTATTTATTCCTTTACAGCTTACTTTGGATAGACGTGAGGAGTTATTTTTACCAATTACGTCGTTTTGATGCGTTGCACACAAATCTCACGACGATGAGATTCTAGTTTGATTAATATTATAAAAAAATTAAGTTTGTATGTATTTTTTAAAGCCGAATCATAAAAAAATTAAAATTAAAATTTTTGTGCAAAAAATAAATTTTTTTTTTGAAGTGGACCACCCTTATCACTTAGGGGTATGAAAAATAGTTTACGTCCTTATTCTCAGACCTACTGAACATACACACAAAATTTTTCGGAGGTTTTTATATATTAGTTTTTATATTTTATATATTAGAAGATTTAAGCCTACCATCAGATTCAGCGGGTGTGGTAGTGGGTGGCGCGGGCGTGACGGGCTCGGGTGGACGCTCGCAAGGACGCGTGGGCGGTGGCGGCGTGGAGCGGCCGAGCGCTCGCGCCGCGGCACGGAGCAACGGTGATGGCTCGGCGCAGCAGCGGTTACTGAAGTCGTCCAGGTCTATGGCCCACGCCGTCACTCCACCCAGTCCTTGACGCATCGCCCATTCTACCTGCATAGTAAAATAATGTGATAGATATGTTATTATCAAATTCGACTTAATGTCTAAGAATTATGATAATAAAAGTATAAATTATATAAAAAAGTTTTATGATACCTTTTCTGTAATAGATTTTGGATCATCGTATCCCACCCATTGATTATCAGAATACGCGTAAGGTCCAGCTTTCTCCTGACGGCTAGTCTTCCATCTTAGATTTTTAACTGTAAAGAAATTATATAAAAATAATAGCCTAAAAGTATATTATCAAATAAAATTAAATATTTTTACCCAAAAAAAGTAGTTCAGAATGCAATAGTAAATATATCATACATAATGCAATAGCAACCTCTATAGCAAATCTCATAGTAGGCCAGCATGCCGGGCTGCTTGGTGAATTCGCCGGGCTCTCCGGGGCCTGCGGCCGCCGCACCGGCGTTACGTGCGCCTTCTGTCTCCGCCAGCCGGAACGACTGTCCATAGAATGCCAGCCCGAGCATTAACTTCTTGGGATCCACACCGCCGCTAATTAGTTCTTTTATTGCGTATTCCTGTAAAACATAGTATGTATGTATAAGAGTTGACTTAAGGTATGTAATGTACTTCCTCCCCAACGTTCGTTCACACTGTCGTGGTGGAGGGAAGGGGCTCATTAGCCTCCGGCAATTCAGCCGGGCGCGAAGCCAAGAAACGCATCTGGAGGCGGCCCACTTCGAGTTGCTCCTGGTACTTCTCTGATAGCAGAGTGGACTTTTTCGACAGACCTGCCGTCAGGGCGTCGTGGTTGAATGTGTAAGCAGTGTAGGAGGTTTTGTTAGGTTTTAGTGGGTAGTACTGGCTTTTCTAGCCGGTGAGTCCCACATAATCAATGTTGTATATATACAGGTTGTATGCGTAAATGCATTTCCCAACATAAAAAAAATGTATAAAATCAGTTTTACTGAATGGTAAAGACAGATACATATAGAACTTACAATAGAATAATAAGAAAGGGGATCACTAGACTTCAGCGGCACTAACGGCGTGTGGTGTGCCGTAGTGCGCTCCCACCCGCCGTGGTAGTCGTACGTCATGGCGCTCATGAAGTCGGCGGCGGATGATATCTTCGGCAAGTCGTACGCGGACTCTATCACTTCCTTGTACCCTGAGAGAGCCACTCCCAGTTCCATATCCGCCGCATGCAAGCTTTTTGATAATTCCTGTCATAATTTGCAAAAATATTAATTTTATAATTATTATTTATATTTGTAATAAATTGTTCAATATTATAGACTATTAAAAGGGTTTTTTAATATTTTTTTCAATTTAAAACCACAAATAAAGCCGGTGTACTTAGGTTTTCAGAAGGTGGTAAATCTGCTCATAAGAGTTACTGCTCACAAGAGTGAGACATGAAATATTTTTCCTTTCTGAATTTTTCAAAGTAACGCTAAATATCAAGATCTACATTGAAACTTACCTGCACAAGTTTGGCAAAGTTTGCCTTATCAGACTTAGCGCCCTTCTTGCAATTACTTTGCCAACACACTGGATAGTTCCAGTCTAAGTGGAGCCCCTTGAAGTTGTGATTACGCAAGAAAGTGATCAGTCTTTCCACGAAGCGCGTGCGAAGAGTAGTGGATGATACCAGGCGGGAGTATTTGTCGCCGGCAGAGTCGGTCCAGCCTCCCAGACCCAGTAGGACTTTCACGTCGCTAAGTGATGTTACACGCTCGTAGAGATCTGTTAAAAGAATATGGTATTATTGACCATTCACAATAATTGGTACTGTAAAATATAATAATATGTAAGGGACTGACGGCAACGACCGGAAGTAAATTCGATATTTCTGGATAAAACAGCGAGACACTGCGCCAAATGCGATGAATGAAGTTAAAGGTGATTGTGTTTCGCTCTATTTTTGCCGACCCCTTAAGAGAAAGTACATGAAATTATGATCATATTCTATATATTTTTAAGATATGCTACTTTTTCTTGCTTTCATGTGAAATACAAAAAAAATCCAAACGATCCATTTTATTAACCGACTTCCAAAAAAAGGAGGAGGTTCTCAATTCGACCGTATATATATATATATATATATATATATATATATATATATATATATATATATATATATATATATATATATATATATATATATATATATATATATATCGGTGTGCTTTGATTTGTATTGGCTGGCACCGACTTCGAAAAAATCTGATTAAGTATCTATTCTAAATGAAAACCCCCGTTTAATTATTTTTTACTTTTCAGTGCCTGGAAGTCGTTTTTTTTTAAGTTTTTATAAAATAAGGTGTTATATTGTATTCTTTAAAGTTTTAGTAGTTTTAAAAGCTAAGGTTTATAATAACTTACTATTAGTGATATCGGTCCACGGATCGAACTCTTTAGCAATAAGTTCGTCGGGAGAGAGCGAAGCGTACGCGTACACGACGTGCGTGCAGAGGCGTGTGTCAATTTGCTCGGGGACGAACTTGCCGTCGCCACGCCGGTAGAAGGCCCAGCTCGTCATGTAACATACTACTCGTTTGTCATTCTCCCTACCTGAAAGCATTAAAATAACGATGAAAAGGTTAATAGTAGTTTAAACAAATTAAAAAAGCCATTCGGCGTCTGCAGAATTATTCCCAAGGGCGTGCATCTGCTCCTTCACATTAAACTACTAACTAATCTATAAATGATTAACTATATAATTTTTATTTATATCTTAATTATCGTCTTTTCTTTGAAGATATCTATTATACAGGGATTTTACTCATATAATTTTATTTCTTTAATTTTGCTATATATTACATGGAAAAAAATGTGCAATATTTATGGGAGTGCAAAGGGGTGCAAGTGCACCCCCTTGCACCCGCCTCCCGGCACCTATGAAAAGCACTCTATAAATGAACTGTAATAAGACGGTTCTGCTATAGGTAACCATTGAAAACTTCCATCTCTTAATTCTATCATCAAGTTATTATATTGTCATCCGAATTCCTTACACTTAGGTATAAAGTTTCAAATAGATACGACAATTATAAATAGGTTAATAATAAATTTCAACACTTGATTTTATGGTGATTAGTTACGAGTAGATTACGATTAGTTACAAATGAAGCTAATAAAAATTGTGTTAGAAATTAATTTTAATTTTCAAGTATCCCTTAAATATTTAATAATTTTCAATTATTTAGTTTTAGATCTCTAAAAAAACTATCATAATGAGGTGATTTGATACATATTGTGTACCTGCCATGACATAAAAATAGATTAGTCATGAATTGAGATGAAAGTAAAAACTGAAAAATGCCAAGCAATCTTACCATCGTTATCAATATCATTATTAAGATTTTTCTTTTGAATATTCAAAATATTCTTATGTAAAATTTGGTATTGTTTTCTTAGCCAAGGACCGTATCCATTTTGTGTATATCTATAATTTAATGACGGTCGAACACGAAGAAGGTTGGAAGATCTTTCCATATTCAACCTATTCGCAGCGTGATTTCTAGGAATTACTAACAAAAGCGAGCGTTAAATAGAAGCAGAGCGAAAGAAGTTATCATATAAAAGTAGTTGAAATAATGTTATTGGAATTTAGTGAATTATAACTTACCATGTCCTTTTTGTGATTGATAAGTAATTAGACGATCTGATTCCAAATTGAGAACATCTTTATGTGTGGCGCTGTTCCACTGTGAATACAAATCATTAAAATATGAATGCGAAAATTGATTTTCTTTTGCTCTTTTCATTCAGCAACATATCGACGCGAGATATTTTGTTAGTAAGAGACTGATTGACATTACTACATCTTTGCCCCTAAATATTATACAAATCAATATAGGTAAGTGCTACAAATAGTTACTTTCTATACTTATTAAGTATTATAGCAGTGATAAATTAAAATTTCTTATATAAAATTTCAGAGTAAATGCTTTTATTATTCAGATTTCATTACATGTTTGGTAAGTTTTTATAGGGCAGTGGTAGCCCAGTGGCAACGCGCTCGCTTGGGAAACCGAGTGAAGCGGGTTCAAATTCCGGGTCTCGCACCTCTGATATTTTCATGTGCGAATCATTTCTACCATGATTACCACTTGCCTTACGGTGAAGGAAAACATCGTGAGGAAACCTGCATGTCTGAGAAAACCTAGCAAATTTTCGAAAGACTTGTGAAGTCCGCCAATTCGCACTTGGCCAGCGTGGTGGGCTATGGTCTGATTCCCCTCGTATGAAGGGAGGCCTGTGCCCAGCAGTGGGACATTAAAAAGGGCTAAATACAAGTTTTTGTATGTTGAATTTTAAATAAAACAAAATCCGTTTTGTGAGATATCGATCGTCTTACGGTCGTCATTACACTATAACACCTCGTATTAAATTCGAATGTTTTTGACCGTTTGTTCCTCCTTCCCGCTGTGACAGTTCAACGGATTGGGGTAAAATTTTGAGAGATAGCTAATACAGTAAATTAATAAATATGCATTTTATCGTCTATCGAGCTAAAAAGACAATCAAAGATAATTTATTACTACAATTTATATAAATACTTACTTCAAAGTCAATTTCGTAAGCTTGGGCCAAGAAACGAGCCGCATCTTCTATGCTTATTCTTAGACTTTGTCCAGGTATACATTTTCCAACATCTTGGTGCCTTAAACGAGGTAAGCAAAAAACATGAACAATTACGTACTTCAAAAAAACTTCAGTGATTTTGAGGAATCGAACCTACAAGGCATAATAAAAAACGAAAAGTGTCGTATTTTCACCGATTCCGTAACCGGAAAATTCGGTCGGTGCCGTCATTATATAGCTAGTATAAAAAGATTTAGTGAAACCCAAGCCAGGAATTTCACTATTTTACAGTTACTGTACAGTACAGTAGTATTATTTAGTTTGCTTAAATATAATAAACTCACCCACAAAATCCAGTAGAAGGATCATAGAGTCTCTCATCCTCGCAGATCATCCTGTAGTTGATGCCGCCAGTGCAGAAGTGGAAGTGCGCGCAGGACTCCTCGTCCGATGCCAAGTACGGCGTGTTAGACTCACACGAACCAACTTTGAGTGACGATTGATGGGTTAGAGTCACTTCACCTGTAAGTCCCATTAAACGATAAAAAACCAAATTCCATCATACTTATTTATTTTGATTCGGTTGGTGGTTTGGTTTGATTATTTTAAGTAAGTGGGAGTTCCTCAATGAGTAATCATTTAATTAAAAATTAACTGTTAAACTTTACGTTGCTCACGGTTCTACAGTTCCCGTTACATTCAATATTACGCAATAAGCAAAATATTTTAAAAAATAATTTTACACCAATTAAATAGTTTCTTTTATTGTAATTATTTTATGCATAGTGAACAATATGGCTTCATCAAAGGTAAACCCGACAACTGATGCGAGTGCTGCGCTTCTTAGGCACATTTACGATGCATGGGGGAAATCGCAAAATGCTATTGGTGTTGCGATTTGTCTAAAGCTTTTGATTGTGCAAGTATTTGTCATGCACTATGGCATTCAGGGTGCTGCGCTTGGTTTTGTTGCTTCCTACCTCAATTAGAGATTTCCTCTGAATTCTCTGGTTCATTTTCATTTCATTCAACCCTCTGGTTGATATAAATAATGTTAAAATCTTCTGGATCTGTTTTAAAAATGGTTGATCCAGAAAGATCTATTCTTAATATATATTAATGACTAGCGACTCACCCTCGCTTCGCTCGGATTCATCCCTAGGTTGATTCCCCAATCCCCATATAAACTTTCATCCCCATTTTCACCCCCTTAGGGGATGATTTCCGGGATAAAAAGCCCTAGTAATTTGCAAGGCATTAAATATATGGCATTAAATAAATAACTGTAGTTAGTACCGTTCAAGGTGGTGGATATAGTGCTCATAATAGGAAAAGGTCTCCCGCATAAGCCGCGGAAGTCATCCATGTCGATGGCCCACGCCGCTGCACCCGCCAAGCCAATGTTCATGATAAATTTCATCTAAAACATAACAAATCAAGTTAAAGACATAATAAATTATAATTAAAACAACATTACATACTGATAAATCTAATTATATTTCTAGAAGTTTCCTTTAGCATTTTTTGAATTTGTATATAATTCACCTTTTTTAATACTGTATCTGGTGTGTCGTAGCTTATCCACTGGTTATCAAAGACGGCAAAGGCGTTGCCGGCCGCGTCCACTCCACTCATCCCTTTACCTTCGCGTTCGTTCATACAAATCTGCAATGGTATATGTATGTACATATTATGTATTTAATCGATTATACCCATTTTCAATGTATCAGCAAGTTCAATATTTATTTAAGCAAATAATTTTTCACATACATATATTTTATTTATAGGTTTGACCTACGTATGCGCGCACTACTATAAAGCAGTTTTAATTATTGATCCATTTCAAAAAATATGTTCTATATGCAGTTCGACTGTAATATATTTATTTAGTGAAACACCCAATTTATATTCATAATTAAGTTTGTAAATGTTTTAAAGTAAAAAGGTAATTATTATTATTATCGAGTTCACTTAAGCCCTGTCCGCACTGCGATATTTCACCGTGCGATTTTTATTCTCGCGTGTTATATTCCATGATCGGAATTACACTTATTACGCATCGCGAATAAAATTTCGTACGATTTTTGTCAGTTCCATGCAGTTCTCGACTGAGAGAAACGTCTAAAATGAATAACAGAAAAAAATTAATTTACCAGATACTACGGCGGCGGCAGCGGCGAGACAGACTTATCGAAAGATATCATGAACATTGTATTCATCCATTTACGGCCTAGAGAAATCCGCATTTCGCAATCCGATTCAATGTGTTACAGAATTGTGAGAAAAAAAAACGTGCGGTGAAATATCGCAGTGCGGACAGGGTGTTACTTATAGTATAAAATAGTAATTTCAATTGTCTATGGTTTGTTGCTATTATGTTTAATCTGGCACTAATTAATAGTATAAATACGTGGCTTTAAATGTTATCGCTCTCTTTCCTTTGCACTCTTTCCTCTGCAACAGCCAAACGGGCAACAAGTAAATTCAAACTAGTAATACACCACCTTTGTAATCGCCTAACGGTCAAGAATTGAGATAAACGTGTTATTCTGCAAGTCGGGCTTTCATTTGGCTCCAGTGTATACCTAAATATACAATATGTATGTGATGTTTATGAATAATAACCTCAAAATAAGCCAGCATTCCTTTAGTTTGCGTGTACTGTCCCTCGTCTCCCCAGCCGTCGACCTTGGCGCCGGGCGCCGGCAGCGTGGACGCCGCCAGCCTGTAGCTGCGCCCGAACACCGGGATGCCCAACACTAGTTTGTCAGCAGACATTCCGTGACGAAGGATATATTTCACCATGAATTCCTGTTGATATAAGCAAGTAAATGTAAAGTATAGGATTTTTCATTACGTAAATTATACGTTGGTTAAAATCATGTTGTATTAAGTGTTAATAATTTATACATCGCGTTACACTTTGTATAGTAGGCGTAGTTTTGCTTGTAAATAATATATGATTATTACTGTTATGTTTCTAAATTTGCGTTACACCAATGTGTGTGTGTGTGTTATGGTTTCTAAATTTGCGTTACACCAATGACTATGAGACGGCATAAAATGTTGGAAATCGATGTAATCAGAACGACACTTACGATGTTATCATAACGCTGGTCGCGGATGGCGGCGCCGGGGTCCCGGTGCAGGGGGCTGTGCTGCAGCGCGCGTGGCGGCGCATCGTCGCCCGCGTGTCTAGCGTACGTCATGTCCCACGCCTGCAGAATGCTGTAGTCTGTAGCACCGCTCACTGCACTTAGATCGTAGCCGTCTTCTATTTGGTACCTGTGTAATTGTTTAACATATGTTAGTTTTAACAGGCATCTGTAATTTTCAGATAACTGTGAAGATAGAGCGTATCGGACAATGAAATTGAAGCCAACTTTAGTCACATTATGTGTGTTTGCTTTTCATGTTTACAACTATGTCGTAACATTCAAATACAAAACCATATTAGATGACGCTCACTTCGTCTCATTCTTCAAGTTTAAGAGGTATATAATATGTATAAGTATAGAAAATAAATACAAATATTTATAAATGATTATAAAATAAGTAGGTATTATACAAAACTTTACCTTTAATATAACATATTTTATTAAAAAAATAATATATGCTTTTAAAACTAAGTGAACAACAGAAAAAAAATATACAAATCTAATACACAGGTATCATAAATGTGATAAAGACTTAAACGTATATATTTTTAGTCATGTTTTAGAAAAATAAAAATATTTTTTACCTAAATGGAGGTAGAACTGTTGATAAAAGGTATCCATACGATGAAAACTTTTCGCGAAGCTCATATAATAGAGTGGTTAATAATTCTTTTTCCTTATCGTCCTTGTCTCCTAAAACAAAGAAATAAATATTTATGTACCTAATTATATGCCGACGCATAGTTTGACAAGACTTTTGTTTCACGAGTTAGATTTTTACCTGCATACACCCAATGAAGGTCGAGACCATCGAAATCGTGTTCTTGGAGGAAGGTGACCGCACTGTCGATGAATGAATTTCGCCTGTAGGGCTCTTGAACCATTTCGCTAAAAAGTCGTTCCATTCCGTCACCACCTACACTGATAATGACCCGAAGACCTGGGATGCGACGTTTCAGACCGGTCGCGATGCGATATCCACCTGAAAGCAATATTCTAATATAAATATGCACGGCACGGCAAAGAATATAGTTACTCTGACGCACAGGCATGAAATATTTATTGTTAACTAAAGTAATAATTTATCAAAAAGAAACTAATTTTCATTTCAAGCTATTAATTTTTAAAAGCCATTTTTAATAATGATTAAATGCCCCTTTTATGCAGAAGACATCAATTATATTAATTTCTTGAACGTTGGTATTTAAATTAAGGTACCTAGTCTTATTATATCATATTATAATAGTAGGTTCACAATAAAAATTTGACAATCAAAATTATAATAAAACAAGACTCAAGACTACGCTTTTTTCCGCATAATTGGATTTTTTAATAGCAAAGGTCCCAGACATTATATTCTTTTTATTTTGGTTACCCATAAGTCCTTGTAATTTCCAGTACGATACAAATATGCGTTGAGTTTTACTTGTTTTAAAAACTTCTTCTGTTTAAAATGATACATTATTTGAGAACGGCTTCCAATTCGGGCGGATTTCGATGGGGTTTAAAAATTATTTGTTAATAGTATTTGATTGTGTAGACCGACTGTAACATTCATAGCGATCATAAATTTTTATTCATTAAGTGTTAGCATATAAATATTTATTCATTAAGTGGTTTTGTATATATACAAAATACACACGCGGACTTGCTCATAGTGTATTTGATTTATAGAAATAGCAATCTTACTCTCTTAAATTATATATTATCTTCATATTTAGCTTTTATCATAATGTTAATTAATGTATGAATAACTCTTAATTGTACACCCAAAAAGAGAAAAAAAAATTACAAAATATAGAAGAAGGTACAAGAGGCGATCTTATCGCTGAAATAGAAATCGCTCTTTTCTTTTCTCTTTCAGGCAACCTTTAGGTGTCGGAAATAGTACTAAGATAGAAGGGGCGCAAATAATAAATATAGAGACAGTAGAAAGAGTATAAATTTATACATATACGTATCATACAAATATATAATAAATACAAAATAAATAAAATTGAAATATAATTAATCAATAAATAAATACTATAACTACATACATAAATACTATACCTATATTATACATATATAAATATAAAATAATTAAAAGGCAAGTTTAACAAGAATTATACCAGAGTTCATAAAGATAACAATAATACATAGTAATAATAATGTTCTCCTGGCCGATTCCGGCCACGGCGGCCAATCTCATTGAGACTAGCCAACTGCGCAGGAGATATTATAGTGCACAAGTGTGCGCGCAGACACAAGTGCACTCTCAATTCCTGTCACTCTCATACTCCAGTGGGACGACACGAGACACGATCGGTGAGAGTTAAGGCGCAGGACCGACGGCTTTACGTGCTCTTCGAGGCACGGGGGTGAAACACCGCCAACTTCCCAACTCCGGGCTGTTACTGAGGCTTACTATACAGAAAGACTCAAGAACTAGACTTGGCCCGACCCGGGACTCGAACCCAGGACCTCAGGATATGCAGCCGTACATGCTAGCCACTACACCACCGAGGCAGTTAAACATAGTAATAGCAATACATTCAACAAAGAACCCTCTTTCAAAGTGTGTGAAAGTGGTTCTTTAAACGTTTTTTAAGAAAAATTTATGCGATTTCGCATGCCTGACAGTTTGAGGAAGAGAGTTCCAGAGACGAGGAGCCGTGATGGTGAAGGAGTTACTGTAAAAGGAAGAAGAGTGAGAAGGGATTGTTAGGGTTAGGTTATGGCCAGAGCGAAGAAGACGAGAATGGGTGCACCCACGGAATGAGAAACACTCCTTTAGGTAGGGAGGAGTACATGGATCAAACAGAATACAGTAAAGAATATGGAGAATATGAGTATTTTTGCGAAGGCGGACAGGGAGCCACTTGAGTTTCTTTCAAAAATTCAGAAACATGGTCATATTTACGTAAACCAAATTGAACCGAATACTTACGAATACGAAAAAATTTTGGAGCCGCTCAAGTTTATTTAATTGCTCCTGAGTAATATCGAGGTGACAAATATCAGCATAATCAAGAATTGGTAAAAGGAGATATTGTGCTAACGAAATTTTGGTGGAAATAGGGAGAAAGTTATGCAAACGCTTAAGAGATGCAACTGATGCAAACATCTTTCTACTCACTCTAAGCTTACCTAAGAAACCCACGACATGTTTTCGTCCATAATAATGCCAAGATTTTTAAAATAATTGATTTGCTGAAAGGTATACTTACACCGTTTAAAACTACTTTAGGCAGAGAGTTGAAGTCGATTTTCATATAAGTTTAGGACTGCCTATAATTATTACTTGGGTTTTTGACTTTTGTAGAATTTAATTGCAGCCCAAACGACTCACTCTAAGTGGTTATAGTTGTTTTTGTTGTTGGTTATAATAGGTTGTTATTAATAACGTCAATAGCTTTAAATTTAATTATATAGCAGGTTAAATTACCTTTGATAATATCGTAGTCTTCATTTGCTGATATCACAGCGTAGGTGTGAGGGTGTAAGACTGCGAAAGCGTAGTGTAGATGTGTACAGGATTTCGGCACCAGTCCTGCGGTAAAGGCGAGCGGCGGTGCGCGATAAGCGGCCCAAGATTCTATGTAGCATACCACAAGCTTCGTGGTGTTTGGTTCATTCATTGTCTGTTGCATTGCTAAATTAAAAAAATATTTTTTTGTTAAAATACATTCATGAATCAATTCAAATAAAATTATGTTAAATGAAAAAATACTTGGATATTTGAAAGTCAGATATGCATAAGCCGTTAATGTAGGTAATTATATTTCATACGCAGATCATGAATCAAATAATAAATATCATCTATTCAAACAACAAAGAAGGTATCCAAAAATTAAAAAATCTTAAAATAAACTTAAAATTTTAACAATAAGTGCATCACTTGATAGCTTAAATTTAAATAAATTTATTACCTTCGAGGTTTGCATTTCCCTGTTCTAATCTGTCATCAGTATGCGGGTTACTAAAAATACAATTTTATGTTAATTACTATAATATTATATTTCTATGAAAACAAGTTAATGTAGTATTTATATTTTTATTACAATACACTTACTTGTTTAAGTGATGAGCAGCTCCGTAATACTTTTTATATTCCTCATTGTTCTCCACATACCCCGCTGTCCTTTCAGCATTCTAAAGAGATATGATACATATATCAATAATAACAATAATTATTGTTTATACTAATATTATAAATGTTAAACCAACGCAGACTATCTGTTTGTTACCTTTTCACGCTTAAGTCTTAGAAAATATTATTTCTTTTGGCCACCTTATTTTACCTTGGCGGCTAAAAATATGTCAGCGGAGCCAAGGGCAGAAACAATGTTTATGTATTTTTTATCTGATTAAAAGAATAATCCTTTGGTCTGTGTTTTCTATATATTGCCTATCGTAAATATAGAATACCTACTATAGTAAAATATATACCTTTAAGTATTTGTATAAGGATTCCTGGTCTGCTACTGGAATAAGACGCTTTTCCACAGCATCTCTAAGAGGTAGCCTTCCTTCTCCTTCTTCATAAACGGTTCTGTTCCAATTTGAGATTTTTTTTATAGTAAATTCTATACTTTTATAGTAATATATAAAGCTGAAGAGTTTATTATTTTTTTCGCGAGTGAACACAAAGTACCTATCTAGAGAATAATGCGCAAAAATTATATTATAGGCTTATTATAAAAAATCTGTCTCTTCAAAACAACTTAACTCGTTTTACTTTTTCTCATTAAACAAAAATTTATGCGTTACAGGTTTACCATAGCTCTTTTGGTTTTTACATTCTTTTTGCATATATGATAAAAATATTTTTGAAGGTTAAAGTTGCAACGACAGTTTTATATGAATTTATGCGACAAGGTGGCGCGAATCAAAAATATTAACAGTGAAATTATACAAACTACACCATTTAATATAAATCAGAGTTACATATAAATTATTTTACTGTAACTACATACATACGTAAGTTTGTACAGGTTTATTTTAACTTAAAACAACTTAAGTATAATATAGTGCTAGTGACTGGATGTCTCGTAATAAGAATGAAGATTAATAATCTTATATTAAAATTACCTCAATGGTATGCTTTCAACAGACGATCGAATTGGAGGGCCAAGAGGTTCATGGTCTGGAATCGATTCTACTGCAATACGGGCAAAAGGGCTTTCATCCGGATACCTTGGTGAGGCTGCTACGCCAGCGTATAGAGCCGCAAACTAGAAAAGAAACAATACCTATATAAAATAATGTGGTAAAATAATATTGAAAAATATTTACATATTTATTATCACCTGGTGTTCATATTTAAATATCGTTTTTTTTTGATATACAGCTTACATATATTGAATTTCGAATAAATAAACAATTTGTCGAACAAAGGCTTGGCGGCTGTTGACCTCATAAAAAAGCTCTATATTCATTAGTCAACAATTCACCAATTGTATAAGGACAATTTTCTGCTTTATTTGTGTTCCGTTAACACTTGTACTATCTTGAGCTTGGTAATAGATTCATGTAAAAAATTAACAAAGAGGATCTCATTCTGGGTACAATTTCTTTTTTATTTTTTAGTGGGTTTGAATACGCTATTGGCGGCGCCTGCGTGACATACCGAATTATAAACGTAAGCGTGGGTGATGTCGTCGGTCACTGAACTGCCAATCTAGCAAAGCTCTATCTATGTATAATTTACATAACATGATAGATCAACACTTAAGACAGGTTCACAAAACTTAATATTTATTTACTTTTTGAACGTTCATAATTGAAGTCGTTGACCATATAAAAATTCGGAAGTACAAGAAAATATATAATTTTAAATAATAAACATGTTTTATATGATGATGATTAATCAGATAATAATAATCATCTAAATGGAAAATTTTATTCAAATATATCTAATATGTAATGATTGCATTACATTCAAATAAACGAAAAAACATATTTTTTCCCCCTATATATAAAATTGATTTTAAGGAGTAGGTATTATCCAAGAATTTTTGCTTAAAGATACGTGCCTGAAAAGAAAAAAAAATGAAATTTGTTGTCTTTATAACATTTTGTAACATTAAAGATTCACCCTCCCTTCGCTTCGGGTTTGTCCCTAGACAAAATCAAATCTATTCCACGGGAACCGTACATTTTCCCGGGATGGTCATATAGCTTATAGCCTTCCTCAGTTAACTGGCTATCTAATGCATAAAGAATTTTTTAAATCAGATTTGTAGTTCCTGAGATTAGCGCGTTCAACTAAACAAATAAACAAACTCTTCAGCTTTATAATATTATAGTATAGATGAAATGAATCTCTCATAACTATCAAGGGATCAAATATGCACCTACAACGTACATTGTAACCTATATCTATACTGTATATTCTAAAAAGGTAAAGTTTGTAAGTTTGTGAGGTTGTAGGGGGTAATCTCTGAATCTACTGAACCGATTTAGATGAAATTTGGTAAGAAGATAATTTGAGACCCTGGTTGATTCCCCATATAAATTTTCATCCCCATTTTCACTCCCTACGGGACACCGTGGACACCGAATCAACCCAGAGACGAACCCGAGCGAAGCGAGGGTGAGTCGCTAGTAATTTATAAAGTTGCATGTCCTTACTGCTTCATCATCTTCCAGATCAAACCACTTATCAGACCAGCTCACAACTTATTCCCTAAACGGCAGTAACAAACCCTATGAAAGGATTTTTTAAATCCTTTTATTGTTAAATAATATTTTATGGTATCAAATTAAAAAAAGTAGCTTGTCGGGATAATTCAGGTGGATGGCAAGCTGGAGTACGTACCTACTTAATGTATACGTATGTAAATGCAAATTTACCGCGATATTATGATAAAAGTCATTAAAATAATTATAAAATAAATTGAAGTCACAAAAAATCTAATTTTAGTTTTTCATCTAATATCGGGTCATGATCTAATAAATAATTTCAAAACGAGCTAGTAGGTAGGTACGTTGACATCTCATTCAGAAGAAACGATTTGCATACGGGCATCATTGCCAGGTAGTCGAAGTCGTTTTGGGGTCATCGTCATCACATCACGACCAGTCCATTCCACCTATTTTCAAGTGTCATATTATTAGTGATTAGGAAAAAAATTCCTTTTTGTCCCTTTATGTATTGGTTTTCATTTATTATTAAATACTTAATAAACACATCCCATATTGATACATTTATGTAAACTAGATTTTCATTATTGGAAGAAAAGATAACAACTACCCAAGGTCAATTTTTTTTAATATTTAGTCAACTAACAGGCCGTGTTAAAATCCACCGCCCTAACGATATTCGCAAGCAAAAATTCTTCTCAAAAGCAAGAGTTCTTTACATTATGAAACTTTAAAGACGGAATTTTCGTTACAGTTAGCTACATCACTTCATTATTTTTTATTATTTTTATATAATATGATTACATTCTTTTAAATCAATGTTCAGTTATTTTGGAAGCAGGTAGGGAAAGGAGGTGAGAGTGTTTACGAACGTTTTTGGGTTACATAACTCTTTATATGTATATCAAAATTTTAGTATTCCTGTCTAGCAGGTTCGGAAAGAGGCTTTGAATGTCCCATTCGGAAATATGGAACTTAACAGTTAAGTACATTGGAAAACTGAGAACGTAGTGTATCGAGTAGTAACCCTGTCCAAGTATATTCAGTGCTATTTATTTATTTAGTACACTAGCGACTCACCCTCGCTTCGCTTCGGGTTCGTCCCTAGACAAAAAAATCTATCCCACGGGAACCGTACATTTTCCCGGGATAATATATAGCCTATAGCCTTCCTCAGTTAACGGGCTACTCAATGCAAAAAGAATTATTCAAATCGGATTAGTAGTACCTGAGATTAGCGCGTTCAACCAAACAAACAAACAAACAAACAAACAAACAAACTCTTCAGCTTTATAATATTAGTATAGATATTAAAGAATTTTAGTCTTAATAATCAATAAGCAGGTAATTTGTAAGGAGATACAAAGAAGAGGTAGTGTTTCGTTTGTTCTTGTTAAATGCGTGAACAGCATACCTTATACAGCGACATTTTATCACATTTGTTTTAGATATAAATGAACTTTATTAATGACTTTATTAACGATTTATGCAGTTAGTAAAGCAATTTTAAATGTAAACAGTCTTTTATGTTCGGGAAAACAATAGAAAAATATCCCCTGTTTGTACGTTTTTGGCTTTCGAACCATTTTTGTTAGAATACTTTGCTTTCTTGCTTATTAAGTAGACGGTACATTCCCATATTATATACTAAACTTCCCTAAAATATAATGTTCCTAAAAAGTCAAATAAGCGTAAATAATATATCTATCGAAAATAAATTATAATTTATAATAAGTAGGTATCTTATACATGATATTTGAAAGTCATTTTGGGTTATAAAAAACTAAACGATATATGACATACACATTTTTATAATCAGAAAAAAAAGAATGCATCTGCAACCCACTCAAAGCATTTGATATTTTGATTAAAGATTAAACATTTGACTTTAATACTCAAATGTTTATTGGACATCATTATATAAATAATATATGCCACAATATGTCCTACTGCCCGACAAATGTTACGAGTCGATGAATTTGTATGTGCCATATACGACGTGCATATGAAATTAGTTATAAGACCATAAAGGGGCACCTTTTAAAGTAATAAGGAAAGAAACTATATCAATTGCTCAAAGTAGGGCAGCTGGTATGCAAGATGCAAGATTTCAGAATTAAGAAAATATTATAAATCAATTTAAATGACCTTATTGGATAATCGCTGATTCAATTATTAATTAATTATGATTTGATTTCTACTTATTTTATGTCAGACCTTTCCATGTCTATAAAGAAATAATGAAATGTCAACTACTGGTTTTATATGCGCAAGACAATTCTAATCACGTATGTATGATTTTGTTTAGGTATTTTTTTACTTTTATATAGAAGTAAAAGGCAGTGCTTGATTTAATCTTAGCGCCGCCCCTGAGCATAGTAAAAAATGCCCCCCGAGGCCCGATTATCGAAATTTTGAATAAAATGTTGAAAGTTTAAATTTTTTAAATTATTAATTTTTTGAATAATACAATGAAATAATTTGTAAATGATATCAAGTTTTTTAAAATTGTACTTAATTTGTTTATTTATTAATTTATTTATACAGTTTATTGCACAATAAAATGGTCAACACTCAAACAAAGAAATACTGTTACAGTACAGAAAGAAAGACATACTCAAAAAAAGAAATACAGTTAAAGAAATATGCAAAGGCGCCCTTATCATTGAAAGCAATCTCTTACAGGCAATCTATAGAGAAGGATACAGAAAATAAAAGAAAAGAGCGGAAATGGTGCATAAAACTGTACATTACTTAACCTAAATGTAAATAAACATACATACAAAGTTACATATGTATATAAGATACTAAATCAACGTATATATTTATTTCTAGCGACTCACGCTCGCTTCGCTCGCGTTCGTCTCTAGGTACGTTTTCACGGTTAGCTATATTTATACATAAATAGTAGCTTGCTACTTTTAAGATATTACGTTACGTACGTACGTTATTGTGTACGCCGTACGCGGATTTTGTTCACAATTTCATGGGTTTTCATTTTTTTGCGCGGAACCCTGATTCTTTTTCTAAAATAAAAGAAGCCTAAGTTACTCCTTATAACAGCAGCTATCTGCCAGTGAAAGTCCCGTCAAAATCAGTCCAGCCGTTTCGGAGATTAGCCGGAACAAACAGACAGACAGACAGACAGACAGACAGACAGACAGACAGATAGACAGACAGACAAAAATTGTAAAAAATGTTGTTTTGGTATATGTACCGTGTATACATCCATATGCATTTAGTAAAAAGCTGTTACTTTAATATTACAGACACTCCAATTTTATTTATCTGTATAGATAGATATACATAAACGTACATGTATATAATAATACAGTAAAATTTAGTTACAAACATACAAGTAGGTATATGTATATACATAAATATATTATTTGGTACAGTTATAATGACAGTCTAACCTAATGCAACAAAGAGTTTTTTTGAGTCGTTTTTTAAAGATGCTTACTGAGTTAGATTTCCTTATTTCCATTGGGAGCTCATTCCAGAGTTTCACAGTTTTAATAGTGAAAGATTCGATATAGGACAGGATATGCACCTACTAGTTAATATTTTTTCTATTTTTCATATTTTGTAAAATAAAAAAAAGCATTTTCGATAGCGCGAAACAATTTTTTTTTCCCACCCTCCGAATGTTGCCGCCCCTAAAAATTTGCCGCCCTGGGCACTAGCCTTGAATGCCCTTAGTGTAAATTAATATATAAAAATATGTGATAATAAGTTTGCTTCTTGTTACTAATTGTGAGAAAAAAATATCAGGATCAAAAAAAATGTGCTATGGCCAGGTTCTTGTTTATGTCAATTGTAAAATCATTTTTTTCGTTTCATATTATTAAATTACCTTTTTGACTATAGTTTAAATATAAAAAATAACATGACCATATATCTAAATACATATATTATTTTGGACTATGTTTGAATTATTTTTAAAATAATAAAAAATAAAAATGAAAACGTTCAGTACCTACCTACTCTAGTTTTAACTATAAATATTATTTTTTTAATTTTTTAAAATTAATTTATTATTTGAAGTCATTTAAAAATCACTTACCCAAAATATTAATTTCTGCCCCATAACGGGGAAACTGCTTTCCTCCCAACGCCCCAAAAATAATCTGAAAAGATTAATAGGGAACCGTTTATACTTATAAAATTTAAAATAAATTAATATATTTTATGGTTATAAGATACTTACATGTTTAGTTATTTAAGAATAATTTATAAATTTGCAAATTTTTGGCTAAAGGTAATTTTTCCCGGCGTTTGCGTTGTTGTCGCGAACGGCGTGCGACTGAGCGGATTGCGCATGGGTCGCCTAGTGTTAATACCTCGGTGTCATCGAGCTTCACATCTCGCACCTACACGTATGTATATTATGTATCTTTGGAATTTCGGAACAGGTCCATCCTAACACTTGAATTAAAAATTATTTGCCGCAAATTAAGTTATCAAGTAGTACACTTTTGAACCGTAAGAAGGAAATATATTTTCAAGATCTCTATCCCTATAATGATAGAGTCTTATTTAACATATTTCAACTACTCTGATATTAGCATTAAACTATCCAAATTCGATGAAATAAGTCGTATGAAAAAGTGGTGAGCTTTATAAATTATATTATTTAATTATTAATAATTACAGGACATGCCTAAGAATAAAATATATCAATATGCGTAAGTTTTATGTGTAGTTCTAAATTATTATGGAATACCTATATTAAATCCTTAATGTTTTAGCTTTTCATTATCACTGATAATATAGATTTAAAAAATAGGAATACTATGTCCTCTTAATTAGAACGCTAGACCTAAATACGATTAACATAAATGACTTATTCCTATTTACTTATTATTTATGATTAGCTGCATAAATTTCATTTTATTATAATAAATCGATATAATTAAGAATGCAAATCAATTCATTCACCACAAAATTTTATTGTCTGCTTTTAAGTTTACACTCTTTTTGCCCTTTTAGTTTTATTTTAAAGAGCAAAGTCGTTTGATATATTTATTGTCTATAAATATCAACAGTTTTTAACCTAATCTAATCTATTCAATATGGATTCTAACTTCTTATAGCTTAGGTAGTAAATTGTGTTTTTACTTGGTTTTATTTTATCCTTGCTTATAACAAAATAAAGCGTTTTCAAACACAGTGTACTGTTTTAAATTTTCTAGATTAGGAATGGCATTTTTAAGTTAGTTTCAATATTTTTCAGCAGTACATATCACATTTATCAGAACATAATTTATGAATGAATATAATATACTTACACAATTTATTAAATATTATTATAATTATTTCATATTATGAACACATACTGCTATAGGTATATCACAAGACTTTTAATTAATACTAAAATTTTATTTAACATTACATTAAATCAAAATATATATAACACAAATTACACTTTTACTATGGAAAAGCACTGTCTTCTCAGTTAATGTGGCCCAGGCAGTATAGTAGAGTTACGTGGTTCCGCGATGTGTAGACGCAAAGCACAATTACTATGCAAGTAGCGTTTCTTCCTTTCTTCCCTCCAATGTCACCGCATTGTTTACTGGCATACAGTCGCCGTCACCTCACCGACTAACAGTAAACTGGCTAAGTGGACCCTGAAATTGGCTTTACCTTTGTTATACTCGTATAAACGACCTGAACTGACGACCTAGCCTCTTTAAGGAAGTTTTTGTTCTAAAACATTGTTCCATGAGTGTGTCAGGCGTCTATCTCCTGATAAACTAACATACATATAACACTGAAAAAAACCTAAGGAGAAAACATCATCAGTAATTATCATATTTATTAGAAATTTTGTTACTTTTGCAAAGATAATGATAGTTGCTATAAAAAAAACAGTTTATTACGAAATGTTTCACCGAGTTTTTTACCAAAAAGTTAATTTTTTATTATATATGTACTATAATTCTTTATTTATTTTACCTACTTATCGCTATAGCTATTGGCTTCCCCTCCCCTTATTGCTCTTTCTCGACCCGTGCCAGTACGTCTTGAAGGATCTCAGTTTCCATAAACAAGAGTGACACAAAGGGGACACAACCAGGGTATCTTCCCGAGACGATGCGCAAGAGTATGTTCCCGCTGCTGTGAAAGTAACGAGCAAAGCGGCGTTGGGGACCACCAACCAACACGCATTGTTTGAGAAAGCGGAAAGTGAAGAACGGAGTACATTTCATTTATATCAGTGGTGTAATAATTAATCTGCATAAAGTAGTGAAGTAGCTAAATTTAGTACCAATATTTATCTTTTTAAAAACGCTGAACGAAACCTTTGATTAATAAAATACAGTTCAAAATTTATTAGAAGTCTATAGGTAGGTTTGCAAGAATGTATTATAATCGTTTTATATTGTTTTCGCCCACTAGTATTGGAATTATTTTAAGTGGTTGACATTGCTAGATTATATGCCCTTTAAAAATGTTAGCAGGAACCGGTCTAGTATTTACTTAATATAGGTCTTCCGAGCTGAACGAGTATATAAACGTACACCGAGGGCATCGGCAAACGGGAGCATCCCGCGAGCTTAATTATGGCAACATCAAGTTCAAGGTGAAACATTGGCATTTATTAGATGATTCGTCAACATGTATTGAGTCTCACTACGCATCAAATTGGTACATAATAACATACACAAATAAGACAATAAGCGGTTCATTAGATATTTTTATTATTCTTTTATCCAAATGGTATATTGACCTATGTAATTGAGATAAATTTAACATATTTTAGCATAGTCTATACAAATCTATAAATATTGAAAACGATAATGAGTATTTATTATTTACTAGCGGCTCACCCTCGTTTCGCTCGGGTTCGCCTCTAGACAAACAAAAACAAATCTAACCCACGGGAACCGTACATTTTTCCGATAAAAGTAGCCTATTTATTATTCTGATGTATGAACTATATTATTGTGAAGTTTCATTAAAATCCAATCAGTAGTTTTTGTGTACTAAGCTGTATAAGTTACTATAGTTTTTTAACTAACCCACGGGAACTCTATAATTTTCCGGGATGAAAAGTATCTAAGATGTTGACTGGGGATATAAGGTACCACTATATAAAATTTCATTTAAATCGGTCCAACAGCTTCGAAGATTAGCCCGACAAGCGGACAGAGAATAAAAAACTTGAAAAAAATCTGGATTTGTTCTATTTTTCTTCTAACATCCCCGACTCGGTTTATAGCGATTTTTTTTCTATGTACAGATATTCGACCTCTACTGTTTTGTTATACCTATGTATAGATAGGAATAGCCTTTCTCATGGGCTGCTTTTGTCTTTTTTATTTTTCTAGCGATAAATTTTATTGTCATATCTATTTAAAATGTAAGCAATCAGAATTAGTAGGTTAGGGGTTTAAATTAATTAGGGTGAACCTGAACAGTGAATAATAGCTACAACTAAGTAAATATTACAAAAAGTATATTTGGGCATTAACACTCAAATCTCCCATATGGTTGTGTTATCGTACTATTTGTGTTGTTATCGAGTTAAAACGGATTTTTAGTAAGATCAGAATTTCAGCATTCCGTTATCACGCTATTCTGGTAGTTGAACAGCGTGTCTCAATTAGTGTAGTTGTGCGTGACTCAAGAAGCGATGACAGAACGGTGTCAACTGTTTTTAAGCAAGTGTTTGGTAACAGAAACAAATATATTTGATGGTGGGGTTTTAGTAAATCATAATGGAGTCATTGATAAAGTTTTAAGCAGAAATGAAGCTAACAATTTGATTGCAGAGAAGGGAGACAACATTGAAGTAAGATTTATGTTAAATATAGAACCATATTATTATGTTTAAACGTTTTGTACATGTGGTTAGTCGTCTCTTTCCGGCAACGCAGCTTCAACCTTGAGAGGTCGGTAAGGGCATCTGCCTGTATTTTTTTTGCAAGCGTGCTCGACATATTTGTTTAAAACTTGTTAAAATAAAAAAAGAATAAGAACCACAAATTCTTGAAAAATAACTAAATCTTTAATACTAAAATCATTATACAGATTTTTAGGTTACATACAGTTTTTTTGGTTACGTCAAATGTTGCTACCTATGTTGTTTTTTTTTAATTACTCGGAAGTATGTTTTGGAAGTTCGTTTGTACGTAAAATATGTTTTTGTTAAATATATTAACAAAACCAGTTCTGTCATAAAATAGTTCCTATTTGAAGTGCCTTAATTCCCCATAGGAAAGAATAAAAATACCTTTATTTGATACATAAAAAAATTGCTAGTTCGAACTTGTAGTTGCGACTTGTTTGTAACGGTTAAATCCATATATGAATGTTTTTCGAGAATAATTTATAAATAGCTTTATATCTATACAACATTTGATTTAAACTTTAACATTTACATAAATGGATTCTTTTAAATCCAATCCCTATTTTTTGTCATATGCCACTTATAAAAAGAAGGAATTGTATCTAATAAAATATTCATTAAATTAAAACGATTACTGCGAAAGGGCATTTTTAATGGGTTAAATAGTTTAGATAATATTTTTTGCCATTTGAATAATGTTAATTTTTCACAACATTTTATATAAATAAAGTTTTTTTTTAAATTTTATATATTATATTTATATGAATAACTCAAAATTATTATGTATTTTTCATTGGTGCATAAATAAGATAAGAGTAAGAGGTGAAGATAATAATATATTTCATTTTTATCAAATTTATATTTATTATTATATTATATTTATCTTTTATATTTTTTATTTTATATTATATTGTTCATACAAAAATACTAAAATCGCTATTAAAAATGGAGGGTGGGGGTGGGAGGGTTAAAAATACTTTACGATCTATTGTCATACCTTTTTTTTTTTTTTTTTTTATAGTTGGGGAATGCATTTACGCATACCACCTGTCCCCCAGGTGGTTATGTGGGGCTCACCGGCTAGAAGAGCCGGTACTACCCACTAAACCCCAACTTTCCCCTCCCCTCCGCCTTAGTGGGACGCCGCGGGATCGCTTACGCATAACTACCGCGACGCCCCGGCGGCAGGCCTGACGGCCACCAAACCAATGGGGCTGCTCCATCTATTGTCATACCTACTAAATATACAAAAAAAATCGTTTCGGAGGAGTGCGAGCACAAACATCGTGACACGAAATTTTTATGTATTAAATATATAGTAATACAGAACTACTCTTAAAGTACTATATGATAGGGAAATTGTATCATTGTTTTGTTAATAAGCGGCGTCGTCTGGCTGCCTGTCTGGCCAAATGCCAGACTGTCAGACTTGGCTATTGATCTATAAGTACGTACGGAAAATGGGATTTTGATTAGGATATGACATTTAAATTA
This sequence comes from Argynnis bischoffii washingtonia, assembly GCA_033884665.1. Taxonomy (NCBI): domain Eukaryota; kingdom Metazoa; phylum Arthropoda; class Insecta; order Lepidoptera; family Nymphalidae; genus Argynnis; species Argynnis bischoffii. Next base: position 9,499,691 of record CM066616.1, on the reverse strand, counting down.
TTAATTAATTGATAAAAGAAAAAATGTCTGCGAATTTCAGTTTCAAAGTCTAATCACTATGGTTAACCAAGTTAGTACTTGCTATTTATATATAGATACTAACGACTCACCCTCGCTCCACTCGGGTTAATCCCTTGTTATGCTTTAACGTTTAGTATACATTTCTTAGAGATGAAATATTTCCCAGACAGACGGATGGATTGACAGACAAAAATTCTAAAAACTATAGATTCGACCTGTGTATCGATAGTAAATATTTAATATACATGTGTAGATGTTAATATATGTTTTTGTGGTCATTTAGTATATTTGTATTCGACATATCGATATAAAGTTCGATGATGAAGATACATGTCATACCATATCTTTGACTTTATCAAGAGTCCCGTCGAGAGGTAGATAAAATAAGGCTTGTTACGTTGCTGTTATCTTTGTTTGTGATAAAGAATCAGAAAATAAATTATTTGAACTAATCGTTACAGGTGATTGATGGTGGAGAATGGGCGCTTATAGCAGGCATTGTAGACTCCCATGTGCACGTCAACGAACCAGGTCGGACTGCCTGGGAGGGCTTCCGCACCGCCACCAATGCTGCAGCAGCTGGAGGCATTACTACTATCGTCGACATGCCGCTGTAAATAGTCTAGTCAACAAGTTGAAAAACTTGTTAATTCTTACGTTTCGCTGCGAGCGATTAATAATTTTAAATCTGTAATAATCTTCTAAGATGTTAATTTTAATGATATGCTTAAAGGGCAATTTAAATGTATATTAGAATCTGCTTTTAAAAGTTCTGTAGCACTAATAAGTAGGTAGTTTTTGAGTAATTTGCAAATAACTAGACCCTTTTTTTGAATCTTTAATATATAACTTTTGCAATTTTTTATGTGCGGGTTTGAAACTTTTGCACATTTTTCTAGACGCCATAACAAACCCAACGAGGTATCGCCTGTATTTTAATTCGCAATAACAAAAAATTAACTCGTTTTTCAACTTGTTCACTGCTAATTTTGTTAATTTGTTTACTAATTTAAATGTAGTCATAACACGTAATCTTGTTTAATTAATCTATATAACTTCATCAAAACTATTTTCTTGGAAAATATATTAGAAATTCTACTGTCAATTTTTTCCACAATTTTCTAGTTAATTTAAAAAAAAAGTATAAACCAGACAACTGCGAGTCGTACTCGCCTACTTAGGGGTTCCGTACAAATTTGTAGGTATTACAAAAAAAATTATAAGTACATATTATCAAAAATAGTTTTTTTAATTACTTAAATAATAAATTTAATCCAGATTCCCTTTCATACGATACCCCACATGACACGGTTAACTCAATTCAAAATTTGGACCGCCGTTCCTGCCGGATTGCCATAAAGGCCCTGTTTCTTTATGATTTAATTAAATATGTATATTGTCAGATTTTTCCCTATACTTTTATTATAAGACGGTATTACTTGCCAAACTTGATAGTTCTAGGTAAATGGAAAATACAAGTTTTGATTCCCTTGACTCGGAATATACCTACGTTTTTTGCGGCATAAACGGCCGTATCTTTTTTTTACGTTAATTTAGAAGTTTGATTTGATTTGAGTTGCTAGAAACTGTGGACCTGAGTATATAGTTTTAATTTTAACTCGATACCTCCACGCGTTCCCGAGATAAAGGTTCTTGACAGACAGTTAGACGGACGGACGGATGGACAACAAAGCGATCCTATAAGGGTTCTGTTGTATTTTCCTTTTGAGGTACGGAACCCTAAAAATAGAATATGTGTGTACTAACTAAATCTATGGAGTGCAACTACTATGTATGATTTTTTTATAATTTGATTACATTCTATATACTTTCCAAATTTGAGCTTTATAGTATAAAATAAGTCTCAGAGTAAAGTGACTGTGACATACAGACAGACGGTCATGTCGAAATTACAGGCTTTTCGTTTTTGCCTTTTAACTACGGAGCCCTAAAACAATTGTAACAGGATTGTATCATTATACCATTTTTGTAGTTCATGTAACTATATATCTATAAAAGTTTAATTTCATTAAAAAAAACTGTAAATGATGTTAGAATTGAATTTAACATTATTTTCCAGAAACTCAATTCCCCCGACTACGACATTAGATAACTTAAAACTAAAGGCTAACTCAGCTGCAGGTCACGTTTATGTTGACGTAGGATTTTGGGGAGGAGTTATCGTGGGAAATCAGGTAATAATAATAACATAAAATAACATTTTTAACTAAAAAAGTACACTGACTTTAAAAATAATTGAAGGGCAATTAAGCTCGATTTTTTTTATTAAAAATTATGAGAATTGATACATAATTAATTATTGGTATTGAGTACCTCCTCCATTTTAAAATCTTAATCTTTAAGTGAAATAGGTATATTTTACTATATATAGTTATAAGTACGAATCGTTTGATGTTCGGGATAGACTACCTAGGTATATGTGTAAGTATCTCTATGCAAAAAAAAACACGATGATCTATTACTGCGTAAATGGAAATGCGACCAACAAACACATTTTCTTTATAAACTTACTGAAGATACTGAGAAAAAAAATTAAAAGTATATATTTTCATTGCAGGGCTCATTGGGAGATTTGGTTAAAGCTGGAGTGGTAGGATTCAAATGTTTTTTATGTCCGAGTGGTGTTGATGAGTTCCCTAATGTGGGAGCTCAAGACTTGGAATTAGCTTTTAAAGCTCTTGAGGGCACTGGATCAGTTTTAGCAGTGAGTAAGTCCTTATTGTAAATAGAATAAGCAATTCAATTTTTGTTACGACTGACTGACTGATACATATACATAATATAATTCTGAGTCGAATCTGTACATTAAATATTTTTAGGAAAATCTTATTGAAATTAGTCATTATTATCGATACAAAAGTCGGATCTATACTTTTTAGATTTTTGTCTGTCTGTCTGTCTGGGAACGCATCACGAGAAAACCACTAGACAGATTTTGATGAAATTTGGTATGATAATATCTGGATAACCAGCAACTGGGTCAACTTTTTTACTGCGGGAAAGTATCTCACCTTTCAGAAATCAATACTAACCGTTAAAACGTCCCTAGGGATGAACCTGAGCGGAACGAGAGTGAGTCGCTAGTTATAAATAAAAATATTGTATAGGTATGTAATGTTTAAAAAGAACAACTAGACACAAACATTTTTAACTTTAAAGGGGTACAATAAAAAAAGCAGTCATGAGGACTGTCGACAGAAGTGAAAACTTAAAACTGAAAACAAACAGTTTTTATTTTTGGATATTCATATTAATTGTTTGATTTTAAATTTAAATTTTTAAATTAAAACTGTTTACATTTATCTGGTTTTGACATCTATCGGCACCCTGAGTAACTAGTGTTAACACGTCACGTGACAATGTCGATTAAGACTTTCATGAATTTACTCCCTATCAAAACCTGACTGACTATAGAAGTTTTCACTTCAAAAAATTAAAATATTTTTACTTGTAGGTGCTTCTTAGGCAGTTAAGTCTCGTGGTGTAATACTAATAATAATAAAATAATTTATTTAAACATCATTAGGTGTTATTCAATAGTAACGAATTTAGGGGCACACAACGCGCTTGGATTACATAACCAAAATTTATTTTAATATTCCAAAAGTATCGGGTGCCGTTGATTTGATTTAGCATGCTACAACACTCTTGTGTCCGTTAAATGCATGTCCAATTTAACATACTAAATTTTTCTTTTATTTTTGTATTTATTGTAGGTATTATTTTGTAGGTATATGATGATAATTTCAATATTTAGTTAATCTATATCTATACACATAATAAAATTCTTACTGAGTCGAATCTGTACATTGAATATTTTCTTTGGAAATTTTATAGAAATAGTCATTATTATCGATAGAGAGGCCGAATCTTTATTTGCCCGTCTGTCTATCTGTCTATCCGTCCGTCCGTCCGTCCTTCCCTCTGTCTGTCTGTCTGTCTGGGAACGCATCACGAGAAAACTATTGGACAGATTTTGATATAAATTGGTATAATGATAGCTGGTTATCCGGGTCAACATAAAAGATACTTTTTACTGCGGGAAAATATCTCATTTCTGAGAAATCTTTACTAAACGTTAAAACGTAGGAACCCGAGCGAAACAAGTGTGAATCGCTAGTACAGAATAAGTTTCAAGCATTTTAAAAAAAGAATAATGATTTATATGCTAAATAGATTTTAAACTGACCTGTTTCTATTGATGTCTTCCCTGCAATAAAAGCGTGTTATACTAATTACATATCTGCTTTTGAACTATGTTTCTTATTGGGTAGGTAAAATACTAACTTGATAACCATATCATCTAAACATTATCTTTTTTAGTTTCATGCAGAGCTTGAAGATGATTCCCCCAGTGCTGAGAAAAAAATTTATCAGGGTAAGTTATACTACATCAAATTGTAATTTATTATAGCTTATTTATATTTTCACCATTTTATACAAGCCAACATTGTTTAAATAGATTTATTATTCCACATATAAACTGGTTTATGTGTATCTGAGGTTATTGACCTTCTTATATTGCAATATTTTGCCTTAAAATAGTTATCAGTTTACTTTATTATTTAAATCGTGTTAGGTATATAGTATATACATATATTTCGCGCCAAAAGTAAGTAAGTAAAAAGAAAACCTCTCAATTTTAATTAAAAATATAATTTTATGTTAAAGACAAAAGTATTTATACTTTTTCGTAATTGAACGTAGTCACGTTAGCCTGATAAAAACCTAACATTTCGGTATAATTTGACACCTGCATTAGAGAGAAAAATTAAATAATTTAATTTTTGAACTTTAATAATTTTTTTAATATGTGTACTTATGGTATAAGTGAAAATGTAAGGTTAGATACCTTTTTTATTGTACTTATATTTATACCTATTAAAATAATCTTTAATTCTTAATTTGTATGTTTTCAGCAAATATAAAATGATTTGTGTAAATGTAGTGTCAATATTACCTCTTTTAGATCCTGAGGAATATAAAACTTATCTCGAGTCACGACCACCAACGATGGAACTAAATGCCATTAACCTTGTAACGAATTTCGTGGAAAAAACAGAGTATGTTTGTCCTGTAATATGTTTTATAAATTTGAAATGCTTTTATTTACTTACTTACAAATAATATACATACAGTAATTGTTTGCTGGAAAAAAGCGCGCCTGGGCCAATAATGTTGGCAATTCTTTACAATTGTGCTGCTGTCTAAATAAAAGAAATTATATAATTTGGTTTTATTTAAATTAAATTAAAGGAATTTTACCTATACTAATATATTGCATTTTTCTTTTTTCAATTGAAAACTTTCGTTTTTTAGTGTTCGAGTGCATATAGTACATGTATCATCTTCTGCAGTTGTGCCTGTTCTGGAAAAGGCACGCGCTTCACGTATTTCTAAAGGCAACCCAGCGTGGCGCGGCGGAGTTACTGCTGAAACTTGCCACCACTATCTTAATCTCAGCGCAGACGAGATTCCAAGAGGACATAGCGAATATAAATGTGCACCGCCTATACGAGATGTCGATAATAAGGTGCAAAATCTTATCACTTTTGGTAACAAAAAATATGAATTTTGACAGGTTTTAATTATTTTTTTGTTCTATTTAATAGGAAAAACTGTGGAAATATTTGTTAGAAGATAAGTTGGACATGGTTGTATCAGATCATTCACCTTGCACTCCTGATCTTAAGTGTAGCAACAATTTAGAAGCTTGGGGAGGAATTTCTTCTGTACAATTTGGTAAAAACTATAAAAAATTATTACTTTAAAATGTCAATATATACGTATACAAAAATAGATATTAATGAATGATTGCAATTTTTTTACTATTATAAAGAAGATCTTTTATATGGTGGTTTTTACTTTGACAGGTCTGTCATTATTTTGGACACAAGCAAGTGCGCGAGATTTAGATTTGAAGTCAATAACAAAGTACTTAAGCGTCGGGCCAGCGTACTTGTGCGGGTTACAAAATCGCAAAGGATCAATTAAACCTGGTCTCGATGCTGATTTTGTGTTCTTTGATCCATATGACAGTTTCATTGTCACCTCCGACATTATCCGCCATAAGAACAAGGTAAAGTTACATCAGTTGAAGATAAAAATAATACGCTTATGTGCATTAACATATTTGTTTTGGGTTAATTATATTTATCTTCCACTTCTTTGTTTTGTAGAATTTTTTAGGAGAATAATACTGCGTATATCGTTAATAAAATAAGATATTTCTAACATACCGGGCTATAAAGATTTTTAATTCATATCCATTCGATTTTATTTGGAACATAATACTTATTTCATCTATCGATATTCTTATAAATATTTATACCCGATAAGTTAGGATTGTTTTTATAGGAATATAAAAAAGTCGCAGTCATATATCGCATACCGACAGTAGTGGGACGAATAATATATTTTTTATTCATCAGATTATTATAGGACGAATGGACACTTCAATATTTTTTTATTATGATTGAGTATACCTACTATCGATCTGCTATGAAATATTTATACATTGTTGTTATTGACACAAAGACATTATTTTATTCTGGAATTGCATTATTTTAGATTATAACCGTATTCAAATTTTAGTTTGATTACATTTCTAAAAATAGTTAAAAAATATTTTGATTAACAAGTCTCACTAAAGTGTTAATAATTATAATAGCAAATATACCAAAATCTTTATAGCAGACTAGCGACTCACCCTCGCTCCGCTCGGGTTCGTCCCATCTTACGTATAGATTTTGCAGAGATGAGATATTTTTCCTTAGTAAAAAGTATCCTATATATTCACCTGGATAACCAGCTATAATCAGTGATTTTTCCGTGATGCGGTCACAGGCAGACAGACAGACAAAAAATCTAAAAACTATAGATTTGGCCCCTGTATCGATAATAATGTCTATTTAAAAAAAAAAAAAACAAAAAAAAAAATTATAAGATTTGGCTTAGTCATAATCTATCTATACATATAATAAAATTGTAACTAAGCCGAATCTGTACATTAAATATTTTTCGGATAATCTTATTGAAATAGACATTATTATCGATACAGAGGCCGAATCTATAGTTTTAAGATTTTTTGTCTATCTGTCTGTCTGTTACCGCATCACGGAAAAACCACTAGAGGGATTTTTATGAAATTTGGTATGATGATAGCTGGTTATCCGGGTCAACATATAGGATTATTTTTACTGAGAGAAAATATCTCATCTCTGAGAAATCTATAGTAAACTTTAAAGCGTAAGTAAGGACGAACCGGAGCGGAGCGAAGGTGAGTCGCTAGTTTTATTATATGTACTAGCGACTCAGTACTCACCCTCTCTTCGCTCGGGTTCGTCCCGAGGTGATACTGATTCTTTAAATTGACGTAACTTTTTTATTTATGAACCGATTGAAATAAAACAAATACTTAATGTTAAATGAAGCTTACTACAATACATTAGTGGACACCACACCCAAATCCGTTAAGCCATTTCTGAGATTAGCGCGCACAAACGCACAGACAAACAGACGAACAGACAAAAATTCTAAAAATCATTGTTTTGGGTTCTATTGCGATAATAAAGACCCCCAATAATTTTTTTCTCAAATATCTTCCATGTACAGACAGCCATCAGTTACAATTTTATTACATGTATAGATAGATTACAGAGGTATGTACTTGATACGAATGGGTTCGACCTTGTAGTTAAACGTTAACTTAAATGACAAGAATAAATAAGTAGGTACCTAGTGCACTTTTATCCTATGTCCGGATTGATCAAATCTAACAATATGGGTAGTTTATCAATTAAATTTTACATCTTTTCAGCTTACACCTTACATCGGAAAAGAACTTAAAGGTGTCATCAAGAAAACTTACCTTCGCGGTCAGTTAATATATGCTGACGGAAACATAGTTGGACAGCCTAAAGGAAAACTTCTATTGAAAGATTTGCCTTAACTATAAAATATGTTACGGTTTCACATTTCCACGATAACTGGTTTAGAATAAAAATACAATATATTATTTTTAGTTTTTTGCATTAATACCTAATAGCTTTTATACGACAACTTTGCCTAAAATTATTTTTGCCATGTTTAGAATATATAAAGTTACTATGGAAAATACGTTAAATAAAATATGCTTTTTATAATGTTTCATATATGTTGAAAAGTTACTTTATTAAAACACATGGCGCCTGATAAGAAACGTTGTGTAACGACTACAATCATTATATGAATTATTCAATAAACTGGATATACCGGCACTTTGCTTATTTTTTGATATAGTATCACTTTATTGAAAATAAGTACTTAATTTGTTATAGTAGCACTCTCTCGCACTTTAGGTGCACTAGCGAGCGTGTGTTACCGGCAGGACCGAAGGACTCTATACGTCATCTGCTTACGACACGCGGCGCCGAGCGCGTGCGCATGTCGCTTCTCTTTCCAGGTTTATTATACCTTCAAAAACAATTGTTTTTCTTAAGCAATGAATATTACTTTTTAATTGATAACTAAATATTTTGTTTTCTGTTTTATTGAGTTGTGTGTTTTGTGTTCATCTATACATAGTATAAGCTATCGCTGTTTTTGTCTGTTTCTCCGCTAACCCTATCTAAACCACGCAACGGATTTTGATATTGTTTTTGCAATCATTTAGAGATTTTTGTGTCCAGAAGGTATATTTGTATAATACATGCATATTATCTAAATCTATACATATCTGTAATAAAACAGTAGGTAACTTCTAGTCTAGAAAAATCTAGACATGAAATATTTCTTAAAAACAATGACAGTAACATATTGTGTACAGAACCATTGGTTATTAAAATTTTTGCCTGTTTGTCTGTATGTCTGTTTATGTGTTGGCGATTCATGCAAAAAGTACTGGACCGATTTTGACTGTGTAGTGATAACTTATTACTCGGGACAATATTTAGGATACATTTTACTTCAGGAAAATCTTTCATCCCACGGGAAATGGTTCTATCAAGTCGTCCTTAGAAATTTACATAATTAAAGCTAGCTAAACCTTGAGAAATACATCAAAACAATGTACTTGAAAATCGTAGATCTTATCCATAGAAAAACCTGTAACAGTAACTTTCTCCTAAGGTACACTCACTATAACTATTCATATATCTTTAAAACGTTCTTAGGGATGCATATATTTGGGTGCTTACATTGCTAACGCTGGCTAAACTTTATGAGATAGATCAAAATAATGTACTCGTACTAGTACTACGGAATATCTTAAAAAGGGCTACAGAAAAGGTCCTCGATGGTATATATCTATCTCCTGAGGATAACCCACATTAACCAAATCTTTAACATAATACTAAAAAATAATGGGTTTTAACGAAGCTATTTTAAACAATTCAGTATTAATCCTTTTAGCCCGGTCAAAATAGACATTCACTCTTGCATAAATTCCCAAGAAGCTAAAAATTTATATGAACGTTAGGTTAGGTTAGATCTTCTTCCTCTGTTGGAGATTCAACATTTGAACACGCGCACGCACACATACGTACAGATCAAATACAAAACCCTCCTTTGGGCTTCCCCGCAGTCAGGTAAAAAAGGTATACATACTTGATATTGAGCGCCACTCTAGAAAATAAAAAAAAAAATATCAAGTGTATTATGCACAGAATTGATGAAAGATAGTAGAATGGTAATTACGCGTAATTTGTATGGGAACCACTGTCGCCACTCATCCCTTCTTGATATTTTTACTACACGCGCAAGTCAAATAAACACAAGCATTCACACACATACGCAACCTTTAACGCAGCCCTGTAATTGGTCAACACATAGGTAATTAGTGTTGCGTCTGTGTTGTGTAAACTAAATAAAATGACTAGTGGTTGAAAATAAAAAATGCTAACGATATTTTTGTCGATAATTTATGTCAGTGTATTAAAATAAATTTTATATAATATTTGCTAACGATATTTTTGTCGATAATTTATGTCAGTGTATTAAAATAAATTTTATATAATATTTGCTAACGATATTTTTGTCGATAATTTATGTCAGTGTATTAAAAGAAATTTTATATAATATTTGTTATTTTACAGTTATTAAAAACACATTTTATAAACGAATTAGATTAGTTCAATTTAAAAATAAAATAAAACAATGTTTAACTTATAATAAATGTATTTTTAATGTTACATACGTGGTAAGTAAATTCTTAAGTTAGTTCTCTTTATCACACTCATTTTACATGACAAAATATTTTACAATATGTTGGCGCGAAAGTGAGAAAACACAATGAACAATCATATAAAAATAATAATGACTATTTAAATAAGATTTTCCATAAAATATTTAATATACATATTCGACTCAGTTAGAATTTTTAAACGTAAACGTAAGAATATTTTTAGGTAATATATAAAATTGATTTTTTCTTATTTCTAAAATAAACCTGTATATAAACTTTAAATTTGCCATAGAAAGCATTCAATCACATTATTATACAAAAATCATTGCCTTATCGATTATTTTGTCTTACAACAAAAGCCATCACTATTATAATATACAAAAGTGAATCATCGCAAAGCAAGCAATGAAAAGTGTGGGTTTCGCAGAGAACGCTATCCATTGCAGACAACGATCGCGCGTTGCTTTGATTATGCGCATGCATAGCGAGCAATGTATATTGTTTGTTTTAGCTTATTACAATAGTATCGTTTGTTTTGAATTTTGTAATCGTTGCTACATTTTTGAAATTAAAGAGATATTCATTATTATTTTTGACTTACCGATGAAAAGATATACCTCCTCGATCGATACTCGAAGTTTGACTTTTTGTCTTGCAAGTAATAATAGCACAATACGGCATTATAACACTATTTATCGCAGCTCCGTACCCGACGCACTCTAAACACGAACTACAAGCGGTGCACGCATGAATCGGTTCAAGTATGGTTGTTTAACCATAGTTGCGGCGACGCTGTCACGCCCACATTACCCTTCCAGCCTTTTTTACCTATTCCGTGGTATTATGTGATAAAATAGTTAAAAAAATTTAATATAAGAAACTAAAGATAATTGGGCATTCAATTTCTGTCAGAGATTATTAAGCCTACTTACACTTTATAAAAGACATGAATAATATTATGAAAATCCTATGTCTTTAAATGACTTAAAAATCGAATGACGTAGGAAATTCACCTCAATCGAATCCAGATTGCGTTTCACAAAATTTTTTGAATATATGAAAATTACTCTACTTAAATTCTTTGCTAATATTCACCTAATAATAATCAGCTAATAACGCGCCGAAGATTAGAGACGAGACGTTAATACATGTTTCAGTAGAGTATTATGAACATTTTCATTGAATTTTATTAATAAAGAGTAATTTCGAATATATATACAGACGTCTGTCCATGCACTCCATTTATACGAATTTATTTGTGATCTTTGTCGCGCGCTTGTGTTAATATTTAATTTGCTGGTGCCAGTTGTATTTTTAGCTAAGGTTATATTACAAGTACCGCAAACATTGATTTCAGTAGACTGATTTAAATTTAATTTAGATGTCATAACTACAAATAACTATAAAAAACATTTCCATAAAATTTAGGGCACAAATTCAAAAATTTAATGTTAAAATTTTAGAGCTTCTGCCCCAATTTATTATCAGTTTATACATTGATATATAAATGTAAATAAAGTAATATATTTATGTAGATACATATATTGCAGATATGTATGTATGTACAATGTATATATGAGAATTATCTTCGTATGAAAATATAATAATCGTCTCAGTTTGAAAACATAGCTCTTGTCGCATCCCGCAACAATCATTGCTTGAGTTCTGGTGTAACTGTATACACAGACGAATATGTATGTGCATTGTACAATGTACATGTTTTATACTACCTGTAAGTCGTCTTGTTACGTGTATTGTATGTCTCCGGCTGCATAAAACTATGTTTCTTCGTCAACTTCTTCACATGTTTTTAGTTCGTTAGTTTTTTCCACAGTCAGGTCTTTTTTTCGTAAATTAATTTCTCAGCCACATGGCTGAAATCTTATAATATTAGTTAATGAAATACTAAGTTAACTTTATTTATTTTAAACTATTATTAATATGATTTGAACAATTATATATGCAATTAAGAATTATCAGGTAAAGTTAGTTATAATATGCATATTTACAGTACGTACTTACATAAATAAGTTATTTAATTTTCATATCATGAATCATATAATAAATATAATAACAAGCTCGTCACGGCATCATGTGCGTACATGTAACCAGTAGGGCAAACCCAAGTGATGTAGTAATCCTATTGATATTCGTATTTACTGCGTTGGTACGATGGGAATTTAAATTAATAATTATTTAGAATCATTGTTTTTTAAAAGGTAACAATAAAATTAATTATTAACCGACGTAGACGGAATTCTTGAAAGCCTTGTACCGAATAATGATCACGTTACGTATTTACATGGGTAATACTGATATCTAGTTTACAAAGCCTCAAAGGCTTTTTTTATTGTCACAGCTTATCTTTGATAAGATTCGCGTGTTTTCCAAAGGTTAGAGGTAAGGTTATTCTTCAACATAATTTTATGCATATAAAGACCTGAATAAGGGAGGATGTAAAAAATAATCTGGTTGGCAATACTGTTGACAAATAACCTTAGGGTTGTGCAATATATCATTCTGCAATTATTGTAAAAAAGAAATTTAAAAAATGACGTATTATGCATATATATATAATATGTCAATGTGCTACAGTATTGTCAATTGCAATTGATCGTCTCGGGTTCGCTTTATAGTTTTGTAACTCTATGGTAAATTCTTCCATTTCACAATTTGACGGTTTCCCTTCGATAGATTATAGTCTACCGAAAAATAAGGCGTTAAATTGTAAGTTCACAATCTTTCGACAGTTTACAATCTCGCTAGATAGATTATAATCTAATGGTATTTACAATTTTACGGTGACATACATATATATAATATCTAAAGATTCAATTTGTCCATAAATTTTTTGTGCCCAAGCCTCCTTGACAGGTTGGTAAACGCTTTAACCAATGAGCATTATAACGTAATAAAAGGGCAGTGGTAGCTCAATAGTAAAGCGCCATTGCTCGACAAGTCACGTGAAACGGATTCTAATCCCAAGTCTCGCACCTTTGATTTTTTTTTATATATAAATCATTTTTAACATGATTAATTATGAGGCTGAATACATACATAAAATGCTCTAAAGACATTTACCGCAAATGCAATGAATTTCCCCTATGTTCTACAAGTTTACTCCTATGTAGTATTAGAAACACATTACAAATCAGTAGTAAGTAAATATTTGTTACTTATTCACGAGTGGTCTAGATCAATATAATGCGATTAATTTATCGATGTATGTAGCGTAGACTATGTCTACGCTAGCGGAGTCGCAGTCAAAAGCTACATAATTAAAAATATTACGATATCCGTCACAACAAATGTGAAGCACTAGCGAGTAGAGCGAATTGATTAGTACCTTTATTTTATTATAAAATAATTAGGGGCACTTCTTTATCTCTTAGGTATAAAAGATATCCTAATGATGACAATTTCTTAAAAATACTATATATTGTACTAGCGACTCACCCTCGCTTCGCTCGGGTTCGTCCCTCGGTACGTTTTCATTTTTTTAAGCGGAACCCTAATTATTTTTCTAAAATTAAAGTAGCCTAAGTTACTCCGTATAACATCAGCTATATGCCAGTGAAAGTCACGTGAAAATCAGTCCAGCCGTTTCGGAGATTAGCCGGAACAAACAGACAGACAGACAGACAAAAAAATTAAATTGGTGTTTTTCTTATATGTACCGTATATGCAATTAGTAAAAAGTTGTTACTTTGACATTACAAACTGACACTTCAATTTTATTTATCTGTATAGATAATACTTACCTACTTTTCTACAGGGACGAACCCGTGCGAAACGAAGGTGAGTCGGTGGTAAAAAATAAAAAAAATATATATATCCCTTACTTGAGAAATGATTGATTCCCCATCAAATCTTCCACCACCTTTTTCACCCCCTTATATATGATATGTTTTAGAGAGTTGGGCGTACAAACATTTGTATCATCTACGGTGTCGCTTACTACCCTCGCATTTATGACCATTAACAGTGATTGCTGTTACGACACAAAAACTAAAAATATCTGTTTTATTTCCTACAAAAAAATGGGGTCGTAAACGCCATTTTTTGGCGAATTGGAAAACTTTAAATACACAGATCGATAGAGGAGAAAAAAATTAGTAGGACTGCATTAAAAAGTCAATTTCGCCAAAATGGCGGTTACGCCCTCTGAGCCCCGAGGTATCGTATAATACTAGTGACTCACGCTCGCTTCGCTCGCATTCGTCCCTAGTATTATACGATATACTTGCTACTCCTAAGATATTCATTTAAATTATATAACGATTTATCCTCGTTTTGCTAGGGTGCGTCCGCCGTACGCGAATTTTGTTCACAATTTCATGGGTTTTAATTTTTTTCGCGGAACCCTCATACTTTTTTAAAAATAAAAGTAGCCTAAGTTACTTCTTATAACATCAGCTATCTGCTAGTAAAAGTCCCGTCAAAATCGGTCCAGTCGTTTTGGAAATTAGCCGGAACAAATAGACAGACAGACAGACAGACAAAAATTGTAAAAAATGTTGTTTTGGTATATGTACCGTGTATACATCCATATGCGTTTAGTAAGAAGCAGTTATTTTAATATTACAAACAGACACTCCAATTACTCGCCTATCCTAATTATTTAAAACATAAATTTCATAAAGAGTAACGACAACCTACGGAAGTTTTACTTTTTGCGCGTGTACACATTTATACACGCACTCTTTATTTTATTTTTTTAAGTTTTATTATACTTTCACATTAAAATATAAAAAAATATGGATGCTTAGTTACATCAGACTCAAGCAGTGATTCGCTGCGTGACGCGATAAGAACTATATTTTTTTGAAACTAAGATGATTGTTATTTTATTACTCACGAGTATACAAATACATACATATCTGCAATATACTTACATAAATATTATATTACTTTAGTTATATTTATATCTATACTAGCGACTCACTCGCTTCGTTCGGGTTTGTCCCTAGCTTGCTTCCCCATACAAACTTTCATCCCCATTTTCATCCCGGGATGATTTCCGGAATAAAAAATATCCTATGTCATATTCAGTCAGCGTATTTCTGAGTCAGTATTTTTACAACACAAGTGCCACAGTCAGTGTATTTTTGAGTTCATTCATTACAAAAATATAAAAATTAGCTAAACAGTAGGCAAGATGGTGCGGGCGGAACGTCGACGATTGCATCAAGCAAGGCGCTTGAATTTTATTCTCGCGTCCGTAATTTTTTTGCGATTACTCCTAAGATATTCATTTAAAATATACGGTGTAAAAGAGTAAAATAATTTGCATGAAATGCTTATAAACTCTAACTTAATTAAAATGATAAGGATTAATACCGTATTTGTGTAAATAGCTTAAATTACATTACCGCATTTCAATTGCAAATTTTTAAAGTATTAAAATGGATATAGTATGTCCTTAAGAGATATGCCATCATGGACTTACTGTAGACTTATATAAGATATACAATTCCACAATACATTATTTTGTTATATCTCAAAGGGTTTAGGCAGCGTTTCGTTGAAAGCTCCAAGACGGCTTATTTTTTCCCGATACTTTCAACAAATATTTTAGCCAATGTGCAGAAAAACTTAACAAATTAATAAACTTTCCTCGAGAACCATTCTATCTATTGCATGAAAACAGCATGAAAATCGGTGCAGTAATATTTGAGTTTATCGCGAACAGACAGACAGACGCGGCGGAGAACTTTGTTTTTAACCGACTTCCAAAAAAAGGAGGAGGTTCTCAATTCGACCGTATATATATACAATATATTTTTTTATGTTTATTCGCGGATTTTTTCGTCGTTTATGAACCGATTTTGATAATTCTTTTTTTGTTGGAAAGGAGATATCCCAAGAATGGTCCCATGATAAGGAAACCCGGATCTGATGATGGGATCTCAGAGAAATCGAGGGGAACTTTCGAAAATTGAAACGGCGACTAGTGCGTTTGATAACATTTTCATTAGGTATTTTAAAGCACTACTATTTAATAAAGGTCTGGAGTCGATCTGATAATGGACCTGAAAGATAGTCGAGGGAACTCCTCAACGATTTACAGCAATTACCTGGTGATTGGGCTTGATTAATTTGTATTGATGATACGTCTACACTAAAAATGGAAAAAAAAAAATAAAAAAAAAAAACCGACTTCCAGGCACTGAAAAGTAAAAAATAACTAAACGGGGGTTTTCGTTTAGAATAGATACTTAATCAGATTTTTTCGAAGTCGGTGCCAGCCAATACAAATCAAAGTACACCGACTTCGAAAAAATCTGATTAAGTATCTATTCTAAATGAAAACACCCGTTTAGTTATTTTTTACTTTTCAGTGCCTGGAAGTCGGTTTTTATTTTATTCTTTTATAATATGTAGTGATATATAATTGCTTGAATTGCTTGTCTCGACTGATTCATCAACTCAGAGCCTAAACCACAAGGGTTAAAAACTTGAAATTTTGGTAGTTTGTGTATTTTATGGTGTAAACATCCACTAAGGAAGGATTTTAGAAATTCTTTTAGAAAGTATTATATATATATATACAGGTTGTAACAAATCGATAGGACGTGGAAGAAAAGGACCTTAAATATTGAAGTTATCAAGATTTACTCAAAGAAAACATCTATTTTTTTTTTATAAATAATAATTACTGCATATAATTTATTTTTTCTGTGACCCCCCTAGAAATATTACGTCACAAAAACTAAGACCCCCCCCCCTGTAGTTTTTATGAAATAAAAAAACAAAAATTTGAAATCATGATTCTATTTTTAAGTTATAAAGATTTTAAGGTAGATTTTTAGGTTAAACCTTCTTAAGCGTACTTCTTGGTTTATTTACTAATACTTTGAAAAAAAAAACTAGAATAAACCATTCTTTAAAAGTGTTAGGTTATTTCATAACGATTCCAACGATATAGGATATATATACAGCTCCAATACACAACTTTCGAGATAATTTCATTTTAAATCACGATAACCGATACCGTAGCCGCGTGAGGGTAGACGCAGACACAGCACACAGGCGCACTCGTGACATAGATCACTCTACACGCGCGATCAGCGCGCTCCACAGACGGGGGATAAAGAGTATTAAATTGAGAAATATGAAAAAAGTGTCTGTACTAGTTCACTGCTAAATGGCGAATGAAGAATAATATAATAATAAATACATGAAAAACAGTATTTTCATTTGTTACTGAATCGAGAGCGCAGGGTACGTGGAAACGTTACTCTCTCAAGTATTGGAAAAATAAAGAAACCAGTTGTGACGGATCGCAACGCCGCTAGAGCCGCCACAGAGCTTGCGCTCATGTCGAAAAATAATGGACGGCGAACGTTACGTTACCGTAGAGTCCCCGTCCCCCCTTGTCACACAAGACCATAAAACGAAGACGTATAAAATCTCTCGAACAAATATTGCCTCTTAGAATTAAAGAAAACGATAAAATCTTACAAATTATACATATCGACTCTAACATCGTAGAATAAACGCACAGGACATGGAAGAAAAGTATCTGAAACACTGAAAATATTAAGTTTTACTCAAAGGAAACATTAATTTATTAAAAAAAAAAAAATTACTGCATTTATTTATTTTTTGATAGAAGTGACCTGAACCGGTGATATCTTAGAGACCGCCATCAAGCTGTATTACCATCAAAGGTTTCTGTTCTTCTTTTATGCCAATTACATCCAGTGCGTTATTTTTCATTATTTTTATAAACAGCATAAAGTATAATTTTACTAATTAGTATTAGTATTTACTGATGATTTAAATTTTTTTAAACAGATTATTAATTCTGTCGATGACTGTATTTTATTAGAAAATGACTTAAATAATCTTTGCAACTTATTGTAATAACAATCTTTTAGCATTTAGTTACTAAATACGAAGACGCGCCCCTCTCTTTATTGACAGTTGAAATCGCGCGCCTTCGTGGATGGCACTATCTGTATCTTTCACTAGGAAAAGAAGTCTATGACTACAAATTAAATAACATATCTTTACATAGGGTATCGGAGTTAAAGGACTTGGGTTTTGTTTAAGACTCTAAACTAACTTATGCTTCTCATATTATATCGTACATAACATCCAAAGCTTATCGCGTCTTTGAATTTATTTTAAGAGTAGGCAAGGATTTCAGACTCTTTGGTATTACTCTATAACTCGTACGTTCATTCTATTCTTGAGTACGCCTCTACGGTTTGGAACCCACAATATAAAACTTATATAAATGACTTAGATTCAATACAGGGAAAATTCTATAAGCAATTGTTACAGAGCCGGAATCACCTTTGAGTTAGAGGAATTATCTTAATTAGAATTTTAACTGCCTACGAATTATTTCAGGTATAAGCCACTATTTAATCAGCCGATTTGTAAAGATAATGAACTATAAAAAAATTATATAATTATTATATCTTCTTATACCGTAGCTACTAGCTGACAAAATTGTAATAAAATATATTCAGATATTTTATTTGAAAAAAAAAATAGTTCTTTTGAAGGTAAAATATATGAGAGAAATGAAAATATCACTGTATAAATTTCTAGTATCTACCTATCTTTAGTTATAAACTTTACAATGTAGCCATATTGTTTCTTGTTTGCCTAATGTATGTCACTATAGCTATATTGTTATACCTTAATCAGTTTGTTATTATGTTGTTCAAAATTTTCATATTTTATTTAACGTTAGCTTTGAGTGTGTTTTATCTCCTCACTGTCGATCTCATTGATTGTCTATCTATTTCTATGTACTTATGTTGAATTATGTTTGTTTTGTTAACCGAGTTCCAAAAAGCAGTAGGTTTTCAATTCGTCGGAATCTTTTTATTTTATGTATGTTCACCAATTACTTGAAGACGCCTGAACCAATTTGGAAAATTCTTTTTTATTTTAAAGGGTATATTTCCCAGATGGTGCCATTTAAATTTTATCGAAATTGATCGAGCGGTTTTTAAAAAATCAACAATAAATTATTTTTAACCGACTTCCAAAAAAAGGAGGAGGTTCTCAATTCGACCGTATATATTTTTTTCTTTTTTTTTATGTTTGTTCGGGCATTTTTCCGTCGTTTATGAACCGATTTTTAATAATTCTTTTTTTGTTGGAAAGGAGATATCCCAAGAGTGGTACCATGATAAGGAAACCAGGATCTGATGATGGAATCCCAGAGAAATCGAGGGGAACTTTCGAAAATTGTAGCGGCGACTAGTGCGTTTGTTAACATTTTCATTAGGTATTTTAAAGCACTACTATTTAATGAAGGTCTGGAGTCGATCTGATAATGGACCCGAAAGATAGTCGAGGGAACTCCTCAACGATTTACAGCAATTACCTGGTGTTTGGGCTTGATCAATTTGTATTGATGATACGTCTACACTAAAAATGGAAAAACAAAAACTTTTTTAAAAAAAAATAAAAACCGACTTCCAGGCACTGAAAAGTAAAAATAACTAAACGGGGGTTTTCATTTAGAATAGATACTTAATCAGATTTTTTCGAAGTCGGTGCCAGCCAATACAAATCAAAGCACACCGACTTCGAGAAAATCTGATTAAGTATCTATTCTAAATGAAAACCCCCGTTTAGTTATTTTTTACTTTTCAGTGCCTGGAAGTCGGTTTTTATTAAATAAATGGGTGAATGGAATATGTTACTAAAATACTTTCTTCTTACAAATTACCTGCTTACGACGTCTACACTATAAATGGAAAAAAAACTTATAAAATATTAGATCCGACTTCCAGGCAATAAAAAGTAAAAAATAACTAAACGGAGGTTTTCATTTAGAATAGGTACCTAATCAGATATATCGAAGTTGAAGAAGTAAGTAAGTGAATAAATGAATGAATTAATCTATACTATAATAAAACTGTAGAGGTCGAATGTCTGTACATAGAAAAAAAATGCTAAAAACCGAGTCAGGGGGGTGTAAGAAGAGCAATAGAACAAATCCAGATTTTTTTTTAATTTTTTGTTTCTCTGTCTGTTTGTCTGTTTGTCTGTTTGTCTGTTTGTCTGTTTGTCTGTTTGTACGGGCTAATCTCCGAAGCTGCTGGACCGATTTGAATGAAATTTTGCATGGTGGTACCTTATATCCCCGGTCAACATATAGGATACTTTTCATCCCGGAAAATCAAAGAATTCCCGTGGGATAGTTAAAAAACTACAGTAACTTATACAGCTTACTACACAAAAACTACCCATTGGATTTTAATGAAACTGTACAATAATATAGTTCATACATCAGAATAAGAAATAGGCTACTTTTTATCCCGGAAAAATATACAGTTCCCGTGGGATAGATTTGTTTTTGTTTGTCTAGAGGCGAACCCGAGTGAAGCGAGGGTGAGCCGCTATAATATTATAAAAAGGAAAGACTATTTCGTTTGTTTGTTTGTTTGTCCCGAATAAGCTCTGAAACTACTGGACCAATTTAGATGAAAGGGTTAAGCCGGATAAGTATAGCGAACCGGCCTCCTACTGGCAACCTATATCGAAACTTATGTGTCAATAAGTGCTTGATGTAGAAAAGCGATTTATACGAGTTCACTGTCGTAATCCGCTTTGACCTTGAGATATAAAGAAAATGAGCGTAACTATGACTTTCGTTCAAAAGGACATATCTCGAAAACCTTCAAAGCTAGAAACTTAAAACTAAGGCGAGGTTTTAGGTAACCTTTGAAAGCATATTATATTTTCTTAAGAATTTTTAAATAATAACAACCCTTTTTTAAAAAATAATCTATCTATCTATTTATACTATAACAAAAATGTAGAGGTTGGATGTACATAGAAAAAAATGATAAAAACCGAGTCAGGGGGATGTTAGAAGGGCAATAAAACAAATCCAGATTTTTTCCAAATTTTTTGTTACTCTGTTTGTCTGTCTGTTTGTACGGCCTAATCTCCGAAACTGTTAGACCGATTTATCGAAAATTTAGTATGTTGGTACCTTATATCCCCGGTCAACATTTAGGATACTTTTCATCCCGGAAAGTTAAAGGGTTCCCGTGGGATAGTTAAAAAACTATAGTAACTTATACAGCTTAGTACACAAAAATACTGATTGGATTTTAATAAAACTTTGCAATAATATAGTTCATACATCAGAATAACAAATAAGCGACTTTTTATTCCGGAAAAATGAATGGTTTCCGTGGGATAGATTTGTTGTTTAGAGGCAAACCCCAGTAAAGCGAGGGTGAGCCGGTGAGATTATATATACTCCTGGGTATGTGCGTAGTGCGGGTAATGTGCGTATGGCGGGTAATGTGTGTAGGGTAGGTAATGTGTGTATTGCGGGTAACGTGCGTATGGCAGGTAAAGTGCATAGGGCGGGAAACGTGCGTAAGGCGATAATAGTGCGTAGAGTGGGTAAAGGGCATAGGGTGGGTAATGAGCGTAGGGCGGGTTTAGTGCTTAGGGCGGGCTACGTGGGTAGGGCGGTTAAAGTGGGTAGGGCGGTTAAAGTGCGTAAGGGGAAGGGGGGGGGGGTTATATGTGTGGGGCAGTCAAAGTGTGTAGCGAGGTCAAAAGGCATAG
This sequence comes from Argynnis bischoffii washingtonia, assembly GCA_033884665.1. Lineage (NCBI taxonomy): Eukaryota > Metazoa > Arthropoda > Insecta > Lepidoptera > Nymphalidae > Argynnis > Argynnis bischoffii. The sequence goes on along the minus strand of CM066616.1, from coordinate 9,477,925 downwards.
GGCGGTCATAGTGCGTAGGGCGGTTAAAGTGCATAGGGTGGGTAACGTGCGTAGTTTGGGTAAAGTACGTAGGGCGATAAAGTGCGTAGTGCGGGTACAGTGCGTTGGGCGGGTAAGGTGCGTGATATAAATCTGTTTTTGTTTGTTTATTATAAAAAGGAAAGACTTTTTTATTTGTTTGTACCGAATAAGCTCTGAAACTACTGGACCGATTTAGATGAAAGGGTTTAGCCGGATAAGTACAGCGAACCAGCTCCCTGATGGCAACCTATATTGAAACTTATGTGTCAATAAGTGCTTGATGTAGAAAAGCGATTTATACGAGTTCACCATCGAATTTCGCTTTGACCTTGAGATATGAAGAAAATGAGCATTACTATGACTTTCGTTCAAAAGGTCATAACCAAACTATAGAGGTCGAATATCTGTACATAGGAATAAAATGCTAAAAACCGAGTCAGGGGGATGTAAAAAAAGAAATAGAACAAATCCAGTTTTATTTTTCAAATTTTTTGTTACTCCCTCTGTTTGTCTGTTTGTACGGGCTAATCTCCGAATCTGTTGGACTGATTTAAATAAAATTTTGCATGGTGGTACCTTTTATCCCCGGGCAACATCTTAGATACTTTTCATCATGAAAAATTAAAGAGTTTCTGTGGGATAGGTAAAAAACTGTAGTAACTTATACAGCTAAGTTACCAAAAACTACTGATTGGATTTTAATGAAACTACAGTAATATAGTTCATACACCAGAATAAACAATAGGCTACCTTTTATCCCGGAAAAATGTACGGCTCCCTTGGAATAGGTTTGTTTTTTCTAGAGGTGAACCCGAGCGAAGCGAGGGTGAGCCGCTAGTGAATGAATAAGTAAATACGTAAATAAGTAAATTAATCAATTAATAAAATATGTATGAAGTGCGAGTCCGCAAGTTTTGCTCGGGTAACAAAATTTGTATGTCTCCAACTGCATAATACTATATATTTATCAACTTGTTCGTTCTCATCTTTTTAGTTCGCTTTTTATGTAGTTGGGTTTACTATTTTTATTAAAAAAAAATCAGGATTCGGTAAAAAGCATACGACCGACAAACAGAAAGATATAAATATATATGATATTTACAAATTTTCTTTTTATGGTATAAACATGTCCCAGTTACCCCACGGGAAACTTTTTGGTGTTGAAACGTTCGAACTAAAAGTATAATTTAAAAAAGGAGAATTACTACGATATAAAGGATCAGTAATTTCAGTTCAATTTGTTATGCCAAACCTATTATTTGAATAAAGGTATCAATTATTTTTTAATATTTGGCTCTTACTTATACTTTAAACTCGGGAATTAAATGAATCCTACGATACAGAACGGAGATTTTTATGAAAATTTTCATTCAAACCTCCGTTCACACTGCATCACCCACCCACCATAAAAATACATAAATCCCTCTATTTTTTATTGTTGGATTTATGTAATTTTAAATAATTATTTTATTACTAGTTATATTAACTTTTAATCCGTATGTCAATACGCACAATTCGCAAGTGACTTTAGTACTATCAGTAACATTTTTAAACAAATAACATCATACTGCTCTAGGAGGCTTCAGTAAGATATAGAGCGCAGATGGTGATTAACGTCTCTATATCATGGCGTCGTTTAATAGAATACTTTTTTTAACAGCTTTTTTAGGTATTTCTACAGTTTCTGTTATTTTTTATGGGATTTTTTGTAAATTTCTCTTAATATTTTTTTATATAGGTGTAATTTTTTCAGTAGCAGTTACCACTGCAGTACTAGGCACTAGAGGTTTTAGAAGTAAAGATAGTGGAAAAAAATTATTTCTTAGCCGTCGAGTTGTGACGGACACAAGAGAATTCGATGGAGGTGTGTTAGTGGACGAAAAAGGAGTTATCACTGGAGTATACACCCGGAAATCCATCGATCAGCTCCTTTTACACCATGATGGCACACTACAGGTAAATAAGAAATGTTTTTAACCTTTGTGACTTTAAAGTACATCGATACCTAATACCAGTGCATATTCCATTAGATATTTCATACGGTCTATGATTAATGGACATACTCATACATAGTCTAAATTGAATATGCTTGTTATTGTGAATTATGAACATATTTTTTCTTTATATTCTATGATCGTCGCACATTAAAAATTATTGCTCTATAACTTTTTTGTATCTACTTGATCTTTTGATAATTTTAAGAAGTTATCTATTTTTTAAAGAAGACTACAAAATTCTTAACATAAAATTCTCAAGGTGATAGATGGAGGCCATTGGGCTCTGATGGCGGGAGTAGTGGATTCGCATGTGCACGTTAACGAACCAGGTCGAACTTCATGGGAAGGATACGCAACGGCTACGAGGGCTGCTGCTGCGGGTGGTATTACCACGCTTGTGGACATGCCCCTGTAAGTTACGTAAAAGTAATGGTAGATTACATTATTTCAATGATTATTATGACTTTTCTGTATAAGATTATATAAAGTAGAGAATTTTAATGCTGAAATATAGTATGATACCAGATCTAATCTATCGTTACAAGCAAAAAAAACGACATTGAAGGTCAGGTATAATTCGTGCAATAATGTAAATTCCTATACAGTATAACAATAAGTCAGTATAATACTAATTACACGTTAAAATATCGATTGAATAAACTTTTTAATTAATAATAATAAATATGGGCATTGGGCATTGTATTCAATTTTTTGATTTTTCAAAAGATTCTTCCATTCAAAACTTAGGTTAGGTTTAATTTTTCAGCTACAGAAAATTATTTTAAAATATATAACAAATAATTGTTCCATTAGTCTATTAGTCTATTTCCTATTTCTATTAGTCTCTTCCTTCTTTATATGATGTATTAGATTTTTTATTTGTCTACGTATGTATTTATGTATTTTCAAATGAATATTTTTTTTACCTTGAAAAATTATATCATAATAAATTTGTCATAATTAGTTTTTGCTCACTAATATATTAATTATTCTGGATTCAAAAAACCTAATAACAAGGCTAAGACAGTAATTAGCTTGGTTTCTAGCCCTTTATAACCTTGTTTCATGATATACTTTCCTTCCTTAAACTGCCTCGGTGGTCTAATGGCTAGTAATGTACGGCCGCAGATCTGGATGTCCTGGGTTCGAATCCCGAGTCAGTTATTGAATATTTCCGTTAAGAAATTCTTAGTAACAGCCCGGAGTTCGGAAGTTGGCGGTGTTTCACCCTCGTTCCTCGGAGAGCACGTAAAGCCGTCGGTCCTGCGTCGGTCGTGTTGAAGTATCGTCCCATCGGACTTTGAGAGTGACAAGAATAGAGAGTGCACTTGTGACTACGCGTATACTTGTGCACTATAATATTTCCTGCGCATCTGGATAGTCTCATTGAAATTGGCCGCCAGGAGAACATTATTATTTCTCAAATATAATGTTTGGTCATATTTTTGTTATATTTTACTAAACCTTATCTAGATATTTACTAAAATATGAATATAAAAGCATATTTTTTTATATTTTGTTATCAAATTTATATAATAAAAAAAAAACCATTAAAAATACTTAAATTAGAAACTGATTTTATTTTATAGTAATGTTTATAAAGAATGGTTTAAGTTTTTTTAATAATTAAGTTTTTTATTATTATAATTTAGTTACCTACTCGTTGTAGTTTATTTCATTTTATCTTGATAAGTCTAAATATATAAAGACACATGCTATTTAGATAAATTAATTAATTCTTATGAATATTCCAATAGCAACTCAATACCACCAACAACAACCGTAGAAAACTTAAAAGTTAAAGTTGCTGTTGCAAAAGAGGAAGTGTACATAGATGTCGCATTTTGGGGAGGCGTTATCCCAGGAAATGAGGTACTTACGCGTTTTTCTGTTTTATAAAATTATTAGAAGTACAAGCAAAATATATTGTCATCGCATATTATTTTATTTTCAGAATGAACTACAGAACATGATACGAGCGGGTGTAGTTGGATTTAAATCGTACTTAATAAATAGTGGAATTGAGGAATATCCTAATGTAGAGTCTAGCGAGTTAGACGATATTTTCTCTACTTTAAATGGGTCTGACGTAGTAATCGCTGTAAGAATGATTTGACCTTGTTTTGTATTTTTAGTTTTACTTGTTAGAGCATGTAATGATATTCCTCATTTGTTTTAGTTCCACGCAGAATTACCAGTCGATAGAGTTGACAATAGTACTCAATGTGAAAAATGCGACTGTCCAGGTACTTAAACATTTGTATTTTAAATATCAAAGGTGTATTTTAATTTAAAGAAGAATGAGTAGTTATTTTAAATATTATAACAATGAACATGAAATACAATCAATATAAATAAATATATACTTAGGTACTTACTACTTCGAGAAATAATATGTATATTATCCTCTTCGCGATATAATTTGGATGGTTGGATATCATTTACAAATCTTAGATGCTTGGCATCCCACAAATATACGTGTATCACGTTCATTTCTATCTCACATGTGCAAATAGTGTATCGACCTTCCTGAGGGTTTCCTAAGCGCTATATTATTATGGAGCTTTTTAAGAGTCGTGTCTTTAGGTCGGCAACGCATTCGTAACTCCTCTTATATGGCAGTATCTATGAGCAACGATAGATCAGATGGATCGTTTGCTCGTTTGCTCCTTTTACTATTAGAAAATATCTATAGGAAATATCATCATATTAGTAAATAAATTTAATTTTTCATTCTCATTTCTAATTAATTCTTTTGATTATAGATCCAAATTTATATACCACATATCTAGCATCTCATCCTGCGGAAATGGAAACAAAAGCAGCGTCATTATTAGCTACATATATACCAAAATACGAGTAAGTACTCATTTACTTTAGAAACAAGTAGTAAAAATAGGAAAGAAACTACTGGCGGTTATACTTATATGTAAAACATACTATCACTTTGTCAGGGCGATGCCAGAGCGGGCTGCAAATTTAGTTAAATACACCTTTTTTGCACCCATTAACCCTTTGAGAGTCGCGGGCACACCGGTGTGCCAGTTAACGATTGATTTCTTTGAATTTAACCAGGAGGTGTTAAAGCAAGTTATAGCGCCGTGCTTAATTGTTTAAAAAAGGCAAGAAAAAATATGCACTTGCACTTTTTTCACTTGGTGGCATGGCTAGCATGTGTGCCAGGGTGATAATCAAGGGTGTTTCCTCTTAAAAAAACTCCTCCTCCATCGAACCTTTAAATCATTTTTATAATCGGGTATGTTTTTATAATCACCCCCTGAATAAAGAGTTTTTCCCAGGTGCTATTTCCAAACAGGTTATCTACAAGTTAAGAAAAGATTAACTTACATTTTTTAAAGCTACACATCATTCGCAGTGTCCGCGTGCATGTGGTGCACGTTTCAGCCGCAGGCGTTATACCAATATTAGAAAAGGCTAGAGAAGAAAGGATTAAGGCTGGTTCTACGCGTTGGCGAGGAGGTGTAACAGCTGAAACCTGTCATCATTACCTAACCTTCAGCTCTGAGCAAATCCCACCTGGACACACTGAGTTTAAATGTTCACCACCGATCAGAGAAAATACCAACAAGGTTAATTATTTAATCATTATAAAAACAAAAAACGGTTTTTTCATAACTTTCATAAATTTATACCTTGGTAAAACATTTTTAGATTAGATACCTATCTTTAAATTAGCCTATCGTACCTAATTTTAGCTAAAGAGCATTTGAACCTATAGTGTATGACTTCAGGCTAATTTTTCTGATAATAGTTTCTTTATCATATTGAATAGTATTGAATAATATGGTTATATCTTTTTCTTAGCTACAATTATGGGAATACATTAAAGACCGAAGACTCGACTTAATAGCATCAGATCATTCTCCTTCTGTCGCTAGTTTGAAGGGACCAAATTTTATGACAGCATGGGGAGGAGTTTCATCAGTACAATTTGGTGAGAATAATTACCATAATAAATACTTATATCTTTTTTCATAGATCCTGTTATTGTATAGGTATACATATATAAACTCTAGTGAATTAATCAATATTATAAGCTAAAGAGATTTGTATTTTGTTTGTTTGAGCTACATCTAATTGATGATTCTTATCTCTGGAACTATCCTTATTTAAAATTGCCTCATTGAGGAAGGCCATCTAACATTACGAATAATAATAATAAATATATTATGTGAGCAGAACCACGTGCAAAAGTTAGCCACTCATATACCAATAAAAGTATGAACATGACATATTTAAGCATAATATCTCGTCGTCTGAATATATCAGTCCCATATAATAGGTCTACCGGAAAGTTCTGTCCATTTCTATGACATTATTTTCGATATGTAAGCACATGTTTATTTGGCGCATGTTCGGCTCTCTATTTTCATCGATTAATGTACACATACTAACGTGGCAAATTAAGTGAAATAAAGTTGATTCACGTTAGTCTTAAGTGTGCAGCGACAGTGTATTCATTGCGACTGTTAAAGTTAATTTACGCCACTGTATTTTCGTACGAATTTCAACAAGGAAGAAATGCTATAGAAGCATGTACAAATTTATTGAAACTGTTTGGTGAAGGTATAGTTTCTGATAGGATACGCAAAAGATGGTTCGAAAAATTTGAAACAGGTGATTTCGATCTTTCTGATAAACCATATTCTGGGCAAACATCTTTGATCGACGACGATGTAATTAAGACCATGTTAGAACAAGATCCTTTTCTGACAACATCAGAGGTCACAAAAAGGCTTAATTCAACTCAGAAAACCATTTTGGACCATATTCGGAAGATAGGATTCAAGATGGGTGCCACATGAATTAAGTCAGAAGAATTTGGATGATCGAGACTTCGATATGCACATCTCTGCTTGGTCGGAACAAATTTGTTCCCTTATTAAACCGGATAATAACTGGAGATGAAAAGTGGATTATCTACAAAAACATTGTAAATAAAAGGGCATATTGTGAACCCAGAAAACCCAAGCCTTCCACCTCCAAACCAAATTTTACTTTGAATAAGAAAATTTTGTGTATATGGTGGGACTTTCCAGGACCAATACATTATGAGCTATTAAAACCGAACGAAAAGCTCAATTTGGAGAAATAGTGACAGCAACTGGATAATTTACAGACAGAAGTCCAAGAAAAAAGGGCAGCAATGTTCAACAGAAAGGAAATCATACTGCACCAGATAATGCCAGACCACATGCTGCTTTGGGGACCCGTAAAAAAATTGCAGAACTAGGCTGGGTAATTCTGTCGCATCCACCATATTCCCCGGACTTAGCACCCTCCGATTATTACTTGTTTTTGTCCTTACAATTTTTTTTGAAGGGCAAAAAATTCAAAAATGGAGAAGATATCATACAAGCACCGGTTCAATTTTTCGCATCAAAAGGTGAAATTTTTTCCAAAAATGGGATATATTAAATTACGCTCACGCTGGCAAAAAGACATTAATAATAATGGCAATTATATGTTTTATTAAAGTTTATTGACAGTAAGAAAAAAAATTATTTTATTTTATTCCAAAAACGGACAGAACTTTTCGGTAGACCAAGGTACCATAGGGAATAGGCAAAAATTAAATTATGTAGGTAAATAATAAAAGGCTTGGATATAGGGTAGGTATTATTTAAGTCGCTGAGTTATACATAGTTACTTTTGATTGAGTTATGCGCTTCTAAAGTACTGCGCCTTAAATTTACCTACCCTACCTACTTAAATTACTGTAAATAATCATTATTTTGTATAAGATTTTTTAAGAAAGAAATATGGAAGTTTTTAGAGATATGAGACATTTTCATTTACACTTATTTGTAATTTGGCGGCCGGAAAAGTCTTTTAAAAAATGTATAGGGAAGAACTTACTTTTTATAGTCGATAAATTTAATGTTGTAAATTTGTAAATATTTTATTTCAATTTAAACCTAACGAATTATATTCATTAAAATATAACAATTTATGCTTTGGTTGTGCGAAACTAGACACGGTGCGCAAGTCGGGCTCATATTAGCCCGATTTTTAATTTTTTATTAGCGACGAAACTTTTAACCAATTTTATCCTCGAATGTACTATTGGAACATCGGTATATTAGTATCGTTTAGATTAAAATTATGCAATTATTGTATTACAAGAATACATTAAATAGTAAATACTAATAATAATTAGTATTTATAGTATTATTATTAAGTTGTAATATTATTATAAGCAATTTCGATAATTTTAAGTGTTGTAATACATGTTAAGTTAACCTTTTACACGTGACCTTAGATTAGTTAAGATAATATTTTTCATAAGCATTAGCGCAATCTATCGACCCTTGTGACATAGGTACATTTGATTACTGCCAATATTGGGGAGTTGAAAGTTCATGGATATTTTTTTAAATTATAAGATAAATTACTTAATATTTATAAATATTTGTAGTTTACAAAAATATGTAAATAACGAAGCAGGATTTAACATAAGACTGAAATTTTATACTATGTTTGGCACTGTATGGCGTATGCTATATGCAATAATTTAAGATTATAAAAATCACTGAAACACACGGTGCTAAGTGCTAACATATCATCTATAGCTAGCTAATACGCGACATATTAACACTACACGAGTGTACACTTTACTTGACGTGTATTGCGGAGCGAGCATCGTTGCACGCTCTAGTAGCAAGAACGTTTCTGCAATCCGCTTATACTGTAGCATTTGCAAGAGCGTCAAACGATGTACATTCGTGAACGTAGTGGGTATGCAGCTTGAATACAATCCAATCAGAACGGTCACTGCTTCACCACCTATTAGGACTTAACTTCTTTAGCCTTATCACATCTTGCTATGATTTTGCTTAATCTTCGTTTGCACCATATCCGTCTATGATTTCGCGTCCGACTATCGTGGTCACACGAATTATAAATGTGTTAATTTTAGTATGTTAGCCATTATTATCTTATTTCGAATCATATGTAGGCATATACAATATACATACATATTATATAAAATATATAGTATCTACTTATAACGTAGCGCTTAAACTGGGGACTGAGCTCAGAGATCGTAAGGACGATCTATACGGCAGTAGCGGAACCTATCGTTCTGTTTGCGAGCAGCGTCTGGGCAACTAAAGGCCAACAAGATAGGTAATAAAAAAATACTGCACAATATGCAAAGAGGTTTTGCACAGAAGATCTGCAAGTCGTACAGGACAGTCTCTTTTGAGGCATCCTTGGCGCTTGCAGGTCTTCTGCCCATCGAACTCAGAGCAATGGAGGCAGCTAAGCTGTATGAGGTGAAAAGAGGAAGACCGCTCGCCCTGCTAAAAGGAAGGGAGATTGAGCGAAAAGTCCCTTACCTGAAGTTACCCCATCCTGCATCTGAGGTGTCCATTACGTATTCCCACCTCGAGGACCTCGACCCAAGGACCGTGGAGAGGCGCAGCCAAACAAGGCTGAGCATCTTCACGGACGGGAGCAAAACCCGTGATGGTGTGGGCGCGGCATTAACATGCTGGAAGCATGGGCAAGAAACACTGAGCAGAAAGTATAGCTTGGCACCGTACTGCTCAGTGTTCCAAGCCGAAATGTACGCGCTCCACAAAGCCACGGAAATTGCATTGGGGTCTAAAGAGGAGGCGGTGGACATCCTCAGTGACTCCAGGTCGTCCTTAGACCTACTGCAAAAATATGACACCATCCATCCACTTGCGCTCCATATAAAAAAGAAAGTAGGAGAGATCTTTGAGAAAGGAAAAAAGTTAAACTTCTTTTGGGTGAGAGCGCATGCAGGCATCACTGGCAATGAGCGAGCCGACGAGCTAGCGAAAGCAGCCGCTCAAAATAACAAGCAGGCTCCGAAGTATGACTCCTTCCCAGTTTCCACCCTTAAATCCCTCATTCGGGCGGAAACCATATTAGAATGGGATGAAATGTATAAAAACAGCAGTAAAGGTAAAATAACCAAAGTCTTTTTGCCGTCAATACAGGCAGCTTTTAAATTCATAAAAACAACCACACCAACACCAACACTAGTGCAGGCTCTCACGGGGCATGACGGCTATGCGGAATACTTGGCGCGCTTCAAATGTATACCCAGTCCAGGGTGTCACTGTGACCCTGGAACGGAAGAAACAATACTCCACCTATTAATAGAATGCCCAAGATTCTGCAAGGCACGCTATGACCTGGAGAGAAGCACCAATCTAGTAATAAACGAGTCGAACTTGCACAAATTATTAACAGACAAGTGCTATCAAGGGATCTTTATAGCATACTGTACTTATGTCACTAAAATAGCTAATAAAAGACATAAAGCCATCTAGTATAATTCAACACTGTAACTAAAGAACTGAGAAATGTAAAACCAGTTCGAAATAGGCGATAAGAAAAATTGTAAGAAAATGTAGCATTTATATATTGGCAACAATATATATTATGTCACTTAATTAGATGTAGCTAACATATAATGAATTAAAAATAGAAATAGTAAAAATTGTAAAACATAGTAAAAGACTAAATTGTAAATATAAAATAAGATAGTAATAATTATTAGGCTCAGACTAATATAAACAATTAAAGTTGCATTGTATAAAATATTACCAAAATTGTACCTTCTGGATAAAAACAAAAAATGTAAAAAAAGTCTCCAACCACCACGTCGGAGGAGTTCCGGCAATATTTATAAAAAAAAAAACGTAGCGCTTAATCGATAACACATAAATAATAAAAAATGATAATCCTATAGACTATTTTTTATTTTTGATAGGTTTGTCATTATTCTGGACCGAAGCTAAAGCTCGTGGTTACAGTCTCAGCACGGTAAGCCACTACTTATCTGCGGGTCCTGCCAATATGGTCGGCTTACAAAACCGTAAAGGTGCACTAAAACCTGGCCTTGACGCTGACCTGGTATTCTTCGACCCTGATGCTTCGTTTGTCGTTACGCCTGACACAATTTTGTACAAAAACAAGGTAATTCTTATTTATATAGTAAATGTTTTCAGATAATTATTCATTAGGCAAAAACTTACTTAAAAATTTAAAAATGTTTTTATTCTGGTAAAATCGAGTAGTGGTGGAAGTGAATTATTAAAAGTTAATCATAGTAACTGAAATAATGTTTTACACTAATAAAATAAAACACCTTTTATTGTATTTTCAGCTGAGTCCTTATATGTACCGCGTTTTAAATGGAAAAGTAATGCAAACGTATTTGAGAGGTCAACAAATTTATTCAAATGGTGAAGCCATCCAAACCCCTATGGGACAGCTGTTGATAGACGAAGAAGAATTGTCAAAATTATAAAATGAAAAATAGCTGTTTTAATATTGTTGTAATGTACCTTACATACCTTCACAATATTGTCGTTGATATGAATATCTATATATTTATAAATAGCTGAACTTATTATATATAATATGAATAAAGATTTACATTTCTTACAAACGAATTTTAAAATATGAGGATCCTCAATTCTAAACATAATAGGTACTTATTGATCGTTGAAAAGTTGTATCAAATAAAGATCCCGGTATATGGATACTTTAGGGTGGTCTAAGGTAGACGGATTTAATCTATACTAATATTATAAAGCTGAAGAGTTTGTTTGTTTGTTTGGTTGAACGCGCTTATCTCAGGAAGTACTAATCCGATTTGAAAAATTCTTTTTGCATTCGATAGCCCGTTAACTGAGGAAGGCTATATATCATCCCGGAAAAATGTACGGTTCCTGTGGGATAGAATTGTTTTTGTCTAGGGACGAACCCGAAGCGAAGCGAGGGTGAGTTGCTAGTTCCAATATAAAATTAATCCACCTTTAGAAGACAACTTAGAGAGCGGTCTCATAAAAATCGTGTAAATCTATAAATAGATTAAAGATATCACGTATCTTATTTACATACACCGGAATTCTATTTGACAAATGCAAGGATTGTGTTCTTACGGTCCATCCACTCTGATGTCAGAGAAGGAGCTAGAGCATTCTACTGTCAATCACCCAAACAATCTTCGCCCGAAACGCCTCTTCGCTTCACGCCCGGATGGGTTGCCAGAATTAGAAACCATTATCAGCTATTCTACAATAAAATATTAGTTATACTGATAGAAACTGTTTAAACGAGCATTGTTTACAGCGTCACATGTTTGTAAATTAGCTACTAAAACAATTTATGTGCTATTAGCGAACAAAATTATCTTAATAGAAGAGAGTTTTAGACTAATAAGTCTTATTAGTATATTAAAAAGAGCAAATTGTTTTTAATAATTAATGAGAAAGAGAAATTACCCAATAATGCACTCTCGTACGTAGGACGAGCATATCTAAAGGAGCTCCAGGAGATCTTTTACTATTTACACACACACCTGCATTCTATTATTGAAAATAAGATAGAAAATAAAGATAGATTATATAGCATATAATGCACACAATCAAACGCCTTAGATAGCCCTAAAAATGCTGATATGGAGCGGCTTTTTGTAAATGCTAATTGCTTCTGAAATATACCTATTGTGTAGCCCAGTCGCGTTGTTGAAAATAAGGGCCTAAAGAAAATCGAGGGTAGACTTTTTAGCCCCACAAAGCTCTCGTGTTTTAAGCTATCGTGTTCAGTGCCGTCTTTACCATAGGGGCACTCGGGGCCCGGACCCAGGGCCCCCATTCTCACGGGGGCCCCGAAAGGCATGAGCCTGAAGCTAGCGTCCGACTAGCAGCCGGTCACTATCCACGTGACGAATTAAACAAAGGGTTCTACATGGTACCGCGGCATCGATAACATAATATTTTATATCTAATAATATAGAAAAATACGTTACAACTATAATTTAAATTAATATTACTTAAAATCAATATTACTTAAAAACAATATAATTTAAATTAAGATTATTTAAAATCTTAAATATAATAATAGAAAATACGTATAGTGCTTTCTATACGTTATTAACAAATTAAACTTCGTAATATTAGTGTCCGTTCTTAACGTAAAGAAAAATTTAAGCCAAGAAAAAATATAAAAGCACGCTTGAATCTTGATGATTTTTTATTGATGCTTTTTGTATACATATAATAAAATTCTAACCGAGTCAAATCTGTACATTAAATATTTTTTGGAATACTTTATTGGAATATAATCTATAGTTTGTATAATTTTCGTCTATCTATCTGTATGTCTGGGAACGCATTACGAGAAAATCAGTGGGCAGATTTTGATGTTTGGTATCAAGATATAGGATACTTTTTACTGCGGGAAAATATCTCATCTCTAAGAAATCTATACTAAACGTTAAAACGTAACTAGGGATGAACCCGAGCGGAGCAAGTGTGAGTCGCTAGTATAATATAAATTTAAACATAAAGTCAGTCAGTATAAGGCAACATTATCTATGTCAGTGAACTACGCAGATCAAAAATAAATGAGAGTTCTATTCGCATGCAGCTGAGTTCTATAGTTCCTGATACTTTTTAGAAATAGTTCTGGCGTTTTTACCTTAAAAAAAGTCAGTTGACAAAATGATCTGCTAACTTCCCGTAGCAGATCATTTTGCAACAAATCAAAAAAAAAATGTGAAATCTATGCACATGCAGCTGAGTTCTACAGTTCCTGATACTTTTCAGAAATAGTTCTGACCTCTAGTCCAAGTTCCAGCAGCTCATATCCGAATTTTCGAAAAGTCGAAACATACCATTTTCAACGTTTCAAATTATTGTAAAAGGCTAGAATTCTTCCTTTTACCACAAATCTGTATCAGAACTGTAATCTACAACTCGGTTCGAGTCCAGAATTCACGTCCAAGTCCCAGCAGACTATATCCAAACTTAAAAAAAGTAAAAACAAAAAAAAATCTAATTGTTTCAAATTATTGAGAAAAGCTAGACGTAAGAACTCATTTGTTTATCACAAATCTATATCAGAACTACAATGTAAAACTCAATTCGAGTCCAGAACTCTCGTCCAAGTTCCAGCAGAGCATACCAGAAAGTTGAAAAAGTTGAAAAATACTATTTAATTTTTTTTTAATTATTGAGAAAAGCTACAAGTTAGAACGCTTTTGTTTATCACAGATATTTATCAGAACTACAATGTAGAAGTCGACTCGAGTCCAGAACTCACGTCCAAGTTCCAGCAGAGCATACCAGAAAGTTGAAAAAGTTGAAAAATACTATTTAAATTTTTTTTTATTTATTGAGAAAAGCTACAAGTCAGAACTCTTTTGTTTATCACGGATCTTTATCAGAACTACAACGTAGAAGTCGATTCGAGTCCAGAACTCACGTCCATGTGCCAGCAGAGCATACAATGACATTTTTCCATTTTTCCATTCAGCGACATTTTTTTCAGCGACACTTTTTTCAGCGACACCTTTTTCAGCGACACTTTTCAGCGACACTTTTTTCAGCGACACTTTTCAGCGACACTCTTCAGCGACACTTTTTTCAGCGACACTTTTCAGCGAAACTTTTTCAGCGACACTTTTCCATCATCATTATCATCGCGACACTTTTCAGCGACACTTTTTTCAGCGACACTTTTTCAGCGACACTTTTCAGCGACACTTTTCAGCGACGCTTTTCAGCGACGCTTTTCAGCGACAGTTTTCAGCGACACTTTTCAGCGACATTTTTTTCAACGACACTTTTCTCAGCGACACTTTTCCATCATCATCATCTTTATCAGAACTACAATGTAGAAGTCGATTCGAGTCCAGAACTCACGACCATGTGCCAGCAGAGCATACCAGAAAGTTGAAAAATACTATTTAATTTTGTTTTTAATTATTGAGAAAAGCTACAAGTCAAAACTCTTTTGTTTATCACAGATGTTTATCAGAACTACAATGTAAAAGTCGATTCGAGTCCAGAACTCACGTCCAAGTTCCAGCAGAGCATACCAGAAAGTTGAAAAAGTTAAAAAATACTACTAATTTTTTTTTTTATTATTGAGAAAAGCTACAAGTTACAACTCTTTTGTTTATCACAGATCTTTATCAAAACCACAATTTAGTAGTCGATTCGGAACTCACGTCCAAGTGTCACGTCACGTCCAAGCATATCATGTCAGAACGTTTAAAAAGAAAAATTTGAAAAAACGAAAAAAACGGTGTTCGTAAATTTGTAATTTGACGCTTATTAATTATTTATACAATGTCGCCATAAACATTCAAACTTTGCAATTTGAATAGTCGTAAAAAAAAAAAAAATTGGAATTCACGTAAAGTGTACAGTTTTCTGTTGTAGTTTTTCCCGCAAAATCTATTTAATATAAAACGATTTCGAAAAAAAAAATTGTGATAGATAAATTTTTAAAATTACCCTTTAACTTGTACCTACTGTGCATCCATTAAATGCTTATATATTGATGAAAAAAAGAAAAGGATCCCTTTTCATTGAAAGTCGAATATCTCAGGAAAAAATCGACGTAAAGAGTTAAGCAACATTTTTTTTTCATTTTTTACATTTTTTTATGATTTTTTAACAAAACTATGACTAAATTTTGTAAATATCTACTTAGTTTTCTTATTATACTTTTAACTAATGAATAAACAAGATTAGACTATGAACGAATTACATTTCTTTCTGAAATTACCTTAAATTTATTATTTTTTCTAAAAAAGCAATAAATTTAACTCTAAAATCCATCAAAAATTAATAAAATATCGATAAGTTCGAAAAAATAATAACGTAAATGGATTCTACGGGAAAAACTGCAAAAGAAAACAGTACACTACGTGAATTTTTATTTTTTCACGACTAGACTCGTCAAATTGCAAATTTGGAATGTTTAGGGCGACATGACATTGTTTAAATAATAAGCGTCAAATTAAAAAACTTAAGGATACCGTTTTTTTCGTTTTTTCCCGAAAAATACATTGGTGGTACCTATTTCTCGGGGGTAGCTGGGCATAGGGGGCATTTTACGAATTTCTATTTCTTTTATATTCTAAAATGTATTAATAGAAAAGGTCTTAAAAATATTAGACACACGAAATGAGGAAGATTTCTGGAAAGGAGGGCGCCACACGTATCGCCTATGTACATTCAGTCGGAAGTTAAGCAATTTATTGTGATATCTCTTTTATACCTGGTTTTTTTCTTCTATTATATTCGCATTTTACCTGTACAATGTATTGTACCTGGAAGTTAGACCAGCTGAAGGAAGAATCGAGAAGGAGAGGTGCATCCTATCAACACACAGCCTAAGCCACTGGTTGTAGAAATTTCGAGGACATATTCCTTATATGATTAAATAACTTAAAGAGGTAAAAGGGGATAATAAAATTTATATGAGCAAAGAATTATTTATAATCAGAATTACTGAGGTCTATAGCGATCGTTATATCTGACGGGAGAAAAAGCCAAAATTGTTCCCCATTACTTTTATTGGTTATAACTTCTTTATTATTTTTAAATCTATGATTATGACTATTATCTATCGTTATAAGGCTGGCTGCACATGTATGGTTTCCTGAATAAGTTTCCTACTTGTGAATTCCGTAAGACTAGCACAAACATTATTTTTTTTTATATGAGAAATTTTAACACTGCCAGTAGGTAGAGTAGGGATGTTGGCAGTGAAATAAAATATCGATATATCGATGTATTGATATTTATTAAAATATCAATTTCGACCTCGATATCACGAGGAAAAATATCAATATATCGGCGGTCAAATTTTCCTACATTTTCGGATTCAAAATACTAACGTATTTAGTTCAGTCTGGCTGAATAATAGCATATGGCTATTTTTATACAACATTCATATTATTTTAATGTTTGAGAATCTTTATAAAAACAAAGGTATTTTATCCCCTTCCAACAAACTGCTTTTAACGGCATTTGAAAGTGAGTGACGCATGATAGCCACCGCATACGCACACACATCATACAAACAGAACTTAAATCAGGTAGTACCTTAGACCCTAATAATTTTAGACCAATTTCGGCCCCAAGTGTGACATGCATAAGATTAATATTAGGAGCAAACACAAACTTTAATGCCTGTGACTCGCCTACACAGAGTCAGTAATTTTTTTTATGGTCAATATATACGCCTCTACAACAAGATCCCAGAAAATGTTCAAAAAGCTTCTATCGCCAAATTCAAAAAAATCGTTAAAGAACGTTTGTATGCTAAAGGCTATTATACAATAAATGATTTTATAGAAGATAGCACATCTTGCGGAATAAAGTAATCGCCTCCAGGCTATCACTCTAGGCTATTCAACTTGACTAAAATATTGTAAATTATAATTTAACTTTATAAAAAAGATAATGTTAGTCCCGCTGAGTTTCTTTTGCCAGTTCTTCTCAGGTCTGAGGCTTTTCTTTCCGAACGGGTAGATGACGTTCAGTAAAAAATTATAATAATTTAATGCCGAATAAAATATTTTGAATTAGAATTTGTAGCATGTATGTGTGTGTGTATATGCGGTGGCAATCATGCGTAACTCACTTTCAAATGCCTTAAAAACCAGTTTATTGGAAGGGGGTAGAATACCTTCGTTTGTATTAAGATTCTCATGCAGTAAAAATAATGTGCATTTTTATATAAAAATAGTATTATTTTTTATTGAGCCAGACTGAACTAAATACATTATTATTTTAAAACCAAAAATCTCTGAAAATTTGACCGATATATCGATTTTTTTTTTGGGATGTCGAGGTCGTTATTGATATTTTAATAAATATGGATATATTGATACTTTTTTCACTGCCGACATCAGTATTCTGAACGAAAATTTCCATTCGTGTGCGGCGGATTAGCAAAAATGTATGCGAGCGCTGCATTCGGGATGACATCATTCGGTTTTTTCATGCATGGCCTGTTTCCGAAATAAACGTCAGTTTTTTTTCCGAAAGGAAAATGTACGATCGTGTGCACCTAGTTGAATATTTAGTATGTAAAGCATGCATTCGGGTCTCCGAATCTGAATTACCAATCAGGAAACCGTACATGTGCGGCCTTAGGCCACCGACCTGAGGCAAGCATTCGGGTCTTCGAATCTGAATTCCCAAACAGGAAACCGAATCAGAAAATCGTATATGTGTAACTAGCCTAAAATTTCAATAATCTGTACTCTGTATTCTGCGTGAGTTCTGTAGTCTGTGGTCTCCTTAATCTGTGGGCATACGCATAAGTCATAAGTCTTAACCGTCGACTGATTTCAAAAATGTAAGTGTTGATGTCTGAATAATTTAATATAAATAAAAATTGTGTATTTAAATCTGAATATTCTAAAATACGTAGGAAATGTGTAAAGTTTAACTTTTCAAGCCTGTAGTCAAAAAAAAAAAACTGATAAAATATACAAGGTGAGTTAAAAATATATAAAAATCATGACTTTGACACCAAAACCAAAAATCTATGACAGTGAAAGATACATAACCTCCTAAAATAATCATAACATTTAAAGTTTTAATAAATCATGTTTTTTGCAAACATTAGATGCCAAGTATCATAAGTGAATCCGAAAGACTAAGACAGTCTGAAGCACCAAAGATGCAGCTAGAGTGTTTAGAACTCGCAGGGTGTACACTTGATCGGTATATTAGTGCTGACAATTCCCGCCCTTCATTTTTGGAGGTTTGTTACAAGTTCCTTAAAATGTAGAATATAATTTGTATGCTATCTTTTAATTAACTACGTCTTAATATTGGTTTTATTAGATAACTGGAATAGCTGCTCAAGGAACCCCAACATGCAGTGGCTTAAACGCTGGAGATTACAGAAATTTATCTGCTTTGCTCAACCATCCAAATTTATCACAATTGAAAATATTAAACAAAGTTCCATTGCCACCTGAAATTATGGAACATTTTGCTCGTATCCTTTTTATTTATTATTTTAATGAGAATGCTTGTTTAACATATTAGGTACTTGAATCTTTAACAATAAATAGATACACTTAAAAGTATGATTTGTTATAAAATAATAAGTAAAATAGATTGTTTATAATACTAAATTGTAAGTTATTGATATATAATATCCTTATAATATTTAACAGATATGCAATGCCATTGTTTAATGGGAGTATTTCCAGAAATAAGTAGAGTATGGTTGGCAATTGATAGTAACATTTATGTTTGGGCCTTTGAACATGGAAGTGATGTAGCCTATTTTGATGGCCTTGGAGAAACTATTGTTAGTGTGGGTCTAGTAAAACCTAAGCCTGGAGTATTTCAAAGCTTTGTTAAGTATTTGCTGGTACTAACCACCACTGTAGAAATAGTGGTATTAGGCAAGTTACTAGTTTGTGTTGTTATTATTTACAAAATATAAAAATATTGTTATGTATGTAATTCATCATTGTTTAAATCATTTAAAATTTATTTAAAATGCGATTTAGAATTTATAAATAATTTATATTACTTTATACATATATACCTATATATTTAATTTAAAAGTTGAATATTTATCAGGGGTTACATTTTCAAGTAGTAAGAATGATGGTAATGCAGACTTTGAAGAGATCCATTTAGTGCCTGAGCCTGTTTTTGTATTACCTACTGATGGTGCATCAATGTTGTGTGTTAAATCTACCTCAAAAGGTAGAATATTTATGGGAGGAAAAGATGGTTGTTTATATGAAATTACATATCAGGTAAAATTCCTAAAATGATGATATATTTTGTTATATAAATTAATATGATATATATTATACATTATTAGATTACATAATACTACATTATAATATAAAGTATATAAAAATTATATTTTAGGCACAGTTAGGATGGTTTGGAAAACATTGTAAAAAAGTCAATCATTCTACCAGTGCTCTGTCATTTTTGGTACCTTCATTCCTTAATGCAGCTTTGTATGATGAAGACCCTATTGTTAAAATTGAAGTAGATAATTCTCGTCACATTCTATACACATTAAGTGAGAAAGGATGTATAGAAATATTTGATTTAGGAAGTGATGGAGACAGCTTAAGTAGGGTAATGAGATTAACTCAAGGGAAGATTGTGTCATCAGCTCTAGATATTGTCAAGTAAGTAAATATGTAAATCTTATTGTCATTAATCTTTAGTTTCAGAGAAATTACTAATATGATATTTAATGATGTATATGCATATTATGCCAAATATTAGTATTTAGTTATGCTAAGTATTGTTTATATTTATATATCAATCATAGTAATGTTACTATATTTTTACTATTCTAAAAATATATTGTAAGTTATCCTTATAAAATTTAATGTTGTACTAGCAGTAATATTATTTAGTTTAAATAATAAAAATATGTTTTATTTGATTATAGAACATTAGAAGCAAGTAATTTTAAACCAGTCATAGCGATATCTGCTGTGGAGGAATCTGAATCAGATCATCTTAATTTGGTGGCTGTCACACAAACTGGGGCTAGGCTTTATTTTAGTGCTGGCAGTGGAGAGTAAGCATTTCTACATATATAAAATTCTTTAAATGGTCATAATTTGTTTATATTAATTAATAAATAATATGGTTTTGTATGTTTCATCCTAATTAAAATGGTTAGTACAATAAATTTTAAATCTTTTTTTTATTTATGTAATTGGTTAACTTATTGAATCTTTTTCTACTTTTCATATACTTTTTACTTATATACCTTGCTCTTAAAAGTATAAATTGTTTACAGTGCAAGTCAAGGTGAATCACAAAGACCACAGTATCTAACATTGTTGCATGTGAGACTACCACCGGGCTTCACACCTAACGCTTCTGTGTTAAAACCTAAACAAGTGCACAGTGCTGTATATGACAATGGTTAGTATTGTTACTTATACATTATTATAATAAATAAATTTTAATAGTAGTAGTTAATTTATTGTAATTTGAATTTTGCCTGCAATTGTCTTTCTACCTGTTATATTAAACTTTTTTCACACCATTATACTTGATATTGATATGCATATATGTATATAATACTGAATGTTACACTTGTCAATGGAGTCTCACAAGTAAAAAATAAATGCAAATTTACTGAACTTGGAACTTCAAATTTGATAAATTAAATAAATAAGATGGATGGAAGTAATCTATCAAGTGTATTTAAAATGTTAATTATTATATTTCATGGTCACTACATGTTATAAATGAAACTATCCTCTGCACTAAATACTAAATGGATTTTCATAATATGGTTTTCACCTATAATGAGAGGGATTATATAAATTGGTTTTGGACTCACATTTAATAGTCTAAGATCACGGTCTATAGTGGTCAACACCTAATTCTTTTCCCAGACGAAATAAATTATTTAAACCATAAAACATACATAGGTTATTTAGTAAAAAAAATTGCCTAGAGCAAATTTTTGGTGATAACCCCCCTGGGTTGTATACTTGAACTTTATAGAATTATTATAATCTAGCGACTCACCCGCGCTTCGCTGGGGTTCCTCCCTAGGTTGATTCTACATATAAATTCTCAAACTATCTTCTTACCAAATTTAATCTAAATCAGTCCAGTAGTTTTTGAGTTTATTCGTTACAAACATACAAAAATACAAGTCGTTCCTTTTTATAATAGTAGTGTAAATTATAATTTTAATTACATAAAGTTAAAGTAATAAATAATCTATTATTACTTTCTATCGCCAGTTCTTCTCAGGTCTGAGGCTTTTTTCTTTCCAGAGTGGTCATAAACTGATGACGTTTAAATTAAACTTGAAAGAAATTTAGGGTGGTCTATTGTAATCTATGATATAATTTGGCCAGGTACGCTTGTAATGGTGTGTTCGTCGGGCGGCGGGGAGGCGGAGTCGCTGTGGTGTCTGTCGCGCGCGCTGCCGGCGCCGGGCTTCAGTGAGGCGCACACGGTGCTCGCGCTGGATGGACCGGCGTGGGCTCTCACCGCACTGCCGCCTATACACGCTGATCATATCTCACCCGCTCTTCTTGCTAAGAAAGGTAACGCATAATTTACGTATACAACGTTTTATTATATATTGTAATGTCAAAAATTAAAAAAAAAAAGTTACAACAACAAAAAACTACATAAAGGGCAGCTCAAGATTATCTTCTACACTGGACACAATAAAATAAGAATTAAATTTTAACTGTGTCAATATTATAATCGTATGTATTCTATAGAGTAATTTTGTCTAAACTCTGAACTCTTAAATTGTAGAAATTTGGTCGTCATCGCGCTGGGCGGTGGTGAGCGCGTGGGGCGCGGCGCTGCTGGCGGCGGGCGCGGCGCCGGACCTGCTGCGCACGCTGCTGCGCGACTACCGCGGTCCCGACGCGCAGCCGGTCAAGGATATGTTTCAGGTCTATATGCCCTAAATGTCCACTTATATTACAGAAGTTCTCAGAATGGACAACTTTTTTCACTTTAATTCACAAACGCAAACTCAGCATGAACGGGGGAAGGAAGATAAAAATTAAAAGGACCAATTTTTGACGCCTTATTGTCTTCAAAAAAAAAAAATTTCATTCCTGAAAAACCTGTTAAAGGCTTACAAAAATGTATACAAGTTATATGTGTAAATGTAATTTCAAATGAGAAATGTTAAAAAACAACAAACAAAATAATTATTTACAAAAATGAAAAACCTGACTGCGTAAAAAGCGAATTAAAAAATGAAAACAAATTGATGAAGGAAGATAGTATTATGCAATCGGAAAAGTACACACATGCAGCTATTATAAAACATGTACATATGTATTTTTGTAAATAATGTTTTTATTATTTTATTATTAACTTCACTACTACTATTAACCTACTACTAAACATGTAATAGAATGTTAGAAGTTGACTTTAAATGGTCCTATGGAATTGAAACTTTATAAACATAGTAAAATCCTGATGTCTATATAATCATTTCATATGATCAAGTTGGTATATAGATAGATGCTCTTTATTGTACACCACATTAGACCAAAACAAAGAACATTAATACACAAAGAAAAAATGAACAGGAGATGATAAAATAAAGTAAAACATTCCGAGTTTCAGCTTATTGATTTGTGTTGATGATTCTATAATTTTTAAAACTGAAAAATAAAATTAATGAAAACTAATGAAAAATATCAAATCCAAATATAATTTATTTGTAATGTAAAATTTAAATATGAAATTATTATTTATCTATGTCCTTACTTTCATATACATTAAATATCTTAGTTATTAATTTGACATTAAACATATACATATGCATATGTTTGTAATGTATCTGAAATGGTCACAGTTACAAGGGGCCGAACAGGCGTGCGCGTGCGCAGCGTACCTGGCGTGCGAGGACGCGAGCGGCGACGCGTCGGTGAGCGAGTGGGCGGCGCGCGCCTTCTTCCTGTACGGCAGCCAGCCCGCGCCCGCGCCGCTCTACGCGCATCACTCGCAACATTCGCAGGCTGCCTCAGCTATCGGTATTAGACTTGGTTTTAACATTTTTGTATACGGCTTTATTGGCATACTCCATGGTTTATTTACATTTGCTCAGCTTTTTTAAGAGTATATTGTCTTCTTCAATAAATAAGTTATAAAATGCGTTTTTTATTTAATTAGAACATGGATAAATAAAATACTACTTTCTCAGCCTTGTAATATAAAGTATACTTATGTATATGTAAAATGGTTTTCATTTTTTTTTAAGCAATGTTAAACTCAATTTTACCTAATACATAGTTATTTTATTAGAACCAAATAATTAAACTTTTTATTAAAATCATCTATTCTAATATTATAAAGAGGAAAAAATTGTTTTTTTTTTGTTTATTTGTATCGAATAAGCTCCGAAACTACTGAACCAATATAGATGAAATTTGGTAAGAAGATAGTTTAAGACCCTGGAAAGGACATAGGAT
Organism: Argynnis bischoffii washingtonia; assembly: GCA_033884665.1. Taxonomy (NCBI): domain Eukaryota; kingdom Metazoa; phylum Arthropoda; class Insecta; order Lepidoptera; family Nymphalidae; genus Argynnis; species Argynnis bischoffii. Next base: position 9,454,120 of record CM066616.1, on the reverse strand, counting down.
AGTTTTTATCACGTAAATCATCCCTGAAAAGGAGGAAAATAGAGTTGAAAGTTTGTATAAGGAAGCAATCTAATTTAACATAATACTTTCTTAGATTTACGCGAATATTTGACATTTCAAAATAAAACTATCTTTTCGGATTATTTCGCGAATTTATTATGATTTTTGGTTCCCGACGTTTCGATTGCTTTACAGCAATCATGGTCACGGGAGAGACTAAGGTGTTAGATGTCTCAATGGCATTATACAGTTGTTACAGACAGCCTACTTACTATTTTACAAAAATGATTTTAAAAATTCAAAAAATGGCATCAAAGTACCTTACAATATTAGTTGATTTTAATTCTAAACATTTTAAAAATTTTCAATGTTTTTAATAAGTATTATAATTAAATATAGCAATATTATTTACTTAATTTTAGCTATTATAATAAATATTACAATTTTTCTTAATTAATTACTAATCTTATTTTTTATTAATTTAACATTTAACATTGAACATTAAAAAATGTATCATTTATATACTAATAAATTTTAATTAGTAATTTTTATTGTTAAAGGTTCGCCGAAGTTTTCACCACGTCAAGTATCGACGCCAATGTCGACAAGGCCACAGGATCAAATGAGACAGGCACAGCTGAACCAGTCCTACCAACAAGCACAAATGAACCAATCAATGGGAATGTCGAATCAATCAATGATGCCACAACCATACCAACAAAATATTATGAGTCCAACAGCATTCAACCAGTCGTCTTTCATGGGCAATGTAACACAGCAGCCAAGAGAAAATTACCCCATGCAAATAGAATATAGTGCAAAACACAATGGCCTGTATATCTATGTAGGAAGAATATTGTCCTCTATATGGAATTTAAAATGTGTTACAAAGTCCATGACGCCAGAAAATAAGGAGCTAGTAAGTGAACTCGTTTTCTGATTGCCTTGGTTTGTAATTTGTTTTGTTTTTTTTTTCATATCATACTACATATTATAGATAGTGCCATCCACGAAGGCGCGTGATTTCAACTGTCAATAAAGAGAGGTACGCGTCTTCGTGGATGGCACAAACTATATTATATGGATTAAATAAAATAGAGTACAGATTGAATAAGAAAGTGGTTATAATTTCTTTTCAATAATATTGAGTATGATTTTTTAAAATAAATAAATGTTTTCGGGTTGCTGTAAAGCATTCGAAAAGTCGGGAACTAAAAACCAAAATAATTCTGTCCAAAACAGAAAAAAAACCGTAAACATAGTTTTATTTAAATGTCAAATCTAAGAATTGCATTTTTATTTTAACAATAGATTTTAGATTTCTAAAGTGAAAATGTTAATTGATTAATATTGGAGTGCGAAACTCAAAATAAATCCGCGAAAAAATCCGAAACATAGTTTTATTTAATATGTCAAATATTCAAATAAATTATTATTTATATAATTTATTTCTTCTGTAACACGTAGACTGTTTATTTTAGATGTCAAGCAAAGTGACTGGTGAAGACTGTGCGTACATTGTAAAGAAGCTACAGCGCGTGTCAGCGTTCATGCGCGTGGTGGCCGCCACGCAGCCTGAGGAGCAGGCCTCTTTGCATTCATTGAAGCTATTCATCAGTGAGTTACATACTTTGCTTTCTCTAAATATAATTGTTTTTTCATGTATAAATAAAGTAAATTTTAATGGTTATTGATATGTTTGTATAGGCTATATATTATTCCGGAAAAATGTACGGTTCCCGTGGGATAGATTTGTTTTTGTTTAGGGGCGAACCCAAAGCGAAGCTAAGGTTGAGTCGCTAGTTAAATATATGTATATCATTTATTTATTTATTTATTATTAAGCACACTTACAATACACATGTTAAAACAATTCCATACAATAAATAAAGAGAAAAAGAAACAGACATGCATATCAATTACAAGTGTACATAGCATTCATAATATTATGGAATTATTATAGTAATTAATAAAAAATACAAAATTAACAAGAATTAGAAACAGCGTAATGTAAAATAAAAATAAAAATAATTCGATTTTAGTTAATTAATAGTAATAATTTTAGTAATCATCTATCTTTATTCTAAAAAAAATCTTAATAACTTCGTATTCCCATAAATATTGTAGAACCTACCATCAATTGATAAATGTAGTAATTTCAGCGGTTTTAAAATAAAAAAAACGCCTTCAAAAAATAATGTATGTTCACCGATTACTCGAAGACGCCTGAACCAATTTGGAAAATTCTTTTTTGTTTCAAAGGGTTATACTTCTCAGGTGGTCTCATTTAAATTTTATCGAAATCGGTCAAGCGGTTTTTAAATTAAAAAAAAAAAACAATTTCTTCAGGAATATCTGAAACGTTCATTTTGTTCCAGTACGCCTGAGCAGGAATTTTTCGTTTTTTAATGTTGTTCAAACAACGAGTACAGATTACGATATTATCTATAGGGATTAAATCAGCAGGAAGTAAATTGTCTAGATTAGTAGTTGGTAGCCTTGTACGCTGCTGAGGATAAATCATTTTTTTGCAAATTTCAAATTTGACAATCCACATCAGCAAATACATTTATTGCTGATTTAAACTGTTCAGAATTCGCAGATATTCTGTTATCGCGGGCTTGCATATTATTGAGACGAATCGCTCTCTCTCTTCTGCTGTTTCACTAAGTATTACTTGAGAGGATTGATGTCTGGCCAAAGACAAACGATATTCACGCTGCTCAGCTGATTCTTTCGATAATCGTTCACGAATACGAGTCAACCGATGCTCGCGCTGCTCAGCTGACTCGTTCGATAGTCGTTCAAAAATATGAGATAACCGATGATCATGTTGTTCTATTATTTCTTTTGACAATTTACTTTGTACATGATTGCGCATTTGAGAATACCTTTCTTCACGATCATCGGAGATCAAGACTCTCCGTGACGCTGTGCTCTTATTTCTTTCTCTATTGCGCCTTAGGCGCTCGTCTTTGTCATTTTCAGACTCCTGTGCTCGACGCTTTCTCATACGAGATGCACCCAAGGAAAACCTCCTCATGTAATGTAGGTTGGACTCAATTTTCCGCATTTAGACTCTTAAGTTGGTCCGTTATGCGTTCTAACAACCTCCCCATTATGTACCACCTACTCTAACCTATGTACCTATTATATAAAAACCACTAAAAAGCAAAAAATAAATTATTTTTAAATAAAAAAGACCACCTTCAAAAAATACACAAGAACTAAAAAGCAAAAAATAATTGGTATTTACATACGATTTCCTACTAAAACCTATGAATCAAATTTATATTACAATACCAGTATAAAAAAATCAACTAAACTAAACACTCACTTATTATAAACATTACTATTACTATACCTATGATAAATAAACTAATTAATACCTAATTAAAATTTATAATTGCCTATTTACACAATTACAATATGATAATTCTTGTCTAAACCTGTTATCTATTGATTTAAATAAAATATTATGTGTGCTAGACACCTACTGATGCTTTTGAAGTCGGTGCCAAGCCAAATATTTTTTTTGCGATTGCTAGAAAATAAAATTAAAACCAGAATACGAATAAAAAAAAGATTGACAATTATAAAGTATTAGCGGTCCCCCGACGCGGCGATGCTCATCAAAATATTAATGGTTACTTATAATTAAGTTTAAAGGCCAAGAGAAATTTTATTTTTTTTACTTTTTAGAGGTTTTTTTTGTTGGTGGTTACTTAAAATTTTCAATTTTATTTTTATATTTTAATGTTTATCACTTTATCCGTACAGCGATGGCAATAGAAATGTTGAGTCTTTGGAAAGTACTTTGTGAGCACCAATTCCATGTAATAGCGGCTAGCCTCCCTCCTGAACAACAAAGTGCTTTGCAAGCAGCAAGTTTTAGGTGAGCTATACTTAGTTATAAAAATATGTATTAATTTAAAAAACGTGTGTATGTATTTATGCACGCACGTAAGAAGTTATACTTCTATGACGTAACAGAACAAAAATAGCTAAAGATTTCATCCCGTATGTCACAACTCTCTGTTTGTAAAAGGAATGATAAATTAATAAAATAATTAAATAAGGCATATTAGGTATATTACAATCATATACTTATAGAATATCATTTAAGGAAAGAATATAATAATATTATACATCATTTGTCGGACAATAACAACAGTTACCGTGGCAACAAAAAGTTTTCAGCTAACTTCATCATGTCGCTTTTTGGCTGTCGGTGTGCGCGCGCATCGTAAAAATTTTACTCTCATAATATTTTCCAAAAGAAGTATAACTTCAAAAAACAATTTTGCTATAAATATAATTTACCTTCTATTATATCGTAAAATAACATCTTTGAAGGTATACTACAATGTATACATATAATAAAATTGTAACTAAGCCGAATCTATACATCTGTATATCTGTAATATTTTTTGGAAAATCTTATTGAAATAGATATTACTATCGATATAGAGACCGAATCTATAGTTTTTAGATTTTTTGTCTGTCTGTCTGTTACCGCATCACGGGAAGACTACTGGACAGATTTTGATGAAGTTTGTTGATTGAAGTTTGGTATGATGATAGCTGGTTATCCAGGTCAACATACAAGATACTTTTTACTGCGGGAAAATATCTCATCTCTGACCTCAACGCTATAATGTAACTAGGGACGAACCCAAGCGGAGCGAGGGTGAGTTGCTAGTATATTCATAAAAATAAGAAAAATACGTTTCATTTTTAGAGAATTGTTAGTGGGTGGTCAGGAAGTAGCATGCCTTTTGCTGGGATCTCTTGTGGCCGGGTACTTGCGTGACAACGCCTCAGTTGATGGCATCTCGCAAAAATTGAGGCAACTATGTCCCACTTTGTATCGGCAAGAAGATGCTACTTGTTCGAAAGTGAGTAGAACCATATCCATATTCCTCTCGTAAGACTATTACTGTAATTAGACCCATCATTACTTGTAATTATATGGGTCATTTTAAATAGAAACTATTTTTTCGGATTTTTTCGCAGTTTCATTTTGATTTTTGGTTCCCGATGTTTCGAATGCTTTACAGCAATTATGATCACGGGAGAGACTATCCCGTGACCATGTCAAATATTCGCGTAAGTCTAAGAAAGTATTATATGGATCAGTTTACTATTTTTAACATTGTGATTATTTTTAGGCCAATGAATTGCTAATATTTGCCAAGCAACAAAAGAATCCTGCCGAGCGCGACGAAATGCTTCAGCAAGCACTGAAACTTTGCAAGGTAACATAATTCTTATAAGTAATTTAAATTTAATTTTTTTTAATGTACTTGTATTACAATTGAATAATTTATTAATATTGATAATATTTAAGTGGAAATAAAACTTGTATTATTCACAATATCTATTTTTTGTTATATATAATTTAGACAATGGTGACAGCCAAAGGAATAATCATCGAAAGTGTTTAAGGTTGGAACCTTAAATACTATTTTTGAATTCTAATTGTTCTTTTTTACCAATATAAGAATAATGTTTGCGTTCCTAATACTTAACAAATATACTAGCTGACCCAGCAAACGTTCTGCCGTATAGATTATTAAGGAAATCTAATGTAATATATAAAAATACTAAAATCACGATTAAAAAATGGGGAGTGGGTGTAGGAGACCAAATATACAAAAAAAAAACATTAAAATCGGTCGACCCGTTTCGGAGGAGTGCGACCACAAACACCGAAACACGAGATATATTAATATATGGATAAGTAAACATCTTTTTTTTTTACAGGATGTGGCACCCAATGTTAATCTGCCTCTGGTGTGTTCGAAATTAGTATCCGCTGGTTTTTACTCGGGTGTAGTGGAGCTGTGCGTGGCCTGTGCCAGCAAGATAGACCCGCAGGATAAGGCTCTATACTACTACAAGAGCGACCAACCCTCGCAGGATAGGGAAGGACATTTGGCATACTATAGAAGGTATGAAATTGGTTTAGATTTCATTAACTTTTTTAACAATAATTCAGCACGAAAGAATGGTAGATGGTCTATATTAGTAATACACGTAAAAAGTAAAATATTGAATTTATTCTATATAGAAATATGTTTAAGATTTATATGATGTCATTTGGCTAAAAATTGCATAATTAATTATTATATAAATAAATATGTGTTAAAATTGTTAGATTATATGAGGCCGTCAGTGCAAAAGCTTACCAACTGACAGCTACTTTCGAAAAATGGCTGTTAAATATTTTCATGTATTGTATAACATATTTATTATTTTTCATTTTGCGCTAACTTGAGTTTCAAAGTTTTGTTAGCGTTTTTAGTTCTATTTTCTTTTGAAATTTTTATAGACATCTAATAATGATGATTCTAAATTTTATCCACGAATCACGATACAGTAATGCCTACGATCGCATCTCATTCAGCCTAAGGTATATGGCAGCAATGGCAATGCAACTACATTGAATGTGTTGGCTATTTTTATATTTCCAAAAAGTGGAAAATATTAAATTGAAAAAAAAAATTGTGGTATTTTTATTTATAAATGAAATTTCACTTAGGTGTTTGTTAAGTGTACTTAAGTCGAAAAACCAAAAAATGTGGGTGGATTAGGCTGTTCTTGTGCTGACTGCCTGATATTATATTGACTATATAAAAGTTTCTAACATTGCCCAAACCACTTGCCTTACTTACGATGAAGGAAAACATCGTGAGGAAACCTGCATGTCTGAGAAAACCTAGCAAGTTTTCGAAAGACATGTGAAGTCCACCAATCCGCACTTGGCCAGCGTGGTGGACTATGGCCTGATTACCCTCATATTGAAGGGAGGCCCGTGCCCAGCAGTGGTACGTTAAAAAAGGTTAAATACAAAAGTGCTTGTAAAAGTCTGTTTGAATAAAGTTAATTTTGATTTGATTTGATATGATAACAGAATGATCTTAAGACATATAATAATATGTTATAGGATGGAGATATACCGCGAGGTGTGCAGCGCGCTCGAGCGCCTGTATGAGCGCAGCGCCGACGCTTCCGCCAATGGCTCTACGTCTGCCGCGGCCGCCGCTGACGCCTTGCACGCGCTCTCCGCGGCTGATGCTAACTATCAGGTATATTATGCTATGCTATGATATATAAAGCTAAAGAGTTTGTTTACTTTTTTGAACACATTAATTGCATAGAAACTTCAAAAAAAATTATTGAGGAAGGTTACTTACGATACGCCTTTTTATGCACTACCTTGAGGAGAGCAATTCTATATTAATCAATAAAAGCCAAGATCTTTTGATAATCCTTACTCTTGTATCTTAAATGTAACAGTATGTTTGTTATATGTACTGCACAATATATATATATATATATATATATATATATATATATATATATATATATATATATATATATATATATATATATAGCAATAACCAAAACTATGGTAATTTCTAATTTATGTTTATTTGTTTTACAGGATGTAAGTTGCAGATTGTTATTGTTCTTATATACTTTATATTATTACAGGGAAGAAAGCTGGTCTGGGACTGTCTGTGTAGAGATGATGAAATTCTACATGTTGCTGTATATGAATGGCTTGTCTCAAAAAATTTGGGGTCAGGTAATAATAACACGTTTTAATGATAAAATCCTTAAGTAATGTATTAAATTGATAAATAGACATAAATGAACTATTAGATAAATAGAGCTTAAGAGTATGAAGCCGCATTAAGATAAACTTTATTATAGGTAATTCGAAATTATTTCACTCGATGAAACAGAAATGTGACACTAGAAAGAGAGAAATATATAAATATAGGGGATTAAGCCGGCGAAAGAATGAGATAGAAAACATTACACAGGAAGTGAAAAATATTACCGAATGATATGTTATTAAGTTATTTATATTTTACAGTTATGTTACAAAAATGAATATTTATTACTGTGGGATGAATGTGCATGAATTAAATAAAAGCTATTATGACTAATTGTTGCCATGGTAACCGTTGTTTAAAAGTTTCACTTCTAATACGTGTGAACTGTACACGTTTTAATATTTTTTATATCATACATATTAGAAAAATATGTAATGTTATTTGTCGTTTCGCCACAGAATTGCTGTCGCTGAGCGGCGCGCCGCCGGCGTCGCTGCGCACGTACCTGCAGGCGGCGGCGCGCCAGGCGCCCGCGCCGGCCGCGCTGCAGCTGCTCGACCTGCTGTGGATGGTGCTGGAGAAGGCCGGCGACCACCTCGCCGCCGCGCACGTGCTCGAGGGACTTGCTACTAAGCCTGGGTATGCGCTTTTGTTACTGTTGCAGTTTATTTTATCAAAACACTAGATATTTGTACGTTCAAAAAAATGGCAACACTTACAACATATTTTATTATGTATACTGTTGGTGTTTTCATTTAGTAAATAAATAAGAAGTTAAGGTATTTTTTGTGATTAATTTGGATAGATTATTATTATTATTATTATTATTATTATTGGAAAAAAGAGCAATGTGTACTTATTTCTAACATCAATATAAAGTGGCCTTAAGACTAAGATTATACTAACGAAAAAAGCATCTCTCTTTGGTTATTTGTAGCTATTTATTCAGTCAATAGGTTCTTATAAGCATTTCTCACTAATAAAACTTTTCGTAAAAAAGTTCTTATCTTTTACACTACTATTTATTCTAAAATTGATCACTGTCCATAGCACGGGCGCGACACTAGCGCAACGCATGTCGTGGGTGTCGTCGGGCGTGGTGTGCGTGCGCGGCGCGGGCGCGCGCGCGGCGGGCGGCGCCGAGCTGCTGCGGCGGCTGGAGGAGGCGGCGGAGGTGGCGCGCGTGCAGGCCGCCGTGCGCGCCGCGCTGCGGGCCGCGCCCGCGCACCCGCCCGCGCACCTGCTGCAGCGGCTGGACGACGAGCTGCTCGAGATCACTCAGGTACACGGGTTATAGTCAGCCTATGTATGTATTTATCCATTTTTAACGTCCCATTAATATATTATAACGGGCGTTATTAATAATAACGGACCTCCCTTCAATACGAGGGCAATCAGGCCATAGTCCACCACGATAGCCAAGTGTGGATTGGCGAACTTCACATGTCTTTCGAAAACTTGTTAGGTTTTCTCATACATGTAGGTTTCCTCACGATGTTTTCCTTCACAGTAAGGCAAGTGGTAATCATGTTAGAATTGATTCGCACATGAAAATATTAGAGGTGCGAGACCCAGGATTTGAACTTAACGGGCTACAACTGCCTATATTATAAATACACAACAAAATCTTTGAACTTTATTATAAAAAATAGATGATAGAAAATTGTAGATGTATTAAACACTTGTATTAATTGTTATTTATAAATCACCTACAATAGGTTACTTACTTAATATCAGTGTTGTACCAACCGTTTTTTCGCACCACCTCCAGCAAGAGTAAATTAACATGACAAAGACACTTAACAGGTTAATATGTCCTTATAATATATATAAAAATATAATTGTTTGTTACAAAAAAAAAATGAGATTCCATTGTTAATCAATATTCTTCTTTAACATGTATATTTATTTCTATTATATCTATAACCAGTATGAATAAATTAAGACTCCAACTTTTATTTAAAGTTAAAATTATAAATCTATACTAATATTATAAAGAGGCAGAGTTTGCTTGTCCAATTTGGAAAAAAACTTTTTATGTTAGATAGCCCCTATACTAAAGAAGGCTATAGACTATATATTATCATGCTACTACCCAAGGAAGCAGAGCAATAATCATAAATGTCAACAAATCGGGCAGACTATCATATATGATTGTAAAACTGATATTTATAATCTTTATATCAAAACAATTATTATATATACATTAAATGATTAAACTATCCCATACATCATATCCTTAACTTGAAATAAACTCCAACCAGTTATACGAAGAGTACGCGGACCGCTACAACCTGTGGGAGTGCAAGCTCGCGATCGTGCAGTGCTCGGGGCACAACGACGCGCTGCTGGTCGAGAACATCTGGAGCAACATCCTGGCGGAGGCGGAGGCGGCGGCGCGCGCGCTGCCCGCGCCCGACGAGCGGCTCGCCTCCGTGCTCAGCAAGCTGACCACGCTGGGTCGGGAGTATGTCAATACTGGACATTGCTTCCCGTTGTGTGAGTTTTTGAAGTCAAACTTTACAATCGTTGTAATTTGAAACTCGAAACGAAAATGTGACATGCGGCGATTAAGCCGGCGAGAGAATGAGATAGAATACATTGCCATGGTAACCGTTGTTGTTGTCCAACAAATATATAATACTAGTGACTCACGCTCGCTTCGCTCGCGTTCGTACGTTTTCGCGGTTAGTATAGAATAAACTATTGTATATATACATACATAGGGATAGTAAAGTAAGTACCTACTTTAAAAACTAAAATGTATATATATATATATATATATATATATATATACCTTACTTGAGAAATGATTCCCCATACAAACTTTCATCGCCCTTTTCACCCTCTTAAGAGATGATTTCCGGGATAAAAACTATCCTATGTCCTTTCCAGGGTCTCAAACTATCTCCATACCAAATATCATCTAAATCGGTTCAGTGGATTAAGCGTGAAAAGGTAACAGACAAACTGAAAAACAGAGTTACTTTCACATTTATATATTAAAATGGATTATATTCTTTCCGCATATGATATTCTAAAAATATATGATTGTAATATGCCTACTACTGTGCCTTATTTAATTATTTGAGATAGAATACATTACACAGGGAGTGAAAAATAACAAAATTAATTACTTAATAATATGTAATGACTAAAGTATATTTATGTGAAATAAAATGTAAAATAACTTTTAAACTTGGTAAAAATATTATTAAAAAAAATTAAACTTATAATTATCCTACTCCTGATACTCTATATTCATCTCATTCTCTCGTAGGTTACTTTTTTAAAGTTTCACTTCTACCGTGTGTGAATTGCACACACATGAACTTCACATGAACTTTTTTATTTTTTATTATTTCCATAAACATATGATCTCTTCCTGATTCTGATGCCCAATTTCAGCCATGGCAGCCAATGCACTGTAATTAGCCAACTGCATAAGAGATATTGTAGTTTAACGCAAGCACATGTACTCTTCTCTATTTCTGTCACTCTCATACACTCAATTCGACTGGTCGTGAACAGTGAGAGATCAGGCGTAGGACCGACGGCTTTACGCGCTCCTCGAGACACGGGAATGAAACACTGCCAACTTTCCAGCTCTGGGCTTTTAATAAGACTTTCTTAAGAAAAAGATTCAATACCTGAACGGACCGAACCCGGACTTGAACCTAGGTACGACTTAGTATAACTATTGGAATTTTCTGTAAAGTAATTCTCAGTAGCAACGGCTCCGTGTTAAAGTGAAGGAAATAATGCCGTCGGTTCTGCACCTGATCTCTCGCCGGTCGTGTCGAAGTGTCGTGCCACTGGAATTTGAAAGTGAAAGTGAAAACAATAAAGGAGTGTGCTTGAACCCTTACTTGTGTACAATAATATCTCCTGCGCACACGAGTAGGCCCAGTGAGATTGGCCGCCATAAGGAGCACTTAAATATAATATATAAAAAAAAACTAATCGTTATATAAACACTTAAGCCTTAATATCTATACATACCACGAATGAAGACTTCATGTTGCTATTTAACAAAAGCTGTCATACAAATTAAAATAAACTTTTTTTTAGTTTTCATATGTATATTCTTCGGGAATTTGTTGCAGATTTTATCGTTCGTCAATTAGAAATAATGAGCTGCAAGTTGCAAGCTGAAAAGAGTATGGTGTTTGGAGCTATTCTTAATATCGGAGTTTCCTTAGAGCAAGTATTAGACATTTATATAAAGTGAGTATTACTTTTTTATTATTATATACTTCATGATACAAAGCTAACCAAAGTAATGAGATAAGAATAAGTTAATTATAATTTTTAAATTTTTAGTCATTCTATGACTTTCGATGATTATTTTAAATTGATTTGTATTCTCATACAATATATAATTATTGTTTTTAATGTCATACATGAAATTAAAAATTGTAATTGGTGCTTGACAAAAGTTGCATGTCTCATAAAACCTGTTGCCCTAATTGTATAGACCATACGTCACCGTTCCATTCGTTAAATGAAAAAATGATAATTATTCGAAAAAAAAGAAGACAAATATTGGCGATATTTTTAATTAAACTATTTCGTTTCTTCTTTTTCTTTTCTTTCTCGTGACTATGTTTGCTGTAAAGCATCCGAATCGTCGATCAAATCCGCGACAAAATCCGAAAAAATAGCTTTATTTAAAATGTCAAATATTTGCGTAAATCTAGGCAAATATAATATAAGCAATATGTTCCACTATTCCAGACTAGTGAGTGTAAACGAGCGCGTGTGGCTCGGGTGCGGCGACGAGTCGCACGTGTGCGCGGCGGCGGCGCTGCTGCTGGGCGCCGCGCGCGCCGAGCTGGCGCCGCTGCCGCCCGCGCCGCGCCGCCGCGCGCTCGCCCGCTGCAAGGACTTGCACGAGGCCGCGCTGTCGGCGCTTCAGGTTTGTATTTTATTGAAGTAAAACTTCTTTACGCACGCTTGACTTGGGGGGTGAGCTGGTGGATGCGTTACGAAAAAATGTACGTACGTTTGTTGTTATGGTAACCGTTGTTATTGTCTGACAAATGATATATAATATTATATTCTTTCCTTAAATGATATTTTATAAATATATGATTGTAATATGCCTAATATGCGTTATTTTTAGTAATTATCCTAATTATTAAAAACATAAATTGAATTTCATAAAGAGTACCGATAACCTACAGAAGATTTACTTCTTGCGCGTTTGCATATTCATATACGCACTTTCTTTAATTTTTGTATTAGTGTAGTGCTTATTGCTTCGTTTGTTTAACGAAAGCAGACTGTTTGATTTTGATTGATTATTCAGGTTTTAGCACTTTAATGTATACTTCATTACGTAGTTATCAAATATATCAAAACGTGTTATTGATGAAATGTTAATAATTCCTACATTAATTTATTACCTTCGCTTCGGTCGGGTGCGTTCCTAGGTGTCTTTTTGTCATATATTTTGCTGCTTTATTTGAAATAGTTTAGGTATAGCACACTCCAATAAAGCAGACCAGTTTTTTTTCCGACATCAATTAAAGTTATTAGCAGTAAATATATTTTTAATGGAATAAAAAATACTCGGATGGACGGTTAACGAAATAAATATAAAGTACTCGACGGTAATACAGCTGCCTATTGTCAAAGAACTTTCACAGTAGTTTAAGAGATTATCCTCTCTATCTAAACTTACAATCTTTACTTTTTCATAATATTAGTGTCACTTTTGTTTATCAAAATCAAGCCGTTTGTTTTGATTGATGCAAAGGTTTTAGCAAAAATAATTATGTACGACATTGCTTGGCAGTAGAAAGATAATAATATATTTTCTTATAGTTAATTATGTTATTAATTCCTACAATCATTTATTTAATATATTGAGATAAATTGAATAATTCTAAAAATAATAGCGAGCTCGATCTAGGTATCAAAGCTTATGTATATAGGCTGTACTTATTTATATTTTTGTATAAACATTTTTTTTTTCTTTTTGCAGAGCCGCCCGAACACTCAACATCTTATAGATAAGCTAACAGTTGCGCAGGCGCATCTCGATCGTATGGATTAATTTATAGAACATTATATAATTATTGCTTTGATCAAAAATCACGAGTGAATTCTGATTTCATAATAATAAATTGATTTAGTACCACTTTTTATATTTTCAATTTTATAAGGGGATGTTTTAAAATAAAACGGTCTTGATATCTATGATAAGTAATATATTTGTTAAATACTACAATATACAGTACAATACAAAAGTTCATATTTTATTACATCAAATATTTCATGTGATAAATTCATAAAATTATAATGTACCTACTAATTAATGTGTAGGATGGCAGTGACTGATAAATTAAACTTAACTTAATATTTAATCATGATTTGGATCCATTCATCTAAGTGCTATATACATTTAATGCAATGCTATAAGCTACTTAAATTACTTATTCTTAATAATGTGCGTCTAAGATAAAAATATTAAGGTGGTTCTGCCAGTCAGAATACACCGTGATTTCTATTTTTGTAAATAAATTATCATTAAAAATATTTGCAGTTTCAATTATAAACCTTAAGTGCGTTTATACAATGAGATCTAATAGATAAAATTAAATATAAGTATATTTACTTTCGAGTCCGTATCGCAAGTCCTTCAAAATAAAAAATAAAAAATTAGAACTAAATGTAAAATTGAAATCGCACTACGGGGAATCCTCAAAGGGATTCGTATTTACCTGATCGTCGTCTGGGTAGGTGTAGACGCCGGTTTGCCCGATAGTGGGTAGGCCTACCGTGTTCATGGGGGATATGATGACATTATTGTATTTCCCAGGGTCTCTGGCAGAGTTGTGCCTCGTGATGGTGGTGTATGAGGGCGTGCACTTGGGCACGTCGCGTATGCGCGTGGCGGCTCGGTAGCTCCCGAACTCGTCGGGCGGCGGCGGTAGAGAGAACCCGTCGGAGTTCTGAGTGATTTCTGACGTCTCATCACTGATCTCTTTTGCTGCTTTGTGACGCATCTTCCGTGGCATCGTGTAAAATGTGTTCATCTGAATTGAAATATTAAAATTTTCGAATGAATGCTTCGGATATAATAAGCTACTGTACTTTATATTTTCGCTTTTGTAGTGAATGAACTCGTTTTCGCATTTCACGTGTTATACTCAATTCTGTCGATTCAGCAGTCTGTATTTAGGGGCTCAGACACAAATATTTATTTCAGAACAGTTAAAGACGACGTGTCTATTGGTCCTATAGAAGTTCAAGTCCGTAAGGGATAATGACGAGCATGTGTAAAGAAAGCGATGATAATGGAAGGAGTTAAGTCATAAAGAACTTATATAGACATCACAACTTAAGTTAACTTTACGCTTTACCCTGCAAGGGATATATCGTGAAATTATATCTATGTATTTTTATATCGGACACTTTGGACACTTACCGGTTTAGGCACATTATAGCCAGTATCCGGCGGCAGATGCATCACGAAGTGGTCGACGAGGTCGTCGCGTCGCCGGCTGAGGTTCTGCAGCGAGCGGCGGCAGGCGGCGTCGTGCGCGCGCACGGCGTGGAAGGAGCTCGTCCGCTGCACGTCGTACTTGCCCGGGGCGTGGCGGCACGCGCGGCGGAACGAGTCGGTGCGGCGCACGTTGCACTCGCTGCCGTCGTCGCTGTCGTGGTACGTCTCGCAGTTTGATTCTAATAAAAATAATATATATTCTCAGCGAGATAAGATAAGACAGATAAAAAACTGCAAAATGTTTTTTAACCCTTAGTTACACGTATGGACCCCTAATTTTTAATTTTTTGCAATTTCACCTACGAATTTAAGCAATGTTTCAGTAGCTTCTTATTAGCGATATTCTTTGAATAAAATACATAAGAAATTATACGGAGAAACCTTTCGCCATTAGGCTTCGGAATCCTAAAAATGTAAGTTGCTTGCTTCTAAAATTCTAAATCTAGTTGCTCATTAAAAATCGTATACAAAATTACATTACCATGTTTCGAAATATTTACATTGTATATATACGCGTATTCTTACAAAGTTATCAGTTATGTATTACGAGGGGGCTTACTCTCGCTTCGCTCGGGTGCATTACTACATACCTAGCGATAGCAGATAAAGTAACTCAACGGTATTTTTTTCCTAGTACAATTTAAGTTATTATGATTCCTGACACTAAACACATTTATAATGGAATAACCATAGCGATAATATACCTTATCGTTGAAAGAATTTTTAGAATCGGATCAGTAGTTACTGAGATTAGGAAGCATACAAACTTTAGCTTTTTATAATATTAGTATAGATTTATTTTATCATATAATAGTAATTTATATTTAAAAAAATCCGTATGTAAAAAACCAAGTACGAGTCTGACTCGCACACCGAGGGTCATAGAGAACGAAAGATTAAAATAAGTTTATAATCGAAAAAATAATCATAGCTTTTTTGCCAAATTTCATAATTTTAGGTCTTCAAACGGGAAGTACCCTATTCTTGGTTTTGATTCTCTTGCGAGTGTCAAAATATACGTCATAAACGGCCGTATCTTTTGATTGCATTGACTTAGAATGATTGATTTTTACAGCTCTTGGGATATGCAAACCTGAGTATATGAGATTAATTTTGTTTAAAATACATAATAAATTAAGAGAATAATTTGAACTTGATACCACCACGCGTTTCTACAAAAAAGGTCTTAACAGACAGACAAACGGACGACGAAGTGATCTCAAAAGGCTTCCTTTGTCCTTTGAGGTACGGTACCCTAAAATGGTTAAATGAATTACCATCAGTGTTATACGCGCACAAGGGCGGGTCGGGCGCGGGCGGGTCGCGCGCGGCGCGCTCGTGCGCACACAGCACGAGGCCGCACGCCGCCAGCGCCAGCAGCGCCACGCCGCCGCACAGCGCCAGCGCCAGCGTCGTGATGTTCGTTACTGCGGATATTGTCTCGACCATAGCTGGTACATAGATGGTTAGTTATTTTTATGGAGATATATTATCTATATACAAATAGTTGTGCCTATAGAGATATAACTAAACTTTAACGCCTCGTTGTCTATGGTTAGCATGTACGGCTATAGATCCGGTGGATCTGGGATACCAAGTATAATTATCGGGTTTTTCTGTTTAGACATAGCCAGTAGCGGAATAGGGAAGTTGGTACTGTTACATTCCCGTGTCTCAGCACATAAAGCCGTCGGTCCTGCGACTGATCTCTCTCTAGTAGGGTCAAATTGACGCGGAGATTGAAAGTGAAAGAAATAGAGAATCCACGTAGCGTCTGCGCGCATAGAAAGTGACCTCATGCGTTAAGTTAGTAATTAGAATAGTTAAGTACATTATATAGAAAATATTTGAACAGTCTCTTTCTAATGTCTTTTCTTTGAGAAAAATTACATTTAGTACATTCATCATAGAATTTTAATAATTCAATGAATGTGATGGAATTTCACCAAAATAATGCAATATCGTTTTATTACCCTACATTTTTTATAGAACATACAATGTTATGCAAACTCTTAATTAAGTAAATACCTTCACTTTCATCAACAATACTGTCCTTTTCAATTTCGACGCTCTCACTCTCTCCCTTGTCGTTAAAAGCGAGTATCACAAACTTATAATTTTCTTGTTTTGGTTCTTCAATCATAAATTTGGGTTCTAGATTGATTATGGATACAATCTGTTCTTCAGAGTCCAAAGACATTACTATGAATTTGAATTTCTGGAACAATCGAAACATTTTTTTTAATAGTTTTAAATTGTTTTCTGAATAGATATTATGTACTTTGAAGCGACTTTGAAAATGCATTCAATCTGTATATATATATACATATAATAAAACTGTAGAGGTCGAATGTCTGTACATAGAAAAAAAATGCTAAAAACCGAGTCAGGGGGATGTAAGAAGAGAAATAGAACAAATCATGATTTTTTCAATTTTTTTGTTTCTTTGTCTGTTTGTCTGCTTATCTGTTTGTCTGTTTGTACGGGCTAATCTTCGAAACTGTTAGACCGATTTAAATGAAATTTTGCATGGTGGTACCTTATATCCCCGGTCAACATTTTAGATACTTTTCATCTCGGAAAATCAAAGAGTTCCCGTGGAACAGTTCAAAACTATAGTAACTTATACAGCTTAGTACACAAAAACTACACAAAAAATCCAATCAATTTTAATGAAACTTTACAATAATATAGCTCACACATCAGAACAACAAATAGGCTACTTTTATCCTGGAAAAATGTACGGTTCCCGTGGGATAGATTCGTTTTTGTTTGTCGCTAGTTATATAATAAAAGGCGGTATGGAGGGCAGTAAAAAATAAAATATAAAAATATTTAACAGTGTAAAATGTATAGAATCATTTACATCATCATTTACACCATTTACAATCATTTCCTTTCTTCACCTTCACAACACCTTTCTAATAAAATAGTTTTAAGAAAATCAGTAAAAGTATAAAAAATCCATTTTTATTCTTCTATTATAGAATCTAGGGGGTTTGAAGCCGTTTTATTTAGTTTTCTAAGGAAACGCGTCATCAATAGGCTGAATAGAATAATCTATAAATAAAATACGAACAATATGTTTGTTCTCTAAGCGTTACTAAATTGATCCGATTGTGGCGAAGCGGGGGTAAGTCGCTAGTAGATTATAAATATTGAAAGTTAGTATTGAGGAGATAGACTATATATACATAGGTATGATGAGTTTTATGTCCCTTACTTGAGAAATGATTAATTCCCCATACAAACTTCCACCCCCTTTTTCACTCCCTTAAGGAATGATTTCCGGGACAAAAACTATCCTATGTCCTTCCCAGCGTCTCAAAATATTTCCATACCAAATTTCATCTAAATCAGTGCAGCGGATTAACGTGAAAAGGTAACAGATTGACTGAGTTACTTCCGCATTTATAATTTTTTAATTTGGATAAATATAAGTACCTGTTCTAATCCCCCATTATGGCCTTTCTCACAAGTGACGGTTATCTCCTTGAGTCCGTTCTTAGCGGCGCGGCAGGCAGAGGGCGCGCGCGGCGCCGTCTCGTCCGTGATCATAAACGTGCACTTACTCGGCTGCAGCTCGTTGCTGTTCACTCCGTTTATTCCCCAACAATATATAATAGCTGAAATCAAATAATTTCCCTTCAAATTAACCAAATTATTATTAATTGACGACTTACCCTCGGGTTTCTATGCATCCCCCTTTTGTATTTATGTATCGGGTTTCTATGCATCCCCCTTTTGTATTTATATATTAGGCAGTGCCATCTTTTAGCAATTTTTTTACCACTTGCTACATACTTATTTAGCATCCGTCACTTTTGATGACAAATCAGTTCATTTCTAATAGCTTAGGGTAATATAGGTCTAATCGTATTCTTACTGTTTAAGATTTTTTTTTATACGACTGTTTTTACCTGAACAAATAAATAAATAAAATAAAAAATAAAAACATATGTTAACTCCAAGCCACAACTTATCTGTGTACATTTCATTAAAATCCGTTTTAGCGTGAAAAAGTAACAAGCATACACATACAAAATGTTCGCATTTATAGAGTAGTGTGATCAATATTTTCTAGCCTCTTTTGTTAGTTTTTTGCAGGCATGAGAGCTTTCTTTTAAAAATGAGTGGTTGTAAAAATTTTTGACTTACAAATTACGCATTTTTCTTAAGTTAGTATTGTTTACCAAGCCATTCCATTAATGTCTAATTTGCTCTAATCTATCAGCCAATATTAGTAGATATTATATTTATATTAGTTTAGCAACTGTTCATTCTCCATTCGCGTATATATTTTATTTTGGTTCAAATAACATAACATGACTAACCCCCCTTTAAATGTAAGAGTGGGAATATTATTTTTATTACACTTACACGATGTCCCATTAGGCCGTTTGTATACCAGCACAGGGTCTGGTGTCTCCAGGGTGACGGACTGGTTCTCCCGCTTCCCGCCGGCAGTCACCAACAACCAGTAATATGCAGTGGAATTCGGGTTACCAATTACTTTGCAGGTCAAGTTAACACATTCCTCGTCCCCTACTCCATATTCTACTATCCTTTCGTCTTCGCAAAATGGTGGATCTAAAATTTGGAATTATTTCGTATTATATTTTTGCATTACATTTAATAGTAAATTTTATTTGTCTATTTGTGCACTTGGTTGCAGAGTTTAATTTGGCAAAAAATATACATGATTATTGATTATCGTTATTAAATAGACCGTTTTTTTCTTAATCTAGTCCCTGGATACTTCTATAAATTACAAGTTCCTGGGCGACTGAACTTCGCTCGGATTTTTTGGCTAAAAGTACTATTTTCTTTTTAATTTGGTTTAAAAACAAAAAAAAAACTAAAAACTTGAATAAATAAAAAAAAAGTAAAAAGTTTGTATCTGACCGAGATTCGAACCCGGTTACCTCTGAATGTCAAACTTGGGCCTTGGCCGCTTGACCACGATGCTTATGTCCAAGTGCGAAATTATTAACATATTTTGCGTGGAATAATTCAAAAGAAAACCGCATGAAAACTCCAAAACACGCATTTTCCCAGACATAAGTCTAATCTAGATCGATTTTTCGTCCCCGAAAACCCTCATGTACCAAATTTCAGAGAAATCATTAAAGCCGTTTTCGCGATCGACGGTATTTAAATAAATAAATATACAAGAATTGCTCGTTTAATAATATAATAAGATTTAGGTTTTCTATTCAAATTTGATCACTTGCAACTCTCTTCTCTGTCATACATACATATAAGAGAATAGACTGACCGTTGGAAACTGTCCGTTATCAAGTTTTAGACTGAAAAGTGTGAATAAAAAAACGATCTTGCTGCTAGTAATGGTCTTTCACTAAAATTATGACTTATCTATGTATTGGCTCAAATATAGCGTACTCGTCTTTCAGTGGTAATTAGTAACCAGAAAAGAGACAAAATGCTTGCTGTGTCTCCTGGCTTGCTGTGTCTTTTTCTGGAGTTTGGGCAGTTTTATGATTTCTATATGCTTATAGTCACCCATGCAAAGAAAAGTGAGTAATATTGTATAAAATAGAAATAAATAGAGTAGGTTATAAAACTTTACATAAGACGTCAATGACAACAGGTTCGCTGTAGGTGGAGCCCTCGTCGTTGGTGGCGGCGCAAACGTACTCGCCTGCATCTGTCTCGCTTACACTCGTGAGCGTCAGCGTTGGCGACACTGCTGTCTCGCTCTGCTCTGCATTTTTGGCTAACATATCCTCCTAAAATAAAATTAGAAATGAAGTGCAAATTAAGTGTGTATGTAGCTATTAAACACCGAATAAATTTTCGTCTTAGTATTTATAATACCATTGCCTAAGATATTTGCGTATGGATTATATTGAATAATCGTGATCTTCCGTTCATTTTGGTAAAATAAGTCAATTTCAATATAAAATTTAGGAAAATTATAATTGTAGGGCAAATACATAAAACAAGTAACTATATAATAAATAATTCTTTTCCCATTTACCTCATGGAACCATGTAAGTTGGTAAACAGAAGGATTGGCCTGATAGCTGCAGTTCATAGAAACGTTAGATCCCTTTATAACTGACAAGGTATTATTTTCTAGTTCTTTATCTATTACAATTTCCAACACTGGTGCATCTGAAATTGGAAATTTAACATCAGTTTATAGAGATTAAATTATAATATGGTAAATGGTGACTACTCAACTACCTATTAAGAATTTAAAAAATATTATTATCATGATATTTTAAGATTTGCAATAAGTTCTGTTCTATATGTACATCACACAAGGGACGGAATCGTTAACTTTCAGCGTTGCAAATATACAATAACCAATTTTAAAAATGGTACTTTTTTATGGAGTAAGAGAGGAAAACTCCAAATTACGTTTTTGTACGAATGTAAAAATCCTACCTACATTTTTATTTATATGACAATCTAGTCAATTAGTCGTTATGCTTTTTTTGCATACATTCCGAGCGCGAGTCTCCATAAGGACAATTGTTGATATTGACCATACAAGGAATTGTGGCATATATGTATATCACCTACCCCTAAAAGTATTAACCTGTGATTGAATGAAATGAATGAATATGTTATATAATTTGCTTACCGTTTACTGCAATATTATTTAGAACCTAATATATAAATAATTGAAACCGAAATTTGAAATTGCCGTCTCTAATTACTTACACGTAACAGTGAGAGGTAACGCCGTGGCGCAGATGAAGCGTTCTGATTGAGGCTGATGCGCCGGCGCACAACACGTCACCTGCGACTCGTCGTACTCGTGCGTGATACTTAACTGGATCTCACTCACCACCAGTCGTTGAGACGAGTCTATCTATATGGGACGACTTGGTTTTGGTATGAAACTAGCTTAAAAATGTTTAAATTATATCAATATATAGCATTTATATTTTTATTCAAATAGTTTTCAAAATCTATTACAAAATTACAAGCGGACAGCTTGAGAAACCAAATGAAGTGAAATTTCCGGTCTCGCACCTCTGTTATTATTGTGAGGGAATCATTTTCAACAAAAATACTTGAATGTCCATGAAACTTGTATGTCCATGGAACCTAGCTAACCTAAATTTTCGAAAGACATGTAAATTTCGATAATCCACATTTACATGAGTATGCGTGTACTGAACTACTCGGTGAACTCTCTCACACACTACCACCATAATATGTAGCTGTACCTATCGTTGCGCGATTATATGAAGCTTTACCTCTATAGAGATAGTTACTCATGTGGTTTGGGGCTCTTACCGTAATATTCTGTTCCAAGTTAACAAGCTGGTTGTCATCCAGTCGCCACACGACGGCGGGCAGGGGGCGCGCGCCGAGCACGCGGCACTGCAGTGCCAGAGGCTCACCTGCCTTCACGCGCCCTGCCCGTACCTCCCCTGCCACCGGGCGCACTGACACCAGCTGCGGTGGTACTAGGCATAAAAATTGTCTATTAAGCCCATACACCATACTTCACCTATTATTCGATTTTTATAAGGTAGGTATTAAATTTTTCAGATTATGCGAATTCATTTTATACGATGCTAATTGTCACGCAAATTACATAAAAAAATACCCATTTTATTTTTTTGCTAACGTGTTTGCAAATTTTTTTATCATATACTTGAGTATAGGTACAAGTACTAGCGACTTACCTCGCTAACACGGGTTCGTCCCTAATTACGTTTTAACGTTTAGCTCAGAGATGAGATATTTTCCCGCAGTAAAAACTCCTATATGTTGACCCAGATAACCAGCTACCATCATACCAAATTTCATCAAAATCTGTCCAGTGGTTTTCTTGTGATGCGGTCACAGATAGACAAAAATGCTGAGAACTATAGATTCTGTCTCTGTATCGATAAGAATAACTATTTCAATAAGATTTTCCTAAAAATATTTAATGTACCTACAGATTCGACTTGGTTAGAGTTTTATTATTGGTATGTAAAGATATCATTAAACGTTTCGAATATTAGGCTCATCATAAAGCTCTTTCAAGCTTATTTTTAAAGAGAAAGCATTATAATATCACACATGTATGATCAAAACAGTTATTCTAAAATTTATATATTAACATTTCCAGTTACATAAAAAACTGGAAAGCGCAAACAGATCATAGAGACTAGTAATACCTATCTAGTCAGCTCAAACAAGAAAACATTGAGAATCTTATCCGCGGGTGTTTCCGTTGTCTCAACGTGGAATATTATCACTAATTTTTAAAATTAAATTTGCATTAGAAGACTTACATATAAATTGAACATATTACAAATAAACTGCCTCGTCTGTCTGTATGTATGGCTGACTTAAGTGCCTTGGTGGTGTAGTGGCTAGCATGTACGGCTGCACATCCGGAGGTCCTGAATTCGAGTCCCGGATCGGGCTAAGTTTAATTATTGAGTCTTTCTGTTTATTTCGCGTCAGTAACATTTTACCGGTGGTAGGACTCTGTCAAGCCTGAGGAGTCCGACTGGATGGGTACCACCCCCTTATCTATTTCTGCCGCCAAGCAACAATGATTGCATTGTTGTGTTCCGGTTTGAAGGATAAGGTAGCCAGCGCAATTACAGGCGAGAGGCATATCATCTTAGTCCTCACAGTGACAACGTACCTGTGGTTCTGCATTTTTGTTACTTAAAACCTAAGTGCAGAACCATATGTGTTATGGGCGACAGATACTGCTTTCCATCAGGTGGTCTGTCTGCTCGTTTGTCACTGAATGTCATAAAAAAAAAAAAAAAAACAGTCTGGAGTTGGGAAATTGGCGATGTTTCACCCCTGTGCCTCGGATAACACGTAAAGCCGTTGGTTCTGCGCTTTAACTCGCAGTGACAGAAATAGAGAGTGTACTTGTGTCTGCGCGCACACGTGTGTACTATAACATCTTCTGCACAGATGGTTAGTCAGTTAGAGGACATTATTATTATAGCTGACTAGCATGTTTGGCTACAGATCCAATCATCAAGAATTCGTGCTCAATGTGGGGTCAAAAAAAATCTGTCAAAAAACATCAGTAACAGCTCGGAGTTGGAAACTTGGCAGTGTATCACCCCCATCCCTCGAAGTACGTAAACGCGCTGTGGCCGAAATTGCTCAGGAGGAAATTATTATATTACAATTTAGAATTGTAAAAATTTTAAAATAAAACTTATGTTAAAAAATCATATTTATCATTTACAAACTTACAGTACATATCTACAATAACATCAATAGCAAGCTTTTCTGTTTTCTCGTTGTTTTTAGCGTAGCATGTGAACACTCTGCCGTGGTCTTCTCTGCCCAATGGACCAAATATAAGATCACTACGTACACGCTGCTCTGACAGCGGCAATTTAGTGTCCTTAAGTAGCCGTTGGTCCGTCAACCAGGATAACGAAGGTTTTGGTTTTCCTAAAATAATCCCCAAAACTTATAGTAGTTATAACAAGTATTCACGTTTTCTTGCGACTTCGTCCGCGTATTTCGTTAATGTATAGTACACATATATATGTACATATGAACAGGAAACACTTTGAGCCGCGATACACTACTACAGATACCCCATTCCATACAAAGAAATTGGCTCTAATTCAGGCTATTCTTGAGGCTATTTTTGTTTGCTTTAATAGTCGGGTGGCATTGATCTGCAAACTGTCGATCTATTTTATTTTAAAATATCTATACAATAAATATGTATGAACTATGAACGAAAATCTTGAAAATAATAAAATTAATTGTGCATTTAACATTAACCGTTACAAGTAAGTTATAATATGTAAACAGCCTGATTTATGAATACGCAATGTGTATTGCGTGCAAACTTTTAACTCTACATCTATTTTTCTTTACATTTCGTTGCTAACAAATAGAAAGAACGTAATATCAAATGTTCTTTCTACTTCCTCGCACTTATAGATATACTGTTTGTACTAAATCGAAAAGTTCGTCCAATCCCTTGCTTTATATTTCTATCATTCACCTTTTATGCCCATTAAATTGTAAATATTCAGTATTGGACGGCATCTTGGCCTCTACATGGATTGATGTTATCCGCATTACTGATCTGAAAATAACACGTCATATAAATATTGTAAATTGATCTACGTACCTTCATAAGCGACGCAGACGAGGTGAATGGTATCGCCTACGTAGTACGGGCCAATATTTTTGCTCGTGTTAGAGCCAATACTAGCCATAGCAATTCGTGTTCCATTCTCGTGTACCACCCATAATCTTTGTGGTGGTTCTGTATAAAATAATTAGTTTAAATAGTTGATACAACATGAAATAGAATAGTTTAAAAAATATCCTATTAAGTTAGAATTTTAGATAATTTGTAGGTACATTTATTTTTTCATTCATTTATTTTTAGGTATTTCTTTTTTGGAACAAAAGTTCACAGGTTCACAAGTTTTCTTCTTGTGTGTTAATGTCAAACAGATGAAGCGAATGTTGCGGATATTGTATATAGTGTATGTACAAAAAGAGCAAAACCATATAGGTCTCTATTATTTTCTATAAATAATATATTTATAATATTTTATTTGCGCCCTATTTTTGAGAAACTTCATTGGAATTTAAAATACCAAAATACATATTAATGATGTAATATTTACAACACGTAATTGTTCGTAAATGGAGTGAATTGTTCCGGCGCTGTCAGCTTCCTCATTAGCCCGCGGCGGCGCGGACCAATTAATCGGAGCCGCGAGAGAGCTATTTTACTAGAAAGGTAAACATTTGCAGTTCAACTTTCAACAATCCGCTTGCATTCATTATAAAATAAAATAAAGATCTGAAAGACCTGTTATTTCTACGGTTATTTATCTTCTATTTAGTATTACAAATAAATCATAATATTTTTCTTCCTAAGTGGAAATTAAAGTTTTTTAAATTATTCAACTTATTTTTAAATTATATCGGCATTACAGTCATGTAGCATATCTGCATTTATATCTGTAACTATAGTATAAAATATCAATTTTCAATCTCGTCTCAACTAACAAACAATCTGTCTAGTTACTAGTTACATTACCTATTACATATCACTTTATACCTACAAGCAACCTATATATTATGTATATATTCGTACCTTTAATGATTAAACCGGATACACTTACTTATTATTTTAAATATTTAATCTTTTTCAACTCATAAAAATATTTCATAAGTATACCTTAATTTGTAAAAATTTCAATAAATATAAGCACAAACAGCATAAAATTTTAACAAATTGTCCGACAATGTAAGTATAGATGAAGATTAGATGTAGAAAATGAACTTGACTTATATCAGTAACTTGCCAATAACAAATAATTGTGAATATGTCTTGACAGTGGGACTGCCGGCGAAGTCCGCATGGCAGAGGTAAATGCCGGCATCAGAAGGACGTACATTCAGCACTTGCAGCTTGTCCACGCCGTCGTTCTGAGACACCAGCCGATACCGTTTGTTTGAGGACATCACACTCCCTTTACCGCGCAGGTCTCGACTGCTAGTACAAGTGTTTGACTATGTATTTCTAATTATTATGATGCTCTCATATTAAAAAAACAATTGAGAATATCATTGACAATTATTCAAGCGTATGTTAATTTAAAATAAATCTGATCGTTTATTGCAGAGCTATAATAATATGTTGATGGTTTGTGCGCCTAACTTCTTCTTTCTTGCTAACTTCACGTTCGCAGGTTGCAGGTTTGATTCCCTCCTGAATTGATTGTTTATATTGGCGGTAGTGAAGTTTGCTTTGATTTGATAATATTATGCAACCAAGAGAGAGTAGGACTAAATTCTCTCACGGCGGATCCCAATATTCTTTGTGTGATTTTCCTTACTAGCGAAGGGAATTGGCATAATTTGTATACAGCTTATGCCGAATCTCTATTCTTAGTAAGGAAAACTTCAGATAGATAATTGCTAGAACTAGGTACTCTTAAGAGTGCGATACGAAACCTTTTGTACAGGTTTTTATATTTTTTTATTTATTGCACTTCCTAGTAGATAAGGTTTTTTAATTGAACGTATTATAATTCGCCGATGAATGATGTAACAGGTGTAATTACAATGTCAGTGGGTTTGTAGGTAGGGTCCGCCATGCGTTTAAGGTCACAAATCATTTTCCAATTAGTTACGATGGGTAGTTAAATGATGTTATGCGCATTCTGACTGCGTAATCGACTTAAATGCATGCATGAAAGTTAAAAATCCACAAATACAAAAGTTTTTTGAGCAGTTGTTTATTCCCACAGTCATTTGTTTATATTAACCTCTCGAGGACCGCATACACGCCGGCGTGTACGATAACAATTGAATTCTCGGAAATTCGTTATATAATTAAAAAAAAAAGAGATTAGTATAATCACCTATAAAAAGCAGTTGTAGAACCATTTCGATACCACGCCAAAATATTTAATTTGTCATTCTCCTTTTCCGCTACCACTTTACACGGTAATTCTGCAGTGTTTCCTACGACACCTTCCACTAAAACCACAATATAATTTTCTTAAATTTAAATTATGATTATTTATAAATATTCTATTAATTTAATGAGGTAGGTATATAATTTAGTTAACAAGATATATTCAATTATGCACGTTTAATTCTTATAATGCGTTTGCTTGAATCTGTACCTACCTATTTACGTATTATTAACCAAAACAAGTAAGTAGGTACTTATTTATATCTTTAATTATTTTTATTTATTTATTTTAGATCCACCAGTGATAATTACATTAATACAATATTGAGTAAAAAGAAATACAGTGTAGCTTAATTCTAAATGTATTATCTTTTAAGGCAGATACAGCATGCAAATATTAGGTTTATAAATCGTTTATTACATTATATTAAAAACGTATTAACTTATTGGACATTATACCTGCTGTTTCTATCGTATTTAAGTAAAGAATGCTACAAGTCTATATTACTATATCAAAACAATTTGGGGTAGAGCTTAAGTTGAACTCACTCAAGTGACAATTGTATAAAGTGAAGATTACAAAGTGTGAACATTTCGCGTCAGGATGCACAGATTACTCCTGCGGTCTTTCCAGTTATATTATTGATTGTATTGTTATCGAGGTTGAGGTTTACTTAGTAACAAATATTAAGCTACATACTGCTATTGCTATTATAGTCTATTTATTTATTGTTTCTTTTTAACACGGTTACGCAGGAAT
Source organism: Argynnis bischoffii washingtonia (assembly GCA_033884665.1). Taxonomy (NCBI): domain Eukaryota; kingdom Metazoa; phylum Arthropoda; class Insecta; order Lepidoptera; family Nymphalidae; genus Argynnis; species Argynnis bischoffii. Next base: position 9,425,801 of record CM066616.1, on the reverse strand, counting down.
AAATTGAACTACATATTAAGTAAGTATCTATTTAGGTACATTTTTGATATTTTTAACGGCTTAAATACTGTAAATTAATTTGATATCTAAAATATAATAAAAGAAAAAACTTTACTTACCTGTAATAACATCCTGTGCTTTTAATTTTTTAAGTAACACAACCGCAAAAACGAAAATACACAAACTTTTCATTTTACACGATTATAAAATATAAAAATTTGATTCTATATATTAGTTTGTTATGGGCAAAATTGCACATATTATTAGAAGTCGAAATTGTGATACGGCGCGAGCATCGCTCGAGTAGGCGAGCAGCGGACACGCGTTTCAATTGGCGCGTTTGGTAGCAATAAACGATGTCGTCGGTCCAGGGAGCCAGCGACTGAGCTACCATATCCATCTACCGGCGAGCGCCTCCGGGTCACTTCCGGAGCCCGGCCGTGACGTCACGCCCGCCCGCCGCACCGCTCAAACACTGCCGGCTCACGGCTGCCCGCCTCATCATTTACCTTACACTTTTTAATTGATGAGGTCGAAACAATTGCGATTTGGGTCACATCAACTGGATTTACTTATTGTGCGGCTCTTTTGAGTCACTTTGCACTTTCGTTTTATTTTGCACTTTGTTTATTTGGTTCATATCCTGTTTGTTATTCCATGACGCATGTTTTATTATATTGTTTTGTAGACAAAGTTTTTTTTAATATTTAGTTCAAATGATACAAAGTTAAAAATAATTCCCATTAATTTAGTAAAAATACCTATATTAAGTGTGTGGCCAACATTTAAATATGTAATTGAAATGTAAAAATTATGTTTTCGATAAGAATAAAATGAGATAAGTAAAAGACATTTTTTTATTAACTAATTTTACTCTAGTTTCAGTTTGCATTTTAAATTAATATAAAAGCTTAAACAAAAATGAATTTATAAATAGCAACTATGTAATAATCTATAAATAAGAGAGCATTTGTCAAAAAAGAAACTTTTCTCAGAAAACATTTAATTTAGAAATAAATATTAGATATTTCTTAAGGAACGAACAAATAAAACAGTTATTACAGCTATAACAGCACTACCTAATGTCCCAACAATGATTTTTTTAGTTTTCTTGCTTTTTGAATTTTTTGATAATATCTGTAAAAAAAATAAAAAATAAACACTTTTTAAAAGATTACATAAAGGAATAAACATTTTCTTACAATTTACCTTAACTTGTGTATGCAAAGCAATATCCATTGAATTGAGTATATTGTTCATATTACTTAGAGTAGCAATCGCAATATTAGATGCATATTTATCTTTGTATAATAAACAGTCTTCAACTTTTTTCTTTTTTAATGCTAAGGAGTTTGTCATCATACTTAAATAAATTCTGTACAAGTGTTGAGTATTCTCTTCTAAAATATCTATAATTTCCAAGAGGTCTAAATTTGAAGTAAGTACTCTGTAATAAATGCATCAATATATTGACAAATAATTTTAGGTCCGAGCAGTAAAAAAATACTTAAAAACATAACTACGTACGGTTGTTTTTCATCATAAATTGGTAAATTTTTAACTTCTTCTATCAATCTCACTCTGATTTTTGGATCATCTATTCCTAATTTAATAAAATCTTCATCTGATAATTCCATTAAAGTAAGTTGTCCAATATTTTGTTTTCTGTAATAAAATACATCAGTTATGTACATTTTTTCTACCTCTTGCAATACTATATTCACAATACAGCAAAACGCTGATGTTTACCTAAAAATATCAATATATTTTTCAGCATCTAAACCGATCAATATAGCACTCATTGTAACATCAAATCCTGTTGGGTCGATAAGATTTTTAGTAGGCAACTTGCAAACTTCATTAATTGCGCTAGCCATTTTTCTAGTAGGGTTATTATCTTTTTTTCGAGATTTAAAATTACTTTTCTCACAGAACTGATTACAGGTTGTTTGTCAACACTTTAACTGTTAGTTGTCAAATGTCATCACTCATCTGTCATAAGTCATAACTCATAAAGGAACGTTCAGTGCTGCCAACACTTAAAATTTTATCCCCCTAAGAGTAATTTCAAAAACCCCTAATCCATCTGACAATTTGAAAAATGTAGATTTTTATCTAATACTAATTTTTTTTTGAAGTTATACTTCTTTTGGCACGTTTGGAAAAAATTATAAGAGTAAAATTTTTACGATGCATGCGCACATCGACAGCCAAAAAGCGACATGGTCAAGTTAGTTGAAAGCGACATGATGAAGTTAGCTACATTCCTTTTATAAAAAGAGAGACATACAGGATGAAATCTTTAGCTATTTTTGTTTTGTTACGCCAAAGAAGTATATCTTCGTACGTGCGTACATAAGTACACACACGCGTTTTTTCATTTTAAATGATAACAAGTTGCGTAAAAACTTATTTATGGTTATGATTATAATAATTACATATAACCATTTAATATTAATAATAAATATAACAGATAACTTAGGAAATAATAAAAAAAAGCATAAATGATGCAAATAATATTTAAAGATATGTGATTCTTCCAAGTCTTTAAACGAAACTTTATAAGATCCTAAAAACCCCCTGAATACTTTTTCCCCCTAAAAAACCCCAGTGCAATTTTTTTTACCCCTAAATTCGGGGGGAAAATACCTAAGTTGACTACACTTGGAAAGTTAAAAAGTTCTTGAAGAGTACATGAAGAAGTTACAACTTACATACCTACCACTGGCCAGGAACAAGAGTTACTCTATGGAGTACATGACTGTGACTATGACATAAAACCTGAAATAAAGTTGGAGGAATACTCTCTAAAGTTTGTTAAATGGGGAATAATGTTGCTTTTCCCTCCCGCCAGATGTCTGTTGTCTTGTGATTGTAAAGCTCTTTTTCGTTGATGGTGGTTTTTTTTTTCATTTTATTTAAAATTTATTTTAATTGACAAATTGTGCAGTGCCAAGATGCAAAGAAAATGGATATCTTCTATTCCCAAAAGACAAAAACTATATATAAGACGACCGAAATTGGCGAAATCACAATCTTTCTAAGGTTATGTGGATATCGTTTTGCAGAAAGTGATTTTAAACTTAAATCTACTACACGTGAATATTTATTTCTTATTTTTTGTACCTTTTTACTCCTTAATTACAGAGTTTCGTACAAACTTTCTTCCCCCATTTTGCCCCCATATGGGATTGAAAATTTCGAAAAATGCTAAAACTCGTATTTATTTAATAGTATTGAAGAGCATTAAACCAAGTTTCAAGTAATTCTGGTCATAAATAATTCTTTGCAACCTTTTTACCTCTTGAAGGGATGTATTTCGATTGAAAACCGGTCCTACCGGTGGTAGGACTCTGTCAAGCCTGAGGAGTCCGACTGGATGGGTACCACCCCCTTATCTATTTCTGCCGCCAAGCAACAATGATTGCATTGTTGTGTTCCGGTATGAAGGATAAGGTAGCCAGCGCAATTACAGGCAAGAGGCATATCATCTTAGTCCTCACAGTGACAACGCACCTGTGGTTCTGCATTTTTGTTACTTAAAACCTAAGTGCATGAACCGTAGGTGTTATGGGCGACAGGTGCTGCTTTCCATCAGGTGGTCTGTCTGCTCGTTTGTCACTGAATCTCATAAAAAAAAAGAAAAAATCAAATAAATATATTTCTTATTTTTTATCTTAAAGTTAAACACCATTTTCTGTGTATTTCACATTAAGAATGACAAAGTTTTATGCAATCTTTACCTAACCACTCCAGGACAATTTCTAAGAAATTGTTAACTAAACTACCGGTGTTCCCGCGTCCCTCAACACGTTAATCCCCTATTTTACTCACTTATACATTTTGAAAAATCCTTTCTTATCGGATGCCTACATAGTATAAAGAATACGTCCTCCAAATGTCATGTTCTACGACCAGCAGTTTAGGCTCTGTGTTGATCCATCAGTCAGGTGGGACCACTACAGGATGCACCTCTTCTTCTTAATTCTTCCTTCAGCTGGTCTAACTTCTAGGTGCAATATATTGCACAGGTAACACAATAGAAGCAAAAAACCAAACAAAAGAGATTTCATAATAAATTACATAACCTCAGGCTGAATGTAAATAAATTTATCAAAGGTATAGTACAATTACAATTTTCATCAAGTAAAAGTACAATTTTCTTTTTAATTTGGCTTAAAAATAAAAACAAAACTTGAATTAAGTACAAAAAAAAAAACAAAAGTAAAAACTTTGTTTCCGACCTGAATTCGTACCTAGACAGTTGTGATTGTCAATCTTGCGCCTCGGCCGCTTGATCACAATGCTTATGACCGAGCGTACGTAATTAGCTACCATATTTTGCGTGAAATAATGCGAAATAAAATCGCATGAAAACTCGAAAACGCGTTTTCTCAGACATAAAACTAATTTAGATCAAATTTTTCGACCCCGAACACCCCCACACACCAAATTTCAGCGAAATCGTTACAGCCGTTTCCGAGATCGCCGGTTTATATAAATAAATAAATATACAAGAATTGTTCCTTTAAAGCTATTAGATATGTGTAGCGATCTCCTTTCATGAAATCTTCCCCATTGAACTAAAAACCTTGGGTATGAACCACATGAATCAAGGGTAAAAAAAACAAAATTGCGCGGATTTACCGCGCAATTTCAAAATCGTTTCAGCCGTTTCAGAGATCAGCCGGAACAAACAGACAGACAGACAAAAATTGAAATAAATGTTGTTTCGGTATATGTACCGTGTATACATTCATATGCATTTAGTAAAAAGCGCTTATTTTAATATTATAAACAGACACTCAATTTTATTTATTTGTATAGACTTTTTTTATAAATGTTAAATATTCGCGTAAATCTAAGAAAGTATTAAATAATATTTGAATAAAATAATAACTATAACCACTCGCCCGTGGCTTTCGTTAACCATTTACAGTTCCAGTTACCGCATACTGAAGTCATTATCCAATTTCTTTGCGTTGTATGGGGCAACTGTACTAGTATAGTATTATATAATATATCTATTATTTAAAATACATATTTAGGATAATTGTAATAATAGAAACACTCGATAAACTTATATTTATTATTTTTTTTATTATAGAAACTAGAAATAAATTACTTTAAAAAACACAATTATAATTATATTAATCTAATGTTTACCCTTTTTTATACAAACATTTTTTATTGTAGATCATATTGTATCTCATAAATTTTAATTTGTTTAATAGGAACATTCTAAAGATCATACAAACACTTGAATATCTAAAAATCTGAATAGTAATTAAATTAGAACTATAAAACTCAGTCACACATCATGTCACTGGGCAAGTTACAAAGTCAAGGTGTAATGTTATCTACAATTGCTTTAACAGCTTGCCAGGTCTCCTTAGCCGTTGATACAATTTGCGATCCAGGTAAAAGGAACCCATATGGTCCGAATGAATCTCTCAAATCAACATGATAAGAAAATTTTATCCCTGCACGAGCCTTTGCCCAATCGTGTGACATCCCTGAAGCTGGCTGTCGGATTTCTGCAGCTGTACCAACCTAGGAAAAAATTATATATATAAGATATAAAAAATATTAAAAAAAATAAAAAAGACCCGACTGCGTAAACGGAAAAAGATGACGAAGGAACATAGTATTATGCAGTCGGAGATATACACACGCGTAGCTAGTATTATAAAACATGTAGTATAAAAATTTACACGAATCTGACGACTTACAATCATAGGATCAGGATGATAGGATCAGGACATAGGATCGGACATACACACATACAAACATAAAACAGATTAAACACATAACCCTCTTTTGGGCTTCACCCCAGTCGGGTAAAAATAATAGAACATGTTATTTTACTCGTTGGTGTAAGTTATATTTCCTATTGGATGTTTGTATTTTGAACTCAATTACGAATAAACCTGTAAATGGATTTGTATAAAACTTGGCACATAATATGTTATTACATATAATGGTAATTAGTCGAACTATTATTATAAAAGCGAAAGTATATATATGCTTGCGTGTATGTTTGTTACTTGAGACTTAAAAGAGCTGGACAGATTTGGATGCTCATTACATAGATAGTTTGATTTACGAGTACTTTTTATTAAATGTTTGCTATAATAAATTCATCAGATAGGTTAATATTATTAATATTGTGTGTGCCCTATTGACAAATATTGACAATATTACCTGGTACTTAGTTCCAAACACATCAGCTAGAGCCGTTGTAGCAAGCTTGGCCATCTCCATTAAAATCCCATCGTCGGCAAATGTCGCTTGTGAGTGCGAACTGGGCAGCAGCCACGCTTGTGAGTACGCGTGTAAAGATAGATACAGCTGTAATAAATAATAATACATAGGTATAATTTTATATTTTTGTACTTGTGCAAATAAAGTCTTTGATTTTCAAATTACTGTACTATTACTATAACAGGAGAAACCAAGCTTGAAGTTGTATGTGTCGAGGAAATGATTAATTATTAAGAATTATGATTAAATTTTAGAAGTATGTAATTATGTAGGTATGTAATCATCATCCCATATCCAAGACCTTTCATAGAAATATAGAATTAGAAAACTTTTTATTTTCTATACTCCTAAGATTCGTATTGTGTCACGTAATGTTGCAAATAAGAAATACGTCAATGTAAATAATCAACAAATCTAAGCTAATAAAATTTTCTCCAAAAACATTAATTACTAGCGATTCACGCTCGCTTCGTCCCTAGGTACGTTTTCACGGTTAGTAGTTATGTATGTACATATCTATAGTTTATTCTATAATAAACTATAGATATGTACATACATAAGTATAGAAAAGTAAGTATATATTTCAAATATATATATATATATATATATATATGATTAGATATAAATTAATTAGATGTAAAATAAATATGTATATATATATATCCCTTACTTGAGAAATGATTCCCTATACAAAATTTCATCGCCCTTTTCACCCCTTTAAGGGAAGATTTCCGGGCTAAAAACTATCCTATGTCCTTCCCAGGATATATAACTACCAACTATCTCCATACCAAATATCATCTAAATCGGTTCAGCTAATTAAGCGTGAAAATGTAACAGACAGACAGAGTTACTTTATATTAGTATAGATTTTGAATATGATACGAATCAATAGGTAGGTCACTGGTCATTGAATTAAAATGCGCATTCTGTATATACGAAAGATTTTACCATTCAAAACGATTTAAAGTATATGACTTGCATTAAATTAATTCCACTGTACTAGTTTTTGAACAACAACACACAAAATACTTATAAGTATTATTTTATCTAAAAAAAGAAAGTAATTTGAAAGTTACGACCGATATAACTAGCGTTTATTGCTCTTACTTCAAGTTAATACACCATAAACGATAAAATTTACCATAACAAAATGATTTATTGTATACATACAATCAATATTTTATTAAAATAGGAACGCGTAGGTTATAATTTATCTTGAGATGTCACCTAAATTAAAGTACGAGTACATACCTAAAAATTACATCTGCCTAAATATTATCTATTCAAGGGAAGTGTCGAAAGTGTAGAAGAAAATGTTTTGAAAGTAACGCTGTGGGCAAATACCGTATTCCGTCACAATTTCCCGAGCAATGTGCGGTCTACCTCAGTTTTAAGCGTGTGACAAATTGTTGTACAAGTCTTAAGACGGTATACGTTATATCATAGTTTCTTTGAGAGCAATATATTTATATCATGTGTAGATACATATTTTCTACTATATGCAAATCCCGTTTTAAAATTATAGCACTAATAATATTTAAGTATGATATTTAAACATTAAGTCAAGTAAAAGGCCTCTTTGTATTTTGTAAAAAAAACTCATTAAATGCACACATTAAATGGTCAATTACAGCTTTGTCAAGCAATCCTTAACGTACATAAATTATCTCGGGGCCACGATATTCAAAAAGTTATTACATCTTAGTACAGAGTTTAAAAATAAAGCCATTATATTTAATATGGAATATTAAACTTTTTGCAATCATTATCAACGTTCGCGCGTCTACATTAAAAAAACTAAAAAAACTAGATAGATAAAACTTAAGATAGAGAACCTAAAATAATATTTTTAACATTTATTTTTCTTTAATAGGGAAATATTCAGTTAGAAATATTCAGTAATTAACGTAATGAAGTTAGCGTAATCTACCAGTGGCTATTTTACTGTTGTGTACGAACTATTTTAATTTTATAAAATACAGTAACTTATCCGATCCGGCTTTGCATGAACTATAGGTATAAATACCTTTGTAACACTTTTTTTCTGACCCTAGGTCAGTAATTTAATATAATCTTGCCACATACAAGTGATACCTAAGTAACAGCGATTTCCCAGTCATAAACAGCTCAGATACATAAAAAACTATAGTAATAGTACACACAATACCTACAGTATAGTAACAATATAAAAAACCCGACTGGTAAATAGCGAAGGAACTAAAAAGATAAAGGAACAAGTTGACGAAGGAACATACATATTATGTAGATGTTTTATGCATACTGCGAGTTTTGCTTCATACGCTTGTTTCATACGCTTTGCTTGATATTATTTACGCAGTCGGGCTTTTTTTATTTTTGTAAATATTTTCACTATGTTATAGCTTTTTAGTTTTGGCTGTTACATATTTTATATCCATGTACCCTAAGATGCTCGCGTTATCAAGACGAATCTAACGACGTAAAAAATATCAAAATCGGCTTTGCCCTTCAGTAATTATATATCAATTACACCGGTCAAAGACGTAAAGGGTAAAAGTAGAGTCATTTGCTACATTTTCAATTTATTGCTATTAAGACTATCAATTTTGAACACATGCGTAGATATGACTAATTGGTATTATTTTTACCATTTTAATATATTTTAGTTCTTTACCATTAACAGTATGTATTAGTGGTTATAGTAATATATTGTGTTTTGCTTTTATAGCACACCAATAAACAAACGAACACGCCATGACCAATGTTATATCGTATACGACCAATGTCATATTTTATCGTATCTGTTATCTTGTTCCGGTTTAGTTAAGGCGAAAGCGATATGGGAGCTAACTATCCTGGCGACATATCTACCATAAAATGTAGGAATTTCTCGCTTTTTTCAAAATGCCCCCACGGAAGAAGGGTATTTAGTAAAAAAACTGAGTTTAGAGGACGATTCATCGTTGTATAGAACGTAGGCATGTATGATCACATTCTTCGTGGTTCTCGTAAAAAATAATATTCGGAAAAGGACACTTTTTCCATGCGGTTTTTTTTAACTTCACTAAGGCCGTCTATGAAAAAACATTTTGAAATAAAGGAAACCTTTGTGGCCCGCTAGGACCCCTGATTAACAATAGATATAAGTTAATTATATATATATGTGTATATATATATATATAATTTAATTATATTTTATGAAGTTTTTGTACTTAAAAATCTTCCGGCATTTATAAATGTACCTACGGTATAATTTTAACTGCAGATTTTTGAGATTTTATCAGTTTCAGAATAACATATTTAATTGTCCATGCAATAAAAAATATGCGAAGATTAAAATACTTAGATCGGGTAGAAATTTTTAGCTGCATTTTAATTTTCATCAATATTGTAGTTTAAGCTTAACATAATTTGTAATTTGTATGCTAGTAATTCTATTTATTATTTTACGAAAAGATATATCGCATATGTTTTTAAAAATTGCAATTCTCCAACTGCGATTTTTTAAAATATACCCAAAGCTAATATTCATATTACGAATCATTTCCTATTATAAATTGCCAGATGACTAATGAGTTATGAACAAACAACATAACAACAATAATATTCACTTATTAATAATATATCTCTAGAATTAGATACATATTTCGAACCGATAATGTTTCAAAATTGTGTTTATTAGTTATGATTTTAGGAACGTTGTTAAACAAAAAGCTGAACCGAAATTCTTAAGCGATGTATTAGTCCAGTCAATATAGTGGATCAATCTACATAAAATAAATAATTTCTGCGATATTGCTATTATTAAGTACAAAAGATAGTTTTATTTACAATTACCTTTATGTGTCCCTTGTGTTCTGATAGAAATTCAGAAACAGCACGCGTCTCTGGTTCACTAAATGGATGCGGGCCGGCATAGTTGTCTGCGCAGGGATCCTTTGAGGAGTCTTTTTCACTCCAGTGGTAGTCCCAATTGCGGTCAGCGTCAACACCCACGCATTCCGTACGACCCCAATTCCAGGGAAACCTAACGGAATAAAAATCACTTAAAAACCTGTAGTAGAGGAGACGTGGAAGATCGACCTTCACCTATCTGATAACTCGATGAGACATATTTTTTATCAAATATAATTTATTAACAAACATGCCTATCACTTGCTTATCGAAAAGTGTTCATAGCTATTTTTAATTGAATTAATTATAATCAATTTTCGTTCATCACCTTCACTCTTTTGATAACCGAGTAAATTTCATCTCATCTGATAGTTTTTAATACATAGAATATGCCTAGGTAGGCTTGCCTGCTTATTTCTGTGCATGACTACCTGGCAAGTAGATGTGAACAGGTTAGTCAATATAGGTAACTACACCAATCTGTTAACCAATCGTTTATATAATAGGTAAGATTTTTTAATTACAAAACCAATCGCATAGGCTCGCCTGCAAAAAACCGTACGTGAAATATTATTGTCAAGCTATAAGTTTTAGAATAGGAGCTATTTGATAGGCGCGAGAGAGAAAGAAGAGTGTCCAAGGTCCGTATGACAGAACAAGACCAACACACCTGCACGCTATCTGACCGTTTAAATGTATCCGAGTGCCCATGCTCGTATACATGTGAGTGTATAGTGAACTCTAATTTATTATAACTCTAATTTCGATCACAATGTTTGTATTATTTCACACAGCTTTCACATTTCATACAGCTATGAAATAATCAAAAATAAATAATTTAAAATATTAATCACCCTCGCTTCGCTCGGGTTCGTCTCTAGGTGCGTTATAACAGGAAAACAGGTATAGAAAAGTAGGTAGGTAGGTAGGTTACTTGAGAAATGATTGATTCCCCATCCAATCTTTCACCACCCTTTCCATATATGATATGTTTTCCGAGATGAAAACTATATCATGTCATTCCCAGGGTCTCAAACTATATCCATACCACATTTCATGTAAATCAGTTCAACGGTTAAGCGTGAAAAGATGACTGACAGAGTTACTTTCGCATTTAATATTAGTATGGACATATAAAGCTGGTGAAGACATATAAAAATAGTATAACTAGTATAACTTTTAAAGACCTACAATTTTCTAGTACATTGTTTTGATGTATCTCTTAAGGTTTAGCAGCGTTAGCCATATAAATTTCTAAAGACGACTCGATAGAACCAGTCATTGCGTTTTCCCGCGGGAATTAAAAATGTGCCTATAGTTAAAGGTATCTTAAATGTTGACCTGTGTGATAAGCCATCACTATACAAAATTTAGTTAAAATCGGTTCAGTAGTTTTTGCGTAAAACGCGCACATCGATTTGACTTAAGTTAGTTTTATTATAGGTATAGATAAAAATAGGTATTGCAAGTGTACCTTAAGAGATAGACATATACTGTTGCACATTTTTCTATTGGCCTTTTCGAGAACTACGATTTTTTAATACATTGTTTTGACGAATGTCTTAAGGTTTAGCCAGCGGAATGTTTCTAAGGAGGACTCGATAAAACCAGTTATTGTCATTTCTTGTGAGAAAGAAAGATTTTCATGAAGTAAAAGGTATCCAAAATGTTGACCCGAATAATAAGTTATCACTTCACTAAATTTCGTTGAAATCTGTTCATTACTTTTTGCGTGAAACGCGCACAGACAAAAAGACAAACAGACAAAAAGCCAAACGGACAAAATTTTTAATAACTATTGTTTTGGGGTCTATATTGTTTACATAATACGCTACAGTCATTGTTTTTAAAAAATATTTCATGTACAGATTTTGCTAAGTTACTGCTTAATTATAGTACCTATAGATAAAAAATATGACTCATCGAGTTATCATATAGGTGAAGGTCGATCTTCCACGTCTCCTCTACTATGTTATTTTCTTATTATCGGCACCTAAATTATTTTCCTAAGTTTATGTAAACATATAATCTATACATATAATAAAATTCTAACTGAGTCGAATCTGTACCTTAAATATTTTTTGGAAAATCTTATTGAAATAGACTTTATTATCGATACAGAGACCGAATCTATAGTTTTTAGAATTTTTGTCTGTCTGTCTGTCTGTCTGTCTATCTGTCTGTCTGTTACCGCATCACGGAAAAACCACTGGAGGGATTTTGATGAAATTTGCTATGATGATAGCTGGATATCCGGGTCAACATATAGGATACTTGGGGGAGATTATCCCATTCCCACGGGATTACACGTTATAACACAACCCAAAAAATATTAATGATCAGAATTTCTTAAAAGTTGGTATTAATGCTCTTCAATACAATTAAATAAATACGTGTTTTAGCGTTTTTTGAAATTCATCCCATAAGGAGATAAAATAAGGGATGAAAATTTGTATGAAACCTACTTTGTTAAAGTTTTTTTGTTGTAGTTTTAGCGCGAGCGAAGCCGCGGGTTTGCTAGTAATTAATATAATACGTATATTTCATAAACTTTTGTAATGACAGTGTTTATAGTGTGACACAAAGTGACCCCGCAACACTTTGTACTATCATTTCTGAGCTATCATCTACCTATATGGCCAGACTATATTTTGTCCCTTGAGGGATTTCGTCTTAGGCTTTCATATATATATATATATATATATATATATATATATATATATATATATATATATATATATATATATATATATATATATATATAGGGTTTCCATTAATTATTTAAAACACAAATGCTCCGTCAAACAAAAGTATGATCATCATTAGTGAGAAATAAAATTATAAATACATATGATAGGTACATTTCAAATGTTATTTCTGTAAGTCATTCTAAAGAAAAATAAACGACGCTTTCTCAGGAAACAAGTGTTGTTAAAGTGTCTTACTTAAATATAGTGATAAGTCTCAAACTTCATCCGGTTTTTAAAAGAAACTTGCTCTAAAATACTTTTTCTAGGACTCGTCATACATTTCAAATATCTAATAATACATACATACGTCATAAATAACTAATATAAAAATGATGTAAGTAATTAGTATTATGTATATTAACTATGGTAATAATAATAAATTTAAATGTGTTATTTATTTATAATATATTTTTATTTATGTTTGTGAACTTTAATGTTTTTATATATGTCAAGATAACTGAGGCAATAGTCTTTTTAACTACTCACCAGCCTACATAGTAATCATCAGAGTGGTCGGAGCTGCGTGATCGAGTTTTCCTCCAAAGTCGATCATGAGTATGCGAATGTTCGTAGCCATCCGGGTTCATTACCGGCATGATATAAAAATCAGCCATCTTAAGCATTTCGCGATCAGCACCTTACATAATAATAAATTTATCATCGCATCTTCATCATACTTTATCATTTTGAAAAATAATGTTCAAATTGTATGCTTGTATTTTACGAACCTGTTCCTTTATCTCCTTCGACCAAGTTATGTATCATCCATGTGGCCACTGCAGGAGCTATCCATTCACGTGCATGAGCGCCGCCTTCTAACCAAACAGCAGGTTTTAAATGCGAGCGCAATTTCCATTTTTTCTTTTGGTCCTTACTGTTAGAGTTCTTCGTTTGAGTGTCATTTGTAGGAGAAGAAACCTTAGGATAATTTAATAAATTAGTTTTATTTAAGAAATATTTATATTAACCTATTATTGGAAATACCTTACCTTAACGGCCACCAATGGAAGTCCTTCAGAAGAACGACCCAATGGCACCAGCTCAACAATGTCAGAATATGAATGTTGCAAGTACTCTAGATATCTCAGTATGTCAGCATAGCGATGGTAACGTCGCCATGTCATTGGATGCCCTCGAATTTGCTCTAGCTCTAGTCGCTGTTTTTTCGAAAGTTTCGGATTTTCATATGCAATAGCTTTCTGTAACAAAAAATATTATTTCAAATCCTATCCTCTTAAACGTGACTTATATCAATTAAAAAAATAAACTACCTGCAAATCCCAAATAACCACATCGAAATCTATTTTAGACGATTTTAAATGATCTTTGACGTCAACGAGCAGATCTGGTGGAACTAAGAGGTCTGTTGAACCATTTAATGACGGCGGAGTCCACCACATTAGACCGGACCCCTCAGCTTCCTCTTGTAAATCTAGTAAGGAATGTACTTTCCATTGCACATCTGGGTAAGCTCTAAGTAGTTGATATCCTGAATACGATTTTTTTATTGACTTTTTTGCAGATTGTTTCACTAAAAAAGATAAAAAGTATAATAAAAAATAGCATTTAAATCCCATTTATACCAGTATCTGGACGACCGAGCTTCGCTCGGAGTTCTTTTTTGTTATAACGTATTTTTAGATGATAATCTATATAACTTAGAGAGCAAAACGTAAACTGATTTAATAAAATTTTCATCCTAATCGTTAGGGGACGTTTCCGATTGGTATAGAATTTATCATTTCAGCTATAAAACGTTCACTTAACATAGGCCTTTCCTATCATATTCATCGTCATTCAGTCATTTAAATAAACAAATCATTAATACACTTTAGTAAAATACTTTATTTAAAACATAATTATTTTACAGTTTACATAATGAACATAAGTAGGACTTGCTAGTACGGAAGGAATGAGCAGATGTCGGTAGGTAGCTATTGCAATTCTTTTTGATGTATTTATTTAGTTCTTATTCTTAAAAATTAATACTGGTAGCGGAAAAAAGCTTTGAAATTCGTAATTATAATCTACGAAACCGGAGTAAGATGTTACCTGTCATGGCACTTTGCAAGATGGTATATTTTACATTAAGTGACTAAGTGTTACTAAGAGAGTTGTATAGATGTCGCGATTTTCGAAATTAACTATTGGCTTAAAAATAAAAATAAAAAACTAAAAACTTGAATAAATACAAAAAAAACCGGGCTTCGAACCCGGACACCTGGCAATCTTGTGCCTTGGCCGCTTGAGCACGATGCTTATGTCGGAGTGTAAGAAATTATCGACCATATTCTGCGTAGAATAATGCAAAAGAAAAACGCATGAAAACTCGAAAACACGCGTTTTCCCAGACATGAGACTAATTTAGATAAATTTTTCGCCCCCGAAAGCCCCAAAGATTACCAAATTTCAGCAAAATCGCCAGAGCCGTTTCCGAGATTGCTGGTATAAATAAATAAAGATATAAAGATATAAATATACAAGAATTGTTCGTTTAAATATATAACAGTAATATTATAAATGCTAAAGTTTGGCCCAGTGATAGAATAAAGCCTGGAGTAGCATAGGTTACTTAGTATCCCGGAAAATGTACGGTTCCCATGGGATAGATTTGTTTTTTTTTTTCACTAGGGACGAACCCGAAGAGAAGCGAAGGTGAGTCGTTAGTAACAAAAGTTTATTAAATATATCGATAATATACCACTAAAATACTAAAACAGTTGTATTAAAATAATTAAAATCAGACATACTGGTTACACTTGCTGTATTTGAATTGTCTGCATCTTCTGAATCCAGAAATAATTGAAACCAGTTTCCCGTTGAAGTTGAAGGAGGTATGGGT
This sequence comes from Argynnis bischoffii washingtonia, assembly GCA_033884665.1. Lineage (NCBI taxonomy): Eukaryota > Metazoa > Arthropoda > Insecta > Lepidoptera > Nymphalidae > Argynnis > Argynnis bischoffii. The sequence goes on along the minus strand of CM066616.1, from coordinate 9,410,069 downwards.
GTCGTAGTCGTAGTTGGTCGAGTAGATTTCTTTTCAAACCATCCACTACCAAACCAAGAAGATTCAGGTAATGCAGGCTCTGCAAACCAGCTATATATTCTGGAAAATAGACCTGTAAATACAATTCGCTTTATGAAGGTAATTTAATATAGTTATGTTGAAAATTGTATTAAAGTATTATTAACTCTCCTTTGGGCTACGCCGCAGTTTGGTAAAAATTGTTTGTTTTCTGTTGTAAAAATACTTTCAAAAAATAAAAATCATCGGCCTCCAAAAACTATTCTAAGCGTATTACTAGGTGTAACGCTTATATTTTTTTTTATTTACATCTGATTTCTTGTTTTCTTTTTTTTATGTTCTAGTTTAAATTATATTAAGGTAGATCCCAACCTTGTGATACCATTTTGGAGAAAATTAGAATAAATCGTGAACTCTCTGGATATAATAACCCATATTTAACCAATAAATACAGATTTTTTTTACATATTAGAAAATAGAGTAAGAGCGAAATCTGTACGTGAAATATTTTTTTAAAACAATGAATGTTACGCATTGTGTACAAAACATAGTTCCAAAAACAATAGTTGTTTTTTTTTGCCTGTATGTCTGTTTGTCTGTATACCTGTGTGCTTTTGACGCAAAAATTGTAGAACGGATTTTAAATAAATTTTGAGTGATAATTTATGGGGTCTCAACATTTAGGATACATTCCACTACATTAAAACTTTTCATATCCACCGCCCACGGGAAAACCATAACTGTTTATGTCGAGTCGTCCTTAGAAATTACACGGCTAACGTTGGCTAAACCTTAAAAGATACATCCAAACAATGTACTAACAAATTCTTAGTTCTATTCGTAGTTCTTAAAAAGGTCTACAGCAAAGTCTGCAATTTAGCATATTATGTCTATCTCCTGAGGTACACTCGCAACTACTATTTTTAAATTAATAAAATTATAATAATACCTAAGTCGCTTGTAAAATATAAACTAGTGTAAATTGATATGTAGTCAGTTTAAATATTTTATTTTAAAATTAAATTACTTAGGTATATTATTAAAATATTAAACTACTACTATTAGGTAATTTACAATTCTTAAAAAATCTTATTTTTTTAAAAAAAAAAGCAAGTAAACCAACTTCAAGGGAGTAAAAAAAATAATTTGTAAAAATGAAAAACTCGACTGCGTAAAAAGAGAATTAAAAAGATGATAACAAGTTGATAAAGAAACATAGTATTAAGCAGTCGGCCTCAGTCAGACATTAAATACACGTAGCAGAACTCGCAGCTAGTATAAAACATGTACATACATGTGTCCATATGTCTATGACTGCATAAAACTATTTCTTTACCAACTTGCTATCATTTAATGTATTATTTCAGTTTTAATTTACAACGTCGAAAGTTAGAAGAGAATGCAGTGCCGTCTGTTCTCCTGTGGTCCAAGTTTTTACCACCTTATGCAGCTACTAGGGAAGAAAGACTACGATTTCGTAGAAAAAGAGCTAGAAAGCTAGAGAAATCTGAAAAAGAGGTTTTCCCACAAGAATACAAAAATTAATACAAAATATTTGTATTGTTTTATTTTTCATTTTAAAGGTAAGTACCACTTAAGTAAGTTCTGTGCACTAGTTACATAATTTTATACAAACTTTCATCCTTCATTTTATCCCTTTATGGGATTGAATTTCGAAAAATGCTAAAACACGTATTTATTTAATTATATTGAAGACCTTAGAGCATTAATACCAGGTTTTAAGTAATCGCCCTTATTCCTTTCCCACAAACAAGCTATACTTGGAAAGCAAGGTATATTTTGTGCCATCCACGAAGACGCGCCCCTCTCTTTATTGACAGTTGAAATCGCACGCCTTCGTGGATGGCACTATCTATACTAACGGTCCGACAATTATTTATACTGCATGTCTCATTAAAACAGCATACTGAACTCCCTTTTTACCCACTTCCTTCAGACAAGAGAAAAAAAGATTTGGTCTGTACTAAGCCACGAACCAAACATGCTTTTGTTAATAGGTTTTAAATATTTTTAGGAACTTTTTTGTACAACAACCCACGGCTTCGCTCGCGCTAAAACTACAATAAAAAAACTTTAAAAAGGTAGGTAGTAGGTAGGCTTATTTTATCTCCTTACTAGCGACTCACGCTCGCTTCGCTCGCGTTCGTCCCTAGGTACGTTTTCACGGTTAGCTATGTTTATACATAAATAGTAACTTGCTACTCCTTAGATATTCATTTAAATTATATAGCGATTTACCCTTGTTTTGCTCGGGTGCGTACGCCATACGCGGATTTTGTTCTTAATTTAATGAGTTTTAATTTTTTTTCGCGGAACCCTGATTCTTTTTCTAAAATAAAAGTAGCCTAAGTTACTCCCTATAACATCAGCTATCTGCCAGTGAAAGTCCCGTCAAAATCGGTCCAGCCGTTTCAGAGATTAGCCGGAACAAACAGACAGACAGACAGACAAACAGACAGACGTACAAAAATTGTAAAAAAATGTTGTTTTGGTATATGTACCATGTATACATCCATATGTATTTAATATAAAGCGGTTATTTTAACATTACAGACAGACACTCCAATTTTATTTATCTGTATAGATGGGATGAATTACAAAAAACGCTAAAACACGTATTTATTTAATTAAGCGTTAATACCAAGTTTCAAGAATTCTGATCATAAATATTTTTTGGGTTGTGTTATAACGTGTATTCCCGTGGGAATGAGATAATCTCCCGCGGTAAAATGTATCCCGGATGTTGACCCGGATATCCAGCTATCATCATACCAAATTTCATCAAAATCCATACAGTGGTTTTTCTGTGATGACAACAGACAGACAGACAGACAGACAAAAATTCTAAAAATTATAGATTCGGTCTCTGTATCGATAATAAAGTCTCTTTCAATAAGATTTTCCAAAAAATATTTAAGGTACAAATTCGACTCTGTTAGAATTTTATTATATGTATAGATAAGTTATAAAAAATGTAAGTTTCAAAATTTGCTCTATTCTAAACCTTTGTTACAGTAGGAAATGCAGGGTAAAACTATAATATGCAACACAGGTTGATAACCTAGTTCAGGTAGGTTCCAAATTGTATCATCCGTTGTCATTTATTTTGTAAATATATAAATATTATATAACCTTGTAAAAGTTTTTAAATAAAATTATTACAATTATTATTAATTCTGATCATAAATAATTCTTTGCCCATAAAAACTTTATTACCCCCTTTCACCCCTTTAAGGGATGAATTTCGAAAAAAAAAAACAAAAAAAATAATTTCTTATTTTTTCTCTTCAAGCTAAACACCACTTTCTGTGTATTTCACATTAAGAATGACAGAGTTTCATATAATCTTTAATCCCCTATTTTACCCACTTAGGCGATGAATTTCGACAAATGCTTTCTTATCGGATGCCTACATATCGGATGCATATGTACATCTTATCGGATGCCTTTAGGAATGTATGTATGTATGTATTCAGCCCTTTTTAACGTCCCACTGCTGGGCACGGGCCTCCCTTCAATACGAGGGGGATCAGGCCATAGTCCACCACGCTGGCCAAGTGCGGGTTGGCGGACTTCACATGTCTTTCGAAAACTTGCTATATTCTCTCAGACATGCAGGTTTCCTCACGATGTTTTCCTTCACCGTAAGGCAAGTGTTAATCATGTTAGAAATGATTCGCACATGAAAATATCAGGGGTGCAAGGCCCGGATTTGAACCCGCTTCACTCGGATACCGAAGCGAGCGAGTTACCATTGGGCTACCACTGCCTTTAGGAATACGTCTTCTAAATTTCACTAGACCAGACCAGCGATTTAGGCTGTATGTTGATCCATCAGTCAGTCAAGGTCTACATGATGCACCTCATCTTATCCATTCTTCCTTCAGCTGGTCTTACTTCAAGGTACAATACATTGCACAGGTAAGATGCAAACACAATAGAAGCAGTAATCAGATACAAAAGGCATAAATAACATAATAAATTGCTTAACCTCAGACTGAAAATAAATAGATCATACGTGTAGCGTCCTCCATTCAAGAAATCTTCCCCATTGGCACCTAGCATCCGCCATTTTTAATAAAATCCATATACATTATACCCTATGAGACTTGCGTTATCAAGACGAATCTAACGTATCGCATGAATAATCAAAATCGGTTAAGCCTTAATTACGAGGGAACATAGGATCGGACATGCATATATAACCCTCCTTTGGGTTTTGCCGTAGTCGGGTAAAAAACCTGAGCGAGGTTTTTCCTTTAGGTACAATAAATACCTAATCAGATATTTTGAAGCCGATGCTAATTGAAGCAAGGCAAAGTCTTTATTTTATTTTTTGTATGTATAAAAACATCAACAAATTGATGTATAATATTTTAACTAAGTATAGTAAAAGTTAAATGTTTAGGTTTTACTTATTCATTGCTCTTTCATTTTTATTTATTTAGCCTTGGGTTTTAAATGCTCATACGGTAGGGTAGATGCCTTTCCCGATACTTTTTTATAAGGGAAAACTATTAATAAAAAACTATTGGACAAATGAAACACTCTCGCGCAAATAAGTAAAAAGTGAAAGCGGGACTATACGGCGAAGGCGGGAATAAAGTCGTTGCGCATTAAAATCATGTTTGAATCAGCAATTAGAGCTGTTACACATGGATACCGTTCATCTGATGTACGGATAATCGATGATCGGATAATCAAGATTATTTTTATTCGAATATCAGTATTTTGGACCACAAATATTTTTTTTTATTCTTTAAGAAAAAGAATGTATGTAAGTACATGCAGATTGCACACCCAAGTACATAAAACATACGCCTAAATTATTGGTTGCATTTGTATTTTGTTTTTATCCAGTTTCAAATTATTCGATACTAAAGATCGTACCGAACAATATTGGAGGTATTACCGAGCGCGAGTACAACAGACCCCGAAGTTTCATCATAATTAGTTTAGTTAAACTTAAAAGACTAACAATATTCACAATCAAAGAAAGATACTCGTAGATATATTAATTCTTAGGTAGTTGTTATCGATAGGTACATACTCTAAAAGAAATTCAAAGGATGCCAATGAAATTACGCCAGTCTATAAAAAGGAGAAACTTTATATGTCAGTGGGGCATAAAGTAACGAGAGCTGGCTGGAGACTTCCACGGCTTGTTTGTTTGTGTATGTCAGTTTTCCTGTTGGATGATGACACGAAATTAAATAATAATTATCAAATTTGCAGTTTACACCTAAAGAAATATTATAATATTTCCGTAGATATTAGAAAAAAGGTTTAATAAAAGTGGTGTAAAAAATAAGAAAATTTAATAAAAATAGAATATTATAACTAGTTACAAAGTATGCACTGGTAAGACAGACAACTTTGTACGTTCCACAGAAACATAAGCTTACGTTCTCAACGTTTCAGCTAACTTTGAATGTAATTGCTGGTAATTATGGATTTAATACTTCTAGTTAACGGGCATTTATTAAAACAATTAAAGTTTTATACCTGCTTAGGAATTTTCATAGAGATTTTCCATGGCATCCTTTCAAAGAAAGTCACCATTGGAATTTCAGTTCTCTGTGACTCAGATTTCCTATATTGATTGAAATAAACCTCATTTCTTAAGCTTACAATGTCTAGCGTTAAAAAATCGGACAAGTGCTAGTCAAACACCCACACCGAGGGTTAAATGAAACATTTTTATGTCATGTTTATATGTATCTTTATAATACTCGTGCGTAATGTATTGTATTAAAAGTAAAGCAAAATATGTATGTAAATAATTATAAATGTTTTCTTAGTGCTACTTGCCTTTAGACTATGGAAATATAAAATTACTTTTAAACTTATCGGTTTACTTCTTTATTCCGAAAAATATTTTGGTTAAACATTTAAATGACTTTAAAAGCTTTTTTATTTTATTAATTAATTGCTATAAGTATAAGTATGAACTTTGTCTATAAATAACAACAGCAACTGCAAATAGTCGTAAAAGTATAAACTTTTTGCCTGAAACCACTCTTTAATGTACCTAGTGAATACGTATAATTTCTTTTTAACGAATTAAAATACAACAAAAACTAAAAAAAACCGACTTCCATGTATTATGTATTCAGCCCTTTTTGACGTCCCACTGCTGGGCACGGGTCTTCCTTTAATTCGAGGGGGATCAGGTCATAATCCACCATGCTGGCCAAGTGCGGGTTGGTGGATTTCACATGTCATTCGAAAACTTGCTACGTTCTCTCAGACATGCAGATTTCTTCACGATGTTTTCCTTCACCGTAAAGCAAGTAGTGATCATGTTGGAAATGATTAAACATGAAAATATCATAGGTGCGAGAACCGGGAAAACCCACTTCACTCAGTTTCTCTTCACACTGGGCTACCACTACCTTTTTTTCCAGGCACTAAAAAGTAAAAAATAACTAGACAAGGATTTTCATTTAGAATAGATACCTATTCAGATATTTTCAATGTCGGTGTGCTAAAGCACACCGACTTTGGAAATACCGGCTTTGAAAATATTAGATTTTTTACTTTTTAGTGCCTGGAAGTCGGTTTTTTTTTAGTATTTATTTTTCAATTTCTAGTGTAGACGTAATAAGTAAATAATTTGTGAGAAGATTTTTTTAATAACATTCGATTAGGTCAATTATTTAAAAATAATTGATTGTTGATTTTTACAAACCGCTCAACCGATTTCGATTAAATTTAAATGGAACGACTTGGAAAGTATACCCTTTAAAACAAAAAAAGAATTTTTAAAATCGGTTCAGACGTCTTCGAGTAATCGGTGAACATACATAAAAAAAAGATTCCGATGATAAACAGAGGCAGAGTGAAAATTATTTATTTAACTAAACAGAGTATAATTTCATATTTTTCATAAAGTTTCATTTCATAAAGTTGTTAATCATTAATACTTTATTCAAAAACAGTCTGACTTTTTTATATTTCAAAATTTTTTATATGCAAAAAAAAAATCAAGTTCAAAAAAAGTGGAGATACAATGTTTGAGTGTGTTCATAAGATTCTGAGATCTAAGATAGATTCTAAGATATTCTGAGATGATAATCCCATATTTTTTTTAGACCTGAAACATATTATTGTCATTGAGAAAATTAAAAAAAATATGATAAGTATACTACCTATTATTTTAACTACTTCCTTGGCATATCTGATCTGATATATTTAAACGAGCAATTCTTATATATTTATATCTTTATTTATTTAGAAACGGCTCTAACGTTTTCGCTGAAATTTGGTATGTGAGGGTATTCGGATCTAGATTAGTCTTATGTCTAGGAAAACGCGTGTTTTTGAGTTTTCATGCGGTTTTCTTTTGCATTACTCTACGCAGAATATGCTCAATAAATTCTTACACTCAATCATAAGCGTCGTGGTTAAGCGATCAATGTGCAAGATTAATCATCATCATAAGGGTATCCGAGTTCGAATCTTGAATGAATACAAAGTTTTACTTTTTTTGTATTTATTCAAGTTTTTAGTTCTTTTTTATTTAAGAAATATGATGTAACAAATAAGAACTACGGCAAAGCTCGGTCGCCCAGGTACTTGTTTTAAAATTTTGCAAGTGTGTTTCTGATGACAATATAATAATTTGGTGTCATTGAGGTGATTTGACGGAAGAAACCCGGGGGTTATAGGTTGCGGAGGCAAGACACAACAAGCTCTGGGGAATGCTAGGGAACGTGCACTTCAAGTAGGTTTAATATTAGGAGGTTTCTTTTACAACTAAAAACCTTTTATGATTGAAAAATCATTTTAAATAAATAATTTATTTAAAATTAAGGTAAGATATTGTTAAAAGTAACTTAAATGGGATGGTTATGTATATTTATTTCAATTTCCCTAGTTATACCCAAACTGTAAAAACTAAAGAGGTTGAAAAAGTGCCGTCGCGCATTTTATTAAAAACTTGCTTCGGAATTTTGGCTTTATCATTAATAATGAAAATTTGCAAAAAGTGAGGCCACTATGAACTATATTAATAATTATTCTCCACCATAAAATAACTCAAAATCTATCCCGGAATCCGGTCATCCCGGAAAACATATCATATACAGTGTGTTAAAAAAACCCTGTCCGACCGGTGGAGGTATTATTAGGTATCGCTATTCGATTCTATTTATATAAAAAAAAAACAGATTCCAAGTAAAAAAAATTTACCCCGTTTAAAAATTTAAAATATTTCATAAATTGTGAAACTTACATGCCAATATTGGTCATGAACCCAGTTGACCTCAAACTACGCTTATCAATTTGTAGGTAGGTAAGTACTCTGTTATTCGATAAGGACGCCAATGCGATGGCTGTGATGGAGATGTTGTTCCATGTGATGACCTCTATGAGTGATACAGGCTTGGCACCGTCGCAAAAGGTTATCACGGACACTTTCAAGCACATTTGTATCTGATTTTATCTTTTCAAACGCTGCTACAATACGCATTTCAGCTTCGGTGTCACAGATTTTCTTAAACACTAGGTACCTAATTGTTTAACGTGACCCCACAGATAAAAATCAAGCGGAGTCAAATCTGGAGATCGCGCTGGCCATGAAATAGGTCCACCCCTACCGAACCACTGCTATCCTTACTGCTGGTTTAGATAGTCACGTACGGCTCACCTTTCCACACCTGGACGTGGTTAGTGCCCAGTTGTCGTGCCACAGAACGAGTACTTCGGATGGGGTGCTCAGTAAATAGCTCAAGCACTTGCTCCTTAATATCCATGTCGATACGCGGTCTCCCTGTATCAGCGTGATGCATTTCGTAGCCGTGAACACTGCCCGTGGTGTACATGCGATTGTGAAAACGTTGAAACGCACGCTTTGACGGCACCGTGGTACCACGCAGAACTGCGAAACGCATTTCATAGTCTCTACGAGCCTCTGCATAATTGCAGTCACTCCTCCCCAAACACATTAACATATTAAAGTACTCTTCATTCTAGTGACCGACCGAAATTTCGGTTTCGGTTTCGGTTTCGGCCAGTTTCGGCCAAAAAATCTAGTTTCGGCTTTAGTTTCGGTTTCGGCCACAATATAGCCGAAACTTTCGGCCCCACCGAAACTCGAGTGTTCGTGAATTTTCGTGCGTCGTTCAGTAAACTTCGCAGCTAACTCGTACCTGCTCGCCGGCGCGGCCTCGACTTAGTTCGATTATTTACCTAAATCGTCCTAGTGCTTATTGTGATAACTAGGTTATATCAAAATAAATATTAGGTAAGTCTTAAAAATATTATAAGCACAATAAGAAAAAATAAATTCAATTGAGAATCTGTAGTTAGATGTAGTATATGTCTAAGTTAATGTTGTTTTTTGAAAAGTTTAATTATGTACTTCCAAGAGTAAGTCGTTACTTCATCATATTTATCTAATATATTTAAACGAGCAATTCTTGTATATTTATTTATTAATTTATACCGGCGATCTCTAAACGGTTCTATTGATTTCGCTGTAATTTGGTATGTGGGGCGAAAAATCGATCTAGATTAGTCTTATGTTTGGGAAAACGCGTTTTTCGAATTTTTATGCTGTTTTCTTTCGCATTATTCTACGCAGAGTATAGTCGATTATTTCTTACACTCAGGCATAAGCGTCAAGCGGCCAAGGCGCGAGATTGACTATCACAGGTGTGTTCGAATCCTGGTCGAATACAAAGATTTTACTTCTATTTTCTTTGTTTTTCAGTTTTTTTTTTGTTTTTAAGCCAAATAAAAAAAATATAACCAAAAACTCCGAGCGAAGCTTGGTCTCCTAAGTACTTTCCCATAATTATAATAAATTTGTAACTAAGCTGAGTCTGTACATTAAATATTTTTTGGAAACTCTTATTGAAATAGACATCATTATCGGCACAGAAGCCGAATCTATAGTTTTTAAAATTTTTGTCTGTCTGTCTTTTATAAACCGCATCACGGAAAACCACTAGAGGGATTTTGATGAAATTTGGTACGATGATAGCTGGTTATCCGAGTCAACATATAGGATACTTTTTACTGCGAGAACATATCTCATCTATGAGAAATTCATAGGTATTAAACTTTAAAACGTAACGAGGGACGAACCCGAGTGAAGAGACGGTGAATCGCTAGTATATAATATATACTAGCGACTGAGACTGAAAATTTAATGATTAATGATAAGATTGATTTTATACCTAGATTTTCCTAGACTGATTATTATAATAACTAAGTAATAAAAGTGGTAAATAAAAATCTCTAAAATTTAAGCATTAGATTTATCTTTAAAATATTGTGAACACAACGTATTACTAGTTAGATATGTAGTATATGTGTCAAGCACTCTAACTGAAAGTTGTTTCTTTTTTTAAAGTTTACTTCCAAGAGTAAGTATGTACTTGAATATTCATGACTTTAATTATTGTTTTTTTATTTTATTTTATATATATATATATATATATATATATATATATATATATATATATATATATATATAAATATATGTATATATATATAATATATATCAATAAATGTTTGAAAAACAGTAAATAATCGTAATTTTTTTTTTTTTTTCATAAGTTTCGGTTTCGGTTTCGGTTTCGGCCGAAACAGAGAGCAAGGCCGAAAGTTCGGTTTCGGTTTCGGCTGAAAAACCAGTTTCGGTCGGACACTACAGTTCATTCGTATACGACATAGTTAAAACTCAATTTCTCCAACACGTACACTCGGATGCAATGTTTCGCGAAACTAACATAATTTTAAGTAAAATAAATAAAGAAAACAAATAATAATGATCGTAAGTAGATAATTCAAGGTCGGGATTGCTCCTACACGTGCCGAGCGGTACCTTTGACAAGGGGCGGTGCATCGTCTGTCGGCACACATCAAAGATGCCGCCGCCGCATCATAACATAATACCGCCGAAATTAGTGTTGTACATTTTAAAATTTTGCCACAATTTTGGGGAAAATAGCAAAATAAATGGACATTTCAAATTTCATTAATATGTTTACTACCTATCATGATTTTTTTATGTTTCTTATTTTATTTGGTCATCTGATTGGGATATGGACACTGGTTTCCGATCGGAATTTAGAATTTTATTATACTTCAAAAAGGAGGAGGTTCTACGTCCGTCTGTTTTTTTTACTAAGCCTCCGCTATCCGTCCTTCCGTCTGTCCGTCTGCCAGAGGGCTGTATCTCATGAACCGTTATAGGTAGAGAGTTGAAATTTTCACAGAGTATGTATTTCTATTGCCGCAATAACAACAAATAATAAAAAAGAGATCATCGAAGTTAATATTTACTACATACATAGACTATTTGCGTCACTACGCAAAGTACAAGTATAAAATGACCTCACACTTGTGGAGAGTATTATAAGTAGGGTTGCCATCTCTAAAATCTGACAACCAGGACAAGAAGCGTGAGAACCCCGGATTTTGGAGCTTAAAACCCGGATATATCAACTGTGTTTTTTAGTTATTTCGAAAAATAAAAATAGTTTGAATTTTTCTAAATCAACTTTTTTTTTTTCATACAATTTTAAACTCAATTTAGCCATTTTAAGAACCAAAACAGAATATTTTTAAAGTTTAAAGAAACTGTTAGCAGTCTTACATTTTTAATAAAACAATAATATAATAGCACTAATAATAGCACTAATTACTCATGGGCATCTATCCCCGACATCTATAATATTGCACAATAGTTCCAAATTTAATCTAAATGGCATAAATAAACAGTGATTCAAATAAACTATGCCTATTTTATCATATATAATTAATATTGATCTTACATATATAATTAATATTGATCTTTTTTTAAAACAATAGGCAACTCTCCCTGACTTACCATAATTGGTCTAAGGAAATTATGAGCAAAGTGGATATCTTTATAATTGAAAATATCACTATAATAGGTAATTATTTATGCTGTACCTAAGTAAAGCTTGATTGTATCTGTTGCGATAACTCTCGGGAAATTATCATAAAATATGTAAGAACTTAAAACTATTCACTGTATAATTATGAATAATAACAGTATAATTTAATTTTCTTTTATAAATATGTAGATTTTTTGTGAAGATATAAAACATGAACATATTGTGTATATTACACAATGTAGTGTAGTGTAGTAGTGTGTGTGTGTGTGTGTGTTTTTTTTTGTAATCGCCTCTTAAAAATCCGTATTTTCATACCCCACTCGATTGATTCGGAGGATTTTTTTTTAAGACAAATTGGCGCCTAGGATCCGCCATTTTGATTTTTAATGATATCTATATACCCTATGATACTCGCGTTATCAAGGCGAATCGAATAACGTATGAAACACCAAAATAAGTTAAGCCGTTTAGTAATTACGAGGGAGCATAGGGTCGGACATACATACAGGTTAAACATATGACCCTCCTTTGGGTTTCGCCGCAGTCGGTTAAGAATGAATAGTGACTGAATTTTATTTCTAGTTTTAATAAAAAGGAGTTAGATCCCAATAGATTTAAATCTATTTTGACTTTTCTCTCTCTAATTTTATTCTAACTTTAATTGCAACTTAAATGAGCATCCATGCATTAATTGTGTGAAGTGCGGCGGCGACCTACTAGCGTTCAAGATAGGGAAATGTTTTAATGTTTATTTTACATATTTTGGATATCTGGTATCACAATATAAAAATTAATATATTTTCTAAACTGATAATTATTTTGATAAAAATAATAATTTAATAGTGATTTTATTCTAGGAATAAAAAACCCGAGAATCTTAAAAATAAGGAAAATTATTAGCTAGTAAAAGCTATTGTTTAAGCTAGTTTTATTTAGTTTAACAAAATACATCTAAAACATAAAACCTACCTACGAACCAACCTGATTTTTCTTCTTTTTTTGGAGCTTTCTTAATTTTAACATCTTGGAAGTATGTTGACATCCACCCTGGGTTATTTTTTTGTGAACAAGGCACTTTAGTTTTTTTGGGCACTTTCGTTGTATTCAACGTGCGGCGTGTAGTACGAGTGGTAGAGCGACGTGTTGTTGTCGTACGTTGTCGGCGAGTGGTCGTCGTAATGCGAGGGCGGGAAGTTTTGGGCGGTCGCCGAGTAGTAGTCACTCTCGATTTAATCGGTTTCTTCGTACTCGAAATTAATACCTGATCTGCGCTATCTGACAATAATGGTCGATTGTTCAAACTAACATATGTCCCTTGAGGAAACCGCGTAACAGGCGTCGCAGCCACAGTTGGGGGTGGTTTCGTTACTACCATGTTCGCATAACTTGAAATGTTAATTGTAGTTTTAATAACATTATTTTTTTCACCACTGTTCGTACTTTTCAATGCCACATTGAACTTTGAATTGGGAACTTTGAGCGTAACTTTGATTTTATTAGGTTTAACGGTGACTCGTCGCGACGGAAAGGACTTTTCTAAGGATTCCTCGTAATCATCCCACAGTGCAAGGTCGAGGGAGTCGGTAGCGTCTGACGGGCGTGAAGGCGGGCGGGTCGAATTTGCGAGCACCGCGCACGCCAGAAGCGCAAGCAGCGCCAGGCGACGCGCCATGTGGTGAGCGTGTTCGCATGGCGAGGTGCGCGCGCACTGTACTCTACTCACTAACGACTCGCCTGCGCCGGAGCGACCACCTTCCCTGCCACTATCATTATGCGATGATGTCGCTTTCAACGCTCGCGTTACCATGCTCCGGTAGGTCAACATGACTGTTCGAATTACATATCCAGCACTCCAACTAGCTATTACGTTTAATCTACCTCGTTAGTAATTCCTTTCGCCCTTAAGCATTACCTACTTAAGCTTGTCTTGAAAATTGCTTTCTAATTATATGCAAATGTTTTAGATAGGAGTAATAAAAAAATTATAGCCATTTAACTTTATAGGAATTTAAGTATGTCTATTTTTTATAAATGTCACATTACCGTTTATACTCTTTGAACTCTTTGAACTTTATGAGAATTATTTTCATAAATGGGCCCGCAACCTATTCCCGAGGCTTTACTGTTTTTTTTTTATTTGAGATACAATAGATATTAAACAAGTAGATCACAATAGATTCATAAATAAGAAATTCAATAATAATAAAAATACCCTTTCGTATATTTTTAACTGGAGGTATTTACCTCCGCTACATTCGCTTATAAGGTTTCTTTTGTGTTACGCTTCATTTTCGCGTATTATAAACCAATAGGTATTTGCTTCGTTATTTTGTAATAATAATATAATATTAGATATACTTTTTTGTAATAATAATATAATATTAGATATATAATGGTGGTCATATGAAAAGAAAAAATCATGTTCTAAGGATGTATAATTTTGAAGATGAACTATATATTATTATATTATTACTACCGATACACCCTCCCTTCTCTTGAGTACGTCCTTAAGTGCCTAACATCTTATTACTCCAGGTATAATCTATTCGTGTTTTTTTTATTTTATCCAAATCCGTCCAACCGTTTTAGCATAAAGGAGAATTTTTTTTAATCGATTTTCCAGTTTAAAAAAAAATAAGTAGTTAAAACTGGTCGTTTTTCGTAATTAAAAATATCTTTTATTTAATTTAATAATTAAAAATATCTCTAGTATCTTCTTCGAATCGTATTCTTCAAATATGCAAATCTATACTAATAATATATTAATATTATAAAGCTGAAGAGTTTGTTTGTTTGTTTGGTTGAACGCGCTAATCTCAGGAACTATTGGTTGGAATTGATTTTTTTTTTTTGTGTTGGATAGTCCATTTATCGAAGAAGGCTTTAGGCTAAACAACATCATGCTACGAACAATAGGAATGGAGCATAAATGAAAAATGTTGCAAAAACGGGAAAAATTATTCCTTTAGAGAGCTTCCGTTGCGTGCGCTTCGTAAACAGTTGAAGTTACGCAAATATCGTGTATGACAGAATTGTTCTTCTTTAAAAGTTCTTAAAAAAAAGTCCGCGACAGCATATATCTATCTATCTTTTAAGGTTGACTTAATATAGCCCTTTTTATGGTAATCAAATTTGTTCTAAAATAATAGATTACTTCCGAAGGTGTTTTTATAAACATGATATTCATCACAAGTATTTAATTTTAAACAAAATTGCCTTTGACATCATTTGATTTCTATGAATGTCTTACGAGATATCATAGTTTTAAAATATATGTACATATTTAACTTTACGCGGACTATGGGTGAGCGCGCTCTCAGCCCGATGCATGGCGAGGGCGGGGTGGTCGTGAGGGGGGAGGGCGCTGGCCGCCGCCGCCCGGTAGCTCTGCGAGAAAAGTCACTATTCCACGCGGACGAAGTCGCGGGCAAAAGCTAGTTAAATTATAAAAATATATATTTATATTACTTGTAATGAGCCCTTGCAATTGATTTTCTACGTTTATACTCGAAATTAAGCTCTGAAAAAAAATTTGGACATTGTTTATTCGCTTTTACTGATTTTGAGAAAGAGAAAGGAAACGAAAAAAAAATGGGTGCGTGTAACCTTTACGCGCGTTTGAAGTAAAACTTCTTTATTCTACTAGACTTCTTACTTCTATTAGACATATAAAGCATATTACAATCATACAGGTATTTATAGAATATTATACACGGAAAGAATATAATTTTATATATTTGTCAGACATAACAACCATGGCGACAATTAGTCATAATAGCTTTTATTTAAGTTATGCACATTGATTTTTATAAATAATAAGTTTAGTTTTTTTTATTACCAAGTCTAAAAGTTATTTTACATATATTACATCACTTCCTATATAATATATTCTATCTCATTCTCTCGTCAGCTTCATCCTATATATTTATGTCTTTGTCTCTTTCTCGTGTCGCATTTTCATTTCATCGAGTTTCAAATCATGATTCCAAAGAAGTTACACTTCAAAAAAAATACAAGTGATCTTATTATCTTTTTGTTTTTCCCTTTTGAATTATGCTATCCTAAAACTTATACAATAATATAAAAAAAAATATTATTGACAAGGCCAAAATTCTAAATAAAATAATTTTTGTGTGTTATGTATGAGCTTGCTAATGGTGAAATGAAAGTTTATAATTAAATAAAGTAAGTCTTTTTTACTGTTTTGTTTTGCGTCTTCTATGTAAAGTGCGGGTCATTTTAATTGATAGTCAGTTATTTAGTTAAAAAGTGGACTGTACAAAGGTAAGGTGTTGGTAATCATACTCGGTCATTGTTTAGGAGAGAAATGTATAAAAACAGTACTTCGATGCGTGAAATGTAGTTCATATTAAACGGTTCGTTTGCCAGCTTAGTAACTAAGGGATATTGATACTCTACAATAGTAGCGCAAGAAGCGTAACAACTCATTGCCTATATAATACCTATAATAGTTAATATTGGAACAATATGCTTAGTACATAATTTTTGCTTTCCTTTATTTTCTATAGAAAATGCTATGATATGAATGACTGAGTAACATAGGTTTTTATTTAAGTACTTTATTAAGTATTTAAAAAGACTTTGAAAATCCAGGTAGGTATTAATATTATATTTCTGAGTTTCACAATATCTATACAGATAAATAAAATTGGAGTGTCTGTTTATAATACTAAAATAACCGGTTTTTACTAAATGCATATGGATGTATACACGCTACATATACCAAAACAATTTTTTAAAATTTTTGTCTGTCTGTTTGTCTGTTTGTTCCGGCTAATCTCCGAAACAGCTGGACTGATTTTGACGGGACTTTCACTGGCAGATAGCTGATGCTATAGGGAGTAACCTAGGCTACTATAATTTTAGAAAAAGTATCAGGGTTCCGCAAAAAAATTAAAACCCATGAAATTGTGAACAAAATCCGCGTACGGCGTACGCATTCGAGCGAGGGTAAATCGCGATATAATTTAAATGAATATCTTAGGAGTAGCAAGCTACTATTTATGTATACCTAAACATAGCTAACCGTGAAAACGTACAAACGTACCGAGGGACTAACGCGAGCGAAGCGAGCGTGAGTCGCTGGTATTAAATATACGCTTAAAATGGCTCATCAAGTTTATATTTTATTATATATAGCTGTGGGTTTTAGTGAGTAGAAGTCTCACAGTACATATTGACGGTCGGCAAGGTCCCCATGATGGGTTTCCCCAGCCAAAACAAAAAAAAAGTTACATATGTTTTATCGATAAATAGGTATGTATAGGTAATATTTAGAATTTTATTTAAACAAGTAGTTAGACGTATATAAAAGATAAGGTACGATAATGTGGATAGAGATTGTGGACAGAGAGACTTCTTACTCAACAGTGTACCTACCTATCAATCTAATATTAGCCATACCTATTATTAACACCGACTCACCCTCGCTTTGCTCGGGTTCGTCCCTAGGTACGTTTTAACGGTTAGTATCGAAAAGATAGACTATAGCATATTATACCTTTTCTCAATAAACGGGTTATCTAATGCAAAAATAATTTTTCAAATCGGATTAGGACTTCCAGAGATTACCGCGTTCAAACAAACAAACTCTGCCTCTTTATAATATTAGTATAGATGTCGTACCTTTTTTATAATACAGTTACTAAATTTTGTTATGAGATAGGTTCTTGAGCTTTTAAAGTGATATCAATTTCCGTTAGATTACGTTTATTGAAAATTTACCTACTTACTCTTAAATATGCATCGCCGTAGGTTTTTATAATGACATTGTTGCGTGTAAAAATTTAATGATAACACAATGACTTCAGAATAGAAAACGTGAATAAAGTACATATGTACTTTGTAGATAGTAGATACTATTGTATTCATACATATTAAAATTATTAACATTTATCCTTAACAACTTTGTTTTATTTCGTATCGCTATTAAATGTGGCATTTGACTCGTATAGTTTCGTATATTACTAAGAGCTAAAGCTTTATAGGTCAGGTTTATAGAATACATTAGGGTTTACAACAACAGACAGGCCCGCAAAGAACAGACCAATTCATTTAAGAGGAGTTAACACCATAACATCGTTCTTATTTAATTTTTATTCTTATTAATACGAAACTAAGAAAAACTCCTTACGTAATAATCAATTTATCTGCACCACCTTTTTACCCGAATGCCGCGAAATCTAAAGGACGGTTATGTGTTTATTCTGTACGTATGTATATATTTACATAATATGTCTGATCTTATGTTCCCTCATAATTACTAAACGGCTTAAACGATTTTAATAATTTATAGCCATTGATCAAAAAAATACTAGATGTACAATCAGCGACAAAAAATATCCTCACCGAATGCGCGCTCATTTGAACATTTGAATGCGTTTTTTTTTTGTAAGAATAACTTTAAACATTGTATTTGAGCTTCAATTTACATTGTTATATATTTATTTCAACTAGAATAATTGCCTAAGCACAATTGGTGACAGTTTTGCCTGGGATCGTGTATCTATAGTCTGATTTTTAATTCGACGGAATTCTGACATTTCAGAAGTGTTGTCAACTTTGAAACATTGTCACTAAAAACGGTAAGCATTTTAGCAAAATAAACAACTAAATCTTTCTTGAATTTAAGGTTTCAATTAGAAAAACTAAATAAAACTATCTTTTCGGATTTTTTCGCGGATTTATTTTGATTTTTGTTTCCC
This sequence comes from Argynnis bischoffii washingtonia, assembly GCA_033884665.1. Taxonomy (NCBI): domain Eukaryota; kingdom Metazoa; phylum Arthropoda; class Insecta; order Lepidoptera; family Nymphalidae; genus Argynnis; species Argynnis bischoffii. The sequence continues at coordinate 9,391,432 of CM066616.1, read as the reverse complement.
GACGTTTCGATTGCTTTACAGCAATCATGGTCACGGGAGAGACTAAGGTGTCAGATGTCTCAAAAGTATTATATAGTTGTTACAGACAGCCTACCCACAATTAACAAAAATGAATTCAAAATATTGAAAATTGGCATCAAAGTACCTTACAATATTTGTTAATTTTAATCATTTTATAATTTTAATTTTATACTTGAAATAAGGAGTATTATTTATATAATTTTAGCTATTATCATTTCAATTTTTTAGAAAACTTATTATTGCATTATTGTTTAATAATCTATATTTTTAGTGTTACCATTATTATATTTATAAACATAAAGGTAGATAAAATATTAATTATTTAAGCCACATTATTGTTCTATATCTACTTTATAAAATTATTAATCAAGAAATAAAATTAATCAAGAATTACATTTACAAATGTAAAATATTAATTTGAAGTACTGTTATTTTGATCTACACAGTAAGAACTTACTACATCTAACTGTCTGTTATGTTTAATTTTATTATTAGATTTTATAATATTAATAACAGGATCCCACGTCGATGGTAGTACCCAGCCATCTTCCCTATTGAAATTTGGATGTTTTTTAATTTCTATGGCTTCCCGAATCATTCTAGGGCGATATCGATTTTCTTTCGCGAGGATTTGGGGTCTATCGAAGCGAATATAATGGCTTGGGCGATCCTGACTATGTTTGCAGACAGATTACGGCGGTGCTTCACATCAGCTATGTGTTCTTTGACCCGAGTTCTTATGGATCGCTTTGTTTGTCCAATGTAAGAGAGTCCACAATCACAATCAAGTTTGTAAACTCCTGCATCTTGTAGAGGGATGTGGCACTTGACAGGTGGTAAGAATTGACTAATTTTCTTTGGCGGCTTGAAATAAGTTTTAATTGAAGCTCGCTTTAGGATGTAGCCAATCTTGTCAGTGACTCCTCTCATGTAAGGTAGGACTGCAGGGACGCGCTCGACTGTGGCTGGTTTCACTCGGTCCCTGTGACGTAGGCGCGGCACTTGCAGCTTGTTGTCTCGCAGAACTTGCTTGACATGTTGCAGCTCTCCGGCCAGGTGTTGCTCGTCACAGATCCCTTGTGCTCTCTGAAACAAAGATTTTCCCACGGTAGCTAACTGTGAAGGGTGGTGGTGAGATTCACCATTCAAGTACCTATCTGTATGGGTCTTCTTTCGATACACAGTATGACTCAAGGTGTTATCTGGGTTACGTTTAACTAATACATCTAAGAAAGCTAAAGAATTATTAGACTCCAGTTCCATTGTAAACTGTATTTTAGGGTTTATGGAGTTAAGATGTTTTAAGAATACAGATATTTTGTCAGATGGTAATATTGTGAATGTGTCATCTACGTACCGCTTGTAGAAACGAGGGGTCACAGGTGATGTGTTTAGAGCAGTCTCCTCGAAGGCCTCCATGAAGATGTCAGCTACAACGGGGGAGACAGGCGAACCCATGGCCACTCCATCCACTTGCTTGTAGAATTCATCACGAAATCCCAAACCCAAATCCTCGCGAAAGAAAATCGATATCGCCCTAGAATGATTCGGGAAGCCATAAAAATTAAAAAACATCCAAATTTCAATAGGGAAGATGGCTGGGTACTACCATCGTCGTGGGATCCTGTTATTAATATTATAAAATCTAATAATAAAATTAAACATAACAGACAGTTAGATGTAGTAAGTTCTTACTGTGTAGATCAAAATAACAGTACTTCAAATTAATATTTTACATTTGTAAATGTAATTCTTGATTAATTTTATTTCTTGATTAATAATTTTATAAAGTAGATATAGAACAATAATGTGGCTTAAATAATTAATATTTTATCTACCTTTATGTTTATAAATATAATAATGGTAACACTAAAAATATAGATTATTAAACAATAATGCAATAATAAGTTTTCTAAAAAATTGAAATGATAATAGCTAAAATTATATAAATAATACTCCTTATTTCAAGTATAAAATTAAAATTATAAAATGATTAAAATTAACAAATATTGTAAGGTACTTTGATGCCAATTTTCAATATTTTGAATTCATTTTTGTTAATTGTGGGTAGGCTGTCTGTAACAACTATATAATACTTTTGAGACATCTGACACCTTAGTCTCTCCCGTGACCATGATTGCTGTAAAGCAATCGAAACGTCGGGAAACAAAAATCAAAATAAATCCGCGAAAAAATCCGAAAAGATAGTTTTATTTAAATGTCTAATATTCGCGTAAACCTAAGAAAGTATTATTAGAAAAACTAAGACTTAAAAGAACATTGATAACTCTAAAATGTTAATTATTATTTCATTATCATATTATTAAAGTTACAATAATTATTAAGGAAAATATTTTTCTATTACAGGAATCCCTGTCCAATAATCCATAGGTTGCAAGCCTTTTTTAGAAAAACCCATTTGTTTATAAAATATTTGCTTCTTGTAAGAGCTTACTATTATAGAAGAGGATAAAATGTGCCCTCTTAATGATCTGATGGATAGTGTGTGTGATTCTTTTATAATCCAAGTGATTGATGACGACGACAATGATGATATAAGTGATAATGATTTATAAATTTTCATTTAAGAAATATTTTGTTTTACTGTGTTTTTTTCATTTAACCATTTACATTATAGTTAGTGTGCATTGAATGCACAAAACAAAGACTATTTACAATGTCATACGTATAGTTTACTTAATCTAATTCTGTTTCATATTTTTTGTTATTTCATATTAAAAAAATTCAAAGCAAAAAAGGTTTATAATATCTGAATTGTCAAAGAATGACAGCTGTCATATTTCCGTGGAATTAAAAATTAGTAGTCTTAATTTAGTTAGTACTTTTTTGATCGATGTTTATGGCTCATTACTCGTTAGATGCATCTTGATGACGCGATTGTTATCCGCTATAGCAAGCTTTGTTAACTTGTTCTCTTCGTTTTAGTTCGCTTTTTACACAGTCGGGGTTTTTTTATACTAATATTTTTTTGTACTCTCCATTATGCAGCCTCATAATGTGATGGACACATTACCACAGCTGTTGTGTTAAGAGATAGTTTGTAATAAAAGAAAATTGCACTTAAAAGCTTTGTAAAAGCGTAATTACATATATACATAAAACAATACCTATATTCATAAAGTAATTTTAAAGTTCTAGCATTTGTATTGTAAAATTTTAAATTATTATGTGTGATTAAAATTGTACGATGGTGATGTCCATTAACTCCCATTAACGAAAAACAAAATTTCTTATAACTGTGACAGCGTCTGCTTTTGGTAAGTATTTGGTTGGTATTTTTAAAAGTTTTTTTTTTATTATATTGAGAGTATTGATATCTTTCACAACGAGGCCTTTCGTTTATTATATGTAACACGTTTAAAGATTTAATTTTTGCCCCAGCCTCCAGAATCAGAACTCTGTATATTAGACAATAAATCAACATTTATCTCTCCAGTAGAATTACGAGGCCATTCTTAAAAAAAATCTGCATACCTATTTAATAAATAATTACATTTTTAACGGTTAAAGCCGCTAAATAACTAAACTAATCTCGGAGTTTGTGCGGTCATAGTTTATTATTCCACAAAACAAATGACAATCAAACACGTATAAAATAACAATTACTTACAAAATTATTTTTTTTTTTTTTTTTTTTTTTAAAATTAATAAGAGGCAGTGGTAGCCCAGTGGTAACGCGTTCGCTTGGATAACCGAGTGAAGCGGGTTCAAATCCCGGGTCTCGCACCTCTGATATTTTCATGTGCGAATCATTTTCTAACATGATTACCACTTGCCTTACGGTGAAGGAAAACATCGTGAGGAAACCTGCATGTCTGAGAGAACCTAGCAAGTTTTCGAAAGACATGTGAAGTCCGCCAATCCGCATTTGGCCAGCGTGGTGGACTATGGCCTGATTCCCCTCGTATAGAAGGGAGGCCCGTGCCCAGCAGTGGGACGTTAAAAAGGGCTGAATACAAATACAATACAAAATTAATACACAGGCTTGCATTTTTCTAGATGCAGACACAGCATGCATATATGTACAAACAAAACTTAATATTACAAAAACGAGATTTAACCTACGGTAACAATGAGGAACAGCTTTTATTTACTAACAATAACCAAGAAACTAAAAAAATATGAATTACTAACAACAGCTATTAAATTAAACACTTTGCTTTCATTTTTTACGTAGAGAGGCTATAGAGGTATCATTAAAAATATCTAATTTAAAGCGAATAGCATCGTACGCTGAACACATGCGGAATAAGGGCGAGTGGCTTTTTACATTAGTTCTCGTGTTGGGAAGACATAATGTCTTACGATTTTGTAGACGACTATTAGGACGTGGTATAGCAAAAGTTCAGTCGTTGCAAGAGATCAGATGTTAGCTTGTACAAAAAAATTATATCAAGTATTTTCCTACGTGTAGAAAAGAAATAGGTAATTTTGTAATGACGTAGTCTTTGTATATAAGAATTTAATTCATGGCATTTAATTGTTTAGTAAATAATGTTAATGTTTGTAAATCTTTTAATGTAAAAATTTAGCAAATGCAAATCCAACTCGCGCCTTATAGGTTCCGTATAACAAAATACTGTGTTGTTTTTTTATTTACGTGTTTTGTTAGGTTATTACTAAATAGCGGGCAAAATGTTTACCTATTCTGGTAGGGTTGGCACAGGAACATAAAATTAAATAAACAAAACGTTTATCAGCTTTTTATGAACAAACAACTATGATATAATTTCTTTTTTACAAATTACTTACTCTAAATACTATTACTTTTTTTGTAATTTTTATTTTTCAATAATTTCTTTGTTTAATCGAACGGTAAATTCTAAATCCAACCAATATTTTTTTTAAATAATCCAATGGAAAGCAATCACATTGCATATCAAATCTACATTCTTGCACACGCATTAAAACACTTTTAAACCGTAAAACGATAACAAACACTTCGCGCAGCATCCAGCAGCGACGACTCAACCCTGAGTTTGAGGCTTGAGCACACGCCGATCCAGTATAAACTGGTTTTTCTCCGTACGCGACGAAGACGCCAGTGCTCAAGCACACGGGCGCCTCAAGCTTGTAGTAGTGTACCTGTGATAGCGCGGTTGTACGAAGCTTTGTCTATGTTCCTTTTCTTTACTCATGTGGTGTCAGTTAACAATTAATTTCTTAGAAATTATCCAGCAGGTGAGGACGCAATAAAATGCTTACGACTTTAATCGTATTAGCCGAGCCATATGAAATAATAATAAGCATTTGCTTAGAATTATTTACTTATTTACCTTAATTATGTACTTCTGAAACTCTCCCTTTCCTTTGAAAATTGTTTCGGAAAATATTACTAACTATCGCTAACCCATCACTGTTTCGCGACAAATTAACATTAAGAAAAGTTAGTATTATGTATCTTAAATAATCAGCTAAATATTAAATAAGGGGCCGTTCATAAAATACGTCACGCTAAAATCAGCTTTTTTTACCCCCTCCCTCCCTATTGTCACGCTGTGTCACACTTTTTCTGTGTACTTTGAGAGCTTAACGCCCAATTATCTATGTATCGTATTCAGCCCTTATTAACGTCCCACTGCTGGGCACGGGCCTCCCTTTAATACGAGGGGAATCAGACCATAGTCCACCACGCTGGCCAAGTGCGGATTGGCTTACCTATACATATAATAAAATTCTAACTAAGCCGAATCTGTACCTTAAATATTTTTTTTTTGGAAAATCATATTAAAATAGACGTTATTATCGCTACAGAGGCCGAATCTATAGTTTTTATAAATTTTTGTCTGTCTGTCTGTGACCGCATCACGTAAAAACCACTGAACAAATTTTGATGAAATTTGATAATACTTTTTATCGCGGCAAAATATCTAATCTCTGAGCTAAACGTTAAAACGTAACTTATAAATTGGAATATTACCGAATTTATAATGAATGGATAAAAAGTGTTCAATCTAATATCTAAGTATTAAGAATACATTTAATATTTTCTCGGAAGTCAAAAAACGAAGAGATAAGTCTCTGTGCAGTATAAAATACTTAGAAGAATGAGTGTTTGGCCTGATTATATCTTTTTTAACACGCTATACACGGTACTAGAACCTACTACTAGTAGCCACTAGCCGTGGTGGGGCTTTGGCTTATTTCATACGTTTTTACAAGTTCTCCACATTACAGTTAAGTATTTATTTTAGTTTATTAAAACTATAATAATTAAACACTTTATTTTACTTGCCTTATCGTCAACATATGTGCATTGTACATAGCAAGCAAGCACAGATTATAAATAGACAATAAATAACAATATATACTACATATACACATGTATACTAAGATATGAATTTTTACATTAATTCTTTCTTACAGTACAAATTGCAATAAAATATAATTCAAATAAAATTAATCAATCGTCTTCATCCTCTATTGAATTTTTATAAATTCAAAGTTTCAAGGTAAGATTCTATTTGTTTTAAATGCTTTCTTGTTTTGGTCTACTTGCTAGGTAGGTAGTAACACAAAATGTTTTATAAAATGATCTACCGTAAAAAATATTTTGATAATAATAACTGTATAGTGAACCATGGACGCGTGAAAATTCACAATAAAGAACTCTATAACATCAAGTACAGATGTACATATACATATATGAGTGTAAAATATAATAATATAAACTATACTATACAATATTATAAAGAGGTAAAGTTTGTGAGTTTGTGAATTTGTGAGGTTGTAGGAGGTAATCTCTGGATCTGCAGACGGGTGTCCACTACGGTGGACCAGATGGGGCCTCTCGTTAGTGGCTGCATCTGACGGCGTTGCGGCCACTGACGGGGGGGTGGTGGTGGGTGCCCTGACCGTGGGCCGTCGAACGCGGTTGGGGTGCCATGAGGATGGGGCCGCTTGCGGCGATTGGGGGTGTGGACCCACTTCGGTGGGTGGTATGGGTGCCACATTTTGTGGTGGATTTGGGGCCTCTCTCTTGTCGTGGCTGCATCTGACGGCGTTGCGGCCACTGGTTGCGGGGTTGCTTGGCCGATCCTGCGATCGGACGGGAGGGAGGCGGACGCGGTGGGGCTGCAGGGGAAGAGGCGTGTCGGTGTTTCGTTGCCGCTCTCCCTGTCCTCTGCAGCCGAGGTAGTGTTGCCCACTTCGGTGGGCGGTGAGGTTTGGTGGGGCTGCTCCGGGTACTTCTCTGTTTAGCAGAGTGGACTGTGGAGCAGCCTCATTGGTTTGGTGGCCGTCAGGCCTACCGCCGGGGCGTCGCGGTAGTTATGCGTAAGCGATCCCGCGGCGTCCCACTAAGGCGGAGGGGAGGGGAAAGTTGGGGTTTAGTGGGTAGTACCGGCTCTTCTAGCCGGTGAGCCCCACATAACCACCTGGGGTATAGGTGGTATGCGTAAATGCATTCCCCAACTATAAAAAAAAAAAAAAAAAAGGTAATCTCTGGATCTACTGAATCGATTTAGATGAAATTTGGTAAGAAGATAGTTTGAGACCCTGGGAAGGACAAAGAATACTTTTTATCCCGGAAATCATCCCTTAAGGGTGTGAAAATGGGGATGAAAGTTTCTATTGGGAAACAAGCTAGGGATGAACCCCGAGCGAAGCGAGGGTGAGTCGCTAGTATGTAATAATATTCAACGTCATATTTCATCGCTTTACTGCATCAATCAGTACTTTTTTGATCGATGCTTTAGGGCTTAGGTATTTGTTCAAACGAAGAATACTTTGTACTTTACAATGAAGATTTTTATTTCTACTTTAAAAACAAAGCTTTATTTCTAAGTTTTATATACATAGATATGATATAGATGAAATACATTTTTTTTTGGTTTTAATAAGGTAAGATATGTATTTGATATTAATACAATTGACATTCAAAAGTCAATAATTTTGTAAACTCTTTTGGTAAATCGCTCGTTTAGACAAATATCGGACTGAGACGACGATTTGTACTTAAATACAGATAATATTATTAGGTACCTACTATTAAATTTTTTACTGCAAATGTTAAATGCATATATCGGCTATATTATTTGATAAATTAATATCGCCGATGCCGATATATTAGAAAAATAAAAATATTGCTGATATCTTATTACATTCCTAGTTAATCTTTTTTTTTTACTTGGGAAATACATTTAGGCATACCACCTGTATACATACAGGTGGTTATATGGTACTCACCAGCAAAGCCAATACTACCCAAATTACGTTGCAGGATCGATTATGCACATTCAAGACGTTCCGACAGCAGGTCTGACGAAGAACCCGAATAGCACACCGCCCACCGTGGTGGGCCGCCTCTCAGTGCATTTCTTGGCTTCACGCCTGGCTCGGCTGGATTACCGGACGTTAATGAGAACACCCGTACGGGGGTACGGGTGTTCTCATTAGCGTCCCCATCCCCCTCCCCCTCCTATATATTTCCTACTACCTACGTCAAATTAATACATTCTTAGATTTAAGTACGCGAATATTTGACATTTTAAATAAAACTCTCTTTTCGGATTATTTTGCGGATTTATTTTGATTTTTGGTTGCCGACGTTTCAACTGCTTTACAGCAATCATGGTCACGGGAAAGACTAAGTTTTTAGACGTCTTAAAGGCGTTATATAGGTACTATGTCACGCCTTTAAGACGTCTATATTATATTATATTATTGTATTGTACTGTATTCAGCCCTTTTTAACGTCCCACTGCTGGGCACGGGCCTCCCTTCAATACCAGGGGAATCAGGCCATAGTCCACCACGCTGGCCAAGTGCGGATTAGCGGACTTCACATGTCTTTCGAAAACTTGCTAGGTGTTCTCAGACATGCAGGTTCCCTACGATGTTTTCCTTCACCGTAAGGCAAGTTTTAATTATGTTAGAAATGATTCGCACATGAAAATATCATAGGTGCGAGACCCGGGATTTGAACCCGCTTCACTCGGTTTCCCAAGCGAGCGCGTTACCACTGGGCTACTACTGCCTTTCTATATATATATATATATATATATATATATATATATATATATAATAGCAATCTAAATTAATATCATAAATTACTTTAAAAACAATTATTTAAGCCTTTACTTAGTAAAAATATTTAAAGTTGTTTATTTAAGATTAATGATTTGAAGAGTAGAGGCGAATTTTGTAACTTTTAATAAGAAAGTAGAAAAAGTGAAAAATAAAAGTAACAGTTTATAATGTACCTACTCGAACTTTCCTGTTTAGAAAGCGATGTCTTTGTTACTGTACAAATATACCTAACTAAACAAAAAAAAACATTTATCATTGCAACAGATGGCTCATCATTATCATTAGCAGTTTTAGAGATTAAAACGTAAGCATGTTTTTATAAATTTAAAATATAGCAAATAATACAAAATACCTAAATACATTTTAAGGATATTTAGCAGATACTAAAGGAGTAAAGGACTAAAGTAATCCAACTTTTTTATTCAATTAATAAATTTTATGTTAATAAACAGACCAAATAATAAACAGACCGAAAACATATACTAGATTGCATAAAAATAAAATGTAATATAACATGATCATAGAAATTGTAGCTGGAAATTAATTTACATAATTTGCTCAAGTATAGAACGTTATTCTCTGGGAAAAAACTTAAAAAAATAAAATAAAAACCGACTTCTAGGCACTGAAAAGTAAAAAATATGGTTTTCATTTAGAATAGATACTTAATCAGACTTTTTCGAAGTCGGTGTGCTTTGATTTGTATTAGCTGACTGAATTTAAGTGACGAAAAATTATATGTACTGCAAAAGTAACTTTGTAATCGCATATATCTCATATGTATTTATATAGAATTACAAAGAAAACGAGACTGGAATTGCGGGATGTTTTAGTTTTTCCTTACATTATAGACTAAACAATAATTGTGTTCAAAATTTGAAGCTCGTGTGTCTGCTAGAAGTACCTTAGAATTTTGATGATCGGTGAGTGAGTGAGGAAATTAAAGAACTTTGACCTGCAATTATTAGTCTTAAACTGTAGGTTCAAATTGAATGTAATTTGAGAATAAACCTTTTATTTCCTCTTGGTCATTGAAAATTCAGGCTTTTAGCTTTATCCACAACGAAGTTACAGGGGGGTCAAAAATGTCCTGAATGGCTTCGAGAAAAGGATGTTACTACAGCTGTGCCCTTTTTTACTCAACTCGGCGGGGACACTACCGTGCCCCCAGATACTTTAAAAAAAATTACTCTAAATATTTTTGCTATTTTGCAGTAATTTTTTTTTATTTGTAATTGTCATAGAAAAATACAAACTTCATAAAATTTATTTATAAATAATAAACCTAATGGTTAAAATATTTTATACAATACATATATGTAAATCAAATCTTAATAATTTAAACGATTAAGTATGCGAATATATTTCATTAGTGTTGGTTCTTTTTACCCGACTGCAGCGAAGCTCAAAGGAGCGTTATGTGTTTGACCTGTATGTGTGTAAATTGTACATATTATGTACGTATGTATATCCAATTCTATGTTCTCTCGTAATTACTAAGCGGCTTAATTGATTTGAAATTATTACGTAAAACGCTACTTATTAAGTAAAATGTCAAAATGTTCTTCTTGGTGCGGCTCGGTAAAGTTTACTTATAAGTAGATTACGTCATCTGTTTACTTTGAACGACCTTAAGATAAAATAAACTATTTCAATCTTGTTTCGACTTATAAAAAGTGTAGTTGAATAAACAAGGATAATAAAGCACCACAGACGAGTATATAAAATATAAATTTACAAAGTAAATATAAGTTTGTAAGGCTTGTGTGGTGAAAAAATTATATGGGGAGGTGAGTTCCTTTTGTTTATTAATGTGAAATAATGTAGTTTTTATGAAATAAAAAAACAAAAATTTGAAATAATGCTTCTATTTTTAAGTTATAAAGATTTTTAGGTAGATTTTTGAGTAAAATCGGCTTCCCTGACTTTGAGGTTGATTTACTTATATATTGTAAGGCAAAATTAGCATAAACCATTTAAATGTGTTAGGTTATTTCATAACGATTCCAACGACATAAGTTATCAACAGCTCCAATACATAACTTTAAAGATAATCTCATTTTAAATCACGATGACCGATTTTTTTTGCGTGTGTGTCTTTTGCGTTATCTACAAGTGGGTAATACGTAATTATCTGCTTATACGTCGAGCGTAATTGTTAAAAATTTTAATATCGGATTTTAGGCCCCAATTTATGTCTAGAAAAAAAAATTTCTTCCAAAGCTATCGAGTTGGGTTTCAAAATGAAGGTTTTAAGAAGCAATTACTAAAATACATTAGTTAGGTGGCCAGTTGTTACTTTAAATGTATTTTATTGAATATACCTACCTACCTACCTACAATAAAGAATACGAGACTTGGAAAGCAAAGTCATCTGCAAAGTCGCTAGCAACAACTGGTTTATAATACAAACGTATGTTTTTTATAAAATAAAAAAACCTTCAGACAGTGGCGCGTTTTATATTTAACTAACGATCGGCCATGCCTTCGCTATTAATTATTTTAATTTAAAACTCGGATAAAAAATATTTTTCATACAAACGTTACCTATGTCATTTTGTATATACATAAATAAACTATAACAAAACTAAATTTAAGTGAAAATATCTAAAAAAATTGATATAGTATGCTATATCAATATGTATAATAATAAACTATTTAGCATTGTAGCTTTGTTGACTTCAGCAATGCATTTAACACAGTTGACTTTTATCTTCTGTTAGTTGTTCTTGAATCAATTAATGTATCAAGCGACGCCGTCAGATGGTTTAGCAGTTACCTGTACGGTCGTCAGCAGTGTGTCCATGTTAACAATAAATCCTCCTCCTATTTTCCTCTTTGTGCCGGAGTTCCACAAGGTAGCGTCCTTTTTCTTCTTTTGCTCTCAATATTTATTAACAGATTTTCCACACTTCTTTCACGTCCCTATCACCTCTACGCTGATGACCTACAGATCTATGCTGCGGGTACCTCCAGTGATAATAATACTATTGAACGGCTTAACAGTGATATACAACATTCGTTCTTGGAGAACGTCGTATGGACTCTACGTTAACCCTACTAAGTCACAAGTCATTGTTATAGGAAGCCAATACTTGACCAACAAGATCGACCTCAATATCTTATCCTCTGTTAGGTTTGGCAATTATGACCTAGCATATAGAAACTCCGTCAGAAATCTTAGACTGTCTTTCAACAACTCCTTCTACTGGACTCTGCAAATTTTAGAGGTAAGCAAAAAAATGTTTGCTACCATGAGTTGCTTAAGGAGATTGAAAGATCTGTTGCCCAATAAAAACCAAAACTGCATGGGCTCACTACTGCTACCAATTTTAGACTCTGCTGATTGCTGTTATCTTGATGTTTCAGAGAATTTTAGACTCTGCTGATTGCTGTTATCTTGATGTTTCAGAGGAACAGCATAACAAACTCGAACGCTTGCGGAATATGTGCATCAGATTTATATTTAGTTTTAAATTCGTCCACTTCTTCGAATACCGTATACCTACAACTAGTGGCTTTCAATCAGACAGCGGCGCAATTTGCACGTTCTCTCCCTCATTTTCTCCATCCTCTAAGCATGAATGAAATAAACTTTAATGAATTAATGAATGAAATAAACTTTATTCAATTAGACTTATTACAAGTACTTTTGAATCGTCAATTTAATGTAAGCGTCAGTGTAGTCTGTGGGGAAGCTACCACCGGCTCAGAAAGCAGTTCTGCTAAGAAGAACCGGCAAGAAACCCAACAGTTGCCCTTTTAAATATTGAAGTTACATTTATTTTATTAATATAACAATATAGATAGTCCGCATACGAGTCAATAATACTCAACTCCACACCTTTTCATCAACTCTACTCAATCCACTTCATCAACTCTATATATATATATATATATATATATATATATATATATATATATATATATATATATATATATATATGTATGTGTTTTTTTTTCAAAATCAACAGGTTTGATTCCTGGCTAGAAAAATTGATTTTTCAAAAATCCAATGATGCAGTTTTAGTTTTCATGAAAATCGGGCCCGAGACTCTTTTGAGTACTTTTCGCTATTCCTCATAGTTTTTGATTTAGCCATGCACGCCCACTTGAAAAATTCACCCTATATATATATATATATATATAAATATATATATACATACGAGCGACTCACGCTCGCTTCGCTCGCGTTCGTCCCTAGGTACGTTTTCACGGTTAGCTATGTTTATACATTAATAGTAGCTTGCTACTTCTAAGATATTCATTTAAATTATACAGCGATTTACGTTACGTACGTATGTTATTGCGTACGCCGTACGTGGATTTTGTTTACAATTTCATGGATTTTAATTGTTTTTCGCGGAACCCTGATTCTTTTCTAAAATAAAAGTAGCCTAAGTTACTCCTTATAACAACAGCTATCTGCCAGTGAAAGTCCCATTAAAATCGGTCCAGCCGTTTCGGAGATTAGACGGAACAAACAGACAGACAGACAAAAATTGTAAAAAAATGTTGTTTTGGTATGTGTACCGTGTATACATCCATATGCATTTAGTAAAAAGCGGTTATTTTAATATTACAAACAGACACTCCAATTTTATTTATCTTTATCGATATACATATAGGTATGTATTTATTAAATTGCTTAATACAATAAGACCGCCTTTGCATGCCTTTTGTTATCTTTCTTTTTCTTATCATCTTATTTTCTATCTTTGTGTATACAATAAAGTATTTATAAATAAATAAAAATTTAATAAATTGTACCAGGTGTGTACTTTATTCAAATACTAGCGACTCACGCTCGCTTTGCTCGCGTTCGTCCCTAGTTCCGCAGCGCATGCGACGAAAGACGTTTTAGGGCACTTTTTTTACACCTTGGGATACGTTACTTAAGTTTTAGTGAAGATCCCTAATCTTTTCTAGCAATAAATATAGCCTATGTCACTCAGGGTGAATGTAGCTTTCCAATGGTGAAAGAATTTTCGAAATCGGCACAGGAGTTTTTGAGTTTATTCATTACAAACATATACACAAAAATACAAACCTTTCTTCCTTATAATATTAGTATAGACTAGTTTTTAATTCTTATAGTACGTAAGTACGATAAAAAGCCGCATTTTTGTTATTTGTGTTAGCTGAAGCCACCGGCTTTCCTTGTATTTTTTGACGTTAACTAAAATGACTTTATATTAGAGCCGAGACAACAACTGATATATTTGTTCTCATTTAAAAGTATTATTTATGTGTAGCCGTAGGGAGATACTCTTCTTGAATGATGAGCGATTCATCGTTCATCATTCACTATATTTTCTGTTTGAATACAATCACCTGCAATAGGTACTTTAGACATAATTAAGAGGCCTATTAAATTTTGACTGCGATTTTTCAATCTAATGCCCATTTTTGACGTTCTTATTCAGAGAAACTGAAACTCTTCGACAATTTAGACTTATTGTATGGTGGAGAATAATTATTAATATAGTTCATAGCGGCCTCGCTATTCGCAAATTTTCATTATTAATTGAAATAAAACCAAAATTCTGAAGCAAATTTTTAATAAAATGCGCAACGACACTTTTTCAAGCTCGTGAATTGAAATACTATACTAAACAAACGATATGAAAAATATATAATAATATCTCGTATATAGTGGTTGAGTTAATAGCGGCCTCGGAATTTGAAAATATGTATTGGATTTCTACAAAAAAATCCTTTTTAAAATCTTAGAAAATACTAAAACCGTTCAAAATTAGCTGTAAATATGTCCTTACAGCATTAATATTATTAAGTAAAAATTTATATCAGAATATATATCAGTTCAAAAGAAACGTAATAACATACTTTTTTTTAAGTAATTTATTATAAAACTTTACATAGAAGTAATTAAAACTGCAGAAAATGCTAGAAACAGCGATGCGTCGGTCGCTCGAACTCGATACCATAGAACTCAGTACATTTTGTGATAGGCCTCTTAAGAAAAAAATCTACATTAAAATAATAACTCACATGTCTGAATAATAAGATTAAGCCTTGAATAGAAAAACAAAAAGGTTACCAGGTAAACAAATGACTGCTGTCCACAATAAGCAATAAAGATTTCATATTTCATTATTTTAAGTATCCATTGACCACTAAACACCAATAATTACCTTGTCCTATTTATCATTATTTGTCATAAATTTCTCTTCTACCTAATACAATATTGACATAAAAGTACTTGTTTAATGATCTCAGGTACACAATATAAACAGCACCGTTAGATTTCCATAAATTTTAATAAACGTTATTATAAGCTTTCCTAAGCTAAGGTCGTGCTTACAAATAATAAAGGTTTTACAGCCACTACTGGTGGCTCTATCATTTCTATACCTAGATATATTAAAACCTAATGCTAATTCTTCACACAATAGTTAAATGTGTCAAATAAAACATAAAGAAAAGGACGCATGAAATAAATATAGTAAGAATATTATATTTTGCATGAAAAATGAAGACTGGCGTAATAGCTAATGTAATTTAGTATAATCAGCCGAATCGCTGCACATGCCTGTTTCGCCACAGGGCCAAAGTCATCGAGTTTCCGAGGGAGTGGCAAAGCGAGCGGTTGTGTAACTTGCCTATGTTCTACCTCGTCCGCTCTAATAACCTAGCTACTTTGCACTCGCCTGCGCTTGACAAGTCGGGGCCAAGAGAGTTCACTGGCACTCGAAGACTCTAGCCGACGGGGTCATTGCCGCACAACTGGTAAGGTTCCATCCGTTATATCGCTTAATATGAGTGAGTACTACGCATCTTTTCCCGCCTTGTTCCCAATAACGGATTACTTAGAATAGAGGGGAAGACGTTTATGCTCTAATTACTGCTACTATTCATACTTTTTAAAGTTTTTGACGTAATTGCTTAGTTTTCATTTTATTTATTCAATCTTAAAATTTTTGCATGGAAATGAATTTATAATGATTACCATGTTAATTAAATTTATTGAGCCTATGCTGTCTGACCGTCCGTCCGTATGTTCTAATTTAAAGGCCGTTCATTTCATTGTAATAGTTGGTTACAAATTGGGTGTTATATTGGTGGCTTTTTAACTATCAATTAAAAAGAGTAAAAAAATAGAATAAATAAAATTAAAAAGCATAAAGAAATTAATAGAGAACCTCATTTAAAAACATGTACTTATACTTTTGCGTTATCACAAAACCGGTAATTAGTACATATTATAAGCGTCTACTTACTTTCTTCAACGAATAAGTTACATTTCATAGATGATTAGTATATTATAATAGTCATTAATATACATTATTTAGAAGAAAATATGAATTATAAAAAACCTTCTTCTAAAACATTCTTTTAAAAGAAATAGTATGAATTGTATATACATATCTTGAAAGAGATATAGCATTATATTAACTTATTAAAATTATTTTTCTTCATTAAAATTAAAATCAGACAGCAATGATAAGGATGGTCCACCCTAGGGACGAACCCGAGCGGAGCGAGATGAGTCGCTAGTACATATTTAAATTTCGAATATTATAAAAACGAAGATAATTAAATACTAACGCTGAGTAATACTTAAACATTATGTTTCGCTATACAATAATAATTAAATTAAGAATAAACCGATAACAATCAGATGTACATCTAATGAAATATATTTTATTTTATAAGAATTTATAATAACTAAGATATTACAGTATATAAATGAAAAACAAAAAACTAATAAATATTCAGCACAGCGGTTATTTCCGGTGTCTAGTTTAATGTATTTTATACATACCTCAATTACCTGCTTAAAATGTATTTATTTTTTAAATTCCTATTGCGATGTGATAATTTTAAACTTACCTGTAAACAAATATAATTTATTAAATAAATTAATATAATATTGAATAAAGAATGTTTCAATCCTAATTGTAAAAGTAAAATAATAGTATTAATTTCCATGATTTTTGTGACCCGTCACTCTATAATTTTTATTCATCAAGTGTATTTTTTGTAAAATTCTTCGCTAATTACAAAACTTAGTTTTTCGTGAGATACATAAGTAATTGTTAAGATTAAGGCTCTGCATAATAACAGTTAAACTATTTACTAAAATTCCAAATCACCTAAAAATAATTATTTTTCCATAAGGATAAAGTTTTTTTTTTATAAAGACGTATTCTTTCTTTAAATAAAAAATTGTTTCACAATTAATGTCGGACATATCGCGTAACATACTGTGGGTATGTTACTCGATATCTAATATAAAAAACATACGCCCGAATACAGTACCTCCTCCTTTTTGAAGTAGGTCAAAAAGCAAGGTTAAAATTACATAAAGCTATATACTATATACTATAGTATGTACATCAAGTTGGGACTCACCATTTAATGTTTCTTCGTTCGTTAAAGAAATCTAAGAAAACTTTTAAAATCTCATAGTTGCACACTACAACTACCTATATGAAGTGCTAATGTGCTATGTCATGACATTGGAGTTTTCTTTTAAAAAATAAAGTACCAAAATTGCTGTAAAATATTTATTTCTCTCATGTCTTCATCATTCCAAATGAACATTGACTGACGTGCATTGACTACGTGACTTGACCACAACTGGCCCACTTTAAGACATTATAAAAGAATGATATATTCTAAATCTTATAATTTAAAAACACTGAGTTCATTAATATATGTGATAAATCACGTAAGTACTTACTTGTCAAGTCTGAAATTGTGTAAAAAAACCATAAGCAATTAACATAATATTTAACAAATGGGTTCATTAGCGTAATGTTTTGAAGTATAGATATATATATAGATAAGAACAAAATACATACGTAGGTATATAGTACTAATAATACTTTTTTCTTTTGTTCTTCATCCATTTTTTCTCATCTTTTTTGTTTGTTTTTTAGTTTTTAGTTTTTGGTCAATTGGACATTTTTAGTTTTATTTAACAATTTATTATCCTAAATTATATTTAAGCATATAAGTTGTGTATATTTTTGTAATTGCCTCTTAAAAACCTGTATTTTGATACCCCACTCAATTGATTCGAACGAAATATTTTTTTCAATACACACAAATTGGCGCCTAGGATCCGCCATTTAGATTCTCAATGATATTTATATATCCTATGACACTCGCGTTATCAAGACGAAACGTATAAATTATCAAAATCGGTTTAGCCGTTTAGTAACATAACGACGGAACATAGGGTTGGACATACAAACATACATCTCATTAAAATAATTAAAAAAACTACAAGTAGTACGAAAACAAATGTGTATATACTAAAGTAGACAGGTGGGAATTGGGAAATTTATTCTTTGAAAGTAACATCACTGAGATGCGAATCATCTACACGTACCTATTCTCTCTTCGAATCTGGACCTTAATGTTAAGAAAACTCGCTGGCACATTGCCGTTGGGATACAGGACATGTCTTTGCATATTTTACTCTTGAGCTGAACAATTGTGGTTGGTTTATTAGCGTAAACGTGACTCTTAAGGTATCCCTAGAGAAAAAAACGGAATGGAGTGAGGTCTGGATCTCCTCGGCGCGATATTAGTTTTCCTTCAAACACTTCCTTAACAACTGCCAACGACTCGTTAGACGTATGAGATGTCGCACTTGTTGAAGCTATTATAGGCTTCAAATTAGTGTAGTTGAAGGAAGAAAAACTCTCGTAACATTGTTATGTAGCGATCAGAATTCACTGTTACAGATTGATCTTGCTCGTTTTAAAAAAAAATAGGGACCAACGATTCCTTGGGCTAACATGGCCGCCCACACTAACTTTGAGCGAATGCAGAGACGTTTGTTGTTTTAATATAGGATTTTCTGCGGCCCAATAATAGCAATTTTGTTTATTGACATACCCACTTAGATGAAAATGCACTTCGCACGAAAAGAGAATATTGTTAAAATTTTGAAAGGCTCCAACTTTCTTTCGGCAAAAACTCGATGTAAATTGTGATCATTGGGTTTCAATTCTTGCACTAATTGAAGATGACAAGGATGGAATTTCAGATTTGTTTCAACCTCTACTTGTTTCAATCTTACCCGTCCCGCAGGTTTCTGATTAAGCGTCGAACCTGTAGCCTCGAAATTTATGACCCACCTTATCACACTTTTACTTGAACATTGTTTTAGATCATGTAAATTATACTCAGAGCGACATAGACGAGGCGTTCCGTAATAGTATCCAAAGGGTCCAAACGAAACCTTATTGCTGTCACTCATATGTCCGTCTGTCCGTCGTCTGCCATACAGGTTTTACAGTCAAACTCCAACCGAGTTACAGTCTTCAAATTTTCACAGTATAAGCATCTTATTGACCCAAAGCCGTACAGATTATCAAAAATATTTTTAAATGGTTTAATGATGGCTCTCATATAGCTAAAGGCAGGCGCGAAAGAAAGCCCGGGGGAGAGCCAACTCCTACCGGGCGCGTCCCCAGGTGGCGGATCGGGGAACGCCACCCGCTTTGTGCAGGGCGGGTGGTACCGGAGAAATCCGGCGCGGACCAAAGCAGGACGGGGCAGCTCTCCGTTGAGGCTTCGGCTTCCGGAGTTGCGGCCACCGGGAGCGGGCCTCTTCGGCGGTCTCGCGACCGGAGGGTGGGGACCGGTTGCGGGACTGTGAAAACAGGCCCGTAACCGGTAGAGGGGAAGGCCGCGGTGGGAGAGGAGTGCCGGTATTTCGGTGCGCCGTTCTCCCTGCCCCCCGCGGCCTTGACGGGGCTGCCACCGTCTTAGATGGCAGACGCGGTGGGGCTGCAGGGGAAGAGGAGTGTCGGTGTGTCGTTGCCGCTCTCCCTGTCTTCTGCAGCCGATTGAGGGGTGCCCACTTCGGTGGGCGGGAAGGTTTAATAGGGCTGCTCCGGGTACTTCTCTGATTTAGCAGAGTGGACTATGGAGCAGCCACATTGGTTAGGTGGCCGTAAGGCCTGCCGCCGGGGCGTCGCGGTAGTTATGCGTAAGCGATCCCGCGGCGCCCCACTAAGGCGGAGGGGAGGTGAAAGTTGGGGTTTAGTGGGTAGTACCGGCTCTTCTAGTCGGTGAGCCCCACATAACCACCTGGGGGTACAGGTGGTATGCGTAAATGCATTCCCCAACTATAAAAAAAAGAAAAAAAAAAAAAGGCGCGAAAGAAAGAGCTCGTTGATTAGGTAAATACTGTTTTTTTTAATTATTGAAAAACAAAGCTTTATTGGAAAACTTAGCTTTATTTACAAAATTTTGAATTTCATGAACTTGAAATTTGGTGATAATATTTATTATTACGTATATTTTACTAACAAATACCAATATATTGATAAAAAAAACCAAGATGGCGAATTTCAAAAAGGCTGCCATGCAAATTAAAAAAAAAACCATTATGGTACAGAACCCTTCGTATGTCCGACTCGCAATTGACCGTTTCTTTTAGTATACATCAAAGTATTCATATTATAATACATATTCATACGAAAACTTATCTTGTTGACTTCTTAACATACAACTTTCCAGCATAAAGATAATAGGGCAGTTAGTTATATTTTGTGTCCCTACAGAAAACATTGTATTCAAAAATGTTACTATACATGCCTTAACTATTTAAATTAATTATTTGAGCTTCATCATCAAAGGTATATAGACGTACCGAAAGAGCGCCCCGGTTTCCACTACTTAGCAATGAGTTGCGGTTTCCGCATATAGCCGCATGCAGGCTCTCACCTCATCGTGTGAATACTATAAATATTTTTATTGCATTTTGGATATACTAGTCTGTGGCTTTCCTAATATATTAAAGCGATAAAAAATAGCCTAAATCACATTCACTCAAATTTCAACCTGCCAGTAAAAGTATATCTAGAAATCAGTTAACCTTTTTTTGCCAATCATTAGATAGAGCCCTCTATCCTGCGGAAATTCTTTACTTTCAGGGATAGAAAGTAATAACTATTACCTAAATCTTCTTTCCACTAATGGAAGACCAATTAAAAAAAGAAGAGAGAAAGAAATCGGTTGCCAGTATCGAAAGATTAGCAGGTTCAAGCAAATACCCGTTTGAACTCAATATCGGGTAGTTATATTAATTATTGACTGATATCTACTTTATTTATAAGAATTATTTAAATATTTTGAGTTTTACTCGCACGCTCTATTCATAATTACATGACCGAGAACGTTATAAATAATTATAGTAGGCAAAGATTTCTTCGAAATACAAGCTCTATATACACTACTAGCTTTTGGCCGCAGCTTCGTTCACGTAATAAGCGGGATAAAGGGTAGCCTATATACGATACCAGGATGCATTCTATATCCTCGATAAATTATATTGAAATCTGCTTAGCGGTTTAACCGTGAAAAGATAACAGAGTTACTTTCACATTTATGGTATTATTATTGATATAGACAGTTTTATTAAACACTAATAGTGACACTACGAGAGAGCAAAAGAAGCAATATTCACAAGATTTTTTTATTTGCATTTTTTATGTACATCATTTGTCCGATTAAGTTGAAAATTCACACATCAGTTATTAGCACTTGCGTGAAAGTTAAACACATAATATTTCTATTAGGTGGGTTCTATACATTTATATTTGGTAGCAATGTTATTGGTATGAACAAAACAGATTAGTAGTGCATGTATGCATATGTATGAAGGTACCTGCTTATGCGAAATAATAATATAGTCTTACCGTCCACCATTTATACAAATATGTATATAAATCAAGAGTTCCTAATCGGGGGGTGGCACGCCCTCCTAGGATGGCGTAGAAAAAGTTTATTTTGTATAATTTAAAATAAATAAAAATTGTTAAAATAATGTATATATTGGAAAATCTTATTTAAATAGTCATTATTATCGATACAGAGGCCGAATCTATACTTTTTACAATTTTTGTCTGTCTGTCTGTCTGTCTGTACCCGCATCACGAGAAAAACACTGGACAGATTTTTATGAAATTTGGTATGATGATACCTGGTTATCCGGGTTAACATATAGGATACTTTGTCCTGCGGGAAAATATCTCATCTCTAAGAAATCTATACTAAACGTTACAACGTAACTAGGGACGATACCCGAGTGGAGTGAGGGTAACTCGCTAGTGATAATATGAAAATAAAGGAGGGCATGGAAATATTTTTTAAAACCCGGGGCTCAACAGAAGAAAGGTTGGGAAACCCTGATATAAATGATGGATGATTAAGGTGAAATTAGGTATTTTATGTAAATCAAATATGTACAAAACATTATACTTGGTTACATGTATTTAATAATAATATAATACAACCTTTTTAAATAGAAGTAGTAAGCGAAAGAAAAACACGTTTTTATTTCATAACTTAAAGTCAATAAAACGTTTCCTGTTGTAGACACAATGGCTTAAGATTACTCCTTTAGGTCACTTCAATATCCTATCAATTAATAATAATTTTATTTTATAAAATTATAGGTTTCCGACATGAAGCATTCACTATGGAGAACATTCTTTTTGATTCCTATTTGCCTTTGCTTGTTACAAAAGATGACTCGAGCTTTCAATACTCTTAATTTATCACCAGAGGTAATTCAACTTAGAGAAAGCACAAGTCAAGGTAGTCAACTTTCAGAGAAAGAACCCCAGGTAAATATATATTTTTACATATTAGATTTTTCCCTAAATAAGTCATTAATTATAAAAATTATTATTCATGACTTGTCTTGTCTTATTAATCAAAAAAAAACGTTGTTATAAATAACGTAATTTATAAATAATGCCGTTCATGACGGCTTTAAATTACTGTTTAAAAAGTAAATAGTAAATCATACGTTTGTATTATTGACATTTTATGTTGTTTTAATATTCGTAAACCAAATTCCTCTAATGATTAATGTAGAGCCACATGGCCAGTGCGGTTGATATTACGAGTATTTTTCTAACGTCAATACTAATTAATGATATTGCAAATCTAAAAGAAAGTAACTACAAATGATTGGCAAATTATTTGTAATTTTTTTCTTACTCCTTAATTTATAGTAGAAAGTGCTGACGGTAAAAAGTAATCTTCAAAAGTTTAAGCACACTTTAATGTTTTACTGTTAAATATTTTAATTTTAGAATAGTCGTAATATAAGCATAGTCGGAAATGATTTTCTTTTGGATGGTATACCTATTCACATAAGGTCTGGGTCCCTCCATTACTTTCGACTACCCTCAGAGTATTGGAGAGACCGACTGCGAAAACTCAGAGCTGCTGGTCTGAATACTGTATCAACGTGAGTATTTATTCATTTTTATTGTTTACATTTATATGAATTGCTTAATAAAAAAGACTGTACACCAAGAAGTTTTACCACTGCTAGTCTACGTGTGGCGTGGAATCAAGATGATCAGAAGTTTTTTCATTAACATTGTACTACGAATGAGATGTTAATATTCTAAAAAATCTTACATTTAAAGAAAGTTCCTTTGTGACTATAATTCGACTTAATATGTTATTTTCAGATATGTAGAATGGAGTAGTCATGAACCAGAAGAAGGCTTGTATATTTTTGAAGGAGACAATGATATTAGCCGATTTATACAAATAGCCGCAGAAGAAAACTTACATGTGCTTTTAAGACCAGGGCCATATATATGTGCTGAAAGGGATTTGGTAACTATATTATTTATATTCTATTTGAAATTTATTTAAATGGTCAGATGTATTTTGAAACTTTAGTTAGTGCTAAAATATTTTCCGCTAGCAATAGTGGCCAGTAAAAATAATACACTTGAACAGAAAATAATGTCGTAGCGTAGTTCCAAATTTACATTTTGGCTAGCTGTAAAATTAATTTAAGATTGCAAATTATATTTATATACGGCAACAATAAATGATCGTAAATTACAGCACTGAGAATATTAAGGGTTTCTTGGATAAAAAAAACTAATGGGAAAGCTAACACCGAAGCTTCACTCTCTGACTCTCTGGATTAGAAAATCTATCATAATCCGAGTCGCATATGTTTAAATATATAAAAAATATATTAACTTGTATTATTTTATTAGTTTCTTGCTAAGAAATTGTATAACCTTACTGACCAAGTAATTATTTCGTACTGAAAATTTTGTTCTTATTTTATGAAAATAATTATTTTATTTAGTAACCAAGCAGTTTTTACCGCCTACAAAAACATAGTGACAAAATTATTTAATAGCTGATTCTCTTGGTAGCCTAATAATTAAAAGGCGAACAATTTATTTACTCCCGTCAATAATTTAAATTAATGATAATAATATAATCGATGTGAAGTAGCATTATTTTCATTAATGTGTCTATGTGTATCATTGACTCTTGTTCATAGTAATATTTTTGTACTTTACAATTTCAGGGGGGTCTGCCGTACTGGTTGCTAAGTAAATATCCAAAAATTAGGTTACGAACCACTGACAAAGGTAAAGTAAATATTTACAGTTAATCATGTCCGTGCTTATTTTTTTTCGCCTTACCATACTAGTGACCGTGTGACTACATTTGGGTATTTTTTAAAAAATATTATATTAAATGGAACTATCTTTTCGAACTTATTTTGTTGCGGTTTTATTTTTAATTTTTGTTCCCAATATTTCAAATATTTTACAGCAAACATGGTCACGGAAGAGAGTTCTGAGTCTCGAAAGAGAAAAATGTTAGTTTCATTTTGAAATGTCAATATAATATATCGCGTAAATCTAAGAAGGTGTTACAAATATATATTATAACTATATTTACATTAATGCGAAAACGCATGTTGTTCAGTGATCAATGTAAAGCAATCAAATCTTGGATATCGATTCAAACCTAAACTTCTCTTTGTCATATGACGCATCGATTAAAAACTTTGTTTGGTACTATCGAGATACAAGTACGTGATGATAGAACAATAAGGTGGATAGTGGAATTTCCAATGGCTACTTATAGAGCAGAGTTTGAATACATTTGTGATTTTTAGCGATTCCCTTTACAGATAATAAATAAGCTTATCATGAATAAATCAAGTGAAAATTTAGATTTTTGAATGTTTAAAAAGAATAGAAAAAAATATGAAATCCAAAAAGAAATGTAAAATATAATTTTTATTTAATTTTTATTACAATTACAAAATTTTGCTTAGATTTTGTTATAACTAGAATATTTCTTTTTTTAGATTTTATTGCTGAAAGTAAAAAGTGGATGGCGAAGCTTTTTTCTTATATGAAACCATTATTATATGGAAACGGTGGTCCAATAATAATGGTACAGGTAATAAGTTTTTATATATAATTTCATATCTTACAATTATACATGTATTGTTTTACTATTGTAAAGCACATGCAGAGAAATGATTTTTACATATAAATGACAAAAAAAATTGAATTGGATATCATGTGCACGTCAAATGTAACTTTAAAATATTTACTAATAAAAATTGGAAATTTTCTAGTATATCTATTAATGATGTTAAGTAGTAGGTTATGATCGATTTACTTTATTTACGTTTACTTTGTAATTTTGCAGGTGGAAAATGAATACGGTAGTTACAGCACTTCAAAAGCTTATATGACACAGATTCGCGACATAATAAAAGAGCATGTGGGCGATAGTGCTCTACTATACACAACAGATGGGCCTAGTCGATCATACTTTTATGATGGGTCAGTCCCCGGGACACTCACTACAATAGACTTTGGACCTACAAGTAATGTATTGATATTAGTATTGTAGGGGTTCGAACTTTAAGCAGTTGTTGTTAGTAATGCCACTTACAGACAAAGCCGGCACCAAGCCCGGAAAAAATAAGTTGCTTGTCTAGACTTAATAGTTTCGTTACGTATGATTTCCAATAACTTCTGGTATCTTATGTACAGTGTAAACTCCATGTAACGTCACTCGATTTAACGACAAACTCTCTAAAGCGTCGAAATAAATTGGCTTTGGTTGGTTTAGCTTATCTTCCATACAATGATACACTCTACATAGCATTACATCCACTCTCAATAACGACAACAATTGAGTAGTAAAAAGTACCTTTTAAGTTGCTGAAATTAGTAAAAAGCGCAGCTGTGTACGTTTTTTTGTCGCTTTATTATCCTAGCCTGCAATAAACTCGATTGTCGGCATCACGCATACTGAACTTTCTAAGAAATTCGTTCTTTTGTTTACAAATTGGGACTGCTTGCACGTGTAAACTGATCTTGCTTGACCATGATTAATAAGTAGGGGTCATGGATTGTCTATACGTTATCATATTCTTAGTTGCTTACAAACTTTCAAACTGTAAACATAAAGCTAGTAAAAGAAAATCACTGTGTATTGACGAAAAAGTTTTACTGATACGCGCAATAGAAACGGGAGAGAAGATAAGTGATTTTTCTAATTCTGATTTTTCTTCTCTCCATTTAACGACAACTCTCTATAACGCCATAAAATGCACAGTCCCTTCAGTGTCGTTATATAGAGTTTACACTGTATTTTTATCTTTAAAGTATCTATTATAACGTTTAATTGCTTATTTCTCATTTGGATGTTTGCTTCTAATTTCACTTAAAGTTCAGTTGAGTTGATGACTACGAAAATCACAAATTTTACCAAAATACAAACAAAATAGTACATACATAGGTACGTAAAAGATGGTAGCCTGTGTTGAACGTGCGAACTGCAAGCAACATTTTAAACTCGTTAGATCGCCAATGAATTCGGTACTTTCAATGTAATTACCGTGCTTAAAATGACACGTCATGACAGGAGAGAAAAGTGTCATCTATACATATAATAAAATTGTAACTAAGCCGAATCTGTACATTAAATATTTTTTGGAAAATCTTATTGAAATAGACATTATTCTCGATACAGAGGCCGAATTTATAGTTTTTAGAATTTTTGTCTGTCTGTCTGACTGTTACCGAATCACAGAAAAACTAGAGGGATTTTCATGAAATTTGGTATGGTTATCCGGGTCAACATATAGGATATTTTTTACCGCGGGAAAATATCTCATTTCTGAGAAAAAAAAAACTGCAATGTAAGAGTATACTAATATGTAAAACCTAAGAATTTGGTTTTTGGTCAACTGAAAGCGGGCGAAGCCGCGGCAATGCTAGTAGATCTATATATATGCATACTTGTTCTTACGTCTATTACTTATTTAAAGAAAAAAGATGTGAAAGCAATGACAGTAAAAAAATAAAATTATTAAAAAAATTTAATAATAGATATAATAGTATTATGTTTAAAATAGAAGTACTAAATAAAGAAAATATTTTTATAATTTACAGGTAGTGTATTAGATACGTTTAAAGCACTTCGCACATTCATGCCAGTGGGTCCCCTTATGAATTCTGAATACTATCCGGGATGGCTCACGCACTGGGGCGAGAGTTTACAGCAAGTATCTACAGAGCGCGTAGTTTTCACACTCCAGGATATGATCAACAACAGTATTCATTTCAACTTTTACATGTTTTTTGGGGGCTCCAACTTTGAATTTACTTCAGGTACGAGTGAAAACACACCTTTTAATACTTATGATTCACGTGGATTTTTATCATCAATAAAACTAAGGAAAGTAACTTTTTTTTATATTACTTATTTTCTTCTCATCCCCATAGAAATGATAATTTTTTTGTCGTTTCTACCATCTCAAAAATTAATTAATTTATTGGCTTTTAGGAGCTAATTATGGCAATTATTACCAACCTGATATTACGTCTTACGATTACGATGCACCTTTATCAGAAGCTGGAGATCCGACACCGAAATATTATGCCATTCGAGACGTCCTGCAGAAAGTAAGAAAATATTAATTATCGAAACTCATATTATACATGCATAAGACTGTATACTTAGTTTAAATATTAAACTTACGAATAGAAAAGTTAAGCATGTTGACAACATATTTCGCTCAGTTTGTAGTGTAAGTGTGTTTGTACGGCTATGCCTGGCTATTCATTTGGGTGATGAGCACGAATATTTGTACTCCAGTCATGGGTGTTTATATTTATAATGTAGTGGTCTGGTATCCATGACACAAGCCTCGTAGCTTGCCATGGAACTAGATGGTGCTATGTGTTAATGTCCCAACATATTTATTTAAATAAAACTATCTTATCGGATTTTTTCGCGTATTTATTTTGATTTTTGGTTCCCGACGTTTCTTAATGTAATTGTTAATTAATTATTTTTTTTAAATTACACAACAATAATGTGGCTTAAATAATTAATATTTTATTTTTCGTTATAATTATAAAAATAAAAATGCCAACACTAAATATAGATTACTAATCAATAAAGTTTGTAAAAAATTGTAATAATTATAATAAGAATAGCTAAAATTATATAAATAATATTCCATATTCAAGTATAAAAGTAATTAAAATTATAAAAATGTTTAAAATTAAAATTAACAAATACCTACTGTAAGGTACTTTTTGCCAATTTTCAAGTTTTTGAATTCATTTTGTTGTTTTGTGGGTAGGCTGTCTGTAACAACTATTTAATACCTTCGAAACATCTAACACCTTAGTCTCTCCCGTGACCATGATTGCTGTAAAGCAATCGAAACGTCACGTCGGGAACCAAAAATCAAAATAAATCCGCGAAAAAATCCGAAAAGATAGTTTTATTTAAAATATCTATCTATTTATTTTTTGTGATGTGACAATAATAATGAGTTTCGATGATGAACAATTCTTATCACCAGCAATTTAACTACAAGATAAATTATTTATTATCCTTCTTTTTTCAGTACGATTTAGTACCGAAACATCTGTCGACTCCTTTACCATCGAAAAAAGGTGCCTATGGAGAAATTAAACTCAGTGCTAAAATCAACCTTTTGAGCACGGAAGGGCGATCAAAGCTTGGTGTGAAACACAAAGATATACAAGGAATTAATTTACCAACATTTGAAAAGTTGCGGCAACGCAGTGGACTCGTACTGTATGAAACGACGTTAAATGAAACAGATGGGGTTTTGACAATAAATGAACCTCGCGATTGGATTATAGTGTACATCGACAATGTATGTGTATTACTGTTTTTTTAACGCCTCTTTTATGACTGATAGTTTCGATATCTAATAAATTTTATATTAAAAATCATTAAATAAAATCGTACTTATATTTCTAAATGTCTATAATAAAATAACTGTGTAATATTTCAAATTTATTAAAATGAAAGTACGAATTCAAAAAGTATGGAAATTATAATTCAATAAATACTCAAGGCTCTCTTAGATAACATATGTATATTGCATATTATGTCGTAGCTATTATATTTAATTCATATGTATTGTTAATAGAAACTGCAAGGAGTTATAAATAGAATGCAGAAGCTATATACACTCAATATAAAAGCGCAACAAAACTCTGTGTTGTCGTTACTCGTAGAGAATCAAGGACGTCTTAATTATGGCGATAGGATTCATGATTTTAAGGTAAAGTGTGAATAAAATATTGAATGAATCGTACACTATCACATATTTTCATTATGCAATTTAACTATTTATTATATATTTGCTTACTATATTTATATATTATCTTATTAACTATGAGCTTTTAATAACAACTTAGTACCTACGTACAGTACAATTTTATCCTGAACTAGCTAATACAATTTTATACCTGAAAAATCGACCACGACAATATTTGGTAAGTATATTATTTATTTACTTCATATTGGCCCGCTACTACTAAGTATGACTTGCGCTTTAAGTAAAGTACCTAATTTATTTTACGTTTCGTGTTTCATATGTGAGACACCTACCTATCAAATTTCAACTACATATGTGATGTGACATCCGAGTTTAATGCCCATGACAGAACAGACAGACATGACGAATGGATAACCCTTATTGGTTCGGATTATTACTATACAAGTGTACAACCTTACTTTAGTTACAATTTTATAATATACAAAATAGTCTACATAAATAATTACAATTTGATAATAATACACTAACAAGCACTTTAGAATTACACATGCATATGTGTACATTATAATATTAGAGTATGTAAGCTAAAAATCACAAATGAAAATATTATCGTCAGACTATCTATAGGTATAGGTACATATAATAAAATTCTAACTGAGTCGAATCTGCACATTAAATATTTTTTGGAAAATCTTATTGATATAAGTAGGTAAGTAGTCATTATTATCGAAACAGAGGCCGAGTCTATAATTTTTAGAAAACTTGTCTGTTAGTATGTCTGGGAACGCATCACGAGAAAACTACTAGACAGATTTTGATGAAAGATGATAGCTGATTATCCGGGTCAACATATAGGATACTTTTTACTGTGGGAAAATATCTCATCTCTGAAAAATCTATACCAACCGTTAAAACGTTAGGTACGTAGCGAGAGTGAATCGCTAGTTATTATATAATTTCATCGTATTTATAACACAATTGTTTTAGAACGAGTGAATATTGTTACGTCTACATGTTGTAACGGTTTTATAAATTTGAATGAAATTCGAACGTAAAAAATCCTATACATCCTGGAACTATACGTAAAACATGTTTCTATTCATCGACATTTTTAATCGCATTTTATGTTTTTAGGGTATATTAAGTCCAATAACCGTAGACAATAAAAATGGAAACAACAGATCAGTTAATTTGGAAGGGCCCTGGTCAATAACTGGTTACCCATTAGATGTAAAGAATTATTTAGATTTAAAAACTCTTAGCTCTGTCTTAAGCCAAGTGAAGATGGGGGAAGGTCCAATACTGTATGAAGGAGTGCTAGTACTACCAGAAGGAGAAACCCCGCTCGACACATTTATTGATACTACAGGCTGGGGAAAGGTAAGCCCATATAAACTCTTTGTTTAATAGTATATAATGAGACAGAATTCTAAAATTAAAATACGTACATACATATACTACATTTTCAAGTTTCTAGGTACCTAATACCTACATATAGCATTTATAAGCAGTGAATGCTAAAAACTAGATTTTTCTAAATTTTAATCTTTAATATATTTTTTGTTTACATAAGACCCTTTTAATTAAGAATATAGTAACCGGTAAACAACTAGAGAAATGACCTTGACCGTGACATAGCTCATTGTTATACATAGTGTTCTGCTGAGAGGGGGAAAGAATTTCGTCGACCTTGCGAGTGCATGAATTGTTTTATCTGTCGCCCCCTGCGCACTGCTATTCGTAATTTTTTCCCTTATTGCTCAAGTTGATTCCCCCTCGTTATACTCTCATTTTGTTTTGAAAAGTATTATAATTTAATCTTTTTTTTTTCTTTAGGGCTACGTATTTGTTAATGGTCATAATCTTGGTAGGTATTGGCCAAAAGTCGGTCCTCAAGTAACTTTGTATCTCCCGGGAGTATGGCTCCACGCTGCACCTGCGCAAAATCTAATTAAAGTGATTGAATTGGAACAAGCACCAGAAAATATTTCTCTTAATTTAATTAACTACCCAATATTAAACAGAACAGGAAGTCTAATGGATTATATGAACTTTTCCTGGTTATAATATTAATAGTATGTTGAATATAGATAAAAATTATATTAAATGATTTAAATATCAGATAATAATCAGCGCAAAAGTGGCCCAGCGTAGACATTTTTTATTTAAAAATTTAATCATTATTACTTTTTTAAGTTTAAAATAAATTTGCCATAAGTACAGAATATAATAGGCCCAATATTGTTACCTAAATTAAGTATTTGCCACTTTTGCGTTAAGTTATACAATTTAACTAGGTACATAATAAATTTTAATTCATAACTTATATTTTTGTTAATTATTATAAAAATGTATTTAGATACCTGTTAAAATTAAGACTATTTAATTGACAATTATTTTAAAAATAATATTTTTCTTGGAACACTTATTGTTAGATTATATACCTACATTCCAGATAGAGCCACAGCGCAAAGGAGAAGTTTTTTACAGAAATAGTTTTTGTCAAAATGTTTCCATAAGCGAATAAACTTACCCTTATTTTATACACTTGTAGGTATTTAATTTTAATAAATCATCAAAAAATACTAAATATTTATTAAACTCCCAATTTATGCTTAATAGAAGGATACGTGCTGGGCTCGGAAACCTGTTCAATTTTTAAATCGGTTTTGGTCATTGACCGCAAACGGAAAGGCTTTTCGGATTAAGGTTTCGCTTATGTTCTTTAACCGGTGAAAAAAAGGAAAATGATTCTTGAAGAATTTTGGTTCCATGATCAAAATTAACCGGTTATAATAAGTTTGAACATTTGAGGAATCTTTGTAAATGATGAATTGCTTAGTTGAAGGATACATGTAGATATGTTTCTTACCTATGAATGAATTAACCGGTTTATTTCGGTATCAAAACCTAAGTCAGACCTTTCTCTAAGAATAACCGTTAACCATGATTATTTTGGCTTACTAAACTGTACCTTTTTATTAACCGGTTAATGAACGAGCGATGAATTAAGCATTGAATTAAGCAAATTAAACGATTTTTTTTAACCTGTTCCGAGCTGATCGAGAGTTCTCGCGTAAGACGGTCGGCTTTACGTGCTCTTTTTATGACGCAAAGCTCTGAACTGCTTTATAAAAAAATGATTATTTCGATAAAGTAATGGTTAATTCATCGCTCGTTCTTTAACCGTTTAATGATAATAAACGCTTTAGTAAACCGAAATACATAATAATAGTTAAAGGTTATTTTTAGAGAAAGGTTGAATTTCGATTTCCGTTTTGATACCGAAATAAACCGTTTAATTATTCATAAGTAAGAAACGTACACTAAGCAATTTACCATTAGCAAAGATTCGCTAAATGTAAATGCACAAAGACTCATTTTAACCGGTTAATTTTGATTATGAAACCTAAATTCGTCAAAATCCGTTCTCCGAGATTTAACCGATTAAAGAACCTAACTGGAACCTTAAACCGAAAAGCCGTTCGGTTTGGGGTCAATCACCAAAACCGGTTTAAAAATTGAACGGGTTTCCGAGCCCTTATATCACATGACCTAAGCTATAGCTACATCTGGAGTGAAGATATTCTATATCTATATAAGTATAATATTCTATATAAGTTAGAACATAAGGATTTTTTAATTTTAGTCTACTTATATTTGATTATTCAAAGATGTACTTTAATAATTATAACTGTCTAAGTACAGATCTTTTAGGAGAATATAATATATTTCGAATGCTATGTTTTTTTTATTTGTGATAAACACTATTATCACAGATGCCATAATGATGACGATGATTAATATTGCTAAATTCATTCTTAGTTTCATTAAACATATTTTAGTTACTACAACAGTTATTAATCATGATAACTCATATAAAATTAAAGCGCCATCTGTAAATGTGCAGTACAAACCGCATTTACTATGATTGCTGATTTTGCTGATTGCTGATTCATAATTGCTGATTTTTCATTAATCAATAAAGTTACGCAAATTTGATTATAATCGCATTATTTCGCTTTCCTTTACTTACAAAATTTATTTAAAGTATATATCTTTTTGGGATCTATTTTATATCTTTTGATAATTTTACACTCTTCAATAACAAATCGATACATATGACGCCATCTATTTACATTTATTTTAACTATTTTTTCTTTGTGATGAGACCCCATGCTATTATGTTATTTAGTCCAATTCAAAAATTACCTATAAAGCAGAAAATTAAATACATATAATATTTTTAACCCACCCTTTTAAACCATTTTTTGTTGTGCTTTATATAACCAGCCGAACAAATATTTATCTTAGAGTGCGTCTATGCAAGTTTTGTATAAGTAACCTTCGTGTCACATGTAAACGTATCTAACTTCATTGTATTACTCATTAAACTCACACTATTGGATGGTCCCTTGCTGTATGAACGAAAACGAAATATACTTATCGTCATGAGAAAGAGGGAGACGGATGAAACTGGTTGTTGAAGTAGCATATGATAAGATGCCTATGGTTCGGTTAGAAGTACAGTTAAATAAGCGGGTCTGTCGTAGCGAAGCTCGCGACAGCGCCGGACTGTTTACGGCTCATGCGAAATTCCACGTGGCCGGCAAGTTGAACCTAAAAATAGTGTAAGTTTTCATTAAACCTATTTATTATACTTAACTTAAAGTGTGAAATGTATAAGCTATAAAGAAATAAGTATGTAGATATTTTCTTTAAAGTTAACAACGCAGTAAATATTGCGATGTAAAATAAACTATTGTGTCGTAGTAACTTGGATATTGTTTTGAAATGATGTTTAGGAACGATGAAGTGCGAATCATAAATTTACTTATTATTGGACCGCTTGTAATGGCACGTAATGATTTGTTACGTATTCCAAATAATTTAACCTGTCATTTAATTTATTTTGGTAAATACGGCAATTATTGAATTTCCTATTTTAATATTACGACTTTAATACTCTTAAAAAAATGTTATCCACTTTTGTGGAATAGTAGTATTACTAAAACATCTTTTTAAAATTCGAACTTCTTGATATCAAATCAAAATCAGACCCTCAACTTCTGGCAGGATGACCTCAATTACGTATTGTCTGCTCTGAATTTGATTAAAGTATTTCTCAAGGTTTTTTTGAACAAAATTAATAATAAAAACTACATAATAAATGCTTATCATTCTTCGCTTCCGAGTCCAAATAATTTAATTTAATTACTCGATTTTTAATATGATAAAATATTGAAAAATGTGAAATTGAATCCGAGTCTTGGATTTATTTATTATTGATTTGGATTAAAAAAATTTTGTTTTATTAGGAATTTAAAAGAGGATTTTTATCCTCTAAACATGAATGACGAAGAGTTAACTTGTAAAATCGGACCACCATGCAGCCTCATACTAGCCGATGGTTCGGTGTTCCAAGGAAGGAGTTTTGGTGCTCAAGTACCAATGGAGGGAGAAGTTGGTGGGTATACTCGGATTTATGACATATATACATATGAACTTAGTGAACACCAAAAACTTAGTCAAGTGAGAGTCTAACTCGCATAGAATTATTTTCCTATTAATTTGTGTGTAGAATGAGGTCGTGAGATGAAATATTACTGGTCTTTTATTTCGGATTAACCCCAAGTCAAGATTTTTTGTTTTAAATGTAGGTAAAAAAATATATCCTATAAATAGCCTGCAAAATACGAATTGAAGTAGATATGTATGTCCTTTTGTCATTGTTAAACTAGTAGTCATTTTAATCTATATAACATGATGTATATTTTATCGGGCTATTAAATTATACTTAATCTATCTAAATCTAAACATTCTAAAAAAAATACCTATTATATGTAAATGCGAAAAATATAGCAAATATAAAAACGCATTTCAGTTCCCATTATTTAAGAACCAGTATTTAAAACCACCAGAAACCAGATTATATTTTTTCTAATTCAATTTTTTATTTTATTGATTTTACAAAAATATTGACGATTAAACTAACTTTTCTTTCTTTATCTGCTGTAGAAGTAAATATACAAAATGGATACGATAGCATACAAAAATATAAATTTTATTTATAACGCGAAAACTACTTTATTATAAGTACATATTCGATATAATAAGTATGTATATATATATATATATATATATATATATATATATATTCTTGTATATTTATTTATTTGTTTGTTTGTTTATTTATTTATACCGGCAATTTCGGAAACAGCTCTACCGATTTCGCTGAAATTTTGTATGTGATGGTTTTCGGGGGCGAAAAATCGATCTAGATTAGTCTTACATCTGGGAAAACGCGTATTTTCGAGTTTTCATGTGATTTTCTTTTGCATTATTTCACGGAATTATATAATTTCACAAAATATGGTAGCTCATTTCGTATGCTCGGTCATAAGCATCGTGGTCAAGCGACCGAGGCGCAAGATTGACAATCACAGCTGTCTAGGTACGAATTCAGGTCGGAAACAAAGTTTTTTTTACTTTGGTTTTTTTTTATATTTATTAAAAAAAATT
Source organism: Argynnis bischoffii washingtonia (assembly GCA_033884665.1). Lineage (NCBI taxonomy): Eukaryota > Metazoa > Arthropoda > Insecta > Lepidoptera > Nymphalidae > Argynnis > Argynnis bischoffii. Next base: position 9,355,434 of record CM066616.1, on the reverse strand, counting down.
CTTTTTTTATCTAAAAAATACGATATAACAAAAAAATACAACAAAAAATTTGCCCAGGTACTTTTTATTTATTTTATAATAATCTTATCAATATTGAGTTTGTGGTATAAGACATGACCACACTATAATATACATAATTGTGATACTGAATAATAATTAAATACACCAAAAAAATCATGTAATAAGTGAAACATTAAAAATATTTTTTTAAATGTTTCAGTTTTTCAAACGGGTATGGTAGGATATCCAGAGTCCTTAACTGACCCTTCTTATCACGCACAGCTGTTGGTACTTACGTATCCATTAATTGGCAATTACGGTGTTCCCGATGAAAATGAATACGACGAATATAACTTACCAAGGTACCAAATAATTTACTTTTAAATTATATAAAATATAATAAAAATATAACAATATAATGTATGTATTATAAAAACTATAGGTAATCATAAGAGTTGGAATATTAAAGGAAATAGTCACTCAATCATCAATATAAAGGTTTTCTTATTAAATTGAATAAGTTTTCCTTAAGCATAACGAAATTATATTTAAATTTAATTTCTGCAGATGGTTTGAATCGAAACGAATTTGGGCAGCTGGCCTTATAGTTGGTCAGATTAGTACTCATGCAAGCCATTGGCGTGCTCGAAAATCGTTAGGAAATTGGTTGGCGTCTAAAGGAGTACCTGGAATTTGTGAAATCGATACTCGAGCTCTTACATATCGGCTTCGAGAAGGCGTTACTTTAGGAAGGATCATCCAAGGCGTTCCTCCTTTTGGCCCATTACCACCACTTAAAGATCCTAATGCGAGGAATTTAGTCGCTGAAGTATCAGTAAAGGTAAATTACAATAAGCTTTATTTTTCCAAGCATAATAATAGTATTCATCTTAATATATTATTTACTACTTTTTTATTGTAGTACACTTAAAGCAACTTTAATAAAACCTCGGACGGGTCTCTTAAATTAGTTTAAACTGTTACAATTAGCGATAAAAGTAAAAATTTAAATAAAAACAGCAGTGTCCTAAGTTTATAATAATTTATTGTTTATTTTGGACTTTACTGAGATCATTGTACACTTATAAATTTCTCAAATTATTTCCTTATGCATACCCTTATTATATATTAACCTATAATTTTAAGCTAATCTATAATAAACGTTATTACAGGAAATCCAGACATTTAATCCTAAAGGCGATGTAACAATATTAGCTATTGATTGCGGCTTAAAATACAATCAAATAAGATGTCTTATAAAAAGAAATGCTAAAGTCGTATTAGTACCTTGGGATTACAAATTTGATTCGAAAAATTATGATGGTCTATTTATTAGTAATGGTCCGGGTAATCCTGAAATTTGCAAGAGGGTGGTAGATAATTTAAAAGACGTAATTAAAGGGGATACTAATGTAAAGCCAATCTTTGGAATATGTCTCGGACATCAACTACTTGCAACTGCAGCAGGTTGTAAAACTTACAAAACACGGTAATTACCATTTTTTATTTATTAAAATCAAAATGTTGATTTTTTTGTCGATAGTTTTTAAAACATATAGGTAATGTATTATTAGTAAATTACTAATAATAGTATTATAATTTTTGCGGCAAATATGTTTGTTGGTATATTCTTCAATTTAGGTGAAACAACAACCTAAAAAGCAACAATCGTAGTATTTTTTTTAGACGGAGATAATAATTTTTAACCTAAATATCCATTGGTTAAAGAGATTCAAAAAAGCGAAAAATAACTGATCAAAATGTGTGCGAGCGGTTTAATGTGAAGTATGGTAGTAATTTTTTTTTTCAATATCTCTACAAACTACCTTTAGGTACATGTGAATTTATTTACCTTTCATAATTTCTTATAAATACTTATTTAGAATATTTTCTCATTTTCAAAAATTATTCATTGCAGATATGGAAATCGTGGCCATAATTTACCTTGCACACACTCTGGTACAGGCAGATGTTTTATGACTTCACAGAACCATGGATTCGCTGTCGACGCAAGCACACTTCCAAACAACTGGAATATTTTGTTTACGAACGAAAATGACAAAACAAATGAGGGAATAATACACAATTCCCTTCCGTTTTTCAGTGTACAATTCCATCCAGAACATACGGCAGGCCCAACAGATTTAGAATGTCTTTTTGATGTTTTCATCGATGCAGTTAAACTATACAAGGATAATAAGTCCTGTGTTATAAATGATATGATATGTGAAAAGTTTAAATACATTCCGATACTACAAGAAAGACCGAAAAAAGTATTAATTCTTGGTTCAGGTGGTCTTTCTATTGGGCAAGCAGGTGAATTCGATTATTCGGGTTCACAAGGAGTTAAAGCTATGCAAGAGGAAAAAATTCAAACTGTTTTAATTAATCCCAATATAGCTACTGTACAAACTTCAAAAGGATTAGCCGATAAAGTTTATTTTTTACCTATTACTCCAGAATACGTTGAACAAGTTATAAAAGCTGAAAGACCGACCGGTATCCTATTAACATTTGGTGGACAAACAGCATTAAACTGTGGAGTTGAATTACAGAAGACAAAAGTATTTGAAAAATACAACGTGAATGTCTTAGGAACTCCTGTTCAATCTATTGTCGATACAGAAGACAGAAAAATTTTTGCCGAAAAAATTAATGCTATTGGGGAAAAAGTTGCGCCAAGTGCAGCCGTTTGTTCAATAGAAGAAGCACTTGCTGCAGCACAACAAATCGGATATCCAGTAATGGCACGATCTGCGTTTTCTCTAGGAGGTCTTGGCTCAGGATTCGCAAATAATGAAGATGAATTGAGGAGTTTAGCACACCAAGCCCTATCACATTCTGAACAACTTATTATAGATAAATCATTAAAAGGATGGAAAGAAGTTGAGTATGAAGTAGTAAGAGATGCTTATGATAATTGTATAACCGTATGTAACATGGAAAACGTAGATCCTTTAGGGATACATACAGGTGAATCTATTGTTGTTGCTCCAAGTCAAACCCTTTCAAACAGAGAATATTACATGCTTCGTCATACTGCTATCAAAGTTATCAGGCATTTCGGAATTGTAGGAGAATGTAATATACAATATGCTTTAAATCCTAACTCAGAAGAATTTTATATTATAGAAGTAAATGCAAGATTGTCGAGAAGCTCCGCATTAGCTAGTAAGGCGACTGGTTATCCTCTAGCATACGTAGCTGCCAAATTAGCGCTCGGAATTCCTTTACCAACAATAAAGAATTCTGTCACTGGAGTTACTACAGCATGCTTTGAACCCAGTTTAGATTATTGTGTCGTAAAAATACCTAGATGGGATTTAGCTAAATTTAATCGGGTAAGTACAAAAATTGGAAGTTCTATGAAGAGTGTCGGAGAAGTCATGGCTATTGGTAGAAATTTTGAAGAAGCATTTCAGAAAGCCTTAAGAATGGTTGATGAAAATGTTAATGGTTTCGACCCCTATATAAAAAAAGTAAATGAAAATGAATTGAGAGAACCAACAGACAAACGAATGTTTGTTTTAGCCGCTGCACTTAAAGAAGGTTACACTGTAGAAAAGCTATATGAATTAACTAAAATAGATCGATGGTTTCTTGAAAAACTAAAAAACATCGTAGAGTATTATAAAATATTAGAGTCAATAGATTCTGGCTCCATCACATTTGAGATTTTAAAAAGTGCAAAACAAATAGGATTCTCAGACAAGCAAATAGCTGCTGCAATAAAAAGTACGGAATTAGCTGTTAGAAAATTGCGAGAAGAGTTTAAAATTACACCGTTTGTAAAACAAATTGATACAGTTGCCGCAGAATGGCCTGCATCAACGAATTATCTATATCTTACATATAATGGAATCACGCATGACTTAGACTTCCCAGGCGAATTCGCTATGGTACTTGGATCAGGAGTATACAGGATAGGAAGTTCTGTTGAATTTGATTGGTGTGCTGTTGGTTGTCTTCGCGAATTAAAGAATCAAAATAAAAAAACTATAATGGTAAATTATAATCCTGAAACAGTCAGCACGGATTATGATATGAGCGACAGACTATATTTCGAAGAAATTTCGTTTGAAGTTGTAATGGATATTTATAATATAGAAAAACCTTCAGGTGTCATACTTTGTATGGGTGGCCAATTACCTAACAACATTGCAATGGACTTACACAGACAACAAGCTATAATTTTGGGCACTTCTCCCGACATGATAGACAATGCAGAAAATAGATTCAAATTTTCTCGAATGTTGGATCGCAAGGGTATTTTACAACCAAAATGGAAAGAACTTACTGATCTTGAATCAGCAATTAAATTTTGTGAAGAAGTTGGTTATCCTTGCTTAGTAAGGCCTTCATATGTTTTAAGTGGGGCAGCAATGAATGTAGCATATTCTAATCAGGAGCTAGAAACGTATTTGAAATCAGCAAGTCAGCTTAATAAAGACCATCCCGTAGTAATATCAAAATATATAATGGATGCGAAAGAAATAGATGTGGATGTTGTAGCAGCAGACGGTGTACTTTTGTGCATGGCAGTTTCAGAGCATGTTGAAAATGCCGGAGTTCATTCTGGAGATGCTACATTAGTAACTCCACCTCAAGATATCAATAGTCAAACTTTAGATAAAATAAATGAAATCGCTAGAATAATTGCAGAAACACTTGATGTTACGGGGCCATTCAATATGCAGTTAATTGCAAAAGACAACGAGCTTAAAGTAATAGAATGTAATGTTAGAGTCTCCAGATCGTTTCCATTCGTTTCCAAAACTTTAGACCATGATTTCGTGGCCATGGCTACAAAGGTGATACTTGGTATACCTGTTGAACCTGTTAATGTAATGGGCGGATGCGGAAAAGTTGGAGTCAAAGTGCCACAGTTTTCGTTTTCAAGATTATCTGGTGCAGATGTAACGCTCGGCGTAGAAATGGCATCAACTGGAGAAGTAGCTTGTTTTGGTGAAAATCGGTATGAAGCTTATTTAAAATCATTAATGAGTACTGGATTTAGAATTCCCAAAAAAGCTATTTTACTCTCAATTGGAACATTCAAGGTAACTAAATTACATTGAAAATAAATATTAACCAGTAATATTAGGTAAAACATTTAAATTTTAATTACCTTGGTCTTTCAGGCATATATTAATGTATTTTTTTTATTCCAGCATAAAATGGAGCTTTTACCCAGCATTCGGACATTGCAAAAACTTGGATATAAGCTTTATGCTAGTATGGGTACGGGTGATTTTTACACGGAACACGGCATTGAGGTATTATTTTGAATAATACGTATATTATTACATTTTTATATAAAAATAAAAAAAAAATATTCCATTTTTATATATAAAAACCTTAGTTAAATGAGTAGCTGTTCAAGTCTATGTAGCAAAATACAATTGCCTTTTCCCCCTTCAGTCAACGTTAGTGAAATACAAATATAGCTTCTTTCATATAAAAATAGATGAAAATAAAAATAAAAATTATTGTGTAGCATTCTATATAGAATAAGAATAAAAGTAAAGTATAATAACGCCACCCCACATTTGATAATAAATTATTTATAATGTTACCATGGTAGCTTAAACTAAAATTTTATATTTTTATTAACAATGTTCATTTTTACTAACTTCAAAGAACATACATAATATGTAAATAATATTAGAAATGATAAAACCATTATCAACAACATACTTATGAAATATGTATGTATATTATTTCGTAAAAATTGTTAAAAAATATATATCTAAGAGATGCCTGTTACTGATGTCAGTGGCCTCTGTGTAATATTTATCAAATAATTTAGGTTGAAAGCGTCCAGTGGACATTTGACCATATCGGAGACCCTGAAGATGACCGATCAGATGGTGAACTTATGCATTTAGCTGATTTTATGGCTCGAAGGGAGTTAGATCTGGTGATCAATTTGCCAATGCGAGGCGGAGCTCGCCGGGTTTCTTCATTTAGCACACATGGATATCGTACACGCCGTCTAGCTGTGGATTATGCAGTTCCTCTTGTCACCGACGTAAAATGCGCTAAACTCCTTGTAAAGGTTAGTATTTTTAAACTTTACCGACATTTACTACTACTTAGCAGTTTTTTTTTTCACTTTTAGTTAATTTATTATCTTCAACTACAACTTTGTTCAATTAGATTAAATAATTTCTGCTAAGGGCTTACTTTTTACCCGACTACGACAAAGCCCAAAGGAAGGTTATGTATTTGACCTGTATGCATGTATGCATGTATGCATGTATGCATGTACGCATGTACGCATGTACGCATGTACGCATGTACGCATGTACGCATGTACGCATGTACGCATGTACGCATGTACGCATGTACGCATGTACGCATGAACGCATGTACGCATGTACGCATGTACGCATGTACGCATGTATGTATGTATGTATGTCCAACCCTATGTTCCCTCGTAATTACTAAACTGCTTAATCGATCTTGTTACGTCGTACGTACGGCTATACGTTGTTAGATTTATCTTGATAACGCGAGTGTAGGGTATATAGGTATTATATAAAATCAAAACCGATTATCCTAGTCAATATGTGTCTTGAAAATTTTTTTTCAACTGAATCAATCGCACTGGAGTATCAAAATATAGGCTTTTAAGAGGCGATTACAAAAATATACATGACTCATATGTTTAAAAATAATTTATAATAAGAAATCAAGATAAGCGGTAGCGTGTCCAGCCAAGTTCAAGCCAAAAGGAACTAGCGACGAAGTGCCGTGTGTATATTTTACACGAACCATTTGGAGCCACTTTTCACGTCGTAATAAATCAAAATCTATTTAACATAAACAAATGAAATTTGGTTCATTTATTTAATCCCCTCAGATTAACTAGAATCCCCAATTTCATAAATACAGCTCAAACGGTTATTAAGATGTTAACGTCTAAAAATTGGCATTTTAATCGCTGACTGAAATATAGTAGTAAAACCTAACCCACTTCTAGATGACTTAGAAAGTTGAACCTTGGTGTCTAGTTACTGGTAAAACTCAAATAACAATAAAAATTTATTAATAAGAACATATGTTCTTATTAATAAATTTCAGGATTATCTACAGAACTTGGCTCTCATTTAGATCTCAATTCTTTTGTCGGTGAAGTTGACAATCACGCATATTCTTAATATTGAACTTGGCTCTCATTTTCACATTTATTTTTTTGATGGGATCTTATTTTACTAACTTTAATGCGAAAGTATTAATGGATGGATGGATAGATTTTTGTTACTCAAACACGCTAGAACGGCTGAACGGACCTTGATGAAATTTGGCACACCGATATATTATAGTTTGAAATAGCACATAAGTTACTTTTTATCCCGGAAAAATGTACGGTTCCCGTGGGATACGTTTGTTTTTGTTTTTTTACTAGGGATTAACCGAGCAAAGCAAGGGTGAGCCACTAATTGTTAAATAAAACTAAAAATGTCAAAAATTAAAAAAATGTAAATAAAAATATAATTTATAGAAATAATTTACTTGTTTATTGCGTTAAGGTTTGTTATCGCATAAATAGATTGAGCGACGAGAGTAAAAAAAACAAGCCTGTGTATCGTAGGTACTACTTTTAATTTGCAACTATCAAAATGTATTTACATTATACATAAGGGTGCAATTATAATAATACATTAGTTAAACATAACCAAAACTAATAGTATATTAATGTACTTACAGGCAATGTTACAATGTGGTGGTGCACCACATATGAAGACACATACGGATTGCATGACTTCACGTAATATAATTAAACTACCTGGATTCATTGACGTCCATGTTCATGTCAGGGAACCAGGAGCTACTTATAAAGAGGACTTTAATTCGTGCACTGCTGCTGCTCTTGCGGGTGGTATAACTATGATATGTGCAATGCCTAATACGAATCCTCCTGTTATTGATCGCACTTCATACGATTATGTTTCCACCTTAGCTCGTGTCAGTGCTCGTTGCGATTTTGCCTTATTCGTTGGGGCCTCAACCACTAACTGTGATACAGCGGCTGAGTTAGCCCCGCAAGCTGCTGCTCTAAAAATGTACTTGAATGAAACATTCACTACTTTAAAACTCGATGATATGACAGTTTGGCAACGCCATCTTCAAAACTGGCCAAAAAAAATGCCTATATGTGCTCACGCTGAGCGCGAAAAAACTGGTGCTATTATTCTAATGGCATCTTTACTCGATAGGCCTATTCATATTTGTCACGTGGCCCGAAAAGAAGAAATTCTTATTATAAAAGCAGCTAAAGAAAGAGGTCTCAAAGTAACTTGTGAAGTATGCCCACATCATCTATTTTTAAGCACTGACGACATAGGCAGAATTGGTAAAGGTCGAGCTGAAGTGCGTCCAGTTTTATGTAGTCCTGAAGATCAAGCAGCATTATGGAAAAATATGGATATAATAGATATTTTTGCTACTGATCATGCACCACACACTGTAGAGGAAAAAAATTCAGAAAAACCTCCACCTGGATTTCCAGGTTTAGAAACTATATTACCTCTGCTCTTAAATGCTGTCCATGAAGGACGGTTGAGCATGGATGACTTAATAAATAAATTTCATAAAAATCCCCGCAAAATATTTAATCTACCAGAACAAGTTAATACATATGTAGAAGTGGATATGGACTATGAATGGAGTATACCTGAAGCATTAGAATTTTCAAAATCTAAGTGGACTCCATTTGCGGGTATGCGTGTATGCGGAGCAATTCATCGCGTTACTTTACGAGGAGAGATAGCATACGTTGAAGGCCAAATACTTGTACCTCCTGGTTTTGGTCAGAATGTACGAGATTGGCCCATGCCTAAAAAGCAATCATTCCCTACTTTTGCAATTGAGAAAAATGATAAAGAAATAAGTAGGCCAAGCTCTGCACTTGACCTACATAATTCTATAGAATTAAGTAGATATAGTGATTTTGAATTAGATCACGTAGAAACAAATAAACCTGAAGGACAAAATAAGCTCAACGTGCACTTTAATGAGCTTTCTGGTGCTAGGAGTGCTTCTCCGTTACTATCTCAGCCACCAACAAGGCAAAGATGCGACAGCTTTTCATATCCTACACATACAACTGGATCACAACGACAACGAAGCGATCTTTTTGGGAAAAGTATATTGACAGTTGATACTTTTAGTAAAGAAGTATTAAATGATATATTTAATTTAGCCCAATTTATGAAAACTAGTGTTAGTAAAGGACGCGTTTTGGATGATATATTAAGAGGAAAGGTCATGGCATCAATATTTTACGAAGTTAGTACACGGACAAGTTGCAGTTTTGCTGCAGCCATGCAACGGCTTGGAGGATCTGTAATTCATACTGATGCGACTAGCTCTTCAGCTAAAAAAGGGGAAACTTTAGAGGATAGTGTAACTGTTATGGCTAGCTATGCTGACGTAGTTGTATTACGCCATCCTGAACCAGGAGCTGTAGCGGTTAGTAAAATTTGAGCTTCATGGACACATACTTTTAATTTTTTCTTAAAACATATAATACCAATGACGTTAATTCAATAATTATATTATTTCAGCGTGCTTCGCGCCATTCAAGAAAACCTATCATAAATGCAGGAGATGGAGTTGGCGAACATCCCACGCAAGCACTTTTGGACATTTTCACTATACGTGAAGAGATTGGTACTGTTAATGGTCTTACTATTACAATGGTAGGAGATCTAAAAAATGGTCGGACAGTTCATTCATTAGCGCGATTACTGACTTTATATCAAGTGCAATTACAATATGTAAGTCCACCAGGTCTTGGAATGCCAAAACACATTATGGAGTACATAGCACGCAAAGGAATCCCGCAAAAAGTATATGAACGTTTAGAAGATGTCTTATCGGACACTCATGTTTTGTATATGACTCGCATTCAACGTGAAAGATTTGAAAGTCAAGAAGAATACGAACAGGTATTTTTTTATTTTATAACAATTATAGTACGTTATATAAAAATACAAGTTAATTATAAAGATATTTATTTAAAGATCAATCCAGTACATCCTGTATTATATTTGTAAAATATAACTAAATATCTGATACTAATTCATAACATTTTACTGTATAAATATTACTCAGCTTGTTTTGTTTATAAATATATATTTATTACATATGATGTAGATCGCATCAATACTTTTGAAACACCACGTATATAACATTATCGCAACAAACAATATCTTATAACTAAAATGACACAAAATATTTCAGATGCGTGGTCTGTTAGTAGTAACTCCACAGCTAATGACCCGAGCACGTCGTCGTATGGTGGTGATGCATCCACTGCCACGGGTTGATGAGATCTCGCCAGAGTTTGATTCAGACCCACGAGCTGCCTACTTTAGACAGGCAGAATACGGCATGCACGTTCGAATGGCGCTACTCGCTATGGTTGCTGGAGTAAATCCAATAATGTGAAAGTGATAATTTACATATACATAATATTATCTTTCGACTATTACTACAATCATGCTAACGTGACACGAATTAAGCATTAAATGTGAATATTTTTTTCACAATAAAGTGTCTTTGAACAATTAGTGTATTTTTACTATATATAAATAAGTTTAATTTTACATCCTTTTCATTGTTATTATCTAAAAACATTAGTGGCTACTATAACAATAAGAGATTCTAATTTATCAAATACATGTACAACTCTGGAAGCAATTTAATTCAAATTCAGCTTATGTTAATATTTAACAGAAATAAAATATTAGTCAACGTTTTAAAATTACAATGAAATATTAAGTATCAAGACTAGCGCAAATATTTCGTAATTTTTTTAATACATATATTACGATTTAGATTTTTTAATATATTACAATTTTGACTCCTCTGTATTATTATCATGAATGTCCAAATACTTTTTGGTTTCTTGGTTAGATGTATGTTCAACATGAACATCTGCAAAAGTTAGCGGTGCTATGTTACTAGTATCAGTAGGAGAGTCTTGATTCATAATATGTTCATATCTTGGACGTTGTTTACGTATAAAATTAGCATGAGGTGAATTTTTGTCTAAAAAACTTTTTTCCCTCAATGGTAATTTATACCCGCCTTGATTTACTATCTTACGTTGGCAATCAGCCAATTTATCACGAATGACGTCTAAATATTCACGCGCCGCAATATCACCACCTGGTTCTTCCCGAAGAAGATAACTTAACCTTTGAGCTTGCTCTAAATAAATGATTGCTTGCCTTAAAGCATCGAATTTCTCACTTGAACGGGCCATTGCAATAAAATGAGGAATAAAGAACTCTAATACAAGCCGACGACGCTCCATTTCCATTTTTGTCGGCAATATTACCTGAAATCCCATAAATATTATAAATGCGAATGTTTGGATTTGGATGTTTGTTATTTAAGGTAGACTTTCGAAACCTACTTCGCCGGCGCCGCGTCAGTAGCGTCGCGACAGGGCGGCATATTAATGTTATAAACGCCGCTTTATTGACGCTTGCTTCGAAAATCTACCTTTAATCATGCAAGAACAGCAGAATTTTCTTGTTTTATTGAGTTAAAAATATATTGACAAACTTATTAATAGCTTAATAATTATAAAAATACATAATTTTTGAAAAGATCAGGGACACTGAGTGTGTCTTGAATTTAATTTTTACAGAGGTTTATTTGAGAAATACTCAATTACTTATAAAATAATATTGTTAAGTTTGTTTTTGCTTTTAAGCTGTGTGACCATTAATTAATTATTTATTACACTTACATTTTTGCATATTTCCTTCTCTTCCTTTGGATTTGTTTTCAGTTTTTTTGTTGTTGTATTAACTCGCCTTCTTTCTTTCATTTGTCGCTGTCTTTCTTTTTTCCATTGATAATGTTTATCGTGAGCTTTAGTTTTGTCCCAAATGTTATTAGTGTGCTCATCATCGCTATCAGAACTTTGGGCATAATTAGGGATAACAATAGGTAAATGTGGGTTTAGCAGGCGAAGTGGAGTTTTACAAGTTAATATTTCATAAAGTCTGTAAGCATTGAATGCTGGATAGAAGTCTTTTTTAGTATACTTAATTTTATCAATTGCATGTAGTAAATGAGTTACTGGCGTTTCAAGAATATCTGCCAATTTTCTTTGTAATTTTAGCAGTAGGGGCTTTGGAATAGATTTAAATTCGTTACAATTTTCCATAAAATAGTTTGGAAAACGGGATTTGCCGAAATGTACATAAAAACTTCGTATAAATAAACGTAATGATTCACCTAGTCGATCTTCTGGCCATCTCGCATAATTATCTTCACATTGCCAGAACAAATGATTCTTAATGTGACTAGCGTCTATGCCAATTTTCGATGTTTCATTTTCCATAAATGTTTTTTGTAGAGTCAAGGCAAATAAGTAACATCGCATGTGTGAGTGAGCTAAACAACTTTCTAAATAACGTTCTGCTGCGGGAAAAATTACGCGCCATTGTAACTTTTGATCGGTGTTGACTCCGCGTTTAGGTCTAAAACCGATAGGGACTAAAAGACATCCAAATCCAATAGCTTTTCTTACCATATACTTAGTTGGCCATTGATAAGTAAAATTAGTTCTAGGATTTTGAATTATTTTTCTTTCTCGAATAATCCATTGATTTGCAGCATTAGGCCAAGCTGCTATTAAAGCAGGAAAAATTTCATAGCTACTACTAATGCTATTCTTACTTGAGTTACAATATATGCTAGCACCTTGAGTTAAAGCATTTTTAACTGCCTCTTGTGAAAATCCTAGACCAGACCCTAAATTTAGTATAAAATTATCCACGAAGTCATTCATAAAAGTAATTGAACTAAGATACTGATGTGTTTCATATAAATTACGAGTCAAAGATAGTTTTGAAGACGTATCATCTTCTTCATCATCGCTCCAGTCAACAGCTTTTACGTTTACAGATACCCAACTTTCATCAGGTAGTACTCCCGAAGTTGATGCATAATTGGATTGTATACTGAGTTCTATTTTTTTTGGCGTCGTCAAATTGGTAATAGTCGCATATCCATAATCTGATTCAGTTTCACTTGACTCTGTCTGACGGCTACTAGCATTTGAGCGATATCCAGAAGTTTCCGTATCTTCAGCTGTAATATTATCCGATGACATATAACGAATATCGCTGATTTGACTTTTACACAGTATATCTTTCGTTGGTCCACTTAAACGTCTCTTCACATTTTTTAAAATAGACTTTCTAGGCTTAGCACTTTGTTCATATGTATCTCTATTTTCTTCATTATTTAAAGCTATTTCTTGATTGATAACAGTTGAAGATGTTCCTGCTATATATAAGTTATTCTCTGATAATTTCATGTTCACGTCTGCAAGGACGACTTTTTTATTATCTGCATTATTTTCATAGTTTTTTAAATCATCCAATTTTATTTTCAACTTTTTCAACATATTTTCATCTTTATTTGAATTTGAAAAATCATCTGAATCATTAGATTCCTTTTCAGAATCAGTGTACATACTATCATCAGAATTTATTTGTGGTATCATGCTAGATTCTGTTTCTTTGCAGAGTGTACTTTCTAATATTTCTAATTTTTTGAGCTTAACATATCCTGGAAATTGAAAATTCATTAAAATCTGTAAATTGATATTAAATTTAAATATCTTTAAAAAAATAATTTGAAATTCAGACATACCTGGTTCTTTGCTATCTTCTATTCGAAGTTTGTAAAACGGTGCATCAAGTACTGCAGAATAATCAGATGTATCACCTGGTTCACTTGCCTCTACGTTATCATAAATTATGAACAACCTAGGAGCAACAAGAGGTTCTAATTTATCTCGTTCTCTCTGGTAAACTATATGCTCTTGCACACATTCTTGTATTCTATCAGCAAAAAATACATGTTTGTGACGCTGTACCATAGCCTGGTCCATCAAGTGTTGTCGTTTGGTAATGGGATTATTCTTTATGTGATGTACTTCTCTGAAAATGAATACCCAATATATTTTCATTAAAATAGTTAAAAACTTAAAGTAGGTATGGTATTATCATAACTTTTTTGTCTTTTGCAACTGGCCGTTTTTCTTTTATTTACGCTTCAACCAGCGCAATTTTCATACTTTTTGCGTTACACTTTGACGTCAACCAATTACTAAAGATACGAGATTTATAATATCATAAAGAAATCACCGCTAATTTAAATGCGATAACAGTATCTGAATAAATATGTTCTTGAGTTGTTATCGCGTTTAATACCATTATTTCAATATCATCCATATCCGTTAATTGTTTAATTGCTGTCGGTATGTTTCTTTTTAAACCTCCAATTATATATAAAATTGTAATTTCATGCCCTGCATACTCATTACAAATATACTGCTAATAAAGATTAACTAGTACTGTACCCGTACTTAAAGAGCATGAAAATGAACTCAAGTTATGCTTTATCAAAAAAATTCATAATCCCTTGAATAAAACTCTGTCACACGATGATGAAGCAAAATATTTTCTCTAAAATAATACACTAAAGTGTGTCATTTTCGTCGTAAACAAAGTACGTACAATACATAGCCTTTATTTAATTAGTCAATAATCCAATCAAACATTTAAATAAAATCTTGCACATTAATAGTTCAAAAACTTAAATATAAAATGTATTATGTACCAAAAATATCGCAAGATAATTAATACATATAAAAAATAATTTTACTGCAAAATACAGATTTTAAGTTAATATTTAAAATATTTTTTCAATTCACTGAGTGAATGAAGTGAAACACTTTATGGTTAGGGTTATAAGAAATTACATATGAAGTAAATGGTTTTCGCGATTCCACTTGAACATTCGCATTCTTACGGAGAAATTTTCCATTAAGAAATATATTATGATTATCTGAATTAGTTGTCATCGACAGTTCATACGACTGTATACCATAGGACTTTTTCCTTGAGAAGTCCAAGATTTATGCCCATAGATACACGACCGCCCGCTGCCTGAATGAACAAATTGAGTGCTGTACCAACAAAATTCAATCACGTAGATATATGTGTTGAAAAATTTTAACTAAAGAATGCTGTCTGTGCAAACTGCGGAGGCAATTTGTGATCCATCCATTATTATTTTAGCTTAATGCTGTATGTATATGTATAATCCACGCACGTACGCATGGACGAAAAAAATTGTTGTTTATACCTATTGATTCTCATCTTTATAACTTTCATATGACTCAAGTATACATTGACATTTTTTCTAACATTATAAATTCGAAATTGTTTATTGCAAGAGATAATGTTTATTCTAGAGCACATACCTACTACTTTTTATCTGAATGAAATATTAAATATTGTTAAATTAGCATTATTGGTACCTACTTTGGAATCGAGATCATGATTAGACTAACTTAAATCCTAGAAAAATAAAAAAAAACGTTTTTTTTTCTGAATTTAACTCATACAAAAGATGTAAATCAATGCAGACTACAATCAACGCATACTTTTCAATATGTTTGATATTACGTATGACTTTCTTTTTTCCATATTTTTAATAAACTCTGAGAAGAATCAAATGTATAGAAATTTGCATAGCTATTTTTCCTTTTTTTATTTGTTGCTTACTTTATGATGAATGTTTATAATAAACAAGATCATAAAATAGAAGTATTATATTGTAAATACTGATGAACATAAATAATATTTGTGTGATAAATTAATAGATATGAATTATTTTATCATTTCACTAAATACTATTATCCGAGTTATATCACTATTTATTCTATGAATCAGTTTACAAGGACTTTTAGCTCACCTTTCATAATTTTCGAAGAACTGTACAGACAACAATATATTATTTAGTAAAAAAGCATCGCTATCATTATTAAGTTGATAGCGCATGCGATCTAAGGCCTCGTCGTCATAAGAACGCACTTGAGCTGGCGTCGGTGCAGGCCCGGGACCAGGCAGGGGTGGAGATAGAGAAGCAGAATGCGCCAGAGGTGGTTCCTTCGCTGCGGTTCTTTTGTTCAATTGATTAGCATTTTTTTTCTTCTTCTCTTCTATCTTTTGCTGCTTCCATCGTTCCCTCTCAAAAAATTTATCAGGTTCTCTCTCCACTTTCTTCGAACTTGAATTGCCCATATTATAGTGTGTGTATCTCAAGTATTTCACACAATAATTAAAACTCTGTCATAATAAATAATTTTACACACGTTATCCATTTGTCATAACATAAGAAAAATAATAAAGTATAGCATAAGTAAACTATGTTTAACGAAACAATGGAAATACTTAAAACACAAGACACTCGACTCCTTGAAGATTACAAACTGTTCAATATAAATATTCATAAAATTAAATCATATATTATTTATCTAATCAACGCTCGATTATATATTTATCGACCGTCATCAAAACGATTGATTTACGCATAATTGCACCGTTTCCTAAAAATCGAGCGCATTACAAGAAACAATGCTACTGAATGAACGGTTACCTTATACTTTTTAACATTCTTGTTTTATGTAAAATGTAGCAAAACACCTACTAAGAGCTGTTACAACGGTTCTACCTGAATTGAGCTCTTATGGAATGTAATTATTTATTTTCATTAGGAATTAGGAATCATATCAATCAATACTATTTAAAAGGAAATATTTATCATAGTTTTCCATCTATTATTAGCATAGACGAAACCTCGTTATTATTTGATCAATATTGACTTAACTGCGAATCGAACCTGTAGTGCATCAATTAGTCGTCTATGCATGTAAATATGAGCATAATTTTAATTTTAAATTATTATACTTAGAGTCAGTCAGTGTAAAATTTAACTTGCTCTTCTATAAGCAATTAAGACCAGCTGCATTCCTGGCGGTAATACAAGTCGTTACATTACATGCTTATGTAACAAAGTATTATTAGTAGGTTTTTAATATAGAATATGTACCTATTATTTAATTTTTTATGTAAGAACTGCTTACATAAGTTTACGCGTGCTGCGTTTATCGTTTCTTATAGTTACTATATTTAATGTTGAGAATTTGTTATAGGATATGCAGCTGCATCTTCACACTAGCTTTTTTATCACTCTTCTAAAGGTGCTCAGCATGGCTCTCTTCGTAAATACTGCACATTAATTAATGAGGTTTTCTTATCCTCTTTTGATTTTTTTTAAATATGTACAAATTTTGCGGACACACAAAATTAAATTCATTAATTTTACACAACAAAGTAATTGAGCATGTAATTTTACTATCAAATCTTAAGATTACGAATAATAAACGCTCCATAAATAATATTTTTGGAAAATCTTATAAAAATAGTCATTATCGAATCTAAAGTTATTAGAATTCTTGTTTGTCTGTCTGTCTGGAAACGCATCACGAGAAAACTGATGATAGATGGTTATCCTGGTCAACATATAAGTTATTTTATACTGCGGGAAAATATCTCATCTCTGAGATATCTATACTAACCGTTAAAACATATCTATGGACGAACCTGAGCGGACCGAGGATAAGTCGCTAGTCATTTATAAAATAATAAATTCAAGTGCATAATTAAGAATGCTGCATAATGCTGCAATAATAGCAATACTGCTACAATAGCATCTGGAAAACAAGAAAAAAATTGAAAACATGAAACGGATGATATAAAATTTTACAAATCAAGCAACCTTCGAGAGTCGAGACCCTCAACGTATAACGTTACTGGTACACAATGCAACATAACGCAATTCTGGTGACAATACTTTATTATACTACACTCGACATCATAACGTTTGAGAACACTTTTATGATGAGATAGTTTCTGCAAAAAAAATCACTTGGTATAAAAACTAGAAAATTGTCTAAGTATTCAGTCCTGTATTATTAATTTTGTATGGGTAGATATCTCTTAACAATCATGATCTAAGTGTAAGAATACCAATTACTTATTTAAAATAATGTCTCGTAGGTAATCACGATCGCTCAGGTCATAAAAAGCCGGTACCTAAAGTTATTTTTAAGGATAAATACAAAATTTATTTATGTAGCACTAGCCCACGGAATCTAGCCATTAGTATCCCGTATATAAAAATATACACACCGGACGGTATTAACGCTGCTTACTTTTCTGACTTCAAGAGCGCCAATTAACCCATTTTCCGCTTTTGTGTGTGCTAAAGTGTCGAGAGATGGAGCTCGTCTCAGACTCGCAGACCAACACTTTTTAAATAGAGCTAAAATGAGGGCTTATAGTTAAAAACGAAGTTAAGAACGCATACGTATTTGCTAATTTAAAAGTTGAGTACCAATTAAGGTACATAAAAATCTTACAAGCTACGCTATACTAGAATGTTCCTTTTCAACCGAGTTCCAAAAAGGAGGAGGTCCTTTGTTCGTCTGTATTTAAATTTAATTTTCCTTTCTTATGACCAGATCCTACCTTGCGCCTTACCTTTCACCAGACACTTTATTAGGTACTATGAGCTTAGAATTATCCATTGCTTACCGAATATTCTTTGTACATGCGCGATTCTCGAGGAAGATGAAAGCAGGATTGATAAAAGCTTAAGAATTTGTTATATTACCTATATAAAATATTAGTTCATAAAATTCATTGTTAATAATGTTTCTTAAGAGAAAATTATGTTATTAATATAAATTATAATAGATGGAACACACGTTTTTATGGCATCATCTACTGTTTTAAAAAATATCAAGGGTAAAAGATTAAATAAAGCAATAGATTAATTAGCTTTTTCTAAAATCAATAAAAATAAAGGAATCTAAAATTTTATGTACCGTATTAAAATAATAATTTAAAGGTTTTGGCAAGATTCTGTAGTTTTGTGCGCCCATTTTTGATAATATTAACTTTTTTTTTTTAAATACGTTTAAAAGATATTTCTATGAAAAAATGTATTTCAAGAATATTAAAAAAGAAGATATTCAATAGATACAATACAGACACGAATGCAGGAACCAAGGTTTGGCTCTGCCATCCTGTCTAATGCGGTGTGTCAATACAGAAAAAATGTGGAATAGAGCAAATTTCATGAAAACAACAGAATAGTTATCCAAAAATAACAAATGGATCAATATGAATAGTTATTATCATAAAAATTTATAGCACAACCAACAAATATAATTTATTTAAATATTTCTATAAATTCAATTTTTACATTACGTCAATAGGTAAAGGTAGATATTATTTTATCGTCCACATTAACTATAACCTTGATAGACGGCAGAGGTCAGTAATACCTGTTATTCGTCGAATGTATTATTTAACGATATAAGGTAAAAGCAAACACAACTTAAATTTCTTAAAACGTTTATAATTTATATATATTTTTAATATAACAATAACCGTGATATTGATAAAATTTTATAACATTCAGAAAACCTTTGGTAGAGGTGTATCTGGAGTTTTAGCGTAGAATAAATTCTCACTTCTAGCTAACTTCCATTCTTAATCAATTTCCAGCGAGTGAATAAAACAAACGTCGTTATCAATCAAAGTGAATACAATCGCGCAAAATCTACACATTACCACAAATGTAGAACGAAACTAAAGAATTTACCCGAGAATTATTAAAATTGCCAGTGTTAAAATAATTGTAAATATTATATTATACACGTGACGTTCGATACCTACTTGGAAGTTCACAATATATTGTATACTATACATATCAATAAATATAATCATCAACTGAATAAACAAAGCGAGTCAAACTTTAAAACTGCTGCTGTATCTCTCAATATACTCGTAGTTAAAATTTATTTAAATCATTTGACATATCATGACGTAGTATAATTAACAAACTTACACTTTATTTACATAATAACTATTATATAACTTAAAAAAATTTCGAGATATCTTCTTCAAACAAAATAATAACGAAAAATACGATTATATTTATTTAATTAACAATATAATTCAACATTTAAGTTCAAAAATATTCAAATTTTATATTAATTAAAGATTAAAGAAAAAATGAGCAAAAACACTAAATAAAATAAAATTCTTTACTTAATTTATGGTATATGTTTAAGAGTTTCAGCAGGTGGGTTACTTGAACTGGCTTCTTCCATATTATTCGCTATGCTGATTGCATCCCCATCAAACGGTGCACTTTTCCTTCCTAATATCTTTCTTCTCTTCACTTCTCCGATTCTTTTATCAAGCAACCGCCTGGATACCGTAAAAATAATAATCAATTAATTCATTGCATATATTTAAAATACATTTTAAAATACAATACAAAAACATTACATTTGCTAAATTGAATAATTACAATATTAGCCTTAATAAATAAATAAATATGTTGGGACATTAACACATAGCACCATCTAGTTCCATGGTAAGCTACGAGGCTTGAGTTATGGATACCAAATAGTTGATACACTACACATATATAACTTTAAATACATACATATTATAAATATATTATAAATATAAACACCCATGACTGGAGTACAAATATTCGTGCTCATCACACAAATGAATGCCCCCGGCGGAACACAAACCCGCGACCGCTGGCACAGCAAGTAGGGTCACTACAAAGTACAAACTGAGCCATGCGTGTCGTCAAATTGTTTGTTAATGATTTTAACATTAATGAAATGTACCCGCTCCTTTTTTACTAGCCTTGCCTGCAGTTTCGCCCGCATAGTTGTTTTTTGCATAACTAGAATAAATGATGTCTCTGCTCTTTAGCAAAAAAAAACAGGATTTTTTCATATCAACTTACGATACATCTCTGTCAAATATCATTCATGTTTACTCAATGAGTAAATTAATATATCCAGCCATATAATTAGTATATACGATATACATATTATGTTGAGATTCTTCATATGTATGTATTTATATCATGCAAGTCATCATGTTATTTAATCATGTCATACAACCAGCGTTGTTATTAACGAAACTTACTGTTGACGCCAGTCAATGAGAAATCCAAGAACAAATACTAATATTATAGCGATAAGTAAGACTACGGTAACTCCTAGAATCGTGGCCACGGTTAAGGTAGGCACTTCTTCGGCAATCATCAGTATGCTGGGGTCTGCCGTAGAATCCAAATCTGTAATTAATTTTATTTTGTGCTTGCTTTAAAATACAAAAGACAACAAAGATAGATAATATAATATAGTTACTAATATTAGCTAATATTGACGAAATATCATTACGCTAGAATTATAAATTTTAATTCTTTATATACTTACATAATTACTAAACTCTCTAATGTAATTTTATACAGATAGATAAAGACTTGTAAAACACAAATTACATTTATATCAAGCTATGTAGGAACTCACAAATGCGCAAATACTCGCAAAAAAACTGTTTAAAATTCAGTTTAAATGATAAGATTAAAGACATATTTTGGTAATGTTTTACAATAAAACATGATAAATACCTCCGTCGTCCCAACTTGCGCTATTCATAATTGTATCCATTATGTCTAAAAGTAGCTTTTCAAATTTAATTGAGATTCATCTCAGACGTATCTGAAAAAAGTAAAACAGCATTAAATATAATATATTACATTGTTAATAAATAAAAACGTACCCTTATTCCTTTTTAAGCTTAAAATTATTTCGATATTCAGAGTAAGTTATAGTTATAACCAACTAGTGACTCACCCTCGCTCCGTTCGGGTTCGTAGCTAGTTACGTTTTAACATTTAGTATAAATTTCTCAGAGATAAGATATTTTCCCGCAGTAAAAAGTATCCTATATGTTGACTCGGATAACCAGCTATCATCATACCAAATTTCATCAAAATCTGTCCAGTGGTTTTCTCGTGATGCGGTAACAGACAGACAGACAAAAACTATTTATTCGGCCTCTGTATCGATAATAATGTCTATTTCAATAAGATTTTCCAAAAAATATTTAATGTACAGATTCGGCTTAGTTAGAATTTTATTATAGGTATGTATAGATAAGCAAAACCTAACTAAAATAAAAATATAAAATACTGTCGTCATTTAAAAAGTCAGTCAAGTTTATGTATTCGACATTACTAATAGAAAACTAAACAAACTATAAAAGAATAACATACTACGACTATTTTACTTATTAGCGATTGTAGAGTATCTTTTGTCTATACACGTATATATCTACACGTAGGTATATAGCAAAACTCTTATTTATTTTTTAATTAACAAATAGAACTTAGATTTTTTTAAGTATCATTTTCATGTAGGTAGTTAACTATTGGAAGTTAAGACAAGGTCGGGGGAAATGAAGGTATTTAACGAAAATACGGGCTCAAGGTAATATAATTAATATATCTAAAACAAATGAAAAGTTTTAGCGCAATTGGCGCTTAAAGTAAACATTACACTTTCAAAAAAACAGTTCCAAGAATTGGAGAAAATATGACGTATGCAATTAAGATTTTGCGATAGCTCTTTGAATCGATTTTTTAAAGATTACAATCAATATATGTACCTAAAGACTACTAGTCATAAGAGTATACATATATACTGGTAGCGATATACGAATGTTATCTGATTATCTTTATGATGGTGAAAGCCTTTACCGACGAAAAACCGCTTTTTATAAACATACAAACTTGTAGGTTCATACATATGTGCATATTATCCTTTTTATTCGATAATTTAAGATACCTACGATACCTGAATTGAATTGATGTCACCGAATTTGAATTTAATGTGAAGGGCTGTGGGTAAAAAGGATTTCTGGATTCAAAATAAAAAATACTCTTACAAAAAGGCTATGAAGGGAGCAACGAATCACCTCATTCACACCTTAGCCTTCTATCTTCATCTACCATGATCCAAGTCGAATGTGATACCGGGTTTAAATTTAAAGTAAAGCACTATTATCCATATACGAAAACAATGTAGATTAAAATTATATATCTTTGTAAACAATGAATTAGAGTATGTACTAATACTTGATCTAAATCAACGGAACGGAATATTTACAACTTATAATAATAAACTTATCAGATTATGCTCCAGACTTGCTATGAAATCTATTTTTATACTTTAATCTTAAATTTGTTTTTATTAGTACATAATAATCGCTGTAAGTTTCAAAATAAAACTAATATGATTTTACAAAAAAAATAATAAGTAGATAATACCTATTTCCATCTATACCATATACCTATTTCCATTGTGACTAGCTTATGGGAGGTACTACCAGTATTTTCAATATAGTATTTTTCATAATATTATGATTTTTTCTATATACGTAATATATTTATAATGATCTTATTGGGTTGATAGCAGCTTTTTTATGTTGGGAGCTAAGAAGGATAGGCATACCACCTGTAGGACGCACCGGCGAGAAAAGCCAGTATAATCCACTAAAACCCAAGAGACCACTCCGGTCTTATGGGGCGTCTATTCTTAACTATGTCTCGATAAAGGTCTTCTCGATAAAGGTATATCTTGATATTACTCTTGAAGGTACAAAATGTGAGTTTGTCTTGTGCTTGAAATCAATGTTAAGCTGTGAGTAATAGGGGTTTCTATGTTCAAAATGAAAAAAAAACCTAGCGAGAAATCTCTTCCTACCATGATCCGAGTCGAATTTGCCAGGTTAAATTCATTACCCAGATTTAAATTTATCAGATTTTTCCACCCCTTCCAGATTAAGTCGCCAAAAATTCCCCCTTTCATTTAGTTACTGTATTTTGCAATATTATCGGATGCTTTTGATTGATTCACTTAAAGAGCAATGGAGAGGGCTATACTTGGTGTTTTCCTGCGAGGTTGAATCAGAAATAAGTAGATACGCAGAGGGACCAAGGCCCAAGAATCATTAAAAATCCGAAAACATAATCAAAAAAAAAATATGTTGAAAGTTTTCGTATTTTAAAAAGAATTAAAAAGTATATCTAATGTACAAACACGACTCGTCTACAATTTTATTATACGTATAGAAATATATTATTATATTTATAGGTTCATATAGATATATATCGTAGCTACGTGACTGATCAGAAATTATAACAAAGGTTTCTTCTGACTCACTATGCAAGTAATTACAATCTATAAGTGTTTCGTTTTAAAACAATTTCATAAAACTACTTACATATATGTATACCACACCGCAAAATCAGTATGAATTTATACCTTTGTGCAGTCGATACCAACGAGTGGTTATAGGTACATCACATTATAATATATCTAATATAATTAATTAATCTAACACAACATTTTTAAAATCTTTTGTTTTAACTTTTATAACAAAACTACTTTATAGTAGTGAGCCTTGATGTTCTTCATAATTTTACATAATATAATGGAAGTTGTCAGAAGGGTAGATTTTTTCTGGCCTAATCAACAAATATCATTACATAATATATTAGATGCTTATTTTCGTAATATGTGTGTTATTTATAATTTATCCTGTAACGTTCTTAGCTAATCCCTATTTCTATTGGTGGAAACTGTAAAAAATCTGTACAGTAGTTTGTACGATTAGCGCGAACAAACACCAAATTTACTGACAATAATTTAAAATATAGGTTCTTTATTACCTTTATATATCTTATTTATACACTTGAAATTTGACCTAATTAAAAGAAAATCCTTTCTTTTGATAACATATTCTTATTTCACTGTCTTGTTTCAGTCTATGGTTATTATTGCGAACTCGTGCTGGTAGTAAGTTATATTATTACCTAATAACTAATTTCGTGATTAAGCACTTTAAATGTATTAATGGATTTTTAATGGAATTACTGATAATAATTAAACGGCCTTTTAGCTACCCTTCTTTCTAGAAAAATATATTTTTAAATACATTTTTTTTAATACAATTTTTTTTAAATATAAATATAAATTGAGTTTCGAAATAATATTGCAAATATTACATAACTTCATGGCGCCATGATAGCAAGGTTCAAAGTTGCATTTTATCAATACCTTTCCATTTCATTCTTCTGATAGAGCAGACAAAAAAATGGAATTGCAATTTAGTCGCTATTTCTTGTGATGTTTTTGTTCGATGATTGACTCGATTAAAAGCATGTTACTTTTAAGTATAAAGATTATCATCATCGATAAGACATTGTTATCAATCATTATCTATAGTTTCTTCATAAAGTGCATTGTTCAGTGTTAACACATAGGCAAATGACACGCCAAAGACCTCACATGTATTCATTGTCTAGTTCATGATAAAAGAATGTGAAGGCTGACTGAGATAGAGGACTGGTGTCATTAACAAACTGATTATGCAAAAATGGCCATATCTTAATATACCTAATAATTAATTAATAATATACAAATCTATAAACATAATTGGTAGTCTTAGTAAGTCAAATTTATTTATCTAAGGTATATGTTAAAAAGACATAAAATAAAAAAAATATATTATATCATTATATTACGCTTCCACAAATATTTGTTTTTAAAAATAATGATCGTAATCGCCCTTTATGGAAGCTACATTTTTTTAAACTGTATGATAATGTTATCAATAATTCTAACATCACAATTAAACTTTAAATAACCATAAACAAATTATCTTTATCAAAGGATACTTACTGCGGAGGCAATAAATACGAAGGTGCTATTTTAATGAAAAAAAATAAACCTTATGCATAACCATTAAAAATATAGGATTTGTACAAAGCATTCAATACTGTTTAATATTAAAAAACTATACGTTAAATCACTAAATGTAATTTTGAATGTAAATCGGCATAAATAATATTATACATTGAGTCAATTTACAATTCAATTCTTTCTTTTTTGGCTTATTGTCTAGCCAGTTAGCACAGTTTACTTCGGCAATGTCTTGAAGCATAGAGAAGTCATAGTAGAGATGAACTGAGTGATATTTAATACTATATTTAATACTGTAAAAAAATATTTTACATGGTGTACTCGCTTTAAATGCGACGTGCGCACAACACCTTATCGGCCGCTTACTATGGAGTCCTATTTTCAGTGTTAAATTAAAATTATAAATAATGGAGGTAGAGTTTTGGGAGTCGGGAGTTTGGAAATTTCCTCCTCATTAAGGATCTTGTTTCTAAATTTCTTAATTAAACATCTATATTTGTTAAATAAAGGCATTGGTAGCCCAGTGGTAACGCGCTCGCTTGGACAACCGAGTGAAGCGGGTTCAAATCCCGGGTCTCGCACCTCTGATATTTTCATGTGCGAATCATTTCTAACATGATTACCACTTGCCTTACGGTGAAGGAAAACATCGTGAGGAAACCTGCATGTCTGAGAAAACCTAGCAAGTTTTCGAAAGACATGTCAAGTCCGCCAATCCGCACTTGGCCAGCGTGGTGGACTATGGCCTGATTCCCCTCGTATTGAGGGAGGCCCGTGCCCAGCAGTGGGACGTTAAAAAGGGCTGAATACATACGAATACATTTGTTAAATTAAGATGACATTTAATAATATTATTAAAATTAAGATTAATAATTATTAATAGTTTTTGAATTGTTAGTGAAAAACTAAACAACTTCTTTTTTTCATCTTTATGTGTTTATAACATTTGCATTTTTTTACATGCTGACGAGTGGTTTAAATATTGGTTAAATAATTTTACTAGATGTTATTTCCGATCCAATAAGCTATCGCGATTATTTTTAGGAACTTTTTCCCTATTTTTCACCATTTTCAACTTGGACTAACATACAAAAATATACGGACAGTTAAGATAGACCAATTAGATAATTCTTTTGCTCCATGAACTTTGACTTTAGGAAAAGCCTTTTGTTTTGTATAATATACCTACCACATATTACCAATAATGTATTTTATCGTATTATATCTATTTCAGTATAAGATACGAAAGCGTTACAAAGAATTACATTGAAAGGAAAATGTGTCAAGAACGAAGCGCGTACGTTTGGAAATCAGCAATGAACGGCTGTAGTTTATTATCAAACTATCAACATTATTATCCTTGTCAGAAACAAATAGGATTACAAACGTACAAGTAAATATTATGTACATATTTTAGGTTGTAAAAACTATCCTGGCTTCGTTTACTCCTCAGCCGCCCAATTTATCGTCTATACTTATACATATAATAATAATACACAACTGCCTCGGTGGTGTAGTGGCTAGCATGTTCGGCTGCGCACCCGGAGGTCCTGGGTTTGAAACCCAGGTCGGGCCAAGTTTAGTTATTGAGTCTTTCTGTATAGTAAGCCTCAGTAGCAGCCCGGAGTTGGGAAATTGGTGGTGTTTTATCCCCGTACCTCGGAGATCACGTAAAGCTGTCGGTCCTGCGTCTTAACTCTCACCGGTCGTGTCGAGCAGTCGTCCCACCGGAGTATGAGAGTGACAGGAATAGAGAGTGCACTTGTGTCTGCGCGCACACTTGTGTAATATAATATCTCCTGCGCAGTTGGCTAGTCTCAATGAGATTAGCCGCCGTGGCCGGAATCGGTCAGGGGGACAATATATTATTAATACACATATAATACATATAATATAATTAAACTAAGTCGAATAGTCATTATAATCGATATAGAGGCCGCATCTATACTTTTTAGAATTTTTGTCTCTCTGGTTGTCTGGGAACGCATCACGAGAAAACCACTGGACAGATTTTCATGAAATTTGGTATGATGATAGCTGATTGTCCGGGTCAACATTAGAATACTTTTTACTGCGGGAATCTCATCTCTGAGAAATCTATACTAAACCTTAACGAACCCAGGGACAAACCCGAGCGGAGCGAGGATGAAAAATGTACGTATCGACTTATATATTCTTTATTATTACAATTACAAAAAAAATATTTGTCGTAAACTGTATTTAATAATAATCGAAGGGTTTTGAAAATAAACACTTTTACAAAAAAAAAATTACGTGTGTCTGGAATTAGGGAACAGATTTTAAAAACTCGTACCGTGAGCGAAGACGGGTAAGTGCTAATAGTAGTATAATATACCTACTATAATTCGTAAGTTAAAAGACCCTGCCTAATAAAACATCTATTCACACTAATTAAAAAGAACCTTGATTATAAGACGCAACCAAATTTAATTATTCAAAAAAAAATATTTGCGCGAAGCAGAAATCAAGTAGGTACTTATATATAATATTTAGTACGATAAACGGATACTAGATATAAGCTAGATGCATGTATTCAATGCTACCAAAATGTATGTAGATATATAGGCTGATTATTTAAAGTTAATTTTACATATTATATGCATGGTAAAGAAAAACGCTAATAAATAATCAATTAACTACATGCAAGTGGTCTCGCAATAAGTATATTTCCACGAACTTACATAAAGACAACGAAGAGGTTTCTCGGGCCTGCTCCTTTCACTTTGATTATTGTAATAAACTTGTTATATAAACTAGTGTTTCTATGGTCACTACGTATTTTGGCATCAATTCTTTGTGTATCACAGACCGTATTAACTGTCGTTTATGATTTCTCAAAAGTTGCACGCGCACCGGTTACATGCGCAAGCGCTGCGCTCCGAGGCGCGTCTCTCACTGTTGCGTCGACAACAAACGAGATCAGCTTACTTTGGTACTTTTAAACCGTGTCGTTAACCGACAATATTTTGTCAATTCGTGGCCTACACCAATGATTTGAATAACGTTTTATTGTATATAGCTTTGTCGGGTAGACAAAAATTCATGCATAAGCATATAACGGTAGTGTTGATGCGACTACGCATTGGTAACGTAGATCCCCGTGACTCATGTTGGAATTTTACTCGTATCATTAACGCCCCCTGTTTGTGCGTTACGTAGTTCTGATAAGGTTTGATATATTTTTTTCCGTAATAAGCGCAAAACTTTTTTATTTCAAGTATACGAATGCTTTCTAAAATATTTTGTCATGTTTACTTGAAGATACCTATTTCTATTTAAGGGCAATCCCCTACCAAAACTCGTTTTACGACGATATTTAGAAGCAAATGTGCCAGTATTTAATAAATGTAAAACAATAAAAAAAAAATTATATCTATCTTCAACATTTTGAGGTCATATTACACAAATAATATAGTTTTTTAGGTCATCACTACTAAAGATATAAAATTCTAAAGTATTGCTGTAATCATGATTTTTTTCTTATTCTTTGCATCAACACATAAATTTATA
Source organism: Argynnis bischoffii washingtonia (assembly GCA_033884665.1). Taxonomy (NCBI): domain Eukaryota; kingdom Metazoa; phylum Arthropoda; class Insecta; order Lepidoptera; family Nymphalidae; genus Argynnis; species Argynnis bischoffii. The sequence goes on along the minus strand of CM066616.1, from coordinate 9,326,363 downwards.
ACTCATATAAAACTATGGTTAACACCATTTGATAGATCATTTCAAAATAGATATTTTACACGTAAATTTTTTTTTAAAGATCAATTTCAACTCTGTTTCGGACCAATATTCAGAAATTATAAGAAAATTTAGTACATGTAATAGAAGTGGGATACATAATAAATAATATTATATAGTAAATAAATTAAATATTATACATAACATACAATAATTATTTTATAAAAGAAAAAATAATATTATATAATAGGTAAAAGCAGCCACTTTCAATAACTTGTGAGTTGTGACTTAGTTATTCATTAGCATTAAATAACAGTAATTTTAAAGAACGCCTGGTCAGTACCGGCATTAAAGTAATTTGGCTATTTTTCGTTGCATAAAAGTATTATTAATATTTATAGTTTTATTTAATTTTTCCATCTCAAAATTCTATAATAAAGTGCATTTTGTAATGACAAATATTGTTAGAATATAAATATTATGTCATTTGGTGTGTGATTGACATGATCTAGCCGAGGTACTAAATAAATAAATAAAATAATAATAATATATTTCTGTTTCGGTTCAACGGTGAATATGACACTACCGCCTCTATAAATTCTATGGCCTGTTGACATGTTCAATATTGTTTTAACTATTATTCCGTAGATGTCGCTAGGATTTATTACGAGGTGAGGTGGGGAAGGAAAGAGCCGAATGTTGAAGGTCGTTTGCTCGGGGGATGGCCTTAAGCAAAAATATTTCATTTAATTATATGATATCGTGGAGTTATGAAGAAAGATTACAATATTAATGCTACTTCTTACGTACATATATACTTCATTGATTCTATGGTATTTTTCTATTGCCATATAAAAGAAAAATATTTGTCGATCTCTACTTTCATACAATAACATAGACTTGCTGTATTTGAAGAATTCGAAATTCGAATACATTGCTAAAACGAAAGGAATAAAAACTTGAAAAAAAATACCAAAATAAAAATCGACTTCAAAAGTTAAAAGTAAAAAATAACTGATTGCTAGTTTTCATTTGCTATAGATACCTAATCAGATATTTTCGAAGTCGGTGTGCTTTGATTTGTATCAACTGGCACCGACGAAAGCGAAAAGTAAAAACACAAAAAAATTATTTTGCATGCATGCATGATCGTTATCAATGTTATCTATCTCGCCTCCTTAAAGTGCTTTTGCAATACAAACATAATATTAACAAGAGGAAGTCCGCTCTAATTTGCTGATTCAAATATTTCAGAAACATTGTTTGTCTTAATTATTATAATATTCGAAAATAATCATGTATTTTTTATTTTTGAATATCATTCTAGAACTATCGTTCAAATTGTTTGAATATAATTACGATGATTTTTTATTTATTCATGATATGAAATGTAGAGGTAATTGGAAATCAGCTAATACCATTAATCAAAATTATTTAGCAGTATTTATTTGATAATTTTCAATAACAATCTTTTAAATTTTTATAAATAGTATATAAATAAAGGTTTGTCTAGACGTGTGCATGTGCGTGTGAGTGTGTATGTGTGTGACAGATTTGGATGAAATGTAGTAACCAGGGAAACCTGGAGTAGCGCATAGGCTACTGTTAGGCACCTGGGCAGTGGGACTCACCCGAGCGAAGCGATCAGTATAAGTCGCTAGTTAGGGTAAAGTTAATTATTACTTTTTACTATTTAAATATAAAAAACTAAACAAACACGAAGTTACTATATAAATAGAATATTACGTGTCAAATATTATATGTACCTAGATATAAAACTTTTGCTTGATATTTTTTAACACTACAAGGTATTCCCCGTAATTTTTTATATTGACGATAATAGTCTAATATCTTTTATGATTTTAATCAATTGAGAGAAAACCTTAAATGGATTATTGTTTATTATTAATAATTATAAATTAAAAAAATATACAATAACATATTACCTATTGATAAATATACGTTAAGTTAATTATTACCGACGTGGCTTGCTCCAACGTGTCACAGCTTAATTCCACAGCAAATATCGGCTAAAAAGTTGACAAACCTGTGTATCTACTTGTGACACGTCTGATGAACAATGTTTTGACTCAGCATAGATTCTCTTTTCTTCTATAAAAACACCTATAAACTGCTGTACGTTAATTATTCCCTTATCGGCCTGGCTGATCTCGCATAGTTTGTATGTATAAAGCGGATTTTTTATAGTTTAAAGATAAAAGATTTTATCACATTTTTACTGCATTCTATTTATTAAAGAAGTTAGCTCGTGAAAATTTAAATATCCGCTCGAGAGTCGCGGGCACACCGGTTTTATATATATATATATATATATATATATATATATATATATATATATATATATATATATATATATATATATATATATATATATATATATATATATATATATATATATATATATATATATATATATATATATATATATATATTATCGGTACTACGAGTACTTTCACGTTCTACCTTTACTAGCGGTGGCATCCGGTTTCGGTATACGTCGAAAGATGGACATCTGTAATTCTCTGGCATTGATACACTGTAGAATATAGGCCGTTATATTTCAATTATTATCTCAATTAAAATATATGGCAATTAAGAATAGTTCTACCATAAGACATAAATGTTTATTTTAACACGTCTTTTCAATTTCATATTTCAACTGTTTAATCTCAAAGAGTTCATTTATTGAGGATTGAAGTATAAAAAACGCGACAACTTTTATTCTGTAATCATATCATTACTAAATTTTATTTAAAATCATATGTATAATTAGAACTAGTTTGCAACCTAGTTCTCGCTTGAAGCTTGAAGTAGTTCATAGCTGTTTTATTTTTATTCTAGAAACAAAAATGTTATAATCCAAGTTAGATTTGGTAGAGTAATTAAATATTATTTAAAATACTTATATTACCCATAGTTATGTTTAAAATTTTATTGCTTTATTGTAACCGATAAGATAACTTATTTAGGGAAAGAATAGCTTATCTATAAGATATTATGATAATTACGTCTTGTAAAGAATGCCTGCAGGCTTACACGTACCTACCTAAGAAGTTTACTTGAATTCATATTATGAAAAGCTGAAAATTGTTCAATTACTTGCCATATTAAAAATAACCAAAAAGAAATTCTCGATAAAGTGAAGAAAGTAAACTACAATATTTTTTTTTGTATAATAGTAATAATAATAGTAGCTAGATATAATACGTATACAAACAAATTACAAAAATACAATTTATCAGCGTCTAGTGTTGTTAAAAGCAATTCACAAGTCTCATATTTGAAGGTTAAAGGTTTATCAGAATAAAATCTCAACATTTATGAGAAGTTTATTTAACCTCCGTTCAATGCGACATTGATGTAGTATTTATGTCTTCAATTAATTTAAAAAACAAATTAGCCAAAAAAATATAAAATTGATTTTTTGTAATTGTGCTAACAAAACTCCAAAGTTAATCCTTAAAACTAAATTTTCTCAATGACACATAAAGAATAACACAGAATTAAATACCAATGTAAATAACATTTGATGATTTAAACTAATTATAATAATAGCGTGAGATAACAGCTTTCGATTAAAGGTCGTTTTCATTTAGCTGTAATTTGAATATGCTTAATATGTAATTGTTTTACAAAGAGACGTAATAAGTTTGGTGTAAAAATAAGAGATACAAATATTTTAAAACGAAAATATTTGACACGCTTGGATTATTCAGCAACCATTCAAAATTCCATCCTTCGTCCGTTTTTGCTCTTAGTTGATTATAAATATTTATACTTTACAACTTTTGCAACAACAAATGTCATTTGAGCAAAGGAATTTGTTTTCTTTTAAACCTATAGGTATTCCTCTCGACACCTGTTAAGTGAGAAATCATTCAGACCTTAAGATTAGACTCATTATTTAAATATGAGATGACGAGTGAGAGAGAGCGAGAGATGAATGATGACAAGAGTTGATCATACGACACTGTAGCCATTTCAGTTCACGTCACTACGCTTTGTTGCCTTGCGATAATAAAATATTGAATGTTCTAACTTCTAACCACTTTAAATATAGCAAATCAATTTGACTAATCCAATGTCAATAACCCTTTATATATAAGGACCTAGGGTTTGCCCGCGGCTCCGCTTTTTTAGGGAAAATTACTGACAGGTATTATTCTGGTACAAAGTAGCATTGTATTAATAATTAATGAAAGAAATCCAATCAATTTAGTAGTTCTAAATATTATTATATTCATATAAGCAAAATTTTAGTTCGTTGTAGGAGTGTAAGGTAAATGCGGTTAGGTTGCTGATACTAGGTATGTTGTGAATGGAGTCGAGTTGTGCCTGGTACGAGTTGCGACGCTTTTATAAACTATCGCACATACAAACTCGTTATCTCAGAATAATTAAAAAATGTTTTTATTTTACAATAGGAAATATAAATTGCATGATCGCTTATATATCTTTCCTAATTGCGCCCATATCTAGATAACAAACAAGTGATAGTTTAGTTAATGGATATTTTATCGTGTAGGAAATTTAAATGATAATATTTGATTGTCAAAATTAGTCTCATCTATACACATAATAAAACAGTAACTTAGCGAAATCTGTACATGAAATAGTTTTTAATAACAATGACTGTAACGTATTGTGTACAGAACATAGACCCTAAAACATCGATCAAAAAGTTTTTTAATGGATACCCCAAAACAATAAGTTTATTAAAAATTTTATCTGTTTGTCTGTTTGTTGTTTGTGTGTTCGCGTTTCACGCAAAAAGTACTGGACTAATATTGACTAAATTTTGTGTAGTAATAACTTATTATTCGGGTCAACATTTAGAATACCTTTTACTACAGGAAAATCTTTTATTTCCATGGGAAAACACAATAACTAGTTCTATCGAGTTGTTCTTAGAAAACATGTCTAACGCTGGCTAAACTTTAAAAGAAACCTACATCGAAATAATATACTGAAAATTGTAGGTATTAATAAGGCCTACAGAAAAATCTGCAATAGCATAAATCTTTCTTCTAAAGTACACTCGCAATAACTATTCATATCTAAATTAAATCGTACTTAAAGACACACCCGAGCGAAGCAAGGTTAAAGTCACTAGTATCAGAATAAAATCACTTAAAGTTAAATATGAACTTTTATTTATAATACTTTTAGTTATAAATGCACATGACATAGTCTCGTAAAATTAATAATATTTTTTTTAAATACCTTCCAGGTATTTTTATGCTATTAATGTTAAAATGACCTAATTATTATAAATTAATAATTATTAGATACAATATATTTTATAAGTACTTTGAATTTATTAAATCTTTTTGACGAAATTATAGTACGCTTTATTTAACAATACCCTTCCTTGGCAGTCGGATAAAAAGGTTTGTAAAGGACTAATAAATAAAACTAAAAAAAAACTTAATTATAAAGAAACAAAAACATAGTTGAATTGTTTTTTTTTTTTTTTTTATTTTGTTTTAATTTCAATATTGTATATTTTTATATCTACTAATTATATTGTTATCTAAGAATTAGGTCACTTTTACGCTGGCAGCCACTTATAAAAACTTTTAGTTAATTATATATTATTAGTAATTATAATCATTATTAAGTATATTGTTTAAACATTCAACATTGTTTTCAAGTGAATAAACCTATTACATCTTTATTCTTTATCTAAAAACAATCCATTTCTCTATATTTTCAATATAAAATTTAAATATAGTTATTAAATCAAATAAAGTAAGCGATTTTTTTTTACATATTTTATAACTTTCTTTTTTTTAATTATTTTGCATAAAGAAATACATTTTGGAATGAGATGTTTCTAAATAAATCAATATAAATAAGTTTGACATAAAAATATAGTTTATCGTATTCCTTTGTGGTACTTATAGGATATGTAGGCATCCACGCCATGGAGTATTCCAACTACCACGCCAATGTACTGTAAAAATACATACAAATTACAAAAATATAAGTATATGTATATATATATATATATATATATATATATATATATATATAGATAGTGGATACCGATTTCTTGATTAAGATAGAAATTTATTCTTTAAATACTAAACTAAGTAAATGTACGTAGTACGTATCTAACTTAAAAATGAAACAATCCTTTTAAAATATACACAAGACATACTTGTGAATATTTTAAAATGTTTATTATTTCAAATGTTTCAAACATAATAATAAGTAAAGAAGTAAACCGATTTCAAAATTAGTTACACACTTACTAAAGAAAAAAAAGAAAATCGGTTGAAAAACAGAAGAAAGAAAAGGTACTGTACTGTTTTGTCTTTGTCTATCTATATAAAAAAAACTAATTGTTTCCATTTTTTTTTTATTGATAACAATAAAACTTGTCAGTAGCTACTATATATGGAGGGTGGAACTAAGGAGAACTTACGTAAAGTGTCCAGTGGTGAGCAGCAAATTGTAATTCAAAAACACCGATATAGCGCTAGCGTAGCAAGTAGATGTGATGTTTGCCTATGTTAGAACTATTTTGAAAAGTGCTTCACCAAAAAACGGAAATCTTTCTTTCCTTATTTAATTCACCATCATACTCTTATGGCTTTTGGCGCTATGTTTTAAATTCATCTACTTGTTTTCTGTGGCGCCACCAATTTGATGCATGTCAGCGGTCACTTTTTATACTAGACATTGTTCCCTTAGTTCTACCCTCCATACTACATTAGAAAAAAAAAACGAAAACGGTTGACATTAGAAGAGAAAAATGTACTGAACTGTTTTGTCGTTGACTATTTATATTAATTATTATATAGATAATAATAATTGTTCATCGCTCTCGGATTGCCTAACAAGTACACGTTACTTGTGATAAAGATGTAACTACTTACATATACAGCCGTCATCGCTGGATACGCCGAGTACATATTGACCAGAGCATATCGAGGGTACAGGTAAATGTTCACAGCTACGCCCATATATGAAGATGCTGACAGATACATAAAACACGCGACTGCATTATATATGCACTCCTAAAAATAAAACATAAATTACTTATAAATGTTATTATTTGATATGTGATATGTATTATCGATAGTTCTTAAGAGGCCTATTACATTTTGACTGTGATTTTTCAATTTAATGCCCATTTTTGACGTTCTTATTCAGAGAAACTGAAACTCTTCGACAATTTAGACTTACTTATTGTACGATGGAGAATAATTATTAATATAGTTCATAGCGGCCTCGCTTTTCGCAAATTTTCATTATTAATTGAAATAAAGCCAAAATTCTGAAGCAAGTTTTTAATAAAATGCGCGACGACACTTTTTCAAGCTCATGGATTGAAATACTATACTAAACAAACGAAATGAAAAATATATAATAATATCTCGTATATAGTGGTTGAGTTTATAGCGGCCTCGGAATTTGAAAATATGTATTGGATTTCTACAAAAAAAATCCTTTTTAAAATCTTAAAACCTACAAAAAACGTTCAGAATTAGCTGTAAATATATCCTTACAGCTTTAATATTATAAAGTAAAATTTATATCAGAATATACATCAGTTCAAAAGAAACGTAATTATATACTTTTTTTTAAAAATAATCTATTATAAAACTTTACATAGAAGTAATGACAACTGCAGAAAATGCTAGAAACACCGATGCGTCGGCCGCTCGAACTCAATACCATAGAATCAGTACTTTTTGTGATGGGCCTTTTAATATTCGTGTAATACAAACGTATAAATTCTTTTATATTTTTAGTATGGTTTAATTTTCCCCAACTGCGGCGAAGCATAAAGTAGGGTTACGTGTGTGACATGTATGTACGTATGTCCGATCTCTATATGTTTCCTCGTAATTACTAAACGGCTTAACTGAACTTTATGATTCATACGTCGTTAAAATCGTCTTGATAAGGCGAGTGTTATTTATCTATACACATAATAAAATTCTAATTCAGTCGAATCTGTACATTAAATATTTTTTGGAAAATATTATTGAATTAGAATTTTTGTCTGTCTGTCTATCTGGCTGTCTGTCTTGGAACGCATCGGGTGTAAATCACTGGACAGATTTTGATGAAATTTGGTATGATGATAGCTGGTCAACATATAGGATACTTTTCACAGAGGGAAAATATCTCATCTCTAAGAAATCTATACTAAACGTTAAAACGTAACCCGAGCGGAGCGAGGGTGAGTCCCTAGTAGATTATATATAAATAGAAACAATAAAAAACAAAATGATGGATTTTAGGAGCTAATGTGCGTGGTTTTTAAAAAATACTTCCAACAGCGAGGTATCAAACTAAAGGTTTTTAAGAGGCAATTACAAAAATATATACAACTTATATGTTTAAAAGTAATTTGTGAAAGAAATAGTTACATAAATCTTCAAATACCTAACTAACCGCCAAAAGTAAAAAGCTGTAAATAAAAAGATAAATTATAAAAATTAAAAAAAAAAAAACAAAAAAACTAAAAAGATGAACAATTTAAACTTTTTTCTAGTTAAGTTCAAACCTAAAGGAAAATATTCAGTATATTAGGTATATTATACTATCTATACTATACTATCTATACTAAATATTATTTATAAGGTATTATTAATTATTAATATAATTATTTATAAGGTATAATTTGTGTAAAGGTATTTTAAAAATATGTTTAATATATTAGGGATTTATTGATATGTTGTATTAATAACAATTAAGATGTTTTTTTGAGAAATAAAGCTGATATGGCTACGAGGAAGCTTGATTCTATGTAAAAATACTGTAGATTAATTTATTTATCATTTTGACAACGAATAGCAGTATTTAAGATTAGATATTACTAAAGAACTACTTGTGATTGCAAAAGATTAGGTACATCATAAGTAAATGTCGCTTTCAAGGATCATTATGCACTTAATCAATTAGATTATTTCAACAAGCGCGCGCATTGACTTGCGACTTCACAAACGTAAAGGTATGTAAGATTTCCGCCAATGTTTTTACTTTTAGACAAAACTTTAAATTCAATTGCATGATATTGCACGGTATCGGTTCGTGGATAATATTAAAACACTATCGCATTATACTTAACAACTTAAGGTTTTTACAAACTAAGTTATATATGGTTTCAATAATAAAGATGGTATTTAGCAATTGGATTAGAAAGAAAAAAAAATTGTTTGTGTTCATCCCTAAGGGAATGAATGGTTAATCATCATCATCATTCTACTTCTATATTTCTACTTACAAAAATAGATTGACGTATTAGATGTTGTGAGTTTGATGACAGTACATAGCAAGCGATCAGCAAAGCGGTTGTGAACAGGCATGCGGACGCAGTCGTGAGGAAACCATGGAAAGCAGAGCCCATACTACTCGCTTCGGATAGCCCGTACTTTACCAACAGGCTTTGACATAGACCACCCAGCATCTATGGAATAAAAATACTTTTTTATTAAAGTAACTATCAAAATATAATTACAAGATAGTCCGCTCATAAAAACACTACTTTTATACAAAGACAATTTCTTTTTATATTATTTTCGTCTTTATTTCTTTCAAGACTTCAACAGGAACTAGTTATAATGAATAATAATTAAACACATAAATTCAAAACTATTATGCTCAAACTTTTTTACTTAAAAATACTTCCTAGTTTTTTTTTATTATAAGTATATTAAACTAGCGATGCGCTAGATAACTTTGCGCATCATTCGCAATTATTTATAAGTATTTAATTTTCATTATCACTTAAACTATAAAAATTACATATGGTTATTAACAAATTTTATCTATTAAATACCTACTTCTAATGATGAAATAATCTATTTTTATGACCTATCTTTTGATTAACTACTTTTTCAGGTGCCTTTTTATTATTTAAATACCAAATGATGTTCTCCTGACCGATTCCGGCCACGGCGGCCAATCTCATTGAGACTAGCCAGCTGCGCAGGAGATATTATAGTGCACAAGTGTACGCGCAGACACAAGTGCACTCTCTATTCCTGTCACTCTCATACTCCAGTGGGACGACTACTCGACACGACCGGTGAGAGTTAAGGCGCAGGACCGACGGCTTTACGTGCTCTCCGAGGCACGGGGGTGAAACACCGCCAACTTCCCAACTCCGGGCTGTTACTGAGGCTTACTATACAGAAAGACTCAATAACTAAACTTGGCCCGACCCGGGACTCGAACCCAGGACCTCAGGATGTGCAGCCGTACATGCTAGCCACTACTCCATAAATACCAAATATTAATAATATAAAATATTATGAATATTAAGTAGACATCTGAATATGGCTTAATACATTTTATATATACAAAAATACATTTTTCAAATATAAAAGTCGCTATATTTACTTACCTACTTTATTTTTTTTGGTAGAACTATTAAAGCTACATATTTGTCAACATTGTGTTCTAGTACAGTAGTCGGTACATATACACATATAAACAAAAACCAACAAAAAACAAACAAACACCGATTTTTGGCTGATTCGATATACTAATACAGTCAATGCATGAAGAATAATTTTAAATACGCCATTTTAAGTATTTCTAGTTAAATGCAAACCATATTTGCAAAAAGCGCATCCAAATTTCTTTAGTAGGTACTTTTCGAGATTAGGGGAGACAAACGCGCACTAAGAACTTACTTTTATGCGTGTAGAGTTGAGAAGAAAAATAAAAATTTTACTTACAGCTTCAGCTAGTTTTATCGCACCGTGTTGGGTTGTCAAGTAACCAAAATTAAGGCATTCACAACACCTGCAGCAGCAGCATTTGATACCGCCACCACCACCGCCTCCCGGAGCCACTCGCACGATTGTAGGGCCCCGAGTCATTATTTATTAATAAATAAATATTTATCTATTATTTATATTATTTTCACTATAAGTAGTATACTTTTGAACAGTGAAACCGATCGTTGCGATAGTCGGCGTCCAGACAATATAAAGCAGAACAAATAATGACCGGCAGGAAATTCGGGAGAGTTAAAATATTTCACCATTCACACATAGCATTAGTCACGTACAATATTTTTAGATGTTTTGCGTACGCCAAACACTAAAAAGTTCACTGAACTACCCCTTAACCTATATTTTTATTTTATTACACTATCCGCTTATTTTTAGTTTTATAAATATCTAACTTTTCCTATACACATTCTGCTTATTTAACTTTTCAATATTTAATTCCTGTAAGAAGAACGCGTCAGGACACTGGGTAGATTTATTTGTATGTGGCGTGTGTTCATAATTACTCAGTAAAAATAGAACCCCGCACGAGCGCATCGTGGAGGGTTAATTCTATTTTAAAATTAATGTTTACCATCTTGTGACCTTTATCTTACTAAAACTATTGAACTTATACTCTAGTTTTTCTTAGACTTCAACGATTTTTTTCATTACTTAGAGATTAAGTTCCGCGAATGATAAGCTAAAATGATGGAGGGGATAAAAAAAGGTCTTATATTTCTTATCAGCTTTATTAGAAATTATATGTATAGATATATAAAAGTTCAATAAGTAACATTGATAAAACTAAGAGGTTTTTAAGATTTTGAAAAAACCTTTCCATATAATAATTTTGCTAAGCCATTTTAGTTATGCTTTTCAACTCGGTATGTACCTACCTAATTTAAAAATATAATTGGACTGTTGTTATAGATTTATCTTATTGTAAAAATAGACTTATATAAAAAAAATAATCTTTAATGAGTAGCAAATTAAAAAGATTTATAGTATTTTTTTACTATATTTTATAGTATTTAAATAGACAGACGTTAGATTACTCCATTAAAAAATCACAAATTTAATAATATGGCTTTCGTCAGTAACGAAGTTTTCTCTTTTAATCATACCTCACATTAATAGTATCATAAAAAATTAAACTTTTTAATATTTTCTATTTTTCCTCTAAAAAATGCACAACGTTCAAATCAATGGGGAAATTAATGTATATCAAATACAATTAGAAAAATATAATTTGGCCTTAATTTAAAACTTGATCATATGTATGACTAAATCGGCTGACATTTGTATACCTGATTTCCACACATCTATGCTAATATTATAAAGAATCAAAGTTTCTTTGTTTGTTTATTTAAACGCGCTAATCTCAGAAACTACTTATCTGCTTTGAAAAATTCTTTTTACATTAGATAGTCCGTTTATTGAAGAAGGCTATAGGATAAACATCATCATGCTACTACTACCCAAAGGAGCGGAGCAGTAATCATTAATGTTAACAAATCGGGCAGACTTCCATAGTCCATACATTATTGTACAACTCATGATTATATCGGAAGTTTAAACGCGAGGCAAGCCGCGGGTACTGCTATAATACATATTAGTCAGCACAAAATGGCCCAACATTTTTGAAGTAGAAAAGTGAAAAATGTTCAATATAACCATCTACATTGTCCATCCTCGTAATAAATCTTACAAAGAACATATTTGCACTACAGTTAACATAATATATGTAGTTGTTATTAATAATATCTGGTTTTAAACTAAGAATAAATTAAGAGAACATTTTTACTTAGACCTAAATAAATTATGAAAAGATCTTTAAATGAACACTAACAAGATAATTAACATTAAGTACAATTTCTTTTAACCATAGATAAAATATTACACTGTTCTTCACGTCTGACCTGTTATCACTTAAATATAAAGTATGTCCAATACTTTTTTAGTATATGCCAACATAATCTTTGAGTATTTTTTTGTATATGGCTTTAAAGGAGTGAGTCCAAATAACTCTTGATATATTTTTAAAACCATTCTTATAAAGAAGAAGAAACCACTCAGGGAAGAAATAAAAAGGCACCCTACTTCTGATATAAAAACGATTTTTTGGACTAAATGTGTGGTATTTATTGTAGAAGTGTATTAACGAATTGTGACTCTTTCTATCAAAGGTCTTCAAAGGGAGGTATTACGATGTTAGGGATTAAAAAATATTAGCTATATAGGTACTACTAATTAACAGAAACTAACTCTAGTCAATACAAAAGAAGTACCTACCGAATTTAGTTTTATCTATGGGTAAAAAAAGCTTTGACTTGTATATAAATGTATGAATAAAGTTAATTGTACGTACACTTGTAAACAAAATCAAGTAGCCGAATTAAAGTTTAGCATTTATATTAATTTGAAAACCTTAATTTTTTTTTTAATAAATAATTAACTTTTAGTCTTAGATAAAAAATACATATTATATTGATTAGGTAGTTGCAAACAAAGTCATTTATTTTTATCTTGGCAATATAGAAAATGGAATTATATGAATTATAATTATTAAATTAGAATTTCAGAATATAATTTAGAAAAAAATAATTCTTAACTTAGGTCAAAAATCATAAGAATAAAATATATCTTTTATAGCAGTAGTCTGTAGTATACACCATCTTCTTATCTTTTTATATTTTTCAACCGACTTCATTGTAAGTTTATTTTCTTAATATTAAAATTAAATTCATAATAATTCCTAATAATTTGGGACTTTCATTTTCATTTCAATTTAATGTAGTATATTACTTATGATCAAGTTAATGACTTGTAATAAGCAAATTTTATTACAAAAATGAACATCTTATTCAAAAATTGTAAACAGTACAAAAATACATATGTCCTACCTATTTGTGTACAGAGAAATACAGTATAAAATGCATTTAATGTAGGCTTATATCTCACAAACGTTTTTAGTAGTTAAGTTAAATGCCGCGATACGAACGATTCGCTAGGAACGTACTTAGTAGGTACAGAACAGCCATGACTAGACCCATTACCTGAAAAAATACAATACATATTATATTAAATTAGAAACATAAAACATTTGTAACGCAATTCGTATAATTAATTATCTTATCAATATCTATAATTTTTCTCATAACATTTTTATTGATTACTGAAACATTTGTTCTGATAATGTTCAACTAACACTTCACTTATTACATTCATGGTAATCGAAAACCACCGTAGTCATCATCGTCGCCATGGAGTCTCATCAAGAACAAAGAAAAATTACTTTAATAAACGTCAATAGATGGCGTTATTTGTATAAATTGGTTATTGATGTTTAGGTAAAATTAATAATAGGAAAGTAAATAGGTCCAAAAGGGTGAATATTTCATTTCGTGCATATCACACTTCGGACCATAAAGAATATAAAAAACGTAGGAAGATTTTGAAGTTGACGCTAATTACGTATCGTAAGCTTAGGGTTCTAATAGACGCAGCTCGTTAAATATGCATATTATTATTAGATATGTTTAAAAAATAATAACGAAGCCTTAAAATCTAATTACCACCAGTGTCCCTTTTACCAGATTTCACTAAATCGGAATATTTTACAAAAAACTGTGCTTAAAGAATAGGTTTTTAATATATTTTTATGATAATAGGATAAATTATCTATATTTTGTTTTTTTATTATTAACGAAAGAACAAATTTACGTTGTTTTTTACTGCTTTAAAAAATGTCCTTACACTTACCCATAATTACCATTCTATGAAATTGTTTTCTCGATATTTTGTTATTTTCCCATCACTATGTACCTTACGTCGCGCAAAACATTCGGCACTAGTCGACTCTTTGCTATAGAGCCGAAAACACGTATAAAAGACCGTTATTGGCACCGTGAATTAAATTTCTCCGATTAAAAAGTTGGTGTGGTTCGGAATATTTCTATATACCGTTGGAGTTATTAAAGGTAATATGTAATTGTTATTTTTATTTAATCTTAGCTAGATTTAACCTATAATAGTTTATCTTTTAAACAATAAACTTTATAAATACTTGTTTGTTTAAAAAAACAATATTTAACCAAATGTATTGATGAATCTAATTACCAAACTTCTAATTACCAGTGATTACCGTTCGTTTTATGTCGAATGGTAATTAGAAGAAACTAACGGTAATGAGTTTATATTAAGATTTGATCAAAGTTTAACTAGACGTAAGTATATTAAATAATTATGCTTATAATTAATATTGATTAGGGCCTCTTAGGAAACCAAATTAGTAAGCTTTTATTTTGGTCCGTTTGCTTGTTCTATTGTATTTTAAGTTGTATTTGATCATATTTTTGTTATTTTTAGACTACGATGCCCCGGAAAAGAAAGACCAAAGAAGAAGTACGAGAAAAGGCTAAAATTGCACGCAGAAAAAGATATGAACATATTAAATCAAACCCTGTCTTATATGCTCTAGAAAAAGAAAAAGAACATCAAAGATATATAAGACGAAAGAAACAAAAAAAAATTCTGTCAATAGGTGATATGACTCCAAGAGCCAAAAGACTCCAAAGAAAAAAATGGAGAGACAACTTTAATAACTTTTACCAAAGAAAACTTTTACGCCATCGTGGTATCGAACTAATGAATGCCAACACGCCAAGTTGCAGTGATAATGAAAATCCACTTAGGAAAGATGGTGCTGAAGCAGATTCTGAAGAAGCATTCAATCGGTCAGAGCATCAACATATAACAGCAGATCCACAACCCTCGACAACTCAATCTCAAGAAACATCTACAATGATAGAATTAAAGAAGAAGATTAGAAGATTAAGATACATAATATTAAAAAATAATAAAGCATTTAAAAATAAAATAAATACTCTGAAAAGAAAGTTGAATGTTATAAAAAAATATATTATAAGATTAAAGAAGCGAATGCTAAGTCCTAATTCAAAAGTCAATGAGGTTCTATTAAAAGATAAATCGAAAGTACCAGAAGCTAAGAAGAAAATATTATTTTGTGAAGCTATAAAAAAGACACTGGAATCTAATTACAAAGGACAATCAAAAAAGGGCAAAAAAGATTTTACTGACGCAGTTCTTGGGGATAAATCAGTAATAAAACAGTATAATATGTTGACTGAGATTAAACATTTTAGCGTCCGAAGTAAAAATAAAGTGTCAATGGAATCTGATCAGCATTATGATGTTGTCAAACAGAACATTGAGAAATTCTATGAACGTGATGATGTTTCAATGATAACGTCGGGGAAAAAAGAAGTAATTACAAGAGCCAATGTTCAAAAACAAAAAAGATATCTATTAGATTCCCTCAAAAATCTTCACAAAATTTTCGAACAACAATATTGTAAAGTTAGTTATTCGTTTTTTTGCAAACAAAGGCCTTTTTGGGTCCTTATTCCTCACGTTAATAAAAGAGATACATGTGCATGTAAAACTCATGCAAATATGGAGTTTTTGGTTCAAGCATTGAATAAACGAAGAATTTTATTAGAGAAAACTCCTAATGATGTTATTAAAAGTCTGTGTTGTCCTCAAACTGAATGCTTAATCAAACGGTGTGAAGAATGTCGAAAGAAAATTTTAAATCATTTGGAGTTTAATAATGATGAATCATTAAAGATTAGAAAATGGGAGATTAAGAAAACCACATATATATCTAAAGGCATCTAAAAAGAGAAGAAGGTTATAGAGAAAATTGAAGTGAGTTTGCCTCCAAAAGATGCTATTGAAGAGTTAGAAAAAAACCTATCTGAATTTCTAAAACACGAAGGCTTACGTAGGTGGCAATTTTCTGCTGTACATGACCTTAAAAATAATTTAAAAGAATACGAGGCAATTATTCATATAGACTTTAGCGAAAATTACGCCTTCAAGTACTCCTCTGAAGTTCAATCATTTCATTTTGGTGGTAGTAGAGGTGAACTAACTCTCCATACAGCAGTAATTTATTATGTAGAAGAAGGAAAATGTACCGCTAAATCTCTGAGTACTGTTAGTGAAAATTTACGCCATGATGCTGCAGCTGTATGGGCGCATTTAATTCCGTTACTAGAATATGTGCAAACTTTAAGTAATAAGATCACCACACTTTATTTTTTGTCTGATTCACCTAGCAGCCAATATAGAAATAAAACCATGTTTTTCATAATTACACAGTTATACTGGTACCTCAATGGCTTGAAATTGTTAACGTGGAATTATTCAGAGTCTGGACATGGGAAAGGTGCACATGATGGTGTTGGAGGTACTCTTAAACGTACAGCTGACGCAGCGGTCGCTCAAGGTAAAGATATTAATAATATAGATTCCTTTGTTGAGATTGTTACAAAAAATACGCAGAATATTATAGTAAAAGTGATAAATGATTACCAAATATATGAAAAAGATTTGCTTATTCCAAAATCCGAATTGCTACCATTGAAGGGTACCTTAAATGTGCATCAAGTTATATGGCGTAAAGAAAATGAAGAATTAGTTTTCAGAGAAGCAAGTTGTTTTATTTGTATCGATGAAAATTGTACGCACACAAAGTTTGTTGGTAAATTAAAATATGTAAATCGAAATTATGAAAACAAAGAAAATGACAACATCGACACCCAACATAGTAAAATACCAACAGTGATTATACATTCCAATATTTTGTTAAATTCACCCCAAACAAGTAATTCTAATGTGACTAGGTTATCTGATATTATGCCGGATAATAAACTTCATTTATATCCCAATCTATACTAATATTATAAAGCTGAAGAGTTTGTTTGTTTGTTTGGTTGAACGCGCTAATCTCAGGAACTACTGGTTGGAATTGAAAAATTCTTTTTGTGTTGGATAGTCCATTTATCGAGGAAGGCTTTAGGCTATAGAACATCACGCTACGACCAATAGGAGCGGAGCATAAATGAAAAATGTTGCAAAAACGGGAAAAAATCATTCCTTTTGAGAGCTTCCGTTGCGTGCGCTGCGTAAGCGGTTGAAGTTACGCAAAAATCGTGTATGACGGAATTGTTCTCCTTTAAAAGTTCTAAAAGAAAATCCGCGACAGCATATGTCTATCTTTTAAGGTTGACTCAAAATAACCCTTTTTATGGCAATCAAATTTGTTCTAAAATAATGCATTACTTCCGAAGGTGTTTTTATAAACATGATATTAATCCTTATCCAAATAAATACGTTATTCATCACAAGTATTTAATTTTGAACAAAATTGCCCTTGACATCATTTGATTTCAATGAATATCTTAGGAGATATCATAGTTTTAAAATATACATATTTAACTTTACGCGGTCTATGGGTGAGCGCGCTCTCAGCCCGATACAAGGCGAGGGCAGGGCGGTCGTGAGGGGGGAGGGCGCTGGCCGCCGCGCCGCGCGCCGGTAGCTCTGCGAGCAAAGTCACTATTCCACGCGGACGAAGTCGCGGGCAAAAGCTAGTATTGATATAAATGAAATGGTAAGAGATTATAATATTTCAAGTGCTGCTACTAGTTTCTCAGATTATTTTGAAGACTTTGAACGAACTAACCGCAATACGTTGAACACACGACAAAATATTTCACAAGAGCTTGAACGAAACCATCTTAAAGAATCTCATCCATCGATACCAGGATCCAGTGGTTTACGGATGATAGTAGAAAATTGTTCTGAAGATGATAGTTTTGGAGCACTGCCGACCAACCTGTCACAAGTATCACAAAGATGTCTAGAATCAGATAAATCTTACATAGGTAGTACTGCAAAATTTGAAGATAACTTTATAATCAAGAGACCAACAAAAGCTTTGCTTAAGAGGTTCTTCAATAGCAGTTCGGATAGCGACTCCGACTCAGACATTTTTCCAAAGAGACAATACTTTAAAAAGTAATTGTTGGTTCAAAACGTAACGATGGTAGTGATTTAATTATAAACCAAACATTGAATTGTGATTTAATTATAGATGTGACGTGGCTAAAATATTAAAAATGTTAAATAAGTAGTATATATAAAATATTGTTATTAATAAGATTCTAAGAAGTTAATTTACTTATATCAAAGGTTGTGTTTGTATTTTCTTTTTTTAAATCAAGAAGAAGATCTACTTTGAGAGTATGACGAATGATCCTAAAGTCGAGCTGATTTGTGTTACAGAGATCTCCTATTTGTCTTAGCGTAGTATTTTATTTTTTATGTTGTTATGTGATATTTACACTATAATATGTTGCACACATGTTGTACTGGTACATGAAAACTATACATTGATTAGCATTTGTTGTACGAATGAAAATTGAGAGAACTTGATGTTACCACGTTAATTGCTTTTATATGATTGATTATATTACAATTATTGTGGTAATTATTTATAATTATTATGTTTACGTTTTGTTATTAATTACAAATCACAGTTCCTATATTGTTAATGAATAAAAGGCTGATTAAAGTAATTTAATGCTATACATTTTATTTTATATCTAACCACCATTTTAGGGAACCTATTTACCATAATTAGATATCAATTACCATGCGTGTAAATCTCATTACCGTTTCTGAGAAAAAAACAAAAGCCAATATCTTCAATACTAAACGTCACATTACTGTCCCTTCGTCATATTTAGCTTATTTTAATTATATATTTTACAAAAAAAATAAAGAACACCTTCAGGCCAATTTTTTTTTTTTAAATGACTAAATATGCACGAAATGAAATATTCACCCAAAAAGGTTAATTGTGGTTTAAAAAAAATAATAATAACTAATCAAATGGAGTTTTAACTATTAGTTTGTTAAAACGTTATTAGATTAGATTTTAGTATGTAGAAATTAAAATTTATTTAATAGCTAGATTTTTGTAAGTCCAAAATAATTTAAATGCATTATCTAAAAATAAGAACATAATAATATAAAATT
Source organism: Argynnis bischoffii washingtonia (assembly GCA_033884665.1). Taxonomy (NCBI): domain Eukaryota; kingdom Metazoa; phylum Arthropoda; class Insecta; order Lepidoptera; family Nymphalidae; genus Argynnis; species Argynnis bischoffii. The sequence goes on along the minus strand of CM066616.1, from coordinate 9,306,693 downwards.
CATACCGCTGCTGCTAAATATGGCTCAAAATCTCGCCTGTAACTACTCCTTTGATGGTTAACTTCAATCATAAGGGTAAGACCAGCTGACAAGTATAGAATGAACGCGACGCCGTGGTATATGACTTCCTGTAAACGAATTAAATAAGATGTATAATCTATACTATTATAATGAAACTGAAGAGATTTATTTGAATGCACTAAAATCGACTCGTATTGACAGCCCGATTTAATATTATTTATAATTTTCAAAAGGTAGGTACTATCACGCTACGAACTTTAGGAGCGGACAAAAGGTGGTACACAATATCATCTTTGCTCTTATTTTTAATTCGTATTTGTTTTACATAAATAATTATAATGTATGAAAGGCCATATACATACATATATCCATAATGTAAGGTTACAGTTGTCAATCTCACTGAAACTAGCCATGTGCGCAGGAAATAATATAATGCCCAAGTGTACGCGCAGACACCAGTGCATTCGATATTCCTGTTACTTTCATACTCTGGTGGAACGACAATTCAAGACGATCGATGACTAACCAGGCGCAGGATCAACGGCTTTACGCGCTCTCTAAGGCACAAGGACGTGAAACACCACCATCTTCCCATCTCCGGACTTTTACTGAGAATTTCTTGAAGAAAAACTAAATAACTACACTTGACCTTCGGGACTCGAACCCAATATTTAGACTTAAATAGGCATTATTGTAAATTTTTCCCGTAATTCATGATATAGTTTTAAATAAGAGAAAAAAATTACCAAAAATAAAGTCCTTAGCGAAACGTACTGTAGCTATCAACTCCCCATCCCTATTAAGTATCTGATAATACTGCATTTATCTTACGTTATTATTATGTTTTTAATCTATAAAAATATTTTGAAATATTACGAATTTTAACTTACATACAGTGTTTTGGATATCATAGTAGCCGTCGACAAAGACATTATGCATGATAATAGTAAGCAGAATGTCCCAATTAGGAACGTCACAGAAATCAACAAGTAAAATAATTCTGGCTTCTGTCCATTATAACGGGTATACCCTGGCTCTAAGTAATACCCCACGACACCGACGCACGCTGCTCCTAATAACTGAAAAAATGTAAAACAATAATAGTAATACATAATCATACTTTGAGCTTGAAATATATGTGCTAATGTAAGCATAGCACGTATAATGTAAACAATGCAAATATTCATTTATACCTATAGAACATTCACAACCTTTAAATAACTTGTGCTTTTTCAACGGTCAAGTTACTTAAAGATTTATTAAATTAGATTAATGAAATAAAATTCAACTATGTTTTAGTATAAACTTTTATATACATATACGATAAAAAACCCTTTAACTTGTGCAACTTTTCTCGGGTAGTGTCCGATTAAACAGACGATATCTATAACGTAGGTACTTTATTTTGTTAGCATATTTCGTCATTTAATAATAGAATTAAATCGAGCTAGTCTCTACTTTTTACTTTTTATAATAAGAGACAGAAAGGTGAAAAGGTATCAGTAAAAAGTAAAAGTTCAACTAAAAACGATAGAAGAAATTAAATGTAATATTATTATGATTAACATTATCACAAAATATCTTATAATCTTTAAAATAGGTTCATAAGTGCTCTGTGCTATAAATTCAAAATCTTTAGTGGTGCAATTTTGCCTGCTCAATGTTGCGATACCACCGTCCTAAAATATCTCGAGAGCGTGCATGGCAATTCGTAAAACTCGGCTCTTTCCTAAATTTAATGTAGTATGTTTGGGGGAATATATAAAAGATTGTTAGAATACTTTTTTCTAATTCTAATGTACATAAAATGAGACAAGTAGGTAGTAGGTACCTAGCACAAAATGTGACAAAGAAATAGTGAAGGATAATTGTTTTTATCTTGAGGAAAATAGTAAATATATATTTATCCGGCTGCTTCGCCGCCCAAAAAGAGCGTTATTTGACTAAATATGGAGACAAAGTATGACACTCTTAATACATTCCTCAATCGTCATTATGAATGAGTCAAATTTAATTCTCAGGACGAACAAATAGCCTTAACTAAAGTAAATACTATTAATGAAAACATAAGTGAGAGGTAAGGTGGTCTCTTCCTATCTAATTTATGGATGTGAGAAATAGTGGAGCAAGTGTAAATGTATCTCATATCTATTTAAAAGTAGTTAGGACGATAATTACGAAACTGCTTGTTCGAAAATATGTTGTTTTACTTTGACTTAAGTACGCCTTTAAATAATACTCTATTTATGTATTCATTTCATGTTAATATAAAAACTTATCACGATTTTTATGAATGATGTCTACAAATCTGATTTGGATTAACGAGATTAAGATAGATAAGATCACTTAATAAAATCGCCACCATTCGTCGCTTAAACCAAGCCCCTTTTCACACTCGCCTGTAAAAACAATGACGGTGACGCCAGCGCTGACATCATCCAACTACGATTCAAGGAAAATCGGAAGGAATTATAGTTTTATGTTTTCGCACTTTCGTACATCCAAAGGCTTAATTAAAAAGGAAAATGATATAACACAATTCTGTATATCACTAGCCTAAAAATAAACTATGAGTAATTATCGGATATCGACTCACCGAATAACAAACATTACAAGGAATTTATTTAGATAATGCTCGCTAATGCATAAATTCGTTGTAATAACAATTAGATAGGTATAGCTGTAAAATAATATAAGATTTATATTTTATAAATTCATGCCTATTTTTATAATTAAGAACATTAATTTATAAACATTATACTTTCTTAGATTTACGCGAATATTTGACATTTAAATAAAACTATCTTTTCGGATTTTTTCGCGGATTTATTTTGATTTTTGTTTCCCGACGTTTCGATTGCTTTACAGCAATCATGGTCACGGGAGAGACTGTATAATGCCATTGAGACATCTAACACCTTAGTCTCTCCCGTGACCATGATTGCTGTAAAGCAATCGAAACGTCGGGAAACAAAAATCAAAATATATCCGCGAAAAAATCCGAAAAGATAGTTTTATTTAAATTACAAACATTAATTAATAAAAATCATTAATTAATCAGCCGTCTTTCTACAATCGTTGTAGAATAGAAATCTAAAAAATATAGTATGGGAATGACATGTTATGGTAACATCGGAAATGTAATGTGTGTTCTTTAGACACTTTTTGAAATCATTAACAAACAAGAAATTAAATTAAAAATTTATTTATTGTAATATTAAGTTAAATAATTAAATCTATTCATCGAGGCCATTTAAATGTGCCTAAACACGATCTCTGCAGTATTTTAGTAAAGAGTTGAGTATCTTGCAGATTCCAGGTGAGTGTCTTGGGTGCTTCACAAGCGATCATGGGAAGAGTGCTCTTTTAGGCGAACTATGCGAACTAGTTCGTCGACAATCTCGCTCTTAGTTCTTTATATATATTTATTTTTACGGCGTCCGCTCTATTTTGGAGTGGCACTAGCCGCTGACCGACTGACTTATCTTTTTTACCCGAGATGTATATTGTATTTTTTAAATAAAAATAAACAAGATTCGCAATAATCGTAAAAATATCACTTTCTTTTTTAATTATATCTACTGAAAAATTAAACAAAAAACTAACGAACTAAAAGAGCTAACTAGTTCGCCATAGGACTGCGAACTATATTCAGCGCTCAGAACACTCGATTAAGTTACCCTTCAAACAAAAAAATAATAAATTAAAATCGGTTCATCCGTTTGGGTACAACGATGCCACCGACAGACACACAGATACACAAGTTAAACATATAACACCCCTCTGCCAACACCTCGGGGGTTAAAAAGTAGATTAAATTGGTCATCCCAATTCAATTGTTGAAATTTCTGTTGTACAACCATTGTAGAATGACATCTAGTCTAACTTCTAAGCTCCTCAAATCGCGTCGTCACAAAAGTGGTATTGTTTCTCAATTTCGATTTGTAACATTTCTGTATAACATTTAAAATCTCCTTACCAATTGCGCAAGTTTTAGGAGCCCTGGTAAGGTTCCGAGGTAGCCAGTGTTAATAAATAATGCACTGCCAGATGTGGTAGTGGTTGTCCTCGTAATCGTGACCGAGTGCGACATAGTGGAATACAGCTAAAAATGAAATTTTATATTATTTATTTATTATATATCTGTGGCCCTTAATATTATTAAATACCAATATAGAGTTTGTATATTAATCACGTTCCAGTAAATTTTTGAATAATATAAGAAAATTAAAGACAATAATTAAACTAATTACTTGTTTATAAATTAATTATTTTTATTTAATACACTAAAATAATCAAATGTAATTAGTTCAATTCCTATCCTACATTTGTATATACAATTTAATTAATTGTACTATGTAGCTGCTGCGTGTATACCAGACAATATAGAAAAAAGCCAAATTTTATCTTTGTATTCACTCGACAAAGCTCTATTTGATAGAGCTTTGATAGAGTCTATATTTCATTAAATATCGATATCCTAAAATGATGTAGTTTTAATAAAAACGCCCAGGTAAATTACTGTTAATTTAAATTGAAATACTAACTATTTTATACAAACTTATGGGATATATCTCATAATACTTATCTCATGAATCATTAAGTTCAATCTTTTACTAACTGCTTTTACATGTTGTTACGTATGTATATAAGAAAAAGAAAATATTGAAATTTAGAATACTTTTGTATAAAAATTAATGTATTTCTACTCTTTTCATAACGTAGGCTTTCCAAAACATTCGTATTATTTACAAATGTCTCATCTCCGAAAACGGAGTGGTTGGTCAATGAGTTCTCGGCAGCAAGGTTTGTGTGTCGAGGCCGACTGCTCCCAAGAATAATCTGCACGATTAAGTACTCCCCACATAATCGTCGATTAATTATCCTTTCAATAAAATGATCCACTAAATCATATAAATATATTATTATTACCCATACGTTAGTCATAACGAATTCAACAATTATACCTATATTGTGAAGTAAACTTTATTTCTTATGCCAGTTATTTACATATAATATAAACAAATATATCCAAAGAAAATATTTAATATACAACTACCATAACGTAATGGTTACTTAATTTATTATTAATCAATATTTAAATTTAATTTCAACTATATATTTTGGCAATAACTAAAATTATAATGCATTATGAGTAAATGATAACTAAATGACACACCTACGTTCATTGCATTTCAATTTTTTAACTTATATGAAATGAAAAATGCTTCTAACGAAAAATTAAGTATTCAAATTTTCCTACATACTAATATATTGAGACGTTAGTTAACTTACGATTGTTTTTATCCTCCACCAACTGGTTAACGCGGTAGCGCGGCAGAGCGCTTACAAGCAACTGCAACTCAGGCTCTGACTCACTTCTTGTTTCGCCCATGCGCAATGTCAGGCAGACATTTTCGACCTACCTATACATATAAAACCAAGATCATTTCGTTTATGGACTGCAATTCTTCAAATTGTTATATTATGTAGACTACAAATACTTTGAAATAAAGGTATATATTCTATTGATGGTATTCTAACTGTACGTAGAGTCGATAAAGGAAATGTTTAGCCTTGACAGCTTGTGATATTTTCCCTTTATAATTTTTTAATGCAATAATTTCAAAAATATTAAGTTTTATACAATAATTAAATATCAATGAATAAAAAGAAACATATATTTCGGAATTATCTATTTTTAAAATTACAAGCATAATATAAATGCTTCGACTAAATTTTAGAAATAATAATTATTTATAGCAAACGAAAGTAGTAAGAATTTGATTGCAAAATAATACTATGAATGCAAATTTCTTTCATGAATAGCAATTCATAAAATATAGCAATTAATTTTCACGTATTTATAGCCTTTTGCAATTATAAAATTTGCTTAATGCATTAACATATTTATTAGCTATTTATATCGCTGTACCTGCTACTACCTAGATCTACACAAGCAAAATAATAACGAATTGAAAATGGTCGAAGAAGCGGAATTATATGAAGCAACGTAAGAGTTAATAGCAAGTTTTAACGTAAATAACATAAAAGTACTAATACATATAGTACTATAATATAGGTGTCTCAAATTTCACTCCACATTGGCCTAAATTAATTAGAAATCACAGTTTATTTTTCATTTTTTTTTAATGAAACGTAAAGTAGATAGTATAAAAAAATATCATACCGATACGGATACTTTAAACGCCTGCCATTTCGCGCACTTGGCGTGACGGCGACGCAATTTGTAGCGACGACATCTCTAATCGCTCTGTTAAGAGAATACTTTGACGTCATATTCGGTCTGACCAATGACATTCGTTTCAGCTACTTTGAATTTGCCACCTATATTTGCACTGTTTAATAATTATTTTCTAATTAAAAAGAATTGAACGGAGGCCCGTGCCCAGCAGTGGAAGGTTAAAAAGGACTGAATACAATTAAAAAGAAATTACAATAAAAAACATTAATTATATGCTTAATTTAAAAGCAATGAAGATTATAAAAAAAAACATTCACCTTTATTTAAATCACACGCATATTCCCTATTGTGTTAAATCACATGGTCTACGGGGCCAATTCTGATCACCGAAACGAGAGAGTACAATGAAAACGGGTTGTTATTTTGTGAAGTGTTCCAATTTTACTAATCCTATACGCTTAGCTATCATATGTAAATTAACACCTGCAATTTAAGCAATGGGGAACAATTTTGCCAACTTAACCCGCCAAATGTTGCAATAACTATAGCTGTATGAAATATGATATAATAAAATGAAAAAAAAACCATCCACGCTATATAGCTTTACAATAAACTGAGGATCATAGTGATCTCGACATCTGGCAGGAGAAAATGGCAAAATTCGTACCCATTGTGAATGCATTTCAAATTAAAAAAAACTTGAATTTAACATTCGAATTACAATTACTTTTAAGTCATTTTGAAGTGTATGTATTACAGTGTATGTTTTGTTTACTTAAGAAATAAGTATTTTATTACTTACTAACAACTCACCCTCGCTTCGCTCGGGTTCATCCCTAGGTATGTTTTAACGGTTAGTATGAAATAGATAGTCTATAATTATGTATAGGTACATAGGTACAAAATAAACAGTTCTGAACTTTTCGAATTTGAATCTGTTTTTTTTTTTTGTTTTAACTCCATTTTTATACTTAAACCCTGACACACCCCCAACAAAACAAAAAGAAATTATTCAAATTGGTCTAGCTGTTTTTGAGTTTTAGGTAAACTCACGAACGGTAATTGATTTTTATATAAGTATATAGATTAGTTACTACTTAATAAAAAAATTTAATTTAAAACAATACTTCTATTAAGTAAGTGATCTCAACGCGTCTACATGTTAAGGTAAAGGTTTCATTGACTTTGATACTTGGACATTTGATTACGTATATGGAATGGAATTCGTGATTGTCGTCATCAAACTTAAATACATTAGTTATGATATGTTTTAAGATACAGCTCTACATGTCGCTACGCCCTACATCTTAATAGAGTATCTGGCAATTAATTGGTTCAATTAACCTTAATTGTAGACAAAAAACTATTAAGATAAAGGAGACTGACACGTACAATAAAAATGTAAGTATATGTGTATATGATTTTGTTCTAACTAAAATAAAACAATGCTATGTTAACACGTGTTTATTTTATTATCTCTTTACATTTTAGTTATTTTAAGCTATTGTGTATATAATATCCGTCGCATTCTAACGTAAGGTACTTAGGTATGAAGTCATTTTATATTCCTTAACTTAACAACAACTGTCACATTTGTATGAACAACATTATTGTACAAAATATATAAAAATATTAGGTACATAATAATATGGTAAAACCATTACTTTGCACCGAATCTAATGCTTGTAGTGAAATTACTGGAATTTTACAAAAATTAACTATTTCACAACCGTTATTATGGACAGAGTTACATGTCATAGTCGTCTGAGTTTTTTGGATTTATATCGAGATATTAACAAACAAATATAAATATTTATAATGTATTTCAAACGAACTTGCACATTTTCATTCTTATATAAAATAACACTATGGTACTTACACTACACTATATACATACTTGTAAGTGGCAAAATAACTTGATCCTGACTTTTGAACAAAGACACGACCTTTGACAGTCTGCCCGTGACCACGGTTGGTGCAAGCATATCGAAACGTCGGGAACAATGTGTTTTGCCACTTACAAAATACGCTCTAAACAAGTATATAAGATCTTTAAATCCCGTACCTAATGTTATTTTATATTTTCATTCTTTTGCGTTTTATAATTAAAAAAAACGAAGGCGTAGAATACAGGATATTTCATTCTATCTGTATATAAATTCGACTAGTTGTATTGACCTCGCTTATAATATGATCGATTATTTTGAAATGAAAATAATGACAAATGTGCAATGTGCTCAAAGTAAAAATATACGAGGATGTTAGAAATTGTGGCTTACACAGAAAATCGTTATTAATTATAACTAACAAGTAATATATGAGAAATCTTAACATATAGAAATAGAAGTAATGTAAAACATTACCACGAACATAACCCATATGACACTCCATAAAACATAATATCTTAAACAGTCACTCTGTATGGACACAATCGATAAATAATAATATAATATGTATTTGAAATAAACCAACCCAAAAAGTACGTAGTACTCTGTCGACTACACTATGGCCATTCATTTTTGTGTGACAATATTAAAATACCTTATAATGAAGTATATAATACGTAAATATTTTTGTCATTAATTGTTAATAATCGTCAAATTTAATTAAATAATTAAAAGACTGTACAATGCACTATAATAAAGTTTTCTGTGAAATAAAATTAAAAACAACAAGCATTGTTCTCATCTTGCGCAGGCGCAGATTTCTCACGCCGCCGCGCTGGCCACGCTGCTCCTATGCTCTTGGAACAAGAAGTACGAGCTAGCCGCGTACGCCAATGTGTTAAAAATACCGAACACCTGGAATAGATAATAAAACATTTTTTATTATATATTTAGAAACAGACGAATAATCTTCAAACTCGCCACTCTACATTTTAATATACGTCCTTAAATTTAGATGTTCTTATGAACGCAAAAAAATCTTGATAATTATAAGCCATCGCTATGCGAGCATGTAGACACAATTAGGTGTTTTATTATGCTTGTATGAGTGGTAACACAGCTATAATTTACATCTTGATAAGTTTCTTATAGCCAGCTCAACTCATTAATAGTGCTGGCGTGATTCGCTTATAAAAATGACGACACTTCATAAATAGAGGCTAAAAGCAAAGGAGACTTCCATCTTATTGTTTATTTAAGTATACGTTGCGATACGGTATTTATAGATGTAAACCAACAAATCATTTTATTAGCAGTACGTACAATAGATCCACGATTAAAATCTATAAAAGTAAGTTAATTTTTAAATTTCAATATCGTTTTAAACCTTAAAAATGAACGAATTATGATTAATAATTACATGATATAATAATATTATTATATCATGTAAATCAATTACACTTTTTGTACAATAAAACATCTATCAAAAAATATTTAAATCTTAATAGTTTACTTACAGCAGCAGCAACGTTACGTCCATAATTGCCATAAACGGACGTGAACATGACTATGAAAGCAACCAGGTAGAAGAATGTCTCCAAGCTCGTGCTTATGAGTTCCTAAAATAGAAATAATTATATTTTAAACTAATGACCAAACATTAAAATATACAATTTTATGTTTACACTAACGATTGCTAGCAATCCAGACTGCGTGCATAGTTTGTGTTTGTATAATTTCTGAGCTCCTAAGAGTTAGATTGATATACAATATTATCTTTCCCTTGCCCCTAAACCTTCTCCAATAAATAGGCTTTAAAACTCAAAAAATAAATAAATTGTCCTTGCAGTTCTAGAGATTAGCACGTTCAAACAAACAACTAATACTTCAGCTTTATACATATGTTATTATGTATATTAATGTAGCTACAGATTTTATACTAGTCAATTACTGGTTTTGGAGATCCGGATCTTACTTCATTTAGCCCGAGTATCTTTGTCTTTTCTCATTTTACTAACCTTTTCCTAATAAAACATATTTATTTACCTAATTTTTGCCTTTATCTATATTATTAGTATATATTGAAAGTGGTCTATTATTTTCTTGTACAACATATTTGTTAATAATAACTTATTAAACTTATTAAAATAATCTATCTTCCTTTGATTGGATTTTAATAAAAACTAATATCAAATACTTTATACTCATCTTTAAGAGGATTGCATAATATGTTTTATACGTCAGTCATCCGTGGGTCAACATCGTCGACTTTCACCTCACTACTGATCATTTTTTCTATCTCTACATTTTCTATGTATATATGTATAATGTATATACTGATACAGGATACTTACAGATAGTGTCCAATTGATGGGTATCTTGAGAGCTTCTCTGATGCTAAGGAAGTAAACGAAACTCCACATAAGCGTGGTGATGAAAGATGTCACTGCCACGAACACATACCACGCCGAAGCCCAGGGTGTCCCCAAGGACATACACAGAATACCTAAGATCTGAAATTAAAGAAATCTAGTTATATTATTTAAATACGTTATTTCAAGACAATTTTATTGTTATAACCATAATTTGAACAAATAATTACAATGTAATATATAAAAATTGAAGCAGATATTCTTTTTTATTGATCATATGTTTATGTTCCATTTCACTCATAGTTAATTTGTATGAAAAATTAATTTAATAATTATAGAAATAAAACTATAAGACAAACTGTAACTAAAAAATTGATATAATTTAATGAAATATCAAATAACCTTTGAATTCTAGTAGGTATACCTACTTCATGCACGCAAACCGTCTAGACATCACAGGTCTAGACAAAACTTTCTATTGATTTATCCCTTTATACCTAAACTAGTGACTGTTTTAGTAGTTACTTAATTGTATTTGTTTTTAATGAGAGAGCTATGTATAATAATTAACCTTTTATAAAAACGGTGACACGCACATTATAAAGTCAATTAACTCAAATGGAATGACGTATTAAAGCCATTTTCTTTAAATCGTAAATAGGGTTTTAGACGAAATACGGCGTAGAGAATGAGGACCCATCACTCAACGCTGTCTCGCAGCTTTATTAATGTGACATTATTGCAAAAACTAATTTATCGTTATATTTCTTTCAAGCATCCACTATAAAATAAGAAGCATTCATTGAACAGCTTTATAGTTTATGTTCAATCATAAATAGAGGTATACGATATAATACGAGAACAGACATTAAGTAAATACAATAACAAAACGATAAGTTTTATTAAGAAATACATCAATAGTAATGTAACTGATCCAGTTATTACAATGCATTTTCTATAAAAGATTAAGAAGAAATAACTAGCGGTATAGCTTTAGTACCACTAGGGCAACGGTGTCCGTCGAAACCTCTCGTATGCCGCACCGCATAGAAACCGGTTTCATATCTCCGCGCCGCGCTTCGCCCGCGATCCACCACCGCGCCGATACCATGTTGTCGCAATACTTGCAAACAGGTGTACTTTTAAGAAATCCTTAATCACTTATTCGTAATAAGCCAAGAATGACAACTCATCCATTATAATAAATATTATTATCATGTTTATATGAAGTTTAAATATTGAAATGTAGCGCGGATTTATATAGATAGGATTCCGATAATTTAGGATAACTTAACGTAACAAAATAAGTTTTTGATATTGAACAAAACAGGTAGATACGCCAATAAGTCAAAGGGAAAAGCTAACAAAAACTCCGAGAGCCACTTAAAATACATCTAAAGTTGACTTATACTAATTTTATATACAATCGTTGTATATGAAATCAATTCTAAATTAATGAAGTATGTAATATAAATATGCGAGATTTTAGAGCTAAATTAAATAAGAACAAACATTGATGTCACGTGTGTGACATGTCAGTAGTTGGTGAAAGTGGCGTGCCTACGCGCTATGTTGCCGCCATGCATACGTATGGGACGCGACCGACATTCAATTTCTATCAATGGTACTACAAACCTTCGACGCTTTTACACGTAGAGTTTTGTTCTAAATAACAAAACGTTACCGGATTTCCGAAACAAAAACAGATTTTTAACTAATTTAAGATTTTTTTAACGACTAACTGACAATATTTTTTTGTAACAGTTTTTTACAGTTGTTACGCATAGTGCTTTTACCAATAAAGTATATGCAGTTTTTCTTTCTATGTTAACAAATATGCGTTACGTGTTGAACATGCCGCAGAGCCATTGAGGTTATACATCTAAGGAACTACTTCTAAGCGTGCATAGCTTAACTGGCATACATATAAGTCTGTCAATAGAAAGTTTAACCTAGAGTGATGTAAATTAATTTTCAATAGCCAATAACTTGGTATCGACAGTTATTTAAATAGCTTTGACTGGTTAAAAATCGATTGATTTCTGAACTCGAGATGTGTTCGAAGCATGTTGCAATACATCTCGAGTTCAAAAACTTACACCTAAACTTTTTCATTTATGAGTTTAGGACACTTACGCATAGTGTGTTTAGGTATAGTAATTGTTAGACGTTCACGTACAACCTTCAGTCTAACATAACTTATGCATACATTTAACATACTAACTATACAAATTTTATATCTCCATCACTGGTTATTGCAAATACATACACATATTGATCAATTTGTATCACTTCACAGCTTTTCAGGGTTGTAACGATTTAAGATTTATACTTGAGGTCTCATCACGAACAAAGAAAAAATAATTCATATAAATGTCAATAGACGACATTACATATATCGATTTGTTATTAAAGTTGGGTTTAATTAACAAAAGAGAAATAAAGATCCCAAAAAATTGAATATTGTTTTGAAAAATATTCTAAGCGAAGGGAAGGAAATAACGCTCTCGTAAATCAAAGCTTAATTTTACTGATTATTGAAATATCAGCAATCAGCTAATGGATTTGTAGTGTATATTCACAGATTTAAAAATTGTTAAAATTATATAGTAATTTTTTTTATTCGAATGCAGGATGAATTTTTCAATATTTACCATGTTAGCTTGCACATATTTATAAAATAAAACAGTTTAAATATTCGCGAATCAACGACATATTCAAGTAAACAAAAATAGTCCGAATTAGCGTTGTCTACTTTCTTTGCATGGGATGAGGCATCTGTACTATTTACTATTACTATTATTATTGCAATTTCCGCAGGTAAATATCATATGTATTGGGTACTTCCCGACCCTTGATTACTAATATCCAACGGGAAGTTTAAAACTTGATGTTTCGGATAGATAAGAAAAGAAGTCTAGTCTTCCCACCAGCAGATTAATGTTCTATATCCAAAAAAAGTCATGTATAGTTCCGTTGCTGAATGAAAAATGGTAAGTCAACAAACTAAGGAAGTCATTTTTCATTTATAATATAAAATAGTACAGTAACAATTTCCGTATTAATTACATAATTTCGTAAATAATGCATTACATTGAGTAATGTTAAATACTAGAATTGCTTTATTAAATTAGAAACGACACGGATGTTACCAATGCGTAAAGTGAAAATATTGTGAAGTAACATTCGGGTCAATTCATATGTAAACCGACGCACCCGAAAAAACATTGATTGTTCATCGACCATACTTCCGCACAAATGTAGCTGCTTCTGATAATGCAGATATGTATGAGATAAGGTTCAAGCGTATGAGCGCCATATAACACTGTTTTCTTATAATTTAATTTTTTTATCAAAACAGTATTCATATGCTTACTATTTTTTTAACTGCATGGAATCTTAGATCTTACTCTGTATAAATGGAATGTATTAAAGTACATACTTAATGTAACTTATCGGTCTTACGATAACAATTTTAAGTTTAGTTAAATCCTTATCATATAAACATGTTTATTATACATATAATAACAAAACGAAGTATTTATTTTATTTTTTCATTGCAAAATGTCGCATAACAATAAATGTTCTGGCTGTATTAACGAACTTAATGATGATGAATCTATGCGATGCACGCGCTGCTTCAAACAATTTCATTTCGCATGTGTGAATATATCTTCGAATAGCTTTGGCTGTGTTTCTGATGCATCTAAAAACAAATGGATCTGTCCTGCTTGCCGCTGTAGTGAGCCTAAGTGCGGTAATACTCATACACCCGTGCGCTCTAGCTCTACTGCCTTTAATAGCGGCGATGAAAATGTTACACTACGTACAAAACAGAGACCTCCCACAAAATGTTCTCGTATCACTGCGGACGACATTCGTAAGATCATAAGAGAAGAAATTCATTCTGCATTAGATTACCAACTGCTAGAAATTAAAAATAAAATCACTGACTTCGACCAATCTTTAAATTTCTTGAGTCAAGAATATGATACCATAATCCTAATCCTAAGTTAATAATATGCTGATTAGTAGTAGTTTTATCTTAAAATGTATTTATTTTTACTAATTTTAAATTCGACAGCTTAAGACTGTACTATCAAAACGTAAGGGGTTTAAGAACCAAAACGGAAGATTTCTTTGGGAACCTTATCTGTAATGACTTTGATGTTATCATTCTTACCGAAACATGGTTAAACAGCCGTACCTCTGACTCTGAACTGTTTGACCACCGTTACCAAGTTTATAAAAGAGATCGTGAAACGTCCGGTTCCCATTCTAATAAAAATGGAGGACGTGTACTTATTGCTGTTTCAGTAAATTATAATTCTAAACAACTTTCCTGGTGTGAGTCTAAATGCGAAGATGTATGGGTATCTATGGATGTAAGGAGTGATGATGGCACGATTGTAATATTGACTATTTGCGCCGCTTACCTTCCTCCTCCCATACAAAAGCATATCCTTGAGGAATTTATAGACAACTCCAACCGCGTATTTGATACTTTCCTTTCCGGTAAGGTAATCATATCAGGAGATTTTAACTTGGGAAATATCTCTTGGTCCAACTCAAGTCTTATATCCGATAGTACCTGTGCTAATAGTTTATTCAATAAAAGGATGCAGGACTTTATCGCATTGAATTCACTCACTCAGTATAACAATATTCCTAATATAAACGATAAATATTTAGATCTTATTATGTGCAATGAGACTATTAATGAACTTAGCTTGAACACTGACCCACTCTCTACTGTTAATCCACACCACCCGCCACTACAAATGCGCCTACCATTTAAAGTTATAAATGGTCTTCCCTACAGCTGTTCTCCAAGATTTTGTTTTTTTAAAGCTGATTATCAGAACATAAAACGTGAACTCAACGCAGTGCGCTGGGATATCGTTCTGGGTGAAAATAATTCAGTCGATGAAATACTTTCTAACTTTTATGACATTCTATGTAGTATAATTTCGAGATTGTCCCCAAATACAAGCCTAATATCGGTCGTTACTCAGTTTGGTTTTCTTACAAATTAAAACGTCTGTTGAAAGAAAAACTTAAATTCTGAATGAAATTGCAAAAATTTAATAACAATCCAATGGATCAGATTTCATTTGATTTGTTGCGCAAACGCTGCCTTATATTACAATCGTCGTGCTATCTTGATTATAACGTCACTTGGAATCCATCCTTCGATCTAATCCTAAGTTTTTTTGGTCTTTCTATAAGAAAAAAAGAGTTAACAAAAGTTCTTATCTGGTCGAAATGACCTTGAATGATAAAACTGCCTCTAAAGGTGTCGATATATGTAATTTATTTACTGAACTCTTCCATTTACAGCGTCGGTCATTTCCCAAATAATATATTGAATTTTTCATCTACGGAAAAAACTAATAGCTCCATTAATCATATACAGATTCCCCTCGTCGAGGTTTTGAATGTCATAAAGAGAATGGACATTAATAAAGGTGCAAGAGTGGATGGAATACCGTCCTACTTCGTTGTTAATTGTGGCCCTGCAATTGCGTATCCTCTTTTTTTAATATTCAATAGATCGTTAGCAACGGGTGCCTTCCCGTCACTTTGGAAGAAATCCTTAATCGTTTCTATATTGAAAGATGCTGAGCTAATAAATAATTATAGACCAATTTCTATACAATCAACATTCGCAAAAATGTTCGAAAAACTTTTATGCCCTATAATTAATTGGCACCTTAAACAAATTATTTCACCATATCAAAACGGCTTCTTTAAGAACAGATCTACGTCTACAAATTTAGATTCATTCGTGGTCGCGGTTTCTCGTACAATTGATTCTCGGCAGTCTATTGACGTAATTTACACGAATTTCAGTAAGGCATTTGATAAAGTACTGCACTGTGTTTTGATAAAAAAACTCTCTGAGTGTGGTATCACGGGCGAACTGTTGAATTGGTTTACATCTTACCTTAACAATAGGGAATCAGTAGTAGTGGTTAATGGATTTGAGTCTCATCCCTTTAAGGTGCTATCAGGGGTTCCGCAAGGGTCCCATTTGGGACCTATTTTATTCAATGTCTTTATAAATGACATAGGTGCTTGTTTCCAATATTCTGAGCAGATTATTATTATTATTTATACCTCTTCGCAGATGACCTTAAGTTTTTCCGAATTGTCACCTCTCAAAAAGATATTGACTTACTTCAAGCTGACTTGGATAGACTAAATATTTGGTGCAATAACAATGCAATGAGCTTAAATGTCAAGAAGTGTCATGTAGAGAGCTTCAATATATTGAAGACAACATCGCGCAGCATTTATAAAGTAAGCAATATCTCACTAGAGTTTATCGACGTAGTTTGTGACCTCGGTGTTTTCCTTGATGTAAAATTGCGCTTTCATGTTCATATCGATGAAATCTGCCGAAAGGCTTGTAGGAACTTGGGCTTCATTTTGAGAAATTGTAACGATTTTCGATGTCCACAAACCCTATTATCCTTATACAATGCTCTTGTGCGCAGTGTTCTAGAGTATTGCAGTGTCGTGTGGAACTTTTTACGATATCTATGTAAAAAGATTGGAAGGCGTTCAAAAACGTTTTATGCGGCATCTCTCATACAGATTCGGTCTAGCGAAAAAGTTACCTAATTATAAAAAACGTCTATCACATTTCGAAATTGACACTTTGGCTAACCGGAAATGCTTGCTCGACACTTTGTTCTTATACAAACTGGTTAATGGTACTCTAGACTGCCCACAACTACTCAACCTTGTCCAAATTTCAGCGCCTTCTAAGTGCTTACGCTTAGATAAACGAGAGTTCTTCGTAACAAATGCTACTTATTCTAATTTAGGGTATAATTCACCTCTTAATAGAATTATGAGATCCTATAGTTTGATTAGCAGAAATAAGGAGATTGATATCTTTAATAATAGCTTGTTTAGTTTAAAAAAATGATTGGTGTACTTATAGCGTCATATTATACTAAATAATTGCTTAATATGTAACATAGACATGTATATGTTTAGATTTTTCTTAATTTGTTGATACTTAGTTGTTATTTTTTCATAGACTATTTTTTATTTATAAGATGTAAAATTGTAAATCTTTAAGGTACTTTTTTTTAATATTCTAAATGTTGTTTTGCCTTTACATATACCATTTTCTTAAATGTCGTTATCACCTATAATTAAGGTACTACTCTATCTGTTCTATTTTCTGTGTATGTTATAATGTGTTTAGTTTGTAATTTTGTTGGTGGTCTAATTAAATAAATAAATAAAATAAATAAAATAATGACTACATGTGGACGTTTACCTATTAGTATCAGATTTGACATAAAATCATATTATGTTAAAAGAAGCTAATAGCTACAGAAACTGTTAGATTAACGTTGGCAAATAGGGATTTTTCGTGTCAACGACCGCTTCGCGTCATCACTATGCACTTTCCGTTACCACACACCTTATTTCTTCCGTACAAGTTCCCCCCATAGAGTATATAACTGAACTAGAAAAGTAGAACTAGTTACAAAGGCCAACTGAATTAGCGTGAAGAAATAAATCAATCATTTTCATTATAACAAGAGCTAGAATTTGAGTGGCAATTTATGATCGTTTAAAATTTTGGTGCACGCATGCACGAATGACGCAATGTAGTCTTGAAATCGAAATATTTTGTGATAGTTTTGTTTAGATATTTCAAAAACGACCTCCGGGACACCTACTATGTATGCGAAATGTAGGCGGAAAAATACTTATATTTTTTTTCACCTACTTTTATTTCCCAACATTTATCTTTTATATTCAATAAATGAATATACTCTGAGTTTTTTTCATTTCAAATATAATATATTATGTATCTCTTTCAAACCGTAAAACTAATTAGGATTATAATATTTTACTGCCATTCAAGAAATTTTTCAAACATTAAGTGTCATTTTCTTTAACGAAATAATACATTTAGGTACAGCATATCATTCGTCCTCAATAATTCTTTAAGTATTGCGTGAGCTGGACACATCATTAATAAAAATATTTTTAGATTTCTTTATTTTAGAAATATGATTTGTTACTATGTTGGTATTTGGAACAATCAAATCATATTTTTTAGAGGTAAGTGGAAATGTGACAATGCCTGAATTAAATGTATATCACAAATCATAAAGAAATATATTGGTTGACTAGATAGTCAGAAAAATATAAGGCTTAAATGGTAGCAATTAAATGTGGAGTTTTAATTGTGTGTTGTTGCAGACTATAATCTATCTCTATGCCAAATTTTATACACGTCCGTTCAGCCGTTCTGGCGAGAAAACATTCATACTTAGAAACTTTCACATTTATAATATTAGTAAGTATAGATGTACATTATAAATTGATAAATGTAGTTATTGTGATACATGATATTGTGAACTTTTCACTTCTAGTACATTGGTTTCATGTACCTCTCTTACAAGTAAATTTTCAAGGACGACTTGACAGAACCAGTTAGGGCCGCTCCACACTATAGTGCCGATCACTATCCGTTCTCGGTCCGATATCGATCTGGTAAAATATTGTTATATATATTTAAACGAACAATCTTGTATATTTATATCTTTATTTCTTTATTTATTAATACCAGCGTTCTCGGAGCGGCCCTTATTGAATTTTCCCATTAGAGTGAAAGATTGTCCTGTAATAAAAGGTGTCCTAAATGTTGACCGGAGTAATGAATTATCACAACACGAAATTTAGTTAAAATCGGTACAGTATATTTTGCGTGAAATGCACAGCGGTATGTAACAGACAAACAGACAAAAAATTCAATAACTATTGTTTTTGGCTCTATATTCTGTACAGAATACGTAACAGGCATTGTTTTTAAAAAAAATATTTTATGTACAGATTTCGCTTTATTACTATTTTATTTTAAACTAACGACTTACCCCTGACACTTCGCGCGGGTGCGTTATTTGGTAGGTTTTTTTTTGAGCGGAACCCAATTCTTTTTCTAAAATAAAAGTAACAACCTAAGTTACTCCTTATAACATCAGCTATCTGCCAGTGAATGTCCTGTCAAAAAATCAGTCCATCCGTTTCGGAGTTTAGACGGAACAAGCAAACAGACAGACATACTAAAATTTTTAAAATTGTGTAAAAAGCTGTTATTTTGATATACAAACAGACACCTTAATTTTATTTATCTACATAGATGTATAGACAAGCGACTTACCCTCACTTCGTTTGTGTGCGTCCAAAGATACCTAAAAATAGCCGATAAAATAATTCAACAGCCATTGTTTTCCGGCTTCAATTAAAGTTACTATGATTTCTAACAATAAAAACATTTTTATCGGAATATGTAGACGATAACCTATAGGAATGGGCGGTCATACAGCTTCCTATTAGTGAAGGAATTTTTAAACTTTACCTCTTTATAATATTAGCGCAGATTATTAAAAAAATAAAAAAAAAACCATAACAATTATCCATTGTATTCATTAATCAACCTTGAAGCTTGTCTCGCTTACATTATCAACTTTATAAAAAGTAACAGAACCACAGTAAAACGTCCTCCAAAAATAACCTACTGTTCCTAGCTGCGATCATTTGTATAAACGGGAGTAAAGGCTAATAAAAAGCCGTGACATAATGTTGGCATATACACTGATGATTCTTGTCCTTGCATCATTCTTACTTTTGTTTTCACGGGTACATTACGTAGTGCTATATGTTTGACTATGTTGAAGTTGCAACGAATATATAATACGTTCTATGATTTTATTTAAATTGCATACAATTAAAAGATATTTTTCTAATTTTTTAAATTTGGCATTTCTAATAGATATTTCAAGTTCTATATTTTTTAAGTAAAATAGTATTATTTTTTAAGTAAAATAGTATTAGACATTAAAGCACAGTTAAGATTTTTATGACAATAAAGATAAAAACATTTAAATAAAAAACTAACACAAATATTATAAGAAATCCTCGAGCTACATACAATCTACTTTAACTATCTCAACTTGATATCGAGCGACATAAGAATACTAATTGACTAACCATTCACGGCAGTCGGTAGATACTCAGACCTAAGAATAAATTATAATGTAACTTATACATACATAAACGTAGACTTTTATCATTTCATGATTAAATAAATTATATTTTCATATTGATTATATTAACAAACTTCTACAACTAATAATGCTTAAAGTATTGATTTATTTTGTTATTTTCTACGTACATATATAGAAAAATGACACAAGCATAATTCTAAATAAATAATTATTCTTATTATTCATTTCATTTATGATACATTTTCTGACGTAGGATTAACTTTATTATATTTCATTTGTTCACATTTACGAGTATGTGACTGCGGTACATTTTATTTATGCGAAAATTTTGATTTATTAGGAAATAACCGGTATTGTTACTTAACTTGTGACTTGCCCTTGTTTCCGTCAAACTTTAGCTATATATATCAAAATGCGCTCTTCTACAAACTATATTTTTCTTTTGTCATTACGATTATTCAAATTTACTTATGAATCACAGGTATTGAAGCGGAAGAAGGGAAGCGACGAAGCGATTAAAGGAACAAGTAAACATAAACTTTTATTACATATACGTATATAATATGTAGTAAGTCGGCTCTATTACTGCCATCGCACTCCGCTCTACATTAACTATAAGAACTTTATCAACATCTCTTTGTTTAATCACTTCGTATATTCTCTACATAACTGTGTCGCAAATACGTAACACAATAGGTGTACTGTGGTTTCTTAAGTTTCAACACAGTTACGTTTTCGTTATTCGTGAAAACAATACTATCTTATATCTACTCAAATTTTAAAGTATTTAAAGCACTTTTTTCATTTTTGTTTATTATTGATTTTCGTTCAATTATAACGTAACTTTACGTATCATTTTTGTGTAGTAAAAAAGCAAGTCGTAAATAATTAAGTGACTTGATGGGAAAACAACAGGTTGTTACTCCAATCGAGCTGCCTACGACAAGGACGGAGCAACACCGCCCGACGCCACTCCATTGCGTTAATGCCAGAACTACTTTCATTTCAACACCAGCTTTCACCCAATGGCGCTCTCATATAAAAGCTACTGCGAAATTTTAATTTCACCTTAACTTAGTACTATTTTGAAATTTAATTTTTTGAATTCAATAATGTTTTCTACATTTCGTATTTTACTTGCGATGTTCCATAATATACTTTCACCGCACGGAAGGTTGTTTATAAATATAAAATTTCGTAGCTTTCTACATTACATAACTGACCCTAGCATCACTTGAGCATCCATAATGTTATATGAAATTCTTGTTATTTATTGACAAAATTATACTATAAACTGCAGTTTACACCCACGCACACCTCCTAGTATTTCGTAACAACTATTAAATTTATCTTCCCTTTGTACTATTTTAAATAAATACTAAAACAGAGTTTAAGACATGTAAACATTTACTCTCTCTCTCTCTCTCTATCTCTTTTTCTATGGGATATTAGGTACTACATTATCTTCAATTGGCAATTACAATAAAATAAAGCATAGCTTTAAACTCTGCGTATTACTTTCTCTTAAAGTATTAACACATAAATAATTGATTAGCTCTGCTGGCTTCCAAAGATTTCGAATTTACAAAGAAATATAATTTTGCATACAAGACGTGTCAAGTCAAAAACTACTCCTATTTAAGACAATATTTTTGATGAATGATTGATGACACATGTATAAATAAAGAGTTAAAAAAATTATTCTGTTCTTATTCTTTGGTATTTGTGTTTACTTGTAGGTAATAAGTATTTTAAACAAATATTATTGTTCATAATTAACCACTCTAGGATAATTTCTAAGAAATTAATTGTTAACTGAACCACCGGTGTTCCGCGTCCCTCAACACGTTAATATGGTGAGTAATATACATTTGTTAAAACTGTTTTACTGACAAAATGTTTCAATTCAACCGCGTTCTTTAAACCTTTACAGGTACCTATATGTTTATTGTTTTAGTACTTACCTATACATATTTTAACCTGTGAAACTAATCTTATCTTAGCTATGCTTGATGTATCACAATAATAATTATTATAGTTGAACAATTTACCTCGTATTGTTAGATTCTCTATAAGCAAATACCTACCAATTTAATCGATTTCTTTTTAATTTTTTCTTCACTGCAATAATATAAATATTTTTAATGATCATTATCTTTCAAACATATTAATATTCAAACTTTTATTTATATGACTTTCACTACATCGTAACTTGTTTCTTTTTTGTAAAAACTCTATTTTAAAGACATCAACAGTCATACTAATACGTACTAATATATACTAATCTTCTTAACTTCTACTAAAATTCTTTGTGTGTATGTTTGAACGGATTTAACTAAGAACTTATGCAACAGGTTTCAATGAAACTTTTTTTAAATATTCCTTACGATTACAGAAGCGTTATTATAGGCTATGTTATATTTTATTTTTTCAATAAAATTTGAAATTGGGAGCAGCAGAGTTACGTCTGTGCTGCCGGTCGCGCGGGCAAACGGGCGAACGGACATTACTTTACAGTATTTTTAACTAACCCTAGCCGTATGTATATAAAAATCGATTTGTGTATATGTTCCCTACGGCCTCCAAAACGGCTGGAGCGATATTGATGAAATTTTCAGGCAATCTGCAGATTAGACTAGCAGGTGATCTTGTGAAGTTTGGTAGCGATCCGAAGTTTAAACGGGAGCGAAGCCGCGGGACTGCTAGTAATATTATAAAAAGGTAGAGTTTGTATGTAGTAATCTCTGAAACTGCTTATCCGATTCTACAAATTCTATCGCTAATAATAAGCTACATTAAGTGTTATAGGCTATGTTTATTGCGATAAAATTGTATTTAGTGTCAGAAATTACAATAGTTTCTTTAATCGGTAACCTACAAAAGGCTTCTTCTAGGGACACACTCGAAGAAAGTGAGCGTATGTTGCTAGTACCATATTATATTTTTAATAATAGGAACACTGACGAAGTGGACAGGCCCCCCACAAGGTGGGCCGATGACTTGGTCAAAGTACTGGAGCCCACTGGATACGGGTGACACAAGACCGGCTGTCGTGGAAATCTTTGAGGGAGGTCTATGTCCCGCAGTGGACATGTTTCGGCTGAAGCGAAGGAACGAACACTGACAATCATCCTTGCTGTTATTATAAGTGCGGAATTATATATTATATTGATTTGTCCTTCGTTCACCCTACATCAACTCCACTGAATTTTTGCATAAGAATAATTTATTAACTAAAGAGTAGCACATACATACTTTTTATTCCGAATGTAGCCTCAACTAATCGATAGCCGGTCACTAGTCTGGATGAATGTTTATTACTCAGTCACGCCAGAACGGCTGAATGGATCTGGATAAAATTTGGCACAGAGATAGATTATAGTCTGGAATACCACATACATAGGTTATTTTTTATCTCAGAAAAATGTACGGTTCTAGTGGGATAATTTGTTTTTTTTTGTTTTTTTAGAGGCGAACCCAAGCGAAGGGAGGGTAAGCCGCTTGTATTACATAAAACTAAGTATCCATACTTAATTTAAAGAAAATATTAGGTTATTAACTTTAACTTTACATCACATAAATGTTGAAGACAAAATAAAAATTCCAATAAAAGCACTCTTCATATTATTACAATTTGCTAGTTGATCTTGTTTTGTTTTGAACATTGGTGAAGTGTCATTAATCAAAAATACTATCACGTCCTTACGCAAATATTAGAATTTATAGTATGTATATATTATTACAGCAATAAACAATAAGAAAAAGGTAAATATGTAATAATTAAAGGGGCTTCAACTCTATTATTCTAAAACTTTTAAGGTTTTGTTTATTGGTAAATACGTATCACAAATTCATTGTGGGGTTACCACCACACTACTTAATGCACTACGTCAGAAACTTGGCCGAATTATTATTTTTTTAAATTCCTACTTTATGTAAGTGTATGCACCGGTGGTAGGACTCTGTCAAGCCTGAGGAGTCCGACTGGATGGGTACCACCCCCTTATCTATTTCTGCCGCCAAGCAACAATGATTGCATTGTTGTGTTCCGATTCGAAGGATAAGGTAGCCAGCGCAATTACAGGCAAGAGGCATAACATCTTAGTCCTCATAGTGACAACGCACCTGTGGTTCTGCATTTTTATTACTTACAACCTAAGTGCATGAACTGTAGGTTATGGGCGACAGGTACTGCTTTCCATCAGGTAGTATGTCTGCTCGTTTGTCACTGAATCTCATAAAAAAAAATGTAAGTGTATATTATGTGCATAGAATTCTTTTCAGTAAGTACGTTCATTATCTACAGGAGACCATGAAAATCTCTTAGCATTTATTTCGACCTTCTGAGTTCTGTTATACAAATATGAAACCAAAGAATGATTGTGCTCATCTACGCGTAGTAGTAGTAGTAGCTTAGCCACTATAAATTTTCTGTCCCATGTCACATCTTGTAGAGAAGCGTTCTATTAATGAAATCCCTTATTTCGATATCTTTGAATTTTAGTTCAAATATCTAGTTGCAAACTGTTAAAGTTGAGAGCAAAAAATAATTAATTTGTTATATTAATTAATTAATGTATCTATATCATCATCAATGTTAATTTGAACTGTTATTTCTCTATAACAACTAAAGTGTTTATCATCTAATAGGAAGTTATACTATTCATTACATCAGGCAGTTCAGTGTGTGGGTAACCTCAAATGTGTCCTAATTAAGATTTCCTTTTAGACGATCTCTTATGGCTCTAGATTATTTGCATGACTACTACATATTATCTCAATCTCAATGGCAAATTATAATTCCTCAGAATCCTTAACCCTTATATATGTATAGGACAAATATGTTTAGGACGAATATGTATAGGACAAATATGTATAACATGAACCTAACTCTATATCTCGTGTATAATAATAAAACCATTTTTATCACTTTTTCACGAATCACTCATTCTAACGAATTTACAACATATTTTACGTACAAATTAAAGCCAATCTGGTATTTTTATCAATTCGTTAATTGTCCACACACAGCAGAATGTATAATGGCTTCTATTAAAAATGTAAAATAAAAATGAATATAGGCGTTATGTAAAAATATCCAATTAAAATTTTATGTAGATTAAAACACGAACCTTTTTATAGAATACGTTAATATAACTTTATATATTAAAATATTTTTAATAAAAACGAAAAAATAAAAAATCATTATTACAAATCGTAATTGTTACTTAACACATCACCGATACTAACAAATAAAACTGGTATCAGATATCACGTTCTTTTATTCTGACTTTTTCAGTGCCCTCACTAGTATATTTTATATACGAGTACATTTGGAACATATTTCTTTACTGTATTATTATTGATCCAAAATAGGACATACTTAATGTGGCATATCCTTGTTTTATTGACAAATTTGAAGTTGACTTGTACTAAAACTAACATGATATCCCATTAAACGGACCAAAAATCCTTCGACCTTTTTTGTGTGGGCGAGAAATGTGAATGAGGTTATGTCAGAGGTCAATGAATTCCGACAATTATGAGGACATGTCTATTTGGCCAGTCTTAATTGCAAAGCAAGAGTCAACTCTTACAATATTACATGCACGTAATCATTTAAGTAGGTATATATTATGTAATCGACACATCTTTCTTTTAAAACATAATTACTAAAATGAACGATCATTTTTGTTTTACTAGTGATCAAATGATGCAACATTACATTAAGCTAAAAATAAAATTTAGATATACAGACAGGAGTTGGGCAGGGTAGAAGTAACTCGTCTAGAGTCGCTAACTTACTTATTTATACTTTTATGTGAATTGTGAGACAATATGTATAGTTGACTATAACAAAAATCATAATTACTTGTAATTAACTTATACGACTGTGATGCAATAATCGTATTAAATCACTAAATTGGTGTTTAACAAACATATGCCAGCATTTTGTGGCTTGCGCTCATTTCTGCTTCAGGTTGTCACAAGTTTTTAGCCAATAGATAATATTCAATGTGTGAGGTTTAATTTAAAGGAATTTTATCTATACAGATAAATAAAATTGGAGTGTCTGTTTGTAATATTAAAATAACCGCTTTTAACTAAATGCATATGGATGTATACACGGTACATATACCAAAACAACATTTTTTACAATTTTTGTTTGTCTGTCTGTCCGTCTATCTGTCTGTCTGTCTGTTTGTTCCGGCTAATCTCCGAAACGGCTAGACAGATTTAACGGGATTTTCACTGGCAGATAGCTGATGTTATAAGGAGTAACTTAGGCTACTTTTATTTTAGAAAAAGAATTAGGGTTCCGCGAAAAAAAATTAAAACCCATAAAAGTGTAAACAAAATCCGCGTACGGCGAGAGAAGCGAGGGTAAATCGCTATATAATTTAAATGAATATCTTAGGAAGAGCAAGCTACTATTTATATATACCTAAACATAGCTAAACGTGAAAACGTACCTAGGGACGAACGCGATCGAAGCGAGCGTGAGTCGCTAGTAATAAATATAATAAAAATGTCCCACTGCTGGGCACGGGCCTCCCTTCAATACGAGGGGGATCAGGCCATAGTCCACCACGCTGGCCAAGTGCGGGTTAACGGACTTCACATGTCTTTCGAAAACTAAATAAGCAAAAATATTGAATAAATATTGTAAAATGTAGTTATAAAAAAGACGTTATATACGTATAAGATTCTTCCATAATAGGACTGGCAGCCCTCCTCCTCATTTTCATAAAAATCATTACTTAACATAGACATTGATTACGTCACATCATTAAATAAATTATAATACACATTACTAATTACTACTCACATTATTGATTAACAATAGAATAAGGTTCCCTTCTAGTTTTCTACTTTGAATACTCTTAACAATTTAACAAGATATTTTTGAAGTGAAAACTTCTATAGGCAGGTTTGGATGGGGAGTGAATTCATATAATTCGTCATCAACATGGTCACGTGAAGTAACGCTAACACTCAAGAGTGCCGATATATGTCAAAACCAGATAAATGTAAACAGTTTTAATTTACAAATTTTAATTTAAGATCAAAGTTCAAACAATTAATTTGAACATCGAAAAATAACATCTATTTGTTTATCATTTTAAGTTTTCACTTTTGTCGCAGTATAACTAATGACTGCTTTTTTTTATTATTTATGAATCTTACTTATCATTCAATGTCACATATATTTTTGATTGGTATCTTTACATGAATCATCTATCTATCGGTTAAAATAAAGTTTAAGTACCTATTCCTTTAAAAAAATATCTTTTCATAAATAGAAGTGACTCAAGATTGATATTATATTATAGGTATTACACAAACATACCTACAGCATATAGGTGCCTACGTAATACTTACAAGGATACGGTCGGAAAGAGTCAGCAAATGATATCACCATATTATATTTTGTCATGTAGGAGTAGCTCGAACATGTTTTCATTTATGTTTGTAACAAATTATTTTGTAAGAAAATTTACCTCTAAGCATTCCTCGTGACGGCAACCTGAGTTGTGTACCTAAAGCTGTTTTATGCGCCACTATTATATTACGTTTCAACTTGACAAGTTACAATGTAAGAGTATGTACATACGTGACAATTCAAAAAAACAAATAACTGCATCACGAGAATAATTTTGCTGAGCTAGAGTAATAATAAAAATAATTAATAACATCTAAATCAGTTACTTGGAATGCTGCTTACTTATATTTTGTAATATTATAAGATGCTCAAATTTGGTATAATAGATACTTCGACGACCTAGACATTCATTAGCACCCCCGCATATCTATTGTCTTACTTTCCAACACTGTATTTTTATCTAATGTTTTAACTCTTTGTTAAAATATGAAGACGTTCTCTATATAATATAGCTTTCTCATAGTTATAAACGAATGTGACCCCAATACAGATTGTTTGATTTGTCCGTGACGACCAATGACATAACGAAACAAAAAATATCAAAAGACAAGCGAGACTATGAGCCAAAATACGCGTGAAATGTTCACCAAGGAAGTGTCAAGTGGCACACTCGCACGATAAGACCACTGTAATTAGTCGTCGCGGGTGACTTAGTAAAATTAGTTTCATATAGGTAGTATTAGTTGGGATTATCTTACCAACTGAACGATTTTTAATAAACCGGGTGGCGTTTTGAAGTAATCTATGTTAATTTTGATCCAGTCGAGTGCGCCGCCTTGTTGCTGCTGTGGTGGCGCCTGTTGCTGTGTTGGTTTATTATGGTCTACGGTCACCACTGTCTCGGGAGCCATCATCCTTATAGCAAATTCCTCTGGTTAGATAAAAAAAAATTGAAGTTCCAAAGCACTAGCACTATCACTTAAAAGCTTGCTCACTAAAACGCGTAATTCATTTTTGTCCCACTGTAGCGAGCGTACGATAGATCGTGCGGTGCGCAACTGTAGAATGACGGGGAACGCCAAACGAGAATGGGTATTGGGTAGCGACCGTCCTCGAGTCGCTCGTCGCGCTATAATGTGCGGCTTCGACACCAGCAGCTGCCCATTACTCGATACCCATTCGCCCGGTGACGGAATGGCGGAATGCTGTGAACAAACATAAGGCTCTTGCTTGATCTTCTATAAACGTGAAAAATTATTTGAAATATAATATTTTGTTTTGCATTTATACTATTCAAGCTATAATCTATCTATTCTGAAATTATATAAATAGTAAAAATATTCCCCAAACACAAGGAATGCGAAGATATTATATATTTCATCTCGATACCAAGGCCGAGGTGTGCCCTATGTCGTTTACCTTCCAGCATTAGAAATTGTGCAATAAATTGTTCGAATAGCAATTCCATTTGCATTACACACTTATAGTCATTTAGTAGTACTATTTACTGATTTTGAACACCGAATCCAAGTGTGTAATATCAAATTCAAAGCAATAGTTAAGTTAGTGCCATTCCGGTTGTTACAAAATTATGCGTTGCCCGTTATAGATCAACAACAACTTACTCTTAATAAAACGCCTGCTAAAATTTTATTGCAATATTAACCAATGTAATTAAAATTTAAGATGTACTTAAGATGTTTAATTCTCGGTAATACTAGGAGTACAAGGTCAAGACTATTATTACTTGTAGCAACTTTTATTCTTTTATGGAATTATTAGCAGAAATAGCGAAGTATCTTACAATTTTACAACTATAACCTAAGTATATACAATAAACTAAGCTGAGCAATATTTTTTAAAAATAATACAAATGTTTATAATAAGAGAACGTCCAAGAGATCCCTAATATTAATTCCTTATTTCCATTTCGTAAAAATAATATCATGATGTTTGCTTCTTCTACTACTTATTAATTTGCTTGAAATAACATCACAATTATGTCAACAAGGGTTTAAAGTATCAGTATATAAGAATTGTTCTCTTTTTTACCATCAATGTTAATGAAGTATAAGCGTAACGGTGCGTCCTTACTCTTTATCAGAAACCATGCGAGGCACGCTCCTGTAGACGCGCAGAAGTTCCTTAACAATATACATGTCTGATAAATGATAATGCTTATTAAAATTATGCTCATAATATTTTTATTAAACTTAGTATTACTTATTACCATAAACCTACATTACCTTTTTTTAATGTTAGGAAATGCATTTACGCATACCACCTGTAAGTATACAGGTGTTGTTTATGTGGTACTCACTGGCTAGAAAAGGCAGTATTACCCACTAAAACCCAAAAGAGTTTTTGCTCCCAGGGTCTACTCTGCTGTCAGAGAAGTACCAGGACTCAAGGTCAACCCGCATGCTACTCCGCCCACTAAAGTAGGCCACTTCCATATCTCTTGGCTTCGCGCTCGGCTGGGTTGCCGGACGCCAATGGGCCCCCATACCACGACAAGGTGAACACACATCGGTGGGGATACCCTACATAACCTGCTAACACCCATAAATCATGGAATTCCGCAGACAAGCATCGCTGACATTTTTTAGTGAAACTTGCGACGATCAACATTACTAGGTTTAAACTTTAGGACACATCCTGAAGCATTTGAATAAAGGAAATAAAATTATTTTAAGTTAAGGAAAAGAAGGAGACAGAAGTTATAGGGGCAATATTCCCATGTATGAATAATATTCGCTATTTTAACTCTTCTAGTCCTACTGATATTTATAATTTTCGAGTCGTCTTCGACATCGAATTTATATTTAACGTAAAGGTTAGGGGGTTCTAGGTTCATAAAAATACCCTAATAATTTTGCTTTTGAAATAAGTCTTCTATTCAATATTCTCTCTTCCAAGGTCCGTGTCCAACATATAAAATAATTTTATTAGAATCATCAACTTTATATAGAACTAGCGACTCACCCTCGCTTCGCTCGGATTCGTCCCTAGCTTGATTCCCCATACAAAATTTCATCCCATTTTCACCCCCTTAAGGGATGATTTCCGGAATAAAAAATATCCAGTAGCAGTAATCCAGTAGTTTTTGAGTTTATTCGTTACAAACATACAAAAATACAAAATCTTTCCCTTTTATAATAGTAGTGTAGATGTAGACGAGCTCAAAATACCAATTTTTAAACTTTCTTATATGCCAAATCAACATTAAATCTAGTCTCATTGTCAGTGATATCACAAAACTCGAGACACTCAGATACTCCATAAATATTCTACAATAATACACTGCCAACAAAAGAAAATTATTTCCTCTGTAATATCCCACTACCTACCCAGTTAACACGGAACAAAACCAAGGCTTATAACTTAAAATTCTAACATATCTTGGTGTCTAAACATAATACTTATATTTGTACTTTGTTTTCAATTTTTAATTGTTTTGAATTGCAATTTTTTTTTTTGAAGTAAAACTTCTTTACGCACGCTGACTTGGGGGGTAAGCTGGTGAATGCATTACGAAAAAATTTACGTACGGTTGTTGCCATGGTAACCGTTGTTATTGGCTGACAAATGATATTTAATATTACATTCTTTCCTTAATAGTCCGGTCAATTTAGACATTCGAAGCTACATAAATTTACAACAAGCTGAAAATTGGTGAAATCGTTCAAAATATAATTACAAATAAAATTTTAAATTTCCCCATCTTTCCCCTGTAGGGAAAAAAAATTATTCAAGGTCAAAGGTAAAAAAAATCAGTTTTCGCGATTTTCAGCAAAACGGTAAGTTTTATCATAAAAATACCTCAGACAAACATTGTATATCATAAAATTGTCTATAAAAAATCATAGGTGGCGTGGAAACGTGTGCATATTATGACAATTACAACTTATATAAGCCACCGTTTCTAAGATATAGTTATATCTTAGAAACGGTGGCTCATAGGAAAAAAAGTATTTATACATTTTTTAACCTACAGAAGTTTTACTTGCGCGTTTACACATTCATACACGCCCTCTTTATTTCTTTCTAATGGGTTTTTCAATATATTTTAATGAGCCAGGAGATTCACAATGCATACCCAGCACATTCATTTAGTCTTATTATATATTATATAATATTCAACTGAAACAGATTTTCTATACATGTTTCATCAACCGCAGGTGCAGTTGTAGTTACCATAAAAATTATTGATCTAAGTCTGGCTGAGACAAAGATTTCCGTTTTTTAGTTGATTTAAGATTTTTATATGTGAATGGAAACATTGTATCTGAATCATGTAATTGCATAATTACTTTTAATCTATTACTTGAAAGATCTGACAAACTAATTATTGTAAATGATCTTCCAAGTTCCAAAGGTTATACAAAAATCCATCAAACAAAGTAGTTTTAGTTTTCCATTTTCTGGGTAACTTTTCCATCATTTTTGTTCTTAAGACCTATTCAAACATTCATCATTCATTTGATCTCTCAGTGCTAGTGTCAATTTGCTATGTTTCAGAACTTCGAGATAGAGATTGGAATAGAGTGCACTTATACACACATGCCTGAACTATATCTCCAGCGCAGATGGCTCAATAAGATTGACTCCCCGGTGACGCTGTAAAGGCCCATAGGGCTAACAGCATAATGACATTTAGATAACAAGTCAATAAGATTGAAAGTATTTTGGAAGGTCTATTTTATCTAATGCTTTTCACAATGTTTACAACTTTAGAGACATGACTTAGCAACTATTGGCCGGAACAAAAGCCACTTAAAAACACCTGCCTCAATTTAAAAGACTTTTCATTCACATCATATGGACTCAAAGAATGTTTCATCCCTCAGTTGCATGTATGGAGTGCCATCCCTTTTTTTTTTTTGTAATTTGACAGCTTCTGCTGTTTCAGCTTTTCACATGAGGCATTTATTTACCAAACAGCCAATTTCATTCATTTTAAAACACTTCTCAAAATGTACACTGTGTAATAATGGATGTTTTTATAATATAAAACTGAAAACTGGGTATTTACTATTCAGTAAATATGGTAAATATTATTTACCATGGTAAAATATACATATATTGTGACGTACATATACATTATGACAACTGATATTTTGACACTGTTACAAACTCCATAGTCATGGGTGTATCCTTGGCTATAAAAACATTATCAGTGACCACACAATGGAGCTTTTTAACAAAATACAGCATGAATATGCAAATTGCATAATTTGGATATAGCTAATGAAAGTACTTTATTGTAAGACTATGCAATTTGCTATGTTACTATCTATATGTATGCTGGCAATGATATCAAATTTTAATATTAGAATACAAACAAATTTAGAATTTCTACCTTAATATGCTTCTGTAAGTAAATGGTTTTCTTTGTATTTCATTATAACTAGGTAATTATTGTTGCTGATTGAAAATATATAAATAAAACAAAATACTACATTTTCAAATGTATTGAATTAACTTAGAAAAAGAAACCTAATATTTTCCCTCCAAGATGTTTCCTTCTGGCTTCTTCATGATCCATAATACCTCCACTAGTTGTAAGAACAAGGTAACTGAAAGTATAATAAAATATATAAAATAAATATTAATTAATAACTAAAATTTATTTAAAAATGAAATGTAAATATTGTTGTCAACAGCATTAACAATGTCTACTCTACAGTAGCATCAAAATGTGCTATTGACTTATATTATAGCACAACGTATCAAATGCCGACCAACAAGAACTATTGGCGATCCGCGGTAGTTGTGCATTAAAATTAATATGAATTATCAATGAATATTGTAATAATGTAAGGAATAATATGTACATTAGTTTATATCATTCCTTTTCAATTTATACATTACACATAGATATTGTTTACAATTTATTAAGAGTCGATAAATATTAATATTGTAATTATTTCCATACTTTAAATTTATTGCTAAACTTACACTGTTTTAAAAAAAAAGTTTCAAATATTCCTGTTAATAAAGAAAATAGCTTAAAAATTATATGCAAAATAAAAATAAAATATTAATTGAATTAGATTCATATTTTAATTGATTTCCAAAGTCTCTAAATATGTAAACATTGGCATATGAAACAATTCATGTATATTCTTCCTTTATATTCTTTATAATGCTTTTACCTCATTTTCTTCTTGCATCATTAATTAAATATTAAATAAATTCGATTCGATAACTTAAAAAATAATAATTTTGAATCAAACTGTTACAAGTAGGCTTTCATGAATTACATAAAAATTGAACACAATATAATTTATTTTACAATGCTAACTTTAAACATAACTTTGTGGGAAATAATAAACATTGTTTTCAACTTACCCAAACTGCCGGGATGGAAGGAGGTTCGTCCACCTCTCAATATCATTAATTGGTACGTCGAACCGAGGCGAAATTACTCCACATTTGTTCAATCTGCCCGTAAGATTTACAACAATTTTGCCAGCTCGGTGATCGTCTACAATTTCGAATTCACCAATATAACCGTGCTTCATCATCACTGTCAGAAACTTGACGATAACTTTAGAACAAGGCCGGATAAGCACTTGCCGCTTGCCCCTTTTTTCGGCATTGTGAATTGATTTTAAAGCGTCACTCAATACGTTCATACGCACCATGGCTGAAATAATATATTATCTTGTTAATTTTACATGTTGAGGTTGGAAAATTGGACAACATGAGTAAATGTCAAAACATAAGAAAACATACTGTAATAACTTAAAAGTTCCCTATTATAAATGAAATATTATTTCGTAAGAAGAACACAATACACAGCGTCACATAAAATAACATAAGTTTAAATAAAAATGCAAAGAATACTTTGATTACCTAGGATTTAAAACCCGCCTCAACAATCCGTAATGACAGGTTATCCCAAAAAGAAAGATATTTTTTCCTTATTTTCGGGTTGTCAGCTTACAGTTGATAGATTATAAATGTCACTTAAATAAACTAAAAAGGGAAAAAATGAGGATATGTCCTACATACAACTATATACAATTATTTCAAAAATTTGGTCATAATAAATTAAGATATATGTAGTAGTCTGTCATAATAAGCCGTATCAAATTTTTGATCTTTACCAGTATATTTTCTAAGTTAAGAAAAACAAAATTTTTAAAAGTACATTATAATTACACTCCTCGGTCTCCCAAACTCTTCTCGGCAGTGCTTAAACACATATTTAGAATATAAAATCTGTATTCTTAAAACATCTTAACTCCATAAACCCTAAAATACAGTTTACAATGGAACTGGAGTCTAATAATTCTTTAGCTTTCTTAGATGTATTAGTTAAACGTAACCCAGATAACACCTTGAGTCATACTGTGTATCGAAAGAAGACCCATACAGATAGGTACTTGAATGGTGAATCTCACCACCACCCTTCACAGTTAGCTACCGTGGAAAATCTTTGTTTCAGAGAGCACAAGGGATCTGTGACGAGCAACACCTGGCCGGAGAGCTGCAATATGTCAAGCAAGTTCTGCGAGACAACAAGCTGCAAGTGCCGCGCCTACGTCACAGGGACCGAGTGAAACCAGCCACAGTCGAGCGCGTCCCTGCAGTCCTACCTTACATGAGAGGAGTCACTGACAAGATTGGCTACATCCTAAAGCGAGCTTCAATTAAAACTTATTTCAAGCCGCCAAAGAAAATTAGTCAATTCTTACCACCTGTCAAGTGCCACATCCCTCTACAAGATGCAGGAGTTTACAAACTTGATTGTGATTGTGGACTCTCTTACATTGGACAAACAAAGCGATCCATAAGAACTCGGGTCAAAGAACACATAGCTGATGTGAAGCACCGCCGTAATACAACATCTGCTGTCTGCAAACATAGTCAGGATCGCCCAAGCCATTATATTCGCTTCGATAGACCCCAAATCCTCGCGAAAGAAAATCGATATCGCCCTAGAATGATTCGGGAAGCCATAGAAATTAAAAAACATCCAAATTTCAATAGGGAAGATGGCTGGGTACTACCATCGTCGTGGGATCCTGTTATTAATATTATAAAATCTAATAATAAAATTAAACATAACAGACAGTTAGATGTAGTAAGTTCTTACTGTGTAGATCAAAATAACAGTACTTCAAATTAATATTTTACATTTGTAAATGTAATTCTTGATTAATTTTATTTCTTGATTAATAATTTTATAAAGTAGATATAGAACAATAATGTGGCTTAAATAATTAATATTTTATCTACCTTTATGTTTATAAATATAATAATGGTAACACTAAAAATATAGATTATTAAACAATAATGCAATAATAAGTTTTCTAAAAAATTGAAATGATAAAAGCTAAAATTATATAAATAATACTCCTTATTTCAAGTATAAAATTAAAATTATAAAATGTTTATAATTAAAATTAACAAATATTGTAAAGTACTTTGATGCCAATTTTCAATATTTTGAATT
Organism: Argynnis bischoffii washingtonia; assembly: GCA_033884665.1. NCBI lineage: Eukaryota > Metazoa > Arthropoda > Insecta > Lepidoptera > Nymphalidae > Argynnis > Argynnis bischoffii. The sequence continues at coordinate 9,270,315 of CM066616.1, read as the reverse complement.
CATTTTTGTTAATTGTGGGTAGGCTGTCTGTAACAACTATATAATACTTTTGAGACATCTGACACCTTAGTCTCTCCCGTGACCATGATTGCTGTAAAGCAATCGAAACGTCGGGAAACAAAAATCAAAATAAATCCGCGAAAAAATCCGAAAAAAAAAAAAAAAAAACCGAAAAGATAGTTTTATTTAAATGTCTAATATTCGCGTAAACCTAAGAAAGTATTACATATTTAGAAGTCTCGACTGGCGCAAATATGGACTAAACATCAACGGTATGCAACTAAACCATCTAAGATTTGCAGACGGTTTAATTCTAATTTCTCAAGATCCAAGAAACCTACAAGAGATGTTAGAACATCTTATGTACGAAAGTAAAAGAGTAAGGCTCTCAATGAATGTTACAAAGATCAAAATAATAACAAACCACAGCAAAACCCTCATCGTAGTCAAAGGCAATAAAATTAAATATGTGTAAGAATATAAATAAATTGGACAGATTGTATCACTATATGACCTTACATCAAAGAAAATAAGCAACAGAGTACAGCTGGCATGGAAACGATATTGGTCTCATAAGTAGTCAAAAAGTAGTAGTAAGTCTGAAGTAGTCAAAAAGTGGCATTTTATCGATGCCACGCGAAATAAAAGAAAGAGAGAGCGGCATGGGAAGACGATATCCGGCAAACAGCTGGTGTAGTTCTTGGAGGAGAATGACCATGACAGGAGAATGTGGCAATCTCTAGGGGAGGCCTTTGCTGAAACGCAAAATAATCTTATTACCGGTGTCAAATAAGTTAATTGTTAATAGATAACTAAATAATTAAGTTTTTAGTTAAGTACTTTATATTATATATTTAAGTTCTAGTTTACTAGTATATAATAATGTGTTTTGTAAGATTGTTAATAAAGGCTATAATAATATTAAGACAATGCGCATTTGGCTATCTTGTTATACAAACACAACCCTAGCCATACCAGGATATTATTGTATGATATGTTATATAATATTACATGCTAAAATACTTTATAATGTGCAATTGGTTTTTGATTGGATTAGTTTAACCGATCTCATTTGCTTAAAAACAAATTTTCTTGTATATCGGGATATCTGATATAGACAAACATAACTTTGAATTTGGGGTTTTATTATTTATTCTAACTTAAACATCACATTTCGTCGCTAATTTTTGAGGAGACATTTGTTAGGAACTGTGCATCTAGGGTTTTATACACATATCAACTACTAACTAGCGACTCACCCTCGCTTCGTACGGTTCCTCCCTGAGTATATTTTAACGGTTAGTATGACAGATAGTCGATCCCTTGCTCAGTGAAAAACAAAAAAAATTTTCTAACGGAAACCGTACATTTTTCCGGGATATAAAGTAAACTACTATATATGTTATTCCAGACTATAATCTATCTCTGTACCAAATTTCATTTATCCAAACTTTCACATTTATAATATTAATGGAATAAAGGTAACCCGTAAAAAAGCATAGATATAAATGTAATAAGTAATAAGTGATGTCAGTGTTGTATTTAGCAATTCTCTTTTACATGCATCAATTCAAATTTTAGTTATGTTCTTTTACTCGTAACATTGGTAATAACAGGTTGGCAATGTGTGGAGAATAACGAATTTGCCACTCAAAGTTCAAACTATATAAAATCCATGGTCGTACAAAATCCAGTCAATAGCTTCTTTAATGGTCATAGACAATACCAAGTAATATAGACGAATTAACTATATTTTAATCTGTTTTACTAAATAAGAATGAATGAATGAATGAATAGATATAAAGAATGAATGATGAATAATAGTTTTTACTCTTTGTTTGTTTGAGAACGTAGCCGTCAGGTATGCACGCACGCGATTCGCTCGTGCTCCGCGTCCTTCAAAGTGTTAGTGATTGTGAACAAAGTTTTTGAAACTTTCAAAGTATGATATAACTATTTTAAAAGCTATGTGCGGAAATTCATCTATCAAAAATAACCATTGGCAGTTTAGTGTACAATCTAAAAATATTTTTCAATTGTAGTGTTATGAAATACCATTTTATAGAACGCAAAAGTTGAGTGAACTTTCGTACCTTGTACTTTTAGAATCCAGCGAATCCCACAGGTGTTAAGTTAATGTTGTGGAAAAACAATCCTAGCAACCGATCTATAATGAATTTCTTATTATCAAACTTTTTTTGTGTTAAAAATATTGTAATGAAAATGACAATTGCAATAAAAATCCTAACGTTCTGAATTTCTGCTGTATGAATTATGAAAGTTTTTATCGTGTAATGGAAGAACTGGAACGGTTGATCAAGATGTATTTGAATCAATCATGTGCAGTTTTTGTTATACTTCTCTGTTTATTACAAACATCGTCAGCTGCTGATCCTGGAAGTAAGCGTTTTTAGTATTTTATTAACTGTTCGTAAAAGTTTTACTATGTTTGATTCTTGAACCATAAAAAGTGCAAGTGTGTGTGTTTTTTATTTATTTTTTAGTTAATTATCATATATTTGAGTTGATATATTGTTTTCCTTAGTAGTTATGTATTGTGTTTAATATTTGTATACTATAATTACAAATTAATAACATAAAAGGAAAACAAATATGTATATGAAAGACATATTAAACTTTTTCTAGATTTTTGTAAATACATATGTTGTTTATTTTTTATTAATTGTGTCAGTAGACAACATCTTATTGCAAGTAGTTTACCTGACTCTTATGGAAAACCTAATATTAACTTTTTTATATGGTACAAAAAATAAATACAAATAAAATAATATTTTTTTACCAAAAAAGTAAACTAATGCAAATATTACTTTAAATATCAATTACAATTTACATTTCAAAATAAATCTCATTGAAATCAGTCATTTTTCAAAGCTATTGATTTAAGATGATAGGGAGGATAAATTAAAAAAAAAAAACTAAAAATTCACATTCAATTTTACTTATTATTCTCAAACATAGCTTCATTATTTTATGTATTATTTAGTGTATAATGTTAAACCCTACTTTCATGCACATTTATAATAGTAGGTATTTTCTGCGACTCCACTTGCATTAATAGCTAAAGTAGCCTGTGAATACATCCAAATATCCATCCAGCTATTTCCATTCCCAATATTTTCAAATCCGCTGAGCTTTAACAGCGTGGAAAAGTAACAAAATAAACTCACAAAATGTTACTTTAACTAATAGTACCTGGGCGACCGAGCTTCGCTCAGAGTTTTTGGTTAAAAGTACAATTTATTTAATTTGGCTTAAAAACAAAAAAAAACTAAAAAGTTGAATAAACACAATAATAAATAAATAAATAAAAGCAAAATCTTTGTATCCTACCGGGAATCGAACACCCCTGTGATAGCCAATCTTGCGCCTTGGCCGCTTGACCACGATGCTTATACCCAAATGTACGAAATTATTAACATTTGCGTGGAATAATGCTATAGAAAACCGCATGAAAACTCGAAAATACGCGTTTTCCCAGACATAAGACTAATATAAATCGATTTTGCGCCCCCGAGAGCCCCCACATACCAAATTTCAGCGAAATCGTTAGAGTCGTTTCCGAGATCGCCGGTATAAATAAATATACAAGAATTGCTCGTTTATATATATTAGTAAGATGTTTCTGATACTATCCATAATTACTATTTTGATATTTTTTGTGATTTAGTATGTATTATTTTATAATTAATAATATATCTATATATATAAATAAAAATGAATCACCGAAATGTATGTATGCGCATTACCTCCGATCGACTGCACCAAATTGGATAATTCTTTTTTTTGTGGTTGTTATTGTCTCCTGACTCCATGTTTTGTATAGAAGAAAATTAAAAGAAAAATTTCTTTACTAAAATAAGTTTTTTTTTAAATTTCATGATATGAAAAGTCAGTGAGTGAAATAGTTTTTATCCCAGAAATTATCCCTTAAGGGGGTGAGAATAAGGATAAAAGTTTGTATGGGGAAGCAAGCAAGGGACGAACCTAAGCGAAGCGAGGGTGAGTCGCTAGTGTCATATATAAACACTAGTGCCTCACCCTCGCTTCGCTCGGGTTCGCATCTAGACAAACAAAAACAAATCTATCCCACGGGAACCGTACATTTTCCGGGTTATAAATTAGCCTATTTGTTATTCTGATGTATGAACTATATTATTGTAAAGTTTCATCAAAATCCAATCAGTAGTTTTTGTGTACTAAGCTGTATAATTTACTATAGTTTTTAACTATCGAACGGGAACTCTTTAATTTTCCGGGATGAATAGTATCTGAAATGTTGACCAGGGGTATAAGGTACTATAATGCAAAATTTCATTTAAATCGGTCCGGCAAGAAACAAAAAAATATAAAAAAAACTGCATTTGTTCTATTTCTCTTCTTACATCCCCCTGACTAGGTTTTTAGCATTTTTTTTTCTATGTCCAGACATTCGACCTCTACAGTTTTATTATACTCGTATATATTATTATATTCATTTAACTGAGATATAAATTAATAGCCAATAAATAACATGTTCCATACAATATTTCATTCTTTTTTAGATTTTAATTATTAATTTTTTGAAATTGTAAACACTAAGCTTTTTTAAAAAAAATGGTATCTTTTGTATACTAGAGTAGAATAGGACATAACTTTATTTAACGTCACTTTGCACAAGTGAGAGTTACATTTTTAACCCCTCGAGGACCGCATACACGCCGGCGTGTACGATAACAATTGAATTCTCGAAGATTAAAAGCAATCTGCTGCCGGATGATCTACTATTAAAAATTGGTAGATGTAATTAAACTACATGGCATACTGTAAAGGGTAAATTATGTCTCTATTAAGTATTCGCGATGAAAAAAAAAATTTAATAAAAATAATATTATGTAGTACAAATTATTCGCTAAATATTACCTAGTCAATAAAATATGTGTTTTTAAACATAAAAGCAACTAGTGTTACTAAAGTATAAAAGATTGATATATAGTATCGCCAAAGTTTTTGTAAAACTATTTAAGATATACATATTTGTCATGCATTGTTTTCACGTTTAAACAACCGTCTAGGCAGCGCGTGCAAAAAAAACCGTGATAGCTCGACTAAGTTACACATGTATAATTTTTAGCCTACTAGCGAACTACCCTCACTTCGCTCTTATGTGCCTTATAGTGACTATAACTATGCGTTACTATCCCAGGTTATTATCTGTGTACTTAATTTCATCCAAATCCATCCAGCTCTTTCTGTGTGAAGAAGTAAGTATAAATTTTCGTATTTATGCTACTAAAAATTATGATCAAATAATCTTCTATTTCCCTTATATTCAGATTTAAAAAGGAGACTTAAAAGTATCATATTATGTTAATGTCGACCCATAATACGTTTTAGCTGGAAGTCAAAGCTTTGTTGTGTGCTAGTGTTTTAAATTTTTACAATAATTCTAATAGAAAAACATCTCTTATTCTTAAACCCTTATTATACACTCATAAATTTATAAAATCCCATTCATGAAAAAAGTTTTGAAATGTATAAAACAATTTTTATTTTGTTTGAAAAGTTTTTAGTAATTATTTAATTTTCTTTTAACTTTTACACTATTGTTCATTCATTAAATTACTTATTTAAAAACAAAAACATATAAAAATTGTTATTTTTATATTCATGTTAAACAAAAAATCGGACTATTTCGAGCTTGATTTAAGCGCTGAGCGTTTCGTAGCATAAAACATTAAATTTTTTTTAGAAGTTAGCTTTCGCAATTTGTTACATGAAACATTTCTTAGATAGAAAGAAAATTAAAATAAACAATATTATAATGTGTATAACTTCTATATTCTATACAGAGTGGATTTTTGAGACGGGACAGTAAGGGCAGGTACCTTAACTGTTATAGTTACAGGAAAACGTTCCTAGGAGACCATCCATAAATTTTTGAGATATTCTGAACTGCATTCATAGATTTCGGGTAAAATGACAATCAGCGAGAAAAATGCTAAAATACCAAAAAAATTTTTTTTATGTCAATCGATCCTATTTCATATAGGGATCAAAAGACTATGGAACCATTTAAGGTATAAGTATTAGATATGACAGAAACCGCCAAAATCTTTTCCCATACATTTGTACGGAAAAACGTTTAATTAATTACGAAATATTCTTTGTTACCAAACGGTTCTATATTTTAATGTGATCGAAAGACCCTTTGAGGCCAACTGAAACTGAGGTTTGCGTACAGAAACTACGGTAAGTCACAAGACTGGGTTTACACGCAGGCATTTTATGCAGCGGGCATAAGATATTTTTTTTAGTAGTTATTTTAGTAGAAATCACACACAATTTATTTTTTATGGTTAATAGCCATTCATTTGTTGCAAGCCACTTGGTGCAAATTTATCCCATTTAATCAAACTTATTATAAATGCCGATTAATTTATTAAGTATTTATTATGTATACAAATTATGGTACTTGTAAGTAATCTAAACATGGTCTCACAAACTTAACTAACTTGAAGTGGTGCTAAAATATTTAATACAAATGAACGCTTGTCCTCAATTTGCTTATGTATGGGACGGGAGTTCAGTAGTATCTTAACTTTGTCAATTTAAACAAGACAATTGCAAGATAGAAGGAGTACAATCAAGACTATTAAATATAACATGTGTAGGTACCAATTAAGTCTACTGGAAAGAATCAGTTGTGTATGTACATTTAATCTGTATACTATCTGAAATCTAAATAAAATTAAAAAAAATTAACTAAACCCCGACACAAAAAAAACTCTATAAAGTAAAATATAAAATTTCTCTCTTGGCCTTTTAACTTCATAAAAAGTACCTATTAACATTTTGATGTTGAGCGTCGCCGCGTCGAGGGACCAAATAGATATCTCTCATTGAGACTATTCTTATGAGCCCAAACACTATATATGCCGTAAGTTTCTGAGGAATTGAGCATCCCGAAGACTATTTGTTGCTACAGCATCAGCTCAAGGTTACCAGGTCTTGGAAATACCACCGAAGGAACAGTACACCACAAATCAACCGTATTTGTAAAAGTTAGTAAGACTCTTGTCAAGTGGAAAATGGGCTGATGATCATCAAACGCTTGAATAGATCTTCATAAATTACAGCTAAGAATAATCTCGATCACGTCAGCTTTCAACCAAAAACAACCCGCATCAAAATCGGTCCATTCGTTAAGGATTTACGATACCACAGACAGCCACGTCAAACTTATAACACCCCTCTTCTTGCGTCGGGGGTTAATAAAATATAGTATTTTATCGTAGTCTATTATTTTCTTGCTAAAGTATTTGTTTTCGAATCATACCCATAAGCTGATTAAATGTAAATTCAACTTTGTACAAGTGTATTCTAAAGTTAGGTTAGGATTTATTTTATTACGCTATTTTGTATCTAATAGTCTTCTGTCGACTTTTTCATCTCGTTTTGGCTTTTAGAATTTTGTACGTGTAATTCGACAAATATCGTTAATTAACCCCTAGATATTTAAAAAACGTAAAATAAACACTAAAAAATAATAACATTGAATATTTTCATATACAACCTACGCTGTATGTTTATTACGAAAATGTTTTTTTGGAAAATGGGTGGAAAGGTCCCCCTAACAGTTTTAAAAGTGGGAATTACCAGAGATTTTTGAAAATCTTTTTACTTATATTAGTACTTAAAAACATAGGGTACATATGTTTTTAGGTAAATGTTAGTCAACGGTACTTGGGCATCCCATAGTTATTATGTTAAAAAATAAACGGGGCAGATGCAATTTATTTTACTCATATGTAGAGTAGAACGTTAACAATATACCGAGAGTTTAAAGGTCTTTATGAAAAGATGAAGAGATAGAAAACAGTCGGTGTTTTACATAACTAATTAATTTCTCTGTCATTATCTAAATCTGTAAAATTGTAAACATAATACCTGCTATATATATATATATCAAATTCGCTGTCCATACATAAAACCTTTTCTGTCAAAAAAGTTAGACGAGTTCAAAATTACTTAAAAAGTTATTATTCCAACCCTAATCCTAAATGGAATTCCATTTTTTATATCTATAAGTTTGAGTTATTAATCTATACTAATATTATAAAGCTGAAGAGTTTGTTTGTTTGTTTGTTTGGTTGAACGCGCTAATCTCAGAAACTACCAATCTAATTTGAAAAATTCTTTTTGCGTTAGATAGCCCGTTAACTGAGGAAGGCTATATATCATCCTGGAAAAGTGTACGGGTCCCGTGGGATAAATTTGTTTTTGTCTAGGGACGAACCCGAAGCGAAGCGAGGGTGAGTCGCTAGTAGTTATAAATATTATACCAAACCTATTAATTAAAATAGATTCACATATCGCATAGCATACCTACAAAAAAAAATTACCTAGCTATAAAAAGCCCGTGCCCATCCAGCCCAGAACGTTAAAAATGGGCTGAATCTATATAAATAAAAATGAATGTTGGTAAGCGCGTAACTCAAGAATGGCTGAACCAATTCGGCTAATTTATTTTTTTGTATGTTCCTTTAGGTCCACGGAAGGTTTTAATACTCTATATCCATGTTACTATATTCAAGCTAGGGACGAACACGAGCGAAGCGAGGGTGAGTTGCTAGTACACATATAAAAACAAAAACATATTGAAGTCGGTAAATATGCTTACTTTGATCCACTTTTACATGGATTGTACATAGGATATTTGTTTTATTCTGGGGCAACAGATCACTCGAGGAATTAGGTGATGCAAGTTTGTCTGGTTATTCTATTAGTATAAATATATACATTATACATACACCTGCAAGTTTGATTCGCGCACCGAAACAAAATTCTATACTATATATATTTGTATGTAATACAGTTATAAAGGATAGGTATATTTACTTGAATTGGCAAATACATATTAAAGTGTAGTTCGAAGAAGGTGCATCGACTTAATAATTATTACGAAACACAAAAGTTATTCATCCTTAGTGGTAAAATTATAGATTTTTTTAACGGTGGTACGCACCACGTGCGTATAAAACTTTAAAAAAAATAATAAAAACCGACTTCCAGGCACTGAAAAGTAAAAAATAACTAAACGGGGGTTTTCATTTAGAATAGATACTTAATCAGATTTTTTCGAAGTCGGTGCCAGCCAATACAAATCAAAGCACACCGACTTCGAAAATATCTGATTAAGTATCTATTCTAAATGAAAACCCCAGTTTAGTTATTTTTTACTTTTCAGTGCCTGGAAGTCTTTTTTTTTTAAGTTTTTATTTGTAGAAATCAATACATATTTTCAATCGCTATAAACTCAACCACTATATACGAGATATTATTATACATTTTTCATTTCGTTTGCTTAGTGTAGTATTTCAATCCATGAGCTTGAAAAAGTGCCGTCGCGCATTTTATTAAAAACATGCTTTAGAATTTTGGCTTTATTTCAATTAATAATGAAAATTTGCGAAAAGCGAGGCCGCTATGAACTATATTAATAATTAATCTCCACCATACAATAAGTCAAAATTGTCGAATAGTTTCAGTTTCTCTGAATAAGAACGTCAAAGATGGGCACAAAATTGAAAAATCGCAGTCAGGCCTCTTAAGAGCTTTCGTTTAAGTGAACCACATAGTACACAGTTTTCTATTAATTCATGTGTACAATTTTGTGCCGCATAATTTCATTGGAATTACTAGTTTTAACTCCTCGGCTCCCCTCACCCTTAAATATGTAGTAATTTAAAAACTAAATTAAATAGACTTCCTTAGTCCTTATGTTTATACAACAAAATATAAGAAATGAGCCTGGCCTCTAAAAGGATTTTTTTTGTCAGAGGTAGAAAAGAGACATAGCGAAACCAGTGTTACTCTGCAAGCTGCTCGTACATTTAATATTTTCACAATAAGCTTTCATTACTTATCTACAACTACACATGACAAGTGGAAATATAGGCGATGTAATTTAATTACTACGATTAGGAAATTATTAACGTTTTTATAAATATAGTTAATACACCACCTATACATTTAAAAAGCTTATAAGTAAGTTACATTTCAAAATTTGAAAAATATACTTGCAATTTAAGCGCATAGCTAAGACATTGTCCTTTTTTAGTAGGTAGACTCCTTTGTGACTGAATAACTCTTTCAGGGGGTTTCGAGGACGTGAACATGGACGTTTTTTCTGAAATGCATTCACAAGCACGCACGCAAAAGTGCATATTGAATGCATTTTTACATATTTTCCCATAGGTTTTTCGTTAAATATATACCTACACTAAATCAAACAATCGTTTAATGACTATTTATCTAGGAAACACAATTAAAATTGTAGTGTCTATTTGTAATGTCAAAATAACAATTTTTTACTAAATGCATATTAAATTATATATGGTACTTATCAAAAAAACACAATTTTTTAAATTTTTCTCTGTCTGTTTGTCCCGGCTAATTCCTGAAGCGGTTTGACTGATTTATACGGGACTTTCACTGGCAGATAACTGATGTTATGAGGAGTAACTTAGGCTACCTTTATTTTAGAAAAAGAATTAGGGTTCTGCGCAAAAAAATTAAAACATACCTAGGGAGGCACCCGAGCGAAGCGGGGGTAAGTCGCTAGTAAGTCATAAAAGCTTCGTGGCTTTTATTTATTACTTCTCTTATTTAATAATTTCTTCTTCTTTCTTTTAGTAAGAGTAAGGCTTAAAAAGGTCCTATTATATTTTGTTTCATTATACAAACGAAAGCAAATAATGTTTACGCTCAACGAAGTAAAAGTTTACGTGACTTAAGATTAAGAAATGTTGATTAATACTGGTAATTTCAAGTTATATAACACGTTAACTTAGGCAGTACTTCTAAGGAGTTATTAATGTGATACTAGCGGCTCACCCTCGCTTCGCTCGGGTTCGCCTCTAGAAAAACAAAAACAGACCTATCCCACAGGAACCGTACATTTTTCTAAGATAAAAAGGCCTATGTGTTATCCCAGACTATAATCTATCTCTGTGCCAAATACCATCCAGATCCGTCCAGCCGTTCTGGCGTGAAAAGTAGCAAACAACCATACTCACAAACTTTCACATTTATAATATTATAGTATAGTATAGATATAATATAAGTATGTGTTGTATAGAAGTATAGATAATGTGTACTACAGGAATGAGGGATTCAATAAAAAAGGAAGGCCATAATATGAAAAATGTGATAATATGCATAGAAGAGAAAGTATAAAAAATGTTTACACAACACAAAAGATATTAAATCATAACCTGTAATTTGTATCATAAAATATCAATAATCTAATATATACAAATAATAAATATCTTGTGTCACGGTGTTTGTGGTCACACTCCTCCGAAACGGCTCGACCGATTTTTGATGATTGATGATGATGATTTATTTTTTGTATATTTGGTAGGTATGAGAATAGGTCGTAAAGTATGTTTCCCCCCCATTTTTTAATCGGGATTTTAATATTTTTGTATGAACAATGTTATATAAATATATAGCGAGGAACAGGAACTCGAGTGAAGTGACGGTGAGTCGCTGTATAACATAAAGCCAAAGTTTTTTTTGTAGATTGAACGCAGGCGTAGCCGCGGGTTCTGTTAGTTATATATTAAAATTGTAGAGGTTTAAAATTTGCTTTGTTGTTCACAATACCTACTTATTACAAAACGGTCACATAAATTAATACTAATTCCTCTATCTGGTTTCTGTTATAAAATACAAATACAAAATCCTTTTATGCATACTTTTTACAATTAAATTTGGCGTTTATTTATTATATTTTACTCTATGAAATAAAGTATATCAGCTTTATTTTAATACATCAAAACTTGAGTAGAAATTTAATATGCTCAATATTCGACACATGGTGCTAGAACGACGGGAAACGCGAAGCTAAATGATTTTATAATGAGAAACGAAATTTTAAATTAAAATCTTACCATATTCATAAAAATATAGAAAAGCTGAGAAATAATCATTTATTAAATACGAATTTATTTTCAACATGTGCAAACCGCTCTCATTAGCTACATTACCTACCTTTCAAAAAAGTTTTTACTTAAACAAATCTCGTCCAAAGCAAATATTCGTTTAATAACGTTCTAATTATTCAACACTTTTCTGATTAGTCAGTAATGATCACAAATACAATCTGAAAAAATATAAAATTACTTTTCATTAAGTAAACACTTTATTACGTACGAATTTTTTCATACACTATATTGTAAACAAGCATTTTAGCCATGTATTGATATTTACACTATATAGGATTGATACACAAAGTGCATTATCTGGGAGGTTATTGAACAACATAATTTAAGAAGCTTGCATGAAAGTGCATTTTTAGGACGAAAGCCAACGGCAGCGGTAAACATAGCCATAAAGGCTCGAGTCTCACAAGCTCTGAACACTAAGAAACAGCTGCAGGAGCTCACTTGTATGGGGTTATTAATATTAAAACGTTTTGCGGGCCGTGTAAATACGAGCAATAAGGCACGCTTATATAACAAGCACATTTCGTATCAAAAAATTATGAAAGAACTGACTGACTCCAATTTCTTATTTGATAAATTATGTGATAATAATTTAGATCCGTGCGGGAGTTACTAGTCTCTGTAACTGATAACCTATTTCTTCATAAAAATAATAGTAAATGTGATGACTTTTAGTCAACGATGATAACCACAATATTATCGATTTGTTTATTTATTTATTTATTATATTTTGAACGTTATTGTATGATAGTGTAATTAAAAAAATGTACGGCTTTTCTAATAGACAATATGAATATTTTGAACTTAAATTAAAAAACCATTAACTCCTTGATATATTGAGTCGCGTTTTAAAAATATGGCATTCGTTTTGCCTACACCTACCGACTAATTTTTTTATAACATAATTCTTTTAAAACTGGTATTATTTTTATTTATTTTTATACTGGTAAAATAAACCTTGTATAAAATGAGATAAAGTAATATTCATATGTATTTATCATATTAGAAAAGATTTAAATAAATACAAAGGAAACATGTGTAATATTCATGAAACCAATAGAATTAAATATTAAAGATGTAAAGATTCCCTGACCAAATCCTTTTTGAATTTCATTTGTAGGGTAAGAGAAGTGGATGACATTTTAAGGATAATTTGAAGATCCGTGTAACACTACACCAAACATCCCTACTTTATAATTCATTTTTACCTACAAACATGTAGTATTTTATTTATTTTTGACTTGATTGAATAAAGTCTAAAATATTTATGATATTTGTAGAACTCAGATTGGTTGATTTTGATTGGTTGACAAACTTTCGTATTTATAATCGATACATATAATAAAATTCTGAGTCGAATCTGTACCTTAAATATTTTTTTGAAAATCTTATTGAAATAGACTTTATTATCGATTCAGAGACCGAATCTATAGTTTTTAGAATTTTTGTCTGTCTGTCTGTTACCGCATCACAGAAAAACCACTGTAGGGATTTTAATGAAATTTGGTATGATGATAGCTGGATATCCGGGTCAACATATAGGATACATTTTACCGCGGGAGATTATCTCATTCCCACGGGAATACACGTTATAACACAACCCAAAAAATATTTATGATCAAAATTTCTTGAAACTTGGTATTAATGCTCTTCAATACAATTAAATAAATACGTGTTTTAGCGTTTTTTGAAATTCATCCCATAAAGAGATAATAATTATTATTATTAAACGTTTATTTCGGACAAGAAGTCCATAGAAAAAAAATCATCAGTATTTTACATTAACTAAATAAATCATATATGTCAATCGGTCAAATTAAATTAATACTTATGATGTAATGTAATCTAATATAGATTACATTACATCAAAGGTTTAAATATGTCATGAATAGAAAAATAAAAAGAATAGTAACATAATAGAAATAATAAAATACAATAATACCATATAATAAAAATAACAGTGAGTAAAATAAGGGATGAAAATTTGTATGAAACCTACCTTTTCAAAGATTTTTTTCGTAGTTTTAGCGCGAGCGAAGCCGCGGGTTTTGTTAGTATTAATAATATGATATAGTTACTTTTTGTAACGTTTTATCGTACTATATTTGCTTGTTGGCGTTTTAAAACATTATCACATTGAAGCAGTAAGCACTTCAGTTTTGACTTACTTCAAAAATTATGAAGATATTCAATTCGAATGTATTTTACGCGATATCTTCGCCAATTGTTAACCTATTACTTTACATGATTATAATATTTAATATTGAATAAAATATCCATCCAACGTTGCCCTTATTATTGCATGTATGTATGTATGTATGTATGTATGTATGTATGTATGTATGTATGTAGGTATGTATGTATGTATGTATATATATTATAAAAAAAGGGCGGAATATATGTATATATATATATTCCGCCCTTTTTTTAACACGTTCTAATCCCTTCAATACGACCCTTGATTTGAACCCGCTTCACTCGGTTTACCTAGCGAGCGCGTTAACACTGAGCTACCTTATTATTACTTTGTCTTCCTTATTATTACTTTAAAATTCATTCTTAAGTAATTTTAAGTCTACGTACCATTTCAATTAAAAGTATATATCAAGTGAGACTCAACAGAGAGGAGGAAACTATATTAATTACTAGCGGCTCACCCTCGCTTCGCTCGGGTTCGCTTCTAGACAAACAAACACAAATCTATCCCACGGGAACCGTACATTTTTCCGGGATAGAAAGCAGCCTATTTGTTATTCTGATGTATGAACTATATTACTGTAAAGTTTCATTAAAATCCAATCAGTAGTTTTTGTGTACTAAGCTGTATAAGTTACTATAGTTTTTAACTATCCCACGGGAACTATTTAATTTTCCGGAATGAAAAGTATCTAAAATGTTGAACGGTGATATAAGGTACCAACATGCAAAATTTCATTTAAATTGGTCCAATAGTTTCAGAGATTAGCCCGTACAAACAGACAGAGAAACGAAAAAATTGAAAAAATCTGGATTTGTTCTATTTCTCTTCTTACATCCCCTTGACTCGGTTTTTAGCAAAAAAATTTTCTATGTACAGACATTCGACCTCTACTGTTTTATTATAATATGTTAATTATATTAATTATTATTTTGGACTTGCTACTGCATAATTGCTTATTATACATAAGAATTAGCTAAATGAATTAAACAAGATGCAACTAATGTACAAAATTAAGTTCCTGTCGACGAAGTCCTGTTAAGGTTATGAACAAGTGACACGAATAAAGGAATCGATTAATTTCTATTTTTACTCGAGCTCATGGCGCGCGAGTCTGCGCCCACTGGCTTGAAACTCTGAATAAACAAAAGACATAATAATCTCTGCCCTTCCTAACCTAATAATAATAAGTAATCTTATAATTTTACTAATTGAATCAAAATTGATCCTTACTATCAAAATGACATGGAATAATAATACTTGCGAACTACTAGAAAAAACAAAAACAAATCTGTCCCACGGGAACCATATATTGTTCCGGGATAAAACGTAACCTATGTGCTATTCAAGAATATGTTCTATCTCTGTGGCAAATTTCATCCAGATCCGTTCAGCCGTTCTGGCGTGAAAGAGTAACAAACATCTACACAAACTTTCACATTTACATATAATATTAGTATAGATGTGATTTATATGTTAAAGATAGTTAGTTGTTAAAGAACCTTGGAACCTAAATTACCTATCTCTATTCTATCCAATTTTTGTAAAATTTATTAAATTATATTTTGAAATAAGTTATAAGTAGTAGCAAACAAATAATTGTATTTCCGAAATGTAAGTGATCCGTTTATGAAAATTGCAAAGTATTAAATTTTACAAAATTAAACCAGACGCCGGATAATTAATATAAACTTATTACGATCTGGTGAGATTAATCTAAAATGTTGAAGCACAGATTTCAAATTAAAAAAGGATTGCTACTTGCAACCAAATTTATTATTGATTTTATTTTCTCTACAAAACTTTTTGACACGGTTTAATAAATGCCTTTAAACAACATTACATTGTATGACGCGTTAAAAGTTAAGATAGCTAAAGCTAGACCATCCAGATTCCAGATAATGCCTTTCTTGGATTCTTGTCAAGGGACGCTCAACTTAGGATAACGGATGAATCCGTCAAAACTTGTTTGCGATAACGGTATATCCTTATTCCTTGGAGAAGAAAATAAAATCGGATAAAAAAAAATCATCATTTGCTATTATAATGATAACATGTTGATATTATTTTGGGATATAAAATACTCATGTCGTAATTCTTTTATACTAGCACGTTTAAAGACCGGTTGTAGCATGCGGTCTGCTGCACATTAATAGCAGTGTGATTTACCGATACATTGTCTACTTTAATATTCAGTATTAGAGTAACAAAACAGAATAATAGTGAAACGTAAACACATTTAAAACCTATCGGCTAAAACAAACGAAAAGTGGAGTGCAAAATGAGTTGGCTAAAGTCACTGCTCTAATCATAGGGCTCTTTAAATTCCATCTTCAGCTGTCTGGAGTTACAGTATAGTGATTTCTATTATGAAAATTTATAAAACATTCAATGTTACTCTAGTAAAATAATTTTACCAAATACGTGTTATATTTCCTGAAGAGTCTTCTTTATTAAATCTACCTTTCTTAAGATGAAAAATATTTTATTGATAATGATAGATTTTTAACTATAAAGAAATTATTTCATAACAAATTCTAATATCGTGTAGTTATTTTTTTAAAAGAACCCTAATGTTTAAGTTTAACATTGCTTAATTCTGTTGAGCATTTTCCACAAAGTGCTGACTATAACAAATTAAATTTACTTTAAAAATTTCGCCCAGCTTGCAACGAGGCCATGAGTCACTGTTGTGATTTTATGATTGTGTATATTTATATTTTTATACTCCAGTTAAAACTTTAGATAGCCAATATTAAATTTAATGATAAGTTTAACAGTTGTAATTACATTTTTTCAAGTCCAGTAAGTGTTTTCCTATATTTTTTATTATAAAATACTACGGATTTCTATTTTACTACTATAACGATGCAACTTGTGGGGTTTCTGTGTAAAATTAAAATGAGGCATATGAGGACGAAAGGTTTCCCTAACCAGTACACATACAAAGAGTAAGCGGCGGGTGTGGTTTGACTCAAATTACAAAACCAACTGCATAACCAGTGAACCGTGACGTCTCACACTATTCAAAAGTAGGCAATACTAACATTTTTGTTTTTGTTATATAACTGAGTAATTTAATAAATAGTACATGGTTTTAACTGCATGTAAATATGTACATAAGTGCTAAGCTACTACTATATTAAAATATCCCATCACGATTTAAATGCCACTAAAGTTTCTCGGAAATAAAAATGGCCTTTCAAACCTCTCGATTAGTATGTTAGTGGTCTAGCATCGGTTGAACGTGCCATAGGTGTGAGTCACGTAACGGAAACGCTCTTAACTTCGAAATTCATGTCTGTATTGGATACATTTCACATCTTATGAAACTTTTAAGTAATGACGTAAATATGTGTATTTAGTACACAATAGTATAGGATAGGGAATACGCATGTTTTTTAACCCCTACTTTATCTTCATCTTTATATCATTGTAAAGAAATACTTTCGATAATTTTGTAATTAATTTAAAAAAATGCGAATATTTAAATATTCGCATTTTTTTAAAATTATCTATTTCTTTTAAAAATTATCTATCCAAAATATAAAATTTCATATATTTTTCTATTGTTAAAAAATCGATTATCTAATATCTAAATATTTCGTGTCACGGTGTTTGTAGTCGCACTCCTCTGAAACGGCTCGACCGATTTTAATGTTTTTTTTTTGCATATTTGGTAAGTATGAGAATAGATCCTAAAGTATTTTTCACCACCTCCCATTTTTTAGCAACTAGGAGCGAAGCGCGTCATTTTTTAATGTCATCACATGCTATACCATCGCTTTAAATGATTTCCCAATTGCTATATTGTCAACTTTGCTAAAATTACACTAATTAAATAAAGGTCTATTTTAATTATCAAAATCTACAAATAACTTACAAATACATAAATAATACAAAACTCTTGGCACAATACCGAATAAATCTTTTTTTTCTAATAAAGATGCTGCGTTTCGGAATTTTATATAACATACCGCTCACACATTCACTACACTTTTGTTTATTAATATAAGCAATTAAAAAAATAATACAATATAATGTATAAAGTTATTATATACATATTATAAATTAAATATAATTAGAATTTATAACTTTCATTATATAGTTAAGAATCTTTAAACAACTTCATAAAACCAAAAATATTTTACTAAGCGAAGGGTACATTTAATGATTCTCATGAATTAAACCATTTTTCAGGAACATCTGGGCACGGTCTCGTTGTTTAAATTAAACTTGGCTGAACGACTGTTTCTTTTTATATAAACTGAAATAAAGTGACGTCTTTAAAAGTAAGACAACACAAATTGTACTTTTTTATCTGCTTTGTAATTGTGTCTCCTTTTTTTACAATACATAACTTTGCATCAAAGAGTTAATGCTTTCTGCTACAAGACTTTTTTTCTGCTAAAAGATTGTTTTTAAAAATATTTGTTTATATTTATTTTACATAGACCTAAAAAATAAAAATATGTGCATACTTACTTACCCCAATAAATTACCGACTATTTCATGGAGCCACAAAGCGAAGACGTCTTTGATTGAAACTTAGACAATGGAACTGAGACTTAAATACTTTAACAGTTTGTCGAGAGTAGACTTGGACATTGGAATTCTGCCAAGCCTCTCGCTTTGTAAGGGTGAGCCGCGTTCAGGTGGTTAAGCTATAAATTCAATTGTTATCAGTTCATTTTATGAATTAAATGTTAAATAACTTAACCAAATAATTGTACATATTGTTAATTTGTTTTTTTTTTCTGAAATTACAGTATCTTTATTTGATCTCCAGTGTAAAATAAGTCAGTAAAATAGCCTCTTTTGTATGTATGTAATTATAATTGCATCTTACGTATATGGGATGTCTGCCCACTACACCGTCTCATACCATACCGTGCTATGAACGTATCAGGCATGTAAATATTATCACTATAAGAAAAATCACATCTCATCATCACGGTCATCATACGCGGTTATAACCCGTATGCTCCCCATTTCGCCGCCTTCGCACACTGGTTCGGCAAAGTCGCTTGCCAGGCACGGAGCGTACCGGCAACGGCAAAATATTCTCGCCAACAATTGTTGCCGCTCCGAGCACGGCACGCGACGGTGCCGGTCGGTGACGGAACGGTCTAATGGGCAGAGCCTCATACATTTCAATACAAAGAATATTTTTTTTGCCTGACACGGTCGTAGCACGGTCATGGTATGAGACGGTGTAGTGGGCAGAGTCCTTAAAGCTTACATTTTTTTTCGTATGATTACTGTTTAGTACATTAAAAATGATAAGATGATTTATTTGTGAATTATGATATTAATAATAATAAATAAATTCATCATTTGTAGTTGAATTATAATTCTTTCCCGTGTACAGAATAACAGTGCTGTCAAAATTAACCGTAATTTCCCATTAAGTGTATGTAGTAGAGATAAGATTATTTAAGAGCACACATTGACAGAAAATAGTATAATAACAAAATAATGTTGTCTTATTTTTTTTTTATATTCCATTCCTAAATACATATTAGATTTTTTTTATATATATAAACACATATGTGAAGATCAATCTAATAGGTAGGCCATTGATATGTTTTTTCCGAAAATAGCTCATGTAATCAAGAAGTTTTCTTCGTTCTATGTAGGTTAGATTTAATCACATTTAAGGTACGATGATGTACCTACTACGGTATCTTATCGCTTACTATCAACGTTGATTACCAACAATCATAAATCCATTTTGGAGCATTATATGCTATACACAGTTGATATTTTTTTCTTGAGAAAAAATATAATATCGATCCAGTTCCATCATCAAGAAAATTGCATGTATTAACAGTTAATTATAACTTCCGTCAATTACCTTTACGACGGAATTCTTTTTTATATTGTTCTTGAAGGCTTACGACAGGAACTTGCGTCGATGGTTTTTTTTATAAAATTAAAGAAGCCGCTTCCTATCGCGTAACCATACATAGGTAAAACACGTTGAATGCTGCTACATGAACTGTTACACCGAAGTCAATCAATAACATGTAAAAAGTTTAAAAAAATCGCTTTCCGCAATTACCTACATATTTATTCCATGTTTTCTTTTTTGTTTGATTCTGACATAACCATTATCATGTAAAATATACGATTATAACTTGGGGTTTAGAAAAACATTTTAGTAAATTTTGCTATCAATATAAGTTTGTCACTATAACGATTCACTGTCATGGGACCTCTTTTGTATTTTATTACCAGATTACTTACGGAATCCAAGGTAAAGGATTGCCTGATTTTGGGTAAATCCTGGTCAACCCTTGGGAGCTAAATAGGTTGATATTACTTTGAAAGTAGATGCAATGAAAACAAATAGGGTCGTGTTTTTGAGTTGCAGGTGTTCAATAAATATTATAACGACAATGCTGCAACTTATTTTTTTTATTTATATATCTATATTATCTAAACAAATATTATAAAGAGGTTGTGTGTAAGTTTGTGTGAGAGTGTTGTATATGTTGTTGTATCTCTGAAACCACTGACCCAATTCTGAAAATTCTCACTAATATAAGCTATTTTTTATTTCCCTAAATATGTGTTTACTATCAGAAATCATAATAACTTTAATAAGAGTCGAAAAAAATGGTTGTTGAATTGCTTTATCGGCATGCGCTGCCCAGACGGTTTGAAATAAATGTATGACAAAAAGAACACAACCGAGCGAAGTGAGAATAAGTCGTTTATATTTGATATTTTAATGAAATGTATACAGACTAATTATTTCCTTATATGCCTTAATAGATACAAAGATATCAGCCTAAATAACGTACTTACAGAATAATTCAATTTTGCTTTAATGCTATTAGAATGAAAAAGCCGATAATGTGGAATGTATTGTACTTACTACAAGGTAATATGATCCAACTTGTGTAGATCATCTTTTTTCATTATAAGGAGTGCTTATCAATTTTATTAAAAGCCATAATATTTTAGTTAGAATTTTATTATTCAGTATTTTTAGTATCATCACAAACATTGCGGGGCATACAATCATTATTATTATTTATATAAAGTTGAAAATACAGAATATTACCTAACTTAGTATAACGTAGCATAAATATCAAAGATTGTTTGTGTAAATTCCATTGAACAAACAAAAACAATGTTTTTAACCGACTTCCAAAAAAAGAAGGAGGTTCTCAATTCGACCGTATACCTATATACCTATATTTTTTTTATGTTTGTTCGGGCACTTTTTCGTCGTTTATGAACCGATTTTGATAATTCTTTTTTTGTTGGAAAGGAGATATCCCAAGAGTGGTACCATGATAAGGAAACCAGGATCTGATGATGGGATCCCAGAGAAATCGAGGGGAAGTTTCGAAAATTGTAGCGGCGACTAGTGCGTTTGTTAACATTTTCATTAGGTATTTTAAAGCACTACTATTTATATGAAGATAAATTCGGTCAGGGAGCAACACTCTTTTATTAATTACACTGCTTGGTCATGGTCTTAACAAGAAGGTTCCTAATAATTGTGTTCAATTGATCGCAGTTTTAACTCTCTTTGATGAATCATGTTTATAGCTGCTTTGTATGAGTTATGCTGTCTCAAAAATGTATAGATTACGATATGCACTACGTCTATTATATTTAATAAGTTTAACTATACTTGGGTTAGTTTATGTAGCTACATCTTCTTAAAAAGATTTTTTTTGTTTACAGATCAAATGCAGCCACCTAGATTTACAATGCAGCCTTCTTCATCAAACAGTGTCGTAAGGGAAGGCACGACTAAAATATTACAGTGTTCAGCAATTGGTAATTTTTAATAGTGTGCAATTTAATATGAAATCATTTATATTTATTTTAATTATTATTAACTGTTTTTTTAATTCATGCCCATAGGTATTCCACAACCAATGTACAGATGGCTCAAAAACGGCGCACCCTTAGGGGATTATTCCTCTGAATTATTTTATAAAATTCACAATACGCAACGTCAAGACGCTGGTGCCTATCAATGTATTGCAAGAAATGATGTTGGGGCAATTTTTAGTGAAAAGAATAACATAATCGTAGCTTGTGAGTTTATGTTACTTTAATTATAATTTTTATAATGAGTCCATTTTATATATTCTTTAATAATGAAATATAATTATTATTAATACTTTCAGTTATGGGTGTTTTTGAAAACACTATAGAACAGGTAGTGGAGGTTGAATCTGGTAGAGCGGCTATTCTCGATTTTCCGCATATAGAATCTGAGCCACCCCCGTCTGTAATTTGGCAAGATGAAAGTGGAGTAAATGGTGTTTTACGATATGATCAAAAATATGCCATTACTGATAAACATGAGCTAGTAATATTGTGCGCATCTCAAGACGATCAACGAGCATATAGGTAAGTAAATATTCTATTAGTTAGTAGTATTCTATTAGTAGTAGTAGTAGGTTGCCCTCGATATATATAAATATCTATGTTTAACTTCATTTTCACTTTTTCTAGAGCGCGGGCGATAAACACCCAGTTAGGCAAAGTAGAAAATAGTCCATATATTAGGTTAAAAGTGTATGGAGATGATAGTAAAGAAATAGCGCCAGAAATAATCATCAAGCCACAAGATACAAAAATAATAAAAGGCCAAGAGTATACGAATATGTATTGCATAGCAAACGCGAGGCCACTTCATGAACTCGAAACCCTATGGTTTAAAGATGGCATATTAATTGACTTAGCAGGAATCACTTATGACTTAAACGATCAATGGAACCGCACTTTGAGTCTCATATCCGCCAATTCTAACCACACCGGTCAATATTCATGTCAGGCTAGATTAAAGTCTGGTGGATTTGCAACAGTTACCGCGTCAGCATCCGTCACAGTTTTCGAAAAACCAGTAATGTTATCCAATTTAAAATCCGAAACGTTCGGCGAGTTCGGCAGCACCATCGTTTTAGAATGCAACGTCCAAGGTATACCCATTCCGGGAATAACATGGTACAAAGATGCAAGAAAAATTGCAAGCGTAGGGATCGATATCGACGATACTGATTACGCCGATGTAGATGACGGTGGAGGAAGATACAGAGTTGAAGTAGATAGATCGCTAGTTATCAATAGTTTGAAGATGGAAGACATGGGCATATATCAATGTATAGCCAGCAATGATGCTGGCGAGTCATCTATTTACACGTGGTTAAAAATAAAAAGTAAGTATAATTATAAATTACCTATGAAAAGACAAGCCTGTACACAGAGCATTTCTTAATAATTTCTTATAAAATTAAACAGCAAAGGAATATATACGCGTACCCCGCAGTCACATGAAGTTAATAAGAATGAGGACCGCAGATAAAAAGGCAAAAACTTTCAAATTTGATACTGGCAGTAAGCAACTTATTGGTGTATTTGCACTGTTCTTCTTTGAGCATTTTTTGTTTTACACCACCGAGTGATTGCTTCAAATTTTGAATAAAATTTCACATCACTGTTTTTTTTTTAATTTGAGTAGGTTGTTCGAGTTATTATATTTTAACAACTATAAAGTGAGAAAGCACATTAGATGTTTATACGTGCCATACCAGTTTACTTACGTCTAAAATCCTTCTATTGTAAGATATTGTCTATCGAGTTGATAAATACCAACTTTTTAAATAGATAAACATGAATAAAAATGTTAGTTAATTCTTTGTTGTATGACAATGTTCAATACTTATTTTTATTATTTTTATAAGTATCATTAATTTTTACTTTGATCATAATTCCCAAAAAAAATATCTGCCCTGTTCTTACGAATGCCAAAACGTTACGAAATTGTGATTTTAACATTTTTATTTTAGGTCTAAATAAAAAATTGCGTAAATAAGAGAATATCACTATAATATAGATATATTATTTGTTATTACTTTGATCCTTACTTCATATTTAGTTTAGTTATGATGCATAGTAGCCTGGAAGCAGCCTCTACCCAAATCACTTAGGGTCACAAGAAACAACGGCAAAATATACACTAACTTTTTAAACATCTCTCAAAGATAGAAAGAAACATGCTAACCATGTAAAACCGCCATTATAAGCCAAGTTAACAAAGATATAAAATTACAAAATTGTATTAAATAACTGCATGTCAACATACAAATATGCATTGCCTTAGCTTCCCACGTGTAATTCGAATTAACACCGTATATAATTAAATATTTTATTACATCATTACAATATTATTGCCAACGCATGCTTCTCCCATTATTATTATAATTCTTGTATATTAAGTAAATCAATTGTTGTAATAAAAGATTATATTAAATGTATTTATCACAGTACCTATTTGTAAATTTACACTAAATCCATTGTACTAGCATGATATATTTAGTTACAAGTATTCAATGTTATTTAAACTTAATGGTAATGCATGTGGTCTTTATTTATAATATTTTATAATAGAAGTAAAAAATATTTATTTACACGCGACTTATTCCTCCTGTGAAGTAAATACTAACCTATGCCACGCGATTTAAAAAAGAGGTATTATTTTATTATTATAACTGATAATTGCTTAAAGTAAAAACAACTATTTATAAACAAAATCATACTTGATATGTTTATTAGATCGCGTAGTATATTTTGTAAATTTCACTAAATAGACCGATAGTAATTAGTATACACAGAGTAATGTAGCGCTCGTACTAAGCGCGTGTGTGGCTTGTAGCGTCTCCGCCCATAATGCAGAGTGCGCCTGCCAACCTCACGGTGCTTGACGGCAAGGACGCCACCATCACGTGCCGCGCCATCGGAGCCCCCACGCCCAACGTTACCTGGTACTTTAACGGTATGTAACGGAAACTGTAAATATTGTTACCTACTGTAGCTCTTTTATACGCTAGTTTAGTTTTATAAACACTAATTATTTTTTATATACTATACTTTAGTATGTACAAAACGTAAGATGTTTTATATGTGTTTGTATGTGTTTGGTTTAATGTAGAAAACTTAAAATATCCTACATACATGCTTCGTATTTTCGTGCTATATCGCCTGGTGGTGATGTAGCCACTAAGAATAAAAAATAGTCCAACATTATATTTTAGTAATAATTAAGACTGGTTACTACGACATAAGTAATAAGTAATAAGTAAGGTACGGTTCGGTAAAATTAGGTAATATACAAAAAAGTTCACTAAGCGATATTAATCAATACATAACACACTAGCTACTCACCTTCGCTTCGCTCGGGTTCGTCCCTAGTTACGTTTTAACGTTTAGTAGGTATAGATTTCTCAGAGATGAGATATTTTCCCGCAGTAAAAAGTATCCTATATATTGACCCGGATAACCAGCTATCATCGTACCAAATTTCATCAAAATCTATCCAGTAGTTTTCTCGTGATGCGGTAACAGACAGACAGACAAAAATTCTAAAAACTATAGATTCGGCCTCTGTATCGATAACAGTGTATATTTCAATAAGATTTTCTAAAAAATATTTAATGTACAGATTCGGCTTTGTTTCAATTTTATTATATGTATAGATAAAAAACAATCAATAATTATATATAAAGTATTATAATTACTATTTTAATTATTATCTGCTAAATAAATATTAAATTTTAAAGTCTTTAATTTAAGGTATACCTACAAAAGAGAATCTTTATTAAAAATTTAAGCCGCGCATAAAGTTAAAAGCAAACAACTAACAGAAGTCATTTTTGCATGTTATTAAAAATATATTTTTCGGTCTTAATATTTCAGATTCTCTTATAATAAATTTATCTGGAAGATTACAAGCTTTAGAGGAGGGGGACTTGCTTATTACGAGTACAACTACGGTTGATGGCGGAAAATATACTTGCGTCCGTGCGAATGACGCGGGCAATGTTTCAGGCGAAGCATATCTAACAGTACTTGGTATGAAATATTTTAATGTAAATTATTTTATTAATTTAGTTTCAAAGCTTATTACAGATGTAGTTTTGCCTTTTTATCAATTTACTAACGCTTGCTATTAAATATATTCTAGTTACATTTAATGTTAAATTTCAGTAAGAACACAAATAATTGCTCCACCCGTGGACACGCGAGTATTGCTGGGTCACACGGCGACGTTGCAATGCAAAGTTTCCAGTGATCCGAATGTCAAGTATAACATTGACTGGTTCCACAATAAGCAGTAAGAAATCCTATATATTAAGTTACACCTGTTTACGCTGTACGATTTTAATGCATGGCTACCTTTACTTTTGCTTTTAAACTTACGCTGTGTTTATATAATAAAAATGGAAAGTTTACATGCTAATTAATGTTATTAATAATTTTATTATACTCCAGCAAATTATCAATGACCTACTCGTACATGCCTGATACACTAATTTAAACTTACCGTCTTAGACGCGTTTTGCTTTACTTTCGTTTTAATATTGCAACTAAAGGCCATTACGACGCTGAAGTAAATAAAACTTTATTAATTTAATCAAAGTTTTCGTACTAACTTTTGCTTTACACTTTCACCTTTTTGAAGTTACGTACTACAGTTACTGCGCATAAACTCTTTCGTCTACCAATTAAAAAAAAATCCAAACAGACCAATGACAGCGGGTTCAAGGGTGTGGGTATCTGGCGATGGCGCGTTGCAAGTGCAAGCGGTGCGCGCGAGCGATGCGGGCGAGTACACGTGTGTGGTAACGTCCCCGGGCGGGAACCATACGCGCCGCGCGCTCCTCTCCGTCATAGAACTGCCCTTCTCCCCTACTAATGTCCGCGCTGAACGACTAGATGCGACGCCCCAGCGAGCAGTCAATGTCTCGTGGACACCAGGTTTCGATGGCAACTCGCCTGTGCAGAAGTATATCGTGCAAAGGCGTGTTGTACCCGAATTTGGTAAGTACTTGTAAAGATTACATTTAGAATCTATATGAGAAGCCATATTTGTCCGAGACAGAGATTATAAATTTCCATTATTTTCTTCTTTCTGCCTTTTCGGATGAAGAATCTTTTGTTAACTATCATAAGAATGAATGAACAATTTATTAGATCGTGTTCGCGCATCGTCCTAAATTCGATGAAATGACCAGAAATGAGTATTAAATTACAACACTTATAGGGTGGTAGGACTCTGTCAAGCCTGAGGAGTCCGACTGGATGGGTACCACCCCCTTATCTATTTCTGCCGCCAAGCAACAATGATTGCATTGTTGTGTTCCGGTATGAAGGATAAGGTAGCCAGCGCAATTACAGGCAAGAGGAATATCACCTTAGTCCTCACAGTGACAACGCACCCGTGGTTCTACATTTTTGTTACTTAAAACCTAAGTGCATGAACCGTAGGTGTTATGGGCGACAGGTACTGCTTTCCATCAGGTGGTCTGTCTGCTCGTTTGTCACTGAATCGCATAAAAAAAAAAAACAACAACATTGTGACTGTACACATCGTAAGGGAAATGTAAGCTTTAAATTAGTTGCTAATAAATACATATATTTTCTATCATATCTATACTAATATTATAAAGCTGAAGAGTTTGTTTGTGTGGTTGAACGCGCTAATCTCAGGAACTACTGATCCGATTTGAAAAATTCTATTCGCATTAGATAGCCCGTTAACTGAGGAAGGCTATAGGCTATATAGCATCCCGGAAAAATGTACGGTTCCCGTGGAATAGATTTGTTTTTGTCACGAACCCGAAGCGAATCGAGGGTGAGTCGCTAGTAATTAATATTTTTAAATTACCCCCTAGGACCCACTCCAGATCCATTATTAAATTGGGTGACAGAGCCTATGAACGTATCTGCTAGTCAGCGATGGGTGCTACTCACCAGTCTCAAGGCGGCCACCTCCTACCAGTTTAGAGTTTCTGCCGTAAACACAGTGGGAGAGGGACCTCCTTCCGACCCAACAGAAGTCCTAACCTTGCCGCAAGAAGGTAATATAAAAATATTTTCTTAAACTATTCAAAGTCTAAGTCATTTATTATTAAATTATAATGTAAATAGTCATTTGCACTAACAATAAAATTTTTGCTAAAATGGACGTGTACACCATTTCACTTTCATTGTAACAAACAAAAATACAATCTGTTTTTTTTTTGTGATCAAGCAGCCAGCGACATTATTTGCTGCCAAGGTATGCAGAAGTGTAAAACATGTGGTACCTACCTTAAACAGTTGAATAATTTTTGTACGATAAATTTTTATTGCTTCTCATATGTATGTCGGCAATCTTGTTTCGTCTCTTTCTCGTTATGATTCTTTTTGTTACTTTTCTTCATGTTTATTACGTTTGCATGGATCAATTTATCGAATGTGATGTCGAATGACATTTTTATTTCATACATTTCATATTAGTGTAATAATCATCCTTTTATTTATTAATATTAAATATCGCATGATCTATTTAAATCATCGTCTTTAGATTAGAAACGAAATTACTTTCATTTCCATAGTCTAATTACTTTATACATATATTTTATAGCTCCGTCTGGTCCTCCATTGGGTTTTATGGGATCAGCGCGATCTTCCTCCGAAATAATAACGCAATGGCAACCGCCTTTAGAAGAACATAGAAATGGCCATATTCTAGGCTACGTCATTCGATATCGCCTTAAAGGTTATGATAATAGTCCATGGACCCACCAGAATATAACAAATGAAGCACAGAGGAATTATCTTATTCAGGACTTGATAACTTGGAAGGATTATAATGTTCAAATTGCTGCTTATAATGACAAAGGTGTTGGCGTGTTCTCTGATAGTTATACGATAAAAACGAAAGAGGGTGTGCCTGAAGCGGCACCAGACAGCGTCCGTTGCGAAGCCTACAATTCGACTGCTGTTCAAGTGTGGTGGACTCCTCCTAATCCTCAAAAAATTAATGGTATCAACCAGGTATGTAAACCGAAAAGCGACCTAGTAATTGTAATCGATTTTACTATAATAGTATAATTAATAGGTACTAGCATTCTTTGAAACCTTTCGCATTTATATTTTAATGAATTTTCTCAGAAAAGACTAATTTTCCGACTTAATACATAAATATCATCTTACCGATAGCAATTATGTCATAACATGTTAATAAATAATAGCCTTGTAACCTTCTTATATTAACTTGTTTGTCTTTCTATTAGTGAAAACAGTATGAAAATCCGTACTTTAGGTTCTGAGATTAGCATAAACATAACTCGGCGCGGCGGGGGATATAACTTGTAATCTGAAGTTATTTATTGTATTTCTGTTTAATTTAATTTTAAACCAGGGCTACAAAATTCAAGCATGGCGTTGGGATGAATCTGCGAATGACAGCATCGAGCAGAAACTGATCAGTGTTCCGCCGAATCTATTAGATCCTCTTACTGAACAAACGTCGATTATCAATGGTCTTGAAAAGTTTACCGAATACAATATTTCAGTATTATGTTTTACGGAACCAGGTGATGGGCCGCGGAGTGAATTTGTTCTCGTACGGACGAAAGAGGATAGTGAGTAGACATTTTATATTTTATCTTTTTAGTTTTTATTGTGTATATTTCTTAAGTGAGTTATTACTAATTTATTATTTATATCGAGAGTTGCAATAACAGAAAACTAAAAAAACCGTTTCCTGCGGCGAGAATTCAAATAGACTAAGATTAAAATATATTTTAATTGTAATTGAATATTATATGATTCAATATATTTAATTTTAGTTCCCGATGAAGTAACGAATCTGCAATTTGATGATGTATCAGATAGAGCAGTAAGAGTGTCTTGGTCACCGCCGAAAAAATCTAACGGTGTACTTATTGGTTATAAGTTAAAATATCAAATAAAGGATAATCCGGAAAGTTTCAAGGAAGAAATATTACCGCCAAACGACACTAGCATCAGGGTGGAGCATTTGCAGGTGATGATTGCTTCTATGTTAAAACCATCTGTTATTTTATATTAACTATTTTTTGTGTGAGAAATAAACAGTTTTTTTTTTTTAAATTTAAAGTCGCAGTATTTAAATTTTAAAAATAAAACTGTTTTACACTTTCAAAAGCATAACACATAAAACAATAAAAATAAACAACTTATCGTCCTGTACCATTGACATCTACAACCTACAAATATTCGCCTGAGTCAGTTAGAATGTGTTCCCTTATTCAGCTATAACCTTGTGTGTCTCAGACGAGCTTGCGGTACTAGTTCTGCTACATTTAACAAATTATGATCTCCCAAATGTTATATAAGATGTTGTTGCACAAACCTGCCCCAAATGAGCACGCAGTACCAGTTCCGATCCACTAAAAAAATATTTGCTCCTTAATCAGCTTTGACCTATTACTAACTCGTTGCATAAACGTATCCCAGGCGAGCGTGGTGCCAGTTCTGGTACATCCTAAAATATTTGCTTCGTCTTGTACTTCGTACCTTGTCTTACCTTGCACAACCGTACAGGCGAGCACGCAGTACCAGTTCTGGGTGAGCGCGCTGACCGGCGTGGGCGAGGGCGGCGCGCGCGCGGCCGCCATCCAGTCGGGCGTGGAGCCGGTGTTGCCGCACGCGCCGCGCGGCCTCGCGCTCTCCAACATCGCCGCGCACTCTGTGCTGCTGCAGTTCACGCCCGGCTTCGATGGCAACTCCTCTATCTCGCTGTGGACGGTACAGGTAAGGTTTTACTTACGGCGGTCAGCCTCATTGAGATTAAACAACTTCGCCGGATGTAGTACAAAAGTATGTGCGCAGATACAAGTGCACTGTATGCCTATAAAACTCCCGGTGCGACGACAAATCGACACGAAAACGTGGAATGGTATGTTTGTATTTTTTTAAACATAATGATTAAAGACAATATCGTTATTTATATCATTTCGTTCGTCAATTATTGAATTCTATTATTTGATGTTACATATTTTGACGATTTTAATGCATATTTGGTTGTGTATCTCAACTTCTTTACGTTGCATATGCAACGTGGATTATAATATACTCGTATAATCGTTATACATATGTAATTGTTTAATCTAATGGTTACAAATTCTTTACAGAAATATTCAATTATAAAAAAAACAACTAGCGACTCACTCTCGCTTCCTTTGGGTTCGCCCCTAGATGATTCTTGAAATTGACAAGTTTTTTTTA
Source organism: Argynnis bischoffii washingtonia (assembly GCA_033884665.1). Lineage (NCBI taxonomy): Eukaryota > Metazoa > Arthropoda > Insecta > Lepidoptera > Nymphalidae > Argynnis > Argynnis bischoffii. The sequence goes on along the minus strand of CM066616.1, from coordinate 9,239,037 downwards.
TTTATGAATCTTTTTTTATTTATGGTTAAAATAAAACAAATACTAAATGTTAAGTGAAGCTTACCACAGTACATTAATGAAAACCGCACCCAAATCGGATAAACTGTTTCTGAGATTAGCGCTCACAAATGCACATATAAAAATTGTAAAAATCATTGTTTTGGGTTCTATTGCGTTAACAGAGACCCCCAATAATAGTTTTTCTTAAATATCTTTCACTAGCGGCTCACTTCGCTCGGGTTCACCTCTAGAAAAACAAAAACAAAAACCTATATGTTATTCCAGACTATTGTAGTGTGGCTCACGGTATCCACTAATGTAAGGCCTATTAAAGGCAGTAATAAACAGGACTTGGAACACAAAGGTTGTCTCATTTAATAATATCATTACACTATAATCTATCCCTGTGCCAAAATTTATCCAGATCCGTTCAACCGTTCTGGTGTGAAAGAGTAACAAACATCCATACATCCATACTCACAAACTTTCACATTTACAATATTAGTATAGATGTACAAACAAAAAGTGAAGCGGGGATAAGTCGCTTGTATTTTTAAATTAGAAATAAAATTTCCATATCTATATTTTAAAGATAAATATAACTTTCCCAATATCATAGGCTCAAACGGCACGTAACACCTCCTGGGCAACGATATACGAAGTGAGCGCGCCGGACGCGCAGTCCATCCTGGTGTCGGGGCTGGTGCCCTTCACCACGTACCGCCTGCGCCTCGTGGCCAGCAACGTGGTGGGCTCGTCGCCGCCCTCCGAGCCCTGCAAGGAGTTCCAGACCATCCAGGCGCCGCCGCAGCACCCGCCGCGCAACGTCACCGTGCGCGCTGTTAGCGCCAACAATCTAAGGGTCAGGTGGATTGTGAGTATTGGTATTGTGTACTTGTCCATACATTCGTCTAACGAAGGATAAGGTAAGTTATAGATAGATAAGGGAAGATAAGTAATTAATAATAATTAGCACAGTCTTCTGGTATCTACAGTCGTCTAACGGAGGCGTCAAGACAGGGCAGTTTACGGGATGGGACGCGGTTGAGGCGCACCTGACTCTCATACTTACTGTTATATAACGGGTTGGAAACGGTTTAAGGGTTGACGAGTATAACTGTAACTTGTCACGAGATGGTACTACAGTGCTTGGTTTTGCATTTGAAAGCATTTCCGTCAAAGCCAATGGGCGATCGCGTACTATAATATGAATGTTTAATTTTTATACTGTGATAGTACGCTATAAATCCGCTTATTTTATTTATCCTATTGATTTGCAGAATTCTTACAAATAAACAAAATAAATGAACTTTTTAAGGCTAACTATTGTTATCTTGCTAGTAGGAATTAGTTAACAACGTTTATACTTTTTTTTATAATTATTTGTTACAATTGCTTGTTAAAGTAAAAACAAAAGGAATGGCCGTCTGCTTTTAAATAAAAAAATGTTATTGTATTCATCCTATATATTAAGATTATTTACGCGTATATCAATTTCAGCCTCTCCAACAAAGCGAATGGTTCGGTAATCCGAAAGGATATAACATTACATACAAGCGAAGCGGCACTAATGATACTCTATACAGTGTTATCGATGACCACACTGCCAACTCGCACGTGCTGTCCAACTTAGAAGAATGGTCCATATATGAAATTACAATGACAGCCATAAACGAAGTGGGCACTTCTGCTCTAAGCCCCGTCGCTACTGAGAGGACGAGAGAAGCAGGTAAATCTAAATAATCAAAATTGTATCCATACTAATCCTACTAATATTATAAATGTTAAAGTTTGTGAGGATGGATGGATGGATGTTTGTTACTCATTCACGCCAGAACGGCTGAAGGGATCTGGATGAAATTTGACATAGAGATAGATAGTAGAAAGTAACCTATGTGCTATTCCAGACTATAGTCTGAAATAGCACATAGGTTACTTTTTATCCCGGAAAAATGTATGTATGTATGTTCCCGTGGGACAGATTTGTTTATGTCTAGAGATGAACCCGAAGCGAAGCAAGGGTAAGTCGCTAGTCGCGGATATGGTTATTTAGAAAATTAACGAATCTGTTGTTTTTAGATATGATATCATTATACTAGGCGATTATAAATCCTACTTATGAAACAATATTTTCCAGTTCCGTCGAGCGGTCCAATAGATGTATCAGCGAACGCGACGTCATCCACGACAGTGGTGGTCCTGTGGGGGCAAATACCTCCCCAAGATCAGAACGGACTCATTGAAGGATATAAAGTGTGCTACGCCGCAGTGGTGCCGCCTCCTCGCCCGGAGCAAAAGAAAGTGGAATGCCATCACATACCTTCAAACCAAACCCACACGGTCACGTTGACAGAGCTGAGGAAATACGTCGTGTATCAGATACAAGTGCTCGGCTACACGCGGCTGGGCGACGGCGCGCTCAGTGACCCGCCGGTTACTGTCAGGACGTTTGAAGATAGTAAGTTAACATTTATTTGTACATAGAATATTATAAGCATTATATATTTTTTTTTAAATATATATTTATTTTACAGTTGCTTATTTAGTACGTTGCTATTATTGTAGTTGAGTTGAATTTCGATATGAGCCAAATAGAACTGTTTTTTCTTGGAAATATTTAAATTTTCGATTCCCAACATTTCAAAAGTTTTACAGCAATCATGATCAGCGGAATAAATGAAACACCGGCAACCAATAATTAAAATAAATCCGCGAAATAATCTGAAAAGATAGATTAAAATTTCAAATACATATTCATGTAAATCTAACAAAGTATTAAGGGCCCAATAGGTTTGAAAATATATGTATAGTATAATTATTTTTTACTAAACGGCGAACTATACTTATATAAAAAGATAAATATTAAAGCCAAATAAAAATTTGCTTAATTTCTTGTATAGCGCCCGGTCCGCCGTCGAACGTGTCATTCCCGGACGTGACGTTTACTACGGCGCGAATAATCTGGGACGTGCCTGAGGACCCTAATGGTGAAATACTGGCGTACAAAGTAACGTACCATCTCAACAGCACCACGCAACACATGTTCTCCAAAGAATTCTTACCTTCAGATAGAACATTCAGGTATGTCAATACATCATATGATATTTATTACTTTTATACATATAATGTTCTACTTATTTATTTAGAAAATCTTATTTTGTTAAGGATGTGCATATTCAATGTTTCATTATACAATTAGCCCTATTTTTGTTTTTTAGGGTTCTGTTTTATTTATTTAAATATAGTAACAATTCATCTACCACGCCACCTTCGCTTAAAAGAAATCGTAAATGTATTATGCCTTCGATTGTATAAATATAATATTACTAAGGACACTTTTTTTTGCAATGCTAATATGAGATTGGAACCACTTAATCTATGTAATATGAGATAAATCATAAAAGGTGCCGACAACACGTTCCAGCTCGATAATCATCTCAGTTTATATTGCGCGACTTCAACAACTCAACCACCCGCACGTTGCCTTTATAACATTACTAAGTGTATTCAGCCTTTTTTCAACGTCCCTCGTCTGGGCACGGACCTCCTTTTTTTATTACAAGAGAGCACAGACCATAGTCCAGTATATAATGCCAAGTGCCGGTTGGCTTTACACTTCAAATGTCTTTCGAAAACTAGCAAGGTTCTCTTAGTATGTGCCTTTTGATGGCACTTTGATGTTTTCCATCAGCGTAAGACAAGTGGTAAACATGTTAAAATTGATTCGCATATGAAAATATTAGAGGTGCGAGACCCGGGACTTGAACCCGTTTCACTCAGTTTCGCAATCGAGGGCGTTACCACTGGGCTATCGCTGTTACTTACATCACTAAGTGTTAATGATTATTTGCCAGGGCAACAGAGCTAGCGTCGGAGGAGTACTACCTGTTCTCGGTGACGGCGCAGACGCGCGTGGGCTGGGGCGCCACGCTGCGCGCGCTCGTGCTCACCACCGTCAACCGCGCCGCGCCCGCGCCGCCCGCGCGCCCCAACGTGGCGCGCTCGCTGCTGCAGCCGCACCACATCACCTTCTCCTGGACCCCCGGGGATGATGGATATGCGCCGCTCAGGTTACTTGCTTACTCTACCTAGAATATCTCGCTACAGTTTTAATATACATTTTATGTATGTATAATGTCCTCCTGACTGATTTTGGCTGATCACAGCCAATCTCACCGAGATTACTCATCTGCGCAAGTGTACGCGTAGTTAAAGTGTACATCTATTCCTTTTCATTCTCAAACTCCAATGGGATGACAATTCGACATGACCAGTGAAATTCAAACGCAGGATCGACCGACGGCTTTTCATGCTCCCCGAGTCATTAGAGTAAAACACTGCCAATTTCATAATTCCGGAAACTTTATCGAACGATAATTTCGGTTTACGGCTTAATAATTTAGTTAAATAAATGGTAAGTATAAATGTGTGGTATAGTGCCATACTGATTTAGCAATCGGCCAATAGTTGTGGGGCTCAAACTTCCCTATACTATTATTATTGTTGTTCAGTACGCATTTTCATAAAGCTTCATAATGATTTTAAACCCAACTAATTATAAATTAGAGAATATAGTACTTTTATATCTCTTAAAGATAAACTTTGTTTTTACAAAACAGATACTACACTATTCAACAAAAAGAAGATGGTGGAACATGGCAAACCCTACCTGAGAGAGTAGATCCCTTCTCCACTTCATATACAGTAGAAGGCCTCAAGCCGTACACCGCTTACCAGTTTAGAATACGAGCCACCAATGATATCGGCCCTAGTCGTTATAGCAACGCGACGGATACGGTGCGCACTTTGCCAGCAGGTATGTTTTTAAGTATATCTAAATTAAATAAAACTATCTTTCGGATTTTTTCGCGGATTTTATTTTGAATTTATCTTCCTACATCGGATATATTTTAGAGAAATCATGGTCACAGGAGACACTAAGGATTTAGATTTTAGACGTCTTAAAGGTCACTATATTGTTGTTACAGTTAGTTATAAAATTATATATGTCATTGCATGATTTAAAAAAATACCAAAATGATGCCAAAATACTTTACATGTTTGTTAATATTAATTTTTATAATTTCAATAAGTTTTATAATTGGACTAGCGACTTACCCTCGCTCCGCTTGGGTTTGTGCCCAGGTACGTTTTGACGGTTAGTATAGATTTCTCAGAGATGACATATTTTCCCGCAGTTAAATGTATCCTAAATGTACCCGAATAACCAACTATCATCATACCAAATTTCATTAAAATCTGTCCAATGGTTTTCTCGTGATGCGTTCCTAAACAGACAGACAGACAAACAAAAATTCTAAAAATCATCAGGCCTCTGTATCAATATTAATGACTTTTTCAATAAGGTCTTCCAAAAAATATTTAATGTACAGATTCGACTCGGCTAGAACTTTATTATATATATATATATATATATATATATATATATATATATATATATATATATATATATATATATATATATATATATCAGCCTTTAACGTATCACTGCTGGGCATGGGTGTCCCATGTTAATTGAATTATAAGAACTATATATTTATATTAATTATATATGACGTATTATCCATATACTACAAACAGCATCTGTGTTACTAATCTTGTGGGCGCTATCAGGGCTCAAATAATAAAGTATTTAATGCTCAATATACAATTTAATCAGGGAAATCACAATGTTATAAACTTGAAACGGTAATTCTAATGATTAGCCCGCGGGTTCACGGTCACCGATCAGACTTTCAACTATAATATCAAAACATAGAGAGTTAACTCTCTATGATCCACCATGATCAACCAACGTTACTAAGCCACGTATCTCCAATGAATGTCATGATGGCGTCTCGACTCCGCTTGAGACGTAATCTATACATATAATAAAACTGTAGAGTGCTTGTCTGTACATAGAAAAAAAATGCTAAAAACCGAATCAGGGGGATGTAAGAAGAGAAATAGAACAAATGCAGTCTTTTTTATTTTTTGTTTCTCTGTTTGTACGGGCTAATCTACATCTACATTTTAGATAATTGTCATCCCGGAAAATTAAAGAGTTTCCGTGGGATAGTTTAAAAAACTACAGTAACAGCTTAGTACACAACTTATACACCTAATTTAGTAAAATTTGGCATGCTGATACCTTATACCGGAAAAATGTACGATTCCCGTGGGATAGATTTGTTTTTTTATTCCTAGAGGCGAACGACTTTAAACAATAATAATAAGTTTTATAGCAAATAAAGGTGACTAAATCCTCCTTCGATATACATATTAATAATCCTAAACGTAAAGAATTAAAAAAAATATATAATATTCCCATTTTCCATTTTAAATGCGTACCTACACGTAAGTTATCTAATATAGAGTTCTTTATACAGAAAGTTATACGAAACGCAAAGTAAAAGTAAAGATATTTCTTATATTTGTTTATTAGTGGTGAGTACATTCCCTACAGGTGGCAAGATTACCTTCGAACGATAAAAAATTGTTTAACTATCTATACATAAGTGTATTAAAATTCTAACTGAGTCGAATCTGTACTTTAAATGTTTTTTTTTTTTGAAAAATCTTATAGTTTTTAGAATTTTTGTCTATCTGTCTGGGAACGCATCACGAAAACAACAGGACAGATTTCGATGAAATTTGGTATGATGATAGCTGGTTATCCGGGATCAACATTTAGAATACTTTTTACTGCAGGAAAATATCTCATCTCTGAGAAATCTATACTAACCGTTAAAACGTAGAGATGACTGTTAATTAAGAAATACTTTAAATGGCGTCCCTTAGTTTCGAAAATGGCCATTAGAGGAAATGTAATCGCGGCTTACCATTTACAAAATGTTTAATACCCCAGCGCCCAGCAAGGCAGTAGAGAACCTGCGCGTGGTGCCGATCACGCCCAGCAGCGTGCGCGTGCAGTGGACGGCGCTGGGCGACGCGCACTGGAGCGGCGACGCGCGCACCGGCGGGTACGCCGTCAGCTACCAGCCCCTCACGGACTTCCCCGCCTCGCTTCAACACACTATGAAGCAGGAGGTCCCCGGGATTAAGGTTAACGGTTTTTTTAATGATTAAAGCATTTTTCGATTAAGGTTGGTCTTTTCCAAGTTATAGTCGAAAATGTTCTGTAAGCACATGAGAAAACAATCTACAGAGAGAAAGCTACCGTGCAACGATACGTATACGCAATCGTGTGTGTCACAGATTTAAAGTTGGATAGATATAGCAAGTCGTCGGTCCCAGCATGCCCTAACTTGGTGTTTTCCTTCATACACAATTATCTAATTTCCATACAATTTATGAGCACGTGGTGTCTATCCTACATTGTCAAGAGTCGAGTCTGATAAAATTGATTTTGTTAACGGGCCACGTGAACTTGTCGGTGAACTGTCACTACACTTGTGAGTAGTAGTGTACCTATTTTGCGCGGATGTATGAGCTTTGTCTATGTATGAATACTTTTATTAATTACTCATGTTCGTTAAGTCTGCTGTAATTTCCTGGTAAGCAATATCAAAATATTAATGTTTGCTTCAGTATAGATGCTAACATTGTTTACGTTTTCGATCTAATAATGAAACATTTCCAGAGTGAGGAAGTAGTGTTGACCGAGCTGGCCGTGGACCGTAACTACGAGATCAGCGTGTGCGCGGTGAACTCGCAGGGCGCGGGCCCGGCGGGCGCGCCGGCCGTGGTGTGGGTGGGCGAGGCCGTGCCCACGGCGCCGCCGCAGGGCGTGCAGGCGCGCGCGCTGTCGCCCACCGAGGTGGCGCTCTCCTGGAGCCCGCCGCACCTGGCGCAGCAGAATGGCGACTTGCTCGGGTATAAGGTTAGTACTTGTTGCCATATCAAAAATTATTGTCTTGTAAGAATGTAAGTTTTCTTGTTGTGCTCTTCGTTGTAATTTATAAAGAGAAGCAAAAGGTTGGACGTAATTTTAATTTTTCTATGGACGTTTGTGGATTAGCTCGGTAGACAGGATACATCACTACATACATATTAATCATAGATAATGAATTATATAGCAGTTGTAATATGTCCAGGAGGGACATATTACAACTGCTATATAATTATTAAAAGTATATGTTCTAAATTATTTCCTCAGATATTCTACTTGATGACGGAGTCGCCAGAGGAACCGGAGCCAGGGCGCCGTGCTGAAGAAGAGATCGAAGTCGTGCCTGCCACTGCAACCTCCCACTCATTAGTATTCCTCGACAAATTTACACAGTATCGTATTCAGGTATGTTTTTCATATTTTATTTAATATGCAAAATTGTGTATAAATTATTTATTTCTTGTTTTAAATTGAAGCTACCTTTTGGGTTTCTTTTGGTACTTAAATGTCGGGAAGTAAAATATAAAATAAAACCGCGACAAAAACCGAAATGATAATTTTATTTTAAAATATCAAATATTCGCGTAAACATAAAATAGTATTATTTCTTATTTATGAATATCGCACTATTATTATAAATGTAAAAGTTTGTAAATATGTATGTTTATTACTTCTACACGATTAAATGGCTGGGCGGGTTCTGGTGAAATATAGTACACAGATAAATTATGGATTAACACAATCTACTATTAGACTGGCTCACCCGAGGGAAGAGAGCGTAGATCGCTAGTATTATAATAACAATTTTATAACATCAATTACTGTATCGATATTGCTTTATAGTCTACATTAATATATTAATAACGCAGGTGTTGGCTTTCAACCCGGCCGGTGACGGGCCCCGCTCTAACGCGATCCTGGTTCGCACGCACCAGGGCCTGCCGTCGGCGCCGCGTAACATCACCTTCTCCGACATCACCATGAACAGCCTCATAGTGGCGTGGGAGCCGCCGTACCGCCGCAACGGTCTCATACACTCTTATCTTGTCACGTACGAGACCATAGAGCAGGATGAACGTGAGTGTCTCTGAATATTTGGGTTTTGTTTAATGTCTTTTTGGAATTTAGTATAAAATGTAAAATCAATACAAAAATGCTATTCAGATGGAATGTAAGTTGATGATCTCGATCATAGAGAAAAGCAAGATCGGTTCGATAAAATGCATTTAGATAAAAACTAAAACTGTATAATAAGTTTTTTTTTAATCGAAAATTGAAACAGTTTTTAAAAAAGAAAGTCAACTAACTACATTGGATAATATTCATATCGCATCAGCTGTCAGTCAGTAGTATTTTACCTCTATCAAGCTACACATATACAGTTGTAAATTGTAATCTATTCACTTCAAAAATTAAAAAAAATTGACAATTAATATTAACCAGGGTTTAGCAAGCAAGTGAAGCAAAAGGTAACGGAGCGTCGGCTGGCGGTGGGCGCGCTGGAGGAGGAGGTGGAGTACCGGTTCAGCGTGCGCGCGCTGACGGTGGGCGCGGGCGCGGCGGCGGAGGCGCGCGCGCGCACGGGCCCGCAGCCCGGCTCGCCCGCGCCGCCCGCCGCGCTGCGCCTGCGCGCCGACCCCGCCGCGCTGCACCTCAAGTGGACCAACGCCGCCTCCGGCAAGGGGCCCCTGCTCGGATACTACTTTGAGGCTATGAAGAAAGGTTCGCTTCAAATTTTATGATCCTTCCCTCCTGTTCTCTCTCACTGCCGTGAAGTTGTATGTTTATACACCTCCCTTCTCGCTGAGGGACAGAGCTAACAGACTTTTAAATACAGTTATCAATGTATATGATTGCCCTTTTATTTTTAATTAAATTACTTAGTTTATGAGTATTGTAAATTACTAACAAAATATTTTATCGATTAATCTGAAATAGTAATCAATACTTTTTGTAAGCTAATGATAGATTGTTCAGATTTATTAAGTACATATTAAATGCTGTAGTTTATCATGTTAAATGTAATAATTTTATTTTATAAATTTAATTTTTTCAAAAAATTATCCAGCATCTTATATGTTTAATTATCAAACGAATTATATTTTATTTTAAGAAATATGTTACTTTTCGTGCAGCCAAGGAAACATGGCAAACCTGTAAGTGTTGAAAGATTTCTAGTTGCTATATATAAAAAAAATTTCAAGGTTTATTTAAAAATTTATAATTCTAACGATCTCTAGATAATCACAAGAAATTTTGACCTCAAAATAGAAATGAAATTAGTGCTTAAGCAATAAATATTAAGTTATAAATAAGCATTCCAATTCAGTTTTTAAAAATAAAATTCTTCATGCAATTTCTCCATAAGAGCGCATCTTATTTTAAATTCTTATTTTTGTCACAGATGACACGCGATGGGAGACAATCACTAGAACGAGTAATGGAATTTTGGAAGAGTTTACCATTTCATATCAAAGCTTGCTTCCATCTACAGCATACTCCTTTAGAGTCATCGCATATAACATGTACGGCATCAGCAACCCTGCTAACAGCGACAAAACTATAGTGACACCCTCAAAACTGTACCTGGAGTACGGCTACCTCCAGTACCGACCCTTCTACCGGAGGACGTGGTTCATGGTCGCTCTCGCTGCCGCTTCTATCATCATCATAATTATGGTCATAGCGATATTGTGCGTGAAGAGTAAAAGCTATAAATATAAAAGTAAGTTTTTCAGAAAAATCGTATATTTATATTTATCGTTATTAAAATATTTCAATATATTTTTAAATATATAGTTAAAAAAAAAATTATTAGTTTATTATAGAGACAGAAAAAAGCCTACTATTTACAAGTTTAAAGTAATAATTGTAAAACTATGAAGTTTATTGTATATACTATATATATATATATATATATATATATATATATATATATATATATATATATATATATATATATTATATTAAATAACTAAATACATATTATAAATTAAATTTCTCCACTGCGCTCACGTTGTGTTTGTTCGAGCCATTTCGCACTGGTCATTTTGTTATAATTAAGTATCACGACACGTTTGGCTCAGTTTATAATGACCCTACTTGCTGTGTCAGTGGTCGCGGGTTCGAGTCCCGCTGGTGATTTATTTGTGTGATGAGTACGTATGTTTGTACTCCAGTCATGGGTGCTTATATTTATGATATGTATGTATCTAAACTTATATATGTTTATACCCTGTTTTTTAATCTCAGAGACAAAACTGACATTGTCAGTTTTTTGCAATTCTTAAATAGTGATGTATCACTATCGAAAATTAATGTTAATAAAATCAAGTGGCGTTTTTTTATAATAAGTTATGAGTTATCCTTAAATAATGTGTAGGTATTTATTTAGAATGTAATAATACAAAATTAATAATGTAGATTTAAATTTAATAATATTAATTTTAATGATACTTATTGTTTTAAAATTAGTAATGTGAACTTTAATTATACGCTTTTGAATATAAAACTTTGAAGCGAATCGTCTAATAAAGATAAAAAGTTACGATTCAACAAACCGGTATCGTAGGTACAACACTGCCACAAAAGAGCTGGCAACATTATTTATAAATTTGACATTTGCATGTGTCAATTTAGTCTCTGAGATTAAAAAACAGAGTATAGTGTATCGTCTATCTGGTATCCATAACACAAGCCTCGTAGCTTACCATGGAACTAGATGGTGTTGTGCGTTAATGTCGTAACATATTTATTTATTATTTATGTTTTAATGAACAGAAGAAGCGCAGAAGACGCTGGAGGAGTCGCTGGCGGGCGAGACGGACGAGCGCGGGTCGCTGGCGCTGGAGCTGTACCGCTCGCGGCAGAACTCGGCGGCGAGCGCGGGCGGCGGCGGCTGCGGCGCGGGCGGCACGCTGCGCCGCAAGCCGCCCGCGCTCGCCAAGTCGCCCCCGCGGCCCTCGCCCGCCTCCGTCGCCTACCACAGCGACGAGGAGAGCCTGCGCGGATACGACGAGAACCCAGACGACTCCTCCCTCACAGAGAAACCCTCCGAGATGAGCTCTTCTGACTCACAGGTGATCACCATAAAAATCAGCGTAGTCTGAATACTAACACGTCACTAAACTCGTCTTATTTCTTTCCCCCTATACGGTCGATCGGAGCTCTCATGGTAACTATGCCGATTGAAATCTAACTAGCATTTACTATATCACGCTTACTTACCGGCTAGCACTGTTGAGGTTTAGGTGCCTAAGATTCATGCGTTGTTTCGTCGCTCCTCCCGGTGATTAATGATATACTAAACAGTCAAAAGTTATACATAAAGTAAATGTTAAACTCAATTAAAATTTTATAGAATCTCAAGTAATAAGTCCAGGGTGCCGCGGCGATTCCTAAACGCAAACGTGTAGAGCTTATCAAAGTTAGTCAATCAACAGAGTGCCACGTGATCGTTGGAACCTTAAACCTTAAATTATTTACCTAATGAATACCAATTAAAATAAAATATACAGAAAATATTTTTTTTATAAAAACATTTCAATAAAATTAAAAATTATATATAAAGTAATTCTTAACTAACATTGAACATCTACACGTTTTCAAACCTACATTAGTGTAAATAGTCACTTGTTATTTTTCTCTAAGAAATCGCTATTTTATATTATACATACCTTTTTGTAATGCTCAGTGTTAGTCTACGAAATCTTTGTAGTGTCTATTCTTGGCTTATCTTCTAACTGTACAAGATATTTGATTGAAGACCAACATTTTAAACATAGATCTAGTTTCATATAAAAACTTAAAGAATGTAAAAATTAACAACATTATTATTTTATTTAGAATTCCGAGAGCGAAAACGAGAGTGTGCGATCCGAGCCGCATTCGTTCGTTAACCACTACGCCAACGTGAACGACACGCTACGGCAGTCGTGGAAGCGGCAGCGGCCGGTGCGTAACTACTCCAGCTACACGGACTCGGAGCCCGAGGGAAGCGCCGTGGTCAGCCTCAACGGCGGCCAGATCGTCATGAACAACATGGCGCGCTCGCGGGCGCCGCTGCCCGGCTTCTCCTCCTTCGTATGACACGAGCCCCCGCGCCCCGCCGCGCCCGCGCCCGCGCTGCACATCTAACACTGCCGTCTCGGTCGTTTCTAACATTTCACTTGTACATATCAGATCGTTGAGTATTATTATTAGCTAACTTATAAACGCTAGGTATGATGATACAAATTTTTTAGAATTAGATTAATTCAAATAATACTTTGACTACTGTTTAGATTTAATTAACGTGTAAGCGAATATAAAGGTTATGACATATAAAATATATTTACGGTAAATTAGTGTGATCTCGCAAACTATTTTATAACTGCACTTTGTAAGAGTTGCTATGGAACAATTTATGTGTAATATTTAAAACATTTGACATTTTTCTAAAGTAATGATTACTAAGCACTTATGAACTACATTTATTAAAAATTCCAATATGAGATTTTTGACACTAATAAAATATCTTCTTATACTTAAAAAACATCTCTATGTAAAACCTGAAGATTTCTTTTAATATCATTCCACTATTTAGTATAGTATAGCATTTATATGTATTAGAAAAATATATTGTACTTACGAACTTCCCACGTTTTAAATATAACTTATAATTATCGACATATTTTATATAAAATGATGAATGATGTTCGAACGTATATTATATAACCTTGTTTAAAAACAATTCTAAATGGGTGAAAATAGTATTTTGCTTACATTTAATGCACATTCCTTTGGATTGCAATATATTAATTACTCTTCGAGTGTTTTTATATTTTTTAAGTCAATAAAATTTAATTTCTTTATGATAAATCATGAACTCTTAAACAATAAATTTGTTTTATGATGAATCGTGATGGAGTATTTTGTTATACCTTGAATACTGATGCAGCTTGTAATTTACTGAATACATATGAAGTTTTTTATAGTTGTATTATTTATATTTAATACATTTTTTTATAAAATACTTATTTAAAAATTTTAATATTTTGTAAGTGTCTATACATAAGAACTTACAATTGACTGATAGTTTTAGAAAGTAATCTCCTATTAATTGGTGTACATAATAGGAATAATAATATTCATATGAAGTATGCATTTTTGGCGCGCTCGTCGGCACAACTCTTTATAAAACTGTGATCTATTTTTATTTCAAATGAAATACTTTACAAAAATAGCAATAAGTATTTACAATTAGGATAGTTCTTGTTCTCTTCAAATTTAGAAATAGTATGCACCAATTTTTAGTAGGCGTGTTTTAATTTTTATATGGAATTATTCCTTTATTATGGAAAAATGCGAATGACTATGTTATGATTCATAATGAATTAATGCTGAATATTATTGTTAAAATACAGTTATAACTGGTGCCATTAAGTAGCTACTTAAATTTATAACATCCTTGTGTAATTTTGTTAATACACTTTATATTTAAATATACAAAGATTAGTACTTGAATAAATTATAATATTAATTTCATTGTTTTACTTCTTAATTATCAGTAAATATAACATCCCCTAATGAAAAATGTCATCTCACTGCGTTAGAGTTGCTGGCACAGTCGAGCAAGTTCCACGGACTTGAGGGACAATGAATTGCGGATTAGACTAAAATTAGGTGAAACTTTAGATATCTTAATCTTATATGCCGTGAATCTATCAACATATGTACAGATTTTTTAGGCTCAGTAAACACCAGTAAATAATTTAAAAAGGTTTCTAGAAACCAGTCAAATAGCCTATTAACCGACACGATCCAAGTCAAGTTGTTATTAAGCATTTTATCCAATAAAGAAAATGTATAAATGGTGTTTAGTGCCAGGGTGCACAAATACTACTATAAAGACTGTATAAATCGCATTTAAAACCCATGTCCTTTACAGATGTCAATAAATAAAACAGTATTTTTCACACTGACAAATAGTCCATTCTAAAAACTATAAATTCGACCTCTGTATCGATAATAATAACTGTTTCAATAAGATTTTTCAAAAAAATATTTAATGTACAGATTCAGAATTTTATCATATCTATAGATTTGTCAATCCCTTTCAAGCAACACTTGAATTTATCATTTGCTTTAACTTTTAACAATAAACTACGGATTTTCTTATTTCAAGCGGAACATGCCAAAAATCTAGAAACGCTTTCACACACATTTTGAAACTCACGCCTACATTTTTGGGGTTCCCTAGCCTAAAGGCGAAACGGACCACGACTTAAATCATTTTTTTGGAGTCGTCGATTTGGAAAGGTGAGAATTTATATGACACATTCTCCAAACAAACTGCATCATTACAATTACATAAAATATATGCGTAGATTTATTTTTTCAAACGAGATATGAAAAAAAATAGATTAAAATAAGTACTAAAGGGGACTATTAGTTCAAACCATTTTTAGATTTATATTATAAAATTTATTTCTTACAATACAATAAGGTTTACTTAAACTAAACACTAAATTTAAACTAAAATAGCTAGGTCATATCAGCTAGTACAATATTTTTTCACAAAACTATATATATATTCATTCTCTCTGAAGAGCGTTATTTTGAACGAGTGTCAGCTTCAATGTAGATTATGAATGTAAAGCATTAATAAATACAATAAATACTTAACATGAAATAAGCTGACTGACTCAATCGATATCTCCAGCGATATTTTATACAAATTATTATTCTTTGAAATTTCATCACATACTTTACAATTTACAAATGTTATGCAGATCAAAGTAGCTTAATCTAATGTCTTAACCAAACTTAACCTTTCTAAAGTAGTTCACGGTTTTCTTTCGACGTAATTCATTATACACTGACACTTAATCATTGTGTTGATTCAAACAACTTTTCACGAAAGTATTTAATTTTTTGCGCAAAAAACGCTTCTAATCCATCTGCACATCGATAGAACTCAGAGTCTTTAGGATTAAAGTAACGACAATTGTCAAATATTTTAGTCATATCACCAATAAATTCACTCAACATACTATAAGTTTGTTCGTTCACTTTTCTTTCCACAGTCTGCAGATCTGAAATCAAATGTAAAAGTAATAAAATACACATTTGAGACAAGGAGGTCTACTAAATATTAATCAAAGAAACATTAATTCTTTACACTAAACTTTGCAATTTTACCGTATATACAAAAATTATACATTTTACTTCTAGCAATTTTATTATTTGATCATCTTTACTTTTCCTTACTCCGCTATCTTCTTCCTGCTAATAATCCAACGTCGCACTGTCCTAACATTATACTCGATCTCACGTAAGATATTGATTATATGAAGTTGACATGATATTTCATTCATATTGTAAATGTAAGTTTATGATTGCGCTTGTGTGACATGACTATTTGTTCATTCTTCATGCTGAGAAGACCCAACAGATTTGTATGAAATTCCTTATGGTTTTAGCTTCTAATTTAAATTAACCCATAGGCTTTTTATTGGCAAATTTATTAATATAGTAGGTACCTATTGCTTCAGCAGAGTCGCGGGCAAAAACTAGTAATATTATAAAACTATAAACTACAATTAAAAAAAGATGTATTAGTCGTTTATACGAGCAGGTACGTTGAGAAAGAATTTGTAACACAAGGACTCACCCATTGGCTCCTTTATTACTTTGTAATAGGTGGGAGCTTCGCGAGGATCAACAGGCTCCATAAAAGGCCAAGCATTTTTATGTAATTGTATTTGTTTGACGAGCCTTTTAAGATTTTCAAAATCTTTGACTGTCAGCTCTTTCATATTTGCATAGTTAACAGAGTTATTTTTCTGACAGTTCGGACAAACATATTCATCGATATTGTCTGCTTCCGATTGCAGGATACCGACGCATCTTCCGTGGAACCAGTCTTGACATCTGTCACAGCAAATGTAAAATCTGCAAATGAGGAAGAAAGACACTTGCTAAATTTTATTCGCATAAAATATAAAACGCTGAATAAAAAATTATTATGAAAAATATAAAAATGAATAGTTAGCAAACATTTTATTAATGCATACTGGGAATTGTCATAGGGCTGCCGGCACAGGCAGTACAGCTCCTGCGTCTCCTCGGCGCGGCGGCACTCGGAGCACACGTACTCCTCCATGGTCTTGCTCATCTCCTCCGTGACGCCAACGCAGTCGCCGTGGAACCAGTTGCTGCAGTGCTCGCAGCCCACGTAGAATCTGTGTCAGTTGTGTTATACATTCATTACCTTTAACCGTAACATTATTTATATCAATAAAATAACATTATCATATATGAGATAGCATAACAGTTCTAAATTGATAATTTATACTAAGCCTATTTACATTTGAGGTCAATACAAATTTCGACTTCCGCAATGCACAAAAAGATAAGAGATATTTTGTCTGTATTGAACGATTTCTGCCTTTACTTCATTTATACTAACTTTGTATTGTCATAAGGTGTGCGGCATATGCAGAGGAGTTTCTCCTTGGAGCCTTTCTTGTTGTTCTTGGGCGCCCGCTTGCCGCGCACCTCCTCCTGCTTGCTGCGCTCGGCGCGCGTGCGCAGCGCTAGCTCCGCTGATAGCTCTTTCTATCAGTTAAAAAATATTACTATATTAAAAAATATCAGCCTTTACAGTTTAGCTACAAAGCTATTTGCTTGCATATGCAATGTTCATAAAAACCAATACTTTTTAACGCAATAAAAAAAGTTGAAGGTTACACACTATAATCCCACTAGGGACTAGAAAGTCAAAAAAGTTTCACTGATAAATAATTTATTTTCAAATTTTAAATTAAAGAAAAAAAAGATAATGAACATATCAAAATATGAACACTGCTGACCTGTATTTCGACACCGAGTTCCTTTTCAAGTAGACCTCTCTTTTTGATTATGTCTTTTTTAAGCATTTCTTTGTGCTTGAAGAGCAGGAGGAGGCGGGAGTGTGTGGAGGCGGCACGGCGGCGCTCGTCGGCGGGCGCGGGGGCACCAGCGGCGACGGCGACGGAGGGAGCGGCGGCGGTGGCGGCGGCGGCGGGGGCGGCGGGCGCGGGCGCACGCGGGGCAGGGCGCGGCGGCGCGGGCGCGGGCGTGGAGGCGGCGGGCGCGGGCGCGGGGGCGGGCGAGGGCGGCGTGGGCGGGCGGGCGGCGCGCGAGCGCTTGCGCGGACTGATCTCCACCCACTCGTCGTCGTCGTCATGGCGCGAGAGGCCGCGGCGGCGCGGCGGCGAGGGCGAGCGCGCGGGCGGCGCGCGCACCTCGCGCTCCACCTGCACCTGCGCCTCCGGCTTCATCTGTTTCTCCTGGTAGCGCTGCAGTTGTAACAATTTCTCCTCTATTTCAGGATTGAGATTCTCCTGCTTTAATGCGCTTTTAATAGCTGAAAATAACACAACTCATTTAAAAGTAATCTACTTCGTTTATAGTAAAAAGAGTAATGCAAATATAACCCACATGTAATATATAGTATCAATGTTATAAAAGTACTCACTTTGCTGTATATAGTCAGGAGTGAGAACGAACTTATTACTCTGCGGTCCTTCGTGACCTGAATTAACTATATCGGTTTTAGTATTATTTCCTGGTATATCCTCTGGTTTAGAAGGCATGGCCTCTTTATGGCTCACTGCTTCGGAAACATGGTCTTCACCATTAAATAAAGGTTGTCGTTTTATTTTATCCTCTGCTGTACTATCCTAAAAGGAAAAACAAAAATAATACATCACTTAAGGCATGCAAAAATAAAAAGTAAAAATAAATGTATTAAAAATTACGAAATAAAAATATAAAAAAATATATAACTGTTTGTGGGAATATATAAGTACAAACAAATATACAATTTAATAACAGCTACAATATTTTGTACATTGTTTTTATTACTTAAAACAGTTATTGAATAAATGTTATAAACTGATTAAGAAAAAGACGTAAGTTAACGATTGCCCATACACCCCCACAAAACAACAAATAGATAAATAAGGAGTAAAATAAATGTACGTAAACGATAAAAGGTCTTGATTAAATAAAAGTCAAAAACTATTTGAAAAATTTATTTTAATATCATATTGCACTACCCAATCATGTTACTGTCCGAATTGTTACGATTACATACATATAATAGACAGGTGGTGTATGAGCAATACCATTTACCAGTTGCAGAAATACTTCTACAATAAGATTATATTTAAGTATCATTTATAGCATTTCTTTTACTGTTACGGCAATAGTTGTCAAAATATTATAACCATTTGCAAATTATATAATTGTACTTATGTATTTAATATTAAAAGTATTTCCTATCCATTTTACTAAACATCTAATAAATAAATAAAAAGACTTAATTTATCAGTCACATAACGAACTTTCTTCAGTTGCGAGCGTCACGAATTTGTGACGAGTCAAACTAAAGCTAAAAAATGCAGATTGATAATAGATTTACATAACCATGTACTAAAAATGTACACAGTTTCGATCTGCCCACAACGAAGAGTAAGTTCTAGGAATTTGACTATAATTGTTTATAATTTATACATAATTGAATATTTGGCATAAAATAAATGAGCGCAAAATAAAAATTTTAGATGAGAAATATTATGAAATCGAAAAATATTCTAAAATAATTTTTACAACATTCTTCATATAGCCTCCCGGGCTTAACTATTGACCAAACGTTATAAAATAATAATAGTAAATAAATGATAAGAATATAGAATCAACATTGAAAATTTTACCAGGTATATATATACGAAAGAAAAAAATACAGCCGAGAGGCATAATATACGTTCTGAAAAAAATAACTTGTCACACTACAAAATATAGTCATTCTACGAAATCGTAGAGACAATGAGGACAAAATATTTTATTATTATTATTTTATACCAGAAATACATAAATTAAAATAGTCCAAATCTTGCCTTAGTTAAGCCCCAATTTCATGAAAAGATCTTAGACAAAAAGAAGGATCTTATTAAAAAACGTAGGACTAACAAACATTATTGGATATAACTATAATGCAAATACGAAAAAATATATGATTGAATTGTGCGTCACCTAGTACTCTATACATATGTATGTTATATATTAGTTACTGTTACAAGTCATGTATAAAAGTGTTACAATAACTATCAGCTACTATATTACAAGATAATACTGACGTTCCTTTTCTATTACTGTTACGAGTAACTCTCAGAATGTTACGTACTTATTAGTATAACCAATGTACAAATCTTTGGTGAATACAGTAATTATATATTAATGTTACTGCTGCATATTTAAATATCCAGTCTTACCATAATACGGTTTACATTATTTAAATAATTTATTACAAATTAAAATACAACTAAGCTTTAATGTTATATTGTAAAATTGTTTAAATTCAAAACAATTTTTAGCAATCCAGACAAGCAACCAAGTAAAAAATATATTAAATCATAGAATGCATAACGGTAAGAAGTTCATTAAAGGTCTACTAAGCATAAGGTACATAATAATAATAACGATGTCCTGGCCGATTTTCACTACCGAGTTTGGCCACTCTCACTGAGATTAGCTTGCTAGATAGATATCATAATGCAGAAGTATGCTGTATGCGCGCCGATATAAATGCACTCTCTACTGCTTCCACCCTTACAACTGTTAACTACCCAATTTTGGGCTGGTATTGACTGACAGAAAAACCCAAGAACTATATTAGGGCGAACGCGAGACTCGAACCCAGGACCTCTGGATCTGCAGTCGTACATGCTAACAACTAAACCAACAACGCAACTACGGCTCTAATACAGTGAAATAGTAAGTATAAGTAGTAAGATCAGACAACTCAACCAAATATACTGAAAATCTGATGTATAACAACATTTCAGATTCACACTTCAACAAAAAGTAGTTGAATACTGTTTTTATAAAGTCGTTTTAATTTTGGCCTATTTAAAAGTTAAATTTACCAGAATGTGCCTGCATTTGCGCGATAAAATTGCATGTAAGTGAACGGTTACGGAGATAATCACGATAAGCTGACGAAGGTAGCGAATTTTTAGCGCGATATCTCGGGAAATACTAATTTTAGAAAAACTTAAATAAAAAAGATAGGAAATTTAAGAAAATATTTCTATAACTTTTTTAAGTAGGATAAGCCATTCTGGATATCTATACATATAATAAAACTGTAGAGGTCGAATGTCTGTACATAAAAAAATGGTAAAAACTGAGTCAAGGGGATGTAAAAAGAGAAATATATAACAAATCCACTTTTTTTTCAAATTTTTTGTTTCTCTGTCTGTTTGTCTGCTTGTACGGGCTAATGTCCGAAACTGTTGGACCGATTTAAATAAAATTTTGTATGATTTACCTTTTATCCCCGACCAACATCTTAGATATTTTTCATCCCGGAAAATTAAAGAGTTCCCGTGGGACAGTTAAAAAACTATAGTAACTTATACAGCTTAGTACACAAAAACTACTGATTGGATTTTAATGAAACTTTACAATAATATATTTCATACATCAGAATAACAAATAGGTTACTTTTTATCCCAGAAATGTACGGTTCCCGTGGGGTAGATTTGTTTTGTTTGTCTGCACGTCTGTATGCGAATCCGAGCGAAGCGAGGGTGAGCCGCTAGTATTGAATAAAACGTGTTTTTTGCGATAGTTGCGCCAGCGCCTCTGGAGCAACACTCAAACTTGGCTTTAGGTTTAGAATTTCCTAATCCCCTTCATCGCACGGCATTATCGCGGAAATCGCTTTATTTAAGTAGATTGATTCACCTATTGTCTGGATCTAGTATTTATAATGATTACAAGAAATAGTTTCAGCTATTATTTTTTGTCTTGTAATTTAGATAAAATAATTATGAACACAATATTTAGAATTTAAGGTATATGTTTGAAATAGCTCACCTAATCCTCAATTCGTTGTATTAAGGTTCAATCAACAACACTTGAGAAACGAAATGAAAAACGGTCAAACATGTATCATAAAAATTATATTATCTTGCATTTGATTTTTCACTTATTTGCTTGTCGAGATTTTTTATATAAAAAACATAAATACATATAAAGTAACAAATGCATATGTATAAAATTATTTTTAATCTGTTTATTGAAATAATATTCTGTTATATTATTCTAAGGCTCTTATATCAAATGTGTGTAGACTCTACATGAAGCTGGTCACTTCATTCTGGCACAATTACGTAAATACCGATAATAATTCAACCTTGATTGACGTCACAAAAGGCAAAGTAAAGTCATAAACGTGAACATATCTTACCAATACCAATGAAAAGTCAAAACTTTATACAATTAAGGATTGTAAAACTGTGCAGAAAAGTTAGACATTTTATCTCTAATCAAAAACCCCTCTATATACAAGGTAAATTACCGAATTGGCATCACGAGATATTTTCACGCGAAAAAACAATACGTACGTAGGGGCTGTTGACGCGCTTCTAATAATAATATATTACCTGGTGGCCGGCGGCGGCGTGTGCGGCGGCGGGCGCGGGCGCGGGCGGCGCGGGCGGCGCGGCCAGCGCGGGCAGCGCCAGCGCCGGCGCCGCCACCGGCGCCAGCGGCGGCGGCGCGCTGGGCGTGGGCTGCACCGCCAGGTACATCTTGCGCGGACCCAGCATGCCCTGCTTGCCGGTCGACTCTTGTGCTGGAATACCAAATATTGATCATTTTTACATCAATGTTTCTGTTACAAATTAATTAAGTAAAAAATACAGCAATCGTAAATAATAACTTTCGAATTGTTTCAAAGGTTTTTTGCATATGTTATAGTCAAAGTCCGATACACAGTCTCTTCGCGGAAGGACTGGTTTATCCTAGGTTTGGCCAAAGCCATCAGGCAATCCCCGAAATACATTTCAATTTCGCCCTTTGCCTGAAGTATTTTTAGTCAAACCCAGGAGCTCCTAACTTTTCAGTCAAACGTCGAAAGTAAGTTATTCTGTTTCGGTTTTGGCCTAGTCAATCCTAGAAGCGACTGCAAAACTCGGTCAAACGTTGATCTGAACATGTTTAAACAGGTTCATAATGTCTCTCGCGGTGTTCCGACCGATTGTTTTGTCATTTCATGTTCGTTCATTGAGCATGCGGGCGTGTAATTGTGTAAAATATACTTTATTGCACATCGTACAAAAGGCGGGCCTAATGCCACACGGCATTCTCTCAAAGCATCTCAAATATAAAAGTGAAAATCACGTAAGCTGACCAATCAGGTGTCAGAACTGGCAGAGTTAAGCGGTTCTTAAGACTTGAAAGCTGCTTAAATGATAAAATGCTTCCAAATATACGAAGATAAGACACTTCATACCTATATCGGAGTTTGACTCGTCAAACCCCGATTTAATAAAATTGTGTTTTGACGTTTGCCTGACCAAATTAGTCTCTCCCAGGTTTGACGAAAATTGTTTAGTCAAAGGCCGAAAATTTACATTTGTTTGGGCTTTGACTAAGTCATTCAGTTTGACCTGAGGATTGACCAGTCCAACCTAGGAGTGCCGGAGCTTCGGAGTTTGCCTATAACACATATATACCTTTTAAAAGTTGTTGCTTCACTTGATGTTGAACGAGTGCTAGCTGCTGTGGCGTTAGAGAGTATCCATGTAGGCCCTGCAGAACTATGCTCGGCCCGCTGCTAGTTTGCATTACCTAAAAAAGTATAAAATAATTTAGGCATAGTTCGATTTAATTTCGAGTCGATTATTGTAAATATAGAAGCATAACATAAAATCCTGAAATAAAATTCACCTGAGCAGTAACTGTTTTAATAACAGTACCCGGCGGCTGGCCGGCTAGGAGTCGCTTCTCCATAATCTGGTCTTCGGTGAGCGGCTGTTGTGCGAGAGCGGGCGCCAGGGCGGGCGCAAGGGCGGGCGCGGGCGCACGCAACACCGGCGCGGCCGCCACCGCCACGGGCGCGGCCGCGGGGCTCTGGCCGATGTGCGCCACGATCTGCGCCTGGTTGTTGCCCGTCGGCCGGATCAGCACCTGCTGCCCGTTGACCGTGGCGAGCTGTATCTTGCCGGCCGCTATCTGCTGCACGAGCGCGGGGTTGTTGACGACTATCTGCTGCGTGGCGGCGGGGCGCGGGCGCGGCGGCGCGGAGGCGCGCGGGGTGGCGGGCGCGACGGCGCGCGGCGCGGACGCGCGCAGCAGCTGCCCCGGCACCAACACGGTCTGCACGGGCCCGCGCGGCGGCGGCGCGCGCGCGCCCGCCTGCACCACCACCTGCGGCGCCGACACCACCACCTGCTGCGTCGCCTGCACCACCACCTGCTGCGCCGGCTGCACCACGATGTGTCGTCCTCCCGCCACCATGGCGGGAGGCGCCGGCTGACTTGTGATTCGAGGCGTTTGGTTTGATGCGGCATTGTCTGTGGTGCTCTTATTCTGCGCAATTTTATCATTCACATCGGGCGCGGGCGCGTCGGCGTCCACCTTGGGTACCGGCGAGGCCGCCACCAGCTGGCCCGCTATGCCCTGCTGCCCGGGCATGACCACGTGTAACTTGCCGTCAGGCATTTGTATCAGTTGCTGCCCCGCGAGCAGCCCGCGAACGGTTATTTTGCCGTCGGGGGTTCTTATTATTTGAACCTTTTGGGGTCCTTCTTTTTGAGGAGTTGCATTACATTTTGTAGCATCAGAAGACAAAACCGATTTAGTGGTATTCCCGACAGGCTGACTGATAACTCTCGTAGTGCCGTCAGCGCCTTTAGTCATAATAATTCTCCTGGTTCCGATTATAGTTTTTTGACCCGTAGGTGTGGTCGCATTCGTCGTTAATAATGAAGTCAAAGTGCTTTTACCGGAAACTTGATTCGGAGTCGTTTTCGATTTTTCTATGATACAAAAGACATTATTAATTATAATATTAAATCTATACACAAAAAAAAACAATGTGGTTGGTAATTTTATGTGGTTGGTAATTTTTATATTAACCTGACATCTCCAGGGCTCGTTTTTGTTGGTGAGCAGCGCGCTGCTCGCGGAGCTGCTGCTCCATCTTGTCCTTGAGGTCGGCGTTGGGCGGCGCGGCGGCGTTGCGCTGTGGCAGCTTGCCCGTGGACGTGCGCGTCACTGGCGTCACCCGCTCCGCGCGCTCCCCGTACTGCCGGACCTCCCACAGTTCCAATTTGTCTTCGTCGACCCACTCTTCCGACACCTAAAATTTAAAATTCAATTAACATTCACGCAGCTACTACATATTCAAATAAATAATATCAGTATTCATTGCAATTTCACCTGAGGTTCGGTATTTTGGGGAGATTCAGCACGTTTTCTTTTCCGTAATCCGCTCCTAATAGACGTCACTTCCCGTACAGTTTTGGGTAACTCTAAGGGTATAACAACTTTCCTGCGAAGATATTGAGTGCGCTCAGAGAATTGTCCAATGTGGCGATGTTTCAACAGTTCGAGTGACACGATTTCTGTGTCAGTAGTGAGCTGGTGTTTGCCATCGGCGGTGGCGGGCTTGGCGGCCATGTCGTCCCAGCGCAGGCAGGCCCACAGCACGCGCAGCTGCAGCGCGGCGCTGGCCAGCCACTGCAGGTTGACGGTGCGGTACAGCCAGCAGGTCTTGAACAGCGGCCGCGCGCACGGGTAGGGCCACACCAGCTGGTTGGGCTTACAGCTGTGGCTGAACCCCGACACAGTGCTGTGTCCCGCTTGCCTGCACAATTTCTTCAATTCATGGTGAGGTAGAACCATTATTGTTTTAGCTTTGCTTTTCGTATGAAATGACGAGCAGAGAGGATACTTGACGGGAGTTCTTTTCTTCTTCTTTTCTACTGCAGCAGTTTGTACTCTCTTTAAGTAAACTTTGCCACTGGGATTCTCTGTGGAATAAATCCTTGCTATATCATCAACTTTTTCCTCCTTTATTTTGTCTTCTTTTTTTATACTCCTTGTTAATCCAAATCGTCTATTAATAACAGCGCGATATTTTGGTTTATGTATTCCTTTTTCTGTTTTCAATGAACATTCGTATGAGGGATCGTGTCCCTTTTCAGTGCTCATGTTTAAATTAGATTTGGTAGATTTGCCTCGAGTTATTTTTAACTTAGGTATAGGCGGTCGATCCTTGTTATCTTCTGATGTAGCATTTTGATCATGCTCTGTCAGCTCTTTGAGAGGCCCTATCTCAACTTCATTTTCTTCATTACTATTACTTGTTATGTCAATATCCATTTCATTTCCAACAGCAGGAACAGCAGATTCTTCGAGTGTACTTTCAGACTTAATAAGACACATTGAATTGTTATTATCACTGCCAAATTTTTCAAGTTTGCAAGTAACATCACTATCTCCACTAGACTTTCTTTTAACAAAACAATCAGAACTTTTGACATCACATTCTTGTGCACATGCCACTGCCGAAAGTAAGTCGGAAAGTATATTTTCATTAGAATTAGAAGTTTTTCCTAGCAAATATTGTTCCAATATGGAGACTTTATTATTTTCTTTACAATTTGCAAGCAAAAAAGGATTATAATTATTAGTACCATCTTTTATTAAACCTAATAACTGATTTAATAACTGTCCTTTTTCAATACACATAGGAGAATAGCAGTCAACTTTCAAGCCAGATACAACTGCAGATGAGTCTGACTTCTTGTTACATTTCTCTGAATAACATTTATAATGTTTAGTCAAATTCGCTAGGTTCAGGTATTTTTCTTTTAAAGCCTCGATGCTTTTAGAGGGTAAACTTAGATTTTTACTGCTATCGTCACTGTTTGTTACAACTGCTGCAGTCAGTTCTGCATCTGGTTCTTCATTTTCAATGTCAACGTTCTTATCTTCCTCACTTTTCACATCTTCTTTTTTTATATTATTTAAAATGTTGCCTAACTTTTTCTCTTCCATAAACTTTAAATATGTACGACGTGCTAAAAAATCATCTAATTTCGATTTTCTCGCAATTTTAGGGTAATACCTCCTTGTTGAAGAACTCAAAGCTTTTTCAACATCTATTTCTTCAAAATCTTCAGTTTCTTTTTCCATTTTCATATGTCTCATAGACGCTGGCACTGTAAAAAAACACAGAACAAAATTTGGGAGTTATTATATTATGTTTATACATGTAATATATATTAAATATAGGAAACCAGACAAAAATACCACTTATACATACATTTATCCATGACATCTTTGTCAGTGGATTCATTGGAAGTTAAATATTCATAAGTTTTTGGTTCCACTGCTAGTACTTTTATTATACTTCCTTCCCTGACTCTGACTGCAATTTTTGCTGGACCATGACATAAGCCCAGTTTTGGATTGCTATTATGTTTTTTGTATTTCCTTGTTGCAGAGTTCCATAACCATCCCCACTGTCCATGAATTCTATATTCTTCTCCTTTTTGTTTCCATACCTGTAAATAGAATAGATCCGTATACATCTACATGTAAATGGAGGATAGACAAAGCAAAATTTGTATAGGTAAGAATATTTGAGTGTCAAATTAATAAAAATAGCTTGGTTAAAGTATGCTACTAGTGAGTAGTAGTTAATTCACACAATAAAGGAGTACCATGATAAAATAAGAATTTACCTGATGTCGGAGGCCTAATGAATATTTAACAAAATTGCAAGCAGTTCTATTTCTTTCCTCTTCTTCATCCCTCTCTTTTTTCTCTCGCTTATCAAGTTTTTTGCGTTCTTCTCTTTCAGCAGCAGTTGTGCGTATGAGACGCACATGACCTAGTTGTTCATGCCAAGCTGGCACCCATACGGCATTTTTTATACAAGCCTATTAAGAAAATAAAAAGTATACATTAGTAAATTTTTATTTACATATATTAAAATTAATATATTCACATCAAAACAGAACCTACAAATAAATACAAATACTGATAAAATTGTTTTTTTTTTCCATATTTGATGAAAATTAAATGAAAAACATTTATAGACATGAAGAAAGTATAATATATGATGGTTCATTTTATCATAAAGTTTTAATATTCGTATTATTATAACTACCTGCAAAACACAGAGAGCTCTGGCGAAGTCTCTAGGAGCTTGGCAAAGTTGAACTGCCTGAACCCATGGTTTCCGTAATAATGTCCAATTTGGATGCATAAATTGTAATACTATATTAGATTCTAGCTGGAGTAATGTCTGTCTAAGGGTTGCCACAAGTAAGGGTTTTGTTGCTGTAAATAAAACAGATTGAATAAAATCTTAAAAAATAAATGTAGAGCAGTAGATAATGTTATAATAAAAGTTACCATTTAATAAACCAATCCATTTAAATTCTTGTCCTGAAGAAAGAGAAAATTTATGGGAAATGTAACGTTTTTTGTCCCTCTCCTCATTTCTCTGTGGTTTATTTAATGCCAGAGGGTTAGTAGTATATTGGTTAATGTAACTTTTGAATGCATTCTCATTACCCAACTTAAAAAGATATGTGCCATTTGAGATTTGATTAGATTTCAGCCGTGTCACCCGTTCTGTAACTAAAAATATGTTATTGCATTTTTTTTTACACTAAAACAAAAGATGACTTCAAATTTTATTACTAAAGACAAGATTATATTTCAAAAATATGGGCTGACTACAATTTTAGTTTAGTAGTAAAATAGGTAAAATTATTAACAAAAGAAAAAAAACTGCTTAAAATTGACCAGTTCTCTTGATCAATATGGATAGTCCCATATTAGTTATTCATCATCACAACATAGAACAGCAGGAATTTAACTAGTGCTTGGTAGTATAATTCAGAAAATGAATAGATTTTTAAAAAGGAAAAGGAATAACAAAATCCATACTAATATTATAAATGTGGAAGTGTGTTTGTTTGTTTGTCTTTCTTGATTGGCGTGATTTTTTTTGCTAATTTTTACTGCAAGATATTATCTCATTCCCATGGAAAAAATATATTATAATACGACACACAAAAACTTATCTGTACCTATGCATATATAATATACAGTCTATCTATTCTATACTAAGCGCTTAAACCTACCTAAGGATATACTCAAACAAGAGAGGGCGAGTCACTAGTATTAAATAAAACTATTGATAAAAACTTTTAAAAAAAAAATAAAAACCGACTTCCAGGCACTTAAAAGTAAAAAATAACTAAACGGGGGTTTTCATTTAGAATAGATACTTAATCAGATTTTTTCGAAGTTGGTGTGCTTTGATTTGTATTGGCTGGCACCGACTTCGAAAAAATCTGATTAAACCTTACAATTTTACTAAATATTTTGACGTTTTTCACAATTTTTACACATGTACAAGTTTTTGCTTAATAATTTATAAATCTTCTAGACATAAAAAAATTACCATCGTCATTTTTCTTTTGTACATGTACTTTTCCCTTAGACATACAATTGTTTTTAATTCTCTTAGAATCCTCATTGTCAACATCATCATCATTTTCATCTCTTACAATATCATCACTGGTAATAGTGACTTCATTAACAATATCAGTGTCATTCACTAAAGACAAATCTGAATCATGCTTTTCATCTAATTTAATTTCATTTTTTGGATCCAAATGTCTTTGCTCTTTCTGCTTCTTAATATTAGCAATTTCAACTTCTAAATAAGATTTTCGATTTCCTTTAGCCTGTTCTGTTAAATTTTCTGTTACATCCATTTGCCTTAAGATTTCTTGTTTCATTTCTAACAATTCTCTTACTAAAGGGGCTTCCATTTCGTTTGCATCTAAACCTTCCAGGAGCTTTTGGAATTGATGAGATGTTGTATAATACCACACATCACCATTTTCAGCCTCTCTACAAAATAAATAAGTTTAAACAATATTTGTAAGCATTTAGAAATATGTTATTTAATATTTTTTATTTTGTTAAAAATAAACAAATTATTAACTACGTACACGAATATTCTTCTAGCAATAAACCAGTATTTTCTTCCATGTCTGTCAAAACCTAAATGTTCATGGCGACACAATAGTCCTTGTTTCTCAGCATCAGGCAAGCAATCAGTTACGCCTGTTAATTTATGTTGTTTGCACAGAGCACACTGCCAGTCTTCTGATGGTACATTGACTAGTGGAGGATCAACACATTCCAGATGAAAAACTGCTGGACATGTTTCACAGCACAATAGATCACCCAAGCGATGACAAACTCGACAGTGATCATCATACTGTATAGGAGCTGAAAGAAAATGTTTTCTGTATTGTAACTTATGGTACCATAAATAAATTGTTAAAATTATCCTTTATTTATTTCTTATTTTACTCTTATTATTACTTATTAAACATATTACAAAGTTAGTTTCATAAATTATTTTAATTTTATAATGTATCAATACTATAATATTCAAAAATTTAATTTAAGTATTATTATTTTATTCAAATTTGATTGCTGGGAAAAAGAAGATATGGAGCCTGATATATTTGTTACATTTAAATTGTAGGGATTAAGAAACAAACTTTTGTCTTATGTTAAACAGTTTTTTACAAGTTTATTTATTTATTACTCATAAACCCTTTATTGTACACTCAAAAAAGAAACAAGATAATATACAAAATATACGAGAAAGTACAAGAGGTGGCCTTATCACTAAAAGAGTGATTTCTTTCAGGCAAACCTTAAGGTGTACCTTTAATTCTATTTCCATTAATTATAACTTGTAATGATTTTGTGTATATATTCAACATTGTCATTAAAATGTTCATTCAGCTAAATTAATCATAAATTCACTCATTGGCAGACACCATGAACCTTTAACTAGTAGGTTTAGAAGCGTTCAATTTTGCACAATACTTCATCCCATCGCATTAATATTATTTAATATTATAAAAGCAAAGTTTCGATAGATGGATGTTTGTTACTCAATCACACCAGAATGGCTGAACAGATCTGGATGTGGCACAGAGATAGGTTATAGTCTGGAATAGCACAAAGGATACTTTTTTTCTGGTGAAAATATATGGTTCCCATGGGATAGATTCATTTTTGTTTTTCAGTTTTTCATCCATACTAAGCATAAAAACTCTTGTTGTACAATAAACATGGACAGCAAAGGATTTTCAAAAATTTAATTAATTGAATGAACATTCAAAACCAAAGAGATTAAAAGTTCAAAATCCTCTGAAGTAGTTAAAGAATAATGTTTATTTGGACATTCCAAGTTTTTAAATTTACTAGTTGGTGAATAATCACTAGAAACTTGGGACTTGAAACTAGAGATAACTAACTCTATTTATAAATTCAAGTTAAAAAATTTTTTGAAGAGTATCTCATTAGTAAATACAAAATTTTTGACTAATAAATAATGTTTTGCCTGTATTATAGGTTGTCAGTTTAATTATTTATTGATTCAGTTAAAGGGAACATATAAAGTATGGTAACAGAATAAGTATAATAATATTTACCTTCACTTATAAGATCATCTCGGACTGGATTTGTAATTAAAAATTGATTACATAAAAATTGTAGTACAGCTAAACGATCTTCAACAGTTGTAAAAGGATATTCACATGAATTTAAGATCCTAGCTATATTCTGATCAAATGATTTATCACTTTCTACATAAATTCTTAAAACTTCTGGCCAAGTCATAATGTCTAATAAAAATAAGGTAATATTTACACTATCTTTATGATCTAATGGCCCAAAGTGAGTCTGTTGTGCATCCTCTTCTCGTAACAAAGCTTTAAGCAACATTATATGTACCTCTATGAGTAAATTACTCTGATCTTCACAGCTCACAGCTGCACACAAATCCTCTAATCTAAAAGGTGATAATCTTACCAAATGTCTAAAGTGCCGTAGTACCTCATATATTCCTACTATTTGTAAAACTAAATGGTGAGATATTATTAAATCATCTGAAGAGGGTGGAAGTATTAGTGGTGGGATTTGACGTTCCTGTTGCAACCAAAGAGGATCTGGACTGGGTGGCCTTAGAAGATTATTACTTGTTTTTCGTGGAGTTCCACCAACAGAACTGAAACTACTAATAGAAAAATCACTGTCACTCGCTGCACCGTCACGAATAGTACCTTCGGAACTCTCACTGGCGCGATCTTCTTCTGGTTCAGATTTGTCACTGTATTCATCTCCAAAATCGGATCCATAGTGATATTCCGATTCATGATAATCGGCAGCATGAGGGTTATACCCTCTTCGGGAATAAGCATTTGACAATCCTCCTCTTTTACTTTTATGTGATTTTCCACCTCTCTGCTTCCTTGTACTTCGCCTGCTAATATCACTTCCTTGTGGCGATGATGCTCTAGACGCCGACGGAGTACTTGCTAGAGAACCAGATACCACATTTTGAGCTTGCAAATATTTTGGTTTTTTCAATAAATGATATTGAAATTTTCTATTCTTTTCAAAACTTCCCGATTTCGGGGGCCTCCCGCGTTTTTTCGCCCCCCTTCCCGTCATTATTATAAACAACTGTCAATTTTGTACAATTTCGCACGTGTATTGAAAACACATTATTGTTTACAAAAACAAAACGATGTATATAAGTGTATTTAGGTTCACCCTAAATCTAAGGCATTCATGGTCCAAGCCTTTTGAGACGCTTCAAAGAAAGAGAATGACACAGTCAAGAAACGCAATATTTTTCACTATTTCGTTAATAAAAAAGTATTGTACATTATTTAACACTACACAGTTCTGGATTATTATCTAAGAAACAAGGCACCAAAACGTAATGACGCGAAATGTGAATAGGTGCATGCAATTCTGAAACGCTTAATGCTTGCTTCTCATTGGTTGATTATTAGTCCGCCATGTCGTTTTTCTAACTTGAGGGTTATTGAATTTTACACCAATCGACCATCTTTCAAAAATCAAACATAGTATATAGACAAGATACTAATATTATAAAAGAACTATATTTTATAACGTCTAAATTGCAACATCCATTGTCTTTTACAAGATAATACTACATAACAGTTGCGCACAACACTTTATCACATCGCAATAAGTCAGTCTAGGTAGATGGCCGCCATTTTTTTATTTCATTTCAATATTGAGTCAATTTATTACTTTTATTTATTTTACGTGTAAATTGTGAGTTATTAGGCACAGTAAAAAACATATTTATAAAATACATTAATTTTGATAAATCATAAGCTCATGATAACAAACCAAAATTTCGAACAAGTTTCACTTAAATATAAGCGCTTAGATTTAAAAAT
Organism: Argynnis bischoffii washingtonia; assembly: GCA_033884665.1. NCBI lineage: Eukaryota > Metazoa > Arthropoda > Insecta > Lepidoptera > Nymphalidae > Argynnis > Argynnis bischoffii. The sequence goes on along the minus strand of CM066616.1, from coordinate 9,206,031 downwards.
CTTTAAATGTACTCGGTATCATGGATGACAAATAAAACTCGGTATCATCAAAATATGGAGCAAAATTTGAAAATCGAAAGTATGTACTATGTATACTTTAAAGGATACATACATTTTAATGAAATTGTAATACATAAATAGACCTATTAGAGTTCTAATAGGTTCTAATATAGTTGAAATTAATAATTAAAATAACTCATCAACGGATGAGTTAGTATTTAATTTGTTAATTTCAACGTTATTGGAAGATATAAGATTGTTTGATGGCTGTTTTTTGAGCTAACGATAGCAGTATTTACTAATAATATGTAAGCAGTAACAAAATTAGTTAGTTTATTTTCTGTGAACTATACTTTTTAATGCCTTTATGGTTCGTAAATTAGTCCTACAACTATAAGGGAATCTGCCTAATGCAGTAAGTAGATTTTTATATTATCAAATTAAAAGCAAGACTTTTAAATACATATAAAACTGATATTTCAATTATGAGTAAGAGTAACTTCAAAAATCGCAGAACAAACCACAATAAAATCAGTATTTGATCACATGTGTGTTTATAAAATATAGGCTTCATTATTTCAAAAATCGAAAACGAAAATTTGTTATAAAGTTAACCGGAAAATTAATGTTTTTATTTTTATTTATTACTTCAATGAAACCAATCAATGAAATCATTTGTTGGGATATATATTTTTTTTATTAAAATCTTTTTATATTTTTCTCTTATAATTTTCAGGGATGATTTCCAGTATAAAAACTATCCTATGTCCTTCCCAGAGTTTCAAACTATCTCCATATCAAATATCATCTAAATTGGTTCAGCCGATTAAGCGTGAAAACGTAACAGACAAGCAGACAGAGTTACTTTCGCATTTATAATATCAAGTATAAGATTATTGTATAATTTAAAAAAAACATATATTTGTATTTACTGTATGAAAACTATCACGAATTACTATCACAAATGTTAAGAAGGACGTAAAGTAATTTTTGTTAGAGAAATCAGCACAGACTTTGACTTTCGTTCTCCCATATTAGTCGAGTCCCATCTTTATACTTTGAGATCGAGTTGATGTTCGTGTTCAATGCTAGGTTTATTAATAATCTATGTTCTAGAGAATTTTCATCTGTACCCTGTGTGTGGCGTAGTGTTGCCGAAATATCGATAGTTTCACTATCGATAGTTTTCAGCTAAAACAGCCATACTATCGATAGCTATATCGATAGTATCGATACTATCGATAATATCGATACTATCGATAATATCGATAGTATCGATAGCTCAAAATGTAACAATACTATCAAATTTGTTGCTATCAAACGAGGGCAATGATATCGATACTATCGATAGTATTGCTGCTAATGAATTATAAATTATTAATAGTATCGATAGTATCGATACTATCAAACTTCTGAAAAACGATCGATACTATCGATACTGTTGAGTTTTAGACCATCGATAGTTGCTAATTTTCGATAGTATTAGGTAAGTTTTACCCTAATTGACTTTTATAAATGTTGTCAATTTCATAAACATAAAATGTAACCTTGTACATTAAAGTTTAAACCGAATAAAATTAAAAAACCACATTTAAAATATTTGCTATGCAAGATGTATGCTGTGACTATTATTAACTATCTGACCTGCGAACTGTGTACAATACTATCGAAAAATGAGCTACTTTCGATAGCTGAAATTATCGATAGTATCGATACCATCGATAGTATCTATAGTTTATGATTTGTGAGCACTAATACTATCGATGGTATTGTAGTCTAAATAGTATTGTCACATTTCAATCTATCGATAGTATCGGTACAATCGATTGTATCGATAATATCGATAGAACTACCGATATTCTGACTATCGGTCACTATCGATTAATTATCGATATGCTATCGATAGTCGACTATCGATCGGCAACACTACCGATGTCTCCTCAATCTGTACCCACTGCTCTGGACAAATGTCAAAAGAAAATGTGGTAGCCAAGGGTATGTGTAAAGTGAATTTGTAAAATATTTCTTTAAAGTTTGTGTTAGAGAAATATAACTGCTCTAAATTATATTTTTTGCAAAAATAAATAAGCCATGTATCACATGAAAAACATCATATCTTTTGAAGAAGAAATAGTATTGCCAAAGTGCATGTATCGTTTAAAAAATCCCATCGATATTAACGAAAAGGATTCAGAAATCAATATAAGTGATCAGGTTACCACATTTCTTAAGGTTTATTTTTGAATTGTATATATATTTTTTATATTAATATTTAATTTTATGAAAAGTTTATGAATTGTGAAATAACTTGTTTAAACGGTAAAATACACAGGCTAAGCTTTCGGAAACTCATAACCTTTATTCGTTCGACTATATAATAAAAATGTAAATGATGGGTAAACGTTTGTATAGTGTATACCGCAAATCACCCAATGCTTTGAAACACTGACGTGTTACATGAAGATTTTTATCTGCTATATACCTCTGGGTAGTGCTGGAATGCCTCAATTTCCACACCTTTCAACCTATCTTCATTTAAATTTGTACAAATGAGTATTTAATTAGAATAATATATTTCGCGTTATACTCTTACGAAGCTATGCAATGGCTGCCTTATAAAATAGAAATAAGAATCCTCACAGATAAGTGAATTTAAAAGTTTAATAATTTAACATAATCATTACATATAATCTGATGTATATTTGCACAAAAAAACTAAAACGACTAAACCTATTGAGTCCTGCGTAGGTTTCCTTTATGTATGTTTTAGTGGCCACATTATTTATAAAAAATAAAAAATATTTGCGGGATAGCAAAAAAATTACCAATTATGATAAGGGGAATGCCATGTTCTCATAATATATTTGATGTTTTACAGGTATCATATATAATTATTCATTAGTCATGATTTAAATAATTCTTATTGTTATTCTGTTTCAGAAAATGCCCAATAATCAGCTTTTTGATTTAGAAAATAGACAAGATAAGCTATTACAGAAATTAGATGTCCTTTATGACAGAATTAAAAAGATAAGTTTACTCTGTTTGCTAAATGATCAATTAACCAAACATGAAATAAGACAACAAAATGTAGTGGATACTGTAAGTAATATAATATAAAAGATATTATAAAATTGTGTATTATCCCTGTTGGAAAACTCCAATAGGATCCGATCAAAAGCAACAAAAGCCACATAGAAACTAATAAATATTTATTAGCTTCTATGTGGCTTTTGTTGCTTTTGATGGGATCCTATTGGAGTTTTCAAACAGGGATGAAAAAATTTGTGAGGAATAAGATTATCAATACTTTTTGTATCATTATTATTCATTATTATTACTAATTACTAATTTTGTTAAAATTTATTCCTTTGCAAGTAAAGATCAAGACCAAATGTTATGTATAAATAATTTCTTTTAAGGTAGACTTTCGAAACGAGCGTCAGTAGCGTCAGTGACGTCGCGACAGGGTAGCAGATTAATGCACTATGTAAATGTAGGGAACGACATTCAAGCGCAGCGTCACTGACGCGTCGTCACTCGTCAGTGTCGCAGGGACTGTGACATTAGACGCTAGCGATACTGTCGCACTCATATTCATAGTGTCGCCGCCGCCCACGTGTATTTTGAGATTATTTTCAATAAAATTTCATAAATTGGCATCTGTTGAGGCGTTTACTGAAGAAGATTATTAAATATTAATTACACTGGTGTCTCGGCATCCACTGCTTTATAATTTATTTTTTATATTGTTTTATAATTAATAACGTTGTAGAAACCTTCATTGTTTCGACTTTTTGATGAAAATTGGACGAGTGGAGGCCCTTTCTACACTGAGATAGTATCGAATTAAAAGGTCATGATCTTCTTCCCCTTTGTAAAATCAATTTAAGTAAATCCATATTAAATAACTTTTATAAGAGTTATCGAGATGTGGTAGGCGCGGCAAAGGCAATGAACATGAGTCGTGGCCGTCCAAAGTCACCAAGGCGTCACTGACACCAGTCAACTTACGCGGCGTCGGTAACGCTATAAACGCCGCGTTATTCACGCTTGTTTTGAAAGTCTATTAAAAGTTAAAATTGTATTTATTTTATTTTTCTTACAAAAAAATTTAAAATATAACATCACTTCGATTGTATTATTATGTATAAGATATACCAAGAATACAATTTTAAGTATCATAAGAATCTATTGTAATATTTCTTTTCCAATTAATATTGTGTTATTACAGAAAGAACAAGAAGAAATAGTTATTATTTTAAATTCTGAGAACCTGCCATGGTTTTTGAACATATTTTTAAAAAACCTTCAGACTCTTAATGTCACATGGCATATACATTCTTCTGTTTCTTATGCACAAGTAAACAAAATAAAGGCATTTTTTAAAAGATTCCATAACTTATACCAGTTACAAGCAGAATCAAAAATCAACTTAAGGTTGATATTCAAATGTGGTAAGTAATGAAAGATATATCACATACAATGTCCTACTTATAATACAGTAACTACCTACTACTACTAGTCCTACTTATAATACTTATAATACAGTGTACTAGTTGTAACCTTAAATTTTTATTATTAAATCTTATTATTTTCAGGTTCAGCTACACCAGAACTAAAAATTTCATCCTTAGATGTACCTATTCTTGGCAATGTAAATATAATAAGATATTTGTGTCTTACATATAATGATATCGTCCCTTATGATTACCAAAATTATGAATTAGATGGATTTCTTGATATCTGTCATCAACTTGAAACTGCTGCAGACAAAAAGAAGGAAATCTATATTAACACTGTATTTATGAATAACAATAGCTCTAAGAGCTGGATTAATAATAATAAGTTTTCTATAGCCGACTTAGCAATTTTCAATGCTATAAAACAGATGCAAACTGGAACTAAGAATGTACCTAAAAAGTGGCTTGATGATTGTGAAAAAATCATTTTATAAATCCTTTATAATTATACTCTCATCATCAGTTTTCAGTGTATACAAAGATAGATTGGGGCAATGTACTAAATGTAACTGACTGTACCAATATCGTAATCACCCTCTTACGAATATAATATAATTACCATTTTTGTGCTCCATCTTTATGAAACTGGTTCCACTGCCCTAATTACAAATGGACTTAGCTTATTATATGAATTGTAATTATTATACTAACAAAAACTCTACTTATAATAATAAAGCAATTTTAAGCTCAATAGATGCAATTATTTTCAAATATTGGGATTTTTAAAATGCAATTAAGTAATGAAAAAAAATGTTTACAAAAATAAAAACATGACTGCGTAAAAAGTAGTGACAAAATGATTACCACTTAGTGATTACGATTATTGCGCTTAGTAATCGACGAATACTATTGTTTTTTAATAAAATATACTATTATCGTTATAAGAGCATAATATTAAATAAATTAGAAATTTTTTGCTGAGGAATTAATAATCAACATTAAGGATTTTTAAATTTTTGACATTAACATTTTAATCTTGTCGGGCGTCAGTCTGTTCCTTTTTAGGGTTCCGTACCTCAAAAGGTAAAAAAGGACCCTTATAAGATCACTTTCTTGTCTGTCTGTCCGTGTGTCACCACCGATTTTCTCAGGAACATGTGGACCTAGCAAGTTGAAATTTATGCCAGATAGTGAGGTCTTTAGTCCCTATTAGGTGTATAAAAATCAAGGTCCTGAGTCAACACGATATGGCTAAATTTAGATTTTCGCGAAAACTTGTAAGTACCAAAATTTACCTTAATTTTCAACTTTTTTATTTTTCGGAATTTTCGCTTTACTTGTGCTGTAAGACTTTGCTTTTAACAAAAATTGATAATTTTAAGTCAAACGAAAGTACCCTATAGGTTTTGTTATATATGGTAGTTCCCGTTGATCTAGAATCACGAAAATTGCCAAAAAACAAGGTACAAATCACAAATAAAGAAAAATTCCAAAAAATATAAAAGTTGAATATTAAAAGTTCCGTACAAATTTTTTTGCTACTTTTTGAATTATTCTCACATTTTTATTGCTTCTTTCCAATATAAAACACGCATCGAAAAAAATGTATATTATGCGCATTTAAAAACTAAAAACTATGTTACATTAACAATAGGAATAAATTTCTTTGAAAATATAAGTCATAAATAATCGCTATAATAATCGACAGTCACGATAAATCGTGAAATATCGATAATCGTCGATTAGGATTAATTTTAATCGTAGCATCACTAGTAAAAATCGAATTAAAAAGATGAAAATAAGTTAACGAAGAGACATACAATATCTACATGTTTTATATGGCTGCGTCTCTGTAGGTCTGTGTAGGTAGGTGCAGTCGGAGCTGCATAATTCTATGTTCTTTCTTCAACTCGTTTTCATCTCTTTAGTTCGCTTTTTAGGCAGTCGGGTTTTTTATTTTTGTAAATTTATTTGTTTTATTTGTTTTTTTTTTCTATACCTATTATATTTAGTATTTCTCATTCCAAATTACATTTAAATTTTAAACATATAAGTTGTATATATTTTTGAAAGCCATGTATACTCTATAGGTTATGAGAAAAAATTTTTTTGAAGATATAATATGGCACCAAAAATTGGCCACTATAATTTTTATAATTTTGATATATCCAGTGTCACTCTCACAAGACGAATCTAACACCTCTCAAGCTAATATCCATCAAGCCGTTTAGGCTACAGAGCGTACCAAAGAAATAAACATACACACACTCGGAAAACATAACCCACCTTTTGGCGCATTCGGGTAAGTGTGGGAACCCAGTGCGATTTAGTTAGTCTGCTAAATTTACGGAACCATAAAAAAGGGACAACATGTTACATTTAAAAGGAATTTAGAACACCTATAAATTACTACTGTAGCAACCCTGCTCTTAGGGTCTCGCCCCCGCCAAAAACCGGCTTTGATATTGTTAGTTGTAATCAAAGAAAAATCAAGTCCACCAAATTACCAAACAATAAACTAAAACAAACAACTAAACACACATAATCATTTATTACATTAAATTACGCAAAAGTCCCTCAGAAGTGAGGACCTATAGAGGACATTTTCAGTGCTGGGTATTTCTCAGAGTTTGCGTTCTTCGTCTGATTTATCTGGCCAAAAATTATTTTCACTTTTGGCTCTATTCAACATACTCGTATGATCAAAGACATGCCAAAGAACATATTATATTTGAATTACGCACTCATTTTAATTAAATAATTTTTGAGATATTTGACTTCAATTTTTTAGGGCCCATATGAATCAAAATTCGTGACAGATGGATCAGAAACAGGAAAAAAACCGAGTCTGTATTAATATTACTCATTTTATGTATTTAGAGGGTAAAGACATAACCGAAAATACTCTCGTCATACTGCTCGTATCGCTCGCAATGTTATTTAAGTAATTTAAAGCAACGTATCAAGTTTTACGAGCGAATTCAGTCGAACGTTTGGCTCCGCATATTTAGCAGAAGGTATCGCTAATCAAATCTTCATGCTGATAGGATTTGGCAAAAGTTTTACGACCGGCCGCCTGCCTGAAATCATCTACCTGGGAATGCTATTGTTTATTGCGGAAAGAATCCAAGGTGCGATGACCAGCACACCTAATTGAGATTTCAGTAATTCTATTAAATTATCTAATGCCAGTAATAATTTCACCACTTTCATTAGCACATTCAATTATTTGAAGTTCAGCTTGACTTAATATTGGAGAGTTCTTACGTCTTGTAATATGCATATTCCTTTTTTTTCTATTAAAACATTTTTTGTAGTATTATTCAAAGTTTTCATGTAATTTTCTGATATATTTTGAAATAAATTTTGAACACAAATCATATCTCCTTATAATCTTGTTTTATATATCTTAGTTTAAGTATCTATAATCTTACACAATTTTAAAATCACAGCAGTATTTAAGTTACTCTTGATCTCAGTCTTCACAGTAAAAATAATAGAATTAACAATGCTACTGGCTATGCTACATTGAAGATATTGGAGAACAAACTCCGAGAAGCTTTGGTGAATAGTCCTTTCTTATTTTCTCTATCCTTATACATTCTGGGACTCTCTTCTTTTCTTTTTTCTCATCATTGGTTAGTTTGGCTCGTGGCTTTTGTGTACTGCAATATAAAAACAATAAATTAATACGAGTAGTGTACTTTATGACAGATTATTGGTACTTTTCATGTTTGCGATTATCAGTGTGGAATCATTCGGGAAAAGGACACGGTAAGGGTGCTCTCGATAGCGCCGGAGAAGTCCTAAAGCGAAATGCAGACCAAATAGTCACCAGAAAAAATGACATTCCAAAACTTAAAACCCTTGTTAAGCAACTGAAAGACGATTGTTCAGATGTTATATTAGAAGTGTCGTTATGCTTGGAACTTGATCTTAATGATGATTGTGTGATAAATAACTTAAACAAAATGTACCATTTTTTGATTCATACGGGTTTTTGACCACATGAATCAGACACAGATAAATTAGAATTTTGCCTAAAATCTTCGATTACCGGTGACACATATTATAAAATATTCGCATTTAACCACGAATATCTGTAACGCAAACGTATTTCTTGGAGCATAGATTCAAGTTTTAAAACTCTGTAATAAAATTTGTAAACCAGACATATTAATCAGAAACCCACCTGAATCAAGAACATATGAATCAAATACTTACTTTTATGTCTCCGGATCGACGCTGAATTGGTCACACTTCCAGCTTCGGGCCCTTTTGTCGCATAATTGACTACTCCCAGCACGGGTTGTGATGGTCTCATTTTTTGTATTTCGCCGAGTATGGTCGAGTGAAGCGCGGGGCACATTAATCAGAATTTTATGCCGGACACCTTTTATTTGTTTATTTATAATAAGTAAACTAACGTAAATATAACTAAAATATTTTTTTTTGTTAAAAGATAGGTAACTAATCTTTTTTCAACATGATTATAATTTATATTGTTTTTTCAATAAGACAACGCGTTATTTATAATTTTGTTCAGAAAAATGGGGAATGGACACGTCATATGAATCAGAAGAACGAGTTTCAAACGATTTTTTTATATATTTAGAATGCAATTATTATACAAACGGAATTGGTCCAAGTTAGGTAATAGTCTAAAGTGCGCTAAAAAAATATTTCAGACCGTTTTGTTGGCTAGTTACAGAGATAAACCTCCAGAAATCGAAAATTTAATGCATTGGCACGTGGCGGAAATCAGAACTAACACCGCCATCTTGTAATCGGACACCGAAAAGGCTACATTTTACAAAATTATTTCTTATAAAGTGGGGCGAGAAAGGGCTAAGAGGCTAAAAAAGAAACACTTTTGTTTGAAATTTGACTGCATTATAATACATACTATGAAAAATATCACCTAATTTAAACTGTTGTAAACCAATCGTGATTGCATTTAAATTTACTTGGTTTATACTGACATGGCAATTGTATTGGCCATGGATGACAAATAAAATAGATGAATTAGCTCCATACTAGTCTTTGGTGGATCTATCTATCCCTTTCTGTTGTTTGATTATTAACATGCTATCTCTATTTTGGCGACAAGGGACAACAACATATTTCTATCGCCGTAACATACATACGTATATGGTATTGGCATAGTGTATGCGTTTAGGGTATTCACCGCTAAAGCTAGGGTTACCACAATGAAAACAAAAAAAATGCTTATGTTCACTGGCAAATGTTATGCTACAAGGCGCACAATATCTTTTATTAATTCAATAAGTATGGAAAGAAAGGTTTTTGTGTGATGTTTGAAAAGAGATCTAGCCCCAAAAGGGCTAAGGTGGCTGGCACTGTGATTGTCGTATGGCTGGGATCACCAAACTTGCCCCCCCCCCCCCCCCCCCCAGGATATTTTTTATTTCAAATTTTTGTATTTTTATTTTCACATATCGTTTGTTCGTCGTTTGTTCTTGATTGTTCGCCTTAAAAAATTTTTGTTCGTAAATTATTTATTTATAAATAAATAAATAAAAATGTACCCACAAAGTAGCCCCCTTAATCGAAATTTATAATTTTTCGTGTTACTAGGTATCTTTAAATATTCGTTAATGTTTTCTTATATAAAATACGTTTTTTCTGCCATTAAAATACCTATTTTTTGTTTAATTAACAATTTTAATTAGGCCACCAGACTTATATTTTTGTAATTTTTGAACTTTTATTTTCACACATCGTGTGTTCGTCGTTTGTTCTTGTTTATTCACCATAAATAATCGTTTGTTCGTAAATTGTTTATTTATAAATAATCAATCAAAAATATAACCTCAAAATAGCCCAAGCAATCAAAATTTATAATTTTTCTTGTTACTTATAGTCTTTAAATATTAGTGTTTGTTCTTATAAAATACGTTTATTCTGTCGTCAAAGTTTTTTTTTTCGTTTAATTAACATTGTTCTTTCAGCTCAATTATTATTTAGATAGGTACTTGTGTAGCGCATGCGTCAATTTCATTTTTTACGAGTGCGAATGTATTTACTACATTCGCACTCGTGAAAAATGAAATTATTATTTTATTACATTACAGGCTATCTATTTAGTTATTAATAATTTATTAATGGGTTAGTTTTATATAATACTCAAAAACTGTTAAATATTTACTATATTCGCACTCGTGAAAAATAGAATTGACGCATGCGCTACACAAGTAGATATCTAAATAATAATTGAGCTAAATGAACAATGTTCATTTAATAAAAAACGGGCACTTTGACGATAAAACAAACGTATTTTATAAAAGAACAAATATTTATGAATATTCAAAGACTACTAGTAACAATAAAAAAATATAAATTTCGATTGATTGGGCCATTTTTAGGTTACATTTTTTAATAATGTATTATAAATAAACAATTTACGAACAAGCAACGATGACGAACAAACGGTGTAATTCTGGGAGCCAAATGAAAATTGTTGATTAAACAAAAAATAGGCACTTTGACGATAGAACAAACGTATTTTATAAAAGAACAAACATTAATGAATATTTAAAGATATCTAGTCACAAGAAAAATTATAAATTTCGATTGAGGGGGCTATTTTGAGGGTATATTTTGTTCATTTATTTATAAATAAAAAAATTACGAACAAACAATTATTTATGGTGAACAATTAAGAACAAACGATTAACAAATGATATGTGAAAATAAAAATTCTAAAATTAGAAAAAAAATATCCTGGGGGGCCAAGTTTGGTGAGCCAACACCATACAAGGTACGAGGCGAGTTATGAAGTGAGAGTCTAAATGCGGTATAAGGTTCGCCATAACTAATAGTTGTTAGACCGTAAATTGTTTATTTATGAATAAATTATCAAAATGTATCCTGAAAATAGTCCCTCAATGGAAATTATATTTACATAAGGAAAAGTTAATAAAATATTAGTTACTGAAATGAAGTTAAAAAATTGATCAGAGCTGTTCTTAAACAGTTTTATATTTTACGCGTATCCGAACATTGATGACATAAAAAAAGTAATTTTGGCATCGAGGTTATGTTTACTGGATAATTTTGTCGAGTCAGATCGGATATTTGTGAAGGATCAGAAATATTTCATTGTATTGGGTACTGAACCAAAATGTTGGTGACTTTAAAAACATTACAACAACAAACATTTCAAATTGAAATTGACCCCGATGAAACAGTAAAGGCATTGAAGCTTAAAATTGAGGTTGAAAAAGGTAAAGATTATGCGGCAGATAATCAAAAACTTATTTATGCGGGTAAGATTCTTCTCGATGATAACAAACTATGTACGTACAATATAGATGAAAAGAAATTTATCGTTATTATGGTAACGAAACCTAAATCGTCTGACAATCAACAAGCGTCATCTACCTCTGCACCCGAAGCCGGAGAAAGTGCATCAACGGAAAGTGGGGATGGTAAAAATAAAACCCCAGAAGAAACACCTGCACCTGCTCCAGTTGTCGAAGCTGAACGTGCGGCCGAACCACCGGTTGCTGCTAGTGAACTTGATTTTGAATCCACTGTTCAAAGCATAATGGATATGGGCTATAACAGGCAACAAGTTGAACAAGCTCTTCGTGCGTCGTTTAATAATCGCGAGAGAGCCGTGGAATATTTGATCACAGGAATTCCTGAAGAATTACTACAGGAGCAAGAAGCTGAAGAAAGCTCCGATGATGATCCATTAGGCTTTTTACGAGATCAACCTCAATTTCAGCAAATGCGTGCGGTGATTCAGCAAAATCCTAACTTATTGAACACTGTATTACAGCAAATTGGTCAAAGTAATCCAGCACTTTTGCAAGCAATAAGTCAGCACCAACAAGCTTTTGTTAGAATGCTTAATGAACCTGTAAGTACCCCAAGTGCTGGAGCTGCAGCTGATGATGCTGCGGTGGAGAACCCTCCTCCGCAGCAACCCCAAAATGTTATACAAGTGTCACCTCAAGACAAAGAAGCTATTGAACGGTTAAAAGCTTTAGGCTTTCCTGAACATATGGTTATACAAGCTTATTTTGCTTGTGAAAAGAATGAAAACCTGGCTGCAAACTTTTTGCTGTCTCAAAACTTTGATGATTAAAGAAAAGAAAATTAATAATATGTTGTATTTAACACTGAAAAGGATATCAAATATACTGTTTTTAAGTAAAAGCCTAATAATAGATCTAAAAATTCTGCTTAATCTTTTCTTCATGTGTAACTTCGCACCAAATTTCCATAGATTCTGTCATAATACAATGTCTTGATAATTTTTTTATCATTCTACTTACAAACATCACAATAATTAAACAGTTGTTGTTGTCCTCTGTTTGTTAGTAGTTTTTCTATGGTCTCCTTATATATTTTTTAAATATAAGGAAATAAAGTTATAAAAATGTTTAAATCCAATTAGAGATGTCAAAAAAAATACAGTTTCCTCATTGTGAATTATCTGTTAATGTTAGAAAAATTGAACTGAAAAAAAATTGATATTGTATATCTTATGTTCTATGTAGAAATTCATAAGTAAATGTCTACAGTCAAATTCTTTGAACTAAAAGAATTCCTTGAATATTTGACCAACAAGAAATTTTGTTTTATTTTAATACTCAGTAACATATTGTTGCCTGTAACCAAACCTAATGAAAGCATAAATTCTCATGGGATTTTAAAACGAACATTGATTTCTTATCTGATTGTTAAAGATTGATTTATAAAAAATTGACGATAAAACAATATCATATTATTTAAATTTCACAAATATTTCTTTCATTACTATCCACAAAAGATTGTCCTTTATTATATTTGCATAAACAGTAACCCAATGCTATAATAATAATGTCCTCCTGATCGGTTCTGGCCACGGCGGCTAATCTCATTGTGACTAGCCAACTGCGCAGGAGATATTATAGTGCACAAGTGTGCGCGCAGACACAAGTGCACTCTCTATCCCTGTCACTCTCATACTCCAGTGGGACAACTACTCGACACGACCGGTGAGAGTTAAGGTGCAGGACCGACGGCTTTACGTGATCTCCGAGGCACGGGGGTGCGACACCGGCAACTTCCCAACTCCGGGCTGTTACTGAGGCTTACTATACAGAAAGACTCAACTAAACTTGGCCCGACCCGGGACTCGAACCCAGGACCTGAGGATGTTCCGCCGTACATGCTAGCCACTCCACCACCGAGGCAGTAACCCAATGCTATTGTTCATTAGAAAGAAGACTCCTGTTTATATTACTATATATTTGCAATTTTCCCTCACTTCGCTCAGGTGTGTCACGAGATGCGTTTTATTTTTTTCGAGCCGAACAAACCCTAATTATTTTTTAAAATAAAAGTGGCCTAAGTTACTCCTTTAGTTGGGAGGATAACATCAGCTATCTGCCAGTGAAAGTCCTACCGAAATCAGTCCAGTCGTGTCCAAGATTAGCCAGGACAAAGAGACAGAAAATTGTGTTTTTCTGATAAGTACCGTATTTAATATCATAGCATTTAGTAATAAAAACTTAAAAATAATAATAAAAACCAGGATCTGATGATGGAATCCCAGAGAAATCGAGGGGAACCTTCGAAAATTGTAGCGGCGACTAGTGCGTTTGTTAACTTTTTCATTAGGTATTTTAAAGTACTACTATTTAATGAAGGTCTGGAGTCGATCTGATGATGGACCGGTTGGAATTTGAAAATATGGAAGTCGGTTGAAAATTCAAAAAACTAAGACGTTACTGGACAAAACTTGAAATTTGGCATTTCTATTTTCTGCAGAAATCTCTTCAGGCAGAGTCTCGCCCGTGCCATTAATAATTTTTTTTTGTTTTTGTATGTTGAGAAATGCATTTGTGTACATATGTACCAGCTGTATACATACAGATGGTTATGTGGGACTAACTGGCTAGAAAAGCCAGTACTACCCACTAAAACTCAACGGAACCTCCCCTGTCTTAATGGGTGTCGCAGGATACGCACCACGACACCCTGACGGCAAGTCTGCCGAAGCAGACCATAACAGCCATTGGGTTGCCCCAACGATCCACTCTACTATCAGAGAAGTACCAGGAGCAACCCGCATGGCACACCGCTCACCGAGTTGGGCCGCTATCCTGTGCGTTTCTTGGCTTCGCACCCGCCTGTATTGCCAGACGCTAATGAGCCTCACCGCTCCCTCCCCCAACCACGACAAAGTGAACTCATGTTGGGGGGTCGTTGATAAATACGTTGAAACTTTACTTTCTTTATTCCTTTACAAGCGACTTACCTGTTTTAACGGTTAGAATGAAATACAAATCTTTGAATTTCTCGGCTTTTCTGTACTATATATGCATGTATTATACATATATTAAACCTTCCTCTTAAATCACTCTATCTATTAAAAAAACCGCATCAAAATCCGTTGCGTAGTTTTAAAGATCTAAGCATACATAGGGACAGACAGACAGCGAGAAGCGTTTTTGTTTTATATAATATGTAGTGAAGACTTCTTTATTCCTACAGAGCAGCATTTAATTTTCCAAGGACCTCTTCCGATAATCAACTCCGAATTCTTAAAACATGCCTCACACATTTAACTACAAAAATAATCACTGTCATTGAAAAAGTAGTGAAATTTATATAATTTAATTTATATTTTTATACATTTGCATATGCAAACATGCAAGTGCATATAATCTGATGTCTAGTAATTAATAAACGGCTTACCGATTAGCTGATTGTTAGATTCGATACTTATTACCTACCTGACGTTATTTATAAAAAACATTTTTTTTACATTTTGTTTCTTGTTTGTCTATGCAGGTAAATTTTGCAACAAGCTTTTATCTATAGATATATAATAAAACTGTAAAGTTCGAATGTCTGTACATAGAAAAAAATTGCTAAAAACCGAGTCAGGGGGATGTAAGAGAGAAAAAGACAAATCTAGATTTTTTTCATTTTTTTGTTTCTGTCTGTTTGTACCGACTAATCTGTTAAACTGTTAGTCTAATTTAAATGAAATTTTGCATGGTGGTACCTTATGTTCCCGGTCAACATTTTAGATCAACGGTCAACATTTTCATCCCGAAAAACAAAAGAGTTCTCGTGGGATAGTTAAAAAACTATGGTAATTTATACAGCTTAGTACACAAAAACTACTAATAGGATTTTAATGAATCTTTACAATAATATAGTTTATATATCAGAATAACAAATAAATTTCATCAAAATCCCTCCAATGGTTTTTTCGTGATGCGGTAACAGACTGATTTTTTAGTCAGTTGATGAATTCTACGTGACCCTTCTCCGGTTCCGTATCCCTGGTCCATCAAGAGGAGAGGCGATCTTTTCCTCCTGAGTATGGACCAGATATAGGGTTCCGTTTTGCTTCGGCCAGGCCCACAAAGCCTTTTGTGGCGTTATAAGCAGCCATGTACGACCCCGAAATTTTCCCTTGGACTCCTAGGATGGTTAATTAATATAATTTGTTGTTAATCAGATTTTCTTCTATTATGTATAACTAGCGACTCACTCTCGCTTCGCTTCGGGTTCGTCCCTAGACAAAAACATATCTATCCAACGGGAACCGTACATTTTTCCGAGATGATATATAGCCTGTAGCCTTCCTCAGTTAACGGGCTATCTAATGAAAAAATAATTTTTCAAATCGGATTAGTAGTTCCTGAGATTGGCGCGTTCAACCAAACAAACAAACTCTTCAGTTTTATAATATTAGTATAGATGATTGTGAAAGTTTGTATGTGGGCGAGTTGCGATGAAACGGCTGGATGGATTTGGATAATATTTAGTACACAGATAGACTACAAGTAGGTGCTAACTATAACGCATGGCTACTGTAGGGTAAGGACGCATCCGAGCGAAACGAGGGTAAGACCTTTGTATCGATTTTACCAAAGAATTTCTATCATATGCCCCACCCTTAAGGGCAGTTCCCTACCAAAACGCGTTTTACGACGATATTTAGAAGCGAATGTGCCAGTATTTAATAAATGTAAAATAGTAAAAAAAATATTATACCTATCTTCAAAATTTTGAGATCACATTACACGAATAATACAGTTTTAAGTGATCATTACTAAAGAATTATAATTCTAAAGTATTGCTGTAGTCACGAATTTTTTTCTTATTCTTTGAATCAACACATGAATTTACAACTCATCTAAAAGTATGGCTAACACCATTTGATAGATCTTTTCAAAATAGATATTTTACACGTATTTTTTTTAAAGATCAATTTCAATTCTGTTTTGGACCAATATTCAGAAATTATAGGAAAATTTTTGAGTGAGATACTGCGCGGGAGCCGGACGGCAGTCAGCAGCCGCCTTTCGTACGGGGTACCCGCGTCGTTCGTGTTCGCCTCCGGCTGTTATGACATTTCATTTATAAAAAAGAATGCTTGTAACTTTAGTACATGTAATAGAAGTGACATACACAATAAATAATATTATATCATAAATAAATTAAATATTATACATATACAATAACAATGAATAATGTTATAAAATAATAAAAACTTAAAAAAAAACCGACTTCCAGGCACTGAAAAGTAAAAAATAATCGGTGTGCTTTGATTTGTATTGGCTGGCACCAACTTCGAAAATATCTGATTAAGTATCTATTTTAAATGAAAACCCCCGTTTAGTTATTTTTTACTTTTCAGTGCCTGGAAGTCGGTTTTTTTTTTTTAGTTTTTATTTTTCCATTTTTAGTGTAGACGTATCATCAATACAAATTAATCAAGCCCAAACACCAGGTAATTGCTGTTAATCGTTGAGGAGTTCCCTCGACTATCTTTTGGGTCCATCATCAGATCGACTCCAGACCTTCATTAAATAGTAGTGCTTTAAAATATCTAACAAAAATGTTAACAAACGAACTAGTCGCCGCTACAATTTTCGAAAGTTCCCCTCGATTTCTCTGGGATCCCATCATCAGATCCTGGTTTCCTTATCATGGTACCACTCTAGGGATATCCCCTTTCCAACAAAAAAGAATTATCAAAATCGGTTCATAAACGACGAAAAAATCCGCGAACAAACAAATTATATATATACGGTCGAATTGAGAACCTCCTCCTTTTTTTGGAAATCGGTTAAAAAATGATATTATATTATAGGTATAAGCAGCCACTTTCAATAACTTGCGACTCGGTTATTCATTGGCATTAAATGACAGTTATGTTCAAAGACCGCCTGATCAGTACCGGCATTACTGTTATTTGGCTATTTTTCGTTGCATAAAAATATTATAACTATTTATAATTTTTCCATCTCAAAATTCTATAATTGAGTGCATTCTCTAATCACAAATATTGTTCGAACATAAATATTACGTCATTTGGTGTGTGTTTGATTGTCATGATCTAGCAGAGCTACCAATAAATAAATAAAATATTTCGGATTCGGTTCAACGGTGAATATTACACTACCACCTCTATAAATTCTATGGTCTGTATTTTTTGACATGTTCAATATTGTTTTAACTATTAATCTGTAGAGGTCGCTAGTATTTATTACGATTTTTTCTAGAGGTGAGATGGGGAAGGAAGGAGCCGAATGTTGAAGGTCGTTTGCTCAGGGGATGGCCTTAACCAAATACCGTCAAGGGAGGACTAAAGGCCAGTTAACCTATAAGAACGGATGGCTCATCTGGTACACATATGGTTCCATAATAAGATTAAAATATATGCCGAATGTGCGTAGCAAGCTAAACTATCAATATTAATTCTACATTAATAAAGCTGCAGTTCATATTAGTATAGATTTATAAGTATACTAGCAGACTCTGCAACACATATGAATATGTCAATTTTGCAATAAAAAAATGAAATAATCGGGATAAGACTATCATGTTTTTAAACTTGGAACAATTCGCACATTTAAAAAAAATACATAAAGATCGAATAAGTAATTTCCAAGTTCGTCGCGGACCCACATCGTGACACGGGAATTTTATAAATTAGGATTTATCCTTACTAGATCCTTATTAGAGATACTGGGTTCGAGTCTCGGGTTTGGCCAAAAAAGTTACTGGGGTTTTGTGTCAAAAATATACATTAATTAGTAGCAGTAAACAAGGCCGAACTTGGAATGTTTGCGGTGTTTACATACTACTCTGAAGAGCACATTGAACTGTTGGTCCTGCTCTATCACTCAAAGGTCGTGTCGAAAAAATTCACCAATTATTATTTGACTATTCCATTACAAGACTAGTTCAGTAAATTTTGTTTAATTGGGTCGTTTAAAACTAAAAGAAAATTGAATTGAACGATAGGCTCCTGGGTTATACTTTCACTTTAAAACTATGTAGTCAAGTTGTAAATACTTTACAGAAAGAAAAATAAACAACGTAAATTTACATCAAAACAGTTAATATTATTATTTATATAGCATAAGTTAACATAAAAAGCTATGTCAGTATAAACTTTATTCATTTTAAATTTAAAGGCACTTTCCACAATGTCTTACATTATCTTATATCACTTGCCATGACAGACATGTTTTAACGTAAACAATTCTTTGTTACGTAACAGCATCGTAATCATTTTGAATTAAAAAAAAACAATAAAATATAACTATTTTAACACTATACACACATCTAACATGGCAAATGACTACTTATAAAAATCTTAATTTTAACTCGTCAATTAATTTTACCCTTCCACAAAAATACATATTTTTACATTGTTCGTGAACCGAAATGATGTATGATAAACAGTAATATGTATAGGATAACAATAATTTCAGAGTAGTTGAGACTTCTTTTGGATGATATGCAACATCACCTTCCGTTCACAAATACGTAATACAATGTATATATACAAAATAATTGAAATTTTAAAAATACACTATACATAAAATCTATTCTATCTATACATAATGTACAATTTATTTCCTTTTCATTTTATATTTTTCTTTTTATATAGGACTGAATGGTACTTTGCTAAAACTGTACATTGCAATATATTTATTGCACAAAAAACTAAATATTAACTTTGGCTTATCCATTACAATCACCGCATTATGGTGTTGATTGTCGACACCTGAGCGACATATTTCCATTTATATAATTACAATGGGTAAACTATTATTTTCCCTTGTCCCATCACAGAAACATATGACAATGTTAAATAGATTAAAATATTTAGGTGCAACAGCAAACAAAGTATTGATGAAAAGTAACATAGTTAAGTTTAAAATTAGAATGGCACATGTGACCAATTTTACAAATAAAAGACACTCATAATTAATGTTTTCAACAAAAAATACAGAAATTATAAGCAATATTAAATTTGAAAACGTAAAAGGTGCCTACTAAATCGACTACAAATATTTGATTTAAAAAGATTTTGACTTTATAAACTTTTATAAGTTATTGCATGACAAGATTCTAATTTGGAATGATGAGTTAATTAAACAAAAAATAAAAACCTCATTGTTTAAAAAGTATGACCTTAGTTTTTAATTAATATTACTGAATGGTAACATTTTAACTAATAGAAATAATATATTAAAATGTCACTGGTTAAAAACCTTATAATGTTCGTTCCAAAAGGTGTTGTAAATTATAAATGTCTAAAATCAGTGAAAATGTAAAGGATTTACATATAACAAAGATATTATTTATATAATTCTATTGTTTCTTGTTAAATAAAAACTCTTGTAAAAGATAATGACATATTTTCAGTCCTTCTCGGCACATTGACCTGGACGATACCAAGTGTGTACTGTTAAGTCAGTACAAATGTAGCAAATACGTGTGCCTCGAGGCTCTCACCGGCAGGGCAGCGGCACACCTGGTTAGCCGGCTGGACCTCATTCTGTTTTTTGCTGGCAATATAGTTCTTTTAGTGATTTTAGTTCCTCTATGAGTGCTTTGTTTTGATTTTCTAGCACTGCAACTCTATTTTCAAGGCATTTTATATATTCTTTCTTTTTGCGTCGACATTCTCTCGCTGCTTCTCTATTTTTTAGCAATCGTAATTCACGCTTACGTGTTTGGTCCTCTAATATAGGTCCTGTAATAATAGCACGATTTGTTCGTTTCTTCTAAATATTTTTTTACTAATGCCTTGGCTTAATAAATAGAAGATGTTTTAAAAATGATACTCACCCGGTACATAAAACTGTCCATCTTGATTTGTTGCATACTGCACTATTGCACCCCCACCAGTAGTTCCAGATACCGCTAATGTGTGCAAGCCACTATCTGTTTGAAGAGCTCCAGCTGGAATCACTATAAATACAAAATCTTATCAGATCTATGCTTTTCACAGATAATATTAGAGATCTCACAATGAGCGTCAAAGTGTCAACATCTACTGTAGTCAACATTTGAGTTTCTATAAAGTAAACAATAATATATATTAAAGACTGTGCTCTTATTTTTTTTTAAATGTATAGCTCTAAAAATAGTAAAATTACAGAACTGCTGATGGTCTTCCTAATTCCTATTCAAGCATTTTTAAATAGCATATTATAATATTTTAAAAAAGTAATGATTATTGACGAATCTTACAACAGCAGTAAAAATAACTTCTTTATTCACTCATCGCATTCATACTAATCATGACGTCATCGCCGTCTCAGTTCTTTTCGATTACGTCATTCGCTAATAACACAAACCATTATTAAAATCACTAAAACATAAAAAAAAAATATTTACATATAATAACTTGCAAATTATGTTTAAAAGATGTAGATGTGCACATAATATGAGTAAAACATTTAAAAGTTGAAAACATTTCTGATAGTTTCCAGCAGTCGTATGTTTGCGAATTTGCTCATACTAAATCTTAGAGAATAAAGGAACTCTTAAAGAGACTACCACTCTATTGTCATTTATGAGATTGAGGAAAACAAGTTTTATAGAAATTTAAACCAAGATTCAGCAATGATGGTTCATGAAACATAAATGGTGAAGTGTTTTGGAAGCTGATTGTTAAGTTGAGCGATAAGAATAAAATCGCAAATATTTATGGTGATTGTAACAGGTTAGTGACACATGTTGCACACAAAACAAGGAGTGTCAGCTGCAGCACATTTAACTAACCTGGTGCAAATGATAAAGAAGGTGACAGCGACACCTCACTTTCCAATCCTTTAGTTCCCATACGATTTTCTGTAATTATTATGATATTCTTTTACACTATCTATTTATTAGTATAAAGTCCTGCTCTTTGCTGTTCTTGATCTTTTTAGTTATTTTTTAGCATTATTAAAATAATAAAGTGATTACAGTAATAGTCAATTTTCTTTTGATAAATTTAAACAAATATATAATCAAAAAGTACATTTTATAAAACACTCCCAAAGTTTGTAAATAAATATTCACTAGCACACTCTTTATATATATATTATTCTTGTATATTATTGTAGTATATTAATGTTGACTGACATGTAACACTTTAATGCTTCTAGTCTTGTATATTTCTTCTCTATTTAGCAAAGCTTTAGTAAAATAACATACCAGCAATCTCTCCACCTCCAAGATCATTGAGAATTTTCCTATAAGAAGGACGTCGAGTTAACATTTCTCTGTAGTTTCTTTTAGGATTGTCATCATCACTACAACTTTCATCACTGCAAGACTGTCCTTGTGTGCTAACTACACTATTTGGTTCAGGTTTTATCTATAAAAATAAAGTGCTTCTTATAGGTTTTATGTTAGTACAAGTAATAAATATATAATATAAACCTATAAGAAAATTATTAGAAACCTGTAATGTTTGCAATGTTCCTTGAGTAGTATGAATGACTGAGCTTGGTTTGCTGACCAATATAACATTTCCTTTAGGAAGTTGAACTGACTGTATATTTGAGGCTGTTTGAATAACTGACTGTTGATTAGGTTGGATAACTGATTGCACCTGTAAACAATAACAATACAATATTATCAATAAAAAATCAAACGAAAATAAAATTCAGAATTAACAAATTAAGTTTAAATAAAAGTAGTCACTGATTAATACAAAATGCTAAGATTTGTTTTAGTATCGTTTACACAATAATGTTACCATTGTTGATATAATGCAAATTATCAAAATAAACACCTGGGCTGACGGTGCTTGTGTTGGCAACGTAAGTTGCACAATGCTGGTAACGACGACATGAGGCGTGGTACTGGCCGATGAGCCTGCGCCCGCCAAGGAATCTGTCACGCCTGCTGCGCCAGATGTGCCGTTTTCTTCCACCATTCCGTCCATGCCCACTACGCTCACCTAAAATATTCAAGGTCACCATTCTGTGTATTCCTTGAACTTCAGATACACAAAATTTCTAAAATGATTCGATGATATTATTATCTGCCTCGCTTAGAGACACACTTGTTATAAGCATTCTAAAAGGGTAATATCGCGTCATTCTAAGGAAATTTTCCTATTGCGTCTATTAGCTTATACGCAACATATTTTTCAGGGTTTTAAGTCTTGAACATTTTATATCATAGAATAGTAAAACGCAAATAATATCCATATTCGACACCCCAAAGTTAGCGACCGTGACAGACCGCAAGATGTCTTCAGTACGAGCACTCACCAGTTACGTATTCCTCGTCACCGTATATGCTGCGTCCGGAGTGGGCGAACGGGACGGTACGTAGTAGCCACGTCAACTGCGAGAAGACTCGTCACTGGCGGAGACCTATGATCTTGTATGCGTCATAACAATATGGCCGAAAGGCGAAAATTGCCAGACGCATGCGCACTTGCATTCACCCAATAGCTTCAGAATGTGACAGCAGGAAGTTGCAATGTCAAAAACATACACATAAGAGGATGAATATTTGCATTCTATAAAATGCTGGTTTTTACTTCTAAACATTTAATTAAAAAGAAAAAGGTGCCTTAACTTTTTTATTTATTTAATAATCATACCATTTAAGATTTAATGAGTACAAATACACGAATATATATTGTATTTTACTCGATAAATATCGTGCTTGTAATATTAAAAGAAATGTTATGACATATTTAATTTAACCGGAAACGTATATGAATGTAATTGAAAATGTTGACGTCCTGTCAAAGACAATTGACAGTGACATTGTGTGACAGTAAGACAAAGTTTTTAATTTTAAGAGGTACTTCGTGTTTTTCTTTTTATTCTTCAATAAGTAATTATCAATTGTGGTGCATTTTATTAAGTATAAGCTTAATATACCTATAGCTTAATAATAAAATATGACAAGTTTCAAATCTTTATAGAAATGTCGTCAAATTTATATGACAAAATCATAAATAAGGAGGGCTCCAGGCCCTACAAATGTTGCGAATATGCAAGTAAAGTCTCTGTTAATCTTAATCTCTTCAGGAGAGATGGTAGATTTTGTGACGTAGATCTTATATCAGGGAAAACAAAAGTTAGGGTAAGGATAATGATATGTACATACTTTTAATAAATAATTTATACGAATTGTATTAGTAATAATTATATTAGAACATTGTCAGTATAGACTAGCGACTCACCCGCTCCGCTCGGGTTCGTCCTTAGTTACGTTTTAACGCTTTGTATAGATTTCTCAGAGATGAGATATTTGCCTGCAGTAAAAAGTATCCTATATGTTGACCTGGATAACCAGCTATCATCATACCAAATTTCATCAAAATCTGTCTAATGGTTTTCCCGTGATGCGTTCCTAGACAGACAGACAGACAAAAATTCTAAAAACTAGATTCGGTCTCTGTATCAATAATAATGACTATTTCAATGAGATTTTATAGAAAATATTTAATGTAAACATTCGACTCAGAATTTTATTATATGTATAGATAAATAAACTGTTATGTAGCAAAGCAACCCGTAAGCATAAAGTTAAAAAAATAACTATAAATTCAACAAAAAAAAAAACATTATATTTTATTATACTACTGCTGTGAATTGATTCTTATTGATTTACTTTAAATATTATAAAATATAACATTATCAATTATTATTAGTAGAAAATATATATTTAATTTATAGGCTCACAGAGTGGTATTGGCAGCAAGTTGTGAATATTTTGATGCTATGTTCAATGTGGGCTTAGAAGAGAGTCAAAATGGTCGAGTGGTGTTACCTAGTGTCCCTCCTGGTATTCTACCAATGATAATTGACTTTATATATACAGGTAATTATATCAGTTAATAATTTTAATTGATAAAAAAATGTAAATCTGTAGGCCCTTTTCATACTCATATAGTTTCCATATGAATGCAGGCTGTTTTCATGGTCACAAACTATTCACTTGTTTCACATCCTGTTTCATAGCTTGATGTTACATAAATG
The DNA here is from genome assembly GCA_033884665.1 of Argynnis bischoffii washingtonia. Lineage (NCBI taxonomy): Eukaryota > Metazoa > Arthropoda > Insecta > Lepidoptera > Nymphalidae > Argynnis > Argynnis bischoffii. Next base: position 9,181,289 of record CM066616.1, on the reverse strand, counting down.
ATTGCTTAAATTATTACTGAACTGTTTGTGATATAAGGACCATGTATGAGTTAAAAAAGGAGCTACAATTACTTGAAAAATTATAATTCACAGTGTATGATGATGTTGTATAGGTGAAATTTTAATTGACAAAGCTACAGTTCAGCACTTAATGATAGCAGCTGACATGTTTCAACTCAGAGAACTTGTAATAGGTTGTGGGGAATTTTTAAAGAGAGAACTACACCCATCAAATGCTCTTGGTATATTTAGGTAATTCTATTTTTGTGTGTTATTAGTAAAGTATAAATAGTTTTGTTAAACTATGTTATATTTTATATTGCTTATTTAATAACTTTAGTTGATACAATTGCTTTTATTATTAATTAAATTTTACTCTACTGATAATTGGTAGTAATAAAAATCTAGTGTATAATAATAATTAAAATACATCAGACAATTTTTTATTTACAAAAAGGTTTGCTGAAACCCACAACTGTACAGAATTGGCTGAGGAGGCACTAGCACATGCTCAAGCTAATTGGAATCTGGTGGCAAATGGAGATGAATTGTTAGAGCTACCTTTACAACAACTAATAACATTACTATCATCAGAACAACTCAAAGTGGATAATGAAGCTCAAGTACTATCTGTTATTTATAATTTTTTCTTACATATGACTACAAAACAGTATTGGATATTGTTAAAGTTTTTTTGATTTAGCATTGTTTTGTTATGAATTCAAAGTACATTCTCTAATATAACAATATACACTAACTCATCCATTTAATAAATTGTGGCAATCGTAAGCAGCGAAGTGATCATGCAAGACAAATTTGGCCCTTCATGAAGGATTAAAAAGAATATATGTGTTGTTTCCATTACTAAACTGCTATAATACAGTGATATATTCCAAGAATATTTAATACCTTATTGAGCCTAATTAAGGGTGAGCAGTTATTGCTTACAAATGTTATGTTTAATTTTCAATAACATGTGCAAATTTGTTTGAACTTTTAGCAATCCAATACAGCTGGATAGAAATCAGATGACTTTAGCAACCACAGCCTGAGATATTTCTTTGTAAATAGGGTACAAACATTATAAGGAAGGCTAAAACCCATCTGACACACTACTACATAGAAAACACTCATGTATAAACTGTAAACAGACATATTTTAAGTTTTTATGTTTAAATAATATAATTGTCTTTTTTCGCTCATAAGATTATATATTACTATTATTAGTAATTATATATTAGTATTACTGTAGTTAACTTATAGTGTGTATGTAAAACAATAGGGTTGAACAATATTTTGAAGCTTGAATTTTTATTTATATAAAGGTTTCTTATTTCCTTAGGTGCTGTACCCTGCACTGAAATGGCTTGAACATGATCCTACAAACAGAAGGCGGCACTGTTTTGAAGTTTTAAGTCACGTACGATTACCACTTATTTCCCCTCAAGTTTTAGATGATGCGATAAAAACAGTTCAAGATCCTTCTATAGCTGTGGCATTAAAAACTGTGCGAGTTGATATGGTAAATAATTAAACTATCTTAAATTTTTATGTATTTATTTATCTATTAGTGGTAGTATATTCGTTTGGATTGTAATTAAATAACGTGGAGAGTGAGAATTTTGTACACGACGTTATTTCGATCTGACAATGATTTATTTATATACAACAACAAAAAATGAGTACATCAACTGTCAGACATAATAAACAATAAAGAAACATATTGATGCTTTCATAAATATTATAATTTATAACGCAAGTACATATATTCTGTAAATATTGAATAAGGTACTTCGATAAGAGACTTTGAAGATTATGGTTCAAAAGATACAGATCTTTAAAAATAGTAAACAGTGGTCAGTGTAAGTTTTAGAATAGGACTGAACTTTTGAGTGTGACTCTAAAAGTCTTTGATTAATATAAATAATTATTTATAGGTATTAACCGATAATTGCGAGACACAATTTCTGTATATATACAACATATGTATACAACATTCCTAGAAACCACTGAACAAAAGAATTGAATGAATTGAATTATTTTGCAGAAATCGGGTCGAGGTGCGCTAGTGTGCCTGTCGGCCGAGCCGCGGGAGCGCGCGCGGCGCATGCTGGTGGTGGCGGGCGGCTCGTGCCATGACGCGGCGCCGCACCCGCCACACGCCGCCGACAACATTCTCACATCTGTACTCAAGTTCGATTTGCATAAAAGGTAGACATTTTACATTACAAGCTATTAAGATAGCTTAGTTGGCCATTGGCTTATAGACGTTTTTGGGACTAAGGTTATATCCAAACTAGTTGTAGATTATCTACATTAAAAGATTTGTTTCAATCCAATTTCCGTTTAAAACTGACTTATAAGGAGCAAGGGCCAAGTGAGCAATAAATACTACACTAATGTCACCTAATATAATTGATCGATAAGGTACGTCTATTACAATGAACATTTTTTAATAACAAGAAATTAAATTAAACATGAAAAAAAAAAAAACCAACACAATAACCTATTCATTGAAGCCATTTCAATGTACCTAAATACGATTTCTATACAGTATTTTAGTAAAGAGTTGAATACCTCGCAGATTCTAGGTAACGCTACAGCATCAGGCCCACTTTACCATATCGTTGCAGTGTCATTGAAGTAATGGGATACCAAGTTTCGAATGGATAAGATCTGTGGAAGTTGCTCATGCCCTTTTACCGTCTAGAAATGAGTGGTGGCCAGTAAACTGTTGAATAGAATTTCTTGATTTATAGTTAGCTAAGAACACTTTCGATCAAGTCACCTTTTAAACAAAAAAAACTAAATTAAAATCGGTTTAACCGTTTAGGCGTTACGATGCCACAGACAGATACATACATACATACGTCAAACTTATAACAGCTCTCTTTTTGCGTCAGGGATTAAAAAAAATACTCATTTTTCTAAAACTTTTGATGGCTATGGACTCTTGAGTTTTATTATTTTTCAATGTTCTTATTCTTTTGTGTGTATATGAAACTTATTCATAAATCAAAATGCAAATTTTTAAAATATGTTATCTTTTATGTTTAATCGTTTCAATAAATACTGTAGTCTACATTTTATTTACACTTTTGTGAGGAGTAGAAGAAAAATAAGTACTAATAATACATAATTATCGTTTAAATGACATTTTAAAGTTTACATAATACATACCTATTTAAATATTTTTTTATCATATTTCAGAGAATGGGAAGAATTAGCTCCCATGGGTATAGCAAGGATTCAACCAGGCGTCGCGACTTTAGGCGGGCGTGTGTATGCCGTGGGAGGGGAACAAGGCAGCCAAATATTAGCCAATGGCGAAGTTTATGATCCACAGGTAATTACTTCAGATTAATATCATTTATATCCATACTAACATTATAAATGTGGATGGATGGATGTTTGTTACTCTTTCACGCCACAATAGATCTGCATGAAATTTGGCATTAAGATAGATTATAGTCTGGAATAGCAAATAGTTTACTTTTTATCCCGGAAAAATGTACGGTTCCCGTGGGATAGATTTGTTTTTGTCTAGGGACGAACCCGAAGCAAGCGAGGGTGAATCGCTAGTTTAGGATATATTTTGAAGGCAATTTGAAGGGAATAGTTTTCTTACTAGAATTGCTTGCGGTTTCATCCGCATAGTTTATTTATATTATTTTACGATTTTATAATATTAATATACAATTTGATAATATTGCTGTCGAAATTCCTATTATTATTAGGTATTAGACCGTGTATAAACTTGTTGTAATGGCTTTCACCATACTTATTAAATTCTTTTAAAGTAAAAATTCAACTCAATAATGCATTAAATTCATTCCATCCAAATAAAATATTAAGTAATACATTATTTGTTATAAATAAAAACTTAATTTTAACTTAGGTTAATTATCAGGTCGGCTGAACGGATCTGGATGAAATTTGGCACAGAGATAGACTATAGTCTGGAATAACTATAACATGGGCTACTTTTATCCCGGAGAAATGTACGGTTCCCGTGGGATGAGTTTGTTTTTGTTAACCTAGAAGCGAACCCGAGCGAAGGGAGGGTGAACCGCTAGTACTATATAAAAATAATTAAAAAAATTCCTAACGATAACGACTCCACTTAAATAAACAAAACAGGGTCAGGTGTATTAGTCAACGTATAGAAGAAGATGGTAATATACTGTACTTATAGCAAATAAGCGGTCAAATTTATGGTATAATATCTCGACCGGTATTTAAAGTAAAAAATATATTTAATAAAAATCAAATAATCCTCGTTATAGTTAGTATTATATATTACAAAAACATAAGGCTTAGACAAGTGGCAAATTCTCCATATCGATTCTGTTTTGATAAACGCTAACGCCTTGGCAATTTCGATAACAATTTGGTGGTCAAACGTACAAGGACTTGTCGAACGCTCATACATTGATTACTCTTTTCTACTAGCGTATAAGCCTTCATGTCAATTAACATTTTTACTTATCGAAAAAAGAATGTTCCACGATTTTAAATGTAACATTTTAGCAATGAACACTTCAGACGTCGGCTATGTAGCTAACGAAATTCGATACTGTTTGAAAAGAGACAGTTTTGAGACACTGACTGTGTATCTTGAGTTTTAGTATAGAAATGTGATTATAATAATAAACTTAATATTGAATAATGTATCAAAGCGAAGTATATTGTTTTTTTTAATAAAAAATATACTTACTATAATCATTTGGTCAACATTCACAGACAGATAAATGGTCAAACATAGCGCCCATGAAGGAAGCGCGATGTGAGTTCGGTCTGACCGCGTGGAACGGGCACCTGTACGCGTTCGGCGGCTGGGTGGGGTCCGACATGGGCGCCTCCGTCGAGGTGTACGACCCCGTCTCCGACGAGTGGACGCTCACCGGCAGGATGCCGGAACCGAGGTTCGGAATGGGTGTAGTTAACTTTGAAGGTTTGTATACGTTTTTCTGTCTCCCTCTATCTTTTGTAATTAACTGCTTATTTTTAAATTTAATAGTTAAGGGCCGGTCATAAAATACTTTCGCATACAAGGGGGTATACGGCAACGTGACGTTCGCCGTTCATTATTTATTTATTTTTCGACATGAGCGCGAGCTTTGTGGCGGCTCTAGCGGCGTTGCGATCCGTCACAACTGGTTTCTTTTTTTTCCAATACTTGAGAGAGTAACGTTTCCACGTACCCTGCGCTCTCGATTCAGTAACAAATGAAAATACTGTTTCTCATGTATTTATTATTATATTATTCCTTCATTCGTCATTTAGCAGTGAACTAATACAGACGCTTTTTTTCATATTTCTCAATTTAATACTCTTTATCCTCCGTATGTGGAGCGCGCTGATCGCGCGTGTGGAGTGATCTACGTCACGAGTGCGTCTGTGTGCTGTGTCAACATCTACCCTCACGCATCGGTTATCGTGATTTAAAATGAGATTATCTTGAAAGTTATGTATTGGAGCTGTATATAGTATATCTTATATTGTTGGAATCGTTATGAAATACCCTAACACTTTTAAAGAATGGTTTATTCCATATTTTTTTTGCAATGTATTACACCAAGAAGTACGCAGAAAGAGGTTGAACTTAAAAATCTACCTAAAAATCTTTATAACTTAAAAATAGAACCATTATTTCAAATTTTTATTTTTTTACATCATAAAAACTTCAGGGAGGAAGGACGAAATATTAGTATTTTATGAAGGTCGAACTGCCCCTTACTAACAGTAGATGCAGTAAGCCGAAAATGTGATAGAACAATCATTCTTTGAAGACTATAGCCCACTATATAGCTCGATGTTCAAGCATTTAAAAAATATATTTATTGATGCTATTCCAAAAATATATTTTTTTATTTATTTGCTGATAAGTGTATTTATTCATGCAAAGTATTCTAAATGCATTATAACTTAAAATTATAAAAAATAAGCAAGATTGTGCTGACCTGCAAGATGATCTAAATAGACTCGAACAGTATTGTAGATCCAACAGTCTATATTTGAATTTAGAAAAATGCTATACAATTAATTACTTTTTCAAAAAAAAAAATCAAATTTCATATAATTATTCAATCTCGAACGCTAATTTAAAAAGAGTAACAGATGTAAGGGACCTTGGAGTCCAGCTGGATAGTAAAGTCATATTTGATCATCATATAAATAATAATAAGAAGTTATTTACTTACTATAATACATATATTTAAATATATATATTTTTATTTATCTAGTTTTAAAACTATACATATATATTTTTATTTATCTTAATTTTATATTATTATAACATACATATAATATGAGTTCGAATGATATTAGCCTGAATAATTCCTTCTTTTCCTGCACTCCATCTGAAGGCGATAGCAGCAACGATAGTTTTCACAGTATCCTTTCACTTGGCGAGACTCTCAATTTACACTTCTCAGATGTTCTGAAAAATTTTAATCTTGTTCACATTAATGCTCAGAGTATTCCAGCGCACTATCCTGATATGTTGTCATCTTTTACAGTTTTTTACCGAGTCATGGCTTAAACCTTGTCTTTCTTCAACATCTTACTCGCTACCAGGGTTTCATTTAATTAGAAATGATCGTACTGGACGAACAGGAGGTGGAGTAGCCATTTATCTACGTTCTCATATTCCTTTTTCAATTGTTAGCATGTCTCAACAACAGGGGAACGTAGAAACCGAACATCTTTTTATTGAGATCGCCTTATCTCACTCTAAAATACTCCTGGGCGTTTATTACAATCCGAGTCACACGATCGATTATTTTTCATCATTTGAAACACTGTTAGAGCAATTTAAGCCTCTGTATGATCATACTTTGTTGATGGGAGATTTCAATACGTGTCTTCAAAAAAATGATCATAGAGCTAATCTTCTTTGTTCTCTTATAAATGCAGCCGATTTAAATATTCTCCCACTAAATCCCACTCATAAATTTCCAAATTGCGCACCGTCTCTTCTTGACCTAATCTTTGTATCTTCCACCGACCTTGTTGCAAAACACGGCCAATGCCCTGCCCCATTTTCTTACCATGATCTTATCTATTTGTCTTATAAATTAAAGACACCAAAAGCAAAATCAAGAATCCTTCTGCAGCGCAATTTTAGTGGTATCAATATAGAGAGATTGCACGCAGATGCTGAAAATATCGACTGGTCCGCTGTTTTTAATGCAAGTACAATTGATGAGCAAGTATCAATATTTAACTCATTGTTAACCCAACTGTATGACATCCATGCTCCGGTTCGCCCTGTTCGTATGAAGCATCTTCCGGCTCCGTGGCTTACTCCGGAAATCAGAAAACTCCAAGGAAAAAAATTTGCAGCGAAGTCAAAATACGTATCTAATCCCAATGATGACAATAAGGCCAAATATATTAAGGCTCGCAATCGTTGCAATATAGTGTGTAGGGATAGTCAACGACGCCATATCCATAAATCTATCATTGAAGAGGATGATCCAGATAAAATGTGGAAGTTTCTCAAATCCCTTGGAGTAGGTAAATCTAAGCATAATATAAATCCTCACAATATAAATTTAAATCTGATAAATCAGCATTTCTCTTCTTCGGCTACTATTCATAGTACAAGTAAGTTAAACACACTCAACTATCTTTCAACTTTACCTACTCCTGATTTTCCCAGTTTTACTTTTAGTCAATTTTCCGAAAGTGATGTTAAGAGAAATATTATGGCAATTAAATCTGATGCTGTTGGGGCAGACTGTATAAGCCGTAAAATGATTCTTCCCATTCTTAATCTTATCGTTCCTATAATTACTACCATTTTAAATTCCTCAATTAATTTCAAACAGTTTCCTTCATCCTGGAAAGATGGGCAAATCTTTCCTCTTCCAAAAATGTCTAGCCCATCATCCTTTTCTGATTATCGTCCTATTTCTATCCTTCCTTTCCTATCAAAAGTACTCGAACGACTGGTTCACCAGCAAGTGAGTGCTTTCCTTTACAAACACAATCTTTTAAATTCCTTTCAATCCGGTTTCCGCCCTAGTCATAGTACAACTACGGCCTTAATCAAAATAACAGATGACATCAGGGAAGGTATGGATGACCGAAGACTTACTGTGTTGGCACTACTAGATTTCAGTAATGCTTTTAATACGGTGGACTTTGACGTCTTGCTTGCCATTATATCTTCTCTTAACATATCTCCTGAGGTAGTTGACTGGTTTCGTTCTTACTTGTGCGGCCGCCGGCAACGCATTCGGATTGATGATTCTTACTCCGATTGGTGCACAGTTACTGCCGGTGTTCCACAAGGTGGCGTGTTGTCTCCTCTCTTATTTTCAGTTTTTATTAATACTATTTGTCATCAAATTTCTTCTCACTACCACCTATATGCAGACGATTTGCAAATTTATGCCGTGACATCTGTGGCTGATTTACCACAAACAATAGGAAATATTAACAAAGACCTCTCCTCTATAGCCACATGGAGTAAATCGTACGGCCTTAACTTAAACGCTGCGAAATCGCAGGCAATAATTATTGGCAGTCAAAGAATGTTGTCAAAAACTAAGACTACACAAATACCAGCAATAACGATAGATGGTGTTAAGATTCCGTATCAAGAAAAAGTTAAAAATCTTGGTTTACTAATTGATCAACACTTGTCATGGGATCCGCAAGTGAGTGAACTGAGCCGGAAAATGTTTGGAGCGATTGCTTCTCTTCGCAGATTGCGAAATTTTCTTCCGATTCCTACTAAAATTGCGCTAGCAAATTCACTCCTACTACCGATTCTTGATTATGCTGACATTTGTTATCTCGACATCAAAGAGGAGCACTTAAATAAACTTGAGCGACTCCAAAATCTTTGTATACGGTTTATTTTTGGCCTTAGAAAATATGACCATGTTTCTCAATTTCGTAAAAAACTCAAGTGGCTCCCTATCCGTTTCCGCAGGAATACTCATATTCTTCATCTTCTCTACTGCGTGCTGTTTAATCCTTCAACTCCTATTTATCTGAAAGAGCGTTTTGAGTTTTTGGGTGATTCCCATGCTCGTTCACTTCGCTCTGCTCAGAACTTCCTTCTTAAAATTCCTACTCACTCTTCCTGTTTCTTCACAAATTCTTTTACAGTAAAAGCTGCTCGACTGTGGAATTCTATTCCTTTAAGCATTAGATGTGCTAAAAGTTTAGATAAATTTAAAAGCTTATTAAAAGATTACTATATGTCCTTTTAACCCTTTCTCCTTAGGCCTTTCCCCTTTTTCTCTTTTGTCCTTTCCCTAATACCATCCTTATTATTATTATCACTTCCTCTATCATGTTCTAGTATCTAATTCTATATATTATTTGATAGATTTTTTTCTTTTTCATTTATGTATGTATGAATGTATGTATGTATGTATATATGTATTTATGTATGTGTGTATGTATTTATGTATGTACCTATATATGTATGTACCTATATATGAATTTATTTATGTATCTATTTATCTATAAGTATTTATATATACAAACGTGTAAAAGCAAGTACACCACCTACCGTTTTTATGAAAATTTACTCCTCCACCTGAAGGTTGCCTGGAAGAGATCGCTTCCAGCGATAAGGCCGCCTGCTGTGCATCTTTTCTTTTTTTATGTATATATTTTTTTTGTTTCTTGTTGGTGTACAATAAAGGATATTAATAATAATTAATAATAATAAATAATGTAGCAACTAAGTCAATTCAAATGCTAGGCTTTATATTTAGGCAAGGGGCAGATTTTAGAAATGCTCATACACCAACTAATTGCTATATAATTCATATGTTAGGACTAATCTGGAATACGCATCTACAGCTTGAAATCCACAATATAAGAAATATATTGACTTAATTGAAAAAATACAAAATAAATTTTTAAAAAGATTAAAAAATTGATGTGGTTCTGATTCTTTTAGTAATACTACATCCCTAGAAAAGCGTAGAGAACAAAGAGATCAGCTTTTTCTTTACAAGATAAATAATAATTTAGTTGACTCTCCATACCTACTAAATAAAATACCATTTAGATGCCCTAGTCATGGCACTCGATCTTAGGCTACTTTCTCAACTTCTGTCTCCAGAACAAAGTATTATGACAAATCATTTATTGTAAGATCCTGCAATATGTATAATAAGCAATATCATGATATCGACTTGTTCAGTAATGGGTTCAAAAAATTCACTCACCTATTAAAAAAAAACATAAAGTGTATTAATATTTAGCTTATGTTTACTCTTTCTTTTTGTTCGACTTATTGTTGCTAATTTTAAGTTCACTTACTCAGTAATTGCTGCTAATTTTAAGTTCACTTAATTAAGTACTTTTATGTTTTTAGTGGAAACTTTATTAGCTTGAGATTTTTGTTTAGAAGTGTTTAACTAAATTTTATTAATTATACGCTATATGTTTCCCAATGATAAATAAATAAATAAATAAACTTACTATTATACTAAGTTTTTTTACTGTGATATTTGATTTTTAAATTAAATAATTGTTCCTATCAACTCTTTTTGGTAAGACAGGAGCGTAAATTTGTGTTATTGCACGTTCACAGGTCTAATCTACGTGGTGGGCGGGTGCACACACGCGTGGCGCCACACGCACGACCTGCTGTGTTACGCGCCGGCCTCGCGCAAGTGGCGCTCGCTGGCGCCCATGAAGCGCGCGCGCAGCCAGGCCGCCGCCGTCGTACTCGGGCACTACCTCTACGTTATAGGCGGCAACGCGCCCCGCCGCACCGTGCTCGACTCCGTGGAGCGGTATAACTTTGATGATGTATGTTCACCCTTACAAGCACTTTAATATGTTCTTTAATATATTGTAATAACTGCCTCGGTGGCGCTAATCTTATATTTACCGTCATATAATATTAATTTGGATAAACAAAATGTTAGCATTAAAAAAGGATTTCATACTCATACATATTGAAAAAAAGTAGTACAAAGAAGGCATTATGTCAGGATTCGTGGGAGGACGTGGCGAGCCTGCAGGAGGCGCGCGCGGGCTGCGCGGCGGGCGCGGCCGACGGCGTGCTGCTGGTGGCGGGCGGCGACAGCGAGAGCGCGGGCGAGCGCGCCTTCTACCGCGCGCGCACCACGCTCGCCTCTGTCGAGCTGTACGAGCCCGCGCGCGACGCCTGGCGCGCCGCGCCGCCGCTGCCGCACTCGCGCGCCGAGGCCGGCGCCGCGCTGCTCTGACCACACACCACCGCCACCACCATCCGCCGGAAATGGTCGCAGGCACGACCACTGTTTAAATATCGAATTTGTATACAAATTTATACATCCGCTTAGTTAATATTATGTAGGTGTGTGTCGTTAGCGTCCTTAAACTGACGATGTATAAAAAGGGATCTTCCGCCTCCCTGATCCACAAGTGATAGCATGAAGCATTTATACATATAGATTTGTGTGATTATGTGCTGGAAATATATCCACTACATAAAAAGTTTGGATATTATTGGATAAAAACCATTAATTCATTTCCATTTGATGTCTTTTTCTTTAGATTGACGTATTTATTCGTTTTCATGATTTTAAATCAAATAAATCAAAAGGAATCAGTGAGGCAAACAAACATTTTTAAATGTAAGAATAATAGGTACCAGTATAACTGCCAACATGTATGATTATATCCTATTAAGAATAAATAACGCGATATTAAAAATAATAATGTTTTTGTATCCGGAACAAACATAACTAATAACATTAAAGTATTTCACATAAACAACAATAGTGATATTGTTGTAATGCTCGACGATTATTTGGGGTAAAGATTAACATAAATATTTAGTCATTCTTAGTGAAAATCTTATATATTTTTGTTTGGGAACTGTAAATGCATTGAAATGTTCATTTCATTTCAACTATATCAATTTCTATGAATCTTATGAACGTAGGCTAATTTATATTGTACAAAAATTATACATATATTACAAAATTATTTCTACATTTTAAATTATCCTTATTAAAATAGTATTAAATACATAATTATAGATATAGATCAAGCATGAAAAAGGATATTTCAGTATTTTTTTTATGAAATAATAAAAACTAACAAACCTATCACCATCATATGTAAAAGGTCATTTTTTATAATATCACTATTATCTATTATTGACCGCAAGCCGCTTTCGCTTCGCCCCGAAATATCTGCGTTCTTTTGTAGCTGTTACTTCGATGATATATGTACATTAAAAAAAAATATTTATTGAACGAACCACTTAAACTATTATCTTACGGGAATTGGGAGAATTTATTAAAGAATAATCATGCTAATTTACCATTTTCTTCCAATGCTATATTTTTTTCTATCCTCAGTTCTGTTAGAGCGCTTTTTTCTACAAATTAGTATCCTATATTCATCTTAACCATTATTGTGCCAAATGGTATGGAGAATTGCTTAGTGGTTTGGCCTGAAATAGATAACATGTATTTTCGCTAAAACTTCACGAAGATGTCACGCTTAAGTGCCAATGCCAAATATAGGTGCGCTATAAATTCGAACATTTATATAAAAAAATAGTAATCAATATTAAGTACGAAATTATAGATAATAAATACGTTGCTATAGTGAATATAAAAATCTTTTTCAGCAATTTTGTCTTAGATTAACTAGAAGAGATATATTTTTTTAATCTGTGAAGAAAAATATTAAATGTCTTCAAACAGAAAATCTTTTTATAATTAATATTTACAATTATATCTCTATAAGTAGTCAAAAATCGTATAGGATGCTGTTCTTATGATACAGATCGCATTTATTATCAACTTATCGTACTTCCTTTTAATGTTAATATAACTTAAAATTAAGCGATATTTAATACCTGCGTTTTAACTTTAAAAAAAATTAATTTCGTGCTTGATCTATATTAATTCGTTATTTACTATAAAAATGACATTAGTATGTTATATGTGATCCTTATTGAATAGTTTTGCGTTAATGTTAAATTAAATATTGAAAGGCTGTAAAATTCATAGGTTATGACTTATGTCTCATATTTCCATATCGATATAGGAATTTCACAAGACGTATTAATTTTATTAATCAGGGCTACTGGATAAAATTGATTGCAAAAAATTGTAACTTAATCAGACATTTTACTGCACAGAGATCATGAGGTACATAAAGATAATGCTATGAGTGGAATTTAAATAATCTTATATAAAATTAAAAATATATAAAACAAAGTCGGGTTGTTGTAACAACAACACTTACTCTCTAACACTCGAGAACGGCTGGACTGATTTCTATGATCTTTGCTTTGTTGGATTTGTCTTCGCCCCGAATAGCAGAATAACTATTAAAACATGAGAAAAATACACGAAAAAAAATTCATGGCCAATGCTAGCTAATAATGCTGGATAATACTTTATATAGTTTACTTTATTTTTATTAATTATAATCCTACAAGGGTCCGTTCATAAAATACGTCACGCTAAAATCAGTTTTTTTTTTACCCCCTCCCCCTTTTTTTATTTGTTACTGAATCGAGAGCGCAGGGTACGTGGAAACGTAACTCTCAAGTATTGGAAAAACAAAGAAACTAGTTGTGACGGATCGCAAAGCCGCTAGAGCCGCGCCACAGACCGCGCTCATGTTGAAAATCAATGAACGGCGAACGTCACGTTGCCATAGACCCCCCGTCCCGCCTTGTCACACTCAGCAAGACCCCTCCCCCTCCCTTGTATGCTATCGTATTTTATGAACGGCCCCTAAGCATTTCAGAAAAAAGTAAGTTAGCAAATCTGTCCAAATTATACTACCAATTTATTTAATACTTTTCAAATTTTCACTTGTATATAGTCATTATTTATAATACATTATTTACAATAACATATTTTAAAACCATACATGTTGATCATATGCATTTCTCAATAATTTATCTGGCAGCCCTCTCTATCTTAAACATACCATAAATTGAATTTTATACGATTTCTTTACAGGTAAAAATTACTGAGATAGTGCCTGTAGTGATTTTTTAAATACACTTTATATTGTAGTTGTGTTAGTGGTTTAATTAAATACAAGATTTTTTATTCAGTGTTATAGCTACTGAATTGTATTCAAAATGCAAAGAGAGAAAATTCATGATATTTATTACTATTTAATGCTACAGGCTAAACAGAAATATTCTTAGTGTGTTATATAAATATTTTAGCTTATATAAAATATATTTTGAATTATTTTTAATTTAAAATCAGAATAATTAGTATTAAAAGGAGCTTTATATATCATCACACTCATGTACTATGATTAGACGATACTCTCGTATTCTACGTCCTAAGCATATTCAGCAACACGTGAAGCATATTATGATTTAATTTAAATATCCTTTAAATATATTGTATAACTGACCAACATTTTTATAATCATTTTATATGATACCAAAATAAGTCATAAAATATGTACAAAATTATAACGTGTATTATTTACTGTCTTTAAAAGTAGAATAAACTAATTTTAAAATAAATTATCTCCTCAGAAATTACATAAATATGATACTTACATAATTTGTATAGAGATCAAGAAAATAACGGCAGGTATAATATTCTTTTTATTTTATTATTCATTCGTCCATTTTTGCCCAATAATTTTATATTTAAGGAAGGTATACTAAAGAGACTCAAATAAGAAGATTTAAGAATTAAATTTTAAAATTAATTATACAGGTGGATTTTTGAGACGGGACAGTAAGGTCAGGTACCTTTAACTGTTATAGTATTACAGGAAAACGTTCCTAGATCGTCTATAACTTTTGAAATATTCTGGACTGCATTCACAGATTTTGGAAAAAATGTACAGACAGCAAAAAAAACCCAAAAAAAAATATTTTTATCTTAATCGATCCTATTTCATGTAAGGATCAAAATACTCTATGGGATTATTTAATGTACGAGTACAAGAAATGACAGAAATCGCCAAAAACTTTTTATACATTTCGTACGGAAAAACGATTAATCAATTCGAAATATTAACGCTTTGAGGCCAACTGAAGTTTGAGTACAGAAACTATGATACGTCACAAGATCGGGTTTACATGCAGGCACGTTATGCAGCATGGAAAAAGTTTTTGGCTATTTTTAATACTCTTACCTTATATGGTCTCATAGTCTGTTGATCCCTACATGAAATAGGATCGATTGACATAAAACATTTATTTTACGTATTTTAGCATTTTTGCGATGATTGTACATTTTTTCCTAAACTTGTGAATGCAGTTCAGAATATCTCAAAATATTATGGATATAAGGTACCTGCTCTTACTCTTCCATTTCAAAAATCCAACTGTACATATAATTATTTTTTAACTTTTATCTTGCTATTTATTATCACAGAATAAAAATCCATACAGTTGGAGATTTGATTTTAAAGGAAATGCTGTAAGAGGTTTCATAAAATAATACAAAAAAAAAAAATATATCACTGCAGGTGCTATCTCATGACAGGTTAATATATAGGTTATAGTAATACCCGCGAACCCTAAAGCCGTTTCCCAACTGTCATATAAAACAACAGTCGGGTGCGCTTCACCTACCTGCACGATTGCCCTGTCGTGAAACGAAAGTATCTACCTTATAAGACTATATATGGATTAGTAAACTGTGATATTATTTCAAATCAGTCCTTTAGTTATTCTACAAACACATAGCTGGAAATTTGGCGTGTAAGGGGCGCAGAATATCTGCTGCTAAGTAGATGCGTCCGAGCAAGCCCTCAAACAAGCAAGCGGGCCGGTCCGGGCGGTGCCGCTCCGAGCCCGCCCGCGCCGTCATGCACCACTCCATGAAACAGCACGCACGGTACAAGTGAATGCTCTTCTGCAAGTATTATTAGTATGTAAATAGAGAGCTGGCCTTTTTCTAAAGGCTCACTTCTTGAATTCTTTTCATTTGTTAATATTATATTTAGTTTAGTTAGTTAATAGTTAGTTATTTATAATATGTATGTATTTAAAATTATATATGTGTAGTGTATCAACTATCTGGTATCCATAACACTTGTAGTCCAAGTCTTGTAGCTTATCATGGAAATAGATGGTGCTGTGTGTTAATGTCCCAACATATTTATTTATATTACCACTGAAATCTTATGTAATGAAATTATGATGATAATAATAATAACTGATCCATATTTGATCAAGAAGCATACAATTGTATGTGAAACCAGTTTGAAGTCTTAGTATATCAAGATGAATCTCATATTCATTCATCAAAATCGGTTCAGCCGTTTAGTAACTACGAGGGAACAGAGTCGAAGGATTAGGTCACACAAATCTCAGTTTGATATTTTTAGAAATAAAATAATTAAATATTGCATTACATATACATTATGTCGTGTCAAAGTTTATAGCTCATGATTTTTTTGTATTTATTTTAATATATATTTTTTTAAATATAATGTCCTTACTTTTGTAGCTTTATACAGTTCCAAAAACGCGTAAGCATTTCCACTAACGCCATGGCAGATACTATACCCCTTGCTACATAGCCCTCTATGCCAAATCACTTCTCCACACCTTTCAGCAATTTTAAGATACTTCTCTTCCTTAAACACCTTTTAAAACACAAATTAATTTATTAAAAATCGTAATGCTCAATTCTTCTATTCTAAAATTAACTTAACAATCGACTTTAGATGAATCTAATGTTATGTTACATACTTGATTTGCCAACACACATAGAGGCACAAACCCTGGCGCTCCGTGACACCATTGCACTAATCGGTCACGTGATTTACTTCCAAGTGACGAAGGGAAATTCCCACTTGGATATTGCTGACTCATCAGCCAATCCAATGTAGGTTTTATATATTTGTTTAAATCATCTTGCTTAATGAAATCTTTCGCCTGAAAAATAATACCTACGGGTAATTCAAGTTTAATGAACAACAAACGTTTTTAAAAAGTATTCTAGGTACCGCGTGATCATCTTATTTAAGCATAAGGTTGTTGTATGTATATGTTTGTTACTTCTTCGAACTGATGCCACTCGTCAGAGGTACACAAATAGACTATGGTCTGGGGTAACACGTAGGCTATTAAGCACCTAGAGACACACCCGAGCGCTACTAATACTAGCGAATTACACTCGCCTAGCTTGAGTGCAATTTTACAAGGCAGCAAATTCAGTGTGAATTGATTGTTATAAATATAAGCTTGTACCTACATAAGTAGGTAAAAAAATACGTAGTAGCTACATATTTACACATAATGTCAGTAATTTGTGACATAAAACAGCAATAAGATGTTTATAATTTACTTGTAATAAAATGTAAAGGATCCCTGCTACTCCATGAGCTGCTCCCAAATATATTTTTTCATGCCATTGCCATAAAAGGGGACTGTCGGATTTCATTTGCTGCGCAAACTGTCTTCCAGATGTTATAATAGCTGAAATTACCTTAGAAAGACACATTAATATAAAACATAAATTGTTATTATTTCAATTAGAAAACACAAATAGAAGTTAAGTAAGAATCGAACCCAGTCAAGAAGGCTTGTTCATGTCTTATGAATAAAAGTGTTAAATAAAATATTGTTATAGGTACATTTATTATGATAACATTGTTCAACACAAATAGATTTAGTTATGAATGTATCACACGATTAAACATAAAAATCTAATCATTACCTTTTCAATGTGATTTGCAGGTATAACATCATTTCCATCAATATGTTTATTTACAAAAAGCAATGCATATAAATAACCAGCCTTTCCGTAGAGAATTTCATCAGGTGAGTCATTCAATAATACTTTTAAATCTATTAACCTGTAATATGGGAACATATAAAAATTAACAGGTTGCTTAAGAAAGCAAAGGCGTTTTTTCTTTTTGGATTTTTTATACTTTTAAAGAATCGCACTTAAGTTACGATATCACGTAACATAAAAAAACCTTGACATAAAATAAAAAAAAAAATCAAAGTCAAAATATATTTGAATAAATAAACTTTTACAAGCACTTCTGAATCGTCAATTTTATATTTTAAATTAAAATTAAATGGCATTATGCAAGTCCGTGAGGAATCTATCACCGGTTCAGAAGGCAGTTCTGCTGAGAAAAGCCGAAGAGAAACTTAACTAATAACAATATAAATACTTAATTCACAATATATCAATCAATAATGTTTTATAATATAGATACGATATAATATGTTCACAAAACTAGAGATAAAAGTATTTCGAATCCAGCGGCAGCACACATGCTCATTGCATGCATTTATTATTTTATTTAAACCACATTGCCAAATGATATATATTTTTACCTACACTGTTAAATTTGTTTTTTAACCAACTTCCAAAAAGGAGGAGGTTGTGTGTTTGTCTGTATGTGTGTTTTTTGTGTATGTTCACTGATTTCTCGGAGACCGCTTGACCGATTAGGCTACTTTATGCGGTATTAAGGTCCTGAGGTGATCTCTTAAAAAATTATTTGCTATAGAGTATATCGTTTTCGAGAAATTCAGGAAAAACCATGAAATTTCAAGTATGTTTATAGATGTAATTAGACTTTTTTACCTACTTTTAATTGTCATATCGACTTGAGACTTTACAAGTGTTTTTAACCGACTTCCAAAAAAAGGAGGAGGTTCTCAATTCGACCGTATATATATATTTTATGTTTGTTCGGGCATTTTTTCGTCGTTTATGAACCGATTTTGATAATTCTTTTTTTGTTGGAAAGGAGATATCTCAAGAGTGGTCCCATGATGAGGAAACCAGGATCTGATGATGGGATCCCAGAGAAATCGAGGGGAACTTTCGAAAATTGTAGAGGCGACTAGTGCGTTTGATAACATTTTCATTAGGTATTTTAAAGCACTACTATTTAATGAAGGTCTGGAGTCGATCTGATGATGGACCCGAAAGATAGTCGAGGGAACTCCTCAACGATTAACAGCAATTACCTGGTATTTGGGCTTGATTAATTGGTATTGATGATGCGTCTACACTAAAAATGGAAAAATAAAAACTTAAAAAAAAAAAAAAAAAAGCCGAAGTCGGTGCCAGCCAACACAAATCAAAGCACACCGACTTCGAAAAAATATGATTAAGTCTCTATTCTAAATGAAAACCCCCGTTTAGTTATTTTTTACTTTTCAGTGCCTGGAAGTCGGTTTTTTTTTTAAGTTTTTAGATTCCGATGTTAGTACAGTAATTTGGTATTTTGGAGCTGATCTGATGGTGAGGCCAGAATATGGTTAGTGGAACTCTTCAACGATTCCTAGTAAATAGTTTGAATTTGAGCTCATTTGGTTTGATTTAATTCTAAAACGTTAGAATTGGATTGAGTATTAGGTACCTTCATTTGTGCGCTTCGTTTTTATTACATCATGGATATTATATCATTGATATCAATACAATAATTACGTTCTTATTCTGCGTGAGTATCAACAAATAGTAATCCCACACATTAGCATCAGCAAAATAATCCGCAACAGAATAATATGCTCTGCTCAATAATAGCTAAACGACGCAAATCAGGGAAGTCTTTTCATAAAAGACACCTATATATAATATAAATAAACTTAAAAAGAAAAACCTTATCTTAATACACAATTTGATCCAAATTGCTAGTTATTATAAGCTGAGATGTGTATCTATTAGCAGCTTTAAAAAATATAAGTAAAAGAGTCAATACCTTTGAGCCAAATGTTGATATTCTGGCAAATTAGCAGAGCGCTGGGTTCCAAGTTTATATGAAATAACAGTTGCTATAGCAAGTGGCCCAGCATCACCACATATAAAACTAATACGACGATTTTTCAAATTACTTATGTCTATATATGCCAATGCCATCTGAAAAAATAATATACTAGTCAATGTTTTATAAACGAATTCGCGAGCACGCACACTCACACTATTTAAAAACTCTAATAAGATCTCATCAATAGCGACGAAAGCCATATAGAAACCAATAAATATTTATTGGTTTATATGTGGCTTTTATTGGTTTCTATATGGCTTTTGTCATAATTTTTTTGAGTGGAACCTTCATTCTTTTTCTTAAATAAAAGTAGCCTAAGTTACTCCTCATCAGTTATCTGCCAGTTAAAGTCCCGTCAAAATCAGTCCATTCGTTTCGGATATTAGCCGGAACAAACAAACAGACAAAAAACTTTAAAAATTGTGTTTTTCTTCTAAGTACTATAGATAATGGCACATGAATTTGAAATGAAAAGCTGTTATTTTGATATTACAAACAGACAGGTATTTTATTTATCTTTATAGATTAAAAAGATCTTCTTATGTTAATCTCCACCACTATTTGAAATAATTTACCTAGTCAATAAGGAATTTAATGTTTACTCATGTTGATTAACTATGAATATGCTATGAGTGATGGCAATTAGTGGATTTTCAGTTTTTCATATTAAATCCATCCATTACTTTAATAAGAGTCAGTTCTGGGTACACTGTATACCCAAAGGATGCATATTATGAATTAATGTAAAATGTAAATAAATCATAGAAGTAATATCAGAATAAACAATAACATTGCCCAGGATGAACTTTAAGTAGAGATTATTAAAATAACATTAAAGGATAAGCTTTTTGTTAAATATATGGTATCATATAATTAGACATCGTATTATATGCATTGGCATGTTTGCCTATGCAAATGCATAAAACGCAAGTTTTTTAGCATTATTGTATATTTTAGTACTTTTTCATTAATAGTGCTTATTTCAGTAGTTAAATATGTGAGGTGTGTTTTATTACAGTGATAGGACAAGGAACTACACTCTTTCCTATGTGCGAGTCCTTGGAAATATTGAAAAACAATAATCATTGAATAGATTAACACTCTCTGAGTTAACTAATAAAAGAGGTCCATGGCCAATTAAAATTGTTCTGTAGGAATAAAGAAGTCATGAATGAAAAAAAAAATAAAGTGTTAGCATATTTGTCAGCCTACAAATTAATATTAAGTCACAACGTCACAAAGCTCTAGAAATCTAGGAAAATATGTAATTGTATATTGTCACAAGAATTATAAGTAGATTTATATACTTTAGAGAGAGAAAATAAAGGTAAATTTTGATAACAATTAGTATTTTGATTTTGCATATCTTGTGCATATTTTCCCCTTTTTAGCGCACATTTGCATTCATATTTTGGCACTTTGATAATGCATATAATCTGATGTCTACATATTATATTATACTAATACATCTACTTACTTTATACATGCAAACATCAATGGTATACTGCTATTTTTTATAAATGGATGTTGTATTTTTGATGATTTTTGGTAATTGTAGGTTAACACTAAATTTTGTTAATTTTGATTTATTGATGGTGATTAGATTTTTCTAATATAATACTAGTTTCTTAACATATTAATACTACATTAATACATGTTCTAATGGACACTTTGATCCAAGCTTTTCTAAATATACACTGTATGTGCAAGACTAAATAGTGATTTCATTGATGAATTACAGTTCTGCAACTTGTCGGTAATCTAAGTAGGAAATCTGTTCACTGGTCTTATTTTACCAACCAATCTCCTTCACAACTTCTTTATTCTACCTGACATTGCCGATGTAATTTTCGTTCAACTGGCACACTTAGAAGCCATTAACCAGAAAAATGAATTGAATTGGAATAATTTAAGAATATCATACCTGCAGTGTATCATGGCAAGCTTCATTTCCATGAAATGAATTTAATAAATAAAATAAAGCTAAGCCAGCAGAACCAGTGTATATGGTTTCATCATAAAAAATATCTTTTTTTAAACTATTGGTTAAAAGCAACAGTTTTTCGTTTTTAAATTGTTCCACCTTCTCATAAAATTGTTTTGATATCTAAAAAAATATGTTTAATTTATATGCTGCATTTAGTTGTTTTAATTAGTAATTTTATAATAATTATTAATATTTTTAACATAAATATAAATGCAGAATGCATAAACAATACCGAGTCTCTATTGTTGTTAAGAAAGTCACATGTAGCACTAGAGGATAAATCTTTGAATGGATTTTCAAAATATTCCAAAGAAGCCATGTCTTTTGTTTATTTGATTATCACAAAACTGTTAGCGTTATATATGTAATTTTATAATTTTTTAAAAGAGATTCAAACCATACTTGAATAACAATTATGTACAATATTACAATTTGAAATTTATTCTATCAATTTAATGTTGTCAAACAAAGGTACAGAATACAGATTAGTGTAAAGTGTTGCCGATCGATAGTCGACTATCGATAGCATATCGATAGTTAATGGATAGTGACCCATGATATTTGTCATCCATACCCATGATAGTGACCGTATGGTGACCGTAGTTAGAATATCGATAGCTCTATCAATATTACCGATACTATCGATAGTATCGATACTATTAGTAGTTTCAACCATAGACAAGGAACAACAAGGTTTCAACATGGTTTCAACCATGTTTCAACTATCGATAGTAGCTCATTTTAAGATAGTATAGTTAAAAAAGAGAGAGGAAGGGGAAGTGAATAAGTAAATCATAAGTAAGTCATAAGTAAAAAGGATCTTTTCAAAACAAAAAAAAACTGTAATATCTCTTTTATACCCGGTTTTTTGTTTCTATTGTATTCGCATCTTATCTGTGTCATGTATTATATCTGAAAGTTAGATCAGCTGAAGAAAGAGTTGAGAAGGAGACGTGCTTCCTGGGGTAGTCCTGACAGACTGTTGGATCAAAGCACAGCGTAAACCGCTGGTCGTAGAAACGTGAAATTTGGAGGCGTAATGATGTAGACATCCGATAAGAAAGCATTTTTCAAAATTCATCCCCTATGTGGGTGAAATAAGAGATTAAAGATTGTACGAAACTCTGTCATTCTTAATGTGATATACGAAGAAAGTGGTGTTTAACCTTAGGATTAAAACTAAAAAATATATTTATTTGATTCTTTTCGAAATTCGTCCTTAAAGGCGTAAAAGGAGGTATACAGTTTATATGGGTAAAGAGTTATTTATGATCAGAATTACTTGAAACTTGGTATGATATGCATATTTGACGGCACGTTTGGCTCAGTTTGTAGTGACCCTACTTTCTGCACCAGTGGTCACGGGTTCGAGTCTCGCTGGGGGCATTCATTTGTGTGATGAGCACGAATGTTTGTACTCCAGTCATGGGTGTTTATATTTATAATATGTATGTATTTAAAGTTATGTATGTGTAGTATATCAACTATCTGGTATCCATAACACAGGCTTTGTAGCTTACCATAGAACTAGATGGTGCTGTGGGTTAATGTCCCAGCATTACAAAAAAAAAATGCTCTTCAATACAATTAAATAAATATGTGTTTCATTATTTTTCGACTTTAAATCCCATATAAGAGCAACATTGGGAGATGAATGCTTGTATGAAACTCTGTAATTTCTTTATTATTTTGAAACTGAAAATCTAGAAAAATTTGACCATTATATTGATATTTTTTCCTCGTGATATCGAGGTCGATATTGATATTTTAATAAATATTGATACGTCGATATTTTATTTCACTGCCAACATCACTACTCTACCTACTGCCAGTGTTTCCTAATATAAAAGACCTAACGTCTGCGCTAGACTTACGGAATTCCAAATCAGGAAACCGTACATATGGGGCCGGCCACAGGGCGTTTTACAATTACAACACTTAAGCGCATTATCCAGCATAATACTCAACTTCAAATTTTTCAACTACAGGAACGCTCCACATAATCGATTTTTCGCGTTGTTCATATTTGTGCGCCAAAGTGTGACATTATGCTGTAATATATTTAGAAAACTGGCACAAGCTATTCTGTGACTTGAGATTTCGATAACTAACGTCTGCTAGCTGTCATGTAAGATGTCATTTGTCAATGTCATTTTAAACTTAAATAATAATTATTATTTTGTCTTTATTCATTATTCTACGCTCAATCAAATTTTTAAATTTATTTGTTTCCTAATAATTAATACTCAATTATTATTTTCAATATTTGATATTAATTAAGATGTTTGCTTCAATGAAATCTTTTTTTAAATGGAACTTGTCAAAAAATAATGAAAACAAAAAATATACGTCGTCCTTAATCCTAGTGATATTTGTAAATATACTTGAAGATGTCATATTTTGGAAAAAAATGTGGCTTTCTTTATTGTTTTTTATGTTATTTAATATTGTGTTTTTGTAAGTACTTTATCAAATTTAATAACATTATTAATATGAACAGTAAAAAATAATGTTTAAAAGGTGATATTGAACATTTCAGCTTTTGCGTCTATCAAGAATTAAATTTCCTTCAATTCATTTTTGGAGTTTATACTATAATTATTGCTATTGATGCATTTGAAACATGGTTAAAGCATAAGCATCGTACATCATGTCTTAAGAGATTAATAATTCATGATAACAATAAAATAAAATTAGTTGTTTCAAAAATAAAAGCCTGGATTGAAAAGAAGCAAATGGGGTTCATTTATCTCCGTGATAGAAATCATACCAAAGTAAGTGTATAAAATAGTATTCTGCTCATTTGTCACTTAATACAAAATTAAATAATATTTCTAATTTTCAGGCATTTTTACTTCTCCAAATTATATTAAGTTTTATGTTATTTATTGGAAAGTATACTGATGGATACACATTAATATATTTGCTATGCACAGTATTATTTTTCTTACATAAACTTGTGCCTCCTTTAATCAAAATTTTGAAAAAAGTTCAGCAAAATGCAGGTAATTAAGTAAGCAAAATGTATATGCTTACATTTTAACAAGAATTTCTAATAATGAAAATTCTATAATATGTTTTAGAGTCTGAATTTGAGCTTGAAGGTCTGGTACCAGATGAATCTGAAATAAACTTGGACTTATTATCAATAGAACCAGAACAAAAACTTGTGATTGATGAAAGACAAAGTCTAGGTAAGTAATAAGAATATCATGATATGTGTTAAAAAAATACTGTTTTAATTAAATTTAACAATGAAACAAACTTATTTTACAGATTACTGGAAACCAGATGATTTACCTCTAGAAGAGGCAAGTGATAGTTCAGATAACAGCAGTTCTCTAGTAACAAATTTGTCTACAGAAAAATTGCAAACTCTTTCTAAGGATGTAGAAATAACAGATTCAAGTGAAGATGAATACATGCCTCAAGGTAAATGGAATATAAACAAACTTGGTCTACTTCATTATAAAAACCTTATTTATACCATAAAAAGTTATGCACAATAACATATAAAAAAATGTCATTTTAATTTTCACTTTCAAAATTCTCTGACAGATTAGTAATTACTACTACTATAGAAAATAGTCAATTTTAAGCCATTATTTAGATTTTTGTATTTGAGTCCTTAAATATTGAGCTTGTTATTTATTAAATGTGTAAAATATTTATTGTTAAAAAATATTTAGGGAGCGCTATATTACACCATTTTATTTTTAAATTATCCACCTCATTATAATTAAAGAGGGGAAACACATAGTTTAAGATTTTAAAAGCATGGAAATTCATAACTATTGGTTTAAAGAAAAGTCGTTTATAGAACATCTATCTCATTTTTAAAAACTTATTCTAACAAAAAAAAACTAAAGATGTACAAGCTTATTTGCACTTTTTTTTCTTCAAGTACATTGTTTAGGAGTTTTCGTGTGACAAGTTCAACACTATAGATCCTATAGTCTTCTATGTAAATAGTGTTAACATATGGAACACAAAATATAATCATATATTAATAATTATAATGAATCCTAATAATAACTGATAAAGATGTTGTTATTAACTGAAAAGTAAATGAAAACATCCTAGTACAATATTCCCAAAATTATTCCAGACCAACAATCCGAACAGTTCCAGACTTCCTTAGAAGTGCAACCAACTGGGACTTGGAGTGGTACAGCCTATAATGTATTGTCAAATTTTGGTGGGGCGGTAGCTAACATTGTATACAAAACGCAGGATGAAAAGGAAAAGAGAAGAAAAAGAGTCTCTAGTATGGACTCATCAGATGGTTTTGAAATGATTGATAAAAACGATTTGCAATAGCCGTACTTAATGTAATAAGAAAAACGAATTATCATAAACAGTTCTTACAGTCAATATAATTTTATATAAGTTTTTTTGACATATCAAATACAACACTGTATTTTACATTACATAGATTATTTAACATTATATTAATTATTGTCCAATTTTGACATCAATTCTTTATGGTGTTTCTTCAAAGCTTTTAAACGTATACTACTTAAAGTGTTTCTTGCAACAAGGGCTTCTAACATAGGCCGTGATATCTGAAATAGGTTTGAATTAGAATGGTTAAGGGAAGTAAAATATTAAAAACAGATTAAAATTGAAAAAAAAACATTGTTTTTGTTATACATGATTCAGTTATATGAAATACTAGCGACTCACGCTCGCTTCGCTGGCGTTCGTCCCTAGGTACGTTTCCCGGTTAGCTATGTTTATACATCAATAGTAGCTTGCTACTCCTAAGATATTCATTTATTAAATTATATAGCAATTTACCCTCGTTTCGCTCGAGTGCGTACGCCGTACGCGGATTTTGTTCACAATTTCATGGGTTTTTAATTTTTTTTGCGGAACCCTAATTCTTTTTCTAAAATGAAAGTAGCCTAAGTTACTCCTTATAACATCAGCTATCTGCTAGTGAAAGTCCCGTCAAAATCGGTCCAGCCGTTTCGGAGATTAACCGGAACAAACAGACAGACAGACAAAAATTTAAAAAAAATGTTGTTTTGGTATGTGTATCGTGTATACATCCATATGCATTTAGTAAAAAGCGGTTATTTTAATATTACAAACAGACACTCCAATTTTATTTATCTGTATAGATATGTTATCATTATCCACCACATATTTCAAAGGAGAGAAAACTTTTGTGACAGCTGCCATTTTTATTATTATTTTTTAACCTTGTGGCGCACGCAGAAACTGGTATGTTTAGATATAAAACACATAAGCTAACAAAAAATATTAGCAATTGTGCTTTAGTGTCATGTGTATATTCCTAATGATTGAATGTATATGCTAACTTTGGTAAAAAAAAAATTATCTAATTATCATCAGTTTCATCGTGCGTCCCTACTTAAGCAGAGGTAAAAAAAATATCAAAATGGCGGGTGGCTAATGCTAGTTTCTATAGAAAACAAACTGAACCCCTTTTTCTCTAAATGACATTTATAATAACAAGGACATACATATATCTGCAGAATACATCTTACACAATACAGGTCTTGAACATTGTTGAAATACACAATTTAAATATAAAGAACTTTTTTTATTTACACAAAAATCATTGAATTCAGGCACTAAAAATTAAAGAATAACTAAACGGGTGTTTTCATTTAGAATACACTTAATCAGATATTTTCGATATTAAAAAGGAAGCGGTAGCCCAGTGGTAACGCGCTTGCTTGGGAAACCGAGTGAAGCGGGTTCAAATCCCGGGTCTCGCACCTCGGATATTTTCATGTACGAGTCATTTCTAACATTATTACTACTTTGTATTACGGTGAAGGAAAACATCGTGAGGAAACCTGCATACCTGAAAAAACCTAGCAAGATTTCGAAATACATGTGAAGTCCGCATTTGGCAGCGTGGTGGACAATGGCCTGATCATCGTATTAAAGGGAGGACCGTACACAGCAGTGGGACGTTAAAAAGGGCTGAATACATACTTCCATAAAACATAGATATTTCGTGTTTTTCTTATCATATCTTACTATTCATATTTTTTCTCTAGATGAAATTCAATAAATATGTAATGTATAATTTTGGATAAATACACATTTGCTGAACAACTAAATCTTTTTGTATTTACCTTTTCAACTATGTGCCCTATTGCTATAGTTCTTACAGCTGCATTGTGCTGTTTATTAATTATATCGTCTGATTCTGCCTCCCCTGCTTCGTTCTTAAAAGCTTCATCTTCTTCTTCTTTTAATATTGCTGGTAATTGTGTCAATATCTGTCAATAAAATTTGACAATCTAGATTTCTGTAATATTGATTTTGATGTTGTTTTGGTTAACCCTTTAACCAACTGGTTTTATCAATTGATTAGATTCGAGTTGTGACTCCCACACCTTTTTTTTAATGTTGGGAAGTGCATTTACGCATACCACCTGCAGACATACAGGTAGTTATGGGGACTTACCGGTTCGAGAAGCAAGTACTACTCACTAAAACTCAACAAAACCTCCCCCGTCTTAATGGGGCGTCGCATGATCGCTTACGCACTCAACTACGACGTCCCGACGATAGGTCTACCGAAGTAGACCATCACAACCATGGGGTTGGGGTTACGTTACTTTTTACCGTAGGAGTTTGCCTCATTCCCGCGGGAAAACATGCTATAATACAACCCAAAAAATATTTATGATCAGAATTACTTGAAACTTCGTATTAATGCTCTTCAATACAATTAAATAAATACGTGTGTTAGCATTTTTCAAAATTTAACCCATAGGGGTAAAATAGGGGATGAAAGTTTGTATGAAACCTACCTTTTAGTTTTTTTTTGTAGTTTTAGCGTGAACGAAACCGCGGGTTCTGCTAATAATCATTAAATAGAAGTCTACAAAGCATATATTAAGGGTTGTACATCAGACTTTGTCAAAATATACTTGAATTTTGCATTACATTTTGCAGTTAACAAAAATGAATATTTTAAATTAAGTATTATTTGCTGAATTACTTTCATGATCTTCTTTATCTACGTTCTACAGCATGTCGTCATACATTATATATATTAAGATGTATTAACATTTTAATAGATGTTAAGGAGAATGATGCAAAAGGGTATAGCCGAATAAGTATAGCGGACAGGCCCCCAATGGTAAACTATATCGAAACTTATGTGTCAATAAGGGCTTGACGTAGAAGTGATGACTCAAACTATATTCACACAAAAAATCACGTCAATCCGTCACTTGTTTCGACGTGAATGAAGGACAAACAAACTAACAAACACATACAAACAAACACATTTTTAAATTTATAATATTAAGATAGATGTTATTGCTGCGATCGTCGTAATGGCAACCTGTATTGTACATCCTGCTGAGCTACTAACAAATATATTTGAGACTCGAGAGATAATTTAATAACTGCGATTATGATTAAAAATTTTTAATATTATTTTTATAAAAAAATATTAAAAATATACTTTAACATAAATGGATAGTTTTTTCTTTACCTTTTTATAATGAATATAATTAATAAAGTGTTAGTATAAGCATAATATGTGCCTTTGTTACTTTCTTATTCTTTGATATATTTAGTGCGTGTCAAGTTTTTTTTCTTCGATATGATGCACCAATTTTTTTCAAACAATTTTTTTAAGGGTATTAGTGTATATTAAATACTATAACATATATTTTTTCTGTGATTGTAAGTCTCAAGGAACACCAAAATAATCAAAATTTTATATTTATATATTTTTTAACAGGGTTGCAATTATTTTAAAAATCTAAAAAAATATATAATATCTAAAAAAATATATATAATCTATAAAAATATATAAAAAAATATATAATAGGCTCTCAAAGGTTACCTTAAACCTCGCGTTAGTTTAAAATTTTTAGCTTTGAAGGTTTCCGAGATACGCCTTTTTGAACGGAACTCATAGTTACGATCATTTCTCTTCATATCGCAAGGTCAAAGCGGAGTATAATACAACAGTGAAACTCAGATGAACCGCTTTTCTACATCAAGCCCTACTTGACATGTCAGTTTCGATATAGTTTGACATTGGGGCGTGTCCGTTATACTTATTCTGCTATACTCTTTCAAACAATGAGTGATTACATTAAGAAAAATTTGTGTTCTTGGTTTTGATAATCATTGCTTATGCCAGTTTACTACACTCAGATTTATCTGACCACAGATGTTCGACATATTATATAGTCTTTATAAGGGAGTAGCTGTAGTAAACACAACTTTCTACTTATTTTTGAGTATTGACATTTAATTATAAAAAGCAACCATAGGCATCAACCAGTATATGATTGCTTGATAATATTAATATACCTCTCCTGACATTCACTTTATTAAGGAAATTAACTTTTTTTTTGTTTTATATAAATGACTAGTGGATTGAGCTCAAAAAAGTAACATTGTTTTGTATTTTGTAATAAAATTTTAGGTGTTTATAATAGTAAAGATCATATGACAAACTTACTTCAAAATTATTAATAGTAAGTGAATCATTATTATTTGTGATTTCGAGTTCAATTTCCCTCCGGCTTTGATTTGAACCATCACTAACAGATTGAAAACATGTAATTTGAATCTGTGAAAATAAGAAAAATAGAATTAACAATAATAATTAGAAAAATATTGTTAGCCTAAGTATTTATTTTTTCAAATTTTGTTTATCTTACTGAGGGTGCCTTTGCTGTTTGGTCTGTAAGAAATACAGCAAATATTATACCAACAAAACTGGAGTCCATTCTTTGATACATAGATTGTGTAGCAAGATCTGAAATAAAATTAACTAATTTAAGCATGATATTGTTTAAACTAATATAAAAAAAATGTTATATTATTGGTGTTAGTATATATGAATTCATTTAAATATTCAAATTATGATAAATATTTTTAAAAGAACTCTTATTCCTAGAAAATAACCCTTTCTTACCAACATGGGATGGCCACACAGTAATGTGTGGATGAGAGTGATACCAACCAACCACCCTCAGTGGACGTCCAACTTCTGCTGCTAGTTCCTCTGCTCTTAATGTAGCTTGTACTAGTTGCTCTTCAGAAATCTCAACTCTGTCGGGTTTTTTGTCTAAACGCCTTAATATAACCGATGATACTATTGAAACTAATGTGTTATTATTATGGACCTGAATCATAAAATTAATATAATACGTAAACAAATTATATTACACAAATGCACTTTGTAATGATTATAGAAATGGAACGATAAATATATATCTAATAATGTGATTTAAATTATTAGGCACATAAATAGTAAATTACCTCTCCTATCAACAAACCCATTATTTCTTCTTTTTCGGTAGACAGTGCGTGCTGTACACTTACTAAAGTTACATCAGTAGATAATAAAACTTTTTTCAGCATATTGAAGTTTTTACTTTAAAATAAACAAATCTGAATATGTTGTTCTTTTCAGGTACAAATTAGTCAATCTTAGTTTAATATGTTATTGACTCAAAATAATGCATTGAAAAATTTGTTTGTTTACGTCGTTGTCAATATGACATTTGTTAATCCACAGTTTTTTCTTTACGGAAACAGTTACGGGAGTTTCCTCTTTCAGCCATAGCTTTATAATAAATTCTGCTTCTGATTAAGTTTACCACATAGTTGTTTTATATTTACCAATAAACATTTTTACAATACAAGTTTTTTTCACATTTTATACAAAACAAATTACATGATCCTATAATGCTTTTTCGTATATATTTATATTAAGGGTTTACCCTAAATGCTTAACAGAAGCCTATGTGATACTCTTCTAGGTCATCGTTTCTCAACCATTTTTATGTCGTGAACCACGAAAAAGCCAAAAAGTTAAGTAAAAAGTATTGCGACCCCGTCACTATATTACATCTTAATATATAGTTTTATAACACTACACTAAAATTCATACCTTTAATAAACGAAACTTTTGTACCTATACGTAGTTTGTATTTATTGTTTTTCAACAGACTGCGACCCCCTTTAAAATCAAACTCGACCCCTCCAAGGGTCACGACCCCCCGCTTGAGAAACGATGCTCTAGGTCATAGTCTATTTGTGTACAAAATTTCATCAAAATTCATCGTTTTAACGAGAAAAAGTAACAAACATACATACGCATAAAAAGCATATATTATAGTAGCCCGGTTACGTATCACCCTTCTGACGCCAATAACTATTACATGTTACATATTCCTTCCTTCATACTGTTAGACAAACCATTTAGGTGATATCCTCAATTTGTTCAATCATAGTTCTAGAGATGGAAGTATGTAGCACTATATCGATGCTTTTAAATATAAATTTAATGTTAGGATCAGCATCCAAGAACAGCTTCTTACATAATATTGTAAACATAAGAGAATAATATTTTGTATTTTATTTTGTTTCTAGTGCCTGTAATGTATGAAAAATATAATACAAATTTATTAAAAGTTTAAAAAATCTTATGACGTTTTTTAATTAAGGTAATTTCACATACTTTGATTTTAGCAGTACTGACATTTGAATTATTACAGCGTCCGTGTCGTCCACCGTGTATCTGATTATAGTTTTAATTTGGGACTAGCATAGTATTTTATTTTTACTTAGGAAAGTATATTAATATTGTATGAGTTGTCTAATAAGAACTGATGTAATGATAAAATTACTTCCGTTTGATTTATATTTACAATTATAAATAAAATGGAAGTGTGATTCATAGAAAAGTACGAATGTTTGTATAACATTGTACACAAAGTTATACATTGTGTAAAATGTATAACTCTTTTACAACTAAACGGCTGATTGGACTTGAATTAGTGAAGCGAGGCTAAGTAACTACTGTTACACTTAAATACTATTATTTTTAAGCTATTGAAGTGGGATTTACTTAAATTCTGGAAATTTCTCTATTTTCAATTACTGTGTAGCTGATAATATAACAATTTTTTTAATTTTCATCTATGTTTTTGAGTCATGATAGCTGTTCCGAAAGATTTACAAACTTTAAAATTTCATATTATTCAACTTGAATTTATTTTATATAAATATGTAATAAAATACTAAGTGTATGGTTGATCGTCGATATCTATCACAATTTTGATTACTTACTTCCCAATCATTCAATGTATGTACTGCCCTTTATGTAATGATTGAATCAATGATAATGTCACTTTGGTATAGTGTGAGTGTTAATAATTGAGTATTGATGTTTCAAATCTTGACTTGTGAGAAACCGCTCGTATTTAAATTTTTAATTTAGAACTCAATAAAGATTTGTGTTATTAGTCGCCGATTTTCACACTTGACGCTTCTTTATCCCTTAAAATAGAGTAATATCATCTTATCTTTTGTATATTGGTTGAGGCTAAACTGAGAATTGATTCAATCTGTGCGGTATAGATTTTTCAGCCGAATTTAGCTTAATAGATTTAACATAAAGTGAGCGTTCTAAAAATGTTTCGTTCTGGAGCGTTATATATTACGAAACGATCTAAAACTTTACCATCAACACAATGTAAGAAATGATTTCTTTATATAATATACTAGAAATTTATTAAAGTTATATAAGTTATCTGCTATTTTTGTTATTAAAAAATATTTTAATATTTGAAAAAATTTAGTTTATAACCTAAATACTTGGATAATTGAGGTATTTTTTGTAAGAAGATAGTAAATACAATTCTGCAAGGGACAGCTCTCACATTTATTAGTCAATGAAATCATTGTTTAAAAATTCAGTTGTAATAGTAGGTACCTACTGGAATTTTTATTTATTGGTTTGTTATTTTTATAATTTATAATCCATAATTAGTGCTAAACTTGTATAACTATTACAATCTTGACATTGATAATTTTATCTTATCTTGTTCAGATATTTTTAATTTAATTATTTTTACATAATAAAATGTTTCATTCTATTTTTTACAGAATAATGACTTAAATAATATACACTCAGATTTTGTGGTATATATTCAGTTCTTTCTAATGTTCCACTGCTGGGCATAGGCCTCCCTATAATATGAGGGGGATTAGGCCATAGTCCATCATGCTGACCTAGTGTGGGTTGGCGGATTTCACATGTCTTTCGAAAACTTGCTAGGTTCCCTCAGACATGCAGGTGTCCTCACAATGTTTGCCTTCACTGTAAGACAAGTAGTAATCATGTTGGAAATAATTCACACATAAAAATATCAGAGGTGCAAGACCTGGGATTTGAACCAGCTTGACTCGGTTACCTAAGTGAGCCCGTTACCTGGGCTATTCTGTTCTAGTATAATTAAGAAAAAAAATATTTTATTTACTATATTATGCACAATGAGAATTAAACATTAAGGATTTTATTCATGTAAAATATTTTTCTTTTATAGATTCTAGGAACTTATCACAAAATGTGTTATTTGAACCAGAAAAACCTGAAATAAAAACATCTGTACCTGGACCAAAGTCAAAAGCTCTACTAAAAGAGTTATCCTTACTTCAGGTAAAATCATTATTTAATATGTAAAAATATTAAAAATTACCAATAGAAAAAGGTAATAATTGAATTAATGTTTTTAAATAGGATAGAAGACATTACAATACATTTTGATATAAAATGTCTGTTTTAACGAAAAAAGCAGTAAAAAAAGGAAAAGAAATACAAAAAAGTCTTTAAAGTGGATAATTTTAACCTTTGGAGTCCTGAGCCTTGATTTTCTTTCAGGATCATATGAGAAAATATGCTACTATATGTATATAACTCTAAAAATATTTTTCTCTACAAATATATTGGTCTTGAACTGCTATTATTCTTTATCTACTAATATTAAGGTTTAAAACTTACTTAAAATCAAAACCTATCAGCTAATTTATTTTAATATTTTCATGTAGTAACTAGTATTTTTTACATACTCTAAACATGTTATCATAGCTAGATTCTGGAATGTTTTATTGCTATGTGTAGATATGGATGAGATATAAATGATTTTAATTTGATAATAATTATTAATCTAAATAAAGTACCTATTTGTAATATTTTGATTATTATTCATAGAAAGCTTTTCTTAGTTGTATTCCTATAACTTTATATTTCTATAGTTTCAATGATATTTTTGTTTTGACGATAATTAAAACTAAAGCTAAACATACAAAATAGTATATTTTAAGATATTTCTAAGAATAACGAATATAATCTTAGACACTTATATTATAAAAAGGCAGAAATTGTTTGTTTGTTTATTTGTTTAAACGCGCTAATCTCAGGAACTACTAATCCGATTTGAAAAATTCTTTTAGTATTAGATAGCCCGTTTATTGGGGATGGTTATAAGCTATATATCATCATGCTACTACCCAAGAGATCGGAGCAGTATTATCATATATAGTTTATCTATTCCATACTAACTGTTTAAACGTACCTAAGGACGAACTCGAGCGAAGCGAGGCCACTCGGCCCCATGTCGTCACGTACGATGGTGCCTCATCGTGCTCAAAATCATTGCTTTTTCATATACATATTGTATATATTACATTGCATATATATACATAATATTTAGCAAATGGTTATACTAGATCAGATTGCGCGGTAATTAGGGATGATGACGTACATACATACATATGTCGCTTGTTCAGGCAACGATTATTATTGCTTACCGCTTACGTAATTTTTTGTTTCTTTAAATACATACATAATATGTATTTAAAAAAAACGTTATTACCTATAAATAATTTTACTTCCGACTTAGGACACTTCATGAAAATAAGTTAGGTAGGTACAAGTATCAATGGGTGTATGCCTAAAATTTTACACATAGGTACCAATACAAGTCGTGACACCGTAAATTATTTTATAATACCGTAGAAAGTATACGTATTATATATATACTACTAGCGACTCACACTCGCTCCGCTCGGGTTCGTCCCTACTTAAGTTTTAACGCTTATTATAGATTTCTCAGAGATGAGAAATTTTCCCGCAGTAACAAAAATATCCTATATGGTAACCCGGATAACTAGTTATAATCAGACAAAATTTCATCAAAATCTGTCTAGTGCTTATTCCGTGATGCGGTAACAGATAAACAGAAAGACAAAAATTCTAAAAACTATAGATTCGGCATCTGTATCGATAATAATGTATGTCTATTTCAATAAGTTTTTCCAAAAAATATTTAATGTACAGATTCGGCTTAGTTACAATTTTATATTACGTATAGATATATAGTATAAAATATTACTTCGCATTTAAAGGCCAATAATGTGTGATCTTGCAGCAAGCAGATTCTGTACAGTTATTTGCTGATTATGACAAAAGCTTCGGTAATTATTTCGTGGACGCAGATGGCAACGCGTTCCTGGACGCTTTTACCCAAATTTCTTCAGTGCCTGTAGGATATAATCACCCAGAGTTGTTGAAAGCTTTCGACAACCAACACAATTTGGTAATGAAATAAAACTTTTGATAAATAATGTCAAAGAATAATGAATTTTGCAACGGTAAAAACACAATGTCTTTCTTCACTTCGTCTTCAGAGATCTTTGGTCAACCGACCGGCTCTCGGAGTGTTTCCGGGCGCAGACTGGCCGCAAAAATTAAAGAATGTGTTGATGGCAGTGGCTCCTCGCGGGCTTAATGGCGTATCAACAATGATGTGTGGTTCATGCTCTAATGAGAATGCATATAAAACTGTTTTCATGTGGTATCGTAAGAAAGAACGCGGAGGAAGTATTGAATTTACTCCCGAAGAGATGGCTTCGTGTATGATTAATCAGCCACCTGGTTCACCGAACCTATCGATTATGTCTTTTGAGGTAATTGTTTACCTACTTATTTATGGTTTACTTTTTTTATTAATTATCTTTATTACTATTTGTTTTATGTTGAGGTTTATAAGAAGATTTATAATATAAATTTATTTTTAACTAGCGGCTCACCCTTCG
The DNA here is from genome assembly GCA_033884665.1 of Argynnis bischoffii washingtonia. Classification (NCBI taxonomy): domain Eukaryota; kingdom Metazoa; phylum Arthropoda; class Insecta; order Lepidoptera; family Nymphalidae; genus Argynnis; species Argynnis bischoffii. The sequence goes on along the minus strand of CM066616.1, from coordinate 9,144,670 downwards.
CCTCTAGGAAAACGAAAACAAACCTATTCCACGGGAACCGCACATTTTTCCGGGATAAAAAGTAGCCTTTGTGTTATTCCAGACTATAATCTATCTCTGTGCCAAATTTTATCCCGATCCGTTCAGCCGTTCTGGCGTGAAAGAGTAACAAACATCCATACTCACAAACTTTCACATCTATACTAACACTAGCCGCTCACCCTCGCTTCGCTCGGGTTCGTCGCTAGGTACGTCTTACATAGATAATTAAAATAGTTATTTGCCAGCGTTAACCATATAAATTTTAATATTTATTTTTTATTTTTCTGATGTTTTAATACTTATTATCCTATTCCGGACTTAGAGAAATCAAAAAGATCAAATATAAAAATTCTTCCAACCGTTCTTGAGTTATAAATGGTGTAACTAACACAACTTTGTATATATAATATATAGATTATAAAATGGTAAAGTTTGTGAGTTTGTGACGTTCTATGCGGTAATCTCTGGATCTACTAAACCGATTTAGATGAAATTTGGTAAGAAGATAGTTTGCGACTTTTTATCCCGGAAATCATCCCTTAAGGGGGTAAAAATGGGGATGAAAGTTTGTATGGGAAATCAAGCTAGGGACGACCCAAACGAAGCTAGGGTGAGAGTTTATAATATTAGTATAGATTTCTTAGTTTTAACACAGATCACTTAATGCTATACAAGTACAGATGCCTTTCTCATACAAAAAACATTGGACAGCGCTAATTCGGTTATTCTTTGGGTTTTCTTTTGTTGAAAAGATATAATAGATGTTTTTGATTCGAAAAATGTCGGACTAGATTATTTTGAACGAACGAAGTTTTAATGACTATTTATTTGAAGTACCTATCTAGTAATTATTTTAGGCCCTGATTCGAATACATTTTTTTCAAATGAAGCCTTGGTTTGAGATAATGAGATTTGCAGGACGTATTCTCCATAAATTGGCATAGTTTAAAAAAAAGTTATATAAAAAATTATACGTAAAAAAAATTTAAGGACTCTAAAAGTTAAAGATGTATGATGTAGATGTAAGAAATTAAATCACCAAAGTTATTCATGATGTTATATTTTTATTTGGACTTTGAGAAGATTGTGATATAAACTATTATAATGATAGGAAGCCGCCTCTATTGAACTACTTCAAGAAAAAAAACCACTATAAATAGTTGATACTTCGGCTGTACTTGCGAAGTTTAGTCGAAAATTTGGTATTCACAATTTATTTTTTAAAATCAAAATAACTTTGGAACAACTAAACGTCGCTAAACATATATTAAATCGATTAAATGGTTGGTATTGAGGTCCTTGACGCCTCTGCCAAATTTGATCCATCAGTAATGTTACACACTGTATATGTAGATAGTTAAAATACTGAACACTCATATTGTGTATATCATATCATTGAAGATAATAAGTAGGTAGGAACATAATATCTAAAGTAATCAATTCACAGGGTGCTTTTCACGGTCGTACGTTCGGAGCACTCTCAACTACGAGGTCGAAACCCATTCACAAGCTGGACTGCCCTGCATTCGATTGGCCGACGGCACCTTTTCCTAGATACAAGTATCCTCTCGATCAACACAAACGTGAAAACCAAGAGGAAGATGAAAAGTAAGTGTACATGTATTCAGTATTGAGACTACTAAAGTATATTTGTGTATGTAAATCTAGCTAACGTGTAACTCAGCGTGGCAAAAAATAAATAAATAAATATAATCTTGCTTAAATCGAATTATAAATTACAATAATTCTCTAACATTGAAATATTCAAGAGGCAATCACATTATTCTCACGGTGTGTTCCTTCTTCTCTTCCTCTTTATCTTCCATAAATTCTTTGCTGTCTGTTTACATTTGTGTCCTGTTGTTTATAGTCTTGAGCTCAAACTAGCAAATAGCAGTACGCAACTGAATAAAATGTACGTCGATTTTATAAGTGGCACAAACAAAAGTCAAAAATATTGGTTCAATATTTTTATTTTTTCCTATCTACTTCTTTAAATTAATCTTTTATATTTTCTTCTATTATTCTCAAATTTCTCAAAGATTCATTAGCAATAGAAACACACTAGCAGATGAATTATTTGTATAGTGTATTATATAATTTAAAGCTACATAGCTTACGTATGCATAGTTATGTATGCATTTATTGCAATAGATAAAATATGTTGTTATTTGATTGTAATATAAATGGAACAGCAAGGGCATTTAACATTGTTTCTTCCATCTCGAGCGTCACGCGCTATGCAACCTGTTACCTACGTTATTGAGATTTGTTTACTCCATGAAAGCATAACTTTATTTACATTATTTATTACATATCTTAATTACTTGTATAGTTAAATTTATCACGCTATTAAATATAGATACATAATTTTTTGCTTGCTGTTAGTGTTAAGTACATTTTTATTAGGGTTGAGACCAATTTCCACTATATTTACAGTAGAGACCTTCGATCAACGTTGATCGAAGGTCTCTACTCTATACTCGATTGAGTTTATTGTCTGGAAATAAGCTATTTACGCTGTCTTGTTAATTTATATAATATATTTGAACGAGCAATTCTTGTATATTTAGGTTCGAATCCCAGTCGGATATAAAGTTTTTACTTTTTTTTTTTATTAATTCAAGTATTTAGTTTTTTTTAAAAAAAAAGATAAAATTGCACTTTCGCCCAAAAACTCGAGCGAAGCTCGGTCGCCTAAGTACTGCTTTACTATGTGAAGTAGTTATTCACACGACGATATGTTAACGCGCCTTCAACGCACATTCAACGGTTGCCCGAAGTTGTTGCTCTTGTCGCGTGTTCTATCGATACGAACGCAAGCAATTTGTATTTTTCAAATTTATCAGTGCGAGTATGCACCGACGAAGTAAGTTAATGATACGCGCGTCGTCAGCGCCTTGGTGCTACAAAGTACAAACTAAATGAAAGAATTTTTGCTTTAGTGTCATGTAAAATATGTACCCATTTGCGCTTAAGATTAGGTAACCATTTTGAAAATAGAAATAGAAAACTTCAATTTAGTTCTGGCGTGACCTTCTCCAACGAGCCTACTGACAATCGGCTCGAGTTTTGTTACATTATCCTACTACTACTATTAGAGTAGTATAAGCGTCGTGTCGCATAAAAATGGTGGCTGGACATGAGTTCCACAAAAAAATGTACTGGAAGTTGAATAATATCCTTATTTGTAAAACTATGAATTACCCAAATACGTCAGAAAAATGTATAGTTATAAATATCTCCGTGAGAGAAAGACCTTACACTGCAATAAATACTTTTACTTTTAAAGATGCCTCGAGCAAGTAGCAGATGTTATTGAAAAATACAAGAAGAAAGGTAATCCAGTGGCAGGGCTCATCGTAGAGCCTATTCAGTCTGAAGGCGGCGATCACGAGGCTTCTCCCGAGTTCTTCAGAAAATTGCAGAAGATATGCCAACAGGTTCATATTTTATCTTACAACTCTAGTTATAAAAAAAATAAAATAGATAATAGAGATTTAGAAAAAAATAGAAGTGAACGGTATTTAGTGAAGTTTTAAGAAAAAAATGTTTAACGAATAATTAACTGACCTTGATTTTGCTGTAACTCATTAAGTATTTGTACCTATCACAGACAAATGTGTTTCAAAAGTACTAAATTTTATTCACCGTGGTGCTGGCTATAACATAAAATATCTTGAAAAATTAGTTATATCAATAACTTTTTCCGATATGGCGACGTGACCGACAATTGTTGACATTAAAAAATGGGACTAGCGTGAGTTCTGTAGCATGAAACATTAAAGTAATTTATAATAGCCAAAAAAGAAAACTTTTTTGTGATCTAACTTTAAATTTACAGTTTTCGGATTGTTGCCTTTGCCTACTTGTGCTATAAGACATTACTTCTTGCTAAATTTCATAATTCTACGTTAATGGGAAGTACCCTATAGGTTTTCTGTCCCTTGCGAGTGTCAAAATATGCGGCCGTATCTTTTGATTGCGTTGACATAGACATTTTTCACAGCTTTATTGCAAGGGATTTCAGACCTGAGTATTTGTTATTAATTTCATCTTCATACGTTCACCCATTCCTGAGAAAAAGGTCAGATATAAGGGTTCCTTTTATCCATTTGAGGTACAGAACCCTTAAAATGAGGAAGTAATTTTTTTAATAACAATTATTCATTTTGAATGCTATGTGTATATTTTTATTTAAAAAGTATAAATATTTAAAATTAATTATACAGAATGGCGTATGCTTGATCATCGACGAAGTGCAGACAGGGTGCGGCCCCACCGGCAAGATGTGGTGTTACGAGCATTTCGAGCTGCCCGCGCCGCCCGACGTCGTCACCTTCAGCAAAAAAATGTTAACCGGCGGATTCTACATCAATATTGAGCAGAAGTTAGTATATTTATTTAGTTGTCCCAGTTTTTGTATTTAGTTGGACTACTATTATAAATGAGAATCGGGCAGCAGGACATCATCATCATCACTCGTAATTTAAAAATGAGGTTTGTTTTTGTTTGAATTTATATTAATCTTCCGCACCTCCTTACAAGTAAGTATGCGTAGAATACAAAATATAACAATAATAATGTAATTGTGAAAATAGTAAAAAAAATTATAACTAATAGAAATATAACTAATTAAGATGAGCACAAATTCTTAAATAAATATTGTTTCAACTATCTAGCCATTTTTGCACAAGCGATTTCCCAACACAAAAAATATCTGTGATTTACTTCTCTGTTTAAAAAAAAAATATTATAATTAAAATACTCATGAACGTAAGTATTTAAAAATGCTTTAACTGCCATGAATCTCACCGTAAAAAAAACATTAAAAAAATACTGATTGATATTTTTTTATTTTTTAGTGTTTTTATTTGAAGTCGTTTTTTTTAAGTTTTTATTTTTTCATTTTTAGTGTAGACGTAAGAAGAAAGTATTTTAATAAAATATTCGCTTAAACCGTTTAAGTTTGATCCCAATTTTTATATGAATACTGATAAACAAAAATTCGCTTTTAAGAGAAACAATCCGATTCTAACGTATGGGCTTGTCAAATCAAACAAAATAAGCCCAAACTCAAAGTATCTATTAGCCGTGGAAGAGTTCTACCTATACACCTTTGCGCCCTACCATCAGATCAGGTCGACGATACTGAACCACTGCACTATCAACGGAAATAGAAACACTTGCAAAGTTTCAAGTCAATCTGACAATTAGAAGTAGGTTAAATTTTTAAATCAGCTATTTTTCTACCATTAGGGGTGGTGTTTTTTATGTGGGTCCAAACCGTGTGTTCAGTGAAACCAAACTGGTAGTAAACACTTTCAAACAAAACAAAATTGTCCAAATCTGTTAATAAATGACGGAGTTCTGAGATAACAAACATAAAAAAGAAATACAGCCGAATTGTGAACCGCCTCCTTTTTGAAGTCTATTGAAAATGAGTAATCACGTGTTACTATGCATTGTATAATATATTTATATAATATCCCAATCATCAATCTACTTCAAAAATTCTCCGTAATTGGAAACGTAACACGTTAGAGCACTATATTGTTATATTTTTTTTGTTTGTTTAAGTGACCTCTAGCCATTCACACCAATTACATCGAGTGCAGCTACTTAGAAAAATCACAATGGCGGTAGATTACTAGTGGCAGCTTCTATAGAAAATAGTTCGAAACATAAATATCGAATGTAAACAAGATTGAAATCGTTTAAGAATAGAAATTTATAAAAACATATATGGAAATGACATTATAATTCTCTAATTAACTAAAATAACAATAGTTAGCCACATTAGTCATGAGTTCATTCCTTCCCTCGTAATACAAGTTTTCCTAGTACGAGCTCCTAACCACTCCCGGATTATTTATACGAAAGGAGTATTTTTTGTAACCTAAACAATTTTAAATAGACAATTATTATTACTATAATTGTCTTGTTCCAGACCATCCCATGCGTACAGAGTGTTCAACACGTGGATGGGCGACCCCGGCAAGTTGATTCTGTTGGAAAAAGTGTTGCAAGTTATTAAGAATGAGAACCTGCTGTGTGTCGTCAATGAGACCGGAAAAGTTTTGAAAAATGGCTTACATGACCTGGAGAAAGAATTTCCTAATAAAATTAACAGCGTGCGAGGCCGCGGTACATTTTTAGCCTTCAATTCTGATTGTCGGGATAAAATAAACGCAGATTTAAAGAAAAATGGTAATGTAATCATTTTCAAAATTTGTATCATTCTGTAAATTTTTTATAATGTGATTCTTCAATTTATATTTTTGTAGTGTTTTGAATTAATAATATTTTCTTTTAAAATTATTTTACAGTTATAAAAAAAAATACAGTAATAAAAATTGTATTATACAATTATAATATGTGCTTTTCACAGGTGTTCTAGGAGGCGTGTGTGGTGAAAATACTATACGTCTCAGACCAGCTCTAGTCTTCCAGAAGAAACACGCAGAAATATATTTAGATATCTTACGTAAAACGTTAAAAGAAATATAAATATTGTGTCTTCTAATCAAGCCTTTTAACATTGTTAATAATAATTAGGTCCTTATGGTGACTTACAGTATTATTTCAGCATTCATATTTAGCGCTATTTATTTTAAGCCATCTAAACGTAAATACTGTATAAGTACACAAATTATTAATTTTTTATTTTACATATATTTTTTATATTATTGCATTTATCTACACTCTTGATGTTAAATAGGAATAATGTAGTTGAATGCCTCAAAAATGTCTTCCACTTACAAAATAGTAATATTAGGTGCTAGATATATAATCTTTACGCAATTAAATTGTTTAAAATATTATGTATTTTTTATTACAATTACTTTTTATGCTGGGAGTTTACTTAACAACAACGTGGTCCTCTACCTAACTACTTTATACGATCGAAAACTGACTTTATTGGTAGGTAGATTCTTCGGTTCCTATCAATTATCACGTCAAATTTTATTTACTACATGTAAGAAAATAACTTATTAAACTAAAAAATATTTTTTTAAAGACACAAATTGGTGCCTAATATCCGCCATTTTCATTTTTAATGATATTTATATGTCCTTTGACACTCGCGTAATCAAAACGCATCTAACGACGTATGAATCATAAAAATCGGATAAGTCGTTTTGTAATCATGAGAAAACATAGGTTTGGAAATACATACAGGTCAAATACTTAACCCTCCTTTTGCAGTTGGGTAAAAAGCGGTAGAGATTTGTGATTAGCACTAGAACGCTTCTGTGGGTAGTCAAATAACTGAAAATATATTGAGATAAGTAAATTAATATTTTCAAAATGTATTCTTGAACAGAATTTGATTATATATTTATTAGTTTTGAAATATTTATACGGAATATTTATTTCATTGAAGCGTAATGCCGAAAAATTTAAAATGCGTCATTTCCTCTTATATCAAAGTGCGTTAGCTGATTATTAATACACTGCTGTAATTAATAAAAAAAAAACAGCTGACGGTAAGTCGAGGGAAACATCGTCAGCTGATGCATTTAAATAGGCGATAGATGCTCCCGCCTAACTTGACCTGCGTTATGACTTTCAAAGTATCAGCTGACGGTCTTTCCACCGAGATACAATCAACTGATACATATATTTATCCATATTTGCATATAAGCTAGCATCAGATAAATTTTCAGTTGAGAGGAAATCATTGAAAGTATACATTTTTTTTGTGTTCGAGCGACCAGCTGACGTATAATCCACCATGTTATAGTCAGCTGATTGTTTTCTTTCCTCGAGATATTGGGTTAGCAACAATTTAACAAATTTTCAGCTAATGATTGAATTTATTTATATTATTGCCGTGCATGGATGGCTACCGCCACTCATCGCAACGTCCAACGATATTGATATACAAGACGTGCGTGGTCAAAGTTACGATCATGGTGCAAACATGAAATATACAGGTCTACAAAAACCAATTTTAGACTTAAACCCGTGCACGTATTATGTGCGCATATTATGCAGTGGCGTAGCGTGCACTTATGCCGTCCAGGGTGGAATTCAAATTCGCCGCCATCTTCTTTGGGCAATTATATTAAGGCCAATAAAACGGGACCAATTCCGATTATAACTCTGGCAAGCGATTTAACCAGATCAAGTGAGAATTCAATTTGTTATGGATTAATTATTTAACAATAAGGCCCAATGCTTTTGCTATTCCAAATCAAGAAACATTTAATGGCGCAAAATAGAATAAAATCTATAATGCTACAGGTTCGGGATCACAAATTGTTTGGTAATTAAATGTCAGCGATCAAAAAAGAAACTGTAAATTACATGTGCTTCAAGAAGTTTATAAGATTATAATATGAGAGTATAATAAGCTTGAATTATGCCATGTTATCTGCAGTCAGATGGAATGGTGGAAAGGTTAAACCTTGGACCTTGGAACGGTATTTAGCAAAGGTTGTGACTTGTGGATAGAAATTAAAGAATTAACTCGAACATTTACCATTAATATATAATTCATTCATCGTAACGGATTGCCGTACATGAAAGTAACTTACATCAGATTATATTATCGGCAGTCTGCTACGCATATGATTGGAGGATATCTCCAGAAACATTACCACATGTCCTAGTGACAATGGACTAATATGGACAAGGAAAGTGGCGCAGAATGCCTTTTTTTATGCGATTCAGTGACAAACGAGCAGACAGACCACCTGATGGAAAGCAGTACCTGTCGCCCATAACACCTACGGTTCATCCACTTAGGTTTTAAGTAACAAAAATGCAGAACCACAGGTGCGTTGTCACCGTGAGGACTAAGATGATATGCCTCTTGCCTGTAATTGCGCTGGCTACCTTATCCTTCATACCGGAACACAACAATGTAATCATTGTTGCTTGGCGGCAGAAATAGATAAGGGGGTGGTATCCATCCAGTCGGATTCCTCAGGCTTGACAGAGTTCTACCACCGGTACGGCCTGCAACAGAAGATGCCTGCCATGGCAATCAGAGTAAGCTTACGAAGCGGGACGTAAACAAAGCCACAAACAGTCCCAAACACCAATAAGCCTGCTGAAGCTAAAAGCGAAAATTACAAGGAAGACAAATAGGACAAGAGCCGACATGGGACAGGTAACTACACCAAATCTCCCTTCAACTAAAGAAACCAGATACCACATGCATGCGCCTATATAAAGCGTTTGTGAGAGAAACTGGGAAAACGCATCTTACAACATGTGAAATATCAGACAAGCCTTTCGAACTTGGAAACGAGGGTTTACTGAAAGTGTTACTCGAGGAACAAAAAGTCGCTATCTATCACATCAGAATACATTACTCGAACTCAACATCAGAATACATAAGGGGCAATAAACCATGGACCAATGCTGCCAATCACATATGGCGCCCTATAGTGTGAAGCACGGTCTCATGCAACTAGAAAAGTTGGAAGAAGGAAGAACCGGATCCCTTAAATGGGGCTATAATATACTACAACGACTAAAAAGACGGTAATCATGTAGAGAGACGAAGAGTTAATCAGAACGCTGGCATCCTAAACCAAATGTGCCAGCATAGGTAGCCAAAGAAACCAATCGGGAAGCTGGCAACCTACACTAACAATGTCAGGATCTCACACCAACATCACCTGAGAGCACCGTGAGAAGAAGAGAAAATCTCCCGCTGGCATACTACACCAAAATGCCAGCATTCCACACAAAGAAAACCTGAGAGCGCAGTACCAACTTATAGCACAACTGCTCTCAAAGCTCTTAAAAGTTGCAACAATGGGCTCATTTAGCCTAAATAAAAAAAAAGAAATCGCGACAAATTAAAATCAAATCTCAAATAAAGGCACGGAAACAGAGGATGCGGTGTTCGCATACTCATTAAAAAAAAACGTTCACTCTGAGGCGTTCTTTGAGGTGAAGGCGAAGCATTGTCAATTTCCCAACTTTGGGATGTTACTGATAATTTTTCACAGAAAAACCTAATGATTATCTTTGGTCCAAACTGGGACTCGAATACAGAATATTTTCAAAAATATATATTTTCAATTTTATACTAACCAGAATTAATCGTGGAAAAATAAACGATCAGTAATTTCAAAAATGCAATTTTAACAATTCAAAAATCACTTAGCGTTCGGTTGTCTTTAAAAGCGCACGCGTACACTAAGCTACACTAAGTATAACGTACAACCAACATAAAGTGATGGGCTAAGGAGCTATCGATAAGTTATTATCGATATATTCTTGATCAGATCATCATCTATTCCGAACTTATTCAACAAGAGATCCAGGGAAGATGGAACCTCCTCAGACTAATGGCAACAGCCAAAGAGGTTTGTTACCAACTCCAAAGAAACTCTAAAGGATAAAGAAATACCAGCCAATGGACGAAAGATAATGATGATGTCAAAATTTTAAAGATTTCGTTTGCCATTTTACAACCTTCCAAAAGTATAATAGCACAGCCACATGAGGCCACAGCTAATGCAATACGCCGAGTACTTTTTATTTTGGCCAAAAGCAATTTTTATAGGTAGGTTTCATACAAACTTCCATCCCATATTTTAAATCCTTGGGATGAACTGCGAAAAATGCTAAAAAACGTATTTATTAACTGTATTGAAGAGCATTAATACCAAGTTTCAAGTAATTCTGTTCAATATTTATGATCAGAATTACTTGAAACTTTTGGGTTGTATTATAACGTGTTTTCCCGTGGAAGTGAGAAAATCTCCCACGGTAAAAAGTAGCCTATGTGATATGTCACTCTCCAGCCCTCCAACTATCTTCACACAAAAAATCACGCCAATCCGTTCTTCCCTTTCGACGTGAAAAAAACAAACAAACAAACAAACAAACTCACTTTCACATTTATATTATTAGTATGGATATAGATATGCCTGCGATATAAACGTGTGCTAAGTATTAAGTAGCGAGGGTACTTTGCAAGTTTTACATAAACATCAATGAAACAGTTTTTTCATATTGCGGTAGCTAGTGTTCATTATAAACGCTGTTCTTTTAATTAAGTTAGTAGTTCTATAATACTCATCCTCCAGAGTCTAACGGAGATTTTAGTGACTGCTTATACCTACTAGAAAACGATGCAAAAGTTGGTATGTATCTATACATATAATAAAATTCTAACTAAGCTGAATCTGTACATTAAATATTTTTTGGAAAATCTTATTGGAATAGACATTATTATCGATGCAGAGGCCGAATCTATAGTTTTTACAATTTTTCTCTGTCTGTCTGTATATCTGTCTGTCTGCCTGTCTGTTATCGCATCACAGAAAAACCACTGGAAGGATTTTGATGTATGATGATAGCTGGATATCCGGGTCAACATATAGGATACTTATTACCGCGGGAGATTATCTCATTCCCACGGGAATACACGTTATAACACAACCCAAAAAATATTTATGATTAGAATTTCTTGAAACTTGGTATTAATGCTCTTCAATACAATGAAATAAATACGTGTTTTTGCGTTTTTTGAAATTCATCCCATAAGGAGATAAAATAAGGGATGAAAATTTGTATGAAACCTACTTGTTTAAAGTTTTTTTGTTGTAGTTTTAGCGCGAGCGAAGCCGCGGGTTTTGCTAGTATAGTAATGAAAATAAAAATATTGGATGAAACAAACACTTCATATGTTTAATTTAATGAAGAAGATAAAAGGTAGGAAAAAAGCATGTGCAAAGCTGGGGCGGATCGCTTGATACGAGTAGGTATAGGTAGATATTTGTATCGCAGTGCAGCAATTAGTACAGCTGTAACTAAGTAAAAGTTACCGTTGAAACTTGCTTTAAAAAGTCATAAATATCTATTCAGAAAGCGGTATAAAAGTGGTTTGTCTTTTTGTTGTTATGTACTACAACTTGTTTAAAGAAGTCAGTCTAAATTAAAAAGTAGTCTTATTTCACTCGTACCCGCATCTTATAATTTAGATAGAATTAAAAAAACCTTGTAGGTAATAATTTAACTATTTTAAATGTTTGAGTGAAATACACAATGTAGCAAATATACTAGATTAGGCGTAGGCTACTTCTTACCCGACTGCTGAGAGACCCAAAGGAGGGTTATGCGTTCGATCTGTGTATCCCTATTGAAAAACTCCAATAGGATCTACAAAAGCTACAAAAGAGCTACAAAAGCCACATAGAAACCAATACATATTTATGATGTCCGATGTTCATGCTTTACCGGTTTTAATGATTCATACGTCGTTATATTCGTCTTGATCGGTGTCATAGGCTAAAAAGAACTAATTGAAAATCAAAATGGCGCATTTCAGGAGCCAATTTATGTCTTAAAAATTTTTTCTTCTAAACCTATCGACTGGGGTATCAAAATAAAGGTTTTTAAGAGGCGATCCCAAAAATGTACCTTCACAACTTACATGCTTAAAAGTAATTAGGCATAAGAATTAGATATATTAATCTCCAAATGTCTAACTGGCCAGTGGCCAAAACTAAAAAGCTGTAGGTAAATAAAAAAAATATTTACAAAACTTTGGAAAAAAACCCGACTTAAAAGAACCGAAAAAAATTACTGATTGGTAGTAGTTTTCATTTACTACCGATACCTAATCGAATACTTTCGAATTCGGTGCAAGTCAATACAAATTAAGCACACTTACAGTAATTTTTTCGAAGTCGTTTTTTTTTTAGTTTTTATTTTTCCCATATAGTAGTAGCAAAGTAAGAAGAAAATATTTTAATAAAATATTCACTTAAGCCGTTTAAGTTAGTTTGATGCTATTTTTTATATAAAGATTGACAAACTAAATTTCGCTTTTATTAACTGTAATACTAAAAATTCTGGCTCTAAAATCCAATTCTAACGTATTAGGCTTGTCAAATCAAACAAAATAAGCCCAAATTCAAAGTATCTACTATTTGCCCTTGAAGAGTTCCACCTATCCACCTTCGCGCCTTACCGTCACATTAGGTCGACGATACTGAACCACTGCACTTTCAACGGAAATAGAAACACTTGCAAAGTTTTAAGTTAATATGACGATTAGAAATAAGTTAAATTTTTAAATTAGATATTTTTCCACCCTTGTGGGTGATATTTTTTTTCGAATTTAAATGAGACCAAATTGGAAGTAAGTAGGTATATTGTACATACACTTTCAAACAAAACAAAAATCGTCCAAATCGGTTAAAAAATGACAGAGGTCTGAGGTAACAAACAAAAATAATTTACAGCCAAACCTCCTTTTAGAAGTCGGTTGAAAGCTATCTAAAAAGATGGGATCGAGTTGTCGAAGGAAAATAGTATTATACAGTCCAAGACATATGTTTCATCGTTACCGAGAGATGTAAGTATTTATGTCATCGACTGTATCATATAGTAGTTTACATAAACAAGCCTTTTTCAACCGACTTCTTCAAAAAGGAGGAGGTTCTCAATTCGGCTGTATTTTTTATTTAAATCAGAATGAAGATAGGATTAGATACAGTTCAGTGACATGCTTACACCTAAGTATGCATCTAAACTTAAGAAAAGAAAAATATACCATAATGTATTTTAAATTAAATAATGTATATATACATAGGTATATAATCCTAATGACAAAATATTCATACTATAAAATACCGATACGGCAGATAGTTATAAATTAATTTGACATAGAAAATTAGGTAGATGCTTAAGTACCTTTCACAAAACTGTAGAAAGTGCAATCATTATCAATTTCAAAACATGTTGAACATACGTAATCATGTTTGTCAATTTTAAACTTTACAAGGTAATTTACCGCCATTATATTAAGTTAGAAAACAGGTGTTTTCGCTCGCTTTCTAGCTTTAACTTCAAAGGCTATATTAAATATAAATAGGTACCTATTCTTGTCTTGAGCCGCAAAGATTTCATAAAAATGATTGTATACAATTATACATTTAACATTTTTTCTACGACGACTAATTCTCTCTCTGTGTTAAGTCCGAGTTGAAAAATTGTATTTGTGTTTTAAAGCCTTTTTTTATTGAAAAAAAACACCCTAATAAAAATACTGTAAATAATTATGTTTACATACATTTTTATGTTTGTTATATGGAAAATATTTATAACTAGCGACTCACCCTCGCTTCGCTTCGGGTTCGTCCCTAGACAAAACAAATCTATCCCACGGGACACGTACACTTTTCCGGGATGATATATAGCCTATAGCCTTCCTCAGTTAAAGGGCTATCCAATGCAAAAAGAATTTTTCAAATCGGATCAGTAGTTCCTGAGATTAGCGCGTTCAACCAAACAAACAAACTCTTCAGCTTTATAATATTAGTATAGATTAGTATAGACATGAGCATGAAATTAAGGTAAAAAATACAGTATTATTGACTAATATTATTTAAAATATGATATACTCCCCTACATTTTTTTACCATAAAACGCTTATGTGTGCATGTAGGAATTGATAAATAAGCGCATATTATTTTATTCATAAGATTTTCCTTCAATCATTTTGACATAGGTACATACATGTTTGGTTAAAAAAAAGCATAACACTAATGTTGGGAATTCAATCTTTTAGTTGACTGTAAATAATAATAATTTAAACAAATTACCTACTAACAATAATATGTCATCAATAGACATCGGATTATATGCATTTGCATATTTGCATATGCAAATGCATATTAAAACCCAATTTTTTAAAGTTATTGCATATTTTAGTACTTTTTCACTGATAGTGCTTATTTCAGTAGTTAAATGTGTGAAGCGTGTTTTATTACCGTGAAGAGACTAGGAATTAAACTCCTTCCTCTGTGCAAGTCCTTGGATATATTGAAAAAAAAAATGATTTAATAGATTAACACTCTTCTGAGTTGACTATCAGAAGAGTCCCGTGGTAAATTATTGTAAAAAAAAAAATTATCAACTGCACGAGCGATACTCTGCCTGAAGAGATTTCTGCAGAAATGCTAAATTTCAAGTTGTGTCCAGTAAAGTCAGTCGGTACAGAGAGGCCACTTTCATATTAAGTGACAACGTCACAAAGCTCTAAAATTTAGAAATATATGTAATTGTATATTGTCACAAGAATTACGAGTATACATATATGTTAGAGTGAGAAAATAAATGTAAAATTTGATAACAATTACTATTTTGATTGTGCATATCTTGTGCATATTTCGCCCTTTTTAGTTCATATTTGCATGCATATTTTGGCATTTTGATAGTGCATATAATCCGATGTCTATGTTATCAAGATTCCGGACTCTTGTGAGCACGAACTATGCATTTAATATGCACCTGCCCTTACTATAGTTCATACTCGTAATATCAAAGTGGGATGCTCGAGCGTACAGCTTGTCCTTTAGACATCCACAATAAAAAGTATTCACAATTAATCTAAAACAAAACATAAAGTCATTACATATCAGATGTAAGATGAAATAAAATACTGACTACACAAATAGGCATTGCATTCAAGACGTTAGACGTAAAAATAATTTTCTGAGTCACATCAGCAACAATTATAAATACTTGAATCTAAATTGATGTAATGTATATATGTATAACAAATTGTTTTATAATTAATATATAAACTCTATCTTAAAGAGAAATGCAAAAGTACACAAACATGTGACTTATACTGTGATGTCTAAATTAAGAACACCGCTTGGAGAGATAATTATTACGTGAACTTGTCTATCTTTCTATTTATAACACTCCGACAAATTTGTTGACTGTTTCTTTAAAAGCACAAAAAATATTCTACTATTCGGTGTCAAGTATAGAAATTGTAGAATATATTATAGGGGGCGCAAATTTAAAATAGAAGTAGACCCCCATCTTTCAAAAAAATAAGTACTACCCACATAAAGTTTTAATTTCGGTAGACAATGAACGAAGCTAACTAAACTAGGCTCGCTATTTTTATCCTAACCAATTGATTCCTAAAATATACGAGCGTAAGTACTTATATATAAGGGTCATGTTATATCTTAGGTAGAATAAAAAGATTTTTTATATCTTTTTACTCGACTGCGCGACGCAAAGAAGACTTGTGTGTTTATCAGTCTATGTATATATGTATGTATGTGTTTATGTATGTACATATGTATGTATGTAATATGTACATTATGTTTTTTCCTATGTAGCGTTCTGATTGTGAGACCGTTTGGTCTCTACTCTATAGGAGGATTTTAATGATTCATACGTCGTTAGCTTCGTCTTGATAACGCGAGTGTCATAGACTATATACCATAGTTAAAAATTAAAATAGCGGATTTCAGGTGTCAATTTGCGTGTGTTTAAAAAAAATTCTTCCAAACCAATCGAGTGTGATATCAATAAAAAGGTTAAGCGATTACAAAAATATATACAACTTTATTGTTTAAAAGAAATTTAGGATAAAAAAATTCTAAATATAACTTCAAATGTCTAATTGGCAAAAACTAAAAAGCTGTAAATATAAAAATATATTATAAAAATAAAAACTGAACTGCATAGTCGGAGACATACACGTGTCATCCTTGCCGTGAGATGTAGGTACACAATATGTATGTCTCCGACTGCATAATACTATATTCTTTCGTCAACTTGTTTTCTTTTTTTTAGCTTTTTTGCTTTTATTAAAATAGGTCATCTCTTACATCAGAGTGGTTGGCCTTCGACAACACCTACGCGGCGTAGGCGGGATGCGGCGCTATCCGTTTTTTCTGACTAGTTTATAGTTTATTCATATATGTTACAACTGAAAAATGTACTATTTTTGCTCTAATTTGAAATGTTGTCCCTAAAATTTTAATAAAAGATAGTGACCATTTATTTTATTTTTGATATTTTTAAAGGGCAGCTACAGATAGTTTCCTTATTTATTAAATAAAAAATTTAACTAAAAACAAAAACCCGACTGCATAAGAAGTAAACTAAAAAGATGGAAACAAAATGATGAAGGAACATAGTAGACATAATGTTAAGAGTTGGAGACTTTTTGAAGATACACTTCTTTTGGGACGTTTGGAAAAAATTATGAGAGTAAAATTTTTACGATGCGCGCACACCGACAGCCAAAACATGATGAAATTCTATAAACGATGTATATTTTACGCAGACGCTTTTTTGTGATTGTGATAATTTTTTTAATTCATGTTTCTTTATTTAGACGATTGCTTTTTAAATAATTTGTTATCCTAAATTATTTTTAACTAAGCATATTTAGTTGTATATATTTTTGTCTATTGCCTCTTAAAGGCCTTCATTATGGTTTAGGATGAAATAGTTTTTTTAAGATTACTAAATTGGTGCCTAAAATTTGCCATTTTATTTTTAACTAGTGGCTCACCCTCGCTTCGCTCGGGTTCGCCTCTAGACAAAAAAAAACTAATCTATCCCACGGGCACCGTACATTTTTCCGGGATAAAAAGTAACCTATTGTTTATTCTGATGTATGAACTATATTACTGTAAAGTTTTATTAATATCCTATCAGTAGTTTTTGTGAACAAAGCTGTATAAGTTACTAAAGTTTTTAACTATCCCACGGGAACTCTTTAATTTTTCAGGATGAAAAGTATCTAAGATGATGTCCGGGGATAAAAGATACCACCATGCAAAATTTCATTTAAATCGGTCTAACAGATTCGGAGATTAGCCCGTACAAACAGACAAACAGACAGGGAAACAAAAAAATTGAAAAAAACCTGGATTTGTCCTATTTCTCTTTTTACATCCCCCTGACTCGGTTTTTAGCATTTTTTTTTATGTACAGACATTCGACCTCTACAGTTTTATTATAGTATAGAAGAAGAAGAAGAAGATAATTATTAAGAAGAAGAAGAGAAGATAATTATTCTCACGTTATCGTCACAAATCACTTGACGACATGTTTGGCTCAGTTTGTAGTGCCCCTACTTGCTGTGCCAGCGGTCACGGGCTCAAGTCCCGCTGCACTGGGGGCATTCATTTGTGTGATGAACACAAATTTTGTACTCCAGTCATGGGTGTTTGTATCAATACTATTATTATAAATGTGAAAGTTTGTGAGTATGGATGTTTGTTACTCTTTCACGCCAGAATGGCAGAACGGATCTGGATAAAATTTGGCACACAGATAGATTATAGTCTAGAATAACATAGACTACTTTTTATCCCGGAAAAATGTGCGGTTCCCGTGGGATAGATTTGTTTTTGTTTTCCTAGAGGCGAACCCGAGCGAAACGAGCGAGGGTGAGCCGCTAGCTTATAATATGTGTGTATTTAAAGTTATATATGTGTAATGTATTAACTATCTAGTATCCATAACACAAGCCTCGTAGCTTACCATGGAACTAGATGGCGCTGTGTGTTAATGTCCCAACATATTAAAAAAATACTTCTTTGAACTATTAGCAGAATTTGTAAAAGGGATAAATATTATTTTTAAAAATTGTTAAAAAATGTCTAATAGCTGGTAATCTTAAACAAATTAATGTAAAATTTAAATTAATTAGTACTATTTAAATTAGAACTATTTACCTACAAGAAAAAGTACCTTAAACTAACTGTCAGATTAAACATAATATTGAGGTCTTTGTATGACAGCCGGTTCATTGACCTAGTTAAGCGATGACTCGTTCGTGGTTAAGCATAAAGGTTGTAAAGGTATCTACGATTACAATGACGGTCACTAACTAAAGTATCATTGTCATTAACAATAAACAGCGTACGGTTTTATTAGGGCAAGTGCATACATATAAAAATAATTCTGTGCTTCAAAGAGCACGTTAAAAAGTAAACTTTTTGTATTTGCTTTATTGATTACTAGCGACTCACCCTTGCTTCGCTCGGGTTCGTCTCTAGGTACGTTTTAACGGTAAGTATAGAATAGACTATATATGCATATGTATATAATATACAATGTACATACATAGGTATAGAAAAGAAGGTAATTATTATAAAAAATAAAAATAAATATAAGGTATATTTATATACTTAAGAAATGAGATAAAAAATTATTATAGGTATAGATAAGAATAGGTATTGCGAGTATACCTTAGGAGATAGACATATACTATTCAGGACTTTTCTGTATGCCTTTCCAAGACCTATAATTTTTTAACTACATTGTATTGATTTATATCTTACGGTTTAGCCAATGGAAGGTTTCTAATAGGAATAGGAGGCGGACTCAATAAATCCCGTTATTGTGTTTTCTCGTGGATAAAAAGATTTTCCTGAAGTAAAAGGTATCCTAAATGTTGACCCGAATAATAAGTTATCACTTTACTAAATTTCGTTGAAATCTCAAATCGGTTCATTACTCTTTGCGTGAAACGCGCATACACAAACAGACATACAGACAAAAAAAAATATTGTTTGCAGTCCATAATACGTTATTGTTTTTAAAAAATATTTCATGTACATACAGATTTCGCTAAATTACTGCTTAGTATAGGTTAGCATAGCAGGCTCTTGACCATGTCAGAAGTCAGAACTCAGAGTCTTCAACGAATATTAAACAATGAAGAAGAACGAATCGTAGTTTTCGTGGCTACCCGATCGTTCGCGAAGTGTTCGCGACCCGGGTCCGGGGTCGTTTGATTCTGTCAATCGCGAACGACACATGCCTAATCTATAGGCGCGCCTTGGCAGTAAAACTCTGACCCCTTCTATAATTAAGGCAAGGAGTCGTCCAATGGTCATGTGATATTTTTTAGTAACTTTTTAACTTCGCCCTCCCCCCTGGTGATACTTGGTGAGGTTTTAGACTGAACCTCTCACCCTGTCCAAAATCATGTGTATTTTTTTGGTGCAAAGTATTTAAAAAAAATTCAGAATATTACTTTAAATACTCCATAACTTCAAATATGAATATTATTCCATACTTCTGGGAGAACTTCTCCAGCCTTCTGACTTCAATGAAAGAACGATGAACGACGAAGTTCAATGAAAAAATAAAAACACGTAATTGGTCCGGTTTAAAAAATACTTTTACACTTTATAGCCTTATTTATTGTAAAAGTTTATATTATGCTATCTAACATCACGCTACTACTACATTACATTTGAGTTTTTTTATTGAATATTTATACGTAATATATAAACTACGCGAGTGGATTCACGGGTAAAGTTATATATATTATAGTTAATAATAAATAAAATCCATTTTTTTTAGATGTCCAAACTTAGGGAGTTGTACGAGACCCTTAGTGCTCAGAGAAGTCCAATTCGTAAAACGATCAATTTTTCTTTGTGTAATATATATATGCAGCATAAATATCAACGGAAAGTATATGACACACCTGCGATTTGCCGATGACATAGTCATCATGGCAAAGACTCTGCAGGATTTGGAAGAAATGCTTAACAGCCTAGGCGATTCTTCAAAACAGGTGGGTCTCGGGATAAATCTCGACAAGACCAAAATCATGTCGCATTGTCATGTATCCCCGAGACCAGTGATCGTGAATGGCGCTGTTCTTGAAGTTGTGCAGGAATACGTATATCTTGGCCAAACCATACAACTCGGCCGGCACAACTTTGAGAAGGAGGCTAACCGAAGAATACGCTTGGGCTGGGTGGCTTTTGGGAAGCTTCGTCATATTCTAGAGTGATCTATCCCACAATCCCTTAAGACCAAGGTATTTAAGCAGTGCGTCCTATCCGTAATGACATACGGAGCCGAAACGTGGACATTCACCGTAGGGCTGGTTCACAAATTCAAGGTCGCTCAGCGAGCAATGGAACGCGCGATGCTTGGAGTTTCTCTGGCGGGCAGAATTTAGAATGAAGTCATTCGCCAGAGAACTAAAGTAACCGACATCGCACGCAGAATAAGCTCGCTGAAGTGGAAGTGGGCCGGTCATGTCTCCAGACGTACCGATGGTCGATGGAGCCGAAACGTGTTAGAGTGGAGACCGCGTTTAGGCAAAAGTAGTGTAGGACGCCCTGCAGCACGATGGACAGATGACCTAAG
Source organism: Argynnis bischoffii washingtonia (assembly GCA_033884665.1). Lineage (NCBI taxonomy): Eukaryota > Metazoa > Arthropoda > Insecta > Lepidoptera > Nymphalidae > Argynnis > Argynnis bischoffii. Next base: position 9,123,730 of record CM066616.1, on the reverse strand, counting down.
AAAGGTGGCTGGCAGTGGATGGATGCGGGCTGCCCAGGACCGGCATGGTTGTATATATATATATATATATATATATATATATATATATATCATTCAACGTATAGCCAGACCAGGAATTCAAAAAAGAGCATACAATATTAAGACGAACGTCCCTGAATAGTTTGCGTTCTATGCTCAGGTTAAATTAAGCTGAGCGTTACTGTCGATGTTCAGAAGACATTATTATGTATTATATGTAACCTCTACGCTATGATATAGCTATTATCAGTACAATGTTACTTTACCTATATCAAGTCTAAAATTTACCGTCTAGTCACGTCCTAGCAAGCAAGCTTTAAACTTAGCTTTTGCCAAGCACTGTGTCTTTGGTAGTGAGTACATGTACATAAGTACTTTATATTCGAACAACTTCACTTATTCCACTGACGATTTAGGCTTCCTACTAAAAATGTGACTTATTTAATCCTCTTCTAATCACCTATATTATACCGGTCAATCCATGACCACATTTTATATACCTATATATTATAATTTATACTTAATCATTATTTTTAATATATTGTCTGAGCTCTTACATTATGTATAATGGCTGCAATGGGGAAGATTTATATGTTTTATTTGTATGATCTATTTACATTCAGTCTAAGGTAACCAATTTATTATGATATCTCTTTTGTACCTGGTTTTTTACTTCTATTGTGTTCGCATCTTACCTGTATAATGTACTGTAGGTACATGGAAGCTAGACCAGCCGAAGGAAGAATTGAGAAGGAGAGGTACATCTTGTAGTGATCTTAACTGACTGATGGATCAACACACAGCCTAAGCTGCTGGTCGTAGAAACGTTAAATTTTGAGGACGTATTCTTTATATGATGTAGGCACCCCATAAGAAAGGATTTTTTGAAATTCATCGCCTAAGTGGATAAAACAGGGGATTAAAGATTGTATGAAACTCTAGTCATCCTTAATGTGAAATACATAGAAAGCGGTGTTTAGCTTTAAGATAAAAAAAAAATATATTTTAAAAATTAAAAAGCCGAATGCATAAAAGCTAACTAAACAGATGAAAACAAGTTCACGATGGAATATAATATTATGCAGTTGGAGACATACACGTTTCATCCTTGCCGCGAGATGTACACACTCGTATGTATGTCTCCGACAGTATAATATTATATTATGAACTTGTTTTAATCTTTTTATTTAGCTTTTATGTAGTCGGGTTTTTTATTTTTATAATATATTTATTTATTTACAGCTTTTTAAGTAGGAAAATTAGCGAGAATGGTTGTTCCAACTTTAAATCATTATATATCCTAAACTGTCATTTAAAATGAAAAATGATGAAAGAAACCTATGGAATGTAGCAGCCCCCATATTTTTTTTATGTCACCTATCTAAGAACACTTGGACCAATAAGACGAATCTAACGATAACTTAATTAAAGAAATTCATCGAGTGGTTTGTAAGATATGAGGGAATAAAGAATATTACAAGCAAACAAACATACAAGGACAGGCGTGAAAAACATAACCCTTTCCTTGCAGTCGGGTAAATATATTTTTTTTTTAAAATTCATCCTTTAAAGGGGTAAAAGGGGACAATAAAGTTTATATGAGCAAAGAATTATTTATGCTCAGAATTACTTGAAACTTGGTATTAATGCTCTTCAATACAATCAAATAAATATTTATTGTAGAATTTATCGAAGTTCAATCCCAGATGGGGGTAAAATGGGGGATAAAAGTTTGCATTAAACTCTGTAATTAACATGTAAAAAAGTACAAAAAATAAAAAAAAAAATTCACCTGTAGACGATTTAAGATTTTTAAAATCACTTTCTTCAAAATGATGTTCACATTGTCTTAAATATAAAAATTATGATTTCGCCAATTTTTGTCATCTTATTGCTTTAGCCTACAATTTCTTCAGTTTTTGTCTTTTAGGAACAAATGATATCTATTTTCTTTGCATCCTGCCACTGCAAAATTTGTCATCTAATTAAATTTTAAATAAAATAAAAACATCCACGCTATAGAGCTCTACAATATACTGAGGATCATAGTGATTGTGACAACTGGCGGAAGAAAAATGCAAAATTTTTCCCCATTTCCAACTTCAAATTGAATGTTTTTCAATTTAAAATTGGAAATTGTAGATTGTTTGAATTACTATTTAAATTAAAAATAGAGATATTTAAACCAATTAAGTAAATCCAAAGATCCAATTAATGTGTGTTGTTTGTGTTGTTTTCGCAGTTAGCTATGTTTATACGTAAATAGTAGTTTGCTACTCCTAAGACATTCATTTAAATTATATAGCGATTTATCCTCGCTTCCCTCGTGTGCGTACGCCGTACGGGGATTTTGTTTAAAATTTCATGGGTTTTAAATTTTTTTTCGTGGAACCCTAATTCTTTTTCTAAAATAAAAGTAACCTAAGTTACTCCTTATAATATCAGCTATCTGCCAGTGTAAATCCCGTCAAAATCGGTCCAGCCGTTCCGGAGATTAGCCGGAACAAACAGACAGACAGATCCCAGAAAAATTTACGGTTCCCGTGGGATAGATTTGTTTTTGTTTGTCTAGAGTCGAACCCGAGCGAAGCGAGGGTAAGCCACTATAATATTATAAAAAGGAAAGACTTTTTTGTTTGTTTATTTGTCTTTACCGAATAAGCTCCGAAACTACTGGATCGGACTCCGAAACTAATGGCCGGATAAGTATAGTGAACCGGCCCCCTAATGGCAACCTATATCGAAACTTATGTGTCAATAAGGGCTTGATGTAGAAAAGCGATTCATACGAGTTTCACTGTCGTACTCCGCTTTGACCTTGAGATATGAAGAAAATGAGTGTAACTATGACTTTCGTTCAAAAGGGCATATCTCGAAAATCTTCAAAGCTAGAAACTTAAAACTAAGGCGAGTTTTAAGGTAACCTTTGAAAACATATTATATTTTTTTAGATTTTTATTAAACAATAACAATCCTATTAAAAAAAATAATCGATCTATCTATCTATACTATAATAAAATTTTAGAGGTCGAATGTCTGTACATAGAAATAAAATGCTAAAAACCGAGTCAAGGGGATGTAAGGAAAGAAATAGAACGAATCTAGATTTTTTTTAATTTTTTTTGTTTCTCTGTTTGTCTGTTTATACGGGCTAATCTCCAAATCTGTTAGACCGATTTAAATAAAATTTTGCATGGTGATATCTTATGTCCTCGGGCAACATCTTAGATACTTTTCATCTGGAAAAATTAAAGAGTTCCCGTGGGAAAGTTAAAAAATATAGTAAGTTATACAGCTTAGTACCCAACAATTACTGATTGGATTTTAATGAAACTTTACAGTAATATAGTTCAGTCAGTTTACAGTAATATAGTTTACAGTATATATCAGAAAAACCAATAGGCTACTTTTTATTCCGGAAAAATGTAAGGTTCCCGTGGGATTGATTTGTTTTTGTTTGCCTAGAGGCGAACCCGAGCGAAGCGAGGGTGAGCCGCTAGTAATAAAATAAATATATGCACCATATGTTCTCTGACACGGAATAAGAATATAGCACCTCCCTAACAAGGTGTCATAAAAGGCGACAAAGATATATTATATCTAGAATATGGGCAGAATCATTTTCCTGTGTATTATCACCAACGTCAGCGGCGATTATGGTTAAACCTGTGTTATTTATAATATACTCTATATTTTAAGAAATTTCTACATGTAAAAATGTCTACATGTATTCTAAAAACCAATCGGTAAAGTAATAATGAAGGTACATCATGCTACATCACTATGATTAAAAAACAAAATTACTTTCTCAAATTGATAAGAATTTAGAAATCGGTTACACACTATTCTGATATTGTAAGTGTTAAAACAATCAATTTAAACATATTTAAATATTTCATAAAAACGTTAAGTATTTTAACAGAAAAGTCCAAAAAACACTTACCTGTGAAATGTTACATTTTGATTATCTTCACTTTTCCTTGAACTATGGCTATTACAGCCGTAAGCCACACAAGCCATCGAAACAAAATGTTTTTAAGTTTCCTTAAAATTAAGTTTATTACATCCAATTACTCTTTTATCATTAAAATAGTCACAAATATCAAAAACACTGTAGGTCACCAGCTGGTCACCGTAGCAAGTAAAAAGTGGCTTCACGTCGTTGAAGACGATAGTATCTTTATTATTACGTCTCACTCTAACTTACGTCGGCTCTTAGTAAGATAAAGCAGTGCAAATTATAAGTTTATTGGTTTTAATACGAGTCCTCCATGCTAGTTATTGCTCTAAGTATAAAATCATTAAAAACTTGATATTTTTACTTCATTATGTCAAACGTGCTTAATGACATAAATAAAAAAAGATATCGAAGATAACTTTTATTGAAGAGCATATTTTAATGAAATTCATTTAATAAGAAGCCATTTTGTTGTTTGTTAGTTTACTAAGCCCAATTATAAAATGGTCTCTAATATTCTTGTAATCTGACTATATTTTAATGGATAAATAAAATCAAATCTGCAAATAATTTTAATAAAGTTTTTGCATTGGTTCATTAGCTTTTCTGACGTTACTTCATATACTTTACTTCTTAAATATGTTGTGCGAGTGAGAGGCAAATAAAATATTTAGCTGTCGTGTCGTTCTTCTATATGATTTATTTATTAATAAAAGTTTCTACACTTATTTCTATGCTATAGAACAGAAAACTTATATATTTATTAAAAAAAGATAAAACAAAATTAAGTGAATGTAATACGGAACACAGATTATTATAAAGTAAGTGTAAAAGATATGACTCGCCACTCTATTTCCCACACATTATTTACGGAACCTAAATTTATACATCAAGTTCGCACTTACGTTATATTTAAATTTCTCTTGGTTGAGATAAGGAGGGTTCACACGTGCATATTTTATGTTAGAAAATCAGAGTGAATTTATTCAGTTGAGTCAGTGTGTTGAACTAGTCGATGGGTGAAAAAATGTGCGCTGCATAGGTCAGGATCGTTAATAGCTTCGACTTACGATAATCAAATAAATACAAATACCTTAGTTAAAAAAAAGTACTTTCATTCATGTAATTTATAGAGAAACCGACTTGCTAGTTCTAGTCAAATGTTTATTGATTTAGTTTGCGAGAATTTTCCGCTTGCTGACGATTTTTGCCAACAAAGGTGTGATTAGATTACAGTGTTAATATTCTCAATAATACGAACAATCATTAGTGTCATTGAACAGGACCAATCATCCGTTTAGTCCATGTGCATTTTAAGTGATTGATATAACAGTTTGTGATCACTAAAAAAAGGTGACTGTACTTGCTAGAAGTGATAAGTTTTCCATTGTGTCACTCCGAGACATTGGCGAATATTTTGCCACCCGCGATCACCTGTTTACTAGCTTTAGATGTAATAGCTAGGTAAACAAATGTTATAGAGGTTTGTATAAATCCATATTACAAACATTTCTATCATGTTTTATTATTTTATTCAGTTATTACGAAATAGCAGGTGTCTTATACAAAGATATTGGATGTTGTGTCACTTTAACATTTAAGTCTGCATCATACTGTGTAGGTGGTGAATATTATTTTATAATTTCTATACATCTACATAATTATTCATGACGATTTTATCTATTTTTAAGTGGGTAATACAAAGTTAGATACAAAAAAAAAACAGTAGAATACAATTATTATAACATTTTTATTTCTGTTTCATACATAAGTTTACAGAGAGCATAATATTCAGTTCAATATTGAATATTGAATGATATAATAAAAAATATGAGGTCAATAATTTACACTGAATAATGATTCATCAATGATCTTTAACAATAAGTAAGTGTATAGTATTTTCTTTATTGCAAAAACATATACATATATGTATACTAACATCAAATCTTAATTATTAACATAAGGGGTTTCTGTGATTTTTTAAAACCCACACATTAATTAAACATAAATAACTATACTAAAAATTGCTATCACATTATTTATGCACTAAAAAGGTTACAGACTAAATATCACATATTAAAATGAAATCTTTGTTAACTTGATCTACTGTAGTATAATTAATCATAACAAATATGCAATTTACTATTGAAAGGTACTTAATTACAATAATCTTATTATTTAAAGGTATATTAATAATAAGTTTTGGTTTAATTCACATCATTATATAAATAGTAACATATATAAGTACTTAATATTGTAATTGAGAGGTTGTCTTTTGCTTAAGACTTAATGCCTCATTGTGTAACATATGCAATAAAGATTGCTTAAAGTAAAAGCATAACAGTACTAATTATTATAATAAATTCTGCAAATTGATTTTTATATGATGTTTCTCTATATATTTCTATTCCACAATAAATTGCCTCTGTAATTGTGTATGTAAATATATTTCAAACTTATTTTGCTATAAAAGTAGAAAACTTTAATTTCTTATCAGATTTCCAACTATTCAAAATTATTAAGTAAGATCATATAAATGACGTAATAGTATATAATATCTTTAAATATAAAATGCCTTTTTATTTTCTATAATCAATACTAAAAAGTACAACATAATATTATTATTGGTAGCTGGACATAAATATAAAATAATATCACTTTTGACAATGTAATTATTTTTCAATCAATTTTTATGACATTGTCACTAGGGTCATTTTTAGGTGGGTATATTATCATAAAACTTCACTATGTTAATTTTAAATTATAATAGTACTCTGTGATCAAAAATGTCTTTACATATTAATATCAATATTGATGTAGAAAAATAATAATTTTACACATTTTCTAAATCATTATTTTACAGTTTATATGAAACAAAATAAAAAGGTATACTTTTTACTCTACAAGTGTATTTTAATATCAAAATACACTTTAGTTATTGGCTACTAATAATTGTATTTTATGTAATGGCTTCTTTTGCTCTTATCTTTTACATAATTCTGGGTTTAAAAAAAATATAACTTTTTTTAACTTATTTAATAACTTTTTTTCCATGGGTTAGTCAAGGTTTTTTTTTACCTGATTCAAACAACTACCTTTTTATCAATCACACTAATATTAAACATATAGTAGTATTTAAAAACCTGTTACTTATACTATCATATTTGTAATTTTTTCATGCCGTTTAACTACTATTTATTAATTTATACTAAAGATTACAACTAATAATTGAAATTGAGGTAGCTTATATCCTGGATTAACTTTATCAACATATTTTTAATGTGAACAAGTTTATATGAGCCGGTGGTTGATAATTCTCATTGTATGTTTAAGTGATCTGATCATGTATATCTTAGTGGACCTCTTATGCACAAGCACAGTTTTTGTCTTAGGAAACAGTTTATAGGCTCAGATAAAATTAAAGAGTATGACCCTAAACAAATTCTGCAGTTCATCACAGCAGTAAGGTTTAGGGGTTTTTGTCTGACCTATTGTGATCACCGCATATTTTAACATGCGGTGATCACAATAGGTCAGACTAAAATAAAAAAAATGTCTTAGTGTCAGTATGGCACTAACACTATAATTTAACATTAAACTAAACAAATTATGATTTCTTCTATGTAAATAATTATTAAATATGAATATGTTTTAAGTAATTTACGTTTTTATAATTTACTACAGTTTCAAATAATTATTACATTAAAACATTTAAACTTCAATTTCAGATATTATCACACCCCTCGAGGGAAAATAGAGATGGTGGACTACTATAGAATACTTTGTGTTTCTCGGAGTGCTACTGATGCAGAAATTAAGAAAGCGTAAGTACTAGTAGTATTTATCTGTGCTACTTTTTATATTTATATGTGCTAAATATTTTTTTACAAATGAAAAGTTGAATTTGCAAGTAATTTATGCAAACCTTTTGTGCTACGCTATGTTTATCTATTATTATAATATAAAATAATACAAATTTCATATTTCATAATCTATACTAATATTATAAAGAGGTAAAGTTTGTAAGTTTGCGAGTGTGTGACATTATAGGAGATTACCTTTGGATCTACTGAACCGATATAGATGAAATTTGGTAAGAAGATAGTTTGAGAACTTAGAAAGGACATGGGATACATTTTATCCCGGAAATCATCCCTTAATGGGTAAAAATGGGGATGAAATTTTGTATGGAGAAATAAGCTAGGGATGAACCCGAGTAAAGCGAGTCACTAGTTTAATAATAATTATAAAGTTCAGTTTTTTATTATTTACTAGCATTTAACTGATATGAAACTATACTAACTAATATAAAATTGCTTTGCTCTTAAAGATTTTATGTTTCTCAATAGGCTATACAATGAAAATGATGAAATTGCAATTTAACAATAGATCAAATATTTTTTTAACCCAAATAAAATTGTAAAGAAAAGAATGTTTAAATAAATGCGGTAATGATAAAAGAAATCAACTAACCAACAAAGAATATTACATAAAAATAATATATTAACTAGTGGTATAAATAAGCAATTTTTTTTTTAAATTACATAGCACAGTTCATCTATTTTTATTATAAATTTTGCTTTTTAATTTTATTAATTTCATATAAGTTTGTTTAATTTGTCATTCTTCATATTATGAGATTAATAAATTTAACATACCAGTGTATGTATTTACATATTTTTTTATAACAAAATATTTTTTTAAATTATTAATGAACAGTTACAGAAAATTGGCATTAAAATGGCATCCTGATAAGAACCCAGACAATGCAGATGAAGCTAACCGACGGTTTAAAGAAATTTCCGAAGCCTATGAAGTCCTATCAGATGGTGAGACTTATTATTTAATTAATTAATATATATAATATTTTAGATAATATTGTAAAGCTAATTATTAAAAAGTATAATTCAATATAAATATTACAGATAGTCATACAAATTCTTTATAAATAAGAATTAAAACATTATTTAACATGCAATATTATTGCTTATGTATACCTTTTAATGCTAAATACTATATATTATGAAACAAAAATGAATGTTTCTACCCAATAACACAAACATTTTAATAGTAGATCTTGAAATAAAATAAGGAAAATAAAAAATCGTTTTGTAAAATCATTTCATATAAGAAACGAGAAACAATCCATTGAGATTGCAATAAAATAGTAGTTTTATGAGTATCGATTCTTGCTAAGAGTGGCCAAAGTTATTTTAATTCCTTTTTGACAAGCGTGCACACATATAAAATTAAAATAGCTAAAATGTTTATATTATTAATGCATTTGAACACATGATTATATGAATTTTTAATGCATTTGACCATCGCAACCAACATGGTTTTTGAATACCTAGTTAGTATGATGTACAAAATAATCTTATTGTTGGGTAGAAACCAAGCGGAAATTGTATGATGCACGGGGATCCAGTCACCACAGTCACAGATATCAAAGCAAGAATGGAGTTAATGGCCATCGGCACTTTAGCTTCAAAGGTTTTTTTGGAGACACACCATTCCACCGTTTTTTTGGTAGATTTCCATATCACATAGGGTTTTCCATAATTTGAATATTGTCATTTCAACCATATTTGGTATGGTATTTTATGTGTATTACACAATACATTATAACCACCGATTGTTTTGTTTTCTCATCTAATATTGTACAGAAAATATAAGCACCAAATAAGGCAATAAAAATCATACCAAATTATGGTTTTTCTATACATAATAGCATGAAAGATAATGGCAATGTTCAAATAATTAATACTTTAGTATCATAACAAAGGAGTTATTTGGCAGCTACCCACTTATATTGCTATTAACAATTCCCAGTTGCGTGTCTTAACACTAATCATATGATATGCTACTTTTACCGACCTAACGCCCTTTTCGTTATCTGCAAATGGTTTAAATCAACGTTATAATATGATAGCTATACTAAATAGTGTGAAGGTACGAATGCGTTTTGAAAATTAATGGTTAAGATGTTTGGCTGTTAAAATGCTTATTATATACATACATAATTGTGAAGCCGTTTTGCTGTCTAGCCAACACATTGCACACTTTCCGTAAATGACATCTGTTACACTTAAAACATCATGTAGTATCTTAAATATCTGAGATACTTTAAAGTTATATATCGATGATGCTTTGTCGCCTTATCAAAGCTAAGGATCAGAAGGGACCAGAATTTCATATTACAATACCTCATGCTTATTTTTAAAGCATTCATTTCAGATGTACGGATATTTAGTGCTTTGTTTCTACGCGTGAATCATTTTTGGATTCAAAATATAGACGGAATTGTGTTTTTGTTTAAGAGAGGAAGCGTCGTGTGTACGATCAGTATGGCAAGGAAGGACTGAACAGTAGCAGGGGGCGACATTCCGCATCTGACGAGGACTATGATTTCGGCTACCACAGCTTCCCCTTTACATTCCGAGATCCGGAGGAGGTGTTCAGAGAATTCTTCGGTGGCTCTCCGTTTGGCGAATTATTTGCTGGTAAATATTGCTGAATGTAATTCTTTTTTTTCCATACTAGCGACTTACCCTATCTATGTGCTATTCCAGATTATAATCTGTTTGAGTACCAAATTAAGGCCAATTTATAATAGCAGACCGATTTAAGAGTGCAATATCCAAAAAAAATGATTTTTAGTCCAAGATATTTTAGTTGAAAGATTCAAAACACAGTTATAATTAACGGCTACCCAAATATAGACAAGATTCCAAAGGCGAGTTTATACTTAATAGGTAATAGAAAGTTAAAAGATGTTATTTTTCATGAGTCATAATGTGGGATGTAATAAAAACAATCTTTGGAGAATTTTAAAAATGTATGATTCATTTGCTCCACAATGTATGTTGAATATATAAGACCTTATTCTATACTTCGCTTTTCGATGAGTCGATAGATTTTGACGTAGTACCGACGGTCATCGATACAAATGATTTTAATTCATTTTACATAAAAAATTTAACGGTACGAAATAAATTTATATTTTAAGATCTGCCCTGCCGTTTCCAAATATGGTTACGTTTTTGTGACTTATTTATTTATATTTTATACGCTATCTTGGTATAGCGAGGCATTGAATTAGTGCACTAAATATAGTATATTTTGCTCACTTACACCGAAAATTGTATACAATATTTAGCAATTATGAAAATGCCATTTTAATTACAATATAACTTTGAAAATGGAAATATCATAATAAATTTTATAAAAAGTATTCACACAAGTAATATCCGTCGTGTTTTCTAATAGATCTTATATATTTAAACGAGCAATTCTTGTATATTTATATCTTTATATCTGTATTTATTTATATCAGCGATCTCGAAAACGGCTCTAACGATTTCGCTGAAATTTGGTATGTGAGGGCTTTCGGGGGCGAAAAATTGATCTAGATTAGTCTCATGTCTGGGATAACGCGTGTTTTCGAGTTTTCATGCGGTTTTCTTTTGCATTATTCTACGCAGAATATGGTCGATAATTTCTTACATTCGGGTATAGGCATCGTGGTCAAGCGGTCATGGCGCAAGTTAGACATCTCATATGCCCGGGATCGAGTCCCGGTAGGAATACAAAGTTTTTACTTTTGTTTTTTTTTTGTATTTATTAAAGTTTTTAGTTTTTTTTATCTAAAAAATACGATATAACAAAAAAGAACTCCGAGCGAAGCTCGGTTACACTGGTACTATATACTTAAACGAGCAATTCTTTTTGATTTATTTATACCGGCGATCTCGAAAACGGCTCTAACGATTTCGCTGAAATTTGGTACGTAGAGGTTTTCGGGGGCAAAAAATCGATCTAGATTAGTCTTATGTCTGGGAAAACGCGTGTTTACGAGTTTTCATGCGATTTACTCTCGCATTATTACACGCAAAATATGGTCGATAATTTCTTACATCATGGTCAAGCGGCCAAGGTGCGAGATTGACAATCACAAGTGTCCTTTTGTTTTTTTTGTATTTACTCAAGATTTTTTAGTTTTTTTATCTAAATAATACGGTTTATACCGTTAAAAAGAACACCGAGCGATGCTCGCCCAGGTACTTAAAATAATTAAAGTTCCTTGTTTCAAGCAGATATAAAGAGATATAAAGGCGCATTGACTTCACTATCATTTTTAAAGTAAATATTCGTTAGGGGTTGTATTTTTCTTTGAAATTTATTTATATATTTTATTTATAATTAATTAAAATACAGCAATCAAAATAGGTCTACAATTGATTAAAATATCGCTAACGTACACAAAAAAAACCTATAATCGAATTGAATTGTAGCACTACTTTTGAAGTCGGCAATGAAAATCAAAATATAAATAAAGTTGCTCCTATTCACATTTCGCTTGCATTTAATTTATCTTAACTTACACTCGCCGGTATAGACAGCTAAAAACCAATAGCATTTAACCCTCCCTTACAATTAGATCGGGTGCGTTTCTAGGTATTCATGGATTTTAATTTTTTGCCCGAAACCCTGATTGTTTTTCTAAAATAAAGAAGCTTAAGCTACTCCTTATAACATCAGCTATCTATCAGTATAAATCTCTTCAAAATCGGTCCAGCCGTTTTGGAGATTAGTCGGGACAAACAGACAGACAAAAATTTTAAAAATAGTTTTTTTCTTATTAGTACCTACCGTATATCATATGCATTAAGTAAAAAAAGCTGTTATTTTGACATTACAAACACTTTGCAGTCATAAATTTTTGCCAGCCATAATTTTTTGAACCAACATTAACAAATTGTTGAAAAGTTTGTCTTAGTGGAGAACCATATTACACGTTGAATTGTTTGTGTCGACCTAATAACATTTAGGTATGAAACTTTAGGAAACTATGAATCTTTTTAATTTCTGTAATACAAAAAAAAGTTTTGTCCCCAAATTTGCCGCCCCTAAAATCTGCCGCCCTAGGCTCCAGCTTATTGAGTCTGATTGTAAATCCACCACTGTATACGGCTGTGGAAAAAGAAGAACAACTTCGATAATTTAATTGTTATAGGTTAATTTTAAAAACGTCAATTCGTGATAAACTGCATATCTCATTTAACTAGAGCCAAGGCTTCATAAAATTAAGTCCATGCTCCGGATCTGTAGTGTATTGTGATGTTTGTGGAACAAAAAACGAAAGCATAAGTTACCTGAGATCGATCCTGAGGGGTACCTAGTTCTTACAAGTTGGTTCTCAATGTTTCAAGAGTTACGATATGCATTTATATTTATTAAGATGGGATTTTTTTGTCTGTTTTCCTATTCCAAAAATATACAGTTACATTTCGTTTATATTCCATGCCTTCCTAGTTCCCACTACACTATGGAAGTGAAAGAAATAAGGAATACTCCCATATCTGCGCATACAGTTATCTATACAGATAAATAAAATTGAAGTGTCTGTTTGTAATGTCAAAGTAACAATTTTTTACTAAATGCATATGAAAGTATATACGGTACATATAAAAAATACAATTTTTAAATTTTTGGTCTGTCTGCCTGTCTGTTTGTTCCGGTTAATCTCCGAAATGACTGGACCGATTTTTACTGCACTTTCACTGTAAAGATAGCCGATGTTATAAGGAGTAACTTAGGCTACTTCAATTTTAGAAAAAGAATTAGGGTTCCGCTTAAAAAAATTAAACGTACTGAGGGACGAACCCGAGTGAAGCGAGGGTGAGTCGCTAGTTTGTTTATATAATTACTTTTCGCTTCTGAGAGGCGTAGCGTGATTTTAGATAGCCTACAATAATTTTAATCAATCTTATAGCTTAGTTATTCAAAGAGGATAGGCTGTGTAGGTTTGACGCAAGAACCTCAAGCACTTTTAAAAGTAAATAATTAAATGAACTATGGTCGAATTTCGTCCAATGGCGAGCACGAAATATTATAAATACATGTAGACCGGAGAGTTAGGTTACATTTGTTTGGTACATATAATTAAGTATAAGTGTAATTTGAATGTAAGATATATTACTTTTTTGATGATTTTGATTTTTGATGAAACTATATTTTTGAATTTTGTTACGGTTTTATTTTGTACTGGTGCGATTTCACGGTTAGTATAGAATAAAAAAATATATATTTACATAAATAGGTATAGAAAAGTACCTAAGTACTACCTACTTTAAAAATTATATATATAGTGAATCATTTCTCAATGGATATATATATATATTATATTATTAAAGAATAATATATATATATATATATATATATATATATATATATATATATATATATATATATATATATATATATATAATATATTTTTAAAGAAGCAGTTTATTAAAATCCAAAATTTTCCATAAGTTTGCCGTATGTCATGACTTCCCAGAATGCGTTCCTTATTAGCAACACTATCGAATGGTGTAATTATACAGTTTGTGTTTTTTTTCAAAATCAACAGGTTCGATTCCTGGCTAGGAAAATTGATTTTTCAAAAATCCAATGATGCAGTTTTAGTTTTCATGAAAATCGGGCCCGAGACTCCTTTGAGTACTTTTCGCTATTCCTCATAGTTTAGGATTTAGCCATGCACGCCCACTTGAAAAATTCATCCATTACTTGAGAAATGATTCCCTATACAAACTTTCATCGCCCTTTTCACCTCCTTAAGAGATGATTTCTGGGATAAAACTATTCTATGTCCTTCCCAGGGTCACAAACTATCACCATACCAAATATCATTTAAATCAGTTCAGCGGATTAAGCGTGAAAAGGTAACAGACAGGCAGACTGACAATTACTTTCGCATTTGTAATATTAGTAAAAATTTTTGTTCCCAACATATTATATGCTTTTCAACAAATTATGGCCACGGGAGAGATACATGTTCTTTTCTTGTTATAAAAGCCTTAATTAACAAAAGGTTATATCATTACATCCCAGATATAAACGGTCACGGGCACCGCCACCGTCGCAGCCACCACCCGGGCACCTCGCTGACGTCGTCACTGTTCAGTCCCTTCGGCTTCGGCATGCAGGGGTTAGACGACATTTTCGCGCACGCAGCCTCCAACGGCAACAGCTTCACGTCCTTCTCCACCTTCAATAGCTCGATGGCCGGCCCCGGCAGTGCGAACATGCGCAGCACAACCACCACCACCCGCGTCGTTAATGGAAAGAAGATTACTACGAAAAAGTTTGTATATGTTTGTCTTTGTTGTATGATATTGGATACTTTTTAATTCAATGTGATCGCAGTACCTAAGAATTGCTAAGTGCGAGCGACTTGCATGGAAATCAATATTGTTACTGTTTACAAGAAAATCTAAAAATCGAGTTTGAAATACATAGTTGTTAATTTTGCTATAATATATGCATATATGTATATAAAAGTAATTTCTTGATATAAGAATGAAAATGTTGGTGTTTTGTAACAATTTGTTAGAATTATTAGAAATTAAAAAAACAATAATTAGCTAGTGAATTTAAAGTAAACAAATTGAAGTTAAAATGAGTTAAAGATAGAGGTGCTAAAAGTTTTATTATCTATTTTTGGATGTTAATAGGGTGATGGAGAATGGGCGCGAGACGGTGATGTCGTACGAGAACGGGGTGCTGAAGTCCAAGACCGTGAACGGCGTGCCGCAGTCGCTGACCTACAGCTAGGCGCCACCAGTAAACAGACTCACAACCAAACTTGATCCAAATGACAACTGTACTCATTATTACTTTACACGAGTAACATGTTCCAACTTATTTTTTAATTTCGCTTAATTTAATTAATGTAGTTTCCGGCACTGTAAATTTTAGTTATCTAAACCATACTTAATTTAGTGGTAAGATTTGCTTTTTATTTTTTCTTAATTCTTCTAATTTTTCACTTTTTTAAGGGCCAATAGCGGAGCTTAGGTATTGCTCATCTACAGACTGTGTTCGCCTCGTTTTTGATCTCAATCTCTCGAACGAACACATTATAGTGGCTAATGCTATGTAAAGGCATATTGCGGCCACGCCATAGGTTAGTAGTACATAACATGCCTGTGCCGGATGGGTTTAGTTATGCAAGGCGCTTATTATAATATCACTAAATGTTTGTTTGTTAGACTGTATTGGCTCTATTTTTTATGTTAAATTAGTCAAATTTGAACAATTATTTCTGTGCCACCCTCACTGCCTTGGGTTAGGCGGGTGTTAAAAATTGTATAAGGAGCTTTTTATTTCTTGCTTCGTGTTCGATAGATTAAATTTTTATACGAAATGCCAAAATGAAACGCGTTTAAATATTCTTAGTTATTGTTTAGTCAGTTTCGGCGTTATTACAATTTAGAAGATAAATGCTCACGGGACTACGAGGTTCCACTTTTGTATTATTTGATTTCCTTAAGATGTTATTTTATAAATTCTTGCATTGTATCTACATATCGTAAAATTACTTGAAAATAACGCATTTTGTTTCTTTTTCTCTTTTGATTAGCCTACGTAATTTTATTGAATTACAATATTTAGCAAGTTTTGTATAAATGTATTCAATTTAGATATTTGATTAGCATTCGAATATGGACCCTTCAAAATAAAAAATAGTCCTATGAGCCTATAAAGTATATTTTGTATATTGTAGTAGTATATCGTATGACACAGAAAGTCACGCCGAAGGGTAACAAGTCGACGTGGTCGGTTCGTGTATCTAACTATATAAAATTACTTATATTAGTAGATTTCCCAAGTTCAATCAAACGATACTAGTTAAAAGTAAAACAAGCTTAATTATCATATTATAGGTACTTAATATTTTATTGTTTATGTTGCAAGAATTGTATTTTGTTTGGAATTAACAGTTCTAATATTGTGGCTTTTGTTGAAACAATTTTTTTTTTCCTATAAATGTATGTTTTAGATCAGCACAACAGAATCCTTTGCTATTCACACGAGTGCCATTGCTATTCTAGAACCTTCTCTTATGATCGTACTGATTGTAAAAAGTAATTAATTGTAAATAAACTTAAACTTTTATTATAATTTGTTTTCAATATTTTGTGTCTTACAAAATTATTGTCAGCAAGTAATGAGCACTGTGAGATAATAAACAAAATTTAATTGTGATGTTGTTTTATTTTTTTATATCATGTCCATCATATTATATATCTATAGAAGAAAAATAATAATGGATTTGTATATATCATGTGTAATGGGTGAAATTATGTCCAATTATCTGCGACAATGAAGTTTTAACAATAAATAGCGGCAGCAATCAATACGGATCGCACGCGATTGTGGGCGATGTTGAATCATTTGTAATTTTGGATATTCAAAGCTAAAGCGCGGGCGTGGGTCGACCTGCCACATTGTTCATATTAGCAAATAAATCGTTTTATAGCTATTTTAATGGCGCTAGTGTATAGCTGTTGTTTTTGGTTTTCACTTCGCCTTGGAGGAATATTATTTGGAATTTTCTCGCTTGTATGTAGACCTTGATAAATTTCTTGAATTTTCAATCTTTTCATGTCTAGCTAAATTGTAACGCGACTAAAGTTACGAATTAAATATTCTTGGAGAAAATTCTATAGAGATTGCTTTGAATGTAATCTATACTTATAACAAAATTCTAACCGGGGCGAATCTGTACATTAAATATTTTTTGGAAAATCTCATTGAAATAGTAATTATTATCGATACAGAGGCCGAATCTGTAATTTTTAGAATTTTTGTCTGTCTGTCTGTCTGACCTTATCTGGATAGATTTTGATGAAATTTGGTATGATGATAACCTTTTTAATCGGGTCAATATATAGGATACCTTTTACTGCGGAAAAATATCTAATCTCTGAGAAATTTATACAAAACCTAAATAAGTTATGAAAGATTTTTTGTTAATTTTGGTAAATTTTATTTCAACCAGCCGACCGCTAGATAGAAGAATTATTTTGAAACTCCGAGCTTACAGCGGGTTTATCGTTAGTGGTCGTTGTCTTTAGGTATAAAATATAAATATCGCAAAAGTCGCAGCCAATTTAGTAAATCTTATAATATTATTTATTTTCTGATAGTTTTATATTAGTCTTATTTACCATTAAAACAGATTTTAATTTATTAGATTACTAGTAATGTAATAGCTTATTAAATAAGATTATATACTATTTAGACCAACACTTGCTTTTTGTATTACATGTCTAATAGATTTTATCTTTATTAGGTACAAGCCACTATTACTTTAGTTATTATATGTATTGGCTGTAAACTGCCACAAAACGTAAAATATGAAATTACAACGTGGATAAAAGATGTGAACTTATTTTACCTCGGTGATTTACTGGAAAAAATTCTCACAGGTAAGATGCATTAAGATTTAAGAGTGTTACATATGTACTAAATGGCTATAAATTTATTATGATGAATTTGTCTTTTTCAGATCCGGAAACATACACACCTTATTTTATAACTTTTTATTGTATTTATGTTTTAATGTGTGTTTTATACATTTATGGAGCATATACGGTAAGTTTTAACGTCAGTACAATTCTTTTTGGGCGTTATATTGACTACAACACAGTTTATAACTAATGTAGTCTTATCGTAAAATCTATATATAATGTAACTATTAGTGTGTTCCAATAAAGATTATTTTAATCAATTTTTTTATTGAAATTAAAAATAGATTACAATTATGTTTTTCACTGCCTCAGTGGTCGACTGCAGACCGGAGGTCCTGGGTTCGAGTCCCGGGTAGAGTCAAGCATTAAATTTTTCTGTCAAAGAATTTTTAGTAACTGTCCGATGATGGGAATTTGACGGTGCATCATCCCCATGTAGAAAAAGCACGTAAAGCCGTTGCTGATCTCTCACCGGTCGTGTCTACTTCGTCGTAAAGTCGTCTTACCGTAGTATGAGAATAAAAAGATAAGAGAGTGCACTATTGTTTGTGCTTACATTTGTGCACTATAATATTTACGTAGTTGCCTATACTGTGAGATTGAACGCCGTGTCCTAAATCTGCCATGAGTTCATTATTATTTTATTGATACCTATAAACTAAGAATAGCATTTATATTGAAAAGATTGAAAAATGTCACTGTTAAAAAGTTTTAATAGGTAATTTATTACTTTAATTTCTGTCTATAATATTTTTTCAGTGTAATAATATTTTGATGGTTGCGTTTATTTTGGTCGAGCTGATACGTCTTATCACGCTTTCAATCATTGTGACAACATTGCTGCTTGTGCTTAAACAAAATACTATGGACATTGGCCTGGTGATTGGAGCTAGTGTAGCAAGTGGTTTTGTCCTTCGTAAGTAAAAAAAAAATAATGGACTCCAATAAAATTTATGTATTCTTTCAGTATCTTGGTTTATCTACTATAGTACAAAATATAGGTTCAATATCTAAAAATTTTATACAAAACTAATATGAGAGTTGTGCTTAAAATATTGATTTAAAAATAACACATACACTAAAGCCATGGCCATAGGTACTTGTTACTAATCTCTCTGTTTTACGTCCTAGCTTATAAGGATGTTTCAAGACTCAAGACGACTCAAGTCGGTGCCAGCCAATACAAATCAAAGCACACCGACTTCGAAAATATCTGATTAAGTATCTATTCTAAATGAAAACCCCCGTTTAGTTATTTTTTACTTTTCAGTGCCTGGAAGTCGGTTTTTATTTTATTTTTAAGTTTTTTTTACCTATTCCGTGGTTGTTACCACGAAATCCTTCCTCATTTGTTTTGTGGGATATAATGATTAATTTTTATTAATATTAAACTAGCAGCTCACCCTCGCTTCGCTCGGGTTCGCCTCTAAACAACATCGGTCAACATTTTAGATACTATTCATCCAGGAAAATGAAAGAGTTCCCGTGGTTATAGTTTAAAAACTATAGTAACTTATACAGCTCACAAAAACTATTGACTGATTTAATGAAACTTCACAATAGTATAGTCAATACATCAGAATAATAAATAGGCTACTTTATCCCGGAAAATGTATGGTTCCCGATAGAGCAAACGATCGACTTTATTGAATATTCCATACTAATCGTTAAAATGTAGGTACCTAGAGTCGAACCCGCGAGCGAAGCGAGGGTGTTATAAATACTTTTATGATATGATAGTATGTAGGTACATTTAAAAAATATTGTAGGCTTCATTTTATACTTGCGAAATTTGGCTATTAATTATGTCACTCATATTATAATGAAATTCTTACGAAATTCTACGAAAAATCTGTTAAAAATTAACATGAATACCGCAGATTATGAATTATCATTGAGGTCAACATTTATCATCACGTTATTCTAGGGAAACAAAAAATCCTCGCGTACCATAAAGAGTAAAGAGCAACAAATATAGTTGTAGGTACTCATGATTATGATAATATAAAAACTTAAAAAAAACCGACTTCCAGGCACTGAAAAGTAAAAAATAACAAAACGGGGGTTTTCATTTAGAATAAATACTTAATCAGATATTTTCAGAAGTCGGTGTGCTTTGATTTGTATTGGCTGGCACCATAAGTGTCTTTCGGGTCCATCATCAGATCGACTCCAGACCTTCATTAAATAGTAGTGCTTTAAAATACCTAATGAAAATGTTAATAAACGCACTAGTTGCCGCTACAATTTTCGCAAGTTCCCTTCGATTTCTCTACGATCCCTTCAAATTCTGGTTTTCTTATCATGGTACTACTCTTGGGATATCTCCTTCCCAACAAAAAAAGAATGATCAAAATCGGTTCTTAAACGACGAAAAAATCCACGAACAAACATTAAAAAAAATATATACGGTCGAATTGAGAACCTTCTCCTTTTTTTGGAAGTCGGTTAATAATTAGCTTACATGATACATTATGTAGGTACCTATATTTGAACTTATTATCTTATATAAATATGTAGTACATAATACATATACATATGTATTTATTTATGTGACTCATGTCTTAGGTAGGTACTAGCTGTTACCTAGAAAGCTTTGCTATATCGTTTCTCTTTATTAACGTATCCCAATAGTGTATAAATAACAAATTACTAATTAAACATCAGAAAATGAAATATCAAGAACTTAATTTTAAAATTAATCAATCGATAATCCCATGAAATGTTCCTTTTTCTTGTGGCTCTTTTTACCCGTTTGCGGCGAAGCCCAGATGGTTATGTGTTTGACCTGTATGTATTCCTATGTTCCCTCATATTTAGTATATAACTAAAAGTCTTAACCATAATTTTGGTCATTCATATATTGTTAGATTCATCTTGATAATTTGCAAGTGTTATAGACTGTATGGATATTACTTATTAAAAGTTAAAATGACGGATCTCAGGCGCCAACTTGTGTGTCTTTAAAAATTGTTTTATCAAAATAAAGGATTTTTTAAGAGACGATCACAAAAATGTTCACAAGTTATAACTTTAAAATAATATAGGGTGAGAAATTGTTGAAATACCTATATCTACATAAAATTCCAAATGTCTTAACTGACTAGAAATAAAAAGCTGTAAATAAAAAAATTTATCATAAAAATAAAAAGTCCCGACTGCGTAAAAAACAAAATGATGAGAATACTAAATATTTATTATGCTGCAATTGGTATAAAACTTGCTGCGAGTTTTGTTACATGTACCTACAATATATATTGTACATAAATTATGTCTCTGTCTGCATATTTTAATATCTTTAATATCTATTATGATATTAGTTCGTTTTTTGCGCAGTCGATTTTTACCCGACTGAAGCGAAGTCCAAAGGAGGGTTATGTGTTTAACCTATATGTCACACCCATGTCTGAGCTTCCCTGTTTAAAAACTCCAATAGGATCCCATCAAAAGCGACAAAAGCCACATAGAAATCAATAAATATTTATTGGTTTGGTGGCCTTTGTCGCTTTTGATAGGATCCTATTTGAGTTTTTCAACGGGGTTTTTCCTCGTAATTACTAAAAGGCTTCAGCTTAATGATTCATACGTCGTTAGATTCGTCTTGATAACGCCAGTGTGAACGTATTAAAAATCAAAATGGCGGATCCTAGGCGCCGATTTGTGTCTTGAAAAAAATTTTTTTGTTCGCATCAATTAAATGGGGTATCAAAATAGAGGTTTTTAAGAGGCGGTTACAAAAATATTCGTAAATTATATGATTAAAAATAATTTAGGGTAAGAAATTGTTAAACAAAACTAAAAATGTTTAAAACCCCGACTGCATAAAAAGCGAACTAAAAAGATGAGAACAACTTGACAAAGAAACATAGCAATAAGCAGTCGGAGACATACGTATCTATGTACATATTTTATACCTACTAGCTGCGAATCTTGTACATGTACTAACTATTTTCGTAGTTTGTTTTTATTTTAAATTCATCTTTACTTATTTATATACACTTGTTCATTTGTATGTAATGATTTCAGTGGGGATGTTCTACTTATGGGTTTGTGCCGCTAATTTGCCAATATTAATAAATGAAATGGAACGAGAACAACATAAAGCTACAATCAACACACTGCAACGTCTGCTTGAAACCAAAAATCAACGTATAAACCTTAAGCAATATGTGAATTTTGATAACACAGATAAGCGGAATCCGTTCGTTATACACGTATCGAAGAATAAGCACTTACAATGAATCTGTTATTGAACAACAATATTCGTCTTTTGTTCATTGGGTTGATTGGAAAAACACAAAAAAAAACGCACAAGTGCCAGTCTAATTCGCACACAGAGGGTTCTATAGCATAAAAGATTAAATTTATTTGAACAAATAACATTAATTTATGTTAAAAGTAAAAATAAAATATGTACCCATCTACGATATTCAATTTGTTGACGACATACATATATAAGTTGTATGTTATAGTATTAACTATACCTATATAAGAAACAAAGATAATTTTGTGATCAAAATTACGAATATAGAAGCATATATAACTATATAACTATTCCTTTGAACAAAAAAAGGGGCTTAAAAACATCATCATTTAAATGATTTAAAGATACCACATACGTTTAAGTGAACTTAAATTAGTTTTTTTTTTCACCCCTTTGTTACATGTAGATATGGAGGTCGGAGGATTACCCCTTTAATTATTTTTTTTGTTATTTGACGACAGAATTATCTAGCAGCTACATGTGAGATATCAGACAGACTTACTAAATTTCATCAATGTAGCTTTAGTAAATAATTTAGTATTAATTTCATCAATGTAGTCTTCGAGTTAAATGTCTGACATGTAACGGACATACTAATCTACACCATAGCCAGCTTGTAAACAAGGTTGTAGCTCATGATTTACTTTTAATTTTTCCCCTGAGGCATTATTATTTTAGACAACCGGATTACCCTCGCTTCGCTCCTTCGTCTCTAGGAAAACAAAAACTAACCTATCCCACGGGAACCGTACATTTTTTTGGAATAAAAGTAACCTAGCCAATGTGATATTCTACAAAGTAGCCTATGTGATATTCCAGACTATAATCTATCTTTATGCCAAATTTCATCCAGATCTGTTGGGTCGTTCTGGCGTAAAAGTAACAAATATCCATACTCACAAACTCACATTTATAATATTAGTACTTACGTACGGTACGTTTTGACGGTTAGCTATGTTTATACCGGTATATGAGATTAGCCGGAACAAACAGACAGACAGACAAAAATTGTAAAAAATGTTGTTTTGGTATGTGTATCGTGTATACATCCATATGCATTTAGTAAAAAGCAGTTATTTTAATTACAAACAGACACTCAAATTTTATTTGTCTATATAGATAGAATATAGATTATCTATTTCTTTGTTGGATTGTTCTTGATTCATGCAGTAGGTACCTACCTATTGACGAATTGACATGATTTTTTGTATTTATGCTATGAGCAAACCAAGCCAAAGCTTGACAAATTGTTTCCATTAAGGTACTTACCTACATATATTGCAAAAAGTTACTGTACCTATATTCTCTAATATGGTGTAGTGCTAGACGGTCGCATTGGACTTAAGGGCAATCCCCTACCAAAACGCGTTTTACGACGATATTTAGAAGCGAATGTGCCAGTATTTAATAAATGACTAATAATAAAAGAAATATTATATCTGCGCTCATATTACACGATTAATATAGTTTTTAGGTCGTCACTACTAAAGAAATAAAATTCTAAAGTATAGCAATACTAATCATGATTTTTTTTCTTATCCTGTGCATCAACACATGAATTTAAAATTCATATAAAAGTATGATTAACACCATTTGATAGATCATTTCAAAATAGATATTTTGCACGTTTAATTTAAAAAAAAAGTTCAATTTCAATTTTGTTTTGGAACAATATTTATAAATTATAAGATAATTTTCGAGTGAGATACTGTGCGGGGGCCGGGCGGCAATCGGCAGCCGCCTTTTGTACGGGGTACCCGCGTCGTTGGTATTCGCCTCCGGCTGTTATGACATTTCGCTCATGAAAAAGAAAGCTTGTAAACTTTAGTACATGTAATAGAAGCGCCATACACAATAAATAATAGAATAAATAAATTAAATATTATACATATACAATAAATAATGTAATAAAATAAAAAATAATATTATATATTATTTTTTAGATATACGCAGCCACTTTCAATAACTTGTGACTCAGTTATTCATTGGCACAATGTTCAAAGAACGCCTGATCAGTACCGGCTAATTGGGTAATTTTTGTTGCATAAAAATATTATAACTATCTGTAGTTTTATTTAATTTTTCCATCTCAAAATTCTATAATAGAGTGCATTCTCTAATGACAAATATTGTTAGAACAGAATATTATGTTATTTGGTGTGTGATTGACATTACCTAGACGAGGTTCTAAATAAATAAAATATTTCTGTTTCGGTTCAACGGAGAATATTACACTACCGCCTCTATAAATTCTATGGTATGTATTTTATGACATGTGCAATATTGTTTTAACTATTATTCCGTAGATATTGCTAGTATTTATTACGACCTTTCCTAGAGGTGAGGTGGGGAAGGAAAGAGCCGAATGTTGAAGGTCGTTTGCTCGGGGGATGGCCTTAAGTATTAGGTTCGATGCCAAGTCGGTGCAAAAGATTTATAGATTTTCCGTAAATTAATTAGAAGCAGTATATAATAATTAATTAAAATACATATATAAATAAATCTAATTGTAAGTAGATTGAATATTGTTTTTTTTGGGTCTTAATTTTACTTAAATATTTTTAATAGTGTAACTACAATAAGTAAAACCCGCCTAGCAACACAAAGCGAAACCAAGCATGCTCTTTAGAAAACGAGGTTAAAAATAATTGACTACATTGTTAATAAATTAGATTTTAATTTACATTGTCTTTAACCATTCAAATCAAACAGTTATTTAAAATTAATTACTGTATTAAACTTGAACAACGTTTTGTTAATTAAGTATATTTTGTCACGATAAAATCAAACGTAAATCTCAATTTGATAGTTCAGACTGCCACCGCGTTCACTCTTCATGCGAATGTTAGCATAGCTGGATCCCACGCCGCCGGCTGTTATGCTGGCACTTGCTTCAGTGTGATCCAAATCTCTGGCTATTATACCCTGGAAATTAAACGAAATTTGTTAATTATACACAATATTATGTATAACAAGTAACGTTACGCACTTGAGGCGCTATTGTTCCAACGAATTTTTTCATGCTAGGGGAAAGCCCGACCCTTTAAGCGCTTTATTTTGTTTAGTAGTTCGGTATTACTTTGATTTGTAATTCCAAATGCAAATCGAATGTTTATCAAACTAATATTATTAAGAGGTGAAGTTTGTAAGTTTGTGAGTTTGTTTGTAACAAGTAATCTCTGGAACTACTGAACCGATTTAGATGTTTGGTAAGAAGATAGTTTGAGGTCCCTGGAAGAGAAGATAGTTTTTATCCAGGAAATCATCCCTTAAGGGAGTGAAAATAGGGATGAAAGTTTGTATGGGGAATCTACCCAGGGACGAACCCGAGTGATGCGAGGATGAGTAACTAGTCTTAATATATTTTTACTAGTGACTCACCCTCGACGCTCGATTTCTCAGAGATGAAATATTTTCCCAATTGCCGCAGTCAAAAGCATCCTATATGTATACCCGGATTACCAGCTATCATGATACCAAATTTCATCAAAATCTGTCCAGTGGTTATCTCGTGTTGCGGTCACAGACAAAAATTCTAAAAACTATAGATTCCGCCTCTGTATCGATAATAATGACTATTTATTTCAACAAGATTTTTCATAAAATATTTAATGTACAGATTCGACTCGGTTCGAATTTTATTATATGTATAGATAAGATATCGCTTTTTTTGTCACCATGGATTTATAAAATTGGACGTTATTCTCGAATACGAGTTCACCATGTCACGTGGCATCAACGATGTGTGACCCGGTGCAAGTTGCTGGCAATTTTAATCTGAACAATGATTTTTAATATACGTAATTCATGTTTTTCTTAATATTTTTTATTTTAAGCGCAACAAATATAGTGTGAAATCCGAAATATCACACAAGTCCTTCGTCGGAGGTCGATAAGGTCTCCGACCGAACTAATTTGGGATTGGGGTGAGCGCAATGCTTTGATACCACATGATTGTGTTTCAAAATGATGTAAAATGACCAAATTTAATATTTCATAATTTTTTAAGCTGTATGAAAGTGAAAAAAATTGTAATCTTAGAAATTTCTTTCTCGAACTCAAGCATATTTTACTTATGTTCATTGTATATTATTTATCTATACACCATACACATGTCTTTGTTTAATAATGACTAGTGACTCACCCTCGCTCCGCTCGGGTTAATCGTCCCTCTTTACGTTTTAACGTTTAGTATAGATTTCTCCGAGATTAGATAATTTCCCGCAGTGAAAAGTATCCTATATGTTGACCCGGATAACCAGCTATCATCATACCAAATTTCATCAAAATTCCTCTAGTGGTTTTTCCGTGATGCGGTAACAGACAGGCAGACAAAGAAAAATTCTAAAACCTATAGATTCGTACTCTGTACCGATAGTAATGTCTATTTTTCACAAAAAATATTTAATGTACAGCTATTCGGCTTACAGTTACAATTTTGTTATACTTTGAGTTAAATGTACTTCAAATAGTATGAAGGTAGGTTTAAGTACCTAATTAAATAGGTTCTATAGTTTTAAAGTAACTGTAAGTAATATATTATTGCGAAAACTAATGTTTTGGAATAAAATTTGTTAAATTTTAAGTGAATAGGAAAATAACAAGAATATATTATGCAATGTATACCACACAAACACAGTTAAAATAACGATGCATACATACGCAATATAAGTAAAAATATCCCACCTTTTATTAATAAGTAAACATGATCCTTACCCTGATTATTTGTTGACCTGGATCCGAATAAAAAATTTCTTTTACGCGTTTCTTAAAAGGTATAGATCTGTATTCAGCTTTCTGCTGCCAAACGAGTCGTGTATTAAAGCTGGTGCCTACAATCATATCTCGAGCCCAACATGTCGACAGGAAGAAGAGAACAACGAAAGATAAAAATACTAGCACTCTCATTTTTACCACCTTTACTAAACACTGTTTTTCATAAACTGAGTGGAAAAGCAACGGGAAAGTACTTATTATACTAGCTGTGAGTCATAAGGACGCAATAATGATTACACAAAGTGAAGATCTTCAATCATTAAAGAGTTCACAATGAGAGGCACTGATAAAGACGCTTTTGATAACGTATTGTTGTCACATATTATTATTAAAATATAGTCGTGCTGATTTTACTTTTGTGTGTGTAAAGTAAATAGGTTACGTACAAACTACTCAGTAAACATTCGGTACCTAGTAGGCATAAAAACCAGAGTTAACCATTGTCATTCAATATATTTAGCATTTTCCATGTTTCTTAAAATACGAACAATTAACTTTATGATTAGTAACAATATAGTGGTGGTATAGTGAATTATTTCATTGATTTACATTATGTTACGTCCATTACAAATATTTAACATGCCTTTTTATAGATACTGACGAAAAAAAACAAAATAAAAACTTCTGTGAACTATATTTCTTAGATCCGCAAATAGATGTGTTGTGTGACATATCCCACAACAGCTTTTTATTAATAGATGACATACCTATAGTATGTCATCTATTAATAAAAATTATACAATAACAAATAATTTAATACTACTTGTATTATGTACAATTCTGCTAATAATATTAGTAAGGTTTTATTTATGTTTTCGATATATTTTAAAATCTTATTTGTTATTTTGTAGCAAAAGAAAATAAGTTATAAAAAATAATAGTAAAAATAATGATTCACTATACCACATTACATTTATATTTGAATGTATAATAGAGTAAACAGATTATCACATTGGAATTTAAATGTTACGAGATTTAAAATAAAACAAAGAATAATGTAGACCAGCCACATCCGAGAGTAACATTCATCTGAGAAGATTTTGAAAATTTGTCAGATTGAAAATATCTCTTGTCCTTATATAATGTAATATTTCCCCTCTACCTATTTTTATTTAAATAAGAGAATATGCACGTATTCTATAAAGAAGTATAATAAATATAAATAATGGAGGAAGTCTATGCCGTAACAATACCTTATCAACAAATTCCCTTTAGATTTCGTCATGGCATTCATATAGGTGTAGATAATTACTTGTTTATATTATAAATAATACTTTACTGATTCAAGGATTTAAGTAAGAATGAAGCATACGTAAGTGTTCTAGAATTAAAAGTAAAATATCTGCCAGAAACCAAAACTTTGTTATTTACAATTATAATTATTAAAGTTCTTGACTTTCAGATTTTATTATTTTTATTATCTCAATCTATATTGTTACACCTATAATCTCCTTTAATACATTAATGTTTCGAACAACTGTAAACAATTTTTATGAAGTTATACTTCAACAAGTGTTTTAACTTTTGGCATTTCTGAAAGCTCTTGCAATATCTGTGTATATTATTGGCTCAAAAACAATAACATAAACTTAGCACCTATGTAGCTAATACTTGGGTAACATTAAAAACAGGAATTAACATGTAATAAATTACATACACATTTTCCATTAGCAATTTACTAAAAATATACGCAAAGCAACCATTTACCACTAATTTACAATAAGAACACCGCACATACATGTTATAAGTACAAGTCAAAAAGATATTAGCTTACAAAGTTTTGTGAAGGGTATAGCATTTACACGGAGCTAACTTGCATAGCGCTGAAGCGGGACGTGGTCTCCATGTCCAGAGAGTCAGTCGTCACCTGGGATCTTGTGTCAGAGTTGTCTACACTATTGTGGACTGACGACATAGATATTTCATCTTTGAGACTCCCATTTCCGTCGAAACTATCCGCATTCTTCGGTCCATCTGTCATATCTCCTCCACCACTGAGTGAATTCCATATAACCTTGGAAGCATCTTTTACTGTTACTTTCTTTTCCGTTTTTTCTTTGCCGTCCTTTGTCTTTTTTCCTAACACTGGAAATGAGGCGAGTTTCGGCTTAGAGTTACGAACACCGGTGCCACGTTGCATCTGAGCATCTGCTTCGGCTTCCTCTATGATTGATGTTAACATATCTGCTGATTCTGTAGCCATAACTTGCCCAGCTTGTATCGGAATGTCATCTGAAAATAAAATGTAAACACATTATTTAAGCCGAGCTTTTTCAAACTGAGAATCATTTACATATATGATATCTTTTGGCGTAGTTTCTGTCTTGTACGAAAAATAAATATTGAATGTACTTCCAACAACAATCTTGTGAATAAATAGATATTAATCTAAACATAGTCAATGATCTCTATTTAAGAAAAAGCTCCAATCAGCTTGTGACGCAGTTCTGCCGAGATAAACCAGTGAGAAACACTTTTTAATTTTGGGTTTTATTCATAGCAATTTTAATACCACAAGAGGTAATTTGCCCTAAATTGAAATTTGATAATATATTAATTAATAAATAGTGAAAAATTCTATTACATATTTGTAAAGAAACATTTAAACAATGTATCAATATATTATTAATAAAACAATCATACTAAATGTTTGTGTATTTTATTTTTTGTGTTAATGTTAGCAATCCAAACCTTAACCAAATTGTAAGCCAAATTTTAAGAAATAAATACACCCCAAAAATAGTAGTTCGGGATCCCTGGTCTATTTTTTACAATTGATTAGTATTAAGGCGATTAGTGTCCCCGAATCCCGATGGCCTTGTGTGTCTGTATATCGAACAATCCACGCAGTATGCACCCAGAACACCGATCAAAGAATACGCCACATAAGCGCGCGGCATAGTTTACTGCCTACGAGCGATACAATCCGAACAGAGTCAAAAAATGCTATGCTAGAAATATCGTACTATATAATATAATTAATTATAACCCTACTAATAGTCTAAAATATTGTCTAAATTATTGAAATTGCAAAAAAATCACTTTATTAGGGCTTCCAAGCAAATATACAAAAAATAGGTGTATGTATGTATGTTTGTCCACGCATTTCTCCGATACTAGTAATCGGATCGTGATCATTATTTTTTTTATTTGCTTACATTTATTTCAACTTCGGGAATAATAAGGATTTTATCAAAATTGGTTTCATTTTTATTATATTGACTAAAACGTGTAACTAAAACTGAAATAGTTTTAGTAATTACTACCTATTAGAAAAACTATTTTAGTTTAGCTATTATATCATAACATGCATGCATAATATAAATACATGCATAAATACAACATCAAATAAATAGTCGATTGCTAACGCGGATAGAGCAAAAGGTGACACAGCCTCCTCGTCTGAGCACTGCCGCCCGCGCCCTCGCAGAGCACCCCTATAGCTTCGAGATTCGAAATTAGCATTTTCAATTTTTAATATAGGAAAATAGTAATTGACTTACATAGGCGACGTTGGGTATAAAGTACAACGGATCATTTATTTTTTAGTCTTTAAATGTTGCAAAAATTCGTAGCCGTTTAGGAACAGTAGGCAATTCAAGTCAAAAATAAACCATTTCTTTTTAAAAAAAAGTAATAGATATTTTGGTACCACGAAAAAAAAACTTGTAAAATATTGTTTAAGAGTAGATGCTTCATTTATATATTTTTCAAGCATTTCAGTCAAGCCATAAACGAGAAGTAGACTTTAGAAAGTAGCTCTTTTACGGCACTAATCACCTCAATCTAATTTCCCGTGAGAAGCTTCATTTTGATGAGACGCCCAACTTTTTCTCTTACAAAAATGATTTTCAAAAATTTATTACTAACTATGGGTTTTTTTGCTAAATCTCAAGATAATTATCTAAATTATTCGAATAAATTGTCCTACAAAATGTATGGTTTGATCAAATGATGACGATATGAATTATTTGAAAAAGGGTATAAATAAAAAAATTAAAATGAAGAAATTTAAAAAAAACATCACAGGATATTATGATCCTTCCAGTTTGCCACAAATAAAACAAGAATTGTTGCAACAAATTAAAAGAACAGTATTCACCTGCAATGTATAGTGTAAATGCACACATGTGTTGACCCACAACAGAAAAATTGTTAGAAAATTATGAATGGACAATAATTGATGGCAAATATGAATATTGAACATTATTGGTTTAATGGTCCCGAAATTCCATGTTTTGAAGAATTATTTTTCGACTTCTAAGGTACCCTATTAATACCTACTATCGTTATTTATTGATTAACTGGCAATTTATTCATTTTTTTCATGTTATTACAAAGTTAGATATCACAAATGAGGAAAATGAGGGAGTTGAAGATGATATTGATGTTAGAATAAGTTGGGCATCGCATCAAAATGAAGCTACTCACGGAAAATTAGCTTGATACTAATCAATTGTAAAAATGGACCAGGGATCCTGGCCTATAGCAAATAGGTTGGACAAATACTTTTACAGATTTTGAAGTTGGTTAATAAGTAACTATTAATCATACCTTTAACTGTTTATTAAAACAAAAATCTGACAGTGAGAGGAAAACATAAGTGCAGTTAGTAATTTTTTTATATCATAAAAACGATTGTATTAATCTGTAATCAAAATAATTGTTTAAAAAAAGGAAAATCAGATTTTAGCATTCTTTCTTTACACAAAATAAATATCATCAATTATACTCGTATTATAAACTTACAAAAATTAGACTATAATCATAATATTTTACCTGGTAATTTTTTGGTGCGGAATGATGCATTTGTGATCATTGATTTTGACATAGTGACAGTTGTAGTTGCTGGTGACAATGCTACACTGATACCCATAGGTCCATCACATGGTTGACCTAAAATTAATAAATTTATTTATAAATTGTATGTGTATATAATAGCAATTTAAATACTAAATTTTTTTAGATATTATGGTACAAACCAGAAGGATTATTTTCTAGTGAATTCATTACAGCACTGGTGACTAACATCACATCTGGGAGTAGCTCATATTGGGCTCTTCTGTCTATATCTTTCACAGCTTGGAATGCCAAAGTATAAAACTCATTGAACATAGAGAAATATGCACCTTCTATCATTTCTAAAAGAAAATTAGATGATACTGGTATCCTTTGAATAGACCTACCACTTGAAGCACCATGTTTTTTGTGGAAACCTTGTGTTACAATTCTGAAATAAAATATGAATAGTTAAATTTGGCATGAATACTTAAATGATAAGAATAGCTTAAATTATAATATCAAAAACAAGCCATTAATTTTCTGTGTGCTATTTTGCATTAACCAGTAGTTGGTTGTATTATATTTAAAAAAATAAATTATACCATTCATATAAGAATAAATATAAATATTTACCTGGAAGATGCTATACAAAAATGTCTTAATGCAAGTTTAGGTAATAAGCTCAATTGACGGTTGTAAATGAATAAGAGAGCTGCCATTACTTTAAGACGATTCTGTGCATTAATGACATCTACTTGAGAATGAGGCCCCCAACTAACTAACTTTGTATTACACTCTTCCCATCTTCGCAAAGCACTTTCAGTTAAAAATTGAGATCCTAGAGACAATGGCTAAAAATTATAAAATGTAGATTAAGTGACAAAAGGTTTTGTATTTCTACATAATAATAAAATGTTTATTACCTCGTGATAGATTGAAGCCTGTGCTAGTGAAGGCAATCTAAAAGAGACAACTTTAGGTTTTCCAGTTTCATCTACAACTTCAAAATTATATAATCCTGCAATAATTGATATATTATAGTCTGTTATTTTAATAAGGTATACTACTATTACCTAACAATTAATACCTACCAATAAGTAATGTCTCTATACACCGACAAGATTTTGTATTGCCTTGAGCAATAATGCTCAAATAGCGATAAATAAATGTGGGAACAAATTGAAGTGTAAATCTTTGTAGTTCAACTTCTTTAGATCTATAGAAACTAAATAATTGTATGCAAACATTTTCTAGCATCTGAAATAAAGACAATTAAATTATAATAAAGAAAATAATAAATATATTATGATATCATTAAATAATACCCATACTTGTTCATCTGATTCTTCACTTTTTTGGATAGTTTCATTTTCATTATCTGCTTCACCATATAATAAATTAAATATGGCAGTTGCAATCTCATGATTATGTTCATGTTCAGCTGCAAAGCTTTTTATTTCATTTTCTCTTAATGCTGCATATTCACTAAGCCATTCGGTAATTAAATGTTTCCATTCTGCCATTGTAGGGTTATCCAAGATTCTAGGTTTTTTTAAAAACTTATTTTCCTATGTAAATGAGTTTAACTGTTATTGTTACCAAAATAATTTAAATGAATGTCCTTCGAACATATGTCAAAAATCACACTAACTTTAATTAATGAACCACATACCTTTAAATTAATATTTATCACACACTTCAAGGATATTTGGAATTCTAGATAGGTTGCATTAGTTTAGACTAGGGGAATTAATTGTTCTAAATTATTGAAACTCTACCATCATCGTGAGTTTTTAAGACATTTACTAATTATTATTATATATAATTTATATATTTAGTTATTAAATCATGGAGGGACAAGGTACAGTAAACAAAATAATTTTTAGTAATTTGTATATTTGACGTTTGACAATGGTGATTTGGGGGATTGTCACAGACTACTAAATATTAAGGGCCCATGTATACTTTTTAACCGACTTCCAAAAAAAGGAGGAGGTTCTCAATTCGACCGTTTATATATATATATATATATATATAAACGGTCGAATTGAGAACCTCCTCCTTTTATATATATATATATATATATATATATATATATATATATCCATGTACACCACTTAAAAAGTACGCGGCAAGCACGTCGTCACGCGTTCGCCAATGTTAAAGCGAGTGCGAACTTAAGGCCAGCCGCACTTATACGGTTTCCTGGATAGGTTTCTTGATCCGGAATTCCATAAGACTAGCACAGACGTTAGGTTTTTTGTATAAGGAGTTTTAACACTGGCAGTTTTATTTGTCATCCATGACCATGGATGACAAATAAAATCCATGACTGGCAGTAGGTAGAGTAGGGATTTTGGCAGTGAAATAAAATATTGATCAGTCTCGTTACGGCACTCGTACGAGGTAGTAGTGTGTAGTTTAATAATATTATATTGCGTTTTCGTTGACGCGTGGCTTGCCGGCCGCAAACTACCCGCGGCCGGCCGGATAATATAAATAAATAGTGTTGCACAATGGAGAAAGATAGTAATGAGAATGTAATAATGGAATATCGTATTCCGAGTCCCTATGTAGAAGAGTTAGCAGTTGATCAGTTCCAATACCAAGAGGAGAATATTAATACGATGTTTGTCGGCATTATGGAAGAGAATTTGAGGGCAGAAAAGAGGATGAGACCAGAAGATGAAGGAGAATGGACTATAATAGGTAAAGGAAAAAAAACAAAGCCGGTGTACAATAAAATAGAAATATATATTATAAGTACGGAAACATTACCTAAGCAGTTTGCTATGGCAAAGTTACTTAAAAATAACGATATTATGGAGATTGACAAACTCAAATATATTAACCCCTATAAAATTCGATTGGATTTAAGTAGTGAAATTTGTGCTGATAAATTGGAGAATTGTGAAGAGTTTCTAAAAAAAGGATGGAGAATTTACAGAGCGATGGAGAAAGATATTTCTTATGGTTTAATAAGAGACGTAGACCTAGAACTGTCGAATGAGGAAATTATTTCGCGGATCACATGCCCTAATAATGTGGAAATAATTTCTGTGTCCCGGTTGAAGCGTCGTAGTACTACGGATGGAAGCGGTTGGGTGCCTAGTGGATGTGTTCGAATTAGTTTTAGAGGTGCTTTCTTACCGGGTTATGTATCAGTAGATGGCCTAAAAATTAATGTAGACCAGTACGTGTTCCCCGTCTCCCAGTGCTCCAGATGTTGGAGATTAGGCCATCACGTCAAACGATGCCCAGCAACAAAGATTACTTGCCCTAAATGTGGTGAAAAGCACGCTAACTGCGCGACGACATCTTATAAATGTGTAAACTGTGGAGGTAATCACTTTGCTATGTATAAAAAATGTCCAGTGTATTTAAAAGAAAAAAGGATAAGGGAACTGATGGCCGAGTATAATTGCACGTATAGACGAGCCTTGACTATATATGTCCCACCTGAGTCACCTTGTATACAGATTGACCCACCGTTTCCTAATTCTTTAGAGAATATTACATCCAACGATATCTCAAAACATGAGACAAGGGCATCTATAAATAAAGTATCATTTGCTGAAATTGCGAAGCCTAAAGTTGGTAGACCCACACAAGATAACGTAGATAGATCTCAGGAGACATCAGCTAGCGTACTTAAACTCTCAAAGGAGAAACATAAGAGACGGAAGCAAGATAGAGAGGAAATTTCAATTGAGGAAGAAGACACGGTTGAATCAAATGACGAAAAGGTTTCCGAGCAAGAAGTAAAAATAATGTCATTTAGTGATCTCGTAAGCAAATTAAAAGATATTGTATTTTTAAGAGGTATTTCAATTCAAACAAAAGCTTACAATATTACTAAATGTTGTTTAGAGTGGGCAGCTTTACTATTGATAGATTTATTACCAAATTGGACGCTAATTAAAAAAGTTATAGATTTATTTTTAAATAATAATGGATCAGGAACCTAAGAGAATAAGATTGAATGTATTGCAATGGAACGCACAAAGTATTAAGTCCAAATTGAAGTCGTTTCAAAATGTTCTTTTACAAGATAAAATTCACATTGCTGCTATAAGCGAAACCTGGCTCGATACAAGCATTAAATTAAAGGTAAAAGATTACAATATTTTTCGTAACGATAGGGTAGATTCTTTTGGAGGAGTGGCTTTGTTCGTGCATAGGTCAATTAAAGCGGTTGAGTTTCAAGTAGAGGTTAATAATGCAGCGATTCAAGTTGTTGCTATAAAATTATATAATTGTAATATGATAGAAAATATTGTGTCTGTATATTGTCCACCTTCAGCTCGCACAGCACAGAGAGATTGGGATGATTTATTTTCTCGATTCAAGACAAAAACACTGATTCTAGGTGACTTCAATGGACATCACACCAATTGGTCTAATAAGACTGACACAAGGGGATCACAAATAGTAGACGCTCTCGAAGAGCATTCATTGGCTTCGTTAAACGATGGTAGTCCTACTCGTATAAGCTTAGTCAATGGTCAGCTTAGACAAACAAGTCCAGATATTTCTTTAGTTTCCACTGATATCATTTTACATTTTAATTGGACAACATTAAATGATTCGTTGGGAAGCGATCATTTAATGATAAAAATTTCAACAGAATTTTACGGTTTACCTATTATACCTCGACGTAATTATAAAAGAGCTGATTGGCCTAATTACAAAAATATGCTAGAGGTACTGTTTAAAGACTTCTCTTACTGTGAGGATATACAGGCTTGTTACGATAATTTTGTTAACTACTTAAATATAGCTGCCGATATGCACATTCCGTATATTAAAATTAATCCTAATCCGTCAAGCAAATTTTCTCCCAAGCCATATTGGAATCCTAGCCTTTCTAAATGTGTTGCAGAGCGTCGGTTAGCTCTGACCAATTTTAGACGCAATCCAGTGCCGGGTAATTTGGATATTCTGTACATTAAAATACGGAAATCTCAAAGAGAGATACGCAAGGCTGATTCTAAGTCATGGCAAGAATTTTGCACCTCTATGGATGACGCTTCCGATGAAAGTGAAGTTTGGCATAAAATGAAGTGGTTCAAAGGACGTGCAATATCAAAAATTTATGTTAACAAGGAACATTGCATAAAACTTTTAGAAAGACTTACACCTGATTATGCATCTTGTGCCGAACCCACATTTTCATCCAAGAACACAATTTTGGAAAATGAAATAACTTTTCATGAATTACATAATTCCTTGAAAAATAAAGACAGTTGTCCTGGTAATGATAATATTTCATATTCTATGTTAAAAAACCTACCGTATAACGGGAAATGTATTTTGTTAAAAATTTTTAATTTAGTTTTCGTAACTGGAAATGTACCAAAACAGTGGAAAGATATAACGGTAATCCCTATTCCAAAACCCGGGAGGAGTCTTGATTGTCCTTCGTCACTTAGACCCATTTCTATGATTTCGTGTGTCTGTAAAACCTTTCATGCTATTCTAATTAAGAGATTAGAATGGTTCATGGAAAGGAATAATATCTTTCTACCTATAACGACCGGTTTTCGGAAGTGTCGTTCTACTTTGGACAACCTAGCTACATTAGCATCAAGAATTCAAATAAATTTATCTAAAAAACTATTTACAATAGGATGTTTCATAGATTTAGAAGATGCTTATAATAATATTGATGTCTCAGTTCTTTTACAAGTATTAGATAATTTAAATGCTGGAGGTAAGCTGTGTGTGTATTTATGGAATTTTTTAAGTCATAGAAATTTAAAAATTAACACGGAGGGTACATGGATATGTAGGTCAACTGGAAGAGGTTTAGCTCAGGGAGATCCATTTTCACCGTTACTGTTCAATATTGCAACCATAAGCTTGTGTAAAAATATAAATTTGAATAACGTGATGCTATCTCAATACGCCGACGATTTCGTGTTATATAATACATGTAAAAATATAGAGAATGGCACACAAATTTTACAAGCAGAGATTAATAAATTTGTAGAAGCTGCTTCAGCATTAGGATTACAAGTATCTTCATCAAAGAGCAAAGTATGCGTATTCAGAAAAAGTAATAGAAATACAATAGTCAACTTAACAATTAATAATGGTACACTACAGGTGGTAGATGAAGTAAAATATTTGGGTTTATGGTTAGATCATGCTTTACGCTGGGGTAAACACATTAATGAAGTAAAAATAAAATGTCTTAAGATTTATAACGTTTTTAAAGTATTGGTTGGCTCGGGATGGGGTATCCATCCGATACATTTAAGGAGACTATATATTTCTATAGTGCGTAGTCGATTAGATTATGCTAGCTTTCTATTTGCTAATAGCTGTAAGACAAATTTATGTAAACTTGACAAAGTACAAAATTTATTTATGCGAATTATTGGTGGCTTCATTAGAAGCACTTCAATTCATGTTATAGAATCGGAACTTCATCTCCAGCCTCTGTGTGTGCGACGGTTTTATCTAGCAGGCAAATTTTGGTTTAAATCCATGAGTTACTCTCAAAATGTTTTGGCTAATATACTGGATAATCTAAGTGACCTCTGTAGAACTAGTTTTTGGAGACGCAAGAACAAGCCACTTCTAGTCATTATTCATAATCAATTTAAAACTACTTCTTTTTATAAAAGTAATAATTTGGGATGTTTCTCTTTGGATACTTGGTCAAGCAATGTGGACTTGTCTAATATTATTAGTAGTCATATACAGGATATTAACAAATCAAAAAAGTATTATAATCCTACTATGCTTAAAAATATTTGTACGAACTATTTTAGTGAAAAATATGGTAAATTTTATAGTATTTATACTGATGGTTGTAAAGACGGAGAAGGAGCTGGTGTGGCCTTTTTAGATACACAAAATGGTATATCAGTTAAGTTACAGACTAATACAAATATGTCTATTATGCACATTGAATTGATTGCTATAGCAGAAGCAATCGCTTATATTGAATCCTTAAATCCAGGAAACTACGTAATCTTCTCCGATTCTAAGAGTGCTCTTCAACATCTAAATAAATGTAGTAGTACTTTTCGCGGGATGCCAATAGCGTATGGTATTATAAAATCTATCCAAAAACTGGTGAATAAGGGATTTGTCTTAAAGCTTCAATGGGTTCCTTCACATATAGGATTGCATGGTAATGAAGAAGTTGATCGCCTTGCAAAATCAGCGGTGGATTCTGACTTAGTATTTAATGGTTTACCATATTTTAGTGATCTAATTCATTTAGTAAAAGAAAAATGTTACGAAATGTGGAAGGAACATTTTGACGTAAGATCAGTAACAAAAGGAATTTGGTACAAAACCATACAGCCATCTCTTTCTCGGTCTCCGTGGTTTGTTGGTGTTAATTTATGCAGATATGATCTTGTTACAGCTTTCAGACTTCGTTCCGGACACATCCCATTGAATAACTTTGCTTTCATGATACGTAAAATCCCATCTCCTAATTGTTCAGAGTGTGACGTTGTTGAAGATGTTTACCATGTCCTAGTGGAATGTGTCCGAAATGAGGTCGAAAGATTAGAATTAATGAGTAAAACAAATTTATTTGAATTAGGAACATGCAATTGTATTTTAGGTCGTCCTGAATCAAAAGAAGCTAGAGTATTGTATAAGATTTATAAAATAGCTGTAAAGCGTCGGTGAGTTTTGTATAGTTGCTCCAATGAGGGTGGCATGTTCAACTTATGAACAAACCCTCTTTAAAATAAAATAAAGATTAAAAAAAAAAAAAAAAATAATAAAATATTGATATATCGATGTATTGATATTTATTAAAATGTCATTTTATATCAGTAGAGATAAAAAAAAGTATATTTATTTTTATTATTTTATCATTGCTTTTACGAACAGAGAGTTATGATATACGGCATACAATCTTTACTTACTTTTGACCTGTTACGCCAAAGTATATTATATTCTTACGTACGTTCATAAGTACTTACACACGTTTTTTTAGCTTTTTAGTTTTCGCTGTTTTCTTTTTATTTTTGTGTTACTTTATTCAATTTTATCATCTTATCATTTTCAGACGCTGACGCTATATTTGCGTGTTACCTTGTCCATAATTGAAAAACGACAGGATCATGAGAACGCCGGACATGCGCGAAGTGACAATTTTGTCTTACATGCACGCGCGTCTAAAGCGTCGAAAGAGAATTCACTACGTCTATTGAACCCAAAAGCGCGGTGACAGTTTTGTCACGGACTTGTCCGGGGCGGCATATAAACGTGTCGGTTATCACGTCACAATGTACGCGCATCTCCATACATGTTCACTCATAAAATAGTTATGATGGTAAAAGTCATTCAAGTCAAATAAAAATTGAAATATTTGATTTTTACGATATTTTTTAAAATTTCTTAATAGTTAATACTTTTGTTTTAGTTAAAAGTATCATTATATCTGAAAATTTAGAGAGATTAATTCATTTATTCAAATGTCTCCATTGATTTTGATCTGAGTTCACTAAGATTGATTTCTTCCTAACAACTCTTAAATGGCAAGAGTCATGGATGACAAATAAAAGTTATGGATGTGGCAAGAGTCATCACAAAAATGGGTTAACGCTTTTAAAATTTTAGTTTTTTCTCTTGAGATATTTTATTTTCTAACACGGCGAAATACAGGCCACGTAGAATTATAAATACTTAACTGTTATTATTTTTGTTCTCAAATTAGAAAATATTTAATTATTTTATTTTACATTAAAAAAACCGGTACTAACTGCAGTTGCAGTCAACTGCCACGTAGAAATCCGGTACTGTCAGTGTCAAAGTTTTCGCTGTCATGGCAAAGGTGTTATAAATTTCAAAATAGCTCATTTCTTAGTTTCCTCCTTAATTATTTAGATCAATGGGTTCTTCGCAAAGTTCTGAAGTTCCAGGAGGTGGTTCTGAAGGATACCATATTCTGAGGGTTTGTTTTCTTTAGAGATATTCCCAACAAATTTATTATCATTTTTCTCCATAAAATTTACATGTAACACGTCAATGTTTTGCAGGTCCAAGACGGTTCACCGGGACAACAAGTTAATCTTGAACCATTTTTTGACTTTATTGTAGCTATAGAAAATACTAGATTAGATCAAGACAATGATACTCTTAAGACACTCTTAAAACAGAACATTGATAAAACAATAAAGATGCTTATTTATAGCACTAAGACTCAATCTGTAAGAGAAGTTATGATTACTCCGAGTGCAAATTGGGGAGGACAAGGTTTACTGGGTGTCAGTATAAGATTTTGTTCTTTTGAAGGAGCTAATGAAAATGTTTGGCATGTACTTGTAAGTAATTATATATTCATTAATTACATCTCAATCTGCATCACAGAATTGTTGTTTTTTCATTGAAATGCATAGATTCTTTATAGTTTATATATTAATGTATGTGACAGTCATTAATGTTGATAATCTAATTTTTACAGGAAGTGCATCCATCATCACCAGCAGAATTAGCTGGGTTGAGACCTTTTTCAGATTATATAATTGGGGCCGATTCCATTATGCATGAAAGTGAAGATCTATTTACATTAATAGAAGCTCATGAAGGAAGGGCTCTAAAGCTCTATGTTTACAATATTAATGACGATACATGTCGTGAAGTTCTTATTACACCAAATCATAACTGGGGTGGAGAGGGCAGCCTTGGATGTGGCATTGGCTATGGTTATTTGCATAGAATTCCAATAAGAGGCAGTCCGCCAGTGCCTAATCAAAAGCCATACACTGTATCAGCACCAATGGTAATTTATAATGTATATTTTTTTATAATATATTTTTTACCATTTCAAAATCCACAGAAAATTAACATTTCTGTCAGTTAATTCTAAATTCAATTAACTATGTGTAAATAATATTGATTTACTTTGGGAGATAAATAAGAAAGAAAAAAAAGTGTCTTTCATATTAGATAAAAGATATTATGAAAACAAAAAAGTATATGTAAATATGTAAGTGCAAATATAAGATATTAAATAAAATGTATGAATGGCATATTATTTCATTAAATATTTAATTTATGATGTATTTTAGTAATAACTGTCACTTATTTTTAGGTTTCATCACAAAATGTCAATTTACAACAACAAGTATTAGTGTCAGGTATTCAGAACCTCAATATAACAAATGAATCAACTCATGGGACAAATGTTAATGAGGGCACTAATCAAGCAGAAGTGCATGTTTCTCAACCTCCATTTTTATCAGGTGTACCAATGGTAAATCCTGGATCTTATATGCCTTCCACTGAACATTTGTCAACAACAAGTATGGCAGAACAGGGCATGCTACCACCTGGCATGTCTCAGCCACCTATGTCACAAACTCCATCTATGGTATCGAATATGGCTGCATATTCTAGCAGTAAGTATGAATCTTTAAAAAAATATAATATTTAAATAAAATCATTAATAATGGAATGCAATATTATAAATTGAACCAGTACTAACTAAACTATTGTATGTATAATTTTACAGATCTAGCAGACACTACATTGACCAATTTGGGAAGTATACCTTCAGTTTCCAACATGCAACCTCCAGCACCTTTGCCAAATTTACCTGGTATTCCAATGAATCAACCACAGCCATACATACCTATGATGCAAAATTATACACAGCCCCAAACTTCAATGCCTTCAGCTTTAGAGCAAGCTCAGTTACCACCGAGTACAATTCAGTCTCCCCCAAGCTTAGTTCCAACTTTCGACATGAGTAGTTTTGCTCAAGCTCCTATTCAACCTCCTCCATTAAGCAGTGGTCTGCCAATAGTCACTCCAGTATCATTACCAGGAATGCCTTCAATAACCGTAAGCGCAACACTGCCAGTGTCTACTATGCAGGAAATTCATCAACAACAAGCACTACAACAGCAAGACTTACTATCATAATTATATTTGTTGAGTATATTATGTCCATACCATTGACTTCTAGCACAGATATTTAGTTTTCAATAATATATATGTATTATACTTTCTGTATATTTTTCTTTATTTTAAATCTGATATGTTTATTCTATTTTACTTGGCTGTTAAAAATTATATGGCATTTAATATTTGTAAAGTTATATGTGAGTTTATGATAATGTGTTAAGATGTTTAAACACCGAAGCCGCTAGTTTC
This sequence comes from Argynnis bischoffii washingtonia, assembly GCA_033884665.1. Taxonomy (NCBI): domain Eukaryota; kingdom Metazoa; phylum Arthropoda; class Insecta; order Lepidoptera; family Nymphalidae; genus Argynnis; species Argynnis bischoffii. The sequence continues at coordinate 9,080,478 of CM066616.1, read as the reverse complement.
ACATCGTCGGGCGATTTCACATCGTTGCAAACCGGTGGATTTTGCTCGTGACACGAGTATTAGGCACATTAGCCTTAGACATGCCGGTGGGTCTTATATAAGCCTGATTCGGTGTGTAGACATCCTAAAGGATCGAATTAATCGGTAGGTATTGTTTGAAGAATTAATTTTGCCTACTTGTTAAAGTTCTGCATATATATTATGTAGGTTAATTAATGTATAATAATTAAGCATTAAATAAAATAATACACTTTGGTTTTTATATTATTTACTAACACGTAGTTTAAATCAAAATACAAAAATTATGATAAAGCAATTTAAAATGTCTCCAGTCTATAAGTTCATGATGTAACACAATACTACAATAATTATAAATTATCGTGCTATTTTAACAAAGACCGGTGTTTAGAAGCGCCGCGCCGTGTACATAAAATTATAAAATATATCTGAATAGGTTATAAATTTTATTTTTGTGTTTAAATTAGTGACTTTTTCCATTAGAAAAACTACAAGTTTAAACGAGTTTTTGTCAATATTTGAATTCAATGTATCCAAGGGACTTTGTTTTTTTTTATTTTAAACCTTTGGTACATTTATGGCTAATTATATTTTTTATAGCTAAATCTTTTCATTTAATTTGTATAAATAACCTTCCTTTGGACTTCGCCGCAGTCGAGTAAAAAGTCGCGATCCGTCTGTCTGAACGTTCGTTTAATCTACGCAACGGATTTTATATGGTACATGCGCATAATTTTATAGAAGTCAATCCTGAGCGAAACGAGAGCGGATCGTTAATAACATACTTTATGTTTTACTCCAATTTTCATATGAAAATGATATGTATATACATATGTTCATTATAAAGTTAAGACTTCAACGACAATAGTATCTTTTAAGTTATTTAATATTTTGCATAAATAATTTTTGTACGAGGCCTAAACGTAAAGTTACGCTTACTATGATGTTAAAATGCAAATTTCTTATCTTAAAAGAAACCTGTGAGACAAATCGATTCGTTTTGAATGATAAGAAAATATCGCTGGCGTTATTGGTGTTGTTATAGCTTTAAAAATTTGACGTAATACTAGCGACTCGCCCTCGCTTCCCTCAGGTTCGTCCCTACCTGTGACTTTTTACATTGACATAACTTTTTTATTTATGAACCGATTGAAATATAACAAATACTATATGTCAAGTGAAGCTTACCACAATACATTCACAATACACCCAAATCGGATAAGTCGTTTCTGAGATTAGCGCGCACAAAAGCACATACAAACGGACAAAAAATTTAAAAATCATTTTTTTGGGTTCTATTGTAAAGACCGACAATAATTTTTTTCTCAAAATATATCTTCCATGTACAGACAGCGATCAGTTACAATTTTATTATAAATATGTAGATTTATATACGACCATATTTTATCAAACAATTCAAATACTATCTTATAAATAGGTACCTAATATATCTTGTTATAAAAGCTTATATGTAACATTTTAAGTATAAATTACTATTAAATTGTTATTATTTTCTATTTTAGTAAGTTATATAATACAAAACTCAATAAATAAGTATGTATGTATGTATGTACACATACATACAGACTTATTATACATAAATAAGTATTCCCCTAAAATATTAACAGGCTTAAATAACTGCAATACAATTTGTACTTTCTTATTATGTTAATGTTAGTTTTTGAAATGTAGTAAGAAGGAAAAAAATAGTATTTTCATTCAGTATTAATGCAATAATTATTATAGTCAATATTTAAATTACAAGTATTATAGTACTTGTATTTTATCTATAGATAATATGTTACAAAATAAGGGATACTATTTAATAAAGTAGGTACAGGTCTTAATAGTATTTTATCATAAGGCAAAAAAGAATTTGGCATGTTGGAGATTTGATTATTAATTTAACAAGTCGAGGTTTGTGGCCCGTTAGGGTTTAGGGGCGAATCAAGTTTGAAGCTAGTGCGTTGGTATTCTTGAGGTGGTGGTTTCTCAGTGTCGAGGCCGAGCGCGTGGTTGTCGTGGCCGCGGGTGAGCGTTGGCCCGTCGCTATAGAACACTCCGCCCGCGAGCTCGGACAGGCGCCGCCGCCGCCTCGTGTCTTTGTCGTCGGCCAAACTTGGCGGCCTAACGCTAGAACTTCTTCGTCGCTCGGAGCCAAGACGCGTTGGGATTCTTAATGCTTTCTAAATTATAATAATATTGAAACTCTTAATAGGTTTATGATAAGACACTCTATTATAATCACTGCTGTTGTATTCAGACAGCGCCTCCTTTTAGCAAATTTTATTATTAACAGTAGCCTATGTATTGCTTCAGGTCATAGTATATCTGTGGGCTTCTTCCAAGTCGGTCCAGCCGTTTCAACGTAAGGAGACACAAACGTTGGCTTTTATATTTTTAGTGTGATAATGATAATAGATAGATGTCAACAAGGATTAAATTGATATCAGTTCATGCCAAAATATCAGATTAATTACATAAGATATAAATTAAATTATTTTCTATAACCAAAAGACAATAAAATGTTTGATTATTTGTTCAACACATTATTACCTTTAATTTAAGTGGTAAAGAGTTCAAAAAGCTGACAACAGGCGGTGAAAGAAGATCGATGGGCACATCTGCAGGGTCTGTAACGCCGGTGGCGACAGATACTGCCAGGCCGATCAGCAGCGTGGCCAAGCAACCTATGCTCGCGTACCACAAGTATGACACTTTGAATAGCCAGAAGACACTTTCGTAGTGACTTTTTCTGTAATACGAAAGATATACAGATATAAAAAATACGTTTAATATGTAGATTATAAATAAGATTATTCTATCTCGGGGTTTGAGACAACCCAACGTACACACGGACATATAATACCTAGGAATGGGCCCCTAAACAAATATTTGCCGAAGTCCTAGGTAAATATTTGTATGGTCATACAAAGATATTGTTAAAGCAAAATCAGTGAGTTACGGCGTACAAATATAAGGTCAACTACTTATTAGGACAATATGTCCGTCAATACTGCTAAAAGCCAGCCAAGAAACATAGGAGATATAATGAACAGAATTATTGTAGATAGAAAGGTAAGTACATATCCTAAGCATAAGTTGTTCAACTAGTTAATAAATAATATTTTAAGTTTATTTTTAAATTGAATATTTTATATGAAGCTTTGTTATTTATAAGTGTAGTTAATACAAAAAAATATATCTTACGTCGGATCTATCATATGAAAGGTGATGTTTAGAGATGCCGGACACGCATCAATCGTTGTAGGCAGCCGCGGCAGCGGCCCCTGTGCGAACTGAGCACCTCCTCCTGCCACTACCACCAACAGCAACCCCAGTACCCCTCCAGCGATTGCGCCCTGTATGTAAATAAGTAGAAGTATAAAATTCACATATTTAACGCAATATTCTGTATGTTTTTTCTTTATTATTATAATAAAAAATAGACTGCCTGAAATGCACACAGTTACGCGAAAGTAGCAACATTGTTTAAGAAGTATAATTGAAATTCATTTTCTTTTAATTGAAACACTCATTGTTATTATCCATCTTGAGCAGAGTCGCAGCAAAGTGAACATGATCATTTAATGCCACTAGACTCTACTATTAAATATTATTATGTTCTTAGTTCTATATCCATAATCTATATTTGACCAATATTTATCATCTATATTGAAATAAATAATTTAATTTAGTATTTCTCTAAATAATTATACTTTTATAGACCAAATTTTTTCTTTACACAATGTCATTTCAATAAGTGGGTACTCTAATTACACCTTTTGAAACGGAAACATGTATATTGTAGGTGGACGACGACTTTATTTTTATGTTAAAGATAACATCGAACAATAAGTATATTTATCGTTCAAAAGATAAAATAAACATAGTTAAATATGGTCAAGTGATTAAATGAGGTAAAATATATAATTTTACCTTATAATTAGCCCAGGGAAATAGCATTCCTAGACTAAAAAGTCCCAAAGCAACTCCTCCTGTCATGCCATTGAAAGAAAGTGCGAGTTGCAAGACAGGTCCCAGCTTCTCTACCAAAAACACAAGCGCGAAGGACAGAGCTCCGCAACCGAGGCATACCCATCTTGCAATCTGTAAATTTCAAAAATTTATCTATTAGTTATTAATACAAAAATGTGAGATAGAATAATAAAATTAATAAGCTAACCTAACTATACTAAATTCACTTCCCATTAATTTGAAATTATTTGTGTTCATATAAAGAAATCATATACTATTTACCACGGAATAGGTAACTTTCATCAATTCTGTGCTATTTACTAATAATTTAGTCATCGTATTGAAATTATATATACCTTGTTATATAACAGTTGATGTAAAACACTGAACTCATGTTTTAAATTGTAATATTAGCCAATTGATCACATAGAAATTGAATACATATTGAATTATGCCTCACGATAATATATTATAAATGAGCGATAAGTTTTAGCTTCTTTGGAGTTGATGTTACTAAGGAGTCACCGATCAAATATATTATTTTTCCGCACTTCCTCTCGTCTTATAGTTTAGTTTGTATTTATTTATTCTATTTATAGAATGTAAAATGATTTCACCTGAGTAACATGTAACAAATACTCGTACAAAACGAACATTAATACCTACTTGATTACAAAACATATCCCTATTTTAAAATTGTTCAAATTTAACGTGAATATATCTCTAGACAGGATGTATTTATTACTTACTGCTGCCCCCTTGTTTTCAGGTAAACTTATACCGAGCAAACCGGTAACCAAATCTTGACAAGCAATGGCTGCTAAAGAATTTAATGCAGACGCTACAGTTCTATAAAAAAAGAATATAATTAAGATCACACAAGACAAGTAGGTAATTGACGTAATATAAACATTTCTTTTGATATTTATACAGTATGTATGTGTATGTATTGAAACATTAATCTAAGATCTGATTATTCGACTGTGTTCCAAATTGAAACTGGTAGGCGGCTGGTCATTTCTAGTTAAAGCCTAATTCTGGAATCAAGCCTGTTCCTGAATTAGTGTCTGTGTTGTATTCATACGTCTCAGTACAATCGAATATGTTTGGTATTGAAATTTAGTATATAACTTATAGATGTTTAAATTATGACTTTAATAAGTCATTGTGTGTATTGTGAAAATTCAAAATGGATTTAAAAAAATCATTTTACCCAAGACTAGCCGCAAATATACCAGCTACGAAGAAGCCAGGAACGCCGCGGTTTTTACCCAGCTGACGGACCACATACAATGGAAGGAGACGATCAGCACCATTTATTACACCAGCCTGTCATAGAAGGTTTGTATATATTATTTCCTATATAATTTTTAGAGATGACCAATTTTAATTCTCAACATGTTTAAACTATTTTATAGCAAATAATCAGCGTTAGCCCTGGTGTTACTGAATTAATATCTACATATATCAATTAATAACACGGCAGTGGTAGCCCAGTGGTAACGCGCTCGCTTGGGAAACCGAGTGAAGCGGGTTCAAATCCCGGGTCTCGCACCTCTGATATTTTCATGTGCGAATCATTTTCTAACATGATTACCACTTGCCTTACGGTGAAGGAAAACATCGTGAGGAAACCTGCATGTCTGAGAGAACCTTGCAAGTTTTCGAAAGACATGTGAAGTCCGCCAATCCGCACTTGGCCAGCGTGGTGGACTATGGCCTGATCCCCCTCGTATTGAAGGGAGGCCCGTGCCCAGCAGTGGGACGTTAAAAAGGGCTGAATACATACAATTAATTGGCGGCTCACCCTCGTTTCACAACTTACCTATTCCACGGGAACCGTACATTTTTCCGGGATAAAAAGTGGCCTATGTGTTATTTCAGACTATAATCTATATTTGTGCCAAATTTCATCCAGATCCGTTCAGCCGTTCTGGCGTGAAAGAGTAATAAACATCCATAATCATAAACTTTCACAATTATAGTATTAGTGTAGATAAAAACAGAAAGATCCCTAATCTACCTAAGCACGTTGTTGTTGATGTGAATGTGTGCAACGCATTTGCTTGCAAATTAATTCAAATAAAGGTAATAATCATAAATTACTAAATAAGTAAATTGTGTAATATACCTACTAGCAAGATATAAAAACACATTTGTATAGATAGGTATGAGTATGTATTTGAATTAGTTTCGTAATAATAAGTTACTAAGTTAGGTTAGTAATAGGTACCTACCTACTAATTATCTGGTTGCATTATTCTTATTCAAATTGAAATTCAATCAACTTCGAATTATCCAATAAAAAAATCCAAAAATGGACTTCTCTGTAAACAGTTACCTACGTGTCGGACTTAAAAAATAAACAATTTGAAAATTTCTTCTTTTTTAGTCGGTTAAATCAATGCTATTTAGTAATATACAATGTAAAATGTAACATGTACCTGTATTGGATCACATCCCTCGTAGTGGGCAGCGAGAAGGGCTCCAGTAGTAAAATTTATAGAGTACACGGAAACGAGGCCGATTGCAGATACCCAAAGGGCTATACGGGCCTGTGATATTCGTTCCACGGATAGATACTTCTGTATGGAAGCCTGGTTGGCGCAAAACATGCTTATCCAATAAATCGTACCGCCCACAACCACTGACCAGAATGAATGACGTACAGTAGGGTCAGGATTCAAACTAAAACGTAAAGGTTATGATATGATATATTTAATTATTTATTAATATAAGTATGTCTATAATACATTTCTAACTTTTTGGGCGTACATAGTAACATAATATCTTTTATATTATGTATACCTTTCCTCAAATTTAATGTCGCTCAATGTCCTATAGAAGGTATCAATGCTTGGGATTTCCTTTAGAGACAAAATCCGGAATCAGTATCAGACAGAATCCGTGTATATTGTTTGTTACTCTTGTAAAACAGCTGGACGGATTGAGATGAGACTATTTATCTACTGAAGTAAAAACTAAGCTGCTACAACAGTAGCTAAGCTAACAAGCTTAGTACATGCCTAAAACGAAAGGAATTAATGAAGCCTAAAGAATTAGCAAGCTGAATTGGCATTAGTTTTGTGATGTCTGGTGAAAATCTGAATCGTTAAAGCAGATGAGCATTTCACAATGTGGAATGGTGTAAGTAAATGTGTATGTAAGGATATTGCGCATATAAGTATAATATATTGCATACTTTAACACTAATTAGTAATTACGTACATATTTATAAATATATATGTATATCATATACATATTTATTTATATACTAGCGACTCACGCTCGCTTCGCTCGCGTTCGTCCCTAGGTAGCTTGCTACTTCTAAGATATTAATTTAAATTATATAACGATTTACGTTACGTATGTACGTTATTGCGTACGCCGTACGCGGATTTTGTTCACAATTTCATGGGTTTTCGTTTTTTTCGCGGAACCCTGATTCTTTATCTAAAATAAAAGTAGCCTAAGTTACTCCTTATAACAGCAGCTGTCTGCCAGTGAAAGTCTCGTCAAAATCGGTCCAGCCGTTTTGGAGATTAGCCGGAACAAACAAACAGACACACAGACAACGTTTTGGAGATTAGCCGAACAAACAAACAGACAGACAGTTTTGATAGATATGATCTTTGACGTTAGGAACACACCTACATTGCTTAGACAACAGTGAGTGCTTGTAATTTAATATGAACTTTATACCATAGCAATAAAGCTCAAATTGACTACGTTTTAGTTACAAATCATTTGTATGGGAAAAAGAAAAGGGCTATTTTTAGGGTTTTTCCAGCAATAATTCTAATTTTTCTCGCCGTAAAAACCATCCTTGAACTTCAACGAACATTTTAAAAAAAGATTTGGCCAAATTGGTCGAGGCGTTGTTGAGTTATGCGCTTACCAACACATTTTGCGATTCATTTTTATATTATAAGAAGATGTATACAACACGTAAATAAACATTTGTGGGAATATCTTTATTCCAACGTTTACTATCGAAGATATAATTTATGTAGCGTGTGCAAGCCGATATTTTCATAGATATGGTATGGAACATAGCGATTTTTCCTAAGGTGATAGGGCAAACTGTCTGTGGAAGACCTCCCATTCTCTTTGCCGCGCAATGCGTTGCGCAACAAAATGGAATGTAAGTATTTTTTTTCTTTTGCGACATTTATTGCTCTCTTGCGCGGTCGTGTTATGAAGTCTTGAGTGATTTGTTACAATATTATAAATTACAATGTCCATTAATAATAATAATAATTAACTTAATAAGTTCATCATATCATAATTTTAACTTATAAAATAAATCGATCTAATAGGCAATCCGCGGCCTAATAAAGTACATATAAAAATAAAGTGCTCTATTATTTTGGGTAGAATATGAATGTAGAAATTGAAAACCAAAATATACTAAAGTTATACTAATATTTTTCAATCATTATTTTGAAATGTATAAAAAAATATTTTACTAATCCGCTGGGATTTAGGAATCATATCTCAGCTAAAGACCTCAGTAAAGGAATCGTACTAGTAGCACCGATCACATAATACTATATTAGATAATAGTTAGTAATGCCTAATTAGTTAACTTATATTTTTTATTTTTCATAATATTTATTGCTTTTAATATTTACTCAAAAAAATGCAGCCGATCTGTACGTCGAGCATGATCCCAGATAAAATCAAAACCACCAGTCTGTGCAGCGCCTAGCGCCAGCACTGCAGCTAACGATCCCAGTAACACAGCTGATTGAAACGTATCAGTCATAATCACAGCCTTCATACCACCCTTAAACAAAAAAAATGTTACTAATGTTAACATAATGTTTTTTCATTATTTAAAAATATTATATCTTTCTACTTTTGACATACCTGGGAAGCGTAAAATATACATACAACATAAACCACTGATACCGCCAAATATGTGTTTAATCCCGTCACTGTAAAAAATGAAATTAGTGTAAGTTATATAATAATGATAGTCTGAATTTCTTCATGTGTGTAGGTAATAACTAATAAGTAGTAAGTAACGACATGTTTAAAATTTCGTAATATCAAAATGCAAAAATACTAGTAGAATACGTGTCGGCTCGCGACTAAGGATTCCGTAGGGATGTCACGGTGCACGATTATGAATATTAACGCGCAACGCGAATGCTCTACATCGACGTTATATCGAAATCCGGCAACAAAAGAATTGATTACCGTTATTTTTATTTTGATCTTTTGATTCGTTATTATGATCTTTATTTGAGCTTTTATTCTAATACTAGCGGCTCACGTTCGCTTCGCTCCGGTTCGTCCTTAAGTACGTTTTAACGGTTGGTATGGAATAGATAGACTATAATAGATTATATTACTGCTCCGCTTCCTTAGGTAGTAGCATAATATAATTAGCCCATAGCCTTCCTCAATAAACGGACTATCTAATGCAGAAATAATTTTTCAAATCTGATTAGTAGTTCTTGAGGTTAGTGCAAGCAAACAAACAAACAAATTCTACCTCTTTATAATATTAGTATAGATTATTTTAACATTTTATTTTGAACTGTTTAAATTCTAACAATGCAATAAAATGTTATTTAAAAGCTACAAAATATGTAAAGGAGTAGGTAAAACTTTATCAATCATATTAACCATTAATTTACATAGTTACATGTACCTAACAAAATAACGTTCGTTTTTCGCATAAAACATCGTTGTTACGGCATCACTAAATAAATGTCCGTTCAATTAAAATAAGTATCTAGTGTTTGAGATAAATTAAGTTAAATATCTATGTAGAGTTGGGAAATGTTAATGTTATTTCTTAAAAAAACCCGCCTAAGTGCGAGTCGGACTCGCGCACAAAGGATTCCGTACCATTATCTACAAAAACGGCAAAAAATCATGTCTGTTGTATGGGAGCCCCCCCTTAAATATTTGTTTTATTCTGTTTTTTAGTGTCTGTTGTTATAGCGGCAACAGAAATACATCATTTGTGAAAATTTCCACTGTCTAACTATCACGGTTCATGAGATATAGCCTGGTGACAGACGGACAGACAGACAAACAGGCATTGGAATCTTAGTAATAGGGTCCCGTTTTACCCTTTGGGTACGGAACCCTAATCATATTTTCGAATTGATTTCATAGCGTGCAGCCATCCTCCAATTTGGGAACAATGGGTCCTTTGGCATATATTAGCGGATTATGCAATGCCAATAAAATTCGTATGCTCCAAGTATAATAAGTGGCGTCGATTTTCATATTGTATAACTGAATAAAAATTACACCACGAATTTATGATATACCTTCTAATGACTGCTGTACTCAGGGCGTGCGCCAGTAACGTTTATTACCCTTATAAATTATAATTTATTCGATTTCATCGTAAGCATTGAAATATACTTATATCGGTAGGGAAATAGTCGTACTTGTAAAGAAATAAAATAGATATCGTGATAGTAAATAGCATGTGAGTCTTTCCATAACAAAGACTTCATTCAAATAAACTTATAATGAGGAGTTCTATTTCGTTCTCTAAGAGATTTTTCGTTTTGATATGTGGATCATATTTAAAATTAAAAAAATATATAAATCATGTTTAGTTACATAACAATCGATGCAGTAGTTCCCTCTACCTGATGGAATTTTCATACAACTTTCCATAAGCTACCATTTGAAGCCTTGTGATACATATACCCACATAAAATGTTACAGTTAGCCATGTTACTTTTAGCTACCAGTGTCAATTCCGTTAAAAATGATTCATACCTTTTAAAGATTAGCCTAGAAATATACTCACGCCAATTTGCTATCCGTACGTTAGTTATATATCATTGTGTTTGTATTACAAATTAATCGTTTTGTTAATGAAACTGTTAAAGCTTTGAATTTACTCGTACCTCCTTACATTTTAAATTATTCATTATCTCGTGTGAACAAGTACAATAATAGTGTACTAAAAACAAGATGAACATTCCAATTAGTAGATATCGTGATGGAGGTAGTAGAATTAATAATTTTATCATAAAGAATTATGAAGTTTTGTATAAGTGATTTCACATATTAATGTTTTATTATATAAAAAATAGATGAAGAGAATCGATACTTTTATTGATAATACATTGCCAAAGTAATAAACATGAATCATTAAGAAAATTTTATGATGCGTAAATATAATCATATACGTATATATAGAGATTGTTACGAAACCAGAATTACACTCAGAATACTATCTATGAATTAATTTTACGACGCTATTGTCATCCCATTGTGAAACAGTCACTTTGATGACGCAGTCTTTATAACACTTAATGTATTATAAATATGCTCTTCTGAATGTTTCTTATGCGATATGAAGTATTTAACTTTTTCTAGTCTTATTTCATCACTTTTATGTATGGACATTTGTAGTGTGTGTTTCGTAGCTTCTATTTTTTTACGAAACTTACGTGCTTGTAGTGTATTGTACGTTTTCGTAGTTAATCGTCCGGTGATACCAGAAGAAATATTTTGAGAGCGACTCAATTACTGCAATGGAAATATGTACCCACCTGTATCTTTTCTCAATCTGAACCAAAACAATTATAATAAAATAAAAAATAATAAAATAACAAACAGAGTACCAAGTATGGTACTATTTTTGGTACCTACAAAGAGGATCTATATTATTAGTTTTATAATAAAAAGTTGAGTAATAATAAAATTTGCATTTTGATTATGAAATTATAGTAATTTAATAATCAAAACAGCACATTTTGGAATTTTATAAAATATATTTAAGATCCAACAAACACCTCTATAATTTATACAATAAGTTTAGAACTCAATAATGACAAAATAATTTCGATTACCTAATATATAATACTATATTTATGCAATAAAAGCAAACGCTCCTAATACAATCTCATAGAAAGCTTTGAGGAGTCACTTTGGCCGATAAAAACGTTATACCTAAGCAAGTACGCAATAGAAATAGCAAAAACTATTTTTTAAGACTCTCCACAAAAGAAATAAAGTTCAAAGTTTTAGAAAATTCTTAACTGATTTACTTAGCTTACATATAATATGAAAGTTCGACCCTGAACTCTTCCCAAGGTGTATTAAGAAACCGATTACAAACGCAATGTATTTCGAGGATCGTGATTAGAATTTTTTTAAATGTACATATTTCTAGTAGGTCATCCAAGTCAATTTTTTAATCAGGCCACATTCACGTGATAGAGTTATTAGTGTAGTCATATGTGATTATAATGATAGCTGCAATATAAAAATACTTTTTCAACACCAATTCTGATTTCATAAAAAAATAAATGATATGTATGTATATGCGTTTGGTAATCGTCATTTTGTTATTGGATTTACTGAAAGTATAAAAAATAGGTACAGTTAGTTATGTATCAAGCCTATTAACTACTTACTAACACAGTTATTTTTTTAGAAACCGCTTATGTAAGCCTTTAAAACATACTCGTACCAATTCAAATATAATTGCTACGCTTATTCGCTAATTACGTGATATGTTATTAAATGTTATATAATACATAAAATTTTACTTGTTTCTCCATAGATAATATATGATGTTTTATCCTATGAAGATAGCGTTGCATACAAATAGGTTATTATCTTGCTAAAATGTTATGATTTTACCTACTTTTACAAAGATTAATAATGAATGTGATTATGAAGTAACATTGCATATGTATATGTTATCAAATGCAGTAATAATTTTAACTTTTAGAGACTTATGGATTTAATTAATTGCTTAATGAAAGTTTATTAGAGATTGCAATATGAAATTAAAATATGGAAATTCGATAATGTTGCAAAATGAATTTTAAAAGTAATATTTTCTATTGTAATGACTTGTTTTGGTTTTATATATGACTAGACAGATATTTGAAGTTAAAAAACATAGAAGCTTAGAGTTAAAAATGTGTTAAAATATTAAAAAAATGAAAATACATATAGTACATATAGTAAGTGTAAATGTAATCAAAAATGTCAACATAAGCGATAAGTAGTAATGCTTTTACCATCGGATAATGCAAGTGCTGGTGCGTACACGGCCACCGCCGTGTATAGAATCATTTGCAGCATGTATAGAGCGCTTGCGTACACGCGCATAGATTTACAGAAACGGATTTCCTGAAAAAGGAATAACCTTGTTATTGTTTATATATATTCAATGTATCATAGCATTGAAATGTATATAAATTTAAAAAAATTGATACATCTATCTATAACTTACCGTAATTTCTTCCCGTATTGACCATAGAGATACATTTTACATTACATGATGGGTCATCGAACCCTTATCGACTATTGTAGCATATATAGTTGTAGATAATTATTACTATTGTAATTAATTCAGTATTTTTATATCTTACCAAGTATTCGTAACAAGATGTTAGTCGTAGTCGCATGAAAACTGGCAGGTAGAGATGACTTGCAACAGGAACCACTAACACAAAGGCTAAACAAATCATCCAAAATTGACCGCCCGCCATGTACATCTCAGCTGGATTCCCCAATAACTCTATGGCGGTTATAAAGCTAAAACAGTACACGTATAAATTTTGTTAGATGAATTATTTATTTGTTGGTATACTTTTATTATTTTATTTATATACCTACAGCTTGTATCTTTGAGCATTTTAACCATATTTTAGTTTGTCTTCTTTAGAATTATATCCATACAGATAAATAAAATTGAAGTGACTGTTTGTAATGTCAAAATAACAGTCTGTCGTCTGTCTGTTTGTTCCGGCTAATCTCTGAAACGGCCAATTTTAACGGGACTTTCACTGGCAGGTAGGTGATATTATAAGGAGTAACTTAGGCTACTTTTGTGTTGGTACGAACATAAGCGAAGCGAGGGTGAGTCCCTAGGTAAATTTTAATTTTTTTGAGCGGAACCCTAATTCTTTTACTGAAACAAAAGTAGTCTAAGTTACTCCTTATAACATCAACTACCTGACAGTGAAAGTCCCATCAAAATCGGCCCAGATGGTTCACAAAGACAGACAAAACTTTTGAAAATTGTATACATATATATTATAATTGTATATAAATACGTATATAATACCATATGCATTTAGTAAAAAGCTGTTATTTTGACATAACAAACAGACACTTCAATTTTATTTATCTGTATAGATAATTGCTTAATATAAAGAGTATAAGACAAAACCTATGTATATGGTACGCATATACTTTGATGATTATATAAAATGTATAGGTATAGGTACATGTTTTAATACAAACCTAGCTGCTAAACTTAGAGCCATAGGAAATGTCCCCATAGATGATCCACCAAGAAGAAAATCATCTCCTGTCGTTTGTTTCTCTCCAAAATATCCATAGAACACGCCGATGCCGCAAGATATGAGAAGCATGACCGCAAGGACACTGTAGTCTTCCCAATGAAATAGCTCAATTTCCGTATCATTTTGTTTTCGTAATAATATTTCAGAGTGATTAGATGATAATATTCTAAGGGAGTTTGGTGACGCACTTGCCCAAGGGAACAAAGTCATACTCCAACATAATAATAGCTAAAAAAATATTTAAAGTTGTAAAATAAAAAAAAGCTTGAAAGGAAAAGGGAGGCTTTATTCACTATACTTGTACGTCACATCACATTTTTATAATATCTAAGAAATAAGAATATTATTAATTAATCAAGTTATATGTATCACATAAGTTAAATGTGTCGTAGCCGGTCGATATTCTGAGAATGCATTTGTAATAATTGAATTTAATGACATAATTGGTGAGGAGTAGGTGTTTTGATGGCAGGAAAATAATTAACACTGACTCGCTTCAGCCTTTGCAATTAGATGGGATAAATGAAACACGACGCTTTAATTGATAGGAAAATATTGGGTCATTACAACCTACGTAGCCAGAATTAAAGCATAGAATAACAGGCATAGTATATGTATATTTTTAAAAAAAGATTTTTAAATTGCATATTAAAAATAAAGGTTTTCATAATCATTATTATATTTCAATCGAAATAACATTTCAGTTTGTTTTATATTCAGCATATATCAGTGACCCTGAAAGGCTGCTTTCCAAAGTGTAACTAATGCGTATTGCGTCTATAATAACAAGTCATTGAGCCAGCTTGAACGGCCAAGTCGATAGCTAAACAAGATAGTGCGGAAAAAACCGGATTTATTCTCCATGGTTTTCTTTAAGGCAGTCGATTCCGGTATAAGCCGATTCATGGGAGCTTGAGCATAGAAGATACGATTGACTCAACCAACATTCCTACCAATTAAGAATATCTAATGATATAGATATGTAGTATGTACTCACTATTTACACAGTTTGTTAAGATCAGTTTTAAATGATTTTGGATATTCATTAAAGATTTTTTCTATATTTTTCATTTGTTACTTAAATAAACAAGAAATAAAAATAAACGTGTGTATTTTTACTTGATTTACAGCTTTAGTGCATAAAAGGTAGAGCTTTTTTGTGTGTACAGATTAAGTGTATATTAAAGTTAGTAGGGTACCTAACCGAATGATAGATGAGATATATAAAAACTTAAAAAAAAACCGACTTCCAGGCACTGAAAAGTAAAAAAATAACTAAACGGGGGTTTTCATTTAGAATAGAAACCTAATCGTATATTTTCGAAGTCGGTGTGCTCTGATTTGTTTTGGCTGACACCGATTTCGAAAATATCTGATTAGGTATCTATTCTACATGAAAACTCCAAAAAAAAAAAATATATATATAGGTATATGCGGTCGAATTGAAAACCTTTTCCTTTTTGGAAGTCGGTTGAAAATACAAATTATTAAACTTTTCAAAAATTCTTTCAATACACAAGTTTTCATAAAAGTGAATGCGGTATAGACTTCATTTCATTATTATTTTATTACAGATCAAACTAAAATTAAAATACTATTATATAGATAAGTTAACTATCTTTTAACAGTAACTACTTATTATTCATTTTTATTATTTTCAACGTTCAATGTTAGGTTAAAACTTCTTAAGTACTTTAAGGTACAACAAAATAAAATTTGATACATATGCTACTGTAAAAGCCCGAACTACAGTAAATCCTAGATTTCCAGTAAAGCCTAATATTTACTAAGTCCGGAATGTTTAGTTATCTTTGTACATTTCGAGCTTTTGCCACCATTCACTTGGTAAATCTTAGGTTATACCTCAGAGTTACGGTAAATGTAGAAAAATAAAGACGTTTAGAAGTGTTTGACGTATCGTTTCGTATTCGTGGGTTGTCTGTAACTCTCTGCTACCCATATCACTTCCACCGCCGCCTCTACTTGCCTCAGTCAATCATTTGGCACGTTTAAAACACGTACGTTATTAATTAATTCGATTACTGCTTGTCTTTAAATGTCTTTAACTATGTGATAGACCTGTCATGGATAACGTAGGTTGAGACCTTAGTCTTCTCGTTACGTCTTTTCTTAATTTCAAACCCAGAACCCCCAACATCATAAGTGCTATGTTATTTTAAATTTGGTGACAGTTTCGACTCCAAAAATTACAGGTTTCGGGCAATAACGGAAGAATTGAAAGTGTCAAAATGACAGCAAATGTCGTAATAATTTATATTAATATTGTAATTTTAAGTCTCCATAACTTTTGATTTCTTCATTTCCTTAAAATATTCTTCAAAACTAGCTATCACCTCGCCTATCCAAAAATACCACCCACTCTTCCAGAGTATATGGGACGCATATACTCTGAAAAGTATACTAAACTGCAGCCCAGAACCAAACTTTGATGCTAAAAGCCCCTCTCTTTTATATAAAATACTAAGGTTTACCAATGTACGGGCTTACTTAGTAACATATACATATATACATATGTGTGCGTACATTACTCGTTTAACTTAAATATTAAAAACTATTTTCCTTGACTTATTATTAGAGGATAGTGATTTTATGAAAAAATACAGTTAATAAAATAGTCTCCACTAAAAATTGTTACTTGTAAAAATGAAGATTTACCATGTACATTTTTAATCCGGTATCGTTTCGTTAATTTATTTAAATTTTAAAATGTAAAATCCTAAAAATATAAACAAGTTCGTGTCGGGCTACGAGCAGTGTAAGGTTCCGTAGTTGCCCATTACGATAATGCAGACTAAGAAGAGGGGTTTTGTTGTTTTCATAGTATTATGAACATTTAACGTTAAAGGTTTCGGCTCATAGTAACAAGTACATTTTATAAGTTGGTCGACTATTACTCGTAAACTTGTAAAGCCTACTTAGCAGTTATAGTTTTAGCATTTTAAAGCTTAATATTTTACAAACAGATCCCTTTTAATCGAAAAATTGTTTTCAGAAACCCGCAATATTTTTGAAAGACCTATATCCAACATCCCCACAGCATGGGGTACCCGACACCCATTTTACGTGTAAAGGAGGTACCTACCCTAAAAAAATTTTTCTAGATTTTATTATACCATTTTGTCGGCGTGACTAATATATACCCACATATGTATATTCCATGCTAAATTATAGTTTATAGTACTAAAAGTTTTTGACTTGAGCTAAACTGCAGACAGACAGACGCACGGACGGACTTATCGAAACTATAAGGGTTCCTTGTTGACTACGGAACCCTAAAAAACTATTGTGCCTAATATTAAGTATTATAAATAATACCTCTGTGTTACACTTTCTTTAGATTTTTTTGTAAAATGAAACTGTATGTAGGTACTTTTACATTTTATTTATTCATTCACAAGGCAAAATTTTGTGACAACCCTGAACATAGATTTATAATAAATGTCATCTTCTTGCACATAAATACAACAAATGGACCCTGTAATACTTTTTTTAACGTTGGGAAATGCATTTACGCATACCACTTGCATACATGGAGGTTAAATGGGACATACCCTCCAGAAAAGCTAGTAATACTCACTAAAACCCAAAGAAACCTCCCCCGTCTTAATGGGGCGTCGCAGGATCACTTATGCATACAACTATGACGTACCGACGCAACGGCTGGCCTGCCGAGATAGACCACAACGACCAGATGGTTGCTCCCACGATCCACTCTGTTATTAAAGAAATACCAGGAGCAACCCGCATAGTATACCGCACACCGAAGTGGTAGTGGCCACCCAGCCGGGCGTGAAGCCACGAGACACACTTCTTATAGCTTTCAGCTTCAATATATACAATGTACGTTTCTCAATGTCTTTGCTATCCTGGTACTCGGGACAAAGTGTCTGAACTAAATGTATGAGCCAAGGGTAGACAGTGAAACGAACTTCGCTCTTACGAGTGTCCTACGATACTGACCGATTTTTTCTCATATAATTAATAAAATCATCTATTAAAATAATGGGCGGTAGTCTGTACAGATGGACAGACAGCCAAGAAAGCGATCTTATATATTATCTGATATGTCGTATCCGTCTATTACTACAACTAGTAATTTTCCCGTGATCTAGTATTATGCTTTTATTATAATAACAATGAGATTTTCCAACGAACTTAGTAATAAATATAATTTTAAATATATTTATGATTTATAAAAATATTTTTAAATGAAAACGAATACTTACGTAAATAAAATAAACGTAACTTTTGCACAGAGGCGGAGAGATAGCCTATGTATGTAATAAGCCGAAGTATAGTACTCCCCCACGGGACCATATTTTGATATCTTAATCGATATTGATTCCCGTGGTGAACATTGCAACAGCTTATAATAATTAAGTATTATGTTTTATTTTCAACCGGTTTAAAAAAGAGGAGGTTCTTAATTCAGCTGTATTTTTTTATGTTTGTTACCTCAGAACTTCGTCATTTATTAATTTATTTGAGCAATTTTAGTTTTGTATAAAAGTGTATACTTCCAATTTGGTCCCATTTAAATTAGAAAAAAATACCACTCCTAAGAGTGGAAATGGCATCAACCTAACTTAAACGGCTTAAGCGAATATTTTATTAAAATACTTTCTTCTTACTTGGCTACTCCTATGTCTACACTAAAAAGGAGAAAATAAAAACTTAAAAAAATAAAATTAAAAACGACTTCAAAAAGACACAAAAAAGTAAAAAATAACTGATTGGTAGTTTTCATTTACTAAAGATACTCAATCAAATATTTTCGAAGTCGGTGCCAGCCGATACAAATCAAAGCACACCGACTTAGAAAATATCTGACAAGGTATCTATAGTGAATGAAAACTATGAATCAATTATTTTTTACTTTTTAGTGATTTTTTTTGAGTGTATAAAACATATTTACGAATTTCTATCTATTCTATACATATAATAAAATTCTAACTAAGCCGAATCTGTACCTTAAATATTTTTTGGAAAATCTTATTGAAATAACATTATTATCGATGCAGAGGGCGAATCTATAGTTTTAAGAATGTTTGTCAGTCTGTCTGTCTGTTACCGCATCACGAAAAAACCACTCCAGTGGTTTTTTACCAAATTTCATCATCAAAATCCCTGGAGGGATTTTGATGATAGCTGGATATCCGGGTCAACATATAGGTTACTTTTTACCGCGGGAGATTATCTCATTCCCACGGGAGTACACGTTATAACACAACCCAAAAAATATTTATGATCAGAATTTCTTGAAACTTGGTATTAATGCCCTTCAATACAATTAAATAAATACGTGTTTTAGCGTTTTTTGAAATTCATCCCATAAGGAGATAAAATAAGGGATGAACATTTGTATGAAACCTACCTTTTTAAAGTTTTTTGTTGTAGTTTTAGCGCGAGCGAAGCCGCGGGTTTTGCTAGTTTACTATAGAATCATTGTAGATAAGCATAAATCGATAAGACAGAGCAACACAAATGAATTTGTCAACACCTTACACGTGTGTATTGCAATGGCTACTTACTTAGTAGGTACTTACTTTTCTCCACTTTTTTTATTCAGTTTTTTATACGTTTCAATTTAATTTAACTAGACGGAACGAATTATAATAACTACATTGAGCCTTATTATATATCTAGAAGAATAAGTTATATTCTGCTCATTACTGCAATGTTGTGACTAATTAATTATCTTGAAAGAAAAAACACTGTCCACTGCTTTGTGTTTTGTGATGTTTGAAAACTTCAAAGAAATCCCTCTCGTTAACTACAATATATCGAAATATTCCTTGCCAAATAAAGGTTGCGAAAGTTTTAGTGGTGGCCGTGGAATATGCAATTACGTATTGTGAATACACTTTTAACAAATTAGTCGTATGGCAGAATTTAATTGTCTAAAAAACATGTATTTTGGCGCCAGAGATTTAATAATACACAACTGATTTTTAAACTCAGTTGTTTTATTATTACAACAGATTAATTAAAATTTTATGTATTTAAATGAAAGAGCTTTTACACTCAAATAATATAAATTATTACTCTTTGGTTACATTGGGAGTTGCGATGGTACGATAATGTGAGGATTAGAAAAGTAAATATTAAAAGAATAAATAAATAAATAACCCAATAAATTATTTTTACAGATTAGCCGAAAATACTAATTTCAGAAATAGAGTATTCGACTAGAATAAAATATAATAAATAATGTAACAATAAAAGGTAGATTTAAAAATATGAAATATCCAAGTAGAGAAAATAAAGTTAAAAGTAATGAGATGCTTACCTTACATGTTCTGTAGGTTCTTAGGTGTCCTCCACAAATATCCATTATTGCTCGTATGCACTATATTTGGTAAGTGTAATTTATATTCACAACAAATTCATATATTTAATTCTTTATTTAATTGCATGTCTTATTGAAAGGGAAATATACTGGAATTGTCATTGATTCTGGAGAGCCTCACTGTACGCGCAGTGATGCTGTGACGCTGCCGTTATATGTATAAGCCGAACATGCACACCAATAGATGATAATTAAGTCTCCAATCATACGGAATAGTTAAATGACCAAAAGAATCAAGGAGTCGTGCGACAAGACCTACACGTTTGATGCTTGGATTACGATCGTACCCACTGTTCTTAATTACACATTAAAATGACACAATAAAGAACTTTGCAAAACAAGTTCATCGTGTAAGCGCAGATTATTACCATTTAACGAACGAATTTATAAACATCGATAACTAATTGTAAAGGTTATTTTTTGTTTGTGTTATTTCAATACTTATAAAACATGAATTTCACTCATACTACTTCGTATTCAATCAATCATTTAATTACTGCTAATCACTATCAAAAAAGAATAGTTATAAATAAAATGTTTATAAACAACTTTTCACTATATTTAATAGTTTATTTTATATTTAAAAAATACGATAATTTAACTATTACTTTGGCCCTTATATTATTTAAATGTTACTTTCAAATAGATCCTACGTTTTAGTTCACGCAATTGGTGAAGCGTGGAATCAATCACAACAAGAAATGCTACAATGTTAAGCTATCGTTGCACGCCTATTATACATCTTATTAGGTACAGATTTTTAGATTTATGCATTGTATTGAGGGTAAATTTTATTTATGTACTTATACTTAAGATTTAAATTAATTATTTCTATCGATAACTAGCATTTTTCCCCCTCGTTGCCGGGTTTCTTTCATTTGTCATCAAAAAAGTATTTTTTTACTATTTTAAATTATATAAACGCATAGTAGTAGTACGGTAATATTGAGATTGTTAGAAATAAACAATCTTTTGAAAAAGGTCTTTAAAATGAAAAGTTTATTATCTTAAGATGAACTTTAAATACGTTAATATAAATGTCAATTACAGTTGCAAGTTAATGAATGCATTTGCATTTGCGCAGAATAGGTATCTATTAGTTCGTCTTCATCACCCATGTGGTCATGTGGCTGTCTTCCATGCGTAGCTTGGGGTAGGGCGACACCTGAGCACCATCACATTGCGCAAAGCCTGACAACCATCGAAAGTGCCCCCTCCCCGGATATTGAGCGCATATCTCATATAAACACAGGTGTACCTGGTAGCTGGACATTACACTGTCTAAGACTGTCTAATCGCGTTGCCAGGATGTGTGAAAACATGGTAGGTTCAAACATTGTGCTAGTGCTATATTTATTATTATTGATCTAGTGATCGTGTGACCTATTACATGTGGTTCAATGTGGATCAAATATACTTTTAAGTGATTCAAAATATATGATTGTATTTGTTTGAAGTGTCTATAAATACTATCAATTTAAAACCTTTTTCTAATAATCAAATGTATTTAATATTTATTAAAATTATGGTTGGTAAACAAAAATGCTGAATTATGGTAATGTCAGAGTCAAGAGGAGAGATCTATAATTTTGTGTATTGTTGTATCTCTACACTTAATGTTTACAAATGTTATATAATATCTGTTTTTTTTTTCAGGTATTGAGGTCACTGATTTTCGCAGTAGTAGTCGCTTGCACTGCGGCGCGGCCCGAACCGCCTTCCTCTTATGGACCTCCATCAACATCTTATGGGGCACCGGCACCCCAATACGGGCCGCCGCAGCAACAGCCTATTGTGCATAAACATGTGTACGTGCATGTGCCACCTCCTGACAATGAACTACCCGCTCCCCGGAAACCTGTTCACGTGCCTCCACCACAGAAACATTATAAAATAGTATTTATCAAGGCACCAACTCCTCCTGCTCCAACTGCTCCGGTCATTCCAGTACAACCTCAAAACGAAGAGAAGACCCTGGTCTACGTATTGGTGAAGAAGCCCGAGGAGCAACCGGAAATTGTTATCCCGACTGCAGCACCTACACAACCCTCCAAACCGGAAGTTTACTTTATCAGATACAAGACACAAGTAAGTTATTAAAATAGTTCTCTTTATTTCAATGTTCTCTATAAGGTAGAGACACATTAAAATTTTATTTAGATTTGATGGATTACACTTAGTAGGTATTAATTTAACATTGAACTACTTTCACTTGACCCATAAACTTGTAAATTTGGCGTGTGCTCAACATCTATACAGTATAACTACTATGTATTTATTATATACATATACCCGTACTCATGTTGTCACCTGTACTCATGTTGTGACCTGATGCTTCAGCCAAGACAATTACTGTATGATATCACCTCAATCGATTACTTCATTAAAATCGTCATTGTTAGATTTGCATATAACACAAATGTTATTATTTATAAAGTTTATTTTGCCATATAAGATAAAAGTACAATTTAGCTGCTCGCGCTAGAGGTGTTATTTCCATAGATTTTTTGTACCTCAATGATAACAAAAAAAAAATCTTGTTTCTAGTTATTATTAAAAGCGCAAAAGAATTTTACTCAGTATAAAAAAATAGTTTTACTTACAATTAGTTTAGCTCAGCGCTTCGCTCAGCTTTTTAGAGAATTAGGTACATAGTAAGCACGCTGCCGCGTTTAGCTAATTGTAAGCGGGATAATGTCATGAGCTTATGGGTACCCTTCAGTCTCACCTTAACACACGTATTATATAATTAATACATAATAATTTATATTTTATCGCAATACTATTAATAAAAATAGTTGTTTTTTAAACTTGCGTGTCTCGACAGAAAATTATGAGCTTACATAAACTTATAAATTATTTATCAAAATAATCAAATACAATCGATCAAAATGAATTCGCTATATAAAACTTTATTATTTATAATATAATAAAAACAATAAAAATAATTCAGCCCTTTTAAGATCACATTACTTGTCACAAACTTTCAGCAGACGCTAAGGAACAGCGTAGACTTTAGCAGTCTACGCTAGTTAATTTAGGATTAGTGGACTTCATCCATCTTTCGGACTCTATGTAATGTTTCTCAGACGTGCTGGTTTACCTTAACATATTAGCAAGTGATAATCATATTGAACATGAGATTTACACATATACATATTACATATGTCTCAGAGGGGCGAGATCCAGGGTGTGAAATCCCTACACTTAGATTTCTATGCGAGAACGTTATCAATGAGTTACTAACGCTTTCTTATTATTTATTTCGGAGTTATCATTCTCTTTTTAGGGATCTGTACTTCGGGTGCCAATGGAACCCTATTACTATGCCATCGCTATCCGTCCATTCGCCCGTCCGTCCGTCTGTCAGAGAGCTGTGTATGAACCGTAATAGGTAGAGACCTTGTAGTCTCTGTAGTATGTATTTCTATTGTCGTTATAACCAAAATAAATAAAAATAAAAATACAAGAAACACTTTTTTAACGTTCGTAATCGATCATCGAAGTTAATATATTATATATATAGAGTAAAAGTCATATTAATAAAAAGTACATGTACGATGGCACGGAACCCTTCGTGTGCGAATTCGACTCGCACTTGACCGATTTTTTACATGTTTTTATATGCGTAATAAATATGTACTTGGTCTTCAAAAGTCTTTTTAGGTCTTTTCTTATAATTCGTCGTCGCGTTTCATGTAACTAAATTTCTTATCAATTTGTACATACATTGTAATGCGAATTAATTCATCACAAAAAATAATAATTAGTTATTATTTTCTTGTGATTAATTAATTCGTGTATACTTTGCAACAAGTAGGGTTCCTACTTCTTGCAAAGGTAAATAAAATTAATAAGGCCACCTAACTCTTTATTTATATTATATACACATGTATGTATTTATTTATAGCAATTTAGTTGTAATATGCTCCCAGGACAGCTTATGGTAAGTGTTGGTAAGTGGCGAAACCCGTACCTGAAATCTCCAGCGATGATAAAAATTTATCTCCCGCATCTGGTTTGTCTTCATTGGCCGTAGAGCAGAGCGCAAGAGCGATGTTCGAAAGTATGGAAGTGCATAATAACAGGGAAACCCGCTCACGAGGACCCACTTTTTTAGCCGATATGAAGAATCCATTTCGTAGCTCCGTTTAGTTTTGCATATTTACCATTGGCCCTTCGCATTAACCGTTGACCATCTTTAGGCAATTCCCTAGGAATTACTCAGAGATGGTTCCCGGTTGATGCGTACCTAATAATAAACTTTAAATCTCTTAACGGGCTGCTACGGCCTTAAGAAACCTGTGTCCACACGTAAGCCCTCTAAAGGACCGGGCTCCTTCGGGCTTCACGGGATAAAAGGGTTCTATTAGGAGACACTTTTAATAATATTTAAAAATTATACTTTATTCAATGATAATGTAAGTTTATAGTGTGGTAGCCGCATCGGTAGTGTAGTGGCTAGCATGTACGGCTGCACATCCGGAGGTTCTGGGTTCGAGTCCCGGGTCGGGCCAAGTTTAGTTAGTTTAGGCTAAGCCTCAGTAACAGTCCGGAGTTAGGACGTTGGCGGTGTCACACCCCCGTACCTCATAGAGCAGTGACAGGAATAGAGAGTGCACTTGTACCTGGGCGCACACTTGTGAACTAGTCTCAATGAGATTGGCCACTATGGACTGCGGCCGAAATCGGTCGGAAGGACATTATTATTATAGCGTCAGGTTTTTAGAGAATAAAGTTTTTAGATATTTTCAATTAAAAATGCAACACCTGTATATAAATCTGAAACATATACACATTTGAATATAAAATTATTGCCATTAAACTAAGATACCAACACATACTGTAATATAAATAGAAGGCAAAATATAAAAGGGATATAAATAGAATAAACTTATAACGATGTTATTATGTTTCGGATGTAATAGACAATCGCATTATTATTTATCAGGCAGGTACCTATATAAAAAGTTTTGTGTGTTTGTTTCCTCGACCATCACTCGAAAACGACATGTCTGGCAAATTGACTTGTTTGCGTAAGTTTCATTTTCAATTATCGAATAATTACAAAAAATCAAGTCTACCTAAGTGTAATTAATGTATTATACAAATTTCTATATAAATTAAAAAATACTTCTATCTCAATATGATTTTACATAAAGAGAAGATTTAACAGACATATACCTATGCAAATATAGATGAAGCCGCCGAAAGCCGAAATTATTATTATCTTTATATAATTTAACATCTTTTTTTCCAGAAACAAGAAGGATACCCTGCTGCTGCTGCTCCTGCTTCAGAATATGGTCCACCAGCATCTGCTCCGTCATCTGAATACGGTGCTCCCTAAACGTTACTTCTAATATGCTATACCCTCGTTTTCAAGACCTTTGTAAATTACCAAAAAAGTGTTGATCGGACATTTGATGTTAGTGATGTAGTTATTGCATTCCATTACATGTTATAAAGAAACAAATCTCAGATGGCCAGTGTTCAGATGGTAACACATAGATCAAGAAAGCAGTCGGTGACATGAACTGGACTCAGTGGCAACCTGCCAGCGTAGTGCATCTTTATTTTCGTCTTGCATCAAATTGATGTGTGCCTGTAAATACTATTATATACTTTATACGTATTATTAAATGTTTTCTTAAAATATTACTTAGCGTTTGATATTATTTATAGGTTTAAATAATATTTTTTACCGATTTCAAAAAAAAGATGCCCAGGTACTCTTTTCGGCTCTACTTTTTTCTAGTATTTTTTGAGTATTATTCGAAAGTCTTCGGCGTTTCTGAAATGTTTTCATAATTCTTTTCAATGAATTGTTTATATCATGAATGGTCCAATGTTATTTATAAAAACCCTCAAGGATTTATGTATAAACTAAACATTTTTTAAAGATGAAGTTATGAGTTGATCTAATTTGTTGGCGCTCGAATTAAGATATATTACAGACTAGCAAATCGCCCTTGCCTTACTCGGGTACGTTTCTTGGTATGTTTTAACTGTTAGTATGGAATACATAGACATAAATACTTTTAACTTGATTGGTCATGAACGCCAAAACATTCATTATTTTTTACTGAAATTATAGGATACATAACATAATGAATTTTTTATCCTTAACTTGGGAAATGATATGTTCCCAATACAAATTTCAATCCCCATTACACCCTTTTCAAGTTTCATTTTTGCGTAAAAAAGTATCCAATGTCCTTCTCCAAGATCCCATCCCTCTCTATAGTAAACTTTATCAAAATTGGTTTAGCGGCTTAGGCGTGAAAACGTAACAGACAAACAAATAGACAGAGTTACTTTTGCATTTTTGCATATTAATATGGATTATAAGGGCACTTTAGTACCATTTTACATTGCCTATATGTAAATACTTTGCTCACAAACATTACAGTTCGTTAAATCATACAATCCTTCTGTGTTTTAAATAATAAAAACTTAAAATATATGTCTTCATGTAATTTTCAGGCGTAAAGGTATTACGTTAGGTGTTAACTAGTGTACCTACATCAAGGAGGGTTTTTAGTAGTATGCTAAAAGAGAAAACTTGTCAATCAGATTAGTACAATGTACTGTAATATTTGTTAAGTAATAGTTGTGACAATTCTTCTTACTTAAAAATTTATATTAAGTTATTACTTACGAGACAAATCGAATTGGCGCAAATTGAGAAATTTGCACATAGTACAAAATAAAAATATTGATCAAAGTAATTTATAACAAACATATTTACAAATAAAATTATTGCTTTTTAATGTTTACAATTATTAATTATATATTTTGAGAAATCTATCATAAATGAATATTATAAATTACTAGCAGAACCCTCCGCCCGCACTCAATCTACAAAAAATAAACTCTTTGGCTTAATATGTTATACAGCAATTATACAGCGATGTATGTATTTATATAGGTAATATTGTTCATACAAAATACTAAAATCGATAAGAAAATGTGGGGTGGGAGTAGGAGAGTGAAAAATACTTTACGACCTATTCTCATTCCTACCAAATATACAAAAAAATAAATAGTTAAAATCGGTCAAGCCGTTTTGGAGGAGTGCGACCACAAGCACCGTGATACGAGATTTTTATATACTTATTAGAATATCAGATACCTACCGTAATATAAAGATCTAATCCCTTAACATATTCAAATGATAATAAACTTTGACTGCTTTCGTAAGGTTTAGGTCAATACAACGTGTAGTCGAAGCTATATTTATGTTGTGTCAGATTTTTATTTAAAAATTACTTAAGATCACACCTATGTGGAATAAGAAATTTCACTCCCTATTTTTCCTCCCTTACAGTTTCAATTTTTTCTTTTAATTTGAATACAATGAATGAGCTTTTGTTCTGATTAATAATACAAGTAATTTTCGAAACCCCTCGTTTTTGATTCTAGTTAAAACTAGAAGGACCTTCCACGAGGATTACTAGGAATTTAATTATTATTTTTAAATGCGCATATTTAGTCTTTCAATAAATTAGTAATAAACTTTTTAATTTAGATTTATGCTATCTATAAGAAAAGTCAAATGCGTCTTGATAGCCAGTTCGGACTTGAGATAAAAGGAAACAAAAAAATGTCACGCAAGTACAGACTCAATTACATTGGAATTGTTTAAGTTTCCGCTATGATGTAACTTGTCGTCTGCGCTCCTTCAACATAGATATAATGGAGAAGTGTCTCACGGCGCTATTATGTACCAGCAATTCAGAATTTTCACTTTCACGAAGTCGAGCCAAGTGCCTCTACGTCAGCTGCTTCCGGATAGATAATATTGTTCATAATATATTATTATTTCCATAACAAAAAAGACCCTGCCATTATCTGTGCCATTACAAAAGAAACCTAACAGACATTCGTGTTAGAAATGTATAATGTGAGAGCTGAAAATTCTTTAAGATTTGAATGTAGGTATAGGTAGTATAGCGTTACATGGAACAATAAATAACTTAAATGTTGCTACTCAAAACTCATATAGGAGAAAATTTAAGAAATAAGACGAATCGATTACAACTTAAAGCTATTTTTAACTAATCCAATTTCCAGATTCAACTAGAAAACATCTCCATATCACACGTATGTAAGTATTTCTAGTTCATATCCAGTGCTATTTTGGTCGCGATTTGTGAGACGTTTCTGTTACAAGTTAGTATCTGACAATATTCTCGTTATTGAAGACGCCTGCAATATTTATTACTAATTGTTAAGTACAAAAAACTAATCAAAATGAGTTTAAGTATTGAAGTTGAAACAAAAATCGATACAGAACCGTGTGTAGTTGCGTGGAGCAATAAACTGTTCGTTGGAGGTGAAAATGGTGCAATCCTTGTAAGTTGTTGTCAATAGAATTACTGAAAACTATCTAAGTGCTGAAGCCATGCTAATAGAAAGTCTACGGAAAGTTTACGGAAAATCGTATGTTTATATATTTGATATAATTTAACATACAATATACCTACATATTATAATTTTTACTATTCGGTTTTTTTTTTTTGTTTTGTTGTTGATATAGTTATTTACCTATTTACTTAAATTGTATAGATAAATAATAAATATTTATCGACAATTATTTATTCTACTATGAATATTGGGTATAAAAATTTTGAGGGTTTCAGAAATCATTTAATGTAAGTTTTATGCAAATAGAGTTTTGATGATAATCTCAAACCTGGACCATCGTGGGAAGCCCACGGAGTGCAGTTGTTCTCGCTGGCAGCAAGCAATGGAAAAGTTTATTCGACATCTAATGACGGTGGTGTCAGAGTATGGAGTTCCGATGGTGAAAAAATAGCAGAGTTTCCTGCCTCTGAGGCGGACATAGGCTCAGTGACAGTTTGCGACAAACATGTGTATGCTGGTGACGAATTAGGAAATGTAATTACGTACAATAATTATATGCAGTTTGGTAAATTAAACTTTTATTAAATCGTCCTAATATTATCTATACAGATAAATAAAATTGGAGTGTCTGTTTGTAATATTAAAATAACCGCTTTTTACTAAATGCATTTGGATGTATACACGGTACATATACCAAAACAACATTTTTTACAATTTTTGTCTGTCTGTCTGTCTTTCTGTCTGTTTGTTCCGGCTAATCTCTGAAACGGCTGGACTGATTTTGATGGGACTTTCACTGGCAGATAGCTGTGTTATAAGAAGTAACTTAGGCAAATTTTATTTTAGAAAAAGAATCAGGGTTTCGCGAAAAAAAAAACATGAAATTGTGAACAAAATTCACGTACGGCGTACGCACCCAAACGAAGCAAGGGTAATTCGCTATATAATTTAAATGAATATCTTAGGAGTAGCAAGCTACTATTTATGTATAAACATAGCTAACCGTGAAAACGTACCTAGGGACGAACGCGAGCGAAGCGAGCGTGAGTCGCTAGAATTATATAAAAATAATCAATATTGTTTTTATTATTACAAAATAGTATATTATTATGTAATAGAATTTAAAATTTCAGATATGCGTGTATCAAGACAATGTGCTTAAAGCAAAATATAATGTATTAGAGGAAGTAAAAGACATTGCCATAAATCCACCATTCATGTTTACCGCACGTGACCTTTATGTAACCGTTACAGAAGTTAAGCCTGGTATGTAGAGCAAAACAAATTAGGTACCTACTTGCGTTATCTTAAATTAAGTTTTCTTCTCATAAAAATACATAAAATACCTTTATATTTTACAGAGCAATCTAAAGAGCGTTTCATAACACAGCATGTCATGGAAGGACGTTCACCATTAAGAGTTTTCGGATCATACCTTGTAGTTACAGGAAGGGGGGGCAATAGTATTCAGCTTCATGAGGCATCACTAGATACAAAATTTAAAAAGTTACATGAAGTTAAGGTATCCTACGCTTTCATTTCATTTGACTAATAGCAATATTAACTCTTGCCTTAGAATACATAGATATATACTGGAGATATCTCCAGTATATAATACCTTTTAAAATTCCTAAATAATTTAAGAACATAATACTATCTCACTAACTTACTGTAATTTACTCATTTTCGTACCATTAGTTATTCATGAACAGTATACCGTAGTACGAATTATGGGTTTTATAATTTAGACGTTGCGCCTGATGTATGTAATTTGCAAAATAGTAGTTAAGTAACTTAGTTGTGATCCTGCAATTCTAAGACTATAGTAAAACAACCATATTATTAAATTATATCATAAATAACATAATACTAAATTAGTACAGATGCTCTATCCCATACAAATAAATTGTGGACAGCGCTAATTCTGTCTATTCTTTGGGCAATTTATGTTTGCTTGAATACTATAGATAATAGATGTTGTTTGATCCGCAAACTATTAACTATGTTATTTTATAAATGTGTCAACTAAAATATGAAAAATGTTGCAAAAACCTGAATATGATTAAACAAACTTCAGTGACTTTAACAGTTTTTAACCTTGTTAAGCAACTTACAAAAAATTAATAGCGCCATTTGTGAATATGCACTACAAACCTATAATAATTATCCAATCGTTGATTTTTCACTATTCAGTAAAATTACGCAGATATGCGAGCGCATTCGTTTTCCTACATTTATATTTTATACTACTTTTTAAAATCATAATTAATTACTATTCATATTCTATTATACCTTTTTTATCTTTTGAATAATTTTATACAAATATCAATCGCTAAGGTTTTATGGTGTAGAAAAAAGTAATATAATCTTGCTAGCTTATATAAAAATTGGTGTAAACTTTGCATAAAAAATTGTAATCCTTATTTCCATTCCCGTGGAAATACTTTAAATCCCTGGGATAAAAAGTATATACAATAAATAATGACTTAACTACTAAATAATTGTAATAGCATTTTTATCAAAATTAATAAAAAAAAAATCGCAATATTCAAGAATACATCATATAAAACTATTTCTTCACACAGAGATGATATGGTGCCTGGTATAATTATTATTATTATACAATAATATTTTATCATCATACTAATATTATAAAGAGGTAAAGTTTGTAAGTTTGTTTGTAGCAAGGAAACTCCGGAACTACTGAACCGATTTTGATGAAATTTGGTATGAAAATAGTTTGAGACCCTGGAAAGGACAGGTGATATCTCGGAAATCATCTATTGAGAGGTGATAATGCGGATAAAGGTTTGTATGCGGAATCAAACTAGGAACGAACCCGAGCGAAATGAGGGTGAGTCGCTAGTATGTACATTGTACAATAATAAATAGTATGTGGGTGTACAGTGTATTCCCAAATACTATTGTTGTACGTATGATATAACACGTCTAATAAGTAATAATTTTTTTCTCACGCTGAAACGACTGGACAGATTTAAAAGAAATTTAGTACACATATAAACCATGACCTAGAAACGGAACAAATAATGTAGGCTACTTTTAGACACTTAGTGATGTACCCGAGCGGATCCAGGGTAAGTCACTATTATCGGTAAAAACTCATTTCAAAAAATATTTAGTGTACAGATATGACCTCTCTAGATCTAGTGTATCTTGTTCATTTATTCATATTCACTCATTTATTAACATATGGTAATGAATTTGTTCAATTACTTAATTCAGGTAAGCGATATGATCCTAACTAGTTTATCAGTAAGCGACAATGTCGCATGGACTGGTGGCTGGGACGGTTATATACGGCGATGGAAAATCTCAGAAGATAAACTGCAACCGGCAGGTGAAATGAATCTAGGTTCTTGTATCAATGCTCTGATTGCGCCTACAGGAAGTGGTGCTTATGTAGTATTAACAGGTGGAAGAATTGTCAAAATAAAAGCTACATAGCAAGCTATATGGTAAAAATAATTTATTTATTTCAATTAGCAAAAAATAATTAAGAATTCAACCAATAAAAAAATTATAATAAAATATAACAACACAAAGACTATCTTTTATTTACCATGTAAACAGTTTGAACTTAATTCAAGAACAACTTGAATATAACATAACAATTAATGACAAAATCGAAATAGATTTACATCTAATATATAAAAATCTTGTGTCACGGTGTTTGTGGTCGCACTCCACCGAAACAGCTTAATGACCGATTTTAATGTTTTTTTTTTGTATATATGGTAGGTATGAGAAAAATTCGTAAAAAAGAATTATTCACCCTTCTATCATCAACCTCTATTAATTATAATCGCGATTTTAGTATTTTTGTATGAACAATATTTCATAATGTGTTATGAAAACACATAAAGCCAAAGGGTTTTTTTTTGTAGATTGAACGCGGGCGTAGCCGCAGGTTCTGCTAATATATCAATAAAAAAGGACAGATTGTCTTGCATCTCATAATTGATATAGTGAATCAATAAAATTATGACAATGTGAAATGTCACTAGATAATAAAAGCCCTTAAATTGTGCAAAATTCACTGATTGGTCAGATTTAGACATCTTTTTTGATGTGCAACAATCATAACCTTAGTAAAGGAATAGAAATGTATTTTTTTAACTATTAATCTCTAGCGACTCACCCTCGCTTCGCTCGGGTTCGTCCCTGCTTGGATATAGTAACATGGATAATTTTTTTTTTTATGCGATTCAGTGACAAACGAGCAGACAGACCACCTGATGGAAAGCAGTACCTGTCGCCCATAACACCTACAGTTCATGCACTTAATAAAATGCAGAACCACAGGTGCGTTGTCACTGTGAGGACTAAGATGATATGCCTCTTGCCTGTAATTGCGCTGGCTACCTTATCCTTCATACCGGAACACAACAATACAATCATTGTTGCTTGGCGGCAGAAATAGATAAGGGGGTGGTACCCATCCAGTCGGACTCCTCAGGCTTGACAGAGTCCTACCACCGGTTTGTTTTTTTTTTAAGTATTAAAACCATCCGTGGACCTTAAGGAACAAACAAAAAAATAAATCAGCCGAATTGGTCCAGCCATTCTTGAGTTTATTCATAGGTTTAATTAGTAAATATTAAGTAGTTAATAAAAAATAGTCTCAACTTTCGTTATATGTGTTCAATAAAATATGATATTTGATAATAGTTTTCACTCGGAATTATTTGTATCACCTGCGATGACACAGATTGTCCTATCATTTAATATTGATAGTAGTTTGATAGTAGGGGTTTTGAGTTTAAAATAAAACAAGACCTAACGAGAACCTCACTTCTCAACGTACGTTATCCAAGTCGGATCTATCACCTAATCGAAAATTAAAAATTACTAATAAATAATCTTCTCAAATTTAAAAATTTGGTTTTTCTATACATATGAAAATCTCAACACGAGTTGGTGTTACTTTCTTAGCTCTAGCTCTGTTAAAATTACGTTTTTAGTTCACCTTCTGAATAAATTCTATGAAATTTCAGTGAATCGACCAATCAAATCGGACCGAGGCTTCCCGGACCACATCTGTATTGCTTCGCTCGGAGTTCTTTTTTGTTATATCGTTTTTTTAGATAAAAAAAAAATTAAAAACTTGAATAAATACAAAAAAAAAACAAAGTAAAAACTTAATATTTCGTCCGGGATTCGATCCCGGGCATAAGTGTTATCTAACTTGCGCCTTGATCTATAGAAAAGCTCTAACTGACTACAACAAAGAGATTAGGAGGGCTAAAAGAGAATCGTGGAGGAAGCTCTGTGAGGAAATCAAAAGCCTTCCACAAGTAGCAAGACTCCACAAACTTCTTTCTAAAGCCAAGCACAATCCAATGGGACTACTCAAGAAAGGAGATGGCTCCTTCACAACCACAGACAAGGAGACCTTAGAGCTGCTGGCCACGGCTCACTTCCCTGGGTGCCTCTTGGGGCACATTGGCAGCCAGCAGGAAGGACATCATAGACCTCGTAGTGAGGACTGGTGCAAGGCTGCCAAAATCATAAAACCTAACCTTGTTCAGTGGGCCGTAGACTCTTTTAAGCCATATAAGGCGAGAGGGGAAGACGGGATAACGCCAATCTTGCTTCAGCAAGGGGCGGACATCCTCCTTCCCCACCTGATCAAAATCTTCAGAGCGAGCTTCGCCTGGGGATACGTACCAGAAAAATGGACTATTGTCAGGGTCATATTTATACCTAAAACTGGTAAAAAAGACTATAGCCAGCCAAAGTCTTTTAGACCAATAAGCCTCTCTTCATTCTTACTTAAAGCAATGGAGAAGGTATTAGATAGGTATATAAGAGATGTAGCCTTGATCAATAATCCTATTCATTTCAACCAACACGCATATCGTAAGGGTAAATCAACTGAAACTGCTCTTACAAGTCTTATAGACAAAGTAGAAAAGGCGTTAGAAGACAAGGAAATAGCACTCTGTGCATTTCTAGATATCGAAGGTGCTTTTGATAACTCTTCTACTTCGCTGCTGATAAATGGGCTGACAACCAAAAATGTCGACCCAACAACGGTAAGATGGGTAAAATCAATGCTCACTAGTAGAAGAGCCAAACTAGACCTTCACGACACAACCATATACATATCCACAGCAAGAGGATGTCCGCAAGGGGGTGTCTTATCCCCATTACTGTGGACCCTCGCCGTGGATGAACTGCTTTACAAACTGGCAGAACTCCACATTGATGCGCAAGGCTATGCAGATGACTTGGTAATCATAGTGAGGGGATTTTGCCAATCTTCACTCTCCAGTATACTACAAAAGGGACTAAATACTGTCAGCGACTGGTGCGTTAGAAGTGACCTATCAGTAAACGCAGACAAAACGGTTATTGTGCCCTTTACAAATAAGCGACGGCTAGACAAACTAGTCATGCCAAAGCTTAATGGCAAACAGATCACATTTTCCACACAAGTCAAATATTTGGGACTAACACTAGACCAAAAACTGACGTGGAACCCTCACCTAGCCACAGTTGTAAGTAAGGCTAAGATGGCATTAGGAGCGAGTGGCCGCATGCTGGGCGGTAACTGGGGTTTAAGCCCCAAAACCACCCTTTGGACATATACTGCCATTGTGAGGCCAATTATCACCTACGCATCGGTAGCCTGGTCTAATAAGACTAAACAGACAACAGTAATCAAAAAATTAGACAGCCTACAAAGAACAGCCTGTCTAATGACAACAGGAGCCATGTCTACGTGCCCTGGTCAAGCACTAAATGCACTACTCGGGTTGCCACCTCTACACCTATTTATACAGAAGGAGGCACAAGCCAGTATGTACAGAGCTAAAATCCAAGGCAGAACTCAATGGCTCTCACGGAAAATGAGGACATTACAGGACTCTCTGCAAGAGATGCCGCTACTTGGTATGACATCTGATGCCATGCAAACGCGGCACTTATTTGATAAATATTACAAAATTGAATTTCCGTCAAGGGAGGACTGGACCAATAGCCAGATATCCTATAAAAACGGATCTCTAGTCTGGTACACAGACGGTTCCAAAATAGGAGCAAAGACTGGCTGCGGGATACATGGAGAGCGACCGAGGTTCAGCAAAAGCGTACATCTCGGACAATTCGCCTCCATCTTCCAAGCAGAAGTCTATGCCATCCTAGAATGTGTAGAAGCCAATCTATGTAAGCACTACACAAATCAAACTATTTATATAAATTCGGACAGCCAAGCCGCACTACTAGCACTAGACTCAAACATAGTCTCATCGAAGCTAGTAGAACAGTGCATGGACCGATTAAACTTCTTAGCAAAAAGAAATAAAGTAGTTCTAAGATGGGTTCCGGGTCATGCAGGGATAGTTGGCAACGAATGTGCCGATAAGCTTGCTAGAGAGGGAGCTCTTGGCTCGCAGCAGGGACCTGAGCCTTTCTGCGGAATACCCAAGAGCTTAGCTCAAAGAACCCTAATGTTAGCATGTCTCAAAACTGCAAAAAAGGACTGGAATGAGTCAATTGGAATGATTCACTCCAAGACACTGATTAAAGCCTATGACAAAAGGTTTAACAACCTTATGATAGCGCTAAACAGAAAAACCTTACGATTACTGGTAAGGACTTTTACTGGACACTGCTGCTTAAACAAGCACATGTTCAATATGGGACTGAGCGAAACGCGAACCTGTAGAATATGCATGGAGGCAGATGAAACGCCACTTCATCTTCTATGGGAATGCGGACCGCTCATGTACAAGCGTAGCATTCATCTAGGAAAACAGTATATAGGCCTAGATGAAATAAAAGAGTGCAAACCAAAGAAAATCCTGCAGTTTTTAAATTCTGCAGGGTTCAATGGTTCACTCTAATGAAAAATGTGGCGATCACAATAGACCAGAAATGGTCGCAGTGACACCATAGCCGCAAACAAGAAATAAAAAAAAAAAAAAAAAAAAAATGACCGCTTCACCACGATGCTTATAACCAAGTGTAAGAAATTATCGACCATATTCTGCGTAGAATAATGCAAAAGAAAACCGCATGAAAACTCGAAAACACGCGTTTTCCCAGACATGAGACTAATCTAAATCGATTTTTCGTCCCCGAAAGCCCCCGCATACCAAATTTCAGCGAAATCGTTAGAGCCGTTTCCGAGATCGCTGGCATAAATAAATAAAGATATAAATATACAAGAATTGCTCGTTTAAATATATAAGATTTCACTAGTTTAATGATAATCTAATATATATTACAATTTCCCTGCGACATACCTATGTATGATACATTAGTTATCCCTCTCAGCACCTTAGCATTTATAAAGGAATATTTATTGCTCTCCAAATAATTATTTGGCTACATATTGCTTTCTTATCAATTAAGAGCAGACATTACTAGTGTCAACGTATCCATAGTTAGGTAAACTCATTGAAATGGAAGTAATTTATAAATTTTATAGTCCTTTTCAGTTTCAACTCTATAGGAACTATGACTTACGTAGAAAGTTGTATTTTATTTAAAAAATATAATGTGGAGAGAGAGAGAGAAATTAAGAAAATTCAAGAATCAAATTGTAATTATATCAATTATACAATATACATAATATGTATTGAATTATTTCATGTCATTGATAAAAAGGATCTTACATAATTTTCATATATGTTGTTGTATTATAATTGCTGGCTCTGTTTTAATATTAGATTTTTTAGCAATTAGATTATTTAATATTTTTCCTGTAATACAACAATATGTTAATATTTTTGCAGAAAATATTGTATTTCTCCAATTTTATTGAAGCTACTTTAGAGAAATTAAATATATTTCATCAATAATATTATTTTACCAGTGATCTAATAGAAATAATAATTAAATAATGAAATAAAAAATATATATATTGATTTTATGGCAGCTTGTTTTTATTTCAATAACATAAAGACTTGCATAAATATTAGAATTGATCAGGGTGTTTTATGCCATAGGATACTAAACTTTTTAGAATTGCTATCTATTATATAACAGAGTTGAAAAAAGTAAACATTTTTACATTCTTAAATAATAATTTCTACATCACAAAGTTCATCTTCGGATGGCAGTTGTATTGTTTTAGGATTTACATAGTTAGGATCTATTGGTGGTAGTCCTGCCTTTTCACGACGATGCAATTCTAAATATGCTTCTCTTTGAGCCCAATCTCTCAAATGTGTGTCTGGGGCATAGGCCCATGCAAACCCACCAAATACAAGGCATAGTGTTACTGAAAAGAAGTAGCTTGCATGATGAGCGTTTGTATCTTCTTCCTTGCTATTATAATCGAAACCATAGCTCACCCAATTTTTATCTTCTGGCGGACAATCGCTACCTGCCGAAGCTGTCGTTGCTGTATCACTATTTTTCTTCGAAGTAGAAATATTTCGGCTAGCTTTAGTAAAATGGTTCCAAACAGATCGTTGAATAATGGGCATATGACGGAATTTCATTAACGCAGCCATAACTGCTTTATTGTAATAAGGTTCCTCCTTGTAATAAGGTTAGATGAGAATTATATAAACTTAATATTTATAATATTTTGATTCTTCCCAATTTTCACAAAAGACCATAGAATGGTTATGAAATCATACACAGATTATCAAAAACTGTTGTTCCTTGTCTCTGATCAAAAACAGACAACATTAATCCATGATCAATTTCAACACAGAAGATACACTACAATATTCGGCTAATTCAAAATCAAATTTTTCATATTATTTGGCTTTATATTCTATTTAATTTTTTTTTTCATAATATATACATAACGTTGGTTGGTTTGGTTACTGTGTTGATCATTTAATAAGCTTTCTATATCTTTTTATATACATTTATTAATATTAATTGATAAAATACTGATAAAAATCAATTTAATTTTCACATATTAAGTTATTGTTCCTAAAGATATAATTATAAAGTAAACATCGAATAATATGTTATTCTTCTGTAGCTACCCGTTAATAATAGAACATTTCTTTGAATAAATAAACTGGGAGCATAATGAAAAGTAAATAAATAAAAATGAAGAGCATAAAGCCAAAACAATTTTACAGGTTAAAGAATATATCTATTATATGAAATAACAAAATTAATAATAAATTAAAGGGATATATACAATTTGAATTAAGATTAAACATTTAAAACATTATATTATTATAGACGAACAAATTATATAAGCATAGCTATAATTTTATTCTCCACAATTTACGTTATCATCGATATATTTTTACATCATTAGACATTGCTATTTAGTATATTTCAGTTTTTTTAACCCATGTTCAAAAATAACTTTTTCCGGAATCATGCGAGGTGAACTACTAGTTATTGTTCAGCGTGACTCTGCAACCGTGTAGGCAATAGGCATCCATTAGTGTAGGGCCGCTATTATATAGTTTCTTTTTTATCTGTGCCCGGAGCGTCGTCTGTGTCTGTCAGTCGGCACTGGTCGGTACTTCAAACGTCATAAATGTCTTAAGTTTAACTTATTTGTGATCCATGCTTTTAAGTGAATTAAATAGCTTGTGTGAACAGCTTGTTTGTGCGTTTTTTTTATTCAAAAACAGATTTTTAAAAGTTAGTAATCACAGAAAAATAAAAAATGGTTGTCAGGCAGTACGATGAAGAGTTAAAATACTTAGAGAAAATAAATCCGCACTGTTGGAGAATTAAAAAAGGTTTTCAACCAAATATGAATGTTGAAGGGATATATTACGTCAATAATACACTCGAAAAGCTTATGTTGGATGAACTAAGAAACTCATGCCGGCCCGGTATGGCAGGAGGATTTCTGCCTGGCGTAAAACAAATTGCAAATGTAGCAGCATTGCCAGGAATCGTTGGTCGGTCTGTGGGTCTTCCAGATATACACTCAGGCTATGGATTTGCTATAGGTATATTTATTGTATATTATTATATATCAAAGCCATTTTATTGTCGTTCTAATATTCAGTATTATTTCTATTTTGTACTTGTGCATTTACATAATAATTGAGGCTACTTTTCAAGATAAATTATCTAAAAACTAGCGTAAATATTTATCGCTTAAATATAAATTAGATGTGAGTTATGCATATTAAAAGTGAATACTGTTGTCAGATCACTAAGATTTTAAAATAGAAAAATGTTATTTTCACTTCATGCATGCATTTACGACTTTTTATTTGATTTATATAAAATATTGAGTTATACAATTTAAATTTAGAAATATTAATTTTAAAACATTATTATATATACAAATTAAATAAATAGTTTAAATAAAACTATCTTTTCGGATTTTTTCGCGGATTTATTTTGATTTTTGTTTCCCGACGTTTCGATAGACCCCAAATCCTCGCGAAAGAAAATCGATATCGCCCTAGAATGATTCAGGAAGCCATAGAAATTAAAAAAACATCCAAATTTCAATAGGGAAGATGGCTGGGTACTACCATCGTCGTGGGATCCTGTTATTAATATTATAAAATCTAATAATAAAATTAAACATAACAGACAGTTAGATGTAGTAAGTTCTTACTGTGTAGATCAAAATAACAGTACTTCAAATTAATATTTTACATTTGTAAATGTAATTCTTAATTAATTTTAATTTTCTAAAGTAGACATAGAACAATAATGTGGCTTAAATAATTAATATTTTATCTACCTTTATGGTTATAAATATAATAATGGTAACACTAAAAATATAGATTATTAAACAATAATGCAATAATAAGTTTTCTAAAAAATTGAAATAATTATAATGTTAATAGCTAAAATTATATAAATAATACTCCTTATTTCAAGTATAAAATTAAAATTATAAAAATGTTTAAAATTAAAATTAACAAATATTGTAAGGTACTTTGATGCCAATTTTCAATATTTTGAATTCATTTTTGTTAATTGTGGATAGGCTGTCTGTAACAACTATATAATGCTTTTGAGGCATCTGACACCTTAGTCTCTCCCGTGACCATGATTGCTGTAAAGCAATCGAAACGTCGGGAAACAAAAATCAAAATAAATCCGCGAAAAAATCCGAAAAGATAGTTTTATTTAAATGTCTAATATTCGCGTAAACCTAAGAAAGTATTAAATAAATAAAAATACAAGGAAACTTGCGGTATGTGCGGCCTATTTACCACCACCAGTCAAACTAGAAAACCTCAATAATATTCTTGAAAATATAGACTTGGCCTTAAACAAAGTGGATGACATAATAGTGCTTGGTGATTTTAATATGGGTTTTATAAATTGGAGCTCTAATGTACAGGGACATGCTAGTGCATCTAGTTTTAGTACACCATTAGGATTTTCATTAATTGATTTTATGGCCTTAAATAATTTGCATCAATACAATAGTATCGGTAATCTTGATGGTAAGGTGTTAGATCTAATAATTAGTAATGTACCCAATATATCGGTTTCGCGTCCTCTTGAGTTGTTAAGTAAGTTAGATTCTTTTCATCCCAATCTTTTGATACAAATTCCCTATACAGTTAAATCCTTCCTTCGTCCTCTAAGAAAAATTCAATACAATTACCATAAAGCTAATTATACTTCAATCATAGCTGAGCTAAAGAATATAAACTGGTCTCTGCAGTTTGCTGAGTGTCTTAATGTCAACGATATGGTTAATAAATTTTATGAAATTTTAATGGATATTATACAAAAATTTGTACCTAACCGTAAAACCCAAAGCAGTAAATATCCTCCCTGGTTTACATGTAAATTAATTAAACTCCTTAAAGAAAAAAATAGGACTCGAATGCGCTACCGTAAATATGGAAACCCGAGGGATAATCTTGAATTCCATCTTCTGCGCTCTCGTTGCCATAAATTATATGACATATGCGATAGTAATAATGAAAATAACGTAGAAAACAGAATTTCGAAAGATCCAAACTATTTCTGGAAATATTTTAAAAACAAACAAAAAAAAGATACAACTTTACCAGCATCCATGTACTCTGGCGAAACTACCGCAAATTCTGGAAAAGAAATAGCTGATCTCTTTGCAAGCCACTTCTCCTCAGTATTTACCCCGAATAATGCAAAATGCACTCATCTGTCCGAATACTCTACCTCATCAGCAATTTCAAACATCACCCTGCGAGAGAAGGATATATTAAGAAAAATTAAAGCTCTAGATTCCAACAAAGGTCCTGGTCCTGATTGTATTCCTCCTTCGTTTGTTAAGCGTTGTGGGACGGCACTGTCCCTGCCACTGTTCTTAATATTCAATCGTTCACTCAGGGAAGGCATTTTCCCAGACAAATGGAAGAATTCACGAATCGTACCAGTTTTTAAGAAGGGCGACGAAATGAATGTTGAAAACTACCGGCCGATATCCATCCTATCATGTTTTTCTAAGCTATTCGAAAGCTGTATTTTTCCAATAATTTCCCATCATTTAAATCGAGTCATATGTAACGAACAACATGGTTTTCGAAGTGGGTTATCAGTTCAAACTAACCTTGTTAATTTTATCGCTGATCTGTCCCAAGGTGTTGACAAGGGAGACGAAATCGATGCAATTTACACCGATTTCAGTAGCGCTTTCGATAAAGTTGATCACACTATTCTTGCTGAAAAACTCAAACAAAATGGTATTTACGGCTCTCTTTTGATGTGGTTCAGGTCATATTTACTGAATAGACATCAAGTAGTATCTGTTAACGGATTCGAATCAACATCTTATATCGCCCAATCCGGAGTACCGCAAGGATCTCACCTAGGACCCCTTCTATTCCTTGTATTTATTAACGACATCACTAATAATATTAAAACATGTAAAATTACTTTATTTGCTGATGACCTAAAAATTTATAAAACAGTGAAAAATTCATCTGATATGCTGTCATTACAGGATGATTTAAATGAAATCAGTCTTTGGTGTAACAAAAATCGTATGTCTCTTAATGTGAAGAAATGTTTCTTTATAAAATATTCCAGAAAACTAAAACCGCTTGTTTCAAATTACACTATTGAAGGTACCCCGCTACAGAAAGTTAATGAGATTAGAGATTTGGGTGTAATCATGGACGACAAATTAAAATTCGTTCAGCACATCACTAGATCAATTAATAAAGCAGCTAAAGCTCTCGGATTTATAAAACGTAACACTAGAGGTTTCTCTGCATCAACTAAAACATTATTATATAATGCTTTTGTTCGTAGCCATCTGGAATATGCTTCTGTAGTTTGGAATCCATTCTATAGCATTCACTCGCAACGCATTGAGAGAGTACAACGTAATTTCACCAAGCATTTAGCATTTTTTTGTACTGGAATTTGTCAAAGACAGCCCTACCAAAGCCGTATCTCCTTTTTCAAAATGATATCCTTAAGTAACAGGCGTTCAGTGCTCGATCTTTGTTTTCTGCATAAAATCTTGAACGGTGCAGTTCAGAACAATGAATTACTTGAACGTATAAATATAGTAGTTCCCCGTAAGCACCAAAGATCCCATAAATGTAATACTTTCCATATCCCTTGTGTCAAAACTAACCTTGGTTCTCAATCTCCCATCGTCCGAATGTGTTCGCAATACAATATTATTTCTAAGGCCTTACCAGAATTAGATATTTTTCATGATTCTTTCAATAAATTTAAGCACAAATTATTGCAATATTATTTATCCAAAACTGTTATTTAAATATACAAATAATAATTTTATACTACTAATAATTAACTATAATCGAATTATTTTATTTTAATTTTACATTACGCTAATTCTAATTCATGTTAATTTTGTATTTTTTATTAATTACTATAATAATGCTATGTACACTTGTAATTGATATGCATGTCTGTTTCTTTTTTTTTTTTATTTATTGTATGGAATTGTTTTAACATGTATATTGTAAGTGTGCTTAATAAT
Source organism: Argynnis bischoffii washingtonia (assembly GCA_033884665.1). Lineage (NCBI taxonomy): Eukaryota > Metazoa > Arthropoda > Insecta > Lepidoptera > Nymphalidae > Argynnis > Argynnis bischoffii. Next base: position 9,036,548 of record CM066616.1, on the reverse strand, counting down.
AAATAAATAAATAAATAAATAGTTTATAGGACAGCTTATATGGAAGAACTACTAGAAAACTAGAAAATTCGAATTTCACGCAAAATCCAATAGGTGGAAAGCTCAAAAATCAGATAATATTACATTCATGCTAGATTTTCTACTTCAAATTATTTAAATTTACAACTCACGCTAGACACCCACTTGTGTATGTATAGCCTAAACCAGAAAAAAAAATAACTAAAATTACATCATTTGTTGCATCATCATATTTGTTGTGCAACAATACAATTACAATGAACTATTATACACTGTGTATAATAGTTAACTTAAATATTTTTCATAAAAATTGATATGATATTGCTTAATCAGTTGCATATTATCTCATACACATTCATGGTTATTATTAAAATTTGAGTACATTCATCAATAACTTGTTGTTATGGTACACCTATACTTTTAAACAAGCCTAATTGACCATTTTACTTCTAATTGAACAGAAAATAATTGTATCTCATAATTTATTTATTAAAATGCAAATAATGCAGTTTTTGAAAGTTCACAATGTTTTGTTGCAACTACATAGGTATTGGTTGGTGGGCAATATAATATTTACGACTAGTGGCTCACCCTCGCTTCACTCGCGTTTGCCTCTAGGAGAACAAAAACAAACCTATCCCACGGGAACCGTACATTTTTCCGGGACAAAAAGTAGCCTATGTGTTATTCCACACTATAATCTATCTCTGTGCCAAATTTCATCCAGATCCATTCAAACGTTCTGGTGTGAAAGAGTAACAAACATCCATACTCACAAACTTTCACATTAATAATATTATAGTCTAGTCAACAAGTGCTTTTTAGGCCAACTTTTTTCAGCATTCTCGGAAAAATATGAACGAGGTGTTAATCGATTTGAAATGGTATGTAGATGATTTTGGAAAAAAATCAAGTTCCGCTTGCAAAAGTTGCAAAAGTTATAAACAATAAAAGGGGGCTTACTTTTTTGCAAATATCTCAAAAACTAATTGAGATTTTAAAAACTAAAAAAAGATTCAAAAAGAGGAGGAAATTTCGTAGCAAAAAGTCTCAACTTCCGGACCTGTAGGACCAATATTTATAACTTTCTCAGAGGGATGAAAATAAGGCGTAAAACGGTTGCTCTGACTTGCGCAAGCCACGCCTACTTCAGACACTTTATCAATAAATATTATTAAATTTTATTAAATATGAAAATTAAGAATTGAAAAAAATCAGACATCTACTGGATAAATGAAGGAACAATAATCCGCTGTCAAAAAATTTTTATCGCGATTTTTCTATTAATTATGCATTAGTTAATTAACAATTTCTTCCTACTTGAACATGAATATTCTAAGTGTGATAATTATTAAATAACAAATCTAAGATTTTCTTCGTTTTTTGGAGCTATTCTTCAAAAGCTTTTAACGGGGATCTATTTTGAAGCCTTTGAAGAACACCTCCAAGAAAGGAAAAAATCTCAAATTTATAGTTAAAAAATTATCACATTTGCAATGTTCATGTTCAAGCAGAAAATGATTATTAACTTACTATTGCTTATCTAATTGAAAAATTGTGATAGATTTTTTTTCCGGCGGATTATTTTTCATTTATCGATCCAGTAAGCCCCTGAATTTTTTGATTTCTTTAAAAAAAATTTTATTTTATATTTATTATGATATTTCGTAAAATATTTATTGTTTATCGAAGAACACTCGATAAACTTCACGAAAAATATGATATTTTATGTTTATGAGCCATTATATTGTGATAGAGTATGAAAAATTGTGAAAGTCATCATTTACCATTTGAGGTTGAACTTTATCCTCGTATAACTTTTAAACGAGTCGAGTAAGCAAAAAATTCACATGAGGTCTTTTTTGTAGGTCGTTTAATTCCCTACAAGAATATTTTTTTAATTTGACTAGACAATAATTCGTTTGAGCGCATTAAAATTAAAAAAAAATCCCGTTATTTATATGGAAAATCAAAAAATCACGTTGAGCGATTTCCTAATAATTAATTAACTTAATATTAAGAGCTGAAACTTTAACAGAATTTTTTTTCGTGATCTTGGACGATATTTTCATGGTAACTAAAGAAAAAAAAGAAAAAAAATTTGGCTCACCCTAATATATATATTTTATGCATGTTTTATAGGCAATATGGCAGCATTTGATATGTCCAATCCAAAATCAATTGTATCTCCTGGAGGTGTGGGTTTTGATATAAACTGTGGAGTGCGTCTATTGAGAACCAATTTGCATGAAAAAGATTTGCAGCCCATCAAGGTATATACTAGACAATTGACAAATTAATAATAATTTAGTTGTCTAAAAAAGGTGTATTTTTAGCTATAACACTAAATTTAAATGTGTTTTTCAGGAGCAACTAGCACAAAGTCTGTTTGATCATATTCCAGTTGGAGTAGGTTCTACTGGAATAATACCTATGAATGCTAGAGATATGGAAGAAGCTTTAGAAATGGGTATGGATTGGAGCTTAAGAGAAGGTTATGGATGGGCTGAAGACAAGGAACATTGTGAAGAGTATGGCCGAATGCTTAATGCTGATCCTTCCAAAGTAAGTCTTCGAGCCAAGAAAAGAGGCTTACCGCAACTTGGCACTCTGGGTGCTGGTAATCACTATGCAGAAATTCAAGTAGTTGATGAAATTTATGATAAATTTGCTGCTGGCAAAATGGGTCTAGAAAGAATCGGCCAAGTTTGTGTGATGATCCATTCTGGAAGTAGAGGATTTGGTCATCAAGTAGCAACTGATGCATTAGTGCAAATGGAAAAAGCAATGAAGAGGGATCAGATTGATGTTAATGATCGACAGTTAGCTTGTGCTAGAATTAATTCTGTAGAAGGACAAGATTATTTAAAAGCAATGGCAGCCGCTGCTAATTTTGCATGGGTTAACAGGACCTCAATGACATTCCTTACGCGTCAAGCATTTGCTAAACAATTCAAAATGGCCCCAGATGACCTGGACATGCATGTTATTTATGATGTATCTCATAACATCGCCAAGATGGAAGAGCATGTTGTAGATGGCAAAATAAAAACTTTATTGGTTCATAGAAAGGTTTGTTGCTTATTTATTATTTAAATAATTTTAGTTGTCTCTATCAAAATATAGTAATGAACTTTCAACATAGAATTTGAATCAATGTATCAAATTATTATTTTTTTATTCAAATAACATGTTATGTTTTTTGAGATTATTAAAACTGGTATATAGCTTTACGTAATCATATGTATCATTAATTCATAGGGTTCCACAAGAGCTTTTCCTCCACACCACCCTCTCATACCAGTAGACTACCAACTGACTGGACAACCAGTCTTGATTGGAGGCTCTATGGGAACTTGCAGCTATGTCCTTACTGGTACTCATCAAGCTATGACAGAAACTTTTGGATCAACCTGTCATGGTGCCGTGAGTATTATTTTTGTAAAATGAAATAATTTTTAGCTGTTACAATATTTTAAGCAATTTGTTATTAAAATATTAAAAATTATTTATAGGGTCGTGCTCTATCCCGTGCCAAATCTAGACGCAATATAGATTACAAAGAGGTATTAAATAAATTGGAAGGTATGGGTATTTCCATAAGAGTTGCATCACCTAAGTTGGTAATGGAAGAAGCTCCTGAGTCTTACAAAAATGTAACTGACGTTGTGAACACTTGTCATGCTGCTGGTATCAGTAAAAAGACTGTTAAATTACGACCAATTGCTGTTATTAAAGGTTAAATGTTACATGTCAAGGTCAAATGTTATGGCTATAGTTAAGTAACTATCGCTTTATAAACAGCCATAATAATTAATGCATTTTGTAAGAATAAAAAACAATTTTTAACTGTAACTTTATTATATGATCTAACAATATCTTAATACTGCATTTTATTTTGACTATAACTGGAGGTATTTCATGACTAATTTGTGAACTTCTAAATTCTACGTAACTTTGAATTTGTCTGCTAGTATTACAAGTAGTGCCGTTCCAAGGAAGAACAGTCCTGGCGGTAAGACTGCTGTTGTGTAATCTACTTCATCTGTAACAAGATTTTTTATTTATATGTTAGTCTAAGTTTATAATTTATATTATGGATTGGTAATAGTAAAATAAATATTTATTACCAGTTTGTAACTGAGTTTTCTCATTGTCTTCCAAAACCCAACCTAAACATCTTTCCAGCGCTGCTTCCCAACGGACACGACGCATTTCTCTTTCTGTAAATTGATTTTGAGGTTCAAATAAAAGAATATAATTATACTAGCGACGTACACTTGCTTCGCACGGATGCGACACTAGGTGCCTTACAGTAGCTTTAAGTAGCCTATGTGCAGTAAGATCATAGTCTATCTGGGTCTTCGATCAACAATACTACTTGATAACGTGTCACATACAAAAAACTAAATTCTGTCCGCGCGAATATGTACTTATACGGCGGCTACATTTGTATACTAACGAACCAAGACAAAGTCTTATAAGTTTTATTTTCAACCTAATCAACACCATAGCAACTTGTAATAAAGTCACAAATCTTCAAATTTATCATCATACACTTACGATCATTTCGTAAGTTTTATAATATTGTAAAAATCTACCTTAAAAAAAAACACTTTTTCCCGTTGTTGCTTTGTGAGCTAAATCGTTATGTTTTGTTTCGGTTTGCGTCTTTGAATTTCGCCAAACGTTTTTAGCGGATTTAAAATTGTTCAAAATTTCATTTTTATATTATTTCGTAGGCTAAATCTTAAAATATTGACTTAATTTACTTGCCGAAGATAAGGCACTCCGTCCGAAAAAATTCTTTTTCGCGCATTATTTTTGCGACTTTTAAATACATTGCGGCAATTTGAACGTGTTTACTACGCTTGCAGTGTTTAAATACAACTAATCGAAAATATATACGCTCACTTTTCAAGTGAGCTGATATTTACCAAGAAGGATTTCTGACGCCGACCCGATATCTAGTAGTATTGTTGATCAAAGATCTGGGTACTAAATTTCATCTAAATCGGTCCAGCCGTTTTAGAGTGATGCAGTAAAAAACGTATATAAGGGCTTTCGCATTTATAATAATCTGATGAATTTGATTAGTCTTATTTTCTTGAAGATTAAGATGTAATGTAAAATCATGGTAATGTATTGAAAAAAAAGTACGGGAAATTTTCCCGTGGATCTGAAAGCTTGGACTAAATTGAATCGATCTACGGGGAAATTTCCCGTAGACCCGTAGAACGTGCGTAGTCGCCTTTATGAATACCTTCATTAGAGATCGCTGGTAGGAAGGTGTCGGCGGGCGGGCTGGGCGTGCTGGCGGGCCACACGCGCAGCGCGCGCCCCGCCACGATGGCGGCCCCGAGCGCCGTGCTCTCCATCATCAGCGGTCTTATCTGCCAACAATATTAAATGTTTTATTTTATTTATTACGATACAATTATTCATTTTAATTTAATATTTCATTTTATTCAATAAGACTTTTAGTTGGATTCTTGAGGTATAAAATTTTATAATTGTATATTTGGAAAATACATATAGAAATGCTATAAATATTGGCAATATGTGCTTTTAGGTTTTTTATATAATAGTAAAAAAATATTGTCATAACATAGTACTAAATAAACATTTATAACAACAATTAAATTTTCAACTTTCAGTCTTTGTCGATACTTCATAAATGTTACTTAGATTTTTAAAAGTTAATAAAGGCCTAAACGGAGATTTTTATCTTAGTATCTTCGAAGTGAAAAAAATGAAAGATTATAGAAAAGCACAGCAATTTAAACTTCACCATATGTACTAATAATTACATTACAGTTTACATTGCTCTACATTTTTAAAGTTATCCTTTCGATTTCGTTGTCTCGTTGATCTAGTGGCAAACATGTATGGCTGCATAACTGGAGGTCCTGAGTTCGGATCTCGGGTTGGATCAAGTATAGTAATAGGGGTTTTTTGTCAAATTCAGTAACAGACCAGAAACAGAGAAACGTCGCTAAAACGCTGAGATTGCTGCCGTGATCGAAATTAAAATATTTATACGAGGCGAGAAAATCTCTGTATAAGTCGTAACTTCAAACAAGTACCACGGGCACGCCCAGCAGGTCAGCCTGCATCTGCATCAGGTGCGAGTTCTGCGCCATGCCGCCGTCGGCAAGTAGGCGGTGTAGCGGCGCGCAGTCGGCCGCCATGGCGCCGCCCACCGCGCGCACCTGCTGCGCCACCGCCGCCAGCGCCGCCCGCACCAAGTGTGCGCGCCCCGTACTACTGCTTATACCGCATATTACACTAGAACACCAACACGATCAATAAATAACACTTTAATTTTACCGCTAAGAAATTGATTAATTTTCAATTAACTGTAAAATTAGACGTTCAGTTGCTTTGAAATCAATTTATTGATTTAGTCTATGATGGCTACCGCGCTCGAATTCGCTGTGAGAGGCGCTAGTGTAGAGTGAGGTCTCTAGAAATTATCAAATGACACTGAATGTTTACTCTTTGCGAGCTTTTCATTGCGGGTATTCACTATTCATTAATTAATCATGATAATTGTAAAGATTGTGCCATTCCTGATTAATTATGGCAGACACGGTACGGCTCAATAAATGTTATTATTGCTTTAAAAGAAGAGCTAAGAAAAAGTCAATATTTTATTTACTTGGTTATTATTATTTAAAATAAAATCCTAAGAAAAAAAGTGCCGTGCTAACAATATCATTATTTTTACATTAAATTTATGGCTCTAACAAATACTTTTTTAACGACAGTGATAGGACCTAACTCACCAGTGGCGCCAACTGGTGCCACAAGAAACGATAGCCCTTATTGGATTGGATTATAAGTAACGTCACAGTTTGCGCCGCGAGCTGTTGCTCGTATCATATATACTGCAAGAACTAAATGCAATTGCTGCAATTGATACCGTGTATATCTTACATCTTATCAGCTCAACCAATTTTGACCAAGTTTTGCTTTTGACCCACGACCACAAAAAAAATTCAATTCTCATACAATATAAATATGAGATATTAATTAAAAAAGTATTACCCTCTTGCATCTTTTCTCCAATGTGGCGAATACAGTCCATTAAATGCTGGCACAAAGCAAATACTTCCTTCTTCATCGTCAGTCACTTGAGACGATAAGAACTCTGTGTCGGCCACATCGCTTATAATTTCAAGGTTGTCCTGTAGCCATTGCAATGTATCCCCTATACAATATAAATATTCTAACCTTTACATTTTGAAAGCTTACATAAAATAAATATACTTTGGTTTAGGAGTTAGTAATAAGAATTTGGCATACTATATAATACTAATATTATAAAGAGGTAAAGTTTGTGAGTTTGTGAGATTGTAGGGATCTCTGGATCTACTGAACCGATTTAGATGAAAAAAAAAAATAGTTGGTAAAAAGATAGTTTGAGACCCTGGGAAGGATATAAGATACTTTTTATCTTTTATATTGTATAATATATAATTTCTGTTTAAGAAACAAAAAAAAAGTTTATGAAAACAAAAAAATATATATTGAAATAGTACATTCTGATATGTGAGACTTAAATCCATCGTCTATTATTGCACGGCGTGAGGGAGGGCGCTAAACCCCGCGGTTTAAAATTTAAATACAAGTTTATAAAACAAATAAAATATTTACAATATTATTTAGAATTACGGTTTAAAAAAACATTAACATAAAAGATTACAACAACAATACCTGCTATTGCTACTGATCCTTCTAATGCATATATTGGGGGAGCATTGGGCCCAAGTTTATATGCCACTGTAGTAAGTAATCCATTTTGTGAATGCACTATTGATTCTCCTAAAAAACAACAAAAACATAAAACTTAACTATTTTTTTTATCACTTGTACTTTATTCATGTTCTTTTTTATGCATTAATATTTTTGTCATGTGCAGTAATTACAATTACATTACTAATAATTTTTTTTCTATGAGTATTTAATATATAAATACCTGTATTGTAAAGTAAAAAGCAACCAGTTCCATATGTACACTTAACTTGGCCAAAGTTCATACAATTTTGTCCAACAAGAGCAGCTTGTTGATCACCTAGACACTAAAATAAATTATTGTTTTTTTATATAGTAAAAATTGACCAAGTGTGATTCAAACTAGTGTACCAATCGTAGAATACAGCCATCCAATTTTTTTTTTAAATATATAACCATGCCAATAAAATTCACCTAATATTAAAAAGTGGTTGAACTCTTCATTATGAGGCTGACTACACTTGACAAGTCTTTTTATTTTACTAAAAAGTACACCATATTGATTTTTAAGGCTATTATATAAGCAACATATATAATATACATAAATTTAATTTATAACTTAATTTATTCTATTGTTATATTGTATATGTTATTTTATTATAATTATCTATTTAATCATTAAATTACTTATAACATTACATAAAAATATCCATGTAATCAGGCCAAATTGTTAAACGAATTGTAAATTTTATTTTTGAAGTTATAGTTATACTTTTGGTATGTTTGAAAAAAATATGAAAAATTATTACGATGCGCGCGCACACCGACAGCCAAAAAGCGACATGATGAAGTTAGCTGCATTACTTTTACAAACAGAGTTGTGACATACGGGATGAAATCTTTAGCAATTTTTGTTCTGTTATGCCAAAAAAGTATAACTTTTTATGTGCATGCATAAGTACACACACATGTTTTTTTTATTAAGGAAATAAAAGGTTTATTATTATTATTTATTATTATATATTATATAATAATAATAATTAGTTTACATTCAAGCAAAATGTGTTTAGAAGCAATGCCATTTATAAAAAAAATTTTTTATCTTGCTACAGCATAAATTCTATAAAAAAAAAATCATGAGGAAAGCTATCATACCCCTGCAATTGGTGTGCCGAGGAGAGACCCAGTGGATATATATCCATAGATTTCTGCAGAACTTTTAATCTTTGGTAAAATTTCAATTGGTATATCAAAAAATCGTAAAAGCCCCTTATCCCATTGTAATGTCTTTAAAGACATAAGCTGGGTGCGTGAAGCATTTGTAACATCAGTAGCATGTATGCCACCACGACAACCACCTGTAAGATTCTAAAACAAAAAATAATGCTAGTTTCAAGTTAGTTAATTATTGTTATATCAAATACTCTAAATTTAGTTATTAGGCATTGCCTAGACATTGAGTATTCTATTCTAAAATAGGGCCAAGTCAATAGTCATAAATTTATATCTGGAATATAAAGAGAAAAATATTTACCCATATTAACCATGTATCTACAGTTCCCGCCATACATTCACCCTCAGCCACAGACTGCTGTATGGATGGTACATTTTGCAGCAACCATCTTAATTTTACTGAAGAGAAGTATGTAGACAATGGAAGTCCACTTGTTTGTGTGACTGCATTTATGCATTGTGAACTTTTAGTTTTAATCAGGTCATCAAGGATTTTAGAGGTTCTTACATCTAACCATACTGGAATGATTAATAAATGTATAAACATTACTCATAAATAAAAACTGATATTACAAATATATAGAAAAATATAGAAAAGAAGCACTAGTACATAAATATTAATGTCTGCACAATTGGTAGATATAATATGAGCCACTATAGATATTCCAGTAAATAAGTCAAACCTTAAATCAAACTTACATAATTGTTCAAGTAATATAAAAGAATTACTATTAAGTTTTTAACTTCAGCATAATTACCAATGGCACTATAAAGGGGTTCTCCTGTAGTACAATTCCACACAATAGTTGTTTCTCTTTGGTTTGTAATTCCAATACCCACAAGATCTTCAGGATTAATGTCAAGTTTCCTTAAATTGTCTATTGTCACCTATTTAAAAAATATAACTTTGTAAACTCAAGAAAAACGATTTAAGGATAATTATACACAAAAATTCAAAAATGAATTCATTTCTATTTGTGATTATCATAACAATTTTTTTGCTTGTGTTATAGTAACAAGCAAAATTATGACTGCTTACGAACTATTTACCAGTCAAAAAGCAATATACACCTCAATACATTCCAGAACGGCGCTTAAAATTTCCAAAGCATCTTGTTCAACCCATCCTTCCTGAGGACTAAATCGTCTTAAGGCAACTTGATGATAAGTTAAAACTTCTGATGTGTTTGCAGCAAATACCTATAAATTTGCGTATTCAAGTCATAAAACTGGTAAATTATATGTAATTCATAATATATAGAAAAAGAACCTACCAGAAATTTAACATTTGATGTACCTTCATCTATAGCGCCAATAAGGGGACCAAATTTACCAAACTCACGCATATTACATTACAAAATTGACTACATATCGATTAATTTTAAGAATATATAGTAACATAGTCAAATATTACAGCCTGAAGGCTAAAATGGATATTGGATCTTAATAAATTATCACAAGTCAACTGTCAAAATCATTAATCAACTATTAAAATCACCTGTTCCAATGTTAGTAGTATTAAAAAAAACTTTAAAAAAATAAAATAAAAACCGACTTTCAGGCACTGAAAAGTAAAAAATATTTAGAATAGATACTTAATCAGATATTTTCAAAGTCGGTGTGCTTTGATTTGTATTGGCTGGCTGGCTATAAGTTTTATTTTTCCATTTTTAGTGTAGACGTATCATCAATACAAATTAATCAAGCCCAAACACCAGGTAATTGCTGTAAATCGTTGAGGAGTTCCCTCGACTATCTTTCGGATTGTTGTAATTAAAAGATTGCCTGTGAATGAATTAGGCTTTATTCATCTTAAAAACACTACTTACATTTGTTAGAGACTTTTACAAAATACATATCATGACAGTTGTTTTTAATGTATCTATTGTATAAATAAACGGCCAGTATTATTACTACATTCTTCCCCCCTTTTAAGAAATATAGTCCTTTAAGTACTGTGGTCGGTATTTAGTACGATTTGACCTTCGAGGTACCGTTCCAGTAGATGGTATCGGTTCTACTTCTTCAGATGAAGGTATAGTGGATTCTGCGTCTGTATAGTATGTATCTGAATCCTCTTCAGAGCTTTCAGTTTCACCTCGAGGTGCCAAATGACGATTTGACACGGTTTGTTCACGCCCGCTTCCAAACCGAATAAAGCTGTATTCCTGATTTGGCTCTATTATCTCTACCTCTTCTAGGCAAGGGTCATATTTCGATGTCATTGAGTGTTTTTTATAAAAGACTTTTTTGCCTGACTCTAACCATGTTGGCATAGATTGGCCCCAAGATGATCTTCTTGGATAAGAGAACATACGTTCATGAGGCGTTTCATTCGTTGCCGTGCACAATAACGATCTGATACTATGTAATGCTTGTGTTAGTACTGTCTCCCACATTGTTATAGGTAGGCCCTTTGTTTTCAAAGCAAGTCGGACAGTTTGCCATAGAGTGGCATTAAGGCGTTCAACTTGTCCATTCCCTCGTGGATTATAAGGCGTTGAGCGACTGGCGGCAATTCCTTTATTCGTCAAAAAATCTCTTATTTCTGTTGACATGAACGCCGTACCTTGATCTGTATGAACATATGCAGGCATACCGAATACAGAAAATAAGTCAGTGAGACAACGAATAACCGTTGCTGAGGAAGTGTCTGGGCAAGCGTATGCAAATGGGAACCTCGAATATTCATCAACTATCGTCAAAATATATTTATTATTAGTGATCGAAGGAAGAGGACCTTTAAAATCCAAGGCTAATCTTTCAAAGGGCGATGTCGCCTTAATAAGGGATCCTTTGTATTTACAAAATTTCGGCTTTATCTCTGCACATACTGGACAAGATGTGACAACTTTCTTTATCTCTTCAATAGAAAAAGGTAGATTTTTGTGTTTTACCCAATGATTTAAGCGCGTCACTCCTGGATGGCATAGAGATTGATGTAGTTCTTTTAGATTATTAATTGTTACAGAGGCGCATATTTGGCGTGACAATGCATCAGCTACAAGATTTTCTCTTCCAGGTCTATATTTTATATCAAAATTATAGTTAGATAATTCTAATCTCCATCTTTGAATCTTTTCGTTCTTAATTTTACTAGCATGACCTTTTAACATAAAAGCTACTGATTTTTGGTCAGTTATTAAATAGAATTGTCTACCCAGTAAATAATGCCTCCATTTTTTAAGACTTTCTATAATAGCATAGGCTTCTTTTTCTATTGCTGGATATTTCTTCTCACATTGATTCAGAGACCGAGAAAAGAAAGCAATTGGCCTGCCATTTTGTGTAAGAGAAGCTGCAATAGAGAATTCGGATGCATCAGTTTCTACGGTAAAAGGTTCTTTAGGATCAATAGCAGCTAATGAGGACTGTGATATAATATTTTTTAGTTCTTCAAATGCAGCTTTTTGTGTCGTGTCCATTGGAAATTTTTCTATTAATACAAGAGGGTGTAATTTTTTTGAAAAATTTTGTATCCATTTGGAATAATGAGAAAATAAGCCGATAGCACGTTTTAGAGAAGAAGAATCTTCTGGAACTGGCATATTTAATAGTGCCTGTAAACGATCCGGATCAGGTTTAACAATACGATTACATATATTATAGCCCAGAATATTAATTTCCTTTAAGGAATATTCACTCTTATCTTTGTTAATAGTTAAGTTATAATCTTGAGCTACTTTCATGAATTTTTGCAATTTATCATCATGATCATTTTGATCAATCCCGCATATTGTTATGTCATCCAAATATGGGTAAACACCTTCAAGTTTTGATTTTCGAATTATAGTATCGATCGCTCTTTGAAAACAAGATACACCATTTGTCACTCCAAAAGGAATTCTACGGAACTGATATAAATTTCCACATGCTTCAAAAGCCGTCAAGGGTTTATTTTTATTTAGGATAGGAATCTGATGATAAACTGACTTTAAATCTATTTTAGAAAAAACGTTGTATTGAGACACTTTAGATACTACTGTTTCAATATTTGGTAGAGGGTATGCATCTAGATACGTGTACCTGTTGATAGTCTGCGAGTAATCTATACACATACGTTTTTTATGATGAGTACCTGATGTCACAAGTACCTGAGCACGCCACGGTGAAGTACTTTCTTCGATGATCCCGTCTAATAACAACTTCTTCACTTCTGATTGTATAAAATCTGCGTCTTCTGATGAGAATTTTCTAGATTTAATAGCTATGGGCTTTATTTCATTAGAAAGATGAGGAAATAAATTTATTGGTTCTATAGCTACCTCTTTCAGAGCGCATAATCTCAAAGGAGGTTTGGAACCATCAAATTTTATTTCTAAAGAGCTGTAAAGTTTTAAAATATCTTGACCTAATATAACATCCATGCATAATTTATCTACGACTCTTAGTAACATATTATGAAATTTTTGATCATTTATTTGAAGAGTAACCAAACATGCGGATTTTATTTCAGATTTTAAGGACGTTGTTGCCATTAAAACATTTTGCTGCCAGGGCTGAGTTGATATATTAATTTGACGAACGATATCTTCATTAATGAAGCTAACAGTACTTCCAGTATCAACTAACGCCATTAGTGGCATATTATTAACTAAAATATTTATGCAACATTTTTGTAAACCAGTAGCAGCCAATACCGTACAAGAAGACTGTTCATCTGTAGCTGCCACAGTAAGACTTTTACAGACCTTAGCAAAATGTCCTTGTTTCCCACACTTGAGACAAATAACGTTTGCTGCTGGACATAAACGTCTCGGATGTAGAGAATTACCACAATAATAGCATTCTTTTGATTTTTGCTTTGACTTTATTGCGTCATATCTGGAAGGTTTAGATGTAGCTGCTGATAATGATGAAGTATTTGGATTTGAATAACTGTCCGTTTGAATTTGTGCCGATTCTAAAGCCCTAGCTTTATCTACGGCATCTTCAAGGCTTAGATCTAGATTTTCAAGTATTCTTTGTCGTATAGATGATGAAATAAGGCCCGATATAAATGCCTCCCTGATAGATTCATTTTCATTCTGAATAGCGGACACCGCTTTAAAATCACAATCTTTAGCCAGTAAATGTAGAGCTTGTATGAATTGATCTATAGATTCTCCTGTCTGTTGGATGCGTGTATTGAGCTTATGGCAAGCAAAAATTATATTTTTGGGTTTTACGAAAATATTTTCTAATGTTAACATAGCAGAATTAAATGTAGTACAACAGGAGATGTAGTTGTAGACGTTTGATGATACATTGTTAACTAACATTTTTAGTTTTATTTCATCTGACAATTGTTCTTCCGTCGATATTTTTGTCTCTTCTAAAAAATTTTCGAAGGTTTTTCTCCAATGTATCCATTTCGACGAAGCATTTGTCTCTGTGGACGGTTCGACTTCGAATCTATCAGGCTTGAGATATCGATACATATTATAATAGATTTCTTTGGCGTTCTATTTAAGATGAATAAATTGTTGTAATTAAAAGATTGCCTGTGAATGAATTAGGCTTTATTCATCTTAAAAACACTACTTACATTTGTTAGAGACTTTTACAAAATACATATCATGACAGTTGTTTTTAATGTATCTATTGTATAAATAAACGGCCAGTATTATTACTACACGGATCCATCATCAGATTAACTCCAGACCTTCATTAAATAGTAGTGCTTTAAAATACCTAATGAAAATGTTATCAAACGCACTAGTCGCCGCTACAATTTTCGAAAGTTCCCCTCGATTTCTCTCGATTCCATCATCAGATCCTGGTTTCCTTATCATGGGACCACTCTAAGGATATCTCCTTTCCAACAAAAAAAGAATTATCAAAATCGGTTCATAAAAGACGAAAAAATCCGCGAACAAACATAAAAGAACACTATTTTTTATGAGAAATCCTTTACAGTTCAGGCAGCAGAACTCTGGAACTCCCTTCCCGATAAGATTATAAATGACAATCCATCACTAAAATTGTTCAAATCTCGCTTAAAAGAATTTTATCTAAGTCACTCCACATAATTTCCTTATTATATAATATATTTCTTGAAGTACATATGTATGTAATACTTATGTATGTATCTATTTGAGTATTTATGTATGTATATTTATATATGTGTATGTTTTTATAATATAGATATAATTGATGTTTGTAGTTTGTACCTACACCGCACCTTATTATTATTATTTTTCCTTTCTCATGCTCGAGGGTTTCTGGTAGAGATCTCTTAAAGAGATAAGTCATCCTTTGTACACATGGTTACTGTTTTCTATTTTATATGTATTTTTTTTGGTATATGAAATAAATAAAAAAAAATAATAAATAAATAAAAATATATTTATATATACGGTCGAATTGAGAACCTCCTCCTTTTTTTGGAAGTCGGTTAAAAAGTATTTTTAACCGACTTCAAAAAAGATAAGGTAATATCGATCTAAAAAGTTAATTTTGGACCGCTTATGAGACTGACAAGTGGCAAAAAAGTTTACAGAATTACTTTGTGATTTATGTAAAGTTGTTTATCCATAAATCACATGTAAAATATCGATGTGTAAATCAATTATTATTTTTGTAAAAAATTAAATAATTACAAAAATATTCAACGAATTTAAATCTATAATTAAAATGAAGAAAGAAGAATCAGAATGTACATCATCACTATTTGAATCTTCTATTTATCGCTAAACTATATTACATTATTAATATTTAATACCTATACATAAATGCGTAGTACATCTCTGTTTTTATTTGTCATCCATGATCTCTGTATAGTTTGTCTTTGTGCTACTTCAAAATCAAAAATGTCAATGTCAGTTAAAAATGTTATAAAAATACAAATTACAAGTTAATAAGAAGGTTTAAGAATAGAATAAAACCTTTAAAGTTTAACTACAATGCCAAATACAATTAAATTAACATTGTACGAGAATGATAAAATTTTTGATACAATCGAAAATGAGACTTCTACAGATACACCTGACCTAATAAAATCTATAGAAGAATTTCGGTTGAAAGTTAACGAAACCTTAACTAAAATAATCGAGGATGATGGAGAATTTGGTAAGAAAAAATACTTCGTAATGATATCTATGATTTTGGTCATGACTAAGTAAATGTAGTCATGTTATTTATATTGTTAACTTTAATATTCCTTTGAAACCACGTTAAATAGTGATTGAATCCATGATATTTTTACCTTATTTTTTCACCTTATCTTTTCTTCATAATTCATGGCATATGAAATATAAATAGTGCTAGGTTAAACTTAATTATCTATTTAACTTCATAGCTAATGTTATAGCATAATTTCTTATTTCATAGATGTGACCTTTTTTAAATGTTACTATCTTTTCGGATTGTATCGCGACTTTATTTTGTCTTTCCCATGACAATGTTTACAGTAATGCATTCTAAACATCAGAAACAAAAATACAACGTAAAGTTGAGACAATATCTAAAAAGATATTTTCATTTAAAATGATAAATATTTATTCATTAACTGTATGTCTATGAAGAACTTTTTGGTTTCTTGGTATTTGTTTATTGTATTATGTTTATTGACATATCATTTCAAACTGCTTCGGTGGTGGTGTAGTGGCTACCAAGTATTTATGCACATCGAGACATCCTGGGTTTGAGTCCTGGGTCGGGCCAAGTTTTGTTATTGAGTCTTTTTGTTTAGTAAGTCTCAATGACAGCCTGGAGTTGGAAAGTTTGCGGTGTGTCACTCCCGTGCCTCGGAGAGCACATAAAGCCGTCTGTCCTGCGCATTAACTCCCACCGGTCATGTCGAGTAGTCGTTCCACCTGAGTATGAGTGACAGGATAGAGAGTGTACTTGTCTGTGTGTACACTTGAGACTGGCTACCGTGGCCGAAGTCAGTCGGGAGGTCATTATAATTTGATTGTTTTTCCCATTTATAATTTTATTATTTTCCTTGCAACATAGGGCTCATAGGCAAGATCTCATTTGGCTTTATAGTTAATTGGTTAAAATAGTCGATGAATACACTAGAAATAAAATGTGTTATCTTGTTTTTCTTACTTTTTAGCTTTTCCTAAAAAATAATAAAAATTATAAAAATTAAATTGAAAAAAAAAGTCAGGTACTGTTTGTAATTATGGAATTATTTACTTAATATCTTTTCAGGGATAGCACTATCTCTGTAATCTTTAAAAATGAAATATTTTTACAGATGACTACATTGAAGATGATAATATTAGTAGTGAAGAAGATCAATCAACAGGTTGTGTAACTCCAAAAAAAAAGAAAAAAGTGAATAAATTCTCATAAAACAAGTTTTGTTATTATTCTTTAAGATGTAAAACATGTCTAGCATGCAGCAAACCTATGTAAAATGAAACAATTTATAGCTATTCTTATTTTTTTATTTGATTTGCAATATTTACAAAGTTGTCTTTATCTTATTTACATTTTTATTGATTTTAGTTGCTTCATCTATGACTGACAATTACTTAAAATGTGTACTCAAGTTAAAGATACTTTTCTGCTTTAATTTTTGGTTCTAAATTAACTTTATTACAACATAATTGTTAGCACATATAATAAATTACTAATTATTACCTAAGATTTTATTACTCAAGACTTGTTTGGAATGTTTGTGATCACAGTAACTAGGAAGTATTGAATAAATAAATATAAACTTTAAATTACAAATCATTGAAATCAAAAACGTTAGTTATAATCTAGTATTATAATATATACCTACATATAAAATTCTGAGTAGAATCTGTACATTAAATATTTTTTTGGAAAATCTTATTGAAATAGTCATTATCATCGATACAGAGGCCGAATATATAGATTTTAGAATTTTTGTCTGTCTGTCTGCGACCGCATCGTGAGAAAACCACAGGACAGATTTTGATGAAACTTGATATGGTGATAGCTCCGGGTCAACATAATAGGATACGTTTTACTGCGAGAAAATATATCATCTCTGGGAAATCTATACTAATCATTAAAAGGTAACTAGGTTGTACCCGAGCAAAGCGAGGATGAGTCGCTAGTTTATAATAAGACATTAGAAGTCTTGTTTTATGTCCTGATGATGAATGATTATATCCTCTGATATCAGAGCAATCAATCAGCCTAAGGGCCTATGCGCACAACGTTTTATAAACGTGCCGATGAGCGCGTATCATAGTGGCGAATATTCTGCGCCAATAAACTTAAAGACTTAGGATGTCTATCCACTACATCGTCTCATACCATGACCGTGCTATGAACGTATCAGGCACGGAAACGAGCACGGCACGGACTACTATGCCCACTAGACCGTATCAACAGCGTATCATGCCCGTACATAACGGTTATAGTGACCGTAGCATCCGCGTATTAACCGCGTATTATCCGCGTATTAACCGCGTATCATCCGCGTGTCATATCCGTATGGTTCTCGTTTTTTCAGTCGTATTATTTACTTGTCTTTTCGCGCGAGGCAGCCCACTTCAGTAAAAGCGAGTGAATATTTTTGTTAAGAAAATTATTTCCTATATCTTACAATTTCTATTAGAAAATTGTCCAGTAGAAAATTAGCAATGATAGCCATTGTTTTTGACGAAGATAGATAAATTTACTGAATTATTGAAAAAGATTAAAAATATTATCACTAGAAGAAAAATCACAGAATCACATAGCAACAAAGTGGCAAGATAAGCGGCAACATGTAACGGGCTTAGAACGGTCATCATACGCGGTTATAACGGTCATAATACGGTTATAACCCGTATGCTCCCCGTTTTACCGCCTGCGCACACCGGTCCGGTAACGTTGCGTGCCAGGCACGGAGCGTACCGGCACCGGCAAAATATTCTCGCAGACAATTGTTGCCGCTTCGTGCACGGTACCGGTCCGTGACGGAACGGTCTAGTGAGCAGAGTCTCATACATTTCAATACAAAGATTATTTTTTTGCCTGACACGCTCCTAGCACGGTCATGGTATGAGACGGTGTAGTGGGCAGAGTCCTTTATGCAAACGCGCGGTGAAAAATTATTGTCTGTATAAACCTTAAGAGTCGTTTCCATTGCTTATTTGCAATGTTATGAAAATCACAAATATCCTTACAAAGTTTAGAAAAATCGTTATCATTCTACAAAGAGGTTGGCCATCTATGCTTACTTATCTTGGATTTGCGTTTGTTTTTTTCTATCTTGACTTCATTTTATGGTTTTTCCATTAAACTTTAAACAATATTTTTGTAATTTAAATAGTTTTATTTTTGAATGTATTTTTGAATGTATCTATAAAGTATAAGTAAGTAGGTATATTAAAAAGAACAAAATAATTGACTAAGTTTCAAGATATCACATTGAACTTATTGATTTTATTACATAAATATATGTCACAACAATTACAGCAACACAAGGATATCAGCTCTGCTGGTATATGTTGCTTCCTTAAATAATGGAATGTCTAAGTAATAAAATTACACATTCACGAGAACGCAAAACAAACAAATTTTATAATTATGCAGTTTTTGTTTCTGCTGTCTTTTAAATCTAATACTTTTTGAATATTATTCTTAATAATATTCCTTGTTTAAATGTATACTTCAATATGAATATCAAGAAGATACTTAAATATTTTAATGTAATCAACAGATCTGTTATAATTCAACTGAAGTACATGTTTATCGTTCATTTTGAGTGCAGTAAACTGTGTCACTATTTATTACAAAAGCATATCTAGAAGTTTATATTAAACAAGGCCATCTTAATATGATTTTAAAAACTAAGACAAAAGACTTAGTTTGTGTTACATTTCCATCTAAATGAATTAACATTACAATAATTTTGACACCTTGTACTTTACAATACTATAAATATAACACAAAATGTTTAAGTTTTAAAATTGAAATACTAGTTAATAGTTGCTTTATTCTCAGGCGTTTCAGAATCTGAGCAGCATATGTCGCAACCAGCGACCCCACAGTCACACATGGACGTCGGTCGTATAGAATTACGTAATTTCTGAAATGATAAACACACAACGAATTAAATACATAATTTTTCATTATCTAATAAAAGTTAATGATTTTTTTAGTTATGAACATACTTCTCTAATACTATTTCCTGGTGAACCGATGACAACTACTACCGCGTATACGGGTATGCAAAGTAGCGAGAGTGAGGCAATGATCCACCCGAGTGCTTGTGCCCATTTTGGATATTGGTATTGTCTGTAGCTTGGAGGCGTGTAGTCTACTAAGCTTGCCACCCATACGGCTAGGAGTAAAGCCGGAGCAGCTATTAGCCAGCAAAAACGGAAATATAACGATGGATATTGACCTGAATAAGGAAAAAATATTTTTATTTAATTTTGTAATTAGGATGATTTTTTATACATTTTTATTTATATATAGATAAGATTATAAAATAAAAACCAACAATCAAGTCGCTGTTCATAAAATGCAAATAAAAACGGAAATGTTGAACAATAGTGTTTTATTCTCATTCAGAATTAATGAATGTAAATCGTGCAAAAGTTATCAGATTGTATTCAATATTGTTTCATATTTATATGCCACCACTTAAACTAAAGGGCATTTTGATTGGTTTGAATTGCGTAAGGATATGCGTAGTTGCTGAATAAAAATATATTTACCAGTCATTTGTTTGATGTTTCGGGACAATCGGTCTACTCCATAGAACCATGCTATCGCAACCATTTCAAAGAATGCGAGATATGTAATGCTCAGTGATGCTGCGTAGAAATCCATTAATTGGAATATGTATATTCCACTATGTATTATATGTGGTAACCCAAAGACTAGAGAAACGGCACAGACGAGCAGCACCAAGAGCTCATGATACACTAGGCGCTTACGTATCATATCGGGAAATCCGTCTTGTATCGACGTCACTACTACTTCCACAATTGCAAACTGTAAATCAATAATTTGTATAAAACATTACTAAATTATTTTAAGGTTTAAAGCAATTATTTAAATATGATATTTCATTGAAGTAACCTACCTGACTATTTAAACCGAGACATAGGAACATAAAAAAGAATAACACAGCCCAAAGTTGTGACGCTGGCATTTTTGCAATTGCTTGAGGATATACTACAAACAGTAATCCTGGACCTTAAATTAAACAAAACGAAATTATAATAATCGTCGGTATGATATTACGTACTAGGTACTACTCATGACTGGTAGTAATGTTAAAGGAAGAATTTTACTACAAAAAGAATTTAATTACATAACATCGACTACCGAGTAGATTTAAAAAATATATACAGCAAAAATGTTTAATAAGTATATAAGTCTTACTTACTATCAGCAATGACAACATTTACTGGCGTATTCTGTTCGAAAGCAATGTTTCCGATTGTAGCAAATGTAAATATCCCCACGATGAGACTAGTAACTGCATTCACTAAAGATACAGCCAATGTATCGTGTAAGAAATTGTTGTCGAATCGATTGTAGGAAGCGAACATTATCATTGAACCAAACGCGATGCCTATCGAGTTGAAGATTTGTGACGCAGCATTAACCCATGGTCTTGATTGTTTGAGCAGTTCCCAATCAGGTTTAAAAAAGAATCTTAAGCCTTTATCAGCACCTTCTAAAGTTAGTGATCGACCAAGAAATACTATTATCAATAAAAATGGTAAAGTAGTAGTGATATATCGGACTTTGGCTGAGGATTTTATGCTTTTCCATAGGGCAAAATAAACAAGAACCCAAGCACACACTAGACAAGCCGCCAACTCCCACCGCATGCCACCGGGATATTCAATACCATCACTCATATTAAGGACTTTTTTCCTGAAATTATATTATATTCATTTAATCGTGCGTGTACCAAATTGATAAGCCTATTATAAGACTCGCAGGTTATAAATTACTACTTATCATACTGTGTGATGAATGTTATTTATATAAATAGAAAGAGAATTTATTATTATATTAGGTTTTAAGGTGTAGATATTTATAATAACTGTTTAATTTAAGATAAGAGAAGAACTTACTCAAAAAATTGTTCTGTGGGTGTCTGCGAATCGTTTGCTTTGTTTGGAATTGTATGATTTGGCATCCAACACTGTTGAGTATTCCATCGATTTGAACAACTGGCCCATGGGACTTCAGATTTAAATGACGTGAAGAAATAATATATTGCCCAGGCAATAATGACTGCGTAATATGTAGACATTAAAAAGGAGATCACTACGCTAGCTAGACCAGCACCTGTAATATAAATTTGTCAAGGATTAGATATAGAAAATAATATAATAAATAAAGTAAAATGTGCTAAGAAAATAAATAGAGTATGATATGCTTATTACACCAAAGTCAGGATCTATTGTATTTTATATTATTGTGTCAGTACATTGATAATTATATATTATATCTAATGGATAGTTTTATTGCGCAATGAGAGGTTTACCTTTAAACAGTGGGCATATTTGTGAGAGCGCGCCAATAGGGCCGTGAGCGGTGTACTGACCAATAGCTAATTCCATGAAAAGCATTGGTACGCCGCATACTAAGAGTATTATAAAATAAGGCACCAAGAAAGCTCCTGGAACAAAAAGATACTACGTTAGTTTATGGTTATTATATTGTATAAATAATAATTACACAATAAACACAACTGTTCGTCAACTCATCAAACGTTTTTTTATTAAATATAATTAATTTATTTTATTTCGTGTCATGTTTTATGTTTACATAATAGTTACCTTATTTTTGTAGCAAACGTTATAGCGCAGTGTGGTACGTTACGTACGTACATACGTTGTATTGGATTTGTATTCATTATACACATGTTTCGTACGTTCGGTTAAATCGTAAGACAAAAAATGTTCGCTTAAATTTTAAAACAAAATAATTACAGATACTACACATTTTGTTAGTGTAGCAGTAGTAATTAACTGACATTATTTTTATAGTAGGTACATACTATATACTTTGAAAAATCTATGGAATCACAGCCATTCAGGTGTAATTTCGAATCATGCATTCGTTAAAAAGACGTGTGTCCATGCACTGTCAAAGATAAAACTCATTTCTTACCTCAAATAGTAAACACAAAGAATAAGCAAGATGTGTTTGCTTTTTAACGGTTATGTATAATTGTGCTCTATTTAATTGATTTAATTTAAATGATTTTTTGAAGTTATACTTCTTTTGGGACGTTTGAAAAAATATATGAGAGTAAAATTTTTACGATGCGCGCGCACACTGACAGCCAAAAAGCGACATGATGAAGTTAGCTGATAACTGTTTGTTGCCATAGTAACCGTTGTTATTGCCTGACAAATGATATATAATATTCTTTCCTTAAATGATATTTTATAAATACATGATTGTAATATGCCTAATATGCCTTATTGAATTATTTTATTATCATTCCTTTTACAAACAGAGAGTTGTGACATACGGGATGAAATCTTTAGTTAATTTTATTCTGTTATGCTAAAGATGAGAAGTATAATATCTTTCGTGCGTACATAAGTACACACACGTTTTTTTATATAACATGTATTATTATCTGTTATCCACTAGCCAACTTTATTAAAATAAATAAAATAAAAACTTACAATACATACTTATTACAAGTATGGAGTGCCAACCCAATAGGGTTTCTAAAAATTCTCACTAATAGAAAGCTATATTACCGTTGAGTAATATAGGTCATTTTTAGGGTTCCGCAGTCACAAGGAATCCTTATAGTTTCGCCATGTCCGTTCGTCCGTTTGTCCGTAGCTTAATTAGCAGAGACTACTATAAAGCTGTAAGTTAGCATGGTTATACATACATATTAGACACGCAGACAATGCAAAATAAAATTTTGAAAAAAATAAATTTGGGTAGGTACCTCCTCTATACGTAAAGTGTAGATTGTAAGGGTGTAGTTGGACAAGTCTTTCAAAAATATTGCGGGTATGTGAAAAGTTAACGATTTTTCGATTAAGGGATCCGTTTGTGAAATATTAAGCTTTAAATATAACAAACTAATAAAATGTACTTGTCATTTATTATGAGCCGACGAAACGGCTAACGTTAAATGTCATAGTAAAAAAAACCTTGATCGCATTATTGTGATGGGCAACTACGGAACCCTATACATTGCGCGTGGCCCGACACGCACTTGGCCGGTTTTTGTTTTAAAAATGTGTTTACTGTTCGAAATCTTAATAACTTTAATAGAAGTCTGAAAAAAAAACGAATCATTGAGTTGCTTTATCTATATCTTGAAGCAATATTAAGTCGCTAGTTTTTTTGACAACACCATTTTAAAGATATATTTGTTTAGTATTAGTTTAACGTTATTCTCGTTTAAATTGGCCATACGTTGCGCGAACGTACACTGCTGCATATATGATGGAATTATAGAGAAGAACTCTTCTGCACTGAAGATGCCGACGTTAGGGCTCTATAGTCAAATACAGAACTCTAAAAATATAAGGGATCGTCAGAAGATCATTTAAAATCTCGTATTTATCATTATCAATAACAAAACCGTTACAAACATTTTTGATGTTTTTCTGCTTTGTCCATCGTCTTATCAATTATTTTGACCTTGATACCAATAAGGTGACATAGAGGAATTGCCTTAATTAACCCAGTCATTAGCTTCTACGATTAATTTAGGCGTTTTTATAGGTACTAAGTGATTAAGTACTATTTTGAATTATCTTACGATATCTTAACTGAACAGTTACAGAGTTCTATTAAACTATACCAATATGTAAAATGATAACCTTGTAAAATTCAAGAGCAGTTCACGAAGTAAATAAAGAATAGAAGTTTCTCAATGATAATTTGTATAAAAACTAACGTCCGAAGTAAATATTAATAAAAATATTTTGAGATACCGAACAGACTGCATTTTGGCGATTATTTTATAACCTATAGTTAACTACCTATAATGCTATGTTTTTCGACAATTTATGAATATAAATTTACGTGACCACTCAAAATATAAAAGTCAAGTTTTCACTCAATTTGTGTGTTTAAAATTTAACGAATAAAAGTAATCCTGTTTCTCACGTTACCTACTTCTCTGCGATATCTTTTTGTTAATCTTATCTTTAAACGATTTTCCATTAACAATATAAAGAATAAAACGAGACTCGCTTCTATTAAGTTATTGTATGTGTACTTATCGAATGACTAATCACTATGTCATATTTATTTAGGGTTTTGACGAATAGATAGATAGTAAGTAGCCTTAATTTATAATTGACTTTTATAGCGATTTTTTTTTATACAGGTATATAATATACATCTTATAATATTAGATAAGCAATTTTTTTACATATTTATAAGTATTTTATTTATTTTATTTTTGTGTATCTCGGAAATGGCTTTAACAATTTCGGTTAAATTATGTATGTACAAGGTTTTGATTTTTAAGTTTATATGTAGGTGTCTTTTCTAAAAAAAAACATAATTTTATATCTTTTCCAAAAAAAACACCGAGCGAGGCTCGGTTGCCGAGCCCAGTAGACTATTCATGCTTAATATTTTGAAAAATAAATTGTAATTTTAATATTTTTGGAATGATACAGATTGCAAATAGTGGGACTATTTGCAATCTCTATCAAAAACATTAAAAATTCTGATTAAGATGTGATAAGTGAATTTTCAGTTGGCACAAATAAAACCCTTTATTATATACTAGCGACTCACCTCCGCGTACCCTGGGCTCTCGATTCAGTATCTTATATTATATATTTAAACGAGCAATTCTTGTATATTTATATTTTTATATCTTTATATGTTTATTTATTTATATCAGCCATCTCGGAAACGGCTCTAACCATTTCGCTGAAATTTGGTATGCGGGGGCTTTCGGGGGTGAAAAATCGATCTTGATTAGTCTCATGTCTGGGAAAACGCGTGTTTTCGAGTTTTCATGCGGTTTTCTTTTGCATTATTCTACGTAGAATATGGTCGATAATTTCTTACACTCGGTTATGAGCATCGTAGTCAAGCAGTCAGAGCTCAAGTTAGACAACACATATGCCCGGGATCGAGTCCCAGTCAAAATACAAAGTTTTTACTTTTTGTTTTTTTTTTGTATTTATTCAAGTTTTTAGTTTTTTTTTAATCTAAAAAAACGATATAACAAAAAAGAACTCTAAGCGACTCGGTCGCCCAGGTACTATATAATAACTTAATAAATAGTTTTCGAAATATTTTTAGGGGCGTCACAGAAAGTGTGACACAGAGTGACAATCAGTCCAGGTCAAAAAAAGCTGATATTAGAGTTAGTATATATATACATATGTATATAAATATTTACTATTTAGTATTGTATTTTACCACTGGGCTACCACTGCCTTAGCCCAGTGGTAACGCGCTCGCTTGGACAACCGAGTGAAGCGGGTTCAAATCCCGGGTCTCGCACCTCTGATATTTTCATGTGCGAATCATTTCTAACATGATTACCACTTGCCTTACGGTGAAGGAAAACATCGTGAGGAAACCTGCATGTCTGAGAAAACCTAGCAAGTTTTCTAAAGACATGTGAAGTCCGCCAATCCGCACTTGGCCAGCGTGGTGGACTATGGCCTGATTCCCCTCGTATTGAGGGAGGCCCGTGCCCAGCAGTGGGACGTTAAAAAGGGCTGAATACATACATACATACATTGTATTTTGTTTAATTACAATTTGTAGGATCCAACAAACTACAAATTGGGGGCTCGTCCGGGATCAAAAACAAGCACCTATTTATTGGAAAATATAGTGCTTGACACGCGACGCCATTATCAAAAGTCTCTTGATATTTTATACGACGATGCCGAGACAAAGACATGAATGACGGGATATGGAAACCGAAGAGTTCCATGAAGCGAGGTCTCATCCACCACACATGCTTCAGATGACAGCTGAAGTAGTGGCTAATTTTAGTAGTGGAAATGAGGCCTACTCTATTGAAAAATGGATCGATGAGGTAGAATCAAATGTGGAAATTTTGGAGTAGTCTCCGCTACAAAAACTACTTGTCGCACGAAGATCGCTGACCGGGACGGCGGCGCTATGGTTAAAGACTGAGCGACCAAACAAATGTTGGGATGATCTTAAAGCCGCATTAGTCGTAGAATTTCTGGAATACCAAAGCGATACATGAAATGATGAGCGCGAGAAAGAAACGGCAGAATGAAAGCTGCATAAACTATATGTTTATAATGAAGGAGCTAGGTCAACGGGGGAAAATGGAAGATAAAGTAGCTATTAAAATATATTATTGATGGAATATTAGATACAGAAGTTAATAAAATGATATTGTATGGAGTAAATACTTATAAAAGAATTTAAGAAGACGTTAAAAATATATGAAACAGTTAGTAGTAAAATGACAGAAACGAAAAGAAACAAAAATTTTACAAGTGTTCGGCTAAACCGATGTTATAGTTGTGGTGAATTGAGTCATGTTTCTTTGCAGTGGTCACATAAAGACAAGTGCAATGCATTTGGTCATATTAGTTTTACATGTAATAGAAACGGATATGGATCGGCGGTCAAAGTATATAATCGCACATCTTCGGGTAACTCTGATAACAGAATAACAAAACATACCATGTTCGCAGTTTCTCAAGGAGACGCGATTACAGTTTTGAATTGTCCTATCACATTAAATGATTAAAAATTTGGGAAATCGAAATAACATATTAGCAAAAACCTACGCCGTTAACAACTTAAAGGAGAAAATTTCTGACAAATAAAAGAAAGACATATCTGTTATTAAACTCAGATTTTTAATTCTACGGAATTCTGACATTTCAGAAGTGTTGTCAACTTTGAAACATTGTCACTAAAAACGGAAAGCATTTTAGCAAAATAAAAAAATAAACCTTTCTTGAATTTAAGGTTTTAATTAGAAAAACTAAGACTTAAAAAAATATTGATAATTCTAAAATGGTAATTATTTTTTTATTATCATATTATTGAAGTTACAATAATTACTAAGGAAATTATTTTTTTATGATAGGAATCCCTGTCCAATAATCCATAGGTTGCAAGCCTTTTTTAGGAAAACCCCGTTTGTTTGTAAAATATTTGCTTCTTGTAAGAGCCAATATAATAAGATGCCAAACCTAAAATTAAAAAAAATATTTACGCCGCATCATGTTGTGTCTGCCATGCATGTCATTCGGCTTCTACCTATTCTGAATGCTCAAATGTGCTTACGGAGTTTATTGCGATTTATTGTTCAGTTTTAACTTTTAATTTCTTACGTCTTGTTTGGTTAGTAGTTAAAGTTGTTTTATTTGAATTGAACTTATTTGTTGAATTTTTGACTATGGACCCACAATCTGGCCCGTCACGGGAATCGGTTTCGGTGGATGACTTACGAGAGGCTGACTTTCTGTCTCCCAAGAAAAAGCGACTGCCCATGGGTGGTATGGACCACTGTGAGCTCAACCCCATAGAGTTGATATGGGCTCAAGCGAAGGGGTATGTGGCTAAAAATAATAAAACTTTTAAAATAGCGGAAGTGAAACAATTGATATTAGAGGGCATAAATAATATCACAGCTGAAAATTGGCAAGAATGCATAAACCATATTAATAAAGAAGAGGATAAAATGTGGCCTCTTAATGATCTGATGGAGAGTGTGTTATTCGTTTATAATCCGAGTGGATGATGATGACGACAGTGATGATATAAGTGATAATGATTAATAAATATTTTCATGTAAAAATATTTTGTTTTACTCTTGTCTTTTTCATTTAACCATTAAAAATTTACATTATAGGTAGTTAGTGTACATTGAATGCACAAAACAAAGACTATTTACAATGTCATACATATAGTTTACTTGATCTAATTGTGTTTCATATTATTTGTTATTTTATATTAAAAAAAATCAAAGCAGAAAAGGTTTATGATATCTGAATTGTCAAAGAATGACAGCTGTCAGAATTCCGTGGAATTAAAAATCAGAGTATAGTGAGGTAATGCCAGTCAAAGTGAATAAACGAATAATTTCGCAGAAGCCAATGATTAAAAGAACCTTTAATAAAAATAAGAAAACAATAAACCCCAAAAGAAAGGAGATTGGGACTGGGCATAAAGTAAAGCCAAATTGTGTTGGTCCTTATGAAATAATTAAATGATAATGATCGATATGATGTACAAAATATATACGCCAACATATATGGACCTATAGTGGTGGCTTCAACCGCGGCTGGTCAAATGAAAAAGTGGCCTGTTCAAAATAGGTGACAGACATAGTGGAAGAACTTGCGTTCGTGGTTGTTAGTCCTCACTATTCTATTATATAAACATCTTGATGTGTTTTTTAAGATATTTTTTATTTTATAATTTTACGTTTTAGGTACGTTTAAAGTAGTATAAAAATAGTTATTTAGAGCGTACCTTAGGAGATGACACATGAATGCTATTGCGGATTTTTCTGTAAAGCTTTCTAAGGCCTACAATTTTCTAGTACCGTATTAAAAAAAGTTGCGTTTTTTAGAAGAAGTAAGCGAAGAAATAGAGGCAGACAGCGACTTTGTTTTATACTACGAGAATGTATAGATAGATAATAGATATAGATAAAGATCAGTAAACTCAATTTTGTATTTCCCATGGACATGAGAGACTTTACCGCACTAAATTATTAAATATATTAATTTTAACCCTGCTTCTTATATTCTAAATATATTAAATTTGAGCCCTGTTTTTTGTAAATAAATTATTGAAATTTTTATATGAAGGACAACTCGGCCGAATCAGTTATTTTGTTTTCCCGTTGAAATGAGAAATGTTCCTGTAGTAAAAGGTATCCTTAACTTTGACCCGGGTAATAAAACTCATTAGCGTCTGGCAGTTTAGCCGGGTGCGAAGCCAAGAAACACACAGGGAGGTAGCCCACTTCGGTGGGCGGTTTATCATGCAGGTTGCTCCTGGTACTTCTCTGATAGCAGAGTGGACTGTGGAGCAACCCCATGGTTGTTGTGGTCTGCTTCGGCAGATCTGCTGTCGGGGTGTCGTAGTCTAGTTAGGTTTTAGTTGGTAGTACTGGCTTTTCTAGCCGGTGAGTCCCACATAACCTGTATAAAACAAAGCCGGGTTAATGGTGTAACCATTTAATTTAAGAACGGCTGGACCAATTTTTAATTTGTTGGACTTGTCTCCGTGCCGAATAGCAGAATAACTATTAAAACATTGGAAAAAGTCACGAAAAAAAAATTACATGGCTAACGCTGGCTAATAATTATTTATTTCTATTTAAAAGGTACCTAGGGACGAACCCGAGCGAAGCGAGGGTGAGAGTGAAATTATTATGTCAATAAAGATTTTCTTTATTTTTGTTTATTTTATCTATAATATTTTCAAAAAATATTGCCTTTGGGGATGGAGAAGAAGTTGCTATAATAACTATTTTATATTTGTTGATAGGGTGGAACTTTGCACACATAAAAAGAAAACTTAGTTTTTTGTTATTTATATTTTTTGACAAAAGCCGTGGTAGCCCAGTGGTAAAGTGCTCGCTTTGGAAACAAGTGAAGCGTTCTGTTCTGATATCCTGATGTGTGAATCATTTTCAACATGATTACCACTTATCTTACGTGAAGGAAAACATCGTCAGGAAACCTGCATGTCTGAGAGATTCTAGCAAATTATCAAAAGACATGTGAAGTCCACCAATGCGCAATTCGCCAGCGTGGTAAGACCCCTCGTATTGAAAGGAGGTCCGCGCCTAGCAGTGAGACGTTAAATAGGGCTAAAATTTTTTTAGGGTGCCTCTAGACGTAAAGTGGGGTTGCTTTTTTTCGTCTACCCCATGGTGTAGGGTGATAGGTTTTTCAAAAATATTGCGGGTTTGTGAAAACAATTTTTCGATTAAGGGATCCGTTTGTGAAATATTAAGATTTAAAGTGCTAATTTTTGTTACAGTCCAGTGACCCATTCTCAGTTAAATGGTTATTTATGGATAAGTGAAAAAAAACACGGAAGCTGTATGTAATATAACGAAGTTCAAAGGAAAACTATAACATCTAAGTACCTAGGCTTTTCAAGTTTACGAGTAATTGTCGGTCAACTTATAAAATGTATGTACTTGTTACTGTGAGCAGCCGAAACCGTTAACGTTAAATGTTCATATTATGAAACAACACAAAGCCTTCTTACTAGTCAGCTTTGTGATGAGCAACTACGGTCTACGGAACCCTACATTGCGCGTGGCCCGACACGCACTTGGCTAGTTTTTATTTGACATAAGCATAACATATAAAATTGCTAAGTTTGATTCCTGTCGATTATTTAGTCTACAAATCTAACACTATAATTTAATTTTCTTTTACAATGAGGTCATTAATAAAGCAGGGATCGTGCTTATTGACTATAAAAATGCGAAGCTATGCAGAATCTACTAACATAATACTACTAGTATAAGGGAATAAGTAGATGTTTAAAATGTATATAACATGTACCAAATAATGACTTATCGAATAAGTCGTAATTCATAACAATATATCATTTGATATCGTAAAGGGTCGTGTGCATGGCGGGCGTGACGTATCAATTTACAGAAGACATCAGTTGTAATTTACACTGCCTGTCCTTTGTTTCTGTTCACGTTTCTAATATTGTTTTAAGTTATTGTTAATATTCTAACTTGCTGTTGCGTAAACACTTTTTAACTTATTTATTACATAGATGTACTTCAATCACAAGATGTTTTCTTTCACATGCCTACCTCTTATAAATTAAGTACCTAGTTAAACCAGTCTAGTATGTAACTATCACATAATGTAATATTTCCATCCATATTTAGGTATAAATATAAATATTTTTATTGACTTATTAGCTCAGATATATTGTTTGTTTTTTGTTAAAAATATGTTGTGATGTGGCAACAATATTTACTAAATTACGCATGTCGTTATAGAGTACTAAGTAGTTAAATAAATTGGCGAATAGTTTATAACAGAAATAGAATAATTTACGTAATTTTAAATACCCGGATCATATTTTGTGGTCGTGGAAGCCTAATGGTCACGATGTCTTTGTTGCCTAGGTGAGATAATTTAGTTAGCGAGCGATGTATGTTTACGTTTAGTGCTTTGTGTTAAATTATTTTTCACGATATTTTAAAACGTAATCGCACAATACAAAATAACAAATATGGGCCAATCACGCGAAATAAATTGGTCACGAAACTATTGAAAAAAATAAATGGGTGTGTCTTGTTAGTTAGCAAGTTTGACAATATAGCTATAATCAATATACGTACATGTATTCAGCCCTTTTTAACGTCCCACTACTGGGCACGGGCCTCCCTTCAATACGAGGGGAATCAGGCCATAGTCCACCACGCTGGCCAAGTGCGGGTTGGCAGACTTCACGTCTTTCGAAAACTTCCTAGGTTCTCTCAGAAATGCAGGTTTCCTCACGATGTTTTCCTTCACCGTAAGGCAATCAAGTTAGAAAATGATTCGCACATGAAAATATCAGAGGTGCGAGACCTGGGATTTGAACCCGCTTCACTCGGTTTCCCAAGCGAGCGTGTTACCACTGGGCTACCACTGCCTGTACATACATACATGATATACATACATACATGATTTTTAATCTTCGCTTCGTTCGGGTTCGTCCCTTCCCTAGGTACGTTTTAACGGTTAGTATGGAATGGATAGTCGATCTCTTGCTCTGTGAAAAACAATTACAAATATATCCCACGAAAACCGTACATTTTCCAGGATAAAAAGTAACCTATGCTATTCCAGACTATAATCTATCGCTGTGCCAAATTTCATCTAGTTTTGCCGCCGCAGTTCCGCGGTTCTGGCGTGATTGAGTAACAAACATCCATCCATCGAAACTTTCGCATTTGTATAATATTAATGGGATTAATAGAATTAATGGGATAACGGGATGTACTGTACAAATGTCTAAAATTGCAGCGTTATATTCTATGTAAAATAAAATAAGGTAAATTAAATAACTTTTATATCTATATTAGATATATACATATCTATTATCTATAATAAATATATGCAAATAAATTGGTCACGATTGTAAAAATAAGTGGGTGTGTCTCGTTAGTTAACTAGTTAGTTGACTACGTACTCGTACCTAGATTCTTATGAGAATGGTATATATTTATTTTTAATGATAATTTACTCTGCAAATGTTGAAAATTTAATGTTTAAAGACGTACATTACTAATAAGTATAAATTAAGGATTATAATACAGATATCTAACCATATAATTAAACAGTAACTTAGCGAAATCTGTACATGGAATATTTTTTTAAAGCAATGACTAATGTATTGTGTACGGAATATAGACGCCAAAACAATAACTTTACTAAAAAAATTGTTTGTACCTATGTCTGTTTGCGTGTTCGCGTTTCACGCAATAAGTACTGGACCGATTTTGACTAACTTTTATTTATTTATTTATAACTTATTACTCGGGTCAATATTTAGGATACCTTTTACTACAGGAAAATCTTCCATTCCCAGGGGAAAACACAATAACTGGTTCTATTGTATATTCATATCTATTTAAAACGTACCTATGGACGTACCCCAGCGAAGCGAGGGTAAGTCGATAGTGTAAAATAAGCTTATGATATTTAAATCAATTTAATAAGTAGGTATATTATACTACTAGCGACTCACGCTCGCTTCGCTCGCGTTCGTCCCTAGGTATGTTTTCACGGTTAGCTATGTTTATACATAACTAGTAGCTTGCTACTCCTAAGATATTCATTTAAATATATAGCGATTTACCCTCGCTTCGCTCGGGTGTGTACGCCGTACGCGGATTTTGTTCTTAATTTTATGGGTTTTAATTTTTTTTACGGAAACCTCTTCTTTTTCTAAAATAAAAGTAGCCTCAGTTACTCCTTATAATATCAGCTATCTGCCATTGAAATTCCCGTCAAAATCGGTCCAGCCGTTTCGGAGATTAGCCGGAACAAACAGACAGACAGACAGACAGAAAAAATTGTTAAAGATGTTGTTTTGGTATGTGTACCGTGTATAGGTACATCCATATGCATTTAGTAAAAAGCGGTTATTTTAATATTACAAACAGACGCTCCAATTTTATTTAGGTATCTGTATAGATGACTTTTTTCAATTAATTAATTAAATAAACTATTTTCAAAAAATAGACTATTAAGATTTAAACTCAATAACACTGGACCCAAATATATCCGTCAATAAAAACATTCGCATCGTGAAAACTGAAATCAACTCGCCGACCTACGACGTAGTAGACATTGTTGCAAGTGCATTGTTTCAATGCGCTACAGCGGTTTCATACTTATTATTAATACGTCACACCTTCTACGAGTTTTGAATTATTATTCGTTTAGGAAGCCGTCGTTTGAAAAACTTTTATTTAATCAAAAACATATTTAAGAACTTTTAACTCATCAAAAGTATTAAAAACGTTACGTGTACATTAAGCGACTCTACAAAAAAGTTCTTTATGCTTAAATTGAGATGGTGTTAATCTTTCCTTTTACAAAAGTAAGTGTAAAGCTAAAATTTAAAAAAAAAAATCAAAAAAGCAAAAACAAGTGGTTATTTGCTAAAAAATTGTATTTGACGTTTCAATTTTTACCTCCACCACTTTTATAGCAAAGATATGGAAATCGCCACACGTTTCCAAGACCTACTGAGTAACCAACACAAGCCAGCACAAATTGAATTTTGTTGGCCCAAAATGGTCTTCTGGGTTTTAAATGCACTGTTTCAGCGTCTTCCTCTTCTTCACCATATTCGCTTTCGTGTGAAGCTGAATCCTCGTCAGGTGGCCTGCCAAAATTAAAAAAATGAAAATAAATGTCTGTTGGTAGACACGTACATATATAATGTGGTTTGGAAATAGAATAGTTATTTTTATAACATTGAATGATTCAATTAGTGTCAGCTTTTTTTAGTAAAACTATTCTCAGTTTAGTTTTAAATTGTAAATTATAATTGTAATATATCCATAATGTAATTAATTTCCGAATAGTTTTAATTTTTTTTTCTATTAACAATGAGCTCTCAAAATTCCGACGAGCAAAAAAATATTTAAAAGTAGGTTTATAAATTATATGTAACATTGTATAATGTAGGTACATACTAACCAGTAACCACTATAAAGTGGTTTATATGATAAAAATCTTTTACTATCTTTTAGGTATATCTCGACATTTTAATCGTTTGGAGCTCAATAACAATATTTGTAAAAATAATATTTACGTAAGTATCACTGAATTTATGTATATAATAAAATTTTAAGAACAATTGTCATATTTTATGATATTCAAATATTGCCTATCTAGACAAGTCGAGATGGGCGTTGGTATATCACCTTAAAATCAACATAATATCGACACTAGTGAGGGAAAATTTTCATTCAGTCAAAGTTTAAAAAAATCTAAAAATGTATTGAGATCCATTTACTCTAATGGTTCGCCGTCTAGTGCAATGGTTAATATAAATACCTACAGCAGGTATGATTCAAAAGATTCTGATTTGCAATATTTTTTCCCTGTCTAAAGCCATAACGTGAATGAATTTAAATACGAAGTGTGTACAAAAAAGAGCATTTTGTACGATGTATGAAATTTTTTCTTACAGGTGCTGATATATTATATACTAAATAGTGATTCTGCAAAATTATATTATAATTTAGAATAATTAGTTATAGCAAGCCTAAAAAATATTATTAATTAAGGCCGTCAGTGCAGGAGTGGCAGATTTTTGTGTATTTTTACTAAAATAATAATTGTGTGAGGTAGCTCCGTGGTAACAAGTTCGCTTGGGAAACCTAGTGAAGTAAATGGTGCCCAAATGGCACTCCTAGAAGCCATTGAACATAAGAATTGAATTGAATTGAACCTAGTGAAGCGATTTTAAATCCCGGGTCGCGACTCTCGCACCGCCAATATTTTCGTGTGCGAAATATTTCCAACATGATTACAACATGCTTTACAGTGAAGAAAAATATTGTGAAGAAACCTGAATGTCTGATAGAACCTAGCAAGTTTTCCAAAAACATGTCTGTTCCCCCGGATGAAAGGACGCCCGTGCCCAACAGTGGGAGCGGGACGTTAAAAAAAGGCTGAATACTTCTTTATACAACTCTAAATATGGTTAATTTTCACTTATAATTTGTAACTATATTCAATTTTGCTGATACCAAACAAATGCCGTAAAAAATAGTTTTTGTATTTTAGATTCCCCAACATTTGTGCAATGTGTAAGTGGCCAAACCTGCTTTAGCGACATTTGTATTTCTGTATTTCATTGCATGCTTAGCAATTTTTATATAAACGATTGGAAACAAAATTTCAAAGTTTTTTGGCAATTAAAAGTAAGTTTTTTATTCCCTATTTTCAATTTAATACTACAACTATTACTGAACTAATGTCTCCAGCAGTGGCGTAACTAGCGTTTTTAGGCTCCAATGTGAAAAAGTGAAAGAGCCTCCTTTGCCTATTTTTAACCCCCGACGCAAAAAGAGACATGTTATAAGTTTGACCGTTAAGTCTGTTTGTGTGTGTGTCCGTTTGTGGCCCCGTAATTCTTAAACGAGTGAACCGATTTTGATGCGGTTTTTGCTTTGAAAGCTGACGTGATCGAGATGGGTTTTAGCTATAATTTATGACGATTTGTTCAGGCGTTTGATGATCATCACTCATTTCTTACTTGACTAAAGGGTCTTACTAACTTTCACAGATCCGATTGATTTAAAATGGTGTACTGTTACTGCGGCGATATTTCCAAGATATGCTTACCTTGAGCAGAGGCTGTAGTATCAAATACTCAGTGGAATGCTCATTCCTCAGAAACTTACATCAGATATAGCGTGTTTGGGCTTATAAGAATAATCTCAATGAGAGTTATCTATTAGAATTAGTGTCCGTGAGATTACTCACGCCTTGAAAAGAATGAAATATAAATAAAAATTCTAAGTAACCCTCGACACAAAAAAAAAACACTAAAATGTAAAAAAAATAAATTTCTCTCTTAGCCTTTTAAATTCATTAAAAGTACCTACCCATTGATATTTTGATGATGAGCGTCGCTGCGTTGGGCAACCGCTAAGTAAATAAAATTAAAACCAGAATACAAATAAAAAGAAGATTGATAATGATAAAGTATTGAAAAATAATAGTAATAGATTGAAATCGTACATAGATTTTCATGAAACTTTCATTGAAATGTGACCATTTTTTTATAAAATAAAACCCGTAGGGTTTTACGAGCAAGACAAAAAAATAGTGATAAAAAAAATTATGAGAAATGTCTTACATTTCTTATAATTTTTTATATAATTCTTCTGAGTAGAATCTGACTTACTATACATATAAAACAAAATAATCTCAAATTTTATAGTAACTAGTGGCTCACCCTCGCTTCGCTCGTGTTCGTCGCTAGTGAAAAATAAAAACAAATCTATACCATTGGAACCGTACATTTTTCTGAGATAAAAAGTAGCTTATGTACTCTTCAAGACTATAATCTATCTCTATGCCTTTTATCTAGACCTGTTCTGGCATGATTGAGTATTGAGCAACAAACATCTATCCAAACTTTCGCATTTATATAGTAGTACTATAAAAAGTAAGATAATCTTTAAAAATAGGTTACATTTCATTTGGCTTAAATTCAAATATAAACGAGACCATATCTATATAATAAAAAGATCATATTACACTAACAATTCTAATTATTTTATTTATGTAATAAAAATGACGCCAAAATACTATAAATACCTACTGCCAATTTACCACATCCCAGGAAATCATAATTAATTTATCCTAACTAGTAGTACATCGATCAAGATTTCATCTTAAATCTGTTTACTTACTTCATTGGT
Source organism: Argynnis bischoffii washingtonia (assembly GCA_033884665.1). NCBI lineage: Eukaryota > Metazoa > Arthropoda > Insecta > Lepidoptera > Nymphalidae > Argynnis > Argynnis bischoffii. The sequence goes on along the minus strand of CM066616.1, from coordinate 8,998,741 downwards.
AAACCAGTTGTTTGGATTAGTGTGATCGTCCTAAAACGATTAAGGTGAGGTCGCACTGCTTAAAGGATTAATCTAACTACGTAAACGCTTAATTTTTTATTGCTAAGAGAATTAAGATAATGTGAGAAATGGTGAAAATATAAACTCCTTTTCACCATTTATGGATAGCGTATGTTCATCTCATAGATATTTTTACATTTTACTTTTACTTAAACACAATGGCACACTTCAGTCTACATTGTGTTATCAAGTAAATCTGATAGTTATTTTGCGATCTTAATACTTTCCTAAAAGTACACTTTATTCAGAAGAGGTACCTACCAAAAAACCGCTGATACTGATATTTAAAATAGTGTACCTACCTACTCAAATTTAAATTGTAGAATTAAAAGTTTAACTGATAAATTATTTTATTAATCCATTATTAATATATTCTCATTAACCCTTAGTACTATAATAAAATCAAATAGTATTTTAGACAGACTGATTTAGACTCGCAGCAAGTAGAAAACTTGTATTGGTTGCATAATATCAAAGTCTATTAATCCATTGAGGATCAAAAACTTCCCTAAGTTTAATTTTAATAGATCGAGTAGATTTAACGATACTACTTTGAAGCAAAATATTACGCATTCATTCTATTATGTACATAATACTATACCTAGACACAGCATGAATAGGGTATATTAGTAATAAAAGATTAATAATTATTATCAATGTAATAGTTGTAGTAAACACAAATTGAAAGTTATTATATTTTTTGTCTGTTTATTTTGTAATAGTACCTAGTACGTATGTAGGTATTCAGACATTTTTTAACGTCTCACTGCTAGGCATGGGTCTCCCATCATTCGAGGGGGATCAGGCCATGCACTTGCTAGGTTCTCTCAGACATGCAAGTTTTCTCACGATATTTTCCTGCATCGTGAGACAAAGTGGTAATCATGTTCGAAATAATGAAACCAGCAGTAACAGGTAAGTTAATAATTTTAGATTGTAATTTATATATAAAGTCATACTTCGTTAAATATCACAAAAAATAAGAGACTTAAAAATTGCTATAGTTAGTTATCTTGACACTGGTAAATAAACATTAGAACACAATTTAAACAAAAGAAAGGTAATCCTCTGCTGTCAACATGTAAGTATGTAAACGTATTTTAAAATCATTATCAAAAAGTCGTGATAAGAATGAGCGCACGATCAATCGTATTCATGTTTTGAGCGAGATACGCGGGAGAAGATAGCGGCAGTGCAATGTTATCACGACCAATGACGACGGTAAAGTCACTTAAAGAAATATAAGCCACCCAGATTTTGGAAAAATTGTGAATACCACTGTCATTTTTATGATCTTGACACTGAAACGATGGTGCGACATAAATTGTTTCTGCAATCCCACGTAAATTATCACAAAGATATTGTAGATTACTACGCATTCTTATCTAAACAGACTTATCAAAAAAAAAAAATTAGTTATAAATTGTTGAATTACAGTTCTTTAAGAAATACATTGTAACTGTAAATATAATAATGTGCCACGAGTTTATAAATGTTAATCTTAATTGCGGTTTTTATAATTTCTTATTATTCTTTCTATTTGTGTTTACTTTAAGAATAGATTAGATATAACTGAAATAAAAAATTATAAATTTCTTATAATACGTCTTATGTAGAGCTTTCTGAAAGTATAACAAAAATTACAGTTTTTACGAACAAGTCTATTAAGCAACTAGCATATTCTTGCAACCATCTGATTGGGCTCCGAGTTACTTTCGAATTTGAAATATTAGTTTGGATCTCCGGGTTAAGGTAGTAAAATACTATGAGTTATAAGTTCCTAATGAAGAAAAGATAATAAGGCTTGAATCTCTACGTTCGTCAATAATACATTTTATTTCTCAATTGAGTTAGTGGACGGATTTCATACTTTAGACATTACCAGTGGATTCAAATTTCCGAGACCGTTTGGGAAAATCTAACTAAACCTTAACGATTATGTTTTTACGAAGAAATTTTAACAGGATCTCTGTTATAAACCCAACAAACAACTAAAAGGTTTTGGTGGAAATAAATACGTTGATCAAATGCAAAGATAATATTTTATGAATTGTGTAAAAGAATTAAGATTTAACAAATTTACTTTTTAATTGCCCTATGTGTTGTTTTTATAACCATTTAATATTGTGTTCATAATCTCTACTTCGATTTTAATGTTAAGTTTCAATAAAATATATGTAAGTATAGGTAGGGTACCTACTTATAATAACACTTTAGCGACTGTCCTTGATTTCATTATAACTCTTATATTAAGATCTTATTTTATCAAACTATAAAAAATATAATTGCTCGTGAGTAAGGGATGCTTGTTAAGTCACTTATCACGAGGGAAAATGAGGACAGAAGCTCTATAAAATTTCTGTTATTAAATAGGGAACGATTCAATAGATTTTCATATAAGTTGATATAATTACATTATTCTTCACTCAGGTTATTATTTCGGATACACAACAATAAATATTCACAACTAAAGTTTTCTGGCAGGATAGCCGATAGAAGCAATGAAAATTTCCTTTACATTGTCAATATGGATAAAATATTTCTACACCTTAGAATACTTATAAAAGTGATTTAGCATGGGCGACGGCAGAATTATTTACAGAAGGATGCATCTGCTTCTTCATATTAAACTACTAATCTTTAAATGATTAACTTCATAATTTTTATTCATATTGTATTTGTATAGTATTCAGCCCTTTTTAACGTCCCACTGCTGGGCACGGGCCTCCCTCAATATTGTATTTATCGTGTTTTATTTAAAAATATCTTAATTTAAACAGAGATTTCACTCATATAATTTTATTTCTTTAACTTTTTCTACATATTTTCCTTCATAGCAGGGGGGTGCAAGCGCACCCCCTTGCACCCCCCTCCCGGCGCCCGTGTGATTTAGTAAAAGAAAGATTTCCTGCGTGTAAATATATGATATATAATTTGTAATTAAACAAAGGAAAATTTTAATCGTAGGTAACAGCTACTAAATAATAAAGAAATCTGTCACAGACGTTACAAAGTTTTCTTAACCACTTTCCGATATTAATGGAAATTCCTGATTATTTGCTTATATAATATAAGAAAATAATCATGATTAGGCAATTCAGGGAGATGTTTGTATCGACTATGATTTACTAAATAGTGATAGAACTAGAAGAAGGCTTGCAAGGTAAGCATGTGGCGTCCTCGCTTAAGAGGACTTAGATAAGATGTGTTTCTACAACCGTCGAAGAACAGAAGTTTGAAAAAATATTTGTTAATGTTTAAACATATTATATCATGCATTCTTTTTGAAATGCTATTTCTTCAACGATTGTAGATTTGATTTGTGTATTGATTTTTATTTACATGGCACATTCCTTTTTATTTACATAAACTAGCAAAACCCGCGGCTTTGCTCGCGCTAAAACAACAAGAAAAAAACTTTAAAAAGGTAGGTTTCATACAAATTTTCATTCCTTATTTTATCTCCTTATGGGATGAATTTCAAAACGCTAAAACACGTTTTTATTTAATTGTATTGAAGAGAATTAATACCAAGTTTCAAGAAATTCTGATCATAAATATTTTTTGGGTTATGTTATAACGTGTATTCGGTACGTTTTAACGGTAAGTATAGAATAGACTATATACATATATATAGTCTATTCTATACTTACCGTGTACACATATAGATATAGAAAAGTAGGTAAGTATTATAAAAAATAAAAAAATATATCCCTTACTTGAGAAATGATTGATTCCCCATTCAATCTTCCACTCCTTTTTCAACCCCTTATATAAATTATTTCCGGTATGAATACTATCCTATGTCATTCTCAGGGTCTCAAACTATTTCCATACCAAATTTTATTTATATCGGCTCAGCGGATTAAGCGTGAAAAGGTGATAGACACACAGACAGAGTTTCTTTCGCATTTAATATTAGTATGGATATATAAAGCTGGCTTTTTTTGTGGTGCTGGTCTATCATCATCGGCTTGGGCTAAACGTTGATAAGTCAGTTGTTAGTGAGTCGCGACATTGGTTTTAATATATTATGTATAATAAAAATAGCTATTGCGAGTATACCTTAGGAGATAAACATATACTATAGACCTTTTTAAGACGTACAATTTTTTAATACATTATTAAAGGTTTAGCCAGCGTTAGCCATATAAATTAAGGACGACTCGATAGAACCAGTTATTATATTTTTCCGTGGTAAAGAAGGATTTTCCTGAAGTAAAATATATTCTAAATGTTGACCCGAGTAATAAGTTATCACTTCATCAAATTTCGTTGAAATCGGTTCATTACTTTTTGCGTGAAATGCTGTGCACGCTTCACGCAAAAGGACAAACAGACATACAGACAAACAGACAGACAAAATTTTTAATATTTATTGTTTTGGGGTCTATATCATGTAGTTACAGTCATTGTTTTTAAAAAAATATTTCATGTGCAGATTTCGCTAAGTTACTGCTTTAATAAAGTATAAATTTATGTCTTATTAGGTGAACTCCTGACTGAACTTTTACATAAAGTCTATACTTACCTATTTTAAATTATCATTGATAGCCTACTTATTAAATAATAAAATTGAAATAAATAGATAATATTCAAAAGTTTTATTGTTCAGTAAATCTACCGCAGCAATCTATTCGTAATCAATGATTTCATGTTTTTGGTTTAGGTACTAACTATTGTGTGTAGTTTTTACCAACTGCGCCAGAAGGAGGGTTATGTTTTTCTGTGGCACGCTTTGTAGCATAAACGGTTGGATGAATTTTAGCTTGACTTTTGTTGAGAGTGACATTGGGTATATCAAATTTATAAAAAATAAAATGGCCGAGTTTTGGCGTCATATTACGTCTTCAATTTTTTTTCTTTAAAATCTATCGACTGGGGTGTCAAAATGAAGAGTTTTATAAATGGCTGACAAAAATATATACATCTTATATGTTTAAATGTAATTTGGAATGAAAAATGCTAAAAAAGCAATAAAAAAAATTACAAAAATAAAAATCCCGACTGCGTAAAAAGTGAACTTAAAAGATGGAAACATGTTGACGAACGAACATGTCGGAGACATACACACACGCAGCTATTATAAAACATGCCTCCGACTGCGATTCAATGCTTAATAGTTAGAACACATCTTAATTTTTCTCAGTTAATAAAACAGGTCTTCACAGCCTAGTTCTTAGACTAACTTTGGGTTATTGTGAGCACTTATGATGTTAATATAAAATTAAAATATCAAGTCTAAATATTTATACTCAATTTTTTTAATTTAAGGCAAAATGCAAAGCCTATTTAAATCTACATTTACTTTATAACTCGTTTTATAAAATAATACAAAAAAATTAATTGAAATACACATAACACAATTTCTATTGAAAAAAATATTTAAATAAATCTTAATTTCCTAAAAGTAATATTTTTTTTAATTTGACACGAATAATGAATAATATTAAGTAACTTAAAGCATAAATAAAATGGTTCAAATTACAGTATTCATAATTAAGAAACCATAATAATTAATTATAGCAGCAAGATATCATTATTATTTTTATCTTTACCGCGTCTATATACACTTGAATGATATGAGATATATGTAGTTTATAGGTTAAAATTAGTGCTCAACTAAATTCAGAAATATTAATAGTCAACTATTACAAATAACAATCAACAACAAAATCACTACAATAATCTTAAAAAGTTTTCTAAAAATAAAGCAGCAAGTATTATTTTGAATGTACAACTAAGCGAAAATAGTAATCGTTTAAAGCAATTGAATAATGGATTCTCAGAGGATGTAACATCCGCAAAGATACTCACGTAGGAGGACGTACTAGATGAAAAAGTTCCGTGGGTGAAGTGGGTACACGTCTGATAACCATTTTTCGACCATCAGTGCACCCCATTCCGATAGAAGCCAGGGAACGCATGGAAGGTGCATAATGGTTTGTTCCGCTATCAGAGCCCTCTGGGTATGAATTCACTGGGTCATAAGGGCGTAAACTTCGAGCGGACGCTGCACCTGAGGCAGTATTTACATCTCGGATTCTGTGTGTATCTGTAAAACTCTTGACTTTGCGAATTTGTACAGAGGGCGTTACAATCGGCACTGGAGAATTAGGATCGAGAAGTTTTGACTGCTCTTGATTGGGGTCTTCGTAATGATCCACGTGGGTCACCATGCTCGGCAAGGCGGCTTCCGCCGAGGTATTGGCTTTAGTCATTCTGTTACGTCACAGGGTCATAACGTAGTGATAGATGTCGCGTTCGCCGCTGGCAACGCGCAGCTGGCGTGCAAATAACCGAAAACGAGTGAGGTCGGTAGAGTCAGCCGACCGACTGTTTCGTTAGTCGCGGCAATTGGTAAACAAAGTATGATTCTGTTATTGCAGAGTGGGGATGGCACAGGAAAGGAAGAGAAGGAGGGGGGAGTTAGGAGGCCGCGCATGCGCTCAGGTGACCGCGATACGTAACGCTGCGTTTGCGTCTGACTGATGTCGTGATGTATGAATAATAATACCATTCACAGTGTATTGTATACTGTGTATATTAACACAAAGTTATTTTTTTGATTAGGAAGTTTTTTCTTACAAAATATAAGAGTTATACTTAATTTAACTTTTTTAGTATGTTACTAGTTCATGATTTTTAACAATTTCATTTACATTTATGTATGTATGTTTATTGTTTTTTGTTAAATCTTTTTACCAAAAGTTTTTCTGAAAGATTGCTTTTATTTTGTTTTTTGTTTATTCACTAAACACCTATCCATGTTTTGTCTATATATTGTGTGTGCAAAAGAATGCTTTTGCATAATATAAACCCCCTTATCTATTTCTCCCGCCAAGCAACAATGGTTGCATTGTTGTGTTCCGGTTTGAAGGATAAGGTAGCCAGCGCAATTACAGGCATTTTTTGTTACATAAAACCTAAGTGCATGAACCGTAGGGGTAATGAGCGACAGGTACTGCTTTCCATCAGGTGGTTTGTCTGCTCATTTGTCACAACACCATAAAAAAAAAACAAATATTGTGAAAAATTGTGAAAGATTATTTATATGTAAGGCGTAAGTAATATTAATGAACAGTGAAACTAATAATCCGATTCTGATAATAGAGTGTTATTGGTTATAAATTATAAATGCACTAGTGACTTACCGTCGCTCCGCTCGCGTACATCCCTAGGTACGTTTTATATGTATATAAAGAGTTGTTGTGAGCGTACCTTAATTTTGTAGAACATTGTTTTGATACACATAGCTCTAAAGGGTTAGCCACCGTTAGCCATGTAATCGTACGACAAAAGTTTTTTTTGACAAAACACCGCCTAGGCTCAGCCATTTTCTCTCAATTCGACCGTATATATATATATATATATATATATATATATATATATATATATATATATATATATATATATATATATATATATATATATATATATATATATATATATATATTTATGTTTGTTCGCGGATTTTTTCGTCATTTTTGATAATTATTTTTTAGTTGGAAAGGAGATATAAGGAAATATTTCAAGAGTGGTACCATGATAAGGAAACCAGGATCTGATGATGGGATCCTAGAGAAATAGAGGGGAACTTTCGAAAATTGTAGCGGCGACTAGTGCGTTTGTTAACATTTTCATTAGGTATTTTAAAGCATTACTATTTAATGAAGGTCTGGAGTCGATCTGATGATGGACCCGAAAGAGAGTCGAGGGAACTCCTCAACGATTTACAGCAATTACCTGGTGTTTGGGCTTGATTAATTTGTATTGGTGATACGTCTACACTAAAAATGGAAAAATAAAAACTTTAAAAATAAAATAAAAACCGACTTCCAGGCACTGAAAAGTAAAAAATAACAAAACGGGGGTTTTCATTTAGAATAGATACTTATATACGAAAATATCTTATTAAGTATCTATTCTAAATAAAAATCCCCGTTTAGTTATTTTTTACTTTTCAGTGCCTGGAAGTCGGTTTTTTTTAAGTTTTTTATACAAAATATTTATAAATTACATACACAAACCTTCCTCGTTCATCGCTTTATCTATTAGTGAAAACCGTATCAAAATTCGATGCGAGGTTTAGATTCTTCTAAAAGTAGAAAAACAACAGATGCATAAATTGACTTGTTTTTATACTATCTAAAGATATAGATATAGAACAGTGATTTGCGCCCGAATTGAATTTTGTATTTTCTATGAAATTTTGAGATTGATTTATGAATTGAGAGATTTTACCGCACTAAATTGTTAAAAGGGTGTTTCTCTTTAAACTGGGCAACTTTTGTACCAAAAGTGTCTTTGCAATTTTTTTGCTTGTATTTAAAAAAAAGTTATTAAGGGAATATAAAGGGAACGGGTGCCAAGTTCACACAGCCAGATGGCTGTGTGAACTTGGCACCCGACTTTGGAAAAATTATTCTTTTTTTAAGCAGTACCATTATTGTGTAGTGTAGTACCATTATTTCGTTTGTAGTTGTTTGAAGTAACGTTAATTTTGTTTGTAGTAACATTCTTTCGTTTGTAGTACTACAATTTCGTTTGTAGTACCATTTTTTCATTTGTAGTTGTTTTATACTACAAAAAAAATTGCACTACAAACGACTACTAACGTTTTTCTATAAGAATCAAACGGAATTTTTTTTTTTTCCAACTTCGAGAGATGATATTTTTTTTTTTGTTGCCTGTATTTTTTTTGGCACTACTACAAACGAAGTTAGCTTCACTAATATCCACTACTAACTGAATTCTTTCAAATAAACCTAAAAAAGAATAATTTTTCCAAAGTCGGGTGCCAAGTTCACACGGCCGGAATATCTAAATAGTTTATAACAAAAACAAAAGAACCAACAAATATTCCACTATTATAGAAAATATTGAGCTTTTTGTTTAGAACAAACACTTTTTAAAAGAAAAAATAAAAACCGTCAAAAAAAAGCACTATAAAGTAAAATATAACTGATTGGTAGTTTTTATTTACCTAATCAGATATTTATTTTAATTTTATTTTATTAGTAGTTATAATAGTCGGTGTGCTTTGATTTTTATCGGCTGCCACTTTGCGGATACTGCTGCCAGGGGATTGTCGTATTTGATATTATAGGAAAGTAGCATGAAATATCATTATGTTTTGTTATTTTGTTCTACAAAACGTAGATGTATCCAATATAACAAAATCAACGCTCGTCAATATAAATACAATATTTAAAATAAAGAAAATTACAGATATACTTCATTATACATATATAAAACTAGCAGAACTCGTGGCATCGCTCGCGCTAAAACTACTTAACTACTTTAGGCTTTAATTAATAATAATTTGATGGCTGTGATAATTTTCAAATGTGTATGTATGATTGTGAATCAGTATGATTCGTCCTCCGAATATTATGCTGTTTTTACTAACATACTATTGTAACGAGTAAAGTGAAGTGAGGAGCGGATGTTGGAGAGGAGGCGCTAGTGTAGCGGTGTAAAGTGTAAGACGAGTAGAGGAGAGTGGATGGGGATGGCGTGGGATATATAAAATATCTTGCTTGGGATTGAATTCGTTCTAGGAGAGACCTTCTACATCCAAAGATGCCGAAGTGGCCGCCAAACGGTCGCTGATCGCCTGTCTGGGCCTCCCTGAACAGGGTCTTACCCGGCTGGGCTGATCGCCCGGGCGGCTTCTTCCTCACTCCACGACGCCCTAAGAGACCCGGAAGGTCTCTCCCAGCGACACGCCCATAGTTGTGGGCGGCGGAAGATCCCACGGCCAGAGGGCTACGCCCTAAAGCCGTCTCCCCACTCCCCTTGCGGGGGTTGTGAGATGACCAGCGAATTCGTTCTTTTGCTGCAGTGTTAAAGTGTCGTTAAATAATTACCAGTGTGAAAAATTAGTAATTATAATTGTAAAATCTGTGATTTATATAAAGTGATATAAAATAATTTAATATAAAGTGATTAGCGAAAAAAACTATTTTTATTTTCCCTGACTGCTTCACACTATATACACACAAATATTTTTTATGTTTTCGCAATACATATTTTATTAATTGCAAAAAGCTGTTAGAGTTTTATATAATTTTTTAAAGATACAAAAATGTTAGTGATCGTAACTCAAAATATCTGAAAAATATTTTACGTATATTCTGTAAACTAGCGACTCACGCTCGCTTCGCTCGCGTTCGTCCCTAGGTACGTTTTTACGGTTAGCTATATTTATACATAAATAGTAGCTTGCTATTTCTAAGATATTCATTTAAATTATATAGCGATTTACGTTACTTTCGTACGCCGTACGCGGATTTTGTTCACAATTTCATGGGTTTTAATTTTTTTTCGCGGAACCCTAATTCTTTTCTAAAATAAAAGTAGCCTAAGTTATTCCTTATAACAGCAGCTATCTGCCAGTGAATTTAATTTTAATTTAAAATTTAAAAATATTACCGCCAAAATCGGTCTAGCCGTTTCAGAGATTAGCCGGAACAAACAAACAGACAGATAGACAGATAGACACACAGACAGACAGACAAAAATTGTAAATAATGTTGTTTTGGTGTGTGTACCGTGTATACATCCATATGCATTTAGTAAAAAGCGGTTATTTTAATATTACAAACAGACACTCAGATTTTAATATTACAAACAGATTAATTTTCGTTTAATATATTTAGCAAAGTCCATGACCTCTATTTTTTGCGCATTTAATTTTTTCAAAGTTAGAGGAAGAGACAATGATACAACTCGCATATAATGTTTACGACTTAAGAATCATGTAACTAGGCTAATATGGGCTTTAAACTAACATAAAGACAGGCTAACTTCAACGTTATTTTTAAAGATCTAATTTGTACATCTGAAACTTACAGTCTCCTTGTTTTCTCTCCTTTTTTAAGTTACTTTAAAGTGCTATTCTTATTTTGTTAAGATTTCTGCTCGCGGGTAGTGGCTACGTTCGCTGGACTAAAGAATTTGCTCAGTTTTAATTTCCATTGAATTTATATATTGTCATATCGAATTTATAATATTATGTGTACATTTACATATATTATCGAAAAACTAAAAAGTAAAAAATAACTAAAGGGGAGTTTTCATTTACTATAATATACTACCTAATCAGATATTTTCGAAGTCGGTGCCAGCCGATACAAATCAAAGCAAAGCTTACATAACAAATTGATCTATAATATTAGGGGTTAAAGTATGAAATTGCCGATTTGTGCTGAAAAACTAAAATTCGATTTTTTTTTAATTTAACATATTTATTTAATTAAAATAATTACCATTATATCTATACATTGCTGCCATCTAATAGGAAGGTCATTTATGCCTTTGCGATAGAACTCTGGTGATATAGATTCGACTAACTGTGTGAAAGCATTTTGTACTGCCTCCTGAGAAGAAAACTTTTTATCACGTAGAAAATTGTTTAAATTACGAAAAAAATGGTAGTCCGTTGGAGCAAGGTCTGGCGAATACGGAGGGAGACGAATGGTTTCTAATTGCAGTTCCTGTAGAATTAAAACAGTTTCTTTTGCTGTATGAGGTCTCGCGTTATCATGGAGAAATAATGGTGAAGATTGATTCATGAGTCGGGGCTGTTTCACTGCTAGTTTTGCGATCATTGTTCGGAGTTCGGCACAGTAGACATCTGCCGTTATTGCTTGACCAGATTGGAGAAAGCTATAGTGAATAATACCATGTTGAGACCACCAAACAGTTACCATTATCTTTTTATTGGTAAACTTTGCTTTAGGACACTGTTGCGGCGTTTGACCTGGGGTCAGCCATTGCATTTTTCGCTTACGGTTATCGTAAAGAATCCACTTTTCCTCACATATCACAATTCGATCCAATATTCCTTCATTTCTGTATCGATTTAACAAGGCAACACAAGTTTCAACACGCGTTTCTTTCTGCAGATCAGTCAAGTCATGAGGCACCCATTTTTCATATTTTTTTATTTTATTGATTTGACGTAAATGAGTCAATTTTGTTGGTAAGGTAACGTTAAACCCCGCAAAATACATTGGTGTAATCGTTTATAAAAATTTGGTCAATTTACGTCACAGTAAGCCGAATATTAAAAAAAACTATTTTTCAACATTTGTCATCCCTCCATTTCTCGGGGGTAGCTAGAACAGTGGAGGCATTTCACGGATTTATGTTCCCTATATACCTGCTAATGTTTTAAAAAAACCGACTTCCAGGCACTGAAAAGTAAAAAATAACTAAACGGGGGTTTTCATTTAGAATAGATACTTAATCAGATTTTTTCGAAGTCGGTGTGCTTTGATTTGTATTGGCTGGCACCGACTTCGAAAAAATCTGATTAAGTATCTATTCTAAATGAAAACCCCCGTTTAGTTATTTTTTACTTTTCAGTGCCTGAAAGTCGGTTTTTTTTTTTTTTAAAAGTTTTTATTTTTCCATTTTTAGTGTAGACGTATCATCAATACAAATTAATCAAGCCCAAACACCAGGTAATTGCTGTAAATCGTTGAGGTGTTCCCTCGACAATCTTTCGGGTCCATCATTAGATCGACTCCAGACCTTCATTAAATAGTAGTGCTTTAAAATACCTAATGAAAATGTTAACAAGCGCACTAGTCGCCGCTACAATTTTCGTAAGTGCCCCTCAATTTCTCTGAGATCCCATCATCAGATCCTGGTTTCCTTATCATGCTACCACTCTTGGGATATCTCCTTTCCAACAAAAAAAGAATTATCAAAATCGGTTCATAAACGACAAAAAAATGCCCGAACAAACATTAAATATATATATATATAAACGGTCGAATTGAGAACCTCCTCCTTTTTTTGGAAGTCGGTTAAAAGCATAAAACTTCAAGTTTTAATTTTTTGTGCCCAAACCAGAATCCGATTGGACTATAATGATACACGTCTAAATAAGTTGATTCGATTAAAAGTTATCGCCGTTCAGAAATTTTCAAAACTAGTTTCAGGGGATAGGAATGGCCTGTTCAGGTTAAACCATTTTCGTTTTTTTTATTTCATTTCTCTCTAATTGTATGAACGAACTATCTGATCTAGTTTACATGTAGGTCGCAAGAGCTGGGCCCCCTATGCTATCTATCTACCCAGGTGGCTTTCGGGGTTCATTGCTTGCCCGTGGGGGGCCCACACAGGCTGAGGCCCGGCTGGCAAATGCCACCGCGACTATATCGCTAGCCCGATGCTGCATACTACATAAAATGAAAGAGAGATAACAAAGGCATGCAAAGGCGGTCTTATTGCTATGAGCAATTTCTTACAGATAACCTCTGGTGAACGGATTGAAGAAACCGTAAGTAGGACGGTACAATATGTATATACATGCTCAAATATACATTTACATATATATATATATATATATATATATATATATATATATATATATATATAATATATTAAGTTATATATATTAATATAAATATATATATATATATATATATATATATATATATATATATATATATATATATATATATATATACACACTTTATCTACAAAAAAATATAGTAATTAGTTAGACGACGCGACGTTTAAAAATATCTAGCGATTTTGAATGGCGAATATTGCAAGGGAGCATGTTCCATAGCTTTACAGCTTAAACAGTAAAAGAGTTACCATAGTAATTTGAGGTGCAAGGTGATAATTTCAGACGGTTGTCACTCTGAGACCTAAGTTGAATACCAGAATCAGATCCTAGGAAATTGAAACGTTCTTTTAAGTAAAAGGGAGATAGAGGGATATAGAGGATGGAGAAAAGGAGGATGAGAACGTGCAAGTTGCGCCGATGTCTGATTGAAAGTCACTTTAGTTGAATACGGTATTCGGAGATGTGGTCGAATTTACACAAACCATATATAAATCTGATGCACATATTCTGCAGACGTTCGACTTTGTTTAGCTGTTCCTCTAAAACATCAAGGTAACAGCAATCAGCATAATCTAAAATTGGTAGCAGTAGTGAGTGAGCCAATGCAGTTTTGGTTTTAGTGGGTAATAGATTTTTCAATCGTCTTAAGCAACTCATGGTAGCAAATGTTTGCTTACCTCTGAAATTTGCACAGTCCAGGAGAAGGAGTTGTCGAAATATAGTCCAAGATTATGACGGAGTTACTATATGCTAGGTCAGAATTGCCAAACCTAACAGGGGACAAGGTATTGAAGTCGATCTTGTTGGTCAATTGTTGGCTTCCTATAACAATGACTTGTGACTTATAGACTAAGATCCGGCTGCAAGATTGCTACGTTCATAGCGTATTTAATCAATATCAATTTTTTTGTAACAAAATATGACCTGCTTACACCTGGCTACGAAGAAGTTGCGGCCAAGTGTGCAACGGCAGCTATCACTTTTCAAGTTCTCCACGTATATTTCTGTGAAGTGAAGTATAATTCATTTAAATAACAAGTGCATCGATTTTGTTCCAAAAAGTCAATTATTATTTATTTAATTAAACATACTAGCGCGCACAATTTAGTAGGCACCCCGGTCAAAACATATTGCCCCTTTTATTATGGTATATAAAAAAAATATTTTGAATAAATACGCTATGAACGTAGCAATCTTGCAGCCGGATCTTGATCCATTAGCAAGATTAATGCAGAGTCCATACGACGTACTCCAGGAACGAATTTTATGTAGATTACTGTTAAGCCGTTCAATAGTATTATTGAGGTCACTGGAGGGACGCTCAGCATAAATCTGTAGGTCATCGGCATAGAGGTGATAGGGACATGAAAGGAGTGTGGAAATTGTGTTAATAAATATTGGGAACAAAAGAGGGGAAAGTACACTACCTTGTGAAACTCCGGCACAAAGAGGAACATAGGAGGAGGATTTGTTGTTAACATGGACACACTGTTAACGACCGTGAAGGTAACTGCTAAACCACCCGACGGCGTCGCTTGATAGTTTAATTGATTCGAGAACAGCTAACAGGAGTCAACAGTGTTGAATGCATTGCTGAAGTCAAGCACAGCCATAATGCTGATTAGTTTATCATTCATTTTAAAGCGAATGTCATCGGATACTTTAAGTAAGGCTATCACAGTGCTATGACCTTTGCGGAAACCGGATTGGTAAGGGGAAAGTATATTGTGCTTATCTAAATAGTCACTAAATTGATTATATACAATTCGTTCTAAAACTTTCAACAACAATGGAAGAACGGAAATAAGACGGTCGTGAGAGAAGCAAGAGGGATTTTTCTTCTTAGGAATAGGAATAATACGTAGAGGGGAATTGATTGGATGAAAGAGAGAAGGTAAAGATATGGGAAAGTACAGGAGTAACGGTATCAAGAACTAAGAGGATTATTTTGTGGTTTATTCCATCATTATCGGTAGCATCAGACTTAATTGCTAGGATGTGCTTCTTAACGTCAAATGTGCTTACAGGAGTAAAATTAAAACTGGGACGAGTAGGAGGAGGTGCGCAAAGGAGTTGGTTTAGTATGTAAAGTCTTACATTAGAATCTATAGGAGTAACAAAGGCAAAAAATCGGTTAAGAGCATCGAGATCAAGTGTATTGTAAGAGGCACTCCTAGATCTGCCACCAATTCCAAAAGATTCTAATAACTTCCAGGTTTTGGCAGGATTATTATTATCAGTTGCAGCATAAATGTAATTTCGCTGAGCGTCTCTGCATACTTTACTGCATCGATTGCGGAGTCGTTTATACTTAAGCAGGTTCTCTTCTAAACGTTTTAATTTATATTTAGATTTAGCTGCATTCGTTTAGCCATTAATATTTTTATGTCTTGCGTAAGCCAAGGTGCAGAAAGCTGTTTTAATTTAATAGGACGGAAAGGAACATGCTTGACAAAGAGTTTAATCAAAATAGAGTTAAATATTTCGAGTTTTTCATTAATATTGCTAGCGTCAAAAATAAATTGCCAATCAATATCGTTAAGATCAGTCATTAAAGCATTGTTGTCAAAAATTTTAAAGCTACGCCGTAACACAACCGTTAGTTTTAATTTAGAAGGACGGATTTTATAGAATAAATATACTAGGTCACGATATGAGAATGAGTCAGCTGGAAATTGCCCATGGGATAAAACAAGATCAGAAGAGGAAACAAACATAAGGTCTAAAAGGGATGAGGTACAGTTGGGAAAAAAGTGTGTAGGATTGTAACTTAATAAATGAAGGTTCGCACTGAACTGAACTAAACTATGTTTAAAAGGCGTTTAGCTCGAGAGTCGTTTTTGTATCAATGTACTTACTAGAAAATTGTAGGTCTTAAAAGATCTACTAAAAAGTTCACAGTAAGATATACATATCTCTATATCTATCTCTTAAGGCAGTGTTCCGCAAACTTTTTGTGCTCAAGGAAATCGGATAATTTTGGAGAAATCTATTTTTCACATAGTATTAATCAACATTTATTATTAATCAACAAAACAATCTTTATTAATAAGCAACAAAACAATTTTTATTAGTAATCAATATATCAATATTTATATCGTTATATATATCGTTGACAGGGCTGTTCTCATCTCTTCGTCGATCGTCCTGAGGCGTTCCCTTTTTTTGGTTATTATTGTGGTAAGAGTTGAAAATCCTAATTCACATAAATAGGTTGTTGCAAATGGCAAAAGTATTGCAATAGCATGCTTAGAAAGCAGAGGATATTCATTTTTTACATATAGCTAAAAATGTTCTAAATCAGTTTCTGAACATTTTAATTTTATTTATTTTTTATTTATTACAGTTCTTCCTGCTCGTTAATCGGTAAGTGTCCAAAAGGAATGCTCTCGGAGAATGGATTTCGAACCTAGTCCATAGGTTGTAGATCACGCTTAGGGAAATAGAAATTCATTTTCTCAGCAAGAAGCTCCGTCGAACGACGAAGGGCCTCCGTCCCCGCCTTGCTTCACGCGAAGCGCTCGCTGTCCGCGCCAAACGAAACAAAACGCCTCGCTCGCGCGCTCGTGTGTTTTGTAGTTTTTTACATAGGTATTTTTCTTCCGTCTATTTATCTTTAAGAGATAGCCTTATTTTTTTTGAGGCACATCAACTAATGACCACGGCACGCACACCAGTGTGCCGCGGCACACTGTCTTAAGGTACACTCGCAATACCTATTTTTATCTACACATGTAATAAAACAATAACTTAGCGAAATCGATGTGCGCATTGCACGCAAAAAGTAATGGACCTAAAATAAAAAAATTAATTATTTCATGATTTTGTCTCAATGTATGACCAGTACTAATTAATAATTGAGCACAAATTTTTTTTCTAATACCATCAGTTGATAACTCAGGTATCACTCTCTGCTCATCCGTTAAATCAGCAAGTTTTGTTATTTATACATATAATAAAATTCTAACTGAATCGAATATATTTTTTGGAAAATCTTATTGAAATAGACTTTATTATCGATACAGAGACCGAATCTATAGTTTTTAGAATTTTTGTCTGTCTGTCTGTTACCGTATCACAGAATAACCACTGGAGGGATTTTGATGAAATTTGGTATGATGATAGCTGGATATCCGGGTCAACATATAGGATACTTTTTACCGCGGGAGATTATCTCATTCTCACGAGAATACACGCTATAACACAACCCAAAAAATATTTATGATCAGAATTTCTTGAAACTTGATATTAATGCTCTTCAATACAATTAAATAAATACGTGTTTAAGCGTTTTTTTGTAATTCATCCCATAAGGAGATAAAATATGGGATGAAAATTTGTATGAAACCTACCTTTTAAAGTTTCTTTGTTGTAGTTTTAGAGCGAGCGAAGCCGCGAGTAGTGCTAGTATAAAATAAATGTACGTATATATATATATATATATATATATATATATATATATATTCAGGTTAGAGTTGTCAGTTTTGTAGGTTCGTTATGTCGTTTCGTATATATATATATATATATATATATATATATATATATATATATATATATATATATATATATATATATATATTAAATAATAAATATAACAATAAAAAAATCTATATTTTTTTATATTTGTTTTCATGGATGGCCAGCACTAATTGAGCACTAAATTAATGCTAGATTGTTTTGATGCTACGTTATGCGGTTAGCGTATTAGAAGCTAGTACAGTGCTAGCTTACCTAAAAGCTAGCAGTTCTATTTGAGGCTAAAATTCAATTTTGCAGCATTAAATTAGCACTAAGCTCTAAATTTTCTGCAATTTTTTTTGCGATTCTGCCTAATTGATCATTCCAGCTTTATAGACATGAAATTTTCATGTTTAACGCTGGCTAAACTTCAAGAGGTACATCAAAACAATGTAGTTTTCAATAAAGCCTACAGAAAAATCTGCAATAGCATAAGTCGTTCTCTTAAGATATACTCGCAATAACTATTCATATCTATAATATTATACCCAGGAACGCACCCGAGCGAAGCGAGGGTAAGTCACTATATTTTACATAGACACTGATTTATTCTCGTAAGAAATAATAAATAAAGCTGTAAAAGGAATGTACTATATATACTAGAAGTAGCATCATTTTCAATTTAACAATTCTTAAAAAAGATCTTAAATTAAAAAGAAACAAAAACCGACTTCCAGGCACAGAAAACTAAAAAATAATTAAGGGTGTGCTTTGATTTTTATTGGCTGGCACCGAATTCGAAAATATCTGATTAGGTATCTATTCTAAATGAAAACCTCCGTTTAGTTATTTTTTACTTTTTATTGCCTGGAAGTCGGTTTTAATTATTTTTTTTTAAGTTTTTATTTTTCCATCTTTAATCTTTAAAACATATTCGATTAAGTAATTTATTCAGACCCCTAATGACTGTCACGACCCATCTAGGTGTAAAGTTCTCATCAATACAAATTAATCGAACCCAAACACCAGGTAATTGCTGTAAATCATTGAGGAGTTCCCTCGACTGTCTTTCGGCTCCATCATCAGATCGACTCCAGACCTTCATTAAATAGTAGTGCTTTAAAATACTTAATGAAAAAATTAACAAACGCGCTAGTCGCCACTACGATTTTCGAAGGTTCCCCTCGATTTCTCTAGGATCCCATCATTAGATCCTGATTTCCTTATTATGGTACCACTATTGAGATACCTTATTTTAAACAAAAAAAGAATCATTAAAATCGGTTCATGAACGACGAAGTAATCCGCGAGCACACGTAAAATTACATTCACATAAACAATAATTTTCATATTTTTTTCATAATTTTTTTTATGACATTCAGTGACAATCGAGCAGACAGACCACCTGATGGAAAGCAGTACCTGTCGCCCATAACATCTACGGTTCATGCACTTAGGTTTTAGGTAACTAAAATACAGAACCGCCGGTACGTTATCACTGTGAGGACTAAGATGATATGCCTCTTGCCTGTAATTGCGCTGGCTACCTAATCCTTCGTACCGGAACACAACAATGCAATCATTGTTGCTTGGCGGCAGAAATAGATAAGGGGGTGGTACCCATCCAGTCGGACTCCTCAGGCTTGACAGAGTCCTACCACCGGTAAATGAAAACTACTGGGCCAAACTATGTAAAATATTTATGCGACCAAATGGCAACTATTCCGCATCAAACAAAAAAGAATCACGTAAATCAGATCATAAAACTCAGCGTAATTCTGGAAGTCGGTTAATTAACAAACAAAAACATAAGCGGAAGATTTCAAAAGGTAAACTTTTTAGTTTTTACTATAAGAAATTCAAGAATCTAAAATTAGCCAAACCCATTAATTATAACTGGGTTCCGAGGTATAAGCCCAATTGCACTTGACTATTAACATCCAGGCAATAACTAAAATCTTGTTAACGTTTTTTTACTGGTTGTCTACGAGATTCAAATATTTTGTACGTTTGACACCACACAAGAAGTTAAGGTCTAATTCATGAGTTAAATAAAAAACGGTGCTTATATTATTTTTATTTATTAATATTTGCTTATATACTAAGTTCAATAATTATTTTACAAAAATGATGGTGATTTCGAATATTCATTATTTATCACAAAGTTCAGAGGAGGCGTCGAGTGTACGTTAATAATAATAATAATCAAAGTAAAAATAGAATTACGATAACCTAATCAGGACGCCGCGAGCGCGTGCGAGGGAGCGGCGCTCGCGGCGGCCTCGCCCGGCGGTCCTCCGGCGGCGCGCATAGTAACCGAGGAGAGAGGAAGAGCCGACACCGCCTGGCGCCGGCGGAGGAGCGGGGCGTGGACTAGCTGCGCTCAGCGCTGGAACAGCGGGTTAGGGAAGTCGGGCGGGTGGGGTAGCGGCGCGGGCGGCGGGCGCGCGCGGCGCCACGCCACCAGCCAGCACGCCACCGCCGCCGCCACTGCCACTAGCGCCAGCAGCGCCGTCAGCGCCAGCGCCACGGCTAGCCCGGCTGCAGACACGCACACTTCCCCTCCGCTTGCCGCACCCGCACCTGCCGCGCCGGAACCGTCTCGTTGCCGAGCCGCACGCGACGGGTCGCGTCGCTCTAGCGTCAGAATCTGGTTAGACTCGACCGTCACCTCCTCGCGCAATTGGCCCGCGAGCGGACCATCGCTTTCGATCGTTTCTCGTTTTCGACGCTTCCCGAACGCGTCTAAACCTCGACAATTAACCTGAAAATTATATTTATTTTAAATATCCATGTGGGATTTATGAACAACAAATAATTCTGACTTGAAACAACACTATAAAAGATTGTTTGCTTACCGGTTGACATTTTCCGAAACATACTCGTATATTACATTGGAATCTTATATTATCACTGCTAGGGAATTTAAAAGCATTGAAAGCTGCTCTCAAAGCGCTTCCGTCTTCGCTTCTTTCCCATTCTCCAAAGATGGCGGCGTCTGTTGCGCAGCCGTCCTCGTCTGTGACAGTGTATTCGTTTTCTATGTTCGTAGCTACTTCGCTAGTTTTTGCAATACAACTGCGGGCGAATCCACCATAGATGCCTGTAAACATTTTTAATATTATTATAAAATTTGTCCGCATTAAAAAGCATAATATTATTGACAAATGGACTTCTTATATACTTATTTATACTAATTAATCTAGGATCACTTACTCGAAGGTTGAACATCAACTTGCAAGACAAGATTCTCGCCGATCTCCGCGGAATTGACCTGGTCGCCGGTGCGCGACACGATGCGCATGGAGCAGGTCGGCGGCGGGCCGGTGTTGGCGATTGTACCGGCCGTCGTTAACATCGACACATTGAAGGCGAGCGTTACATTCTGTTCTCCGGTCTTATATATACATTTGATGTGGAAAGCCTTAGCGTTCGATGTCACTAATTTGGGATGTTTCTGCATCACAAGGACGAAACTCGCAAGGCCCTGCAAGTATGATTACATGCATTGTGTTATGATTTTTGTTTTACTTACATAAAAATATTCATACATTGATAATACATTGATGTAATTTAAATTTAAAACATTACTTACATTAACATGAACCAATCCGCAATCGCCGAATAATACGGTGAAGTCTACCGGACTTTCTTGATTCTCTGTTGCATGAACCACAAGACGGCATCTCTCGTCCTTGCTATAGCCTTTTACGTATAAGACTCCATTAAAGTCTTTTATTTTCAGACTTACTTTTACTCCATTTGCAAGACAGTATACCTAAATGTAAATATCACAGGAATAAATATAGTTCAGGATTTATTATTGCAATATATTCATTAAGTTAGGATAAATAATAATAAATGAAAAATATGTAAGCAAAAGTTAAAAGTACCTGCATATCGGGTAGAGGGAAATCGGTGCGATAGGTGATATTAGGAGTCGATGTAGCATTGCAGTGCACCCTGGGGTTGCCATCGTAGCCGGTGACGCAGGCACAGCGCGAGCGGTGGCCGACGCCCTCGCACGTGGCGTGCACGCCGCAGGGCTCGGCCTCGCATGCGGGCACACACTTGCCGTTGATACAGCGCGAAGCGTCTTCACATTCAGTGTCACCGCGGCAACCAGCGGGTATACATGCTTCACCGCGAGCTGTAAAACCGCGGTCTGAGTCGCATACGCAACGCCCTCTCGCGTCTACGACTTTTCCATCACTTTCCACGCAGGGCGAGCATTCACCGTATTCATCTACACCTTCACCACGTGCGCATTTCGCGATTGGTGCTGCAAAGATTTGTAAATTTAAAATAATTTATTTTTAAGATACATGGATTTTCTTTTGTAAAAAAATAAAATAAAATAGAAATTTAATATTTGGATTATTTATCTTTTATAAATATAATTTATTCTTTTATTAAGTTTATAAAAAAATAAATTCTTACGTTTATATGGTGTACATTCCCCGAGGGCATTTCCTCTATATCCAGGTATACATTCACATATCATTGTTTTGACTGGCACTGTGTCGGCAACTTTACATTCAGCATTAGTTCCACATGGGTTTATTTCTAAGCATGGGTTGACGCACTTATTTGATAAGCACGCTGTAGATGGTGGGCAATCCAAATCAGTGTTGCAAAGTGATACTGTTTTGTTGCAGCCTTCACTAGTGCTCTGGTATCCCGGAGGACAAACACAATAAATTTCGTGAAGATGCACACGGCATTCAGCTGGTTCATTGCACGTATTCGAGGTACAAGGTTCTATACATTTTGAGTTAAGGCATGATTTAAGCGGAGGACAATCAGAATTAGCTCGACAGCTAATGGGTGAGCAGGCTAAAGCTGGGTTACCAAATGTACCAATTTGACAACGACACGAGGCGCGATGTTCAACTCCGTAACATTCTGCAAATTCTCCACAAATGTTTGATTCAACTTCACAGGCGGGCACGCAGCGTTTGTTGATACATGTTTCATCATCTGCGCATTGGTTATTAGCTTGACATGCTATATCGTAACATCCCGTACGTGGATCGCCAATAAATCCAGGTCTACAGGCACAAACTGGTTTATGGTCTTTCATCTGACAATCTGTATTCGGGCCACATTCACATGGATTTTTACACACAGAAGTTACGCACGCGTGGTTAGATGTACAATCGATATCAGTTTCACAAGCTACATCTAAAATTGGCGTAGCTGGTTTACAAATGCCTTTTCCATTGCTTACATATCCGGGTGGACATGAGCAGATCATAGTGCGTACAGGAAGTGTTGGTGATACTTCACACTCTGCCGGAGAGGAACAAGGCTGTAAGGCTGTACATGGATTTACACATTTCGCAGACAAGCAGGCCAATCTAGGAGGACAATCAGCATCGACGTAGCATTCTGCTGATTTTTGAGGTCTGCATTCTATGTAGGGACTGCCAGTATAACCTGGTCTGCATTTACAAACACCAATGTGGTTGCGAACTAAGCATTCGGCGTTGTTTCCACAAGCATTCGATAGGTGGCAAGGGTTAACACATCTGTGCGTATTACACTGTTTGTCTAAAGGACAGTCGCCATTCGATCTACATTCTACGGCGTTACAACCTAAATAAGCGTCTCCTTCAAAGCCAGAGCGGCAACGGCAAAGTGGTTGGGATCTTTCAACAAAACATTCTGCGTTGGGGCCACAAGTACTGTTTAAAAGACAAGGACTAATACAGTTGCCATTAATACAGGCTTCGTGCGATTCACATTCGGAATTAGAGCGACATCCAACAATACGGCACTGACGGTAAGGATTGCCATCGAAGCCTTCATGGCAAGAACAAACTGGTCTGTGGTCGCGTATAAAGCAATCAGCGTTTTCACCGCAATTACAAGGGTTACGGCAAATTCTATTCACACATGACTCTTGGTCGCTACAATCATGATCCGTCGAGCAACTCAATGGAGGTAGTTGAGCTGGTTTACATACTCCGTTTTCATCAGTAATGTAACCTTCCGGACAGCGACAAATCATTGTTCGGAATGGGATGCTATCAGATACGGTACAGCGAGCGTTTCCAGAGCATGGTTTGAGTTCTTCACAAGCAGGGCGACATTTATCTCTAAGACAAGCATGTCCGTTGGGGCAGTCGCCATCCATTCGACATTCTGGTTCTCCATGTAATACTGTTCTCTCACAGTGAGTTAATGGATCGCCTCTTGGTAGTGCAGATGGACATTTGCATGATGCTGCATGATTACGGGCGAAACAATTTGCATTGTAAGCGCATGGGTTACCGCCTTCAGTAGAGCAAGCGTTGTGGCATACTCCTTTGATACACACGCTGTCATCGTTACAGTCGGTATTAATTTCGCATTCCGCTGCTTTACACTTATCGTAAGGATTGCCAAAGGTGCCTTTTGGACAGCGACATTTAGGTCGATGACTTTCGCCGTAGCATTCAGCGCTGATAGCACATGGAGCCTCCACGATACACGGACTGACGCAAGCTCCATTATAGCACATGTCACTGTCTTGACATTCTGAGTCAGATGAGCAGTCAACTGAAATAAAATTTAACATTAATATACCATTCTTTCTTTTATTAAATTTATATATTATTGAGTATAGGCTTGAGCTTTTACCTTTTACACATCCAAAGTATGGATTTCCTGAATGATTGATTTTACAGAAACAAACTGGATGGTGTCTGATGACCGTACATTCGGCGTTAGGGCCACACACGCAAGGGTTAGCACAGGCACCATTTATACAAGCTTGGGATAATGGGCAGTCGGAGTTTGCTTTACAACCAACAGGAATTAGAGATTCATCTTGAGATGCTGCAAAAGTAAAATACATAATTAATATTTTATTTTGGTAGTTTTATAAAATTATGTTTTTGTCACATTATCCAAGTTTAAATAACTGAATTTTACTTACGTGGTATACAACGTGTTTTCGCATTGCCTGTGTAATCAATAGGGCATGAGCAATATGGTTTATGGTCTATAACGCGACACAAAGCACCAACTCCACAACCATCTGCACACGGATTAATGCAAATGCGATCGTTGCAAGCTTGTTCTGGTCCACAATCTTCATCTTTGTAGCATTCGTAAATTGGAGTCTGTCTCGGTTCTGTTATTTAAATAAAAAGGCGTTTTGAGAATTTATTTTCAAGAATATAATTTTTACAACAAATAAAGTCTTTAATTAAAGAATTTCGTCTTTCAATTTACCTGTATTACATTCTATTCGTGGGTTTCCAATATATCCAGGAGGACAACTGCAGCGCGATACATGATCGACAGATTCACAAAGTGAATTGAGCCCGCACGGCGATGCTTTACACGCATCTACACATTTGCCTCTACGACAAATCTGACTATTAGCGCAATCCAAATCGGCTGAGCATTCGGCTTCAGGTGGTTCTCGACATCCGTTTTCGGGACCGGAGCGGCCTTCGTCGGGACACACGCAAGCAACCGCGCGAAGGGGCAATATATCTACAGTCATGCAAAGAAGGCCAGCTTCACACGGGTTGCCTAGACACAGGTCGACACACCGAGCGTTGACGCAGCCAAGCGGGCTCGCACAGTCCGCGTCGGTGACACACTCGTCGGTGGACTGTACAGAAAAACAGCCCCGGCCGTACGCGTCCCCACTGTATCCAGGTAAACAGCTACATATTGGACGATGGCGGCTTGCGGTACAGACGGCTCCTCGCGCACAACTGCTCTCTGAGCACGCGGGCTGACACAGTCGATTTAACCTGTTACATATCTGAGTATTGTCACAGTCTTCATTATACTGGCAAATTCCTGAAATACAGGCGCGACGAGGGTCTCCCTGGGTACCCGGTGGGCAGCGACAGGTAGGTGTGTGAGCGATAACTTCACAGACAGCGTCGCGGCCGCAATTGTCACCAAGAGTGCATGGATCGCGACAGTATCCATTCAGGCAGCTCTTATCAAATGGACAGTTTTCGTCTGAAGTACATTCCGCTAAAAGAAAATAATAAAATATAAATAAAGTTAAATGAGTCGGGCTAAGCTATTAAATTAGCAATTATATTTTTTAATATATTTAGAATAAGACAAGTACTTATTTCTTATTTATTTAAATCCACCAATGATAATTACATCAATACAATATTGTTTAGTAAAAATAAATACAGTGTGGCTCAATTCTAAATGCATTATCTTTTAAGACAGATACAGCATGCAATTATCTTCCTAAAGTTTATAAATCATTAGTAGTAGTAGTTCGTTATATTTAAATTAGTTAATTATATTTTATTTTATTTATATTTCGTTTATAAGTACAAGATTTATTTTATTGTAAAATCTTTATTAATTAAACTTACGGGTGTAGCATGCGCGCGAAGGGTCACCGGCAGTACCGGGCGGGCAGCGACAGCGCGCGCGATGTGACTGCACGTCGCAAAGCGCGCCGGCGCCGCACGCGCCCGCACACGCCGACACGCAGCGCCGCGCCACGCACGCCTCAGCCGCACCGCACTCAGAGTCCAAGAGGCACATCGCCCCTGTCACACCTGGTTTAATAATGATAGGTTTCTTAAAAACTATAAATTTTTTACTTACATATATATATACTAGCGGCTCTAGACAAACAAATCCATCCCACGGGAACCGTACAATTTATCTGGATAAAAAGTAGCCAATTTGTTATACTGATGTATGAACTATATTATTGAAAAGTTTCATTAAAATCCAATCAGTAGTTTTTGTGTACTTAGCAGTATAAGGTACTATAGTTTTTTAACTATCCCACGGTAACTATTTAATTTTCCGAGATGAAAAGTATCTAAAATGTTGACCGGGGATATAAAGTACCACCATGCAAAATTTCATTTAAATCAAACAGATAAAAAGACAGAGAAACAAAAAAAAAGAAAAAAATCCGTATTTGTTCTA
Source organism: Argynnis bischoffii washingtonia (assembly GCA_033884665.1). NCBI lineage: Eukaryota > Metazoa > Arthropoda > Insecta > Lepidoptera > Nymphalidae > Argynnis > Argynnis bischoffii. Next base: position 8,971,932 of record CM066616.1, on the reverse strand, counting down.
TTTCTCTTCTTACATCCCCCTGACTCGGTTTTTAGAATTTTATTTCTATGTACAGATATTCGACCTCTACAGTTTTATTATATGTATAGATAAAGCTGACTTTTTTGTGGTGCTGGTCTTTCATCATCGGCCTAGGTAGAATGTTGATAAGTTAGTCAGTAAGTCGCGAGTAGTGGATAAAAATAGTAATTGCGTGTGTACCTTAAGAGATAAACATATATTATTGGGGACTTGTCTATAGACCTTTTTAAGACCTACAATTTTTTAGTACATTATTTTGATGTATCTCCTATGGTTTAGCCAGCATTAGTCACAAAAATTTCTAAGGACGACTCGATAGAACCAGTCATTGCGTTATCCCGCAGGAATGAAAAATTTACCTGTAGTAAAAGGTATCTTAAATGTTGACCCGAGTAATAAGTTATCACTACACAAAATTTAGTTAAAATCGGTTCAGTACTTTTTACGTGAAACGCGCAGCTCGATTTGACTTAGTTAGTTTTGTTAGTTTTATTTATTTTAGAATAGGCATTACGAGCGTACCTTAAGAGATAGACATATTATATTCTTGCAGATTTTTCTGTTGGCCTTTGCAAGACCTAAAATTTTTTGGTATATTGTTTTGATGTATGTCTTAAGGTTTAGCCAGCGGAAGGTTTCTAAGGAGGACTCGATAAAACCAGTTATTGCAATTTCCCGTGGGAAACAAAAATTTTCATGAAGTAAAATATATCCTAAATGTTGACTCGAATAATAAATTATCACTCCACAAAATTTCGTTGAAATCGGTTCCTCACTTTGTGCGTGAAACGCGCACACACAAACAGACAAACAAAAATTTTAATAACTATTGTTTTGGGGTCTATATTGCATACATAATATGTTACAGTCATTGCTTTTAAAAAATATTTCATGTACAGATTTCGCTAAGTTACTGCTTTATAGTAGTATAGATAGTGATACAGTTTAAACTTTTGGTGAACAATCAGCATTGCCATTTAGCAGGGGAATGCAGCTAGCATTCGTGCAACAATTCCACTTGGTCCATACCGTGTTTGTGTACCGTGTACCGTGTTATTTTGTATATAATGTATATTTGTTTCGTAATTAACGAAATGCAAGTTTGTAACGTGTGATGCTAAACTTACTCGGTGTGCATGCTACATTAGGATCGCCCTGCAAAGGCGGCACGCAGACGCAAGAAGCGCGGTGCGCGCTGGCGCGACACTCAGCGCCGACGCCGCATGCCCCCTCGCATACGTTTTTACACTGTCCTTGTTTACATTGTTCTTCGTCTCCGCAATCTAGGTCTTCTGAACATTGTCCCCCTTTGAGTCACAACAATACATGTTAGTTATGTACTAATATACGAGTACTGTAGCTATCGGTGAATCTATAGTCAATTTATACAATGTATATAGTTATATTTCAAAATATGTACAATTTATGTATACAATAAACTTTCGAATCTAAGTGTATTTTTGTATTTATATTATATTATGTACATAAAAATAAAGTGTATGATACAAAACGAAGTTGTTTAATATTTTGATGTACGTACGTAAGTTTAGACATTTCAACCAATAATTGGTTTTATATTTTTTTATTACAACACAAATCATCAATAACATTCAAAATAACTGAGATTGTATGAATAAAATATCTGAAAACTAAAAACATATTATTGGAATGCATAACAATGTGTATAAACAATAAGACATGTATTATATACTTACTAGGATTACACTGTATGGAGGCATCACCGGTTAAAGGTGGAGGGCATTCGCATATAAGGGTCCGGAAAGGCAGTGTGTTTGCTACGCGACAAACGGCTAGTACTCCGCAAGATGTAGAGTCGCACGGGTTCTTGCAACTTCCTTGTAGGCAAGCTAATCCTGATGTGCAATCAGCGTCAGCACCGCAGCCTTCATAGTCTGTTTGGACTAAGAAATTAAAAATTAGAAGTTGTTGTGGAATAATAAAATAAAGAAAACACATGCTAATATTGAGCGAACAAACTCGTAAATAACAATTGTGTTACCTGGTTTACATTCTATTGTTGGATTTCCTATAGTTCCCCTCGGGCACTCGCACATAGGAGCATGGCGTACGACATTGCATTGAGCACCGAGCGCGCACGCACCGGGACAAGGGTCCTGGCAGGTTCTCGTTTTGCAAGCCAGCCAAGTTGGGCAGTCTCCGTCTACGGTACACTCGTCTTTACGGCACACGCTCCACGGGTCTCCGCGCGTGCCGGAGTTGCACTCACAGGAAGCGACGTGTCCACGCGTGTAACAGTGGGCGTCGGCACCGCACCGCACGTGTTGACACACCTTCACACATGAACCGCCTTCGCAACCCTCATCATCCGGACAATCGTTATTACTATGGCATTGTACTGTTAAAAAAGAAACGGGAATTAATCAATAAAACTTGTCAATGATTTTTACTGTAGAATTTTGAAAGAAATATTAGTCATTATAAAAACAATTTAAGTCATTATAAAAACATTATAAAACAAATTAAGTTGTAATACAACAATTGTTGTATTACAACAATATAACAATATAAGCATAATGTACGCATAAATATATTATACCTGAATAGCATCCTACGTAAGCATCTCCTTCGTAGCCAGGTAAGCAAGCGCAACGTGCTCTGTGTTGTTTGGCTAGGCATCGAGCATTCACGCCGCAAATTGTGGGACCACATACTTGAGCGCATTTGGAATCAATACATGCAGCATTATCTGCACATTCTTCATCTCGTAGGCATTCAGGGAGGGGAGGTACTGGAGTAACTGTGGTTATTTGCTCGCAGCGTACAAATGAATAACCAGTGTAACCAACAGGACAAGAACAAACTGCCGAGTGTCGAATACCAGAGCATATTGCGTTTATACCACATGCATTAATGCATGGGTCTGAACATTTTCTATTGATACAAGAACGGTCTCCAGGGCAGTCATCATTAACAATACATTCAGGATAGGTACAGAAGCCATCGCGACATGTTCCATATGGGCCACAAGGGCTAGGATCACACGGATCGTAGACTGTCGGACTTGTTAATGGTGTATCTAAAAAAATAAACATTTCTCTGTTATTTTCTTGATTAATATAATAAACATATGGAATAAAAAGTATGTAAATAACAAACATTTTATGAAAAATTGTATAATATAATATCTAACCTCTAACTCTGCAGTTTAGGAACGGATCGCCTGTTGTGGAGGGTGGACAGGAGCATATAGGTGCATGATCAAATACCCTGCAAATAGCGCCGTTTCCGCAAGCGCCTACACAAGGGTCGATGCACTTGTTGCGCACACAAGCGCGGTCACGCGGGCACTCGGAGCTCACGACACATTCTGGGCGACATCCCGAGGAACCGGCATTTCCGTTAGTGCCGCTTGGGCAGGAACAAACAGCCTTGTCACCGACGACCGTACATAAAGCACCAGGACCGCATGGAGACGGTGTGCAAGGTGGAGCTATTTAAACGAAAACTAGTATTAATAAGCTTAAATGTATTTAATTTACGGCGTAATATGATTTTTTAGTTATGTAGTAAAACTGTAGGATTCTAAATAGATTTCATACATAGATTAATATTAACCTTAATATAATCTAAGTACAAACCCCTTCTACTATAGTAAGAAATAATGTTAATTTTTTTTGTCAAGTAGGTGGTTGGTGGGTATCGTTACCTGAAACGACGACTTCACATTTTTCAAAGGCGTTTCCCCTCGTTCCGGGTGGACATGAACAGAGAGGAATATGGTTTACAGTTTCGCATTCTGCCCCAATTCCACAAGTTCCTTGACATGGGTCTCGACAGTGTGATCGCATACAGGCATGATTTGGAGAGCAGTCTGAGTCTGCGATACACTCTGGTCTGCAGCCTGTGTAGGGATCGCCATGTAGATTTGGTTCACACTCGCAGGACGCACCAGTGCCTCTCGAGCGACATATAGCACCAGGACCGCATGGAGATGGGCTACAGGGGTCATTTGGTAGTTTGGCTGTAAAATTAAGTAGGGATTATATTATTGTAACAAAAATTACAAAAAGAAGCAAATAAGACAAGCAACTTTGCTTTTTTCACAAACGAGTCACATGAGAAACACCAGGGACCTTCTAAGATTCGCAAATTAAAACCCATGCCTAAGTTTTAAAAGCGAAAACATAAGATGATCCCGATGTAAATTCCCTAAATTGTGATTGATGAGCAACATCTTATTTTTTATAATAAAACAAAAAGCAATCGTCCAGTTAAATCTATCTTACGAATATTCCCGATGGGCCGACATTCTATAAGTGGGTTTCCTGTATGAGATGGGAGACAATCGCAGCGTGGTTCGTGAGCAACCGCATTACAAACAGCATTGAAGCCGCATGCTCCAGGACAAGGGTCTACACAATGTCTGCTTAAACACATGAGATTTCTGGCACAGTCATTAGATGTAAGACATTCGACACGACAGAAAGGAGGAACGCCGAAGAAATCAGCTCGGCATTGGCATTCAGCGTTGATGCATTCTGCATTAGGCCCACAGTCTTGACAAGGGGACTTTGCTTCAGTCTCATGACCTGTAACTGTACAAATGGGTAATATTTAAATAATATTAAAAAAAAACCATTGCAACAAAATTAGTAAAAAAAAAAACTCCTATCATTTATTACCTTCAAAACATCGAATAAATGGATCGCCAGAGTATTGGTTAGGGCAGCTACAAATTGGAGAGTGCGCATTTGTTCGGCACACAGCATGTATTCCACAAGAACCTGGACAAGGATCCCTACATTTGTTATTTCTACAGGCAAGACTTAGTGGGCAATCTGAATCAAAGCGGCATTCCGGCCGACAACTAGGTGGCTCTTCAAACATAGCAGATCGACATGAACAATGAGCTACAGTTCCAGACGCTCGACATATACTATTTGGCCCACAAGGATTTGGTGAACAGGGATCTGCTATAGTAGTGGCTGTAAAAGAGATATGATCTTATAATAAAATTAAGTAAATATACTAAAGTAGTAGTATACATATATTTGACTAGCATTGCCCGCGGTTCCGCCCGCGTTCAGATAACAAAAACCAAATTCTTAGGTTTTACATATTAGTATACTCTTACATATAATAATTTCATGGCGCATTGATTGACAATGCCACAAAGGTCCTTCCGTTAATTTTATATTTGATTTACTAATATTGCACTTTTTGTTTTAATAATAACATTTATATTACGTCTTTACTTTTGTTTTGTTTGTTTGTTTTGTTTTCGGCGATAAACTCTCAAAATACTGAATTAATTTTAATCATTTATTTACTAATAATAGACATCTAGTGATTAATTTATATTTAGTTAATTATTTAAATTACATAATGATAACTTTTCTTAATGTTAATTTATCTCAAAACAGGAATGGGTTAGCGCTAGATAGTAATATTTTTCGAAACGATTTTCAATAGAAGATGTTAAGGTAAGTAAGTAAATAATTCTAAGCAAATGCTTTTTATTATTTCGGCTCGGCTACTATGATTAAAGTAGTAAGCATTTTAGCGTTCTTTAACTCTTTCACCTTTCAAGAAATGGTGTCAAAAAATCTGAAAAAGTTGAGGTATAACAGTTTCTAAAATACTTTTTAACTGACTTCCAAAAAAAGGAGGAGGTTCTTTTTTAATGTTTTTTAATGTTTATTCGGGCATTTTTTCGTCGTTTACGAACCGATTTTGATAATTCTTTTTTTGTTGGAAAGGAGATATCCCAAGAGTGGTACCATGATAAGGAAACCAGGATCTAATGATGGGATCCCAGAGAAATCAGGGGGAACTTTTGAAAATTGTAGCGGCGACTAGTGCGTTTGTTAATATTTTCATTAGGTATTTTAAAGCACTACTATTTAATGAAGGTCTGGAGTCAATCTGATGATGGACCCGAAAGATAGTCGAGGGAACTCCTCAACGATTTACAGCAATTACCTGGTGTTTGGGCTTAATTAATTTGTATTGATGATACGTCTACACTAAAAATGGAAAAATAAAAACCGACTTCCAGGCACTGAAAAGTAAAAAATAACTAAACGGGGGTTTTCATTTAGAATAGATACTTAATCAGATTTTTTCGAAGTCGGTGCCAGCCAATACAAATCAAAGCACACCGACTTCGAAAATATCTGATTAAGTATCTATTCTAAATGAAAACCCCCGTTTAGTTATTTTTTACTTTTCAGTGCCTGGAAGTCGGTTTTTATTTATTTTTTAAGTTTTTATATCGAAAATTATCTTATAGAATATACATACGTTTCGTAGTTTTTAAGATATGCACTAATTTTAGTTACCCGCTTTGTCAGTTTAATAACCATAAACTAAAAAATAATATGAAACGTAGTTATTTTTACAGTCGATAAAATGAGTATATTGTGGAAACGTTAGTATTATTCGTATTTATTTTAGTGTTAACTTAGCGAAATACGTAGGAGTAAGAAAAACAACGCAGTATTTTGCAATAGGTACGGAACCTATAATGCGCGGGTTGGACTTGCATTTGCCCAATTTATTCATTAAAAGATTTAAAAACATTAACATTATTTACTAAACAATAAAAAATTACAAATGTTTTCATTTGAAAATTGTTTCGGCCAACAAAATATTCCTAATATGTTATTAATTTTAAACACGGTCGCGGATGCAGGTAATTTATTACTAATACTAATAAAATCATAGAAACGTAAGTATATACATTCAATATATGTACATTATTTTCTTTGGAATTAAAACTACGTACTTTAAAAACACATGATGACATCTATTGTCGAATATCTAAATAACACAAATATTTTTGGATTTATTTTAATGAATAATATAGCGCTTATAATTTTTTTTTTCAAGACAAACTCTTTTAATAGTTTTTGCTATATTTAGTAAGTAACCTTACTAAAATGTTTATAGTATCATCGTGGTTTTATTCTAAACAGTTTATGTATTATGTCTCAGAAATGAGATATTTTCCCGCGGTAAAGAGCTATTACCTTATATACCTATAACTAGCTATTACCATACCAAATTTCTTCAAAATCTCTCCAATGTTTTTTCTGTGATGCGGTCACTGACAGACAGACAGACAAAAATTCTAAAAACTATATATTTGGCCTCTGTATCGATAATAATGTCTATTTCAAAAGGATTTTTCAAAAAATATTTAATGTACAGATTCGATTTAGTTAGAATTTTATTATATGTATAGATTAAATAGAACATTTATTCATTCAGCATAAATAATAAATGACACAAACCTGTAACACGACGACAAGCGATGAATGGATCCCCTCGTAAAGGTGCTGGACATTCACAGATGGCCAAATGATTATAAACATTGCATATAGCGTCTATTCCACAAGCATTTTTACACGGATTAATACATTTATAGTTGACACATGCAAGTTGTTTTTCACATTCATTGTCGGTTGTACATTCTGGTCGACATTCTATGTATGGATTTCCATGATACTCGGGAATACATGCGCAAGTTCCATTATCACATACTGCGTTGTTACCACAGGGTGATGGAGTACAAGCATCAGGCGGAGGCAAGCTTAGTACCTCTGCAAAATAATAAGATAAAATATATTTGTTCTTCTTTAGGCATCATGCTCTCTAACAAAATTTTATCAGTTTAATATAATAATGGAATGGTTATTATTTATTTTAATATGATTATTTAATAATAATGGAGAAAATTATAGTAAAATACGCACATAATGCATTATATACGTAGAAACTTATTAACTAAATAGAATTATAATGTATTACCTCTTTCAGCTTCATAGCAACCAACGAATGGATCACCACGGTAGCCTATCAAGCAAGAACATATAGCGAGATGATTTGCCGCTCGACATTCTGTGTTGCTACCACATGAGCCAATACAAGGATCGACACATTTTTCCCGAACACAAGCCTTATCGCGTGGACAGTCTTCGTTGATAGTACATTCTGGAGAGCACCGCGGGGAAACGCCGACATATCCTGGCTTACAACTACACGACGCCGAGCCACCTGCATCGCGACAGTTTGCATACGGACCGCAGGGATTCGGTTCACATGGTGACGTAGTGGGCGTTATTATCTCTTGTCTAGTACATCTACTAAATGGATGTCCTTCAAAACCTTCGAGGCAAGTGCAATACGGACTGTGACGGTGGACTCGGCATTGGGCGTTTTCTCCACAAGTGCCAATGCATGGGTCTATGCATCTTTGTTTAATACATGCCTTATCTAGAGGACATTCTGAACTTGAAACGCATTCTGGACGACAGTTAGGTGGGCTTCCTTTATATTCAGGAATACAAGTACAAATAGCTTGTTGTTTAATCGCCTTGCATGAACTATAAGGTCCACAGGGCGAAGGATAACATGGATCTTTTGGTTTTTCTGAAACAATTTATATATAGCAAAATTTCGTTACGTACATATATAAAATTAATGAAAAAATATTGTATAATTATGTATTATATATTTACCTTCAACTCTCAATATGCAACGATCATATGGATTGCCTTCATATCCAACTATGCAATTACATTTAGGGACATGGCTTACAGTTTGACATTCTGAGTTTATTCCACAAAAACCTGCACATGGATCTTGACATTTATTACTAATGCAGGCAAGGTGTTGTTGGCAATCAGAATTGAGCAAACATTCTGGTCTACAGCCTTCGTAAGGGTTTCCAAAGAACCCACTCAAGCACATACAGCTTGCAGCAGCGTTCCTTTCTTGGCATATAGCATTCGGGCCGCAAGGATTTGGCAAACAAGGTTGGACACGCTCAAATGGCTTTTGTATGGCCACTGAAAATAAAGGTAATATTATTATAATTTATTTTCAGAAGACGAGGCTTTTAGTATAATAAGAAAACGATTTATATAAAAGTCAAATAGAAAGACAGAGATAGAGATTCTTTTAGTAATAATAAATTAGTAATATACTTGTGGCGAAACACTAAAAGAGTTTTTGTATTTTGTTTCGTTCGTTTCGCCCGTTTAAAAGAAGAAGAAAAAGTTAAGTGTGTATATATGTATAAAGTATGCGTGCGTGGATAATCGATTTGGACGCAGGTTTTTTTCGAAAGTAGCTTAGAAAAGGAGAAGATCCTGAAAATTTCAACTCGATACGATTTAATCCAGCCGCTGCAGAATTTTTAAAACTTAAAGAGAATCGATCAAGACGGAATTTTTCTTTCTCAATACTATATTTTTAAGAAAAAAAAACTTAATTGATCTGAACTTAAGGCCGTCTTGGCTGTGGGTTTCTAAGTAAGCTACTGTTTGAGTAATTTTTATTCCAATTTTCAAGATGATCAAGGACTTAAATTTTTTGTTGAAATATTTCCATCTTTTGATTTGATGTAATATCTGTTGATTTCCATCCAAATTTCATCTAATTACACATTCTATTACAGTCAGATCGATTTCTCAAAAAATTTCTACTTTTTTTCTAACCGACTTTCGATAAAAAAACTGCTCCAAATCGGTGATCTACCGCGAACACTTTTGTCAAAAAATAATGGGTTAGGCCATTATATATATGTCATGTAATATTATTAGATATTCACATTATCAAACTGCTGTAAATAATATTCTGTTGGAGTTGGTTTTAATTTCTTCCATACTTCAAAAACTTATGTTTATATGGGTATTTATGGATGATTTTGAATATTAAAAATGTAGTTTAGTAATTGCCTATTTTACCTTCTATCGGAGAGCATTGATCAAATGCATCCCCTTCATATCCACTCTCACAAGAGCACATCGGCGAGTGACTGACAACTCGACAAATTGTATTGTATCCGCAAGCACTTATGCAAGGATCTACACATTTATTGTTAACGCAAGATTTGTCGAAATTACATTCACTGTTTGTGATACACTCAGGTCGACAGTATGGAGGACTTCCAATGAAATCACTTAAACAGGTACATGAATATGTTTGCCCCACTTCTTTGCAGACAGAATTAGGACCACACGGCGATGGATAACATGGTTCAGGTGTTGTCGGTTTTTCATCTGCAAAAAAGAAGTTTATGGTCAATATTAGCATGTCATGTACACATAAATATTTTACCAAAATGAATGTAATTTAACTTACATAGTACTTCCAGGCATTGTGTAAATGGATCGCCAGTTAGACCGTTTCGGCAATAGCATATTGGTTTGTGATTGTGGATCTTACATTCAGCGTTTACTCCACATGATCCGCGACAAGGATCAATACACTTCTGATTAGAGCAGGACATTACACTCGAACAATCTGAATCGACTAAGCATTCTGGACGACAAGATGGAGGAGTTCCTATGTAACCTAAGAGACACGAACAAACTGCTTGCTCTTGTACTGTGCGACATTGACTGTTCGGACCACATGGAGATGGAACACAAGGATTTCTTTTATGTTCCTCGACTGAAATAATAAGATACATTAAATCATATTTTTATTACACTAAAATTTACTCGCAGTATTGCGGCTTTCGATTTATACTACTATAGTAAAAGTTATCAAGATCGAGAATGAATTTAAGTTTGTAACTACATATTACAAAATTAAATGGGAACTGCAAAATAAAACATGATCTGTATCCAAAATTGGGAATAATATTAACACGTTCATGCGAGCAACGTATATATACGTCACATAATGGTAGATATGATATGGCACAACGTACTATTGCGTTCAGCAAAAACTCGATTTATTGAGCACAACGTAATAGTACGGTGTCTGGCCATACTAGTGTTTAAAAGTTGGGTTGCTGTGCCACAATATATCGAATTCTCAAAATTGTAGTGCTACACCGCACCGATTTTTTTTGCCTTCTTTTATGGCACTCCGTCCTGGTACTATGCACCTATTTTGTTAGCGCACAACGTCACTGTACGTCGTTTCGCCTAAGAAGTTTCATTACATCTGTCAACCTGTGCCCATCGCGGGGGTAGTGCGAGTGCCGATTCTGTGTTCGCGTGAAATATTAACGCAAAACGTAAGTATTTTGATTATCTTACTACGTTGTATATATTATATCAATGTATTTTACTTCATTGTAATAAGTTCTCTGTAATAATCTGAATGTGTTCAAAATACATATTTCGTCTTAAGACGTCTTAAGACGTCAGCGCAATATATTCAAATACTAATATTATCAGCTATTTGCACAACGTCATTAGACGTCGGTTCAGTTTGTATGAAAAAATGATGTGCCATATCGCATAGAGCTACGATATTGGTATGTTCGCATGAACGTGTTAAGATGATTATTTTTATTGCTTTTTTTATGCTTTTACTTTATTTTAGTTGGTTGTTATAACCAACTAGCGGCTCACCTACCCAACATCAATATCAACCTCTAAAAAACAAAACCAAAACTATCCCACGAGAACTGTACATTTTTCCGAAATAAAAAGTAGCCTATGTGCTATTCCAGACTATAATCTACCTCTGTGCTCATCTTGATCCGTTCAGCCGTTCTGGTGTGATTAAGTAACAAATATCCATCTAAACTTTCACATAAAATATTATTTAAGTAATAGAGTCAACAGTTAAAAAATCCGGCTAAATTTGCAATTACACCGTTTTATTCACCAATTCTTTTTATTGAGGCTTTTTGAGTAAGTAGTTTATCAAGTTTAATACTAATTTAAGTATTTTTTCTTTTATTATTTTATGCATGTTTATTCTTTTTTTACCTTTTTCATATATACAAGAGAAGAATGCGTTTCCTATGGTGTTTGGCGGACAGCTACAAATGGGGATGTGGTTGTAAACTTCGCAAGAGGCATTTCGTCCACAAAGATTATTGCATGGGTTAATACATTTATTATTCATGCAAGCTAAATTCGGTGCACAATCAGAATTATGTGTGCATTCTGGGCGACAGCTCATATAAGGATTGCCAAAGTAATTCTTTTTACAAGTACATACTCCATCGTTACAATCTGTATTGGCTCCACATGGATTTGGATTGCAATTGTCGTAGACGACAGGTGTGTGTTCTGAAATTTTTTTTTGTTTTATAATACAAGTAAAATTAGTTAAAAGAAGTGGTAACATACTCGTATTGTGATATACCTATATTAATAATTATTGGTGTTTATATAAAATTAACCAAAAGACAGACACACTAGTTGAAAAAAAATATTAAAATGATATTTTGTGTGTATCTTAGAAATTATTTAACTAAAACTGATATTTATTATTATTTAAATATATATTTACAGCTAAACAGAAAACGAAATTCATACCTATAACTTGTGTAAAGTGACAACTTTCGAATGGATTTCCAGTATATCCTTCCATACAACTACAAATAGCTGAATGTTGATAAACTTGGCATACGGTTTGTAATCCACAAGAGCCAACGCAGGGATCTTCACATCTTCGATTGATACAAGCTTTACTCAAAGAACAGTCAGAATTTATAGTACATTCTGGCCGACAGTTCGGTGGTAAACCAATAAAGTTGTCCATGCAAGCGCACATTGGTATCTTATTTATAGTTTGACATATTGAATTGGGACCACATAGAGATGGCGTGCAAGGGTTGACATCAGCTGGTGGGATTTCTACAAAAGAAATTTAAATTTCAGTTAGGATAATAAACAACACAAACAAAACAAAATTAATATTTTAACAAAATGCTTCCTTACTTTGTCTTAAAATACATTTAGTAAAGGGATCTCCTTCATAATTTTGAGGACACGAACAAAGCGGTGCATGGTTAATTACTTTGCACTCGGCATTTAGCCCACATACCCCGGTACATGGATCGACACATTTTTGATTAATACAACTCTTTGATTTTTGGCATTCTGAATTAACAGTGCATTCGGGGCGGCAACTTGGAGGTGATCCAATATATTTAGGCATACATGTGCATGTTGCCATTCCATTGTTTTCCTTGCAGATGCTATTGCTTCCACAAGGGTTAGGTATACAAGGATTATGTAGGACTGGTTCTGTAACAAATAACATAAATTATCAAATTATAATAAAAATAGTAAAAATATAAATAAGAAGAAGCTCTTCTTGATGAATGCCAACAATATCTAGACGGAGTCGCTATAAATGTTTTCATTTTTGTGAATTGACGAATCGCTATCACTCACAGGCCACAGTCCATGTTGTGTAATGTGTATATGATTTTAATTTTGTTTTTAGAAAAATCGATGTTCACAGACTTTAAAGTTTATGTCCCGAACTACTAAGACAACGTGGAGAACTTTGTCAGTCAATTGAACACTACTGATCTCTAAGTCGTCCAACTTATAGGTAATAGTATAGTAATCCGCACTTGGCCAGCGTAGTGGACTATGGCCTGATTCCCCTCGTACTCAAGGGAGGCCCGTGCCCAGCAGTGGGACGTTAAAAAGGGCTGAATACATACAATACGAGCATGTGTCAGGTAGCGTGCAGATATGTTGGTCCTGTTCTGTCACACGGACCTCGGACGCTCTACTTTCTCTCTCGCACCTATCAAATAGCTCCAATTCTAAAAGTTTATAGCTTGGCAATAATATTTCATGTACAATTTTTTGCAAGCAAGCCTATGCGATTGGTTTTGTAATTAAAAAATTTTACCTATTATATAAATTTCAATTGGTTAACAGATCGGTGTAGTTACCTATATTGACTTACCTGTTCACATCTGCTTGCCAGGTAGCCATGCACAGAAATAAGTAGGCAAGCCTACCTAGGCATATTCTATGTGTTAAAAACTATCAGATGAGATGAAATTCATTCGGTTATCAAAAGAGTGAAGGTGATGAACGAAAATTGATTATAATTAATTCAATTAAAAATAGCTATGAACACTTTTCGATAGGCAAGTGATCATAGGCATGTTTGTTATTAAATAATATTTAATAAAAAATATGTCTCATCGAGTTATCAGATGGGTGAAGGTCGATCTTCCACGTCTCCTCTACTATAATGTACGTAAGAATTTAAGTACATTTTAAAAAAATATATATACTTATTTTTCTATGTACTAACCAGGTTCATTTATATTTATATGACAGTATGCGTAAGGATTTCCTGTGTATCCAGGTGAACACTTGCAAGTTGGTAGATGGTTAATGACTTCGCAGATAGCAGTAGTTCCACATACACCCGGACATGGATTTTCACATTTATTTCTAAGACAAGCTTTGTTATATGGACAATCTGTATTTACAATACATTCAGGTCGACAAGCTTCGTAGGGGTTACCGAAATATCCTGGTTCACACATACACACAGCCGCACTATTAAATGATGCTTTACAGCGGGCGTTAATGCCACAAGGCGTTGGGTCACATGGATCTTGAGGTTTTAGTATTTCTTGGACCCGATGACATGATGTAAATGGATCTCCGGTATATCCTTCTTCACACGAGCACATAACAGTATGGAGTCTTACTGTGCATATAGTATTTATTCCACAAGATTCAGGACAAGGATCTTGGCATTTATAATTATTGCAAGTTTTGTCTGACGGACAATCTTCATTAACACTGCATTCTCGTCTGCAATTTGGTGGAGTACCTTCAAACGTTGGTTGACATGAGCAAATATAGGAAACTCCATTGGGTCTGCATATACCATTTAGTCCACAGGGATTAGATGAACAAGGATTCATGGGCAGTTCTTCCATTTGTTCAACTGTAAGTAAATAATAATAATATGAATTCATTATGATCTTATGATCTTAACAATAAATTATGTATTGAAATACTTTAAGTTTCTTTACCATAACAATGAGTGAATGGAGATCCTGTATATCTTGGAGGACATGAGCATATTGGATTGTGATTATTCACGTTGCATATAGCGTTAGAAGCACATGAACCTGGACATGGATCTTGACATTTTCTATTTATACAGGCCAACGACGGGGAACAATCGGCGCTTTGAGTACATTCAGGTCTACAACTTGGTGGACTGCCTACGTATCCTTGAATACATGTGCACACGGCTTGATTATTCATATCTCTGCAAATACTATTTGGTCCACACGGAGATGGTTCGCAAGGCTTTGTAACAGGAACTGTAAATAATATTTATATAAATATATATTTTTATAAACATTTTTTTTTATTTCAGGAGGCATAAGGATATATATTTATGATATAATTATAGATTATTATAAAAACTTGATTAACGTACTCTGAACATTGATACATCGTTCGAAAGCATCTCCTGTCATTCCACTCGGACAGCTACATATAGCGACGTGGTTATAAACAAGGCATTCTGCGTTTATTCCACACATGGATATACACGGATCAACACATTTGTTACGCAAACAAGTTTGGGTTTGAGAGCAATCTGAACTTAAGACGCATTCCGGTCGACATCCGAAGTAGGGATCACCGTGATATTCTGGGAGACATGTACATTCGCCATTGTTTTTGCAAATGGCATTCGGACCACATGGCGATGGATTGCAAGGATTAACGTCTCGTACAGGCTCTTTAAACAAAAAAGGGATTATTTGTACTGAAAATTGCCCAAAAAAAATATTATATAGATAATAAAATATCAATACAACTATATTTTTATTTTACCTGGTGTTTTAATATTGCAAATTACAAATGGATCTCCATTGTAACCAGCAGGGCAGGAGCAAACGGGTACATGATTCACGACATTGCATATAGCGAAATGTCCACATGATCCTAGACATGGATCGAGACACTTCATATTGATACACGCTTTGTCATTGCTACAGTCAGTGTTAAGAATGCATTCTGGTTTACAATTTGGTGGGCTTCCGAAGAATCCAGCCGCACATGTACAAGAATGTATTCCCCCTATATCTCGGCAATCTGCGTTGAGCCCGCATGGTGATGGTACGCACGGGTTAATTGGTTCCATTAAATTAGGTTCTGTAGGAATAATTTTACGACATATTGTAAATGGATCTCCAGTGTAACCCTCCTTGCATGCACATATAGGATTGTGTTTGATGACTCGACAATTTGCGTTTATTCCACATCCACGGGGACATGGATCTATACACTTCAATTTTTCGCATATTTTATCGAGATCACATTCAGAGCTAGAGACACATTCTGGACGGCAATCAGGTGGAGAGCCCTGGTAACCACTCAAACAAGAACAAATTGCCAGCTCATTTTGATTTTTACATTGACTGTTGGGTCCGCATGGTGAAGGATTGCACGGATTAATTTTTTCGACTGAAAATGAATTTTATATTTTAAAGAGAATACGAAAAGAATAAGCAACTATGATACAAGTATGTAAATGAGTAATGATTTTTATTCAGAAAAGAACCTTTACCTTGTGGCTTATATAAGCATATTTTGTATGGATCCCCGTAGTATGGTTCTAGACAACTACAGCTGGGTATATGATTCACTACATTACACTGAGCGTTTACACCACATGTTCCAGGACAAGGATCGTGACATTTATTCAGAAGACAGGCCTGATTAGATGGGCAATCTGAATTTACCAAGCATTCCGGCTTGCACGCTACATAAGGGTCTCCAAAGTAACCTGGCATACATGTACACGATCCGACATTATTTTGTTCCCGGCATTCTGCATTAGCTCCGCAAGGTGAAGGAATACAAGGCGTAGGTCTTTCTTGTGTAATAAGTGCTATTTTAATATTACAAAATACGAATGGATCTCCAGTGTAACCGTTCTGGCATAAACACATTGGGGTGTGGCTGACCACTCTGCACTCGGCGTTCACTCCACAAGATCCAATACAGGGATCTCTACATTTTTTATTAATGCAAGCCATATTTGTAGTGCATTCTGTGTTACTCGTACACTCGGGGCGACAATTTGGTGGCGACCCAATAAATTCAGGTAAACAGCGACAATCTCCACTGTTTCCATTTTCTATACAAACCGAGTTAGGTCCACATGGCGAAGGCAGGCATGGATTTATTGCTACAGGCGGCGAGGACGCTAAGGATTAGAAATAAATGAAAATCAGTGCTACTACTACTACTTAACTTGGAATTTAAACTAAGTAACAATCATAAAGTACTTACGTATTATTTGACAGGCTGAGAATGGATCTCCGGAGAACCCAGTCAAACATGTGCATATTGGATTATGGTTAACTACAATACATTTAGTGTTTCTTCCACATGCTCCAGGACAAGGATCGATACACTTCTGGTTGGAACAAGCCTTGTTAAGTGGACAGTCAGAGCTCACTGTGCATTCTGGGCGGCAATTTGGTGGAGTGCCAATATAGCCTTGGACGCACACACATACGGCGTTACCATTTACTTCTTTGCATTGGCTATAAGGTCCGCATGGTGAGGGCTTACATAAATCTTGTGGAGTATATTCTAATAAAAATAAAACATTGTTTAATTAATTTCTTATACTATTGATATAGGGTATTTATTTATAATAATGATATATTATGAATATTATAAAATAATATATAATATAAAAGGCAGTGGTAGCCCAGTGGTAAAACGCTTGCTTGGGAAACCTAGTGAAGTGGGTTCAAATCCCGGGTCTCGTACCTCTGATATTGAATGAATAATTTCTAACATCGCGAGGAAACCTGCATGTCTGAGAGAATCTAGCAAATTTTTGAAAGACATGTGAAGTCCACCAACCTGCACTTGGCTAGCGTGGTGGACTATGGCCTGATCCCCCTCGTATTGAAGGAAGGCCTGTGCCCAGCAGTGGGACGTTAAAAAGGGCTGAATACATTATGAATATTATATAGTAATTAGGCATGGGCCGAAATTCGTTTTACATTCGGTTTAAGCGAATTTCGGCAGCCTGAGCCGCACTTCGGCGTTCGGCTGATATTCGGTTTGAATGCCGAATATCGGCAATAAAAAATGAGCTTGCACTATTTTGACTGAAATTTATAAAAAGCATGTCCGTCATAACAATAAAATGAAATTAAGTCTTTTATATACTCATTAATCCGATCGGAATTCGGTTTGGGAACAAAAAAATTAAAACCTGAAGTTATATATCTTCAAAACGTTAGCAGGTATGTAAGGAACAAAAATCTGTAAAATTCCCCCGAAGTCCAGCTACCCCCGAGAAATGAAGGGATGAAAACGTTGAAAAATAGTTTTTTTCAATTTCCAGCTTACCGTGATGTCCTCAATCGTCGTCGTCGATGTCGTGATGTGATCAATTAACATTTTAAAGACGTTAAACTTCAGGTTTTAATTTTTTTTTCTATTCAAAAAAAATAAACGGATTCCGATCGGTCTACAATCGATAAAAAATTAAATTAGTTCTTCTAAATTAAACAGTTTCAAAAACCTTTGCATAATGAAATAGACAAGTTAGAATAAATTTAGTATTCTTCTAACATACGTCTTAATTAAAAATTTCGGCCGAATTTTTTATTTTCACCGAATGTTCGGCCGAAGTTCGTATTCGGTTCAAGCCGCATTCGGCCCATCACTAATAGTAATAATTAACCTTATTTATTAAAATAAATATGATAATAATAGCCATTACCTAATAATTTAGTGCAGTAATGGAATGGATCGCCTGTAGTTCCTGAGGGGCACGAGCATACTGGTATGTGGTTAATAACATCGCAAGTTGCATCACTTCCACATGTTCCTACACAAGGATCGCTACATTTGTTTCTAATGCAAGCTCTGTTGCGTTGGCAATCAGAATTCAATATACATTCAGGTTTACATCCGAAATAAGGATCTCCGTAATATTCTGGCAAACAAGAGCAAATGCCCTCATTGCAAATTGAATTAGTTCCGCATGGAGATGGAGAACATTTATTGATTGGCTCGACGTCTGTAAAGTGTAAAAAAGTATTATTCTGGATATTTCATGTATTGTTTTCACAATTACAAATAAAAATAGAATAAAATATCTACAATACCTTGGATTATGAAGTTGCAACTCGTAAATGGATCACCTGTATAGCTCGGTAGACAAGAACAAATAGGAAGATGATTGTTAACTATACATTGGGCATTACTTCCACATGCGCCTGGACAAGGGTCCATACAACGATTATTTATGCAGGCTTTGATTGCATTACACTCGGAATTGACAGTACATTCCGGGCGGCAACGTGGAGGCGTGCCGGAGTAGTTTGGGAGGCAGCTGCAGCGAGGAATGCCATTGTTTTCTTCACAACGTGCGCTTGGACCGCAAGGTGATGGCACACAAGGATTAATAGCTTGTTGCGGCACTAATATCGATGTTAGTTCTAAAAATTAAGAATAAAATAGATTTTAAATGCTTTCAATGTGGTAATAATATATTTGATTAATCACACACAAATTAATCACAGTCAAAAACAAGACTTACGAGGCATACAATACGAAAATGGATCTCCTGTAAAGAGTTCTTGACATGAGCACATAGGGTTGTGCGCAATAACTCTACAGTTAGCGTTTCTACCGCATTGGTCTCTACAGGGATCAACACATTTCCTATTGACACACGCCTTATCTGGGGCACATTCACTATTTATAGTACATTCTGGACGGCAATTAGGCGGAGTACCCATAAATGTATCGCTACAACTACACACTGCTTGTGAGTTAACTTCCCGACACTGACTATTTGGTCCGCAGGGAGATGGTGTGCAAGGAGTTACTTTGACGTCATCTAAAAAAAGTATGTCGTCTTTAAAATAGACAATCAGCTTTAATAACTATACATATACATATATTACATATATAAAGTAAATTACCTTCAACTTTTTGTACACAGTAAGTATAAGCATCTCCTGTAAGACCGGGCGGACAGTAGCATGACGGTAGGTGATTTATAACTTGACAAATACCGTTTGGTGCACATATTCCAGGACAGGGGTCTTTACATTTATTTTGAATACAAGCGAGTCTAGGGTTGCAATCAGTATTAAGCACGCATTCCGGCCGACATCCTTCGTAAGGATCACCTATGAAATCTTCGAGGCATTTACATGAGCCAACACCACTTCTTTCCGAACACTCCGCGTTGAGACCACAAGGTGAGGGATCACAAGGAGAACTGTATTCGATAACAGAATCTAACAAGAAAAAAAATATCTATACATATAATAAAATAGTAATATAGCGAAATCTATACACAATTTTTTTTTAAATAATGACTGTAACTTATTGTGTACAGAATATAGACACCAAAACAATAGTTATTATTTTTTTGTCTATTTGTCTGTATGTTTGTGTACGTTTCACGCAAAAAGTACTAAACTGATTTTAACCTAATTTTGTTTAATGATAACTTATTACTCGAGTCCAGATTTAGTACACCTTTTACTACAAGAAAATCTTTCATTTCCACGTAAAAACATAATAAATGGTTTGAGCCATCCTTAGAAATTTACAGGAATAACGCTGGCTAAACATGTTAGCTTAACAAGGTTTAGCTTAAAAGGCCTTTAGAAAAGTCCGCAATATCAAGCATGAGTGTCTCTTAAGGTATACTCGCAATAACTAATTATATTTAAAAAGTACGCAGTGACACACTCGAGCGAAGCCAGGATAAGTTGCTACTTGTAGATATAAATTATATATAGATATAGAGTTTTTGTATATCATGTATATTAACTTAGTATTATATTAGTATTGAATAAATGTATATTTTATTCATAGCATTTCATATAAATGTCTCAAGCTTACCTTTTAATGGACTGCATGATGTTAGCGGGTCACCTGTTTGACCGTAGGGACATGAACAAATTAATGCATGGCTGACGACTTTACAATCAGCATTATATCCGCAACTTCCTGGACAAGGATCTTTGCACTTTTGGTTTATACACGCCTCATTGATAGGACATTCTGAATTACTTATACATTCCGGGCGGCAGTTTGGTGGAGATCCGATATAATTAGGTTGGCAAGAACAAGAAGGTGACTCGCCGATAAATTTACAAATAGAATATGGTCCACACGGCGATGGTGTACAAGGATCAATAGTTGCTAATGGAGTGGACACTGAAAAAATAATGACTATATGACACAATATGACAACAAAATTAAATTGAAATAGTAATTTAAATTTAGTAAAAAGAAATAATAATTTGAATTTAATACAGAGATGCACAAACCTATTGGAATACAGTTTGAGAACGGGTCACCAGTATATTGCGCAGGACAAGAGCATATAGGATTGTGATTGATTACTTCACACCTTGCACCGTAACCACAGCTACCGATACAAGGATTTATACATTTCTGATTATTGCAGGCTTCATCTAGTGGACATTCTGCGCTAATAGTGCATTCTGGTCGGCATGAAGGCGGACTACCAATAAATGATGGCAAACATGAGCAAACTGCTTGGTTATTAACTGTTCGACATTGACTATTCGATCCACATGGACTTGGATTACATGGTTGCACTGTTGAAACTGTAATAATAACATACACAATAATATTATTTTAATTGTTTTTTTAAGATGACGCTTTGTTACAGTTTTATAGAAAAAGATTATTTGGTTCCAATTACGTACAACTGAACATGGGTGACACTAGGGGTTGTTATCGATGCTGTTACCCATAAAAAAATCCACGTGGAGCCGGGGGATACCCGAGAGGGAGCAACCCTATTGCTTAGTAACGCCTACGGCATCCCAATCCATAGCTTACAATATCCTCCATCCTGTTTACCCCATGATTAAAAAAATGTATCTTTTGAAATAAAACATATGTAACATTATAGATTAAAATTAAACTTGAAAAACGAGGCAAAAATAAATACATCTTTTTCAGACACCACCTGGGGTATGGCATATGGGTGGTACATTGTAGATGCGAATTCGATAATGGCTGTATTAAAAATGTTTTAATTTTCTAACTTACCTTCAACTCTGTTACATTCCCTGAAAGCATTTCCTGTCATTCCTACTGGACATGAGCAAATAGGGATATGATTATATACATTGCATTCTGCTGTTGGAGCACAAGCTGCTGGACAAGGGTTTACGCATTTGTTTCTAGAGCACACTTTATCTAGAGAGCATTCCATATTTGTCACACATTCTGGTTTGCAGCCTAAGTATGGATCTCCATAATAGTTATTCAAACAAGTACAAATTCCATTGTTACATTCCGTATTAAATCCACAGGGCGATGGATTACAAGGGTCTTGAATAATCTCATCTAGAAGTACATTAAGTTTTAGAAAACGGATACATAGCTTATTCAAATATTTTATTTATGGTGAAGATAGTTACCTTTCATAGGTGAAATTAAAATACACTTAGTAAACGGATCACCGCTAAAGCCATGAATACATGAGCATGTAGGGAAATGATTAAATACTGTACAAACAGCGTTTTGACCACAGCTACCGGGACATGGATCACGACATTTCATATTAATACATGCCATATTTGACGGACAGTCTTGATTTATGGCACATTCTGGACGGCAATTAGGTGAAAGCCCTTGGAAGTTTGGCAAACACGAACATGACGGGAACCCATTATTATTCCTGCACAGGGAATTTTCACCACATGGACTAGGGACACATGGATCTTTAGGTGTTTCCGAAAGTACTTGAATTGCTGCTAAAACAAAATTCAGATTATTTTCAACACACAAACATACGCATGTATATAAATAGCCAACACCCGCCTGCTTTGCGGGGCGTATGTAAATATTTCTTTTGGTTTTCAGATACCTTAATTGTATATTTAGAGTTTTCCCTTATAAATTAAATATTTATAAGGGAATAATAAATTAAATAAAAAAAAACAAACGAATAAAGAAGGGGAAAAATTAAGTAAAAAAAGTGTATTGGATACAAAAAATTTATAATCTAAAACCATGTCAACAAAAACAAATGATCTCGCGTCCATTAGTTAATGTCAGATATTATGTTCCGTAGTTTTTACGTGATAGTATGGAAAAACTAAGTACTAAGGAAAAATCGTTTACAATATACACATAATATGTATATACAGACTAAATAAAAATAACTAAGCTTTCATAAATTATCATAGGCACGATTGAAGTTGTTAAATAATTCTTTGTCACTTACGTTGTTGATAACATCTTGTAAATGGATCTCCTATGTAACCTGGTTTACACGAACAAATAGGACTGTGGGTAAACACTTTACATTCGGAATTTGTTCCACAATGACTGGGACATGGATCGATACATTTTAAATTTATACAGGCTTTGTTAGTCGGGCATTCCGTACTAACTGTGCATTCTGGTCTACATCCTGGAGGAGAACCTACATAATTAGGCATGCAAGAGCACGCGCTTTGGCCATTGACTGGACGACATATACTATTAGGTCCACAAGGATTCGGCACACACGGCGTAACTGGTTCTACGTTTGTTTCTAGAACAAAGATTTTTACTCTTAATTAAAACATAATAAAAATAAGTTTTTTAGAAATTTAACTAAACTTTTAATTATTAAATTAACAACATTCCTACAATATATATATATATATATATATATATATATATATATATATATATATATATATTTGCTATATTTATATTGCTTGTCTATTTTACCTTTAAGAACATTGCAACTACTATATGGATCACCAGTGAAGCCAGGAGAGCATGTACAAACTGGTAGATGATTAACTGTTACACACGTAGCCTGTGGCGAACATGTTCCAGGGCAAGGATCTTGGCATTTGTTACGAATACAACTCTTATTTGGTGTGCAATCTGTATTCACTGTGCATTCAGGACGACACCCTTCATAGGGATTTCCAATATAATCAGGTAGACAAATACATGATCCAGCTGAGTTACGTTCTTTACATATAGCATTTGCACCACACGGCGAAGGCTCACAAGGCGAAGAATATTCAGGAATTCGTTGTGGTAGAGGGCGGCAGTTTGAAAATGCGTCACCTTCATATCCGACATCGCAGAAACATAATGGTGAGTGACTTATAACTTTGCAATTTGCATTTTGGCCACAGGCACTAATACAAGGATCACTACATTTTTGATTAATACACGCTTTATTGGTCGGACATTCACTGTTACTAGAACATTCAGGTCTGCAATAAGGAGGAGAGCCGAAGAAATTCGGCATGCAAGTACACGAAGGGACGCCGGATATATCTTTACAGATAGCATTAGATCCGCATGGTGACGGAGTACATGGCGATGCATCTGCAACTACAGGACCTGCAATTTTATGATAAATATTTAATATTTTCCTTATTAACTAAATTTTATCAACATAAAATATTATAATTTTACTTACTAAATGGTAAACATCTTACAAATGGGTCCCCCGTATATTTAGACGGGCATGTGCAAATAGGATTGTGTTTAATAACAGAGCATTTAGCTTCTACACCACACGATCCTCGACATGGATCTATACATTTTTGATTGCTACATGCCTTATTTGCGGGACAATCTGAGCTCACCACACACTCAGGTCGACACAATGGTGGACTTCCTTTATATCCAGAAATACATATACACACTGCTTGACCATTGATTTCCTGGCATTGACTGTTTGGTCCGCAAGGAGATGGTATACATGGGTTACTTATGATTGGAGCTGGAAATAAAAAAAAAATTATAAGTCTGTTCCTCAATTCCTAAATTATTAAATAAAAAACTTATAAATTTGTAAATTGTTACGTAAGTTACTTACGTTTTATAGTTTCACAACTATAAAAAGCATTGCCTGTCATGCCTTGTGGACAGCTACACATGGGCACGTGATTTATGACATCACAAATAGCTGAATTGGAACATGCTCCAGGACAAGGGTCTTCACATTTGTTTTGAATACATGCTCTATTTTTAGGACAATCACTGCTAAGAACACATTCCGGCCTGCATCCAATGTATGGATCTCCTTGGTAGTCACTTATACAGGAACATTGACCATCATCACATATGGCATTTGTTCCACAAGGTGATGGATTGCATTTATCAATAAGATCCGAAACTAAAAGAAAAATCTAGGTATAAATAAATCCTTGTTATAAAAAATAAAACAAATTAATAAATGGGTACTGATTGTGTATTAATATACAATTTTGTATTAATATGACAAAAGTATCTCACCAACTGATGGTTTTGGGATACACAGACTGAAAGCGTCACCAGTGTAGCCTTCAGGACATGAACAAATAGGTGTGTGTCTGGAAACTGAGCACAAAGCTCCTATTCCACAAGAACCTTCACAAGGGTCTTGACATTTCTGTTGGATACAAGCTAGTGATGGAAGACATTCAGAGTTGACGACACATTCTGGTCTACAGTAAGGTGGACTTCCAATGTAATTTGGCATACATGTGCAGGATGGTATTTGTCCAATCTCTTGACATATAGAATTAGGTCCACATGGCGATGGTACGCAAGGGTTTTTATATGGCTCCAAAACAGCATTTGCAACTGGCGCTAGGAAATATAACAATATATAGATAGTTATTGTTTATTTTAATTAATACATTGAAATTGCTTTCATTTTAAATGCCTTTATTAGAACTTACGTGGTAAAGGATTGCATCTCGTAAATGGATCACCAGTATAGAGAGGCTTACAGTTACAAATGGGGCTGTGATTTATAACTCTGCATTCGGTGTTTGTTCCACAAGCGTCAAGGCATGGATCAACACATTTCTGATTTAAACAAGCTTTGTTACTTGGACATTCCGAGCTAATTGTGCATTGAGGATGACATCCCGGAGGCGAACCTATGTAGTTTGGCATACATGAGCACACAGCTTGCTTATTTACTTCTTGGCAACGACTATTGGGTCCACAAGGAGAAGGTTGACATATATTTTGAGGTATATCTTCTATTTCTGTAAGAAATAATTAATGAATATTAAATTTAACTTTATATCTAATAAGTTAAAAATATATTATAGATTTAAATTAACTTACGTTTTGGCACACAGTATCTAAAAGGATCTCCCGTAAATCCAAAATTACAGGAGCAAGATGGTGCGTGATTTACTACTTGACATATAGCATTTGGTGCACAAGCTCCAGGGCATGGATCTTGACATTTATTTACTATGCAGGCTTTATGTGACGGGCAATCTGAATTAATTAGACATTCAGGTCTACAACCTTCGTATGGGCTACCAAGAAAATCAGGTAAACAAGTACAAGAGCCTGCACCGTTTAGCTCTTTACATACAGCATTTGCCCCACAAGGTGAAGGTTCACAGGGTGACAAAACTTCATTTACCATTTCAATTCTGTGACATTCCATAAAAGGATTTCCAGTATAATCAGATGGACATGAACATGAAGGCGAGTGACTTATAACATGACATTCTGCGTTGAAACCACAAGACGATTCGCATGGGTCAATACATTTTTCATTTATACAAGCATGATTAGTAGGACATTCAGAGTTACTTATGCATTCTGGCTTACAATTTGGTGGAGCTCCAACATATTCTGGCTTACATGAACAAATAGGCGTGCCTGAGACCTCTTTACAAATAGAATTTGGCCCACAAGGAGAGGGACTGCAGGTATTGATCGATTCTGGTTTAAATTCTTGTAGAATGCATCGGATAAATGGATCTCCAGTATATGAGGATGGACAGGAACATATTGGATTATGATTTATGACTTGACATTTTGCTCCTATACCACAAGCTCCCTGACAAGGCTTAGTACATTTCCTGTTACTACAAGCTTCGTCTGGTAAACAGTCAGTGCTGACAATACATTCAGGTCTGCATGATGGCGGGCTACCAATATATCCCACTAAACATGAACACACGGGTTGCCCATTTACATTGCGACATTGACTGTTCGGGCCACATGGACTAGGTTGACATGGTTCAGGTCTTTCAACTAAAATGAAAGCAGAATTATTATGTAGTATGTACTTAATGTATGATATATAGTTATTAAATACTTTATTTTTAAAATAAAATAAAAAAATAGTTTAATTTTATATTATAAACTAGCAAAACTTGCGGCTTCGCTCGCGCCAAAACTAGAACAAAAAAACTTTGAAAAGGTAGGTTTCATACAAATTTTCATCCCTTATTTTATCTCCTTATGGGATGAATTTCAAAAAACGCTAAAACACGTATTTATTTAATTGTATTGAAGACTATTAATACCAAGTTTCAAGAAATTCTGATCATAAATATTTTTTGGGTTGTGTTATAACGTGTACTCCCGTAGAAATGAGATATTCTCCCGCGGTAAAAAGTATCCTATATGTTGACCCGGATATCCAGCTATCATCATACCAAATTTCATCAAAATCCCTCCAGTGGGTTTTCTGTGATGCGGTAACAGACAGACAGACAGACAGACACGACAGACACACAAAAATTCTAAAAACTATAGATTCGGCCTCTACATCGATAATAATGTCTATTTCAATAAGATATTCCAAAAAATATTTAAGGTACAGATTCGGCTTAGTTAGAATTTTATTATATGTATAGATATAATAAGTGTTTTAATGTCAATGTTTTAAGTTTAGATTTTATTAAAATAAAAATATCTGCTTTACCTATTAATTGTAAACATTGTACGAATGCATTTCCAGTCATCCTTTCAGGACATCGGCACATAGGTATATGACCTATGACTTCACAAATAGCATTGTTTGCACAGACACCACTATTGCACGGATTAATGCATTTATTTTTGTAGCAAGCCCTATTCTGTGGGCAATCTGAGCTAAGAATACATTCTGGACGGCATTCGAAGTAAGGATCACCTTGATAATCTTGTAGGCATGTGCATTCTCCATTGTTACATATTGCATTTGCACCACAAGGCGATGGATCACAAGGATCGTTACTCTCATCGCTTATCATTTCTGTAAAAATGGCAAGTAAAATATTGTATAATATAATTTATGTTTAATAATGCTGAAATATATTATTATTATATATTTAGTGAATAGATATTTTACCTTGAATTTTACATTCAGTAAATGCATTTCCTATGTAATTTTCGTAGCATGTACAAATTGGCGTATGGTTTTTAACTACACATTGCGCGTTAATACCGCAAGATCCGGGGCAAGGGTCTTTACATTTTTGATTAATACATGCTAAGTCACTAGAACAGTCAGCATTTATCACGCACTCAGGTCTACAATTTGGTGGTGAACCTAGATATTTTTCGAGGCAAGTACAAGATGGAACTCCTTTGTTTTGTCTACATTCACTAAATGGACCGCAGGGTGATGGTAAGCACGGATTGCTTTGTTTTTCTGGTACGTACACTTTAATTGGGTAACATCGACTGAAAGGATCCCCGGTAAAACGTTCTATACATGTGCAAATAGGGCTATGATTAATTACTAAACATTTTGTATTTTGTCCACATTGTCCAATACAGGGATTAATACATTTTTGTGAAACACACGCCTTATCAGACGGACATTCAGCGCTAATGATACACTCTGGTCTGCAATTTGGAGGACTGCCTTGATATTCTTGTATACAACTGCAAATCGCTTGCTCCTTATGAACCTTACAAATACTATTAGGTCCACAAGGTGAAGGGTTACAAGGATCAGATGGTAATTCTATATCTGTAAATATTAATAATTTACATTAAGTATGTTTCAAAGATTTGTGATGTTTATTTGCTCAAAAAAATTATATTTACCTTGTTTAAAGTAACAATTTTGGAATGGGTTTCCAGTATATCCTGGAAGGCAGTTGCATAAAGGTGCATGGTTAACTACTTGGCAGTCAGCGTTTACGCCACACGTTCCTGGGCAAGGATCTTGACATTTATTTTGTTGGCATACTCGATTTGATGGGCAATCTGTATTTACAGTGCATTCAGGTCGACATCCTTCATATGGATTTCCGAAGTAACCAGGAGAGCAGATACATGAACCTATGTTATTGCGTTCTTTACACATGGCGTTACTTCCGCATGGTGAAGGAGTACATGGTGATAGAATTTCGTTTCCTAGTATGCTTTGTACTTGACATGCTACAAAAGGATCTCCCGTATATCCTTGTGGGCACAAACAATTAGGAGTATGACTGACCACCCGACATTGGGCCAGCGAGCCGCAAGCTCCCAGACATGGATCTTTGCACTTGCTATTTATACAAGCTAAGTTGTTAGAACATTCGCTATTACTTGTACATTCTGGGCGACAATTTGGTGGAACTCCTATAAATGTCGGCATACACGAGCACGAAGGTGAATCATTTATAGACTGACATACCGAATTAGGTCCACAAGGGGATGGAACGCACGGGTTTATTTGTGGTGGTGTGTGTAAGGCTATAAAATAAAATTTTATAGTTAATAATAGCAATTCGTTATTCGTTTAATTTGTACAATTATTAGCAACGACAAAATACTTACGCTTAGGTACACATCTACTGAACGGATCTCCAGTATAATCGGCTGGGCATGAGCAAATAGGATTATGATTGACAATTTCACATATCGCTCCAACACCACACGCACCATTACATGGATTTATGCATTTGTAATTGTTACAAGCTTTATTTAACGGACATTCTGAACTAGTTGTGCACTCCGGTCGGCAGGTTGGTGGATATCCTTTATATTCCGGTAAACATGAACACACTGCGACGTTGTTTACTTCGTGACACTGACTATTTGGTCCGCATGGACTTGGGTTGCAGGGATTTGAAGGCAGTGAAACTGTAGATAAGATATTAATAAATAATAATTTAAAAAAGACATTAAAAAAATGCGAAGTGAGTATATCTTTAATACCTTTAACAGGATTACAAAATACGAAAGAATTGCCAGTAAAACCAACAGGGCAGCTGCACATAGGAACGTGATTAACTACTTCGCACATGGCATTGCTGCCACACATATCTGGGCATGGGTTTACACATTTTTTAGAGTTGCAAATTAAATTTCTTGCGCAGTCTGTACTGACTGTACACTCTGGTCTACAACCTACATATGGGTCACCATGATATTCGGGTAAACAAGAACATTCTCCATTATTACATTCTGTGTTAGAACCACATGGCGATGGATTACATGGATCACTTTGAATGTCTGTAAAGTAAAATATAAAAAAAATATTAATTAACTACTATTAAGAAATAGTAATTGAATTTAAAGAAAATTCAAATTTGTTAAACTTAAATACCTTGTACTGGTTTTATTTCACAGACTGAAAACGGGTCGCCATTGTATCCTTCAAGACATGAACAAATAGCTACATGCATTATAACAAGACATTTGGCGTTTTTACCACAAGATCCAAGACAAGGATCAATACATTTTTCATTAGTACATGCTAGAGAGCTAATGCAATCCTCGTTCGTGGTACATTCTGGTTTACAATTGGGTGGACTGCCAAAGTATCCTGGAGAGCAGGAACAAGCCGCTTGCTCTCCAATAGTATGACAGAAAGCATTTTGACCACAAGGACTCGGTACGCATGGATCTCTAATTTCATCAAATTGTGGTTGTGACACTGTGAAGTAATTTTGACAATTTTAATACATAGAAAAAGTAAAATTATATATTTATATTACCGAGTTACAATAATATAATACGTACCTGGTTTAATGTAACACCTAGTAAAGGGATCTCCCGTATAGCCTATCAGACAGCTGCATATAGGATTGTGATGAATCACTCGACAGTCAGAATTTTGTCCACAGGGCCCGGGGCAAGGGTTAACACATTTTTGATTTATGCATGATTTATCTGATGTACAATCTGAACTTAGAACACATTCTGGTCTGCAAGCAGGTGGTTCACCAAAGTAGTTTGGTAAACAACTGCACACCGCTTGATCGTTTATATTTTTACATTGACTATTTGGCCCGCACGGACTAGGATAGCACACGTTTACAGGAGTAGTGGATTGTACTGGAAAAAGTTTTGAGTATAATATTAATAATTATAATGTCAAATATCGCAGGTTCACTTAATGATTGAAGGTAATAAATAATAGGTGATATTATTAAGAAATACAAATCGATTTTTATTAGAGTTATTTGTTGATTTTGAAGTGAAACTTCTTGAGAATCGTTGTGATTTAAAATTCGATGAAACGGAAATGAGACACAAGAAAGAGAGAAATAAACACATAAATATAGGATTAAGATGGCAAGAGAATGAGATAGAATACATTACACCTGAAGTGAAAAATGTAATTTTGAAAATTATGTATAATATGTTATGTTATGTATAATTATGTATAGTATGTTTATAGTATATGTTAAATAAAATGTAAAATAACTTTTAAACTTGGTAAAAAAAACTGAACTTATAACTTATAAAAATTAATATTTATTACTGTGCGATGAATGTGCATAAATTAAATAAAAACTATTAAGACTAATTTTGGCCATGGTAAGCGTTGTTATTGTCTGAGAAATACATATATAATATTTATATTCTTTCCGTATATAATATTCTATGACCGTAATATGCCTTATATGCCTTATTTCATTATTGATTTGTTTTAATTTAATTGCGATATTTGCCAAAGAAGTTTTACTTCAACCGCACATAAAGGTTAAACGCACCCATTTTTTTATTACTATTATTAGTAACTTACATGATATTGAAGTACATCTTCTAAATGCATCTCCAGTATAACCCGAAATGCATGTACACGATGGTGAATGGTTAATAGTAGAACACTCTGCGTTCAGTCCACATGTTCCAGGGCAAGGGTCTTGACATTTATTATTAATGCAAGCTCTATTTCCAGGGCAATCAGAGTTGGACACACATTCAGGACGACATCCTTCGTACGGGTTTCCGAAATAGCCTTCGTTACATATACAAGAACCTACTTTATTTTGTTCTTTGCATATTGCATTCGATCCACAAGGCGTTGGAGAACATGGAGTTAAAATTTCAATAGCTGTTTTTATGAGACATTGAGTGAATGGATCACCTTCGTAGCCTTGTGGGCATACACACATAGCCGAGTGGCTAACGACGCGGCATTCAGCGTTCCTACCGCATGCATTAACACAAGGATCTTTGCATTTTTGATTAATACAGGCTAAATGTGGCGAACATTCACTATTGCTGATACATTCTGGTTTGCAATACGGTGGTTGTCCTTTATATTCTGGCTTACAACTGCACGATGGATTTTCATTTATATCTAAGCAAATAGAGTTAGGTCCGCATGGTGAAGGTTGACAAGGATTTACAACTAAAGGCGAAACATCTGTAATAAACGCTATAATTAATTAATAAAACATTTTATCGAAGCGCACATGAATTAAATTTTTTAGCTATATTTACTTTGTATAAATGAGCATTCCACAAATGGATCTCCCGATGATCCATCTGGGCAGGCACATACTGGATTATGATTTATCACTTCGCAGGTAGCCCTCAAACCACAAGATCCAATACATGGATTAACACACTTTTGTTTGTTACATGCTTGGCTTTGGGAACATTCAGCACTAACTACACATTCAGGGCGACAAGCCGGTGGTACACCCAAATATGTTGGTAAACAAGAACATACAGCTTGATTATTTATTTCACGACATTGGCTATTAGGTCCACATATGGCCGTAGTACAAGGATGTTCAGTTGCTGGAACTAAAATAAAAATAAATATATAGAGTTAAATATATATCTCTAACATAAGAAATAAAAAAGTATATATATTTATCTATGTTTGTACCACAAAAAATATATACAGATATATATATGTATACGTATTATTAGATTCTTTTACAATTACCTCTAATAGGATTACATAAAACGAAAGCGTTTCCAGTAAACCCATTGTTACAACTACACATTGGTATATGATTTACTACTAGGCAAATTGCATTTATTCCACAAGTTCCAATACAAGGATCGACACATTTCTGTTGAATACAAGCTTTTGTTGCTTCACAGTCTGTACTAAATACGCACTCGGGTCGACAGTTAAAATATGGATCTCCGTGATATTCAGGTAGACATTGGCATTGGCCATTGATACATTCAGCATTGGAGCCACAACGGACATTTGTACAAACGTCCAAAACGACAGGTTCCACTGTAAAAAAATTGCTATTATAAAAAAACGATTGAAAATATATTTAAAATAAACTAACTACTTAATAACTTTTGAGATGTCAAAGATCAAGAAGCGTTAGAAAATTCGAAAAGATAATCTTATTTAAAATGTCAGATACTTGCGTAAATCTAAGAAAATATTATGAAAATACATTTATTGTTTATATTAATAGATTTCCTAATCAAATATGAAATAACTTAATGTGAAATAACCATTACAACATAATTATCTTGAATCTAGGATTCAAAACAATTGTTAGTACCTTCTAATGGCTGTAGCCTGCAACTTGTAAATGGATCTCCAATATAGCCTTCTAGGCATGTACAAATTGGAATATGATTAAGAACGCTGCATGAAGCAAACACACCGCATGAGCCAGGACAAGGATCTTGACATTTTGAATTTATACATGCGCGGTCGCTGGGACAATCTGAGTGTATACTACATTCAGGGCGACAGTTTGGTGGACTTCCAATAAAGTTTATTAGGCAAGAGCAAGAAGGAGTATTTCCAATATTTCGACATTCTGCATTCGGACCACATGGTGATGGTACACATGGGTTACTAATGTCACGTATTGGCTCAACTGCAAAAAACAGCATATTTTAGTGTGAAGGATAAGAAATAAACTTGTAACTTAAATTGTAAAATTCAAAATATAATACTTACAGCTTATAGGAGTACATAATGTAAAAGGATCACCGGTGTAAGAACTCCTACATGAACATATCGGACTGTGATTAATCATTTTACAATTAGCATTGGTTCCACAAGGCTTTGGACATGGATTTATACATTTGTTGTTAACACACGCTCTGTCCGGTGAGCATTCAGAACTTACTATACATTCTGGTCGACAATTTGGTGGAGTTCCTTCATAGCCTGATAAGCAGGAGCATACTGCTTGACTATTGCTGACCTTACACTGACTATTAGGACCACAGGGGGAAGGATAACAGACATCAGTTGGTGAGATTGGTGAAATTGGTTCTGAAATAATAACAGTAGGAACTTTCGTGTTATCTCTCTTACAAAGGCAAGTATCACACATATTTAATATATGAGTAAGATTGAAGTTATTAGTAGTGAATACAAACCTTGGTAAACACAATATTTAAAGGGATCCCCAGTATAACCACTTAAGCATGTACACAAAGGTACGTGATTTACCACTTGACAAACTGCATTTTGGCTACAACTTCCAGGGCAAGGATCTGTGCATTTATTATTAACACATGCTCTATTAGATGGACAGTCAGTATTGATCACACATTCTGGACGACAGCCCTCATATGGATTGCCGATGTATCCTTCTATGCAAGTGCATGATCCAGCGTTATGTTTTTCTTTACATATAGCATTTGCACCACATGGTGAAGGTGAGCATGGTGTTGAAACAGCCTCAATTTGCAAAATTTGGCGAGTGCACCCAAAGAAAGGATCGCCAGTATATCCTATGGCACATAGGCAGATAGGTGAGTGACTAACTACTTTACACTCTGCATTTAAGCCACAAACACCTTCACATGGATTAATACATTTCATTCGAACACATGACAAATGTGATGGACATTCCTCATTACTTGTACATTCAGGTTTGCAATTAGGAGGCTGGCCTTGATAGCCTTCTTGACATGTGCAGGATGGTACACTATTTATTTCTTTACAAATTGAATTAGGCCCACATGGTGAAGGTACGCACACGTTTGTGGTTTCAGGAAGTTTTTCCGCTGTGAAAAAAATTAAAATTATAAATAATATTATTATTATTTAAAAAAATGTAAATAGAAACCTCCACTCAGTACTTACGAAGAGCAAAACATCGCGAGAATGGATCTCCGGTAAAGAATATTGGACATGTGCAAATAGGATTATGATTAACTACTTTGCATTCTGCATTTACGCCACACGCACCAACACAGGGATTGATACATCGTTGATTACTGCAAGCTTGATCGAGTTGACATTCGGCGCTTATAGTACATTCTGGGCGACAAGCAGGAGGAGATCCGATCATATTTGGAGCACAAGAACAAGCAGCCTGACCATTGATCTCTCTGCACTGACTATTGGGACCGCATGGAGACGGATGACAAGGGTTGACATTTAGAGATTCTGGAAATATCATTCATGAAAATAATCTGCCCTGTTTGCTGTATTACAATATAGCCAAGTTATGTGTACTGTATATTAACACGTACTTAGAAAGTATTAAAAACATTATCTTATATATTTAAACGAGCAATTCTTGTATATTTATATATTTATTTATTTATTAATACCGGCGATCTCAGAAACGGCTCTAACGATTTTGCTGAAATTTGGTATATGGGGGCTTTCGGGGGCGAAAAATTAATCTAGATTAGTCTCATGTCTGGGAAAACGCGTGTTTTCGAGTTTTCATGCGTTTTTCTTATGCATTATTCTACGCAAAATTTAATCGCGACATCTATACAACTGTCTCAGTAACACTTAGTCACTTAATGTAAAATTATTTTTAAGCCAAATTAAAAAGAAAATTGTTCTAATCGCGACATCTATACAACTTTCTCGGTAACACTTAGTCACTTAATGTAAAATATACAATCTTTCAAGAACTCCGAGCGAAGCTCGGTCGCCTAGGTACTTTTAATTATTATTTTAATATTATTAATCAAATTTTACCTGTAATTGGTCGACATTCTAAGAACGCGTTGCCTGTTGTGCGATCAGGGCAACTACACATTGGAATATGATTAACGACATTACAAACTGCAGTGGATGCGCAGGTTCCGGGACATGGATCTAAACATTTGTTCTTAATACAAGATCTATCACGTTTACAATCTGAACTTTGGACACACTCAGGTCGACAGCCACTATATGGATCTCCTTGGAACTCCGATATACAATTACATTTACCATCGTAACATTCAGTGTTTGCCCCACATGGTGATGGATTACATAAATCATCGTGCACTATGACAAAATAAAAAAATTAATGTGAAAATAAAAACTGTACGTTAAATTAACTTATAAATCATAACTATTTACCTTTTATCGGTATAGTATTACATTGAGTAAATGCATTTCCAGTATAGCCTTCATCACAAGTGCAAATAGCGACATGTTTCATAACGTGACAGTTAGCGTTAAGTCCACAAGAGCCTGGACAAGGATCTTTGCACTTTTGATTGATACAAGCAAGATCGCTTGAACAATCCTCGTTAATAGTACATTCAGGATGGCAATTCGGCGGACTTCCTTCAAAGTTTGATTGACACGAACAAGATGGAATGCCGTTACGGTTTTGACATAGCGAGTTTGGTCCACACGGAGATGGCATACATGGATCGACTACTTGTGGAACTCGGGCTGGCACTAATAAATTAACAAAATGAATAAATATATTTTTATCAACAATTTGCCAAATTAAGGAAAAAAATAATATTACCTGTTATTTTGTAACAATTTGAAAAGGGATCACCGGTAAATCTATTAATGCACGTACATATTGGACTATGATTAATCACACGACAGTCTGTATTTTGTCCACATGGTCCTGGACATGGAGACACACATTTTTGATTTTTACAAGTTTTGTCTGAGACACATTCAGAGCTCACTACACACTCCGGTCTACAATTAGGAGGTGTTCCGCGATATTCTGGCAAGCAGGAACATACACTTTGGCCATTTGAAATTCTACACTGACTATTGGGTCCACAAGGTGATGGTTGGCAAGGATTTGTTGGCGTTTCTTCACGTTCTTAAATATGAAAATTATGTATTATAACAACATTGAAAATAATCATATGGATAATAAATCATTTAAAACAAAATTTATAACTAATATCCTCATAAAAAAAAAACAATTAAAACGTACCTCTTAAAGTACAGTATTTGAACGGATCCCCAGTGTATCCGGGTCGGCAAGTACATAAAGGCGAATGATTTACTACTTGGCAATCTGCATATATTGCACATGTGCCTGGACAGGGATCGATGCATTTATTTTTTGTGCATGCCTTATTGCTAGGACAATCTGAGTTTACGACACATTCCGGATGGCAGCCTTCATAGGGATTTCCAAAATAACCTACTAAACAAATACAGGCACCGGTTCCTGATCTTTCTCTACACTCAGCATTTGGTCCACATGGCGAAGGCGAGCAAGGGGATATAGATTCGAGGGGTACTAAAGCATTTAATGAACATTGTACAGCTGCATCTCCACTATAACCTTCAGGACAGACACACGCCGCACTGTGGCTTACAACTCTGCATTCCGCGTTCGTACCACATGCTTGTATACATGGATTCTGGCATTTCTTATTAATGCATGCTAGTTGTGGTGAGCATTCACTGTTCGATATACATTCTGGACGGCAATAAGGAGGTGAACCAATATACTCTGGCATACATTGACATGACGGCGTTTCTGAAGCAGTCTCTTGACAAATAGAATTCGGTCCACAAGGTGAAGGTAGGCAAGGTTTTTTTGCAACTATAGGTTCCGACAGAGCTGAAAAATAAGTGTCGAATAATATTATTATTACATGATTTTATTTAGATATGAATAATATTAATACCTTTATTGACTTAAATACAAAAGTGTTACAAGACATTTTCTTAAAACTGTATAATTAGTACAATCTTAGATGCGTGATAAAATGTTATAGACGATATTATTGATTATACTTACGAATAAAAATACATCTTGTAAATGGGTCACCAGTCATCTCATTAGGGCAGGTACATATTGGATTGTGGTTTATGATTTGACATAAAGCTGCTACTCCACAAGCTCCCTCACATGGATTTATACATTTTTGATTACTACAAGCCTTGTTCGAAGCGCAATCTGAACTCGCAACACATTCCGGACGACAAGAAGGAGGTGCGCCTTGATATTCTGGCATACAGGAACATACTGCTTGATTGTTATATTCTTTGCATTGACTATAAGGTCCACAGGGACTTGGTTGGCAAGGATTTAGTGGAACAATATCTGTAATAAAAAATACATTTATATATTACTTTGCTTGGTTATATGACTTTGAAACTTAATTCATTATGTACATTGACAATGAAAAAATAATGATATTATTAGTTTTAATAATAATCCTATTATTTGCTATTATTTAAAAGTATTAGTAAGTAAAAAATTAGCCCTAATAACATTTTTTTTAGAATTCTATTTAACATTTAAAATTATAGCTTGGTATTTAATATTTATATTAAACTTATGATCATACCTTTTAAAGGATAACATTGGATGAAAGCATTGCCAGTCAATTTTGGTGGACACGTGCACATAGCCATATGCTTTATGACTTCACATAAAGCATTTTCACCGCAAGTATTGTCACAAGGGTTTATACAGTGTTGGTTAACACATGCCTTATTCATTGGGCATTCCGAGCTGATGGTACACTCAGGTCGACAGCCGAAATATGGGTCACCGTGATATTCTGGTATGCAAGTACATGCACCATTATCACATAGAGCATTCGGCCCACATGGCGAAGGATTACATGGATTGATTGATACTGGTTCTAAAATAGACATTTATATTAAATATTAAAAATCTGAGAATATGAATACATAGTACCTAAATTTTAAGTAACTATTATTTTTTTTAAACTTAAGTTAAATTAAATTTAAATTATTAAAGCAGTGGTAGCCCAGTGGTAACGCGCTTGCTTGGGAAACCGAGTGAAGCGGGTTCAAATTCCGGGTTTCGCACCTCTGATATTTTCATGTGCGAATCGTTTCTAACATGATTACCACTTGCCTTACGGTGAAGAAAAACATCGGGAGGAAACCTGCATGTCTAAGAAAACCTAGCAAGTTTCGAAAGACATGTGAAGTCCGCCAATCTGCACTTGGCCAGTGTGGTGGACTATGGGCCTGATTCCCCTCGTATTGAAAGGAGGCCCGTGCATAGCAGTGGGACGTTAAAAAGGGCTGAATACATATATAATTTAAATTATAAACTTTATGTTTTAACTTACCAATTTCCCTTTTAATAGAACATCTTGTGAACGGATCACCAGTGTAACCTTCAATACAAGTACATATTAACACATGACTTTGAACTCTACATGCAGCATTAATACCACATGATCCTGGACAGGGGTCGATGCACTTTTCATTTATGCATGCTTTGTCACTTGAGCAATCTGTATTTATAGTACACTCAGGTCGACAATTTGGTGGATTACCAAAGTATTGCGGCAAGCAAGAGCAAGAAGGTAAATCATTAACATTTTGGCATTGTGAGTATGGTCCACAAGGGGAAGGCGCACAAGGATTTGTCGTAACTGGTTCTACCTCCAGTACTGCAAGAACAATTAATCAAATTATACAGTGAAAAATTATATTGCATTATATTTTTAATGTAGTTACTGAACTAATAATTTTATACCTCTGTAACAACGATTTAATGGATCTCCAGTATGTTGTGGTTTACAAGTGCAAATTGGACTATGATTTATTACTTTGCACACCGTGTTGATGCCACATGCGCCTTCACATGGGTTTTTACATTTCTGGTTTATGCAAGCGAGTTGTTGCGCACATTCGGAGCTAACAAGACATTCAGGCCTACAAGCTGGAGGTGATCCCAGATATTCTGGTTGGCAGGTACATATAGCCTGACCGTTGGACGTTTTACAAATACTATTAGGTCCACATGGCGATGGTATGCAAGGATTTTTGAAAATTTCTGGAATATCTGTCAAAAAGTATTTTTGAATTACACATTCGATACCGAAAAAATAATATTTATTATTATTAAATCACAGAGTTACTGACCTTGTGGCTTTT
This sequence comes from Argynnis bischoffii washingtonia, assembly GCA_033884665.1. NCBI lineage: Eukaryota > Metazoa > Arthropoda > Insecta > Lepidoptera > Nymphalidae > Argynnis > Argynnis bischoffii. The sequence goes on along the minus strand of CM066616.1, from coordinate 8,932,122 downwards.
CTCGGCATTCTTGGTAAGGACTGCCTATTAGTCCTGGCAAACATTCGCATTTAGGAGTGTGATTTATAACACTACATACAGCATTAAGTCCACAGATATTTCCACATGGATTTTTACATTTATTCTGCATACAGGCTAAGTTCAGAGGACAGTCTGAATTCACTATACATTCTGGTCGACAGCCTTCATAAGGATTTCCAATATATTCAGGATAACATACACATGCGCCGGCCCCATTTAGTTCTTTGCATACTGCATTAGAACCACAAGGCGAAGGAGAACAAGGCGTCAGGACTACTTCAATGATCCTACATTCGATAAATGCATCTCCCGTGAACCCAGCTGGACAAACGCATTGAGGTGCATGACTAATAACTTTACATTCTGCATTTATTCCACAAGATCCAGGACAAGGATCTTTGCAGTTTTGATTGATACATGCCAGATCATTTGGACATTCACTATTAGCTGTACATTCAGGGCGACAGTTGGGTGGGCTTCCTATATACTGTTCCACGCATGCACAAGAAGGCGAATCTGCTATTTCTTTACAAATAGAATTTGGTCCACATGGTGATGGTTCACACGGATTTACATAAACGGGGTTTTCTTCTGAAATTAAAATTATTATTTATTAATATACCAATTTCACTAAAAAAATATAATTAATTTTTAAAATTGGATTAAGCTTATTTTCGCTAGAATTAATGATTTACATAATGTTGCATATTGTGTGCTGTTGTTAATGTATTAATAGCAAATATTAAATGTAGTAAGCTTTATTATGAGTATATTTTTGCAAGTATATTGACGTAAGTAATATACCTTTTTGTATACATCTACTAAATGGGTCTCCAGTTAAGCCAGCTGGACAAGAACATATGGGATTATGGTTTATTACTTGACAATATGCAGAAATACCACAATTTCCTTTACACGGGTCTATACAACGTTGACCAGAACAAGCCTTATCTAAAGCACATTCAGCACTGGTAACACATTCAGGCCTACAAGTAGGTGGAGCATCTTTGTAACCCGGTAAACAAGTACAAATAGCTTGTCCATTGATTTCTCTACATTGGCTATTTGGGCCACATGGCGATGGATTGCAAGGATTAATAATTTCACTAACTGTAATTCTTCTACATTCTAGAAAAGCATTTCCAGAGAAACCGTGAGGACAAGTGCACATTGGTATGTGATTATAGATGTTGCAATTTGCCCCCATTCCGCATGTATTAATACAAGGATCCACACATTTATTTTTAACGCATGCTTTGTTTTGTGGACAATCGGTATTTATTAAACACTCTGGTCTACAACCAAAGTATGGGTCGCCTGAATACCCAGGTAAGCACGTACATTCACCATCATTACATTTTGTATTAGATCCACAAGGGGAAGGATTACAAAGATCTGTCTCAATTATTTCTGAAAAAAAAAAATATATTTTATTTTTTAACTTGTTAATTATAAACATTGTTTATATTACACTTATTATTTTGTGTACTTAAAACCAAGTTCAAAAGAAAATTTATCTATTCTATGCAAAATGTTACTAAAAAAAAGGACATGTATATAAAGTATTCACCTTCTTTCAATGGTTTTAAAACACATTGCGAGAATGGATCGCCACTGTATTCTTCGAAACAACTACATTGAGCAATATGATTAAACACTGTACATCTGGCGTTCAGACCACAAGCTCCAGAGCACGGATCTCGACAGTTTTCATTGATACAGGCTTGATCGCTTGGACATTCGGAATTGATTGTACATTCAGGTCGACAATTTGGTGGATTACCAACATAACCAGATTGGCAAGCGCAAGAAACTGAACCACCGCTATTTCTACATTCCGCATGCAACCCACACGGTGATGGTAAACAAGGATCTGATATTGGCGGCACTTTCTCTATGTGTTGAGACACTGAAAATGATTTATAATATGAATATCATTCTTTACATAATAGAATTTTATGTACTTGAAAAAAAAAGTGAGATGCCAATTACCTTTTATAGGGAAACATCTTGTAAAAGGATTTCCAGTTAATCCGGCTTTGCAAACACAAATTGGGCTGTGGTTGATAACGTTGCAATTGGAGTTTTCGCCACAACTTCCAATACAAGGATCTATACATTTCTGACTGTCACAAGCCAGATGTGGCGGGCATTCCGAACTAACTACACACTCGGGTCGACAGTTTGGAGGAGATCCAACAAATGAAGGAAGACAAGAACAGACGGCCTGACCTTTAGTTTCTTTACATTGACTATTTGCTCCGCATGGCGATGGGTTGCATGGATTAGTTGTAAGGACTTGAGCTAGAAAAAAAATGTTTATATGGTTTGTTATTTTTAATGGACTTAAAACTTTTATTCATCATTTAAATCTATAAAAATATATGTTAAGGAAAGGAGATTTTTACCTTCTTGTACTATATTGCAATGACTAAATGGATTTCCAGTGTAACCTGCTTGGCATTCGCAATTTGGCATATGGTTATTAACCAGACAGTAAGCATTTGTCCCACAAGTCCCGGGGCATGGATCAATACATTTCATTCGTGAACAAGCTTTATTAAGTGGACAGTCGGAATTAACTAAGCATTCTGGTCGGCATCCTTCATACGGATTACCAAAATAGCCATCTAAACACTGGCAGGCTCCAACTCCTCTTTGCTCTCTGCAAATAGCGTTCGAGCCGCATGGGCTTGGGCTACATGGATTTAAAATCTCATTTGGCGTTAGTGTTATAAGATTGCACTGCGAAAACGGATCACCAGTGTAACCTACTTCACAGATGCACACAGGAGAGTGACTAACGACTCTACATTCAGCGTTTGTCCCACAACTGTTCACACAAGGATCTAAACATTTTTGATTAAGGCAGGCTAAATTGTAATCGCATTCACTGTTACTAATGCACTCTGGTCTGCAATTAGGAGGGGATCCTTTAAAGCCATTCAAACATGCACATACAGGGCTTTCTCCACTTATCTTACATGTTGAATGAGGACCACAGGGCGAAGGGTCACAGGGGTCAACCTGCACCGCTTCAACTAAAATATACAAAATTGTTATTTTTCATAACGTTATATTTATAAGTAGCGTTTGGAGTTTAAATTACTTACCAATTATTGAGCATTTTACAAAAGGATCTCCTGTAAAAGTTATTGGACATGAGCATATTGGATTATGATTGATAACATCACACACTGCTGCCACTCCACATGTACCAATACATGGGTTTATACATTTTTGATTTTGGCAAGCTTCTGTCAAAGAGCACTCGAGGCTCACAGCGCATTCCGGTCTACAAGTAGGTGGACTACTGCGGTAACCAGGTAAACAAGAACAAACAGCCTGCCCATGCGACTGTTGACATTGGCTGTTAGGTCCACATGGAGAAGGGTTGCAGGGGTTCACGTTAATTACTGAAAGCAGAATTTGTTTGCTATATTTTTAAGCTTATGTTAGTAGTTGATTTTAAAATATAAATACATTTAAAATTTTAATACCTGTAACTGGTCGACATTCAATGAATGCGTTTCCGCTCATACCCTTTGGACAAGTACACATTGGAATATGGTTATTTACATCACAAATGGCGTTTATTCCACAAGTGCCAGTACATGGATTTACACATTTATTTTTTTGACATCCTTTATCTTGGGGGCAATCTGAGCTATATATGCATTCTGGTCGACAACCAAGGTATGGATCGCCATGATAATCGTCTAAGCAGAAGCAGGCACCATTTACACATTTTGTGTTTGGTCCACAAGGATTTTGATTACACGGATCGATTGGTGTTTGTTGAGGAATATCTGACAAAAAAAAACTTTATGTAGCAGGAGACAAAAAAATATTACCTAAGATATCCCAATAGGTAAAATTTTATTATAAATAAAATCTAAATACCTTCGAAAGGTTTTGGAATACATTCCCGGAATGGATCACCCGTAAAGCCTTCTGAGCACAAGCAAACTGGTACGTGATTATTCACAAAACATTTTGCATATAATCCGCATGCACCTTCACAAGGATTTCGGCATTTTTCGGCTACACATGCTTGGTCACTTGGGCAATCCGAATGTATAACACACTCAGGTTTACAGAAAGGCGGTGATCCTATGTAACTAGGCAAACATGAGCATGCTGCTAAGCCGTTATTATTCCGACATTCAGAATAATGACCACAAGGCGATGGAATACATGGATTTGTAGATGTTGTTGGTGTGGCAGATATTTCTAAAAAAAAAAAAAATATATTTATAGAATAAATAATTGCATTCTAGACATTTTAAAGACAATTATTTATTATAGGGAATACTTACGTAACACTTGTGTGCAGGTAGTGAAAGGATTTCCAGAATATCCTGCACGACATGAACAAACAGGACTGTGGTTTATTACTTTACATTCTGTATTTTTGCCACAAGGTTTTGGACAAGGATTTACACATCGATTATTAACGCAAGCTCTATTTGATTTACATTCAGAATTCACAATACACTCAGGTTTGCAATTTGGTGGCGTGCCAATGTAGTTGTTCAAGCAAGAGCACACTGGTTGGCTGTTTACTTCCTTGCATAAAGCATTAGCTCCACATGGTGAAGGGTTGCACCCGTTTATTACTGTTATATCTTTATCTAGGGAATAAATAATATATTAAATAATTGCTGTTTTCAAATTTTAATATAAGACAATTCAGTTTTTATACTCACTGCGCATTACAGAACACATTAATAGTGGATTTCCTGTATAACCATTTTTGCAGTTACATGAGGGTTTATGATTTGCGACAAAACAGTCAGCATTATAGCCGCATACTCCAGGACAAGGATCAACACATTTATTTCTATTACACGCTAAGGCCAAAGGACAATCGGAATCAACTAAGCACTCAGGTCTACATCCTTGATATGGATCACCAAAATAGTCCGGAAGGCATGTGCAAGATCCTGCATTTCCTTGAACTTTACACTCAGCATTGGCACCACATGGTGATGGTTCACAGGGATTAAGGTACTCTAGTTTGGGCGGAGCTGAAATACGATTTTTGTTGGATGAATACACTTACCTACGAACATTTCTGTCACCGATGAAGCACTTTTTCTTCCTAAGCGTTAGTCGAAGCTTGCTGGACTCGCCGACATTTAGTGACCTCTCCACTCCGATGGCGTTTTTATCTAGCCGCCATCAAAAAGCGGCCGTCTCAGCGAACGGCCTAAGCTTACTGTAAGTGCTTTGTTACTCCGCGTGCTCCAATTCATAAGCAAGGCATTAATTTCACAAATGTGTTAAAAGATTACGTCCCTTCTGAAAGCACTTAAGAAGTCTAAATGTTTAAAAGTATGTTTATTTATAGTTACCTCCAAATTCCGTATGTTTGTTTTATTTTGAAGCGTATAAATAGATGCTACATTGATGATTTCGCCTACAAACTGAACGGCGGGCATGGTCGCCGGACAACTTTTAAGCCAAAACACCCATGTAACTCTATTTTAAATTAGTAAACCGTGTAAGGCGTGACCGTTGATAACATTTTTAAGCACACAATTTATGTATAGCATGAATTTTCACGCTTTGCAAAGCTGATGGTTAAAGGCACTTTAATCTTCTTTGCTTATGAGTTCGCATTGTTAATGTTTTTATTTTACTAACAGATTTATTACCTTTATTACTTTTAATATAATCTTAAAGTCATTTGTACAGTTTATTTTTACAAATATTAATAATATAAAAAAATATGTAAATATTAAAAGTTACATTATTCTTACCCTTAGGTCGAGAACAACCCTGGAATGGATCACCTTCGTAGCCAGGTTCACAAGTACAACTTGCCCGATGGTCTACAACCGTACACAAAGCACCGGCCCCACATGCATCCACACAAGGATTTTTACACTTTTGTGTGACACAAGCTAACGCTGCAGGGCATTCAGCACTTATTGTGCACTCAGGTCGGCAATTTGGAGGAGATCCTATAAAACTTGGTTGGCAACTGCAAGCTGGTATGTCCCCAGTTTTTACACATATTGAATTAGGTCCACAAGGTGAGGGATCACACGGATCTGTTGGAATTGGCGGAGGTGCTAAAAATAAATATTATTTGATACAATCTAAATTCTATATTATAATAAAATAAAATAAAATTAGATGAGAATCAAGCTAATTATAATCCTCGCTCGTCCTTTTACCTGACTTTAAAAGTAAAAGAATAAAGAGTACAATTGGGTCTGCACACATTCGTTGTACACTATCATATTATCTTCTACATAGTAGTCTAGTATTGGTGAGATTGGCCACTGTGAGCTAAATTGGTCAGAAGAATATTATCATTAGTATTTTTTTCCTTACCTGGAGAGGTGTAACAGTAAGTGAATGGATCTCCAGTAAAACCGTCATTGCATGTACATATAGGGGAGTGAGCGATAACTTGACACCGAGCTCCACGTCCACATGCACCTTCACAAGGATCACGACAACGACGATCCACACACGCCATTTGAAGCTTACATTCGGAGCTCACTAAGCATTCTGGCCGACAAGACGGAGGAGAACCAATGTGTCCGGATCGACATGAGCAAGCAGCAGCTCCGTTACTACTCACTGTACATTCGCTATAAGGTCCACAAGGTGAAGGACTACACGGTGATGGTGGTCTTTCTGCAAATTAAATAAAGAGTTATTGTTCTGATTAAACAATAATAATAATTGTCATGGTGTCATGCCACTAATCATTCTCTAGATAATATAGGTTGATGCTTTACTTTATTGTTTATTAATAATAATTCCAAAGGCTTACTTTCAACTTTAATTAAGTTATACTGAAATACATACATTTACGAATTAATTTCACGAATACTTAATTTTACATATATTTACGATTTAATTTATAAAATGCATTGTCCTGACTGACTGATAGATCAACGTACAGTCTAAACCGCTGGTCGTAGAAACGTGAAATTTGGAGAACGTATTCCTTATATAATGTAGGCATTATTCATCCCCTACATGGGTAAAATAGGGGATTGAAGATTGTATGAAACTCTGTCATTATTAATGTGAAAAACACAGAAAATAATATATAGCTTTAAGATAAAAAATAAGAAATATATTTATTTGATTTTTTCGAAATTCATCACTTAAAAGGGGTAAAAAAGTAATAAAGTTTATATGGGTAAAAAATTAATTATAATCAGAATTACTTGAAACTTGGTTTTAATGCTCTTCAATACAATTAAATAAATACGTATTTTAGCATTTTTCGAAATTCAATCCCATAAGGGGGTAGAATGGAGGATGAAAGTTTGTATGAAACTCTGTAATTAATGTACGGAGAGCGGTATTTACCTTTTAAATGAAAAATAAAACAATACAAATATATTTTTTTCAAAATTCATACTTAAGGGTAACTACTACTATATTCTCCTTCTGAAGGTTGGCACGCATGTAATTGAAAAGTCACCTAAGTTATGTAACGGAATGAGACTGTGAGTAATACATTAAACATTATAGGGGTCACTGTGGATGTGCTCTGGGGAAATCAGTATTCATACCTCGAATACCACTGATAACTCTAACTCCACATTTAAATTTAAACTATTGTAGTTCTTTCTTAAAGTTTACTTTACAATGCCTATTAATATATCTCTGGGCCAATCGCTAAAAGTAGCAAGTATAGACTTAAAAGAGGATTGCTTCTTACAGGGACATTTTAGCAGAATCCAGAACTAGACAGAACATCCAAGAATCATCTAAGAATGTGGTATATTTGTGGTTGGTTTTTTAGCGAAGGCTAAGTGAAGTGAATCTAGATTAATTACATAAATGAACACATAATATTAAAAATTCTATAGAACATATAAATTAAAACTGAGTAAATTCTTTAGTCCACGCGAGCGTAGCCGCGGGCAAAACGCTATAGCAAATTAAGAATGGCACTTTATATATTATGTAACTTATAAAAGAAGGACTGTAAACTTCAGGCTTCATTGGGTCTTTAAAAATAACGTTAATTGATGAGATAGATAGATGTTAGCTTGTTAGTATGTTATTTAAAAAACTCATATTAGCCGAGTTACATGATTCTAAAGTAGTAAACTTTGTATACGAGTTGTATCATTGTACTCTCTTTAGAAAGTTAAACTCTAACTTTAGAAAGATGGAATAGAATTTTTTTTTTGCACAGCTTGCTAAATACCTAAAATGAAAATTTATTTACAGAATATCTTACGTTTAACATCTTTTAAAATACTGGACATTTTAATTTACGATTGCAAAAATGTTTGTTTTCCTTATATCTTATCTATTCATATATTATTTTTGCAAATAATAAAGTATGTATTGCGAAAAAGTTTGTTTTTTCCATAGTTTGACCGCGAACGAAGCCGCGGGTTCTGCTAGTCTATAATAATACAGCAATAATCTTGTCGATAAATAATGAAATATTCATACCTGATTTAATTACTTCCGTACAGTATGAAAACGGATCTCCAGACGTACTTGGCGGACATGTACACGATGGTATATGATTATTCACAGAGCAAGTGGCACCGGTACCGCACGCACCAGGGCACGGATCCACACACTTTCCACCATGACAGGCTCGTGTCGGCGAACATTCACCATTAGTGGAGCATTCCAAGCGACATCCATTATATGGATCTCCGAAGTACCCTGGATTACACGAACAAGCTCCAGCGTCACATATCGCGTTGCTGCCACAGGGTGATGGATTGCAAGGATCAGATGCTTGAGTCGGAGTGACTAAAATAAAATAAAATAACTGAGTAATAATCTAATTCTGAATGATATCATATTTATATCTATCGATCTATCTTATATTAAAATGTGAATACCATATTAATAAATTCTTGATTATATGAAATATTATTATTAAGTTTGCGCAGCTCAGCAATGAGAAGTTATAAAACTATTTTTTTCTATGTTTTAAGAAGAAACTATTTGACAAAAAAGACCTTTACACTGCCTCGCACCAAACCGCTGAAGTTTGTGGAATACAAATTAAGCTAAATCTGGACTTCTGGGAAATATATACGATATTCGTGGTAATTAGGTGCAAAATAACTGATTGTTCATAAAAGTCTTATCACTGCCCCCATGAGAACTCTTACTTTTTTATTCGACTACGGCAAATAAAAAAAATGGTTATGATTTTGCAGTCTATGCATAGATATTCATTTGTCGTGGTATATCTTTAAACTATTTGAACGATCTACACTCACTATATTATAAACGATCTAGTTGCCTGTGACATGATATTTAATAATAATGTATGACTACGGTTATTGAAGGTACGAGAAACTGATATCCTATTGTATAGTCAATGGCAATTTTTGATTGTAGGTCATTTATAATAATACATAAATGTACCAACATTCAAATCATGTTTTGTTAGTTTTTTGTTGTGCTTTATGGTTGTAGTTGGGTCGAAGTTCTTATACCAAATTATTTGGTTATAGTAGACTTCGATGAAATAAACTCTTAATTGATGCTCTGAGTGAAGATACATCTTGTTCAGAAATAATATTTTGAGTTTAATAAGTCTCTATTGCGCACAAATAGATAAAATCTACATAATAATTAAAAACCGTTCTTTTATTCATTATCTTTTTCTTTGCGATCCTCATTGTTTTAGAAGATAAGGATACAGTGCAGCGGTAAAATTCACAATATTAATATAGGTTTACAATAGATCTTTTATTACCTATTATCTCAGCGCACTGAATAAATGGATCTCCAGAGAAGCCTAATGGACAGCTACAAATTGGTATGTGATCTTGTACTCTACATTCTGCTTTAAATCCGCAAGAGCCTTCACAAGGATTTGTACATTTTTCTGCAATACAAGCTTGATATGATGGACAATCAGTATTTACGAGACATTCTGGACGACAATTCGGTGGTGCTCCGATATAACCAACCGTGCAGGAACATGATGGGTTACCGTTTATCGCTCGACATTCACTATATGGGCCGCAAGGGTTAGGATTACATGGCTGGGGCGATTTGTCTTGATCAGTTACAACATATTGAATCTCTCGGCATACAGTAAATGGATCGCCATTAGTTCCTGATGGACAACTACATAAGGGGCTATGATTGATAACTTGACAATGCGCACCTATTCCACATGTGCCTCTACAAGGATCTGCGCATTTTAGTTTATGACATGCGCGATCTGAAGGGCATTCACTACTCACTGTACATTCTGGCCGACAATCAGGTGGAGCTCCTCTGTAATCCGGCAAGCATTCACAAGACGCTAATTCTCCATTTTCTCTGCATATACTGTTGGGCCCACAAGGAGATGGTTGACATGGCCTAGCTGTACCTACTATAGGTTCATTTTTAGTACATTGAGTAAACGGATTTCCTGTATAACCTTTTATGCAAGCACAAGTGGGAACATGGTTTACAACGGTGCATTCTGCAAATGTTCCGCAAATACCGGGGCAGGGATCGATACATTTATTCCTTATACAAGCTTTATCAGCAGAGCAGTCTGAACTAAGAACACATTCGGGGCGACAACTTTCATATGGGTTTCCTTGATATCCTTCTAGGCAAGAACATGCTCCAGCGCCATCTCTCTGAGTACAAACTGCATTAGCTCCACATGGAGATGGGTCACACGGTTTTATGGCATTATCTGTAATAAAAAAAACATTATAACCTGTACTAATTTAAGAAATTTAATTTAATAAGTCAATAAAATGTCAAGGAGAAACCTTTATTTATGAAAGAAAAAATGTCAAGGAGAAACCTTTATTTATGAAACACGTTATTTATGAAAGTCCATACCTTCTAATGGTAAACATTGTAAGAATGGATTGCCGGTATATTTTTCTCTGCAAATACAAGATACTGTATGACTGACTATTATGCAATCCGCATTGACACCACATGATCCTGGGCACGGATCTATACATTTATTTCTAACACAAGCTTGATTTGAAGGACAATCAGGATTAATAACACATTCTGGTCTACAATTTGGTGGTTGTCCCACATAATCATCAACACATCGACAATTAGCTTTTCCGTTTCGTTCTAGACATAAAGCATTTGGTCCACAAGGTGAAGGGTTGCAAACATCGACTGGTTCAGGAAGTATTGCTACTATGTTATAACAACTCTTAAATGGATCTCCTGTTTGTCCCGTATTGCAACTACAAATTGGACTATGATTGATGACCTCACAGCGGGCTGATATGCCGCATGCATTAATACATGGATTAATACACTTTTGATTTACACAAGCTTTAGTCGACGGACATTCAGAACTGACAATACATTCTGGTCTACATGATGGAGGCGATCCTCTAAATCCTTCGATGCAAGCGCAAACTGCAGTATTATCTGTTGTTCTACAAACACTATTGGGACCACATGGTGATGGATGACAAGGATCTTTAGGAAGTGTTTTTTCCTTTTCCATTGGTTGACAATGTGTAAACGGATTACCAGTATAATCAACAATACAAGAACAGCTCGGTATATGATTAATTACATCACATTTAGCATTTTGGCCACAAACTCCTGGGCATGGATCACGGCACTTATTCCTGAAACAAGCTTTATCCCTAGGACATTCTTGACTTCCAGTACATTCAGGTCTGCAGGATTCATACGGATTTCCACTGTAATTAGGTAAACAAGTACAAAATCCATTATCACATCTAGCATTTGGTCCACACGGCGACGGATTACATGGATCGGATGGCACAGGTGTCGTAGGAACTAAAAAAAAAATGGAGAAAAAAATGTTACAAAAACAATATAATAAAGTCATACATCAAGCAGCTTAATGTGTTGCAGTAATCATTGCCTACTAATACTGTAAACATATTTCTTACAGCAATTAGTATACAATTTATACAGCTTTTACATTTAAATTACCTTCAGGAATCGGTGAACACCTAGAAAACGGATCTCCTGTAAAGCCTTCATTGCAAACACATACAGCTACATGGTTCAGAACATGACAATTCGCCTCAACTCCACACGATCCAGGACAAGGATCTTCACATTTTTGTCTAACACAAGCTAGAGATGCAGGACACTCAGAATTAATTGTACATTCAGGTCGGCAAGATGGTGGTGATCCTATGTATCCTGGCAAGCACGAACAAGCCGGCCCGCTAGCCAATAATTGACAGTTAGAATGTGGTCCACAGGGCGACGGGGTGCAAGATGGTGGTCGCTCTGTTGTCGTTGGAATTGCTAAAAGTTACGATTAATTTAATTCAAAAAAAAATTCTTTTACATAAGCTATCGTTTTATATGTTTTAAGTATGTATATCAACGATTAAACTAAATAACAGACAAGTGTAGAAACAAATATTATTATTATTATTATTTTTTTAAATATGTTTGGACATTAACACACAGCACTATCTAATTTCATGGTAAGCTACGAGGCTTGTGTTATGGATACCAACCAGATAGTTGATACATACATATTACAAATTTAAATACAAACATATTATAAATGAAAATACCCATGACTGGAGTACAAACATTCGTGTTCATCACACAAATGAATGCGCCCAGCGGTACTCGAACCCGCAACCGTTGGCACAGCAAGTAAGGTCACTATAAACTGAGCCAAACGCGTCATATGGAATAAACTCTTAAATGAAAATACATGAAAAATACAATATGAAAAAATTATGGCTTACTATAACATTGTGTAAAAGGATCTCCTGTCATTCCAATTGGACATGTGCAAATTGGATTGTGATTTTTAACGAGGCAATGAGCTCGGAGCCCACATGTATTAGGGCAGGGATCATCACATTTTTGATTGATACACGCTTTAGACGTATCACATTCACTATTTACGACACATTGAGGACGACATGACGGAGGTGACCCTATGTAGTTCGGTAAGCATGAACAAACTGCCTGCATATTTACTTGTCGACATTGACTATTAGGTCCACAGGGTGTAGGTTCACATGGATTAAGAACAGGTGCTGAAACGAAAATGAAAATTAATTATCTTATGATCTTTAATTATTTTATTTTTATATATTACTCTATTTTGGTAAACTTGAAAGGAAACTTACGTTCAAAAACTATTTCTCTACATTGGAAGAATGGATCTCCAGTAAATCCAGATGGACATGAGCAAATAGGAACGTGCTTTTCAACGGTACACTGAGCTAGTTGACCGCAAGTTCTAGGGCACGGATCTATACACTTGAATCGTGTGCACGCTAAGTTTAAAGCACAATCGTCATTGCTTTCACATTCCCTACGACATCCATTTGTCCCATATGGATCTCCTTCATATCCTTTAGAGCAGAAGCATGCACCAGCACCATTATACTCTCGGCATTCTGCATTTGGACCACAGGGTGATGGGGAACATGGACTTGAAGTTGGAGTCATTTCAGTTGCTAAAATTATAAATAGAATATTCTATAAAATTATCGATTAATGATTTAGGAAGCTGCATACAAGTGCAGCATTATAACCTGTTTCCTTTCGTGATAAATTAATTATACTTACATGAAATTACGATTTGAACACAACTTTTCGAAGCATCTCCTGTAAACCCTTGTTGACACGTGCACATGGGGTTATGATTAACTGTAAGGCAAAGTGCATTTAATCCACAAGCACCCTGACATGGATCTTTACATCTCTCATTCATGCAAGCAGCATTGCTTGGGCATTCAGCATCTATGGTACATTCTGGTCTACAATTTGGTACTCGACCTATATAATTTGGTAAGCAAGAGCAAGCAGCTTGGTCACCAATAACACGGCATTCCGAATTAGGTCCACATGGTGATGGAATACAGGGGTTTGTTGGCACAGTTCCTAAAATAAATATATACATTTATTATAATGCTTCAGTATTGGCCAATTAAATTATTAATATATTATTAATTTTAAATATTTCTGCTACAAGGATGAGATAAAATTTTAAACAGATTTTTTTTTTTACATAAATACAAGTTATGTTGTATTGTGTATAAATATATTAACAACTAGCAACTCACCCTCCGCTCGGGTTCGTCCCTAGGTGCGTTTTAACGTTTAGCTCAGAGATGAGATATTTTCCCGTAAAAAGTATCCTATATGTTGACACGGATAACCAGCTATCATCATACCAAATTTCGTCAAAATCTGTTCACTAGTTTTCCTGTGATGCCGTAACAGACAGACAGACAAAAATTCTAAAAACTATAGATTTGGCTTCTATATCGATAATAAAGTCTATTTCAATAAGATTTTCCAAAAAATATTTAATGTACAGATTCGGCTTAGCTACAATTTTATTATATGTATAGACTAGATAAGTTTTAACTGTTAATATAGATTTCTCAGAGATGAGATACTTTCCCTTAGTAAAAAGTATCCAATATGTTGACCAGGATAACCAACTATCATCATACCAAATTTCATCAAAATCTGTTCAGTAGTTTTCTCGTGATGCGTTCCCAGACAGAAAGACAAAATTCTAAAAACTATAGATTCGGCCTCTGTATTGATAATAATGATTGTTTCAATAAGATTTCAAAAAAATATTTAATGTACACATTCGACTCAGAATTTTATTATAAGTATAGATTAGTTCCTTGTAGAGCTTAATATACCTTAAGAAATATTGGTTATAATATTATTAAACTTAAGTAAGTAAGAATACATACTTTCTTCCGGACTACATTTGGTGAATGGATCTCCCGTAAATCCTGATGTGCAACTACAAATGGGATTATGCGTTACGACTTGGCAACGAGCATTAAGACCACAAGTATTTGGACATGGATCTATACACTTTTTATTAATGCAAGCTTTATCTTGAGGACATTCAGAACTAACAATACATTCCGGTCGACAAGATGGCGGAGTGCCAATATATCCAACTTCACAAGTACACACGCTATGGCCATTTATTGTGCGGCAAAGACTGTTTGGTCCGCATGGAGAAGGTTGACAAGGATCTAATTGTGGTTCAGCTTCATTTGAAATTACTATAAAAAAAATATATTGTATAAAATCAACAATAATTTTGTTTGAAGTCTTTTTTTTATCATTTTATTAAAACTTACTTTCGAATTCACATTTTGAAAGGGGATTTCCTGTAAATCCAGAAACGCAGGTACAAGTTGGTGAATGGTTTACTGTTCTACATTCAGCATTGATACCACATGATCCTGGACATGGGTCTTTACATCTGTTGTTAGAACAAGCTTTGTTACGATCACAATCTGAATTGGATACGCATTCTGGGCGACATCCAGTATATGGGTCTCCAAAGTACTCCGGTAAGCAGGAACAAGAACCAACTCCATTACGTTCTTTACAAAGTGCATTTGCACCACATGGTGAGGGATTGCATGGATTTGGCGGTGGTTCAGAAGCATCTGTTGGGAATAGGTGAAAATAATTTATTTATAAGAAATAATAATAATGATGCCAAATATAACTTACTTCTATAAGACTTACATTCGATTACAGAACATCCACTGAATGGGTCACCGGTATGTCCTGATACACAATTACATAAGGCTACATGATTTGCTACAGAACATTCTGCATTAAAACCGCAAGAACCAGGGCAAGGATCTACACATTTTTCATTCTGACATGCAAGATTACCAGGGCATTCTGCATTGATTGAACATTCCGGTCTACAATTTGGTGCGATACCAATGAAATTTGGTAAGCAAGAGCATGCAGGCGCTTCGCCGACTACTTTACATTGAGAATATGGACCACATGGTGATGGTATACATGGATTTCCTTTAGGTCCCAAGAAAATAGGTTCTAAGAAAGAAAGTATATGAATTATGAAAAACAAAAGAAAAAGATAAAGAAAAGAAAAATGGAAATCACAGATTGTACAAAGAATCATGCAAATTAAGGATAATTAAATAACGTTTAAAATTAAATACAACATTTTTGATATTTTTTTTTTCTGTTTTTATTATAATTTCGTTTATTTTCTTACTTTGCTCTAATTGACAAACAACGAATGGATCACCAGTAAATCCAGCTTTGCATGTGCAAATAGGATTATGGTTTATAGTATGGCATCGAGCATTTACTCCACATGTTCCTGGACATGGATCAAGACATTTTTGTTTTATACATGCTTGATGTTGTGGACAGTCCGTGCTAATAACACATTCTGGCCTGCAAGCTGGTGGTGATCCAATATATCCTTCTTCACAAGAACAAACTCCATGTCCGTTTAATTCTTTACATTGACTATATGGGCCACATGGCGATGGAACACACGGATTATAGTCTTGTTGCACCGCTATAACAAAAAAATATAATCTTATCTAACTATACAAGTATATATTATAATAAAGTAGTTAAAAAAGCACTTACGCTTTCTCTGTGGATGACATGATACTACAGGGTTTCCTTCGTAATCATCAATACAGAGGCATACAGGAGTATGATGTGCTACATTACATATTGCGTTTATTCCGCATGCGTCTTGACATGGGTTAACACATTTGTTATTCGAACAAGCTTTTTCTAAAGGACAATCATTATTTGTCACACATTCAGGGCGACATCCTAGGTATGGATCTCCATAGTAACCAGCTAAGCAAGTACAAGCTCCAGCATTATTCTTCTCACTGCATTGTGCGTTTGGCCCGCAAGGCGATGGGTTACACGGATTTGTTTCATCTTCATTTGGTACCGTTACTGTTTGTATTGGATAATATTAAATTATTAACAAATATGGCCAACTAAAGTCATCAAAATTATCGTTGATAGTAGAAGCAAATGCATTACGATACTTACCAATGAAATAGCAACCGCTAAATGGATCACCAGTATAACTTTCACGACAGTGACAAATAGCTTTATGCGCAATTACAAGGCAGTTTGCATTAGAACCGCAAGAGCCATCACAAGGACTCATACATTTTTCACGAATACAAGCAAGATTACTGGGGCATTCTTCATCATAAATACATTCTGGACGACAGTGCGGGGCACGACCTATATAACCAGCTTTGCATGAACATGCTGGTGTTTCACCTACTACTCGGCATTGTGAGTTTGGTCCACAAGGCGAAGGAATACAAGGGTTACCAGATGGCTTTGGCTTAGGTCCTAGAATTTGATAATTTTCGTAACTATTTATATTTAAAATATTATATCTATGTTTGTATATTTAAAAGAAAATAAATAGCTTACTTCTTTCATAAGCACAGTTGACGAATGGATCGCCGATATAATTTTGAGGGCAACTACATAAGGCATTATGATTGACTACAGTGCATTTCGCGTTTGTGCCACAAGAACCTATACAAGGATCTGTACAGTTTTGATTTATGCAAGCCTTATTAGGCATACAGTCACTGCTAACCATACATTCGGGACGACAATTAGGAGGTGATCCATAATATTGTTCCTGACATGAGCAAATAGCGTGTCCACCATTAGCACGACATATACTGTAAGGCCCACATGGTGAAGGTGCACACGGGTCAGTTGGTTTCTCGATAGCTCCTAAAATAACAATTCTAGTTTAACGTATTAATTAGTATATTTGAATAATGAATGCTTATCTAAATAAACTAAAGTCTGACTAAAGTCTGATTTTGTGAAAGTTTTTATGTGTGTGTACGTATGTTTATGTTTGTTACTTTTTCACAGTAAAAATATTTAACACACAGATAGATGATAACTTGGAGAAAAACAAAGGCTTCTAAATATAAAAGATATCTAGGGATGCTACCGAGCGTAGCGAGGGCATGAATACATATAAATAAACATAATGCAAAATATTCATACTTATGTAACATGAAGTAAATGGATTTCCTTCGTATCCAGGTAAGCATGCACATGAAGGAGCATGATTGTTCACACGGCATTCCGCATTCATTCCACAAACACCTGGACATGGGTCTTTGCATTTATTATTTATACAGGCTCTGTCCTTAGGACAATCTGAATTCAAAACACACTCTGGTCTACACTCAATGTATGGATCTCCATAATAATCTGGAAGGCATGAACATGACCCTATTCCATGCCTCTCTTTACATATAGCGTTAACTGCACAAGGTGATCGGGAACAAGGACTTACAATTTGTGGTTCAATAGCTACAAGAGTGAAAATATATTATAACTTAAAGTCATATCATTTGTCGGATTTAAATATTTTAGAAATTCACATGTAACTTACAAGGAGCTATCGTACATCCAGAAAACGGATCACCAGTATAACCATGTTCACAAATACATATTGGTATGTGTTTTACTACGTTACAAATTGCGTGGAAACTGCAAGAACCTGGACATGGATCGCTACACTTCTCCGAAATACATGCTAAGTTTCCAGGACATTCAACATTTATGACACATTCTGGTCGGCAATTTGGAGGTCGCCCGATGTAATTATTTAAGCAAGAACATACAGGGACTCCATTTAAATCATTACACTGAGAATGCGGACCGCATGGATTAGGAAGACAATTATTAATTGGCGTCATTTGTTCTGAAAACAGAATTATTTTACGATAAAACAAAATATAAAGAAGTCACGTTTAATTCAATCGTAAATGTTAACACTTACTGTTTTCCATATAGCATCTTACGAATGGGTCGCCAGTAAAATCACTTATACAACTACAGACTGGATTGTGGTTTATAACTCGACATTCAGCATTTATTCCGCAGGTCCCAGGACACGGGTCTTGGCACTTATTATTTAAACACGCTTTATTTGGCCGACAGTCCGAACTAACAATACACTCAGTTCGACAATTAGGTGGTGAACCAACGCACATATCGAGACATGTACAAACCGCATGGCCATTAAACGTACGACATTGACTGTAAGGGCCACAAGGCGAAGGGTGGCACGGATCAACCGGTCCCGGAAGAGCTGTATAGTAAGAAAGATATAAAGATATATAGCACATAGAAAGTATGAAACAAAGTAAAAGAAAGACTTAGAAAGAAAAAGGCTTACACATAGTAGGAGTACATGCATGAAGAGGGTTTCCATTATATCCAGGTAAACAAAAACATGAAGGTGCATGATTTGTAACTCTACATTCTGCGTTTTGTCCGCAAGTACCCGGACATGGATCTACACATTTATTATTGAAACAGGTACTGTCAATAGCACAGTCTGTATTCATTACGCATTCAGGTCTACAGCCCAAATAAGGATCTCCATAAAAATCATCAATACAAGTACACGCACCAGCACCATTTCTTTCGTTACAAATAGCATTAGGTCCACAAGGTGATGGATTGCAAGGGCGTCTGGGTACCTCTTTAGGAGCTGAAATTTGGTTTTTAATAATACAAGTCATAATGAGGGTAGCTACGAGTACGACAACATGCAGGTGTACCATAAAACTACCATGCAAAAATTTACAAAATATACTTACTCTCTACTGGACGGCAGCCCGAGAATGGATCCCCGGAGTAGCCATCATCGCACGAGCATATTGGTTGATGGTTTTGTACAATGCACCGGGCATTGAATCCACAAGAACCTACACATGGATTGACACATGCTCCACCCAAGCACGCAAGTGCAAGTGGACAATCTTGATTTATGAGACATTGAGGTCTGCAAGTAGGAGGAGCGCCTAAAGTTCCCGGTTCACATGCGCATACTGCTCGACCAAATTCACTTTTACATGTAGAGTGAGGCCCACAGGGTGAAGGCAAGCAAGGATCTGGAGCTGGATGCGAAATACCTGTTAAAAAAATATCTAAATATAAGATTACACATGTAATGTTCTTATTTTGTGTAAATTTAAAAATAATAAGTCCGTTTAGTTCATAACTAACAAGAAAAAACATCTGGTTGATACCGCTAGACGTAAAATATATAATGTGTAGGTTCTTACGAAACGTAAATTCATGAACAATATTATAAACATGAGTAGCTTCTGATAGTATACATATGAAAAAAGGAGTGATTTTACTAATATATGATTAGTAAAATCACTCCTTTTTCCATTTTTCAAATTTCATTTAAGATATAAATATAATAAATATATTCTTACTCTTTTTGTAGCAACGAATGAAAGGATCGCCTTCGGGGAAGTTTTCAGGACACATACATATCGGGTTATGACCGATAACATGACAAAGAGCATCTAAACCACAACTATGAATACAAGGGTCTTTGCATTTTCGGTTAATGCAAGCTTTATTGGTTGGACAATCTGAGTTCACTGCGCATTCAGGACGGCAGGCTGGCGGCGCACCGAGGTAGCCGGCGCGGCATGAGCAAGCGGCTCTGTTATTCACAACGTGACATTCACTGTTCGGACCACATGGTGAAGGTTCACATGGATTTATGGGTGTTGCTGCAAATAAAAATAGTTGCTGTACAATAGGCCTAAATTTTGAATTATCCAAAACATATTATTGTTTCACATATAATATTAAATATTACCTACTCATTTTTAATTAGTTTATTCAAATGATATCTACAGTACAGGCATTATTTTTTAAGTAAAATAATTAATGAAGTATTTATTACTACAATATTTATTAAAGCTACTCACGTTCTGTGTATACTCGGCGACAAGAAGAGAACGGATCACCTTCGTAGCTCTTGAAACACGTACACACAGGAACATGGCTTGTAACTGTACATTCTGCATTAACGCCGCATAAATCTTTGCAAGGATCTCTGCAGTGGTTAGATAAACATGCTAAGTGATTCGGACAATCTGAGTTTATGGAACATTCTGGTCTACAACCGCCAGCATAAGGGTTTCCGATATTAGGCGGTATACATGAACAACGCGCTGCGTTATTTATAACTGTGCAGATTGTATTTTCACCACACGGCGATGGGTTGCAAGGTGTCAAAGTTTCATTTTTTGCTACTGCAATGCATCCAATAAAGGCGTCGCCCTTATACCCTTGCAGACAACTACATAATGGCGTATGGTTCACAACATTACAAACTGCATTGTTACCACAAGTTTTTATACATGGATCAGCACACTTCTCATTAATACAAGCTTGGCTTGATGGACATTCCTGGCTTATTATACACTCAGGTCTACAATATGGAGGAGATCCAGAATAGTTTGGTAAACACGAACATACAGGATGGTTAGACTTGATCTCACAAATAGAATTAGGTCCGCATGGTGATGGCACACATGGGTTTTTATTTTTTGGCTCATATTCCAAATTTTTAGTGCATACTACAAACGGATCACCACTTTCTCCTGGCCCGCAGCTGCAGATCGGATTGTGGTTAACAACAATACAGTTAGCATTAACGCCACAGCTACCGAGGCATGGATTTATACATTTTTGATTAACACAAGTTTCTTTTTGAGGACAGTCTGAATTACTAACACATTCTGGCTGACACATTGGAGGAATACCTCTATATCCTGGTAAGCAAGAGCATACCGCAAATCCGGCTGCCGAAACTAAGCAGCGACTGTACGGTCCACATGGCGATGGGTCACATATAGACAATGACGGTGAAGTGGGGATATTACTTTGGCACCGTACGTAAGGGTCACCAGTCTGATCAGGTGCACAGAAGCAAATTGCATGATGATTAATAGTTTCACACTGTGCTCCAAGCCCACAGACATCTTTGCAAGGATTGTCACATTTATTATTAATACATGCAAGTTTCGATGGACAATCGCTATTAACGACACATTCGGGTCTACATGACATGTAGGGATTACCGAAGAAACCAGGCAAGCATTTGCATGTGCGAGCATTGTTAAAATTCTGACATACAGCATTAGCTCCACATCGAATATTATCACAAGTTTCTTTAGGGACAGCTAAAACAAAAAAAAAAGCAACGTTTACGCACTTGGTAAATTATTTATTTATATATATATATATATATATATATATATATATATATATATATATATATATATATATATATATATTTTATTTATTTTCTTAAATATATTTTAATGTTAAAAAACTTACGTTTCGAAGTGAATTCACAATGCTCGTATGGGTTTCCTGTAAAACCATCTTTACATTGACAAATTGGATCATGTTGGTACACCATACATTCTGCGTTAACGCCACAAGAACCTGGACAAGGGTCTACGCATTTATTTTTCAAGCAAATTTTATTGAAAGCACAATCTGAATCTAAAATACATTCTGGTCGACAAGCAGGGTTGTTGATAGAGTTTGGTCCATTACACAAATTGCAGATTGCAAATTTATCTCCGTATGTATCACATAATGATGTAGGATCACAAGGGTTTGGTGCACACGGTTGCACTGTTGTATTATCAGGAATAACTATTATAGCTGCAAATAAAATCCACGTGATTATTGAACATTAACTATCGATGTGATTATATATTTTTAATTATAATTATATTACAAAAACTTACGTCTATAAACACATTGTATAAGTGGATCTCCTATGTAACCATCAGGGCATAAACATGAGACTGTATGATCCGAACACAAACAAACAGCATTAATACCACAGACATTGCTTTGATGACAGGGATCTATACATTTTCTATCAATACAAGACTCACTTGGTAAGCAATCTGAGTTCATTATACACTCAGGTTTACATTCTTTTGTTGGATCACCATAAAAGTCAGGAATACATGAGCACAACGCTGTATTTTCAACATCTTGACAAATTGCATTTGTACCACATTGAACTTTACTACATGGTCTATTATTTTTATGATCTTCAGGTTGTAAGCAACATATCAAAGGGTTACCTACTAATCCATTCTCACAGATACAAACGGGATGGTGAGATTCTACATGACATAAAGCATTCAAGCCACAAGCACCGGGACAAGGATCGCGACAAATATAACCTATGCAAGCTTTGTCTAGCGCACACTCATCATCAATTTCACATTCTCTGGAATGGCAACCTTCTAAGCTAAAAGGATCTCCAGTACTGCCCTCAGTACAAGTGCATAGTGCTTGTCCGTCATAATTGACATTGCATAACGCTTGAGGTCCACAAGGATTTGGATTGCAAGGACTTCTCTGTGGTTGGCAACCGATATAAGGATCACCAATAAATTCGGACTTGCAAAAACACATTTCTCTGTTGCCACTTACATAGCAATCTGCATTTTCACCACAATTTCCTGGTTGGCACAGCACTGCTGGTGGTAAATAGCCCTCACGTACACACGATTTATAAGGATTGCCTCTTGTATTTTCGGGACAATAACATGCGGGCGCTCTGTTCGGATCACAACGCGCTCCTACACCGCACATGTTAGGTTCGCAAGGATTACGTGCTTCAATACAACCACGTACAGTATTCGGGCTTTCTACAAAACCTGGCAAACAAGTGCATTTCGAAAATCCATTTGATAAGACAGTACATTGTGTATTAGGTCCACAAGGTGAAGGGTTACAAGGATTATTTGGTAGTCGACAGGGTTGACGTGGAGGATTGCCTTCATAATTTGGTAGACAGAAACAAGCGGGCTTATTATCAATAATTCGACATCCAGTAAATGATCCACATGGATTTGGCTCGCACTCATTTCCTTCCGGAACTGGAAAATATGATAACATACATAAACATACGTATGTACGTATGTGTTTAATAATTAATTAACCAATAAAGTAAAAAAAAAAATAATTTAAATGTACTTACTACAATTTTTGAAAGGATTTCCAGTCAAACCTTTAGGACAGAAACATATTGGGTTGCCATTATCGTTTTCACAAAGTGCATTTATTCCACATGGATTTGGGGAACAGGGATTTGTTGGTGGCTCACAATTAATCATAGGATTTCCAGTATAACCAGATAAACATTTACACGTTGCGCGATGATTTAAAACATCACATATAGCATTTATTCCACATCTACAAGGTGATTCGCATTTTCCATTTATACACGCTTCCGCGTTAGCGCATTCGTTATCAGAACGACATCCTTGAACTAAAATTAATAAAGATTCTACAGTTAAGTAATAACTCATTTTTTGGCAATCTGTACTAAATAGACTCCACATTTTGTGGCAAATTGTACAAAAAAAGACTGCTTACCCTGGAAGCATTCTAAGAAAGCGTTTCCCGTGTACCCAGCAAAACATTTACACTGGATACCGTGATTTGAGGGGAAGCATTCTGCATTATCTCCACATTTATTAACCGAGCATGGATTTATGCATACTCTGTTTAGTCTATCACATAATAATTCTGGAGGACAGTCTTCGTTGTATTGACATACAGAGTTTGAATTGATAACTAAAAACAATATATAAACATAATTAATCAAATAAAAACAATATAAATAACTTGACAAAGTAAAACCGCTGTAACTATAATTTTCTTACCTGGCATACATCCGACGTATCCGTTTCCTTGATATCCGTCCGCGCAGCTACAATCCGAACCATGGTTTGTATTTATACATATAGCGTTTTGTGCACAAGGATTGTGTATGGAACATGGATGTTGACATGCACTATTTATACAAGCTTCAGTCAAAAGACAATCTTCATTTTGAGTGCAACCGGCTGAGCAAAAGTGAAAAGTATTATACAAAATGAATACAATGCAATATGAATAAGCAATAGTCCCTTCAAAGGTCGTAAATTTTTTTTTTTGCTATATACATATGTCGCAATTTTTTTTATTTACGTACATAATTACAATAATTTAATTTAACTTCGCCTTAACGATTTAATGTGCCCTTAGGCGACTCGAAGGTTCTATTTTTGATTTAAATGTTTTTACTGTTTAGAAAACATCAAATAACACAATTTGATAGTTATAAAAACTATCAAATTGTATTATTTGAACGATATACGAGAATGTTTGAGATATTTACAATTAAGGTTTTGACGCAAGTGGCTCTAGGAATTTGTCATACGTATTTGTATTTCGCGAATTTATTATGATTTTTGGTTCCCGACGTTTCGATTGCTTTACAGCAATCATGGTCACGGGAGATACTAAGGTGTTAGACGTCTCAATGGCATCATACAGTTGTTACAGACAGCCTACCTACTATTTTACAAAAATGATTTTAAAAATTCAAAAATGGCATCAAAGTACCTTACAATATTAGTTGATTTTAATTCTAAACATTTTTAAAAAAAATAATGTTTTTAATAAGTATTATAATTAAATATAGCAATATTATTTACTTAATTTTAGCTATTATAATAAATATTACAATTTTTCTTTATTAATTACTAATCTTATTTAGTGTTGCTATTATTATATTATCTGTAACCATAAAGATTTGTGATTGTGATTGTATTTTGTCCCTTACAATTTACATAATATACATAATAACAAAAGAAACAGAGAACTCAATTCTCTGCTTTGCGACCACGCGAGTAAAAATATCTATAAAAACACATATATAACATTAACACTATTTATAAAGTTCGATTTTTTTAATGATTAAAATTATAAAGTATGTCATATTAGAAAAAATTAGTTTCTGTTAGCCCTAATACTTACATGATTTAGGCAAACATTTGACTGCAGGGTCCCCATCGAATCCCGCTGGACATGAACACATTGGTCTTTGTTTTACTGGATGGCATTTAGCTTGTATACCACAAACATTGTCAAATTCACAAGGATTTTGACATACCCCCATAAAGCAGGCTTCTGTTTCTATACAATCGCGATCAGAATGACAAGGTTCCGGAGTCTTAGGTGTTCCAGGTGATTCTAATGTGTTATATGTTAAATACGTAATTAGTATATTATAATGGAAGATTTAAAATTAGTATATTTACAACGGAATTCTTATAATTCAGATATCATAATATTTGTACACATTTGTCCGATAAAACGACCGCAAGAGTACAATAGTACTTGATAGAGTTATTTAGAAAAATTATTACGAGAAACCTGCGACCATACCTTTTCTACAGTTGTCTCTGGCACCGCCGTCGCACACACAAACTGCGTCATGATTAATGGCTTTACAGGAAACACTCTTTATACACGGGTTGCGCACTTCACATGGGTTCTCACAGACTCCATTAAAGCAGAACTTGTCCGTCGAACAATTAAAATTTGATTCGCACAAATGGTTAATTTCGAAGTCGTTAGTAAATGTATTAGTCTCAGTCACTGTCATGTCAAAGTAAGGAGTTGAATCTGTCCAGGCAGGAATATCTATGTCTTTTCTACGAGAAGAGAGATTATCTAAAGAAGTACTTGATAGAGCTGACAAGGTGGAAGGGTACTCTTTTTTTCTACCTAATTCATCATTTATTAACTCAGTTTGAGTATTTGTTACAAATTCCACAGTAACTATTTTGTAATCAGTAGTTTTCGGAAAAATATTTTCTACATTCATGTCTGACATAACACTAACCGATTCCGTAGTTATTTCTTTTTCATTAAATTTGAAATTTATTATACTACTAGGCGAAGTTCTTGTATCGTGGTATGAATTTGTATTGAAATCCTCATCAGAATGCGAAGCAGCTATAGTTATCGGAACTGTTACAAGCGTAGATGATGCATCAAGATTTGTATTTCTAGAAGCATTTAATTCCGTTTCTATATCATTATTCTCATCTTTTGTGACTGTGTTAATAACAGTATCGGATGTAGTTAAAATTGATGCTTTTGTGCTATTTTCTACATATTTAGTTGATGATACTTCTGTACTATTTGGTATGTCTATTATCTGATTAGGTATGTACATAGCTCTATTCGTTGTCGAAATTATAGTATCATTATCAAATTCTTCAGGAGAATTTAAATCTATATTTAAATTAATTATATTAGTTGTATTCACTACATCAATAGTTTTATTCAATAATTCAGAGAAAGGTTCCGATTGTTGTGTATAAGTCGCATCAGTAGACGATAAATAACGTGAAGTAGATATTTTATTTGCTAATAATTCATCTTCTGTTTTAGTAGTCGGTTTTTCGGTTAAATCAGATGATGTCTCAGACTTTTGATTTGAAGTAAATATTTCATCATTCTCAGTCACGCTTTGTGTATTATCAAAATCTTTAAAAGAAGTAGGACTAGTGATAACTTCAGTCATATTAATTTCTTCTTTGTCGGATATGGATGAAATAGTAGTATAACGTAATGATTTTTTACCAGTTGATGAAGTCAATTCTACAGCATTGGTTAAATTATTAGGTACAGTCGAAACGTATCCGGTTGTAGGTTTGTCTAAATCGAATTCTGTATTCGTTAAGGTTGTTCTTTCAGATGTTGCTAAAATATCATATTTTGTAAATAATTTTCCTTCGTTATTTTTTGTTTGGCTATCTAAAGTTTCATCTCTTCTAATATCTGTGTCTGTAAATGACGACGAAAAGGTATTTTTTAAATCGAAATTAGTAAATGTACTAGAGATTGTACTGGTATCAATAGGCGCTGCACTTTCACTTTTAGATTTCAAAGTCAGAATATTATCATTAATGATGGTCGCTTCTGATGCATCTGTTGGCAAATTATCATTATCGGTATTTACATTTACTACACTAGCAGTGCTCATTTTATTTGAATCAAAGTCATTCATAAATAGTTGTGATTCTGTAGTTGATACAAAGAGATTATCATCAGTATATGAAGTTTCTTGATTTGAAATGTCAATATTTATCTTAGACGTGATGATATCTACATTTGTCATAGTGGTCATTTCTGGATATTTTTTACTTCGTGTTGAATCCATTAAAGTATATCCATAAAGGTAATCATTTAATAAAGAACTTGTTCTTTCATCCGATGAAATAGTATATGTATCACCGTATGTTGACGTAAATACTGTAGGAGTTGTAACTTTATCTTCACTTTCAATCGATTTAGTTTGTAATTTTTCTGTGAAATCAGTTGTACTAGTATCTGTAACTATCATTATTGGCTCTGTAGAAGTTATTTTCAAATCTGTAGTATTTGTATCATATTTATGGTCAGATTTTCTAATTTCAACTTGAGATTCAGTAGTAGTAGATTTTGTTTGTTGTAATGGAATATCTGATCGATCAAAATTTTCGAAATCTACAGTTGTTCTATTTACATAATTATTTGTTGTGCCTAATATAGGAAAATTAGTAGAGCTTACGTTATCAACCAAGGAATTTGTGAGGGACTTTGTAGATAAAAGATCTGTGGGGAGAGTTACTGCATTAATCGTTTTTGTTTGTAAATATTTGTGAGTGTTATTTGTTAGCGATTTTATTAGGTTATTAGTATAATTATTATGTAAGTTTCTTTGATTTTCTGGGGTTTTAGTATTTTTGTTTTCAGTTCTTTTTAATTGAGGTTTAACGGTGTTTTCATTATGCATAGTGCTACTGCTTTGTATTAATTCTTCATAATCAAGTGTACTTTGAAATTCTATTCTATTACTGGTAGTATATAACGTTTCAGACTCATATATTTTGCTAGAATTATTTAAGTTTTCTAAAACAATACTTGACTGATCAGATTCAGATGTAACAGGCATCATTGAATCTTTTTCTAAATTGGGATTCTGTGTTGTATAAATAGAATCTTGTTGAATATTAGATGAATCAGTTCCACTTGCAGCAATAGGTAGAATAATTTGATTGTTATTTGTAAGTATAGTTTCATTTTGTAATTTATCATAATTTGATGTTACCCTTACATCAGAACTGAAATCATGTGATTTTACTGTAGTTGTCAGTAGCTCAAATAAATTAGTATTTGATTCTTCTGTTTTCATAGTAATCTCAGTAGGATAAGTAGTTTCAAATTTTTTATCTGTACTAGAAATCTCTTGTATATTAGTATTTAAAACAGACTTCAATGTTGCTTGTAGTTCTGTAGGTAAATTTTGGTCCGACTTTGGTAAATAATGAATTTCAGTAGAAAATTTGGGCGTGTCAGTTTTGACAGATAATTCTTCAGTTCTTTCATATACTTTACTTACAATATCTTCAGGATAGGTTGATAGAAAAATCTCTTTTTTATAATCGTTAAAAGGAGTTGATTTAGTATTATAAATATTATCGAAAGTATTTAATGGAATATTATTGAAACTTGTCGTTGATTCAAATGCTTCTGATGTCGTCGTTGATGTATTGATTATATTTTTTTCAGTTTTAAAACTTTGTTTGAAATTTGGGGTTGTAAACAAATTAATTATATTTGTTTCTGTTTTATGAGTGCCACTATCATCTACAGTATTTTTCGTAGTTGTTGACAATTGAATATCTTTTTCATACATATTATTTGATGTTGTTAAAAGATTATTTTTAGTAGTAGATTCAATAATAGATGTATCTTTGAAATCAGAGTTTAATTCAAAAGATTGCGACGTAAGAATATTTATGTCATACAAAATTGTTGTACTAGTATCAGATTCATCAATTACTGGATAAGTAGAACCTATTTTTTTATTTATAATCGATTTTTCACTATCTTCTTTCTGATGATTAGGTATATTATTATAATTATAAAATGTAGTTTGTTCATTTGTTTTTAGCGTTGTGGATATATGTTTCGATGAATCATCAATTAAAGTCTCTGTAACCTCTTGTACTGAATATTTATTTACTGAAGTAGAAGACTTCTTAGTATTTACATTGAAGGTCTCTTCATTAGTATCCATTGTGTAATATGTTGTAGTTGAACTATCCAAATCGGTATTTACTTCCAAAGATTTTGATAAAGTAACTTTTTCAAGTTGATTAACAAGATAAGCCTCTGTTGTTATCTCAACGTCTTCCTCAATATTTGATGTTTGTTTTACTGATATTTCTTTTAATATATCCTTGTCAAGTTTAGTAGTATATGCTCCATAAGAATCAGTTATATTATTTATTTTTTCTACATTAGCTTCAGTCGAAGTAGCCTTAATATTGTGTTTTTCGTTACTTATTACAGATGTGGTTTCACCGTTTAGTCCAATTTTTGAATCTATGGCGTTAGGAATATTACTTTTTGATTCTAAAGTATTTGACGTAGTTGATAATGTGTTTAATAAATTTGTCGATTTAAAAGTTGGAATTAAGGTCTTTATTGTAGGAGTAGTAGGAATATGATTACTTTTTGTAGTAATTTTATCTTCTTTAGAATAATCTCCTAGATATGAATCCTGAATAGTCGTGGTATTTAAAGCAGCTGATGTTTGAAGTAAATCAGAAGTAACTGGTTCTGTTACTCCTGTTTCAAGAGTAGAAAAATCTGTATTAAAATCAGTCGAAAAATTCAAAGTTAAAGGTAATAAAGAATTTAATTTTGTTGCTTTATTTGAATATACCTCTGTAATATCAGTCGTCCTACTTTTTGTAATATCTTTTGTCATATCTGTCACTATTTCTGCCGCTATGTCTTTTGCTATATATGATGGTGTGCCTGTAGTTATATCCTTTGCTATGTCTATAGTTTTTCCTGTTATTGTATCTAATCTTAAGTCTTCAGTGAAGTCTGCTAGTATGTCTGTTTTAACGTCTTTAGCTATTTCTGTTGTTATGTCTATTTCCATCTGTTCATTAACTCCATCTGTTGTTATATCTGTTCTTCTATCCTTTGCCATATCTGTTGGTATATCTGTTGGTGTATTTATTATATCTTTCGATTCGTTTGTTGTAATGCCGGTTGTCATATCTCTGATGTTTTTAACTATATCTGTTGATGTTTTTGTTGTTTCATTTATTTTTGTGGCTAAAACACTACCTGTTGCTATATCTTTTGTCATGTATATCGTTCTACCGGTTGTTATGTCTGTTGATGTTTTTATTGTTGTGTCTTTCGCTATAGTAATTGTACTATCTATGTATATATCTTTTACCGTATCTATTGTTGGTGGTTGTGCTATAGTTATTGTACTTTTTGTTGTTATGTCGTTTCCGCAGTCTGTTGATATTGTTGTGAATGCGTCTTTAACTACGGCTATTGTACTGCCTATTTCTATGTCTTTTACTATGTTAGTCAGTGCGTCTGTTGTTGTTTCTTTCGCTAAGTTTGTTGTACGGCTGGTTATTATGTCTTTTCTTATATCTGTGAATGATTCTGTGGTTGTATCTTCCGCTATGGCGGTTATACTGACTGTTGTTATGTTTCTTGCCATGTCTGTTGTAGTTTCTTTTGATATGTCTGTTGGTATATCTGTTGTTGTATCTTTCATTATGTCGGTTTTTATATCTTTTGTCAAGTTTGTTGGTATGTATTTAGTGATATTTTGTATTCTTTCTGTTGTTACATCTGTTCTTATGTCATTTAGAATATCTGTTGTGCTATCTGTTGTAATTATTGTTTTTGTATTTATAGTGGTTTTTGCATCTGCTTCTAATTCTATGGTTATATTATTGTTTTTATCTATTGTTGTCTTTTGTAATGTTTCAACTGTAACATTTCCTACTATGCCTGTTGTAAAATCAGTAATTATCTCTGTTGTTATGCCTGCAGTTATATCTGTGCTTAAGCCTTGTGTTACAGTTGTTATATCTGTAAAACTGTCATTATTTTTATAGATGTCAGCTGTCATAGTCATGTTTTTAGTTGGACCATTATTATCGTCATTAATTTTTGTACTTGTTGCGGACATAGTTTCGGAGTTTGTTTCAGTTAGTGGGACATTAACAGGTTGATCATCTGTTAATGGGAGAGGAATATTTAGTTAATATAATGCTCATTTTTTGTGTGCAATTAGCATTTTATTTAACATTGCAGATAAAATTATTCAATATAATTTAAAGAAAAAAATTATTTATAAACTAAGAGATATAAAGTTTCCGACAGTAGATAATATAAGCAATCAAGAAATAGAAAATAAATGCAGGAAAGATGTTTTATTAAAGGAAAAGAAAAAGACTGAAGATAAATGTCTTAAGTACAGTAAACTGATGGTTTTTATGTGATAACCATCAATAATCCTTATTTACATATGTATAAAACGAGAAGCCCTTATTTTTAAATAAATATCTGGTTCTACAGCAGATTAGGTATAAAGTTTGTAACTAAGACTACACTGAAAAATAAAGATAGTAAATGTAATATTGTTTATCGGGTCTGCCGAGACAACATAACCAGTACTTTGTGGCGTTTTATCGGACAAAATGGTACGCTGTTCATAGCAATAACCAGTTTACTTGGAGTTAGTTTTGCTATTCACATCATATATAGTATTTACAGACTTGCTAGCTTTAAAGTAGTAGTCTGTGGCATACATCACTGAGGAGTATGTAAGTAATAAGTTTAGATGAGTATCTTAAAATTATAGTTATATAACTTAATAAAAATAGTAAGTTAATCGTTACAGGCATCTTAATGTCAATAAGAATATTCAAAAATATATTATTTGTATAAATAGACACTTTTATTTTAGCACTTACTTTCCATACACGCGCCAGAAAATGGATCACAAGAGACTCCAGGCCGACAGTGAGCACAATTATTACCTGGCTTATTACCTGTCAAAACATTAAAAATGTCTACTTGTGGTCTGTATTTACACAGTATATTAAATAAATAACATTAATATATAGGCAAAACCTCAATAGAAATAAAATAGTACATTTTTATATTAAGATTATATAAATAATCTAGATCATCGTTGACATGTAACAAGCATCTTTTTCCCAATTCAAACGGGTATCCTCGTGTTCGAAAAGGTTGTGTACTATGATCGATTCCAAGAAATTTGTGTATGTATGTAGGATATACAGTTACGAGCAAAAATATATGACCATGGACAGTTCGGCAATAATATCTGATTGCAAGATTCATTCATTAATATCGATTCTCACGTTGACAGCAAAAATATGTAACATTGAAGAAACAAAAAAACAAGCTGACTAGACAAACAAAAATTCTAAAAACCTTAAATTCGTACACTGTATCGATAATAATGACTATTTCAATAAGATTTTCCAAAAAAATATTTAATGTATGTATATGTAAATGATTAAAAAATATTTGAAATTTTTATTTGCGACAAACAAATGTTATACAGTGGAATAATAAAATCTTTATTGATACATTCTCCCAGACCCCTAAAACTATAATTGCACATAAAACTGTATTTATTTAAGGACAAACATTAATTTTTAGGGTTTAACTCTATTCATATACATATCTATGAGGGATAAAAAAAAATAATGTACAGAAGCGGATAGTTTTCGATAGATCTTTAAAAATAAGAAAGATGGTTCTTGTCTGAATTTTAATTAAATGAGCGAGAATACAAATACAACTTTTCTATCAAAAAAACTGACAGCTGCAGCGGTTCGAAGCAAATATGTATTTTTACGTATCTGTATTTGTATTTGATGTTGAACTAGGAATTAAAACAATTATTTAATCTCAGTTTTTATAATGTTAGTTATTGTTGCTGCATTATCATCGATAAACTTATTGTTTTGGAGGCATGTCTATGGTTTCTACGGCGCCACGATTTAAAGGCGGATTCGCATAGATGACGACTAAATATGTCGAAAAGTAAGAAAAAAAAATGTCGATATCTCGCTTAGTTTCCAAGATTTAATTTATGTTGCAATATTTATTACCGGCGTAAGATAATTATAAGTTTGGTTGTTTTTACCAATATAACAAAAAAATCTATAACGGTCAAAATTGAAACTTCATAAATTCAAAATACCTATATTTCACATTTGTATAAATTAATATATATATCATGTATTAATATTAGCCTACAATAGTTATCGTCTCGAGCATTGTTTTTTAACAAATCTTTCTGCAAGCTGTCTCTGTTTTTTTATCTATCAAGTTTCACAACATATTTTTTAAATAAAACTTCCATCCCTTCAGATTTTCGAGTATCGATATCTGGAAAGCTAATCAAGATATCAAAAAAATTTATTCTTAATTTTCGTTTTATTTTTCGACAATATATCTAATAACATCAGAAAAGTAAAAAAAAACATTTTTCGATTTTTGTGTATCGATATCCCGGATACTAAGCGAGATATCGAAAAACTTTATTCTTACTTTTCGGCGTATCTCGTCGAGAGATCTATGCGAATCAGCCTTCAAATCGTGGCGCCATAGGAACCCTAGAATATCCGTTTTGGAAATTAAAGATCTTACCTCGCACACAAATGCATCCATCACATTTTGTATTCGGGTACCTCGCGCAGTCAGAAGATGTTTGACATTGACAAACTATAAATAAATAAATACATAGTTGTTTAATACACTTAAGCGTTAGCTTTATTAACAATGAAATTGAAATAAAACAAAATGTTTAAATAAGTTACATGTTTAAAATTTCATATTATATCCAAAGTTTTTAATAATTAAAGGTAATTTATAGTGTCCGACCGAAAGTTCGGTTTCGGTTTCGGTTTCGGTCGAGTTTCGGCAAAAAAACGGGTTTCGGTTTAATTTCGGTTTCGGCGGCAAACCTGCCGAAACTACGGCCGAAACCGAAACTGCGTTCGGGAGTTCTCGCGCTGTGATCGGTCATGTTCGACGCGTTGAATTCCATCCAAGCGATGAAGACATTTTACCGCGTCCACGTGCTTGGTCATATCGTTACTGGCTTGTGTTTGCAGTTAGTTTTGTTTGTTATGAGTTTTTGTGTGATTTATTTTGAATACAGTAAGTTTTATCACAAGATATAGCATAAAAGTAGGTAGTAAACATTAAAAAATAATTCAATATAACAAATAAATACATAGATTATAGTAGAATCAAGTTTAACCTATCTAAAAAATTTTTTGGTTAATTTAACTCTCTCGCTAATGTTATACCTAAACAAACATTAGTGTACTTGGTACTTACTATAGTGTGTATATTAGTGGTGATAATATTAGTGGATTCAGAGTTTCAAAGTTCATTTTAATACTTATTTTATAACCAAGGTATCGAAGTGGCAAGTACAGTTAGATACTTACCTACGTACCTAATGATAAACAACTTAAATAAGTATTTTTATGTTTAATATAATACTTATTTAGATTTACGCGAAAATTTGACATTTTAAATAAAACTATCTTTTCGGATTATTTCGCGGATTTATTTTGATTTTTGGTTCCCGACATTTCGAATGCTTTACAGCAATCATGGTCACGGGAGAGACTAAGATTTTTAGACATCTCAAAGGCGTTTTACTTCTGAGAAGATGGCTGGGTACTACCATCATCATGGGATCCTGTAATAAACATAATAAAATCTAACAACAAAAACAAACATAACAGACCATAAGATGTAGTCAATTCATACTGTGTAGATGACAATAAGAGTAATTCAAATAAATATATATTTTTTATCTGGAAAGATAGCAATAGCGTTATTTAATATTTTAACTTTAAATAATAGCAATCTAAATTAATAATTTTATTAAATTAAATTACATATAAAACAATATTTTTTTTTCAAAGTACAAAACAATAATATTGCTTAAATAAATAATTAATATTTTCATTTTTTTTTAATTTTAAAGTTTTTTAAAATTGTAATATTTATAATAATAACAGCTAAAATTAAATTAATAATATTACTGTGTTTAATTATAATACTTATTAAAAAAATCAAATGCTTAGAATTAAAATCAACAAATATTGTAAGGTACTCTGGTGCCATTTTTGAATTTTCGAAATCAGTTTTTGTACATACGCCTTAGAGATGTCTAAAACCTTAGTCTCTCCCGCGACCATGATTGCTGTAAAGCATTCCAAACGTCAGGACCCAAAAATCAATATAAATCCGCGAAATAATCCTACCTACTCAAAAAAACACCAAATGAGATTTTAGGTATTTTTAAGGCGCAATATTTTTTTCTTAAATGAGGGGTTGAGTTGATTATCAATAAGTGAAAGTATCGAAGACTGCATAGCTATGTCATTTAAATTTTAAAGATAAAAAAATAAAGACCGACTGATTATATTAACGTTTTCTCTATTTTTCCCTCAAAACATGATCCTTGTAAGGAAGTTTCGGTTCCGGTTTCGGTTTCGGCCGAAACTGAGAATGTTGCCGAAATTCGTTTTCGGTTTCGGTTTCGGTCGCAAAAACCAGTTTCGGTCGGACACTAGTAATTTAATTTTTGATTTAATAAGATCAGTAAACTATTTACTCAAGTAAAAATGCGAGCAATACATTATGCACATTAAATTAGATATTTGAAAATTGCTTCGCTTCTATATAGCAAGTTTTTATTATTATAAAAATACCTTTAGAACACACAGGTTGATGATCAATAACAGCACAATGTTGTCCAGCTTTGCAGGGGCCACCACGTTCACATGGGTCCGCGCAGCGTCCATTTACACACGCCAGGCCCGAAGCGCACTCCCCGTGATCACCGCACTCTAGCACTGTGAAACCCAACCATGTCACCAATAGCCTTTTACGCAGATAGTGTAAAATTCAAAATGATGATTCGCTTACTTAATTATTTTTATTCGTTTCTTTATTGAATTAAATTGTAATGAAATCAAATGAAATTCTCTCTGTGTTTTTTAAAATTGAAATGATATAATCATATAACGTATATATTTTGCTTATAATGAGCCTATTTGAGAGCTTAAATTTCTAATCTGTACAGATAAATAAAATTTAAGTGTCTGTTTGTAATGTCAAAATAACAGTTTTTTACTAAATGCATGTGAAAGTTTATATGGTACTTATAAAAAAAAACAATTTTTAAAATTTTTGTCTGTCTGTTTGTTCCGGCTAATCTCCGAAAAGGCTGGACCGGTTTGACGGGACTTTCACTGGCAGATAGCTGATGTTATAAGGAGTATTTAGGCTACTTTTATTTTAGAAAAAGAATCAGGGTTCCGCGAACCGATTGGCTGCGACAATTAGAACCCATGAAATTGTGAACAAAATCCGCGTAAGGCGTACGCACCCGAGTAAATCGCTTAATAACTTAAATGAATATCTTAGGAGTAGCAAGCTACTATTTATGTATAAAAATAGCTAACCGTGAAAACGTACCTAGGGACGAACGCGACCGAACGAGCGTGAGTCGCTAGTTATATAATAATATGTTTATCACAAAGTTTTTGTTAAGCATTCTAATTAACGTACAATATAGGTACATTATATTTTACTACTCGCAGTTTTTGTGACATATAGAAAAGCCGTTTTTTACATTACATAAATTTATCAATTCATATAAATGTAACTATCAATTATGATTGGTACCTACATAAACATATTTTAATAAATAATTATATAGTAAGTTATAAGTGTAAATTGTGAAAAGCTTCGGACAAAACTTTGCAAACTCTGTCTCGTGGCAGTTTTTTGCATGATGAGGATCGTGCAAAGCATTGAAAGCGTTAAGAGTTACCCAAACGCTACCGACACCATAATATTTAAATGAAATCTTAAATGTATACGTAGTATTTACACAGATAAGAAATAACATGCTTGAAACTACCTGACCTAGAAGAATTCAACTGTTGAAAAAGAAAATGACCATGCTAGAAACAAAAGAAGTATAGAAAATAGTAAGAGCTGGATGAAGTCATAAAGTATACTATTGCGTTTTTCCTGGAATGTGAAGAAACAAATTAATAAGATTCTTTGTAAAAGATAATAAACTAATAATACTGTATATATTAACTTTCTGTTAACGCAGAATTACCTTTAATGCAGCCAAATTTTTCATCGTGTGCGAATCCACTAGGACAAAATTTGCATACAGGGTGGTGATCTTCAACAGAACAAGGTGCATCACCACATGCCTCTTTACATGGATCTTTGCATTGGAAGTTAATACATGCTAAATTTTGAGGACATCCGTTATCTCTTAAGCATATAGACACTGTTGGATGACAATCTTCAATGCATACACATATCGCTCGGTGCTCTACGACATCACATTGTTTTCCTTTTGGACACATTGGATCTCTTGATGCTAAACATGGATTTACACATTTAGATTCTAGACATGCAGCATTTGACGGGCATTGCTCGTCTCTAATACATTCGGCGTGTTCTGGTGCACATGTTAATTCGCCTTTTTCATTTAAAGCAAATCCATTTCGACATACGCAAACAGGTTCGTGATTTCGAACTTCACATTTCTGATTCCTTCGACAATTTTGATATCCAAGACATGGGTTTCTGCACTGGTTGGTAGATAAATCACAAGCCAATTTAGATGGGCAGGGCTTTGATTCGGAGCATGTAAATGTTAAGTTAACATCTGCAGAGGGTTTACATTTCGGATCGAGGTGACACGACAGTCGGGGCTGACCAACATAGCACTGAGGGCAGGAACACTGGGCGCGGTGCATGACAGATACACACAGGGCATCCTCTCCACAAACACCGCGTATGGTGCAAGGGTCGACGCAACGCAAGCTCAAACACGCTTTGTCTACTGGACAATCTTTGTCACTCGTGCATTCGATACCTAGGAAGATGTGAAAGAAGAAAGCAGAGTCGAAAGAGCTGTACCTTCAGCCACGAAGAGGAAACTTTCTCACGAGACAGTGCATGCTTTTTGAAATTGAGGGTTTATGATCAGAAGTATATAACGTTATATTATAAAACAAGCAATATGTACATGAAGCCGAACAAAATGTTACTGACTGTATTCAAGCACGAACGGTGAGAATGCTTCCACTAATATCAAAGTACAATATGACATTTGTACATATATGTAATTACATTTATAAAATACATATTTGTACAATATTAACTAATTCTGGGTATTTCAAATAATGTACTTAAATCAGTTAAACCTTAGAGTGCATCTAAGAATGACTAACTAAATATTTAAAAAGTTAACTCAAGGAAACCCCAGATTTAATATGTAAATTTAACAAAAATAAACAAATTTTATTACTAAATTTGTATTTACAAAAGGATATACAAGTCAATTAAGTTCTAAAGGGTTTTCTTTAATATTCTTTCTTTAGATCAAATTGTGCTAAACAAATTTATTTTCTACATCGTCTTTTTTACTTAATTAAAACCTATCCTCATATAACACCCTTATCGTGCATTTATACATGTGTAATAATTATGATAAACAAGGTTAAGTGACTCTACTTACTAGTGTGACATTCAATATCGGCTTGCCCTTCTGTGCCAGGAATGCATCGACATACAAACTCAGCGCCCTCTCTAAGGCATTCTCCATTTATTCCACATCCCGTTGTTCGACAGTCCACTATAGTGCGCTCTTGTGCACCTAAAAAATCATATGCTTATTATAATTCTTAGTCAAAATATTAATCTTACGTGATAATAATGAATATCATATAAAGCATCTCAACAAATAATTATAATTGATATCAAAACTTACAATCTATATTAGGATCTCCATTAGGGTAGTTACGGGGGCAATAGCACTGCGCTTCTCCTTTTTGCCCAATACGACATTGAGCATTTGTACCGCAAGTTTTATGAGCACAAGGAGCCATCGTTCCACAAAAACATTGTCTTTGAGGATTTCCAGCGCATCCTGGAGCACAAGTACATTCATAGCTACCATCGTCAAGATCTCTACAACGAGCGTTTATGCCGCATGGATTACGTAAACAGCTACCAGCAGCAAGTTTCGAACACTCGACTTTTGGATTACCAAAGTAATTTGGTGGGCAAAAACATTGAGCGACTCTATTCACAGGTCGGCATATTGCGTTTAAACCGCAAATGTTTTGGCATACATTTTTACACTTGCCTTCTACATTGCATTCTTCATCTGAACCACAGTCATCATTTTTTGTGCATTCATATGATTTGCATTCTTTTTCCGGATCACCAGAAAAACCACTGGGGCAACTGCAAAAACTGCGATGTCTATTTGCAAAACATATAGCATTTTTCCCACAAGAATTTTCCCGACAGACAGAGATACATTGTTTGGAAGAGCACATCATATCGTCTCCACAATCTTTATTACTGTTGCAACCGGGTATGCAAACACCTTGCAGGCATATTTGCCTTTCTGGGCATCTATTTCTAGCTGAGCACAAAGATCGACATCCACCATTAAAACATTTCTCCCCACAGCTACAATCAGAATTATCTTCACAAAGTGAGATACAATAACCACTTTCGTCACATGGGCAAAAACCATCACACTTTAAGGGCTTTTTCTTACATTCGACTAATGGATTTCCCGTGTAATTACTTGTACAGCTGCATAACGTACGATGATTTACTACTTTACATTCAGAACAAATACCACAAGCTGTGTTGCTACTACAAGGATCTGCGAAAGATTAAGCACAAAATATATAAAGATCTAATCCATTCTATGCTTAATAAAAAAAAAATATATACATTTTTAATACCTTTACATTGTCCACTTATGCAAGCCAGATCATTGTCACATGCGTTGTCGTTTCGACACCCTTGCTTACATATCCTATTTTCACAAATATGCCCTTCACTACAACCATCATCACTGTTACATATAAGTCTACATATGCCTCTTATACATTTTTCGTTAGATAAACATATACTGTCTCTGAAAAAGTTAACGCATTAATTAATAAACCACAAACTGCATTATCGCAAATCAAACATAAAATACATGTCATTTACCTTCTGCAAGAGGGATAGCACATGTCACCATAGCAGCTAAATCCATCAATGCAATTTTTGTTTTTATCACATGCAGATGTCACCCGTTTACATACAGTTTTAGGATCTCCAGCTAAGTTCTGTGGGCATGTGCATACAGGGCGATGATCTTTGGTTGTGCACAAAGCATTGGCGCCACAGGTTCCTGGCTTTATACATGGATCTACACATTGACCGGATATACATGCAAAATTGCTTAAGCAATGAGTGTCCGTTCTACAACCTGTGACGCAAACTCGTCCATCACAAATTTCGTCATCAGAACATTGATCATCAGATGTGCATGCGTAACGACATACGCCTGAATTGCATCGTTCACCTTCTAAGCATTCCGAGTTGTCAGTACTACATACGGGTCTACATTTATCATCTTCACATTTCCAACCATTTGAACAATCGGTGTGCATTTTGCATGATAATGGTGTACGAACACAACCAATATTAGGCGTAGGGTTTGGGATTAACCCTTCTACACAAGAGCATACAGCTTTTCTGTCAACTACCGAGCAGAAAGCATTTGGTCCGCATGGGTTAACATCACTAGCACAAGGATTCTTACAGTAATTGCTTTTGCACACTTCTTCTTGTCGACAATCATCATCTTGTCGACATCCGTATCTACAGCTATTCGATAAACATATGTGCCCAAGGAAACAATCATTGTCCACTCGACACGTCACTGTATAGAATATAATAAATAATTAGTTATAAAAAAATTTAAACTTCAGTAGCAGCGAGGTTGAAGTGAAAACTTACATAAACAGGTCCCTTTAGAACATTTTTCGTTAACAGCACACTCCTCATCCTTGGTGCAACGAGGAACGCAAGCAGAATCTTTGCAGACATAACTATCATCACATTCACCAGAATCACCGCAAAGTCGAGGAACTAGCAATAGAATAATGATATAAGATATAAATTCACATACACCTATAGTCATAACTAAATAATTAATTATAATTATGAAGCGATTTTCTTTAAAATACTTACTTCTAACGCATTCGACGTCTTGATTACCAGTAAAACTGTAAGGACAACTACATTGTATTACATGATTTTCCATACGACATATGGCATTCATTCCACACGTTTTTTCTAATTCACATGGATTTAAACATTGGCCATTGTAACATTTTTCTGTTGATTCGCATTCTTCGTCTAATACACATAAACCTAAAAAAATCGAAATTAATAAACTTAGATTTTGTTATATTAATAAAGCAATACATTATCTATACATATTATAATAAAATCGGAACTAAGCCGAATCTGTACATTAAATATTTTTCGGAAAATCTTATCGAAATAGACTTTATTATCGATACAGAGGCCAAATCTATAGTATAATTTTTGTCTGTCTATCTGTCTGTCTGTCTGTTACCGCATCACGGAAAAACCACTGGAGGGATTTTGATGAAATGGTTATCCGGATCAACATATAGGATACTTTTTACTGCGAGAAAATATCTCATCTCTGAGAAATCTATACTAAACGTTCAAATGTAAGAAGGGACGAGGGTGAGTCGCTAGTTAAAATATATGGCTGTTGTTATTCATACTGTCGCATAATGGAGAATGTGTAACGTCATAACACCAAACATAAAAATTAAAAAGACACGTCTGAAGCATGCTTTATGCATCCTAAGACAGTTGTCAAAACATTTCGAGAGAGGCATCGAAATTACTAGAAGTTTCGACATTTAGACAAGAACAATTTACTGTAAATTGCCGTGTGTAAGAGTGAGACAGGAACAAAACATTATGTGCAACATAATGATATGACTACAAAGGTTTCGAATTTTCGAATACTGGAATGTTCTTTGTTTATCTTATATATTTAAACGAGCAATTCTTGTATATTTATATATTTATTTATTTATTTATACCGGCGATCTCGGAAACGGCTCTAACGATTTTGCTGAAATTTGGTATATGGGGGCTTTCGGGGGCGAAAAATTGATCTAGATTAGTCACATGTCTGGGAAAACGCGTGTTTTCGAGTTCTCATGCGTTTTTCTTATGCATTATTCTACGCAAAATTTAATCGCGACATCTATACAAGTCTGTCAGTAACACTTAGTCACTTAATGTAAAATTATTTTTAAGCCAAATTAAAAAGAAAATTGTTCTTATCGCGACATCTATACAACTTTCTCAGTAACACTTAGTCACTTAATGTAAAATTATTTTTAAGCCAAATTAAAAAGAAAATTGTTCTTATCGCGACATCTATACAACTTTCTCAGTAACACTTAGTCACTTAATGTAAAATATACAATCTTTCAAGAACTCCGAGCGAAGCTCGGTCGCCCAGGTACTGCATATAAGAAGGCCGGCAGTGTGTTGAGAGATCAGTTGAATTACAAAGTTAAGTTAAGATTAAGTTAAGTTAAGATTAAGTTAAGACAAGGTTAAGTTAAGATTGAGAAGAAATACGAAAAAACTAAAAAGTGAAGAAAAGTGGAGTGAAGTTATTGTAGAAGTGTCTAGTGTGTCTAGTGGTGAAAATTAGTGTCCAGTGACTGAGTTTAACCAGAACTGTGTATATACGCGTGTGCTAGTGAATCTCCATAAGTCACTCTTGTTAACCAAGAGTAATAAAATATTAGTAGTGCAAAAGTGCTTTAATTTCCGATCCCCGAATTCATAGAACGTAACAGTACTTAAAATGAGGACGAATTAAAAATAATTATTCGTACTTTAATAGGAAGAATAATAAATAAAGGAGGTTGTTGGTAT
The DNA here is from genome assembly GCA_033884665.1 of Argynnis bischoffii washingtonia. Classification (NCBI taxonomy): domain Eukaryota; kingdom Metazoa; phylum Arthropoda; class Insecta; order Lepidoptera; family Nymphalidae; genus Argynnis; species Argynnis bischoffii. Next base: position 8,888,901 of record CM066616.1, on the reverse strand, counting down.
TCGCCCGATATTGTCGATTTAAGCCAATATTTACCACTTTTTTTGTTTTGTAATGAAAAATAAGTGATTTTTAGGTGCAGGAGTTTCTATATGCAAAAAAAACCTTAATCTACCGAGCTGAAAATTTATCCCTTTTAATCCCAACGATTTTTAAGTTCAAGAATGTTTATGTGTAAAAAATGATTTTTAGGGTATAAGTTTCTATATGCAAAAAAAAAACTTAATCTACCGAGCTGGGAACTTATTCTTTTAAATCCCAACGATTTTTAAGTTCAAGAGTTATTAAGGTAAAAAGAACATTTTTAGGTGCTGGAGCTTCTGTATTAAAAAAAAAATTTAACCTACCGAGCTGAGCCGAGTTATGTATTCTACTTACTTATTTATAAATCTATTCGTCGTTCCTTATAATTTATTTATTTTATAATATAAATAAATTTTTATAGTATAAAGTACGAATAATTATTTTTTAACCGACTTCCAAAAAAAGGAGGAGGTATATATATATATATATATATATATATATATATATATATATATATATATATATATATATACGTCTACACTAAAAATGGAAAAATAAAAACTTAAAAAAAACCGACTTCCAAGCACTGAAAAGTAAAAAATAACTAAACGGGGGTTTTCATTTAGAATAGATACTTAATCATATTTTTTCGAAGTCGGTGTGCTTTGATTTGTATTGGCTGGCTTTGAGTCGGTATTTTTTTTTTAAGTTTTTATTCGACCTATTAAAGAACGAATAGATACTCCATTAATATATTAGAAAAAATATTTTACCTTGACAAATTCCATTGTGGCAATACTGGTCGTTAGGACAGTTAGTTTTGTTTTTACATGTTATTTCTTGAAGACGACAATCTTTTTCATTAGCACCGTTTCCAATATAACCTGGTTTGCACTTACATTGACCAGAATGTCTTACAGCTGTACATTCTGCATTCGCGCCACATTTGATATTTTCACATGCATCTATATAGAGATAAAAAAATTACTACGGACAATTTTGAAGAATCTGTTATATTGTTGATATTGTAAGCAAAATACAATTTGTGAATAAATATTTTGAACTATACAAAAAATAAACCGTGTTAGCTTACCGGTACATTTTCTGACTCCTTCAAAGACAGTACAACGGGCCTCCGGAGGACAGTCTCGATTAAATCTACATTCCGAAGCCTTACGACACCCCGCTTTTTCATATGGATTACCAATAGTACCAACAGGACAAGTACATTTTGCGCTTGTTCTAAAATTAACACATTCAGCTCCATTACCACATGCCTTTAAGCTACACCAGTCAATTTCAGTACAACCTTTACGGGGATCTCCTGTAAAACCAGGCTGACAGTAACATCGGTGTTCGTGGTTCTCCGAAGCGCATATTGTATTATCACCGCATTCATTAGAAGCCAGGCAAGCAATTTTGCACATATTATTTTCACAATATTTATCATCAGAACAATCCTTGTTGCTATCGCATTCTTTTTTTTCACATCCTTTTACGGGATCGCCAATAAAATTTTCTTTACATGCGCAAATTGGTTCATGTGAGATAGCTTTACAATATGCATTTCTACCACATGGTTGATTTTCACATATTTTTACACATTTAGGAACACTATTTACATCTTCTTTACATATTTCATCTTCAAGGCAATCACTGTTCGAGCTGCATTTAACATTTTTATTACAGATTCTGTTAATGCAAAAATATGAATCAGGGCAGGAATCATTTGAATTGCATGTAAGTCTACACGTTCCTTGAATACATGTTTGGTCATCGAAGCAATCTCGCGAATTTTGGCAGATTCCTGAAAGAAGATTTAATAGAATAAATTTAACATTGATTTTAAATTTATTAAATGACTTCGACTAGAAATTTTGTTATAGCTTACCGACGCATAAATTATCAATACATCTGGTACCCGAGGAACATCGACTATTATCGGAACAATATTGAATTGGTACACAGCCCAAAACGGGATCGCCTGTATAGCCTGACGAACAAGAGCATAATCCAATATGATTTCTAGATAAACAATCTGCATTTTTCCCGCAAGCTCGTGGGAGATTACATGAATTTAGACATATATTATTAGTACATGCTTCTTCATCAGAACAATCAGAATCTTTAACGCATTCGAACTTAGCACATATTTTATATGGATCACCTTGGCTGTCTTGTTCACATTCACAAATAGGTTCATGATTAGCCACAAAGCAAACAGCATTCAAACCGCATGTAGATTTATTACACGGATTTATACAATAATTGTTGGAGCATTTAGTTTCACTAGAACAATCATCATCAGATGTACATTCACCAGGCACTTTACAAGTAGCTGTATTCGTATCCAATACAGTTCCATTCGTACAAGTGCACATGAAAGATCCCAGTGTATTTTCACAAACTGCATTTAAAGTACACGGATTAGCGAAGCATTCGTTTATATCTTCACATTTATTATTTATTAAATTGTATCCAGGGGCACATATACAATTTGGTTTATGGTTTTCTATTTTACAACTACCGCCTTGACATGCGTTATCCTCGCATTTTTCTGTAAAAATGAAATAATTTTCAGTATAGAATATATTGAAAAATATACCTCTATACATATACATTATACAATATAATTATGGAAATACCTACCAGAACACTTATTGGTCCGATGATTACAGAATTTGTCGGATGAACAGTCTAAGTCTTCTATACATTCAACTTTAAAGCAACCAATTTTCTTATCGAGTGGATTACCGAGAAACCCTTTCTCACAAGTGCACATTGTTCTATGTTTATTAACTTTGCAAATAGAATTCAAGCCACAGACGTTCATTTGACAAGGATTAGAACATTTTCCTCTAATACAAGCAAGAGAATCCTCGCACTGGCTATCTTGTCTACACTGATTTGGCAATAAACAACCAGTTATATAAGGATCACCTATAGCACCAGTGGGGCAGACGCATTTGTATGATCCCCTAGAATCTACACACTGCGCTGATGGATGACATGGATTATTCAAACATTCATCAATGTTTATGCATTCGCCACTTACTATTTCAAAACCTGCAGCGCACTTACACTCATTTGAAATACAGTACTGATTGTCTAGACAGTCTGAGTTACTTTTACATCCGGGAATGCAAATTCCAATGTTGCAATGTTCTCCATGTAAACAGTTACTACTCGTATGACAAACTTTGTGACATTTATTATCATGGCATTTTTCTCCTATGGCACAGTTTGAATTATCTTGACAAGGGACCTGGCAAAGGAATCCGATACACATATGATCCGGTGGACATTCAGACGTTCGAAGACATGTAGCTGGTTTGCGTACACAGCCTTGCTGAGGTGTAGGTGACCCTTCAAATCCTACAGGACAATCACACATTGTAATATGGTTAGCTCTAGAACATATGGCATTTGGTCCACAAGCTCGTGTAACCTTACATGGATTAACACATTTGTTATTTATGCAAGATTCTTCACTTAGACAGTTTTCATTGCTTCTACAACCAATTAAACACTGACCTTCTACGCAGGCCTGTCCTAGGTCACACTGGGAGTTTTTATTACATGGTTTAATACAATAGTTTTTAGCGCAAATATCTCCTGGATCGCAATGACTAGAATTTCTACAAGCTGTAAAGCACTGGCCATTATGACAAATGTCACCATCACAGTCCAACTCATTTGCACATGTCATTACTTTTTTCTTACAAGATATACCATCTCGTAAACTTTCATAACCCTTGGGACATGTGCACAATGCTTTTCTGTCAATAATTTTACATATAGAGTTTATGCCACAAGCATTTTCACATGGATTAACACAACGACCATCAATACAAGCTGCTTCAGTTAAACAATCAATATCTCCTCTTGGACATTCGCCTTGTTTTCTACATCCTTCTTTGATTGGATCGCCGATATGACCAACAGGACATTTACACACATATGAAGAAGATAGTGGTTCACACACGGCAGTTGGGTGACAAGAATTAGGACTGCATAAATCTATTTTTTTGCAACTAATATCAGGTAAGGGATCGGGCACATATCCACTTAGACACTGACACTTAAATTTGTGATTATCTGCTATACATACCGCATTTTCAACACAACTATCTTCAGAACACACATTAATGCAAGTATGAGTCATGCGGTTGCATAGTTGATGGGGAAGGCAATCAATATTGTAGACACACGGTACGGCTTGGCATCCCTTTTCAGGGTCTTCTGGATCACCAGTAAATGGACCCAAAGGGCATTGACATTTCGCAACATGATTATTTGTGACGCATATGGCATTAGGACCACATTTTACCTGATTACATGCGGATACACATTTGTTTACGTTGCCTACACTTTTACATACTTCATTTTCTTTACATTGAACATCATTTGAACATTCATTTTTGTCCAGTGGTAAACAACCATCACGATCATTGGGATTGCCTGTAAAACCTGCTGAGCATTGACATTGACTTTTATGATTGTTTGTTATACATTTTGAATTTTGAGGACATGTAAATACTAGACAGTTATCAATACATTTGTTTACTCCAAGTACATCTTTCTGACAAGATTTAATTTCATCACAATCATCATCATTATTGCAAGTAGGCGTTGTTGGTTGCTCACACATGGAGTTCACTGGATTCCAAAGAAACCCATCTTTACATTCACAGCGAGCGGCATCACTAATAACTTTACAAATTTCATTTGCACTGCAAGCTATTGTAGAACATAGATCAAGACATCTGTGAGTTGTGCCATCTACCGATACACAAACTTGAGGGGAAGCACAATCCGAGTTAACATTGCATTCGACTTCATTCGGTTCTCTCTGCAGTAAATGACATCCGGATTTAGTATCACTGGGCCTTCCTACATAACCATCTGCACAAATACAGTGAGCTTGGTGATTAGCGCTAACGCACAAAGAATTTGGCCCACATTGTATTTTACTACATGAATCAACACATTTACGACCAGTTTTGCTCAATTGGAAACAAATTTCTGAATCTTTACAGTCTCCATCAGTGATACATTTATTGTCCGGTTTACAACCTTGAACAAGATCGCTTGGGTTTCCTATATATCCCGGAAGGCAAACACATTTTCCTCCTTCGCAAATCGACTCAGGACCACATACTTTAGCGTGACAAGCATCTACACATTTAAAATTTTCACATGAGTATCCATCTGGGCAGGTAGAGTTTTTAGAGCACGCACAATTAGATCCATCCGCACATTTCGAAACTGAAACTTGTGTGCATAATTCATATGGATTGCCTACATATTTACTTTTGCAAATACAACTATAGCTTCCCGGGGTGTTAATACAAATGGCATTTTCAGCACAAGGTCTAGAACTACATTCATCTATGTCAATGCATTGCAAATTAGGGTTTCCTATGTAGCCTGGAGGACATAAACACTCTACATGAGATTTTGTTTGTTGACAAACTGCATGTTTTCCACAAGATGTATTTGCACAAGTTGTTTGTTTGCGCGAAAGACATTTATGATACGGATTTCCTGTGTAGCCTTTATCACATTTGCAACTATTTACTGTACTATATACACAATGCGCATTTTGACCACAATCTGGATCACACTCTGGAGGTGTAACAGCTAAAAGTGGTAAAAAAATATTAAAATTAATAAAATAAGTCTAGGATCATAAAAATAAAGTAATATAAATTGCGCGAAACTGCTAATCTCCGAAAGTACTTGGCAGATCGCTTTACAATTATTTTACAACACCCCACAAAACGGTAACTGTTAAACCATTAACTTTTAAACATAATATGCAAGTTATATAATGAACTAGCTTTTGCCCGCGACTTCGTCCGCGTGGAATAGTGACTGCTCGCAGAGCTACCGGCGCGGCGGCCAGCGCCCTCCCCCCTCACGACCACCCAGCCCTCGCCTTGCATCGGGCTGAGCGCGCGCTCACCCATAGTCCGTGTAAACTTAAATATGTATATTTTAAAACTATGATATCTCCTAAGATATTCATTGAAATCAAATGATGTCAACGGTAATTTTGTTCAAAATTAAATACTTGTGATGAATAACGTGTTTATTTGGATAAGGATTAATATCATGTTTATAAAAACACCTTCGGAAGTAATGCATTATTTTAGAACAAATTTGATTACCATAAAAAGGGTTATATTGAGTCAACCTTAAAAGATAGACATATGCTGTCGCGGACTTTTTTTTAGAACTTTTAAATGGGAACAATTCTATCATACACGATTTTTGCGTAACATTAACCGTTTACGCAGCGCACGCAACGGAAGCTCTCAAAAGGAATCATTTTTTCCCGTTTTTGCAACATTTTTCATTTATGCTCCGCTCCTATTGGTCGGAGCGTGATGTTCTATAGCCTAAAGCCTTCCTCGATAAATGGACTATCCAACACAAAAAGAATTTTTCAATTCCAACCAGTAGTTCCTGAGATTAACGCGTTCAACCAAACAAACAAACAAACAAACAAACTCTTCAGCTTTATAATATTAGTATAGATATAATAATTTACTCTATGAGGAAACTTACGTGGCATACACAGTAGATCAGGATTTCCAACAAAGAATTCATTACAAACACAGCGACCAATACTCTCGTCACAGGATGCACCAATTCCACAAACGACTGATTCACATCGCTGTCTACACCTTCCTGATATACAAGTAAGATGACCTTCACAAGGTACTCCCGGACCGCATATATCTCTTATACAAGTTCCGCCGGGAAAAGGATTTCCTACCATTCCTTCTGGACAAACGCAAGTGGGACCGCTCTTTGATATAATACATTGCGCAGCTGGAGCACAAGAATAGTTATCGCATCCTGAAAATTAATATCAGATTACTGTTTGATCTTATTTAACAATGAAATGTCGTTACATTTTTATTAATATAATTTTATAAGTATACAATTTCTAGTTTTCACATTAACAATATGTAAAATTTACCAGAGATGCATTTGCCTCCTTCAGGTTTAGTATATCCTGGATTACAGCGACACCATGCTGCATGGTTCTCTACTTCACAAAAAGCGTTAGGACCGCAAGCTACATTCGTACAAGGAGACACACAAGTTCGGTTCACACACACAAGATTATTCGGACATTGACTGCTTTTGCTACATAACTGTCTTGGTAAAGTGTCATGTTCTGCGGTACCTAAAAAATATTACATATTTTAATTTTAATTTAAGAAAATATATGATACTATCAACTAGATAAGTAATTCAAAATACATACATCCGGTTTTATAAGGGTCTCCAGCCATATTTTGTGGACAACTACATTTATATCCACCTTTTTCGTCATTACAAATCGCGCCATAGGCACATGGGGCACTATCACATTCATTTCTATTTGTACAGCCAGTATATGGATCACCTTGGTAGCCAGGCATGCACATACACTTTGGAGGATCACTAGGGGTGCACTTTGCATTTATACCACAAATGAATCTTTCACAGGGACTTTTACATTTTTGGCCATCACTTACATCTAGATAAAATGGCGGTGGACACACGCAATTTCCCGGCTGGACGCATTTTTCGTTGGCAAAACAATCAGAGTCACTTATGCATCGTTTTTGATTTAAACTGCAATGACCTGATATCGAATCTTTTCCATAACCAGGAGGGCATTTGCAAAGATAAGATCCAATTGTATTTATGCATTCTGCTCCAAAACCACACACCGGTTGGCCAAATGTACATTCATTAACATCCTCACATGATCCATCAGCGCTTTGGGAGTAACCAGCAGGACAGGCACAGTAACTTACCTCATCTGCTATAATAATACATTCAGCACCTTTGCCGCATTTCTTCTCAGGAGAACAACCAGATAATACACAGTTACCATCCACTACACTGTACGGTGGTTGACATTGACAGTTTATATTATTACAAATTTCACATAGGTTGTACGGATTGCCACTATATTCAGGAGGGCATTTACATTCATAACTACCAGGCAGATTTTTACATATGGCATTCAATCCACAAGGAGTCCTACCGTTTTGAGTACATTCATTAATGTCTTCGCATATTCCATTTTCTCTGTTTCTAGAAAATCCTTGAGTACATACGCAAACATTTTCACCTTCATGTGTAATACATTGTTCGCCATAAGGACATGGGTTCACACTGCTACACTTATTAGGTATTTTGCCTATGATACAGCCATTTATATATGGGTCCCCACTAAAATTGCCCGGGCATTCACATTGAAAATGACCTGGAAAATTTTGACAAACAGCTCCCATTGCACAAGGATTTATTTCACATTCGTTAATATCCTGACATCCAGTAGGTGATAATGGATCTCCTGTAAACCCACTTCGACATGTACATTGAGCTTCATGATTACTTAAAAGGCAATCTGAGTTGCTTCCGCACTGAATCGCTTCGCATGGATCTATAAGTATAAATAAAAAAATAAACATTGTATTTATACACATCATACTATTACCAAAATAAGAAATTACACAGAAAACAATATCTTTTTTACTTACGTCGACAATCATTGCCTATATTCGGCTCGGGGCATAAGCATTTTCCCACTGGATCACAAATAGCATTGCCAGGGCAATTTTTATCTGAAGAACAAGTAAGTATTTCAGAGCATCGTATATTGGGTTCAGGATCAGCTACAGTACCTTCCGGGCATTCACAGGTAAAAGAGCCCTGATTATTTAAACAGCTTGCACCAATACCACATGAACTGTCTATTAAGCATTCATTAATATCGAAACATTCCTTGAAAGCATCGCCGGAAAATCCCTCTGGACAATTACAATTAAAGCCTCCTAAAGTATTTGAGCAACGTGCATTTTGCCCACAACGTCCAGCCCATCCGATTGCAGCATCGCATTCATCAATATCGATACAACCAGCTGATATATCATTAGGATCAAATGTGAAGCCATCGTCACACACACAGTAAGCTTCAGAACCGTCGGGCTTGCAATAAGAATGTTCACCACATTGCACATCTTCGCAAGGTGCTCGACATGTTACATGTGGCGGAGATCCAATATAGCCGACGCTGCATTCACATTTATAACTTCCAAGCGTATTTATGCATACAGAATTTTCTCCACACTTAGAACTGTTATTACATTCGTCAATGTCAATGCAAATCGATCCTTTGGCATCAAAACCTTCTTTACAAAAACACTGACTTTCTATACATTCGGCATTGTTAGTACAATCAAAATTAGATTTGCATAACGTATTTACATCAACCTGAAAGTAAATAATGATATTATACCTATGTATATATATCTCATTCTACTAACTCTAAAATATAACTTTATCATCGTACCTGTTCACACGCAATTTGAGGATTGGGCTTAGCTCTATAACCCTGAGGACAGATGCAATTATAACCAGGCTCAGTATTTTCACATATGGCGTGAGAGCCGCAAGGACGCTCCAGAGCCTCACACTCATTGATATCTCGGCAACCATCGATTGTTTGAGCATTTCCTGTATATTCCGGTTTGCAGGTGCACGCGAAACTCCCAATAGTGTTGGTGCATATAGCGTTCGCGCCACACACAGGCACGCTACTCTTACATTCATCTACGTCTGGTATAAAAAATAACTCAGATCTTATTACATATACCATCTGTGTAAGCATTGCAAAACATATACGCACGCAGTAGGTGCATCGACGGCAACTACGAAGAAGAAGAAACAGGCACACAGGGAGTATGATAATAGAAATGATTAAATAAGATCCATATCCTATGCGAAAATGACAGAAAAAACACAAATCCTAAAACGAACCTAATTCAAAATTCCTTTTTAAAAGAAAATGAAATCCTCGATGTTTTGAGCAGTCTCCTTAGCTCTAAGCTGAAAATTTATATATGTCATAAGTGTTAGATTAGTAGAAGCGTGAAGCTACCGCGCGTCCACTGCGGTAGTGCTCGGTCGTTTCGAGCAGTAGATTAGGAGTTCACAAAAGCATTAGTCTATGAAAACGAGAGGTTAAAGTCAGACCTACTGGCGCGTAGAGCAGATAGCTTACCGTTACACTGTACGTTAGGATCGCCTTCAAAACCTGGCGGGCATACACAGCGGTGGGCGTCAGGGTAGTTCTCGCAGAGCGCGCCACGGCCACAAGCGGCGCGCAAACAGGGCTCCAGGTCGCGGCACGTCACACGTGGGTCTCCCTCGTATCCCGGTGGACAACTACACTCATATCCACCTTCGATATTACGGCAAATGGCGCCGACACCACAAGCTTCAATATTCAGGCACTCGTCCACATCCACGCACTATAAAACGTTACATTCATATTTAAATACTTGTAAGTTAGCTACTAGAACAATTATAAACACTGATTTGCATGACAATGGAGCTGTAATACAAAAATGTTATAATTTCGTCATTAGTACATTGTTTTAAAGTAAAATTTTCTCATTGTTCCTATAAATGCTATTTCTTAAATTTGAATTTAAACGGACTTACACCATCGAAAGGGTTTCCCGTATATCCAGCTTTACAAGCACAAGTGTAGTTTCCCGGATAATTTTGACATATTGCATTATCTCCACACGCTCCGGGACGTTTACATTCATCGATATCTATAAAAGAATCCATATGTAAAAATACGATTTAAATATACACTATATTATGATTGTTGTTCTAAATTATAAGTGTATTTGTAATATTATGTACATCTGAAGATGAAAATCTTAAGCGAAATTTTCCAAATCCTTTACTCGCAAACCGAGTGTTTCGTAGCATGAAACATTAAAATAAGTTTATAATCGCAAAAAAAAAATTGTGAACAAATTACAAATTTACGGTTATTGGATTTTTCTCTTTACTTGTACTATAAGCTTCTTGCCTATTTAGGTTAACGGGAAGTACCCTTTTGGTTTGTCAGAGTGAGTGTCAAAATATGCGACATAAACGTCTCTGTTTTGTCGTTAACGTCGTATATTTTGATTGAGTTGACTTAGAAGTTAGATATTTCACAGCTCCAAGGGATTGCAGACCTGAGTATTTGAAATTAATTTCAACTTGGTAGGTACCTCCACGCGTTCCTGGGAAAAGAGGTCTTGACAGATAGACAGACGAACAAGTGAATATGAATGATGAATAAGGGTTCCTTTTCTCCTTTTAAGGTACGGAACCCTAAAAATAATGTTTAAATAAATGAATATGAACAAATTATATTCGACAAATCAATAATTAATAACATTTAACTGCCTCGGTGGTGTAGTGGCTAGCATGTACGGCTGCACATCCTGAGGTCCTGGGTTCGAGCCCCGGGTCAGGCCAAGTTTAGTTATTGAGTCTTCCTGTATAGTAAGTCTCAGTAACAGCCCGGAGTTGGGAAGTTGGCGGTGTTTCACCCCCGTGCCTCGGAGAGCACATAAAGCCGTCGGTACTGCGCCTTAACTCTCACCGGTCGTGTCGAGTAGTCGTCCCACCGAAGTATGAGAGTGACAGGAATAGAGAGTGCACTTGTGTCTGCGCGTACACTTGTGCACTATAATATCTCCTGCGCAGTTGGCTAGTCTCAATGAGATTGGCCGCCGTGGCCGGAATTGGTCAGAAGGACATTATTATTATTATAATTAATAACATATTGTTACAAACTATACCTCGACATTCCTCCTCTCCGTCACCTTCAAAACCTCGGTTACATTTGCATATAAAATGCGCCGGAAGATTACAGCACTCCGCGTTCTTGACACATCGAGATGCGATCGCTGGATCTTCACATTCGTTTATATCTAGAATGATATTATTAATATAAAAACAGTTTGTAGGCACAAATATTTATACACACAAATATACATTCACATCCTTTTTATACTTGTCTATTTTTGACTAAGACCTTTTTATTAACCTTTTTTTTATAAATTACGTTTGTAACAGATTTGAATCAAAAAGGGAAAGTATTAACATTATAAAACGTACAATTTATTATTAATTTTTATTTCTATTTTTGATAAAATAGATTAAAACAATTCAATATCGCTGCAAGGACCAAAAGTTCAATGTTAAAGAACGTATATATGTATTCAGCCTTTTTTAAAGTCCCACTGCTGGGCACGGGCCTCCCTTCAGTACAAGCTATAGTCCACCACGCTGGCCAAGTGCGGGTTGGCGGACTTCACATGTCTTTTGAAAACTTGGTAGGTCCTTTCAGATATGCAGCTGTCCTCACGATGTTTTTCTTCACCGTTAAGACAAGCAGTAATCATGTTGGAAATGATTCGCACATGAAAATGTCGGAGGGGCGAGACCCGGGATTTGAACCCGCTTCACTCGGCTTCCCAAGCGAGCGCGTTACTACTGGGCTACTGGCAGTTGCCTTTTGTTGATTAGCATAAATTAATAGTTTTGTTAAAGAGATTAAAATATCAAATAAATGATTAAGATATTGCCAACTACCTAATTAAAATTATATGTATATACATACATACTAATATATTTAAACGAACAATTATTGTATACATATTTATTTACTAGCGACTCACTCTCGTTTCGCTCGGGTTCGTCCCTAGCTTGGATAAAGTAAAATGGATATACATAGTATGTTATTGTGCCATTGTGGATTTTTTGTAGACCATTTTAAGGCGTACAATACTGTAGTACATTATTTTCATCTATCTCGTAGGGTTCAGCCAGCGTTTGCAATGTACGCGCAAAAAAGTGTGTTTATTTACGACATCACATTAGAAACCTCTAAAATTACACTACTTTACAAGGTTTTTTACCCATAGATGAAACTAATGTGAATCGGTAGAGTAATAAACCCTAAGTTAGATACTGAAGAGCAAAAAATAATAAGACGTCAAGTTTTTTAAATATTTACTATATTTGTTTATAACAAGTTTGTTATTTGTGACCCTCAAAAAAAGAAAATTGACACAGATTACTCCTTCTTTTATACTTATTAGCGTCAGTTTCTCTTAATACAGATCAGCAGTGATGGGCTAACATATTTTTATCCCAGAAAACCTTGGTAAGTCTCTTCATAAGTCTTTAAGTTGATGAAAACGTTCACCATGTTTAACACTTCCGTTTCTCAGGTTCTCAAGTAAAAAAAATCCAGGTGCAAATTTAAACAATGAATTTTTAATGATATGTTCACCGACATTTTGTGATAATTCCTCAATAAATTGGAAGCAATTTTATTGTTTTATTGTTGCCTAAGCATTTTTTCACCACCGCCTTAAATGAATACCAAGCATCTTTTTCGACACTAGATAAACGACCATCAAAATTTTCAACTTTTAATATCTTTCTTATTTAGAACCCCAAAAAATTCCTTCTTTGACTTTAGCATCACAAAGATTAGGAAAAATGAATTTTAAATATTTAAAAGCATGTCTATCTTTGTCAAGTGCTTTAATAATTTTTTCATTAATTCTAGTTTCATATGAATCACATGCAAGTGTTTACTTTTTCCTGCAGCCCAGTTCAATAATATACTTCTACAATTTTCACATATTACTCCAGGAATCCATTTTTTATCAAGATTTGCTATCGATATTTGAAAATACTAGAAATAGACTCGTTTTACGTTTTCAGTGATTGGTCTCTTCTTTTTTGATAGGATAAATTGACCACAAACATAACAATAGTTGAACACGGTCTTGAGGATATTTTAAAACAAATCAAAATGCTTAAATAATAGATTAACACAACAATAGCGAATAATAACCCAGACACGAGTAACAAGGTAGCCAAATATCTAAATGAGGATATATTAAAAAAACTTGATGTGATAAAAATATGAGACATACATTTTTGGAGTAAGAGAATAGGTAGAAAACACATTTAATATAAATTATCTTTGGGTAAAAGAATTTTTTTTTTGTAAAGTAGTGTTATCAGTGTTAATCTACTATATTATGCATGTATTATACATATAAACCTTCCTCTTGAATCACTCTATCTAGTAAAAAAAAACCATCAAAATCCGTTGCGTAGTTTTAAAGATCTAACTAATATAGGGACCGAAAGCGGGAAACGACTTTGTTTTAAACTATGTAGTGTTTAATACCGGCGATCTCTGAAACGGCTATAACGATTTCGCTGAAACTTGGTATGTGGGGGTTTCTGGGGGCAAAAAATCGATATAGATTAGTCTTATGTCTGGGAAAACGCGTGCGCAAAATATGGCCGATAATTTCTTATGCTCGGGGATAAGTATCGTGGTCAAGAGGCCAAGGTGCAAGATTAACATTCACAAGTGTCAGGGTTCGAAACCTGGTCGTATACAAAGTTTTTTCTTTTGGTTCTTTTTTGTATTCATTCAAATTTTTAGTTTTTTTTTTATCTAAAAAATACGATATAACCAAAAAGAACTCCAAGCGAAGCTCGGTCGCCCTTGTAGTTTTATAAAATCTCAATTAGGTAAGTTCATCCATTTATAAGATTTGCTATGTAAAAAAATAATAAAAATAAAATATGATATAATCCTAAAAATATCTCAATACCTTTGCAAGTGAAACCATCGCCGACGTAACCCGGAAAACAGGAACATTGAAAACTGCCTACGGTGTTGGTACAGTGAGCGAAAACATCACACGGGCGGTCTTTACATTCGTTTACGTCTGTAATAAAGTCGTGAATTAACTTTCTTTGTACTCTATAATAGGAATAGTATGATAACGTTTTAAACACTAATTAAATCACTCACCAAGTTCCTGGCAATTACAACCACCGAATCCATCGTTACAATAGCATACACCGTTAAGACAGGCACCGTTTACACAACGCGCTCCGTCATCTTTGGTACAATCATCTAAAACATAGCATAAAAAAGTGTTTACATATTATTTTTAATATTAAATAATAATAATTATCTAGTAAATTAAACAAAATATTGTTTTAGCGCTTCTTTAAACATATGCAGTAAACATTTACAGTCATACGCCACGTGTAATCTCTCACTTTTTACATTGATCTAATAGAAAGAGATCTTTTAGATAGATCTCTTTCTGCCAATGTCAAGTAGGAATTTATAGACAAAACAAAATTTCGTTTGGACTATAATGGTCTTTAAATAAATAGTAAATAATGTATGCAAGTAAGCCACCTGTGCATTTTAATTCTGTTCTAAGTTCGTCCGAAGCTTTATAACAGTCCGGTACTCCGTCACATAATTTAGATAATTCATACAATTGTAGTATTTGTGTAGACTCGTTGACTTGGCAACCGAAGTAACCGTCTTCTAAATTTAAGAAAAATACTTCTCGTTTTATTCCTAAGCCTATTCCATATTGGTTTTGCGTCGCTACCTGTAAAGAAAATTCTGTTTAGATATATTATGTTATGTAATTTAGCGTTTTGCTCGCTCGTTTGCGTCTTTAGGCACGTCTTAAATAGATATGAATAATGATTGCGAATGTACCTTAGGAGAAAGACTTTGCTAATGCAGATTTTTCTGTAATCCTTATTAAGATCTACTATTTTCTGGTACATTTTTTTGATTTATCTCTTATGGTTTAGCCAACGTTAGACATGTAAATTTTTA
The DNA here is from genome assembly GCA_033884665.1 of Argynnis bischoffii washingtonia. Classification (NCBI taxonomy): domain Eukaryota; kingdom Metazoa; phylum Arthropoda; class Insecta; order Lepidoptera; family Nymphalidae; genus Argynnis; species Argynnis bischoffii. The sequence continues at coordinate 8,873,326 of CM066616.1, read as the reverse complement.
AGGACAACTCGATAGAACCAGTTATTTTGTTTTCCCGTGGAAATAAAAGATTTTCCTGTAGTAAATGGTATCCTAAATATTGACTTGAGTAATATACAAAATTTTGTTAAAATCAGTTCATTGCTTTTTGCGTGAAACGCGCTCACACAAACAGACATAATTTTTAATAACTTTTGTTTTGGGTTCTATATTCTGTACACAGTCGTTACAGTCACTATTTTTGTTAAATATTCCATGTACATATTTTGCTAAGTTACTAATTTATTATCTGTCTATAGATTAAAATGCGTATTGCGAGTGTATCCTTAGAAGGTAGACATATGCTATAGAAGATTTTTCCGTAGGCCTTTATAAGACCTACAATTTTCTAGTACATGGTTTTGATGAATCTTTTAAGGTTTAGTTCGCGTTAGCCATATAAATTTTTACGACACGATAGAACCATTTATTGTATTTTCCCGTGGGAATGAATTATTTTCCTGTAGTAAGGGTATCCTAAATTTTGACCCAAGTAATAAGTTATCACTACAGAAAATTTAGTTGCAATTGGTCTAGTATTTTTTGCGTGAAACGCGAACACATAAACAAACAGGCAAACAGACAAAAAAATTAATAAGTATTGTTTTAGTGTCTATATTCTGAACACAATACGTTACAGTCATTGTTTTTAAAAAAATATTTCATTTACAGATTTCAATAAGTTACTGTTTTACTAAATGTATAGATTCAAGTAAATAAGAAGAGGTTGCTATTAAAATTCTAAATTACACTTAAACTATGCATTCACGCTTCGGTACGCTCAGTCAATGACAACGGTCAATGGTCCCTAACACTCACGTGCAAATAGATAAAACAGGTATGTAATGTTATAAAATTATGAGGACAGTGATAAAGTACATTATATATAACATGGAAAAACTATTTAGGAATTATGGTTGGTACTAATTATATAAGGAATAGTGCAAACATTTAAAATAATACCAAATGAGATTACCTATATGTATTAAATTTTTGCATTTTATTTAATTTTGATCATTACTATAACGCAATAGGTATAAGTTTAAAAAAATCAAGTTGAAGTTTTGTAAAAATATTACAAATGGAGCTATAATTCCCTGAAGTTCACCAATCATCAATTCTCTAACGACTAATGCGTGTACATAGAAAAAAAAATGCTAAATACTGAGTCACGGGGAAGAAGAGAAATAGAACAAATCCAGATTTTTTTCAATTTTTTTGTTTCTCTATCTGTTTGTCTGTTTGTACGGGCTAATCTTCGAAACTATTCGACCGATTTAAATGAAATTTTGCATGGTGGTACCTTATATCTCCAGTCAACATTTTAGATACTTTTCATCCCGGAAAATTAAAAGAGTTCTCGTGGGATAGTTAAAAAACTATAGTAACTTATACTATAGTAGCTTAGTAAACAAAAACTACTGCTTAGATTTTAATGAAACTTTACAATAATATAGTTCATACATCAGAATAACAAATAAGCTACTTTTGATCCCAGAAAAATGTACGGTTCCCGTGAGATAGATTTGTTTTTGTTAGTCAATAATAAATTTGTAAAATTTAAAATTATAATTTATAATATAATACACTCAACCTTGGCTAATCAAGATGAATCATCGTTATTTGAAGGAACTTTACTATCATCTAATGCATATAGAGCTACTTACATGTGTTGTTGTTACTAAGAGCGTCCACACCACGAGCGGTAGGGTTTCTATGTACATGGTCTCTGAAACAAAAATAAATAATTTAATAACAAATATTTTATACAAATTTCAATTTATTAAAAACAAATCAAAAGACAATTTGAAGTATGTTTTTAGTAGGTTTTTTAGAAATACATATTTTATATATATATATATAATTCTTTAATACGTTACATTACTTTTTAGCCCCCGACGCCAAAAGAGAATATATGTTTAATCTGTGTATCTGTCTATCGCATCGTAGCGACTAGCGCCAAAATGGATAAACCGATTTCAGTTTTTTTTTGTTTCAAAGGTAAGTCACCTTCCAGATCAAGTGATCGAGAGTGTTCTTAGCTATAAGTCAAGAAAATCTTCAGGATGATAGGGTTCGATTCGGATTACGAACGTGGGAAGTTCATTTTTTTAATTAATTTTATTAATGTAGATGAAAAGAGAGATAATGAATGAATGATTACGATCTATATTAATCTTGACCTAAAACGCCAGTATGGCCTGCATTAGAGTAAGTCTGTAACTCTTTAAAGACAGCATCTCATATTTGGGCCCATTACATTGGTCTCGATGAGTAGGTTTTCCTAGAGCACGGTTACAAACACCCGTGACAGTGGCCGCAGTGTATAATTCGCGCGCCTAGCGAAATATAGACAAAGGAAAGTAACTTGGTCAAGAAGTCTCTATTATAATTAAGACTTCTTTGGCGCATCTCTACGCGGGGACAGGAGATATATCAAAGCCCTTCCCCCCGTCTCTACTTGACATAAGCTCAAAAAGATGAAATAACACCTAAATTTAAAAAAACACCCAACACAAAAAAAAACAAAAATTCTGTTAAAATAACGCTGAGTTAGCAAAAAGTAGACAATTTAAGCATAATTATATTATTTTTTTTATTTAAGAGTTACAACCAATATAGTAAATAAATAATTAGCAATTTATTTAGTTGTTGCTCTTTTAAGACAATAAAATTATTATTACTGTGAATGCCTTTCACGTAGCTAGAATCATTTCCGTTAAATTTTACTCAGCGACAAAGGCGAAGGTTACAGTACGAGGTCAGGTAACTGTGAACGGGAGGTGGTCGTATCATAAATCGTTCTGTATCATACATATAAACATAATCGTATGCTCTATTTTAATTATTATAAGCAAGATAATTTGCCATTGACATGAAAGTTGCGGGTTAAGTTTTATTCACTTTTCCTATGTTGTAGTATAGCTGTAGGTACTTCAGCGCTCAAAATGTGCTGTAAGTTTAGCGCTCTTAATAATTTTTTATCTATTATATAATCTTTGTTTCAGAGAGCACAAGGGATCTGTGACGAGCAACACCTGGCCGGAGAGCTGAAATATGTCAAGCGAGTTCTGCGAGACAACAAGCTGCAAATGCCGCGCCTACGTCACAGGGACCGAGTAAAACCAGCCACAGTCGAGCGCATCCCTGCAGTCCTACCTTACATGAGAGGAATCACTGACAAGTTTGGCTACATCCTAAAGCGAGCTTCAATTAAAACTTACTTCAAGCCGCCAAAGAAAGTTAGTCAATTCTTACCACCTGTCATGTGCCACATCCCTCCCTAGATTTTACAAGCTTGATTGTGGTTGTGGACTCTCTTACATGGGACAAACAAAGCGATCCATTAGAACTCGGGTCAAGGAACACATACCTGATTTGAAACACCATCGTAATACAACATCCGCTGTCTGAAAACATAGTCAGGACCGCCCAAGCCATTATATTCGCTTCGATAGACCCCAAATCCTCGCGAAAGAAAATCGATATCGCTCTAGAATTATTCGGGAAGCCATAGAAATCAAAAAACATCCAAATTTCAATAGGGAAGATGGCTGGGTACTACCATCGTCGCGTCGTGGGATCCTGTTATTAATATTATGAAATCTAATAATAAATCTAAACATAACAGACAGTTAGATGTAGTAAGTTCTAACTGTGCGGGTCAAAATAACAGTATTTCAAATTAATATTTCTGTTTTGTAAATGTAATTCTTAATTAATTTTAATTTTCTAAAGTACACATAGAACAATAATGTGGCTTAAATAATTAATATTTTATTTTTCTTTATAGTTATAAACATAATAATGGCAACACTAAATATAGATTACTACACAATAAAGTTTTCTAAAAAATTGTAATAATAATAATAATAACAGCTAAAATTATATAAATAACTAGCAAAACCCGCGGCTTCGCTCGCGCTAAAACTACAACAAAAAAACTTTAAAAGGTAGGTTTCATACAAATTTTCATCCCTTATTTTATCTCCTTATGGGATGAATTTCAAAAAACGCAAAAACACGTATTTATTTAATTGTATTGAAAAGCATTAATACCAAGTTTCAAGAAATTCTGATCATAAATATTTTTTATGTTCTATTTCCCACTCCCGTGGGAATGAGATAATCTCCAGCGGTAAAAAGTATTCTATATGTTGACCCGAATATCCAGCTATCATCATACGAAATTTTATCAAAATCCCTCCAGTTTTTTGTCTGCGATGCGGTAATAGACAGACAGGCAGACAGACAGACGAAAATTCTAAAAACTGTAGATTCGGTCTCTGTATCGATAATAAAGTCTATTTCAATAAGATTTTCCAAAAAATATTTAAGGTACAGATTCGACTCAGAATAATTTTATTATATGTATAGATATTCCATATTTCAATTATAAAAGTAATTAAAATTATAAGAATGTTTAAAATTAAAATTAACAAATATTGTAAGATACTTTGGTGCCAATTTTCATTTTGTTATTTTGAGGGAAAGCTGTCTGTAATAACTATATAATACCTTTGTGACATCTAACACCTTAGTCTCTCCCGTAACTATGATTGAAAAAGCGAAAAAATCCGAAAAGATAGTTCAGCGCTCTTATTAACTTTGCTAAAGTACTTTGTTTACTTAATCTGATATAAAATCATCTATAAACAAATAAATCGAAACTATCAATGTCGTCATAAAATCTGGCGATGGTACTCGCCAACATTTACATGCCGCCTTTTTTTGGATGAAGCAATATGAATTCAATGGACTTCAACGCCTAAGCGCCGTCATTCAATATCTGCGTTATTAGAGCGAGATATAATCAGTTTTTATTAACTCTAAAGTATTTAATAAAAACAAAAAGCGTAAATTCTACTTCTCTATTGTCATATGTTGTAAATTTTATTAGATTAAGCCTTTACATATCTTACAATCGTCTAAGGAGTTTCACTTTATAATAAGATTTTCAAACCTATAACTATATTTTGAATGCAATAGACTTGCAGACAAATAATGAAATAAGCACAAGGCTTACTAAATTGATGTCATAAATATTAAAAAGTATTGAGTATTACGTAATTCTCATAAGGTCATATTAGATGTTCAAAACATATTTGCGTTGTCCGCAAGAGTAAGACAAACCTTGACCTTTGTATAGTCTTAACCAAATTGTAAATAACTAACAAATTTGTTTGTGTAAAAATATATTTTAATTGGCTTATTTTAATACTTTTATTTTTCTTTTCTCCTAAAGTCAAAACTAAATGTAGAGTAGGTATTTGGTAGTAATCTAAGACGAAAATTACGCAAAAAAAACCTATTGGCGAATTATGATAATATTCAAAATATTTTAAATTATGAATTTGACCCATTTAACAAGTAAGAAACTTATTTAATTATAATTTTAATCTTAGTTAAAGAGATATTAAACGGTATCATTAGCTACAATTGGGAAAAAAGAGAAAGTCTTTTAAAAAGTATCGAATCACAGACTCAATAGCAGTTACAATTATAATGGGCAACGATGTACGATGAACAGTATTATAGACTATAGTAACAACTGTGACGTCATAATTATATTAAGTAGTAAACCTACAAGTTCGCGTGTACGAATCAAATCGGGCGTAAAGCGCGTCCATGCGTTCGTATGAACTTGCTTGCGCCATTCACTTTCACGTCTCGCGTCGTTCGCTGATACAACGTTTGTACGGAAAGTAGGCTGCAAACAATGCCCATATGCCAGTTTCTCTCTTGAGAAATGATACATTCATTGCCAATTGTATGCGCCCATAAGTTTTTATTTTATTTTAAGCTATCATGTCACCTAATTTATTAAAACTTTAAAGTTTTAATGAATACTTGTTTGGTTGTATACAAGAAAGGATAAATAATTTTCAAATTCATAAAATTAGAAATATAAAATAAGTGAAATACATGAAAAAATTAAGTCTTTATGATAATGCTCTAATATATTTAAACGAGCAATTCTTGTATACCTATATCTTTATTTATTTATACCAGCGATCTCGGAAACGACTGTAACGATTTCGCTGAAATTTGGTATGTAGGGGTTTTCGGGGGTGAAAAATCGATCTAGATTAGTCTTATGTCTGGGAAAACGCGTGTTTTCGAATTTTCATGCGGTTTGTTTCGTACGCAAAATATGATCGCTAATTTCGCACGCTCGGGCATAAGCATCGTGGTCAAGCGGCCAAGGCTCAAGATTGACCGGGTTCGAATACCGGTCGGATACAAAGTTTTTACTTTTGTTTTTTTTTTTGTATTTATTCAAGGTTTTAGTTTTAAAAAACAAAAAGAAAATTGTACTTTTGGCCAAAAACTCTGAGCAAAGCTCGGTCGCCCAGGTACTAAGAATATTATTTACCTTATTAACCAAATTGAATATATTTTGAACGAATGTAATACTCATTAGTCTTGTAACTCTTGTACTCTATTGTAGTTATAAACGTAGATAAATGAAACAATAAGCTTATTTTATCGTATAAAATAATTATTGGTTAATATCATAGCATAATAATCCATAATTGTAAAGAGCATAAATAATTGTGTTACCACCAGTAATCCTAGCGGGACGAAAAAACTGCTTTAATAAGAATATTAGAACGAAGTTTATTAAGCTTATTGTTTAATCCTTTAAATGATCTATTTAAATATACAGTTTTAATAAACGATTTTTTTTAAATTAATTATTATGTCTATGTTAATTTGCCTCCGAATTATTTAAATAATTCGTTTTGACGTTGGTCAAATAATTTTACGAATGACCTTTTATCTTCTATACATATAATAAAATTCTTACTAAGTCGAATCTGTACATTAAATATTCTATGGAAAATCTTATTGAAATAGTCATTATTATCGATATAGAGACAGAATCTATACTTTTTAGAATTTTTGTCTGTCTGTCTGTCTGTGACCGCATCACGAGAAAACTACTGGACAGATTTTGATGAAATTTGGTATCATGATAGCTGGTTATCCGGGTCAACATATTGTAGAATACTGTTTACTGCAGAAAAATATGTCATTTCTGAGAATTCTATACTAAACGTTAAAACGTTACTAGGGACGAGCAGAGCGAAGGGGAGTCGCTAGTATATAATATTATTGGTCTCTTAATATGATGCTTAATAAATAAATCTACTAATAAATATATAATAATACTAATACTTAATTTTGTTATCTAAACTTTCCTAAAACAGATCCGTTTTGGCTTAGCCTACTTGTTAGAATTAGATTTTTATTAGAAGCCAGAAATCGTTACCGCCTCCAATACGCGTGTGACATATTAAGCAAGTTTCTTATGCACTTACTTATGAAAGCTAGTCAAAGTAGCCAAAAATAGTAACGTGATTTTGCTGTTTATCATATTATTCTCAATTTTGCCCTATCATATACTTAATTTAAAGAATAAGGGAAATTTTATATTAGTACTAGCGACTCACCCTCGCTTCGCTTCGGGTTCGTCCCTAGACAAAAACAAATTATCCCACGGGAATTGTACATTTTTCTGGAATGATATATGGCCTATAGCCTTCCTTAGTTAACGGGCTATCTAATGCAAAAAGAATTATTCAAATCGGATTTATAGTTCCTGAGATTAGCGCGTTCAACCAAATAAACAAACAAACTCTTCAGCTTTATAATATTAGTATAGATTAGACATTAATTTACAATTTTTGAGAAGAAAATAAAATTAATATTTAATACTATTATTATCTTTAGTAGTTTTTAAGCATTTTAGGTCTTTTCCCTTGCTAGCATAATATTAGTTGATTTTTTTTTCTTTATTATAATAAAGTCTGTTAGTTATTTTTATTTATTAACATTTATGTAGGTATCTATCCACATAACTTCACAATAATGATTATTCAATTAATATTTATACTATACTGATTTAAAACATTATTATTTGGCTTCATATTTCCTCTGTCTATATTAATCCTGTCCTTAGTCTGAGTAATACATAGAGAATGGACTGAGCTTTTTCTATCCAGCTATAAAGTGAATGCGGGCAGAAAAGTGCAACAGAGACGTAGCAATCGTGCAGCTAGTTGTCTCTTTCTAGAATTGCGATTGGTCTGTGTTACAGCCTTGCAGGAGCGGATGACACGTCAACAATATATTTCAAATGGAAAATGCAAAGAAGACTTTGATAAAATTAACAATTCATCATTTTTTTTATGGTATTCAGTGATAAACGAGCAAACAGTCCACCTGATGGAAAGCGGTACCTGTCGCCCATAACACCTACGGTTCATGCACTTAGGCTTTATCAAACGCAACTTCAGAACCGCCGGTACGTTATCACTGTGAGGGCTAAGATGATATGCCTCTTGCCTGTAATTGCGCTGGATAACTTATCCTTCAAACCGGAACACAACAATGTAATCATTGTTGCTTGGAATTTATATATTCCATAGATGAGCATGTATCACAATGACATCTATAAAAACGATAAATAAAAGGTATCCAAACTGCCTAGAGCTCATTCATTTAATATTAAACGCTAAAATAAGAGCTAATAACACAAAAACTTTTTTTTTTGCATTAATAAGTTATTTATGCACTACTTAATACTTTATAATTTGCTGAATTAACACGTTTCCATATTAATATATTATAGTTTATTTATGTTAAATATTTTCTGTTTGCATGTAACAAACAAACAAACAAACTCTTCAGCTTTATAATATTAGTATAGATAGTTCATTTTTCGTTTTTATTATTTTCATACTTTTATTTATTTTCATACTATATTTAATGTATTATTTTTTATTTACTAATTCAGACTGCGTAAATTCCCCCTTCAACGAAAATACACTGATAGTCATTTATATCTGTACTTTACGTCTTACTATTTTCTGCCTATTTTCTTCTTCTAAATTCTATGTACTAGTACTTTCTTTTGTTTTGTTTCGTTGGTTTTCTATGTGTCAATTTCTTGAATTATAAATTAAGCTTCTCCGCTCCCTGAAACGACACTCAGTCCTAACTGCAAGACGCAAGAGTCTCGCAGGCTTAGACTTGTTCTTGCTCAAATCTTGCGCGGTCACGGTCTTGGTCTTGCAAAAATGCGAGGACAAGATCAAGACTGCAAGACCAAAACCGATTTAGGGTAACACTATATAAAAGTAAGAATCCTATACCACTTACTTTATGTGTATAGTAGTACCTGGGTGACCGCGCTTCGCTCGAGGTTTTTGGTCAAAAGTACAATTTTCTTTTTAACTTGGTTTAAAAACAAAAAAAAACTAAAATATGGGATAAATACAAAAAAAACAAAAGTAAATACTTCGTATCCGAATGTGATTCGAATCTGGACACCTGTGATAGTCAATCTTGCACCTTGGCCGCTTAACCACGATACCTATAGTATGCGAAATTATCAACATATATTGCGTGAAAAAACCATATGTAAACTCAAAAATACTCGTTTTTCCAGACATAAGACTAATCTAGATCGATTTTTCGCTCGGAAAAGGCTCTAACGATTTCGCTGAAATTTATTATAAAACATACAAACGAATGTCGAACATATTATATCTATAATAAACTCTGAGTCATTATTCTGAGTAATATATGTATGTACATAAATATTTTAAGATCAATTAATCATACACATTACATTTACTCTACAAAGTCATCATAATTTTTACATCTTTTTAATTTAAATCATTATAATTTAAAATCAAATGAAATACTTATTTCCTACCAAGCTTGTAGATGTAGATGGCAGCACCAAAAACTGTATTTAGTATGAATTATCATTCTTAAAATAAAGTCAAAATATATATTCTTTAATTTAAAATATGTGGTGGTGGAAAATTATGAGGTATAATAGAGGTATTTTGAACAAGTGTATTGTTCTGGAGTGAGTTGTCGTAATGCTGAAAGTTAAAGGTGTCATAGTATGAATTCTTATAATATAAATTGTGATTGTTTAAATAAGTGATAAGTGATGTGAAAAGTAAAATAATTATGTGCTATGCCAACAATTATGATTTGTTATCCGTATTAGATGTAGATAACTCATTCATAATTATTTTCTAACCTTAACAAATATCTTCCTGAATATTCCATCACATACAATTTTACTTGTTATTGTTAACATACTTTAAAAAAAATATAATTCACTACAACCAACTAAACAAATTAAAAATTCTTTTTCTGAATAATTTTATAAAATAAATCTGGTACTGTTACTATACAAATATTAAAGTGGCAGTTATTTTGCCTCAAATAACAATCAATGACACCGATAAAGTAATAAGCATTATAAGTAAAGCAACTTTAATAAAATCCCTTTATATGTTATGTAATTTAATCAAGCTTGTTAAAATCGATTTAATATAATAATTTTAATTTTTAGAACTTAAAAAATTAACAATCATAAGTTGTTTTTTGTTTTGCAAATTAGTTTCCGTTTCACAATAGTACCATTACACAATGAACATTCTTTTTTTTTTAAGTTCCGAAAATGACCACTACAATAATATCTGTCAAATAAATCTTTTTTTTTTATATCCAAACTCGGCAGTCGGCGGCACATCGTGCGTGTTCCTATGTCGATAGCATCTATTATAGAAGAAAGAGTCATCCATGTGTAACTGAGTTCCGGTGACGGCGGACGGCGACGTCGCGGCTGAATCGCGACAGGAATAAATTAAAATTCTACCAATATTTATATTATTCCTTACTAATATATAGACAGTTAAAAAATGTAAATTATAAGTAGAAGTGAATATAATTTATATTAAAAAATATAAATTATATTCACTTCTATATTGTGTCTAAATGAACTATTTTAAAATTGTAATCAAATAGCAAGTTTTGGCGGCCAATCTCATTAATACTAACCAACTGCGCAGGAGATATTATAGTGCACAAGTGTACGCACAGACACCAGTGTGCTCTATATTCCTTTCACTCTCAAATTCCGTTAGAACGATAATTTAACACGACCAATCAATCCAAGCAAACCAAGACCAACCAATCAAAGCATTAGGTTTAATTAAGCAAAAAGATGACATATACATATACACATATAAATATACTAGTACCTTGGCGACCGAGCTTCGCTCGGAGTTCTTTTTTGCTATATCGTATTTTTTAGACTAAAAAAAAAACTAAAAACTTGAATAAATACAAAAAAAAAACAAAAGTAAATGGTATAAATAAATAAAGGAATAAAGATATAAATATACAAGAATTGCTCGTTTAAATATATAAGATATAAAGATATAAAAACATAAATATATAAGAATTGCTCGTTTAAATATATTATACTATAAACACACATGAAAATATTATGAAAATTATTGGACTATGTTATTAATAAAAATTTCTTGAAATTTAAAACAGAACAGTTATATATTTTATAAATCAAAATTTTCTTTCGTAAATCGTAAAGGAAAGTAGCGTTTACAAGGTTAATCTGATCTTATGAAGATTTCTATAATGTATTTCTAAATATTTTTAATATATTTTATTGCGTTGCCTAAAAAGATCGATAATATTTTTGATCGATGAAATTCATAATTGTTGGTGTAACTCTACAATAAATTTTCATGTACATACGTCTATATCTCAGACTAGCGACTCACCCTCGCTTCGCTCGGGTTCGTCCCTAACTTGCTTCCCAATACAAACTTTCATCCCCATTTTCACCGCCTTACAGAATGATTTCCGAAATAAAAAAAAACCTTCCCAGGGCCTTCCTTCACAAACTACCTTCTTACTAAATTTCATCTGAATCGGCTCAGTAGATCCAGAGATTACCCCTTACAACCTCGCAAACTTTACCTCTTTATTTATAATATTAGTATAGATAAAAAGAATAAGATACATAGAATGTATACAATAATGTAAAGCCAAATTCAGTCGGTGTAAGGTACATGCAAAAATCGAATTTCATCTCAATTTTCTTGGAATTTGAGACCAATACGGTAGAGTTTAGGGAACTGTATACTCGGCACTTGAATACATTACACCTACATATATAATATACAAACAATACCATTTCAATCCAATTTCATTTTATTACGGTTTTTTTTATTAGTTTTCGATCAATCCAAAACTTGTTCGTTCAAATAATAAAATTATTGTAAAATTTATTTAATTAATAAATTTTGATACGAAAGTACATATAAATATTAGTAATGTATTGTATACAGCCCTTATTAACATCCCACTGCTGCGCACGGGCCTCCCTTCAATACGAGGGAAATCAGGCCATAGTCCACCACGCTGGCCAAGTGCGGATTGGCGAACTTCACATGTCTTTCGAAAACTTGCTAGGTTTTCTCAGACATGCAGGTTTCCTCGCGATGTTTTCCTTTACCGTAAGGCAAGTGGTAATCATGTTAGAAATGATTCGCACATTAAAATATCAGGGTGCGAGACCTGGGATTTGAACCCGCTTCACTCGGTTTCCCAAGCGAGCGCGTTACCACTGGGCTATCACTGCCATTAGTATTGTGTTATTGCAATATTGTTATTTTTGGTCATACTACTAAAAATGCCATTTTACTTTCTAATATTTTCATAAGAAATTAGAAAGAAATATTGTAACTTTTATAATTCATTGCTATAGATATAGAACAAGCAGTATGGGACTTTATTTACTAAGCGCTTCACTAATATTACTTACATTGTCTTTATCGCAATATTATTTAGTGTCTTAAAAGTATAATTTGTGACTGAACGAACTTTCGGTTTTGATTTCAGCGTTAATTCGAATTTTTACTATAAAATCCTGCTTTTAATTTGTTCCTGCTAAAACTACGAAACCACATTGGTGAGGCCCTTATCGTACCTAGTATTTTAAATCAACTCCACTATGAATTTATTAATAACTGCTTCAATTAAACATACAATTCTAAAATAACAGATTGCTAATAGCTACAATAAATAGGAATTAAAAATATATTTACAGCAAATTATTACCTTAAAACTTTGATATACACAAACTCAAGATAAACAATTAGCATCTTGAAAGTGTCCTTAAAAAGAAGTACACAATTCGAAATTGAATTGCGCTTTTTTCAAATCTCTTTTGTTAATTATTTTACGGATGACAAAATTAAAACGCACGTTGTTATGGTTTCGTTATTGTTTGTAAAACCTAATTTTGTTCCTATAATAAGCGAAGTAAATGTTACTTAAGTAGGTACATGTACGAGCAGCTCTATAGGATAAACAATCACAAAATAACAATAATATTATTTTGTAATAAATAAATCATTTTTGTTGAACGGCAAGCAGTATATTTTAAAACAAAGTCCACATCTGTCTGTCTGTTTGAACGCGATAAACTCAAAAACTACCGAACAGCTTTTCGTATGGTTTTCACCAATGAACAGAGTGATTCATGAGGAAGGTTTAGGTGTATAATTCATTAGAGTTTTGTGTGAATTGGCTGAAATATGATGATAATTGTTGAAGATTCCGGAAAAAGGAGGATATAGACGGGTCCTAGCATATCAACGCCGTTGATTGTTTTTGGTTACAACTATTATAGTGTTGCAACTATGCATTATTATTTTTTGTTATATGCATAATTTTTTACAATTAGGTGATGGCATAGGTAATTGTTTTCTTTTGAGTGTTACTTGTGGTGCCTAATTAGGTTTTTTATAGGTGTCAAAAATTCTGATATTTTTTTCTGTGTACCTATATTAGGAGGTTGCAATTACATTGGTTTACGTAGACAACCATTTTAAAGTTAAAGGTAGCGTTTTTGTTTCGTGTTTTCTTTAGGTAGATACTTATTTTAAAATTGATTGTAGTAAATACTTTTGTTCGATAATTATTTATTAGTTATTTGTTTTGTTTCATACAATATATTACAGAATTATGCGCACTTATGGATGCACCCGAGCGAAGCGAGGGTAAGTCACTTGCATGTATAATAAAATAATAACAAAGCAAAATTTTTATATGAAACATTTTTTTAAAACAATGACCGCTACGTATTGGGTACAGTATATAGACCCCAAAACAATAGTTATTGAAATTGTGTCGTCTGTTTGTCTGTATATCTGTGTGCATTTTACGCAAAAAGTACTGAACGGATTTGAAGAAAATAGGTAGTGACAACCTCTTAGAATACCTTTTCCTACTGCAAAATCTTTCAGTCCTTAAAAATTTACTTGGCTAACGTTGACTACAGATTAAGAGATACATCAAAACAATGTACTAGGAAATTGAAGGTCTTAAAAAGGCCTACAGAAAAGTCCACAAAAGCCTATATCTATCATCGAAGGTACACTTGCAATAACTACTAATATGTGTTTAAAACGTATCTTGGAGAGCACCCGAGCAAAGCGAGGGTAAGTCGCTATTACATACGAGTATATATATAAAACAATGCCGGACTCTGTAATGAAGAAACAGACTAAAATTACAGATGTATATTAGAAAACAATCAAGGGTAATCCTACGTTCTATAAATGAATGCCCACCAATAAAAAGCATCATTTATATAAAATTCCCATAGACATGGAAGATTGATGGCAACGCGTGAGAGTATGGGATGGGCTCACGTTGGAATGGAATGACATAACGGGGCGTTGTCGTCGGTTGAGTGCCCACCGCCGCAACAGGTGTTCTCTCATTCAAAGGTAAAGTTACGATATTTTTTTGCCTTGTGTGTGATGATATGTTATTTTTTAGTCTGTTAGATATTATAGTATTATGTCGACATTCGTTATTTAATAAAATTAGGACTAAACGCGATACCATTATAATAAAATAAAAATAATGTGAAGAGAAACAAAAGAGAAATCAAACTAACTGATGATATAAAAACGCGTTACAATAACAAAAGCTTTAATTACTATACCTATTACATATATTTTCTCAACGAACTAAGCAATAGTAGTATGTCGAAATGCTAAAGAAAACCTTTTTGATCTAAAGTTGATTACTTGTTTGTGGGAATAGATTGCAATAAGAACAAAGGGGCCTTGGAGCAAGCATTTGTTTAGCGGCATCACGCTTCAGCGAAACGACTCTATGCCCGTATAGGCCGTAGGTAAAATAGATACGAGAAAAATGTAGCGACGAGAACATAATACGTATTTTATATAAGCTGCAAAATATTGATATGAAACTTAAAGCTAGAATTAGAACATTGTGACACTTGAATACATTTAGTATAATGCAATAGAACACGTCAGTGAAGTAAAATATTTATCTAAATTTGCATTTATGGTAAAGTATTGAAGCCAAGGCTGGTACTAACAGTGACAATGTGTCATATTCCATTTTAACTATCGTGTGTTTCTATTCTTTATTTTTAATTATTTGGTATTTATTAAAGTATCTCTTAATAAACACGTGCAAGAGTGTAATTAAGTATAGTCTATATTATCATAAATTACTATTACAAAGTATATATTTAGGGTCCGTTAACTGAATGGCCAAAACAGAATCCTTTTAATTTTGTCATATACCTACGTTTGTATGCCAAGACCTGTAAGATCCGGCATGATTCATAAATTTAAGATTGTTTTTTTCTGCGTAAATAATATAAATATCTATTAGAATCTAAAATTAATGCTTTATAACCCACATAATATGGGTTAAACACATCCACCATCTATAAGGATCACCAGATTCTTTCCAATCCTAAATATTTTTTAAATAACAGGTGCTACATAATGGTACCAACGTATTAGGTAACTATTACTATTACTTACTGTTTAGGTATATGAATTATTATATCAATGTAAATTTTTCTACATATTATTTTATACATATATGAGTTGTACGACTTTCAGTGTTTAATTTATAAGTGTTTGCGAATCATTTTTTTTTCATTCTATGTCTCATATGAGAGAGATAATTTTATTATATTATGATGTCTTATCCTTAAAAGTCGATTCATGCATTTAGATAATTTCGAGACAGTTATTGTATAGTATAGTGAATTATGTATAGTGAATTAATAAAAATCTCTTTTAATAAATTCATTTTAGTATTGATACATTTCCACAGCTAAAATCGCAGACATAGGATAGTTTTATAAAATCTAATTAAAAATATATACTAACAAAACATTACAAGAGTAAATAAGTACTGTGATTTGTGAATACACAATTCAATATTTGAAGGAAATATACCTACCCTATGTTAACTTGAGTAGAACTAGCGGGTTAATTCCCAATTGATATAATTTTCACGTCAAAATATACCTAAATGCATTAGATAAGTTTTATTAAATATGTTACAAACAATTTTAATTGTGAACTTAATATTCATATTAAAAAAAATACTTAGAGACAAGACAAGCCTTTGTAAATTACTTCTAAAGATAGTTATCAAAAATATAGTATAGTAACTTAATCTTGTTATTTTTCGATAAACCATCCTTAAAAATATATTTTAAGATGATAAGTATATTCGCAAATACGTAAAATGTTGCTTGTTTGCCGTGAAATAAACCAGTTACTTAATATTTATATCGAAACTATTGGAACAACCGACCGAAATAAAATGTCTGCATTAAATTTAAATTTCATTACATCAATAAGTTAAACTAATTCATATGCTAAAGGAAAGATATGTAGATTTCTGAAATTTTACTTGATTACATCATATTAATTAGGTATGTGACCACGGATGCCGCTAGGAAATCGACTTGTCTTTATATGGTGTTGCAGGTACAGGTCCAGCTTACATAAGAGGACCTCGAACGCCATCTAGTGAAACTGATCATCGTTTATATTACAATTACGACTACAAACGTAGAGCACGTCTTAGTTTAATAGCTTTCAGCGTACATTTTTAAGCAATCTCTTATTTTAATTAATGTCCAATAAAAATGATCACGAAAATGATCCGTTCATAAATTGATCATTAATTATTTAAAAAAATGTATAGATCACTTGTCAACAGCTAATTTACACAATCAACAATAATCTAGTATCGTTTTGAGAAAGTCTATTTATTCTTAACTTTTAGTACTTATAAATCAAGCATATATACAGTTAAAGTAAGCGTAAAAATGTTACTCGAGAGGCATTCTTGTAAATATTAATGAAGTGAACGTTCAAAAGTAAGAACAAATGTATTGTAATGAGAGCAGAATGGAGAGTAGAAGAGAATGCGAGCGGTCGGGGGGTCGCGCTTACACGACTTAGTTGCGACACGGCCCGGTGAGTATGCACTGTACAAGATTCCAACCTTGAGATCATCGGTGAGTGTGGGAGCAGTAATGCACGGGGCTCATTCCTCCCGGTATAAGCAATCCGCCTTCCCTCGCTAGGCGAACAGCCGTTAAGTGACTCCGTAGAATCCGCCGTGCACCAATGACAGTATTACTTTGTTAGAGATACACTATTTAATTGTATGACTAAAAACACACTGTCACAGCACTGCACCTACGACACTCCACAGATGGAGCAACTAACACTCGAAGGAATGAACGAAGTAGCGACGCTGTTCGATTCACACACACGACCAAGGCGTCGGTCGGAGTGAGACTGATCGCGGCGCAACAGGCTGCGGCGCGCGCGCACTCGCTCCACCCCCTCTCTCTCCACACTCCCTTGGATGGCGGCACTGTTCACTGGTCGAGCTTTTGCATGCCTGGACTGTACACCAGATAATAAAACTGCAAAGTTGATAAACGCCAACACTGAACCGGCTGAACCCGACTGATGCTCAAGACAATGTTTTTGTGAGAACTATATCATAAAAATGTTTTGTATAATTTATGTTTCATTAAGACTTATATTTATTAGGGCTTATTCGATAAACTTATTGTCACTAAAAGCATACAAAGCTATTACTTAGGTATACTAAATCAAAATTAAAAGCGTGTAGAGTAAGAGTTAGTAATATTTGACTTTTAATCTTAAAGTAGGTCCAAATATCCATCTCAGGCAATTACGATGATTCCAATGCATTAAAAAAAAGAAATTGTAGCTTCTGTGTGGCTATTAGCGTTCTCTTTATAGAAATGCAATGATGTGAGGCTCAATACCCATTATTCGTTTTTTCTCATCACCAATTACCAGTCTCAAAGGTCGATTGAAAGGCACAAAGCAACAATTCCTTTGCCTATATAAGGTGATTTATTACCAATATTATAAGATGAATTTCTCACATCTATACTAATACTATAAAGAGACAAGAGTTTGTTTGTTAAATTGCACGTATCTGAGGAAGTACTAATCCCATTTGAAAAAATTCTTTTTGCATTAGATAGCCGATCATCATGTCACTACCCAAGGTGCGGACCAGAAATCATAAATGTCAATAAATTGGGCAGACTTTCATACTTTATACATTATTGTAAAACTGATGTTTATAATGAAACAAATTTAACACGAGACAAACCGCGTGGCACAGTTAGGAATATATAATTATCATTTTTTTTAAATATTACTTATACGTTTACACTAATTGAAAGATAACTATATGAAGACAATACAGTATGTGATAATGTGATATTAATTAATTAAGATTTAAACAATCACAATGGAAATTTCGGTTTATCTAAGTAGGTCAAAACCCCAAGCAGCATATTTTTACACTTAATAAACCATTTATTTCAAATTATACTCCTATATTTTATTACGTATAGACCACAATCTCTAAGATCATAATTCATAAATAATAATTTTATTATTTTTTTATCGTTAGTGGTAATTATAATAATACAATAAATTGATTATAGCGTGTTCATCAAGAAAAATATTAAAATCTATACTAATATTATAAAGATGCAGTTTGTTTGTCTGTTTTGTTCGTTTGTTTGTTTGTTCATTTGAACGCGCTAATCTCAGGAACCCGATTTGAAAAATTAATTTTGCCTTAGATAGCCCGTTTATTAGGATAGGCTATAGACTATAATATATCATCATACTACTACACAAGGGAGCGGAGCAGTAATCATAAATGTCAATAAATCGGGCAGACTTCCACACATTATTGTAAAACTATATATATTACATACATAGGGTCGAACACGAGCGAGGCGAGGGTAAGTCACTAGTATCATTATAAATTGATAAAACTTAATAAACAACAGAGAGTAACTGAAAACTTTTAGGGACATACGCCCATATCCCATGTGTTAGACTTCAACGCGCTCTACGTTGAAAAGTTGCAATAAGTAGATTTACCGTAGTTTACACTTACTTATAATATCAGCTTATAATTATTATCTATTATTGTTTTGTGGCTAAAATATGTTTTATAAATAAATGTCATTTTTAACCGGCTTCCAAAACGGAGGAGATT
The DNA here is from genome assembly GCA_033884665.1 of Argynnis bischoffii washingtonia. Classification (NCBI taxonomy): domain Eukaryota; kingdom Metazoa; phylum Arthropoda; class Insecta; order Lepidoptera; family Nymphalidae; genus Argynnis; species Argynnis bischoffii. The sequence goes on along the minus strand of CM066616.1, from coordinate 8,854,042 downwards.
TTATGTTCGTCTGTATATTCGTGTTTTTTTATGTATGTTCACCGATTTCTCGGAGATGGCTTGACCGATTTTGCTACTTTAAACGGTATTGTATTACGGTAGTTCCCGAGGTGGTGCCATAAAATTTTCTTTGATATAGAGTATACCGTTTTTGAGAAAATCAAGAAAAAACATGATGTTTCAAGTTAACAGATTTAATCAATCTTTTTTTCCTACTTTTAATTCTCATATCGACTTGAAACTTTACAAGTGTTTGTATTTCCGATGATAGTAAAGTAATTTGGTATCTTGGAGCTGGTCTGATTGTGAGACCAGAATATGGTTAGTGGAACTGTTCAACGGCTCTTAGTAAATAGTTTGAATTTGGCCTTATTTGCTTTGATTTGACATGAACCCAATACGTTAGAATTAGATTTTAGAGTCTGGTTTAACCGACTAGCAAAAAGAGGTATGTTCACCGGTTCTCGAAGGCACCTTGACTGATTTTGCTACTTTAAACTATATTCCATTAAAATAGGTCTCGAGCTGGTCCCATAACTTTTTTTTGACATAAAGTTTACAATGCAAAGCAAAGCAAATCTATTTCGATACGTATAAATACGTCACAAATTGATGTATAATTTTACTATATTTAGTTACTAGATTTTTACTAGATTTTTACTAGATTTTTACTATATTTAGAGGTCATACCTTTATATAATTAGGTATCTATTAGATATTCCTGTCTTAAAGGATTATCGGATGGCTCTGACTTCGAAAATATCTGATAAGGTGTCTATAGTAAACGAAAGCCTCCATTCAGTTATTTTTTACTTTTTAGAAGAAGGTTTCAATATTTTTTTTCAAAAAGTTTTAATTAATCATGTAAAATTAAAATTATTGTATTCAGCCCTTTTTAACATCCCACTTCTGGGCACAGGCCTGCCTTCAATAAAATTATATAAATTACAAATACAAAATATTGAAAAAGCTTGTTATGTTGATGTCCACGATCGGTGATATAAGATGAGAGCTATGAGTATGTTCTTATTAATATTTATAACAATAAAATTAAAAAAAAACGTATAACTAATTTTAAACCAGAAAGTTTATAAAACCAGTAATATAGTAATAGAATAAGTAATATGAATATCTCAAAAAGGTCACCCATTGAATTTTTAAAAGACAAAAATATACATACGATTATGATGGTGAGTTGTAAATCTTCAAGTCTGAATTATAATTTCTTAATTATAATTCAGACGAAAAAATTAAAAAATAAAAAACAAGTTCATGCTCTTTGAATAAATAGGTTTTAAATATTTATATACGAATACTTTAAACATAACAACATCTTTAACGTATACACTACCGACGGAAAGTTTCCGGACAAGCTTCTTGTTTACTTTTTAATTGAAATATGATACATAAACACATTAACTAGATCTATAACGAAAATGCTATGTTAGTTTACAAAGTGTGTATGATCGTGTCTTTGACTTTTCTCCCTGTCCCCGCGCACTGTTTGTGAAAAACAAAATAAAATCGTCATCAGCAACATTTAGTTCGTATTTGGCATGTAACGAAGTGAACATATTTAAATTATTTTTTCTATTTCTTATAAAAATTTGATTATTTTTTGCATTTTTTCGATTTCTAGTAGTGATTTTATTATTTCCACATAATTACATATATTACTTTGAAGGTAAGTAAATTTTCTTGTTTTGTGGCATTCCTTCCAGTAATCTTGTAGTCAAAATGATTATTTTTTATTATTTTTTTATTTAATCCTTTATTACACCAAAAAAAAGAAGTACAATTTGAAAATAATACAAATAGATGTTTCAGTGTAAAGGCGGCCTTATCACTTAAAGTGATCTCTACCAGGCAACCTGTATAAAAAAGAGACTAGTAGGGTAACATAGATAGGGGTTGGTGCAAATAAAAGAAAAAAAACAATATAACATACTTAAACGGTACATACTATAAATTACACACAAGCTTACATAAATAACAATAAAGAGTTACATACATAAATATATAGCATAATATATATGTTTAAACAATATACGTATACATTCCACGATAAACTTACATAGACAGGGCTTACATAAAAATACACAATTAATTTTTTTTATTCATTTATTTAAGAAAATGGGAAGGCATTCTAATACAAGTATAGAACAACGTACATCTATCGTTGCTCATCACAAGGAAGGATTTACTATAAGTTATATTGCGAATAAATTAAATTTACCACGTTCTACTGTCGGAGATGCCAACACTCGTTTCGAAAAAACTGGTTCAAATCAAGACAGAAAACGCAGTGGGAGGCCCCTTGTAACTTCTAAAGCAGAGGATAAGTCCCTTATCACCATGTCCAAAATGAATAGGAAACTTACAGCACCGGAAATTCAAATGCGGTTCAATGAAAGTCACGATAAACAGATATCAGTAAGTGTAGTAAAGGAACGCTTACAAAAAGCTGGCCTAAATGGCAGAATTTCTACAAAGAAACCACTCTTGCGACGCGGAAACAGGAAAAAAAGACTAGAATGGGCTCATACACATAAAGATTGGACAGTAGAAAACTGGAAATAAGTCCTGTGGACTGATGAGTCCAAATTTAAAATGTTTGGACAAAAGCGAAGAAGTTCGTCGCGGACCTTCAGAAAAAATGCACTCCGATGCTATAACTCCAACTGTTAAACATGGAGGTGGCTCTGTGATGGTGTGGGGGTATTTTTCATATGCCAGAGTAGGGGATCTCTACAGAATTAAAGGAGCTCTCGATAGAAATGGTTACCATTACATTTTAAAAACGCATGCTAACCCTTCTGGGATGCGACTAATTGCCCGTGGGTATGTGTTTCAGCAAGATAATGACCCAAAACACACATCTAAGCTTTGTGTTGTGTCAACTATTTAAAAAATGAAGAAGATAGTGGTGAGCTAAAAATAATGAAATGGCCCCCACAATCTCCCGATCTAAATCCAATAGAATTATTGTGGGATGAACTGGATCGGTAAGTTAGAAAATTGAATCCCACTTCTTCGGATGATCTTTGGAAAGCTCTTCAAAGGTCAAAGTGTCCAGGTCCAAAAAGTGTGTTAGAAAAACTTATAAAAAGAATGCCGCGTCTAATTCAAAAATGTAGGTATTGTCGGTCAGTGGTGGTTTCTTTGATGAAAAGAAAGTGTAGCAGTATAAAATAAAAGAGATAAAAATGTTGATGGTTTTAATCGTAGTAGGTATGTTATCTTTTAATATTTTTAAAATAAAACTTATTTTAACTTCATTTATTTTACTTTTAATAATTATTTTAGTAATTTTTCATCTTGTCCGGAAACTTTCTGTTGGTAGTGTATGTATGATTATATTATACATATATATGGTACTTTAACATTATGGTTCCGTGAATAATAGCTATAAAATGAAATTATACGAGTGTAACTCGATTAAATGATGTTGTTATAAAAGAAATAATAAACATCCTTTAAAATATCAATTATAATTTTGTATAATGTTTGTGTAATAAAAATGTTTGTATAATCATTATATAAACATTAAAACTCATAGCATTTTTAAAAATCCACATCGAAAATTTACTGTTTATCAAGGTTCTATCTGACCTATGTCGTACATGTGAATGTGTTAATATTGAATATAATATAAGAAAACTATATTTATAAATATAAATATAATTACTAAAGTGTTACAGTGACTGTTGTATCGAGTAGGCTATATTTACTGCCGAACGAACGTTATGCAATAATTGGTGACGTGACATTCAACATTACTCAACTTTATTAAGAGATAATAAATATCTGAAGAAATGATTTTTTATTATACTAAGCAATAACTTAATATTATTATAACGGGATACTAATATATCTTCTACGATCTTGTCGCACTACTAAGACATGAAACATCCTGGAAAGACCGGTCCACCGGCGTTTATCGGGTTCAGTGCCATTATTTAGCGATCAAAATATACCGGTTCAAAAAGTTATGTGAAAATAAGTCCTAACATTATTACACTGCACTATCTGTGTCCACGACGCTTTGCTTTTAAACCCCCTACAGTGTTGTTTGTTTACACAATTCTGATTGTAAAAACATTAAAATCTCAGGTAACACGGAACATAATTTATTAAAACAACAATAATAATAATTGCCTCTAATAAAATATAATAAGATTTAATTACTTAGTTACAACAATAAAAAGAAACACCTTGATTATTATAGTGTATTATGCACAATCCAATTATACTTTGTACTTTACTTTTTTATGGAGAAATAAGTAATAGGCAAGTAGGGAAATTTTTGAGCTAACTGCATTAAGAGTAAATACAATTATTATTGGACTTTTGACACTGTTGTAGGTCTATGAACCAGACTTACAACTTTTGAATTACCTGTGAATAGAAGATATTTAGGACATTATCATAATTTTTGCTGTGCCGTATGTAATTCTTTATGAATTATTGCTCGCGACACCTACTTTCTTGCACCTAATCTAAATATTGACTGAAATATATTATTATTCATATAACGATAAATGCCACTTATACTTTTTAATTTATTCCGTTTAATTTCTGGTGTACAATATAAGTATAATATGAATTTTTAACATACTTACATCAACAGTTGGTAGTACTATTAGTGGTTTATTTTTTATAATGCCCAAAAAAAGAAAAAAAGACAACCAAAGAGTTACAAATACGATAATTCAACTATTATGTGATTTCACTTCGTACATCTGTCGCGAATACCGTAGGGTACTCGCGAAATAAATGTTTAATTATTCAAATTATTATTTGTCATTAACGTGAGGGTAGTACAAAAGGAGTTCGATAGGATAGATTGAGATTTGACACAGACGAGGAACAGACGCGGTACAGACGCGAGCGAGGCAGATCAGGCGCAACACCGGGTTTTTGTCATGTAAGTGGAATTATTCTACCAGTATGTGAATATTCAGTGTTGTTGCGTGTAAGCAGGTTGCGTGATCAGAAATCAGATTTAGAGTATTAGATTCAGTATACACATGTGTGAACATGTTATCAGATAAATCAGACCAGTAATGTGAGATCAGTTAAATCAGTTGACTAAATCAGAACAGTTACCAGTTTAGCGAGGCTCGGGATTCAGTATAGACATGTGTTAACATGCTATCAGATAAATCAGACCAGTGATGTGAGATCAGTTGACTAAATCAGAACAGTTACCAGATTAGCGAGGCTCGGGGTGGCTATAGGGGAGGTTGGAGGCCACTAACGAGGGACCAGTCCCTCGTTCTTTAAATCAGTCATGTTCACCACTAGCGAGGGACCAGACCCTCGTACTTTAAATCAGTTATGTTCATTACTAGCAAATCAGTAAATCATAATATGTTTAACAGCAATCAATAAATCAGATGTTTAACAGTTACATTATAATAATTATGATATGTGCTGTCAGTACGTGTCATGTTATATTCGTCTAATATCAAAGAACAGGGTATTTGGCGACATGGTGGAGGTGCTGGGATATGACATTTATTATTATTCAAAAATTAACTCTAAAGTGATAATAGTAAATCAATACAATATTATATTTTAATTTTTATTCTCAAACATTCAAACGTCGGTTGATAAAATGACAAATAGCGTGATGTTTATAAGTAAAGCAGTTTACCCGCAAAATGTCGAATGAATATGGTTTTCTGTTACCTACATCTTCATAAAAAATTATATATAATATTTAATTTAAATTGAAAAAAGAAATTGAGAATGAGATACCTATACATATTATGTACCGATATATATAATTAATAATTGTTACCTGAACGTTGAAAGTTTTAATTCTAAAGAATTTGAAATGATAAATAGGTAATTTTAAAAGCAGTTATGATTCTACAGAGATTAAATGTTTTAAAGTTTTACGAGTATAATTTCGATATTAATAAAGTTATTAGTGTACGAAATAGTTAGTTAATATGTATTTATTATAAATAACGGACCTATTTTTACTGACGATTTTAGTTTATATTTTAATATTCATGATTTTTTTACTAAGTAAATTAAACAGTACTTGTAGTAAAAAAAGGTCAGTGTTTCACAGAGTTTATACTATTTATTGAACAAAGAATTTGAATAAAATTGTGAAGAAAATAAAAGCTAATAAAGGAAATATAAAATTATTCATATAATTTAATTTATTATAAATATACAAACTGGTTAAATATGCTAGGATTTGTGAACTATTTATTTAGAATTATTTTGTGTCTTGTTACAGTTTCCAGTATAATATGATTATTGATACTCAATTTTAAATACTGTATTCATAATGGAAGAAGTCATCCAAACCCGACTTAGACTTATTCACGAATCTCTTCTTGCATATATAAATTCAGCTCAGTCTGCGTACACACGAGTATTGGACAGTGATTTTAATTTAAATGATTGAATCTAAATTAAAAGAAGCAGTTGATAGATTTGTAATAGAAATTTATAATTATTGTAAATCAGTTATTAAATTAGTCAGAAATAAATGTTTGTCTAAAAAATAGGTATAGAATAAAACTATTACACATTTTTACAATTGGGCATTCAAGAACCAGATAAAGACGTGACGCGCTTTCTTTAGCTGAAAAATATCAATGATCCAGTTAATAAAGAAAATATATTAACTTTAAGTTCTGTCGAGTACCTTTTGGAGTTATATCTAGTCCATTTCTCCTCAATGCTACAATAAAATACCACTTAATGAAATCTAATAATTCAACTTTAAATCAAATAGCTGATGATATTTATGTACATAAATTTATAACTTAGAGGCAGAAAACTTATACAACACGTCTAAATTAGCCTTTAACGATTTGTCTATGAACTTAAGGAAGTGGAATTCAAATTTAAAAGATTTTCTTTCATGTATACCTGATAAATTTTGTACAAATAATAAGGCAGTTAAAGTTTTAGGTTTAATATGGAATACGAGGGACGATAAATTATTATTGAAATATGATATTAGTCAAACAGTTTTAGATTCAGTTTACACAAAATGAAGTATTTTAAAAGTAATTGCTTCAGTTTATGATTCTTGTGGTTATGCTGTTCCAATATTGCTTCCAGCAAAATTATTTTTCAAGAAGTTATAAGAATTAAAGATTAATTGTAATCAGTTAAGTCAGAGCAATTTTATTTTCTTTTGAGCGGGGAGTGTCGCGAATACCGTAGGGTACTCGCGAAATAAATGTTTAATTATTCAAATTATTATTTGTCATTAACGTGAGGGTAGTACAAAAAGAGTTCGATAGGATAGATTGAGATTTGACACAGACGAGGAACAGACGCGGTACAGACGCGAGCGAGGCAGATCAGGCGCAACACCGGGTTTTTGTCATGTAAGTGGAATTATTCTACCAGTATGTGAATATTCAGTGTTGTTGCGTGTAAGCAGGTTGCGTGATCAGAAATCAGATTTAGAGTATTAGATTCAGTATACACATGTGTGAACATGTTATCAGATAAATCAGACCAGTAATGTGAGATCAGTTAAATCAGTTGACTAAATCAGAACAGTTACCAGTTTAGCGAGGCTCGGGATTCAGTATAGACATGTGTTAACATGCTATCAGATAAATCAGACCAGTGATGTGAGATCAGTTGACTAAATCAGAACAGTTACCAGATTAGCGAGGCTCGGGGTGGCTATAGGGGAGGTTGGAGGCCACTAACGAGGGACCAGTCCCTCGTTCTTTAAATCAGTCATGTTCACCACTAGCGAGGGACCAGACCCTCGTACTTTAAATCAGTTATGTTCATTACTAGCAAATCAGTAAATCATAATATGTTTAACAGCAATCAATAAATCAGATGTTTAACAGTTACATTATAATAATTATGATATGTGCTGTCAGTACGTGTCATGTTATATTCGTCTAATATAAAGAAGAACATAAGAAGAATAAAGAACAGGGTATTTGGCGACATACATCGTTAAATATTATAGTAAAACTTCCATTAGAGCATAGCGGTGACCATATAACGGTCCAAGAAATACTAACACTTATAGGGCAGACTTACTACAGTACACATAAAGGAGGCAAACGATTTAAAATTATGCCAATAAATTCATTCGTGCAATAATTTTATATTGAAATATCATAATATCTATTTATTATATTTTTTTATTTATTCATTTATATAATACAGACAATATACAGCTAAACCACTGAGTCCGAGAAGCGCAAATTTTGACTCAAGTTTATATAACAAAGCTGAGTACGAAGGAAAAATAAATAGGGAATGAAAGTTAAAGTTCTCAAGTTACATAGATGAATGGGAATTGATGGTTAAGCCACTGTTTATATTACCACTGGAAAAGCATATTAGTTTCATTACTTGTAGTAAAATAATTTTATAATTCGACTACTATAACCTGGAGTAACACATAAGCTACTGTTAGCCACCCGAGCGAAGCAAGAGTAAGTCCGAAATCGCTAGAGGGAATGATGAAAATGTATTATCCTCACATAAAACTTTCAATTACATTATATATCTATAGCATGAATTGAAAAAATGAATTTAGAATTAAGGGCAAAAACTCCTTCCTTGCAGGAACGGATGAAGACGTCATTATCATGACCCGCGCCACTGTCACGGTCGGCCTGCTATCGTAATCACGAGCCGCCATTGCACAAGGTTGGAATCACACATAAGTTTGCACGTAACCGTAACTATGAATTATGAACATAAAATTAATCATAATGCAATCCACATAGATACATAGATTGATCTTAAGTAAGAAAACAACTAGATATTCTAGACTAAGACAACTAGAAATGAGATATATTGAAAAACTAGCAAAACCCGCGGCTTCGCTCGCGATCAAATTACGAAAAATACGAAATTTCATTCAAATATATCCAAAGAATAAAAAGTTTCAAACGAACTTTTATCCCCTATTTCACCATCCTGGGGGTTGAATTTTGAAAAAACCTTCCTAAGTAGATGCCTTGGTCATATGAGGAATACGTGTGCGAAATTTCAATTTTCTAGTCTTAAGGGTTCGGCCTGTGCGTTGATACATCAGTCAATCACTTTTGCCTTTTATAGTGAAAAAAATGGAACTTGATGATATTTAAAAGAGCAACTGTTCAGTTTCTCGCCGTCTCTTCTCAGTCTAAACTTCTCTCTTCTCAACTGCTTTTCGAGCCGGTGGTAGCTTCCTACCCTACACTGATGTTATTTACATTAAATTGAAGATTCATAAGTGCTTGTATAAAGTAAGTAAGAATAAAGTTTAATTTCATTATATTTTCTATATAATATTTTTCTTACCAAACGACGTTAACGAAATGCCGCCTTTACAGTGTGTAATATAAGCGATGGATTAGTAGTTAGTTTTTATCTTGGGGTATTAAAAGTACAAATTTCCACGCTTTATAAAAATACTGCCGATGCAAAGCAAAGCTATTTCGATATGTATAAATACATCAAAAAATTATCACATTTACCTATTAGATATTCATATCTTAAAGCATTGTCGGCTGGCACCGACTTCGGAAATATCTGATTAAGTATCTACAGTAAATGAAAACCCGCGTTTTTTTTACTTTTTAGTCTCTAGAAGTCGGTTTTTTTTAAGTTTAAATCATAGAACAATTAAGTGATTAACTAACAATATTAGTACTATTAAAACAGATTTTTAGTATAATACACTAGTGTTGAAAAGAAAGTGGCAAGGTTTATTCCTAATTACTCTTTATTTTCACGTTGAATTTATTAAAATTCAACGTGAAAATAAAGAGTAAATAAATGTACAAAAACGAAACGCTAGGAGCACGCTTTTTTCATAGGTGTTCTATTAGAACCAAGTTTCAGTTAGTAGGTATTTATATCAGCACCAGGCCTATTTGAACAAACATTTAATGTACAGATTCGGCTTAGTTAGAATTTTATTATATGTATAGATTGTAACTAAGCCGAATCTGTAGATTAAATATTTTTTGGAAAATTTTATTGAAATAGACTTCATAATCGATACAGATGCCGAATCTATAGTTTTTAGAATTTTTGTCTGTCTGTCTTTCTGTCTGTCTGTCTGTCTGTTACCGCATCACGGGAAAACCACTGGATAGATTTTGATGAAATTTGGTATGATAATCTGGTTATCCGGGTCAACATATAGGATACTTTTTGTATGTGTATGTATGTATGTATGTATTCAGCCCTTTTTAACGTCCCACTGCTGGGCACGGGCCTCCCTTCAATACGAGGGGGATCAGACCATAGTCCACCGCGCTGGCCAAGTGCGGATTGGCGGACTTCACATGTCTTTCGAAAACTTGCTAGGTTTTCTCAGCCATGCAGGTTTCCTCACGATGTTTTCCTTCACCGTAAGTAATAATGTTAGAAATGATTCGCACATGAAAATATCAGAGGTGCGAGACCCGGGATTTGAACCCGCTTCACTCGGTTTCCCAAGCGAGCGCGTTACCACTGGGCTACCAGTGCCTCTGCTACTTTTTACTGCGGGAAAATATCTCATCTCTGAGAAATCTATAGTAAACGTTAAAATGTATCATATACATAGGCACGAGTGGAGCGAGGGTGAGTCGCTAGTTTCTAAATAAAAAAATTGAATTCGTATTTCAAATCCTGTTATTTATATTCATGAATAATATTTACTAATTATCTAGCGGCATACCTAGGAATACATAGAGAAAAAACATGCAAAAAAATTATTCATATCATATTACAATCGGATGAATATTTTAGGAACGTATAGAGAACAAACATACATTGAACCATGTCCTTTTTATATGTATAGATTATTATTTGTATAGATTTTTGATATAAATAAATAAAAGTAATGAAGTACTTGACACACACATATACACAGACACTATAACACGTTTTCGTTTATGTGAAAAATATCAGCAGTTAATTGTACAAAAAAGAGAAGTAAAAATAGACAATCTTAACAATAAGCAACTGTTAGTGTTGTCTAATAACTACGCATATATCTATTAGACATGCTGTATAGACATCTATGTATTATAACAACTTTTACTATAGCACGCAAATTAAGTATCCATATAAGCAGCGAGGATATTTCAAAGATTGGGCACAGGGGCTGTAGGTGTGATTTCACCAGACGAACGGCTTTAACTTTCTCTGTATGTTACGACATGAGTCGTCATTGGTACACATATTGATGGTCTGTGCAATTAAAATGTTATAAATTCATAAGCACAAGGTTGTCAAGTTTGTCGAGACAATAATTACATTTAAAAATAACAAAATTTAGAGTTGTTATTCAAATTAATAATCACAGAGCCTTTAAAAAAGGCGACAGTGACTCATAAGCTATGTGGTGGGGAGGAGAGGGGGGGGGGGGGGGGAGGTTAAAATAGGAAACTTGTATATTGCCTTTGACTGTATAAGAATATAAAATTAGAGATTATTGTTAAAAGATTGTTTTTATTTAAATTATGAAGCTTGGTTTCGCCTACTCGTCAATTATTTTAAAATTATACCAAATAACTTAAAGGCAGTTTTCAAATTTTTTATCTAGTAGTTTTTTGAAGATTAATTTACTTATTCATTTAAATTCTGAGCGTATATATTAATAATCTTGTTTTTGAATATTTTGACGACTTTTAAATTTACTAAGGAGTTGGTTAGATTTGGCAATGGTATCAAATATGTAGTGTAAATAAATGAATAGTTAGATTTACCTATTTTAATATTATATTTTTGTTTACACTGGTAAATCTCGCGACAAGTTTTTATATCATATAAATTGTGTAATGTTGTGTAATTGTTTGATCTGATTTAATTTAAAGTTTATTTTTAAATACCACCATTTAAATAACAGCTTGTTTTTAAAAATATTTTTTATCATCAACTTATTTTTTAGTTTTCATTTTTTTATTTATATTCTACTCAGCAAACCCTTTCATTTGATATCGATATCATAGGGGTGCATAAAAAACATCTTTGACAGTCCACCATATGGGATTTATAATGACGTTTAGTTAAATTTAACTTGCAAAATTTGATTACAGACTGGCAGAAACCGTTACAGGTGAAACTAAATAACAGTTTGTAACGATAAATCGCAATTTTGCGACGTCCACCGTATTGAATTTACAATGACGTCCCTTTATTATTACTCATCGTATTTCGCTTATCAAGCCCTTTCATTTGATACCCATAACATAGGGCTTAATGTGGAAATTATAAATCGCCATTTTGTAACTTCCGCATTGGCATTGTATCAAAAATCAAACTAGCGTGCCAAATTTCAACTCAATCGTGACAGACACTGGGAAGTGGGTTAAATTTAACTTGCGAATTGCCATTACACAGACCCGGACAGCTGAAACTAAATAAAAGCTTGTAAAAATACTGTCAACGCAGCGTTGCTCATTCCCTCTATAAAACCAATAAAAGAACTTAAAGCGCAATACTCAATAGGTATTTAACCTTAATATATAATATAATATAGCTATATGAATTCATTAACCACTATTACATGGAACAATTTTTAAAGGATAAAGATAACACCGTGCATTTTAACTTTCATTTATATCCTTCTTGTTGTTATGTATTAAAGGTGTTTTATAGATTATAAGTAAGTTAAAATTAATTTAATAAATACCTACTTAACAAAACAGTTTACAAATATAGACACATTAAGTAAAAATTCTTCTCCAAGTTAGAAAATATTACCTAAGTTAATTATATTTTTTGTGGAAGTGTATTGCACAAAATAAAAATTACTTGTGTAATATGAATATCGTGGGTGGAGTCCTCGTCGAGAGTGACGGTAACGCCTGTGTAGGTAGCACCAGCCTTAACAGATCGAGCAAGAATAAAAAATAGTGTAGGTGGAACTCAAGTAATGTGAAAGTACTGCAAAATAATTGAAAGTTATAGCCGATACAAAGGTTACCGTTACTTAACAATAATGTGAGTAGCCGATTCAATTATAACTGTCGTATTTATTTTTATTAATTATTATTTAAATCAAATCAAAACTTTTGTTTCGTCAATTTTAACATTTTTTAATTTAAATTATATGTCAATATGTAAGACCACCTACCAGCTACCACCGACTCTGAAAGCAATTCTGCGGAGGAGAGCCGGCGAGAAACTCAACAGTTGCTCTTTTAAAATAATATTAGTTTACAATATTGGAATACAATAGTTATCTATTTATCCTACGTGAGACCCAACCAGACGTTAGCCCGACACAATTGACATCTACGAAGTATTCCGTTATGGTGAAATAAGCGTTATTCAATAACAACCTACAACCTCTTATTTAAAACTAATTTAGTTAATAATAATATAATTTAATTAGAATATGAAAAAAATCAAAGAAATAACTAATAAGTGACTCTACATTAAGTATAATAACGGCAAAATATTTTAGGTGTACCGCTACTTACATAACAGTCGTCATATTGTAGGACAGTACTTATCGCATGCCAATGACATCATGACGACTACTTACTGTTACCTAGACTGGGAAACGTGACCTGAATTTAAATTATTTCATATCCTCACAAATTTTGTTTCTTTTCTTGCACATAATGGAAAAAGTGTGGAGAAAGTACAAAATACTTTCAGTCAAAAAATTTGTTTCGTATTATGTATGTTCATGGAATATAAAATCCGGTTTGTTATGTTTGGTTCTCACAAACCAGACATGCTTCAGCTTGAAATTTAAATGAAAACTAAAGTGCGGTATTTTTTGTTTCGCATGCATAATTATTTAACCGAAACAAAGAAAGCGATCGAAGCAGTTTTACGAAGCGTTCAGAATGGTAAGACATCCCGCATCCTTACAATGGAGTGGAAGGAGACGTATTGAATTATTACTTTGTTTCTTTTGCCATTAACTTTGTATACATTTATTCGCTTGTGAGAAAATGGTTCAGGCGTAAAGCGAACGGTGACACAGCGCTAAAAATAGAGCTGAGGCTCATGGCCAGCCTCGGCGATGCGGCCGAGCACTACAGACCTGTCCCGACCACCCCGTCCCTCCCCCATATCCCCTAGTTCCCTAAGCGCCATCTTGTTATTCCACAGACCGTAGCGGACAATATCTTAAGTATAAGTGGCAAGGACATTGCGGTCAAGTTTGAAATTCCTTCGAAGGCTGGACGTTGCGAAGCACTATCATGGACTATTAGGTTTTGATATTTAATTACACAATGAAATTGTTTCATATTAAATTGCACAGAATATATAATAATTGCAAAAATCATACATGTTTTTAAAATACCTACTTTATGTAGCAGAAAGATTTTTAGTTATGGATGAAATATACAAGTATATTAGATATACTAGATAGATCATATTTGGGATGTCATATTTGGGATGTCATATATGATAATGTACAAGTTTCACATAGAAAATAATGAATAACATATATGTAATTTATTAATAATAATCAGTAAGTAGAAATGTAGTCTGCCAACCCGCACTTGGCCAGCGTAGTGGACTATTGCCTGATCCCCCTCACAGTGAAGGGAGGCCCGTGCCCAGCCTGAGTGGGACGTTATAAGTCTAATATAGTTCAATTTTAGTTGATTTACCTACTTGTATACATACACATTTATTTTTTTTATGACATTCAGTGACAAACGAGCAGACAGACCACCTGATGGAAAGCAGCACCTGTCGCCCATAACACCTACGGTTCATGCACTTAGGTTTTAAGTAACAAAAATGCAGAACCACAGGTGCGTTGTCACTGTGAGGACTAAGATGATATGCCTCTTGCCTGTAATTGCGCTGGCTACCTAATCCTTCGTACCGGAACACAACAATGCAATCATTGTTGCTTGGCGGCAGAAATAGATAAGGGGGTGGTACCCATCCAGTCGGACTCCTCAGGCTTGACAGAGTCCTACCACCGGTAATATTATATACATTTTCTAGATAATAATGAAACATCGTTTTAAATTTTTTGAGTTCTTATGGAGAATGTATTATGTATTAATAAAAAAATTATCTTTCTTGTCAGAACTCAATCTAGATCATAATATGCAGGTAGTATTAAATAATGAGTTAAGGTATGATTTATGGTAAGTGTAGTACCGAAATAAAATTTTAATACATTTTCAGCTTTTTATAACCTTTAAAATTTTAGAGTTTTACTATTCTAAAGTTAAAAATTTTAGCTCACAAAATTGTAGACGCATTAGATTAATTTATATTTTTTTATATAGATAATAAATATTAAACGCATGAAAAATAGAGAATGAAAAATAAATTAATTATATATTACATCAATATACAGTGCAACAGTATACAACATAAAGTTTAGCTCCAGGCTAGGTAATGTTCTGAATGCACTGGCATGCGTATTGAAAAACATGTTTAGCATTATTTTGTTATAAAACAATAATGTATTTCAAGCTTGTCTGCCAAGCTGCTTTAATTGAATAAAATAATATTTCGTAATGTTAAATATGGCTCTAATGTTTTACATTTTTTATGATTGTTATTTTCAATATTCATAAAAATCATTACTTAACTTTATGCACAAACATCGAACGCCTTGCCTAATGTATTCGATTCTCAGTTAAAACACCCGCCGAATAATAAGCAAAACCAGTTGAAAAAGTGACATCATCTTCCTGTGCCGCTTGAGGCCGTGTCCTTTGTGATTGGTAGTAATTAGAGCCAGTACATTATATATATATTTTTTTAAATGTCATTTTAGTGGACTTTAAGTATTAATTTTATATAAAAAATTCTTTCCTTGATTTACGCGAATTGTTAATAAATAAAACATCTTCAGATTTCTTCGCGGTTTTTTTTTTTGTTTTTTTGATACGTTAAAAACCTCAGTCTCTTTAGTGATCATGTTTACTGTATACATCCGTCCTTTTCTCCGTCCGTCTGTCCTACTCATAAGTGGTGTACCTTTCGAATCTAAATACCTACGTAGAAACACTTATAACTTTTCACGAAGCTATATGAAATTGGCGTTTTATATGGAAAAAGCAAAATGAAAATAAAGAAATTATATATTTAAGCAATCACAGTATATACCTACTATTGTTATCTATGCCCTTAAGCCATTTTAACTAGGACCGAGAAAAATCTCTGAAGACGGTTTTGACTGCCTCGTCGGAATTGATTTTTTCCTTGCAAGAAATCGTCCAAATTCCGGAAAAAGTGATAATCTGTTGGAGCAAGGTCCGGGGAGTATGGTGGGTGTCAGAAATTTTCCTATAGCAGCTTTTCTAATTTAGCGACCATCTATTGTGCAGTGTGAGGTCTAGCGTTGTCCTGAAGCAGCAGTGGGCTAGAGTAATAAACCAATCTCAATTATTTGACGACTAGAGAGATTTGCCGTAAACGTCTGGGCAGATCTTAAGAATCTGTAGTGGATGACACCAGCACTGGTCCACCAGACCAATTATATCAGTACTCTTTTCTGAGTCAAATTTCGCTTGGGACAGAATTTGGCCGGTTCCCCTGGGTTCAAACATAGCGATGAGCATTTCCGATTATCGTGTAGTATTCGTAATCGTATCGTATTTCTCATCACAAGTAACAATACAATTCAAAATCGCTTCATCATTGTGACGTTTGAGTAGTGTAACGCAGCAATCGACGCGTGTTTGTTGGTGTGCTTCACTCAATTCATGCGGAACCCATTTTTCGAGAGTTTTCACTTTTGCAATTTGTTTAAAGTGAATTATAATTATTTTATGACTCACACCAAAGCTTGCCGCTAACTCTAGCGTGGCTTGCGATGGATTCGCTTCCAAGATCACTTTTAATTCTTCATTATCAACTAGGGCCGTCCACGGGGTTTGTTCTGTAGGTCAAAATTTCCAGAACGAAAACGTTTGAACCAAAAACATAGCGTGTTTTCTTTTACAGTAGCTTCCTCATACACACCATTAATCCTTCGAGATGTTACTGCAGCGCTGGGGCCACGGTAGAACTCGTATTCGTAAATAAAGCGATATTGTATAGCGTATCAAATGGCGCAAAACAAATGGATCACTAAATCGAAACACAAATACACAAGCCTAAAGAAATTAATTTGAATTTGGAATTTCTAGATATTTCAGACGTAAACCAGATATTTGAGATCAAAGTGGCCAGTTCGACAAAACGCAAATTTCATATGTAAGGACCTAATATAACTGCGTATATACGAAATGAAAAGAAGTAAAGAAATACAGAGAAGAGAATTCACAAAAGATAGGTAGTAGATTCGGGTGAATTATTGTATGTCATCAATGTGTAGTACCTTCTTTATTTAGTTCCTATAATAATCTATGATATAAAAATTAAATCGATAGATTTCCAAATATAAGATATATTTAAAAATCTATCGATTTCATTTTTATTCATTTATTCAACTTAACCATAGCACTATTGTACACAGTAATAAAAGTATTTACACCACATTAACCACCATAGTTTTATATAGAATTTTCTCTTTATGTAGACTAGATAACTATCAAGGGTTTTTAAAAATTAAGCTAAAAAAACAAATTAAGAATGTGACAAATTGTTGAAAATAATACATATAGTAAATATATTCGATAGGTATTTATAACTAAAAATCACAACCTAATCTAGTGTAATATAATCGCTAATATAATAACGACAGTGTATAAAAGCCCTTATTTGAATTCTGTTGTCTGAGGTTTTATTTTTTATCAAAATTCTCCATCATTATATTTTTATTCAAAATTTCTGCATTTCATCAGTAGGTGCTAAGTACCGATAGGTACTTAAATATTAGTGTACATTAAAAAAATGTATTGTCTTCAAGAAAGCCAATATAATGAAAAAGTTAATGTCTTTAATATGGCAAATAAAATATCCTTATTAAAAAAATAGAGCACAAAATCGGTAATTGTAATATAAAAAACCCACTCATAGATAAAACGGAGTTGTGTTAGTATAATCGGAATTACAAGGCAAATTGCAAAATTTGAAACTAGAGTTGAAAGCACAAAAAAATAACTAATCAAATATCAATACGAGATTTGCGAAGGCATGACATCATCCAGAGACCTCGGCTGATGACACAAGGCGTGATTCAATAACATAACTGGTATCCTTAAGAAAGAAGAATATAGTAAAGGTTAATTATTTATAATGTCAAAGCGATATATTAGTTGACTATAATATTTTTATTACATGTTTAATAAATAATTTTATTATTTATCAAGTAATATCATTTAATGTATATTTTTGAATTAAGTATACATATATTCAAACGTTAGTTAATAATAGAATATTTTGCTATTCATCACTTGTACTTGTGAATGTATGTTTCGCTGTACAGACTAGACGTGTCGAATTTTCTCACCAAGAAATCTTAAAACTTTGGCCGATGATCTCGAAACCATATGTACTTGTACGTAACATGAATAAAATTAATACGTGAAATGTTATACCACTATAACGCTCTCGAGTGATAACGCGAGGGGACCATTATTTAGGTTTTCAATTCGTTTGCTTAACCACTTAGCATGTGTGGTATGCGCGGACAGTGTTGTTTAGACAGAGGTATAGACTTCGAAAGAGCGGCCCCGTGCTATATCCGTCGGCCGACCTGTCGAAACCAACGCTTGCGTAACGTTTCTTTAGACGAACCGGTAACACATATAAATAACTGCGACAAATCTACAAATTTCCTCGACACCTCTTCTAAATAATAGATGTATGAAAGAATTAAAGAAAAGATATTGATTTTAAAATATTAATGCGATACAATTGTGTTTAAACCATTATATGTATATAACAGTATAAAGTATTAGGATTAATTGAAATTGAATTGGAATCTAAGTTATACCAACAGATTAATTACTTTAAAGTATTTTGAACTCTGTATATCTTCTTTGTGATCCATATGTGGTTGTTTATAATTCTACACAACATTTATTTCTATTAGAAATATTAGAATTTATTAAATTATATTAGATTTCTTTTCATTTATTTATCTATTTATCACGCGTCATTTTAATCAGGAAACTGGAGATTCACGTTTTAAATCCATCTAAATGAAACAGAAGTCATATTTAGGAGACTAATAAGAGAGCTAATTCACAAACGACTTAAATAATTTAAACTATTATTATTACAAAGAGTCTCAGTGATGCATTTTTGTTAAATTTTCATTATTCTTCAAGGTTCTTAACAATACAGATATACATAAATCAGCAGATACGTAAGTGAGACAAAAAAACAAAACAAAGGTCATGTAAAACCCGCATGAAAAACAAGATATTTTCTATTCAATAGGTATATACAGGTTTTAATATTTCCTCGTATAGAATCTACGTACGTGTCTGATGTATACAATTGTCAATTATTTTATTACTAGCTTAGATGTGTTATGCTTCATGATTATTACCATGCGGAAAAAATCACAAGTTTGTTGTCATGGTTACATTGTGCAATGAAGATGCCATTAACTACCTTTGTTTATACTTTGTTAAATTCATTTTATGGGACTTTATGGTGTGAGTCTAATTTTTATGGGTTGTTACTTTGTTAATTTAAGCACATCATATAAAATATATTTGTAAAGCCTATTTACGACTCTAAATCTAAGCAATTATATCTAAAGTTACCTATAAAGTACATACATTTTAACCTTATAAAGAAATAATGAAGTCAAAGCAGCGAATAGTAGACTACTTACGCGTTGAGCCGATCAAGTAGTTACCATAGGTGCAATAGTGTGTCATGAATGCCAACGAATAGCTAGACATGACATAATGATCACAGCCATTTGATGATGATGACCATAGTAGAATAAAAACAGAAATATTGGTTTAAGTTAGCTCTACGTATTTTCCATTGTCACCAATTATTTTAGAATTACCACTTACCACTTCAACATTTCAAGGCACAGAAAATGCATTATAAAGTATCTTATAATATCAAATCAAATTTAAATGGAATTAAGGAAAGTTGACAGCTAATTATTGTATTAATAAAAAAGAAATAAAAACCGACTTCCAGGCACTGAAAAGTAAAAAATAACTCAACGAGGGTTTTCATTTAGAATAGATATTTTCGAAGTCGGTGTGTTTTGATTTGTATTGGCTGGCACTGACTTCGAAAATATCTGATTAAGTGTCTATTCTAAATGAAAACCCTCGTTTAGTTGTTTTTTACTTTTTAGTGCCTGGAAGTCGGTTTTTTTTTAGTTTTTATTTTGCCATTTTTAGATTAGACGTAATAAGCAGGTAATTTTTAAGAAGAAAGACAGTCACAAGCCATCTAGGTGTAAAGTTCTCATCAATACAAATTAATCAAGCCCAAACACCAGATAATTGCTGTAAATCATTGAGGAGTTCCCTCGACTGTCTTTCGGGTCCATCATCAGATCGACTCCAGACCTTCATTAAATAGTAGTGCTTTAAAATACCTAATGAAAAAGTTAACAAACGCACTAGTCGCCGCTACAATTTTCGAAGATTCCCCTCGATTTCTCTGGGACCTCATTATCAGATTCTAGTTTTCTTATCATGGTACCACCGTTGGAATATCTCCTTTCTAACAAAAAAAGAATTATCAAAATCGGTTTATAAACGACGAAGAAATCCGCGAACACACATAAAAAAATATAAATACGGTCGAATTGAGAACCTCCTCCTTTTTTTAGAAGTCGGTTGAAAAGTACTTAGAATTTTGATTGAATTTAGGAAAGCAACTCTGCTAAGTTTCACATCAGCTGTTTTCATCTGCATTCCGAACCAGTGAAAGCTTATTTACGGACTGCCAAAATAACTTATTTAATTGTTATTAAAGATATTTTTTAAGTTTTATTCAATTAAATAGATAGTGTGGGGTAGATAGAGAAAGAAGCATATTAATAATCAGCTTTTGCCAGAGACGGAACTTTATACTTCATTTCTCCAGGACCAATACTTACTGTTAGATCGTTGTCATGCTACATCACTCTTATATCATGTACATATTATTAGTATGTGATATTTTTCATAAATTTTTATTTGAAATATATATTCTCTATCTTCTATCGTTTTAACAGTCTTTAAGAAAAGGAGCTATCAATACGAGTATTTTTTTCTTTTCTTTTGTGTATATTAAGCGATATCTTTTGTCTATTACGAAACGCTTTAAATATGTTTGAAAGTATTTAGTTCACGCGTCCTCGGCAAGCTGATAACGAAAAAGGTTTTTAAAAGTTTTCTAATTTCGAATCAATTCAACTCATAAAATAGGTCAAAACTTCAGCAACACAAAATTATAATGAATATACGTTTTATTTATAAATTTTGTATTAAGTTTTGCTGTTATTAATTTGTGTTGCTGGTTTAGATTATTACAAAAAAATCAAATCGCAATATACAATGTAAGTAGATTCATAATGTGCAATTTATAAGTTTTATATTTATATTTTTTGACCAACTTAAACACGGTTAGATACTAAATTAAGTTATATGTTGTTTTTTGTGTATGCTACGCAATATTGTTGCAATTTATATGTAAAACGATTTTTATACTTCTTTTTTTATTAAGGTTTCATAGTCAATAAGGAAGGAAACCTTCTAGTTTTGCTATGTCCGTCTGTTCATCTCTCCGTTTGTCCCCAGCTTAGCTCAGAAACTCCTAATATGAGAAAGCTGTAATTTGGCATGGATATCCTACTAATATTATAAACGCGAAAGTTTGTAAGAATGTATGTATGTATGTATGTATGTTTGTTACTCTTTCACGCTAGAACGGCTGAACTCTTTTGGATGAAATTTTGTACAGAGATAGATTATAGTCTGGAATAACACATAGGCTACTTTTTATCCCGGAAAAATGTGCGGTTCCCGTGGGATACGTTTGTATTTGTTTTCCTAGAAGCGAACCCGAGCGAAGCGAGGGTGAGCCGCTAGTACATTATACATATTACTCACGCCGACAAAGTGGTAAAATAAAATCTTGAAAAAAAAATTTTTTCAGGTTACCTCCTCTACACCTATAGTGGGGATGTTTTATTTTATTCGTTGACCTATCCAACGATCCTTTAAATCCTTCTTTCAAAAACATTGTGGGTTTGTGTAAACAATTTTTCGATTAAGTGATCCGTTTATTAAGCTATAAAGTGTTAATTTTTGTTAGAGTCAAGTGTGCCCCATCGCTAGCTAAGTCAGCAATTTGTTTTTGAATATGTGGAAGAATTCATGGTAGTACTATATATAACGAATTTAAAAGGAAAACTATCACAGCTAAGTAAGTAAGCTTTAGAAGTATACGAGAACTTATAAAAAGTACTTCGAGAAGTAAAAATTTCGTACGAATTCCATTGAAAAATTATTTATATACCTATAACGTTGTTAGTTGTGTAAGACAGGAACTACTACTCCGATTTCAAAAATTCTTTTTGCATTAGATAGCCCGTTAACTGAGAAAGGCTATAGGCTATATATCATCCTGGAAAAATGTACGGTTCCCGTGGGATAGATTTGTTTTTGTCTAGGGATAAACCCGAAGCGAAGCGAGGGTGAGCCGCTAGTACAAAAATAATATCATAACATCCCTATCATTTTTAGACGCTATAAGCCATCGAAACCATTAACGTTAAATGTTTATAGAAAGAAACAACAAAAAGCCCTCTTCTTAGTGCGCATTATTGTAATGGGCAACTACGAAACCCTACATTGCATTGCATGCATTTTAATTTTATACTAAAATATGAATTAACAATTAAATTGTTAATTCATATTTTAGTATAAAATTAAATTATCTTAACATTAATTAAATAAAGCTGCTGTTTAACTTATGACATCATCGACCTTCACGAAAGTCAATAAAAAACCACGAAGTTAGCATCATGCGATACTTAAGTCATCCTTATTAAAATAATTAATTTTGCTTTGTATCAAACAAAATTACCAGGATATTGTTCGTAGAGGTAGTGCATTGCATCATTGTGTGCATGGCATCTTCTATGGTAGCGCTATAGAGAATATTGTCATGCAACACGCAACGAGAGTCCGGACAACCTCGACATTGTTCCAGTAGATAAACATGAATAATAATTGAAATGAGCATCCGTCAAGTTCTCAGCGTTATCTGGTGCTCTATTCTTGAAAAAAAATATATAGTCTTAAATGTTAATTACGCGTACTTATTTAATATAAAAATATAACTTATGAAAAATAATGTTCAATTTAAAAAAAAGTATATTTGCTAAATAATAATTAAATTAAAAATATTATAAAGAGGTAAAGTTTGTGAGTTTGTAAGGTTGTAGGTGGTAATCTTTGGATCTACTGAACCGATTTAAATTAAATTTGGTTAGAAGATAGTTTGAGACCCTGGGAAGGACATAGAATACTTTTTGTCCCGGAAATCATTTTTAAGGGGGTGAAAATGGGGATTAAAGTTTGTATGGGAAATCAATCTAGGGACGAACACCAGCGAAGCGAGGGTGAGTCGCTAGTATGTAATAAAACCATTGATTATAACAGTAATGACGACATGGTTCGTAGGAACTGCTTATATTTTTTATCAATTGTAAAAACTTTGAAAAATTGTTGTTGTTTTAAGACGAGTATGGACTTATTCGGTAAAACACTTAGCATTTTTGTAATTGAAAAAAAAATATTATTACTAAAGGCGTCATTCATTTACTAACATCAGCAACCCATCATTTATTGATCATATTATATGTACATTCCTATGCTAAGAAAATAACTATTTCTTGTAGGTACTGCATATATAAAATTATAATCATAATTACAAATTCTCTATATCTTTATGCATATGACACATCTATTACGTATATCTTATGCATAAATGAAGATCTGAAATCACGTTCTTCTTTAGAAACTTGAAGTCGGGCAACATAAAACTCAGATATTTCTGAGCAATAAAAGTATTTAACTTGCCATGACATCATCCTGTCACAGCTTTTATATATTTAAAGCGAAGCCACGCGTTTTAAGTGCATCGTTTGAGAAGTTAAAATTCATATTACATAATGTTCTAAAAAACTTTAGTGTAGGTGTGCTACATTCTAGTATTAAAATTGGTTTACCGCAAAATGCGGTCAAACAATAATACTTTTCGTGCAGTACCTATCACGCAATCATATAGACAAAGGTGATATTAATTATATGTAAAATTTACACTATATTTAAAACTATGGACTACATTTGTTTTCCTTCGAAAAAAATTTATAGTAGGAAGGTTTTTGTAACGTTTTTATGTAAAGATATACAAATACACATCTTTTTCCAGTGATTTCCATAATGAAGCTCATCAGTATTGAAAAAACCTTGAGCCATGTTTATTTTACATAAGCAGTCACATGAATATTGTAACCCTAGGTATCAAGTTATTGATTTACAGACAAAACCTAGGAATATGAATGTACATTTGCATAAATATGATAAAATCAATAAGAACTTGGCAAAAATAATCTACAACTGTATTTTTTCTTAATAAAGAATACATCAGAAAAAAATACAGTTCATAATAATATCACGCATGTTATTGCCCACAATTTAGCTTGGTGACGTTCAGTTCACATATACGAGTGGGTGAAGGACCTCGACCGCTATTTCATGTGCCTGTCATTTGAACTTTAGCTACTTAGGATATTTTATGATTTCCTGAGTGGGATTTTTATTTAAAAAACAATAATTTTATATTTATAACACAGTAAAACCTGTTCTTTTACTACTTACCCATCCTTGGAAACATAGTTCAAGAAAATAATAATAATATTTTTAACACAAATATTAAACTCCTAAATATTTAAAGTAAATTACAATCATAATATTAAATATGTATAAAGTTCAACGAACGCAAGTGCAAGTATATTGTGCTAAATAGAATCTCAACCGTGTTTAATTTAATATCTGCAATGATAACTTTCATAATCTCATGTCTAGAAATATTTATATTACAATACACAATTACTTACGCTATTTAAAGTGTGTTACCTCATTTTTTATATTTTAAAAGCAACACCTTTTAAGTAAAATAGTATACCGATTTAAAAATCACCTTATTAGTAATTATTCCACTAGTAACAGTATTACTTATGTATTCAGCCCTTTTTAACGACCTACTGTTTGGCACAGGCCTCCCTTCAATCAATTCAAGGGCGAATCGGGCTAAAGTCGACCACGCTGATCAAGTGTGGGTTGGCGGACATCACATGTCTTTCTCTTGTCTTGAAAACTTGTCAGCTTCTCTTAGACATGCAAATTTTCCTTCACCTTAAAATAAGTGTAAATCATGTTAAAAATTATTCGCACATGAAAATATCATAGGTGCGAGACCCGGATGCAGAACCCGCCTCAGTAGGCTTCTAAAGCAAGCACTGTACAACTGGGCTACCATGTCCATACATGTGTTAGGGTGGATCATAATCATAGTAGTCTATTATTTTATACGGAACAACCCTTAAGGTGTTCCGTGTAGCCTATTCATTAAAAAATCATGAAAATCAGTTTATAATCATCTAAACGTTACTTAATATGCAAGTAATTATGCTGCATGCTTAATATCTGCTTAAATGGTATCGCGGCTTTTATTATATAACTAGGTTTACTAGTTTTACTAAATGTTGTTTCTACAGCCCATGTTGAATCAGCGCAATCAGCTTTTTACTCACTCACTCACTAATACCATCAATGCACAGCTTCTATCAGTGATAAGACTCGATGCTCTAAAATCTTTTTGCATCTAAATTTATTCAACAATTCTCGAGATTAGCACTCATATATTATATGCATAGATCGACGTTCGTCGTCGACCTTCTTTTTTATATGTATGGATGTGAACTAAATTGTAATAAAAATTATATTGTCTATTATGTGTCAAAAGGATAATAATAATATTGTAATAAATATAAAGTAGGTGAATCTTTATAAGGTCGTATACACTGGCATTACGCATAATTGAGTCAATGCCAAAGACTTCTTTGAAATTATGAAGAAAATACCCACAGTTTTACTTAAAAAAATTCTTCATACTATAGTTAATATTACCAATTAACTTTTTCATCATCTTATAAAATGTTGTTTAAGTACTTTAATAATAGCTGGCACCAGTAACCGAGAATTTTAAGTTTTTATACCAAGAGGAGATACGGTCTCTAATTTTGTACGAGAATAAAAACAGATTTTTGTAGTATGAACTCATCTGGTACACTCATAACTCCCATCGCTAAATAAAAGAGTTTCCAGTATTATGTTTCCTTTAAAATAGATAAAGTATATGTGGGTACAAACGTCAATAATGTAATCTTTTTCCTTAATGATTTTCAAACTAGCTAGTACCTAAGTATTGTTTTAGATTTTAAAAAGGATAATCTATACTAATATTATAAAACTGAAGGGTTTGTTTGTTTGTTTAGTTGAACGCGTTAATCTCAGGAACTACTAATCCGATTTGAAAAATTCTTTTTGTATTAGATAGCCCGTTAACTGAGGAAAGCTATAGGCTTTATATCATCCTGGAAAAATGTACGGTTCCCGTGGGATAGATTTGTTTTTGTCTAGGGACGAACCCGAAGCGAAGCGAGGGTGAGTCGCTATAAGTAGATATTATTACAAAGTATATTTTTGCTAACTTTCTCCCAGCGCAAACAAAAATGAAAATGAAGAAGCCGAATAAAAATAAATAATCTATTTAAATAATTATGAATACAAAACGGTGATATCAAACGGTGATTCAATCAATATAAATACAGTAATTTACTTATTTTGCTTAGTCTTACGTCGGCTGGTGCTGATTCCGACAATATTTGCCTAGATACCTAATTATTTAGGGAAAATAAAAAAGCTGTTCAGTTATTTCTTACTTTGTAGCGCCATGGAATCAGTAAATATTTTTTAAAGTCTAGCTATTTTTTTATATACCTAAACAAATCTATATAAAAACAAAGTCGGGTAAGTTATACCATTTATAACTCAAAAATGGCTAGACCGAGATTTATGATCTTTGGTTTATTGAATTTGTCTCTGCCCGGAATAGCAAAATAACTACATATTACAAATGCGGAAAAGTTCACGAAAAAAAATCATTGCATAGCCAGCTTCGTCTAATCTATCTATACTTATACGTATCTATACTAATTGGAATTGAAAAATTCTTTTTGTGTAAGTTATATATAGATAGTTTATATTAGATATAAATAGTTCATTTATCGAGGAAGGCTTTAGGCTATATAACATCACGCTACGACCAATAGGAGCGGAGCATAAATGAAAAATGTTGAAAAAACGGGAAAAAATGATTCCTTTTGAGAGCTTCCGTTGCGTACGCTGCATAAACGGTTAAAGTTACGCAAAAATTGTGTATGATGGAATTGTTCCCCTTCATAGTTCTAAAAAAAAGTCCGCGACAGCATATGTCTACCTTTTGAGGTTGACTCAATATAACCCTTTTTATGATAATCAAATTTGTGCAAAAATAATGCATTACTTCCAAAGGTATTTTTATAAACATGATATTAATCCTTATCCAAATAAATACGTAAAGTCACTAATCACTATTCCACGTGGACGAAGTCGCGGGCAAAAGCTAGTACATATAATAAAGTTCTAACTGAGTCGAATCTGTACATTAAATTTTTTTTTGGAAATTCATATGGAAATAGTCATTATTATCAATACAGAGGCCGAATCTATAGTTTTTAGAATTTCTGTCTGTCTGCTTGTCTGGGAACACATCACGAGAAAACCACTGGACAGATTTTAATGAAATTTGGTATAATGATAGCTGGTTATATGGGTCAACATATAGGATACTTTTTTGTATTGCATTCAGCCCTTTTTAACGTCCCACTGCTGGGCACGGGCCTCCCTTCAATACGAGGGGGATCAGACCATAGTCCACCGCGCTGGCCAATTGCGGATTGGCGGAGTTCACATGTCTTTCGAAAACTTGCTAGGTTTTCTCAGACGTCTCACCGTAAGGCAAGTGGTAATCATGTTAGAAATGATTCGCACATGAAAATATCAGAGGTGCGAGACCCGGGATTTTAACCCGCTTCACTCGGTTTCCCAAGTTAACGCGTTACCATTGGGCTACCACTGCCTGATACTTTTTACTGCAAGAAAATATCTCATCTCTGAAAAATCTATACTAAGCGTTACAACGTAACAAGAGAAAAATCCGAGCGGAGCGAGGATGAATCGCTAGTATAATATATAATAAAAAATATCCTTGTAAACCTTTATTACGTATATCACTATATACAGATGATGATAAATCGTTCGTGTAAATAAAATATTCTGATGTCATATTTATTCAGAAAAGCACCTAGAAGTAAGACTAAGACAATATTTACAAATCTATTTTATTAATAGGTCCTACATATATAATTAAACTACTATATATATATGTAGTTACCTGTTTGTATGAAAATGATACTTTTAAACTTTTTTCAAATCTCTTTATATTTTATTAGCCATCCTATGTTAAATACAAAATGTATAGTTAAAAAAGCTCATCCTTAATCACTTTTAGCTTAATAAATAAACCTTACTCATAATTCAGTACTAACCCATTCTGTTGTACGCTTTGAATAGATCATATTTTATCGATGCCGCGATATAGTACCTACTTATTATTAATGTTAAGCCCTGCAGGAACGCATACAAAAACTAAATTAGACTCCGTGAGTCGGTGAGAAAATATTAATGGCTTTAAACTTAAAACTTATATCTAATATAGTGAATATTATCACTTTTATGTTCCCGTTGATGTCTTTTGTAACTGCGCTACAATCTCGTCGTCCAATGTAATTGTAAACACATTATAAAAATATTTGTTGTTTATCTTAGCATACCATTATATTTAATTTTATTAATTATAACTATATAATTACCATATAAATGTAATAAAATTTCGTAGTTCAATTAAAAATTCTTTAACATGAGATAAAAATTGACGATCTTATCTATACATATAATAAAATTCTAACTAAGCCGTATCTGTACCTTAAATATTTTTTGGAAAATCTAATTGGAATAGACATTATTATCGATGCAGAGGCCGAATCTATAGTTTTTAGAATTTTTGTCTGTCTGTCTGTTACCGCATCACAGAAAAACCACTGGAGGGATTTTTATGAAATTTGGTATGATGATAGCTGGATATCCGGGTCAACTTATAGGATACTTTTTACCGCGAGAGATTATCTCATTCCCATGGGATTACACGTTATAACATAACCCAAAAAATATTTATGATCAGAATTTTTTTAAACTTGGTATTAATGCTCTCCCATACAATTAAATAATTACGTGTTTTAGCGTTTTGTGAAAAGGATGAAAATTTGTATGAAACCTACATTTTCAAAGTTTTTTTGTTGTAGTTTTAGCGCGAGCGAAACCGCGAGTTTTGCTAGTCTATACATACTTATAATAAAAATTGTAATTAAGTCGAATCTATACAATAAATATTTTTGGCAAAATCTTATTAAAATATACATTATTATCGATCAAGAGGCCGAATCTGTCGAATCTATTATTTTTAGAATTTTTGACTATCTGTCTGTCTGTGACCGCATCACGCAAACACCACTGGAGTTATTTTGATGAAATTTGGTATGATGATAGCTGGTTATACGGGTCAACATATAGAATACTTTTTACTGCGGAAAAATATCTCGTCTTTGAGAAATCTATATTAAGTTTATCGCTAGTATAGATATAAAAACCTACGATCTAAGAAGAAACTTAACTAACTTAATCTATATAAGAACATTATGTTCTATGTTAATACGTACTTACAAAAATATAAATACATAATAATATGAAAAGGAACAGTTATTTTAATAAAGCTTTTAACTTAATAAAATATGTATGCTCCCTTAAATGATCCGTTTGATAAAATAGATCAATTCAAAATAGCATTTCATCAAGTATAAAGAAAAAATGTATTGAAAGAACGTAAAGTTATTAAGTGTTGGTTTGTTTTAAAAGTACACCAACCAATAAGCATTCCAAAAAGGAAATTAACCTAACTTACTTTTTTGCAAGATATTGTACAACATTAAAACGTTTTTAATACTAAAACCTTGTTTTGTTAATTGCGTTCTTTGATAATACTCAGTTCTGAATCTTTTTTTATTAGTGTTGTTAAAATTACGTAAGATACTTAGGTATTCAACCAGAGGTCATAGTGCTCAGTGACCGTAGCGGACAGGGGCTACGGGGGAACGAGGAATGGAGGGGATGAGCAACTCATCGACAATAGCACATGACATGCGTTTATACAAACAAGAAATCATGTCGTGCCAACGTCATACCTACTCATATCATATTTTTATTGCTCACTAGCGAGTACTGACTTACCTTCATTTCGCTCGGGTTCGTTTGAAATATGTAGATACGAGTAGTTGTTGCGAGTGTACCTTAGGAGAAAGACTTATGCTATTGTAGATTTTTCTGTAGGCCTTATTAAAACCTATTATGACCTATTTTGACGTATCTCTTAAGGTTTAGCCAACGTTAGGCATATAAAGACGAATCGATAGAACCAGTTATTGTTTTTTTCGTGGTAATGAATTATTTTCCTGTAGTAAAAGGTATCCTAAATATTGACCCGAGTAATAAGTTATCACTACACAAAATTTCGGTCCAATACTTTTTCCGTGAAACGCGAACACACAAACAGACATACAGGCAACCAGACAAACATTTTAATAAGTATTGTTTTGAGGTCTATATTCTGTACACAATACGTTACAATATTTTTTTTAATATTTAATGTACCGATTTCTCTAAATTACTGTTTTATTAAATACATATAATATACATGACAGCGCTTTTAAAATGATAGAAAATATAAATACTAAATTAATAAAATAATACAAGAAACGTAAATGGTATCATAATTTATACCTACATAAGAATAATATGGCGCCTGTAACGTATAGGTATATGGTCTGTTATCCAATTTAGTTATAGAATTTTAGAACACAGATAGACTATGCTATGACTAAGAAAGAGGCAAGAGTAACATATAATAATAATTGCACCTGGCTTGGCTGACAATGATCACAGCGGCCAATCTTAATTACATATGTATTTAGCAGGTGCACAGGTGTATAGTGCACAAGTACACGCGGAAACATAAGTACACTTCCTATTCCTGTCACTCTCAAACTCCGGTGGGATGACAATTCGACATAACCGAGGATTCAGGTACAGGACCGACGGCTTTACATGCTTTCTGTTGCACACAGAAGTGACACCGCCAACATCACAACTACAAGATGTTACCGAGAACTTCTACAGATAAAAAAAACTTGATACATTAACTTCGCCCGACCTCCAAGACCTTGCAGGACCTCCGGTTCTGAAGCCGTGAAAAAGCACGAATCATTATCAATAAAAAAATCGGGGGAAAAATGATATTCTTTATTCAAAATTTAGTTAAAAATCGTATAAAAATATGTATATCAAATATTACATTAGATATTCCATTAGTTTCCCGTTATATTTCATAATTTTTACCTAACTGTAATATTTAGAGAGCGTAATTCAACGAAATATTAGCATATAACTAACAATAATTTTTACTCTCTCTACAAAAGTTGTTGAATTATGAATCTAATAAAAGAAAGTTTTGGCTCTTCATAATTAGAAATCCAGATCAAGTGAGCAAAATTGCCGCTAGGGAGCTATTAAGTATTGAATATAATATGCAAACAGGAGTGCCGTCCGTGAGTCAGGATATGGCTGCTTCCGTTTCTGGTGCCCATGAGGCAACTAAAATAACGGTTACGGCCACATATGTAAGTACTTATATTCTGATTCACTATCGACTATTTACAACATCACACAAACTTGTTACTTGTTTTTTTTTTAAATTACGATTAAAAAAGTACACAGAAAATATTTAAATATTCCACTAATATCCAATATGAAGAAATTTTTTACTAACATAGAGTGTGTATTTTAAATAATATTATGTATGTATCTTCTGTATGTATATTATACTGCTCGATTTAAAACAGCGCTATCTATCGCAATTCTATGCCACATTATTGGGATACGAAAGTATGTATTAAAACTAGTGAATTTAGGTGATATTACATATTATTAATTATTAATTGTTAATTTCCTTTCTTTAATCAATTCCCAGTAACTCCAAAGTTTATATTATTGACATTGTTCCAACCGTGAACCGGGTAACACGAACTTTTAATTGACAACTCTGAACATAATCTTTTAACATTAATACTGGGTTTCTATTTAATATTCGATCTACTCCAAAGTTTCAACGACTCACACGAAGTAATTGCTTGTTTCTCGGTGCTCATTCACCTCAAAAAAGAAATGTGTGAAGCATCTCACTGTTGCTATTTTTATAAGAATACGTTATAAATACTTGTAAAAATCATTATACATTGCTATTACCACTCGTTTAAAATAAAATATTCGTAAAATATACCTGCCTCTTTTATCACACGTAACATTCTTTCATAGATCATAATATTACCTACTACCTAGCATAAGCAATTTGTAATTATGAAAGAAAGAAATAAATATGTAATTTCTATTATTATTGTACATAGTACTTAAATAGAGTGCGTTTGTCTGTTAACCTGGGCCTCTTTACAGGCTATTGTTCTATTTTACTTTAGGTCATAAACAAGCATAGTAATTTTATTGATTCAAGATTTGAAGGGCCCGGAGGAACATGATGTTCGTGAGCACGACATGCGGCGGGGGGGAGGTGCAGGCTACAAGTCGCGGCGCGGCTCGTGCATCCCGCGAATGTCTGAGTTCAATACCCGCGCTAGCCTCATCATACCATCTACAATAAGAATCTTATACATCACTGGATAAAGCACCAGATTCATAAATAATTTAGAAGTAAACTTCTCCGTCTAGGCTTTCATGTATAAAATAATTAACGTCACAAATTTTTGATACAACTTTGCTATGGTATTTAGCTGGCACGCTTAAAAGCCGTTAACATGGAAAGTTAAATGAAATTCTATACAACGTGGAACAAATCGATGGGACATGGAAGAAAAGTACCTTAAATATTAAAGTTATCAAGCTTTACTCACAAGAAACATTTCTTTATTTTAAAAAATAATAATAACTGCATTTATTTATTCTTTAAAAAAATGCTTACCTGGACCGGGAATCAAACCAAAAAAATTGCAAAAAAGGACACCGTCACTATTTTATCGAATTAATCGATAGGGTTCAGGTCACCTCTTTTAAGAAAAATTAAAAGCAGTTAATCTTATTTAAAAAAATAAAATAATGTTTCATTTTAGTTAAACTTGATACTTTCAGTGTTTAAGGGCAATCCCCTACCAAAACGCGTTTTAAGACGATATTTAGAAGTGAATGTGCAAGTATTTAATAAATGTAAAATAATAAAAAAAATTATATCTATCTTCAACATTTTGAGGTCATATTACACGAATAATATAGTTTTTTAGGTCATCACTACTAAAGAAATAAAATTTTAAAGTATTGTTGTAATCATGAATTTTTTTCTTATTCTTTGCATCATCACATGAATTTACAACTCATATAAAGGTATGGTTAACACCATTGAAATATCATTTCAAAATAGATATTTTACACGAAAATTTTTTTTAAACATGAATTTCAATTCTGTTTTGGACCAATATTCAGAAATTGTAAGAAAATTTTCGAGTGAGATACTGCGTGGGTCGTGGGCGTTGGTTATGATATTTCGCTTATGAAAAAAGAATGCTTGTAAACTTTAGTACATGTAATAGAAGTGACATACACAGTAAATAATATTATATATTAAATAAATTAAATATTATACATATACAATAAATAATGTTATAAAATAAAAAATAATATTATATAATAGGTATAAGCAGTCACTTTTAATAACTTCATTAGCATTAAATAACAGTAATGTTCAAAGAACGCCTGATCAGTACCGGCATTACTGTAATTTGGCTATTTTTCCTTGCATAAAAATATTATAACTATTTATAGTTTTATTTAATTTTTCCATCTCAAAATTCTATAATAGAGTGCATTCTCTAATGACAGATATTGTTAGAACGTAAATATTATGTCATTTGGTGTGTGATTGACATGACCTAGCCGATCTAGCCTATTACTAAATAAATAAATAAAATAATAATAAAATATTTCTGTTTCGGTTCAACGCTGAATATTACACTGCCGCCTCTATAAATTCGATGGTCTGTATTTTATGACATGTTCAATATTGTTTTAACTATTGTTCCGTAGATGTCGCTAGTATTTATTACGATTTTTTTCTAGAGGTGAGGTGGGGAAGGAAGGAGCCGAATGTTGAAGGTCGTTTGCTCGGGGATGGCCTTAACATGTTAGAATCGATAATATGAATAATTTGTAAGATTTCATCGTTTTCTTTAATTCTAAGATGCAATATTTGGTCGAGAGATTTTATTCTTTCCATAGACCCTATCGATTAATTCGGTAAAATAGTCTAGGTGTCCTTTTTTGTATTTTTATTTGGTTCGATTCCCTTTCTAGCTAAGCTTTTTAAAAAAAAATTAAATGCAAGTATTATTATTTTTAAAAATAAAGAAATTTTTCTTTTCAGTAAATCTTGATAACTTCAATATTTAAGGTACTTTTCTTCCATGTCCCATCGATTAGTTCCATCCTGTATATCTATAGTATTTAGATGATTACATTTAAGACTAACTTCGAGCATTTTAGTGTATCAAGTATCCGTAATTACTGATAAAAGTAAATATTAAGAATAATAAATAGTCCAGCGATAAAGTTAGGTTTAATATCCGTATACGATTTAAAAAAAATGTAATAATATTTTTTCAAAGTAGTTTGGAAAAATGATCCTTTTGGTACCAGAAACTACGCTAACTATGTAATTAACTGATTTGAAGTATACTAAACAACGCTATTATTACCTAACATGTAAAGTGCAAAAGTTAAAACACCAATAGTAAACTATCTTAAAATATCTCGATAATATTATATTTAAAACAATTCAGAAAGTATATCGTGCCACGGAACATTTTTAGTTGTAAAGTTTATCAATACAACTGTTTCAACAAATAACAAGTGTTAAATTGGGGACATTTTAAAATATAGCTGACATTCTTAGCTATTTACATTTGAAAAAGTACAACAGATACTTCCCTTACAAAACAGATCTCCTAAGATTACATATTTGCGTCTCTGTTGATTGTCTAGTTGACAGCATTAAAAAAATCCAAGACACAATTTCATTAAAAAACTCTTTATTTTAACCCTGAAAAATCGATTAATATTTAATTAATTGCAAAATTACATTTCAAGTTGCATAAAAATAAAAAATATTAGTGATAGAGACGTCATAGAATATTATTGCCATAAAGAATCGCATTTTAAGAATCGGTCAATTAATCGGTAGTGTCAACTATGCAATTGAACACAAAACGGTATGGGGTCGTCCAGTAACCATGTGAGGATCAAAAGGAAAGGGAGGGAATTCAGAAAAAAATCACGAAACATCACAAGTGTAGTGAGATATCACGCGTATTTATTTTTTCGTTCAACTTCGTCTTTCGCCGTTCTTTCGTTGAATTCAGAAGGCTGGAGTAGTTCTGATAGAAGTATAGAATAATATGGTTATCGACGACCATGACGTCTTGGCAGAGTATGTCGAGACCGATGACAGTGCTGAAAGCTTTAATCCCGACCTGCCTTCTCATACACAGGTACAGCGAGCATGTGCGAGAGACCTAATATTTGCTTTAGGCACTGCAACCTTTGTCTATCTGTCTGGGCATTTTTATCACGGCGCCTAATTTTCTAGAATTAAGTTAGATTATATTGTATTTAAAGTAATATTCTGAAAATTTTTATTAATAAAAACTTTACTTTGTACCAAGAAAAATACACGTGATATTAGATATAGACTGCTCCCCAGTCTAAAACCTTACCACGTACCACCAGGGGAGATGGGGAGTTAAAAAGTTGCTAAAAAACATCACGTGATTAATGGGCGACCCATAATACGGTAAATATGTTACAGGTATAGAATAAATAAAGTAAAAATTCAAATAAAAAAATAAAAATTCTTGTTTTGGCGGATAAAATAGAAAGGGCTCGTTATATCTCTCATATTTAAGGAAATTTAGGATTTGAGTTTATATGAGAATTTATTTTTAAAATTATTACTATTATAAAAGAAGTCCATATTATTTAGGCTTAGGTATCATACTACTTGAATTCTTACAGTTAATTATTAATCTTTATAGCACTTATGGTTATAATGTCAGCCAAGAGTGGGTTGTCGGGGAAACATAAATGTTACTAAGGCTCGTGGGCGCCCATAAGGTCAGCCTTGCACCCACACGCACCTTATAAGTGTCTCACTAAACATATATAGACTATCTAATAAAAAGACTTAAGGCATGAAAACGTCTATGAAATTTAAGCTCTATTCTAACATATTTTAAGAGTATAATTCTTTTTACTTATGAATAATCTGCAACGTTTTGACCCGGAACTGTTTGCTACATTCACCTTTACCTAATCCGGCAAACGGATTTTAGAATGGCATAGTGGGCGACATATTAGTAAAGGAAAAAGACTTACTTTTACGAATTATAGATTTCAAGCTCATTTTTCGATTAAAATAATAAATTTCAACTTTTTCCATTATGGAAATACTTATAGAAAGACAAGTTTGAAAAACAACAAATATTTATTATTTCAATGCCGATGAAACTTCTGCAGTGTTTTCTTTTTAATTTCAACAAAACTTAAAAATTTGATTTTCAAAAGAACTGAAGATCACACCCTAAAAGAAAAACATCCAGCTGTGCTTTTGGTCAGTTGATTACCTAATCAGTTTCCATTAAATATTATTATTATAAGTGGTATTTTATTGATTAAAATATTAATACAATAAATGAAAGTAAACATAACAAAATACAATAAAAACGGACCCTTAATACCGACAAGAGCTTATTATATTGACATATTTGTATTGTGCTTATACAATATTTTTCAATTATCATTTTATTACCATTTGTACATAGGATCAATTTTATTAGACACTAGGCCTGTTCGCTATTATCGGAATTGCATATAACGGCACAGGTATTTTGAACCTGTCTCACCCTCGTCTCGTCCTTCACACCCCGCATCATTATTATGTTTAAACACGGTTTATCGAGTGTCGACCTACTTTGGTTGTATAAATAACCCTATTTTTCAGGATAGTATTTTTATAGCTTATGTTTAAATTCGAATTCAGTTATAATCGATAACTACGGTGAAAAAACTAACTACATACTTACATACATTAAAAGTAATTATATGTAAGTAACTGTAGTTTTTTTCAGTAATAGTTAAATATTTTATTTTAAAAAGATTTATTTAAATTTAATATTATTAAGCTTCTGATAAATAACAAGTGACAACAATATTATTCAAATATTCAACCACATTGAATGATAGGTACAACTAAAAAAATTCTTTCTTTCAAATAAAATTTACCTTACCTAACTAGAAACTAAAGGTGAATTTACTGTAGCAGGTCTAGATTTATAGATACAGCGATATGCATAAAAAAACCTTTATAAAAAATATATAGGTTCAAAAATTATGTATATAAATTCAAAGCATTACTAACTTCAACAAAACTGGCTTATTTTTAAATAATCCACTATCAAAGAACATATTGAGGCAAAAAACACCGGTTTAATTTGTATAATATCTTTTCTTTTGCGTTTTGTGTGACGTTAAATCTTCCTTGAGAAACCAATAAAAATCTGCCATCATACAAGGATCCCACCGCCTTTGGTGCCTTATTTGTATTGTTGGGACATCTATCTCTCTCCGTCTTCATCACTCACCGCACCAAGATTGTCAGGAAAAAAGTCTAAATGAGAGTGTAGAAAATTAATTTTGAGTCATAATTTTCTGCATTCAAAGTTTTGTACGGCTAAAGCAGTTTATTTACTAAAAGTAGATAGTTTTCTGGTTTTTGCATGCATGCAGTTCCTTTTGATTTAATTTTTGGATAAACAATTTGTCCTTAACCCATTTTCTTATTTGCGGACTAAAGAAACGAGGGAAGACTGTCTTCAAATAATGGAATGGAAACCTCGTTTTCGTTGTCCATTGCTTTAGTAAAATTGTTATTAACCCAATTTTTTGTGTAAGGATAGTATGATAACTTTTTGGGGATGAACTAAAGGTGAGTACTTTATTTTATTATTATTTTTATTTTATTTATTTGTTTACTATTATACTTGACGTTATTACTTCCTGGCTGATACGTAATTCTAGCTGACCAATCTTTCTTAATATAATTATATTTTATTGTTCGAATATCCCAGAAGAAAAAAAATTACAATATTTTGTGGAGCCACCTGAAATCCAAGGAGTATAGCAAAGATTTTGAAGTCTCTACAATTTGCCCAATATATGTATATATTTTTTGTAATTGAATCACTAACACAACACTTCGATGACTTGATGTGTGAAAGATAAGGTTAAGATCACAAAAATATGTGATTACTGTTCTGTCTGTCCCTTGTTCCCTTGTGTAATTTTATATTTTTCTTTTTGAGATTTTCATAACTTTCAAATAGTGATATTTAGCACGTAATGTAACAACTTAATGTTTCACATGACTTGGTAAAACAACCGCTATAAGTACTACTATAATAATCTATACAATATATATCCTAATAAAGCAGTAATTTAGCGAAATCTGTACATTAAATATTTTCAAAAACAATGACTGTAACGTATTACACAATATAGATCTCAAAACAATATGTCTGTTTGTCTGTTTGTGTGTGCGCGTTTCACGCAAAAAGTAATCAACCGATTTCAACATAATTTGGTGAAGTGATAACTTATTACTCGGATCTACATTTAAAATACCTTTTACTACAGAAAAATCTTCCATTCTCAAGGGAAAACATATTAACTGGTTCTATAGAGTCGTCCTTAGAAATTTATATGCCTATCACTAGCTAAACCTTAAGAGATACATCAAAACAATGTACTAGAAAATTGTAGATCTTAAAAACATCTACAGAAAAGTCCGCAATAGTATATGTCTATATCCTAAAGTACACTCGCAATAATTATTTTTAATATATATTAAAAGCTATGTCGCTACTCACTGACTGGCTTATCAACGTTCAGCCCAATTAGCCCAGTCATTTGTTAGTTAATATATTTTTTATAATATAGTTTAAGATAATAGTTTAAGACTCTGGGAAGGACATAGGATACTTTTTATCCTGGAAATCATCGATTAAGAGAGTAAAAATAGGGATGAAAGTTTGTAATGGGTAGCAATCTAGGTACGAACGCAAGCGAAGCGAGGATGAGTCGCTAGTAAGTAATAAATGTAATGTAATTTAGTATTTACTTATGTACCTGCGAAGGATAGTGTTTTCATGTGTCGAATGTGGCTTGATCCTAATACGAACTTTGGCCGAACATGCGATGAAAATAAAAAATTCGGCCGAAATTCGGCCAAACTTTAGTTCAATGTCGACTTTTCTCAGAGGCATAAAACATATAAACGATCTATTCACTTTTTGAAGGCGAAAGCTAGATCTTACCAATTTATCCTTATTTCTAGTGACTATTAAGACACAGTGACAGACACGAAATAAACACTAGAAATAAGGATAAATTGGTAAGACCTAGCTTATATATAAACAACCGTAAGTACACCAATTTTCTTAAAAAAATAGGGATGTGCCGAAATTCGTTACACATACATACGGCTTATTCGTTATTCGTTATTGGCACTAGAAAAAAAATATCTACTTGCACTATTTTTACTAAAATTAATAGAAAGCAAAATAAAATTAAGTTTTTTATATACTCACGGTCATTTATTTTAGTTAGGAACATGTAAACCTTAACTCGTATGCGATAAAAAATTAAATTAAATTAGTTGTTCTTAATTTAACAGTCTTAAATTTTTTTACCTAATTAAATAGACAAAATGAAATAAACTAAATTTTTACAATATACGGAGGATTTTAGTGATCATGACATCTGGCGGGAGAAAATGGCATTCTTCCTCATATATTGAAAATAAGTGTGACGGAAGTGAGAGTCTTTATTATTAATAATTTAAAATATTTTAAAATATTTTTATTTGTTTTAGTTTAATCTGCTACAGAGCTGAGGAAATTTTACTTCAACCGCACGTAAAAGTAACACGCACTAATAAAATTTATCCAAATGGGTAGCTTGTTATAAATTTTCTCATCGCTGTGATTTTCAAAAGAACCGCCTTAAATACATGCATGCGCAACACAAGTACCTATTTGAATAATAATTGAGCTATATGAACAACGTTAATTAAACAATTAAACATAATAAATATAATACACATTTTGACGATAGAACAGGCGTATTCTAAAAAAGAACAAACATATATGAATATTTAAATTTTAAAGACTACAAATAAACAATTCAAGGAACAAATAATTATTTATGGCTAACAATCAATAACAAACGAAGAAGAAACTATATGTGAAAATAAAAATTCAAAAATTAGAAAAAAAACCTGGGGAGCCAAGTTTAATGAGCCCACATTCAGTGTCATTTGACATTTCTAGAGATCTCACTCTACACTAGTGACCTCTCGCGGTGAATTCACGCGCGGTTGCCCTCATTGTAAATTCCTTTGACCTTTATATTTGGCTCGTCCAAGGTCATGCAACGTTCTGAATTTAGCCAAGTGCAAACACTGCATACTTGTACAAGTATATATTGAGTCATGCATTAAAAACAATAAAAGAATTATTCAAAAATCGTTTCATTTTCAATCATAATATTATATAAAAAGAAAAAAAAACATTTTTTCGGATTTTATTACTTAAAAGTTAAATAAATTAATAACTAACCAAAACCCATATTAACTTAAAATGGTATTTCAACCATTATTTAAAATAAAATGATAAATGCATTAAAAAAATACATTAAAATGAAATGCATTAAGCTAGGGGAGGGGTAACATAATAAAATGCTATTAACAACGGTAAAAATGTATTTATGATTTTACCCCACATGCAATTTTGTATTTTGCCTTTTATGTATAATAGCCCTTATATAACAAGCGGCAACATTATTACTTCTATTATCATGACATTTGTCTATAGATATAAGATGGCGGGTGATGAAAGTGACAGGTTTGTAAATAAAGAAAACTTAAATACTTTATTCCAAATTAACACTTACTCTTAAAGTGTATCTAGTAACTTATTGTCAAAATGATATTAGAATTTATAAATTGAGTATGTTTTTGTTAACATTTAAAAATCCTTTATTTTGTTATAATTTGCAGTGATCTTAAGCCTTCGCAAGTAGTAATAGTTAGAGAAGTATACGATAGTGAAAATGCTCACATTAAATTTGAAATGGAATTGGAAAGAGCACTTGAGGCTGGTGTGAGTGTCATTGTCATAGAGCCTGAACCGCTCGGAGAAGAAACAGCTAGGTGGATATATGTTGGAAATCTATTACATAAAGTCTCAGTCTATAGTGGACTATGTAGTATAGCCTCAGGTACGAAGTACTAAACTAAACTGCTAATAGAATTTATTACTTCACTAACGGCTCACTCTCGCTTTGCTTGGGTTCGCCTCTAGACAAGCAAAAACAAATTATCCCACGGGAAACGTACATGTTTCCAGAATAAAAGTAGCCTATTTGTTATTCTAATGTATGAACTACATTATTGTAAAGTTTCATTAAAATCCGATCAATAGTTTTTGTGTACTCAGCTGTATAAGTTACTATTTTTTAACTGTCCCATGGGAACTCTTTTATTTTCCGGGATAAAACGTATCTAAAATATTGACCGGGGATATAAGGTACCACTATGCAAAATTTTGTTTAAATCGGTCAACAATTTCAGAGATTAGCCTGTACAAACACAGAGAAGCAAAAAATTTGAAAAGAACTGAATTTGTTCTATTTCTCTTCTTATGTCTCCCTGACTTGGTTTTTAGCATATTTTTTTTCAATGTACAGACTTCTGGCCTCTACAGTTTTATTATATGTATAGATTAAATTAATATAAAATATTACATTTGTAGGCTTGGCGTGGAGCTCATTGGCTTGCACACCATTTGGTGTAGTGTCGGTCCTATGTTCTGGTTGCTACACTCTATCTTGGCAGTGGGATCCTTGTTGCAAGTACCAAGAAGAAAAAGATCTACGCCATTTATCTAAATTACCTATTTTGAGTGATTTAACGTCAGCATCTCCCGTTGTTCTTGTGCACAAAGATAATAGAAGAAAAATTATTTTACATAGTACAGTATCATTAGCTGCTGCAGCTATTTGCTTGTGGAGAATTTATAATACTTTTAAATAATGTATAAACTTATAAAATACAGCTAATGTGCTTCTAAGAGATAATGCAGTTTAAATATTTTTTTAATTGAATTATCTTTTGTATAAAATAATATGTTGTAGATAAAAGTGTAAAATTTGTTAGAATTATTTAAATAATTTACTGATTAGAATAGATTTTTCTGTACAAACAATTATTATTATAAGAATGCTTTTTAGAATTGATAGCAGGTTGTTAAAATACTTTGTTAT
This sequence comes from Argynnis bischoffii washingtonia, assembly GCA_033884665.1. Classification (NCBI taxonomy): domain Eukaryota; kingdom Metazoa; phylum Arthropoda; class Insecta; order Lepidoptera; family Nymphalidae; genus Argynnis; species Argynnis bischoffii. The sequence goes on along the minus strand of CM066616.1, from coordinate 8,811,473 downwards.
ATGACCATGTTAACAGTGAAATAAAGGTTCAGTTTCACAGTTACTATGAAATAAAAGTTAAATTATAAATTAAGCATCATTTTTATTTCCCTCGTCACATGACAAACATATACCTCTTATTAGTTGTCATATAATCATTCCTCTCTTTTATTTGTCTGTATTCATTAAAAAATCACATTCAATTACTAGTAATAGAAGGTGAATATGGATACATGTATAATTTATGCAGTTTTATTTGCCCTCCTAGCCATTAACCAAAAATATAGGGATGGTAAAGAATGCCTTATAAATATTGCAAGTTTTGGCAAAAATTGACTAATCACTAATTCCTTATCTTCATTTACAACCATATCCAACATTTTTTTTGCAACATATTCAGATGTAAATCCAGCAGCTGTACTCTTATCCATCACTGAAAAAACACCAAAATATGAATAATCATTTCTCACAAAATTGAAATTAAATTACGTGTAAAGTGTGTTAAATTAAGAAAACTAACCTACGAGAGAATGAGATAAACATATATAGAGTATCAAAAGTAGGATAATTGTAAGTTTTTTTTTTATATTTTACCAAGTTTAAAAATTATTTAATATATAATTATATTATTACATTACATATTATTTAGTATTAATTTGCACTTTATACGTAATGTATTCTATCTCATTCTCTCGCCGGCTATATAGAATTTTTTTAGTGTTTATTATGGATTACAGAAATTCGACAGGAGCTCTGTAGGTATGTTGATAAAAAACAAGTGTACGTAGATTAGAAGCAGACCATTCCAAAAATTAAATTTCCAGCCTAGCAAATGTAGCATTAAAGATCACCAGAAAGTTGCTTATAAAGTAGTTGATACATTACATCATAATAAGTGAAATTGTACCTCCATGATTTTCTCCACTGCCAGTTAAAGCATTCAATGATACTGCTGTCTTTACATAGCCAGGGCTAACCACCGAAACATTGATATTATGCTGACGCATTTCAGAGCGCAATGAATCTCCAAAGGCTTGCAGAGCATGTTTTGATGCTGCATAAGCAGATCGATCTGGTATAGCAATAAGTCCTTGGACTGAACTAACAAATACAATGTGACCACTCTTTCTTTCTACCATTCTTGGAAGAACAGCTAAAAAATAATCGATAAATTTTTATAGTCATACATTTCAAAGTGAGACTTTTCGACCAATCGACGGGTCTACGGGAAGCATTTCCGTAGCTGACCCATGGATTGAATCAATTTAGGTCAAACTTTTAGATCTACGGGTAAATTTCCCGTACTTCTCAGAATTTTTGCATTTAACTATAAGTTCTCGAAAACAAATTATGTGGTGTTTGTGTATATAAATAACATTGATAATAATTTAAAATAAAAAAATCATTATACTTTTTTGGGGTTTCAATGTTGTTTGTAATTTACTATTTTGAAGTAATACTTTACTATATTTGAAGTATAATTGAAATTTTCAAAAATCGTTCAGTAAATAATTCATTTTGATCCGATTATTGAATTTTGAAATTTTTACAAATACCCGAATCAATTATACCCTTTTTTTAAAGTTACTAATGATAATGTATGTCGTCAAATTATAAAACTGGGTCATTGAGACGGGATATAAGTACGGGACATCGGGTATAAAGTACTGGTACGGGATACAGGTTCGGGATATACAATAGGGAACATGATCATTATTAAAAACCTCCTACTTTCACGTCGAGTGACGGATTGGCGTGGTTTTTAGTGTGGAGGAAGGTGAAGGGCTTTAACGAACACACAAAACACACTTTATAATACAACCCATAACAACTCACATACTTATGTATACCGGCTTCTAACCCATAGCAACACTGTTTTGTTATATTGGTGTAACTACTGAGCATATATTCTATGTCTAATGATTATAGGTACTAATGTAACAACCAAGCATACCTATGACCGGTGGTCACATTATTACATTAAGGACTATATATTACTTACTAGGTATATGTTTGAGGCAAACAGACGGCCATGTACGGCTAGGTTATGTAAGTTTTATTTTTTGATTACGTGACAGGTTCAACTAGGATAACGTAGGTTGAGAAGGCCCCTCAACGTGCGTCCACCTTGTGATGGTGGGGAGGGATCAGTAGTGCCCGGAAATCCAGCCGGGCGCGAATCTTAGAAACGCACTGGGAGGTGGCCCACCTCGGTGGACGGTGTGCTGTGCGAGTTGCTCCTGGTATTTCTCTGATAGTAGAGTGGACCGTGGAGTAACCCCATGGTTGTTGTGGTCTGCTTCGGCAGACCTGCCGTCGGGGCGTCGTGGTTGACCGTTGAATGCGTAAGCGATCTGCGACGCCCCATTAAGAGGAGGGAGGTTCTGTTGGGTTTTAGTGGGTAGTACTAACTTTGCCGGTGAGTCCCATACTTCGTGCCAAAATGCATTTCCCAACGTTAAAAATAAAAAAAAGGTTGAGAAAGCTACCACTGTTGGCACGTATCAGTAAAAGAATAAAAAAATAATATTCTAATTGTCAACTGTGATAATGCTCTCTCTTCTCTGAACTACAATATAGATTGTATCAATCCTTCAGGTTATGGGCCCAGAACGTTTATAAAACAACATAATTGTTGGAGGTCCTTAATAAAATAATTGCGTCATTCGCACTTTTAATTACAATAATAGTAATTGTAATTAAAATCTACCTATATAAAAAAAATCAATATAATAAGAGTAATTGCAAAAAAAAAATGGCGTCGTCATTGCTTATTAGTATTCCCGTCGAAAAAACGAAAGGGCTTAGAAGATTACAATCATTGAAAGTTTACACTGAAAATTATTTTAATTTACGAAGATCTTTTCGATTGCGTAACGAACGAAGATATTACAGAGACGACAAGAAGAAAAAAAGAGCCTTAGCAAAAATTTGTTTATCCGTCGCTCCATCCGCATTAGCTCACGTACGCAATGTGAAAAGTATGTATGGAGCCTAGCAATTGGCATAAGCTTGAGCGCGCTTACGAGGACAAGGGACTATGCAGACGACTGAGATTGCTGAGATCGCTATTTGGCATGAAACTTAGTGAGACAGAAGGTATGCAGAGCTACTTATTAAAAAAATGACAGAACTTAAGCAACAGTTGTCAGATATGGGATCCGCACTTGATGAATTCTTAGCTGTTATAAGGGATAATCTATTATGCTTTTCAGTAGGTATATAAAGCCTTTGTAAAAACGTCAGGTAGGTACCATTTCCTCAGTACATAAATAACTTAATTAAATTATTTTTTTATCTAGCAATTCTCTGATGTAATGGTATCAGATATCTGTATGCTTTGTTCTAGAATGTTATATAGTATTAAGGTGGCTTCTCACAGCGTGGCGCAGCGCGGCGCAGCGCGCGTTGAAACTTCTTCGCCGCATACCTTTATCTTTCGACAGACCGAGGTACGTAACGCACTGTTTGCCATTAAGTTATCCCTTTTCTTTTTCTTTATTATTTATCGGTATGGTACCTTCTTTTAATTTACTTTGTATTCTAATCCAGGCATCGTGCTGGTTATTTCTATTTTCGTGTTCTGCACTTTTCAAGTTCCATAAAGATGGTTCGTTTTTATATAAAATTGAAAATTCGGTAATTGTGTCATTTGACCACAATTATGTCATTTACACACACATGGGTACTTCACAGTCGAATGAGTCGACATGAAATGAACGTATTTAATAGCACGAGCACGCGCCGCACCGCGCGCACGCACCTCCACGAGCGCGCCCGCGCCACGCCTTTGAAGTTACCGACATTTCGCGGATCGAACGTGCCAGAGCGCGCCTGCCCGAGTTGCGCCGAGCCACTGCCTTCACACGGCGCGTATCTGGAGCGGGCGCGGCGCGAATCACGCGCCGTGAGAAGCGAGCATTAGAAGAAAACTTTTGAGCAGACTGGTTATTAGTATACAAAGTGATTTTACATGTCTTACTAGTACACTCATTTATAAACACTCGTAAAAACATAGCTTCTTTACAAGAATCAGAAACCGCCATGTACCTACTCAGCCTGTGCTCGAGAGCGCGACAGGGCGCTTCTTGCAACTTTTCCATGATACTATTTAGTTACCAAGGCAAAATACATACCCTGTGTAAGATCTCCGATCCAATTGGTCTCCGCCCCAATCAGCATCGGCAAAACCAATAATTTCAAAACAATATTTTTCAAAAATTAACGAGTACTCTACAATTCTTTTTATATACCTTAAAACCCTTTTCGCAGCTTTGTAATGGCTATCACCATAGCAATCCTTGAATTGGCTTAAGTAGCTAACACTATTAGCAATATCAGGTCTGGTACATACTGCTAAATACTTTTTTTTTTCTTTTTTTTTTTCTTTTCGGCTTTTTGGCTTTTCGGGGGCGAAAAATCGATCTAGATTAGTCTTATGTTTAGGAAAACGCGTGTTTTCGATTTTTCATGCGGTTTTCTTTCGCATTATTCTACGCAAAATATGGTCGATAATTTCTTACTCTCGGGCATAAGCATATTAAAATATCTCGGGCATAAGCAAATTAAAAAGGAAATTGTACATATGGCCAAAAACTCCGAGCAAAGCTCTCGGTCGTCCAGGTACTTAATATTAATCTATATAATATATAATAAAATTCTAACTAAATCGAATCTGTACCTTAAATATCTTTTTCCAAATCTTATTGAAATAAACATTATTATCGATACAGAGGCCGAATCCACAGTTTTTAGAATTTTTGTCTGTGTGTCTGTCTGTTACCGCATCACAGAAAAACCACTGGAGGGATTTTGATGAAATTTGGTATGATGATAGCTGGATATCCGGGTCAACATATAGGATACTTTTTTACCGCGGGAGATTATCTCATTCCCACGGGAGTACACGTTATAACACAACCCAAAAAATATTTATGATCAGAATTTCTTGAAACTTGGTATTAATACTCTTCCATACAATTAAATAAATATGTGTTTTAGCGTTTTTTGAAATTCATCCCATAAGGAGATAAAATAAGGGATGAAAATTTGTATGAAACCTACCTTTTTAAAGCTTCTTTGTTGTAGTTTTAGCGCGAGCGAAGCCGCGGGTTTTGCTAGTATAACCAATAAAATTATTTCTATCGATAATAAACAGTACCTAAATATTCATAATTTTCAATAATCATAAAATTACATAAACAAATTATTTTTGAATTAGTAACCTGTATCCGCGTACACGTAAAATGTATTTGTCACTGGTGACAAACACGTCATACGTGTGGCCGAGTTCTATAATTTGAACGCATGCTATATGAGAATTTACAAAAACTTTAAAAAAAATAAAAATAAAAACCGACTTCCAGGCACTGAAAGGTAAAAAATAACTAAACGGGGGTTTTCATTTAGAATAGATACTTAATGAGATTTTTTCGAAGTCGGTGTGCTTTGATTTGTATTGGCTGGTATAAGATGAACTAAGACGACTTACTTCAATAAATAAAATCTAAAAGAACTTAATCGTATTTAGCAGAAGAACTCTGTTTATTTTGCTATTGTAATTATTCAGCAAAAATCTGATAAATAACTATAATCGCATTTTACATGTACCAAATTATTACAATAATACTATCATATGGATGACCTGCAGAAGAAAAAAAACGACTATAGCTTCACAGTCGGTTTATAAACTTGAAAACGGACAACCAGATTGTTAACAAATCCTGAACCAGCAATTGATGAAGTTGAAAGTGATGAAGATGAATAATAATGATAATAATTATTAAAACAGTAAAAATAAGTCATTATCATACATGATTGTGCATTTACTCTTTCTATGTTTTATTCATATTTCTTGAAAGTCAATAAATATTTACAGGTAAAATCAGTTAACTTTTTTCTTTATCAGACAAAAGCATATGTTCCCTCATTTAGCATTGTGTATTTCATGTAAAGTGCAGTATATTATCGGAGCTACCTAACTTTCAACATTAATCATATAAAACATCAATAAATGTGTTAATCTCATTTTACCAATGAACATGTAAAACCGACTAACTGTACTGTACCTTACTCATGAATTTTCTTATTTCATACACTTATATCACAAATATTCACTTAGACTATACAAAAATCAAATCTATATTATTTTTCCTAACTTGTATCTGCTAAAGTGTTTAAGGCCTTCTAAAGTTATAGTATTTTTATTAGGTATAAACTTTTAAACCACAATAACTGAAAACTAACTTGACTGCACTTAGCTGGTTTTCGCAGTAAACCTTCAATATACTTTATTACCAGGAAAAAAATTACCTTTAGTGAGTCCTACTGATCCAAAATAATTAGTAAACATAATTTTTTTATCCACATCTAATTTTGTATGAAGAATTGAACCCCGATGTGATACTCCACCATTGTTAATCAAGATATCAATTTCTCCACAGGTATTATAAATATGATTTGCAAATATTTCCAGTTGTTCTAAATCTGACAAATCAAGTTCAGCAATCACAGGTTCCTCTGTTGGTGATGACTAAAAATGCAAATATATTTCTATTATTATTATATACCTTGCAGCTTTACTGGTCTTAACTACTATTCCCAGATAAACTTTGAAATCCAGAAATTCTTTTTAGTGATTATCATACTAATATAGGTTTAAGATGTTAAAATCATTATTTAATTTGCTGCTTTCTATCTAGGTCTGCCTCAATAAGCAGTCAGGGCAAGCAAATATAAGTATGTATAATACATTTATTCATCTATACATATAATAAAATTCTAACTGAGTCGAATCTTACATACATATACATACATTAAATATATATTTTTTGAAAATCTTATTGAAATATTCATTATTATTGAAACAGAGGCCGAATCTATAGTTTTTAGAATTTTTTGTCTATTTGTCTGGGAATGCAACACAACAAAATCTCTTGACGGATTTTGATGGGTACAAGGGTAGCTGGTAACCTGGGTCAACATATAGGAAACTTATTATACTGCAGGAAAATGTAAAATCGTAAAAAACGTAACTAGGGACGAACCCAAGCAGAGCGAATATGAGTTGCTAGTGTAATATATCTTTAGTCAAGTAAAGGTGCTAAAAGAAGTTCATTAAATGTTTTTGGCACACTGCTCCTTGGTAGTTTTTCTGTTGATTATGATTATTTATCTCTCTGAATATTATATTAAGTTTGATGTGAGTATCACATTTTTTAAAATATTATATGATTAAATTTTTTATATTTTATTTAATATCTTTTATGTAAGCTCTTAACAAGAATATATTTTCTTTAAAACTTACTACTTTTTTGGATAAAAGATCTTCTTTAACTCGTTCCAACTCTGACCTTCTTCTTGCTGCTAGTACAACTTTACTTCCATACTCATAAAATACATGAGCTAAAGCTTCTCCTATACCTGAGCTGGCGCCAGTTATAACAATTACCTGAAAATTAAAAATATAAGTGATATCTAGTAACCAAAGCTTAATATAAAGGGATTCATTATTAATCACCTTTTTTTGTAAAGCTCTCCTTCGTTTTTCATCTATTTTTTGACGACATAAGCGATACATAGTCAAAATAATTGATAGTGGCAGTCCAATGTATTTAACATACCACTTAAACGCACTAACATTAATGACAGACATTGCTTCTGAACAAGGTTTTGTCTCGGTAAAAGGAAATAATAGAGGTCACACGGTACTTATTAATGCAAGCTTGCAATTATGCACCATTAGTATACATAACACGGTTTTAAACAAGTTTCTCTTCAATAACCAAAGGTCGTTATTTACTTGATGTTAGATATAGTTACTGAAACAAATTTCGTGAGAATAAGAATATAAGAAATAATTATATATCAGCAATTAAACATAATATATACAGCGAATTTAAATATAAACTAAAAAAAAAGTCACACTCCAAAGCCCAGTAATAATACAATTTAATCTTACATTAATGAATAATTTATGAATATTATATGTTTTTATGCAATCATTCCGTTAATTTACCTATTATCATCATGGAACACGAATGTTATTATCTTAAATTCTAGGCTCTAACATATCTAAATAGTAATTTAGTAGGTAACTAAATAGCTGTAAGTAAAATATGATTTATGAATATTAAAATCAGCATCATGGATGACACATAAAAATCAGCATTCAGCGTTGCCAAATGCCAATCACAGACCAGGCACAAATGCCAATACCCAATAACGATACAACAAATACCCCGACAATCCAAGTGAAATTCCCCAATTTTGGGGACATAAATATATTGGTTCCCCACGAATTCCCATCATAATTATTTTAAGGAATGAAACAAGTTTCATCTATTTAAATATATTTTTATCTATCATCATTTATAAATTTTTTGTCTCACTTTTTTCCATTTTTGTAACAAAAATGTTGTTAGAAGGGTTAAACTTAACACTGCAGTCTAGTTTTTTAATCCTTTCTCTTCTTGCCTTTAAAGAAGATACTACAGTATTTGTATTTAGACGATTGCGGTCTCTGTTTTTAATTAAAATTTTATGGACACTAAATTTTATAAAATAAATGTAAAAGCATTATATGATACACAAAAGTATTTTACTATTAGTGACAGAAAAAAGATATTGAAAAAGGCGAAAGAGTAAATGAAGATTATTTTAATAAAAAATATAGAGAATCGTTCAATTTCCATAAGTTCGTTCGTCCATCCATCCATTCGTCCATCGTTCAATACCTAAAAAATAAATTAAAATAAATAAATAAATAAATTTCTTGAAGAAATGTTCCGACTGGATTTAGACTATCAAAATTCAAAATCTCTTCATTTTTCCCGCATAATATCCATCCACGAAAAATCCCCAATCAACTTTAGATTTCTCACAGTTTAGAGAGTTTTCTACAAACTGGCAACGCTGATTAAAATTTAAAATCTATTTTTTAATGCCAGGTACACATCAACTCAACGAACGCCAACGAAGAATATTCAGCATAGGCTACCGCACGTTCGTTGCCTTCGAAGGTACGTCAAAACACATGTAGTGGTCGAGCAAACGATCGTTGGCACCAGATTCCGGCTTACATTCGCAATTGCATCATGGACGACGACGAAATAATTATAATTGCTAGTTTTATATACCTTAATGAGTTAGCAAGGACAAGAAAAATCAAACGAAAGCGGAGATAGTAGACAACCATATATTTTAAGAATAGAAATGTGTATCGCAATCAAAAATATTAGCAATCATTTTTAATTTATATTAATTATTATTAATAGGGTTTATTTATATATATATATACAGGATTTGATGATGGGATCCCAGAGAAATCAAGGGGAACCTTTAAAAATTGTAGGGGCGTTTGTTATTTTTTTCATTAGGTAGGTCGAGGGAAATCCTCGGGAACTCCTTGATTAATTTGTATTGATGAGAACTTTACACCCAGATGGCTTGTGACTGTTATTAGGGGTCTGAATAAATGGCTTAATCATGTCTGAATAAATGGCTTAAAAATGTTTTTAAAAATCTTTCTTCTTAAAAATTACCTGCTTATTACGTCTACACTAAAAATGGAAAAATAAAAACTTAAAAAAAACCGACTTCCAGGCACTGAAAAGAAAAAAATAACTAAACGGTGGTTTTCATTTAGAATAGATACTTAATCAGATATTTTCGAAGTTGGTGCCAGCCGATATAAATCAAAACGCACCGACTTCGAAAATATCTGATTAAGTATCTATTCTAAATGAAAATCCCCGTTTAGTTATATTTTACTTTTCAGTGCCAGGAAGTCGTTTTTTTTTTTAGTTTTTATATAAAAGAGCAAACACTAATGAATATTTAAAGACTACTAGTAACAAGAAAAAATATAAATTCCAATTGATTAGGCTATTTTGAGGTTATATTTTTGATTATTTATAAATAAACGACGAACAAACAATTATTTATGGCGAACAATCAAGAACAAACGACGAACAAACGATATGTAGAAATAAAAATTTCAAAATTTCAAAAAAAAATAATCCTGGGGGGCCAAGTTTGGTGAGCCCTCCCTATAAGCACCAGCGGGGTTTGACGGTTACGCCGGAAGTGGTGCCTATACACACTAGCGGGTTCTAGTGGTTAAAAAATATTTTGGTTGACAATGTGTATAAGGCCTTATGGCATAAACTATGCATTAGGTAAACTAAACAATATGAAAAACTCCTAACTCCTGAATAAAAACATTATTACTATATTTTAAAACTAAATTTTAAAATAAATTTATTAAAATATTGAATATTCTGTTTTACTTTTAATTGTTTATGGTTTTAAAAAAATTATAAAAGAAATGCAAAAAAGGCAACACTGAGTTACATTTCCTTGATTATCTAAATGTTAGGATTATGTTTGATTTGTCCTGGATATAAATAGTTAACATGATGTTTGAGTGAGTATTAAAGAATATATTGTAGACAAACACTGTTTACAACCATCAAAACAACTTTTCCTGCATTATATTGGGAGTGCCGTACAGATGCGCTGACCTTCGTTTTGATGCACAACGCACAACAAAGCATCAAATTGACGGCTGCCCTATTTTCACAACAATCTTTGGATTTATTCGTTAACTATTTTTGTGTAATGCAACTTTTGTGATAAACTACAAACTGGCAAATGTGAAACTTAACTGTGCCCTGTGCCGCATATGTGGGAATTATAATGATAATGGAATCGGCGACTACGCAAACAACTTCTATTGGTGTATGTTACATTACCACTGCGAAGACTTTCTTTTTGATTTTTAGGACAAAATTAGTAACGCTGGGAAAATAAATTGAAATCATCATCAAGATGAATGAGAGGGATATTCCAAGTGTCCCTATTACAACATTAGCAGGAGTAGCCAGTTTGACTGACTGTAAGTAAAGTTATAGCAAAAGATCATATTTAAAATGTTATCAATACTTAATATTTATTTAATGTTGTTATGAACATTAAATATAAAACCATAAAATGATATGATATTCATTTTATAAAGCATTTAATAGAAATTATTAACTATATGGTATGGTTTTCTATATAGATATATCAGTAGTAGTATATATTGTTTTTTATCAATCATAATACTTATATTAATAAAACAATTCAAGTTACATTAGTAACAACTTAGTTTTATAAATATTATTTTTTAATGAGCAACATTTGTACATTGAAAATTTATTTCTATAGTAAAAATGCTTTTAGAAAATGAATAAATTACAAGAGTGGCTTTTAATAGATTCTGTTATTTAAATCAAATCGTTCCTGTTATTTATTATGTACATTACAAATAAAATGTTGTATTGATGGACAATGTCTCTTGCAGTGTTACCAGTGCTTCCATTACCAACACCTTTACCATCAACACTTAACAACAAATCACAATTGTTTCATCCCCGTGTTGCTGAAGAAGCAGCAATACTGCTAGCAACTCGTGATGACAACCTAGTGTCTCTGTTGTTACAATCACTTATGCAAACATCAGTACAGCATATGTAAGAAACATGTAATTTAATGTAAATAATACAATTGTTTATTACAAATTACTTTCAAATCAAAAGATTTTATTTTTATTAAAATAGCATAATCTCACATGAGCTTTACTTGTATTAATATAAAACATGCCTTTTTATATTTCTATTTTTAATATAACTGATTCACATAATGACATTTTGCAAATATGTTATATAGATTTATATATTATATACAAATATATACAGTGTTAACTCTTTATAGCGAAATTAAAGGGACTGAGTAATTATGTTATAAAGAGTTTTCGTTAAACGGAGAGTACAGGAAAAAAACAATAAACACAGAATTTAGTACATACATACTTTATTTACATAACCAAATTATAATCTGCTAATTTTGTTTGTCATTTTTTACTTTGCCAATATTTTCTCGTCATTTTCCATCGAGCAAATTATTGACACTTTTTTGTCAATACACAAAGTCTTTCTTTTACTCATTATGTTTTTAGTTTAAAAGTTTGAGTGCAACTAATAATATTATAATAAAAAAAGGATAAATTAAAGCAAATACAATAAACAATGAACACATTTCTATGAATTGTGTGTACTAGATATTTAGGAGTCTATGTCAGTATTGTGTTTGAAGGTCAGTGAAAAGCATGTTTATTGGGGTCTAAATAATCAGTTATTCTTTTGCTATTAAGAATGTTTGTTACATTATCTAGATTATATGGGTAACAATATCAACCAAGCAAACCTTAATAATATTTACATTTTAAGAAGTTTTTCATTAAATATAGAAGTTTGTTATACAGAGTTTACACTGTATATATCCACACACTTTTACATCTTATTAAATATTCACTCTAGTAGTAGTAGTGTAAATAAAATAATAATGAAACTTTTCAGAGATTTAAAGGATGAAAGCATTCCAAATGCAGTCAGCCCTTCTCCTCAGCAAACTACACCTGAACTTTTGAAGGCTATTTTACATATGAATCCAAATATATTTGATCAACAACAAAGGAACCATTGGGGCAACCATCTACTTACGACAAAATTCAATGGAATGTCACCATCATCAACATATAATTATTCATCACACAATACAGTGCATTCAAGTCCTTCATCACATGGAACAGCTGTTCACTCGGGTCCCATACCTAATCAACAACTCCTAGCTCCTCCATGCCAATCCTCTCCTCATGTAAATATGGGCTCACCACCATCGCAAGCACGGCCAGGGAGCCAAGTTAATATAACTGCCCAAAATAATGTTTCTCCACCTTGGAATAATTCAAACCAGTCCAACATTTACACAAGTCCTCTATCTAACACATCCAATCCTCAGAATGGTGGATATTACAATAGCTTAGTACAAGATAATAGAAATTTTGGCACTAATTTAGGTGAGGATAAAGATCCTCTTTCAATGTCACCTAGAAATATGAGTGAGCAACAAAAACAACATTTACAGTCACAAGATAAATCATATGAACAAGGTATGTATTTATAAAAACAATTGTAATTGTGATAGATTAGTGCAATCTAGTGAAATAACTTTTATCTACAAAAATCTATCTAGTTGCACAAAATGTGAGTAAATTATATTTTGCTTATAGCTAGATGTGCTTGTGTATAACAAATTATGTTGTCGATTGTTAGATGGCAATGTGGTAACGGGACAGTCTCCAGCGCAAGCGAGCGTGGCGCCGTCGCCGCTGCGTCAGGAACCACAAGTGCCTCAGCCGTCGATGGGCGCGCCCTACGCGCCGCCCGCCTTCGACAAACAGGACCCCAACAGAAGTACAACCCTTGTGAATAACAGATTTCCAGTTGTTAAGCTAGGCCGCCTTTCTGTAAGTATTATTTCATTTGTTTTTTTTTTTTGTATTTTCATAGCCAGAAGGCAAAGCAGAGTCCTAATAATTAGATATATCTGTTTATTCATATGTCAGAGTCATTTTACTAAAATATTATTGACACTATAGAGCAAACTTTGAAAAGTTGATATGTTATTAAACTGCTGGACAATGTTATAGTCATTACGAAATATAAGCCAATAGGCATAGCCGAGGTATATGCTTCCAAAGCTATAAACAAAATAGTTTTAATACTAGATGCTGCAAAAATCCTTGATGTGCGAATCGGACTCGCATTTTTTTTTTTTTTTTTTTTATCGTATTCTGAATTAGTGCTTGACTACGTTCCACCTGATGGTAAGTGCAAGCGCAGTCGTAGATGGTAAGTCGCACTAATTCAGTAGCCACCTATTCACTCTTGCCTTGAAGACACCCATATTGTAAACGGACGGAAACACCGACGCAGGCAGGTTGTTCCAATCCTTAGCCGCACGTATAATAAATGACGTAGCGAAACGCTTCGTCCGGACATGTGGAATGTCCACGACATAAGGATGGAGGCTAGCCGTTCGTCGGGTTGTCCGATGATGGAAAGGGGATGGGGGAATTAAGTAGTGTAGTTCCTGCGCACACTCTCCGAAATGTAACCTATAGAATACACAAAGGCTGGCAACCCTACGTCGGTGATCGAGGCTTTGTAAGTTAGCTTTTATTAACGTAGGGTCACCAATAAGCCTTTGAGCACGCCTCTCAATCGAGTCCAAGGCTGACAGATGGCATTTCGCAGCACCAGCCCATATGTGTCTGATATTTTTATTTAAATTATACTCGCATATAAATCTCCGTTGCATATAGAGTTTATGATATAAACATCTAAAACTATGTTTATTAGTAGGCTCCCAGGAAATAATAAATTTGTAACTTATTTAACAGGAGGGTTTATTAAAAAAGCATGAATTACCGAATGATGAAAGAATGAGGAAAAATAGCACAGTGGAATCTGATTCGGACGACAATCTACCACTGAAGGCGAAGTCGAGTAACTCTACGTCTTCTGTGGATAAGGATAAAGAAGCTATAGATATAGCTAGAGAAAAGAACTGGGAGGCAGTCAAGCGGAAACATGAGGAGGCTAGCAAAAAGGAAGAGGCAGAAGCTGCTATCGGTGATTATACTATACATTTATATTCCATAAAGCCGTATTCTGAAAATATTATAAATAAATATTTTTTATATATCTTTTTTAGTTCGGCCCAAGTTACGGAAAGTCGAAAGGCGCTTAGTACCTGTTTTGGAAATGCTATCAGTTGATGAATTGATGGAAACAAATACGTATCAACGTTTTAATAAATTAATTGATTCCGTTTTTGAAACCATCGATGATGATGTTATAATAACAGAAGAGATGGGTAAGTTTTATTATTATTATTGATGTGTTTAGCCTTTTTTAACGGCTTCCTTTCAACACGAGGGGGATCGGGCCATAGTCCAACGTGCTGGCCAAGTGCGTGTTGGTAGACTGAGTGTAGTGACACGCATGTTAACATGTTAAGAAACTTGCTAGGTTCTCTCAGACATGCAGATTGCCTCACAATATTTTCCTTCACCGTAAGACAAGTGGTAATCATGTTAGAAATAATTTGCACATGTAAATTTCAGAATCACTCAGTTTTCCAAGCAAGCGCGTTACCACTGGGCTATACTGCCTTAATATTGCTGGATTTATGTTCAGTTTAGGTATCCATTTCTTGAAAAAAAACCTTGTAAATTAGTACATACTAGTAGTTGTTATACATTAGATAATATTTTACATGCTATTTGGTCTTGTTAGAGGGTACAGACATTCCGGAGGACCTGTTGCTGCCGCGCTACCAACTCCAGGAACTCTGCGCGGAAGCAGCGAAGTTGAAAAATCTCGGTGCTATGGAAGCCATTCCTGCAGATAGATTAGTTCGATTGTTAAATATATTAGAAAAAAATATACGGGCTGCCGAAAAAATGTCTTTAGTTGGAGATCCAGTAAGTGCAATTACTAATTAATTTCTTAAAATAACCTAGCTCTACAAATGTTAGTAACTTGAAACTAAATGTTTTAATGTTAAAGCAGCATTCGTTTTTAAATAATAACAACTGTTGCTATGTATGTCTATGGTAGTGTCTGCTTGGTCTTGGCTATGGTTAGAAAAAAAAACTGCTAGAAATAAAAGCGAATGAGAGCTGAGAGATGTCAGCTATTGCAATAATCAAGTTATATAAAAAATAAATAATCAATGGACTATAAAACAAAATTGTACAACAATAAACAATTAATTTAGTGTTTCTTCTTTCTTTTTATATAAAAGTTAGTTCTTTACTAAAAAGGTATACCAACTTCAACCTAAAAGGTGGGATATTTCTAAAATTAGTTGTTTCATTAAAAAAAAAATCATTAAAATCAGTTTAATATCTGGTAAAATACATCGTAAGATACACTAGAATTGAATAAATCCTGATATTTTGAAAAATATATAACACAAGTAACTTGCAGGACGACAGTGAGGAAATGCGGCAAATATGGATGGAGTCAGCGCTAGAGCGGGTTATGTGTGCGTCGGACGCGTGCCTCACGGCGTTGTACATCATGACGTCGCCCAGCATGCCCAAGCGCATCTTCCTCGAGGACGTCATAGATAGGATCATCATGTTCATAAAGTTCCAGCTGAACAACACCATATACTGCGTCTACGATCCAGTCTATAGTATTCAGAGCACTTCGAAAAAGAAAGGTACGACTAGTTGTACTGTACTTATTATAATATAATATAGGCTGTGATTTATAATTTGAAACCCTGATATGTTTAAATAAAATAATTTTTTTTACACCCTTGCCATATAAAATAAATAAATGGTCCTATACTGATATCTATACAGATAAATAAAATTGAAGTGTCTTTTTGGAATGTTAAAATAACAGCTTTTTACTAAACGTATATGAAAGTATATGTACAACTGCCTCGATGGTGTAGTGGCTAGCATGTACGGCTGCACATCCTGAGGTCCTGGGTTCGAGTCCCGGGTCGGGCCAAGTTTAGTTATTGAGTCTTTCTGTATAGTAAGCCTCAGTAACAGCCCGGAGTTGGGAAGTTGGCGGTGTTTCACCCCCGTGCCTCGGAGAGCACGTAAAGCCGTCGGTCCTGCGCCTTAACTCTCACCGGTCGTGTCGAGTAGTCGTCCCACCGGAGTATGAGAGTGACAGGAATAGAGAGTGCACTTGTGTCTGCGCGTACACTTGTGCACTATAATATCTCCTGCGCAGTTGGCTAGTCTCAATGAGATTGGCCGCCGTGGCCGGAATCGATCAGGAGAACATCATATATGGTACTAATAAGAAAAAAAAATTTTTTTTCTTTGTCTGTTTGTTCCGGCTAATCTCTGAAACAGTTGACCTGATTTTGACGGGATCTTCACTAGCAGATAGCTGATGTTATAAGGAATAACTTATGCTACTTTTATTTAAAAAAAATAATCAGGGTTCCGAGCAAAAAAATTAAAACCCTTGAAATTGTAAACAAAATCTGCGTACCTAGGGAAGCACCCGAACGAAACGAGCGTGAGTCGCTAGTGTGAAATATTATTGGATTTGTGTCACCCACTCTTAATTGACACAGACATATTTTTTTGTTGTTAATTTTTATAATTTAACATTATGCAATTGAGTATTTCAACTAAAATGAAAATTACATTTAAATTAAAAATTTACTTGATTTTTTATTTATATGTAATGCGTGTAATATAAATCCAAATTAATTATTATTTTATATTAACATTTTTTTTAAACAAAGCGAGATTTAAGAAAGTCGCCAGTCCTGTACGGAAATTGTAACAAACCTTGTTGTAAACTTAAGTATTCATCTCATGCACGCAGTGAATGTACGCAGCCATTTGAATTCTAAAACTGTTTTATAACGTGACCAATGGATTGCAAAACTACACACAACAAGCTTTAGGTTTATAAACTAGTCCCTTATTTTAATATGACTTTTCTCTCTTGCGTGATCTTGCCAAGAATGACGTAATTTTTATGGAATAATAAATTTAAGTGATATAGTATAATAAATTGAAGTGTCTATTTGTAATATTAAAATAACCGCTTTTTACTAAATGCATATGGATGTATACACGGTACATATACCAAAACAACAATTTTTGTCTGTCTGTCTGTTTGTTCCGGCTAATCTCCGAAACGGCTGGACCGATTTTGCCGGGACTTTCACTGGCAGATAGCTGATGTTATAAGGAATAACTCAGGCTACTTTTATTTTAGAAAAAGAATCAGGGTTCCGCGAAAAAAAAATAAAACCCATGAAATTGTGCACAAAATCAGCGTACGGCGCGGCGTACGCAATAACGTATGTACGTAACGTAAATCGCTATATAATTTAAATGAATATCTTAGGAGTAGCAAGCTACTATTTATGTATAAACATAGCTAACCGTGAAAACGTACCTAGAGACGAACGCGAGCGAAGCGAGCATGAGTCGCTAGTATCTATATTACTATTGAAGTTACTACTATATTACAATAGGTAAGGAAGTATAACATTATAAATACATCATTGATTTACATGTAAAATCCTAGATAGAATCGTTGTTATATACTAGTCAAAACAAAATAAGGGCCACTTGATTTTTTTGACGTCGTTAGCGATAATTTATTTTTTAAGCATTCTCAAGTAGCTGATTATTTATTGTGGTGTTACCTTATTTGTTTACAAACATTTTTTGAGTATTCCACCTGCATAATTGTTTAAAGTGGGTAGTTTTCGATAATTTATTGGAACCACTAGACTCTACCCGATTTTAAGATGGATTTTAACTCAGTCAAAGTAACGATTCTGTGAAGAACACTGTAAGTTTTGTTTAACTAGTGTCTGAATTAATATTCTAAAAAAGTTATGCCGAGAATTCGACGTCATATGGACTTACCAATCATAACTAGGGCCGTAACATTGCTTCAAGAAGGCCATTCGCAGCGTTCTGTGGTTTTGCAGCTGGGTTTTTCGCGGCGAGCGATCCAGAATAATTGGAATCGTTTTCAAGAGACTGGAAGACTAACCAGGAGACGGGGATCTGGCAGAGTTCGAGCAACTACCGCACAGGAGGATCGCTACGTGCGCTTGACTGCGCGTAGAGAACGCTGCATCACAGCCCACTCCTTACAAAACCGTTTGCGACAGGCGACCGGTACACGCGTTAGTGATCAAACCATTAGAAATCGTTTACACGAGGACCAGCAGTTCTCCAGGAGACGCGTAGTGCGGATACCATTAACAAGTGCTCATCGTGCAAACCGATTATCGTTCGCAAGGCAGCATCTGGCATGGGATATGAATGATTGGAGCACAGTATTGTTTACGGATGAGTGCAAAGTTAAATTTTTTAGTGATAACCGTCGCGTTAGGGTCTAGAGGCGTGAAGGTGAGCGATTTTCGGATGCTTGTATACATGAAAGTGACAGATTTGGGGGCCCCAATGTTATGGTGTGGGAAGGAATCTCTATGTCCGGCAGATCCGACCGTGTAATTCTAAACGAAGGCACAATAACAGCTCAACGTTATATCGAGGAGGTCATAAGACCCCATGTGGTCTCATATGCACAGAGAATCGGGGCCAGATTCTATCTAATGCACGATAATGCTCGCGCTCATACAGCTAGAGCCACCAGAGAAGCCCTAGAGGAGACTGGTATACAGGTGTTGCCTTGGCCTGCAAACAGTCCGGACCTCAATCCCATTAAACACATGTGGGATTTACTGAAACGCAGTGTTCGAAGCACAAACCAACCCGTGCACAATGAAAGACAGCTAATAAACGTTTTGAAATTAAGCTGGGAACAAATTCCTCAAGAAACAGTGGTACACCTGGTGGAGAGTGTACCTTCCAGGCTTCAAGAGTGCATTAGAAAACGAGGAGGGCATACCAGATACTGACAGAAGTCACAAATCAACCAACACTTTATGGTTTTTTTTCGCAAATTTTTTTTTCACTGATTATAATTTTTGCAAAAATGTGAATTTTTAGAAAAAGTGTAGTAAACATTTTTTTTTATTGTTTCTATCATTATTTTATGCTCTCTACAATAAAAACCAATTAATTTATCCTATCGAATCATTAATCAACCCTTAAACCTCAAGAATTCATAAGAATATTGTAAAAACGTGGTGGCCCTTATTTTGTTTTGACTAGTATATATATTTTATTTTCTAAGAGAAATTGCAATTTAATAATATTGCCGTAAAAATATCTATTATCATTAGGAATATGTTTTAAAATTATTGTAATGGCTTTTAATATAAAATATTATAAATAATGAAACTCAATAGTGCATTATTTCTTATAAAGAAGAACAGCTTAATTTTTTACTTAAACACATTTAAATAAATGAAATTAGTATTTACTAGATGAAAAAATATGAAAATGTTTTAAAAAGTGCCTAACGATAGTGACTTCTTTTAAATACGAACAGAGTCATGTGTATTAGTCGACTAAATATAGAATCCAGATTGTAACATACTGTTCTTATAACAAATAAGCTTCCATTAAAATTTGTCGTATACTGATTACATTTAGTAATAAAAATGAGGGGTCTATGAAATTCCTTTCGCTTTTTGGTAGTTTGCTATACAGTCTTATAATTTATATTATTAAATGTCAAGTTGGTAGAGTTCAATTGAAAAATTTACGATAAAATATATTTATTATGTATAAAATAAATAATGATAAATTAAACATGGAATAATCTGGCATAATTAATTTAATAACAAATAAAAAATTTAAGAACTGTATAAAACTTATTTTATTAATAATATTTTTTTTTTATTTTAAAAATGAACATTAATTATTTACTATAAAAATATAGATAAAAGTTAAAAAAGCCGAAAAGAAGAGAGAGTAGTTCATACACGGCTGTAACTATAACAAGAAGTGTCGGGAAAAAGTCTTATTACACTTTTTTCGGTCTCGTTCCTATCCGCTCAGATCGTATAATTCGCGATAAGGAACTTCGTTCCAATATATATTGCAAAAACACTTTTATTTATCGAAAATATGATATTTTTGGTCCTTTTTTAAGAATCCAAATGTAACAGTTTCCTTTTTTGTAACGAACACTGTTAAAAACATTTCGGACGTCCGCTCTGTAACTCACGCAATTCGAGTCTATTTGAAAAGAGCACAATTCGAAATTGTGCGCTCTTTTTTGAGACTTTTGAGACGCTGGCTATGTATCATGGATTTTTTTATATCAATGTACATAATATATGTCTTTTAATACCTGTCTCGGTGGATTAGTGGCTAGCATATACGGCTGCACCAGAGGTTCTGAGTTAAATTCCCGGATCGGGCCATGTTAGTCTTTTGTCAAGAAATTCTCAGCAATAGTTTGGAGCTGGAAAGTTGGCGGTGTTGCAGACACATAAAACAATAACAAAAAATATTTAATTAATAATAAATGAACATAAAAGGTACAACAGTGTACCATTACAAAAACACACGGGGATCGCATGCAACGATCGCGATGTTCAATGCTGATTTTCAGTGCTGTATGCTCGTAGCATTCCCTTTAGAGGGAATGCTACGCACACACAAGGGAATCGGGAGCGGTGTTGTAGAACAGGCATGATCGCATGACAGTCTATATTCGTGACGCGACCGTTTGCCGTAAAAACACGAGTCGGTTTTACTGCCATGGTGCGACAATAGATGTTTCACATCAATAATGTTATAATATAAGGATGTTAAACATACTTATGGTAAAAAAGTGTGAATGTATAAAGTTGGAGTAACGAGGGGTAGTAATGTGTATTGTGTGCAGTGGACGGGCGTAAGCGGCGCGGCGGCGGCGCGGGGCACGCCAGCAAGCGCGGCGGCGGGTCCACGCGCGCCGTGCGCGAGCTGTACACGCACGCGCACGAGAGCGTCACGCTGCTGGCCGAGCTGTTCGCCGCGCACCACCTCACCGACACCACCGTGCTGCACGCCTCCACCGTCGGCGTCTCGCCCTTCTTCGTCGAGAACATCAGCGAGCTACAGCTCTCCGCATTGAAGCTTGTTACTACGGTCTGTTCATATTCAATATCTTTTAATCATTTAAGTTGAGCGTACAATAATTGCATATTATAAAGATCCATATGGTAGGTGATCGCTTTTGATCTCACTGGAAATCCTGCAAAATGCAAATATTGTCAATAAATACCAATTTTCACTGAAAACGAATTCAAAATTAAAACGCTGTAGAACCATCTCATTGTAATATTCAACAATTCTATAGCATTTATCGACTGAATTACGTAAGATAGCCGATATCGCGTTACTCGCGTCTCATTCCGCACACTTCATTGCCCTAACTAAGAGCCTTTCGTTAGATCACTGTGTGGATAAGTATAGGCTGTGATAATACTATGTAGTACTGTGTTCTACTAGCTATTAAGTAGTAACATATTCACGTAGTATGTAATTACATTACAAAAAATATTCTGTACATCCCATGTGCATCTTTAGGATACCAGTGGTAGTAGTGGTAGTGGTATATTTTCTCAAAATATAAAAGATGAACCTAACAATTTATACTATGCTAACTTAGTCAATCAACAGTTTTAAATAAAAATAAAAGAATAAAATAACAAAACATGTTATAAAGCTTTTTAAAATGAGTGTTTTTACAGTACGAACTAATATGTATTGTAATTATAAAAAATCTCTTGCAGATATTTACAAAGTACGAACAGCATCGGAGGCTTTTGTTAGAGGATATTTTAGCATCAATAGCCCGAATACCAAGTTCTAAACACAATTTACGCTCATTTCAACTGAGCTCGGATCAACACATTCAAATGCTGACGGCACTCGTATTGCAACTTGTACAGTGCGTCGTCACATTACCTGAAACTTTGTGTAAATCACAAGACAAAGACAAAGATAAAAAAGAACATATCGAATCCGAGAGCAAAAAGGTAAATAATTGCAAATTTACTATTAATTTTGTAACAATATGTTCAATTTAATATTTACTTCTTATTATAGGTATGTTAGATTACGAAAACTAATGTGAACAAATAATATTAGTAAAAATATGTGTAATAAGATGATAAAACTAAATTATTTTTTCAGCATGTAGATAAAGATCTTTTAATAATATCCAAGTATGAAGCAGCAATAAGTGTGGGCGGAACATTTCTGACGTCTTTCCTGAACAAGTGCCGGAGTAGATCCGAAGAGGTCGACTTCAGGCCCCTGTTTGAGAATTTCGTTCATGACCTTCTTACTACCGTTAACAAACCAGAATGGCCTGCTACTGAATTACTGCTCAGTTTACTTGGAACGATGCTGGTATGTGAGAGTTAGCAAAATATTACTTATACTAGGTACTCTAGAATCTAGATAGTTTAGAATTGTGATGTAAAATTTTCTTATCTTCCGTCTTTTGAAGTTGCATCATACCGTTACGGGTACTTTAAACACTCGCCATTTCGCGCGCTTGGCGTGACGTCATAATATGATATACACAAAAATGACGACTCAATTTGTAAGCCAAAAAATCACTAATCGCTGTTATGGTATACTCTGACGACATATTCGGTCTGACCAATGGCTTTGCGTTTCAACTACTATGAATTTTTCACTTGTTTCTGCACCTTTTAATAATTATTTTCTTAATCAAAAAGAAATTACATTAAAAATATTAATATAGGCTTAATTCAAAATCAATAAAGATTATAAAGAAAAAGTATTTCACCTTTATTTAAATCACACGCTTATTTCGTATTAATGGATAGTCTCAGAGTTGATCATTTGCTATAAATATATGCATTTGGTTACGAGAGCTTAAAACATATCGATATCGCAGGTGAAGTACATGTCGGACAAGTCGATGGAGATGCCGGTGCGCGTGGCGTCGCTGGAGTACCTCGGGCTGGTGGCGTCGCGGCTGCGGCGCGACAGCGTCACCTCGCGCGCCAAGCTCGCCACCATGGACGCCGTCGTGCGCGACATACGCGCTGAAGAAGAGAAGGACGGCTGCCAGCAACAGGTCTACTTTATGTTTATTGTTAATGTTGCAGAGTTTGGTAGTTTGTCTTCTTCTGTCTAATAACAGTGTTGGATATTTGTAATTTTTTGAAGGTGTGATAAAGTCAAAATAGCTAGACAATTTATAAGTAGCTTATTACTCCCGCTTTTATAAAATTATTTATTGCATGTAACATCTATCATAAGTTGTTGTTGCTAAAGTCCTCTCATATTTACAGTCACTGACGTCAGGATTAGACGAAGATGAGGATAGAACGGAATTCCTTCAAAGGGTTCTGTTGGACTACCTCGCCATTAATGGACAAAAAGATCAAGCATGGAATTGTGCGAGACATTTCTATATCACACAGTGGTACCGGGACATGGTAGTACAACCTAAAAATTCTTCGCCCACAAAAAGGCCGAAACATAAGTCTAAGAAGAAACATAAGGAGGAAAGCAGCGAGGAGGAATCTGATGCTGATGACGATAGTGACAGTGGCATCAAGGAATCTAAGAAACATATCTCCAGCGCTATTATGTCGGCTGAAAAGTTTAAGACTATGGAACGACGGAAGAATTTTTTTCTCGAAAAGATTAGACCGTTCCGGTATCAAGGTGGGACCCAAGTACAAGTGATGCAATCCTACATAGACTATAGTGGGGCGGAGTTAATATCTCAGTATTTAGCCTCAAAGAGATCTTTTTCTCAGAGCTTCGATAGGTATCTAAGGAAAATTTTAGTTATATTATGTGAGAACACAATAGCGATACGTACTAAAGCGATGAAATGTTTGACGATGATCGTGGAGGCGGACCCGGCGGTGCTGGCGCGCCCCGACATGCAGATAGGCGTCAACCGCTCCTTCCTCGACCAGTCCACGGCCGTGCGCGAGGCCGCCGTCGATCTCGTCGGCAAGTTCGTGCTCAGCCGCCCTGATCTCATTGACAAGTATTATGGAATGCTCTCAAATAGAATATTGGTAAGCGCCAATCACTTTGCTATATATGTATATAACTATTGTAACAGGCTCACAGTTGATGATGAAATATTAGAAAAAAAATTTATATGTATTTCGTATTTGCTATATACATAATAAAAGGCATAGTTTTACAATTTTTATCAGTTGTTTTGAATATTTCTTATTCAAGAATGGCTGGAAAGCTTTCAATACTATTTTTGTTCAAGTTATTGTTGGAGGTGCCATTTTAAATGCTTTTGGACTACAAGCGGACTAAAACCTTGCTACCATTTAATGTCCAGTAATGAATGATCTTTTATGTTTTAGGATACGGGTGTTTCAGTAAGAAAACGTGTAATAAAAATCCTAAAGGACATTTGTATAGAATGTCCCGAATTTCCTAAAATACCTGAAATTTGTGTGAAAATGATCAGAAGAGTGAATGACGAGGAGGGTATTAGGAAATTGGTAATGGAAGTGTTTCAAAACATGTGGTTCAGTCCCTGTCCCAACTCCGCGAGGCACGGCACGCTGGACATCACCGCGGCGACCGCCGACCCCCTCACGAGGAAAGTCCTCAATATTACGGATGTCGTCGTGTCTTCCAGGGACATGGGCCTGGAGTGGTTCCAGCAACTGTTAATGAGTGTAAGTCGCTATAACTGTCAACTTTTAAATGAGCCAAACTAGTGAATAATTTTATCATAACTTTGTTTTTTTTTTTAGTTGTTTAAGCCGAAAGAAGACAAAGATGATTCCACAAAAATTATTTATCAACCACCCAAATCTCTATTGGTAGCTTGCCAACAAATTGTTGACTGCCTTATTGAACACTTACTACAGTTGGAAGAAACCAACACAGACGGTAAAGACTTTTGTCGATATGATTGTACTAATTCGTATGTTCCAAACATTTTTTAAATTATTCTTCTTTAATTTTAGGTACAGGGTCCTCACAGCGAATCTTAGCGTGTCTCTCAACGTTACATTTATTTGCTAAAATTCGACCACAGTTATTAGTAAATCATGCCTTAACATTGCAACCTTATTTAAGTTTAAAATGCCAGGTAAGATTCCTTATTTAGTTTTGGGAGTGAAAGTATACTTTAATTTTCTATTAGACTTAGTTATTTATAAAGAATTTTCAAATTATTGCAACTTATAGTCAGTCTCATATTTGTGCAACGTAAAATACAAATGAAAAAATGCTACATATATTCTAAGCAGCTATACATACATGTACATTTTAGATATATTCTAATTATACTAGTGGTTTTTTTTTCGATGATGAACTTGAACAATATCTGAATATACTTCATTTAAATTGATTTTCAGATGTAGCACATTATGTAATATTTTTTTATCTATATTAAGTAATATACTATGGCCTGATCCCCCTTGTACTAAACCGAGGTCCGTGCCCAACAGTGGGACGTTAAAAAGGATTGAATGCAATATAAAACAGTAATAACAATTATGACAACACAGAATCAGTACGAGCAACAAATAATGTCGACGGTGGCATCAACACTGGAGCTGGTGGTGCCGCTGATGGAGCACCCCAGCGAGGTGTTCCTGGCGCAGCTGGAGGAGGACGCGGTGAAGCTCATCCTGCAGCGCGGCCAGCTCGTCATCGCCGCCTGCATCGCGCTGCTCGCCTCCATCGTCAACAGCCTCACGCACAACTATAAGCTTATTAGAGATGTGTTTAATAAGTATCATGGTTAGTTTATATCACAGCTTTATTTATAAATTGTAATGTACTAGAGTGGAGTATCTCTACCATGTGTTGCTGTTACCGTATTCGATAGACGCGTATATTTTTCTTTCCTATTGTGCCAACCTGAAATGACTGGACGGATTTGCTAAAAAAGTGGCGCAGTCTGTATATAAAATAATATGAAAAGGCTGAGGGACGCACTCGAGCAAAGCAAAGCTGTGATATATTATGTTTTTGTTCTCTAAGGAATCTGAATATATAATACTATGATGTTTGAAAGTAGATAACTGAAAGATATTTTTAAAAATATAAAATACTAGCGATTCACCGTCGCTTCGCTCCGGGTTGGTCCCTAGATAAAAACAAATCTATCCCACGGGAACCGTACATTTCCGGGATAAAAAGTAACTATGTGTTATGGAATAGCCATAATATAATCAATTTCTATGCCTCATGCAGTTCAGCGGTTCTGGCGTGAAAGAGTAACAAAAATCGACCCATCCATTCATCCTTACAAACTTTCACATTTATAACATTAGTATGGATTTTGAAAATATTTTTTTTTCCTTATTACTCTTTTTAAATATTTATGATAAGTGAATCCATCATGGATTATGCGTGTACATATATATGTACATGATGTGTGACCGCAGGAGTGCTGCTGCAGTGGAAGCACAGCTGGCAGCGCAACCCCGAGATGACGCGCGCGGCGCACACGCGCCCGCACTTTCGCAGAGCGCTCTTCATTGTGGGCCTGTTGTTGAGATACTTTGATTTCACCGATAGTATTGTCATAGAAGGCTTGGCGGTGGGTAATACTTGATAATTCGGGATTTTTAGTAGAAATAAAAAAATTATTTACTATGTTTTAAAAGTAATTCTGTAAACTACGTAATAATATCGTTTGGGCCTGTAAAAGTATTATTAGAGGCTACTTTGCTTAACTTTTTTACCGAAAAAGATTAATGGAATTGTATTTTTTTATACAAATCTAGTTCATATAGTCAAAAAAACGTTTTTTTTTTACAACAACAACAAAAATTTACTTTCATAGTAAGTCTCGCTTTAAAGCGTTTCTTCACGTGTACATGGTGAATTCTTGTGAATTCTTGTATTCTTGTGTGTCGCTTAGTGAATAAGGCTTATTATACAGTCACGGAATACTTTGTAGATATCAATGTGTGGAACTAATATCTGGTAGGCTCTCACGTAGGATAAATATACATATATTAATTATTGTATTACAATATCGAACACAATTATTATTTTAAAAGAGCAACTGTTGAGTTTCTCGCCGGCTCTTCTCAGCATAACTGCCTTCCGAGCCGGTGGTAGATTCCTCACGGACTGACTACACTAACATTTAATTTAAATTTCAAATGTAAAATTGACGATTCAAAAGTGCATGTAAAAGTCTATTTGAATAAAGTATATTTTGATTTGATTTGATTTGTGTATCTAATAGTAGTTTTAAAAACAGTTATTTAAATCATAGATTTATGTATTACCAAAAAAATCTTACTTCATATTTAGTGTATATTGTAAAAAAGTTGCTTATTATTTTTGTCCCATAATTTTCTTTGAGAAAGATAGCACAATATAGAAATGAACCAAGAATCTTTTTCTTTGATTTTAGTACATCCATCAAAGTTAAATTTTAAAATTGTTTAGACTTTGTTTTAAGTTAGTACTCATATTTTATGAAAAAATGTGAACATGTGACATCCAATATATATATATATATATATATATATATATATATTAATATAAAATAGCTGCCTCGGTGGTGTAGTGGCTAGCATGTACGGCTGCACATCCTGAGGTCCTGGGTTCGAGTCCCGGGTCGGGCCAAGTTTAGTTATTGAGTCTTTCTGTATAGTAAGCCTCAGTAACAGCCCGGAGTTGGGAAGTTGGCGGTGTTTCACCCCCGTGCCTCGGAGAGCACGTAAAGCCGTC
This sequence comes from Argynnis bischoffii washingtonia, assembly GCA_033884665.1. NCBI lineage: Eukaryota > Metazoa > Arthropoda > Insecta > Lepidoptera > Nymphalidae > Argynnis > Argynnis bischoffii. The sequence goes on along the minus strand of CM066616.1, from coordinate 8,783,461 downwards.
GGTCCTGCGCCTTAACTCTCACCGGTCGTGTCGAGTAGTCGTCCCACCGGAGTATGAGAGTGACAGGAATAGAGAGTGCACTTGTGTCTGCGCGTACACTTGTGCACTATAATATCTCCTGCGCAGTTGGCTAGTCTCAATGAGATTGGCCGCCGTGGCCGGAATCGGTCAGGAGAACATCAATATAAAATTTAGTAAAATTAAAATTGTTGTTTAACAATAAAGATGAATTTATCATCATTCATCATTAAAGTCTAAATACCGTAAACTACCGTCTATGTTAATTTACAACATCTCAATATGAACAAATAGTATGCATATAACGCGTTCTTATTTACAGATTGATATCAAAGAGCAAGTGTTTGCGACGTTGATGTTCTTCGTGGGTTTGGAAGATGAGGACTTTGTATCGCACACATTAAAAGCTCTGGGTTCTGTTTGCGTCCGACACTACGAGTTCATGTTGCGGCCGGAGCTGAAAGAGTTCTACCATCAGCTGCTGACCTCGGAGCTGGCACCTATTGAGATGAAGGCAGATGTTCTTAGAAATATTGAGATGTACTTACAAGAAGAGGAGCAAAGAATGATTAGGCAAGATAAGGAATGTAAGTACATGTTTTGTTTTTTATTCTGATTTAACAGCCTTAGCCATAGCTATTCTTCCTTTTTGACTTTTTATAATATGTTTATCAATATTATTTTATCCTAATAAAACTAAATTCGGTATTGGATGAATATATAATATAACGTTGTTCAATAGGGTCGAAGCGGTCCAAGCACGAAAATCTAAAGGAGATGGGCGACGTGTCGTCGGGCATGGCGTCCACCGTGATCCAGCTGTACCTGAAGGAGATCCTGGGCGCGTTCCTGCACGCCAGCACCGTGGTGCGCTCCAGCGCCATGAAGGTGGTTCAGCTCGTGCTGGCGCAGGGCCTCGTGCATCCCGTGCAGGTACATATTAATAATGTCCTCCTCATCGTTTTCGGCCACTGTGGTTAATCTCAATAAGACTAGCCATGTTTTATATTGTATTATAGTGCACAAGTTTTCGCGCAAATACAACGCGCATTATTCCATTCTCTCTCAAACTCTGGTAGGACACAGGATGGGTGTAACTGCCAACTGAGAATTTCTTAACAAAGAACTCAATAACTAAACTTAGACTAATCGGACTGATCCGGGACTTAAACTCCGAATGTTTGGGTCAGAAGCCGTACATGCTAGTCACTAGACCAACAAGAGGTATAGGTACATTGGTATTCTGGCATTGTATACTACTTTCTTCTATTTATAACAATAAATTTAACTAAATGAAACAGTCAATGGCAGAAATGTCATTCTAATATTATTTTTATTATTTGCTTAATATTTTTTATTTTATTTTACAATGCAATACATCTCTACTCGGTGAAATGTACCAAATAGGATGAATTGTGTAAACCATCAGCACACACTCTACTCAAACGGATCTTTGTCTGTTTGGCATTCGTCATATATACTTCTAAAATACTAATATTCATAGAGACTATTGACAAAACGGAAGCAACAACATTTATGTATATAAATAAATACCTTACAAAATATCATGTTATTATAATTATTTTTTTCTCTTTTCTAGATCGTCCCATACTTAATATCTATGAGTACTGATGTAGAAGTGACAGTATCCCATACGGCCGACAAAAATCTCCAAGAAATTGATAAAAAATATCCAGGATTCATCCATATGAAAGCGCAACTCGGCATTAAGTTATCATATCAGTTACAAAAAATTTTACAACATAGCAAAAAAGGTGTTATAAGAGGGTTTAGGTAAAGTTTATTTACTTATTCTTTTTATATGAATAATAGAGAATTATGTTTTAATATTTTTAGATATCTAAAAATCAACATTTTTATTGTAAAGTATTATAAATAGTATTTATAAAATGAATAATGATTTTAGGAAAAAAGATCAAGATGATTTGCCGACCGCACTAAATGGTTTTTTATATTCACTGCTGCGTAACACACGGCCTCAACGGCGAGCCTTGGTTTTGTCGTTACTTAAGCAATTTGATGATGTTTCTGTAAGTTTTCATTATATTTCATATTTTAATATTTATTTATATTAAAATATGTATTTTGTATGTATTTTTTACTTTACCGCATATTGTTTATACACAATTTTTTTTTTTTAGACCGCGCCATTGGATCAAATGTTGTACCTGGCTGATAATTTAAGCTACTTTCCATATCAAGCTCAAGATGAACCTCTTTTTATAATTCACCATATTGATATTATTATTTCTACTTCGGGATCAAATTTATTACAGCTTTTTCGTGAGGTATGTAAAAATTTAATGCGTATATTTAAATAACTACATCATCATGGCTCACTAACTGATTAGTATATAGTATATATATCAATCAAATGTCTCCTTTTCTTACAATATTACAGCACAATGTTAGGTATATTTTAATTTTACTAAGCACATTCAGTGACATTTGAATTAGGTATCCTAGTTAAGTTGTCATTAATTCCAATACTTGGTTGTGGCGGAAAGGCTCGGCCTATTTTGTTCGGTTGATCCACTGATCGGACATTTTTAAAACCAAAAAAACATTGAAGCACACTCGCAAATTTCCCTGTGACATATACACAAATATACTTTTTTTTTTAATTTTCGCGTTCCTTAATTATATAATAATTGCACTACGGGACTTCACCGTGGCTTTAACTTTAGCCTTGGTCACGGACGTCTACCCGTGACCTCAGCTAGTGCAACCCAGTCGAAACGTCGGGAACACGGTATATAGCCATTTATGAGTTCACGCGTTAAGTCCCGTAGTGTAATTATTATATAATATTCACAGTATTAACTATGCTCAGTTAATTTCAATCAGTTCAATTTACAAATTATATATCAATAAAGCCGAAAGAATTCGTCAACATATGCATATATTCTTAAATTTATGTATACTAAATATAGGCAATGGTGTGTTATTGAAGTTATCAAAGATTGAATACTTGAAAGAACTTCCCCCAAAAATTTATTTATCTTTTATTTGGACATCTTAAACACTGCTAACACACCACTTATAAAGGAATTATAAACAGCTCATTATAATACTATTTCAATAGCCAGTAACTATTTTCTGCATCTCTAGTCAAATCTTATTATTTTTTTATAAATGAGGCGCTTAGTCATATACTCCTTAATGACTTCATTCACCTATTTTTTCAAACTGAACATGATGTCACACTAAAGTCTCAATGTCCATAGGGTTTAATAAAAACGGGAAGTGAGGAGAAAGAGTCGCTGGACGAAGAGGAGGACGAGGAGGAAGCGGAGGCGCTGGTGGCGCGGCTGCCGGCGCACACGCGCGCGCTGCGCGACGCCATGCGCCAGGCGCGCGGCTGCCTACTGCTGCTCGTGCTCAAGCAGCATCTCAAGCAGCTGTACGGATTTACTGACGCGTTAGTATTACCACAGATAACGTTAAACTATTATTACTAGTGCAAATGCAACATCTCACAAAAATAAATGGTCAGAGCTAAATCTTGCTATTCTTCTGGCTATTTTTGTTCGCTTGAATAGGTAATGGATGTCGATCCATAAACTACCGATTTTATATTATTACTATATAATTAACATATCTATGTTAAGTATTGCAAAATTCATCCTGCATTTAATTATACAAATTTTGGTGACTAACAGTTTCTAATCGTACAATAAGTAAAAGCGCCACCCGTGAGTACTATACTCATTATAAAATTGTTAAGTTTGTTCACTTAATTTTTTTTAAACATAACTTATACTTATTAAAATAAACTCAATAACAAATCGATACATATAATGCCATCTATTTGGCATTTATTTAAACTAATTTTTCTTTGTTCCTGATGAGTCTCTATGGCATTTCTCTTTCCTTCACCTACTTTGTTATTGTTTATGTATTACCTGTGCAGATAAACAGGGACTAGAAATAGTGGCTGACCGAGCTTGTACTATCAACATTGTACTGCTTAAACTAAAATTTACTTTGGTATATATAATAATCTAATTGTATCTCTAAATACAACGTTACTACATTTTAGCTAGTAGATATAAATATAATTTAAAGTATACAATATAAATTATTATCTTTATGAAGTTTAAAAATAACTTCTAATTAGTCGCAATCGAATTTATCTCCTAGACTAATATAAGGTGTTTTGAAATAATTGTCTATTTTAAAAATATATTTCATTAAACCAATCCAGAAAAATCAACCAATACTCCCCTTCGGAGAGCGTGAAGGTGTACGAGAAGGCGGTGTCGCGGCGACACGCGCCGCAGTTCGACCCCAAGGCCACCATCGCGCAGCTACACGACTCCGACGACGAGCAGGAGCTCGACGAGCGCGGCCGGCGCCGGCTCGTCGATGACTATCTCGAGGTGACGTGCATTTTATACACCCAATTTACATTATAATACGCACCACGAAAGATGAGACTTGACGGGCGTCAATGGTCCCCACCATACCAGCCTGCGCAGGTACAGTCGTGTACGAAAAAGTTATCTGTAATTTATTTCTATATCTATTTAGGGATTTTTCGACGTCATTCGGAATAAGGTGTATAATAATGTTATATTAAAATTATTAACAATATTTATTACGATATGATATGCTTGGCACACAACGGTACGCTTTTGTATCTGCTTCAAATTTTATACACCTTCCTTTGCTTTTTTTAACATATAAGTTATTTATAACATATAAGTAGTATACACGTCGTAAACCGACTTTGTCTTCTTAATGTTTTACCTCGAGGCATGATCAAAATTTTACAAAATTGCACTCGTATAATCTTACAACACAAATATAAACAAAATAGAAATTTATAAACACAAGTTGTACTCGACTGTATTGCGGAGTCAAGCGGGGCTTACACGGGGTAAGGGGAACGGTAGGCAACTGAAATGCATGGGCAGCACCTTAGTGCGCGTCCCGCGCTCTTTTCGACGCCCCGATGACGCCCCATCCCTTCTCGCCTCAGACCTCGTACCGCTAAAGAGACCTATAAATCGTCATATTATGCGCAAGTCAAACCACGTGGTATGTCAAGTCTCATCTTTCGTGGCGCGAACTATAACTGCGTTGTTGTCTAGTTAGCATGTATGACCGCTAATTCGAAGGTTTTGAGTTCGACTCTCGGGTCGGGTGTTGAAAGAAATAGTGTACTTGAGTCTGCGCGCATACTAGTGCCATATAATATCTCTTGCGTACTTGGCTAGTCTCGATGAGATTGGCCGCCGTGGCCGATATTAGTCAGGAAATCATTATAATATAATCAAGATTAGTACTCTTACTTGAATATTATTACAATTTAATATCATTTTAACAAGTATTTGTTTTACAGTTCAAGCAGCTTATGCTGAAGTTCGACCCCGAAGAGGAGGAGGATGAAGAAACCCCAGCGTCGGGGGCGGCGAGCGCAGCCGCAGGCGCGACGGGCGGCGCGGGCGCGGGCGGCGGCGCGGGCGCCACCTAGCCGCCGCCGCGCGCCGCGCTGCGCCTCGGACGCGATGGACGATAAGTGTCAGTGACCGCGCACTCGCTGTGGCCCCGGGGGCGTCCCCGCTCGGACAGTTTTATTCCTTGCGTTGGTTTAATTTATTACGCCCGGCGCCGGCGCGGCCCCGACCCGGTCCCGGCACGGACCCGGCGCGGGCCCGGCGTCGGCGGCCGGCGAACTTGAATTCTTTATATAAGTTATATTTGAGAACTCGATTTTGTTTTATATTAAAAAGTCTTGTGTGTAGATAATTTTTATGAAGAATATAAAGTATATGTACCGACACCGATTCGAGTTTTTCGAAAGTATTTTCTTTTTTCACATCAATCTCGAACGTTCGCGCGTACGGTACCGAAGGAGCGACGAAAGAATATAATAGGTCAATTTCTTGTTGTGTAAAGTCTGTCACGAATGCGTGAAGTAAAGTGCATAATTTTTATACGTATCGGCGTCTATGTAATATAGAATAAAAGGTATATGTTGATTTGGAGGGTACTGCAATAAAACTGCATTTCAAATAATAATAATAAGAACGATAGATTTTTATATTTTATTTTGTATTTATATCCCGTTTATATTTTTAGGTTTGTTTATAAACACTCGAGGTGAGTAAATAAACCTCGGAATTATATATACAGTCTATTTTTGAAAATCCATATTTCTCATTTTTTTTATTGTTACGACGTGTAACATTATTTTATGATTAATTTAATAGAATACTGTACTAAAAATACTTGGTAACAGACTATAAATATCATAAACCTAGAAGTATTATTATATTATGTTTTATTGAAATACCAAGTACAAAATAATTATTTCTCATGTCATGTTACATTGATTAAAAATAGGTAAAAAGCACGACGAGCTTTATGCTCTATCTGAAATTTATTTTATATATCTTAAAATACAAAAGCCCCACAATGGGACCAGTTATTATTATATGTTGTAAACTTAATGTTATTAAAAATATATTTATATAAATTATTACTTGTAGATCTACTCAAACATTTTCGATTGCTTTTCTTCCGAAATAGCGAATTTATTACAAAGGAAGAATATGAGAGTTTCTGAACTGGGTTTCACTTTTCCTTCTGCTATGAGTCTCTTCAAGTTGCGTATACGCTGCTTATGTGGATACTCTTTGGACCGCTTTGGTCCACTCTGAAAAAAATGTAACTTATATTATTTTTTATTTAATTTAACAAATTTTCTTTTGTCAATTTTTTTAATAATAGAATTGAAAAAAAAAACAAAAATTCTTGGTATTAAATAACAAATACAATTTAAATAATTTATTTTTATTTTTAAATTATTTCTCTCCATTTGATGTTTTGGGACATTTATTTTGTTATATTTTTTGTCAAATGATGATTTACTTACCACAATAAATAATATAGAAATTATAAGGTGTTCAACAAGATTAACTTTGTTAAGATTAACAGTCACAAAAAAATATACTAAAAAATAGTAAAAAATATGAAATAACATCAACTACAAAACACGAAAGAAAGGTACCTGCTCTTGGTCTTCCGACTGTTCAGCGGGTGCGTCGGGCGCGGCGTGGTCCCACATGACGGGGTGCCAGGGGCGGCGGCTCGCCTTCTCCGGCGGCAACGCGCGCCGCGGCGGCCGCAGCGGCAGCGACCGCACGTCTACATATTCGTCTTCCTCAAACGACTCCATTTCTTTATTCATACTGACTTTAGTCTGAAATTAAATGTGTGCCTGATCTATTAACTGCACAATCATAATATATATATATACCGTCGTAATACAACATCTGCTGTCTGCAAACATAGTCAGGACCGCCCAAGTCATTATATTCGCTTTGATAGACCCCAAATCCTCGCAAAAGTAAACCGATATCGCCCTAGAATGATTCGGGAAGCCATAGAAATTAAAAACATCCAAATTTCAATAGGGAAGTTGGCTGGGTACTACCATCGTCGTGGGATCCTGTTATTAATATTATAAAATCAAATAATAAATCTAAACATAACAGACAGTTAGATGTAGTAAGTTCTTACTGTGCGGATCAAATTAGTATTCAAATTAATAATATTTTTCATTTGTAAAATGTAATTCTTAATTAATTTTATTTTTCTAAATTACACATAGATCAATAATGTGGCTTAAATAATTAACATTTTATTTTTTCTTTATAGTTATAAATATAATGATGACAACACTAAATATTTTTCGCCCCCGAAAATTTGGAATGTGGGGGACATTCTAAATTTCAGCGAAATCGTTAGAGCCGTTTCCGAGATCGCTGGTATAAATAAATATACAGGAATTGCTCGTTTAAATATATTTGTCATAATATGACAGTCATATATAGATGACAGTAAAAATATCGATTCATTATTGAAGAAAAATTTACAAAAGAAAGAATATATTATGGTTTTAAAAAAAACTCAATCTGATCATGCTGGATTCCCAACGAATTATGTGTGAAAGGAATAGAGTGCATTAAATTACATAAGACACCATGACGTTACTAACTTCCTAAGTCTGGTAAACTACTTACAAATGACCCTTAATGAAACTCCTAAGTGAGTCCATGTTCCTATCCATCCTAAAAAGTCCATGTTCTGCAGCCATGCTACTCTACACTATGCCACGACGTTTATTTCTGACAGAAACATTATCAGAGTCGGCTTAATTTTGCTCATGTAAAGTAAAGGTTTAATAATAATAACCCAAAAGTTCGTAGGAAAATCTTGAACATTTTGTACCTATTTGTTTTATTGTATACGTCACTACGCATTTGCAGTTATAACCGGTATTCCTAGCGCAATCTGAATACAAAACAAATTTCATTAGGAGGCCAACGGATCGAGGCTTTAGCGAACTTACTGTTGTACCAAAATAAACATCGCAGTCTGCTTCATATGAAACAACGACGCAATAGAATTTTTTTATTGAAGCATTAGCTGGCACAATGACAAGATTTATTTTATTGAGACCGAAAGTTTTTTTAACCTAACGTTAATCAAACAATATTTCCATACATACCTACTCACTACATACATACATAGGTACATGTGTGATTTATATAGATTCTCATAATATAATCGATTATTAAGCGATAGATTTAATTATCATAATGAAATTACATGGTATAGTAAGTAATTATATTATTTTGAGACATTTAAATCCATATCCGTACTAATATTATAAATGTGAAAGTTTGTTTGTTTGAGCTTGTCCTTCTTTCACATCGAAACAGAGTGACGGGTTAGATAGTTTTTCGTGTGGAGATAGTTGGAGGGCTGGTGAGTGACATATTAAGTTATATTTAACCGTGGGAGATTATCTCATTCCCACGGAAAAATACGTTATCATACAACAATAACTTATACTTACATATGTATGAATATATATAATACTAGCGACTCACGCTCGCTTCGCTCGCGTTCGTCCCTAGGTACGTTTTCACGGTTAGCTATGTTTATATATAAATAGTAGCTTGCTACTTCTAAGATATTCATTTAAATAATATAACGATTTACGTTACATACGTATGTTATTACGTACGCCGTACACGGATTTTGTTCACAATTTCATGGGTTTAATTATTTTTTTGCAGAACCCCGATTCTTTTTCTAAAATAAAAGAAGCTTAGGTTTCTCCTTATAACAGCAGCTATCTGCCAGTGAAAGTCCCGTCAAAATCGGTCCAGCCGTTTCGGAGATTAGCCGGAACAAACAGACAGACAGACAAAAATTGAAAAAATGTTGTTATGGTATATGCACCTTGTATATATCCATTTGAATTTAGTAAAAAGCGGTTATTTTAATATTACAAACAGACACTCCAATTTTATTTATCTGTATAGATATAGTCTATGTATTAAATATTAACCGTTAAAACGTACCCAGGGACGAACCCCAGTAAAGCGAGGGTGAGTCGCTAGTTTTTAAAATATTTAATCTAATCAATATATAAAACTCCTGAACACTGTTAACTATTTTTAGATGAAAATGTCTAATTCCGTAGTAGCTTAATTGAATATTTGAATAAAATACGAAACTTGAAATACTAAGTAGGTATACCTATCTAAACAAGTTTGTTTGTAACCGAAATTATTTATTTGTTAGTACATATTTATAAAAATATATAGGTAAAGCTAATAAAGAAATCAACCAATAAATGATAGATCAATGTCTAATAAAACATTTAATTATTAAATTACATTATACATACATATGTTTATATACTTACAAGTATAATTCAGTAATTAATTCACGAGTTTTGTGTTGTACACAACTGAACTGCACTGTGCCGGGCTTGTATTGAAGCGTTGTATTATTGGCTACTATAAATCTCAAGCAGTCTTTATTTATAATCACTGAATACTGTACTGAGGCACATGAAGAATGAAACTGAAATTAATTACTTTCTCTCGTCTCCAAGAGCCTCTGATTCTCAACCATTCCTCTATGACGTAGCTTGGACAATTACCAGTAAAAATAAGATCATTAAAGTACTATTGACATCTAGGACGCTGACCGAATTTCATGCCAACAATTTAGATTCAATTACGTTGACCTGTTTTATTATACCTACTAGCGGCTTGCTCTACCTACTAACTCTTAACTACTTCGCCTCTAGATAAACAAAAACAAAACTGTCTAACGGGAACCGTACATTTTTCCGGGATAAAAAGTACCCTATTTATTATTCTGATATATGAACTAAGTATAATATTTTAAAGTATTTTAAAGTTTCATTAAAATCCAATCAGTAGTTTATGTGTACTAAGATGTATAAGTTACTATAGTTTACTATCCCACAGGAACTCTTTAATTCTACCGGATTAAAAGTATCTAATGTTGACCGGGGATATATGGTACCACTATGCAAAATTTCATTTAAATTGGTCCAACAGTTTCGGAGATTAGCCCGTGCAAACAGACAAACAGAGAAACAAAAAATTTGAAGAAAATCTGGATTTCTTCTGTTTCTCTTCTTACATCCCCCTGACTCGCTTTTTGGCATTTTTTTTAATGTGCAGACATTCGACCTCTACAGTTTTATTATATGTATAGATTTATTATTTATAAACAAACAACATTTTAATATTTAGGAATTAGGTACCTATATCTTGAAAGAGTAGTGATTTATAGATATTTCCTACATTACGAAAATAGCACATTAAATATTAATTAACCTTATAAGTTATTACCGAAACTTCTTCATAGGTATTAAATTGTATTAAAATTACGGTCCCTTTTTATTAATTTTATTAATAAACCCAAAAAGGAAATCAAGACCTCGTAATTCACGACTATATATTGAGTTTTCAAACGCGTGTTGACAATTATTACGTTATCTCAACCTAAAAGGAAATCGAAACTTCAACCTAGGCAAAAAAGACAGTCAAGCTATAACAAATAGGTACAAATATTGTTTTATAAATGAAATTTAATATCAAATTTACTTTAAATAACTTCATTTTTTATGATTGAACGCAAAAGATGATAGGTATGCAAAGAAAAACAAATTAAAAATAAAATATTTTAATTTGAATATCTAAAACTAGTTAACAATAAATTGATAAACTTGAGCAGTCAATTAAAGAATAACAATATCCTACACTAGATTACATAAACTTTTCAGCGTACATTGCGATTATTTGTAAACATTGTCGCAAAAAATAATGATGTGAAAACAATTTCATCTACTAATTTTGTTTTTATTGTAAGATCAATCTGTGAAATCGAATTCTATTATGTAAGACATTATTATTACCCGTCATCGAAATGGGTCTTAATTTAAAAGTTCTATTGTCACGCTCCATTTGTTTGATATTGACTAACAAACTTGGCCAATTTACGCTCCTGCGACTGCTTCGTCAAACGAAGCCTCATGTTCTGATCTTGATAACATGTATTCGGGCAAAGTGACGCCAAGCGCTGCGCTATACCGAGGTTCTACTTCTGACGAAAAAGCGGCCTTAGATTCAGCTCCAGCAAAATCTTCAGGGCGACCTATGTTTGATACATCTATAATTTTAGCGTTATTCTCGGCCTCCGACCCTTCACTACGTTTAACTTTTTGAGCAGTTTTCGCTATTGGGCTGGAAGCAGCAGTCGACACCTGTAAGGCTTTTTTGCGTTTTAGTTTTTTACCTCTGTTTGATGTAGAGGCTACATACGCCGCCGATTTTTGTGGTGGGGTAGCACTTGTAGCAACAATTTGACTTTCAGCGGCTTCATTACTTCCGCTAGCTGGTTTCGAGCCAAATTCTTTCACTTCTTGGTATGCTAAGTGACTTTGTTTTGGTGCCGATTCAGAAACAAACATGCATTCCTCATTCTTTTGGCCGTTTTTGTCTACACATTGGAAACATGTCATAGAGTTTTTCTGCACTTTTTTACACGCAGATCTATCTTTTTTTTTAAATTCAGCTAAAACGTGCTCAACATCTTTTTTGGGTTCATTATCAGTATAGAAATCGGGCAACGCTTTATTGTAATCGTAAGACTTTGGTTTTGCGTCTTCGGAACTATCATCGCTTGTAGATTTAAGGGCTTCGTTGGTTTTAGGCTTTGATGAATGAATGTAAAATGCTTTGTATTTTTCTCCCGAATCGTCTTCTTTGTCTGTCTGTCTGTAGCTACCGTAAGGTTTATCCACAGATTCGGTAAATTTTTGAGGAGCAGTCTCATCTATATTAGCTTTTTGTATTTTTTCAGCTTTTGTTGGTTCAGCAGACTTTTCATCTTCATCTTCGTCGGGTTCATCATTGCTGTCAAATTTTTTTTCTTTAGAGTAAGCGTATTGATTATTTTTGGGTTCCGCAACATATGAACATGATTCATAATTTCCTCCTGTTTTGGGGTCCTTACAAGTCATGCATGACATACCATCCTTTTTAACTTCTTTACAATTTCCTGGGTTTTGCTTGATTTCAGCAGCTTGTTGCTCTGATAATTCTTTTATCCTTTCATATTCTTTATGATCATATCCTGAATCATAACTATAAGGGTATTCGTATTTGTCTTCCGAATTCTTCTTTTTTTTGTATGGGCTGCTATACGGGCTTTCATCAAAAGCCTTCGGCTTCGATATATATTCAGCACGGTAATTGTAGGGGTCATCCTCATCATCATCTTCAGTTTTCTTCAAATTCTCCCTGCTTCTTCCTCCTGTATAGCGACGAATACGTGCGGGTCCTGCAAGATAAGGATTTTGCTTGTAGTTTTGTTCACCTTCGAATTTTTCTATTAATTCTTCTTTGCGATAATGTATAGGATGATTTACTTCAACATTAACATTAGGCTGAAAGTACGCAGCAACTGTTGGTTTTTTTTTCAATGCTGCTAAAATTTCTTTTCCTTTAGTCTCTTCATTTTCCGTCTTATAGACTCTATAATTAGGGTCATGTATTGTTCTTATGTCATATCGTAAAGGGCTTAATTGGACGTTTTGAGAGTTCGGCTGGTGCTGTGCTACTATTTGCGGCGGCTTCCCGTAAGGGAGAAAGTTTTGGCTTGCGATGGGATTAAAACCAAAGTTACTTGCATCAAATACACTTTCTCTAGGCGCTACTCGACTTTGCAACGAATCGATAGAACTACTAACAACTGTGTCAAATAATTCTGGATATTGACTTTTGTCTACTTTAAGAAGTGAAGCGACTATTGGACTTGAAGCTAACGACGCTATGCCTGCAAGCATATCAAGCGGTTTGTTACAAGACTTTTAATATATTTATATTAATAAACAAGCGTACAAACAAAAAAATATATAATGTTAAAAAAATATTTGCATACCAGAATCTTCGCCGTTGAAAATAGGACCGAAATCCAATGGTTGCACAAAGTCGTTATTTTTCTCGTTGCAAGATACACTCGCACACGCAATCCAAATCATAAACTGTAAATTGAAAACAAAACATTTATAAAAAACATGGATATATTTAAGTAAATATTTATTACTTACTTAAATATATACATTAATATTTATTTAGTTAAATTCGTACCAGACAACTTATTTTCAACATTTTAGAATGGGTATGAACCCAAATAGGTATCGTTAATGTTTTATTGGTTCTCCTTTATATTTAGCTGTATTTCTATGTTGTGCCGAGATGAAAGTAAAGTCATAGGTTTACAAAGACAAGGTTTTATAGGCGTCAATATTGCGAAGGGGAAAGATCGGTGCAACAGAGCGCGCGCACCACTCAAGCGTGTCTTGCCGGACAATGTCCGCTTACTCCATCCGGCAGTGACTCTTGGGGTCAACATCTGCAATAGGCTCCGAAGGTATCACAAATTGAATATAATACGCTATATATAAATGTTGAATGCCTTTATCTTAGTTGTTTTCTGTCAAAAAATATTAGTCGGCGTAATTAGTGAACACTGTCAGCTGAATTACTAATCATCTTTGAAATTAAATAGCTCAAAGAAACGAGTAATCAATGAAATAAAATAATTGTGACAATTTTAGGCAGTTTCACTAATTATCTATTTCATTAACAGTCGAAACTTGTCGGTCACGGATTATTTGTTAATAAGGAAAATAAAAAGTACTTTTAAAAACAACCTTTATACCAACTAATTATTTTAAAAAACCAATGCACACCCCTTTCGACATTAAATTTCAATTATTGATATAATACTTCGCGTTTTTTATGAGATTTGCGGGTCATGCAGATGTGTAAATTCATGTTTCGTTCCTATAAAAACAAATTGCATAAAATATAATTTTTTTAGTATAATTTATACTAATAAAGAGGAGCTGCAGTTTGTTTTTTTGTTTGAACGCGCTAATCTCAGGAACCACTAATCTGATTTGAGAAATTGTTTTTGCGTTAGATAGCCCATTTATTGAGGAAGGCTAAAGGCATCACGTGGTATATAGTCTATCTATTCTATACTAGCCGTTAAAACGTACCTATGGGACGAATCCGAGCGAAGCGAGAATGAGTAGCTAGTTTTAAATAATGGAAAAATCCACACATAAAGCAGTTGAAGGCAGAAAATAATATACATTTATAATATTTCTAAAAAAATAACGTTTTAAAAATCCGTTTTTAACTAAGTATTTAGATATGTTAGCGATCCTCAATATATTTATGGGTTAACAAAAATATGGTTTTATTAGAACTTTTTTTACTGTTTTTATATGTTGATTGATACGTAAATTAAAAAGATATTTGTTTATAAAACAACTCAACGACTTTGGAGAGAGAGTTACATAGCTTTTGAACAACTGGACTTTGCATCAAATATAGCTACAGATCGAGCCAGTTAACTAGCTTTTTAAAAAAAACTGTCCCAATCGGTCTATCTGCTTAGGACTGTCTCAGACATAGGTGTTAAACGTATAATTTTTGCATAGAGGGATAAATAACCTATGTACATACTGCACTGAACCTAAATTTCTTTGCAAGGAAATCTTCACATTTACAAGTCTACGTTACTATATGTATTACACATAAATATAAAATTGATACCAGTGCGGAGTAGCTACTCACGAGTCCGTACCGAATACTCGTAAAAGTCACAAACAGGCATTTAGAAGTCGCATGATAGATTTCACTTTGCCCGTGATAAAATTAAGGAATTTTGTTTTGTGATAGGGATAAATATAATATACACCTTTAATAAAATAAAATTGCGTACCATTTTGTTGTTTGTTATGATGAACCTTTTTGATTATCGACCGTATACTTAGCTATGCCGTATAGTGATGAATATATCCTAAACGTTATTCTAGTTATTTTATAGTGCCCGCGATTAATTAGCTTTAGGATATAGTAGGTACTATGTTATTTTCAATCGACTTCAAAAAAAGAGGAGGTTCTGTTATTTTGTTATCTCAGAACTCCGTCATGTAATTAACCGGTGGTAGGACTCTGTCAAGCCTGAGGAGTCCGACTGGATGGGTACCACCCCCTCATCTATTTCTGCCGCCAAGCAACAATGATTGCATTGTTGTGTTCCGGTACGAAGGATAAGGTAGCCAGCGCAATTACAGGCAAGAGGCATAACATCTTAGTCCTCACAGTGATAACGTACCGGCGGTTCTGCAGTTTTGTTACATAAAACTTAAGTGCATGAACCGTAGGTGTTATGGGCGACAGGTATCGCTTTCCATCAGGTGGACTGTCTGCTCGTTTATCACTGAATACCATAAAAAAAAAAACGATTTGGAAAATACTTTTTTGTTTGAAAGTGTATAGTTACATCCAGTTTGGTCCTATTTAAATTTGAAAAAAAAACACCACAAATCTATACAGATAAATAAAATTGGAGTGACTGTTTGTAGCATTAAAATAACCACTTTATACTAAATGCATATGGATGTACCTATACAAGGTACATATACCAAAACAACATTTTTTACAATTTTTGTCTGTCTGTGTATCTGTCTGTTTGTTCCGGCTAATCTCCGAAACGGCTGGACCGATTTTGACGGGACTTTCACTGGCAGATAGCTGCTGTTATATGGAGTAACTTAGGCTACTTTTATATTAGAAAAAGAGTCAGAGTTCCGCGAAAAAAAACAAAAACCCATCAAATTGTGAACAAAATCCGCGTACGGCGTACGCAATAACGTACGTACGTAACGTAAATCGCTATATATTTAATTAAATGAATATCTTAGAAGTAGCAAGCTACTATTTATGTATAAACATAGCTAACCGTGAAAACGTACCTAACATAAATTTAACCTACTTCTAATTGTCATATTGACTTGAAACTTTGCAAGTGTTTGTATTTCCGTTGATAGATCAGTGATTCAGTATCGTCGAGCTGATCTGATAGTGAGGCCAGAAGATGCATAGTGGAACTGTTCAACGGCTAATAGTAGATACTTTAAGCTTGGACTTATTTTATTTGATTTGACAAACCCAATGCGTTAGGGTTGGATTTTAGAGGCTGATTTTTTAGGTTTACTAATAAAAGCGAATTTTAGTTTATCAGTCTTCATATAAAAATTGGCATCAAACTTAAACGGCTTAAGCGAATATTTTATTAAAATACTTTTTCTTACTTTGCTAAAACTATGTTTAAACTAAAAATTGAAAAATAAAAAAGTGAACACCGACTTCAAAACACAAAAATGTAATAATTAACTAATTGGTAGTTTTCATTTACTATAGATCAGATATTTTTAAAGTCGGTGCCAGCCGATACAAATGACAAATCAGCAAAGCTTACATCACAAATTGATGTATAATATTTTAAACTATAATTAAAGTTCATACCTTTTCAAATTTACCTATTAGATATTCATATCTTAAAGCATTGTCGGCATTCAAAAATATCTGATTGGGTATCTATAGTAGTAAATAAAGACCCCCATTCAATTATTTTTTACTTTTTGGTGTTTTGAAGTCGGTTTTTATTAATTAGGTAAATAGATTAGTTTTCTATTAATATGCGGTTTTCTAAGGAAATGTTATACAAATCAGGGCGAATATTAGAAGCTTAAACTTTAGTAGAACACATATATATATGGAAAAATGATTAAACGACAAAATAGCAGTTTGAATAAATACTACTTTAATTCTTGTTTTCTTAATAACATATAAATACATGTAATGAAATAGTAAATGTTGTAATGTAGCAGAAATCATAAATTTTTAACTTCCTCCCTTTAACTTCTCAAACAGTCGTTGACTCGCCTGACTCTTGTCAATTTCCAAGGACATTAGCATTGTTTTCTGTAACAAACGAATAAGAGATTAATTTAAAATTTATCATTCCAACACTGCTAATACATATAATCATATGAACATTAAGAAACCGTATGATGACGTGAGTGTAGGGATTGATCCTCTATATACGTAAATTGACTTGGTAATCAAGGTCGTACCACGCACTTTCCAATATTATATACCTAGTATTATTTTTTTTATTCATTGAATTTACACATATAACAATAACACATACAATTTTCAACGAAACAGTTGTAAAGGTCTTGCATACGAATGTTTAGAGAATCAGTCCCACATAGAGCTGCTGCTAAATTTTACAGTAATTTGTTGTATGACCTATAATTTTACGCATAAGATTATTAAGGACTAAATTAATATTACCGCGAACTTGTCATTAGAGTCCTGGAGTTTTTGCGATAGAACCCACAAGTTAGCCGCCAAGCTGGCCATGGAACTTTCCCGAAGGTCGCCTCGTCTGATGATCCGCCAAAACAATTCTAACGCTAAATTATATTGTTTTTTTGTCTCTTTGGCGTCTCCCAATGTTTTTAAAACAACCAGTAGTTCTTGGCATATATTGGTCGCGTGATTCTCTATAACTTCTACGAATTCTTCTTCCGCGCCATACAACTCGTCGTTAGATAAAACTAAAAAAATATTATTTGTTTAGTTATTCATTGATGAAGATGTCTGGCTGGAAGCCAAATGTAAATGCTATACATATATACTAAACTAAATAGTACCTCCGTCTATGTGATAAACATATGTTTCCTGCGTCATATGGCAGAGGAGATCCAACGTTCTAAGTAGGATAGTATAGTACTGTGGATCAGTTTTCTTCCAGTGAATTCTTTCCATTGTTTTTATAAACCCACTCAGTATATACGCCTTGCAATTACTATCCATATTATCCTATAAAAAGTAATAAATCAAACACTATTTAATCGATAAATTTAATTACAATTATTTTACATTATGTTACGTTAATAATAGTATTTTATCATTTATGTGACTTTATATAAAACATTGTTAGATAACAAATAATGGAATATCATTGATATACAAAAACTCGAGGCTTCTTAAAAAACTTTAAAAAAAACCCGACTTCCAGGCACTGAAAAGTAAAAAATAACTAAACAGGGGTTTTCATTTAGAATAGATACTTAATCAGATATTTTCGAAGTCGGTGTGCTTTGATTTGTATTGGCTGGCACCGACTTCGAAAAAATCTGATTAAGTATCTATTCTAAATGAAAACCCCCGTTTAGGTATTTTTTACTTTTCAGTGCCTGGAAGTCGGTTTTTTTTTTAAGTTTTTATTTTTCCATTTTTAGTGTAGACGTATCATCAATACAAATTAATCAAGCCCAAACACCAGGTAATTGCTGTAAATTGTTGAGGAGTTCCCTCGACTATCTTTCGGGTCC
The DNA here is from genome assembly GCA_033884665.1 of Argynnis bischoffii washingtonia. Classification (NCBI taxonomy): domain Eukaryota; kingdom Metazoa; phylum Arthropoda; class Insecta; order Lepidoptera; family Nymphalidae; genus Argynnis; species Argynnis bischoffii. The sequence goes on along the minus strand of CM066616.1, from coordinate 8,764,809 downwards.
ATCATCAGATCGACTTCAGACCTTCATTAAATAGTAGTGCTTAAAATACCTAATGAAAATGTTAACAAACGCACTAGTCGCCGCTACAATTTTCGAAAGTTCCCCTCGATTTCTCTAGGATCCCATCATCAGATCCTGGTTTCCTTATCATGGGACCACTCTTGGGATATCTCCTTTTCAACAAAAAAAGAATTAACAAAATCGGTTTATAAACGACGAAAAAATTCGCGAACAAACATAAAATATATATATATATATATATATATATATATATATATATATATATATACGGTCGAATTGAGAACCTCCTCCTTTTTTTGGAAGTCGGTTAAAAAGTGTTCTCAAAAAGAAGCACACAATTCTTTTTTCAAATCTCTTAATTAAAACGTCCGGTTTTTCGTTTAAAAAAGTACTTTATGTGGTGTGCGTAAGTTCGAATTTGTGTTTAGACAATTAGGACTTTTGATTTTTTTTTGATCTGCCTTAAGGTCACATGTCGACACCCTTTTTAAAGAGACACTTGTGTAGGAAATGTGTATCTATGTTTTTATATATCAACGTAACGTACGTTCTACCAGTTAGTAGAGGAAAGATAGACTATATATTATATGACATATCGCCTTTTTCCATAAACGGGCTATCTAATGCAAAAAGAATTTTTCAAACGGATTAGTAGTTCCTGAGATAAGCGCGTTCAAAGAAACAAACAAACTCTGCCTCTATATAATATTAGTATAATGTGGAATATACTCTGTCGGTTGCTAATTGACTGGCTGTGATGTTTTATATTTATTTTTCAATCAAGTTATAAAACATTTCTGTATAAAAATATTACCAAAAATATGAGATTGATCTCCTGCAAAACCTTCTCAACAAAGAAAGTTAATTTTCATCAAACATTACACAGATCTTTAATATTCTCAAACATAATGAACAAGAATATTTTTATCTTACGATTAAAGCCAAAAACTTAATTTAGGTACACATCTTATTTATAATATCCAAATCTAGCCAAGAAACAATGTAAACAACTGCTTTTGAACGTTTCGTTCAAATAAAATTAGAATAATATGACGACTTTATTATTTTACAGTTGCTATTATTATGAAACTCTTATTATACAGTATACACATACACATATTAGGTATACATTTATAAATTCACCCATATGCTTTGCTTTTAATATATAATGAAACATTTTGATACAGAGAGTATCAAAATGTTTCATTATATATTAATAAAATTTCATACAAAATATGCATATCAAATTATGGTTTATATAATGTTTTAAATATATGAGTATTACCCTTTTTAAATAGAAGTATTCGTTATTATTTACTAGCAAAACCCGCGGCTTCGCTCGCGCTAAAACTACAACAAAAAACTTGAAAAAGGTAGGTTTCATACAAATTTTTATCCCTTATTTAAACATTTTTTCATCCCTTAGCTAAAACACGTATTTATTTAATTGTATTGAAGAGCATTAATACCAAGTTTCAAGAAATTCTGATCATAAATATTTGTTGGGTTGTGTTATAACGTGTACTCCCGTGGGAATGAGATAATCTCCCGCGGTAAAAAGTATCCTATATGTTGACCCGGATATCCAGCTATCATCATACCAAAATCCCTCCAGTGGTTTTTCCGTGATGCGGTAACAGACAGACAGACAAAAATTCTAAAAACTATAGATTTGGCCTCTGTATCGATAATAATGTCTATTTCAATAAGATTTTCCAAAAAATATTTAAGCTACAGATTTGACTTAGTTAGAATTTTATTATATGTATAGATATATTGATATAATAATAAAATTTGTAGTATTTATTAAACTCACTGGTAATATAAGAAGAGTGGATAGGAAATTGCTGATGAGCCCGATTACTTTATCGTGTGTAGGTTTGTTTTGTCCGTCCTCTTGAATGTATTGAGGAATGTCAGGAATGAGGCTGACGAATGTCTTCAAGTTTGCCTCAGCTGTGCAATATAAAATATTTTATATTGGTAAGTACTTAATATTAAAATATTACGTGTCTCTGAAAGATCATAAAACAGGCGTTATGCGCCTGATTTCCTACCGGTTGGTCGTCCAATGGACTTAGAAAATAGAGCGCTTTCATGCTTGCGCACACAAACAAAGCCATAAGGGGTAAAAGCCCACGTATAACAGTGCGTAAGCGTTTATATCGTGTATTCTGGAGCCCCACTCCTTTTTTCTATAAAACTTAACTAAATAAATTTTATTAAAACAGGCGTACACAAAAAAAAATGCTAAAGCTATATGTGTTAGTCTTGTCGGTCGCTTAGTAGCGTTCGGCAATCCCGCCGGGTGAAGTGAAGAGACGCAATGGATGTGCGGTACACTATTAAGATTATATTTTAGTTGGTACTGGCATTTCTACGTGAGTTACCGCATAACCACGAAAACGCAACGGTACCATCCCCGTCTCTATAGGGCGTCACAGGATCGCTTATACACTCAACCACGACATCCCGCCTGCTGTCCTGCCGAAGTAGACCACAATAAGGCTTGCTCCCACGGACCATTCTGCTATTAGAGCAGTATCAGGGCAACCCGCATGGTACACTAGCCACCAATGTAGCCGTTTACCAATTACGTGTTTTGATTGTAGGACGTCATTAGCGCCCCGCAACGCCGACAAGGTAAACACATAACCTCCTATAGAACAAGCGGTATACAAAATTGACTCAACGTTGAAAAAGAACACATACCCTGTCCTACACTGCCGGCGAGCAGCGCGGCGTGCGCGGTGAGCAGGTGCAGGTGCGCGCGCGCCAGCACGCAGCCCAGCGACGGTGCCGTCACGCTGCAATAGGCGGCGCACGCGCGCTGCAGCCACCCGCGCCCGCCGCCCGCGCGCCGCTCGCCCCCCGCGCACGACAGCGCGTTCACCGCCTGTCGGCGTTGTTATTGGCACACTCTAATAATCTATACAGTCTAGACAGCACTGTCTAGACGACTAATGGTCGAGGGCCTGTATACACCATATTTTATAAGTGCACCAATGACGCGTGACATGAACGCGTGCCATCTGCACGTACCTATTCTACGCTTATAAACTTAACGTTAGAAGACTGTATGAATTAGAAGCCTGTGCTAGTAACAGTAACCGCACGCCCTGAACTATAGCATAATCGGAAGGGGCGTGCAGGATTACAGCCTATCAACGCAATGCCTTATTATATTCTATTTCCATCTTGTTTTTTTTTTCTTATAGGCCTATAAAAGTTTTCTCTCGTTGTACATTTACAAATTTCTGTGTTTATTTTCAGTGAACTTTATTAATATGGTAAAGAAACTAGCAATGTGCCCCGGCTTCTTTCTTTTTAATTTAACACTAGAAAATTAATCACTATACAGAATTCGCAACCCATTTTCAACTTTTAGGGACTGAATTAAAAAAAAAACCTTCTTTATGGTCGGTCTTTCATTGAAAGGAAATATTGCAAACATTCTTTGACAATAAAAAAAAACTGCGTGTGTGTGCAATTCACACGTATTCACGGTAGAAGTGAAACGTAACCTACGTTCAGAAAAGTAACCTACGAGAAAATGAGATGAATAAAGAGTATCAGGAGTAGGATAATTACAAGGTTTATTTTTTTAATAATATTTTAAAATAATAATATAAAAAATAAAAGTTTAAAATTATTTTACATTTTATTTGACATAAATATACATTACATATTACTGCCGTGCTAATTAGAAGTGCAGTAAAGAGGTTATTCGTAGTTTCGAGTAAATGGCGTCCAAAAATTTTTACTTGTATTTTGTTTTTTCAGGTATAAATTTGAAGTTTTGATTTACATGTATAGCAGAATATGCATTATTTCATAAGAAGTAAGAACTAACCCAATTCTCTATAAGTTTAATACAACTATTTAAAACAAAAAAAAACTATTTATGTTTAGCAAGTGTTTAGTGAAATAAATTATGTTCAAACAAATACTGGCAAGCAAAGAGCAGTAACGTGCCTTACTGCAGGTGTGCTTAGTAATTCACTTCTCAACAAGAAACATACTGCGTTTTTGCTTATTAAAAGTACCACTTCCCGAACACTATAAAAAAAAATCAAATCTATAATATAGAGCAAGTTACGAGGATTCCGAATCTATGAGTAACTCAATTTTTCAAAAATCTTTCCTTACTGCGTTTCTCATTAGCACGGCAGATTATTCAGTATTATTTTTCACTTTTTATGTAATGTAATTTATCACATTCTCTCGCCGGCTTAATCCTATATATTTATGTGTTTGTCTCTTTTTAGTCTCGCATTTCCGTTTCATAGAGTTTCAAATCACAACGATTTAAAAAAAAACACTCTAAAAATAAACAGCATTTATTATACTTTCTAACCGTTTTTGATATCGCGTCATGTCATTTGTCTCGTACGTGCATGTATAGTAATTAAGAAGCGATTTTCCTATTGTACCAGTTTTTGGTTAAGTATCACTTATATAAGGCTGGACTTATTTCGTTATTTTATATTTTAAAATATTCGTAGTAGTCTGGATAAGATTTTTAAGAAATTGGAAAAAAAATGTCAGGATTAAAGTGAGAGTGCTCTTTTCTATAGGATTTTTGTAACTGTAGCCAAATTTATTGAAATTTGGACCGCACGTCTGTCGGGTCAACTAGTTTTATATATTTTGTGATTGGCTATAAAAAATATCAAATTATCGAAATCTAAAAGTGTATTGAATGTACTTACATGTATTAAAACTACGAGCACTGAGTCTAGTTTTATAAACGCTGATCGGCATTCGACGTAGAAGTTCAACTGTTGCTCCAAGTCATCCTGATATGTCACAGCTTGAATAAACTTGTTAATGAGTTCCGCACAAAATTTACTCTCATCTTCGACTGTCACGGCACTAAAAATATTCATTGATTAAAAAACATTGATAATCTTAGTTAATTAAGTATAATGTCACCGGTTTTTTTTTTCTTTTTTTTTTTTGACATTAACACACAGCACCATCTAGTTCCATGGTAAGCTACGAGGTTTGTGTTATGGATATCAGATAGTTTATACACTACACTTATATAACCTTATATAACTAGACTGGAGTGCAAACATTCGTGCTCATCACACAAATGAAAGTCAGCAGCACAGCAAGTAGTCACTACAAATTGAGCCAAACGTGTTATCCCGCTGAGTTTCTTTCAGCAGTACTACTCAGGACTCAGTATTTTCATACGAATAGGCATGTTGACTGTTTTTTTAAAAACTGGCCCATGATAATCTAAAGTATCTACTATTTCCAAAAATATATTATTTCTGCAAGAAACAAAGTTTTATTAGGAAAAAAAACTATTTAAATGTTGAGTACCTATATAATTTGCTTTAAAACGATAGCCGGTGTCATGGCGTCTGCTTGTGACGTCACGGCCGCGTAAACCGACCGTAAACACTAGGGAGCCAAAGCAACAAATCAGTTATTTTGGGTGTTAAATATGAATTCCAAAGCGTATAAGTGGTGTGCGGTCCCTCAGTGCGTTAATACGTCAATAAAAACTCCTAACAAATTATTTGTTTACGTTCCACGCAATCAAACAATGCGAAATAAGTGGTTTAATCTTGCACGGTGAAATCCAACGGTTACATCTCTAAATTCTACAATTTATTTCTGTGAAGATCATTTTGACGTCAGTTTTTACTTTATTTCATATATTGTGAAATGATTTGCGACTTTGTTTAACTAAATTTAATAATAAAGTTCATCCTTTTTAGGTTAGATTTCGTCTCTTTAATATGTTTACCACTTTTTATCTTAATATGTACTTTATTTTGGTTTTGACATCTCTAAACTCTGCTAAACAAGTCTTTATGCGTAGCATTTATATATAATTTGTGAAGTCTTTTTTTAATGCCAAAATCTCTCCCAGCATCAACAAATCAACTAGGCAAATTAGAGCTATTTGCCTTGGCAAATCCTTGTTCCATGTGAGAATACAAAACTAAGCAACTGATTGATGGAAATCACGAAATACTTTACAAATGCAGATAAAAATGTCGAAGTTCGTACGAAATAAACTGACGTTTATAATGTTTACATGGCCGTGACGTAATTCACTCTGATTGGTGTTCAACTTATCATGGCGAACTGCTGTATTTTGTAGTTTTATTTTATTAAATAAATTATCAATCTCGCCCTAAATATGAAAATAAATACATTTTTCAAAGTCTATTAATCTTATCTCATCAGATGAACACATTATTTTAGTGGTTCTTGGTTACTGTCATCATGCCTATTGCTAGTAGCATGTTATTAGGTACCAATATTGAACAACGAATTTTGAATTTAAATTATCTTACTAATATTATAAATGTGAAAGTTTAGGTGATTGGATATTTGGATGGATGTTTGTTATTCAATCACGCCAGGACGGTTGAACGGACGGAACGGATCTAGATGAAATTTGGCACAGAGATAGATTATAGCCTGGAATAGCACATAGGCATACTTTTTATTCTGGAATGTACAGTTGCCGTGGGATAGATTTGTTTTTGTTTTTCTAGAGGCGAAACCGAGTGAAGCGAAAGTGATCCGCTAGTACAGACATAAAAATTTTCTATCAGTAATAAGAATAGAATTTCCATAAGTATTTGAAACTACAAAATATTAAATTTTGAACAAAAAACCACCCCCAATCTACCATTTTGTAGCGATAAAGTTTAGAAATTCTCTCTCCATACTATCCATACTCCAAGCAACTACATACTTCAAAGAGAGCCAGTAAAAGAGACAAAAATTATTATAAAATAAAATTAAAAAATTGTAACTTAAATTAACTAAAGTTCCTCGGTCGAAAAATCCCACTGCCATATTTTACATTCATTTTTAGTGTTAGTAACTTAACAGAAAAACCGTTAACATTAGCAAGTATTACAAAACATGCCCATCTTACTTGATTGAATCGTGAACTATACAGCACAGTCTCATGAGACTGGAGATTATAATGTGGTCATCTATTTGTACGGAGGTGTATCTCTCGAAAAACACTGAGAGCACGGTCTTCGCCATCACGGTGCGAGCGCTCGAAGTCTGCGCCAACTCTACCAGTGGCATGAATGCATCCTATGAAAAGGTTATTTTTTTAATAAAAATAGGTCGAGATAGGTACGGCTAATACATTTAAAAAAAGAAAGGACTATTTTCGACTTTATAAGAAATAAATAATTCTTAGATTCACGCGAATATTTGACATTTTAAATTAAACTATCTTTTCGGTTTTTTTTTTTTCAACTAAGTTATGCTGTCTGTAACAACTATATAATTTACCTTTGAGACGTCTAGAACTTTTAGTCTCTCACGTGACCATAATTGTCGAAACGTCGGGGTCTAAAAGTCAAAATAAATCCGCAAAAAATAGTTTTTTTTTTTAATAAATAATTCGTTATAGTTTTAATCTAGTGCTAGTAACCTAATGAGCGTACCAAGAAAATTGAAGTATGTATTGGAGGGTAACGAAACCAACAGAAAAGTACTAAAGTTTTATTTCCCATTGACAATCTACAGATTATCCAATTTTGTTGTAATTTTTATCCTGTACACAAATGCAGCTTTTTATAGGCATTATAAAATTTTATAGCGTAATTAAATAAAAATTATTGCTTCCTTTGGAGCGAACATACATATGTTGGCACAAACAAAACATGTATCATAGGTAGTAATACAATTCTAGAGGCATGAGAAAAATGGTGGGAAATCTTATAATTCTGACGTACCAGTGCTAAAATTTCATTCGTCATTACAAAACCAATAGTGCTAATCATTTTCTGAACCATTATTCGAAAAAATGATTAGCACTATTGATTGGTATTTAACTTTACCTATAAAAGAAAAATAATAATTAGAATGCCCAAATAAAAAAAGAAAATACATTATATTAAATAGTATCTATTATTGTTATTACTTTCCTTCGGTTGCTAACCAAGAGTTACTCTCATGTTTTATTTCACTTAAGATAAATCTAAGTCTCCTAAACAATCAATCCATTTATTTATATTTATTTTAATTAATGAAAAGAGGTGAACTTTGTTGTCACGTGACAGCGCAAACAACAAATCAGAACAAGCGACGGGGATGCGAATTAGATCAACGATTCACGTAACAAGAATGGTGCTTTCGTAGCACCAAACAAATACTATAATAATATTGTTCTGCGCAAGTAAAGATCATGTCTTTAGATTCCTGTCGTAGGCTCTACAGTTCGATGGCAGCAAACTTATTGGCGTTTTCACCCCGCTGATACCTAATATTGCGCTCTACACATGGGAACGTATGATGTCCAGAGCCGCCATTTAATCGTACTGTACCATTAAGAAAAGCTCTTCAACGTCGGGTATAGACTTGAGCGCCCGGCGCACGGCGGCCTGCACGGCCGCGCAGTGCTCGTCGGCGGGCGCGCCGCTCTTGATCATGTAGCGTATCGTGCCGCGCAGCAACATGTTTATGTGTTGGCTCTAAAACAATAAATATATTTATCTATTCAATTCCATTTTTTTGATAATTTATACTAATATTGTAAAGAAGAAAAGATTGTAAGTTTCGTATGAACGGGTAAATCCCTGAAAGTACTGATTCAATTCTAAAAATTTTTTCACTAATAGGAAACTACATTACCGCCAAGTGTTATACAGACTATTGTTTTTTTTTCCATATATATATTTACCGACAGAAATCATAAATGGATTATGAATTGCTTGGTCGGCGTGCGCTGTTTAACGGTTTGATATAAAGCAATAAAATGCATGGCAAAAAGACACATATGAACGCACACGAGCAAAATGAAGGTAAGTCGCTAGTGACTTATAATCATGCCAGTTAAGCACAAACTGCATCGCTAAGGCAAAATCAAGTTTACTATTTGAAAGACCAATGCGTCCCGCCGTCCACCAACTGTACACAGTTGAACACTTTTCGCTCGTACTGTTTGCCGTCTCTAAAACTACGACAGCGTGACATTACTTAACTCTGAGTAATCAGTGATTGCAACTTTGCGATGAATAAAAATAATATTAAAAAGCCTGGTTGCTTATTTAGCAGTTTAATATTAAACTTGTTTAACTGAGATAAGCAAAAAATTTTATGGAAAAAAAATAACATGTGAAAACCTCAGGCAGGCCCCGAGGGTTAAAACACCAAACATTAAAATTGTGTTTAAACTTATTAAATATTTATATTTACAAAAATATGTTAAAGTGTTTTTTTTTTATTTTTTTTTTATTTTGTTAACTTTGTTAATTACAAACTGTGTAACCGATAAAACTTTATCTCATTTAACTAGTCATAATATCTTCTCCAAAATCATTTTCCTGACATTTACATTGAAAGGACAAGTAATTACTGTTCTATATTATTTTCTCACATATTGCATGTACTAAACATTATATTGTTGTTTAAAGTAAAAATATATATTATACCGACAACTGCGTGCATGCAAATTGTAGCCATGGTTCAAGAACTTGTAAGAAATGTGCGGTCGATTTCATGTTGCTTGCTATTTTCCACCAGCTCTGGCTCAAGGCTTCGGAGGCGGGATGGCGGTAGTGCTCGGCGTGGCAGAGGTGCTCGCCCAACGACGTCAATACTTGATTTAGCAGAACTAAAAGGAAATTAATATTATTTACTTGTACTTTAATATAGTATATAGTTTTTGTAACCTAATTAGAAATATCTGTACCAAAATTAATACTAATTTGTGCAAACATAAAATATTATTTAACAAAACTGGTATGCTATGGGTAATAGTTTTTTTATATTATAAGGATCTGAAAACAATTTCCAGCAAACAACAGTGTGTCTAAAATTTGATCAAGAAACCTGTTTTAAATTACAAAGACAGTTAATAAAAGATATGATAAAAAATACCCATATGATCTGCTGATTTTTGAATTATATCCAGAATAGTAGATGATTTTGCTATAACACTCGACGAATTGAAAGCTGACACCAAGCAGCAAAGCAAAAGTTCACTGAAAAGAGATAAATATGTACTATATTTAATTTCCAGTGCCGAATAATCTAACTTAATACATTCGTTTAAAATCACTTTTCAAAATAAACAACAAACTATCCTTACTTAAAAAAATCTTTTATTACGTATATTATTGTCTAAAGTAATTGCAAAGCGCATTACCATTTCTTTAAATATTAATACATAAGTACGTTTTTTTTAGCCCTTCTATCCCTATTCTGTGATTTTAGTCCACTTTATAACGTTATTTCTCATTACCATATAGGTTAGCTGGAAAAGGGATAAGTTCGTCTTTTCCCATAATGATCTCTGTATTGTTGTTATGATTGTATTTTAATGTGCAATCACGAATAGATAATATAAATTATTAACTGCGACACAATTTTATACTAATGTAGTTATTGTCGTGTTGTTTTTGTTATACACATAAATAACATAACGTACTAAATGTTTTAAATAATAAATAAAAATATATATATGGAAAACCATGCTGCAGTATTTATTATTAGATATTTAAAATGACAAAAGTCGACATCTTGCACGATGATCCTGTTTATATACCTGTTTTCTGTGTTTTGACACTGCTGCAGTAATTCTTCTAAGAGTGTAGTCTCACATTTGGTTGCATTTAATGTTCCGAAAAGCATCCAATCAACGGCCGGTATGTAAAGACTGAGATATTGATCAGCTGTTAATAATTGAGTTCCAAACTTCTTTGCCATTACTGAATGAAAAATCTGCAATTATAAATCAATAGAAATATTCTGGGCAATGCTAAATAAACCAGCTCCAAGCATAGAATTTTGCAACATTCACCCGATGTCTAACAAATATTCAGAAAACAACATCAGATCCATTCCAATTATTTCTTAATGAGATTAAAGACCAGTAAAGAGTCTTCACAACAATAAACTTTCTTTGCAAGACAGCTTTTTAGTGCAAAATTCAATAATATCAAAGTTATACCTGTTGATAGTCGATCAAGAATTCCTTCAAATTATCATAAAAGTAACATTCACTTTCTTTTCCAAATAATTTCGATGCTACTTTACATAAATATACTCTGATATAAGCAGCTACAAGGGGGTTGCCAATGCCCCTGATCATTGTTATTAGTCTAGCAATTGCTGGTTTTATTTCTTCTTTTGAAATGAACACATAGCATTTGAGTAGTGCTATCTCCATGTACAATCTTGGCAGTAGCTCTCTTATGGAAGCCATTTTAAACATCCAATTCTGGCAGGTTTCTCTAGCTGACTCGGGAACATTGGCAGATATTATGTTTTCGAATTCTATATTTGCATTACTAAAATCATAAAACAAAAATATAAAATAATTTTATAATTAATTAATAATGGTATCTATGAAAAAACCTGCATCTTGTTTTTTTTTATTTTAAAATATATTAATTACTAACGGGTCACCCTCGCTTTGCTCGGGTTTTCCTCTAGAAAAACAAAAACAAATTTACTTCACGGGAACCGTACATTTTTCCGAGATAAAAAGAAGCTTGTGTGCTATTCCAGATTATAATATCTCCGTGCCAAATTTCATCCAGATCCGTTCAGCTGTCCTGGCGTTATTGAGTAACAAACATCCATCCAAACATCTAAACTTTCACATTTATAATATTAGTAAGAAGTAAGGTGAACATATAACAGTAAATCAAAATAACTTAAAGAATTCATTTTCTTCGTAGAGAAGTGTCGGGTGTGTCTTTGTTTTTGTTTGATGCGTTCTAACCGTCAAAAGAAAACATTTCGCCACCAAAAATTTACTTAAACATTTTCTTCTAGGGCATTTGAGACTATGATGTTAATTCTGTCTATTTTCTAATTGTCTACATATATCAATCTATACTAATATTATAAATGTGAAAGTTTGTGAGTATGAATGTTTGTTACTCTTTCACGCCAGAACGATCTGATGAAATTTAGCACAGAGATAGATTACAGTCTAAATTAACACAAAGGCTACTTTATATCCCGGAAAAATTTACGGTTCCCGTGGGATAGATTTGTTTTTGTTATCCTAGAGGCGAACCCGAGCAAAGCGAGGGTGAGCCGCTAGTATACAATAAGCACCTAATTTATTGTATCTGCAGTTATAACACCAATTGTGTCGAATTGTTTTCCCGTCAGATTATGAATGTAAAGACAGTGTTTTATTACTGGTTATTATTAATAAGGATGTGCACCGGCAAGAAATAAAAAAATATGTGATGAAATACATTGTTTTTATTTTTTATTAATTTTTAAAGTCGCAAACCCCCCTTTACCTATAAAAAAACAAAAAATCATAATAACTCGAAAACGATACACTTTTGCATAAGCGCTTTGGGGGTCTTTTGATACCTAATATCCTGTACTATAACCCTTTAACGAGATCATGACGTATTACCAATAACCCTGTATAATAAAACTGTAGAGGTCGACTTTTGTACATAGAAAAAATATGCTAAAAGCCGAGTCAGGGGATGTAAGAAAAGAAATAGAACAAATCCAGGGTTTTTTCAAATTTTTTTCTGTCTGTTGGTTTGTTTGTACGGGCTAATCTCCTACATACATCAGAATATTTAATTTTTATCCCGGAAAAATGTACGGTTCCCGTGGGATAGATTTGTTTTTGTTTGTCTAGAGGTGAACCCGAGTGAAGTGAGTGTGAGTAACTAGTTATAGAATATTTTTTTATGATTTCATAAAAAATGTTCTATGAAAAACATACAAAGCCTCCTCTGTGAAGTAAGTTCATTTGAATATCAGCATGCCATGTCCTAGAACTAGTTGTCCAATTTCTATAAGTTTTTTTTTTAACTTACCCAAAACTTTTATTTTTTAAGCGATCAAAAACTAAAGCACCAAAGTTATCCAAAACATCACTTATTAAGACAAACTTGCTGGGATAAAACTGCATCACATTTATATCTGAAAGTAGCTTCGAACATTGAATAGCTATTTTAAATGCCTTCACACGTTGCTCACTGTCCCAAGCCTGTAAACAAACAATAATTTACTAAATAAAATTTAATTAAATAATTCATTTTATAAAAAAATTATAGGATTTTATTACTAACATTTGCCCTAGGCTACTTTTTTATTGACACCTAGAACATAATACTACTTTATATATTTAATCTTTCCACCTATTTCATTATGGAAATAGTGTTGCTTCAGACTTTTGATCTGAGTAGTGGTCTAACAGACAGGACAATAATTTATTATTTATATGTATATTAAAATTACTATTTACTGCCGGTATTCTTTTGCTCAAATTTTTTAACCCAAATTATATTTTTTCTTAGAAATACCTTTTTGATCTCATCATTAAGCATGTGAATCTTAGTAACAAACTCCTGTTGGCTTAAACCCATTGTTTTCCTCACAGATGATTCATCAAAATCATCAAGCTGCTCTAATCTATGTTTAACTTTTTCATTAAGATTTGATACCTGTCTCAATAGTGCTGAAAAGGAACTAACTTAAAATATGAAAAAAAAAAAAAAAAAAAAACAAGAAAACCAAAAAATCAGTGTTAGTATAATGTAAATGCAATAAAATTGAACTCCAAATACAAATAATATAAATAAACACACTTTTTTCACCCCCTGGTAAAAAACTGCTAATAATTGTTAATTTTTCACCAGTCGTATATTTGTTCAATATAGCTAAACGTTTCACATTCCAAATTCTACCATAGTTAATTGAAATATCATTTTTTTCTAAGTGACCATCATCCTGAAATAAAATATATTTTTCCACATTATAAATGTCATCATTCAGTATTTGACATAATTTCTATAATAATTTCAATGATTACAATCTGATATACTAGAAGTCTAATCATTAAAATTATAAATACTAACATTGCCTAAATTCATTTGTTCAAATCTCAGTAATGGATCCAGTTCCTCAAAAGGTGAACAACATTTATGAAGACTTTGAAGAAAACTTTTATTAGCGCTCATTTTCTGGAAAAAAAATCTATAATAATATATATTGTTGAATTTAAGTCAAATATTTTAAAGGTAATTAATACATACAAGATTTAGAACTTCTACTTTTAACGGATGGTTAGAAACTTCTAAACTTGGATATTCATGTTTTTGTGGCCGTTTTTTAGCTGTGGACCTAAAATATTGTTCAATATAATATTTGTATTACGTTGCCTTAAGAATTAGGTATTTTATTCAAAAATGTGTTTACCATTTGTAATATGTAGGCATTTTAAGTATACTTTCAATATTAAATAAATTAAACCAGTACGAATTATGAAATTATAAGTATGGGCAAATAAAAACTAATGAGTTTAAAATGTAATTAAATAAATTTAATAAACAACCAGTACAATAGTAAAATTTGATTTTCACTGCCAATAATAAAACAATAGTTTACTCTTCAGTATTTTACACTTCAGTTTTTGTAAAGTAAACAAAATTGTCAAAATTATAATTAAATAGTTATTAAATTCTCATATCCTTTCGGTATTATTTAGTGTTGCCGATCGATAGTCGACTATCGATAGCATATCGATAGTTAATCGATAGTGACCGATAGTCAAAATATCGATAGTTCTATCGATACTATCGATACAATCGATAGTATCGATACTATCGATAGATTGAAATGTTACAATACTATTGACAGACCACAATACTATCGATAGTATCGATAGTATTGGTGCTCACAGATCATAAACTATCGATAGTATCGATACTATCGATACTATTGAAGTTTCAAAATAAAATAATATCGATGGTATCGATACTATCGATACTATCGATAGTTGCAGCTATCGATAGTAGGTCATTTTTCGATAGTATTGTACACAGTTCGCAGGTCAGATAGTCAATAATAGTCACAACATACATCTTGCATAGCAAATATTTTAAATATGGTTTTTTAATTTTATTCGATTCAAACTTTATGTACATGGTTACATTTTATGTTTATGAAATTGGCAACATTTATAAGAATCAATTAGGGTAAAACTTACCTAATACTATCGAAAAATTAGCAACTATCGATGGTCTGAAACTCAACAGTATCGATAGTATCGATACTATTGATAGTATTGTTTTTCAGAAGTTTGATAGTATCGATACTATCGATACTATTAATAATTTATAATTCATTAGCAGCAATACTATCGATAGTATCGATATCATTGCCCTCGTTTGATAGTATCGTTACATTTTGGGCTATCGATACTATCGATATTATCGATAGTATCGATACTATCGATATAGCTATCGATAGTATGGCTGTTTTGGCTGAAAACTATCGATAGTGAAACTATCGATATTTCGGCAACACTAGTATTATTACATCAATGAATGACAAGCACATTGAACAAACAAAACAAGCAGCGTTGCCAATACCAATTTATCAAATTCCCCAAAAATTTGACTCAAATTCCCCAATTTGGGGACAAAAATATACAGATTCCCCACAAATTCCCCTCAAAATCTTATATATTTAAACGAGCAATTCTTGTATAATTATATCTTTATTTATTTATTTATACCGGCGATCTCGGAAACGGCTCTAACGATTTTGCTGAAATTTGGTATATGGGGGCTTTCGGGGGCGAAAAATTGATCTAGATTAGTCACATGTCTGGAAAACCCGTGTTTTCGAGTTTTCATGCGTTTTTCTTATGCATTATTCTACGCAAAATTTAATCGCGACATCTATACAACTCTCTCAGTAACACTTAGTCACTTAATGTAAAATTATTTTTAAGCCAAATTAAAAAGAAAATTATTCTTATCGCGACATCTATACAACTGTCTCAGTAACACTTAGTCACTTAATGTAAAATTATTTTTAAGCCAAATTAAAAAGAAAATTGTTCTTATCGCGACATCTATACAACTTTCTCAGTAACACTTAGTCACTTAATGTAAAATATACAATCTTTCAAGAACTCCGAGCGAAGCTCGGTCGCCCAGGTACTAGTTTTAAGAAAACAAGTTTCAAGTATTTCAATAATATTTATTTTTTATCATTTATATTTTTAAATAATTTTAAATGAAACTATCTTTTCGGATTTTTCTTTATGTTAGAAATATAATAACTAAATAAAATTAATATAGCCCAATTGGAATCCGGCTTGGGAACAAACAAATAAAACCTGAAGTTTTGTGTATTTAAAACGTTAGCAGCTATACATTATATAAGGAATAGAAATTCGTAAAATGCCCCCGATGTCCAACTACCCCCGAAAATGGGGAGATGCAAAGCGTTAAAAAATAATTTCTTTTAATTTCCGGCTTACTGTTACGTCCTATTGAAAAAAAAAATATTACAAAAGTTGTAGGTCTAGTAAAAATCGACAACTTTTATAGATGACACTTTTTACAAAAACTTCAAAGTTTTCGAGATGTTTGCAGAAAACTTAGTTTTTAATTTTTTCTTCGTTTTTTATTTCTACAATAATCTTTTGGTTTTCATGAAACTAGGGGAATGTAATCTTCGAAATATATATAATAAGCAATTTTTATTAAATTAGCCGTTTACTAGAAAATTATGTTTCATAGTCTCGGGAGGCTGAAAATCACTCTCAATTTTAAGTGGATGTTTACATTTAAAAAAAAAATTGTTCAATTTTCAATTTTAGGGTTAATTTTAGGGTTCATTTTTTTCTTGAACTCTACTTTTTGAAGAAATAAAAATATTGTATGGTCGTCTTGTAAAAACACTTAAAAAATGAAAAAAAAAATGAGAAATCAATAATTTTTTACATTGTAAACTACATTTTTATAATAATCATTAAAAAGGGTACTTTATTGACCAAATTTTTATAAACTGATTACATCAATGTATTTTGCGGATAAAAACGAAAAAAAACGGCGTACTCAGGTTTTTAATTTGATGCTTATTATTTATACAATGTCGCTGTAAGCATTCCAATTTTGCAATTTAACGAGTCGTAAAAAAATAAAAGAAATTGGAAGTCACGTAAAATATACCATATTTTTTTGTTTTTTTTCCCGTAGAATCTATTTATGTTATTACTTTTTCGAATTTATCGATATTTTATGAATTTTTGATTGATTTTAATTTTTTTAAATATATCATGGCATTTATTGGATGCGCGGTAGATTAAAAGGTAGTTTAAAAAATTTGGATAAATTTTCTACAATGATTTAACATAGTTTAAAAAAAATATTTTGTTACCATTTTTGACATTTTTATGATTTTTTAACAACACTTTGAGAACATTTTGTAAATAAACAACTGGTTTTTTTCAACTACATTTTTCAATTATGAATAAATAAGATTAGATTATGATCGAGTTTTATTTTTTCTGTTATTACCCTAAAATCTAATTTTTGAGAAAAAAAATTATAAATATGACTTCATTATTATTATTAGGAGTTAAAATTAGGAGGACTTGCTAGGAGTGATTTAAATTATTAATTATTACTAGTGAAGAAAATCGGACTAAGAAAATTTGCGTAATTTTAACACTTAGTATAGTTTAAATTAAAAGCTAAATTGGTTCAGACGTGGAAACTATGTCCGATTCTTGTTAGTAATTTAAGGCTTAAGTGTTCGGACCCGGTCGGACTACCGATATTCAAAATCCCCGCATTTTCCCCGCATAATGCCAATCCCCAACAAATCCCCAATCGACTTGAGATTCCCCGCAGTTTTGGGAATTCCCCATAAATTGGCAACGCTGAAAACAAGTTTTTTATTTTTAGTACACAATAGTACACAATTTGCTGTCAGTGTCACTAGACTAAAAACTTGTTCCAACATCCACCAGAAAGAAGTTAGCGAGTAAATTTCTTATTTTATATTCTGCTATATGCTAATAAATTGCTCTTGAAATGCTCCACCGAAATCTGCAATTGCTCCACGTCTAAAGTGATTAGTTAATTAATAATTATTTATTAAAAAAATTGCATACTCAAAAAATAAATTTACTATAAAAAGAGAAGTAATCACTTTTTTTTAATCACTTTAGACGTGGAGCAATTGCAGATTTCGGTGGAGCATCTCAAGAGCAATTTATTGGCATATAGCAGAATACAAAATAAAAAATTTACACGCTAACTTCTTTCTGGTCCAACATCCATACATAGACGCAAGTAAATAATGTCTATAGAATATAGATGAATAATATAATCATAACACCGTGAAAAAAGAAATAAGATCCGTTTCCAAGCGCTACCAACAACGACTGGTCCATCATCCAAATTAATTTCCAGTCCATCTCCAGTCGAAAAGCTATTTTAACTGCCATAAACGACACGATATACAAAAAGCAAAAAAACCAGATACAAATGAGATATCATTATATTGTTTAATCTCAGTCTGAATGTAAATAGATCATACGTATAGCGCCCACCTTTCAAAAAATCTTCCTCATTGTTGACATATATTCTTCATCCCTAACCCTAAGTGATGTATTGTTTATCAACATGACATTGACAGTTGTATTACCAGGATTAATACATGTTTAAAGTCTAGAAAATTTTAATTTTTGAAATATGATTTAAGTTGGTACTATTAAGTATTCATTACCAGTATGATCCTATTAACATTTAATTATAACTATTTATTAAAATCAATCAAAACCCACGACATACACGTGTTATATGTTTTTGGCACTCCATCAATAAAAGTAACGACGTCTATATTACCAAAAATAGTTTAAGGCCATTGCAAACTTCCTGGGAATTTTGTTACATAAAGTGTAGGTAATAAAATTTTCATAACCTGACAATGGCTGCTCTTAGTAAAAATATTGTAACGGTTTTTAAAAAGTATCCTGTAGTTAGGGGCATGATATCATATGGTATAATGTGGCCCACTTCCTGTTTCATTCAACAAACTCTTGAAGGCAAACGTTTTGGTAAGAAAATTGCATGTATCACTTTGAAATAAAATAAATGTATTATACTCCTTTTGTGCTAACAGATTATTTTTTCCCATTGTGCTTACAGATTTATTTTTTCTATTGTGTTTGCAGATTCTGACAATAATTATGACTGGTTGCGTTGTGCACGTTTTGGTTTATATGGATCATGTTATGTAGCTCCCACATTATATACTTGGTTAACTATAGCTAATATTATGTGGCCTGGAAGTTCCGTAAAAGCTGCATTGTTCAAGGTAAATAAACTTTTAATGCAATCATAAAATTTTGGTACACTACACTTCATTAAGCTTATATGTTTTTACACAACATATGAAATTGAACCGTGAATAATCATTTTTTAAAATGTTTGTCTATTATTCAATATATTTTTTTGAAAATATTTTGATATTCATTTAAACTTTGTTATTTTTCAGACATTTTTTGAAACTATAAGCTACACTCCATTTGCAATGTGCAGTTTTTATTTCAGTATGAGCTTACTAGAAATGAAATCTTTCAATGAAGCTGTTGCAGAAGTGAAATCAAAATTCTGGCCAACCTATAAAGTATGTATATTTGAAATATTTAGGGGCACATAGTTATACGGTCAAACCTGTGTAAGTGAGAACTGGGTAAGCAAGAAAACCATAAGTGAGAGTAATTGCCATGTCCCATCATTTTATCCCTCTAAATCCTCTATAACAGAGAAACAGAAACCTCTATAAGAGAAAGTCGTTTTTCATCTGTGGCCTCTATAACTGAGACTGCTACTTGCCTGTATCTCTATAAGCGACAGTTGAGCAAATTTAACACCCGTTATTGACATGGACATTCAATATGTTTTCTTAAATTTCAGGAAACTAATGTTAGTTTCTAGTAAAATTCTGATGAATAATACTCATCCGATAAATACATGTTTATCATCGCGCATTTGTTGTACTTTTTTAAACCTATAAATGAAAAATACCACTCCTGTACCTCTATAAGCTGGAAACTTTACCGGTGGTAGGACTCTGTCAAGCCTGAGGAGTCCGACTGGATGGGTACCACCCCCTTATCTATTTCTGCCGCCAAGCAACAATGATTGCATTGTTGTGTTCCGGTTTGAAGGATAAGGTAGCCAGCGCAATTACAGGCGAGAGGCATATCATCTTAGTCCTCACAGTGACAACGCACCTGTGGTTCTGCATTTTTGTTACTTAAAACTTAAGTGCATGAACCGTAGGTGTTATGGGCGACAGGTGCTGCTTTCCATCAGGTGGTCTGTCTGCTCGTTTGTCACTGAGTGTCATAAAAAAAAAAAAAAAAAAAAAAAAAGACTTGGTTTAGTGAGAAAACTCCATATACGAGAAAGAGATTGTGGTCCTTTGAATTCTTATTGATAAATGTTGGCTATTGTTAAAAAATAACTATTACAAAAGCTGTTTATTAGTATCATATTACCACCAAAATTACATACATTTTACAGCCAAATGATTAATGGAACAATTAATCAAATAATCTAACTATTGTATCTTGTATTGTATCTATAAATATCTAGTAAGACTTTAAAAGTAACAATAAACAATAATAGTTTATTTTAAAGAGTTAGATACAGTTAATAAACATTAAGTAGTTAAATACTGTTATAACTTGCAAGTAAGGTTTTGTTAACAAAAGTCTTTGCACAACAATGGAGAAGTTTCGTGATGTTGTTAACATCATATTTAACACAATGAAACTATAACATAGATCAAAACTAATAAATCAGTGTTTTTTTTTTTAAATCCATCAATAAATGACAGAAATTAATATAAACTAGCGACTCACGCTCGCTTCGCTCGCGTTCGTCCCTAGGTACGTTTTCACGGTTAGCTACGTTTAGGTATACATAAATAGCTTGCTACTCCTAAAATATTCATTTAATTTAAATTGTATAGCGATTTACCCTCGTGTTTTTTTACTTCGGCGTACGCACCCGAGCGAAGCGAAGGTAAATCGCTGTATAATTTAAATAAATATCTTAGGAGTAGTAAGCTACTATTTATGTATAAACATAGCTAACCGTGAAAACGTACCTAGAGACGAACGCGAGATAACATTTTAATAAACATTTTAATCCAAAATGAATTATTGTAATGCGTCGTGGATGTTCTGCGAGGCACGCACTGATGGATTTGTTGCTGTCATAAGAAAGAGAATCGTATCTCTGAGACAGAGGATAAATGACAGCAAAATTCTATTATGCAAGCTTTAGCAGGCAGTTACGACTCTCAAATGTTAGGATTTTGGGCCTTTATCCAGACATGTTATAATTTAAATTATGTTGTAATTTAAATGTTTAATTTTATTTAATGTTCTAAATTTATAAAACTTTTGTATTTATTTTATTTTGTTTATAATTTAATTTTATGGAAAGGTATTCCGAAATAAATGTATTATTTTTATCATTATTATTTGTATTATGCTTGTTTCAGGTTGGTGCTTCCACTTGGCCAGCCATAGCAATGATTAATTACATATTTATACCTCCAAAGAACAGGGTGCCATTTATAAGTGTATGTAGTCTTATATGGACTTGTTTTCTTGCATACATGAAGCAGTTAGACAAGGATAATATGCCAGTGCACAGTCCTACCAAGTTACTAAAAATGTAAACAACTTATGCAAGGGCAAAATTATTATATAATGGAAGTATTTTGACCAGTATTAAAATAATACACATAATAATTAATCAATATTAAGGTAAAGGAAGATATTATATACATTGTACATAATATAATAAAATAATGGTACATAAGTATTAAAATAAAATTGTAGCTAATCTGTGATTATAATAGAAATATGCATTGTTTGATAATTGCATTGACATCTTGTTGGTAATACAGTCTGTATGTATATCATACATTTATTAAATAAATTAAGACACAAATTGTGAGAATCTCACATTTATTTACTATAGTTAATTTATTTTCTACTTTAGTGCTTTATAACAGTTTTATATTATTATTATTTAATGTAAATGTTGTTTATTGAAAATGTATTATTATACTTAAATGAGTATAAAATTTCAAGTATTTGGTCACAATTGCAACATATTGAATATTACTGCATTAACTCATCTAAATTATAAACTTAAAAAAAAGGAAGGGATTCATTATATTTGTTTTTAAGCATTTTAAATATATAATATGTATAAATTTATACATTAATTTTAATCTGCACATGTGATATTGTACTGTGTTAAAAACAATGTATCTATATCAGTTCCTAGTAAGTATACAAAGAGGATATAATCTTCAAATTTGTATTGTCTTTTATACAGGTTATAGCTATTGCAATATAATTGCTGTTTATATAGACAAATAGATAATTTTTTATTATATTAAGAATACATAGGATGCATACATTTTCTATGGGTAATAATAATTTAAATACATGTGCAATGGTCAAACCTGCACCTGTGCAGGTTTGTGCAGTCATGCAATATAATTTGCATGACTTTTCATTAAAGTGGAGTTTTTATAGATGATAAAATATTATTTTCACCATCTGAAGCCATTATTTATCTTTGGTTTTTTTTTTAATGTTTTATATGGTAGTGAATTGCATATTAGCAACTTTGTTGTTAGTAAAAAATATTAAATAATCCTAATAATAAGTTAATATGAAACCAATAAAATACCTTTTAATTTATGGGTCTATAAATAAATGTTATTCTTATTTCATTAAGATTTTTTTTGCAACCCCATCTTTGTAAATATAATAGAGGTACAATTATTGAGTTCATAAATAGGGCTTAATATCCGAAACTACTTAATTATATAAGTCTCACTGATATGGATATCTACATTATTCATTGGTACTTTAAGTAACTGTATAATATTATGTACTTATTTTGTAAAGGCCGTCCAATCTTTGTCTAGAAAGTTGATAATTTAAGAAATTTAATAATCTTTATAAAACCGATACAACTAATGAAGCCTCTGGGTATACATAGGTCATGACTATAAATGTAAAACAACCGATTTAAAACGTTTTAAATAAAATGTTGCCGTTTAAAACCCCAAATAAATCGTTTTAAACGGTTGAAAACTCGCCTACAAAAATAAAAGAACTGTGTTTTACACTTTCTTGTGGGCGGGCAATTTTTGGTCACCTGACGTCATGTTTCGTTTTAATTAGTTTATAGAAAATCAATAGAAAGTACCTACCTACATTATCTAGGTACTAGGTACACGAAAACTTAAGTATTAATTTTTATTCATTTAATTCGTAATAACAAAAATAATAGTTCAAAATCCCACTAGAATGGCGCTAGCGTAGCAAGAGAGTACGATATGAATCAGCTTGTTGTAAATGGAATGAAGTGTGCCGAATTGAAAAAAAATAATATTTTCGGGGACTTGAGTAGTCATTGGAACTATTTGCGTAGTCCAAAATAATTTAGTAAATATAACCGAAAAAGCTGTGATGATTTTAACGTAGAGTGATTTATTTTTAATGAACTTTTAATAATATTTTTAGCGCTTTCTTCAAAATGTGTCCACTTACTAGGGTGGCGCCATCCTAATTTGACGCATATTGACGGACACTTTAATCACAGAGATAGTTTTCCTTAGTTCTATCCTCCATAAGTAATTGATAGTTATCACAAAATTTTCTTCTGTAAATCAGATAAATATAGAATATTACATATAAACTATTTTTTAAAATTATTATTGGCCGTATTATTTATATTTTGATACCAAAATCCAAAAAAATGTTACCTATCATAAGTAATGTAAGGGTAACGGTCTATGTGACACTGAAGCCTTTTTGAGAAGAAATCAGAACCAGTCCACCATCAACACGTGAAATATTTATTTATTGGAATGATCATCGGGTGATTAAAGTATATGGTGCCAAATCCATTATATAAAATATACACCCTCATCTGTCATCTATACATATAATAAAATTGTAACTAAGCCGAATCTGTACATTAATTATTTTTTGGAAAATCTTATTGAAATAGACTTTATTATCGATACAGAGACCGAATCTGTAGTTTTTAGAATTTTTGTCTATCTGTCTGTTACCGCATCACGGAAAAACCACGAGGGATTTTAATGAAATTTGGTATGATTATAGCTGGTTATCCAGGTCAAAGTATAGGATACTTTTCACTGCGAAAAAATATCTCATCTCTGAGAAATCTTTACTAAACGTTAAAACGTAAGTAGGGACGAACCCGAGCGGAGCGAGGGTGAGTCGCTAGTTTAATGATAATAAATGATATGTGGCGAAACAATAAAAAAGTTATATGTTGTTTCGTTTCGCCCGTTTAAAAGAAGAAAAATAAGTGAAGTTTACCGGCGATGACACATTTTGTCGCATCACTATTTAGTTTTTTTCCTTGCACATTCAAAATATTATATTTATTTATGATAAGGGTTTTAGGTTTAAAATAAAAAAAGACCTAACGAGAAGGCTGAGGCTTGCCTTAGCCTTCTCAACCTACTTTATTCAAGTCTGATCATCTAATCGAAAATTAAAAATTACTTATAAATAATCTTCCCAAATTTAAAAAATAGTCTACTTGGATTCCATACGTATAAAAATCTTACTTTCTTAGCCCTATGTCTAAATTCGTTTTTGGTTTTAAAAACGTTTTAATTGGTAGATACACTGTGATCAGTGAATCGACCAATCAAAACGGACCGAGGCTTCCAGGATGTGGCTTCCAAGCTAAATGCACAGGCCAGGAACAAGGTTAAATTGTCGTTAGTAGCAATACCAGGAGTTTTGCTACTATTGACAATTAAACTAGGGTAATTACAATTTCACTTAATGTGCTTAGGGAAATTACAATATACCTAAAACGTCCCGTGATACTGTAAAAAAAAGAGACGATTGATAATACTGCGGATAGTTATAATTTCACTAGCAAAATGATAATTTAACAGATCTTACAATAATTTCCCTGCGACATATGTATACATTATTTAGCATATATATTATCTTTAAATAACAAATGAAGGTATATATTTCTTATACCGGAATATGTATTAACTACGTATTAATGTATTATTATAATATTTTTATATTAAAAAACTCAAAACGTCCAGTAACTTACTTTGATATTTGAGTACTCTGTACTACCCATTGATTTTGTCAATTGTCAACACAGCTTGTCAGCTTTGCTTTTTCGTCCACCCGATGTCAATGTATTTAAACAATAAATTATATTATAAATAAATCCTTGCTTTCTTATTTTAATCAAAATATACGAAAGGGGATATAAATATTTGTGTTACAATGTGTCGGTTTTTGTACTACATTTTTCAATTTTATTAGTAATGCATAGTTTATTAAATTTATCAAATATTTTGTGAACGCCTTATTCGAAGCGAAAATGAGCAGCAATTCACTCTTATTTTCGATAAATAACGAAGGCAAAGTTTACGCTCTATCAACAAGTGGATCATGTTGGAGAGAGTTTATGTATCTTGGTTTAGAATTTAAAACACTATCAGCTGTGCCTCATTTTTTATGGGCAGTGGGTGGAGATCGCCAAATCTACTTACACGTTCACGGTTTAGAAATACCTATTAGAGTAAAAGAGGAATCTTACGAAAATGAGAGATGGCTTCCATTAGAAGGTTTCAGTGGAAGGCTACTGCCGACAGATCGCTATCATTTTTCATCACAGGATGGGACAAAAGACCGATCTATTGATTGTATTAGATTACCTTCAATGGCATGGCAATGGGAAGGAGATTGGCAACTAGAACTCACTTTAGATGGTCAACCATTAGATCATGATGGTTGGACATATGCTGTTGATTTCCCTGCACAGTTTGGCATTGTTAAACAGTGGAAGTCATGTGTAAGAAGAAGAAAATGGATTAGATACAGAAAATTTAGTGCTATGAATTCTTGGTGCGCTATAGCACCACTGCATAAAGATCCCACTCAAGAGCCTTTTATAGATATAAGCATAGGTGGAAATCAAATACCTTATGCTGCCGCTGGCACTTTATCAGTTTGGGCTATTACAGCCTATGGTCGAGTTATGTATAGAGCTGGTGTTAGTACTACATCCCCTGAAGGATTAAAATGGATCAATGTAAGCATTCCACCCAACTGTGATATAAAGCAAATTTCAGTTGGCCCCACTGGGCTAGTATGGGCATTGCTATGGACAGGAAGGGCAATAGTAAGAAAAGGTATTACTAAAGATTGCCCAACTGGAGATTCATGGCTAGAAGTAAAATCTCCTGCAGAAACTAAATTAACTGTTGTGTCTGTAGGATACAATGCAGTCTGGTCTGTAAGTTCTGACACTAGGGTTTGGTTTAGAAAAGGTATTGAAGGATGTTCAGCAGGTAATTCTGAAACTTCTGCAATGGGCACTGGTTGGTTAGAGATTAATGGTAACATGATACATATTTCTGTGGGAATAAATGACCAAGTATTTGCTATTGGTGAAACTAATAAAAGCATTTATTGGCGTAGTGGAATAACTCCAGCTGAACTCACAGGAAAGAGATGGAGAGTGGTTCAAGCAAATATGCAGTTAAGTCGTACTTCAAGCTCAACTAGTATAATTTCATCTACATCTAATCCAAAACATCATAGTCTTAGTTTATTAAATGAAAATACTGTAGAATTAAAAACAACAATTAATTTACGCAATTCTTGGGAAGAATCACACTCTGCACCTATTGAAAATACTTTGCCTTTAAAACCATCAAAGGAATTGCGCCCTATAAAAAATACTAATATAGAAACAATTGATTTATCTGGAAAAAGTTATGAAACCACATTAAAAAATCCAAGAGCTTGGAGTCCAGTAAGAAGTGTTGGCTCAGTTGTTGGTATGGAAGCTCAACCTGATAGTGATAGTAGTGTATTCGATTTTGATTCTGGAATGTATTTCGATGAAGAGGTCAGCCAAACCGCTTGGGGTACATGTGATGCTACATGGACATTTATAGAAGCTGGTGCTTGTTCTATTGATAGTGTTCAAATACCCCATTGGTTCACGGATTCTAAAAATGCTCACAATTCTGATATTACAGCTAAATGGAGGTTCGATATACTAGATTGTTTAAGAGCTAGAAATAGCTTAGATATTGATCTCACTAATTTTGGATTAGCTATTGAAGAAAAAGGTTGGACTCGAAGCTCTGAAGCAAGATTAGTGGGTGAAAATAATTCTAGCGAAGATTGTATAATATCTCTTTATTGGCATGCTTCAGAAAATGCTGGCACACTTTCAGTATTCCAGCCTGATGGGACTATAAAATTTATATTGAATCTTGGTGAAATAACTAGTATAATGACTTCATCTGAACCAGGTTGTCCTAGACTCACATTGACAATCCCACATCAAAATCAAAAGATTATAAAAATTCAGTACTCATCTGAAATGGAACAAGAAGAATGGCTCAATGTTATTGTTGATATTACTTCACAAATTAACTCTTTATCTGGTAAGCCATCTGATCATTCAGTGTGGATTATAACTAATTCTAGTGATGTTCTCAATTGGGATCCCACACCAGCCAAACATAACGCAGAAAAGAATGGCAGCTATACAAAAGAATTTCAAGTATTTGGAAAAGATATAATAAATGGTTTTACAACTACTTTAGACAATAACTTTTCTCCTGGGAGTGTTTTAAATATGACAGGGTGTTTGAATGATGAGATCACTAGATTTCATATTAATTTGCAATGTCCAGAAGTTCAAAAACAAAGGCACAAAATTGAACAAGAAGTTGTAGATGTGCCATTACATTTCAATGTGAGATTTGATGAATCAGTAGTGGTTTGTAATACAAAGAAAACAGGTTACTGGGGTACTGAGGAGCGTCATATGCTTCCCTTAAAATCAGGACAAGAATTTTCAATTAAAATAATATGTGATAACATTGGATTTATTATCCATGTCAATAATACACACTTTTGCTCCTTTAAACATAGATTAAATCCTGAAAGTATAACATCTGTTTTGATATTGGGACCTTTAAAATTATATACATTGGATTATAGTTCAACTAGTGCTATTATTGGACCTGATGAAATGATTTGGCGAATGATGGGAGGACATTTACGAAAAGTTGAAAGTTGCCAAAATGGAGTAGTGTGGGGAATAACACATGATCATAGGGTTTGGGTTTACACTGGGGGCTGGGGTGGTGGTGTACTTAAAGGTAAAATTAACTTACTACTATTTAAACTCACAGCTTAATTATTATTTTTTTTATTTATTAACAATGACAATTTTAATAGGAATTGGTGGTAATGAAGGCATTCATTCAATGAGTGATACTCAAACTTATTGTGTCTATGAAAATCAACGGTGGAATCCTTTATCTGGATATACTTCCACTGGCCTTCCAACTGATAGATATATGTGGAGTGATATAACTGGCAAACATAAAAGAACAAGAGAACATACAAAACTACTTAGCCGACATTGGCATTGGGTAAGAAAATATTTAAACTAAAAAGTGAACCTCATGTCTGTCTTATTTTTGTAGATGCCTCACAGTAGCCTGTGTTACTCCAGGTCATATCTGTGTACTAAATTTCATCTAAATCCTTTCAACTGTTTCAGCGTGAAGGAGTAACAAACATACACACAAACTTTCGCATTTATAATAGTAGATTGAATTTATTTAATATATTTTTAAATATACCATTTTCCATATACATATTTTGTAATTTGTAGCTTGTAAGTGGTTTTGACTGAAATCATATTTTTTTTTATTTTTGATGTGTAACATCTTTCCTCTCGCTTTCCTGCAATTTGTGGGAATTATTTCGTGAAAAGGGAAGGAAGTGTGTTACAGAATGCCGGGGAAGCGCGCGCTATTTTTTTCTATGCACCCCTATGATATGGATATCAAAATGAAATGGTGTTTATGAGCGAAACATAATAAGCAAAGTGGCGTCATTGTAAATCCAATATCGCGGACTGTTTTTTTATGCACCCCCATGATATGGATATCAAATGAGAGAGTTTCCTGAGAAGAATACAAAAACAAAAGTAAAGAACATAAAAAACTAGTTTAAACATTAAAAAAACGACTTTTATTTAAATGCTCTAAAAAAACAAAGCTTATCTTCTTACGTAAGTACATAAGTATGCACACACATTTTTTTTTATTTTGTGATACATTTCTGTCGCTGCTCAATTTATACTTTCAATTTTGAAAAAAAAAAACAAATTAATTACACGGATAATTTCTATGGTGGACAGTATGATGTGGGGTTCAATCAATCAATCGGCCTATAACCGTCCACTGCTGGACAAAGGCCTCCCCCAATGAGCGCCAACCATCCCGGTCCTGGGCAGTCCCCATCCATCCACTGCCAGCCACCTTTCTTAGATCATCTGTTCATCATGCTGCAGGGCCTCCTACACTACGTTTGCCTAAACGCGGTCTCCACTCTAACACGTTTCGGCTCCATCAATCATTATCATTAGTACGTCTGAAGACATGATCGGCCCACTTCCACTTCAGCGAGCTTATTCTACGCGCGATGTCGGTTACTTTAGTTCTCTGGCGAATGACTTCATTCCGAATTCTGTCCGCCAGAGAAACTCCAAGCATCGCGCGTTCCATTCCTCGTTGAGCGACCTTGAATTTGTGGACCAGCCCTATGGTGAGTGTCCACGTTTCGGCTCCGTATGTCATCACGGGTAGGACGCACTGGTTAAATATCCTAGTCTTAAAGGATTGTGAGATAGATGACTCTAGAATATGACGAAGCTTTTCAAAAGCCGCCCAGCCCAAGCGTTTTTCAGTTGACCTCCTTCTCAAAGTTGTGCCGGTCGAGTTGTATGGTTTGGCCAAGATATACGTATTCCTGCACAACTTCAAGAATAGCGCCATTCACGATCACTGGTCTCGGGGATATATGACAATTCGACACGATTTTTGTCTTGTCGAGATTCATCCTGAGACCCACCCGTCTTGAAGAATCACCTAGACTGTTTAGCATTTCTTCCAAATCCTGCAGAGTCTCTGCTATGATGACTATGTCATCGGCAAATTGCAAGTATGTCATATACTTTCCGTTGATATTTATGCCGCATCCGTTCCAATTAAGCGTCTTGAAGACGTCCTCCAATGCACAGGTAAACAGTTTCGGGGAGATAACATTTCCCTGTCTTACCCCGCGGTGCAATTGAATTGGCCTTGTGCTCTGGCCTTGTAATTGGATGGTCATCGTTGCGGCTTCGTACAAACACCTTAGTACTTGGATATACCGATAGTCAATAAGGCATCTCTGCATGGATTGTAGAACAGCCCAAGTCTCGATGGTGTCGAAGGCTTTCTAGTAGTCCACAAACGCTAGGCATAGAGGCTGATTATATTCCTCGGTCTTTTGAATTATTTTCCTTAGTGTGTGTATGTGATCTACAGTACTGAAGTCTTTTCGAAACCCAGCCTGCTCAATAAGTTGGAAGTTATCGAATTTTTGAGCGAGACGGTTCATGACAACCCTTGAAAACAACTTATACACATGGCTTAGGAGTGATATGGTAGATCTTCAAAAGGGCTTTATCCCCCTTCTCAAAGAAAAATACCACCACACCCCTGCTCTATGCCTCCGGTGTAATGCAATTGTGAAGAATAGAATTAAAGAGATTTGCGAGCTCTGATAGAACAGGTGTTCCTCCCGCTCTGAGAAGCTCCGAAGTAATTCCGTCTTCACCCGGAGCTTTGTTGTTTCCTAGTTGTCCAAGAACTATCCTAATCTCGCCCAGGTTGATGACGAGAAGCTCGTCTGATTGGTGGCATACCAGTTTGGCACGTGGATCATCCACGTGATAGGACTCAGGCGAAAATGTTTGTGAGGAGTAATGATCCAGAAGAAAGAAGATGAGGAGAAAAGATGATGTGGGGTTGAAAGAAAACAATTCTTTCAGACTTCTTCTACTATTTATTCTAAATTTTTCTTCCTTGTTGTTGCTTTGTTGAGAGCTGTAGTCCGACTGATGCAATTGTACCCCTGAACGGTTAAACCTTTTCACATTTCTCTTATACAGTTTTGCTCATATCTTCTAAACGGGTTATCCGATTTTCATAATTCAAATTGGAATATTAGTTCTTGACCTAAACCTATCTTTTGAGACTAAAATCATTGAAATATATCTAGAAACAAAAATTATCACTTTCAACTCGCGTTTACCTACATATATAAAAATTCTGACAACATTCAAAATTCTCTTCTAACTTATTTTAGTCTGTCTAATTCAATTACAATAGGAAATCCAATAGCAAATTTAAGTTATATAGTCTAACTAGCGACTCACCCTCGCTTCGTTTCGGGTTCGTCTCTAGACAAAAACAAATCTATCCCACGGTAACTGTACATTTTTTCCCGGCCTTTATAGCCTTCCTCAATTAACGGACTATCTAAATCAAAAAGATTAGTAGTTCCTGAGATTAGCGCGATCAAACAAACAAATTTTTCAGCTTTATAATAATATCTTATATATTTAAACGAGCAATTCTTGTATATTTATATATTTTTTTTTTTTTTTTTTTTTTTTTTAATTTCATATAAGCACAATACATACAGAATTGAAATTCAAGGCACAATCACAAACTCATTCGAGTTTTACCGTGCACCAGCGTCGTCGAAATATACAAAAATAATGAGCAATCATCCACGCACACCATCCCAATAATATCATATGTTTATCACGAGTTTACAATTTTAACATGCCATCCTGACGAAATAATTATATTTATATAATATGACAAAAGAAAAAATCTGCGGGTAAAATGTATTTTTTTACTGTTATATTTGTTGACGGAGTTCGAGTACCCTCTTGCGGTCATTAGTTAGCTACACTTGTATTTTTTGCAATACGTATAGGGTGATTCACATTTGTATATTACTTTTATTTTATTTATTTATTTTTTTTTATTTTTTTTTTTATTAATATATATTACAATATAGTTATATTTATTAATGTATAGAAAAGTATTACAAGGTTATTATTAATCAACCATATTGTATATTTACTCGTTCATAATAGTACTGTTTTAATTTATGTTTTATATTTTGTCGTGTGATTGTGTTTTTCAATGGTAATGGCAATTGATTAATAAGTTTAGGTATAATATATCGTAATGATCTTTTTCCGTACATGTTACAATATTCTGGTAGTATAAAATTTGGATTCATCATACTGCGGGTTGTTACGTTTTTTGTTGGATCTCTATACCTGATTTTTTTAAATTTTTCATTAAAAAAGTTTTCTTTTAGTAGCGTTAATTCAGTTTTTTCATGTATTGGTATAATCTTAAAGAATGCAAATAACTTTTGATAGTTGTTAATAAATGTCTTTTTTAAATTTTCTGGAACTATTTCTTTTAAAATTCTTAACTGAAGAAAATATATTTGATCTAAGTGTGTTTTATAAGTTCTTCCGTAACTTGATAATTCATAAGATATTATTGATTCGGCCAACGAAGTATAAAGTAATAAAAGTGTTTTATATGGTATTTTAGATTTTATTAAATGAAATTTTGCCAATATCCCTCTTAGTTTGTCACAAACGTGATTTATGTGCATTTTCCAGTTTAATCTGCTATCGATAACAAGTCCTAGATAAGTATATTTGTTTACTAGCTCTATTGCATCACAGTCACAAGATATCCGCATATTACTGTAATTATTTTGATGTAAGCAATCGTGCGTATGTACTATAAGTATCGGTTGAAAAGGGCTTCTGTTTTGACTAGTGCTGATGTACATCAGTTTAGTTTTACTTGCGTTAAGCACTAATCCGACGTCGTGCGACCACTTAGCGAGATTATCAAAGTCATCTTGTAGTTGAGCAAGGGTATCTTTTATATTTATTCCGGCAGCTATTAGACAGGTGTCATCTGCAAATTGATACATCTCACTTTTTTTAATTACGCTAGAAAGACTGTTAACATACGTGAGATAGTGTAGAGGACCCAGTACCGATCCCTGAGCCGTGCCTTCCGTAACCTTTACAGTATAACTGTCTGCCTCACCAACTTTAACAACGTATTTTCTATCATGTAGATAGTTTTCGCACCATGTAAGTAATTTACCTCTGATTCCACTATCATACAATGATTGTAGCAGTTTGTCGTGTTTAAGCGTATCAAACGCCTTACTGTAATCAATAAATACGATTAGAACGTGTTCTTTGTTGTCTAAATGTCTGTATATACTATCCGTAAATTCTGATAGCAGTTGTGTGGTGCTCTTATTAGGTTGGAATCCGTATTGATTTTGTGATAGTATATTGTTGCTCTCATAAAATTTGTATATTTGATGGCATATGTATTTTTCGGCAATTTTATCAATAGTAGGTAAAATAGTAATTGGTCTGTAGTTTAAGTAATCTTCTCGACTGCCTTTCTTATGAATTGGTCTAACAATCCCGGTTTTCAAAACAGTTGGATATGTGCCTGTTAGAACGCTTGCATTTATTAGATTCGCTAAAACAGATTTAATTTTGTCACATATTTTTTTAATATCAATGGCTCTTATTTTATCTACACCTGGTGACTTATTAGTACTTAATGACATAATAATTTTTTCTACGGATTTAGTGTTTGCCTTTTTGTAGCGCATGGTCACATTTGCTTCAGAGCTATAGGACGATTTATGAAGCAATAGTTTAGAGCACTTAGGGATTATTTGATTCACACTATTTTTAATAATCTTTGCAGGTGGTGTTATGTTTTTCAAAAGCATTACGAATAACATCATCGATGGAGGACTTTATTCTACCCGTGATTCGATTAAGAATCTGCCACAGACGACTATGATTGCTTTTATTGTTTATTATATCTGCTTTTATATTATTATTTTTAGTTTTTTGAATTATTTTATTAGCATAATTTCTTGCCTTATTGTACTTTTGCTTTAATATTTTATCGTTAGTATTTTTTGTCCACTGTAAGAAAAGGTCATCCTTGAAATTACAAGCATTCGTAATTTTTTTATTTAACCAATCATTATTTATACGTTTTAAACTAGATTTAACTTTTATTTTTTGTTCAGATTTTTTGTAGCACTCTGTAAAGCTTGTATGTATATAGTCGTGTATAGTTATTGGGCATGTCGTGTTGTCTATTTTTTTCCAATCTATTGCATTTAAATATTCACAAACTTTTTGATTTTTTAAATAAGTTTTATATTTCGGAACAGCCTGTGTTCTTAAGCCTATGCATGCCAGCATTACAGCGCGGTGATCGGCCAGTGTCGTTCCGATGGCCGCTGTGTATAGGTCTTGTGTGTGGGATCTAGCGTATATGTGATCTATGCAGGATTTATTTAGTTTATTATTACAAATTTCGATCCTAGTGTGCTCTGTTATCCCGCACAGAAGACCCATACTATATAAAGTGTTGTTGTAAATATGCTTTATAGGGTTATCTATTTTTAAATTTATATTTATGTCTCCAATCAAGTATAACTCGTTATTTTTAGAATATTTTGCAATTGTGTCTCGAAGTTCGTCAACAAAAAGATTTTTACTTAAGCTAGGAGGACGGTATACAGCAAGAAACATAGCAGAATAATTTGTTAGGGTTGTAATTGTACAAATAATACTTTCAAAATTTTTAGTTTTAATATTTTGAATGCTACATTTATGTTTATCCTTGACATATAATATTACACCACCGCCCCTACGTGATTTTCGTAATGCCGTAAACATTTGGTAACCATGAATATTGTATAAACAGCTAATTTTGTCTGAGATATTAGCCTCCGTAATTACAACGACATCAATACATTTGTTAGAAGACATTATGCACTGTTCAAGTGTTGAAAAGTTTTTAATCATAGATCTAATATTAAAATGAATACATAAAAGGTTTACTTGGTTGTTAGGTAATAAACTTAAAAAATCATTTACATTTATACATTCTCTAATTTCATTGATCTCATCCGAAAAACAAGCCATTATAATTATTTTAGAAATACATTAAGACAGATACCTACAATTTTTAGTTTCTTTTAAATCTTGCTATTTATTAACGCGTATACATCGCCCATGGTTCTCAATATGTATGTTTTTTCATTCTCATCTTTTCGTGCTCTCACAAATCCTTTTTTGAACCACACATATTTAAATTTTTGATAATTTTTTAACTCCTGTTTAGCGTTCCAAAAAATTTGCTTATTTAGTTTAGTCATAGCTTCTCTTATGTAAACGACATTATTGTTACTTCTATCCGTAGGGTAAATATCAGATACCGTAGTTTGCACATTTTTAGCTGCCATTAACCACTTTTCTTTGATAACTTCATCATTAAACTCAACCTTTATGTTTGTATTTTGATCTTTCCTACCTTGAAGTCTTCGTGCACTTTTAATTTCTTCTGTGGGCAGTTTGAGTTTTATAGCTACTTTTTTCACTATTTCATTCACTTCTTCATGTTTCTGGCAAGGCACATTCGCAATTTCAATAAATTTAGATAGTTTCTCTTGCTCCATTTCTTGTATTTGTTGTTCGAGTGCCCCCAGACGAGTTTCTAGGTTATTATTTTTGTTAGTTAGCTCGGTATTTTTCTTTTCTAGTATTTTTATGGTCTTCTTAAATGCATCAATATGCTCCACGACTTCATCCAATTTTGCACTGTGAAATTGTAGCGATTCATTTAGTTCACGCAATTCTTTTCTAATGGCTTTTTCAACCTCTTTAGTTATGTTATTGAGTAATTTATTTGCATTAATTTGTACATGAGCATCTTCTTCTTCGTCTTCCTCTTCTGGGATAATAATAGATGCGTTTTTTCTCGGTGATTCTAGCTGGCATTCTTGGCATGTCCAGTCAAGACTAGAGGATGCCTTTAGTGCGGTAATCTGTTTATTTGTAAGACCCGTACATTTATTGTTGAGATGAACAATCCGTTCACATTTACTGCACTCCAATCCCGGAGAAGATTTTGTAATAGTTTTTTTACACACATCACATTTCGACATTGTAAATAATTATGAAAATACAATATTACGTACAGCAGCGTGGATAAAAAGCGTATGCAACGTTTGACAGGTTGTAAACGACGATTATTTATTATTTATTTATTTATTTATACCGGCGATCTCGGAAACGGCTCTAACGATTTTGCTGAAATTTGTTATATGAGGGCTTTCGGGGGCGAAAAATTGATCTAGATTAGTCACATGTCTGGGAAAACGCGTGTTTTCGAGTTTTCATGCGTTTTTCTTTTGCATTATTCTACGCAAAATTTAATCGCGACATCTATACAACTGTCTCAGTAACACTTAGTCACTCAATGTAAAATTATTTTTAAGCCAAATTAAAAAGAAAATTATTCTTATCGCGACATCTATACAACTGTCTCAGTAACACTTAGTCACTTAATGTAAAATTATTTTTAAGCCAAATTAAAAAGAAAATTGTTCTTATCGCGACATCTATACAACTTTCTCAGTAACACTTAGTTAGTCACTTAATGTAAAATATACAATCTTTCAAGAACTCCGAGCGAAGCTCGGTCGCCCAGGTACTTAGTCTAGATTAGAGTAAAATAAACATAATATGGTGAGATGTCAAATGTTACACATCTGTAACGATCAAACAATCATGTACGCGTCACGAAAGATGAGACTTGACATACCACGTGGTTTGACTTGCGCGTAAGACGATTTATAGGTGTCTTTAGCGGTACGAGGTCTGAGGCGAGAGGGATGGGGCGTCGAAAAGAGCGCGGGAGGCGCGATACGATGCTGCGGCGTGCGCATGCCGCATGCGTGTAATGTTAGTTGCCTACCGTTCCCCTCACCCCGTGCACTTGACGTGACTTGACGTGACTTCTATTTTGTTTATAGTTGTGTTGTATACGATTTGCAATTTTGCAAAATTTTGATTATGCCTCGAGGTAGAATATTAAGAAAACAAAGTAGAAAGATGATTTACGACGTGTACACTTATATGGTTAACTAGCGACTCACCCTTGCTTCGCTCGGGTTCGTCCATACGAATGTCTTAACGGTTAGTATGAAATACAAACCTTTGAATTTCTCGGCTTTTCTGTACTATAATATTTATGTATTATGCATATAAACCTTCCTCTTGAATCACTCCGACTATTAAAAAAACCGCATAAAAATCCGTTGCGTAGTTTTAAAGATCTAAGCATACATATGGCCAGGCAGACGGCGGGAAGCGACTTTGTTTTATACTATGTAGTGAAGAAGCAAAGAAAGGTGTACATAATTTGAAGCAGGTACAAATGCGTACAATTGCGTATCATTTCGTTATGAATATTGTCAATAATTTTAATATAACATTGCTACACACCTTATTCCGAATGACATCGAAAAATCTCTAAATAGATATACGTAGAAATAAATTATAGATAGCTATTTCGTACACCACTGTACCTGCGCAGGCTATCCACTACTGGCTTTTGTCAAGTCTCATCTTTCGTGGTGTGTTTTATACGATTACTGTAAGGCCCGCTGGTTTTTTTTTACATTTAGATTAAATGTAATATTTAGCTTAAATGAGCTGAAAAAATTAATACTTTTGGCTTTCGAGATGATCCTGATATTAACTAAATGAATACCAATAGAAGTTAGAAATAGGCCATTATCAAAGAACGATTTTAAAGTTTTTTAAACGGTATTTTAGTCAAAACTACTACTCATCAAAAATTACAATCAAAAGATTGCAGTTTCAGGTTAATTCACTATCTATACATATAATAAAATTCTAACTAAGCCGAATCTGTACCTTAATAATTTTTTTGGAAAATCTTATTGAAATAGACATTATTATCGATGCAAAGGCCGAATCTATAGTTTTTAGAATTTTTGTCTGTCTGTTACCGCATCACAGAAAAACCACTGGAAGGATTTCGATGGCTGGATATCCGGGTCAACATATAGGATACTTTTTATCGCGGGAGATTATCTCATTTCCACGGGAGTACACGTTATAACACAACCCGAAAAATATTTATGATCAGAATTTCTTGTAACTTGGTATTAATGCTCTTCAATACAATTAAATAAATACGTGTTTTAGCGTTTTTTTGAAATTCATCCCATAAGGAGATAAAATAAGGGATAAAAATTTGTATGTAACCTACCTTTTTATAGTTTTTTGTTGTAGTCTTAGCGCGAGCGAAGCCGCGGGTTTTACTAGTTTTTAATAATATTTCTTACTATTCAATAGTTTTGACTTTTTATGTACATAATTATGCTTTGTGTGTGTCTCAGATCTCAGAGTGGATGGTCGATTACAATACCCCCGGAGGAGTGGATAGTGAAGGTTGGCAGTATGCTACAGATTTTCCAGCTCCATATCATGGAAAGAAAGTCTTTACAGATTGTGTGCGCCGCCGTCGGTGGTACAGGAAGGCTCAAATTATAACCGAGGGTCCATGGGTGCGTGCGGGCAGTACAGCTCTACTTGATATATCATTATGGGTCAGTGGTTATTCACTTGAATTAGTTATAACATACTTTTATAAATGAATAATAAAACATATTAAAGATATACTTCATTTTTCAGGCGGATGATAAAGAAGTTTCAGTATGGGCTATCACATTAGGTGGAGATGCAATTTATAGAACTGGAGTAACAGTTAACTCTCCAGGGGTAGAAATATTTTGCAAAATGTTATAACCACAGAATATTATAATATATGACTCAAGGTAGTCTAATTTCTAAATTATGTTTCAGGGTTTACACTGGGAGCATATAAATAGCCCTCATTCACTGGTTGCGATAAGCGTTTACAGTAATTTGATTTGGGCTGCAGGGCGGAAGGGCGAATTGTATTATAGAGAAGGAGTAACCAAAGAAAATCCCAGTGGCTCAAATTGGAAACTTATTGAAGCACCGAAATGCACGTTTCCAATGACGCAAAAGGGCGGTGTCGGTGCGAAATTAGTGTCGCTCACGCAAAATGCTGCTTGGGTTATACTCACCAATGGCATAGTTGCTGTAAGAACTGATGTTTCAAAGAATTTACATGAAGGAAAACAATGGAAATATTTAACAGGTATATAATTTAAGATGTATATTTAGGATCTATGCACACAACGTTTATCAGACGCGCTGTAAAATCATCGTGCGCATGGGCCGATATAATATGATGATGATAATAAAATAACAACATAATTTATATGATTATTTGCATATTATTTCTGTTTAAATAGATTGCGAGATACCATTTAAGCACGTGTCATGCATCGAACAAGAAGTGTGGGCAGTTAGGGGCGACGGCAGCCTGCACCGGCGCCTCGGCGTGACTGCCGATAACGTGGCCGGCATCGCGTGGCAACCCGTGCACTGCGGCCCGCTGGTACACGTCACAGCTAGAGCTTGTTCTTAATAATACCACAGTAAATAAATCCATACAGTAGTTTTCCGATCTTAACGGAAATCCCACTAAGTTCAGGAATATTAGAAATTTTTGCGAACGGTTACAAAGTAGCTATAACTAGTGCCATCTCGTGGCAAGTTACAGTTATATACGCCAACAATAAAACAATCTCCCGAGTGTTATACATACATAGGTACGTGTGTCAGTCGAGAGCGCTTCCCTCGCACACCCCGAAGTCCGAACGATTGTCCAGTCTAGACGCCCTCGTTAACGACTGTATGGATCAGTAGACTGTGAGAAGACATTATAAAATATTAAATATGATATTAAAACAAATCCGCGAATAAACATTGCATTGATGCCACATCGCCAAGCGCTTTACCATTGTGCAGCTGTGTAGAGGCTACCTAATATATACGAAGACTGGGAAATGAGGCAGGCACGTCGTTCTATTGTAATTAAGAATAATTATTTTATATTTTATCGCGTTAAAATACAAGGCTGTCTAAGAACGCAACAAAAACAATTTTGTTCAAAAGACCATGTTCTAGCGATGTATTTTACATTTACACGTTAACAGGTTTGGTCGACGTGATGTTTCGCGAAGTTTTGACTAGCGCTTGGATTTTTATGTTCGACCGCGTATTGTAATGTACGAATAATATTTTAATTGCCCAGTTAGATTTTTTTTTCTACCAATAGAGTTTTTATTCATATAGGTGTTAGGTATTTTTTTTATGAAACATTCCTTTAGTTTTGATAAAGACAATTTACTTTTTAAATGTTTTTGGTGATATTTTCGAATTCCAAAGTTAACTTTTAGTATTAACTATAAGCAGTATATTCGGTAAATAGTAAAGTCGCTCATTTTATTTATACTTTTTTTATTTTTTATATTACGAAAATCATAGTTTAACGATAAAAATGCGAATAATTATTGTATTAATCTAGTCATTAAAATAAATTATTTAAAAGTTCCTTTGTACCTATGTTTCTTCGTTAAAACACTGTATAAAATCGCATTACCAAATATTACTTCTCTTGATCTAATAATAAAATAAATGATATTGTACATCCAGTGATTTTTTATTTTATATATTACTTGTCATTTCTTGTATAGCTTTAGCCTCATTGGGACAAAAGTTTGTGTAAAACAAACACTCGGTTATATAAATACTACACCGAGATTGTTATACTTTATACGAGGGACACAATCGTGACTCACGGCCCTAATAAGGGTATAATAGAATATGATGGAAAAGAAATGAAAATTTGCCTCAAAAATTGAGCTCGCCTCCACTCCTTTAATCATCTTTCCGGGAATTTACTGTATATACTATACTAGCAAAACTCGCGGCTTCGCTCGCGCTAAGACTACAACAAAAAAACTTTAAAAAGCTAGGTTTCATACAAATTTTCACTCCTTATTTTATCTTCTTATGGGATGAATTTCAAAAAGCGCTAACACACGTATTTATTTAATTGTATTGAAGAGCATTAATACCAAGTTTCAAGAAATTCTGATCATAAATATTTTTTGGGTTGTGTTTTAACGTGTACTCCCGTGGGAATGAGATAATCTCCCGCAGTAAAAAGTATCCTATATGTTGACCCGGATATCCAGCTATCATCATACCAAATTTCATCAAAATCCCTCCAGTGGTTTTTCTGTGATGCGGTAACAGACAGACAGACAAAAATCTAAAAACTATAGATTTGGCCTCTGTATCGATAATAATGTCTATTTCAATAGGATTTTCCAAAAAATATTTAAGCTACAGATTTGACTTAGTTAGAATTTTATTATATGTATAGATATAGGTAGGTACATATTAGATAATGTTATACCATACAATATGATACTATAATGGGAAAAGAAAAATTTCCCGACACAAGGGACGTTAAGATAAATCATTAACATTTTTTTTAATTTAAGGATTAAAGAGCGGAAACAAACCTTTTATAAAAAAAAAGGAATTATTTTAAGATAATCTATACGGCATTAAATGTAAATTATTGAAGTCCTTCGCAACTCCATCGTAAGACCTCCTTTGCCTCTAAGCTGTAGAAAGCAGTGCTCGCATGTGCCTAACTTCACAGTATTATGATAGGAACAGTTGCACACAAGTTAACATTAGTTACGTTCGCCTTATTTAAAAAAAAGTGCGTGTGTGTGTAATTCACACATGGTGAAGTGAAACTTCAGAAAAGTAACCTACGAGAGGATGAGATAAATATAGAGTATCAGGAGTAGAATAATTATAAGGTTTATTTTTTTATAATATTTTTACCAAGTTTAAAAGTTATTTTACACTTTATTTAACACAAATATACATATATAATACGCTATAATAATACGCATATTATTCAGTAATTAATTGTATTATTTTTCACTTCCTATGTGTGTGTGTTCATCCCTTTTTTAACGTCCCACTGCTGGACACGGGTATCCCTTCAGTACGAGGGAGATCCGGTCATTCCTATTGAAAGACTCCAATAGGATCTCATCAAAAGCCACATAGGAACCAATAAATATTTATTGCTTTCTATGTGGCTTTTGTCGTTTTTGATGAGTTCTTATTTGAGTTTTTAAATAGGGATAATCCACCACGCTGGCCAAGTGCGGGTTGACGGACTTCACATGTCTTTCGAAAATTTGTTAGGTTCTCTCAGATATGCAGGTTTCCTCACGATGTTTTCCTTCACCGCTAAGACAATTGTATGCTTGTAATCATGGAAATGATTCGCACATGAAAATATCAGAGATGCAAGACCCGGGATTTGAATCCGCTTCACTCGGTTTCCCAAGCGAGCGCGTTACCACTGGGCTACTGGCACTTCCAATGTAATGTATTCTATCTCAAATAATTAAAGAAGAATTAGAATATCTCATACGGAACGAATATTATATATTTGTCAAACAATAACAACGGTTGAAATGGCAACATGGCAATGTATTCTATCTCATTCTCTCGCCGGCTTAATCATATATATTCTTTTTTGTGTCGCCTTTTCTTTTCATCGAGTTTCAAATCACGATTCTAAAGAAATTATCTTCAAAAACCTAAAATGTCGGATGTCCAATAGATACGATATGAGCGCTTTTTTTGGAACTGCGTACAGAAAAACTAATTATATATTTTTTATATGAAGATAAAAATATTAAAACTTAAAAGTTCTAATACAAAAGATATTGTTAACGATGTTAGTAATATCAAACCGTTGGACTAAACTTTCGGCAGTTTCTCTTATAATAATGACAAAGGTAAGCAGTAAAAAAGAATTTATTTAAATTTATCCCAAAAGAATAGCAAAGACTTTTTGAAGTTATTCTTCTTTTGGGACGTTTGGAAAAAATTATAAGAATAAAATTTTTACGATGCGCGTGCATCACCGACAGCGAAAAAGCGACGTGATGAACGACTGTTTGTTGCAATGGTAACTGTTATTATTTTAATCGTTATTTATTTTCTGACAAATATATACTTTCCTTTAATGATATTCTATGAATATATGATTGCCTTATTTATTTTTATCAATTTATTATTTATTTTACAAACAGAGTTGGATGAAATCTTTGGCTATTTTTATTCTGTTACGCCACAGAAGTATAACTTCTTACGTGCGTACATATGTACACACACACGTTTTTCTTTTATTAAAAACAACAAACAATCCCGCGAAGAAGGAGTAACTTGCTTGTATTTTTTAATATAAATAAAGAGAACAAACGGTAGGGTAATCATAGATAAAGAAAACGAATAACCACAGTCACACAC
Organism: Argynnis bischoffii washingtonia; assembly: GCA_033884665.1. NCBI lineage: Eukaryota > Metazoa > Arthropoda > Insecta > Lepidoptera > Nymphalidae > Argynnis > Argynnis bischoffii. The sequence continues at coordinate 8,721,808 of CM066616.1, read as the reverse complement.
GTACATGTATTTATTAACGACTTACAACAAATAATCTAATTCATATCTGATAAAGTGATTGTTAGGGTCATTTTGTATCCTCGGATATCCGGCTACGAGTGCATCCTGCCCTCCAATGTATAGAGTGTTGTAAATCTTCCAATAAACGTCGCGGACCTTCCTTGCTGGATGGAACAAGCCCTGTAAAAACAAACATAGAAACTATATAATTTAAAAACAAAATTTTTGTGGTTCACTAAAGTATAAATTATTGACATTTTATGAAATAATTTACAATGTATAATGTATATACATAAATTATGTTCTAGAAAGACAGCATGGCACATGAGTCAAACATTTCACAAAAAAAAAAAAGATTGGAAGTAAACGTTTTTAAAGTCCGCACCTAAATGTTTTTAACTTTATACTTCCCTATTACGGCGTATATTAAAAGCTATTTAGTGAGATAAGACAAACAAGACAAGATTAGTGAATCACTTGGAGCTAAATATTTTAGAGAATCTCACAATAATTATCGTTTATAAATAAAATAATCAACTTGTACTTAGATAGCTTCAGTAGCTTAGGTGGTAGCTTCTTCACGGACTGACTACACTGACATTTAATTTAAATCTAAAATGTAAAATGACGATTCAAAAGTGCTTGTAAAAGTCTATTTGAATAAACTATATTTTGATTGATTTGATTGCACTTGTAAGGTAATAGAAATATATGTATATATATTTTTAAATAAATACTCAAGTTAAAATTTATAGTACGAGTTGTGAGAGTGTAGTCTTTTAACTGAGTGAGAGACTGAGAAGTGGACGATCATTAAAAAGAACTTCTACTAGATTTGTTTAAAAGAAAATATGTTTCCGATTTTATTATTTTTGACCGTTTCGGCTAAAATAGAAAGAAATAAGAAGAAAACACAATAACGACCTGCAGAGCGTATTGCAGTATCTTAATGGGCCCGAGTGCGACGCGCATGCCCTCCACGGCGTCCATGAAGGCCTGCACGAGATGCGGCGAGGTCTCGAAGATGTTGGGCCACACGTGGTTGAGGAGGTGCACGAGCGCGTCCTCGCATCCGAACCCGTACACGCCCAGCGCCATGTGCTTTATCGCCGCGCACGCAGTTTGCCGATGTACGAGATCTCTGTGTTCATATAGAGAATTGAATATAATATTTTCATTATTTCTACTCACTAAACAATAAACAGCTTACTAATTATGTCAAACTCTTAATGCTAGTAAAAAAATCACAGATAGGTTACTGGGAATGGCTGTTAAAAAAGAATCCATGACTGTTGTCTTACTTGGGGCTTCAGTTTTATTGCTTTACATTTAAAGCTTCGATATAACTGCCTAAAGTTTTCTAATATTACTACCATTATTTCCTAAAAAAAGTACTAAATGGAGAAATAACTGATTTTTACCTGTCCATTAAAGCATCCTCAAGTAATGGACACACAGCATAAATATAGTCCTTGCCCATTTCTCCGATGTACTCAAACAAGAAAGATAAGGACTTGAGCACACCATTCTGTACATTCAACTCTGGCACTCTGTACTCATTCATGAGCGCGGGGAGTACTGTGAAGGGAGAACACGTCTCCGCCACTATAGCAATGGCGACTGTCGTACATACTCTGAAACAAGCATCATAAATAAGGGTTTTATCTATTCTAATATTATAAAGAGTAAAAATTTGTTAATTTGTTAGTATTGAATAGGCTCCAAAACTACTGAACCGAATTGAGATGAAATTTGGTACGAAGGTAGTTTTTATTCTGGAATTTTGTATGGAGAAGCAACCGAGGAATGAACCTGAGCGAAGCGAGGGTCAGTCGCTAGTTTCCAAAATAGACGTGTTTATTATGTATTTACTTTAAGTTAATTCATTCACTAACAGGCAAGACACAACTTAAACCATTGGTCTAAAAGTATAAAATTGTTGCAAGAGTTTCTTGAAAAAGTATTTCAATTTAAAAAATGTACATTTTTCTTGATAAATAAAGTTTAAACTTTCATGTCAATTACGATGTCCAGATAGATTAATGGAATATATATTCCATAATTTAGACAAAGGGGGGTTAGAATACAGCTCCTAGCTAATTACAACGCAATATAAAAGAATTAACAATTTACACGTAAATTGAAAAAAATTTTAAACATTATATGTATCATGAACTCTAACTCTAGTACAATGACTGCAGATGCAACTGACCTGTTTTGCCTCTCCTGCACCTTTAAATTGTTGAGCAGCGTAGCGAGCACGTCGTGCGGCCCGATGGCCTTGGCGATGTAGCCGAAAGTATTGACGGTCGCCCGCCGGATGGCCTTCTTGTGTGCCTTGAGCAGCTCCAACAATTCAAAGCATATTCTCATCCACTCCCTCGCTGAAACGAATTCTGGACCTCTGTCTGCAATACGTCCTACTAGATCAATGCAATTTTCTTGCACTTTTTCATGTCTGTAAAGAATAAGCTAATTAGATAAATGTGATCTTTTGTAAGCGAAAGATAGGTAAATCATTTAGGTCATAAATAGTGTATAATAGCTTAGACAAGCATTTTATTTATATAAAAGATGTAAAATTTATTCTAAAATACCTGTTTTTCAAGATGGGTGTCAATCTGGGGAGGAGATCTTTAATGGGTGGAGTCATCTTTGTCATACCGATAACGTTGACAATCGCTTTTAGTGCTCCTAAAATTGACCCAAGCACTTCCGGATATTCTTCTCCGAGATATTCGTAAAGAACTACACCAAGATGCCCCATAAGTTTTTCCTAGAATAAAATTATATAGATAATAATAATGATGTAATACATTCATATGTACATTCACACAACTTTTAATTATAATAACGATACCTCGGGGCTCAAAGGGCGTAAGCGCCAAAACTTGATTTTACAGGAGAGCCAAAAAACAAAAAAAATAATATTATTTTCGACATAACTTTTATGATTTTTGGCCTAAATAAACCATTCTTAGACCAAAAGTTTAATTTTTTCTTGATGCAGAAGACTGTAAAATTATATTTCAAATAGATTTAAAAGTAACAAAAATGGCTTTCCTATACGCCCCGGAAAACTGCGTGTTTAAGGCGTTTACACCCCAAAAATTAATGGATGTGTGATGAGTGATGGTTGTAACCGTCAATGTGCCTACTAGTTTTATCAGTTTATAGATAATTACTTTGTTTTCTTCAATCGATTAAACACTATTTGATATTTAATTGCAATTTTATATGGACTTTATTAACTTAGCATACCTAAATTCAACTCAGATAACTAATTATATAAATAATTACACATAGCTACAAAATAGTACTTTCTAAACTTTTCCAGTTTTTTTTTACTTTTCCTTTATATTAAGTTACAGTAAATTTAAATCTACCAGCCATTTCTATCTAACAGCTTTTAATTTTCGTACACAGCTTCTTGATACTTTACCATAAGGTAGGCATGCATTTACGAATTTACCACACTGTTGATATCAAAAGGATAAAATTATTGTGATAAATCTTCGTCAAGAATACGTGTTTTATACAATTCGCAGTATGTTTGCTTCTGAATCGAAAATCAATGAAAAAAACTGCTTATAACTTTATAGTAGGATTTCAAAGAACAATTGTGTAATTTACAAGCCATGGATACCCAAAAATCATTGTTAAAATTGTACTGTTGCGTTTAGGACTATGGTCAAGTAGAAAAAGAAGTTCCCTGAATTTCAAAACCCCTATGTTTGGCGAGAACCTATAAACTACAAATACAAATACAAATAAAAATATACTTTATTGCACACCAAAATATACATGACACATATAATACATACAAGAAGGTATAGCACAACAGGCGGCCTTATCGCTAAGTGAGCGATCTCTTCCAGGCAACCTTTGGGCAGAGAGAAAGAAAAAGATTGGGAAGGGGTGCAATCAAAAAATTTACAGAGTATATATGTATACAAATAAATACATACACGAGTACATACAAACATATGTACATACATAAATACATACATAAATACATAAATACATACATACACACATACATACAAACATACATACATACATACATACTTACATACATACATACATACATACATACATACATACATACATACATACATACATACATATATATACCGACAGGGATACCAATATACCTATACTATACACAAAATATGATACTAAGCAGATTACAAGTTAAGATAATATTCTTTAGTTAATTTTTTAAAAACCGATAGCGAATCAGCATGTCTAACTATATTTGGTAGTGAGTTCCATAGACGGGCTGATTGGACAGTAAAAGAGTGAGTATAGAAGGAAGAAGAGTGTGGAGGAATTTTTAAAGTTAGGTTTTGGTTAGAACGTAGAGGATATTGGTGAGAATCACTTAAAAATTGAAATCTATCTTTAAGATATCGGGGTGTTCTAGGATTAAATAAAATATTGTATAAGAGACAAAGAACGTGAATATTCCTGCGAAAGCGAATAGGGAGCCACTTGAGCTTTTGACGAAATTCGGAAACGTGGTCATATTTGCGAAGTCCAAATATAAACCGAATGCAGAGATTTTGAATTCGCTCAAGTCTATTCAATTGCTCCTCTCTTAAATCAAGGTAACATGCGTCAGCGTAATCAAGTATTGGTAATAGGATAGCGTTAGCCAAGGCAATCTTAGTGGGAATGGGTAGAAAGTTGCGTAAACGACGTAATGATGCAACGGCAGCAAACATTTTTCTGCTCACCTCGCCCACCTGTGACTTCCAAGATAACGTCTCATCAAATATAATGCCCAAATTTCTCACTTCATCACTATAAGGAATTTGAATTCCGTCAAATAAAATAGGTGGTAATTGTGATCGAGATATTTTGGATTTTAATCTTGAACTCCCTATAATGATTACTTGAGTTTTACTTGGATTTACTTTTAAGCCTAATGATTTGCTTCTACGCGAAATATTGAGTAGATCTGCATTAATATCTTGAATAGTTTTATTTAAGTCTAATAAGGTCGTTTGACGATAGATTTGAAGATCATCAGCGTACAGGTGGTAGGGAGAAGAAATATAGTTACTGAGAGAGTTAATAAATACTGAAAAAAGCAGAGGAGACAACACGCCACCTTGAGGGACACCGGCATGTAGTGTAATCCATTCAGAGCAAGAGTCATGAATACGGATTCGTTGCCGGCGTCCGTACAAGTAACTACGAAACCAGTCAATTACATCAGGAGATATGTTAAGAGAACCCAAGGTAGCCAATAGAATATCAAAATAACAGTGTTAAAAGCGTTACTAAAATCCAGTAGTGTCAAAACTGTGACTTGTTGATTTTCCATTCCTAGTCTGATGTCGTCCGTTATTTTTACGAGTGCAGTAGTCGTGCTATGACCATGACGAAAACCGGATTGCATAGGATTTAGGAGGCTATGATTTGAAAGGAAGTCACTTAATTGCTGATGCACGAGGCGTTCAAGCACTTTGGATAAGAAGGGAAGAATGGAAATGGGACGGTAATCGGAAAAAGAAGTAGGATTGGTTTTTTTTGGCAAAGGTATTATTTGAGCATCTTTCCAGGCAGATGGAAAGCAGCCAGTTGCGATGGAAAAATTAAGAATGGATGTTATGACAGGGATCAATATATCAAGTATAGGACGAATCATATTACGACTAATACAGTCAGAGCCAACTGCATCAGAGCTAACTGCTACTATGTTTCTCCTAACATCACATTCCGTAAATTGACTAAAATTAAAAATAGGTGATTCAGGAGCGGCCAAGGCGAGAATTTGATTTTTAGTTCTTAATTTGGTTGTACTATCAATTGTACTAGACGATGAGAAGTGTTTGTTTAGTTCATTTAAATCTATATTATTGGAGGTTATATTTTGTTTTGCCTTTCCAACTCCAAGGGATTTGAGAAAATTCCAGACTTTTTCTGAATTTTTTTCTTCTACAACAGATTTATGAATATGGCGTCGTTGACTATCCCTACACACCCTATTGCACTTATTCCTAGCTTTTACATATTTTTTTCGATTGGAATCACTAGCATTCATTTTTAATTTAGTTTTAGCAATATTTTTTTTCTGTTGTAGCTTTTTAATGTCTACAGTAAGCCAGGGCGCAGGTAGATGTTTAACACGTACAGGTCGAATCGGCGCATGTATATCGTATAACTGTGTTAATATGGAATTAAAAACATTGATCTGGTTGTCTATAGTATCAGCATTGATAACTTCAGACCAATCAATCATCAAAGCATCATCACGCAAACGATCTAGATCCATCCCAGCAAAATTGCGTTGGAGAAGGATTCTTGATTTCGCTTTAGGAGGCTTAAGTTTATAAGAAAGAAATATAAGATCATGATAAGAGAATGCAGTAGCATTGCATTGACCATGCTTATCAACATGATCAATGGAAGAAACTAAAATCAAATCCAAAAGGGATGGATTGCAATTCGGAAAAATGTGAGTTGCAGATAAAGGAAGGATGTGTAAATTAACTGCCTCTACAAGTGCTTTAAGTCGAGCTGTGCGATGATCATTTTTAAGCAGACATGTATTTAGATCTCCCATAATAATAGTATGACTGTATAATGGGGTTAGTTGCTCCAATAGGGTTTCAAATGACTCGAAATAATCAACTGTTAGTGATGGACTGTAATAGACACCAAGAAGGATTTTTGTGTGAGAGAGACTGATTTCTAGAAAAAGATGTTCCGGACCAGTAGTATTGCTGAGGTGCGACTGATTTATAATTTTGAAGGAAATATGAGCGCGTAAGTAAATAGCTACACCTCCACCTGTCCGACCCGTGCGATCATTTCGAATCAAGTGAAATCCTGGTAAGGAGTATGCAGTAGACGGGAGACATGGTTTAAACCAGGTCTCTGATACTAAAACAGCATGAACGTTTGTGTTTTCAAAAGAAGATAAGAAATCAGGATAGTGTGCAGGAATACTCTGAGCATTAATGTGTATAACGTTAAAATTTTTCTGTAATGTTGGAAAATGAGAATTAAGAGAATCATTTAAGGAAGGGATACTATGAAAACTATCATCGGTATCTAAGTCATCAGAAGAAGATAAGGAAAGATAAGCGTCTTCATTAATATTGTTTAACATAAAAATATATATATATATAAAAAATATGTATAGATACTATGCGTAAATACGAAGTATATATATGTAAATGTAAGATAAAATAACAATTATAATAAATAACAAACAAAGTATAAAATAAATGATAATAATAAATAGAATAAATATACGTAAACAATAATTATATTAATTAATTTATTCTATTTTCAAAAATCATTACCCACCTGCCAGTTGCATGAAAGAAGTTACATTAAACTTAAACTAACCTAAATAAAATGCACACAGAAAATGCACACAGAAAAGACAATGAACTAGAAAGAACAGAAAAATCGTTAAAATAATAAGTACATAAATAACAATAATTAATTTTAACAATTTTAGCTAGCCTTACATAATATTAGTCTTTAAAATATGAAAATATATATAAAATAGTAATAATAATAAATTGGCCAAAAGCCGCGTATCCAAATTGCTATTCAATATAGTGTTATCTGTGGACAGTTTATCTTTATATTAAACATTATCTGCGCTTAATCAGTATTCAGTTGTAAACAAACATAAATGAAGAAGTAATAAAAAACAAAAGTAACATAATAATTACAGTAAATTGAGGAAATATTTGAGAACATAATAAAATAAAGAAAAACAAGGAAGAGAAAAGGCGTCCTACTTCTTCACAAGCCTTTTGGATCGCTGAGCAATTACTTTTTCACCCGGCTTGTTGGTGGTGACGACAATATCTTGCGAAGGAGACTTAGATGTTGTTAAATTGTCTAATTCGGTGGAACACTCAATACGATGACGAGATCCATTTGGAGCTATGACAAAAACATAACCATCCCACGTCCAGCACTTACCGACGCCAAATCGCTGCCGTGCCTCCATAAACAGTGCATGACGTGATTTGGTTAAGAACTCAGATTGTGTGATACCAGATCCTTTTAATTTAGTTTTTGAAAACCAAACTTTATCCCGAATTGCAGCATCCACGAACTTGATGACTACGGGTCTAGATTTTTTATCTACTTGTCGACCTAAGCGGTATAACGACTTGATACTCGAGCAAGTAAAGTTCGGCAAGTCTAACCGTTGAGAAATTAATTCTGTCACTTTCAATAAAATATCTTCAGACTTCTCTTCAGGTATCCCGTGAAAAAGTAAACTTTTACGTCTTCTACGCATTTCTTGGCGGTCTATTTCAAGGCTAAGTAATTCTACTTGTCGTTGCAAAGTGTTTAGTGCAGAGAGTATAAAACTTTTAAAAGTATTAAAATCAGCTGCCAAGGAGGTTGTAGTGACTGGAGTTGTGTTCTTTTGCAATTCCTGCTGGAATTCGCTCATCTTTACATTGAACATCTCAGTCATTGTAGAAAGAGATTCTTTGATGGACTCCATGCTCATTGTTTAGGATTTTAATGTAGCAAAGTGAAAGAATCAAAGGACAATTCAACTTGCTGGCGGGTAATAACGTTTACAAAACCATATGTTAAACGCGAAACACAAACAAAATATGTATTTTAACTAATTTTAAAAAATTAAACTTTTGCTGAGAGATAAAAAACGTTGTTTATTTTTCACCTCCTACCCACAAAAAAAAAAAAAAAAAAGAAAAAGAAAAAAAAAGCAAAAAAAAAAAAAAAAGAAAAAAAAAAAAAGCAAAAAAAAAGAAAAAAAAAAGAAAAAAAAAAAAAAAAAAAAAAAAAAAAAAAAAAAAGGAAAAAAAAAGCAAAAAAAAAAACTACCATCATGACTGTTCTTTTGACTTTGATAATCTAAATAGTATTAATTAAAATAACCGTAAATAGATTTATCCTAATTTACTATCTGCTAAAGGACCTGCTTTGCTATCTAGCACAGCTCAAAAGTCTATACCACCTTTTACCATCAACATGAGCAATTTGTTAAGGTGCTCATTACAAATGGAAATTATTTTGAGTCTACTGCAAAGAAATTCCTTTAACTAAATACGGAAAAATTAAAAGCTGGAATATTTAATAGGCCACAAATTAAACTGCTAGCAAAATTAAGTCAAAACAATAAATTAAACAGTCTAATGCATAGAAATCATTTGTGTCAGTAATTAAGAAAACTTTCTTTGTAAATATTAAAGTACCAAACTATCAAATTTTGCCCAAAAATATACTTGAAAAATATTGGTTGCAACATGACCGTAGAATTTCATTATTTACACTCTTATCAAGACCAATTTCCTGAAAATCACGCCGACTTAAGTGATAAACAAGAAGAAATATTCCATCAACACTTTCAAACTATGCAGGAATGTTACACATTACTGTTACTGCTAAACTTTTGAACAAGACCCACAAGAAATGTTAAATTCATTGAAAAAATCATTTTTGGCGGCTTCAGAAAAGCTACTTAAACTTTCGAAAAAAAAGTTAACCTAAAAACTGTTCAATAACTAGTCTTATTCATTATAAAAATAGTCTAAATAAAATCATAAAAATGTCGTTTACTACCCTCACATTTATTGATCAATATGAGTGATTGCTCTTACGGCCCAAAACTACAAATATTTCGATGTAAAATGTTGGGCGTAAAAACATTTGTATCATCTACGGTGTCGCTTACTACCCTCGCATTTATGACCATTAACAGTGGTTGCTGTTACGACACAAAAACTAAAAATATCTGTTTTATTTTCTACAAAAAATGGGGTCGTAAACGCCATTTTTTGGCGAATTGGAAGACTTTAAATATACAGATCGATAGAGGAGAAAAAAATTAGTAGGACTGCATTAAAAAGTCAATTTCGCCAAAATGGCGGTTACGCCCTTTGAGCCCCGAGGTATCGATAATATCAATTCAATCATATTGATACCAATTTAAGAGATTCAGACATATTAAATATAAGATACCTTATTATATTCACATATTTAATAAAATATATATAACAACCTCTTGGCAGGTCTTCATGACGACGGCTATGCGGGAGATGAGGTCGGCGGCCTGCTGGCGCACCTTGGCCGACTTGTTGTTCATGCGCCACAGGATGATGCCGCAGATCTGCGGCAGGTACGGCTTCACGCGCTTGCCCAGCTGGTTCACGATCGTGCCGAAGCCGTTCAGCATCACCACGTCCTGCTCAGCAAATGTTCACTATTATTTTAAATACTGCTTACTAGTTTATGAGATGAATATATTAAATAAGTTTGCGCAAAGACTGGCTTTTATGAACGTTAAATTATTATAAATTATGTAAATTATAAGTCTCTCCCGTGACCATGATTGCTGTAAAGCTTTCGAAACATCGAAAACCAAAAATCAAAATAAATCAGAAGATAGTTTTATTTAAAATGTTTAAAGTATTAAATTACATGTATACTAGCGACTTAAGTTTTAATGATTTTGAGTGAAACTCTTTAATTCTTTTTCTAAAATAAAAGTAGCCAAGTTACCCCTTATAATATCAGCTATGTGCTAGTGAAAGTCCCGTTAAAATTGGTCCAGCCGTTTTGGAGATTAGCCAGAACAAACAGACAGACAGATAGACAAAAAATTAAAAAAATTGTGTTTTTCTTATAAGTATTGTATATAATTCCATATGCATTTAGTATAAAGCTGTTATTTTGACATTACAAACAGACATTTCAATTTCATTTATCTGTATAGATAAAATCTATACTATAATATTATAAATGTGAACAATTAGGTCATTAGATGTTTGGATGGATGTTTGTTACTATTTCACGCCAGAACGGCTGAACCGAGACGGATGTAGCACAGAGATAGACTATAGTCTAGAATAACACATAGGCTACTTTTTATCCCGGAAAAATGTACGGTTTCCGTGGGATACATTTATTTTTGTTTTCCTACAGGCAAACCCAAGCGAAACGAGGATAAGCCGCTAGTTCATATATAAACTAAAATGCTCAGTTATTTTACCTCTGTTGTTTGTTCTTGGAATGCATACAGTATGCCGTCAATTAGGGCCTCTTCAAGTTTTGAGTCAATGTCAGCTGCGCCTAAATTAGCAAGAATCTTCTCGATAGATTCCATCACCATTTTTCTATATTGTTCATTGTCATCCTTTAGATCGTCTACAATTCGGTTAATAATTTCTGAAGCACCAACCTAATAAGATGAATAAAAATATTAATTTATTATAGTATATTAAAATATCAATGTAATGATTGTTAAATATACTTATATACAAGATTACAAACCTTGTTAGCGATTTCTACAGTTGTGTCTACAAGCTGTCTGTAATTGCGACGATCTAGAGCCATTCGGTGATTCCAAAAATGTTTGAAAAAGTGTGGTAGAATTTCATCCATGATATATTGGGGCTCTACACCATCAGTTCCGCAACATTGTTTCACCACCTGCACAGAAGAATAAAATGACAAATATTCTCAATTTAAAAAAAATCACAGATTTCAATCTGATGACTTCACTAAGGAGGAAATGCCTTTCAAGTTATGAACAAATGAACCTTGTAACAGACATATTCACTTCCATAAAAAACAGGGATTCCTGTATGATGACTCTCTTTCTCCTTCTTTTCTCTCTCTCTCTTTCTATCCAGCACAAAGAAAATAGTGAAAAAAATATTTTACCTCATAACCACTCATGATTATAAAAATGTTGTATAAAGACATTAACTACCAACTCACCTTCAACACAATCTTCTTCATTTCCTCATCAGGCGACTGGAACTCTCTTATCAAGATGAGCATCACCTCACGCGTGTAGTAGTTTGCGTACTCGGCGTCCATGAGCGGGATGAGATAGCCGATTGCCTTGAGGAAGGCGGCCAGCCCCTTGCCGCGGTGCGTGCGGATGCCCTTCCACAGGGGCTTCAGCACGGAGTCGAAGGACTCGATACCGTAGGGCGTGGCTGCTTCGGCCAACGCTGCGCTCGCTAGGGCAGTGATAGTTCGCACTTTCTGTTGCTCGTCTACTAAGCCTGTATTATAAGTTGCAAATTAAATTACATAAATAATAAATATATAAAAGATTATATTTCATATTAATTTATAAAAAAGAAGATAAATAAAAAATTACAAACAACATACCATGTTCAATAATTTCCACAAGCGATTTGAGATGTGGTAATATAGCACAACCCATCAATATAGCGATTTGCTGTACAATTTTGATACCAGTATGCCGGGCTTGCCAAGATTTCTTTGATCTACACACGGCCTTCAAAAACGGTAGTAGTGATGGAATACCTGAAACGTAAATTATATTTTTAATTTGTAATTATTATTAGTCAATATATGATAATTAATAATTAAAACGAAATGTTTACCCAAAGCGGATGCGACAACGGCGAACGCTCTTGCGGTGGTGTTACGCACGTATTCATCAATATTATCGATATCGGGTCTCATTGTAGAGATCATAGTGGCCAAGCCGGCAGCTTTGGCTAGATTAGAAATTATTTCACGACCTTCAACTCGAGCATAGTAATCTTCGTCGATGAGTAAGGGTTCTATTACGACAAGAATCTAAAAAAGAAGGTACATTTTAAATAATTTATCATTGTAACAATCACTTAAAATATACATTGAAGAAGGTGATAACTTACTTTGTGTACATATGGACGAACCAAGTCATCTAATTTATAAAGAATCCTGTCAATGACTTTGACGAGCAAGTGGCGCTCTTGATCTTCGAGAGTGGGACTCATGAGGAGGGGTAGGATCTGATTGAACAGCGGGCCGGCGCCGAAGTCGCGCGCCTTGTCTGTGATTTGTCGAAGAGCAGCTTTGCACATGGGAGGGGTGCCATTCTACAACATAAAAGGAAAATATCATGTTACATTTAACACACTACTATATAACCAATTACAATTCAATTTATCTAACGTCTTCAACCTTTGCTTATATTAACGACACAACTTTTTTTTTTTTATTACATCATATAGAATTTATTTTTTTCCTATTAGTAGGGCAGATGTACTTTACTTTCATTTTTAAAATAATAATTCTCCACCACCACCACTTACTTTAATCTTTAAAAGCAGCTTCATGATTTTCCTCTCTTTAAGCTCCTCTGGCGAGAGGGCGTCCTCGTCCACGTCGATAAGCAGTTTGTCGAAGTACTGTGCGTCCTCGGGTTTCATGAAGGGCAGCTGCTGCGCGCCCTTGGGCTGCGGGTCGAGCAGGCGCGCCGCCGCCGCCGCGGATCCCCCCACTTCCTCCGTCTGCATGAAAAAGCCGATTGGGGTACCCGCCAAAGGCGTGGGCGTTGCGGTCAGCTTACGAGCCGGGGTCCGGATCGGAACATAACCTGGGCAACAATATCGCTCGTTAGACTCGTCTGCCGTGGGATAGCGAGAGCGTCATATATTTATTCTTAATCATGCATACTAAATACAGTAAACGGCAACTGAGGTATTAAAGCAAAATCTGGATGTCTATCCGACGGCATGACTGTAAAGCCTTATGTCATCATTCATCTGAAAGAAAAATTCTTTATTAAAATTGATTCTGATAAGTAAATTTGCAACACATGTATCACTATCGATGATTTTACGTCGACTCATATCCATGAGATAGATGTTGGCATTAAATACATGTGTCCTGAAACTAAAGTTGCGATTAATTACTAAGTGTTTACCTGAACCTCATATCATTATTATGAATGAATATTGAATTTTGGATAAAAAAAATAACATGACTCTAATAGAAGTGTACTTACCCGCCGGCGGAGGCAAAACCTTGTACCCAGGTGGGAACATGGCATCGAGCTCTTCATCAGTATAGGGTCTGTTGCGCTCGTCTATTTCTTTTTCCCAACGATAAGCTTGCAGCTGCTCTGGAGTCATGGCGGCGATGTGGCCCGGGGTGGGCGTAGCCATTGCCATTGCCTTCACGCCTACCGGTGTAGACTGAACATGGAAAGAGGTTATATACATTAAACCTACTTCCGGGGAGACAAGATATAGAAAATTATGCAGTTAAAACTTATAAAAACAGGATAAATATACCCTTCAGGGTTTTTAAGCTAATGTAAACAATTTAAGTGTGTATAACATTTATATATTACATTTCTATTATATGTATATATATACCATACAGTATCCCATAGTAAAAAGAGTCGAGATGATAGTAAATATTGTGATTTTTTTTTAAATGTCTTAAAAGAACTACTACAAATTGATTTAACTTTAAATAAACATGAAATAAAAAAGAAAACACTTTTCAACACTCACCCCACCAGGCGTAAAGATGGGAGTGTGAGGCGTTGGTGTGGCGTGCGAAGGCGTGGCGTGCGAGGGGGTGGCGTGCGAGGGCGTCGCGTGCGAGGGCGTGGGCGTGGCGGCGGCGGGCGTGGCGCCCGGCGTCTCGTCCCAGCGCGAGCGCCGCTTGGTGCCCGGCGTGGGCGTCTCTTGGATGGTATCGACGCCTACGCCGCGGTCAGTGCGCGGTGTTTCGGCCCAGCCGCTGGCATGCCCCGGTGTTTCTGTTTAAAATATTTATTAATTAAATTATAAAATATATTTAACAGAGGTGCGAGACCTGGGATTTGAACCCGCTTCACTCGGTTTTCCAAGCGAGCGCGTTACCACTGGGCTACCACTGCCTATGTTTTTCATGTGCGAATCATTTCTAACATGATTACTACTTGCCTTACGGTGAAGGAAAACATCGTGAGGAAACCTGTATGTCTGAGAGAACCTTGCAAGTTTTCGAAAGACATGTGAAGTCCGCCAATCCGCACTTGGCCAGCGTGGTGGACTATGGCCTGATCCCCCTCTTATTGAAGGGAGGCCTGTGCCCAGCACTGGGACGTTAAAAAGGGCTGAATACGTATATTTAACAAGTATATAAAAGTATAATAATTGGACTACTAAAATATATGTATGCAAAAATATGTTATATGTTTGTTACTTCTTCACATGAAAACGTCTGGATTGATTTGAATGAATTTTAGTTCACCGGTAGGCTACTGTTAGGCACCTAGGGATGCACCCAAACTTTCGCTGAGCGGCGTGTAAGTTGCTAGAGACTTATAATTAATAATATATATAATAATTAATATAAATCCCTATAATAGTGACATTATAGAACTTAAACGTGTGAATTCGTAGGTGGCAAAATACCTTATTCCCGACGTTTCAACAGGGTTGCACCAGCCGTGGTCACAGGCAGACGTAGTGTCACTATTATAAAAATATGGAACGCGAAAATTTAAAGTTATAATTTAAATCCCATATGTAGTACATAGGTACAAAGAATAATTTTTATTTCAATAATTAAATAATTAGTACATGCAACTTGCAATCAGTGCACTATTACAAATACTAGCCGCGACTCGTATAGGATTTAAAAAAAATACAAATACAAACCTCTGTCAGTTTTTGGCGTCTCATCCCAGCGGTTGCGTCGCGAAGCGTGGTGCGCGGGCGTTTCGCGGCCGGGCGTGGCGTGGCCGGGCGTAAGGTGCGCCGGCGTGGCGTCCCACACGCGTGCCGAGGGCGTGGCGCCCGGCGTGTCGCCGCCACGCCCGCCTGCACCGGGTGTCTCTTCCCATGCACCTCGCTAAGTTATTGCAATAGTTAAAGTTGCATTATTATTGTGATAAATGAACGATTGTAATATTTATTTACTTTGTATGAAGTCCTCGAGTCATGATATTTTACTACAAAATCCAAATTTGAATTACTTTGGAGATTCAAATTATTATTTGGAGAATATCAATATTTGAACAAGTTATCTAATACATAATTTTATCAATAAAAAAAACATTTTTCTTGCTTAGTACACACTATTGTGCAATGAGGTATTTTTATAGCCAAAATAGGTTTTGACTTAAACTAGCAACCACTTGGCAGATTAAGCCCCTAAGAAATCGTCATATTTAGAACGTCTAGCAAATTTTGATTTCTAATTTTGATCTTTGCTGCTTCAAACATTGACTTTTCTATTTCTTTTTGTTATGAAATCTTTCAAGATAAGTTTCTAAATTTTCCACACTTTGATATATATAATATACATACCATATTATAAGTTCATTCATTATTATGTCATGAACAAATGTAGACAATGTAAAAAATAAATGAATAAAATAAAATAAAAATAGCCTTTAATTCTCTGATCAATGTTTACCTTATACCTATTTCCTAGTTACATATATTTAAGTAGTGAGCTTATAACTAATTGCAATTTTTAAGTAGTATACATATATATATTTTGATTTAAAAGACAAGCTTGACTTAATGTAATATTTTAACTAATTAATTATGCCAGTATTCGTTAATAACTAATAAAATTTGCATGTATGTAGAAATTGACATTGGCAGCTATGATGTCAGGTTGTCTTTGACATAGGCCTCCTCCAACTTTAGACAATCTGTGCGGCACCTTGCCAATCTTCTCCACTCTTTTGGAAGATCATCTTCCCACCTTTTGTATTGCCCTCCTCTTCGTCTTTTTCTATCTCGGGGGTACCATTCGGTTATACTTTTTGTCCATTTTTCTTCGACGATCTCATAATGTGACCAATCCATCGCCATTTTAATTACATTAATTTTCGTATTACGTCCACTACTCCTGTTGCCTTCCGTATTTCTGACAGTCGCCATCTATATCTTAGCTGGATAACCAACATACTTCTCTACATTCTCTATTGACATACTTTTAATCTGCCCATATTCAATCTTGTTAAGGACCATGTTTGGCATCCGTAAGTAAGTACAAGTAGTATGCATGTATTGAACACTTTTCTTTTGTCAGATATAGGTAGTGATTTACTCTTTACAATTTCTTTAAGGGACCAGTATTTGGACCAACTGTTGGTAATTCTTCTCTGAATCTCTTTAGACATAAGTTGATGTGGGGATATTATATATTGTTATTGGGGAGTGACCAAGGTATATATATTCCTCAACATATTCAATGTTTTGGTCTCCTACACATATTCTGACCTTTGAGTTATTGGTAATTACCTTGGTTTTAGATAGATTCATTGTTAGGCCTACTTCCTTGCTTTTATCTGCTAACTGTTGCAACATATTTTCTAATGCTTCAGGTTCCTCAGCAAGCACCACAACGTCATCTGCAAACCTAAGGTAGCTGAGGTTTTTAACATTAATATTTATTCCCAACTTATTCCAATCTAGTTCTCTGAAGACATTTTCTAGGACAGCGAAGAATAGCTTTGGGGACAACGGATCTCCTTGCCTCACTCCTTTCCTGATTGCAAATTCTTCTCTTATTTTCTCCAACTGAATTCTGGTTGTGCATGCTTTGTATATTTCTTTTATAATGTTTATATATATTCTCTGTATTCCCTGTTTTTCCATTGTTTTGTATATAGAGTGATGATAGATTGAGTCGAAAGCTTTATTGTAATCTATGAAGCATATGTAATATGATTTTTGGTGCTCATTATACTTTTTTATTACCTGTTTTAAAACATGTATGTGGTCTATTGTGGAGTAATCGCTTCTAAAGCCAGCTTGCTCGATAGGTCGTTGTTCATTAAGGCACTTTGAAATCCTTCCAAGTAGTACTTTAAAGAATACCTTGTAGAGGTTTGTCATCAAACTTATTGACCTGTAATTGTCAATTTTATCTTGTCCCCTTTCTTATGTAGTAGCACTATAGTGGACTGTGTCCATTGCATTGGTATTTGTTCCTTGTGAAGTATGTCATTAAAATGTTGAGACAATGTTGAGACAATGTGTAAAATAACATCAAGTAGTTCTTTCAGTAGTTCATTTGTGATATTGTAATTTTCAGGGGCTTTACCACATTTTTGTGAGATAACAGCCTTTCTCACTTCGCAGGCCAATATTTTTGGGGCTTCTTCTTCAACATGTTTAAAACTTACTTGCTCAATTTGGCTACTATCTGGATCTCTGTATAATTGTCTATAGAAATCTGTTGCTACCCTTTCAAGTTCTCTCCGGTGTCCTATTATTTTTTCTGTTCCCTGTGTGTCCTACATCCTGTGTGCTGAAAACGATATAAAGCAAACTGGGAGCTCGTTGATTTTTTTATATATTATTATGCTTATATATACTAACTTAAAACCGTTTGAATTAGACAGGATCAAGCAGAAGTTTATTTGTAAAAAAATCTTGAATATTGCCTCCTACTGCATACTCATACTAACATATAAACGTATGAACATACGAGAAAGCAAACTCAGATCATTTTGATATTTTTACTAAATAGTCTTATAACATCAAGCAACTCATAATTGTTTAAATCCTGCAGGATCTAGTTTTTCTTGGCTTAAATGTCCTTTTATGCTAAAAACGGACACAAACATTACTAAATTTAAAAATTGAGTATTAAATTATATAAAACACTATACATTCCTATTATTGTATATAAAATTATTTAAGAGCAATATTTAATTGCATATGTCGCGTATTTATTCTAATAACATGTGTTTTCGATGCCGCGATACCGTTGCGGCCCTTGCTTTAATTCGTCAGGTGGCCGGCTGCTAGTCGGCCGCTAGCTTCAGTTACATAGACATCCTTGGGAAGGATTTTTTTATTTCTTAGCATTTCAATTTTCCTCCAAATTAAAGTAAGAGATATCAACTGGTCTCGCTCTTATATCCTTCTTTTTACCCAATCGCTGAACTCTGCTAATTTCCCATTTGTCATATGTTTGTATATTTGCCTGTTCACACATAGTATTAAGTATTTCTATAACCTTTTCCAAGAGAGAAGTAGTATCATTTTCAGATTCTGGTATTCCATGGAGAACTAAATTGCATTTTCTAGCTTCTCTTTCGAGGTTCTGTACCTTATTTTTAAGAATCCCTATTTCTTGTTTTAAAGATTCATTTTCTTCAACTAGCAGCCTGATTTTTTCTTCTATAGTTTCGGAAACAGTAGTCGTAACTGTTTTTGCTATATTTAGTTTGTTGTAGCAATTCTTCCTTAAGTTTTGTCCATAAAATTTTTAACTGTTTATCCATATTTCTTTCTGGCAATTTAAAATGGTATTTTTTATTTTATTTTATATGGCGATAATGCTTGTAACTTTTATGTAGGTAGAAGTGAAAGAGTCAAAATCGTTTATATCACTAAAATATGATTTGAATCGCTCATACCCTCATGATGATTATCTGTGATTTAAGAGTATATCTGTTTTCGTAAGATTTCTAAGTAATAAAAAGTATATTTCAATTTTTTTCACTTATTTCTTCACAATTTAGCACAGTTCACTGTTCTTCAGAAGTTTAGACTATTTTATTCTTGTTTAGTTTATCAGAGCTCCGAAAATACGACTTGTTCCAATGACAGTTGACAGCAGAAAAAAAAAGACAATGTAAAACAGTCTAATAAATGTAAAATTTAAACTATATGAGCTGAAATAACTACTTGAAATGAAACATTTTATCAGAAAACTCTAGGACCCGATCGCCTCCAGATAATTCACTCTAATTATAAGTATATTAACAGCCTTTTAAATGTCCATATGTGACTTTATTAAAACTTACTATATACATGGTACAATCCTTAAGAAAGAACAAACCTTACAAAAGAAATAGATGTATAAGTATGTCATCTAGCTCATTATTAAACTGGCAATTATTAAAAATTTTAGATTGATTTTGATAATTATGTAATGTATTCCATTCCCTTCAATTATTTAATTTGTTAATCAAATGAAATGCAATCTAAATTTCTTAAAATAAAGCTTAAGTGATTTTATAATAAAGTAAAAATTGCAATTAAATACCTCATTCTCCCATGAGGGTGTAGCTTGAGAGCTAGGTGTAACTGAAATTACTGGCTTCTTAACAGATGGTGTATCTTCCGAACTCTGGTCCCAACGGCCCTTACGTTTTGCAGCTGCAGGCTTTACAGCTTCACCATTTGATTGTGCAACTGGTTTCAATGTACCTTCCCTAGCTCTTTCTAATAATTTTTTTCTTAACTGGAAAAATATTAAATTGTAAATAAATAATCAGAATTAAATGAAAATGTCACATTTAAAAAAATTATTAATTAAATTTAATTCCCACTGCGCCGACCCCTAGTAATTGGGAAATGGGTAGGAAGATGATGTCACATTAAAAAAAAATGAGATGAACTATATGAATAACATAGTAATTGAATACGTATTGGCTTCTTATATAACTTACTTCTGTTTCCTCAGCTCTAAGGTACTGTTCTTTCATAATTTCTGTATAAGTTCTGGAGCCTACATCTGGGGTTTTACCTCCTAGAAATAAAATAAATATGTAGTAATATTTAGTTAATCTGTTTTGCATATAAATCATTATCTACTAGCAGCTCACTTTCACTTCGCTCGAGTTTATCTCTAGACAGAATAAAGCAAATCAATCCCACGGGAACTGTACATTTTTTCGGGATAAAAATAGCTAATTTGTTATTCTGATATATGAACTATATTATTGTAAAATTTCATTAAAATCCAATCAGTAGTTTTTGTGTACTATGCTGTATAAATTACTATAGTTTTTAACTCGTGATGAAAAGTATCTAAGATGTTGACTGGGGATATAAGGTATCACCATAGAAAATTTCATTTAAATTGGTCCAACAGTTTCGGAGATTAGCCCGGACAAACAGACAGAGAAAGAAAAAATTAAAAAAAATTGGATTTGTTCTATTACTCTTCATACATCCCCCTGACTCGATTTTTGGCATTTTTTTTTTATGTACAGACATTTGAGCTCTACAGTTTTATTATATGTATAGATTAGGAAATAAAATGTTTATAAATAATTTAAATAATATTATACCTTCAGCAAATGGATCTGATCTTTCAGGAGATATAATCATCCGACGTCTTTTTTGTCGATATTCATCTTCTCTATCAGCAATTGTAGGTCTTCTTTTATCAGCAAAAGGATCATAATCTTTGTCACTCTAAAAAGTAAATTATAAAAAATGAGCATTCTATTATTTATAATTAGAACTTAGTTCATAAAAAAGTTATGTAAGATATAGTTAGTATAAATAAGAAATTACAATATGTAATTTAAAATTACTTTTCCACATATCCATTTTGTGATATAAAAAAAGATTCTCAAAAAGTTGCTATTGTGATTTAGCAGAGTATACAGTTAGTTTTTTTGCCTTTATTCCATGCAGTCATTACTAGTTCAGATATAAGACTAAATGTCAATTAAATTATAATTTATATATATAAAAATCTCTGTTTTTCTCTGAATTTCTGTTTGTTAGTCTCACAAAAACTCAAAAACAGTTGGACCAATTTAAATAATTCTTTTTTGTTTTGTGGGGGGTGTGTCAGGGGTGGTTTATCCGAATACAAACAAAGCAAGGGTGAGTCACTACTTATTTTATATAAAACAAAGGCCATTTATAACTAATAAATTAGTTCTAGATCAAATTTAAAATATCTAACTAGCCACTTATAGAAGCTAGTCTATAATCTAACCTGGGCAATATCATTTAATAATGATGCCGGTGCTGTGTATCCAGGCCTTTTCTGTGAGATAGGCACGTTTTCAACATCTTCATCTTCCACTTCATCACTAGCCGCGATGGAAGTAACATACCCATCATACCTCGATTTACCACCTTGTCCAGCATTATCATAAATATCATTGTCATAGTAGGTTTCGCCTAAGGAAACCCCTTTGCCTGAACCATTTTCAGGGAGTTCATTTTTCTTCGACTGTATTTCTCGTATTTGTGCCTCTATGGCTGCAAAAAAGTATTAATTCACATAGCTACCAATTGGCAATTTACTTACATCAGTAAAAAATAAATAATTCACCCTCTAGGAATTATGGGAGAGTATATACAACTAAATATAATCCTTTCTAATTAAATGAGTAATAAAAAAAGAATGGCTAAATATTAGACATTTTAGAAACGCTGATGAAAACTTATCATGGCCGAATATAACAATATCCGTTTTTTCAGAAAATAAATTTTTCTTAATTACCTTCATGAGTTCTGGGTATTTTATCCATTGCATGAATTACATTTACTCAAAAACAATCTTATTTTACACTTATTTTCAAACTTAAATAGACAAATTGTAATAATTCCTTAAATCTAAAATCTGTAATCACACCAACAATTTAATAGACCATAGATAAATTACAGCCACAGAGTACAGACTACAGACCATCATTATTAAGTGATATGTTTTTAATCTCTATGGGTACTACGCATTAAGCAATTAAGCAATAGAAAAATAAAGATAATGTGAAAAAGCAATAAAAAGATACTTTTTGGTTAGTAATATTCATGTACGGCTTAGGTAACTTTGAACTTGACTCTATAAACAACTTTGATAATATTTCATTTTGTATTCTAAAATATTTGAGTAAACAAAACTTTTTGTAAAAGGTGAAAACAGAAAATAGTAATGAGCTTGATAAAAAAATTGCACTGTTTATTAATATGTACATTGTACACTGCATTGTGGCCAGTACCAAAATGTCTATGGTGTCAGATTAATTAAGGGGAAGATTCTCGAAAAGAACCTGAAGGAAGAATTAAGAAGGAGAGATGCGTCCTGTGGTGGTCAGGTGGAATAATGGATCAACACACAGCCTAAACCGCTGGTCGTAGAAACGTAAAATATATAGGACGTATTCCTTAATTCGATAAACAAGGATTTTTCGAAATTTATCCCCTAAGTGGGTAAAATAGGGGATTAAAGATTGTATGAAACTCTATCATTCTTAATGTGAAATACACAGAAAGTGGTGTTTAGCTTTGAAATAAAAAATAAGATATATATATTTATTTGATTTTTGTCTATATTCATCTCTTAAAGGGGTAAAGGGGATAATAGGATTTATGTGGGTAAAGAATTATTTATGACTAGCGACTCACCCTCGCTTTGTTCGGGTTCGTCCCTCGGTACGTTTTAATTTTTGAAGCGGAACCCTAATTCTTTTTCTAAAATTAAAGTAGCCTAAGTTACTCCTTATAACATCAGCTATCTGCCAGTGAAAGTCCCGTGAAAATCAGTCCAGCCGTTTCGGAGATTAGCCGGAAGAAACAGACAGACAGACGGACAAAAAAATTTAAAATGGTGTTTTTCTTATATGTACCGTATATACTTTCATATGCATTTAAATAAAACTATCTTTTCGGATTTTTTCGCGGATTTATTTTGATTTTTGTTTCCCGACGTTTCGATTGCTTTACAGCAATCATGGTCACGGGAGAGACTAAGATGTTAGATGTCACAAAACATTATATAGTTGTTACAGACAGCCTACCCACAATTAACAAAAAATGAATTCAAAATTTTGAAAATTAGCATCAATGTACCTTACAATATTTGTAAATTTTAATTTTAAACATTTTATAATTTTAATTTTAAACTTGAAATATGGAATATTATTTATATAATTTTAGCTATTATCATTATAATTATTTCAATTTTTTAGAAAACTTATTATTATATTATTGTGTAATAAGTTTTCTAAAAAATTGAAATAATTATAATGATAATAGCTAAAATTATATAAATAATATTCCATATTTCAAGTTTAAAATTAAAATTATAAAATGTTTAAAATTAAAATTTACAAATATTGTAAGGTACATTGATGCTAATTTTCAAAATTTTGAATTCATTTTTTGTTAATTGTGGGTAGGCTGTCTGTAACAACTATATAATGTTTTGTGACATCTAACATCTTAGTCTCTCCCGTGACCATGATTGCTGTAAAGCAATCGAAACGTCGGGAAACAAAAATCAAAATAAATCCGCGAAAAAATCCGAAAAGATAGTTTTATTTAAATGTCTAATATTCGCGTAAATCTAAGAAAGTATTACTTTCATATGCAATTAGTAAAAAGTTGTTACTTTGACATTACAAACTGACACTTCAATTTTATTTATCTGTATAGATAATACTTACCTACTTTTCTACAGGGACGAACCCGTGCGAAGCGAGGGTGAGTCGGTAGTAAAAAAATAAAAAAAATATATATATCCCTTACTTCAGAAATGATTGATTCCCCATCAAATCTTCCACCACCTTTTTCACCCCCTTATATATGATATGTTTTACGAGATAAAAACTATCTTATATCATTTAGAGGGTCTCAAACTATTTTCATACCAAATTTCATCTAAATCGATTCAGCGGTTAAGCGTAAAAAGATGATGTACAGACAGACAAATTTACTTTCGCATTTAATTTAATTTTCGCATTTAATTTCGCATTTAATATATGAATATATGAATATAGCTGGCTTTTTTTGTGGTACTGGTATATCATCATCGGCTTGGGCTGAATGTTGATAAGTCAGTCAGTGAGTCGCAACATTGCCTTTAATATATAATAAAAATAATAATTGCGAATGTACCTTAGAAGATTTAGACTACAATTTTTTAGTACATTATTTTGATGTATTTTTTATGGTTTAGCCAGCGTTAGTCATATAAATTTCTAAGGACGACTCGATAGAACCAGTTACTATGTTTTTTCCGTGAGAATGAAAATTTTCAGACATATGACCGTGCCTTTTTTTGAGCTACTTTTATGTTTTGTTGTTATTTTTATTTTGTTTTATCTGAGATGGATTCGTGGGTATACAATTTCAGAACCAAAAAAAATGCTGCGTTGTTTAGTTAAAATCAGTTCAGTACTTTTCACGTGAAACGCGCACATCGATTTGACTAAGTTAGTTAACATTGCTACAAAATGCAAAAAAAATTTTTTGAAAACACTCAAAAGATTTTTTTTAAAAATCGAAAAAATGTGAAAAATGCGCTTGCTTTTCACTCGGTTTCGGTCAGAATAAAAACCATATCTCGAAAGCGAAATAAGACATCGAAAAAATGAAAAAAAAAACCTAGAGATATGACTTTGGGCTACATTTAAAAAAAACATTTTAAAAAAGTTCATCAGGGAGGGGAGGGGAGGAGGGAGGCGTAAGTAGAGGAGGGGAGTGAGGGGGAGAGAAGAGAGGAGAGGAGAGGAGAGGAGAGGAGAGGAGAGGAGAGGAGAGGAGAGGAGAGGAGAGAAGAGAAGAAGATTGGCGAAGAAAACAGGCGAAGAAGTAATCTTCGATTGGGGAATAAGATGCCTTATTCGCCTGTCCAGGTATGCGAGTTGTATCATTGTACTCTCTTCTTCTAAATTTGAAAAGATAGAGTAGAAAAATGTGCGAAAGGTAGCGATAGTGGAGCTTGCTTAATACTTTAACGAAAATTAATTTGCAGAAGTTAAATATATTTTAAGATACTGGATATTTTGAGTTATGATAGCTAAAATTAAATTGGTTTTCCATAATACCTTTAAGAAATACTAAATAGTTTTTGTTTGGTGTATAAATGTTATGTTAGTAAAAACAACACAATATTCAGCGGTACGGAACTCTTGATGTGCGAGTCAAAATCATACTCACTTGAATGAAACACATACTTTAAAAATATTACAACCAACAAATTATGTATTAGTTATAACATAAAACCAAAAACTTTTTTATAGTCTAAACGCGGGTGAAACCGCGGATTCTGTTAGTAATTATTTAATACAGTTCATTTGAAGATTCATTTTCAATGTACTCGAAGGTCGTGGCAGACACGAAATCTATGGATCTTTTATTATAGGTATAGATAAGAACAGGTATTGTGAATGTACCTTAAGAGATAGACATATACTGTTGCAAATTTTTCTAATGGCCTTTTCAAGGCATACAATTTTTTTACACATTGTTTTGATGTATATCTTAAGATTTAGCCAGCGGAAGGTTTCTAAAAGGACGACTCGATAAAACCAGTTATTGTGATTTCATGTAGTAAAGAAAGATTTTCCTGAAGTATAAGGTTTCCTAAATGTTGACCCGAGTAATGAGTTATCATTTCACCAAATTTCGTTGCAATCGATTCATTTATTTTTGCGTGAAACGCGCATACACAAAAGAAGACATACAGACAAACAGACAAAAAAATAACTATTGTTTTGGGGTCTATATTGTATACAAAATACGTTA
Source organism: Argynnis bischoffii washingtonia (assembly GCA_033884665.1). Taxonomy (NCBI): domain Eukaryota; kingdom Metazoa; phylum Arthropoda; class Insecta; order Lepidoptera; family Nymphalidae; genus Argynnis; species Argynnis bischoffii. Next base: position 8,695,793 of record CM066616.1, on the reverse strand, counting down.
CAGTCGTTGTTTTTAAAAAATATTTTATGAACAGATTTCGCCAAGTTACTGTTTTATTATTGTACTAGCGACTCACGCTCGCTTCGCTCGCGTTCGTCCCTAGGTACTTTTTCACGGTTAGCTATATTTAGGTATACATAAATAGTAGCTTGCTACTCCTAAGATATTAATTTAAATTATATAACGATTTAACCTCGTTTTGCTCGGGTGCGTACTCCGTACGCGGATTTTGTTCACAAGTTCGTGGGTTTTAATTTTTTTTCGAGGAACCCTGATTCTTTTTCTAAAATAAAAGTAGCCTAAGTTACTCCCTATAACATCAGCTATCTATCAGTGAAAGTCCCGTCAAAATCGGTCTAGCCGTTTCGGAGATTAGCCGGAACAAACAGACAGACAGACAGACAGACAGATAGACAGACAGACAGACCGATAGACAGACAGACAGACAAAAATTGAAAAAAATGTTGTTTTGGTATATGTACCGTGTATACATCCATATGCATTTAGTAAAAAGCGGTTATTTTAATATTACAAACAGACACTCCAATTTTAATTATCTGTATAGACAAATATATCCCACGGGAACCGTACATTTATCCGGGATAAAAAGTAGCCTATTTATTATTTTGATGTATGAACTATATTATTGTAAAGTTTCATTAAAATCCAATCAGTAGTTTTTGTGTATTAAGCTATATAAGTTACTATAGTTTTTGAACTATCCCACGGGAAATCTTTAATTTTTCGGGATGAAAAGTATCTAAGATGTTGACCGGGGATATAAGGTACCACCATGCAAAATTTTATTTAAATCGGTCTAGCAGATTCGGAGATTAGCTCGTACAAACAGACAGACAGAGAAACAAAAAAAATTGAAATAATCTAGATTTGTTCTAATGCTCTTCTTACATCCCCCTGACTCGGTTTTTAACATTTTTTTTTTCTATGTACAGACATGCGACCTCAACAGTTTTATTATAGTATAGATCAGAATTACTTGAAACTTGGTGTTAATACAATTAAATAAATACATATTTAAGCATTTTTCGAAATTTAATTCCATATGGGGGATAAAAGTTTGTATGAAACTCTGTAATTAATATGTAAAAAAGTGCAAAAAAAAATCATCTACAGACTATGTAAAAGAGTTTCAAAATCACTTTCTATAAAATGATGTTCACATATCCTTAAATATAAAGATCGTTCAGTTTTGATCTTTTAAGAACAAACGATATTCATTTTCTTTGCATTCTGGCATTGCGCAATTTGTCATTTTAATTAAATTTAAAATAAAATGAAAAAAAACCATTCACGAAGAAGAGCGAAGAGAAGAGAACGAAGAGCTTTATAATATATTGAAAATCATAGTTATCACTACATCTGGCGGGAGAAAAAGGCGAAATTCTTCCCCATTAGGCTGATCCAAAAACAATTATATTTTAAAGCAAAGATCCAATTGATTGCAATTCATAGGACTGAAGATTAAGATTATGACGGTTTATTATAATTAGCATTTAGCATCATATTCAGAGATCCTGAGTTTGAGTCCCGGGTCAAGCCAAGTGCTGGTATGGCATTCTTTGGTCAGACGAAACCTCGTAGCCCGGGGTAGAAAAATGATTAGTGACGATAATATGCCCTCGTACTTCGTAAAGTAAGTAAAGCTCTAGTCTATATACTTCATCTGATAACTCAGCGATCCTGCCAATTAATCACCCGACCGTACTTCAAGAATGAAATGAATACAGTGTATTTGTGTTTGTTCACATTATAAATTGCACTATAAACTCTCCTCCAGATGACAATGAGGCTACTGTGATCGAAATCTATACTAATATTATAAAGCTGAATAGTTTGTTTGTTTGTTTGTTTGGTTGAACGCGCTAATCTCAACAACTACTTATCCGATTTGAAAAATTCTTTTTGCATTAGATAGCCCGTTAACTGAAGAAGGCTATAGGCTATATATCATCCCGGAAAAAATGTACCGTTCCCGTGGGATAGATTTGTTATTGTCTAGGGACGAACCCGAAGCGAAGCGAGGGTGAGTCGCTAGTCGGTTAGAAAGACTACATCAATTTTACGTAGCGTTCCTATTGTTTGGCGATATAAGACATCTTTTTTATTTTTAGTTTTTTGTTCTTTATGAATAATATAATCATTAAGAATTTTACTGAAAAAGAAGTCATAATAAGAATGTATTATATTTTATTAATTAATATGGTAACCAAAAAATTGATATGATATAATTAAATCATGTTTTTAAGCTTTATGGCTGTAAAGAAATAAAATAACTGTTTAATTTTACCCAGATGAAATGTATTCATCGCTTTTAATAGTAATTGACAATAATTAAGTTTTCTCTATCTAGAAAGCATTTTACAAAACCTAACTACTAACATAAAGCAATTCCATTTGTGCAGATCATATCCGTGGACCAATTATGGTATGCATCTGCCTTTTTGAATTTTACAAAATTGCTTTCTAACTAACAAACTTTAACGATAAAAGAATATTTAGCAAATTATAATTCTAGTTATTCAAAAGATTGCTTAATTAAAATGTAAATTTAATTAATTTTGTTTCGTTTTTTTTTTCAGATTTGTTTATGTTCTGTTTTGTGGTCTATAATACGGTTGCAACTTTCAGTGTTCTCTCATTATCTGTGCTTTTTATTCTCCTTGCTTGCGGTAGCACTGGGTACGTGTGTGTGAAAAAATGAAATTTTGTTTTCCTTTTATTAATTTAATGATTATTAATAAAATAATTATTTCTTGATAGGAGAAAGAAAAATCGATCCTGGCGTCTCTACGATAATTTATCAGGTTGATTAGCTACAGTACATAAGGTATGTATTACTATATTTCATGAAGACTAGTTCCACGTCAAATGTGTTGGAAGAAGGTGACACGTATTATCACAATCCGGAATGCCGAACCTTAAAAAAATCATTGTATGTTTACATATAATTACAAAAATATCTAATTCCATATTGAAATATTCATTTTAATTTTACGGTAATAGACCCTAATATAATTTTATCAAAATATAGTTGAAATTTCTGTCCACATGATTTTAGTATCAGACATGTACATTTACAAAAACTATTTTAGAAATATACTTATAATAATAAGAAGTATTTCGAAATTCTCGTATGTTTATTATTGAAAGTTAAGTAAGAATAAGATTTATATCACTTTAAATTTGTTGTTAGTGGAAGAATATTTTTATGTCCTGTTTGGGTTTTTCTCTTGTGATAATTAAAACACTGCAAAATACTTTATATAATTCATATGATAGTAATTTTACCAAAGCATTCATCTAATTACAATGATTTGAAGAAGATAAAGGTTACTTCATTTTTAGATGTGCAATTGTTAGTTTCTTTACTTGTTTACTTTCTTTACCCATTGAATTGGTTTTTGCAATTAATTTATTGTAAACTATGCATGCTAGTATACATTTTTTTTACTTGTTTATGATAAATAGTTAACCTAATTAGACTCTATAGAACCTCAATAAATGTTTATAATAGACAAATAAGAATACCAAAAAAGATCAAATTTTGTTTAAAACTATTATTTGAAAAGCTATATGAGATAACAATTTAAATGAACTTCTTAATTTCTAAGCTTTTTTTTAATTAATGTTATTCTTTGTACTGTAACCCGTAGGAGTCCATATTACTAAATGATAAAATATGATTGTATTTTTTAAAGTTATAGCTATTAATTCTATACTTTAAATGTAATTAATGAGCAGCTTTAGTAAAGCAAATAATATTCTTTAAACATTTGTGCAAATAAAGTATGTAATCTTAATGAATTTGATATTTTTACAAATGTAGTACTGTAACGACTTGGCGCGGACAAGGACTGCTGGAGGGGACGAAAATGATGCATCAGCAATCCATGATGGTTGGAGATATGATTCCTGTACACTCTGAAATACCTGTGCATTCTGAAGAAATGAATAATGTTGGATATGATAATAGCAACTCATATACTTATGATGATCTGTTTCCTGCATTGCCACATGCCCCTCAACCATCTGTGCAACGTAACATACAAGTGAACAATAAACTACGTGTTGGCTCTTCGCTGCATACCCAGGTATCAATACTGATAAAAAATATTAATATTGGTTTGATAACACACTATTATATAACCAATACTGATAAAAACTTGACATGTACTTACATACTGTTTTAAATTAATGATTTTTTTATTGTAACTAAGTATTGCTACTTTTGAAAATCCTTTTATTTTTTACATATACATTTATTTTATAAATACACTTGCATGTTACACTTATGAAATAAAAGGGTTTAAAAATCTTTATTTTTATCTATAAATTGCTAACATAAATGAAATTAAAATTCATTCTTATAAAGAAAAGTTTATTTCAATTCAAGCATGGATCTGCATCTTATACACCATTGATAATGTTTGGAGAGAATAAATTAAGAAACTATTTTATGATATGTGATTTTGTTTGTTTTAGGTTTTCCATGTGCCATATGAAGAGAGAAAACTGGATAACGCAAATACTTTTGGTGAAGGTGAATCCTTAAGAACTTGTCAATCTATCACTAAGGATACTGGAGCCCATATTGAAATATCCACTAGCAAGGATGGCAGCTTAACTTTTCTTATTACTGGGAAACACAGTGCGGTCCTTGATGCTAGAAGACTTATATTGACTCATTTTCAACAACAGGTAATGAATTTAAAATAATACATAATTTCCATTAATTAATGAGCTTGTTCTTCATATAAATTTCAAGGTTTCTATTATTAAAAAAAATTTTTTTTAGGCAAGTAAGCAAGTTGCGATTCCGAAAGAGCATCACCGTTGGATTTTGGGCAAACAAGGGCAAAAGCTAAAAGAATTAGAGAAGGTCACAGCCACAAAGATCAGTGTTCCTAGCATAGCCGATAACAGTGAAACAATTACTATTACTGGAACAAAAGAGGGCATTGAAAAAGCGGAACATGAAATAAGAGTTTGCTCTGAAGAACAGGTATGAATGTGCAACAATTTTTTTTATAATAAAATAAATCCCTTTGTTCTACTTATGAGTTTACAGATATTTATATTATTCAATGCTTATAATATTAAAACATAATATCAAATGCTTATAATTTTTTTATAAATCATATTTATATAATATGGTATTTATAAGGTTATTTTACTTGTTATTATTATATTGTTCAAATGTTAATTTTAATAAATCTTGACTATTTAGGTCCAATTAATAAATTTAATATAAAATATTAATTCTTATAACATTCATATGTACATATCTCAATATTGTCTGTAGTATTATTTTTACACACAATATTTATTTAAATAATTTACTAGAAGATACATAACTTATTTTCTGCGCTTTTAAATTATCTTCACTTTTGTTTTTTTCTTTTGGGTATGTTACCACAATAAAATAATAATATAGTCTTAATAAATATTAATTTGATTAATAGGCTGACTCAAGAACAGAAGATTTAAGCTGATTTTCCTTAAAATTGTGCAATAAAGTAAAAGAAACTATTTTATGATATATTTTGGTTTTCTATAGCAATGTAATATTAACATGATATAACTTTTTTTTAGTCTCGTAAGGCATTGGAACGTATAACAGTGCCAAAGATCTATCACCCGTTCATCCTAGGGCCGTTTGGTGAGCGCGCCGCAGCGCTCAGCGCGGAGACCGGCGCTCGCATCCACATCCCGCCCGCCTCTACTCAGAACGATGAGATCGTAATCGCAGGCGAGAAGAATGGCGTACTGGCAGCAAAGGCGCAAATTGAACAGATTTATGAAGAAATGGTAAATTCACAAACATGTCTTTAGTCATAAATATTATAACATGTACAAAGTCACTGAGAATGCTAATATAATATATTATACCTAATTATTGTACCCTTTTGTTTTTTTTTCCAATAGGCAAAGAAATGCTCTACTGTCCGTGTTGAGGTCCCTAAATCTCAACACAAGTATGTTATTGGTGCTAGAGGAACAACTATTCAAGAAATTTTAAAAGAAACTGGTGTATCTGTTGAAATGCCCCCACCTGACTCTCCTACTGGAACTATTACGTTGCATGGACCACATAATAAAATTGGCCTTGGTATGTACTTTTTATAAAATATTTTATTTAGTTCATTTTTAAAACTTATTAATTTTTAAATATGTTCTTCTAGCTTTGTCCAAGGTATGTGAAAAAGCAAACTCTGTTAAAACTGCTACTGTTGATGCCCCCACATGGATACATAAGTACATTATTGGAAAGAATGGCTCTAATATTAAGAAGATTACTCAAGATTTTTCAAAGGTAACAGTAATAAAAATATCACTATGTGTTAATATAAATCAGTTAAATCACCTGTGAATTTAATAATGTTTATAATTATGGCGGTTATCTCAGGTACATGTAGATATAACACACTCTGAAGATAAGGTTAAGATAGATGGACCACCAGAGGAAGTTGAGCGTGCACAAGTAGAATTGGATGACTTTGTTAAGAATTTGCTTGCAACACTTACATATGTTGAACTCTCGGTTGACCCTAAATTCTTTAAGCATATTATTGGCAAAAATGGAACTAACAGTAAGTAGAAAATAACTAGTTTATATTTTTGATCATATAAATACACATAAATACGTTTTACAATGTTTTTTACAGTTAACAGACTGAAAGATGAGACTGGTGTAGTTATTAATATTATTGAAAGTGAGGGAAACAATGTAATTCGCATTGAAGGCAGTCACCAAGGTGTTGCTGATGCTGAAAGGGAATTAAGAGAGATGGTAATGAAACTTGAAAATGAGAGAACAAAAGAGGTATTTGTTGATCATAGATATATTAAGTCTTTAATTGGAGTTCGAGGAGATAAAATTAAGGAAATCCGTGAAAAATTCGACCGTGTTCTTATATCACTGCCAGACCAAGGTCAAAAGAGAAGTCCAATTAAACTTAGAGGTCCTCAAGAGGACATTGAAAAATGTGAGAAGTACCTCCATAAATTAATGAAGGAGATAGCAGAGTCGTCTTATGTACAGGAAGTGCCAATATTCAAGCAATTCCATAAATTTATCATTGGCAAGGGTGGCGTTAATTTACGAAAAATTCGGGATGAAACTCAGACTGTTATTGATCTGCCCGCGGAGGGTGTCGACAGTGACGTTATTACTGTGCGGGGCAAACGTGAGAATGTAGAGGAAGCTGTGAAAAGGATACAGCAAATTCATAATGAAAAGGCCAATGTTGTCACTGAGGAAGTCACTATCGCGTCTAAGTACTACAACTCGTTGATCGGTGCCGGCGGTAAACTTATCCATTCTATTATGGAAGAGTGTGGCGGCGTACTTATTAAGTTCCCGCCCGCAGACAGCGATAGTGATAAGGTCTTAATTAAAGGGCCAATAGAGGATGTAGAAAAGGCGAAGCAGCAACTTTTAGCGCATGCAACTGAGCGCGAGCTCACTTCCCACACGGCCCAAGTACGTGCTAAACCAGAACATCATAAGTTCCTGATCGGCAAGAGTGGTGCTAACATTAAAAAAATCCGGGAGCATACTGGAGCACGTATTATTTTCCCTACTGAAAAAGATGAGGATAAAGAAGCTATTTTCATTATTGGTGCGTACATTCTTATCATTCATGCTCACCTGTTTCTTATACCTAAGAATTATTACTGGCAAGGTAATACCTTGCCAGTAATAATAATCACAAATCCTGTTGTTGATATTTATATTAAAAGTATCTATGTGCTACTTTTGGTTATAGTCTGTATACTAAATTTTATCTAAATTCGTCAAGAGTTTTTTGTATTAGAATCAGTAAAGCCATTTCAGAGTAAAGGAGTTACAAACACACACACATACAAACTTGCAATTATAAAAGTAGCCCAATAATAATAGGACGAGAAGAACAAGTGGAGGCGGCTCGCAAGCAGTTAGAAGCGGCGGTCGCAGAGATCAGCAACGTGTCGGAGGGCGAGATGCCGGTAGACCCGCGCCACCACCGGCACTTTGTGGCGCGCCGCGGCGAGGTGCTGCGTCGCATCGCAGACGACTGCGGCGGCGTGCAGATCTCCTTCCCTCGCCAGGGCGTCAACAGCGACCGCGTCGTGCTCAAGGGGCCCAAGGAGTGCATCGAGGCAGCTAAGACACGCATCAATGAAATCATTGAAGACTTGGAGGCCAAGGTTTGTTTGAATATATTTTTTAGTTTTAATAGTTTAGTTTTATGAGAAACATAAAGTAACATTATAATACTTTGTGTAGGTTACAATAGAATGTATCATTCCACAAAGACATCACCGCACAGTAATGGGAGCTCGTGGTGCCAAAGTGAAAGACATCACTGCAGAGTTTGATGTGCAAATCAAGTTCCCTGAACGCGACCCTACAGAAGGCGCAGACATTCCAGTGAAGAATGAAGATAACTCTGAACCAAGTGCCAATGATATCATCAGAATAACAGGCCGTCCTGAAAACTGTGAAGCTGCAAAGAAAGCTTTGCTTGAACAGGTTTGAAATATACATAAGTTATTTTTTTAACTTTTCATTTTTCAAAATACAATATATTTTAATACTATACATATACAAAAAATTATCAAATTTTGTTGTCTATTTTAGGTGCCAATTACGATAGATGTTGAAGTACCAAATGACCTTCATAGACTTTTAGCTGGTCAAAAGAGAAGAGAACTGATGCAGACTTACGATGTACACATTCTCATGCCACCTAATGATGAAAACAGTGATATCGTTAAGGTATAATTGACTATTTTACAAACCTTTTTTATTTTATTAGAAAGTGTTAATTCTACAACATTAAATTACTCGTTCTTCAATTTTATTCATTATTGTTCACATTTTTTAATGTTTTAGGTTACTGGAACACCAGCAAATGTTGAAAAAGCTAAGTTAGCCCTGGTAGACAAAATTGTTGATATGGAAAAAGAAAAGGAAGATAGAATTTTGAGGTAAATATAATGAAGCATTATTTAAGTAGCTTTTATTAATTTCATTAATGAAAATTAATTTATTGTCTATTTGTATTATATATTATTAAGTTATTGTTCTTTTTTTATTTTAAAGGTCATTTGAGTTGAAATTTAAAGTTGATCCCGAGTACCATCCTTTGGTTATTGGTAAAGGTGGTTCTGTTATCACGAAAATCCGTACCGATTATGGAGTGCAAATCAACCTGCCGAAGCGTGGAGAACCTGATGATGATATTATAACAGTACAGGGCTATGAAGATAAGGCAAAACAAGCCAAAGAAGCCATTATGGCTATTGTGCATCAACTTGTAAGTGATTAGTTATAAATAATTGTATATTAAAAATTATATAGATTTGTATAGTATATTCATAAGTAATATTAAGTTGATGAAACTCTTCATTCTATCCTTTATTTGTTTTTAGGACAATCAGTACAGAGATGAAGTAGATATTGATCCCCGTGTCCACAGGAGGCTCATAGGTCTAAAAGGAAAGAACATTCGCCGCATAATGGATGAGTACAAGGTGGACATCAGATTCCCTAAGCAAGGGGACGATAGCATTGTCGTTATAACTGGCGACGAAGATAATGTTTTAGACGCCAAAGATCATCTTCTCAATTTGGCGGAGGAATATGTATGTATCATGTCATATTGGAACTTTAACTGTGATTTTAAATTTGCCCTAATTTCACAATATGTTACACAATGTTTGCAGCTGCAAGATGTGGTGGATCGTTACCAAAGGCCAGCAGCGCCATCTCTGGGTGACTTTGGTGATGTATTGAGTGGGGAGATCGCCAGTGGTGCCCCGCCGGCGCCCTCTACGGGCTTCGTGGTGAAGGGCGGGCCGTGGGAGCAGCGCGCGCCCGACACTGCCTCCACGCACGAGTTCCCCACCATGCCGGGCGCGCCACGGGCCGCCGCGCCCTCCGCCGCCGCCCCCACCACTGCTTGGGGCCCGCGCCGTTAACTTATCTACACACCTCCCGTTAACAATCGACACCTCATATTCTTTTAAAAAGTCACCATTACTTAAATCGATTTTATACACAGGTAAATTCGAGTACCTTATATGTTGTATATATGTTTTAATCGAAGTTGTGCAACATGAAAAAAAATGAGCGCCGTTTCATTACTTAATAATTATATACGAATAATGCCACATGCACGACGTTTTTTTTATTTCGAGATATTAGGTATACGTGACGTAGTTTCGTCTAGTTCTATTTAGTTTTGGACTTCCAACGAGGTTATGATTCCCGGGAGGCTTGATTTATATATATATATATACATAATATATTTACAAACTTGAGTTGACGGAATTCATTATATGATTTACTTCAAGGTCGCCTTTACGACATTTAGAACGAGATATACTTTAAAAGCTTTTCTATAGTTGACATTTAGTTATTTCCATTCCTCCAAAAATCAATTTCGTACTATGGTGTAAAGGTTTTAATTTTTATATTTAGAAATGTTAGTGCCGAATTACGCCATACGATTAATATAATATAAAGTAATAATATATTTTTTTAGAAAATGCCATTTTTGAGTTGCTGAATATATATAATACCTTTGATACATTATTATGCATAATTTTTATGTCTAATATAACATTATAACAGTAAAGTGTTAATGGTTACTATATTGTTTATCATAAACATTTTTAACCAAATAAGTTATGGGTAAAGTTTGGAATCATTATTGTAGGCATAATAAGATAAGTCTTAATAACGAAGACATTGCTTCAATTATATATTCAACAAAGTAGGAATTTCAAGTAATTCGGATTTGTTGTTTTTAAAATATATAATATAGAATTATGTGCATATCAGTGTCCATTCTTCTCCTATTAAAATCTCTGTAGTATAAAAATATAATAATCATAATTATACATTGAAATAATTTAATACTGAAATTAATTCTTTAGTGAAATGCAATGAACATATCGAAAAGTCGACATAGAAACTAGTCATGTTAACAATAATCAAATATGTACTCATAAAAATTTTAAATTATAATGTTTTGAAATTTAATTATATTATAGACAATAAATCTTATCTATTCCATTATTTTATATACTCTTTTTCCAATCTTTAAACATAACATATTATAATTAAAAATGTTACGTTGTACTTATTGGTTAAAATATAATGAAATATTTTTTCATAATAACTGTTTTTTTTTTCTATATTGTTTTGTAAGTGTTGCCTATAACAGTAAATAAATCATTAATAATAAGATGAGAATGAATATTTTTACAAAGTAATTTGTACATAGTGAATTGTGTTTGAAATATTAATAAAATCTTTTACAGGATTTCTTTTCATTTCTATCAATGTTTGTTACGTTAATATACATATGTATATGATATAATATGGCAAATTTCCAAATAAATTTTATCATTCTTATATATATAATCATTTCGGATAAAAAGGGTGATAGAATGGATTCAAACAAATCTTTATAAAGCATTCATCAAAATAATAGAAAATAGAATATAACCATGAAATTGACCACTCCTTGAAAGAGAAAGCGAACGTGCGGCCAATACTTATCGTTTATTCCAATTTGAATTTATAAATGAAATGTAAAAAATATAATATTATTGAAAATTATAATATTTTAATGGAATGTAAAATGGTTATAAATACATATGTATCTTCATCAATCGTATTTCAATTAATACAGAAGTCTTATCGGCACATTTGTTTTGTCTTTGTCACTTTTCCGCAGTTTTTATCTCACTGCTGTATCAATCAAAAAGTACTAGATACACAATCCCATGCAAGTTCTCTTAAAACTGTCACCAATTGTGTTTAGGTATTACTCGTTGAAATAAATATTATACAATAATGTAAATTCAATCTTAAATGCAATACATATTACAAAACTATATACATTTTTACGATCGAGACTCGCTGGTCAACATACATCAAAACAAATTCAACCTTCTGCATGTCTAATAAGTTGGAAGAGTTGCCAAAAAAATCTAACAAATGAAACAATCAACGCACATAACCCGAACAATCCAAGTAAGGGGCCGTTCATAAAATACGTAGGCAATAGGCATACAAGAGGGGGCATGGGTCATGCTGAGTGTGACAAGATGTAACAAGGGGGACGGGGGGTCTACGGCAACGTGACGTTCGCCGTTCATTATTTTTCGACATGAGCGCTAGCTCTGTGGCGCTTAGTTTTTGTGACGAAATATTTCTACGTGAGTCACAGAAAGTGTGACACAGCGTGATAGGGAGGGAGGGGGTCAAAAAAGCTGATTTTACCGTGACGTATTTTGTGAACGGCCCCTAAGCACGCGATAGTATAATTAATACGTTTAAATGTGATGCTTTATAACTTGCTGATTATATAATGATAATAATAAATGACACTTGTTAGTACCTACCATATTATATGGATTAGAAAGTAAGCGTTTATTGAAATTTTATATAGTTGAAGATTTTTAGACTAACATCTCAAAGAAAACATATGTTTACTTTGAATTTAAAAAAAATACATTTAAATACTCTCTGGATGTCCATTATGCGACAAAAAAAGAAAGATGACCAAAACATAGCTGCATCAATTACGTAGTCTCCTTAATCTGTAACGTAGAACTCCTAGACCAGTGAGTAGACTGAGGTCTGAGTGTTTCTTTGTATGTTTGCAAGCCGTCAAGTAAAAATGGCAGAAAAACGATAGAAACAAAACGAATGTGCGGCCAGAAGCTTTTAAAAAAAGAAAAATACCTGATTAAGTATCTACGCTAAACGAGAACCCCTGGTCAGTTAATTTTACTTTTAAGTGTTTTTTTGTAGCCAGTGTGATTTTTTTAAATTACTTTACACATTTCATTTATAAATTCAAATTGGAATAAAAAACGGGTATTGGCCGCATGTTGGCTTTTTCTCTTTCTTAATTTCATAATAGTATTGCTCACTTTAGTCCATTCTTTACGTTTATGGTAGAAACTTTAGTACATCATTTGAATTTTGTGTTCTTAATAAATTTTTTAAAAAGAAAAATTTGAATAACATACAAAAAGTATGTACTTTCCGTATAATGAATATCGACTATCGAGTATCGAACATCCACCTCGACCATCCACCGTAACAATAATTCTATCACAAAGGCGTAACAAATCGCATCGTCTTTTTTTAAAATTTTGAAAATATTTAAAAATAGTAATATATTGTATGTTAAATTTCTTTGACTTACTACAGTTTTTAATAGTTTAGTACCATACACTCACAATTAGATAAGAACAGAAATATTACACCATGTTTGTAATATTAAGAACCATGGATGACAATAAGAACATTCAATATTGACATTCATTATTGAAAAGAAACGGTTTGACAAATGTCACCCGGACGTCGCACCATGTTTTGATGACATTTTATTTTAGTCATATATTTTGTAAATGATTAATTTCTGATCATACTAAAACTTAGGCATAAATTATCGAACAATTAAAAAAAAAAATTGAGAATCTTGCTTTTATAAATATCTTGCATACGTTTATAATCTAAGAAAACAAGCTATGACGGATCAACCGATAAAACGAATGTTCGTTTTAATGATGTTATAAAGTTATTTATATAATTTTATTTTCTCAAGAATATGTTAACAATATATTTGGATTTCAGAACGTTACAAATCCCTTTTAAAAACGAAGAACAAGCTATATTAGTATCAGAAATTTTAAATGTCGACAAAGAACTTAAAGGTACTGGAATCCATAGAAAAATAAACTTTGAAGATAACAGTTTGCTTGTGTAAGTTGCTCTTCCTCTAATAAATGTGATTATGTGAAAATTAAAAAAAAAATTAAATACATCCTCTCTTTTTTTCAGTATTTTTGAAGGTGTTGATTACAAAAAGTTGAGAGTGTCAATTAACGCTTTTTTTAAAAATGTTTTGTTAATTGTAAAAACATTTAATGTTTTTGCTTTATGATGCCAGAACATACTCCAGCACCCACTCCATCTAGATCATTGTATGGATTTTTTATGTATTTATTCAGTAAAATTATTTTGTTAGTATACTGTATTTGGGCTATTGTTCCTGATCAATGTTTACATTATTTAAATATTCATTACTATCCCCAAAAATATTGGGCTACGGCAGTTCCAATACAATGTCTAGTAGGACTTACAATGTTTGCATTCTTTGTTTATCCCAGTTCAAATTTAATGCTTACGGTTAGGATTAACAGTATAAATACAATTCTTGATCTTTATAACCAAGATGATAATAAAGTTATGAAAACAAAATCTAGTGTAAAGAACATTTGCATTTGTAAAGATGAAAATAAATGTTTTAAAAACAATTACTTAGCTAGTTCAAAAGAGTTGAAAGAGAATACTGTCCCGAAATTAAAAGATTTAGATGCAAGGTTCGTTTCTAAAAGATTATATCTAAATAGTAATCACAAAGCATAGAATAAAGATCTAATTTCAATAAAACATGTTAGAAATAGTATAATATTTTTAAAATGAGAAGCATAGATATAACTTATTAATACAACATAGTTTTAAATAAGTTAAAAATCTGTATTTTAAATAAATTAACATATTAAATAATATTTTTATATTATTTTATGAATCCATCCTTACTTCTAGTTCCTTAATTTTCTTTTACACAGTTAAATCATCCCAGTGACCCAGTCCTAATCCAATTCTGATCTTTGCCACAGAAACATCTTATATACAAAAGATTGGGAGATTTTTCTTGAAAATACATTCACAATACGTTCTATGTCAAATCTAACACCTTACCCTCGCTTCGCTCGGGTGCGTCCCTAGGTACTTTTTATTTTTTTTTAAGCAAAAAGTAGCCTAAGTTACTCCTTACAATATTGTCTATCTGCCAGTGAAAGTCCTGTTTAAATTGGTCCAGCCGTTTGGGAGATTAGCCGGAACAAACAGACACACAGACAAAAAAAAATTAAAAATTGTGTTTTTCTTATAAGTAGGTACCTTAAAACATGTATAGAGCTGTTATTTTGACATTACCAACGGACACTTCAATTTTATTTGACACTTTAATATTTACCTGTATAGATGTTTATCAAATAAAGTGATGTAAGCTCTCATTCTGACTCACATTTATTAAAAAATATTCCAGGCTCTGCTAGTCCAATAATCCAAAGAAGGTAATTCCTAAGTTCCTATCCTTGCAACAGCAACAACAACATGAGCCATAATTTTATCGATTTTGTTTAAAATCATAAAATGTACAAAAATAATGATAGCATTTTTTTAACAAAATTGGTGAATGATGTTAATAGTTAATTTATTTATTGAATCACGAGCGACTCACGCTAGCTTCGCTCGCGTTCGTCCCTAGGTACGTTTTCACGGTTAGCTATGTTTAGGTATACATAAATAGTAACTTGCTACTCTTAAAATATTCATGTAATTTAAATTATATAGCGATTTACCCTCGTTTTGCTCGGGTGCATACGCCGTACGAGGATTTTGTTCATAATTTCATGAGTTTTAATATTTTTTCGCGGAACCCTTATTCTTTTTCTAAAGTAAAAGTAGTCTAAGTTACTCCCTATAACATCAGCTATCTGCCGTAAAAATGAACAAAAAATTTTGCTTAACTCTTTACGTCGATTTCGAAAAATAATTACTATACGATATATACATTTTTAAAATTACCCTTTAATGTACTGTGCATTCATTAAATGTATAGATATTGATGATAAAAAAACAGCTAATCCCTTTTCATTGAAAGTCGAATATCTCAGAAAAAAATCGACGTAAAAAGTTAAGTAACATTTTTTTTCATTTTTAATGTTTTTTACAAAACTATGACAATATTTTGTAAATATCAACTAATTTTTTTTTTATTATACTTTTAGCTAATGAACAAACAAGATTAGACTATGAATAAATTACATTTCTTTCTGAAATTACCTTAAAATCTAATTTTTCAAAAAAAAAAAATTAACTCCGAAATTGATCAAAAATTAATAAAATAATGATAAATTCGAAAAAATAATAAGATAAATAGATTCTACGGGTAAACCTACAAAAAATGACAGTATACTTTACGTGAATTCCAATTTTTTTTGTTTTCACGACTCGTAAAATTGCAAAGTTGGAATGTTTACGGCGACATTGTATCTATACTTTTCTATACTTAATATTATAAAGCTGAAGAGTTTGTTTGTTTGTTTAGTTGAACGCGCTAGTCTCAGGAACTACCTACTGATCCGATTTGAAAAATTCTTTTTGCATTTGATAGCCCGTTAACTGAGGAAGGCTATAAGTTATATATCGACCCGGAAAAGTGTACGGGTCCCGTGGGATAGATTTGTTTTTGTCTAGGGACGAACCCGAAGCGAAGCAAGGGTGAGTCGCTAGTATATTATAAAGCTGAAAAGTTTGTTTGTTTGGTTGAACGCGCTAATCTCAGAGAATACTAATCTGATTTGAAAAATTCTTTTTGCATTCCATGGCCCGTTAGCTGAGAAAGGCTATAGGAATCTCGGAAAAATGTACGGTTCCCGTGGGATAGATTTGTTTTTGTCTAGGGACGAACCCGAAGCGAAGCGAGGGTGAGTCGCAAGTAAATAATAAGTGTCAAATTAAAAACTTTGGGAAGACTTTTTTTATTTATTTTTTCCCGAAAAATACAATGGTGTTATCAGTTTATCAAAATTTGGTCAATAAAGTACACTTTTTCAATGATAATTAAAAATAATGTAGTTAGTACACAGTAAAAATCATCGATTTCTCCAATTTATTCAATTTTTAAGAATGTTCTTACAGGGCGACCATACAATGTTTTCATTTCTTAAAAAAGTAGAGTTCAAGACAAAAAGAATGAGCCCTATCTGAAAATTGAACGATTTTTTTTTTTAAATATAAACGTCCACTTGAATTTGGGGGTGATTTTCAGCCTCTCGAGACAATAAAACATACTTTTGTCGGAAATCACTTAACATTTCAATTTCAATTTTTTTCTATTTATTATATATATTTTGAAGATTACATTTCCTCAGTTTCCAGAAAATCAAAAGATTATTCTAGAAATTAAAAATAAAAAGCCAAGAAAAAATTAAAAACTGAGTTTTTTGCAAATATTTCGAAAACTTTGAGGTTATTGTAAAAAGTGTTATTTATAAAAGTTATAGATTTTTACTACACCTACAACTTTTGTACAAAACATTTTTCCATAGAACATCACAGTAAGCCGGAAATTGAAAAAAAACTATGTTTCAACGCTTTGCGTCCCCCCATTTCTCCGGGGTAGCTGGGCATCGGGGGCATTTTACGAATTTCTATTCCTTATATAAGTACCTGCTAACATTTTAAAATCATAAAAATTCAGGTTTTCAATATTTTGTTCCCAAACCGCAATTCGCTTGGACTACTTTAGGAATTCGATTAAGATTTTTGATGCTGGGTCCCGGATGGTATTACCGTTAGGTTCACTGTAAATGACGTTCCGTCGGGAATAATGAAAACTGCTACATCAATTTAGCATCGAGCACCTGAAATTCGCGGGTTTTTTTTAACAATGCGAAATTCATTTACGTATACATCTTGTTGTTCATGTATGATTTATTGGCTAGAAAAGCCAAGAGGTACTACCCACTTAAGTCTGTATATAAAAATTTTTTTTTTACAAAATTAGAAACCCCGACTGCGTAAAAAGCTAACTAAAAAGATGAAAACAAGTTGACGAATAAACACAGTATTATGCAGTCGGAGACATACAAGTTTTATACTAGCTAAAAGTCTTACTACGTGTATATTATATGTCTCCTACTGTATAATACTATAAATATAAATATGTTGGGACAATAATACACAGCACCATCTAGTTCCATGGTAAGCCACGAGGCTTGTGCTATGGATACCAGATAGTTGATATACACTACACGTATATAACTTTAAATACATACATATAATAAATATAAACACCCATGACTGGAGTACAAACATCACACAAATGAATGCTCCCAGTTTTTTTTGTAAACTATTTTTTTATTTACAACTTTTTAGTTTTGATTCATACTTTCTTACCCTAAATTATTTTTAAACATATAAGTTGTATATATTTTTACACTCAATCAATTCGGACAAAACATTTTTTTCAAAACACACAAATTGGCGCCTCAGAAATCTGAGGCGCCATTAAAAGTCAAAATGGTAAATAGGTACCATTTTGACTTTTAATGGTATACTCGTATATGTACTCTATGACACTCGCGTTATCAAGACGAATATATAATGACGTATGAATCATCAAAATCGGTCCACGCGTTTGGTCTGTAGAGTGCCTAAAAGGAACAAACAAACATACATACATAGGCCGATAAACGCATTTCCCTCCTTTGCGACGCGCAGTCGGGTAAAAAAGTATGCCTCTGCATTAACAATTACTGGACTGCATAATGCTATGTTTCTTCAACATCTTGTTCTTGTTCTCATCTTTTTAGTTTTCAGTTTTGTAATTTTTTTTTTACTATTGGTATAATGAATTGGGAGGAATCATGTTCAATTATGTACTGGCTGTAGAGCTGGCTAAGCCAGAGGGAATTGAGCTCATCTCGACTTCTTAACCTTTACATACAGACCTTAGAGAGAACAACAAACAAAAAGCGGATAAACAAGAAGCGTAGGTATAATATAACTGTCAATTCGCTGTAACGTAACTGACCTGCAGCTTTGCAAGATGTACAGAATAAAGTCACTCACTCTATACCTATAAGGCACTTTGCCACTTCTTTACACTCCTGTGGATCAATTATAATTTGCGCATATGTTGCATGAATGTATGACGCTGTAATGCTTCAAAAATTTTCATGATTTCAACATGATTTTATGGCCATAGTACCTACGTAAAAGCCAAAAGACACGCTTCACATCTCATACGTATCCGCGGCAGCAAGAATACTATCTTGCGTTTGTTCGTAAATAGATGGGAGTTTCTAATGCTGGACATTAGAATAAACTCCATATAAAAGTACAAAAGCATTTTTTTTAAATAGAATAAAAGTAAGTTCTAGTAGGTAAATGAAGCATTGTAATGTTTTTATGAGCAAATGGCTATTGTTATTAAAATAGATGGACCTACATATAATTATTTACATACATGCACTCATTACTAGTCAAATTATATTGTTTTCATATTCCTCGACGGTTAATGGAAAGAACGTCACCAAGGTCTTTTCGCTATTTAATTTATACAGAAAAATATTGATAGAATTAAATTCTGTTTTACTTTTTTCCATTCTATAGCTATACTGTAATTAAATTGATTTTGCTGTATATGTACCTACATTAAAATAAGTAAAAGGCAGAATTTTTCTTATAAGCTGTACAGATAAATAAAATTGGAATGTCTGCTTTTAATGTCGAAATAAAAGCTTTTTACTCAATGCAAATGAAATTATATATGGTACTTATAAGGAAAAACAAAATGTTTAATTTTTTTCTGCCTGTCTTTGTTCCGACTAATCTCCAAAACGCTGGACTGATTTTATAAGGAGTAACTTAGGCTACTTTTATTTTAGAAAAAGAATTAGGGTTCTGTCCAAAAATTTAAACGCAGCTAGCTAGGACACCCGAGTGAAGCGATGGTAAGTCGCGAGTTTAAAATATTTTGAAAGTATCTATCTATAAGAGAAATATTCGAGTGCCCATAAAGTAGGCCATCAATTCTTAACTTTAACCCATGAACTGCATAAAAATCGAACTAAAACATACGCAAAAAAAGTCGACGAAAGAAAATAGAATTTTGCAGTTGGAGACATAAATGTTTTAAAGTTACCATGTTACTAATGGTTAACTTTAAAACGGTTAAGACTCTCTCGAGCTTACTAACTTTGATGTTAAGTTCTATTGTTATTTTATAGTTTCTTTTTCATTCTTTGCTGATAATAGATTTTATTTTTAACCTACTGTTAAAAAGATTTTTTATTTAAGCAAGTACATATATATAATATACTTGCTTAAATAAAAAATCGTATACATAAAACACAAAATATTTAGATGAATAATATATTTTATATGATTAAGGTAAAATCATATAAAATATATTATAAAAATGACTATTTGTCTTTTATTTGTGCCATGTCTCTCATTCGATTTTAAACTTTATTGTGATACTAGTGACTTACATTCGCTTCACTCGGATGCGTCCCAAAGTGCCTTTTAAATAGATAAATTAGTAGTTATTTCAAGTGTATCTTAGGAGTTAGATATAATATGCTATTGCGGACTTTTCTGTAAGCCTTTTTTATACTATTTCATAGTAGGTACATTGTTTTGATGTATCTCTTAAGGTTTAGCCAGCGTTAGCCATATCTAAGGACAACTAGATAGAACCTGTTATTGTGTGTTCCCGTGGAAATGAAACACTTTCCTATAGTAAAATGTATCTTAAATGTTAAACCCAGTAATAAGTTACTAGTAATACTACAAATTAAACAGACAAAAATGTTAATAACTAATGTTTTGGGGTCTATATTCTGTACACAATAGTACGTTACAATCATTGTTTTAAAAATTATTTCATGTACCGATTTCGATAAATTACTGTTTTATTATATGATATTAGAGAACAAGAGCCTGAGAAACTTTTCGACATTGGTAGGTAATTAATAATATTTTAGTGTAAACATAGGTATAATGAGTTTTGTATCTTTCGAGAAATAATTGATTCCTCATACAAACTTTTAATCCCCTTTTCACCCACTTAACCGATGATCTCCAGGATAATAACTATTTTATGTCCTTCCTAGAGTCTCAAACTATCTTCATACCAAATTTATTTTTTTAAATTAAATTAAATTTCTTTCGTGTGTGACCTGTGACGCCCGAGCGGTGTCATAATTCAATTCATCGAAACTGTGTTAAAATGACATTTTGAAAGATTTCTGCTAAATAAAACTATTATTGTTTTATCACGCAGATGCCTGTAACGTTCGTTTCAGGATTTAGTATGAATAGAAAAACTTCAGGGGTTAAAAGCCTTATTATTGTTGTAGATACATTTCTTTCACGTGTGACATGTGATACCGGAGCGGCGTCATCATAATTTAATCCGTTTAAATTCTGTTAGTCGTAGAATAACGTATGGAACCTAACTTTTTACCCGTTTTACTGAGTTTTATAACTGACTGCGGTGAAACTGAGAAAGGTTATGATTTTAATGTATGTTTCGAACGCTACGGAACGCATAAAGTGTTTTCGATCATTTATACGTCGGTAGATTCTTCTTTGGTGACGGGAATGTTCCTGTGTAAATTAAAATATTCGCAACTGGTTCTAAATAAAAACGTTGTTCTAAGGTTTATATTTTATATTAACATTTCAATATCAAATATTTTTACTACTTGTTAAAAGTTACACTGTAACAATCACTTTTGTTGTGAAGAAATCAATCAAGTGATCAACCTGTACTATCTCTATCTTTTCTTTTTTAAGAATGAAAAGTTGCTTTCATGTACGATGAACAAAAATATTACATTTTTGACTTAGCATTAAAATCTTAGTAATTCATTAGATATAAATTGTCCAAAATATTTGCAGCCATGCAGATCTACGACTCTTAGACAATCTGTGTTCTCTTTATGCTCGGTGCATGTCCCATTATCTTTCAATCTCTTTTTGGTAGGAACATACTCTTCGTACGATTGGGAGTTCTGTTCCCAAGTGTATTCTTGATTAGATATTGTTTCACATTAAGTTTCGTCTTCGTCACACTGCGATTCAAGGATGTATGGGCGTTTTCGATTCAATTCTAAAAATAGTAACAATTATTATAGCTATAAAGAAAATATAATCTCGTCTAGTATTACAAAAAGCTTATATAATAAGATAATAGACGTTATCTCAATAGCTAAACTCAAGACTTTCAAATTTTTCTTAGGATTTTTACGTAGCTATTTAATTCTATTATTTTTATAAGTTTCCCATATTGCATTAACTATATAAAAGAAACTTTGCAACACCAATTTCATAACATATCTCAAAATATATTCTTAAGCTATTTAAATTATATAGTCAAAGAAAAAAGAATACAAAAGATTTACAACATCTGAGTCAAAATAACCACTTACCCGTCATTTCAGTATAACACGTATGTAAACACATAGAACTCACTCAATTAGCAAGCTACTTAGGTCTGATAATAGATGCCGATTGAACGAAATCAAACAGAAAAAAAAACAAAAAGTTGTCATACGTGGCTGAAGGCACCGTAAGGGCGTCATTTTAACCTATGGCGCATGACGCCCTAGAGGTGTCGTGAAAAAATTGTTAGCCGCCACGGGCTGAAGTTTGTAAAAAGGCCGTCGCAATGAATCGGTTAAGAAGGTATTTTTTGTGAATTTTATAAGTATCTATATTCTTTATCTAATCTAATATATTTAAACGAGCAATTCTTGTATATTTATTTATATCGGCGATCTTGGAAACGGCTCTAACAATTTCGCTGAAATTTGGTACGTGGGGGTTTTCGGGGGCGAAAAATCAATCTAGATTAGTCTTGTCTGGGAAAATACTTGTTTTCAAGTTTTCGTGCAGATTTCTTTCGCATTATTTTACGCAAAATATGGAAGATAATTTCTTACGCTCTGCCATAAGCGCCATGTTCAAGCGGCCAAGGTGCAAGATTGACAATCACAGGTGTCCAGGTTCGAATCCCGGTCGGATACAAAGTTTTTACTTTTGTTTTCTTTGGTAAAAAAGAACTCCGAGCGAAGCTCGGTCGTTCAGATATTGATAAATAATATATTACGTATTTATATATTGTTGAAATAATTGGTACTTTTATTTTGATAACAAGAGATCTTTAGATATAGGCACTGAGAAATAAGAAATCGCTACAATGCTGACAGTTACCTAAACATTATTTAAAACAGTCGACACGCTCTATTAAGGCCTGATTTTAATATACATAGGTATATTGCTTATCTACCCTAAAAAATACGAAATGTTATAAATATCAGCTGACCTAAATATGAAAACGTAAAGGCCGTATATTATTTTCACAAGAAAAACTACGCGTGACGGTCACTCTCTCATAACAAATTTCTTTATAATTTTGTATCTATTTACTCAACAACTTTAACGATTTTGGGGGCGATGTTTAATATTTGCCAGAAATTCACACAACTGTTTTAACAAGTTTTAATTTTTTTAAATTAGTGTTACATTAATTTGTATACAAATTAATTTGAAATCTGGAAATTACTACAATTATATTTTTTTAAGGATTGTCTAGGTATGACTTATTAAAACTATAATAAATAGAGCTCAATGTTAATATATTTTATAAGGATAAAACAACACTTCCCATGATTAGTACAAAATAAAATTAAATATATTGTTAGTTTTTTACATAGGTAAAATTTATTTAAAAGTACAGAACATATGAAGGACTACACACTGAATTGAGATAAAATACATAGAACTGACTTTGAAAATGATGTAAGCCACTTTAATATTCACAATATGAACTTATTGCATTGATTAATAATTATTTGGCAGACCAAAAGAGATTTTCCAACAGTGCATAGGTCATTAAACCTTATTAATCATATAAGTGAAGGTTGGAATAGAAGCTGTAAGAAAATCTGCAATTAGACTAGCCGCTACATCTTATATACCGAAACATTATGACTAAGAAAATTTATTAATGTGATGTTCCAGCATACAAGTTTAGTTGCATGCAGGCAACAAGGGGCCAGCATACACCCAAATATAAATTAGTTTTAAGTATAGTTTATAGATAGTAATTTAATATATTTTGTACAATAAAATACAATTAAGTACAACTTGTAGCAAAGATATTAAAGAGAGTAATATTTATCTCAAGTGTTAAAGCTGCAATAACGTGTGTGTACGCACAAGGCATATTTACACAGCACACACGTACGGCAACAACACACCATGTGCTGCACACTATAGTACATAATTAATTTTATTACTTAATAGAATATAAAGACACGCCCAAGCTGAGAACTTCACCACATACTTTACATATTTCAATGCATGATTAGCCAATGAACATGCCTGTACTTCACTAGCAGATTGCTATTAAATAATACATTGATCGACGCTTAATATCACAGCTAATTATGCTTTGAAAATTATAGACATGTCTAATTTTCACTAATGTAGATAACAATGTAGAGTATAAGTAGATAATCTGAATAAATTTACATTACAATATCATGTCTTTTCATATGAAAAATTTAAAATTACATTACCAAAAATTAAAACAGTGCAGCGCATTATAAATAAATGTGCATACCTTAATATTTAATTGACTAAATAAATTTGTTGCCTGCAGATCTGATAATTATTTTAAATATCGAGAGGTAATATCTTAAGAGAAATTTTAATTTCAACTATTGAAAAAAAGTTAAATCCAAATTTAAAAATATTTAGTATCTATAATGACAATCCCCTTCAAATCCACCTTGTTATCATGAACGTGAAATATCATTCCAAAAGCTGAGTCTCCTTCACACATATTTCACTATCACTATAATCGTGGGCCAAATGGTAAGGATCGAAGAGAAATAGAAGCGAACACTTCACGAGTGTGCATTGCTGTTGACATGAGGCTTTTTGTCTTGTGCATCTGGAGTACGCTGCCCATCTCTACGTGGTGGCATCCTCTCATTGATAGCATCTAAGCCTTTTGCCTCAGCAAAGGAGGTGATCTTATGGTTGGGTGAAAATCCTTGTAGAGCATTTTTAAGAGATGTTTTGCCCCCTGATAATGCACCCAAGGGTAGAGCACCAGTAGGAGTAAGCCCCTTGAGCTGAAGAACTGACTCACTTTCCTCACGTAGTACTGAAAAGACATGTGCCATTTTTCCAATAGCACGGATTTTATTACGAATAACTTCTTTCCTGAGATTAGCTTCCTCCAATGCATCATCTCCTTCTGACATTAACTCATCATCAGAGCAAATATTTAAGACATTAACCAACATCTCTGTCACTTTTTCACCTACAAATGGAAGTGACCAGGTAAAAACATCCATGAAGTTTGGTAGCCAGTATGGATGAGGAGAACAATTAAATTGTCGAATGTTCATCACATTATTCTCATATTTTAAGACAGCAGCCTTATTGTTGTAGACATCCAAGTAATTTGGAGCAGAGAAAATGGTAATGAGACTTGGGAACCCAGTAGTTTGGCTTTTACGATACATTCGATAGCCAGCATCTTGGGCCTCATGGGCGCGGATGATTGATAATAAATTGTTTCTCTGTAGAAAGTCACAGCAAGCAGCATAGCTGTAAAAGTATGAGCAACCTCTAACAGAGTTGTGCGAAAAATGCTCTGCATTTTTTTCATTTCCAAAATCTTCAAGAGGATCAGACCATAGCAGATCACACATTGCTCCAAATGCAGGTGGTTCTTTGAATCTATCTAGTTTACGAATATCATCTAAGCTGTTAATCTCGGGAGAAAGACCTCCATGTACACATAGGAACTGCTGGTTCATAAGAGCAGCAAGAGGTAAGCAGTCAAAGGCATCCATACATGCATCATACACTTTTTCAGAATACTTAATTTTGCATTCTTGTTTGAAAGTAAAATATTCTGTCAAATGTCGGCATTCGTGATTACCGCGTAATAGAAATAATGTCTTCGGATAGCACAATTTCAAAGCCCAGAGGTAGAGAACACATTCTATACTAAAATAACCTCGGTCGACATAATCACCTAAGAATAAATACTTGGTGCACGAGGGTGAGCCTCCCACTTCAAACAATTTCATCAAATCGTAAAATTGGCCATGGACGTCTCCGCACACGGTCACCGGTGAATCAATCTCGATCATAGTTTTTTCAGATCGTAATAAGGTGGCACCATCTTGGATGATTCGTAAAGCTGCATTTTCTTCGATTCGACCCTCTAAGATAAAGTGTTGCTTCAGTACATCTGGTAAAGGTTTTCCAGTTTTTTCATCGAATACTTCAGATACAGTAAGCTTGTGGCTAGGAGGGAAAGCGACACTTTGGATCATACGCTGCGTAGTCGACACTTTATCATTGCTCCCGGACATATTTGTCACATAAAAAACACTAGGTCTAATCCATACACGCCACTATTTTCAAAATGGCAGAATAGATATAATACTAAAACAGAATCCCGATTTCACGACAGAGAAACTACTGCGCACTGGAAAACAATGCGCAAACATCTGGCGAGTGGTCAATAAAATAAACAGGGATATCGAGCGCGTTTTATTACTTTTGAACATATCATTTAAATAGTAACACTGGTGATATCAGAAGAAGTTGCCAGTGATTTAGCTTAAAAATGAAACAGATATTACTTTTAAAGTTGCAATATGGAAAAACATATTAAAAAGGATATAAATTACATAAGTTTAGCTTGAACTG
The DNA here is from genome assembly GCA_033884665.1 of Argynnis bischoffii washingtonia. NCBI lineage: Eukaryota > Metazoa > Arthropoda > Insecta > Lepidoptera > Nymphalidae > Argynnis > Argynnis bischoffii. The sequence continues at coordinate 8,669,374 of CM066616.1, read as the reverse complement.
CTTGTTGCAGTTTAATATTTAAGCAAAGCTTTTAATAAAAATTACTAAAACATATTTCTAATCCCAGAATTACATGTCTATTAGTTTATTTATATATTAAAACAATTAAGAATTAAAATGAGATAGCAGCACTCCAACATATAGTTCTAAAAAAATAATAATTAACTATTTTGTTACTTTGAAACGAGTTAGTTAAAGATTTTAGGTACGATAGTAACGTTTTAAACGACTATGTGGTTCTGCGTTTTATTACACGTCACCAAACGATAGGTATTATTTTTAACGTTAGCGACTATTTTTAACCCTAGGGTAATAATTGCTTTGTACTATGTCGCGGTTAAATATAATCATCCGTTTTATGTTGTTATACTGTAACTTGATATAGAAGAAATTTTAGAATACATTAGCTATACTAAATAATAATTAATTTTTATTGGAAATTAAATAATTAATTACCTAAATTTAACTGATCAGATATCAAAATATTGTAAAACAGAGTAGTATTTGTTATTGTATCATTCCAAGTATTATCATCAATTGTGTGATAATCATTTAAGTCGATTATTCGTTTATTCGAATAATCATTCAACGAATACAAAATTATATGACATAAATAGGTCATAAGGTCATGGAGCTGTTAAAGGCGTAGCTATGATTTTTATATTTATTATATTTAGGAAGATATTACAAATACATGATGTCGACCGGATTAATGATGGTTTTACATACACTTATATAATTGAATATTAACATATTATATTTTTTATCTTATATCTAATTATATTATATTTTCTTAATATTTACAATATAATTTAATGTGGGTACATATCTGGAATAATGTAATAAATAAAATAGTTTCATTGCACTTCGTTCTATTTTCTAATTTTCATAATATATTATGTTTTAATTTGTAGGTATAATATGTAGGTATATTGTATGCTCGTATCAATTATGATTTATGATACGTAATATACAAACGTGAACTCATGTTTGGTATTATTAATCTATACAGATAAATAAAATTGGAGTGTCTGTTTGTAATATTAAAACTTTAAAAAAAAAAGCCAATTCGGTGCCAGCCAATACAAATCAAAGCACACCGACTTCGAAAATATCTGATTAAGTATCTATTCTAAATGAAAACCCCCGTTTAGTTATTTTTTACTTTTCAGTGCCTGGAACTCGTTTTTTTTTTTAAAGTTTTTATTTTTCCATTTTTAGTGTAGACGTATCATCAAAATCAATACAAATTAATCAAGCCCAAACACCAGGTAATTGCTGTAAATCGTTGAGGAGTTCCCTCGACTATCTTTCGGGTCCATCATCAGATCGACTCCAGACCTTCATCAAATAGTAGTGCTTTAAAATACCTAATGAAAATGCTATCAAACGCACTAGTCGCCGCTACAATTTTCGAAAGTTCCCCTTGATTTCTCTGGGATCCCATAATCAGATCCTGGTTTCCTTATCATGGTAACACTCTTGGGATATCTCCTTTTCAACAAAAAAAGAATTATCAAAATTGGTTCATAAACGACGAAAAAATCCACGAACAAACATTAAAAAAAAGAGATATATATACGGTCGAATTGAGAACCTCTTCCTTTTTTTGGAAGTCGGTTAAAAAGAACCGCTTTTTACTAAATGCATATGGTACATATATCAAAAACATTTTTTACAATTTTTGTCTGTCTGTCTGTCTGTCCGTCTGTCTATCTGTCTGTCTGTGTGTCTGTCTGTCGGTCACTACAAACTGAGCCAAACGTGCCGTCAAACGTGTTAAGGGATGAATTTGGGGAAAAAAGTCATAAGGAGGACGTGGACCATGGAAGGCCACCTTAGATAGAAGGTTAGAATTATAACAAATAAACAGTTATAATTCTTTTATTTATTGCAGAAACGAAACAAACAAATTATTAAGTAACACTTTGTTCTATATTATTATGTAACTAATAAAACATTTTCTTTTCTTGCGGAGCTAGTGCTTATTTATTAAATTTAAGTTTTATTGAACCCCTCCAAAATGGCCTTGCAAGAAACAGGGCTCCATACAAGGGCGATATAGGTATAGGTGAAATAATCGAAATATCTGGTTATCCTAAATCTTCATAAATAGGTCTTTCATTAAAATGAAACATTAAATATATAATCATAATATATTCACTTAAAAATAGTCGACAAACATTACTTGAACACTATCGTAAAACTAAGAATGTATTCGTGAAAATATATTAAAAATAATTTTCATAAATATTATATTGATATCAAATAATTTGCCAATAATCTTTATAATGAAATAAAAAAAATTGAAACAGACTAAAATGGCCTTCTTATGGGTCTGTTCCTTGCAAGGCCAAATGTAGTTTTTAAATAAAATTATAATAAGCAAGAATATTATGAAATTATACTTTGTTTTTCTAAAAACTAAGTATTAATATTTTCGTGATTCCTAAATGTTCCTAACAAGGTCCTTTTTTTTTCTTTTTTTTATAGTTGGGGAATGCATTTACGCATATCACCTGTATTTCAAAAAAAAAATTTTTGCTCGAATCAATCGAGTTAGGTATTAAAATACAAATTTTTAAGAGGTGATTACAATAATATAATATACAATTTGTATATTAAAAACTTAAAAAAAAGTGACTTCAAAAAAAAAAAAAGAAACACTAAAAAGTAAATAATACCTGATTAGTAGTTATCATTTGCTATAGATACCTAATCAGATATTTTCAAAGCACACCGAGTGCTTTAATTTGTATCGGCTGGCACCGACTTTTTTTGTTTTTTTATTTATTTTCCCTTTTCAGTATAGACATAGTAGTAGCAAAGTAAGAAGAAAGTATTTTAATAAATTATTCGCTTAATAATCTAGTCAACAAGTGCCTTTTTAGTCAACTTTTTTCAGCAGTCTCGGAAAAATATGAACGTGGTGTCATTCGATTCGGAATGGCATGGGCATGTAGATGATTTTTGAAAAAAATCAAATTCCACTTGCAAAAATTGCATAAGTTATAAACAATTAACTAAAAAAAGGGGCTTTAGTTTTTTGCAAATAGAAATTTCCTAAAAAAAAGTCTCGACTTCCTAAACTGTAGGACCTGTTTATTTAATAACCAATTTGTCATAAAGAATAAAATTATTCCTATAATTCTTTTTTATTTTTCTACATAATGAAACAAACACAACCATGTGTTATTTTTTGAGAAAAATAATTTATTTATATTTTTTAAAACCTAAGTAAATTTAATTTTTTAAACCAAGTCAATTGTGGATAGGTGTAGTGTTTACGATAGTATTTTCATCCCTCTAGGAAGATTATAAATATTGGTCCTACAGTTCCGGGAGTCGAGAAGAGTGAGTCGAGGGAGACTTTTTTTAGGAAATTTCCTTGTCTTTTTGAATCTTTCTTAGTTTTGAAAAATCTCAATTAGTTTTTGAGATATTTGCAAAACTAAATCCCCTTTTTTTAGTTAATTGGTTATAACTTTTGCAATTTTTGCAAGCGGTTTTTCAATTTTTGTTTCAATTTTTGGTCTCATTTAACCAAATTAGAAATATACACTTTCAAAAAAACAAAAATTATCGGTTAATAAATGACGGAGTTCTGAGTCAATAAACAAAAAAAATAGTCGAATTGAGAACGCCCTCCTTTTTTAAGTCGGTTTAAAAGTAATATAGGATAAGAAATTGTTGAATAACATTAAAATTGTTAAACTGACCTAAACTAAAAAGATGCAAATCAAAATATATTTACAAAAATTAAAAAACCGACTGCATAAAAACGAGTTTTATCAAGATAATATATAATACCTACTACGCCGAGTTTTTGGAAAAAGTCGACTATTTTTGTAAATAATTTTATGATCTACAATTTTTGTCTGGACTATGTTTTTAATAAAACTTACCGTTTTTGAGAAAAATCTAAAAAAAAGAACGAAAATTTTGACCTTTGACTTTGAATAACTTTTTAGCATACATGGGATCGATGGGGACTTTTGGCACATTATTTCTACTGCTGTACCCAAGGTTTCCAACAGAAATTCAGCTCTGTCGGAGTTTTTTTTATTTGATCACTATTTTCATATCTAATTTGACCGGACTACAATGTCCAATTTATAAATTGATAAGCTGATTGGTAAGTGAAATCTCACATCAATAAGATATACCTACACTATATCTTATACTAGCGACTCACCCTAGCTTCGCTTCGGGTTCGTCCCTAGACAAAAACAAATCTATCCTACGGGACCCGTACACTTTTCCGGGATGATATATAGCCTATAGCCTTCCTCAGTTAACGGGCTATCAAATGCAAAAAGAATTTTTCAAATCGGATCAGTAGTTCCTGAGATTAACGCGTTCAACCAAACAAACAAACAAACTCTTCAGCTTTATAATATTAGTATAGATGATATTTATAATACACGATGCAATTTGCAAAGCATTCTGAACTCAAAATTAAACAATTGGACCGTACATAGACCATCTAGCCGGATTTAATATTTTATAGTGATTTCTAATACAACCAGTGATTTTTGACAATGCATCCCAACATTTAACAGGAAAATGCACTTATGCATACCACCTGCATGCGTATAGGTGGTTACGTGGAGACACGCCAGCTAGAAAAACCAGTCTAGCAACTCAAACCTAACGAACACCATCCTCTTGTACCTAAGTGAGGAGCCGCAGAATCATTAAAGCACTTAAAACCACAACGTTTCGACGGCGATTGATCTTGTGAAGCAGCTCTCCTCGCGAAGGATTATAAAGCCGGATGACCCTCAGCTAGCCCGACCATATGGAGTTGTAGTTCGATACAACTGCTAACGGCAATGCAAGGCATTTATTAAGCTATAACTGGCGTGATGCATATATTCCGTAATAGGGTTAAATATATTCTGTTTTGTATACAATTATAAATTTTAGACTCAAAGACGAAAACACTCATTATGAAAAAAATGTCTACAACGCGAAATAGTCAAAGTCTAAAAGGACTAAAACATGAAATTCAAGTCGTGGCCCTTATCGTTTGCTATTATATTTTGTGATTCATAATGATATTATCTTACTCAGTGACAGATCTGACTTAAATCATAGTAATTGGGTAGATCAGAAGATTAGTAGTGGTAGGGAAGCATAGCTGATAGCTGCTATCTAAGCCTTTTAGTTAGATCTTTTATTTATTTTGAACTATGAAACTCTTACTATTCTAGTGTTACGTTTTATCCATATAGGTATGTACAATACAACGTTTCCTGTTACGCTGTTTTCAGGGAAACAGGTAGTTTTACATGATACAAGTCACAATATTTACAATACTTTCATTATAATGTTCAGAACATCTTAATGTATTTCTTGTGAAACGCGATGCATTATAATTTGAAGTCAAAAATCTTGAGGGCTACAAAGAATTGAATTGAATAATTAATTTAAAAAAAACAGTTATTCAAAAGTTTTTTTTGTTTCTTTATCTCTTCTGTCGGCAGTCCCCATGACTGCCTTTTTTTAAAAAAAATTGTTATATACTGACGATTATCATGTCATGTCTTAGTTTTTCTGCAATTTAACCAGCGACCTGACCTGTCGTAGGTACAAATGGTTGCGTCACGGGTTCAATTTGGCATAAGAAACGCATGTTTTAAAGAACTAGTCCTAAATCAGGTGTGGCTGCCACAAACATATAGAACTAGGTAATATCCTTCAGTAAGAACGCTACAGCTTTAAAGAAATTTTATCATGCAAGGCGGTCGAGTCCACCTTGACTAACCAAGACTAGTGTTTTCCTTTTTTTTGACATCTCTTTACAGTTAAAGATGAACAAAAGGACGCTTAACTATTTGTTTATTGATTGTTTAAAATTGATATGAAATTTGAAATGTTATAAATTACTTAATATTTTACTAAATTAAACAATTAAGTATATACCTACATATTATAAGAAGTACATTTTATGAAAATAAAAAATAGGAATCTTCCAATATCGCGTGAATAAATAATTAGTGAATTCATGACTATTTATAAATAAGGCTTGAGAATAACATGTTTATACCGATTAGTTTTATGGTCCGGGAGCCAGTGACAGATTTACATGACCGAGTACCTTCCAAGCGATAATTAGTGAAATACATCAGAGAGTTGTATTATTACTATATATGATACTCTGTCTGTCTGTCTGTCTGTTTGTTCTGGCTAATCCCCGAAACGGCTGGACCGATTTTGGCGGGACTTTCACTGGCAGATAGCTGATGTTATAGGGAGTAACTTAGGCTACTTTTATTTTAGAAAAAGAATCAGGGTTCCGCGAAAAAAAATTAAAACCAATGAAATTGTGAACAAAATCAGAGTACGGCGTACGTACCTGAGCAAAACGAGGGTAAATAGCTAAATAATAATATCTTAGGAGTAGCAAGCTACTATTTATGTATACCTAAACATAGCTAACCGTGAAAACGTACCTAGGGACGAACGCGAGCGTGAGTCGCAAGTATTAGATATGATACTTTGAAAGTTATAACGTAGGAGTTAGACGGAAGGATCTATCGCCTATTTAAATGCATCAGCCGACGTTGTTTCCCTCGACTTACCGTCAGCTCATTTTTTTATTAATTACAACAGTATTAAAAATCAGGAGATGGCGTATTTTAAATTATTCGACAAATACTTCAAAACTAATAAGTAGGTACATAATCAAATAACTGAAAATATCTTGAGATAAGTAAATTAATAAAGTCAAAATTAATTTTTAACAAAATTTGTCTTTTTTTTTTATATTGATCCCACTCCCAACCGTAGCTGATGTTCACGAAGCTTTATGATACAACTCTGATGCATTCCACTAATTATCGCTTGAGAGGAAAATTGACGAAATTTTTACCTGGCTCCCGGACTATTTTTTTTAATGAAGTGCTTATAAGGCATTTCTCAAACTTGTCGCCCTTATTGTAAGATGCATTCGATGATAATATTATCGTTTTTTTTAGTTCATAACACAAAGGAAATTTGCTTGTACTCAAATAATTAACTACACCATAATCTTGCAAAATTTTATTATTTTATATACCTATTATATAATTATATAAGTTTTCATTTAGTTCCTATTTGTCAACATAAATGAGGAACTTACGCATTCATAGATTTACAGATATTATTTGTTACAAGAATTTACATTAGGTAATATTTTGCCATTTGGTTACCATTTAGATTTACTAATATTTATTTTTTAATTTTTAAGGACAAAATAAATAAACTATATACTGAACTGAATCAAATCTTTAATTAATAGTCTTATAAAGAAAACCCAATACAAATTAATTTTGTTTAGTAGATATAGTATTGAAAAGTAAAATAAATATATTAGATTATCTACATAGGTAACACTTAATTGTGGAATTTATTCAGTAAGGGTCATTTGCAATATGTATTCAAACATGAATTGTTGATAAAATTTTACCGATTCAATTTTGCCACGGTGACAGCTATACATATATACGATACGTTTTGAACGTTATCGCGCAACCGGAAACAAATTATAACAATGGTAATTTCATAACTTCAAAATTTTATCTTTGGTGTCCTCTTATATAATCATTCAATAATTATAATTGGAATAACTTTTTTACTTTAAGTATTTATCTGGATGCAATAGTTCAGTTAATATATTCGGAGTCATTATACAATTATTAGTTACAGATACATTCAATACAGTTGTATTAATAATAAATAATTAAATATTAAAACACTTATTGAAAATTGTTACTTAGTCTTATTTCGAATACTTACTTTAATTCACTAAGTATTTACTGCTGTTGCTCTAGCTTATTCGTATTTTATTTTATTAAATAATATACACAATAAATACTATATAATCTGTCCATCAAATTTAATACAAAATAAATGAATCTGAGCCAATATAAAGCCTTAAATATAAAACATAATACAATAAATTAAAAATCGAAAACGTTATAATAAATTTTGTATTTCTAAAAACATTTGCATACAACAGTTTTTAAACTAATTTGACTTTTCACACTGTATTGAATAAGTAGATGGACAGACACCGTCAGTTCACAGATACAGCTGGATCCACAGTTCGGTACTTGGGTTTGCTGTGAGTGAACGGCAAATATCTGTATTTAATCATATGCTGTAACAAAAAGAAACGTATAGGTGATAAAATGCTATAAGAGTACAAATACAAAAACCTTATACCATACAAAGAAACTGGACAACCTTAATTTGCAGGTTTTCGTTTGAATATTCAATTCAATTCGTCATCATCTATTCAAACGATTATTTCATTTTTATTTCCATTGTTTTTTTTTTACGAAATGTCGAATGGAGATTAGTATTTAATTTAATAAAAATACTTGCACTAGAATGTATGAAATACAGCAAAATGCAATGATCGTGACCATATGGAACAGGGAAAAACCAAAAAAACATCATTAATCGATATATTATGTATTTTACACCATCTATTAAAAGTTACTTGGACTACTTTTTTCTTTTTCCCGTACCGTCAATATACTCGTAATAATCATATTCTAGTCAAAAATTGAAACATTTAAACATCATTTAATCATCATCAGAAATAAGAAAATGACTAAACTACTACTTTCTGTAAGTATAAATATATAAAATATGGTCTGTTTATTTCAATATAATATGTGTATGTATATATTAATATTAAATGTATGTTAAGAAGATGTTTATAAATCAATCACGTAAAGTCGGTGAATGGATGGACGGAACTCAGCGCAAAGATAGACTATGTCCAACCAGGGCTCGAAAACCCATTCAATTTTTAAACCGGTTTTGATCATTGACCCCAAACCTAGGTTTAAGGTTTCGATTAACCGGTTAAGAACGGTTTTCGATAAATTTAGGTTCTATGATCGAAATTAACCGGTTAAAATGGTTCTTATGCGTTTACATTTGGCGAATCTTTTCTAATGGTGAATTGCTTAGTAGAAGGATACATGTACGTTTCTTACTTATGAATGAATTAACCGGTTTATTTCGGTATCAAAACCTAAGTCTAAACTTACTCTGAGAATAACCGTTAACTATTATTTAATATTTTTTATTGCACACCAAAAAAGAAACATAAAATAGAAAAACACAATGAAAAGATGCACAGCAGGCGGCCTTATCGCTATACCTTCCGACCGACTTTGGCCACGGCGGCCAGTCTCATGAGACTAGCCAGCTGCGCAGGAGATATTATAGTGCAGCGCGTGTACGCGCAGGCACTCCCTATTCCTGTCACTCGCATACTCCGGTGGGACGACTACTCGACACGACCGGTGAGAGTTAAGTTGCAGGACCCGGCTTTACGTGCTCTCCGAGGCACGGCTGTGAAACATCGCCAACTTCCCAACTCCAGGCTGTTACTGAGACTTACTAAACAGAAAGACTCAATAACTAAACTTGGCCCAACCCGGTACTCGAACCCAGGACTTTTCGATGTGCAACCATACTTGCTAGCCAGTACACCACCGAGGTAATTAAGAGGAGAGTTAAGAGGAAATAATAATAATAATTATTATTATATTAGGGTAAAGGACTAATGAGAGAAATAGGAAAGGACAAAGGAGAAAGGCTTAATAGATAGTTATCTTTTAATAAGCTTTTAAATTTATGTAAGCTTTTAGCGCTCGCTTGGATAACCGAGTGAACTGTGAAGCGCGTTCAAATCCCGGGTCTCGCACCTCTGATATTTTCATGTGCGAATCATTTCCAACACGATTACCACTTGTCTTACGGTGAAGGAAAACATCGTAAGGGAAACATCGAAACCTGCATGTCTGAGAGAACCTAACAAGTTTTCGAAAGATATGGGAAGCCTGCCAAAACGTACTTGGCCAACGGTCCACACGTATGCTCCATTGCTTGATCCCCTCGTATTGAAGGGAGGCCCGTGCCGAGCAGTGGAACGTTAAAAAGGGCTAATTACATACACAAGGATTTATAATTAAAATGTGTCATATGTGGGAAAAATCTTAACTTATGAAAATATCCTAATAAATTACATAAATGACATGCCATATTCAACAGTTCGGAGTTCCCTTTAGTTTAATTTGATTTCGTAATAGCAAACTTGAACTTTTAGCTACATCACGTCAAAAGCTTACATGTGGATAGTTTAAGTTATAATTAATCGTGTTGTACCAAGATAGTAGGTTTTTTTAATAGGCCCATCGACTACCGAATGTTTTAGCCGGAGGCTATTTTTATTCAATCAACTGATAAATTGTCTCACACATTTGTTATTCACCTATATGGATTTTGAAAAAATAGGAACTGTTTTTAATATTTCAGGAGTCAAGGAGTATTCTAGGGATAGATTGCCACATAATTGAGGCAGACAAACTTATGATATTAGGTCAGACTACTAAATAACGTATATTCGTAGAAAAATGGCTGTATTTCCATACTGTTTTAGTAGCTTAGGCACATCTATGAAATTGTATGGAAAAGTTTTCACCAACCACTTATTCAGGTGATACTTTTTTGAAGTTTTCATTGATAAGAATAAATATAAAATAAAAAATCAGGCATATAATATAAATATTGCATAGTCATTTTACTGCCTTATATTTTCCTGCCTTTCTTTGGCATTTCTCATTTTAAGATTACATTCATCACCTTTTCCTTTTTACACACACAAGCTTATATATGGACGTACACACATACGCATGCTCCTATGCACGCACACTAGCCTTTTAACAGTTCCTTAAATTGAGTCTGCTAAAGCTTTGCATGTTCATTATTTAAAATCTATTTAATATGTATGATAATATTCAACATTTCCTTTTATCTCTCCCCTTCAAAGCAATCTCTTCTATAGACCAAGAGAAGATCGAACTCATGACAGCAGTCTCAGTCATAAACAGTTTTAATTGCATAAATATAATATACAAAATAATATGGTTATATGTAATAAAAATTTTACATACCTTTATTTGTCTCTTCATGGTGATACAAAACAGTGTGATAAAGTACATCACTAGTATAGGCCAGAATACTGGGATATTGAAAGCATCTATAAAGGTGCAAAAAAAGGCTATTATTGTGCTCTTAGTAACCGAGAGCCAAAACTTAAATTCCGGCAATCTTCGAATAAATGGTCGGAATTCCTCTGTAGATCTTGTTGGGAGTGCTGGACCATTATCATCGTCTCCTAAAATATACACTGTATATTTAAAAAATGCGAAAATGTAATTTTATGACATAAATTTATATATATTTGAAATTCCTTACTTCATTACAACAATATTTTGTATATAGGTTAATGTTATCTTCTAATTTATTTAGTAAAGTGAGGCTAGCAATAAATTGCTTACAAAGGTTATCATTAAATTGTACCTCTACATATTTTTGAATTAGGTTACTTACAGTACCACACAGTATGGAAGTTTGAAAAGAACTGAACATAACACAGATTTCAGAAATGAATAAACAATTGTTTTACAATAATGATGATAATTACTTGTATCTTTAAATTATGGGTGTTATGACTGTGTTTTAATGTAAATTTTTTTAATAAATAATGAGATTATTTACCGTCAAAATCCATTGCGGGGTCAATTTTTGGTGTGAGGAATGCAATAAAAAGGTTTAGGTGGTAAATTCCTAAGGCATATGTAACTATATACCAACCCTGAAAATATAAAATATTTAACAATATTAAAGTCTACTTTAAAATATTTTTTCATTGAATAACTGGGTAATGAAGTGACTTAACTAATTACAGTATTGTTAATTATAGGATGTAAATATTACCATTTTATAAATAATTAATAGTTATATAAGTATTCATAAAAAATCTGTATCTAATATTTTTTTTATATAGACAAAAAAATAGTCATTAAAGTATTAGGATTAAGACTAACATTTGTGTGGAATAAAATATGATTTATTTTATTATTTACAAAAGAATTTAAAATATTCTTAGAAGTTATAGCAAATACATTTAATTTATTTAAGTTTTCTTTATGTGTATCTTTAAATATTTAAAGAACTTAATTTTGTCTACATATTTACTAATACTTTTTACCATAATTTTTTTAAAACTCCTTTTGTAATTACTTTTTTCTCTATTTTTACAAGATTTCTTTAACAAATTAAATATCGTAATTTTGCTGTGTTTCTGATTACTTGTTGTGTAGAGGGACAGTGGACTTTTATTAATATTTGCCATAATTTTAGTAGATTTTTCTTGAACAGTAACACTTACTTGTTTTAAAAATATTCGAAGAACAAATGTGGCTAATAGTAATGCAGAAGCAACCCATCTGCTTTTAGTATGTGGTGTCCATTTATCTAAAAGACCTTGATATATCTGCGGAATTAAATAGAAAAATATATGCAAATCACCATAATCAAACTTAACATATATATGTAATTATTAGGTCATGTTATGCTTATCATAAAATGCTTCCTTTTAAATCTATTAGTACAATCTATTATTCAAAATATTTCATAAGTTCAGAAATTGACTTAGTACTAATTAAATACACCAAATATATAAAGTATTTTAAAATAAATTTGGAAGTTTTGAAACTTTTAGTGTAAGTAACTAACTAATAAGTACTCAAAAACGTCAACCCTTCTACAATCTAATATCCTAAACATAAAATAAAAGATTTATACATAATGACTTTATATACATTACTTGAGATATTCTGGTCCATCCTTGTGATATAAAGCCTTTTCTACTAGGTTCAGAGGCTATATCATTTCCATCCATCATTTTCGTGTTTTTAGTCACTTATTTAGTAAACCATGAATTCTTTATAGAATATAGGGGAAATTATTGAACGAAATATTTATTAAGAAGATGAATTGAATAGTATTTAATTCTCATTTCATTCTCAATTACAAATTATGTACTTTGGCAATAACGATCTTGTCATCAGAATCAGACGTCTACATTCTACAAATACAGTATTGCCAGTATATAAAGTAATACGTGTAACATCTATAGGGATTAAGATACACTACTTATCTTGTTCATTTTTTAAAGAGTAAAATCCTCAATAAATAATAAGTTTATTATTATGAATACAATTTATTTTAGTTATTTTGGGCTGTATTTTATAGTTTTACAATGACAGTATTACAATTTATGTCGTTTGCTTATTTTATTGTAATAATAAGCAATGCGGTTGGTATGGTATTTTAAAACAATTATAATATCATTTATGTCTTTAATACTATGAAATGAAATTAAATGAAATGAAATAAACTTTATTCAATTAGACTTATTACAAGTGCTTTTGAATCGTCAATTTAATGTAAGCGTCAGTGAAGTCTGTCCGTGAGGAAGCTACCACCGGCTCGGAAAGCAGTTCTGCTGAGAAGAGCCGGCGAGAAACTCAACAGTTGCTCTTTTAAATATCAAAATTACATTTATTTTATTAATATAACATGTAGATAGCTCGCATATGAGTCAACAATACTCAATTCCACACATTTTCATCAAAAAGAAACTCTTGAACCGTGTAATATGCTTTGCCCAATAAAACATTTTTAATTTTATCTTTAAATTTTTGAAAAGGTAAGTCTAGGACATTTTGTGGAATCTTATTATATATGCGTATACTCAGGCCCACGAAGGATTTATTCACCTTTTGGAGCCGAAATCTAGGCGTAACAAGCTTATTTCTATTCCTAGTGTTTCTGGTGTGTCTATCACTGTTTTTTTTCATAATTATTTAGATTTTTGCGAACAAATAATATATTACACAGTATATATTGCGACGCAACCGTAAGAATACCAATTTTTTTTGAAAACATCTCGCAGGGAATCACGAGCTCTTAGATCATAAATAGCCCGTACTGCTCTTTTTTGAAGAATAAATATTGAATTAATTTGCGCGGCACTGCCCCAAAGAAGTATTCCGTACGATAAAATACTATGAAAATAACTAAAATATACAAGTCGGGAAGTGTTAATATCCGTTAAGTTTTTAATTTTCCTAACTGCATAGGCGGCGGAGCTGAGTTTACCTGCAAGTGTTGAGAGATGGGGATTCCACTGGAGTTTAGAGTCTAGTGTTATACCTAAAAATACTGCTGATTCAGTTATTTCTAGTTTTTCATTATTCATAATCAGGCTAAAATTTTGCTTTTTTACATTAGGCAATGTAAATTCGACACATTTTGTTTTTTTTGCATTTAAAACTAGGTTATTTAATTCAAACCAGCGAAGTATATGCGACAATGCACTGTTTACTTCGTCATAATTAGGTTTACTACGCTCAACTTTAAAAATTAAGGAGGTATCATCAGCAAAAGTACAATATCGCATAATTTATTTATGTAGAAAGGTAAATCATTAATATATATTAAGAATAAAAAAGGGCCAAGAATAGATCCTTGTGGAACACCCATTTTTAGTAGAGATCCAGAATATTTTACATTATTTACATCAACCCTCTGGATTCTCTGATTGAGGTATGAAGCAACAAGATCAAGCGCAGCACCCTGACTCCCATAATGATTTAGTTTAAGCAAAAGTGTTTGATGATCTACACAATCAAAAGCTTTAGACAAATCGCAAAATACACCAATAGCATTCTGCGATTTCTCCCATGCATCGTAAATGTGCCTAAGAAGCGTTGCACCCGCATCAGTTGTAGATTTACCTTTGGTGAAGCCATACTGTTCACTGTGCATAACATTGTTACAATAAAAAAAAATTACTTAATTGGTTTAAAATTATTTTTTCAAATATTTTGCTTAATGCTGGTAGTATTGAAATAGGCCTATAATTTCCAGGTTGAGACCTGTCCCCACTTTTAAACAAAGGTAATACTTTAGGTTTAAAGGTATTACTTTTTTACAAAGATATTATGTTCTTTACGTTCCTTAACTTACGGCTTACCAAAGTTAATAAACGCATAGTAAATTGTTAAGGAGCGTTTCAATATTTTTCAAAGCTAACTTTTGAAAGCAAACAGAAAGTTTTATACGGTTTCTATGGAATTAGAAAGTTATCGAATTTACCGGCGTATAAAGTACGAAAGTGAAATTTCAGACTTTGAATTAACATTTCGATTTAAACAGAGTAATACAGTCGTAATTATAGATGTAAATCAACCGATTTAAAACGTTTTAAAAAAATGTTGCCGTTTAAAACCCCAAATAAATCGTTTTAAACGGTTGAAAACGCACCTACAAAAATAAAAGAACTGTGTATTACACTTCCTTGTGGGCAATTTTTGGTCACCCGTCATGTTTCGTTTTGATTACTTTATAGAAAATAAATAGAAAGTACCTTCCTACATTACTTACTACACGAATCTTAAGTATTTATTTTTATTCATTTATTTAATTCGTAACAACAAAAATGGATACAAATATACTCCTTAATATAATAACAATTATTGTATATGTAGGTATTACCTTATTATTTTTTATATTTTAATACACACACTAGATTAAAAGACATCATTAACACAATGCCATCCGTTTTACTCCGTCATATCCCTTTCTCGGTAAAATCAACAAAATGTATTTATAATTAAGAAAAACATAGTCATCAACATCAATCGTTTTAAACCGGAAATAATGGTTTATTTCAGTTTTAAACCTTTTTTTTTGTTTTAAACGGATTGGTTTAATTGGTTTTAAACCGGCCTTAGGTACATCTATAGTCGTAATGTGAGTTGTAATAGAATAAAAGAATTTTGCCTTTTTCTCCCGCCAGATGTCGCGATCACTATGATCTTAAGATTTTTTTCATTTTATTTAAAACTCACCATCGCGTCGTCCCTAGGATGGTTCCCCATACAAACTTTCATCCCCATTTTCAGCCCGTTAAGGAATGGCTTCTGGGATAAAAATTCCCAGAGTCTCAAATTATCTTCTTACCAAATTTAATCTAAATCGGTTCAGTAGATCCCAAGATTACCCCCTATAACCTCACAAACTTTATCTCTTTATAATATTATATAGTATGTATAATTATTTTAATTTTGTATTTCTTTAGTTAAGTCTATTATATACCGTTCGGGTAGCTACACTTAAATAGCGACATTTCGGGGCACGGCGGCGTGGCGCATAATTTATTGTGTATGTATGGCGCTTGGCGAGTCCCGCGCTCGTGCGACGTGTATATATTAAGATGGCATTTTTAATTATAATTCCGATGAATATACGTATAGTAAAAAAAATAGTCAGATTTGTTTGGACTTTTCTGCGAACTTTCATCTCCTATTTCATCCTCATGTAGCAAATGTTTATTTACTTCTTATCAAGTGCCTAAATATAAGTTTCATGGTTTTATCTTCAAAAATGACGAATTCCCATGTAAACTTTCATCCCTTATTTCAACCCCTTCATGCCTTTTTTTCACGATAAAAGGTAGCCAATGTCCTTTCCTAAGCTCTAGTCTATCTCTGTACTAAATTTCATTCAAATCGGTTCAGTGGTTTAGGCGTGAAAACGTAACAAAGAGACAGATAGAGTTTCTTTCGCATTTATAATATTAGTAGGGAAGCAGGAATTTAATTAAAAGGACAAATTGTGCAGTGCCAAAATGCAAAGAAAATAGATATCATTTGTTCCTAAAAGAAAAAACTGAAGAAATTGGGGGCTAAAGCAATAAGACCAAAATTGGAGAAATCACAATCATTATATTTAAGGCTATGCGTGGACATGATTTTAAGGAAAGTAATTTTAAAACTCTTCATTTGGAGGCACACGCGTAGCGGTGACTCGTGATGCCTGATGGTGCACGACGTCAGCGGTTCTCCGCTAAGCAACGCATGTGACATACAATTACAGAAAATTTATAGAATTGTCTGAGTTGTGTTTCTTTGATAACTTGTTCTCATCTTTTTGTAGTTAAGTTTTTTTATTTTTGTATTTTTTTTATATACCTAATAATTAACTAAAATAAACTGTATCTTTTAGTAGGTTTCATATCGGGGGTTAGTCTAAAAATTCATACACCAATAATATTATAACTCCAGTTTTTTACCCTCATTATGAAGCGAAAATATTATAAAAAATCTATATAATACGTTACTACGTATTACTACTACTTACTAATAGTTACTACGTACTAGTAGGTATATGTAAATAGTTTCAACCATATTAAGAAATCTCCAATAAGTTTCGAAAAAAATAAATTTAACATAAGCTGGCTGTCACCCCCATTATTCCCTTATTAACGGGGGTAGGAGTATGAAATTTCATTAAAACATTGGTGCAATTTTTATATGCTTATTCCGTGTTATACCATTTAGTATTAATTCAGACTACTTTTAGGAACCTAGGGCGAGACTGTGATGGCAACGAGGACAGAGGTTAGCACCTCGAACGCCCGAGTGAAGCGAGGGCAAGTCGCTAGTAATATCTGTAAACAATGTCATAATATCTCAAAAGTGGTTTAATCTAAATAAAAAATATCACTGCTTAAGAAATTTAATGAAATAATTGTTCTAGTTACATTTTATACACAATTATTTTACAATACATAAGGATACTTTGCTTTAGGAAGTAATCTAAAAGGATTAACTATAAATTACATAAAATTGAATGGTGAGATATTTCTCCTTACCTACCACTATTTCTATTATTGCAAGTATTTATTTACAATTAACTTATTGAATATACATTAAAACAAGTAATACATATTTTAAACTAGTATCATTGTTTTGAATATAAAGGAAATTTTGGTCCAGCTATATCCTATGCTAAGCACAACTTCTAGAGGAATAATCGATATTGCTATCAAGAATACATTATTTAACATAGGATTAAATTATTGAAGTATAATTAGGTAATACGTCATTTTCTTGGATACCTAAATATTCTATAATTTGTGATCGTCATGTCCTAATCAATTTAATTTAATCACGCTTCATATTAAGTGCGTTTTTATAAGATCTTAGTGGAAATTGTTTAAACAATCCGACTTATCGCGTTTAAATTTTTGAACTTACAATACTAATTTAAAAATTAACGTCTTCAAAAATATTTAAGGCGAAACATAGTTAAATATTAACCAATGGATGCACATAATCATTATTTTAATATTAATTTCAATTACTTGTTTCAATTTTTATTAACAGTATTCATACAAATACATTTATTGCTTTCATATAGCAATGAAGTTAAGTCGATTTTTAATGTTCTTTCAATTAATAAAATGTAGACATGTATACAAGAAAGTTCAATAGCTCACAGGTTCATCGAGTTTACATAATAATAATATACAAGCAAGTAATGCTTATTTGCATTATTTCATATTCTATTCAATTTTAGAATCCCAAATAATATGTAGAAATACATGCTTATTGCATACCACGAGGGAAAACTATTTATATATATTGGCAAAGCAAGATTTTAATATCTGTAAAAATATGAACTATTATTACAAATCATATTATTAAAATGTCAAGATATTTCAAACAAAAAGATTGTTTGTAGATTTTCAAAAATGTTTTTGTCAAGGCACTCCAAATTTTAAAAATTAAATGTTACATGTTGAAAATGTCATGCATTTATTCAAACATGATAAAAACCGTTCTGGTCGTGGCACATATTCATAACAAGTTAATAAATAACTGTAACAAGGCAAAATATCATATCAATAATTTCAATTATTATTCACAGCTTAGATTAGTTCTTGATATGTTTTTTACTTTACTGCAGAAAAATTTTGAATTTGATTATTTGTGTTTGATGCTACCCATGAGCTGAAGACATCCCTGAAAAATAAATATTTGTTATTTGAAAACATATGCATTTGAACAAACAAAATTATTATAATTGTATATATAATATTGCAAAAAATCTCACAGAAAGATAAATTTTTCTAGTCTTTACCTGCAATGACTGACAACACACTCATTTGAACAATATTCATCTTCCCATTCACTATTTGATATAGCTGGATTTGTGCAGCCTTGGCGAATACAAGATGGAGTGCTTCCATTTTCATTTTGCTAAAATTAAACAAGATACAATAAATTATACACACATGCAACATAAGTTAAAAACATTATATTTATTACAATATCATTTATATATAGTTTAGAGCCAGTGTGACATGAGCTACATTTTATTCTAGTACATGAGTGGTTTCTATGGGATATTGTTTGTACAAAAGGTAAAATATATGTACCTCTGGCGACTGATGTGGGATACCAGAGTTAGAGTTTGTATTGCTGTTAGAAGATTGCTGTTCAGATTTGATATTTTGTATTTGTTGAGCTGTTGGTTGTTGTTGCTGCTGCTGCTGATTGTGCTGCGGTTGTTGTTGACTTTGTTGCTGGGGTGGCTGTTGGTGTTGAATGGGCGGAGGTGGCTGGTGCTGCATCTGTTGTTGAGGAGGCTGGTGTTGATGTTGCTGCTGTTGTTGATACTGCTGCACTTGGTGAGCTTGTTGCATCTGCTGTTTGTTTAACTTTGATTTTAATAAGTCATACAAAAAGGTGTATAGATTATATTACATACATCTGCAATAATAATATAATGAAGATGAATTTATAATAATTGATCGACACTGTAAAAACCTGAACCATTTTTAATAAACTTCAGAGTGCTAAAAGGTAAGAGTTATATATGTATTTTGTCTCAGCTTACACATTTTAACTAGCGAATTGGAAAATATATATAAAACATAATAAGTTATTGTTTAATATTAATAATTAAAATATTGATTTTGAATTACTTTTAAAAATAGACTTCATAGTCATATTTTATATTAATATATATAAATTTATTACTCCTTACCTGTTGAGAATGGTGATACTGCATTGCAGCATGTACAGTTTGAACTGGAGGAGACTGGGACTGAACTTGCCGGTAGCCTGGCGGTGATAGCCCAGAGTTAGCAGCATAATTGGGAGATTGTGCAGGCTGGTAACTTCTAGGAGACTGAGCCATATTAGGTTGGCATGCTTGAGAAGGGTTTGTTGAATTCACTTGATAACCCTGAGGAGATTGACCTGGGACCCCCTGATGATTTAAATACAATGTTTTAATATATTGCTAACAAAACCATACAAAAACAAAAATGAAAAAGAGAAACAGATCATACTCACTTGATAAGTTTGTGGGTTATGCCCCATATTTCCCTGATAGCTTTGTGGCGACTGTTGAGGGTTTGGAGGATATCCTTGAGGTGGAGGTCCAGCATATGTGGAAGGAGGTTGGCCACCAGAGAAATTTTGAGGTGAATATCCTTGTGGTGTCGAATTTGGTGCATATCCTTGAGGAGTATGACCATTTCCATATGCCTGTCCTTGATAGTAGTTTCCATAGTTTGCATTAGAATTATTGTGATTATACATTACTTGGTTTTCTTGTTCACCTCCCTAGAGGAAATAATTGGATGATTATTGATAACAGTAAAAATTGACATTAAATGACTTAATTTTAGTACTGCAAAAAGACTATTTTTTTTAATTGTTTGTTTATTAAATTTATTGCAGTAGGACAATGTACAATTTAAAATAAAACTCATTATAATTATATATATAGTATATTTTGGAAAACATTTTTGATTCATAACTTTTTAGTGTATAATATATAATTAAATCACATCAAGAAAAAGCTCTTGAAAGCTTACCGGTTTGAAAAGACGCGTGGATTATACGAACAAACGTTAGATCACAATGTTCACAGTTTCTGATAAATTATTCCAATCTTATTATGTGATCGCTTTTAAATATTTTTCTTATTAAAAAAATATACAAATTACACGAGTTTTACGGAAAGTACACAGATTTTAGATACCTAGGTACTAAACTAAGATGCAACGAACTGAAGCACGAACGATCGACATTCGACTGTCATTAAGCGTTCTGTCGGAGTTGCCAGAAAAGAAAACTTTTACGTTCCGTTTTACGCTATTTCGTCTAGTAAAATATGGGTTTTATATTATGTAAAAGTAAAAACCATTATTTACGATTGTACATTATATATGTAAGATTGTGATTTGGATTTCTTTTAATTTTCCCATTCACTTTCAATAAATTTATTTATATACTATACATAATTAAACTTTTTTGTGAATTAAATTATTTTGTAACAAAGAATATTCACATCTTTACATTTCATTTGATAAAAATGTTAAATGTTTATTGTATAATTTAAGTTATTAAGATAACTTTCAAATTTACCTTGAGGCCACTATTTAATACACAAGACGTTGAGAGTTTGATGACGAGACAAATAAATAACTATTTCGAGACAAAATATAAAGAACTATTTAACAAGTAAAATGCTTAATAAATGATTCATATTGTGCATATGTATTTTACGAGGGACGGCTGATAAGTCCGCGGCCTAAGTTACAAAAGAAAGAAAATATGTCGTTTCCATTTTTTATTTTTTAATATAAGTTTTCCCTCAAGTGAAATACATTTCTCACATCTCGCATACAATGCCTTTAACCCACCAAAAAAATATTCTGTATCTTTCTCTTCAAAATGACGATCAACCGCAGCTTTTATTTCGTTGTCATCTGCAAATCTTCGGCCCCGTAAGTCCTTTTTCAAATTGGAAAACTGGAAAAAATCGCTAAGTGCTAGGTCTGGACTATACGGAGGGTGGTCAATCTCTGAGAACCCCTTGTCTTTAAGGACTTTCCTCGTAACATGTGCGATGTGAATGACCGCGTTGTTTTGCAGAAAGAACACTCCGCGCGTCAATTTCCTACGTCGTTTCTGTACAATAGCCTCGCGAACCGGAGTCAATAAATTGGCGTAATATTGGCCATTCATCGTAGTTTCCCTGGGTAGGTAGTCGATTAGCAAAATTCAAAATTACATTCGTGACAGGGAGGCCCGGGCTAGGGTCGTCTTCACAGCTCTCTCGTCCTTGTTGGCGGCCCATTTTTTCACCATCGTATATGAAGGCGCAGAATCCTGAAGAACCGATAACATCTCTTCAAAAATGTCTTTCGGTACATTTCCTTTCTTTACAAGGAATTTTATCACGGCGCTCTGTTCAAAATTCCGAGAATTTCCAGATTCGGCTGACATAGTGATGTTTGTTGTTCGATAAATAATTGAAATATGAGCGCAAACTTAATTAGTGATTGCTTTTATAATACTACTGAGTGTCGCAACTAGTGACATGAGTAACAAGCTAATTACTCATCGTTAAGTACCCTAGGCCGCAAACTTTTCAGCCGCCTCTTATATTTTGATTTTTAACTTCACTTCATAAGAAGTTTAATTTTTTAGAGTTTTGATTGATTAATTATAGAGTAGTATTTTATTACTTGACCTACCTAATGAGTTTATTTATTCATTCATATTTTAGAGCAGTAATTTTAAATTGTATCTACAGACAAGTATAAAATCCTTTGCTTTGGCTTCAGCACTTATGAGCATTTCCTTAACATATATTAACCAAATAATTGTAAAAAGTTTAATAATTTTCTTATTTAATATAAATAACAATACAAATAATTTTTTATTTTTTTATTTTACCTTTTAAGGATTCCTAATTAAATAGAGTCAGTACAATAATAAGATTTTGGCTTTTATTAATATATGTACTTTGCTTTTTATATAGATTTTAGTATGAAAAAGTATGTTAAATTTTTGTTCTTAATTTTTGAATTCTCTCTTCTACCATAGACTTACACGATGATATGATACTATAGTCTAAAAATAAATTAGTAAAAAAATACACAAATATTGGGTGCTTTTAAAACTCATAAACATGGAAATAATACTGCATGTCACAGAGATTGTAATTTGAATATTTATACAGATTCATCTATACATATAATAAAATTGTAACTGAGTCGAATCTGTACATTAAATATTTTTTGGAAAATCTTATTCAAATAGTCAATATTATCGATACTGACCGCATTACGGAAAAACCACTGGAGGGATTTTGACCAAATTTTGGTATGGTGATAGCTGATTGTTTGGGTCAACATATAGGATATTTTTTGCAGCGGGAAAATATCTCATCTCTGAGAAATCGATACAAAATGTTCAAACGTAACGAATACGAGCAGAGCGAGGGTAAGTCGCTAGTACTAAATATAATTACTGTTACTGTTAGCCTACATCATCACACAGCTGGGCAAAGGCCTCCCCTCTACGTTTCCAAGTTGTGTGGTCTTGCACAAGAGTAGGCTAATTTGAAATGTTGACATAATTTAGTGAAATAATTATAAACATTTGGTTGTTTGTAGTGACGCTACTTACTGTGCCAGCAGCCGTGAGTTAAGAGTCTAGCTGGGGGCATTCACTTGTGTGATGAGCACGAATGTTTGTACTCCAGTCATGCATGTTTATATTTATAGTATATATGTATTTAAGAGTTTTAAAGTTATATCTGTGAGGTATATCAACTATCTATTATCCATAACACTAGCCTCATAGCTTACCATGGAACTAGATGGTGCTGTGTGTTAATGTTCCAAATGTTAAATTGGATTAAATAAAATATTAACTTCCATGTAACTTTCATTAACTTTGGATTAGTTTATAGTCTAATTCACAATCTTGGGAAAAATAGTTCTCACAGTAATTAAACAGAAGCTACATGAAAAATAATTTTATTAAAAACTAGCGACTCGACCCTTGCTTCGTTTGGGTTAATCCCTAGGTATGTTTTAACAGTTAGTATGAAATAGATAAACTATCAATGATTGGTAATGGATCTAAGCAGGATATTGACAATTGGATCTTGTGACAAATTTGTTTTTGTTTGTGAACACTTGAAAAAAACTAGATAGATTTCGATAAGTCAATAAGTTTTATTCCAATCAATATTTAACATAAACAGTTAAATTTTAAAGAAAAACAAAGACTTACCTTAGAAACTAAGCTGGCTCGATATGCTGCCAGGGCTTTTAAATATTCTTTTTTTGCCACTTCAGTTTTTTGTTTGTACACCTGATAAAAACCAATTAACTTATCACCATTGGCATACTGAACTAACCATACTCATTTATAATAGATCATAAATTAGACCAATCGGAATCCGTTAATTTTTACCTACAACTTTTAGATTAAACCTAGACCTACAACTTTTGTGAAAAATATTTTTCGATAGAACGTCACAGTAAGCCGAAAATTGAAAAAAACTATTTTTCAACCCTGCGTCCCCCCATTTTGTCGGGAGTAGCTGGGCATTGAGGGCATTTTACAAATTTCAATGCCTTATATAATATATACATGTTAACATTTTAAAATCATAAAACTTCAGGTTTTCAATATTTTGTTCCCAAACCGGATTGCAATTGGACTAAATAACTTCTTAGTAAAGTTTACAGACTAATAGCTAAATCTATATTAATACATTAGGCTCCTCTCGTATAGCCGCACTTTTCTCGCGTGGTAAGTCTAGTATTCCATACTTGCAAACTGTGACAGAGGCAAGAAATGGGAAATGATTTTGATAATATCGATTTTGAATAAATTAATTATAAGAGGGTAGGCATTGAATCTTTAGTTAAAAAGCGATTAAACAGTTAGTAATTCTTTAATACTGTCCAGGGTGGGCAAACAAGTTTCTAGGGTGGGCATTGCCCACCCTTGCCCCCCCCCCTAGCTACGCCTATGCTTATCACTATAGATAGGTTAATAAAAAGAAATAAATTGTTCTAATGTATACTTTCTTTAACTTACACTTTTATGTTCGGAATCTAAGCCATCCCACATAGAAGCCACTATTTTAGAGACTTCACCAAAACTTGCATTTGGATTTTGACCTTTAATTGCTGCTTGTGTATCGCGGAAAAATAAGGCATATGCTGATACAGGCCTGTAAAAATCAAAATTTATAAGTTTTTCATTTAGTTTTAGGTATAGATTATATTTTTATTATACTTACTTTTGTGGCTCGTTAGGATCTCTCTTTTTTTTCTTTTTCTGTACTTTAGGTTTTTTTTGCATTTGACCACGATTAACTCCATTATCCATGGGTTCTGGTGAGGATCTCTTGACACCCATGTTACTCACACTTATCTATACAAAACAATACATATGTTAATAATTTCCAAATGCTATGTTTGAATTAGTTCATTGGCAATACATATCTACAAAGAATTTTCTAAATTTGTACCAATATACATTGACAAGTGATAAAATTTGCCTATACCTGATGAAGCGTAGTTTGTTGCTGCCGGCTCGCTGAGCAATAATGGATAGGCAGAAGGCTTTCTGCATCACCAGGCAACTACCAACAAACAACGAATTTCATTAGTTTTTAAAGTAAATTTCATTTGAGTCATACAAAATTATAAAGAAATGTATATGCCAATGAACTGCACATGACAAGATTGTACATAATATATTCAAACATACAAATGTTGGGGTATTTTATGTTTAAAAAATAAGTCAACATCTATACATATAATAAAATGCTAACCGAGTTGAATCTGTACATTAAATATTGTCTGGAAAATATTATTGAAATAGTTATTATTATTGATACAGAGGCCGAATCTATAGTTTTAAGAATTTTTGTCTATCTGTCTGGGAACACATCACGAGAAAACCACTGCACAGACTTTGATCAAATTAGGTATGATGATAGCTGGTTATCTGGGTCAAAATATAGGATACTTTTTACTGCAGGAAAATATCTAAATTCTGGGAAACCCATACTAAATGCTCTGCTTGGTCCAAGGGTAAGTCTAGCTAGTACAAAATAAAAAAAAAATAATTATGAAGAGCTACATAAACTATTTGAAGGGGAATGAACTATAATTAGAAATAAAATTAAACTCAATATCATATTTGTAAAGTTTTTTTTTTTTTATAAGATTCAGTGACAAACGAGCAGACAGACTACCTGATGGAAAGCAGTACCTGTCGCCCATAACACCTACGGTTCATGCACTTAGGTTTTAAGTAACAAAAATGCAGCACCACAGGTGCGTTGTCACTGTGAGGACTAAGATGATACGCCTCTTGCCTGTAATTGCGCTGGCTACCTTATCTTTCAAACCGGAACACAACAATGCAATCATTGTTGCTTGGCGGCAGAAATAGATAAGGGGGTGGTACCCATCCAGTCGGACTCCTCAGGCTTGACAGAGTCCTACCACCGGTGATTAATGGGATATAAAGTAAGGGATCAAATATATTTATGTTTACCTGGGAATGATGTGAAGGGACACTATCATCTGAGTCATCACTTGTGGTGCCTGGTGGTGAAGCTCTCTGTGGTGAACCATATACAGGCCCAGGCTGTGTAGGAGTGTTGGGTGTAGGTGGGCCACTCATGACTTGTGTTGGTTGTAACATTAACAGCTGTTGTTGACCACCAGGCTGTTGTTGTATCATGTAATTACCAGCTGGAGCAGCAGCGTTACTAAAAATAGTTTAGTAAAATCTATTACAGCAAAAGTATAAACATGTTTGAGTTAATGAGATAAAAAGAAATACAAAATACCTGTGTGATGTGACAGGCGTATGTGGTTCTTGAAGGTATAAAGGTTGTTGGTACGACGGTGCCCCACCTGGAGGAGCTAGACCATCTTGAGCCGGGTTCATCATACCCACCTAGTTTGGTGAAAATGTATAATCATTATGAACTGTTGTAAAAAATATATAGCAAAAAGATAGTTTATTATTATTTAATTAATAAAAAAATAAACAAAACAAAAAACCCAATAAACATAAGTAATTTGTAAAACTAACAACCTACATCATTTTATTTTTATTATTTGACAAATGACAGCAACACATGAGAAATGTCATGTTAAACATCTTTGCTGTCTGTGGTTGGTAGTTTATCGTCTTGTTGTTCCTTATCTCTGGTTTATCGTTAAAATAAGGCTAGGTCTATATTATGTTATGCTTAGAGCAGATTTATTTTGATTATGATAAAGGTATATTTCATAGCCATCGAACGCTAAATACATATAAAATAATTTTTAATTATACTCATTTACATTTTTTAATTTGTGTTTCATTTATTCAAATAATCATTTGCTTTCCGTAAGTCTCTTCATTTTTTTTATTATATTTTCTCTATTTACAAATGGCACGGAGCTTACACACGTATTGATTTAAAAGCCTTGGTATAGTTCTGAGGTGTAAGCTCTGCTTTGGATTAGTATGAGTGATAACCAAAAGTAAGGTTAGTCAAAAAACACATAAAAATAAAAACAATATTTTATCAAAAATTTTGAAACCAGAAAACAACGTCGTGTAAAAATACCTGTTTTATGGTTTGACCTTTATTTTAAAAACTACCTAAGCCGATGGAGTATAAAAGAAATCTCCTGATTTCTCCTGATTTTTAGCTGGCAAATTTAACTTTTTTTATTTTTCACTTTTGCAAGAAAAAATATTAAAAACAAACCGAACACCGACTACAAAATAATAAGTTACAATACAAAACTATTATCCTAAAATAATAAAGATCTCCTTCGCCAACAAATGTCAATATGCAAATATGTCGTTCGCTTTTCGTATTAGTTGGTACGGAAATAAGTGTGTTTAAACCGTTTTTTCAAATTTTTTTGTATCTCTGATGGCATCCCAGGTTTGATATTGATTGCTTTCTGACTGTCTATTGCTTGGACATTGAACACTGTATCTATTACCCTTGTTCTGTATCTTGCCTTAATGATGACTGAATATCGACATCAGAAACCTAAGCAATAATTGAGGAATATCAACAAACCGTTCTAATATAATAAGAATATACTTTTTTGAAGATGAACAAATACTTGCCATCGTAAGGCAATGGATTGCGCCTGAAACTGTCAGCTTTGTTTTATTTTGTGCTGTTATTTTAGTATAGTAAACTGATAATGATTAGTAACAAAATAAATTATAACATCTAAACATCTTTTTTATTTCTCCATGTTATTGTGCTAAGAAGCCTGATAAGCATCTATGGTATATAGGTAACATAACATTTATGTTCATATTTAGGATGAACGGATCTTTTACGCTCATACTATAGATTACAATATAGACCATAATCAATTAGATACATTTGATCTTACAAGAATAAAAATACTTATTGTAGTCGTCAGACATACGAGACGCGCGCCCGTTTATTCACTATTTACATAGGTACCTAATGTAAATAATTTAACATGTAATCAAGTGTCATATTTTGTCAAAATATAATGTAAAATATAAAAATTGCATATTTAACACTCGATTTAACTAACTTTGCCATTACCAAGGCCCGTGAAAATTGGACTCTAGAATAATTTCTAAATGTATTAATTTATAGCTAATTTTCAACCTTGTAAATACCGGGCCCCCCACTTTCTATGGGGATTGGTTTTCTCCTTTGCTAAATTTTGTTAATTTTTTAATTTCAGTATATAATATGCTAATGAATAATAAATAAGTACGAATAATAAATAAATGTATTATTTGTTTTTAGTACAATACATTTATTAAATTACTTTAGCGCCATACGATACAAGCTATCCGTTACAGACCACCAAGTCCGACGTGGTAACCGACTAAAGGAGACTTCATCGCCAGCAAAAGAAACCCGATGGCTGACCGGACTCGGGTGAAATTAAATTGTCTAAGGTAAAGTTCTATTTAGTCCATATTATAGGACTGCAAATATAATAAATTATCTATATGTTTCTACTCTTTTAAGAATTAAAAATTGCTGTTTGTAAAGCTATAGACAAACTTTTTAGTTTTCATTAAGGAAATTGGGTACATACATAATTGGGTATATTTATTAGATATCTTGAAAGCAGGACCAATTTGAATAGTGGGTACCAAAGTAACATAAGAATATGGCTTATTTCTGCTTAGTAATCTACGCTGTAATTTGCAACTCGGGAATCCGTGATCATTGACAGAAAATTTTATAAGTTTTAAAGTTTGTAATAATAATTTTGAAGAATAAAAAGAAGAGAAGATATTGTCGAATAATTTTCAATACCATTAAAAATACTTGAACCACCATAAAACCTTGGCGGAAAAGAACTAAATTTTATATTTAATATGTTAAAATATTTTTTATAGGTGGCTTGCGCAATCCAGAGCACCCATTTTAGGCCGTATTTTCATCCCCATGAGAAAATTATAAATATTGGTCCTACAATTCCAGTAGTTGAATCTTTTTTTAGATTTAAAAATTTCAATTAGTTTTTGAGATTTGCAAAAAACTAAACCCCTTTTTTATTTTTATTTTAACTTTAGCAATGTTTGGAACTTGATTTTTTTCAAAAATCATCTACGTGCCATTCCGAATCGTATGACACCTCGTTTATATTTTTTCGAGACTGCTGAAAAAAGTTCACTTAAAAAGCACTTATTGACTAGACATCACAAATTGATGTATAATGTTTTAACTATAATTAGAGTTTATACCTTGTCATATTTATGCTATTCAGTACCTGGGCAACAGAGCTTCGCTCGGAGTTCTTATTTGTATCGTATTTTTTAGATAAAAAACTAAAAACTTGAATAAATACAAAAAAAAAGTAAAACATTGTATACGATCGAGATTCGAACTCGGATATACCTATGATTGTTAATCTTGCACTTTGATCGCTTGACCACGATGCTCATGCTTAAGTGTAAGAAATTGTCGAGCATATTCTGCGTAGAATAATGCAAAAAAAAAAAAACAGAAAAAAAAGACATGAGACTAATCTAGGTCGATTTTTTGCCCCCCAATGCACCCAGCTACCAAATTTCAACGAAATCGTTAGAGCCGTTTATGAGATCGCTGCTATAAATAATAAATAAGTAAAGATATAAATATACAAGAATTGCTCGTTTATAATATATATTAGATATCTTAAAGCATTGTCGGCTGGCAACGACTTTGAAAATGATTAGGTATATATAGTAAATGAGAACCCCTGCTCAATTATTTTTTACTTTTTAGTATATTTTTTTTGAAGTCAGTTTTTTTTAAATTACTTAAAAAAAAAAAGATTCCTATCCAGTTGAATAATTGATACGTTCATTTTAATAATCGCATTGTCCTACAATTTGAAGAAAAGTTTCAATCCAACGCATTCGACATGTTTTACAAATGTACCTACTCATAGAGAGTAGTACTCATAGTTCTTGGAGAAATATTTTAGGCATCTCGTCAAAATAAAGCTGTCAATGAAATTCAGTTTGGTAGTTCCTAATCATTTTAAAAGATGGCTTGGGATTTCTCAAGGTGCATGTAGGTACAGCAAATAACTGCATATGAATGTTTTCTAAACTGAAATTTGCCTTTATACATCAAAAATCAGGCTAGTTGTTAAGATAATAAAATAGATAAATTTTGTAAACATTCTCGACTGAAAATATTATATTTTTAGTAAATAAGGTTTTATTCCTGGCAAAGCAAAAGGTTTCGCGGATTAATTTTCTTTCTGTTCGGGTATGGGTAGGAGGGCTGAAGGTAAGTGCTAATGAATCACTTAGATTTATTATCAATAAAGATTTTTGCTAATATTTTTTTTATATATTTAACATATATCGTAAAGTTAATTTACAAAAATTGAATTTCGCTTTTTAGTTTAACACGATACTCTTGTGCAATATATGTTATCAATAAATTTTAACGATGGTACAGGTAGGTACTTACTAAAAATGTAATAGCTGTAATGCATTATGGCGTCTATTTTTAAAATATCTTTAAGATTGTTCTGAAATAACTTCGAGTCGACCGCCTACTTAACGGGATTTATTCAAAGGCAATTTCATTTCAATAAAAGCAATCTAAAAAAGTAGGGCAAATGATCGAAGACGCATTTCGTAAAGTTCTGATTATAAAATATTCTGTTAAAATTTCATACTATTTTTGTATGAATTATTATGTCTTATTAATTGTTATAGTATGGTATAAGCTTTAAAGAAATATATGTATTTAATTATATGTATTATAAACAACGATATTACTGGACATAAAATATTTAAGTTATATCTTTTTTGTTATATCGTATTTTTTAGATTAAAAAGAACTAAAAACTTGAATAAATGCATAAAAAAAAACAAAATTAAAAACTTCGTATCCGACCGGGATTCCAACCCGGACACCTGTGATTGTCAATCTTGTGCCGTGGCCGCTTGACCACAATGCTTATGCCAGAGCGTAAGAAATTAGCGGCCATAATTTACGTGGAATAATGCGAAAGAAAACTGCATGAAAACTTGAAAACACGCGTTTTCCTAGACATAAGACTAATCTAGATCGATTATTCGCCTCCGAAAATCCACACTTACCGCATTTCAGCGAAATCGTTGGAGCCATTTCCGAGATCGCCGATATAAATAAATAAATAATGTGCAAGAATTGCTAGTTTAATTAATAATATTAGATTAGATTTATAAGGTATCATAGCCAAAGGCCAAAAATGTTCGTATGTCACAGAGATGTTACTCTGAGGTCAAATAATCTCTTCTATAATAAAGCAGTGACTTAGTAAAATGAAATATTTTTTAAAAATAATGACTGTAGCGTATTATGTATACAATATAGACCCCAAAACAATAGTTATTAAAATTTTTGTCTGTTTGTCTTTTTGTCTGTTTGTCTTTTTGCCTGTTTGTCTTTTTGTCTGTGCGAGTTTCACGCAAAAAGTAATGAACCGATTTCAAGGAAATTTGGTGAAGTGATAACTTATTACTCGGGTCAACATTTAGGATACCTTTTACTTCATGAAAATCTTTCTTTCCCACGGGAAATGACAATAACTGGTTTTATCGAGTCCTCTTTAGAAACCTTCCGCTGGCTAAACCTTAAGACATACATCAAAACAAAGTACTAAAAAATTGTAGGTCTTGAAAAGACCAACAGAAAAATGTACAACAGTATATGTCTATCTCTTAAGGTACACTCGCAATACCTATTCTTATCTATACCTATAATAAAACTAACTTAAGTCAAATCGATGTGCGCGTTTCATGCAAAAACTACTGAACCGATTTTAACAAAATTTTGTATAGTGATGGCTTATCACACGGGTCAACATTTAAGATACCTTTTACTGCAGGCACATTTTTCATTCCCGCGGGAAAACGCAATGACTGGTTCTATCGAGTCGGCTTTAGAAAATTATATGGCTAACCCTGGCTAAACCTTAAGAGATACATCAAAACCATGTACTTGAAAATTGTAAGTAACTAACTATTTACAATTATCTACTACTAACTAAACTAAGTTTGCAATAGTATACGTCCATCTTCTCAATTACTATTTTTATATGTCTTTACCGGCTTTATATGTCCATACTAATATTAAATGCGAAAGTAACTCTGTCTGTCAGCTTTTCACGCTTAACCGTCGAACTGATTTAGATGAAATGTGGTATGGAAATAGTTTGAGACCCTGGGAATGACATGAGATAGTTTTTATCCCGGAAAACGTATTATATATGGAAGTATGGTGGTGGAAGATTGGATGGGGAATTAATCATTTCTCAAGTAAAGGATATGTATATATATATATATATATATATATATATATATATATATATATATATATATATATATATATATATATATATACAGGATGAATTTTTCAAGTGGGCGTGCATGGCGAAATCCGAAACTATGAGGAATAGCGAAAAGTACTCAAAGGAGTCTCGGGCCCGATTTTCGTGAAAACTAAAACTGCATCATTGGATTTTTGAAAAATCAATTTTCCTTGCCAGGAATCGAACCTGTTGATTTTGAAAAAAAAAAACACATACTGTATAATTACACCATTCGATAGTGTTGCTAATAAGGAGCGCATTCTGGGAAGTCATGACATACGGCAAACTTCAGGAAAGAGCTCATTTTTAACAAAATGTTTTTTTATTGTTCTTTGTTATTTACTTAGTAAACCTTAACAGATCAATTGTTCAAAATGATAGCCGTTGTTTTCAATACATAGCTGGATTGGACGTTTCAAGGATTGTACTACATTTAGCATTACAATATTATTAATTCCGTTTAGAATATTTTCCAAAGACCGTTTGAAGTCACCAATTACATTACATTTATTATTAAACACACTTGCACCGCACTCATCTTTACATTATGTTCTAATTTCAAATTTCTATTTTCTTCGTGGTCAAAGGCCACAGTAGAAGAAAAAAAAGTTAACATTTGAAATTAGAACGTAAAGTGAACTGGCGTCAATAATTTTAAGTTTTTTCGACGTTTCATTGATTACTGCTAACCGTTTGCGTACTGTTTTGTATTTTGTTGAATAATTTATTAAAGCAATACCGTACAGTAGAAGAGATGTTGATTCAGCAGTTTGGCGAAAATTTTATTGCAACGCATGGTCCTGTGCCGTGGCCAGCGAAGTCACCAGAACTTACACCCTTAGATTATTTTTTCTGGGGGTATGTAAAAAACGAAATCCATAAAGACACGTGTAATGTATATATATATATATATATATATATATATATATATATATATATATATATATATATATATATAAATCTTTATTATACTTACCTACTTTTCTATACCTGTTTTCCTGTTATAACGCACCTAGAGACAAACCCGAGCGAAGCGAGGGTGAGTCGCTAGTGCAAAATAAAATATTGGTTTCATCCTATGGCCCTATACATGTAACTGGCGTTGAAAATTAAATTTAAGACCATACAATTTTTCGATTGTGCGCATTTAGCAAACTTAACTTTGTTTTTTTATTTTTGCTGTCCATGAAATGAATAAATATTTATTTAACTTTTAGCCTAATACTATTAATAATTATGTAAATATCTTAAGGTACGAAATCCTAGTTACACAAATACCAGACTCGCACTTTTCCGAGTTTTTCATTTTATTTTATTAGTTACATTTTTAAACTGGTGTTTTTAAATAGTACCAACTACAAATATAACATTAAGGGGTTTTTAATAGTAAGATTGGATCTTGAATAAACCAGCCAACATGGATGCTATTGAGTATCAATAAAAGATAGATAGATATCTTTATTGAAGATAGGACATCTTAGTTAATAAGTTTTATTAACTCTTAAATAATTTATATTATTATAGTATGCAACTACTTACTCTTGTTAAATGTTTAATTTGTTTCTATCATATCAGATATAGAGAAAACAATAAAACTATACTGCATTATATTATCTTTTTACCTGCGACGGCCACGGAGACAGTAGGTATATTATGTATGTGTTTGGGGTAAGAGGTGTGTCTGTTACAATTTTTCACGAAAACGACTAGGCCAACTTTAAAACTGTTTTTTTGCTTTGTATAAGTGTCATTGCTGCACATGTTCTTAGGTAAGTTTTATAATATTACAGATCGCCAGGGCGATACAGTGTACACATGTTTCTCCAAAACGGTTATTTTTTTAGTACTCAAGTAAAAATAAGGCAGTTTATTCTTTAAATAATTTTACATTTATTATTAAAATTAAATAAAAACACAAAAATAAATAGAAAAAACGTGGACACGATGGAAAATTGTGACATGAAAAAAACTTCAAATAAAAAATTC
This sequence comes from Argynnis bischoffii washingtonia, assembly GCA_033884665.1. Lineage (NCBI taxonomy): Eukaryota > Metazoa > Arthropoda > Insecta > Lepidoptera > Nymphalidae > Argynnis > Argynnis bischoffii. The sequence continues at coordinate 8,634,966 of CM066616.1, read as the reverse complement.
TACAACCCACGACATTCCGCCGTCCATTCAGCGGTCGTACGTAACCTGTGTTGTAGAATATATTAAATTAATTAACAATAAAGCTACTAGCACATACTACTTAATATGTATAATCTTCAACATAGGTTACGCACGACGCGACGACTGAATGAACGGCGGAATATCGTGGGTTTTTGAATTTTTTTATTCGAAATTTATTTTATGTTTTTAATAAAACAATCTATTCGGATTATTTCGCGGATTTATTTTGATTTTTGGTTCCTTTATTTTTGTTATAGACAGTGCCTACCCACTTGTTATAGACTGTAACAAGTATATAACGCCTTTAAGACGTCTAAAGCCTTAGTCTCTCCCGTGACCATGATTGCTGTAAAGCATTCGAAACATCGGGAACCAAAAATCAAAATAAATCCGCGAAATAATCCGAAAAGATAGTTTTATTTAAAATGTCAAATATTCGCGTAAATCTAAGAAAGTACCTATTTATTGTATGTCCCAATTTTCGTCGTGGATTTATTTAATTTTTTTTAATTGTACTGTTATTTTAAAAATCTTCATTTATTGATCAATATTATTATCAGTTTTTGTGTGCGAATGTTTAATATTTAATTAATAATATATAACATTTATTATTAATTTTTGAATATTTATAAATTAATATAATTTTTGTGAAGTATACAAACCTGAGGAGCAGCGTGATGAAGTTGAGAGTATTGCATATGTGAGTTTTGTCCGCCAGCACTAGCAGCATGTTGACCATGAATCAATGGAATATCAAATTCTTCGTCTCCGAATGATGGCGTATGAAAAGTCTAAAACAAAATTTGTCGGGGTTATTATATAATTAACGAAAAAAATATAACCTAATTATATTTAACTAACTAAAATATAACCTAATTATTTTTAGGCAAGTGGTAGCCCAGTGGTAACGCGCTCGCTTAGGAAACCGAGTGAAGCGGGTTCAAATCCCGAGTCTCGCACCTCTGATATTTTCATGTGCGAATCATTTCTAATAAGATTACCACTTGCCTTACGGTAAAGGAAAACATCGTGAGGAAACCTGAGACCTCGTCTGAGAGAACCTAGCAAGTTTTCGAAAGACATGTGAAGTCCGCCAATCCGCACTTGCGTGGTGGATTATGGCCTGGTTCCCCTCGTATTGAAGGGAGGCCTCTGCCCAGCAGTGGGACGTTAAAAAAAGGGCTGAATACAATTATATTTAACTAGGTATCGAAAAGTACATAATATACCTAAACTACTTTAAAACTTAGAATTATTCGTAGAATTGTTTATTACAACTAATTTTGGGTGAAAGTACAACTTAAAAATAAAAGATGAGTCTGTTTAAAATATTTGTCAAATTATGTCCAGTACATAAGCCATAATTATATATCAGTGAATAATATAATTTTCTTCTATATTTTTTGATTAAATTAAAAATATAATTAGATATAACACTCTTAAACTACTACTATACTATATTACAACTATACTATATACATAGTCTGGCCATAATTGATAGGTACAATGAAACCTCCTCTGTTTGTGACAGAAAAAGATCTGGCAGTCCACCTAGTGTTCGTACGAAAAAGGCGATCATAGCAGTAAGGGAAAGAATTCGAAGAAATCCTATCTGAAAGCAAAAGATATGATCTCGGGAGATGAAGATAGCACCTAGAACCATGTCGCGTATTTTCAAAGATGACTTAGGACTTGCAGCCTCCCGGGGGAGAGCTGACTCCTACCGGGCGCGTCCCCAGGTGGCGGATTGGGGAACGCCACCCGCTTAGAGGGGCGGGTGGTACCGGAGAAATCCGGCGCGGACCAACAGCAGGGGGAGGGGTGCCTCTGGCCGTGGGCCGTCGAACGCGGTTGAGGCACCCCGGACGGTGCCGCTCTCCGTTGAGGCTTCGGCTTCCGGAGTTGCGGCCACCGGTGTGGGGGGGCCCACTTAGGTGGGCAGGACGGGTGTCCACTTTGGTGGACCAGTTGGGGCCTCTCGTTAGTGGCTGCATCTGACGGCGTTGCGGCCACTGACGGGGGGATGGTGGTGGGTGCCCTGACCGTGGGCCGTCGAACGCGGTTGGGGCGCCATGAGGATGGGGCCGCTTGTGCGGCCATTGGTGATGTGGACCCACTTCGGTGGGTGGCTTGGGTATCCACATTTTGTGGAGGGTTTTGGGCCTCTCTGTCGTCGTGGCTGCATCTGACGGCGTTGCGGCCACTGGTTGTGGGGTCGCTTTGGTGACCCCGCGATCGGATGAGAGGGGGGTGGACGTGGTGGGGCTGCAGGGGAAGAGGCGTGTCGGTGTTTCGTTGCCGCTCTCCCTGTCCTCTGCAGCCGAGGTAGTGTAGCCCACTTCGGTGGGCGGTGAGGTTTAGTGGGGCTGCTCCGGGTACTTCTCTGTTTTGCAGAGTGGACTTTAGAGCAGCCTCACTGGTTTGGTGGCCGATAGGCCTGCCGCCGGGGCGTCGCGGAAGTTGTGCGTAAGCGTTCCCGCGGCGTTCCACTAAGGCGGAGAGGAGGGGAAAGTTGGGGTTTAGTGGGTAGTACCGGCTCTTCTGGCCGGTGAGCCCCACATAACCACCTGGGGGTACAAGTGGTATGCGTAAATGCATTCCCCAACTATAAAAAAAAATAAAAAAAAAGGACTTGCAGCCTATAAGAGACGCACTGGTCATTTCGTAACTGATAATTTAAAAAACAATAGGGTGAAAATCGAAAGAACTATTTAAGCGGCACGCAAAGGGAAGTCACAGAAAAGTTTTTTTTACGGATGAGATTTTTTTACAATTGAGCAATATTTTAACAAACAAAATTACCGTATTTATGCTCAAAGCTCTAAGGAAGTCCAATTAATCAACAGAGTACAACATGGGCATTATCCGACTTCAGTGATGGGTTGGTGGGGTGTTACCTATGAAGGAGTGACTGAGCAACGTTTTGGTGAAAAAGGTATCAAAACATCGGCACAAGTGTAACAAGATACCATTCTTGAGAAGGTAGTTAAGTCCCTTAACAACACCATGTTCAATAACCAAGAATGGTCCTTTCAGCAAGACTTGGCGCCGGGTCATAAAGCTCGATCCACGCAATCTTGGTTAGAAACCCATGTTCCGGACTTCATTAGAGTTGAAGACTGGTCGTCATCTAGTCCCGATATTAATCCGCTGGATTATGATTTATGGTCAGTTTTAGAGAGTATGGCTTGCTCTAAATGCCATGATAATTTGGAGTCCCTAAAACAATCCATACGTTTGGCAATGAAGAATTTTCCCATCTAAAGAGTGCGTGCTTCTATTGATAACTGGCTTCAACATTTAAAGGACTGTATTGTAGCCAATGGAGACCACTTCGAATAAGCTTTATATATTTTAAATGGTTTTATATTAAAGTATTAAACTAACACACTGTAATAGTAATAAATGTTACGTGCAATAGAAAAAATATTTTTTTTTTGTAACAATATTTAAGGCAAGACTATGTATATAACAAAAAAACAAAAAGTGTAGTTAAATTATGTTTTGCTGTATTACTGTAGTTTCATCAAAATCCGTTCAGTAGTTTTTGCGTGAAAGAGTAACATACATACATACATATATCATTATAAACTTTCACATTTATAATACTAGGGAATCACCCTCGTTTCGCTTCGTGTTCGTCCTTAGATAAAAACAAATCTTTCCCATGAAAACTGTACATTTTTCTGGTATGAAAAATAAGCTATGTGCTAATCCAGACTATAATCCGTCTCTGTGCCAAATTTCATCCACATACGTTCAGCCGTACTGGCGTGAAAGAGTAACAAACATCCATCCATCAATCCTCGCTTTTCACATTTATAATATTATAATATTAGTATGGATTAGTAGGATGTATGCTTAGATTCTTGGAAACAGCTTAATAGATTTGGCTAGTTTTAATTGTATTGTGATAAGTTATGTGATGGGTTATTGAATTTTCTTTTTACGGAATATACGGCTCTATATGTGTTATATAGAAAAAAAAATATTTTAATGTATAAAAAATTGATTTAATTGTAAGTAATATGATGGATATTGTAAAGAATAGTACATAATATGTCAATTTAAATATTTTTTAACATCAAGTGAATTTTTAGAGTTCCAAAAAACATATCATATATTGACATCCTTAATTCATTTATTTATTAAATTACTAGCGGCTCACTCGCTCGGGTTCGCCTCTAGACAAAAAAAAATCCATCCCACGGGAACCGTAATTTTTTCCGGGATAAAAAGTAGCCTATTTGTTATTATAACGTATGAACTATATTATTGTAAAGTTTCATTAAAATCCAATCAGTACTTTTTGTGTAATAAGCCTTATAAGTTACTACTAAAAAACTATTTTTAACTATCCCACGGGAACTTTTTAATTTTCCAGGTTGAAAAGTATCTAAAATGTTGCTCGGGGATATAAGATACTACCATACTAAATTTCATTTAAATTGGTCCAATAGTTTCGGAGATTAGCCCGTACAAACAGACAAACAGACAGAGAAACAAAAAAAAAATTGGGTTTGTTCAATAGAACAACCCCAATTTTCTTTCTTCTTTTTCTTCTTTCTTTTTACATCCCCCTGACTCGGTTTTTAGATTTTTTTTTCTATGTACAGACATTCGACCTCTACCGTTTTATTATGCATAGATGAACTATTTGTTCATCTACACATATAATATATATAGACGTTTGTTGGTATTAATAATTTTTGATTTTCTAACAGAACAAAAATGAAAAGAACTCTAAAAATTCATTTGTTAATTTTTATCTTTTTATATTTTTAGTTACATGTAAAAGTGAGACTACCATTTATAGGGTGGGCTGCGGGATTAAGATTGTCTTTATAAGGATGAGAAAAAACTAGGCTAACTAATTTCAATAGGTCGGCACTAGTCAGTATTCGAGTAAAGATATCAAATTAACATTATAAATTTAAGTTTCGATATCGTAACCTACATAACTAAGTAATGCACTGTTTACATTTAAAGTTTCAATTGAAACTTTACAGAAACTGTATAAATTACTAATGATAAATAATTAAGTAGGTATATGTTGTACAATATTTGGGATACTAGCATCCGCTTGTACTTTAGTTTTCTCTTGGTTAATTGGAAACAAATTCTTAATAATCTGGATTCTAATGGATTATTATCTACACTAGTGCAGGGCATTTTTTATATATTTAAGTACATTATTTTTATATTTTATAAAAAAAAGATTTTTTTCGCGGATTTATTTTGATTTTTGTTTCCCCAACCAACCAAAAATCAAAATATTTTTTTTTAAATTTAAAATGACAAAGTTATCCTTTTAATATTATTTTTACATTGATTTACACTGTCGTCCATTTAAAATGCGTAAATAAAGAACATTCTAGTATTCGAAAATTCGAATTTTTTCTAGTAATTTGAATTCCTTTCTGGAAAATGTTTTTTTCCTCTCATACTCTTGGCAATTTACGATTTCTTGTCGTTAAATGTCTGTCATATGTTGACAACTGTCTAAGAGTATAGTAGGTACATAAAGGATGCTACAGACGTAACATTGTGAATTATTATTTTTTGGTGTATTAAGTCGTTACACACTCCACTCGCGACACTATTATCTATTCTATAAATATTGACAATAGGGAATATTCGTGTGATCTCTTTAATAAGTTTTTGTTGTACTTCATCCAATCAGCCACCTAGTTATATATTTTTAAAATAAAAAAAAAACCTACGATTTATAGTAAAATAGTTAATACTAAACTGATATGTTTTAGTAAAATACCAACCTGATCATTCATCGCGTACACACCCTTTGTGTCGCGAGAAGCAGAGAGAGACAACTCAAGGCCCTCTGACCTCTGAAAAGACGAATAGAAAAAAATTAAATATAAAGTTATATTTAACACATTTTTACTCAACTAATCCCCGTGGGTTATGATTATTTAAATTAATTTACTTTAGGCATCATGACAACTGTCGAATATTTTGGCGTAGTCAAGTCACACATGTTATTATGAAGTCAAAAGAAAATACGAGTTTACGGTACCTACGTCTTTAGTATGATAGTGATTTATCCACAGAAACATCTTCATATATTTTTGTGGAATTAATTGACTAGATATCGAAAATGGCATAATTTCATCATTTATCGTCCAGTAAGAAATAAATTCAGAGAAAATATGACGTAACAATAGTGTCCGACCGAAAGTTCGGTTTCTTTTTCGGTTTCGGTTGTGTTTCGGCAAAAAAACGAGTTTCGGTTTAGTTTCGGTTTCGGCGGCAAACCTGCCGAAACTACGACCGAAACCGAAACTGCGTTCGGGAGTTCTCGCGCTGTGATCGGTCATGTTCGACGCGTTGAATTCCATCCAAGCGATGAAGACATTTTACCGCGTCCACGTGCTTAAACATATCGTTACTGGCTTGTGTTTGCAGTTAGTTTTGTTTGTTGTGAGTTTTCGTGTGATTTATTTTGAATTCAGTAAGTTTTATCACATGATATAGCATAAAAGTAGGTAGTAAACATCAAAAAATAATTCAATATAACAAATTAATACATAGATTATAGTAGAATCAAGTTTAACCTATCTAAAAAATTTTTTGGTTAATTTTACTCTCTCGCTAATGCTATACCTAAACAAACATTAGTGTACTTAGTACTTACTATAATGTGTATATTAGTGGTGATAATATTCGTGGATTCAGAGTTTCAAAGTTCATTTTAATACTTATTTTAGTTTATAACCAAGGTATCCAAGTGACAAGTACAGTTAGATACTTACCTACGTACCTAATAATAAACAACTTAAATAAGTAATTTTATGTTTAAAATAATACTTTCTTAGATTTACGCGAATATTTGACATTTTAAATAAAACTATCTTTTCGGATTATTTCGCGGATTTATTTTGATTTTTGGTTCTCGACAATTTCGAATATTTTACAGCAATCATGATCACGGGAAAGACTATTATTTTAGACATCTCAAAGGCGTTATACTTCTGAGAAGATGGCTGGGTACTACCATCATCATGGGATCCTGTAATAAACATAATAAAATCTAACAACAAAAACAAACATAACAGACCATCAGATGTAGTTAATTCATATTGCGTGGATCACAATAAGAGTTATTCAAATATATATTTTGTATCTGGAAAGATAGCAATAGCGTTACTTAATATTTTAAGTTTAAGTTATTACTAAATTAATAATTTTATTAAATTAAATTACATATAAAACATTTTTTTTTCAAATTACAAATTAATAATATTGCTTAAAAAAATAATTAATATTTTTAATTTTTTAAATTTTCTTTGTGGTTATACATATTGTAGTAATTAGCAACACTAAATAATATCATGAATTAATAAAGTTTAAAAAAAATGTAATGTTTATAATAGTAACAGTTAAAATTAAATTAATAATATTACTGTATTTAATTATAATACTTATTAAAAAAAATGCTTAGAATTAAAATCAACAAATATTGTAAGGTACTCTGGTGCCATTTTTGAATTTTTGAAATCATTTTTTGTAAAATTGTGGATAGGCAGTGTCTGTAACAAGTACATAACGCATTTGAGGTGTCTAAAACCTTAGTCTCTCCCGCGACCATGATTGCTGTAAAGCATTCGAAATGTCGGAAACCAAAAATCAAAATAAATCCGCGAAATAATCCTACCTACTCAAAAACACACCAAGTGAGATTTTAAGTATTTTTAAGGCGCAATATTTTTTTCTTAAATGAGGGGTTGAGTTGATTATCAATAAGTGAAAGTATCGAAGACTGCATAGCTATGTCATTTAAATTTTAAAGATAAAAAAATAAAGACCGACTGATTATAATAACGTTTTCTCTATTTTTCCCTCAAAACATGATCCTTACATAAAGAAGTTTCGGTTTCGATTTCGGTTTCGGTTTAGGCCGAAACTGAGAACGTTGCCAAAATTCGTTTTCGGTTTCGGTCGTAAAAACCAGTTTCGGTCGGACACTACGTAACAATGAATAATGGATAGACTGGTGGATAAGCAATTGCTTACAAAATGTTATAGTATTGACTATACACTATTGAGTGTATTTTACTAGAGAGTAAAGAGTTGATATTTTGAGATTTTTTGTAATACCTACTTCTTAACTAGAATGAAAATAAGCAGAATACTCTCTTATTTCTTTTGAATCCGATACCGGTTTGTATTCAGTTAACGATTGAATAATAATTAATAATAAGATTTCCATTGTTTTTAGATAAGTCTTCTCTCAAGAAATTAATAAATAACTAAAAAGATGAAAAAAGTTGACGAAGGAATAAAGTATTATGCAGTCGGAGACATCTTGCGGCAAGGATGAAACGTGTATGTCTCCGACTGCATAATACTTTATGTCTTCGTCAACTTGTTTTCATTTTTCATTAGCTTTTATGTAGTCGGGTTTTTTATTTTTATAATATATTTTTTTATTTAGGTACAGCTTTTTAGTTTTTGCCAATTAGACATTTGAAATTACATTTAGCAATTTTTTATCCAAAATACTTTTAAATATATAAGTTGTATACATTTTGTGATCGCCTCTTAGAAACCTTTATTTTGATATTCCACACGATTGGTTTGGAAGTTTTTTTTAAGACACAAATTGGCGCATGAAATCCGCCATTTTAATCTTTAACTATGGTTATATAGCCTATGCCACTCGCGTTATCAAGATCAATCGACGATAACGACGCGACGTATGAATTATCAAAAATTAGCCTACGCGTTGGTCTCTAGAACTCCACATAGGAACAAACATACATACATACATAGACTGACAAACACATTAAGCTCTTTTGCGTCGCGCGGGTCGGGTAAATATTATTTCTTTAGGTAACTTTAAACCACATTATTAGTAGGTACGAGATCTGATATGCATTAAGAAGAGATTTGTATAAAATGTAATTATAAAATAATAAGTTTTAAGTTGTAGCCCCTGTGAAAATACAAGTATCGTCAAATTAAGGAAGATGCGTGCTGGGTATTGCCAACATCACCGTTCTTTTCATGTTAATGAATCATGATTATATAATATTTCGAATATATTATTTATCGATATTTATTAGAAATATTTATTTTATTTGTAAGACAATTGATAACTCCAGTAACCAGTTATATGTGGTAATAATATTTTAACAACAATCAATAAGTCATTCATTATACAAATGACTGTAAAAGTTTTAACCCTTTAGATAAAGCCGTTTAGATTTACCGATTATAAATAATACATAGATGAAACAAACACAGTTCACGTTATTAAAGCATTTTCATATAATCAAATGAAATCTTCCCGGTAATAACCGCTATCGCTAAGTAAACGACCACGTTATTTACTTCCCAAGTTAGTTATGGATTAAAGTAAAAGCATATACCTACATCACTACCATATAACTAAGTTGTCCTATAATTGAACATAATCGCGGTAGAAGATCAACGTCTGGTAAACATTTAATTTACCTCGATGTTGAATTTATTACAGCGTGCCACGATGGGTACTTATTTCCTGGCAACGATACGGGAATGGACAAAGTGACCATGATCGCCATACAATAATCTCGTTAATTTTCCGACATGATAGTTAAGTTCAATTTTAATATATTTTATTTTAATTTTATACATCATTATCTTTATCTCGATTATTATTTTTAGATATATCAGCAAGGCATTACATATTCCATATGCATTATTTTACATTGCATAAAATTATGCTACTGAATATAGGTACATACCTACCTAATACTAAATTTACATACTATTATGTAAAAAATAAAGTAAAATTAGTAGTAAAATCTCACTCGAATCAAATCCCAAATATGTATTATGGATGTAAGGTACAAAATGCTTACCATCAACTTTTACATAGTGATTTATTTCCAATGCATTTCAGTTTAAATTCTTAAATTGAATAGCCAATTTTCTTACCTTTTAACAGTGTTCTACTTTGGATAGTAACTCAATCAAAATAGTACGAATTGAGTAAATGACATTAAATTTTCAGGTTAATTTTAGTTTTCGTCTACGGCTGCGATATAATTTGAACGTCTTATTAGGTTCATCAGCATCAGTTCATATAGGCCCTCAGGTAAGAGGGCCCACAAATTATTGACCATGCGTGGATGAAGTCGCGGGTAACACCTATTAAAGGAGCAAATCTTATTATGTTGTCAGCAACAGCAGTTCTGGTTAAAATAGAATTAAAATTTATGACTACCTAAGTACCTATATGCTTTTTTAAAATGAATAACTTTAATAAATGCTAGTATGTTTCGAATTATAAATTACAATATAATACGTATACATAATATGTAAGTACTAAGTATATATTAGTTTTTATATTAATTTGTGTTTTATTCATAATAATCGTAATAATGAAACGAAAAAGATTTTTATAAATCCTTTAAGTACCTACCTATTAAAAATGTTAAGTCAAATCTAATCTATACGTATTTAATGAAAATAAGGATTCTCACATTGCACCAACACCCTTAATCCAGTTCATCAATGAGCACACGGGTGGGATTTATAAAATGCCACTTACAGGATGACTTACAGGAACTCGGTTGAACCAAGTGATGAGGTTTGAAGTGATCCTGCCTTTATCTATACTATCAAAACTCAAGACCATAAATAAAATATTGTTTATCTGTCTGTGTCTTCAATACTGACCGTAAAATTTTGAACCCAGTTTGTATTAAAGTCCAGGCAAAATTAAAAAAAATCAGTCTGCCTGTTTATGTGCAAATCTCCGAAATGGCTGAACCGATTTGGTACAGATATCTTTCTTTGGTGGATGATATATATAGAGAGGATAAGATAGGAAGATATACTTTTCATACCTACTGGTAACAAGTTTCAGTGCAATAAAGAGTAGAACGACTCAAACCTCAGATGGCATAATTTTAATTTAGTAGTCCTACCATAATATCTCCTAGAATGTATAGAATACCTTGAAGGTCAAACCACTCGATCTAGCAATCTGGGGGAACAAACTTCTAGTATTGGTTCTGACGTTGTAGTAATATATAGAGTCCAGTAGATAGATAGATATTTTAGTCCCAAACCATATCCAAAATAGTCCCATTTTTTTAACTCAAAGGTTTTTATAGGTAGTTACAGGTACAAACACAAAAATATTAGTTTTGTACCATGTATACTATATAATTACTTATAATAAAACTAATATAAAATCGTTTTTCTCAGTGTTTGTAATTAACTTCGATCCGATTAAAATGTTGTAGTGCAAGTTGGGTAGAAAATAACTACATTCGTCAATTCTTGAATGTTTTCAAAGATGATCAGTTAAAAAAAATCCATTCAAACCAAAATTTTTAATTAAGTTATTATTTTAAAAATCAGTGGGCCACCTGATAATGTTGAGTATTTTTTTTATTTCAATATTATTATTTTTATAAACTACAAATTCTACCTCCAAGCTAAGGAAAGAAACATTTTTTTTTCGCTCCACCCTAATCTATACTAATATTATAAAGGTGAAGAGTTTGTTTGTTTGTTTGTTTGGTTGAACGCGCTAATCTCAGCAAATACTTATCCGATTTGAAAAATTCTTTTTGCATTAGATAGCACGTTAATTGAGGAAGGCTATAGGCTATATATCATCCCGGGAAAATGTACGGTTCCCGTGGGACAGATTTGTTTTTGTCTAGGGACGAACCCGAAGCGAAGCGAGGGTGAGTCGCTAGTACATATATGTATTATATGTAGTATATATATGTATTAATGTATACGAACAATTAAAAGACCTGCGCCAGTTTTGAGCACCACCGATAACAAGTACCATGGTTGTGACAGATTTACTGCTACATGTAGGTATGAGATCTATGGAGCTTGAACGTATCTGCGCAGTTTAAATGTAAAGGTATACCTGGACGTGTGACTATCTTAATAGGGTTGATAATTTTTGTTACACTTCAGATATTTTGATTACTCATATTATATACTTAATTGTAAAGAAAGAAAGTGATATACAATTGAATCAATCAAACAGTTAATGGTAGGAGAGCTGGTGAACATTTTAAGGTAGGTTCTTGAGGCACTACAGAAAATTTTGTAATTGTTATTAAAGGACCCCTAAATAAGATAGTCGAGGTATGGCTGACGGGTAGCGGCACCCTAGCAATCCTTGAATTTTTTTTTAAGGGAAATTAGTTTATTGAAAAAAAAAATATTTAGAGGCATTTCGTAATTTCTATATCCTTAAGATATTTAAGGAACTAAAAAATCAAAAAGCCAGAGTCGAGTCTAAATGTTAACCCGACTGTTGCAAAATGTTTTTTAAACAAATGAAAAAAAATGTTCTTGAGGCAGTTTGGTATTTTTTGAGAGTAATATAAATACTTAAAGACAAATAATCCCAAAAAGCCAAATTAATTTAAAAGATTTTTTAACCTGCTAAATGAAAAAAAAATAATTCAAGGGTTGCTAGGGTGCCGTTACCCGTAAGCCATACGTCGACTATCTTATTTAGGCGTCCTTCAAGGACAATTACAAATTTTTTTAGAACCTACCCTAAAATGCTTATCAGCTCTCAGACTATATATATCCTATTTTACTTTAATAATGATCGTGTGTATATTTTATTACACAAAAAAATTTAAATTAAATTTTAAGCAGTAACTACTACATTTTCTATATGTATATTTTTAATGCTTACGGTCTCTTATATTAACCTAATTGAAAATTGCAAAGCCTATTAAAGTGTTTGTTAGACTTATTTAGTTTTACTTAAAAATTATTTACAAAAATATATTTAAATGTACCTTATATTTAATCCCATAAACGAAGCTAATTTTAAGGAAGTTTATAATAAAATAAAAGTATTAGCTTGCGTAAACGCCGAAAAATAAAATGCTATAATATTTATTTTGATATACATATTATGACAATAGTAAAAAAGAACCTACCAAATAAAAAAGAAGGAGGTACTTGATCCATATTATTTTTTATTTGTTTGTACGAGTATGTTATATGTTACATTTACGTACCTAAATTGTGAAACAACGTAATGGTACAAGAAAACATTTTTATTTGCATTATTTTAAAAATATTTTTATGGAAGGCAAAGCACAGAGAATGGTGCCTGTGTGCGATACTCAGGCCATTCGATTATGCAATGTTAAGAAATATGTGATAACTGGAACAAGTTGCAATGATTGAATTAAAATTATTTATGAAAAAATTCACGTATTTAAATGACTTCGAATAAAATAATATTTTGGAGTGAATTTCATATACTATTAGTAAAAGTAAGTAGATTTATTAAACCAGTATGTAGAGAAAATCCCTATCTTCCAATGATATTGAAGTGATCGTGAATTTGTAATATTAAAAAAAGTTATTATGAACATGATGCGATAGCACGACAAGATCATAGTGCCTACATTTAATTTTTTACTTATTAGTTATTTAAACTATGACTTCGTTTAGTTAACACGAATAAACGAATTGGGTTGTCGGTTTCTTAAGAGGTCTATTACATTTTGACTGCGATTTTTCAATTTTATGCGTTTTTTATGCGTGCATTTTTGACGCATATACGCATATGTCGAATAGTTTCAGAGAAACTGAAACTATTCGACAATTTTGACTTATTGTATGGTGGAGTTTAATTATTAATATAGCTCATACCGGCCTCGCTTTTCGCCAATTTTCATTATTAATTGAAATAAAGTCAAAATTCCGAAGCCAATCTTTCAAGCTCATGGATTGAAATACTATACTTTGACGGCACGTTTGGCTCAGTTTGTAGTGACTAGTGACCCTACTTTCTGCGCCAGTGGTCGCGGGTTCGAGTCCCACTGGGGGCATTCATTTGTGTGATGAGCACGAATGTTTGTACTCCAGTCATGGGTGTTTGTATTCAGCCCTTTTCATGTCCCACTGCTGGGCACGGGCTTCCCTTCAATACGAGGGGAATCAGGCCATAGTCCACCACGCTGGCCAAGTGCGGGTTGGCGGACTTCACATGACTTTCGAAAACTTGTTAGGTTCTCTCAGACATGCAGGTTTCCTCACGATGTTTTCCTTCACCGTAAGGCAAGTGGTAATCATGTAAGAAATGATTCGCACATGAAAATATCAGAGATGCGAGACCCGGGATTTGAACCCGCTTTACTCGGTTTTCCAAGCGAGCGCGTTGCCACTGGGCATTTAAAGTTATATATGTGTAGTATATCAACTATCTGGTATCCATAACACAGGCTTTGTAGCTTACCATGGAACTAGATGGTGTTGTGTGTTAATGTCCCAGCATATTTATTTATTTATTATTTATACTAAGCAAACGAAATGAAAAATATATAATAATATCTCGTATATAGTAGTTGAGTTTATAGCGGCCTCGGAATTTGAAAATATGTATTGGTTTCTACAAAAAAAGTCCTTTTCAAAATCTTAAAAACTACTAAAAACATTCAGAATTAGCTGTAAATATATCCTTACAACATTAATATTATTAAGTTAAATTTATACCAGAATATACGTCAGTTCAAAAGATACGTAATTACATGATCTTTTTATTAAATAATTTATTATAAAACTTTACATAGAAGTAATTACAACTGCAGAAAATGCTAAAAACCGTGATGTCGGTCGTCGGCCGCTCGAACTCAATACCATAGAACTCAGTACATTTTGTGATAGGCCTCTTAAGTGTGACTAAGAAATCGCCAACACCGTCGATGAACTTTATATACTTTAGAATAAAAATTTAGCCTTTGGCAAAAGCTAATATCTATAAATAAAACCTTAAGTAACAACTTAAAACTATCTTGTAAGTAATCTGACTGCTCGGACTAATATTATACTCATATATATGCGAAAATTTATTTGTGTGTGTGTGTGTGTGTGTCTACGTGTGTATTTGTTACCCCTTCACGCTTAAATGGCAAGACGGATTTGGATAAAATTTGGCACAAATGATCTGGAGCATCGAAGCGAGCGTAAGTCGCTAGTGCTAAATAAAGCGAAACATTGTAAAGGAAGTAGTATATCTTAAGATATTTATCTAAAGAATATACAATAGTAGTTACCTAACAACTAAGAAATCCCTGGAGCAAAACATACTGTAGGCACCTAGAGAGGCACTCGAGCAAAACGAGAGTAAAACGCTAGTTTTACATTTTTCTTACAAAGCATTTCATTTCATACATTGCATTTACTTTATAAGTATTTCACGAAACCATTGAATTTTTTACTGCTGCTATTTGTTTTCTACTACAAAAAACTAAAGTCATTAGAATATTAATAGACTCTTATACTATCTAATCAATAAAATCACGGAATGCATGAAGTTAGGTCGAAGAATGAAACGCTTTAGTTGATACTTTAAATATTGTAAATAATATTTCATACCCAATTATAAGACTTATTAAAATTATAAAAATGATTAAAATTAACAAATATTGTAAGGTACTTTGGTGCCATTTTTAATTTTTTTTGAATTCATTTTGTTATTATGTGGGTAGGTAACAACCATTTATTGTCTTTGAGACATCTAAAATCTTAAGTCTCTCCCGTGACCATGATTGCTGTAAAGCATTCGAAACGCCGGGAATCAAAAATCAAAATAAAGCCGCGAAAAATACCGAAAAAATAGTTTTAATTAAAATGTTAAATTCTTGTAAATCTAAGAAAATATTATATAACTTTTTTAAATAATGAGATTCATAGTAGGTTTAAAAGTTAAAGTAATAACCATATTACGATTATTACTTAATAAGTTAAACCTTTGTTTAATCTTAATCGTTTTCCATTACTTATATTGACATTTAAATAATTTTAAGTATTTAATAAATGGCAATACATATTTTTTAATATTAATAATAATCAATGTTCCAAAAATTGATTGATCAATATTATAAAGTGCCTTGAGCTGGAGTCGGTCTCATTCCACGACCGGTTTCTGTAGCACACCGGCTGCTGCGGTCCCAATAGTCTTTATATGTTGCACACTATCAACGGTAAGTGAAAGGACAAGCCGATATAATTGCTCTCTGTGTTATTCGATTTTGTAATAAGTCAAATTTAAAGATATCAATAAATTATTCTTTTATGTGATCTCTTTCAAAATAGATAAAAAACTTATTAAGCAAAATTATTATTTTTGAGGAGCTTGTTTATACCCAAAATTTAACAACGCTCTAGAATTAAATATAATGATAGAAATAGAATTGTTATAGATTTATTTTAATAGTCAATTATAATGTGCCGTCCATTACGATACTATGTTTCTAATATGTTTTTAGAGCGTGGAAAGTAGAAAGTTTCAAAAAGTAGGTAACTTTAATAAACATACTTCGAAAGGTATCTATTTGCCTAAATTATATTTGGAATACTTTTGTTTTATACGGTTTCTAATATTATGTTCAGTGTTAAATACAATTTAATTATAATTATATTTTTAAAATACAAATATCTAGTTTAAGGAACAATTTACATCTGATTAAGTGTAGTCTTGTAGTAATAGTTTCTTTGTTTGTACATCGTTACAAAAATTCCGATGCGTTTTAATATTAAAAAAATAAATAAATATATTTTCATTTATTTGTAGATATTTCTTTATAAAAACTTCTTCTTTATAAAAAAATATTAGTTCATAAATAGATATTGTAATTATAATTCCTTCCTTTTGCTTCTTTAAAAGAATTAGTAGCTATATATAGATATGGTTGTAATGATTATATAAATAAATTATACTTAGTTAAATCTAATTAAAATAGTGTATGATTGTGTTTATTGAAATCGAATTAAATATGTAACGTAATAATATAGAAATAACGTTTTCCATGAACACGAGGCATTTGAATATCGTAAGAGAGCGTGGATCCATTATATTAATGTCGGTTGTGCGGTAGAATTCTTTAGGAGGACATAATTGCCGGTCGGTGACCCTGTTTAGTTCCTCCCACTAAAACAGCGTTAAATCAATTGATGTTATTACAATTGGAACGCATCTTTCATCGTAACCTGCTTTGCTTACGTTTCATAGGGGAGTCTCTAGCAACCCGAAAATAGTATTAAAATAAGCGGAATAATACAAATTGTTCTATAAATACTACGAGTACAGTTCGTTATCTAACTTCTAAGTTTATTAATTTTGATTAATTGTTAACTCCAGTTACTGTTAACCTTTGATATATTTAATTTCACTCTATTAAAATATCAACTAATAATATGTTTTAAAAAATGTTTCATACAATTGTTTTTGTCGTAGGGACCTCAGAAGCTTTAAGCTAACGTAAAATAAATTTTATCTTGTACTAGCGACTCACGCTCGCTTCGCTCGCGTTTGTCCATAAGTACGTTTTGACGGTTGGCTATGTTTAGGTATACATAAATAGTAGCTTCCTACTCCTATGATGTTCATTTATTTAATTTTTTCAATTATATAGCGATTTATACTCGTTTTGCTCGGGTGCGTACGCCGTACACGGATTTCATTCACAATTTCAAGGGTTTTAATTTTTTTTCGCGGAACCCTGATTCTTTTTCTAAAATAAAATTAGCCTTAGTTACTCCCTATAACATCAGCTATCTGCCAGTGAAAGTCCCGTCAAAATCGGTCAAGCCGTTTCGGAGATTAGCCGGAACAAACAGACAGACAGACAAAAATTGTAAAAAATGTTGTTTTGGTATATGTACCGTGTATACACCATATGCATTTAGTAGAAAGCGGTTATTTTAATATTACAAACAGACACTCCAATTTTTTTTATCTGTATAGATTACTTTCTATCTATTCAATAGTTTGACCTACTTTGTTTATTTTATTTATTACGTAGAGTTACGTGTTTTATTGTTATTGTAATTTGTAAGGCCCTATAAATGGCTCGCATAGAATTGATTAAATCGTTTAATTTTAAAAATATCGAGCTACTATTAATTACTTAGCAAAATTCATTAATTATTTAGTAGGTAATTCTGATATATCGTTATGTTTGAGATAACATTTTATGTCTATCAAGTAAAAAAAGTAGGTATGCGATGAAATTAAAAAGTCAAAAAAACCTGAACTGTTACATTTTAGAGGAATATATTAAGGTTCCACGAGCCAACATAAAGTAAACAAAATTGAAAAAATATACCCGTCCTAATCGACCTTTTCTTTTTTGAAGTCGGTTAAATGTATAAATTATTATTATCGGCTATAAAATATATCAATCATCATTATAATAATAAATTGTTTTTATAAAATTATCTCAAATATTTTATAGTACCTATTTTGCTATTCTTCGTATTAATAAAGATGGATTTTATTTCTATAGTTATTAATCACGTTCGATAGTCAAAATATCGCCCTATACGTAATAACAAATACGAAAACATTTTGAACAATTAAATAGAAATTTACTTAAGCATACCTTATCAATATTATCAATGGGTATATCTGTCTTACGCTCTACTTTGTCAGTAGATAGCATTTTATCACTTGTGTGAACTTTACGAGGTTATGTTTTACTGAATGTTAAAATTTACCGCCGAGATTGATATAAGAATATATATCGATTATATTAATAATAAATGGTATAGGTATGTAGTAAATTTAATGTTATATAAAGAAATCAACTAACTACATTTGTCGAAGTTGACGTGCCTTAAATAAATTCCTTAAGTAGTTTTAACAATACTTAAAAGAAATGTTTATATAGAAATAACTTCACTCACTTCAATAATTTATATCACACTAGTAATAGCAGTCAATATATAAATTGATGACATTCAAACTTTTATAGTTGTATAAATAAAAACAAAACAAATACATTTAGAAAGTTTACCCACCATTCAGTTTATTGATGATATTACATATCCTATCTGCAGCAGATCTAATAAATTCCTGACTTTAATTAAATTCGTTCCGGTTCCATGTAATATCTAATTAACTATCGAGGAAGTAAAATTATAATAATTACAGTTTTAATTGGATAAAGCACCAAAATCAGTTCACAATGTTCAACAGCCGCCTTTCGAGCTTCCAAGAATATATAGTCACAAACAATTTTAATGTAAAATCGCACTTTTACGTGAGGAATTATAACGAGTTTGATCGAAAACGATTAGTTGGAGTCCGATGTGAAGGCACGCTAGACACACGTGCGGACCGCGCGGGAAGACTGCGTGGCGGTCCGCGGTCGCGGCGCGCGCTGCGGCGGGGGGCCGCTAGTACGTGAGCCGGCCGAGCTACGCCGGGGGCGCTATTGTTGCTTCGGACCTTCGGCTGAAGCCACATTAAAAGCCTTTAAAGCCACTACGCGAATTTGTTCACCGATCTTATCAAAAGGGTATTCCCGATGCCTTTTAGGGCTAGGAGCCATACTGCTTCGAATAGCCCATACTATGTTATGTTGCTTTAAGCCATTTGCGAAGGATCTATGTAGAGCACATTATTATTGAATGTTTTATTTCAAATTTTATGATGTTAATGGAAAGAAAGCTAGAATTATTCATAAGTAATACTATTTTACTTTTTACTTTTACATAAACAGTCTGAAATTATAAGCCTTTTGAAAGTTGATATATTCAAGATAAATTGAAAATTACTTATGTATATCCTTAATTAAGTATTACTAACTTAATGACGAGTATGTGTAAAACATTGGGTAACGTTATTAAATTTAATTTCAATAATATTATATAAAAATTAAGAAAGAGTTCTGATTGACTTTATTTTATCAATCTATTTCAGTTCAAGGAATTGAGAAACTTTTGATCTTATAGATCCCTTGCGGGACTTTTATAAGCTTTTGCAAATGTGCCAACAACTCATTTTATCGTAGATGGCTCAGTTGGGTACTTTATTTATTATGTCATTATTACTCCTTATCAGGGAGCAATGTCATGTACTTTAGATGCATAAAATTGTTTTAATAATTCAGCAAACTATAAAAGTATGAAATTTTTAAAGGTGATTCATTCTTATGCTCCTGTTTTTATTAATAATTTTAAACTAATATTACTTTTGTAAAAATCGGACAAGTATGAGTTTGACTAGCGCATTGAGGGATCCGTACCACAAACTTAAATAAAATATTGACGAAAGCACATAAAGATACAATTATAAATTTTAAGTCCACCCCCTGACCATACCCCAGACATAAAGAAAACTCTAAAAATATGTAATTCGCCATTTTCTGGTGGCGACCATTTTGGATTTTAATTTTTTTGTATTTGATATACATAGGTGTTGTAGTTTAATTCCAAACAAGGGTTTTCGATATACATATAAAATTAAAATCCAATCAGTAGTTTTTGTGTACTACTATAATTTTATAACTATCCCAAGGGAACTCTTTAATTTTGCGGGATGAAAAGTATCGAAGGTAAGATATAAGGTACCACCATGCAAAATTTAATTAAAATCGGTCCAACAGTTTCTAGATTAGCCCGTACAAACAGACAAATAGACATACAGACAAACAGACAGAGAAACAAAAAAAAAACTGAATTTGTTCTATTTCTCTTCTTACATCCCTCTGACTCGGTTTGTAGCTATTTTTTTAAAGGGTGTGATAAAGATAATATGGGCAAACATTTATGATCAGAATAACTTGAAACTTGGTATTAATGCTCTTCAGTACAATTAAATAAATAAGTCTTTTTGCATTTTTTGAAATTCATCCCATAAAGCTGTCAAATAGTGGATGAAAGTTTATATGAAACTCTGTAATTGATGCACGGAAAATAGTATTTACCTTTAAAATGAAAACTGAAACAATACAAATATATATTTTTTTCAAATTTCATCCCTTAAAAGGGTAAAAGGGGGTTGTGCTGTTTATATGAGGAAAAAATTGTTCATGATTAAAATTACTTGAAACTTGTTATTAATACTCTTCAATACAATTAAGCCCCTAAGTGGGTAAAAATAGGCGGTGAAGTTTAAGTTGTTGAATATATTTAAATAGAGTAACATGATTCAAGTTTTTTGTAAGTGTTACTTACAGTGAACTACTTTATAGTAGAGAACGGAAATTATTCCGAATCCGAAGGAAAATTATATATAACTTTTCGACTGGCTACAGCAGCGAAAACTGTAATAGACCTAGAGCGCGAGAGAGAGAACCTAGCTAGAGAGTATCCTGCTATCTATATAGATCCTCCTTCTGAAGGTTAGCACATCTGCAATAAAAAAGTCGACTTAAGTTTTTTAACGGGAATAGACTGCGAGTAATTCATTAAATATTATAATGGCCACTGTGTTTGCTGGATGTGCTCGAAGGGAATCAGAATTCATACCTCGAATACCACCGATAGCTTCTAAATACGCCTTTGAATTTATTTTATATTTATTTATATTTATATAATTCCTTCTTAAAGTTTGCTTTGCAATGACCGTTTATATATTTTAGGATCGGTCCTTAAAAGTAGCAGGCGTAGACTTAAGAGAGGATTGCTTCTCACAGGGACATTTTAGCAGAACCCAGAACTAGACAGAACATCCATCAATGTGATATATTTGTGGTTGGTTTTTTTAGTGTAGACTAAGCTAAGTGAATCTAGAGTTTTACTCTAGACATAATATTAAAAATTTGATATGACAATATATAAATACAATGGAAATTAAAACTGAGCAAATTTTTCAGTCTACGCGAGCGTAGCCGCGTGCAAAAAGCTACAGCAAAATAAGAATGACACTTTATATATTTCATACTAGCGACTCTCGCTCGCTTCGCTCGCGTTCGTCCCTAGGTACGTTTTCACGATTAGCTATGTTTAGGTATACATAAAGAGTAGCTTACTACTCCTAAGATATTCATTTAAATTATATAACGATTTACCCTCGTTTTGCTCAGGTGCGTACGCCGTATGCGGATTTTGTTTACAATTTCATTACAAGTTTTAATTTTTTTTTCGCGGAACCCTGATCTTTTTCTAAAATAAAAGTAGCCTAAGTTACTCCTTATAACATCAGCTATCTGCCAGTGAAAGTCCCGTCAAAATCGGTCTAGCCGTTTCGGAGATTAGCCGGAACAAACAGACAGACAGACTGACAAAAATTGTAAAAAATGTTGTTTTGGTATATGTACCATACATCCATATGCATTTAGTAAAAAGTGGTTATTTTAATATTACAAACAGACACTTCAATTTTATTTATCTGTATAGATATGAAATTAAAAAAAGAAGGAGAAGGAGGTAGACTGTAAGCTTCAGGTGTACATATAGCATAGGGTCTTTAAAAATAACGTAGATGTTAGCCTGTTAGTATATTAGTTAAAAACCCTATATTAACCGAGTTACATGATTCTAAAGTCGTAAACATTGTATGCGATTGTATCATGGTACTCTCTTTCTTTAACTTTGGAAAGATGGAGTAGAAAAATGTGCAAAAATACAGGTAGTAGAGCTTGCTAAATATCTAAAGTGTAAATTTATTTACAGAATGTACGCTTAACATCTTTTCAACAAGATTTTAACTTTAACCTGTCGAGAGTCGCGGGCACACCGGTGTGCCAGTTAACAATTGATTTCTTAGAAATTAACCACGAGATGCAAGATACTGGATATTTTGAGTTACAACTGCTAAATAAATAAATAAAATTAAACTTGTAAAAATTAAATTGTGTAAATTTGTAAAAAAAAACTGCTAAATAAATAAGTAAAATTAAAATTGTCTTTAAGAAATAATAAAACTTACACGAATTTATTTTTGTAAGTAATAACATTTAACTTTTTTTTGAATGATAAAAACCATTATTAAAAATGTCGTATTCATTATTTAAACTATTATATATGGTCTACCGGAAAGTTCTGTCCGTTTTTGGAATAAAATAAAATACATTTTTTTCTTACTGTCAATAAACTTTAATAAAACATATAATTGACATTATTATTAATGACTTTTTGCCAGCGTGAGGGCAATTTAATATATCCCATTTTTGATAAATTTTTTACCTTTTGATGCGAAAAATTGAACCGGTGCTTGTATGATATCTTCTACATTTTTGAATTTTTTGCCCTTCAAAAAAAATTGTAAGAACAAAAACAAGTGATAATCGGAGGGTGCTAAGTCCGGGGAATATGGTGGAAGCGACAGAATTTCCCAGCCTAGTTCTGCAATTTTTTTACGGGTCACCAAAGCAGCATGTGGTCTGGCATTATCATGGTGCAGTATGATTTCCTTCCTGTTGAACATTGCTGCTCTTTTTTCTCGGACTGCTGTCTGTAAATTATCCAGTTGGTGTCAATATTTCTTCAAATTGAGCTTTTCGTTCGGTTTTAATAGCTTATAATGTATTGGTCCTGAAATGTCCCACCATATATACAACATTTTCTTATTCAAAGTCAAATTTGGTTTAGAGGTGGAAGGCTTGGGTTTTTTGGGTTCCCAATATGCCCTTTTATTTACTATTTTTTGTAGATAATCCACTTTTCATCTCCAGTTATTATCCGGTTTAATAAAGGAACAATTTTGTTCCGACCAAGCAGAGATGTGCATATCGAAGACTCGATCATCCAAATTCTTCTGACTTAATTCATGTGGCACCCATCTTGAATCCTATCTTCCGAATATGGTCCGAAATGGTTTTCTGAGTTGAATTAAGCCTTTTTGTGACCTCTGATGTTGTCAGAAAAGGATCTTCCTCTAACATGGTCTTAATTACATCATCGTCGATCAAAGATGATTGCCCAGAATATGGTTTATCAGAAAGATCGAAATCACGTGTTTCAAATTTTTCGAACCATCTTTTGTGTATCCTATCAGAAACTATACCTTCACCAAACAGTTTCAATAAATTTGTACATGCTTCTAAAACATTTATTTCTTGCTGAAATTCGTACGAATATACAGTGGCGTAAATGAACTTTATCAGTCGCCATGAATACACTGTCGCTGCACACTTAATACTAACGTGAATCAACTTTATTTCACTTAATTTGCTACGTTAGTATGTGTACATTAATCGATGAAAATAGAGAGCCGAACATGCGCCAAATAAATATGTACTTACATATCGAAAATTATGTTCATAGAAATGGACAGAACTTTCCGGTAGACCTATTATGTTTTACACATTCTGTGTAAAGGGTTGTTTTGGGAAACATTATTAGTTGCCGAAGGTATATTAAAAAGTTGTGGCTGACGAATCGAGTGGGTATGAATTTTAAATTCTAGTTTTTCTAACAATTTGCTGTTGAAATCGCCATTAGCTGGCTATTTATGGAGGATACACAAATCTGATATAACACGGCGATCTTCTAGGCTTTTTAGTTTGTATTTATAAAGTCGGTCAGTATTAGTCGGTAACTTACGCCTGAGACCTTCCCGCCTGCTTAATATTTTTAGAAATTTACATTGTAAGTATAGCCTCGATTCTGTTAATATGAATGTCGTAGATTGGTTTCCATACGGAAGAGCAGTATTCAAGTATGCTTCTATACTGATATAAAATTATATTATTATTCTATATACTGAGATAAAATTTAAAAATGCATTGCATGTTTTAATTTAAAATTATATTGTGATATTTATTTATTAAGAAAATAAAGAGGCTTTATTATTATTATTATTATTATATAACCAAATATCATGAGCTTAGAAAGCTCTATCGTCATACGCCAAAATATTATCATCTAAATTCATATAATATGTTGATCGTTATGACGTAGCTTTAACCGGGTGTTTCTGAGGTTGTGTTCTTTTTTATAAAACCGGTTAAATATTAGGCTCGCGCAGTGAGGGTTCCACGCTGCTTACGGCTACCATACATTATAAATATTTGTGTTTAACCAGTATGATTATAGATTAATTATATATTTAAAACCCCCTAGTAATTTGAAAGGTAGGTGTTCCATTTAAACCTCTATACAATGGTATAAGAAAATAATGAAAAATAACATATAACTAAGGGATAAAAAGCATAATACTTTCTTAGATTTACGCGAATATTTGACATTTCAAAATAAAACTATCTTTTCGAATTATTTCGCGAATTTATTATGATTTTTGGTTCCCGACGTTTCGATTGCTTTACAGCAATCATGGTCACGGGAGAGTCTCTCCCGTGACCATGATGATGTATGATGAAAGATAGGATAAAAAGCAATTTACAGCCCCCGACGCAAAAAGAGGAGAATTATAAGTTTAACGTGTGTATCTGTGATTTGTGTGTATCTATCTGTCAATGGCAACGTCGCGCCCAATTGGATAAACCGATTTTAATTTAGTTTTTTTATTAGTAAGGTGACTTGATCAAGAATGTTTTCAGCTATCAATCAAGAAAATCCGTTCAGCTGTTTGCAGGCTATCAGCTCTTTTCCAGACGGTAAAAGGATATTATATCAAATTACACAGATCTAATCGATTTGAAACTTGGTATTCCGTTACTTTAATGATATTGCAACAATATGGTAACCTAGGCCTGATGCTGCAGTGCCACCTGGAATCTGCAAGATACTTAAGATTCTCTTTGCTAAAATGCTGCAGACATATCGTGTTTAGGCTCATTGAAATGGCCTCAGTAATTACGTTATTACGTTAGGGGTTTTCTAATTTTTTAATTTAAGTGTTATTAGTGTATACAAGTGAATGGTGTTTTGTAACCTATCCAAAATAGGTTAAGTATTTTAAAAATAAAAAATAAAACTCGACTGCATCAAAAGAGAACTGAAAATATAGAAATAAGTTGATATACAAACATTATATTATGCAGTTGGAGACATATGTACATGTTTTCACTTGTAAGAGATAGTTTTCTAGTAAAATGGCTGTGACAGACGGATGTGACGAAATTAAAAGCGTTCCCTTTTAGCTTTTTGGCTACGGACTTAAAAAGAACTTAGTGCAAGTGACATTGACACCTCACACTTGGTTAGTTTTTATTATTTGTAGTTACGAGTATAATCGCACCTACCACTTTACGTACCTATACAAAAGTAAAAGAAATCTACAAATATGTTTCTTGATTAATTTTAAGATTAACTCATTAACAAAAAAACATTTTTACACTCTATGGGGAATATAAATGGAAAAATATGTTAATGATGTATAATATTATTATGGTGTCTAGTTTATTATATAATGGTTTTCAATAGCGTTCATATAAACTTTAACCTTTTTCATACGGAAGCTTTTTATTTCCCCAGGAGTAAAAAGTAATACTTAATGAAACTTTACTTAAAAGATCTAAATAATATTAATATCTAAATAATCTAAATAGCTAACTATATTCAGCCAACTTTTTTTTTAATGTTGGGAAATGCATGCATGTGGGACTCATCGGCTACAAAAGCCAGTACATCTCCCTAAAACCCAACAAAACCTCCCCATCCTAATGTTGCGTTCCAGGATCGTTTACGCACCCAACCACGACGTCCCGACAGTAGGTCTGCCGAAGCAGATTACAATAACATGTGGTTGCTCCAACGGTCCACTCTGCCGTCAGGGAAGTACCAGGAGCAACACGCATGGTACACCACCCACCGAAGTGGGCTACCTCCCAGTGCTTTACTTGGCTTCGCGCCCGGATGAATTTCCGGGACATTAGGCTTAATGTCCCTTTAAAATGTATACCTTTTTTTTAACGTTGAGAAATGTATTTAGGCACGAAGTATGGGACTTATCAGCAAAGCCAAAACTACCCACTAAAATCCAACGGAACCACCCCCGTCTTAATGGGGCGTCGCAGGATCGCTTACCACATTCAACCACGACGCTCCGACGGCAGGTCTGCCGAAGCAAACCACAACAACCATGGGGTTACTCCACGGTCCACTCTGTTATCAGAGAAGTACCAGGAGCAACCCGCATAGCACACCGCCCACCAAAGTAAACAAATTGATATGCACAAGCCACCATGTCTCTATCAAAGATAAAGTTTTATAAATTTTTAAAATACTTTGATAATAAATTATACGTTTTGTGAATTGTTTCATTAATTTACAGGTAACGTTTATTAATACATGTAAGTATAAGCATAAATAATTAATCAAGGAAAGTATTGCAAAAACATATAAATTAAAAAATAACAAAAAAAAAAAATAAAAAAAAAAAACTTGCGATAAAGAATGTCGAATAGTGTGAATTAACAAAGTATGTCAAGTATTTCTGCTAGAGGTCTGTTGTCGAACAACGTTTTACTGAATTCGTTAGAACTAATACACACTCGTATGTAGGTATATAACATGTACTGGTTAAAACATAAGCAAAACAATATTAAGTTATTAGATTACTACCTTTCTAAAATTAGGCATTCAGCAAACAATAACATAATTTATTTACTGTAATTTTAAAAACTGGAGATCAAAAAAGATTTACTTACTATTTTGTTTTTTTTTCTGTGATAAGTTATTGATAGTCTAGTGGTAGTGCGCTCACTCGAGAAACAAAATGATACGGGTTCAAGTCTGACCTCACTTCTGACTTTCATGTGCGATTTTTTTTAACATAATTACTACTTGCATATTGAAGGAAAACATCGTGCATTAGCGTGGAAACCTGCGTCTGAGAGAACCTAATTCCCTCGTATTGAGAGAAGGCCCGTGCCCAGCAGTGGGATGTTAAAAAGGGTTTAATACACACACACACACACACACACACCCTCCCATACACACACTAATAAATCTATATGTCTGGGGTTCAACTAATTTATAACTTAAAAGGTTTTTATTTATATTTAACTTTAAAGTGTCGTATAAGCAAACGTAGTTTAATTTACTATTCGAGTCTGTGAACGTTCATAAATGTAAATTAGTGCTTTAATATTCTTATAAATATTTACTGTGAAGTATGCATTTAATTCAAAACACTGCCTTCATAATTAGTATTAATGAAATATAAAATCATATAAATTTTTAATGTCTATTATTTTAATAATAATTTAAGTAATAGTTTGTTATGTAATATCATTTGAAGCTCAAATTTCATTATATTCAAAAAGAATGCCATTCGATTTAAAAAAAAAAAAACAATATCTATGGCGCTTCTAGCAGTTGTAACCTTATTATAACAATGTAGGCTAAAATCAAATTTTATTATTTCAAAAAGGTTAATTATACAAACTCTCATATTTTGGAACGAAGTCGATGTGTGTTTACCTTGTCGTGGTGGTGCTGATTAGCGTCCGGCAACCTGGCCGTGCGCGAAACCAAGAGACACACAGTTAGGTGGCCCACTTCAATGGGTGGTGTACCATGCGGTTTGCTCCTGGTACTTGTCTGACAACAGATTTGACCGTGGAAGCAATCACTTGGTTGTATAGGCTGCTTCGGGAAATCTGCCGTCAGGGAGTCGTGGTTGAGTGCATAATTGCGATTCCTCTGACGCCCCATTATGACGGGGGAGGTTCTGTTGGGTTTTAGTGGGTAGTACTGGCTTTGCCAGAGAGTTCCACATAGACACCTGTACATGCAGGTGGTGTGCCTAAATATATTTCCCAACGTTAAAAAAAGGAGTTGACAGGTAGAAATCGTAACATAAAGAAAAAGCGTAATGAATTAGTGGTATACTCCCCTTAAATAAAATAGTTTTTCAATAACTAACAATTTTATTAAAAGTAATTTATATTATCTGATTATTGCATTTTTGTAATGGAGTTTTAAGAAATGGAAATTGAAGTAAGTATGTGTAATACAAACTTATAAAAGTAAGTTAATAAAATTTTATATGTTGATAAAAGTGTTTACTGTTTCCATACGTTTAATGAGTGTTAATTATTATTAAGTATTTATATACATTGAAGTTATCCGTGTCTTTAAGGCTTCCCATGGTAAAATATTATTTCGGTGGAGTGTGTCAATAGACACTTTATATCAAACTAGCAGAACCCGCGGCCTCGCTCACGCTAAAACTACATTAAAAACTCTTTGGCTTTAGGCTATTAGTAAATAGTAATAATTTGATGGCTGTGATGATTTTTAAATGTGTATGATTGTGAATGAGTATGATTTTGACTCGCGCATCGAGTGTTCCGTACCGCCGAATATTGTGCCGTTTTTACTAACATATCTATATTAATATCATAAAGAGGTAAAGTTTGTGTCTTTGTGAGGTTACAGGGTGTAATCTTTGGATCAACTGAACCGATTTAGATGAGGTTTGGTAAGAAGATAGTTTAAGACCCTGGGAGGGATGTAGGATACTTTTAATCCTAGAAATAATCCTTTGAGGGGGTGAAAATGGGGATGAAAATTTATATGGGGAATCAACCTAGGGACAAACCCGAGAGAAGCGAGGGTGAGTCGCTAGTTATACATATATACACAAATATTTTTTTTAATGTTTTTCCTATAAATATTTTATTAATTACAAAAATAAGTTCACGTTATATATTATTTTTTAAAGATATTATGGGAAACAAAAATTGTGTAAATTAATTTTAATGTATTTAGCAACATTTCATCATCATTTCATTCATTTTGCACATTTTCTACTTCATCTTTTCAAAGAAAGTATAATGATACAACTCGCATAAAATAATGTTTTTACGACTTAAGAATCATATAACTCAGCTAATATGGGCTTTAAACTAACATATAAATAGGCTAAAATCAACGTTATTTTTAAAGATCCAATGTTATGTATACCTGAAACTTACTGTCTCCTTCGTTTCTCTCCTTTTTAACCGACTTCCAAAAAAAGGAGGAGGTTCTCAATTCGACCGTATATATATTTTATTTTTTTATGTTTGTTCGCGGATTTTTTCGTCATTTATGAACCGATTTTGATATTTCTTTTTTTGTTGAAAAGGAGATATCCCAAGAGTGGTCCCATGATAAGGAGACCAGGATCTGATGATGGGATCCCAGAGAAATCGAGGGGAACTTTCGAAAATTGTAGCGGTGACTAGTGCGTTTGATAACATTTTCATTAGGTATTTTAAAGCACTACTATTTAATGAAGGTCTGGAGTCGATCTGATGATGGACCCGAAAGATAGTCGAGGGAACTCCTCAACGATTTACAGCAATTACCTGGTGTTTGGGCTTGATTAATTTGTATTGATGATACGTCTACACTAAAAATGGAAAAATAAAAACTTAAAAAAAAAACCGACTTCCAGGCACTGAAAAGTAAAAAATAACTAAACGGGGGTTTTTATTTAGAATAGATACTTAATCAGATTTTTTCGAAGTCGGTGCCAGCCAATACAAATCAAAGCACACCGACTTCGAAAAAATCTGATTAAGTATCTATTCTAAATAAAAACCCCCGTTTAGTTATTTTTTACTTTTCAGTGCCTGGAAGTCGGTTTTTTTTAATTTAAGTTACTTTAAAGTGTCACTCTTATTTTGTTAAGATTTCTGCTCGCGGCTACGCTCGCTGGACTAAAGAATTTGCTCAGTTTTAATTTCAATTTAATTTATATATTGTCATATGTATCGAATTTGTAATATTATGTGTACATTTATGTTATCAAAATACTAAAAAGTAAAAAATAACTGAAAGGGAGTTTTCATTTACTATAGATACCTAATCAGATATTATCGAAGTCGGTGCCAGCCGATACAAATCAAAGCACACTGACTTCGAAAATATCTGTTAAAGTATCTATAGTAAATGAATACTCCCATTCTGTTATTTTTTGCCTTTACCCGACTGCGGCGAAGCCCAAAGGGGTAAAATAGGGGTTGAAAGTTCAGGGAGTGGTCAGATTTTCATCGGCGCTCAAATACGTATTTATTTCTAAACCATTTTATTTTTTTAACGGTACACTTATTCTTTTTCTAAAATCAAAGTACCCTAAGTTACTCCTTATAACATCAGTTATTTGCCAGTGAAAAACCTGTTAAAATCAGTCGACCCATTTTAGAGATTAACTGGAAGAAACAGACAGACAGACAAAAAAAAAAATATGTTCTTCGTAAAAAGCTGTTATTTTAATATTACAAACAGACACTTCCAATTTTATTTATCTGTATACATTCTTATATTTGCACTATAACAATTATACATGTATGTTGAAAATACATTAATAACAGTCAAATGTTACAATTCTTGAAAACATGGATTTCTTGTTAGCGAAAAATTTAATTTGATTAACTTAAAAGGTTAAATAATTTACAAATATAAAATAGCAGCTGCTTGCATCATATCATTCGTTTAATATAATAAAATTTTGAAATACTTTAGCCGATTATATTTTATTAACATTTTTGAATAATTGCGTTGTAGAATGACAAAATAGTACCTAAATTGTTTTAAGTTAATTGGTTTAAAAGGTTTAAATAATTTTATTTAACTTGTTTAAAGAAAGCCAAAGATACCTTTCCATTACTTCACCTCTCCTTACGGTCCTGAATAAATCTCGTTCTTCGGAATCTTTGGGATGATACTATGTATGTGTATCTTATATTTTATTGGAATAGGAACAAGTAAAACGTTATTTTTGTACGTATGATTAAGATGAAATATTTTTATATACATTTAATTTTAGTGGAAATCTATTGATGTATTGCTCACGGGCTACAGCTGACGGGTGACCTGTTAGCAGCCAATTTAGATTTTGAGGGCATTATAACAAACAGTATTCAAAGTAAAATAAGATAATTACACTCAGCTATATGACTAAGATTAATAAGATATTGGGTTTTCTGTTAGTTACTATTCATCAGCATTTTATTAAGATTCATTAACAAGATCTCGCTATAAATTTTAAATCAACTTTTGAACATATTTTATAGAAAGAAAAAAATTCAAGTGATCGTAGTCATCGTAACCAATCTTTTTCTCACTAATATAGGTCTCCTTTTATATATTTTTTTCAATATATTTAATAATAATTAATTAATTATGATGCTAGGTACATATGTACCTATAGTAATTTAAATACGTAATCTTGATGGGGTAGACGGCAATATGAGTTCTTGTAATATTTCTATTTAGCCTATATTACTCTTTACTCTTAATGGAAAAAAGATAATTTCTATAACTATTTATCATTTTCTCGTAATAATTAATAACTAGAGTATTGTTCTTAAGATTTGCACCATATTAAGTACAATAAGAGAGCTCTTGATAAAACGGTAAGGTAATCTTGGACAAAAAATTTAATATATTATTGTAAAAGATCCATTTATAAAATATTCTATAATTTTCGATTATCTACCGTCTAAATGTTTAACGTTTTATTTTCTTCCCTTTTTTTGAATAAGCGCAAAGACAAACATGTGAACTTTGTATTTTAAAGTAAGCTAAGATTTCAGAGAAAAATATTTCAATTCGTAGAAATTAATTTATATGTCTTCCGAGTAATAAATGTTTTCTTATTAAAATTCTTATAATATCATTAAATCAAATTACATTTTATAGGTGAAATCATATAAATACCTAGTTCAGAATATTATCTAACATGAGCTTAATTAAATTAATATGTTCATTTTTTACATATTAATTACGTAGTTTTACTTACCTTGTACATACTGTACATTTTATACGATCTCTCATGATCGTCGGAGGTGACCTGAGTCGGTTCCATGGCGATACATCAACTAAAGACAACACTAAATTCTGAGATTGTTTGTCCATTTACCAAACTCTAAATAAAATTTAATATATATCTACACTGTTTTATTCTAAATAAAATTATCCCGACAACTTAAACGAAATAGATAATATTAATTAATAATGAAATTTAAAATATGAATTATTTTAACACAATATATATTTTTTATTAAAATATAAATAAAATTAGATATTTGTTATGTTTTAAAAGAATGAAAAATGATAAACGAATGAATGAATTATTAATTTGAATAGTAAAAATTTAAATAATAATTTCTTCCGTAAAAATAAACGAAATAAACATGAAGTGATAAGGCGTTAAAGTCATCAATCGTATAGTAATTACGGTATTTATCAATGGAGTCGGTACGCGTGAAGCGAGGTATCTCCGTGGAGCGGCAAGCGGTAAGCGAGCACGTGGCCGGCACGGGGCTTTCGGGCCTGGCGCGGCGGGACACACTTGCGAATCCGCGAGGGAGCACCCGCCGGAAACCGAGGTGTACCGGGGCTCCTCGAGTACAGAGAAGTGGCGGCCCGCGGCGCGCCTGCCCCGCGCACCCCTCGCCCTGCACCCCCCACACCCGCACATGCACTCAGAAGCCTCCACACCACCGCTCACCCCGCATTCTATACTCGCCTTAATCGCAAATTAAGGCTCCAGTAATGTTTTCCGTCGTGCTTAGGCATCAATTTCATATTTTTTCTTATTTGAACGAAATAGATGCTCATAACTTAATCTTAATATTGCTATTAAAATGAAGTGATGCATTAGGTATTCATTTACGAGTATGTTTGTCAACGTATTATCTGTTTGATCTTTTGTATAATAATAATTTAAGAAAATCTAAATGATTAACCGTTAATTAATATTAATATGAGCTTACTATCTCTTTGAAAATCAATGAGTCACTTATGTAAGAAAGATGAAGAAAATACATAGTTATATTGTATAATATTAAAGATGCGATACTCCAATACCGGTTTAGTAAGATCCAGACAACAAGGAAAATACGACCAGACATGAGCTTATTATTAATCTGTTCATAACATTCATATGTACATATTTGACAATAAGTTGAATTGCATCAATTGACCCTTTGCATCCCTTCGCTTTTACGTTTCAGGGCCTGACTAATTAGTGTTATTTCATGTACGATTATTCATTTGAGGGGATTATTTATTTGATACAAAAATGCACAAAACACTTGCGTCGGGGTTTGTCATCAAGAGTTTAATAAGTTTTATCTAACAAATTACGTAACTATATTTTGGGCCTGTGCCAAAACTGAATAGTTCGCGTATGAGAAAGTTTTCATATTTATTGGATAATTGTAATAGAAATAACATTAAATGAATATGCTGATTGAAATTCAATAAAAATTTTTTTTAGCTTCATGCGACTTATTTTTAAATGAAGGACTTTGATAAGATTCTTATCATAAGAATATTAACAGTTTTACCCTTTTTATTAAAATGCCGTAGAACAGTTTCCATCTTAGATGGAAATAACCAAGTCAGCGTTACTATGAAGTATTTGTCCAGTGCAGAGTTTGATCTCGTAACCTTTCCCGATATAAACAGTAAGAACCAGACAAACTGCCAGCGATGCCCAATCTACAATATAATCAATTTGCTGTTACTTTATTGACATTGGAGTTAAATATTGGTTGGATAAATAAATTTTGACAGGACTTTTATGGGAATGTTATAGATTTATTATAAGTGACTAACACTAGTGTAGTCTTAGGTTGAGTTATTTTCTGCCTGATTACTATCAAATGAAGGGTGAAATATATTTAATTGAAACATATGTTTAAGCGTGAATGCGATACGTTTATGGCAGTGTAGATTTTGGTTAGGTTCTTTAAGATTAAACCTATTATTTCAGATTGTTGTTTGAGATATAACGCCTAGCACTATATGTGATGGTTTCTTACTTGTTCTACAGTGAGAGTCAAGCTCTACATAATGTCAAGATGATATTAATCAATATCCTTTCATAGTAATTTATCAAATTTCATTTTAAAACATTTGACCAATTGTTTTCCACTCTTAATTTGCTTAGAATTAATTAATATTTACTTGTACTTATGATTGATTAGCAACCATAGTTAAGATACATTAGTAGCAGTTGTATGACAGATTATTTCCTATTTAATTTCACAAAGTTATTATGTTACTTGTGCAAAACAAAATATGACGTTTTAGTAAGTTCTAGTAAAAAAGTAAAGTGTGTTATCGTTTTAATTAATTTTCCTCAAAAGTTTTTTTTGCATTAAGTACTTATTTATAACCTTAATGTCTTCACTATGAGGCGTCAGTTTTACCAATTTGATGATGGATTATTTTTTGTGACTAGGTGTTACCCACAAGTGTTGTGAAGCATCCAATCGGTGTCTAAGATTTATCAAAGGCTGGCGCCTGGTGTAAAATTCTTGCGCTGCACAGGTTGTTTTGAGTGGGTTGTTCTATTTGTGGTGACAGGAAAAGCGTGGGTGCCGCGTGTACCGAGCTGGAGTGGCAATGACCTTGACACTAAGCGAGTGGCCTTGGGTAGCACGTGGCGGCTGACACCCGCTGTCTGTTGTCGGAACGCCGCCGCCGCCGCCGCCTTTCCCAAGGGAGTCTAATGTGGACCTGCTCTGATAATTGCAAGTAGCTTAAATTTTGTAGTTTTGTTTTTTTTTAAAAGGCTTTAATGTATATTTGTAATTTGATAAAATTACCTATTTTTAAATAAATGTTTAAACAATGAATCAGAAGTTTGTGTTTTATTCCAGATACCGTACGGTTATATATTAAGTTTGTGTGTAAAATATCTATAAATAATTAGCCAAATTATTTTTCATAACATTATTACAAACTACTAGATTTGTTCATTATACTTTTGTTTGATAGGAATTTAGAAATATAGAAGTTAGTGTCAATGTAGGTGCAATAATATACAAATCTAGTAGCAAAAATAAAATGTTAATGCGAAAAATTTGCAAGGTGTATCCATGATATGATAATGTGTGAATGGGTGCGATTCAGAGCGTCGGCGACGTGCGGCAGCGTGTCGAGTGCGGTCGCCGCGGGGCGGCGAGCAGTAGCCCCCGCCCGATACGTTTACGAGCCGACACTAACTTTAAGTGACCCTGCTTGCACTCGTGCGCCACTATCGTGTTTATGTTCCATCTCAATGAGAACGGATACTTTAACTTTGACGATCGTGCTGCCATAGTTTTTAAGAATTCCATATAATATAATCTTCATTCTTCAGTTTCAATTGTACCTAATTCTAAACGTATTCTACTCAAAATCTCAGCAACCTAATCAGCTTGACTCCATAAGATAATTTGTTTTAATAAGAACTCGAAATTCCTAAAGTTGCATGCGATCATTCAGCAAATTGAAGGCAAACGAGCTTATCAGCTGTCAAAGAATGCGTGCCGCGGTAGGCCGACAGCAACACGCTGTGAGCGTGGCGGCGCGCCGCGGTGTAGGCAAG
The DNA here is from genome assembly GCA_033884665.1 of Argynnis bischoffii washingtonia. Lineage (NCBI taxonomy): Eukaryota > Metazoa > Arthropoda > Insecta > Lepidoptera > Nymphalidae > Argynnis > Argynnis bischoffii. The sequence goes on along the minus strand of CM066616.1, from coordinate 8,598,980 downwards.
CGTGGACTCTGAATGAATGAACGCCAACTCGCTTTTTATCGCCACTCTAAATGCGGGGATTTGCTCGCAAACACCTGTAATTTGCTTTTATACTTGTCAATCACTTCATCAAACCACTTTTTTTTCCATTTTTTAACACAGCTTGTTTGGATAATATTTGTGATATTGTGTACGATATATGGAACTTGATTAGTTCCGTATATCATACACTTATAAATGCGTAAAATTGGGCAACTGTGTCTATTTACTTACTTTACTTCTTAGCCCCAACACTTTTCAGTTATCGAGTTACACACATGGAGTTTTAAGGGTAATAAATAAGTAGGTAACAAAGTAACATCTACTGCCGACAACGCTACGAACTACTATTTAATAATATGCATCAGAAGGTTTTACATTAATATGGGAACAACATTAAGATCAAAATTATTTATTTACATTATATAACTTACTTTGACGGTAAACCATATTGCAAAGCACAATGTACCATTGCAATAAATTGTGGAGAAAATAGCCCATATGGAGTAAGTTGAGTGCACATTATGCCATGGTAATTTAGTTATTGATACCTATTCCTTGGGACTTTAGAGAATATGTCATTCTTCACTCGTTGAAACATAAAAATATAAAAAATATACAAAAATGAAATATGGTGGTTCTATCAGATAATGATTAAAGTCATTTTAATAAAAGTACCTGGGCGACCGAGCTTCGCTCGGAGTTCTTTTTTATTATATCGTATTTTTTGGATAAAAAAAACTAAAAACTTGAATAAATACAAAACAAAACAAAAGTAAAAACTTTGTATTCCGACCGGGACTCGATTCCGGGCATGTGTGTTGTCTAACTTGCGCCTTGATCGCTTGACCACGATGCTTACATCCCAGTGTAAGAAATTATCACCATACTCTGCGTAGAATAATGCAAAAGAAAACTGCATGAAAACTCGAAAACAAGCGTTTTCCCAGATATGAGACTAATCTAAATCAATTTTTCGCCTCCGAAAGCCCCCATAAACCAGATTTCAGCGAAATCGTTAGAGTCGTTTCCAAGATCACTGGTATAAATAAATAAAGAAATAAAGATATAAATATACAAGTATTGCTCGTTTAAATATACCTATAAGATTTTTAAAATGTCTGTTGTTTACTAATTGTAGAATGATACTTTGTCAAGCCCCAATGTTACAAATTATATATTAGATATTCCTTTATTTAAATATAAACAGTATTATTATTTGCTACAAATAAAAAAAATTCTGGTAATACACAGTTTTTTTAATGACTTAACTTAACGTTAACTTAAAACTATGACTTACTGATAATAACAGATAGCCGTTATGATCATTACTACTTTAAGAAATCTTTTAAAATTGAGATAAAACAATTAAGCTAGTAATAAAAGAATACACTATTTTAAATTATGAAGTAACGTTAATAGATACACTTTTCCAATATTTAACGGAAAGTTTTAATGTTGTGTTGAATGGGGATATACTCAGATTGATAGATTTCCTTATAACAAGAGTTCCTTAAACGTAATATGTACTCGTATATTGTATAAGAAGCACTATATTATAACAAAGAGAAAATAAGGAATTTTTTAAAATATATAAGTTATCTCCATCCAAGTTTTACTAAAGTTCGGTAAATCGTTACAGCGTGATGAGTCAAGTTACAAAACTTTCGGTAAGTGCAGTGTTAAAATACATTTCCAAAAGTAAAAAAAATTGGAAAAATGTTTGATCTATTGCTGCTTAAAAACGATAAATACGAGCGTTAAAATATCGCATCGTATTTATAATATTAGTAAGAAACTATAGTAATACCAATTTATATAACAATTCCAATTTCAATATGATTTTAATGATTTTAAATCACTCTCGATTTGTTAATGAAATTATTGCTTATAATAGCATTCTTAACTAAATAAAAGATTATCATGGTAATTAATAATATTAATACAACGGCCAGATTTATTTAATTATTTTTTAATAATGTGCATTTTGCCTTTTTAGAGACAGGTATCTTTGGATTACGAACTTTAATACGTGTAGAGATCAAAATTTCATAGAAAATTAAATTATAGGTTCTTCATAGAGAATAGAATTATAACATTGATAGAAATGTTATGAAGTTGCATACATTAGAAATACAAAATAAGATTAATTTATTATATTTTATGATATTAATATTTTTGCAAGAAAATCTTTCATTTATTATCTTAGATATAAATCAATTTAGTATTATTATTAACTTGCTACAAACGACGGTGACCTTTTTAACAAATATTTCATATTTGAGAAACTGTAAAAATAATCAACTGTCGATACATTTAATAAGTTATTATAGAAAGAGAAAATGAGGAGCTAAAGCTAAACATGGTACATTGTACATATCTCTATGTATGTAGAGATGAGTAGTTATTGTGGCAACGCGTAGACATAACATGTGTTTTGTCTGTGTGTTCACCTTGTCGTAGTTGGGGCTCAAGAAACGTATTAGGTGGCGTGTACCATGCAGATTGCTCCAAGTACTTTTACTGATAGCAGAGTAGGCCATAGGTGCAACCGGACCAAGCAGAGTAAGCGATCCCGTGACGCCCTATTAAGACGGGAGAGGTTCCGTTGGGTTTTAGTGGACTACCCACTAAAACCCAACGTAACCTTAGTACACCAGTAGCCTTTTCTAGCCAGTGAGTCCCACAAATCTACCTGTATGTATGCAAATGGCATGCATAAACGCATTTTTAAACGTTAAAAATATTGCATAACATAAGGTCAACAATCTTATATCTCAATAGCACTCATTGAAGGACCGTTTGAACGTAATTCTTTTTATAAAATGGGCTAACGTTTTGTGATTGTATCGTAACATCATACTTACTCACATAAAAATTAAATCAGCCTCATTTTCTACACGTAAAAACAATATTGTTTCACTCTTTTCACAACTGTAAATTATATGAAAAAGGAATTGTAAAATAAATGTTGTTGCATTCAGTGTTGCCAAGATAAATGATTGTAATTTCCTCTTAAACTATATTCAAATTATTATTATTATTTCATTCAGATAATAAAATTAAAAAGATTTTATAATTTATTTGAAAAGACCCAAGACTCATTTTTTTTAAACTAAGCGTCAACTTACTTAAAATTAATTATTTGTTTAGAAAGAAATCCAACATAAGTAACAACATTACTAAGTTAAAATTTTAATATCGCAATCCTTATAATTATCATTAATATCACGTAAACATTCATGGTAGATGGCGCCTTCCAATTTGAACCACTCGTTCTATCTATTCTATTGAATTTCAAATAGCTTGCCCAAAAACATAAGATAAACGCCTCTGTCGTTTCTATCTTTTTAAATGAATGTTATTGTTAGGTTTATTTTCGAGTATTCCCATAAGATAAACTAACGTTCGTTGTCGGTCGTTGCCGTTCTCGACTCTGGTCGTAAAACACATTCATACAAAATTAATTATACAGAGAAAGAGTAGTAAATATTGTTAACTTATAACAGATTTTTAAGGAATGTTAAAAGCGTTTTACATTAATTCATGTAATATGATTACATAATCCTAACAATGCCAATCTTATTCAGATCGAAGTTTAAAAGGAATAAATAAATACATCTGTGTCCTTTAAACTATTCTACCTATAAATATAAATTGGACAAGTGCAAGCCTGGCTCGCACACCGAGGGTTCCGTAGCCTGAAACATTAAAATATGTTTAGAATCGTAAAAAAAATTATTTAGTATTATTATTAACTTGCTACAAACGACGGTGGCCTTTTGATTTTTTGTGTGATATAACTACAAATTTACAGTTTTCTGTATAAGACATTGTTTCTTACCAAATTTCATGATTCTAGGTTAACGGGAAGTACTCTATACTCTACAGGTTTTGATTCCCTTGCGAGTGTCTAAATATGCGACATAAACGGCCGTATTTTTTGATTGTATCGCAGACTTAAATATATATCTATATGTCGTCTGCGTTGATATTAAATAGGTTTATAACAATAATTGAAAACGTCAACATTCTATCTTTTTAAGATAAGAATTTATTTTCAATTAGTTTTAGCTTTAATTGTATTTTTATAAGCTTTTTATAAGTCACAAGATTTACATATTAAAAAGCATTTGATGATTGAAAATCAGTAATTTAAGTGAAAAAAATCTATTCACTTGGTGAAACTACAAGTTAGAAAAAAATGCCTTAGACCTGAGAAGAACTTGCGAAAGCTCAAAAAGCCATGATGACTATTGAGGTTTCTTTAATTTTTACTTGGCATTGTTTTTACCAAGATGTAAAGAGACGTAAACTATCCAATACAACTCGAACGAAACTTATTGTATGTAATAGTACCTACTATCAAAAATTTCTCCGGGCGTAACCACAATAACTCACCAAAGTATCTACTAATTTGTATTGTATGTTGTGTTTTAATATTACAATAACTATTATATAAAGTAGTTGATTCTTATATATTTCTTCTACTCTTTTGACCTTTTTCATTTTTTTCTGAGTTCATTTGTCTGTATTAACAATAATCATGATTTTGAAAGATTAAAATTAAAAGGTTATTTTATATAGCAGTATTAGAATCAGTATTTTAATAAGTACTCAATATGTTTAATAGTTTCAAGTTTGCAATAGTGTGTAACATTAATTAATTATTGGCAACAATGTCTAAAATATCACATTTACACAAACATAAAAGTTCTGTTTTTTATCGCAAAATGCATCTATTATTATTATTATTTATTATTATTACTACTTACTTCTTCTACTTACTATTATTATTATTAAGAACTTTGGATGATCAATATTTATCGCCGTAAAATCTGCAACGAATATTCATTTTACTAGACTATGAAATATGTAATTTCGCAATTTAAGTTAAAATGAAACACGATTCAAATTCTAGAGTTAATTTCAAATAAGGAAAATTATAAAAAGTTTTGTTATATTTTATAATAGGGCCAGCAGGGGGAATTGTGATCTTTGCAATGCGATTGAGTTAAATGTTATTCTCAGCGACGTCGAGCGCTTTCAATTTAATTATTTGGGGTATAATAGTGATGACACGGAAAATGGCTCATCGAATGAATAAGATTTAAAAAGGGCTTTTATGCGACACGCACACTATGGATTTGCTCCAATATTGAAAACATGGAGTTATTTTAACAGCTTCATTGAGGGTATTGAAAAGTACTCAATCCAATACAATTTTCCTTGCATGACTCAGTAATGATATTCAAAGAAATCTAAACGCGATATAGATAATATAATAAAATAAAATTGCTATGCGAATTCGTGAGAAAATTTAAATAAATGACTTTTCTGTTTGCACATAAAAAGAAATATATTGCGGCACAATGAATGTTGGGGGGTTGGAGTGGGTAGTGGGGACAGTCGTGAGGCGGACGAGAGACGGCGCTGAGGAAAGAGTGCGGGGGCGCGGGGCGCCGGGGGGTGACCCACTTTAACGGGACAAGTAATATTACTTTTTACTTTTAGGTAACTATTTCACGTTTTTATAGCGATAATAACATATATCGTAGAGTAATAAACTCTCCTCCTTCCATAATAACTTAAATACATGAATCGACTGCTTGTTATTTTTAGTTCCTTAGATATGAAATATTTATTTAATATGTAATCTTTTTCATAACAAAGTAACTTGAGGAAAACTCTTAAATTGAATCAGTATTTTCTTTTGTATTAATTTATTTTATATTAAATATATAAATTTCTTATTAGGATTAATAAGCAAAAATGTAGCCAGTTTATATTAGTTAAATGCAGTCGTAAGTCTAATCTAAACGAGCGAGCGTACTGTTATTGATGTAGCCGGTTTGTATAGAATGTTTATGTATACGTATTCAGCCCCCATTCTCATATTTTGTATAGGAGGGCGTGTTATTTGTTTGAATTAATTAAGTTTTCCTCCATATTTTTGTTACATGGTATATTAACTCAAAATGTATTGTTACATGAAAATTAATAATGTATACATGTTTAGATAAGCATTTCTATCATTTTACAAACTTTATAAAGTTTAATTTAAAGTAATATTATGAATATGAATATAATGAGGCTTAATTAAACAAAACAGATTTTCAAGAGGATATTAGTTTCATAAGTAGAGATGGTGATGAAATAAATATATGTTTGATTAGAGGTTAGTAAAAAATGTGGTATAATTATATGTCGATAAGAGTTTGTATATTAGATGCTTTAAACAAAGCGTCGTATTTAATATTACAAAAAATAACATAATCTTTTTAGTAAATGCACGATTTGTGTAATGTAAGAGATTAAAACATTGGTAATTTAGTTTGTTAGAGATCAGTCGGTAGGAAGGTTAAGCTCATGGGCAACTAAGTATGGTATATATTTTCAAAATGGATATTAAAGTAAAACATACATATGATGTTTTAAGAAACGAAGACGAGTGCTCGTTTATAAGCGTGATTTAACAACTCCAGCATATTGATTTTTACGTCGCCGTGGGCCACCCCTCCCCGCGGGAAGAGTTGTGCACGGGGGTAATGCTAAAATGCTTGTTCCCCTATTTGAGAGTACATACTGGAGGGACGTTCAACAGAATCCGCCGCTAAACACTGTTTTTCTTACCAATTTCCTACCACTTCCAGCTTATCGAATGTGGTTTACGTAATGTTTAGGAACGGATACAACTATTTTAATGCAAATGTGACACTTTCTATCATAATCATTGTTTTATCTTTATTAAGTGTTTGACCTAACATAAAAAATAAAGAAATGTTCCCATGTTTTCGATAAATTGTCAGTAAATATATTTTTCATTTTAATGTTTATACATTGATTTAAGTAGTAATGTCACGCGCTACTACTTTTAAATGTAAATAGCAAAAATTCATAGTTTAAAAATACTTAATCAGTCAAATATTATTTATAAGTAGTATAATTTTAATGAAAATATTTATAAAATAGTCGTCTGCAGTTGGATGTCCCCGCGAGTTTGTTCAGCCCCACCCGCGCACTTTTCAGTGGGCCGCCCGCCGCACCCTTCGCTGCACCCCATGTGTTATTCTCCGCTCCGTCCCGCGCCGGGACGCTCCTTCATTTTACTCCAATTTACAACTGAAAAAATTCAAACAAACATTTCCTAAATTAAATCTTCATTTAAAATTAATGCTAATTTACAAATGTTGTATTTTCAAAGAGTTCTCTTTTAAGTGGAACTGCTAAGACAGTAATCTAATGAAATGTAAAAATAATAATGTTATAACTGTATATAATAGCACCTCATGTCTTGTTGTCACTGGCATTCATAGCATACGGTGTGCAAACAGGTGATCGCGGATTCATACTTGAAGAAAATATCTTTATTAAGGAATACTAATATAGACGTTAGCTTAATTTTTTTCTGCTATTTGAATCGTCTTTAATGTGGTATAGTGTACTTTCGGTCTAATCTATACATATAATAAAATTCTAACTAAGCCGAATCTGTAATTTAAATATTTTTTGGAAAATGTTATTGAAATATACATTATTACGAATTTATAGTTTTTAGAATTTTGTCTGTCTGTCTGTATGTCTGTGACCGTATCACGAAAAAACTATTGGACAGATTTTGATGAAATTTAGTATGATGATAGTTGGTTATCCGGGTACTACAGAGCAGTGAAAAGTATCCATATAGGATACTTTTTACTGCGGAAAAATATCTCGAGTCTAAACTAAACGTTAAAACGTAACTAGGGATGAACCCGCGCGTAGCGAGGGTGAGTCACTAGCTATTTTTATAAATCAAAGCATTAAAAAAGTAATTAATATCATCACCTATCATAATTATAAGTTTTACTTTAACATATTTTTACTTTAACAACATTAAAATGATGGCGTACAAACCGGATGTGATATGTTTTAGGTTAACAGTAATTGATTCAATTTTCTTATTATTATATAATCTACGAGTCAACTTATGTTGGTAATATAGAGACATTTGTATTAGTTTTCTCATCTTACGGTCACAAATAAGGTGACATGTAGTGAATGGAGCTGTGTCTCGTTATATCGTATAAGTTTAAAATCAATAGGTATTAGCGATAATGTTTTCAGCAATGTTATCGCTTACATCACATGAAACTTGATATCAAATAAATAAAAAAGAGTAATAAAACTTTTTATGAGCTTAATAAAATATTTTGCATCTTAAGTCTCAAAAATATAATTGCTACGAGTATCACAGAAACAAACGGTGTTCTCGAAATACATAGTTCCGGCGTCAATATTTACTATTTTGCAAATATTATTTCGTATTAGAAAACGACTAAACTACTCAGATAATAGATAATTTAGGCCTTTTTCACGACGTAATTATAGCTTGTGCCATTATCTGTAACATTTATTTTGTTGATATTTAACGATATCACATGATATGATGACATTAATAGATATGATAATATACACGAAGTGTCTATTTGTCTTTTAATAGAACGAATAAAAAATATTTATTCGTCCTTAATAAAATATATAAATTATAAGGAAGGACGAATAGACTAATAAATAAGCAAGTACAATAAGTAGCTCGACTCAGCTCGGTAGGTTAATGTTATTTTATTTTGCATACAGAAACTCCTTTAATTAACAATAATTTTTGAACCTTAAAAATTCTTGAATTTAAAAATTGTTGGGATTTAAAAGAATAAGTCTGAAGCTCGATAATTTATGGTTATTTTTCTTATGCATGTAGAAACTCCTGCACCTAAAAATCACTTTTTACACAAAGAATAAGTTTTCAGCTCGGTAAGTTAAGGTGATTTTTTTTGCATATAGAAACCCCTACACCTAAAATAATTTATTTTACATTAGAAAACAAAAAAAGTGGTAAATATTCGTGCAAACCGAAATAGTCGGACGAATAATATATTTTTTATTCATCCTATTATCGGACGAATTGCAACAGTCTCCTTTATTTATTATTCTTTATTTTAAGTACGAATAGCAACAACCTAATAGATATGATAATAATAACACGAGAACTGCTTAACGTACCGGCGTGAAAAGCAATCTTGTTATAGTGTACAAAAGCTACATGCGCGCAATGCCAAATTTCATCAAGGTTGGTTACAGCAAAAAAACACAAAACAAAACTTTAAAAGAAGGAACGGGACGTTTTTCGACTAGTTTCATTTTATCCTTTACGATCGTGTATAGAATTTGATGCTGGTTATATTCTACAGCACTATTATACAATAGAGCAATCCACAATCTTTTTATTTTATTAATTCTTATTCAAATTATATATTGATTCATTTTCTATGGACATTGATAATTTCTAATGATATTAAAATTGAAATTACATATCATATTATGAAAGACTACGACTACACTATTGTAGGTACTATAATCTAAATAAGATAAAACAAATTAAGTATAATATAAGATATATTTTAAGTTATAATATAAGATAAAACAAATTAAGATATTATAGTAAAATAGATGTGTCCTGCAGATTTGTCCGCGTTCAATTCTGTTCTTTATCTTTTAACCATAGCATAATGTTATTAGTTTATTATCAGTATAAATATATAACTGGCATTTTGAAGAAAGCGCTTTTGATGTAGTTATCTATATATATTTTTATGGTACTCAGTGATAAACGAGCAGACAGTCCACCTGATGGAAAGCGATCCTGTCACCCTTAACACCTACGGTTCATGCACTTTTACGTAACAAACTGCAGAACCGCCGGTACGTTATCACTGTGAGGACTAAGTTGATATGCCTCTTGCTTGTAATTGCGCTGGCTACCTTATCCTTCAAACCGGAACACAACAATGCAATCATTGTTGCTTGGCGGCAGAAATAGAATAATATAAATTATAAATGTGAAAATTTAATATTATAAATGTGTAAGTTTGTGAGTATGTATGGATGTTTGTTACCATTTCACGCCAGAACGGCTAAACGGATTGGGATAAAATTTGGCACAGAGATAGATTATAGTCTGAAATAACACATAGGCTACTTTTTATCCCGGAAAAAATACGGTTCCCGTGGGATAGGTTTGTTTTTGTTTTCTTAGAGGCGAACCCGAGCAAACCGAGGGTGGGCCGCTAGTAATGAATAGTTTTCTTTTATGTGTGCATGCCGTTGTTATTTTAAAAGGTGAATAAAATCTTTTTTCTTTAATAGATACCAAAATAGTCTCATAATGTTAATCCAGTAAAGCTGGAGGAAGAAAAAGTAGCTAAAATTGTGTTTTTGAATGGGACAAAACAAAAAAAAAAAAAGAATGTGTAGAGTGTGTAAAACAGAAAAATATAATATCTATAAAATTGTTACTGTTACATAAAATTCATTACGAGATACATGCTATGTATAATGTATATTGGTATTTATAATAAATCTAATTCATAGTAATAAAACCCTATATTTATAAGAAAATAGAAAATATGTGTAGTATTAAATTCGGGTACCTAATAAAATAGCGGGAGGGAGCCACCCTAATTTTACTGCGATTGAAAAGGAAAGCTTTTAAGAGCTTTTTGTTTTGTAATTAATGTTTTTTTAAGGGAAGCGATATATATGAATTGCATAAAAATACTTTTACGTTATTTTAAATTTATTAGTTAAGGTTATGAATATACCGCTCTTGAATTTATATCTAGTACCTGGGCGACCGAGCTTCGCTCGGAGTTCTTGAAAGATTGTATATTTTACATTAAGTGACTAAGTGTTACTGAGAAAGTTGTATAGATGTCGCGATAAGAACAATTTTCTTTTTAATTTGGCTTAAAAATAATTTTACATTAAGTGGCTAAGTGTTACTGAGACAGTTGTATAGATGTCGCGATAAGAATAATTTTCTTTTTAATTTGGCTTAAAAATAATTTTACATTAAGTGACTAAGTGTTACTGCCAGAGTTGTATAGATGTCGCGATTAAATTTTGCGTAGAATAATGCATAAGAAAAACGCATGAAAACTCGAAAACACGCGTTTTCCCAGACATGTGACTAATCTAGATCAATTTTTCGCCCCCGAAAGCCCCCATATACCAAATTTCAGCAAAATCGTTAGAGCCGTTTCCGAGATCGCTGGTATAAATAAATAAATAAATAAAGATATAAATATACAAGAATTGCTCGTTTAAATATATAAGATTTATACATAGTACCTGGGCGACCGAGCTTCGCTCGGAGTTCTTGAAAGATTGTATATTTTACATTAAGTGACTAAGTGTTACTGAGAAAGTTGTATAGATGTCGCGATAAGAACAATTTTCTTTTTAATTTGGCTTAAAAATAATTTTACATTAAGTGACTAAGTGTTACTGAGACAGTTGTATAGATGTCGCGATATGAATAATTTTCTTCTTAATTTGGCTTAAAAATAATTTTACATTAAGTGACTAAGTGTTACTGAGACAATTGTATAGATGTCGCGATTAAATTTTGCGTAGAATAATGCATAAGAAAAACGCATGAAAACTCGAATACACGCGTTTTCCCAGACATGTGACTAATCTAGATCAATTTTTCGCCCCCGAAAGCCCCCATATACAAAATTGCAGCAAAATCGTTAGAGCCGTTTCCGAGATCGCTGGTATAAATAAATAAATAAATAAATATATAAATATACAAGAATTGCTCGTTTAAATATATAAGATAATAAAATTCTGAGTTGAATCTGTACATTAAATATTTTTTGAAAAATCTTATTAAAATGGTCATTATTATCGTACCAGAGGAGAGAGTTTTTAGTTTTTTTTTTAATATAAAATTGTTCTTCGGGCTAAAAACTCCGAGCGAAGTTCGGTCGCCCAGGTACTATTATTTTTAACTGCACAACAAAATGCTCAATGCTTTCTGAGTTGACTCATACGAGTATGACATATAGAACGCCTCAGGTATGGCGTTCAGTAATTATAGTAGTTACACAAGGTTTTCTATACATAATATAATAATATTGTAACTAAGCCGAATCTGTCCATTATTAAATATTTTTTGGAAAATCTTATTGAAATAGACATTATTATCGATGCAGAGACCGAATCTATAAATTTTAGAATTTTTGGTCTGGTCTGTCCACTGGACAGATTTTGATAAAATTTGCTATGATGATATTTGGTTATCCGGGTCAACATATAGGATGTCATCTCTGAGAAATCTATATAAATCGTTAAAATGTAAGTAGGGACTTCGTCCCGAGCGGAGCCAGGGTGAGTCGCTAGTAATACATAAGTTATCGTTCTCTACTTTAAATTTTTTTAACTATATGATCTTTATTTTGTATTGGGTGAGTCGCTAGTATAATTTTATTACTTAATGAATAAAACAAATTAAGAGAGGTAAGTTGAAAATCTGGACAAAATAAAGTAAACAGCAATCCGAGCTTTTAGTAGTTCTGCAAAGTACATAGATTCATGTTAAAATTAAATGATATAAAGGTAGACAGTTTAAATAAATTTTTGAATTAAAATGATTTTGATAAAAGAAATAAGACCTTTTTTTGAATGCAAACAATAAGTTATAACAGCATTCGTTTCCTTTCATCATGAATCTCTCATGGGCCATCTAAAGAAAAGGGTTTAAATTGTTTCTCGATGTTAATAAATTTTAAACAGATAAACCTGTACATCTCATGCTCGCGGCTTAAAAAACGAGTAACGTGAGTGTAGAATCCAGACGAAAAAAGTAGTCGTGCAACATTTCACAAGGCACAACGGCCCGCTGAACGCATTGTGTGCTTAACTATATTCACTGGCATAGGACGCTACAATAACCTACAACCTATAAACATTAATCAAAATATCTACGCAATTATTATGGTGGCATAAATTCACTTATTTTTACAAGAAAATTACTTTTAAAATGTTATTACTGATTATTGTCTCACTTATCCCATTTTCTCTCATTTTCCCTTCCCCTTTGTAATATTACTTCATTTCAAGCTGTATTAAATAGTTTAAATATATAAAGTGTCGCTTTTATTCAAAGATATATTTTATAAAGTCTATAAACGATTTGTTTTCTTAAAAAATGAAAGGCAAAGGTTGAATTGTTACAAACGTAAGCCCAACAGTCCCATAGGGAGGGGTCGCAAACAGGTTATGACCCCGACAAGTGACTTGCTTCGAGCGTTGAATTCAACCACAATGGAAGACCTCTCTTCTGTTGGTACTAGCCCCGCTAAGTGTCTAGTTATTACTAACTTAAAGCGACGAAGAAGGTCTTAGTAAACTGGTTGCAGCCGCTGATTCTTTCTGTCTCAAACCAGGATGAGATTGAAAATATGTGACATTCAAACGCAGGTGTATTTGATAAATTCACTTTACCTTTGTTGACCAAAGAAATATAAGATTAGATCTATTACCTTTTTCGTATTTTTGAATTATTTTTATTTAAAAATGTTTTTATTTCGAATATAAAATACTTAAAGTGCAGTTAAATAAATGTAAAATAAAATTTAAAATGAAAACGAAACTAAAACACACAGTCAAACGTTTATTAATGTCCTTGTCTTGGCTAATAATAAATTGTTGGTGGCATGACCATAATAATATGAAAAGCTATTGGTCGTTTTATTCATGTATTGGCCATCGAGTATAACAATACCGCGATTTGTTTAGATACTTTTTTCCACGCATAAGCAAACGAATACATTTCCACTATTACCACATAATACTCCATTGTTCTTCCATTCTTTGATATTCCTCCAACAATTTCAAGTTGGACGATATTTAAGTGATAGAGAAAGCTATCGAAGCATGAATTAGAAGAAAAAGAAATAAAAAAATTAAAAGAACATTACAAGTTAGTATTATAATTGAGGTTGGTGTCGTACTATTTTATTTTTATTAAAACTAAAATATGATACAAAATACAGTATTATTAACTTGTCAATATTTTTTATTGATATATAAAGACAGAAGCAGTACAATACATAGTTAAACAGTGTTAGAATCATTGAAAGTCTTCTTCGAACATTGGAAGGTGGCAAAGTAAATTTTAAATTTATATTTATCTTATTTTCCTTAATAACCTAGTTTGATTAGTGTGCAGATTTAAAACGAAAATCTTTAATGTGTTATAATTTTAAAAATAAATCAGGTTTTTATTTTAATTCATGATACGATTCTCGCATATATCACTTAGTTAATTTATGTTATTAGCATGATGTAAATGTACTTACACGATTTTATAGTATAATCGTTTTAACTTTTTGAAACGAACATTCGGTTCAAATCATTACTATATTTTCAAAAACAAAAAAAAATATGAATTCTTGAAAAATTAGTTAATTTTCTATTTAACAACAATTAAATTGTCGTTGTATTAAATATTACGATGTCAATTCAATCTATGCTTTACAATAAAACCTTGAAAAAATAATTTCCTAAAATGCTTCTTACTTGACAAGAAAATAAGCCATTAATTTTTGCTCGAAACACATGCAGGTGCAGGGAAACCCCATAACTATCTCAATCACGATATTTGTGCAGCTATTCGATGTGAAGAGCGTGTAAAAATTCCGAAGCTAGCGAGAGGGCTCTCCGTGTTTACCGTACACGGCAATCTGAGCACTATATACGTGCCATCTGGTGGCCATTAACGAATCAGGAAAAATAAACTATTTGATAAAATAAACAAACTCGCACATCAAAAATAGCATTTTAACTATTTGATTCGGACAAAATTTGACATAATACTATAACTTTTTAGATTGTACAGTTCAGTTTCAATTGTTAACTTACGACCTCTTTACTTATGAACTCTTTACGTTTATTTAATTTTGTTATTTTCTACATAAATATTTAGTAATAAAATTGTTAACAGGTAAATGATTGGCCAAAGTTGACATTCCAAAAATGTTTTTGTAAATTGTTATAATCTTTTGAAACTTTTGAATATTAATTTATACATTTTTTATGTTCTATACACAAACAGGTATTTTTATATAGCGTTAATTTATATCATAAAGTTAATTAACATATTAAACAGTCTTCATTCATAGGAAGTATTACGTGTTCATTGCTTAAACTATTAATATATGTACCTATACAGAATTTTAATTGTTTAATTATACCATCAACATTTTCAAGCGCTTAAATTTGTTCAACAATGGTTACTTTAAAACAATAAAATCAACCTGAAACTTGAAAACCGGATCTTTAACTTTAAAAATTTCACAAAATCTTCTTACAACATTTTTAATATTTTTAAGTAGAAACTTTACAAGCTTAAAAGGAAAACAACTATAAATTATTATATCTCCTAAGAGTCTAATATTATCTTTTACATTGCTCGAAGCTAACTTGAGTTATATTTTATTTATTTTTAATATATTTCTGTTGCTTAAGACATTTATAAAACAACTTTGGTTAATATTTATTATTTATTAATGGAAGTTAAATGTTCCAATAGTACCTATAGATCTTTTGTTATTTTGATTTTCGTTTGATGAGTTCTTAATTAGGTATGAAATTAAAAATAGCGAGTTAAGTTGAGTTGTATTTCTTTTGGCTGTATCCCTTGCGAGATCGGCAGAGGCAGAGAGAGTGGTATGATCTATATTATGACTCATTGTTCCTGTATGCGCGTATTCTATGAGCTCGCCTTTTATTTAACAAATATACTTAAGTTTTAAAAATATTAAAAAAAAACGAATTCCATCTTATTATGTCATGAAACAATAATATATTATTGAACACATACGATACATTTATTTTCATCATAAAGCTATTTAATAAGAACATAGTTGTAATGTAGTTATTTAAATAAAGTTAATCTGACGGAGATTGGTATTATAAACATTGTTTAGTCTCAGCGTTGTATATACAATAATGAAAATAAAAAGAGACTAAAAATTGTATAACCGGTCCCGGGCATCGTGGCAGAGATCGTCGGTGGAGTGACCTCAGTTGGCCTTGACAGCTGCGCTCACTCCGCCTCGCCCGATTCAACCACTAATAACTTTACTACAACATTATGAAGCATAAGATGTACTTTGGTTTACCATCCCGTCATAGAATAATGCACGTTCAAACGCCAACGTCTCGTCAAAACATTATTTGTTAGCAATCATTTGTCTTCAAATTCGAATGTGGCACTTATACGTTGTGCTCTACTTACTAGAGCTTTTATGCTTTTGCTATCTAACTCTTCCTGCAGCTCGACATCGTCGAGGTGATAAATTACAGCGTCGACCTACATTTATAGTCTTATCTTTGAACGCAATAAACTTTAATAGATATGTACGGTGAGCCGTGAGTACTGAGTATTCATATATAAGTGTTTCTATTATGAAAAATGTACTTGCCTCTTTACTTACTAAAGTTGTAGTAATATAATATTTAAAAATATTTTGTTTTAAATTACTCTTTCCAAAAATATTCTACTTGTAATGTATGGATTTAATGTAGGTATATTAATAGTGAAGTAAATACATCTAATCGTTTCAGACATTAGCCCTTACAATAAGACAATCATACAAACTAATAAATAAATATGATTTTTGTTGATTTATCCACAATTTTATATGAGCTAAAAAGTCATTTTAGCTTAAATAAATGTAAGCAGACACTTAATCCTTTAAAAAAAAAGTACTTAAGAAAGTAGAAAAACCTATATAAGGTTTATTAAGTAAAATCCGAGACTCTTTAATATGCAATATGTCGATAATAATTTATTGGTTTGGTATTGCAATAGAAAGGACTAGTTTATATAAATACAACCAAGCATTACAGCGATCTCTATCGGTTAAGGGGTAATGAGATTTTAAATAAAGCCACGCTCGATGTGGGTACACTTATCCTTATTCAGACAAAGGTCCCTTTCGATATTTTATTTTAAACTTTAATACCACATACTTGTTTATCGATTGTTAAGACCTTGATATAAGGCAAGTGACATTTAGAATTAAGTTTATATATTAACATTGAGCATTTGAAATTAGGTAAATGATTTACATATGTATGCTTGTTCTTAATTACTATTAAAAAGTGAATGTTTTTGCAAATGCCAATAGCACTAAATGACAATATTGAATATACTTAAGTATAAATAGGCACTAAAATTACTCGGCACTTGAATAAAACGTACTGAATTAAAATTTGAGGAGAAACTATGAGCAAATTGATGTATGTACCTGTAGACATCTTAAAGTCTTGATTTATAAAATAAAGTATAAATTATGAATTGAAAAATTATTATACATCGGGTTTATCTATTGATAAAGGAGCTCCATTAGGTTTGAAGTATTCGTCTGGGGAAGTTTTATTACACCTTTGAATTAATAACGACATTGTAGGACGCTTAAAGGATGGTGGCTGATAATGTAATGCAAATAAAAGTTTATTCATATAGACATCAGTGACGAAACGCCTCATCTAAAACTTTCTTGAACGTGGACAATCAACTATACTTCAGTGTGGTGTTTTACAAAATTGCTATGGGATTGTATATACGATATACCTACTCCTTTTGTACTGTTATTTTTGCTGAGAAATAAATAAATATGTTAGTAAATTATTTATTATCAATTTTGTTTATTTTTTCATAGAACATGATAATTAAAAACATGTAAAATATATTTTTTTTTAATTTTTGAGTTTTCATTCTAGAATTATTATCTTATGAAACAACCAGTTCTGTATCACAAAGCTAAAACATTTGTAAGTTTGTTCAAACTAAGAAACCGGTTCAAGAGAAATTGTTAACTGTACTTAACGACTTCGTAACTAAACACAAATATTACAGAATATAAAACAGCTCATGTCGATTACAAAATAATTACACTAGTTGGGATGAGGAAAGTAATATATTGTAAACATTGAGCAATATGGACTAATTTGGGTTTTATGGAAGCTTTCGTAATATCTTTATTAGGTACTAGCGGCTCACCCTTGCTTCGCTCGGGTTCGTCCCTAGCTACGTTTTAACGGTTAGTGTGGAATAGATAGACTATATATTATATTACTGCTCCGCTCCTTTGGATAGTAGCATGATGATATGCCTGGAGCCTTCCTCAATAAACGAGCTTTCTAATACAAAAAGAATTTTTCAAATCGCATTAGTAGCTCCTGAGATAAGCGCTTTCAAACAAGCAAACAAACTCTGTCTCTATAATATTACTTAGTATAGATACGGTTTTCATCATTATTAGAAAGATTTTATATAATTTAGAATATGTTCACCCAATCAATAGTTATAGCATACATCCTGTATTGTTTTTTCTTGTAACTCGTATATTAATAAAAATCTTATAATTAGTGTGGAGCTAACAATTCACAAACATCGAATATCATTTTATATGGTGGAAATAAATTTCGTCTTAAATAGTGATTAGATTTCACTTGCAGGTACAATAATTGCTTGCTGTTGTCAAATAGTGAGTCAGCAGACTAGGAAAATTGTCAATTATTATGTTAATGCTAACCTTAGAAACAAGTGATTTCATTTGGACAAGATTTAAAATTTAAAAGCGTGTAGAGAAAATAGCAAGATATGTATTTGTATTATTTTCAAGTATATTTTAGTACGGTAATCAAATCAAATAATTTATTGCGAACTTGAGTTAGTATACATTTGATTTTCATAATTATGATATTGTTAAGTGTTTTATAATACTACTAGCGACTCACCCTCGCTTCGCTTCGGATTCGTCTCTAGACAAAAACAAATCTATCCCACGGGAACCGTACTTTTTTCCGGGATGCTATATAGCCTATAGCCTTCCTCAGTTAACGGGCTATTTAATGCAAAAAGAATTTTTCAAATCGGATCAGTAGTTCCTGAGATTAGCGCGTTCAACCAAATAAACAAACAAACAAACTCTTCAGCTTTATAATATTAGTATAGATTAGAAATTGTAGTATGTTAGTGACACATTCTATCATAAATGGAGACTTTAAATGTTTAATTGAAATTATTATATTTTGCCTTCATATATTGCCTTCATAGACGACACGCTTGTAGTAGGCGCAACACACGGTGCAGTTTGTAGTGACCCTACTTGCTGTACCGACGTTCGCGGGTTCGAGTCCTGCTGGAGGCATTCATTTATGCGATGGGCACGAATGTTTGTATTCCAGTCATGGATATTTATATTTATAATATGTATGTATTTAAAGCTATATATGTGTAGTATATCAACTATCTGGTATCCATAACACAAGCCTCGTAGCTTACCATGGAATTAGATGGTGCTGTGTGTTAATCTCCCAACATACTTATTTTTTATTTATTTTCGGAGATTTTCGGATGACTGCATAATGAGTATTTCAATCTTTGATATCCCATGTATAGATTACAGTTTCAAACTTTTTAGGCTTCTTTAACATCTGGGCTAAAATATCTTTGTATTCGTTCACAGGTATTGTGTAACGGCAGGGCTAATTTGTCGATCGGTTGGCTATACCTACTACTGTACGTCTTTTCGTTTGTGCTAGCTATCTTCTGATCCTTAATATTTAACACTCGTATTTTATAAGGTTGTTTTATTGATGTTTGGTTTAGTAAATATGATTAAATAATTAAATATACTATTTAGTGGTTATTACCTATAAACCCTCAGATATGCACAGTTTGACGTTCGTTTGATTTATTGACATTATGACTATGTTCGTAATGTATTTTTTTATGTATGTTAACAGATTTTTCCGTATTTTCTTTTTTTCTTTTTTTGATAATACGTGTATGGTCATATTACATAGAAGAAACACAGGTTATCTAAAAAAAGATTTTTTAAAATTATTTGTAAGTTAGTAAACAAGTGTAAGTATCATTAAGTGAAAGCGATACTAGTTTACTTCATTAGTGCTACTTCTCAATGTTAAATTGACATGAACTCTACAAGTGTATGACGTGTTGGTAGTGACAGTACAATAATTTGGTGGCATAGATGAGATTGACGAATCAGGTGGATGGATAGTTTGACGACACGTTTGTCTCGGTTTATAGTGACCCTACTTGCTGTGCCAGTGAATGTTTGTACTCCAGTCATGTTTATATTTATAATATGTATATATTTAAAGTTATATATGTGTAGTGTATCAACTATCTGGTATCCATAGGCGTTGTAGCTTACCATGGAACTAGATAGTACTGTGTGTTAATGTCCCAACATATTTATTATTTATTAATTATTATTATTATAATTTTTTATGAGATTCAGTGACAAACGAGCAGACAGACCACCTGATGGAAAGCAATACCTGTCGCCCATAACGCCTACGGTTTATGCACTTAGGTTTTAAGTAACAAAAATGCAGAACCACAGGTGCGTTGTCACTGTGAGGACTAAGATGATATGCCTCTTGCCTGTAATTGCGCTGGCTACCTTATCCTTCATACCGGAACACAACAATGCAATCATTGTTGCTTGGCGGCAGAAATAGATAAGGGGGTGGTACCCATCCAGTCGGACTCAGGCTTGACAGAGTCCTACCACCGGTAAAATTTATAGTGGAATTCTTCAATGGCTGCTAGTAAACTTTTCCTAGCTAATTTAGTTACTTTCATCACAGATGATATAATACTGTACTAGTACATCTGCTTCATCACATACAAAAAAATTGAATAGCGTTTTATATTCAGGCCATTTTCTTTGGGCTTTTTTGTTTACATGAATAGATAATAGATGTCGTTAATTCGCAAACTACTTTATTTTATAAATATGTATAAACTAATATATGATAACTATTGCAGAACTCATTCTGAATAAATAAAATTTCAGTGATTTTTACAGTTTTTAACAGTGGTAAACAATTCATAAAAAATAAATCTGCGAACTACAACCCCGATACAATAATGCTGGTTTTTCAATAATATTATTAATTAGTAAAAATTTAAAAATTTCATTTACGAGCGCATTATTCCTTTTTCGTTAACTTAAGGGATTTTGTTTAAAACCATAATATATATTTTTGGTATCTATTTTTCATCTTATATTAATTTTAGAAATACTTTGTTAATATTAATTTAAAATAAATATATATTTTATCAAATCGGTACGTATAATGACTGCAACTATTGACATTTATTTGTACTAATTTTTCTTTGTTTTTAATGAGACCTCATGGTTTTATCAAGCACAATTGGACTACGATTCCGATTAGATTTTAATTGCGATGCTAAGAAAAACAGTCTTTTAATTTGTATATTTCTCCCTTTAAAAATAAATAATAACACTTAAAAGCAATAATATAATTAAACATTGATTTTCTTCCATTTAGTCAGATCTTTGACTACGATAACAAAACACAAACAATTAGTTATTTCTTGTTTTTTAATGCATGTAAATCATTTAATACACATTTTTAATCTTAAGTATAAATTAATTTTCATAAATGAAGAATTTACTTCAACATTTTTAATTTTATTCTCATTGAATTAAATCAGTTTGAGTTTATTAACTTTTCCGTATGTAAAAAAATAAAGTAAATAAAAACTTTAAATACTATTTTAGCTCATACATATTTCTAATTAATTTGAAATTGCTATAGCATTTTAATTAGGCCTGAAAGGCACACCACGTTCCAACCAGTACTTTTTAATCCGCTAATAGTCTAAGGTATTAATTTCATTAAAATGATATTATGGTAAGTACTATTTTTTGCCTGCACTCTACTTGCGCCTTAAGGATATGTCTATCTTCTAAGGTACGCTCACAATAACTATATTATTATCTATTTAAAACGTACGTTTTCGGGACGTACCCGAGCGAAGGTAGGGTAAGTCATTAGTTCTATAATAAAACAAGACCTATATTTTTCTTTTCTAGGATAAAAATAGCCAATGTCAGTTATTCTCTTTTACATTTATCCTGCTTGAATGAACAAAAATTATTTTTATTTCCGGAATGAAACGATTTAGTTCATATAACTAACTATATTATGAGCTATTTGCCATCTATTTTGAAATCACTGAGGACTGTTTTGAATATATTTATAAGTGAACATTACAAGAAATAAATATCATTCAAAATAAAGGACAATATTTAAGTTCAAGTATAGAACTTATATTAAATTGCCGTGTTTTTTCACTACCTTTTTATTTGTCTGGTTGCAGTTTGTTGTTTGTCTAACAAGTAAACTCAGACAATACAATAAAGCAGGAAATAATTTATTTAATAAATAAAAAATCTATACTAATATTATAAATATGAAAGTTTGTGAGTATGGATGTTTGTTACTCTTTCACGCCAGAACGGCTGAACGGATCTGGATAAAATTTGGCAAAAAAATAAATTATAGTCTAGAATAGTACATAGGCTACTATTTATCCCGTAACAATGTACAGTTCCCGTGGGATAGTTTTGTTTTTGTTTTCCTAGAGGCAAAGCCGAGCGAAGCGAGGGCGAGCCGCTAGTAAATTATAAAGAATGTTTTTATAACAGACGGATGTTTAAATTAATTTCTCCTAGCCCTATACAGATTAAAAACTTGGAACAAATCTCCAATCCTATATAGATTATCCTGAAAATGTTGACGGAGAAGTTTTAATAGCTTTTAAACCATTTGTATGTTGTATAACAAATGACATTAGGATTATTTTTTAAAATATTTTATTCTTTGATAGCTTTGAGTCTCTTACAACTATAATGTGTAATGTATATTCTCGCTATTGATAGAAACGCCACACGCATGTAGCCTAGGTGTTTAGCCTGCTACCACTTAACTTGATTCCCATTTCATACAGAATCGCGTAGAACAGTGAGCTCAAGCATCTTGGGCCCATTTGATTCGACTGATATAAAACTTGTGTAGTACTACTATTATGTATAGTAATTTTGTCCGCTACTCTAAAATCTCATTGAAATCTATCCAGCTGTTTTTGAGTGCCTAAATAGATCAATAGATGAAAAAAAAAATCAAATTACTGTTGAAATGACTTAAATAACACTACGATAATTTCTAACTAATTTTAATAATTTAATATTATAAAAACATTTTTAAAACAAGCTTTTATTTTATTATCATATCAATTGTGTAATGTAATAAGTGGGTTTGATTTAACTTAAAGTTTATTTTTTATGTATTTATTTGTATTCTTTTCAGCAAACCCATATATTTGATATTATCATTTTATTTGATATCCATATCATAGGGGTGCAAAAAACCTAGTCCGCCATCGTTGGGAGTTCGCCATGTTGGTTTTAGAATGGTGTCACTTATCTTACCATGCATTGTCATCTAAACTAAACGTCTATGCAAAGTTTCAGCTCAATCGGTCGAGGATAACTGCTTTAAAATTTCAGTTGCAAGATTTGACTCGAACAAACATTCATATTAACATTGCAAGTTAAATAAAAGCTTATAAAAATATTTTATTATGTATATGGCTTTTAACTACATAACTATTAAGAATCAATTATAGTATCCTACCATTTGTTTTTAGCAAATTGTATATTATTATCTAAACCAGTAAACTATTACAAGTGGCTTTAAAAATGTATATCACATTAGCACATCTCTTACGGTAATGTTACCATTTAACTTAATGTTTTAGTGTTCTTAGACCTTCGAACACTGTTTGAAGCTTTTGAAATACTTATTGTTCGTTACTTATTGTGCCTATTCGGAAAATGTAAGTTGCTTGTGGGGAGCTTGTGAGCTTTCATAACAAACAGTTTAGATGTTTTTGTGGTAGAGAAAGATGTATAAATAAGTTATATTTTACCTAATAACATAAATACAACAAGTAAAAAAATCACCAGTATGATACATAGGTATATTAAGTATATTGTCTTATATAGTACATACAAAACAAACTATATAAAGACGTATACCGTACAAGAATAGAGCACATATATATTTTAACCTAATACATATAAAAATAATTCGACAATTTGTATTAAAAGAGCAATGTTTATATTTTGATAGGAATGTAATAATGCAGACTAGTTATTTACTACAGGCTTTACTCGCGCGGATCTATATTTCTTGGTTCGTATCGAGAGAAGACGTTATAACTGAAACTCAAATCTTTAGAATCGTTTAAATATTAATAATTTTAGTAATACAAGAGTTTTTAGATATGAAATTTACGTATGATATGTGGTTTGTTTTAATTACTACTTAGCATATAAGAGTACTTGCATAAGCAAGTACTCTTATATGCTAAGAAATGGACCCCAAATGGACCACAAAAAATCAAATGGACTCCTGGCATAAGCCAGGGATCCATTTGATTTTTGCTCCGAGCAAATATCGTGGTTGTCATTCATGTCAACATGTCAACATAAACATGATGTATTTCAACTGAGTTTTCTATTTTCTTTATATATATTTTTGATTAATATTAATGATCTTTAATAAGATAATGATATACTTCATTCGTATTGTTTACACTTATATATACATATAACAGTAAACATATTTTTTTTAGGAATTGCATCAACTTTAAATGCAAAATTCTTTGCTGCGCGTGCATACGTAATTTTT
The DNA here is from genome assembly GCA_033884665.1 of Argynnis bischoffii washingtonia. Taxonomy (NCBI): domain Eukaryota; kingdom Metazoa; phylum Arthropoda; class Insecta; order Lepidoptera; family Nymphalidae; genus Argynnis; species Argynnis bischoffii. The sequence goes on along the minus strand of CM066616.1, from coordinate 8,574,524 downwards.
ATTTTCATAAACGGCTCGACTTGATGAACTTTATTTTGAGATGTTGTTGTCGAGATATAGATTTTTTAAGTTTCCGACCAAACGAGGTCTATGGCAGGACAACGGCTACCTACTGGGTCGGCTAGTGTACGTATATATAGTTATAAAAATAATACTAAGAAATTGTAATAACTAAACTATTTTCCAAAAAAATTATATTTCATAACACTCTATGATTTTCTGTTCCGTTAACAAAAGTAGGTTTACTCACACTAGAGAAAATCCAATTCGCCGTATCGTCCACACGCGCGCACACAGGGACGCGTGACTTGAGGGAAAAATAAAATTTCTCGCTAAGTTTATAATGGGAAAACTTTGAGAACCACTTAATTATGTTAATGTTTGAAACAAAATTTTTAGAAGAGACGTTTAAACACGGCAATGACATTTAAAAAAAAATGAATATGAATCTGCGCGTATGAATAGGTAAACATTATTTTCTTAAATATTACGTAACACTATTTATTTTTTATTTATATAATAGTTAGTATCTAGAGATATTAATTAAAAAGTTCTATTTTGAACAGCCTCTAGATCTTTTTGATAGATGAAGGATGTTTATGAGTGAAGAAGCCATATTACATACTTATAGGTAATATTGACTAAAATAATATTTAATGCATAAATACAATTAAAATTAAATTTTAATTTGAAAATTGTTAAATCAAATTGACATTAATATTCACGTTACAAAGATTTAATTGCATCCGTAAATTAGATTTGGTAAATTAATACTACGAACTAATTAAAGTTTCATCGATGTTTCTGAAGCCGCGCACTATTAGTTTTAATAGCGTATTTCTGCACGTACTCTCCAAAATAATTCGATTTCGTTCTACAATACTGTCACGTTTTTTTGTTCGCTTAAATGTATCTATGTATTGAAAGAGTGTTTATTCTATTTAACTTCTGAAAGTTAAAAAGTCTTTTATATAGTAATTGTATATTCCGCGTATTTTATTTTATCTGTATTTGTTCCTTTTTATATTATTTACAAAATTACTACTTATTATGAAATGTACTATAAGTTTTTTTACCAAAAGCCATTATTTTATGATTATATAAATGCAGAGGTACGTAGTATTTATGAAGGTATTTCAGTGCAAAGGAAAACTATTGAATGTGTAAAAAATAATACTTAGGTATATATTTTCTTATGAATCTAGAATAATTGAACTTCTATTTCTCGTAAGAATTTAATATATAGGCAAAGTTAAAAACACTTTTACATTCAGGTGCAAGTAATACATTATATACACTACATTGTACCTATACATAAATACATTGTGTAAATACTATATATTATAGCCTACAAACAGACATCAAAGCTTAGTACTGAAACTTGAAATTATTATTAAATAATGTTCCGACTTCATACCAAAATAATATTATAAGTAACAATAAATACGATTTATGGCCCATAAAAAGAAAGTAGATCGTTGGAAATTCAATTCCCTTAAAATAGTAAGTCTTAACGTTATTTCTTCTGTAACTCGATATAGATGCCAAGAATTGGGCCGAGTTTCAAGTGTTTCGAAATGAATATATGACGCAAAGAAATAAATCATAAAACATTACCTCATTTTCATTTTAATGAAAATATCATTTCCTTCCAAGGAGGTATATCCAAACTTTACATCCGTCATTTTGCATGGGCCAACGGTCGAATGGCGGTGGCAGGGGTGCATGGGGGTCGGCGGCGGGTGGAGCGGCGCCACCCCGCGAGCCGTGAGCCCCCCCGCCCCCACGCGGGATCGATACGTCATTTGAGCTGGTCGCCATGGAGACCGCGAACGGAGCGGGGCGGCGCCGCGCTTCGGGATGCCGCCGAGATGGTGCATGGGGCTCTGACTCCAGCTAGGACTCCTTAATATTTTTTCTAAGCACCTAGATGACCTAAGTTCTTAATTAGTTACGATAATTAATTATTATAAAATATATTTTACGCTTGGTAGAGCGCTTAATTAGCTGCAATATGCTAATTAATTTTAATAGCTCTGTCGAAGGCGCTACTATTTACAGTTATAACGATTTTCGAATAAAATATTATTTATTATTTTTATTAATTAAACTAGAAATTATTATTTAATATTCACGTAATATAGATAAATAATTAATAAATATGGTAATTGAAAATAAATGTTAATTATAAAAGAAAATAAAATACAATTATTGAATTTTTCTACCCAGTATATCGCAAGTCAATTATTCTCAGATGGGACTCTAAACAGCGTCGCCAAGCGGGTTGAACCTGGTGTGGGGATAACATTAACCCTAGTTGTGTAAACAACATATTTTTCTTTTGTTATAAATGAGTACCGATATTAATTATATTTCAAATAAACATATAATAATTCTATCATTTGGTAATATGAGTTTCATATTTTTTTATACAAAGTGGCTTATCCTGTCTGATTCATCATTGCCAAACCGGTGGCCTTGAAGTGTTAAAATTTCGACAGAATATTTTTATAATGACTCGATATCTTTGCTAAAATAATGAAACAAATACGTACATAAATAGATTTTCAACTTCAATAAGGATATCAGGTCGGGCGAAGTCTGGGTAAGCTGCTAGCTTATTATATTTATACAAAGAAATGTTATTCAGTAGCAAATACTATTATAATTAAAATACTCCGCGAATAGCCTATCTTTGTCTTCTTCTCATTAAGGGCACATCTCTACAGATAAATAACATTGAAGTCTTTGTTTGTAATGTCAAAATAAAAGATTTTTACTAAATGCATATGAAAGTATATACGGCATTATATATAATACTAGCGACTCACCCTCGCTTCGCTCGGGTTCGCCTCTAAGTTGATTCCCCATACAAACTTTCATCCCCATTTTCACCCCCTTAAGGGATAATTATTTCCGGGATAAAAACTATCCTATGTCCTTCGCAGGGTTTTAAACTATCTTTTTAATAAATTCCATCTAAATCAGGCCTCTAGTTTCGGAGCTATTCGGTACAAACAAATAAACCAAAAAATCTTTCTTCTTTATAATATTACTATAGTAAAAATTAGAAGTTTTGCCTGTCTGTTTTTTGTTCCTTTAATTTAATATTTGCCTGTCTGTTTTTTCTTCCGACTAATCTCAGAAAGGGCTAGACCGATTTTGACCGGACTTTCACTGGCAGATAGCTGGTATTATAAGGAGGAACTTAGGTTACTTTTATTTTTAAAAAAGAATCACGGTTCCGCGCAAAAAAGTTCAAACTAATGAACTTGTGAACAAAATCGTACCTAGGGACGCACCCGAGCGAAGCAAGGGTAAATCGCTAGTTTACAGCATAATTGACAGTTAAGTTTTATGAAATAATAATTACCTAAAGCATTAGCAAAGTCATATTATGTTTTAGACATTATTTTGACCTAGCGACTTACCCTCGCTTCACTCGGGTGTGTCCCTAGGTACGTTTTAAGTATAAATATATAGTTATAGCGAGCGCACCTTAGGAGATAGGCTCGTGCTCAATATTGCGGACTTTTCTGTCTTTATAAGTTAAACCTTGTCAAACCTAATATGTATAGCCAGTGTTAGCTATGTAATTTTCTAAAGATGTCTCGATCAGTTATGGTGTTTTCGCGTGGAAACAAAAGATTCTCCTGTATTAAATGGCATACTAAATGCTGACTCGAGTAATAATTAGTTATGACTACACAAAATTTACTTAAAATCGGTTCAGTGCTTTTTGCATGAAACGCACTCAGACAAACAGACAAAAAAATTAATAACTATTGTTTAGGGTCTATTTTCAGTACAGTGTACACAATACGTTATAGTCGTCGTTTTAAAAAATAATTTATGTATAGATTTCGCTAAGTTACTGTTTTATTATATGTATAGACTACTAACGAGATACTTATTAAGAAACTGTAGAATAAAGATAGTGTTCTTTCTCACTTAAATAAATAAAAAGGGTGTTTAAATTATTACCTATTCACATTAATCATTTTATATAATAACTAGCGACTCACCCTCGCTTCGCTTCGGGTTCGTCCCTAGACAAAAACAAATCTATCCCACGGGAACCGTACATTTTCCCAGGATGACATATAGCCTAAAGCCTTCCTCAGTTAACGGGCTATCTACAGCAAAAATAATTTTTCAAATCAGTTTAGTAGTTCCTGAGATTAGCGCGTTCAACCAAACAAACAAACAAACACTCAAACAAGCAAACTCTTTAGCTTTATAATATTAGTATAGATTGTTACTGTACGTATACACATGCACATGAAATACTCGTAACTGTATTGTTTTAATTCGAACAATAAACGATCGCATAAATGACGGTCACACAGACAATGTTTTTAACATAAGTCTAGTTCTTACTCAATGCTTCACTCGCGTGGTTTGAAGTCGATAAAAAGTAAATCTGTGAATCCTATGAGCTATCTTTAGTCTTAATTTACTCGTATTCATTAGAACGTTACAACGTAAAGAAGTACAAGACACGAAGACAGAAAAATAATAATATTAATTACATAATATGTCAAACAAGCGACTCACCCTCGCTTCACTTCGGGTTCGTCTCTAGAAAAAACAAATCTATCCCACGGGAACCGTACATTTTTCCGGGATAATAATAAATAATAGCCTATAGCCTTCCTCAGTTAACGGGCTATCTAATGCAAAAAGAATTTTTCAAATCGGATTAGTAGTTCCTGAGATTAGCGCGTTCAACCAAACAAACAAACAAACTCTTCAGCTTTATAATATTAGTATAGATGTCAATAGTCCCTGAGAATTTCTTTCATCAGTTTTTCTCAGTACTGTGATCTTTCTTATTTAGTGATAGAGTGTTAAGTTATAGTAAGTTGGAGCTCTACTTTTATACTTTTATTAAGTTAAAAAAATAATAATTTTACTTTCATCAAAATAAACTTTCACTAGAAATCTAAATTTACCTGATAGAATTTTAAACCTACGCTGTAAAATTGCTTTTCGAAAAATGGTCAAAATAATATTAAAATTAAGCACGTTAGTGTTAGAATAACAGTAAAATAAAAATAGTACATCATAAGTTCTTATGAAAATGTTACCCTTCTCCAGTGATAGTCTGGCAAAAAAGTCATTAACTTTTTTCTGATAAAGTTAAAACTTCTACTTTGTTCAAAAATACTATGAATATAGCATGTAATCTTGTAAACTATTAAACTTTTTTTTTAAGTTTTCATTGGAAATGTTAACAATGATATTAATTATAGTACTTATATTAACTAATTGTAAAACTGCTGGTAGACCTTAAATAAATAAATAAATTCCAAGGAATACAAGTACAAGTGATGCATGAAACACTTTTAACGTGTAAAATATATTTTTTCATAAACAATCGTGCGACCTATAGGTCAATAACATTGTGATTCATACATGAATTATAATTTTATAAAGGTATGAGCCAGACGTTGTTAAAATCTAGAAAAAGGTTAAGCGTAAAGCTTTTCATAAACAATGTTAGTAGAGGAGAGTGTGCCGATTGAATTATTGCAACAACAATAACATTTAGTTTTTTTATTTTTTGTTAATAAACTATAATGTTGTATGATTACTTTATATAAAATTTTATATCTCAAAATTGACGTTATTTACATTAATTAAAATAATACTGCTTATACCAGGGCAGGCTAAAAAGGTAAAATGCTAAAAGTTTCGTGTTAGCATACGAGTCCTTTTACTTTGACAACTATTATCCTTCTAGAAAATATTATAAGTACGTGAAAATGTTTGGAGATTTGTATGTTTGCAAGTTTCTAACTTAATCACCTGTAAATTTATCATACGGGACAGTAGTATGTATATTTTTAACATCCAGTAATGCGATGTGATTTAGATAGATTCAGATGTTAACTTTAATAGGTCTCATCAATAAATCGCGGGGACAAACCGGTAATTATTATTTCTATATATTGCATTACTTATTTTCTAGATGCTCACGTCGTCGCTGAATGAAGAACCTGAAAAGAGTTTAAAACAGCTGAATAAAGAACAAAGGCGACATATGTAAAAAAAGTGTGTGTGTGCAATTCACACACAGTAGAAGTAAAAGTTCAGAAAAGTAACCTACGAAAGAATGAGATGAATATAGAGTATCATGAGTAGGATAATTTTAAGGTTTGTTTTTAATATTTTTACCAAGTTTAAAATTTAAAATTTACATTTTATTTAACATATATTACATATTATTCAGTATTATGCTTATACTTCCTGTGTAATGTATTCTATCTCATTCTCTCGCCGGTTTAATCCTATGTATTTATGTGTTTGTCTCTTTGTCGTGTCACATTTTCGTTTAATCGAGTTTCAAATCACAACGATTCTAAAGAAGGTTCGCTACAAAAAAAAATGGTTAAAATTCACCTGACATAAACTTACATAACTGACTCTTAGCAAAAATAATTTTAAAAAAGGCAAACGGTTGAGTGAGCCACATAGATAAATTTTAAGCAAGCCTTAGGTAAAATTTATGATTCATCTTTATACCTATATAAAAGGCAAAAGTGATTGACTGATGTATTAATGCGCAGAAAACCCTTAAGGCTAGAAAATTGAAATTTCGCACACGTATTCCTCATATGACGAAAGCATCCACTAAGGAAGGATTTTTCAAAATTCAACCTCCAAGGGGGTGATATAAGGGATAAAAGTTTGTATGAAGCTTTTTATTCCTTGGACATATTTGCATGAAATTTCATATTTTTCGTAGTTTGATCGCGAGCGAAGCCGCGAATTCTGCTGATTATCCAATATGCCATTAATGTTTATTATTCACATATAGAAAATATTACGTCCAAAGAACTGTTTAAAGCCATTTAATTTTCAATTTGAAATATTAATAGAGAGTTAATAATCCTTTTAAATTAAACTTAATAGGAATATAAGACAATATATAAGATTATGTAATTTTATATCTTTAATGTGGTTTTAAAAAGCTCCTTATATTGATGACTAGCGACTCACCCTCGCTTCGCTCGGGTTCGTCCCTACGTTTCTTCCCCATACAAAATTTCATTCCCATTTTCACCCGCTTAAGGGATGGTTTCCAAGATAAAAACTATCCTATGTTCTTCCCAGGTCTCAACCTATCTTCTTAATGATTTTCATTTTAATCGGTTCAGTAGTTTCGGAGCCTATTCAGTACATACAAACAAACAAATCTTTCCTCTTTTAAAAAAAATGATAATTTTAATAATCAAACATTGCTTTCTCAACAAGATGTGTTTCCATTTTATTAATGCCGTATGTTTTTTTTTAAATGTTGGGACATTAACACACATCACCATCTAGTTCCATTGTAAGCTACGAGGCTTGTGTTATGGAGGCCAGATAGTTGATGCAATACAATTATATAACTTTAAATACATATATATTATAAATATAAATGCCCATGACGGGAGTACAAACATTCGTGCTCATCACACAAATGAATGCCCCTAGCGGGACTCGTACCCGCGATAGCTGGCACAACAAGTAGGGTCACTACAAACTGAGCTAAACGTGTCGTCTTTATAATATTAGTATAGATTAACACGGTTATATCGTTCATATCTTTGAAAAACAATATTTGTGTGATGAAAATTTTAAAGAACATTTTAAGACTTTAAATAAAAATATCATTTCGGATTTTTCGTGGATTTATTTTGATTTTTGGGACCCGACGTTTCGAATGCTTTACAGCAATCATGGTCACGGAAGAGACTAAGGTTTAATATGTCTCAAAAGTCATTATCTACTTGTTACAGACAGTGCCTACCTACTAATTTTTTGAATGATTTCAAAAATTCACTATTTTGTGCCATTTTGAATTTTTGAAAACATTCGAAAGATTGGGAACCAAAAATCAAAATAAATCCGCGAAAAAATCCGAAAAGACAGTTTTATTTAAAATGACAAATATTTGTGTAAATCTAAAAGAAAGTATTAAAATTTTAAGACAGGTCGAAAGTTTCAGAAAGTACTTTTTAAGTGAGTAGTTTTTTAATCTATACTAATATTATAAAGAGATAAAGTTTGTAAGCTTGTGAGGATGTAGGGGATAATTTCTAGATCTACTGAACCGATTTAGATGAAATTTGGTAAGAAGATAGTTTGAGATCTGAGAAGGACAAAGGATACCTTTGATCCCGGAAATCATTCCTTAAGGGGTTGAAAATGGGAATGAAAGTTTGTATTGGGAAGCAAGCTAAGGAAAAACCCGAGCGAAGCGTGGGTGAGTCGCTAGTTAATTAAATAAATATAACTTTTTTAATATAGTATTAATTAAATAAAGAACAATAAGTACAGTAATAACGTAAAACTTAACATTTGAATTTTAATTACTTAAAATTTGTTATGCAACAGGAACTTGTAATGAAGTGATATAATCGGTTTATTTTAACTGATCATAAATTAGATAAAATAACAACTACAGAGAACATCATATTTCATAGAATATTTTTTTGCAACAGACTGTCTTACAAGAATCACAAAATATTATACCGGCTTAAGCAGATAATTCACTATTACTTGGAAAAGGTAATACCAATCTTAACAAACACATTTTAATTGAATTGAAAAAAAGCAATAGAAGCAAGGACTTAATACATATAATAAAATAGTAAAAAAGCGAATCTGTTCATGATTTTTTTTTAATGAATATTTATTAAATTTTTGTCTGTTTCTCTGTATGTGTTCACAAACGTGTGTTCGCGTTTCACGCAAATTTCAGCAAAAGTTTGTGTAGTGAGAATTTATTACTCGGGTAAACATTTAGGATACCTTTTACTCCAGGAAAATCTTTCCTACGGGAAAATACAATAACTGGTTTTGTCAAGACGTTCTTAGAAATTTATAGGAAAGTTGTAGATCTTAAAAAAGAGCCTACAGAATAGTCCGAAATAGCATATTATGTCTATCTCTTAAGGTCAACAATAACAATTTTTATCTATTTAAAACGTACCTTGGAACGCACTTAAGCAAAGGGAGGGTAAGTTGCTAGTGTGAAATAAAAGAATAACATATTATGTTACTTCTGATAATAACAGATTTTGGTATGTAGATATCAAGAGATATCATAAAGCATTTTCTCGTTATAGTGATTGTTCCAAAATGAAAAAAGGGACAAAATTAAACAACCTACAAATATTCAAACTTTCAAATACTTATATTTGCTTATATAAAACAAGAAAGTTAGCGAACAATATAAAAGTAATGGGCTAGAGTGAAACGGCGCTCGGAATGGACACTTGTGTGAAAGAGATGAAGTTATTAAAATTGAGGGTACATATTTCTACCTAGCTAACAAATAGCTTGTTAAGAAAACATGGATATGCCTTCAATATTGTTTTGTTATTTTGTTAATGGTGTAATACTACATAACTATATAACCCATACAAGTTAGAGAAGTAAGAGTAGAAGTACATATAACTTTTAAGTCAATAATTGTCGTATTTAGTTTTTTATGGACTTCAGAGTGTACATACATCTATCTATAAATGTAAAAAAAAATATAGATTCAGATCAAAAAAATTAACTAACTTAAAATATCGTCCTTTAAGGGGTGTTTAACTCGCACTAACCGTTTTTTGATTTTTTGTGTGCTGGTTTACTTATTTTGAGAATGGCTGGATTTTGAACTCTTAATATGTAAAAGATATTACATAATATGTATATATTTATAAGTTAAAAGTTAGCTTAAGTTCTTCGGGAACTAAAAATAGTAAAAAAAAGTAAAAATAGTAAAAAGAAAGCTTTTTGCTTTTCCATGACTATGACATTTGTATGTTAAAAATATTTTTAAGTACTTTACTCTTTTTCTAAATATCTTTTCAATTTACCATTAAAAGTTATATTATTCTATTACATGAACTTTTATTCGCTTCGAGAAATGGTATTTCCATGTTATGATTATTGAACAAAAAGTAAAAAAGTTGAAGAGAGTTGCAGGAGCAACTTCAAGAACAGGTATTTACACTGTTTGAATATTATGTAGGTTCTGTTAGTAGTTTTAGATTATTTTTTTAAATGTTATTATAATAAACTTATTAAATTATTTCATCACGTTTTTAATATGTATCAGACATAAAATAGGTATACAATTTGTAAATGTATTATACGTTTACTTTAAGTTGCAAGAAATAAATTACAATATATCAAGATATCCAATTTAAATGTTGTTTTTTTATTTTTTAAATCATATTTTCAGCGTATATTAAGATATATCTATTTAAGAGGAAAAATGTATCGACTGTGAAATATTTCAATATGCAAAATAATGCCATCTATCGTTCTTTCCAAATACTACTACTGTGTTTTGAATCGGTGACTAAGAACACTATAAAGCTTTATAGAGCTTTTCTAGTACACACATAGAGGGTAGTAGGAGTCATTATTGACTATAATATAAATTTATATACATATTTTAAGTATAAAAAGCTTAAATATTAAAGTCAATCAATTGCCTGACTTAAAATAATGTATCCTAATTTTTATTACCAGCACGCTTTAAGTAACTTAATACGTAGGGCTATGTAATCGAACGTTACAAAAAGAGATTAACTTACTTCTAACTTGATGTATCGATTTAAAATTTTGTTAGTATGTAAAATCCGGATGAAAATATAGTGATTGAGCTTATTTGATTGTCAGGGGGTGGATAGTGGAAGTATTTAATGGGTATTAGTACAACTATTGAGTTTGGTTTCATTTGGTTCTTATTGAAGGGTTTCATAAATCAGTTATTTGAAAATTGTCATTAATCATTAAGTTTTTTTTTTCATACAAATATAAAATTATTATTTCTTAAAGAGTAAAATTTTCAAAAAGCCAAAGAATAAAAAGTAGAAGAATATTAATATCAAATTTACAAAACAAGAACTAAACTAGAGAGAAAGACATCCTTTTCCATATAAAGTTTCACATTCTTTTTCATTATTCACGGAGTTGAATTTCATAGATATCTTTTAATGTCAATATATATTATACTGACACGATGTTTTTTTTATATTCCTTTAGTTATGGCTATAAGTTATTACACAATTATAATTTAATTAATCTAGATACGTATATTACTGTAAATTATTCCTTAATAGGAACAAATATTTAAAACTCATTGTAAAATAATATAATATTACAAGTTTTCAGGGTTCCGTACTTCAAACAAAAGAAGAACCCTTATAGAAAAAAGGAACCCTTACAGAATGTCTTCGTTGTCCATCTATCCGTTTGTCTATTAAGACCCTTTTTCTCAGGAACGCGTGGAGATATCAAGTTGAAATTAATATCGAATACTCAGGTCTGCAATCCCTTATAGCTGTGAAAAAATCAAACTTCTAAATCTAATGTACTTAAAAGATACGGCCCTTTATGCTGCATATTTTGACACTCGCATGGAAATCAAAACATATAGGGTACTCCCGTTGATCTAAAATCATAAAATTTAGTAAGGAGCAATGTATCGTAGAACAAGTAAAGAGAAAATCCAATTTGTGTTTATACACTTATTATGATGTTTCATGCTACGGAACCCTCGGTGTGCGGGTCAGACTCGGACTTGTCCGATTTTTTAGGTTGGAGAGTTATACATGTTACAGGCTAAACTATTTTTTAGTCAAAACTACTTTTGACTAAAGAGGTTGGTCAAAAGTAGTTGACCTCAGGCCTTTGCCAATAGCAGTTTTGACTGTCATATCAGTATAAACTCTTAAAAATTTAAGGAGGTAAGTAGGTTGAAGGCTACTCGGAAGAACCCTTTCTTTCTTTCTAAGTTAAGTTAGGTTAGAACAGTGACCACAATGCACGAGCCGAGCGAGCGAAGCGAGCGTACCACGGTAGCGGCCGGAGAGTGCTATAAATGACTAAACCGCTATTGACCAAGACCTCTAGTCAAAACTACTTTTAACCAACCTCAGTCAAAATGAGTTTTGACTAAAAAATAGTTTTGACTGTAACATTCATAATATTCTAAGTAATAATATTATGTTGTAAGCAAACAAACACTATTTTAGTCAATATTTTAGTCGCTTCAGAATCAGGTGATTTTAAAGCTTTCGGCGAATCAAGCTACTATTATTAATCAGAAAATTTGTGTGTGTATGTATGTTTATTACTCCTTCACGCTAAAATGACTGGATGGTTTTGGATGAAATTTAGTATTCAGATAGACTATGACATGTAACTGTAATATATAGGCTACTGTTAGGTACCTATAAGTTGCAAGCGTCAGTGGGCGGAGCTAGACAGTTTTCTGTCCTTATCAGTTGGTTTGCTAATGTAGGACAGAGAAAGAGCTTTACATGGTTCACTTTGTGAATAGATTATAGGGATGCAGCCGAGTGTAGCGAACCTTAGATCGCTAGTGTTTAACCAAACAATGATCATTGGTCACATTTTTCTGTTAATTTTAAATAATATTCAGCTGATGACTAATTTAAATAAGTAATGAAATTTAATTTTTGGCTTACTTTAAAGGGAAAAGGCACTTAATTTATATGGAGTTTGTGGATATGTTGCGCTATATCTTTGTTAATTGTGACATTATTTCATGATTCTTTTTAAAGTGAAACTTTTTTAGAATCGTTGTGATTTGAAACTCAATGAAACGGAAATGCGGTACTAAGAAGAGACAAACACACAAATATATATTCTATAAAAATATGATTGCAATATGCCTAATATGCATTATTTAATTATTAAATTTAAATAGAGAATACATTACACAGGAAGTGAAAAATAATTAAATTAATTACTGAATAATATGTAATGTATATTTATGTCAAATAAAAAGTAATTTAACTTTTAAACTTGGTAAAAATATTATAAAAAAAAACGTGTGTGTGTACTTATGTACGCACGTAAGAAGTTATACTTCTTGGCGTAACAGAACAAAAATAACTAAAGATTTCATCCCGTATGTCACAACTCTCTATTTGTAAAAGGAATGATAAATGAATAAAAATGAAAACAGTTATCAGCTAACTTCATTATGTCGCTTTCAGCTAACTTCATCATGTCGCTTTCAGCTAACTTCATCATGTCGCTTTTTGGCTGTCGGTCTACGCGCGTATCGTAAAAATTTTACTCTCATAATTTTTTCCAAACGTGCCTAAAGAAGTATAACTTCAAAAATAAACCTTATAATTATCCTACTCCTGATACTCTATATTCATCTCATTCTCTCGTAGGTTACTTTTTAAGTTTCATTTCTACTGTGTGTGAATATGAGAAAAACACACTCACTTTTTTTTAATGATTAGGTTATATAGCCCCCAAGGAAGAATAAAAGAAATCTACGAAGGGTGGAATAATGACATTGTCATTTTAGAATTGCAGTAACATTTTCGAAAAATTTTTTAACAATTACTAAACAAACATGTGTTAACACATACAACAACTGAAACATTAGCAACAGAATTCAATAAGATAAAATTTAAGTATTTATTATCTATAATGTATATGTTTAACGACTTAGGTACTAGGGCACTGGCACTACTAAAAGAGATTGTACCGTTTTTTACATGAGGGTGGTATAAGAAACACAATGCATAATTTTATGTATTTTATTTAAAACTTGTTTGCACAGGTTGTACAAGCAGCTAGATCCTAGCTATTTGTGTTCGGTAAAAAGTATTAAGTCAAACAAAATAATATATAATTGACATTACATGTTATATTGAACTGTCATAAACCATGGACAACTTTTGAAACAGTACATTTATCACCAGTTTAAACAAATATGTATCACTATTGCTATAAACTTTAAATAAATAAGGAGCTATAACTACAACCTCATTGTATAGAAGAAGGGCGGTACGAATTAATGTAATCGAATATTTACTTCATCGAGAATAACAATTACAATAGTCACGAAACTTTCGTACCAACCTCGATCTGAGTTTCAAATATTATATAGGTCTACCAGCACTTTTCGTATCAAAAGTTATAAAAGATTCTACAATATGCTTTATTGTTTAGCTACATTGTAAATTTCTTTCCAAAATGATTTTCTTACGGCCACTGTTACTAAGCAAGTGCTAGTATAAGACTTTCACGAATTAAAGAAAACAAGATTGATACATACATATGTCGTTTTCCGTAAAACGTGAAAGAACGGAAAAATATCGGCCAAGGCTAAAATCGAAAATCGACGCGTCGACTGATATTTTTCAAAATCATGTAAAGGGCCTCAGTTTACTCCTAAATTATAATAAGTAGACTGGTCTCGAAACATGGCTTAAGTACTATACATCTAAAATATATAAATTATTACAAATTAAGTAAGGCATTTACAACATCTGAAATACTTAAACTTCTTTATACTTACACGATACTAGACGATCCATGTAACATCGTGTAAACGTAAAGAATTGACTAAACTTATATCGGTTAAAATTTTGTTATATATTATGTAAAATGGTCAAGATTTCGGCGATCTAAGCTGACCTATGAAGCTTGACGTTTGTATTCATCTCGTACATATTTACTGATTTCTGCTTTTGCAGCTTTCTAAGGTCAGGACATTTATTAAAGTTTAAAATTTAGAACATTTTATTATAAGGGTATATAATAATAGTCATTACACCTTAGTACTACCGTTTGGCACTGACTTTTGTAAAAATATTCATAATAAATAAAACTTTTATACTTCGCAATTGAAATGATAATTCGAAAATTATTAAATACCTATAACGTTTTAATCACAGTCATGGTTGATTGATTGTCAAGTATTAGTTGCGTGCCACGACAATATGAAAATAAAATGTATTATAATAGCGATTACTACATATGACACGAAATCTTAATCTAAATCTTCGCGAAATTTGAGCATTATTCTTGTGCATAAAAATACATGAAATTGTAATCACTTAGGTATTAACTTTTGTGATGATGTATTTCATGCTGTTGATAATACCTCTTAGGTATTTCACCTTCGCCTTTTCGCAGAAACGGCGGCAGCAATCATTTGTCTCAGCATTGGTTCCGGTGTACAAGCCTTAGGATCACATTTCATTTGACCATCGCCGCCACATCTGAAACGTAAATAATAAATGTTCATTTAAAGTTCATAATATAAATGTAAAAGTGGTAAGTATAACTACTGAGGGTGTAAGAATTTTAATGTATATGCATCAAACAGTGTGAGAATTTAACAGATTTGAGTGAAATTTTTAACGCAGATTGTACGTACTTTATGTTCTGGATTATTTATCTTGTAGACTACTTTTAATCGTTACACACACAGACCATAGTAAGTAAATACAAGTATTAACTATTTACGTACGTACATACGTGTACGTAAATATTCCCCGAATTTCAATATTTACTGTATCTTCTAAAGAAATATTTGTAAAATTTTAGAAAAGTGTTAAAAATCTTACAAAATTCAACGTAAATGTGTATTAAAATATTACTTACGTGCAATGTAAGCATGGCCCTGAAGATGCTCGAACAACTTCTCCAACTTTATACGTATGCCCCTTTATTTGACATCCTCTTCGTTGGGCTGCGCCTTTGTACGCATGTGGGAGAAAATGCGGAGGCAAAGTAGTAGTAGTCGTCGTTGTAGTAGTGGTCATGTTCAGTGTTGTTGCCATTGACACGGGACATTCATATCGTGGGCAACAGAAACCTTGTATTGGTTCCTCATGACATCCATGAATAGGTGGTGGACAACTCTGTTGTAGACAGATAATGTCACTTCTAAAGCAGAAACAGAAATCGCATGGATCATCTCTCGGTATTTGTTGTGCAGAAACATAAACTTTGCCTCCGTAACGGCATGTTCCAGGTCCGAAAGCCTGGTCTTCTTCAACGTAATCAGGTTCCTGTCCATAACCTCCCGCGCCACTCGAAGGGAAATCAGGAGTAGCAATGTCTTCGATAGGTTCCTCATTAAATACAGGTTTAGGTAGTTCAGGAACAGGAGAAGATGGGCTGACACTGGTTAATTTTTCTTCTGATCCAGATAATTTATCAATAGGTGAATCGGTAGAACTACTTTCTTCAAATTTACCTGTTGTTGCTTGTGATGTTTCTTGTATATTTTCTTTCTCAGAAACAGTCGATTGTGTTATCTCTGGTTTAATTGGTATTTCTGAACTTATTGGCAAATCTCTTTCTGTTGATAATACTGGACCGGGTGTTGAAGACGATATTTGTTGTATTTCCACGTTTTCTGTAGTGTACAAGTCTTTTTCATGAACTGTTTGCGGAGATGAAGATAGTATTATTTCTTCGTCCTGAATAGTTGTAATATCTTTACCTGGTTCTTCTGATTTGATAAGTGTTGGAGAATTTATATCGATACTTGTTTCTTTTTCAATATTATTTTGAACTGGACTTATAGTTGTTGCAACGTTCGGTTCTGTGATGTCTTGATAAGTAGTAACAGGCTTTTCCTTATCTTCAAATTCAATTGGTGTTACATCAGAAGGTTTGTTTTGTTCCTCATTGTCAGGCATGTCACCTCGTTCTGGTTCGTGTGGTTCATAATCAATTTTTGTTGGTATTTCTGATGTTGGAACACTTGAAGATGATTCATCAACAACAAAGTGTGTATGCTCTTCAAGTTCGACAGAAAAAGGCGTTGTTTTACTATATGTAGATTCTACTTCTGTTGTCTCCTCCACTTCGTGATGTTTTTGTGTAGATACTGGAGGATTTGTCATAGTTTCTAAGTCTGATACGTGAACCATAATCTTTTCAGTTGTCATTTCGCCTTTTTCTTTTTGTAAGTCTACGTACTCTGTTGGTACGTTTATATCAGTAGGAGGTAGGATGTTGCCCTCTTCAGATTGTACTTCTTGTCCAATTGAAGCCGGTGATGTTTTTTCTACGCTTTCAGGGCTAATACTTGCAAGCTCATTTTTGTCAAACAATTCTGTTTTATCTTCTGTTACTGAAGGGAATTGTTCTGGAAGTTTTGTGACTTCTTGTTCAATAATTTCTACATGTGAATCCGGTTTTTGAGTGCTATCTTGCTCTATTTTACCATTTGTTATTGGTTCTTCTTCAGGTGATGATGTGGTTACCTCATTAAGGTCTATCGCATCTTTAGCTGGCAGTTTAGTACTAAAGTCTAAGAAAAGGTCACTTTGTTTTTGTTCTGTAACTGCTGCATAATCTTTAGTAGTTTCTAAAGCAGAAATAGGTTTTGGTGATTCTTGCCTTTCAGTTACTGGTTCTAAAATAGAAGGTGTAGCAGTATCCATTTCTAAGGATATATATAATTCAGTTGTTTTGCGTTCTATATAGTCTGGGGTTTCAGATTCCTTTGATTCTGTGAAATATGTTGATTTCTCTGTTTGCGCAACAGCTATGGGCACGTTAGTCAAAGTTTGTTTGGTAGAATCAGAAATCTTTGAGCTTTCAGTAGAGATACCTATTGCCGTAACTGCTGGGGGTGTTTCTTTTTCTAGTCCTTCTGTTACAGTTTCAGCACGCGTAGTATCATATGTTATAATATCTTGAGGTTTAGTTGATATAGCTTCTGTGATCTTAAGCTCATCATCATTTTCAACATCAAACAATTTTGAAGAAAGTGTCGTTATTTCTTGATGAGGTATTTCAGTAGCTATTTCTTCTCCTTGTACAAATACTGGAACATTATGTTCTAGGTCAGAATTATCTTCACTTGAGATAATTGATTCTGTAGATGGTTTCTTTCCATTTATAGGTTTTATTTCTTCCGCATTCTTAGAAGTTAATGCATTTTCAGTGGTGAGTTCACTCAATTCAAACACTGTATTAATTTCAGTAGGTATTAAATTCTCCGATGAGTCGGTTTGCGTCATTACAGTCTGTGAAGTTTGATCATGTGTTTCTTCCTCATCTATAGCTCCCTGTAATGGAATTGACGTTGATGTAGAAATTTGTGCAGTAGATATCTTTTCTGGATTTTCTGAAGTTAAAATAGCTTCGCTGCTTATTTCTTGTTCCGGATCAATTTTGTGTTTGTCTGAACGTTCTGGAACTTCAGAGGTCTGATCTTGTGATTGAGATACGTATGTATCTGGCGTTGATGCTGCTTTTTCTTCTTCTTCTAAAATTTTATCGGATGATGTTTTTGTTGATGACTCTAATTCTTGTTCAATTATTTCAGGTTCTGTTTGATGATCGATGCCAGTAATAAAGTCATGAGGCAATTCTGTAATGACTTTGTCTTTTTCTGTTAACAATACTGGTGGTACTGTTTGGAATTGAGGAACATCTTCATCTTCAGGTACTTTTTGCTTATTTCCATCTAATTTGTTATTTTCCACAGATAACGTCGCGTAATCGTTAGATGTTATAGAAAGTTCTGGTAATTCTGTGAATACATCTTTATGTTGAACATCTGAAATGCTTTCTGTTGTTGCAACTTCTTCTAATTTAGTTAACGTTTCAGGTTCTTGGGGTTTAATGTTAATGATTTCCTGTTTCTCATCGTTATAGTTTGCTGTTGTTTTTTCTGATGTATATACAGTAATATCTTCAGTAATATTATCTAGTATAGCAGATTCCTTAGTTGATTGCGACGCCTCAATTGATGGTTTTTCTGTTATCTCAGATAACTTTTCATCATTGTATGTCTGTGAGGTTTGTGCTTCAAAATCTTGTTCTCTATCTTTTTCTTCAATTAAGTTTGGACTGCTTGTCACCTTTTCTATATCCTTTGAAGTAGTATATGAGTCAATAAATGGAGTAGATAATTTAATAATATCTTCAATATTTACTTTTTCTTCGTTAGGTTTGATTGTAGTTCTTTCATCTTGCGATATTTGTACTTCATCATTATGTGGTTTAAGGGTAGTATCGATATGTAATTTTACTTCTGTCTCAATCTCTGTATTTATTTCTGGAGATTCAGTTGAAAGCTCTAAGAAAGTATCCTCATCTTGGCCTAATAAGCCATCTTGTTTTAAAGGTATTTCATGTTTTTTGTCACTTTGTTCAGTTGGTAATATTTCTTCTGGAATTTTGGTAATTAGCTCTTCTAATTTGTCATCATAAGCTACTGGATTATTAGTTTGATTTTCAGTAATTTCAACAGAATCACCATGAGAAATTGTAGATGAATCTTGCTTTAATGAATTATCTTTTAAAGTAGTTTCTGTTTCTTGATTTTCAGAATACTTTTCATCAATTTTAGGTGTTTCACTTGTAGGTTGTTGTTGCACGTTCAAATCTTCATTTAATAAGTACTTTGTTGTATACTCTGTAGTTAATATTTCATATTTTTCCGTTGGAGTTAATTCTTGAGCCTCTGTGCTTAACGTATTTTGGCTTTGAGTGTCATCGGGGAGATTAACTTCATTTTGAGTATCTACTGGTTTCTCTGTTTCGATATTGTCCGTCTTATCCTGCATTTCAATTACTTTTGGACTTGTAACAATAGTTTCTGTCGATGTTGGTGATACTTTAGGCAGTTCTGTAAAACGGTCATCTTTATTTTCATCTTGGTCAAAACTAATTGTGGATATTAACGCAGGTTCGGAGCTCATTTCTTGTTTAATGGGCAATTCAGATTCGAACATAGAAGTCTTTTCTTTTTCTGGTGGTGGCGAGGTTTGATCTACTTTTTCTAAAGAAATATCGGGTATCTTCGTAGTCGTATCTTCATTTTCTATGATAGGATATTCTGTTACTTTAGCAAATTCATCTGATTTAGTCTCCAATACTTCAGGCTGTTTTGTCATTTTTCCCTCTGTTACGGGTTGTTCTGTTTCCTCCATTTTTATTTGTTCTGTAGTTGAATATTCTAAAGAAATTATGGGTTTTTCCTCACTTATTTTGTCCGCCATATTATAATCAAGATTTTCTGGTTTTATTGTTGAATATTCTAGTATTTCCTCATCTTCTTTTACTACATTTTCTTTTGTTACAATTTCGTAAGATTTTGTAGTTATTTCATCTTCCGATATGTGTATAGGTTGTGGAGCATCAGAAGAAATAATTGCAGATTCTGTTTTAATTTCGGCTTCGCTTGCAACAGTAGAATCTTTAGTATAATCATCTGGTTTTTCCGTGATTGATTGTAAATCATTGTCAATTTTATTAGTTATCATCTCATGAGGTTGTTCGAGTTCTGGGCGCTCACTCATTTCACCTTGTGACATAACAGATTCAGTAGATTTTCTGTCGGCTTCATTGTAAGAGTGATCATATGTATCGACATCTTTGTACGTACTTGTTTCATGGGATACTTGAGTAGTATGAGATTCTTCGAAAGTATCTTTATCAATATCTTTTACATCCGATATATCTTTGTCAATTTCTTTATCAGGTAATCTTGGTGTGGTAAGTAGGCTTTCATATTGTACTTCATTCCTATCGAATTCCGCTTCAGGTAGTTCCGTTGATTTTGGTAATAGTCCCTCTATATGAGAATCAGTATTTTCTGTTTCAAATTCTGAAATTATTGGAGTTTCTGTGACTAAATGGAGCTTATTGTCAATAGTAGACGACTCTGATTGATCCGTTTGTGATATCTCAATATGAGGTTCTGGTTTTTCAGTATTTTTTTCTTCTGTTGGTGAATTAGGTAATGTTGTGTAAATATCCTCCGATTTTGTTTTATGTATATCTAAATCATCGACGTGCATACTTTCCGTTGTAAACGAATCAATTATCTTTGTAATGTCATTTAATTTCGTTTCCATAAGCTCTGGAAATTCGGTATTAAGTGGCTCCTTTACAGTACCTGCTTGTTCTTTGTCAGAAAACTTTTGTTCTACGTTCAACTTTTCTGTTGTACCCCCTTCTGTGTATATTTCTGGTAATCTTTGAGGTTCAGTTACCTTGTCTTGTTCTTGAACAGTACCAATATCATGGTCTATAGGTTTTGTTTCTTCTATTTCAGTTTTTTTAGGCAAAGTTTGTGTTGTGGGCATCTTTGCATATTCTGAATCGTCTTCGGTTACGATAAATTTATTAATTTCTGTTTGAAGATCCAGTTCTGATGTTACTGGAATGTTACTTATTTCAGTTGGTTTGCTACCTTCAGCTGGGGATGGTTCCGTTTGGTTTTCTTCAATAATTGCTTTAGTTGGAGTAGGAGATTCTATATCTTGTTTTTGTTTTTCAAGTGCGGCTTCTGTCGATTGGTCTACTTCATTTGCAGATGTAACTACTAGATCATTTAAAGTATTACATTCTTTACCTGAACATTCTGAAGGTAATTCATTATGTACTTTAGGTTCTTCTTTTCTTCGACATATTTCGTCTATGCATTGGTCTTGTATTGTATCTATTGGTGATTTACAACCATCTTTATCGTTACAATTACTAGGTGTTTCTTGTTTCATGTCTGATTCTTTATCTGCAGCTGAATCTAACTTTTCTGTAGGTTCGATATCGCAATTTTCGCCTTCACAGGCAACAACTGGTGATACTTGACATTTATTATCAGAACAATCTTCTGGAAGTTTCGAGAGTAATTTTTTAATATCATCTTCACAGTTATTAGAGCTACAGTCACTTTGCTTTTCAGACGTATCTAAAGGTTGTTTGTCGTTCTCACCCAGAGCACAATCATTTTTATTACACTCTACTGTTCCAATTGGCTTAGGACTCTCAGTTCCAGACATTTGACTATGTGATTGTGGGGGTATCGTTTCTTTAGCACTACAAACATATGTTGGACAACAAGAATCAGGAGAATCATAAATAGGTTGGCAATCATTCATATTTTCCATGTATTCTGGAGGCGGACTACAAATTATTGGATCGCATTTTATAATACTGCTTACACATTTACAGCTTGTATGACAGTTATTGGCTCTAGGTACATTTGTATTATTACTGTAGGTTATACCATTTAGAAGACAATCTCCCTCGCCAGGAATCCTTGCTGGACTTAAGCCATTATTTTCATCTATTTCATTGTAAATTGGATTAATGGTGGTGATATCAAGTAACTCTATTTTATCTGGTATTGTAGTAGTTAAAACAGCAGGAATATCCTTGCTAGATGTAGTCTCAAGTTCATCGTCAGTATTTTTGTCCGTAAATTCTGTTTGTGTTTCTGTTTCTGTATTATCTTTTTGTTTTGTCTCATCCATGTCATCTTGTGTGTATTTTATTGACTCCGTGGTTGCTTTGTTCTCATATTCAGGAGACACGGTAAAATCTGTACCATCATCAGTATCGGGTTCCTCTTTATTATGCGTCTCTTCAGCTAAATCTCCAGAAGAAGTCGTCTCTTTCTCTTGCTCATTATGCAACAAAATTTCATCTGCAACAATGTCGTTGTCTTCTTTTCTGAATGCTGATTCAGTTGTAATAGTTGTTTCTTTTTGAGAGATAAATTCTTCAACAATTTGATGGTCATCGGGAATAGTTGTTTTAAATTCCTGGGTTATAGAGGCGAAATCAGAATTTGCTTCTGTAGTAAGTGATATTAGATTTTGGTCAGGTAATGAAGAAGTAACTTTAGGGGAATCCTTGTCTGGGATATACTTTTGTTCTGTTTCTGATCCTGTACTGGGATTTATGTAAATTTCTCTTTCTGTAGTTGGTAACATTTCATCAGTAGCTTCAGATGATTCTTTATCTGGCCCAGAGTTTTCTTTTATATCAAATGGTGTAGTATATGTGTTTTCATCACCACTACCTTCTACACCTGTCTCAAAAAGATCTATTTCCTTAATCGGTTCGTCAGGCTCATTGCGATATCCACTACCTTCAATTCCAACTCTTCTCGGAGGCGTCGTACTTTGATCAATAACCTCTGTTGTCAGATCGGGACCGCGTTCATCACCTTCACAAATATATGTATCTGGACAACACTGACCAAAGCGTAGAGGTAGCGCAGTACAATTTTTGCCCTCATTTTCCATGGGTGTTCCACATCCTTGCACTACACAAACAATGTCGCCCTTCATACAGTAGCAATGTTCGCAAGCTTTCTCTGTTTTAATATGAGCACCATCGCGGAATATTTGATCTTCGTGTATGCACTCTTGCGATGGTTGTGTAACTGGCACCATGGTTGTTGTTGTTGTTAGAAGGAATCCTGGCGTCGGTCGAACGGTCGTCGTCATATCGTCCAAAAGAGGAATTTCATCTTCAGGGTGATCTGAAATAAAATATATTAAAAGTGAAATGAAAAACAACACTCATTAAAATAGACATTTAAAGTCAAAACACTAATTACCACAAGAGTATCGAACAGGGCAGCAGACGTCTTTATGATAAATGGGTGTGCAGCCATCTACGTGTAAAGTACATTCTTGCATTACACAAGTTGTCATATTACGAATGCAGTAACAATGTTCACATGGCTTGTTAGGTGTCGGCGGTACTTTGGATCCTTCAGAAAAGTATTTTCCGTTTATACTGCATCCATATTTATCCTGTCTACCAACTCCAGTTGTTCCATATTCAGCAGGCAACGATGTCGATGTAGATGTGAGCAGGTCAACTGGAACTGATTATTTATAAATTAATTAATATCAATGCTTTTAAAAAGTAAAAGAAACTAAATAAGAAAGGATATAGAATTTATTTTTCGCGCTTGGCGAATACGCCCAGAACTTATGGGCTTATAACATGCACAGGTGTACCTAAAAATACTCCCATAATTAATGGTGTATAGTTGGCAAAATTATCTCAGCTTCATCCGTGTTTAGATAATTTTTTATTCATGTCTCTAATGAGAGTGTATTGAAAGAAACACGTTAAACGTTTTAGTTACATGTAACAGATACATCCATATTTATTTTATGGATAAAATCAACTAATTTTATTAAATTATTTTGGAGGTTAGTAGTAATAATAAGCAAGCAGACTAAGAGAAATATCTGAGACTATCAGATTGAATATTTATATAAAAGACAAAAGTAAAAGTTAATCATATTTAGTTTACCGTCAGGGCAGGTCACAATAGGACAACACTGATCAGCTCGTTTCTCTACCGTGCAATCTTGACCAATAGGTTTCGTGAATGGGCACACTCTTAAATAGCACATAAGCATCCGATTGTGACATGTACAGTTGAGGCAAGGTTCGTTTGTCATGATTCTATCCCCTTCTCCATAATGCTGAAAGTTATAGTAGCATCCTTCTGTGGGACCTGAAAAAGAAAATTAATTTTTATATTATTGACTTAAAAGAATAGCGGTTTAAAATTTAATTTGGCATAGTGCTAATCTGGCAATTTAAACAAAAGCGATTGAAAAATTTAAAAGTACTTTGTCACTGTTTATGGAAGAATATTTTACATTTTTTACTTTATTATTTAATTATAAATTATTTAATTATAAATATTAATTAACCTCTATAGAATTCATAATATGATTGTTCGCAAATCTTACCTTCAACTAACTCTAACGCAGTATGGTTGGTAGCTGTCGGTGCTGAAATACAATAAGTATAAAATTAATAGGAGAATGGAATGTAGTTATTACTTTAGATTAAAACTGATATTAATTTTATAGTGTCGTATTATAACGGAAATAAACCAACTAAAAGTAATGTTCCCTTGTTTTTAATTAAAAGAACCTATTGTCTCTAATTGAAAAATATCTTCGTATCATTTAAAACGGTCATTCATATTTTAAAAAAAGGAAAAGAGTAATCCATTTGATACTTTTATAAAATCTCTAGTATTAACCAAAAATAAATTAAATAAATAACTATGGAATATTTATGTTTTTGACTTTAATACGCCGACGCAATAAATGTAATGAGTGTTCCGAGAATGTTTTACTACTGTATTTATGTGTGGACTTATTAAGCGCAAGCGAGACTGGCTATTAGCTGCAAATCACACGAGACTTGCGATCGGTCATCGTCATAAGTCATTTTACATATCCGTTTTACTGCATATAATTACTGCAGGCGGGCGGTGAGGCGACAAAGCCGTAATTAAAGTAACGGAGAACGTCGTTAACGTCGGAACCGCAGCTTTGCCGTTGATTCGATCCGAGGGCATAAGTCGTAATGCCAGAGTATGTAATCGATTTTCGGATATGATGCTGTAAGTTGTAACAATGCCGTTAACTTTGTGGCAACGACGCCCATTACTCCGCTGTATAGTTTATTGGAAATAAATTTAGCGGTTAGTGGTTCCATACCATAAATATAACTTAGCCGAACACCGGTTCAGATAAAACAATATTTCAACTTAAAACAAGTTTAACAGTATTATTTCGATTTCAAGAAGTGATAAAGTGCGTCAAATTATGTATTGTTAAGATGTGTGAGAGAAGTCTGGACGGCTTGGGAGGTCCGTTAGAACACGGTTTCCTGTGCCGCCGCGCCAGTGCAACTCGGTTCAAGCGTAAGGCGCAGACAATCAGACTGCTCTTGGAAAGCTCGTCTGACTAACGGTTGCTAAGAATGTCGTCAACGTCTACTTTTTGTTCGCTTGATTTTCAGTATAATATTTTTTTCCATTCTCACGATTAGCATCGATCATAAAACCAATATTATTACTGCATAACGGGGTCTTAATAGGAGAATTCGAATAAATCTTATCTCTTTTAATTTATATTCTCTTCTGACATATCTCATCAATCAATGAGCTTTATAAGAAGTTTATTAGACATCATAAAAGTTATTGAGAGATTTAAAGTTAATGAAATCGATAAAAAAATTAAGTGTACTATTATTTAGTTCTTGAAAGTACAATTTGAAATACAATAATAATATGCAATACAGATAAATTATATGCCATATAAAAACTACTTATGTAAAATCGTGCGCTAAGAAACATGGTCTAAAGCAATCGGAATGAAGAGGCAACATGAATTCAAAATTTGCACTACATTAATATGGATTGTTGTTTCAATGAATGAATGTTGTCGTGGTCGCCATGCGTGATGAAGTTCACACGGGTAGACCTAAACATTGTAGGCCGCATTTGAATATACTTCCTATGTATAACATAAATTCAGTACGAATTCTTTGAAATAACCGTGCTATGGATACTAAATCTGAGAAGACTAAAATAGCATTATCTAATGACATGCATGGGGAACAGTTACCTGCGTTCGCGTAAATCACCACCAGTTTAATTGGCTACTATTGTTCATTCGAAACACTTGAGGTTTTTACTATTTATACATATAATAAAATTGTAACTAAGCCGAATCTGTACATTAAATTTTTTTTAGAAAACCTAATTGAAATAGACATTATTATCGATACAGAGGCTGATCTATAGTTTTTAGAATTTTTGTCTGTCTGTCTGTGACTGCATCACGGAAAAACCATTAGAGTAATTTTGACGAAATTTGGTATGATCATAGCGGGTTATCCGGGTCAACATATAGGATACTTTTTACTGCGGAAGAATAACTCATCTTTGAAATTATACTAAGCGTTAAAACGTAAGCAGGGACTACCCGAGCGGAGCGAGGGTGAGTCACTTGTATGTAGTAATTGTTTCAAACTAATGTAGTTTTGTGAAACATCAAGTTCCTTAATCTTTAAGCACCTAAGTCTTTGATATGTAAGTAGGCATTTGTTATAGTAAGTATTTTTAGTACGTATTTTTGAATACTAATAGTTTTCGGGTAGCAGTAATGATAACGAATGTCAAGACGGTGGCGACAGTTGCGGCGACAACTATCGCGCACAAACATCTCAAGAATAGCTAGACCTATTTTAGGTCACGAGATAATACAACGGTTCTACCTGTTCAGCCATGCAATTTAATATATTATGGAAAAAAAAACAAAAAAGGAACCTTTACTCATACTCATATATTTCTTTATACCAACATGTCTTTATTTTTACTTTAATCAATTTAATTTTGCGCCAATTTGTATTATTTAAAACAAAATCTTTAATAATCGGTAATAAACTTCAATATATATATATATATATATATATATATATATATATATATATATATATATATATATAAATTAAATTGAGCCGGTCTCACACAGTAGGTATTATACAGATATAGATATTTTTGGTTCAATAGAACGGTAATATCTATTTTTTAAGAAAATTAAGATGTAGTAAGAAATTAAATTAAATTCAATATATTTTTATGCCAGACAAAATAAACGATACCAACCTGCTGTAGAGCACGCGAAGCACGCGGCCAGCGCGAAAAGCGCCGCCGCCGCGCGCCTCCTATCCATCTGCCGCCACCCGTCTGCAAGAAATACAAATACTTTTATTTTCATAGTTTAAAATTTCAAGACGTATCATTTATCATAATCTTTTATAATATTCAAATAGTGTAGTCAATATTTCCGTACAATAGTCAGCGACCTTTGATCTTATAATTATTTTTCGTTGAATATTTTTAATAATGATATCAAATGCTCAATTCATGTTAACAGAACGGCGCTAAGTTAAGAATTTTAAATATAAATCCGTAATGTGATGTAGCGTTTATCAATACTCTCTAAAACCGTTATATTCATATTTTATACATTCATATTCGAATAGGAATAATCTCAAAAATACGAGGCTCTAAATAAAGATTATGGTTATAGCTTGTCATAATTTATTATTCTATTTTAAGGTACACGATCAAAGTTGCCCGAATAAAAGAATCGAAACCTGAGGCGTTTTTACTCATAACCATAAATAAGAAGGTTTACGTATACGTACTATTAGTAAATATTTTTAACAAATAGTTTTATTTATGTGTAGGGAGTTTGAAAGGCCTAGAAATTTAAATTCGGTTTCAAAAGCTCAAAGCAACGACATCCATTCAGTGACCGTAAGAAAGCATATTAAAAAAGTTTGAACGAATATGCAAAAGTAGCACTGCGAAGTGAGCTTATTAAGCACACTCAGGCTATCAAAACAAAATATTTTGTGCAAAGTTCAAAAGGGAGAAGTTTTTGTTTTAATAAGAGGGTTAGTACATTATAGGGGGTCTGTAAGAATGCTTTGGAAGTTGCTGAGTGTTCTTCGTTTGCAATGTTTGTGGTGAGACGTAATAAGTAGAGGTAAGGGTAGGGGCGATGTGCGAGCGGGAATATGTGTCGCAGTTAAACTTAGTGGAGGGCGATTCGTAGTGTGTCCATGCTGCACACATTTTTACCAATAAGACGTTATTATAAGCACCGGATGCACGCATTGATCTTTATTGTCGACGAGTTTACGCTCTTATGTTACATATTATATTAAAACGTTGTTTCAACCTGCCTCATAAATATGTTAGTAGGAAATAAAAGAATTTTATATATAAAAATGGTTTAATCTGTTGACTAGATTAGAGTTGAATATATATTATTCCAGGTTTTGTATAGTTTGCTCTCCTAATATTTCATTTGGTATATTTTGCACGTTATTCCTGAGACAATTTAAAAGCAAAATAATTAAATAGAGTGTTGATATCATCTGAATGAACGGTGCTGTCTTTTTTTTAAATTTAAGAAACATGAACACGTCATAATAAGAAAAATAATTAACCAATTATTAAGTATGAAATAAAATCCTAAAATCATATCAGATATCAAAGATATTTTGACTTGTTGATCATGAATTTGAACCGTTTCAAATTCGTGATGGGCTAGTCCCAGGACAAAAAAATTTTTTCCGAAATAAAAAGTGACCTATTTCTATTCCAGACTATAATCTATTTCTATGCCACATTTCATCCGTCAGATCCGTTCGGCCATTTTGGCGTGAAAGAGTAACAAACATTCATCCATGCATCCATCCATGCATCCATCTATCCATCCTCACAAACTTTCAAATCTATAATAATAGTAGGATTGCCTCGAAAGTTAAGAGAAAAATCTCTCAAAACACTGACGTATCTGTCACTGAGTGGCAATTTGTATAGCAGTAAATTAGATTTTTGATTAAAAAGAAAAAAATCTAGTGCGAGTCGGATTCGTGTGAAGGATGTTCTGTACATTATAACAAAATATAAAAATTTAAAAATTGGGCTTCTGATATTCGTGTAAATTATGAGATGTGACTCTATGTAATATTTTCAAAATTCTTGAATTATCTATATAATGGTGGGCAAGTCATATTTTTATTATTTTTAGTAATATTTTGTAAAATTTTAATTTGGAAATTGTAAAATGATAATAAAAAATAAGCTCATAATATTAATTATTATTATTTACTTTATTATCCCAAAACGAGCTTCATGATTTAAATTTCTGATTTGATCCCAAAAATCAACCCCCATTATTAGTAATGATATCCGTAAACTGACAGACAAGCAAACGAGTGATCCAATTAAGGTTCCATTTAATTATTATGAGGTTTGAAACCCCCGAAAATGTAATGACTATCACCTACCATATTCAAATCAGATACATCACCGAGTTTGAACGTGAAGGAAATAAATGAGACAAAAATATTTGGTATAATTTTTTCACCTTTTTGCATCGCTTTATTCGGTTCGCTTTACTTTGTTCGTTCGCTCGGGTTCGTCCCTACTTGCATTTTAACGTTTAGTATAGATTTCTCAGAGATGAGATATTTTCCCGCAGTAAAAAGTATCCTATATGTTGATCCATCCAAGATAACCAGCTACCATCATACCAAATTTCATCAAAATCCCTCCAGTGGTTTTTCCGTGATGCGGTTACAGACAGACAGGCAGACGAAAATTCTAAAACTATAGATTCGGCCTCTGTATCGATAATAATGACTATTTCAAAAAGATTTTCCAAACAATATTTAATGTACAGATTCGACTCAGTTAGAATTTTATTATATGAATAGATGTAATGGAATGCATCCTAATAAGATAATTGAAGATTTTGGTTTTTAGAGTTTAGATTGACCTGATTGGAGATCCTATTCGGGAACAGTGCGTCAAAATACCATATGTATTACACGAAATTTTATTTAAATCGATTTGTTTCCACATTACAGTGGAATAAATTTCTATAAATATATTCAAGTAGATGACTTTTACAATTTTTTTTTTCATTCCATCAGGTTACGCTGGGACCAAACTTGACAAATACAAAAATGAGAGTTCTATACAAATTATTTCTTAAAAGTTAGTTGTTCTTTAAGAACTATCCAATAAAGCAAACTTATAGAATTGTAAGGTATGATAAGTATTACGAATGCATGTTACAGCCGGTTGCGCAGTTACTTTCCAAGCAACTAACTTGTATTTATGGCTCGTACTTCAAGAGTCAATAACTACGGGGCAAATTATTGTTACTTCAGCTTCGAAGGAATACCCGAGTTACCGTGGGAACATACCAGTCCGCCCGCGTTTCTGCACACATATGTATGTACATGTATCATATGTATTTACCTAACCTACCTGCGCTACGAGTACTCTAAGTATTCTTTACATATCGCATACAGTACCTTTTAAAAGATCTCGCTTAAGATGTCGAACAAAAGGAAAGCGTTCACTGTTTTCTGCCTCTACATGCGTTCTTTTATGTTTTTCTGTAATTTTTTTTCCTTTAAGGTAGAAAAGTCTATTTTTTTAATTTAACTATACAAAGTGAAAATGGTTTTGGCAGAACTTTTCCTTAAGGAACCTCTCAGTGCTAACTCAATTTAAGTTCATGTTAGATAAATAGAATGTCATTCTATTTGCAGATAGAGGGTCCCTCCGTCTAGACACACTTCGCAAGTCACCTTCCCCGGGAGGGTGAGGGCGCGGACGATACACCACTATCTATTTATTTGCTTTTGTAAGAGTACCAAGTGTTCGAGACATTAAGAGGGTTTACACAATAAAGTGTAAATGATTTTTCATACTTGTAAAAAACACATTTTATAAGCCAAACAAATAAAATTAACATGGATGTAGTTCTTAACTTCCTGTTATAAACTAGTTTACTAATGGCATTTATTTTAATTTGATGATTGACCTACTAAGAAATGAGAAATTTCTTAATATAATGAATACAATGGAAATGCTATCCCATACGTAATTTGGAGATACCGTATGATTATCATAAAAATACAGTTAAATTATTTTCTGCAAGCAAGAAAAAGAATATATTAAGTGGTCAGAAACATGTTTTAATTACTTTCTAATAGTCAAATTAATGCCAATGATTACATGATCTATAAAACAAGAATGTAATCATACTTTATATCTTTAATTACAAGTGCACTTAAATTTTATTACTAGACACAGTTACGAAAATATAAAAGCTTTAAAAGTTCAAGTATAGTGACAATACTTGATCGCATTGTAAGGTAATAATAGTATTATTTAATGAGCACATTGACGGTAAGAGGTGATTGAATGAGATCGAAAGGGCATTGGGCGATCGGTGCCTGGGTCGGTGGCCGAAACGTGTCCGCACTCTACGGCATTTCCCAATACATAATTTCGGAACACTGCAACCGCAGCGAACATTGACACCGATTTTGAACAACTGCTCCAATATTCAAGCATCATTATTCATTACGTGTTATTCTTAATCGCATTTAAGTCACTGTGAAGGTGTTTTCCGTATCGCTTTACCACATTTATAAAATTTTGTAATTATTACGTTATATTAAGCGCATTTATTTAATTGCGGTACTGCACGTAGTATAAATAAAACATTAAAATTTATATTAATATTAAAATTCAGTCGAAGAGTGATATAAACATTCATTGAATTGTAAGAGATAATAACATCACTTAAATATTTAAGGTCGATCAGTGAGGTGTCACATTGTAAAGCAACGGGCGTGTTCGTGCGACGTTCAGACATCCAGTGCGCGCGCTGCCGTTCGCACAATGCACTCACGTACGCAAGTCGCGATTATCAACCGTCGTAAATTACCAGTGATTAGCATAGAAGTCGTGGACTAGTGATGTCGTTGTTATTAGATTCGGATACACGACGCTACATCTAGGCTATAATTGTCGCAAAGTATAGCGGTCGATTAACGGCAGATTTAGAGACTGGAGCATATTAAGTATTCTAATGGCGCCTTCTTCAAGCATAACTATTAATTAATGTAATTATATCACTGTTATTTTAGAAGTTAATTGCGAGATAAATGAAGAAGATAATTGATATAATTATAAAATATTTATTATAAAAGCTATACATCTATGAAAGTTGTCTTAATACACGTATATTCCTTTAATAATATTTCTATTGTTGAAAACCAATTTTCTATTATTTTTATTTCAAAACTCGTAGAATATTTAACGATATAACCACAGTCTATAAATTACTTTTTTATACACTCTGGAAAAAAATATAGTAAAATGTAGTAGTCTGGAAAAAAAAGTAGGGCAGTCGTATGGAAGTAAATTTATATGACAAGGTAAATCTCCTTGGGAAATGGGTAGGAAGAAAGCAAATATTAGTTTCCCTTGCCTCGCATTCGTAGTTCGTTGACCCGTGCGAATTTTATGACAAAAGTTACCTAGACTACTATGTAGCATTTCTTGGTTTTTTGGAAAGCTTCTGCATATTTTATATATTAGAACATCTGTGACTGCGAAAGCTTAGCTGTGCAAGTAGTCCTAGATTTGGTCATTTTTATTGTTTTGAGCACACGTCTTACCGCACCGTAAATAAAACTGTATTTAAATTGCGAAATTGCTATGTTATGGCTGTAAAATTGAAATATTCAACCCTTAAAGAGGGAGGCTGGAGGGAGGAAGGAGATGTAATATCGGATCGTGTGTCGACGGTCGGTACGCACGTATCGCCAACGTAGTCCGAATAATTTAGGTAAATCTGCAGTAGACGTCTCTTAACCGTTATCTTATGTTAACATTCCGCTCGGGCACTAGCGAATTATCTTATTTCCATGTTATTCCGTGATTTCGATTTATCTTTACAACAATGATATAATTCGACTGAATTCGTCCGGGTTGAATTAAAATTTCACTCGCACCATGACAAAATTTCCACTGAACAGAAATTTGCATTGAAAATTAAAGCAGTATTCGCATTTAATATGTTTCTCATGGACTTGAGGATTTGCTAAGTTACGACACGTTTGATACATTTATTAGGCGATTTATTTAGTTATATTAGCATAAGCTTATGTGATCGTTTAATGACACGTTTTAACGTTTAACTTTTGATGTAGCAATAAAATAAAAGTCAGCGAGTGCATTTATAGTCGCGCTAGCTTAAAGGTTGTATGCGCTATGTCTGTGTACTCGTAGAAAGTGTTTGTGTGTGTTGTTGCTAGGCTTAGTGGATTCGCGATTGTTGCGCGGCCGCGCGGATCACACGCTGAGCGTTGCCCTACGTGCCGTGCCCCGCGGGCTCCGCCGAGCCACTCCGCCACCACGCCACTACGCCGCACTGCCGACTATAATTTTTTTACACAAATAATATGAATTTACTATGTTTTTTCGAATCGATATTATTTGCTCTCTATTAATATAATCGTTTATGAAAAGTATATCGGGGTAAAATAATTTTAATTAGTTTAATTTAGCTAATTGTATATAGCAGTTTTTACGACTTGTATTACGTCTACATAACCTGCTGGCTTTTTTTTTTACAAAAAATTATTTTGCGTAGTTTATGCTATGATCAAGTATATCATTAAATAATTAATTAGATAGTTACCGACTAACCCCCATACTTTCCTATCCGTTGGGATATAAAGACTCTTTGATAGTTGTTCTTGTTATTAAAGCACCCGCTGACCCTCTGTGACCCAACTCTCGTGCACCCCTCGCTTATCGGCTTGCAAGTTCTTGTATATTAAAGTGACCTTTAAATCTGATCCTTTTATTTGAAATCGAATAACTAAATCGGATTTATATGTATATAAATGTACAGATTGCGAGTGAGGGAAGTCTATACCTATAGTAATTTTTAAAAGTGTCTTGACATGTCAGGAAGTAAATGTGCCTATCGTGATGGCCACCTTCTAGTGTTCGAAGTCATATATTAATGTTTCACGTTGAGTTGTGTTTACGAGCACCTAACCGATAACTAACCGGCCGACCAATCATTACCGGCCATATCTCTATGTAAGGAATGAATGGCAAGTACCTGCCTACAAACGAATGTCAGAACTAAGCTTTAAACGAACGAGCACAGGCACGTAGAAGATTTAACTTCACGAGCATTTTCCGTTAACCGTTTTATTGCCTCAAACAGGGTTTACAAGCTGAACAACATAACCGAAGTTTAAATAACTTAAATTTCCTATTGATTCTGGTTCCTATGGGTATATTTGTACAAGCTCGGAGCCTAACCAACACTATGAGTATACATTGCTTCAACTCGAAACAAATTCTTTTTTGTATTGTAAAACTAAGATTCCATTTAGGCGACCTATTTTATAGGTTTTTTACTTATAGTCTGAATAATACTAAAAAAAGTTATTTTAAGGGAAAAATTATCTTGTCTTACCAACCATGACGAAAAAACAATGCATTGTAAAAGTTGTTTTTTTTTTTAATATAAAAATGCCTTAGGTTCAAGAAACTGGTTCTGTTGCAAAAACGATAAAGAAACTAGACATGAAATATTTATAATATACATTATCATATTACATGGGAATCGTGGTCATAACTTTGAAAATTATGCACTTCTTTTTCACTAAGAAACCGCACTAGCTAGTAAAAGAATATAAAGTGCAAGAATTTTACACTAGACATATCTTAATCTATATTGAATATTTACAAAGCTTATCGAAAGCTTAAATAATCGCCCATATTATTGGTAGTTACGACTTGTATTACGAGTACGTCTACAATAACCTGCTCCAGTCATTATTATACAATGGAAAGACTCAAGTGCCTATAATTATCAGCGCAAGTGCTATATAAATATACTTTTTTAATGATAAAATAAAACAAAAAGGGTAATTTTATATAAATCACATAACGATTTATTTTATTCATTGTGTTAAATTTTCTTGTGATTTAAATTACGGAACATGTTACCCACATGTTTGTTCTTTAGTGTTTTATATTTTTGTCATCGGAATGACGGATATGATCCGTGAAATCTGCTTGGGATCGTTCCAAGCAGACTTGAGGCCAGCAGTGCCGGGGTCAAGTTATGCGTTCAGCACTGACCCACATTTGAAGGATTACAAGTAGCTGCCGAGAAATTTACCGCTAACATGCCATATAAGCTGTACGAATTTTAGGTCGCTACAAGCATAGTATGCTCTTACCGACATCTGCGCAAATATTGATTTAAGTAAGTCGCAGCTACAATAGAGGCGGTTGGCCGCGCCCGCGCAACCTATCTAGTGCTCGCGAGGGCCATCGACGGCACGTCAACATGAACTTTCTTTCTATCGAATAACAAAATCAAGCGGTTAATATTCATTAACATTCGTGGCCTATAACAAATTGAGGGTAAAATAACATTAATGTATTTTTACATGTAATATATTTTCAATTTTCATTATTAACAGGTATTTAATTTGTAGAACTCCGAAAGGATAATTATTTAAAGAAATAAGCAATAAAAGAGATAGATAACTAAAAACATGTGTATAATAAAAATATTTATTTAAACACTATCATTCACGTTACAAACTACAAGTTTCATTTAAATTTCAAATATTGACAATGTTCATTTTGGATAAGCACTGATCTCAAAAGTAATAAAGTGATTCGTCTTCCGTAACGTTATTTCATGTCAAGTTTAATATCCAATAATCATAAAAAGAGAGCCTGAGATCGGAAATTACCTCGTTTTACTCATACTCGCTTTATGCAACAAGACGTATTAAAGGTTGTTTTGTACCGTTACAAGATACCGCAATTAGAGAAATTTACCAAGTCAAAACGTGGGCTTATTTACAAGAGCAACAGAATTCTGGGATTGACATGCTTTACATACATATTTGTACGTATATCAAATGTAATATAGACTGTTAATCATAAGAACCTACGTATTTTGAGATATTCGAATTGATTCGAATGCATGTATAAGATAAGTAGACCTATCTTTTCCCTAGTTTTACTATTAATGTGTATTCAAATTTCTCAAAAATAAATATAAATCACTCCGATTGTACACGCTCACAGTAATTATACCTTATGGAATACAAAGGAACATGTTTCTATACTAGAAGTGCATTTAGTAAAATGACTTCAATTAATACAAGAATCGTTAACTATTTACACCTGTGTTTAAACCACTCTTGTCATCAATGCCAACGAAAACAGCATACTGTACAAAAATTAAGTACTTTCACACACCTACTAGAACAATTATATAAAAAAATGATTTACCTACATGGATTGTTATTTTAAATAGGTATACTTACAAAAAAGTATACAATTTAAATAAATTATGGCTATGACTCAATCGTACTGAAAACGCATTTAAATTAAGGAAATGTTAAAAGTTACATCATGCCTATGTATATTTATTAAAATACCATAATAGGCGTTTTTTTTGGAATCTCAAGAGTCGTGATTAGCCCCAGCATCAAAACACTAAACGAACAATATGCTTGTAATTATTATTATTACTTGTGAAAAAAACAAGCATAAAAACACTCATATATTCTTTCAAGGTAAATATGCTGACACGAAGATGTAAAAGCAATACAGGGAAGCGGCTCGAATGAGGAAATGCTATAAATTAGTATATCCAACTAACGATCGACTTGGCTGGATTGATGTAATAAAGCTCCAGGCTGGTACAGCGAGATTGCTATTAAGGATCCCGTAGACGCCAAGTATCCTAATGGATTCAATTTTATCTCGTTTCAAGTCACGCAAATATTAGCACTTGCAACCACATTTTCTCCTTTATTTGTTTACGACGTTTTCGTTCATGATTGATTAAATGTTTCTTTAATTAGTGTTGCAAATCAGTATGTAACGTACATACAGTTACAGCATAAAAGTAGCCTATGAATGTTATAGAATATCGCAAGTTAATTTGGTACGTCTTAGGTCTGATTTGGCTGAACAGTGGCGTGATGTTTGTAGCAAGATGGTGCGTCGGCGGAGTTTCATGTTTTTTCTGTCGCAGGACAATGACATTGTACGTTTCGCACGATAAAATAACTTGGATATTTTTTATTCTAATTAAATATTTTTTCTAAATAATTATATGCAGGTTTGATTAGGAACACCATTGATAATAAAAAGATATGGAATAATTTCTTTGGATTATCATAAATTAATTACTATTTTATAATCCTAATAGGTTTATTTGGAAGAGAATTTTGTTCAAAATGCTTCAATCAAAATGATCTGCAAATTGACTAACATTTCATTTATCATATTCCAACAACTTTTAAAGGATGATACAAAACCATTTTTGTTTACATACAAACAATGAATGTTCAGTGTTAAGTAGTCTCCTTATTCTCTCACGCCTCGCTCTCAACTCGGCGAGTGAGGTCCTAGACAAAGTTTGAAGTGAATGTAACAGACGCACCGCACTAACACATACTCGTATATATTGGTACGAAATACTAATTGGTAAGAGACCTACGCAAACATCACGTGAGAATTTTTACTTGGTAAATGTTAAAGTGGACATATCTATTTGTTTTGTTATTTAGAGTGTGGGTGCCACAGGTCTGGCCTGAAGAGCTCTTTAGTAATGAAGTAAATGATAAATCGGGCCTAACTGTAGATACCATAGTAAGAAATGTATTCAAGTCAATAAATTATAGTGTATAATTACACGTAACAAAGCTTGGTTAGTTCTTGTGAAATGAATAAACTTTTACGCGATTACAGTAATAAAGCCTTATTACAATTATTACTCTTAAGCCCGTTTGAGTGGGCGCTTTTATAATGCTTAGATCTCTTTAGAAATGGACGCCGCACTGTGATAGTTTTATGTCACTGTAAATCATAATATAAGTTTCCATCATATTATGTGATTTTCATTATATATTCTGCATTGCCCAGTAAACTAGTCAAAATAATATATTTATGGTGGATTTAAATTGCAAGAAACGAATATTTAAATAATAAAATAGTGATAACATACCTAGCTACCGGCGAGCTTTACTCCTCCTTTTAATTCTTTTATAGCGTAAATACTACGAGTATTTTATGTTAAAAATTGAGCCATTAACGATATCTCTTTTTTTATTGTAAGAATTTTAACCTTCAAGTTCTAACTTCATGTACATAGACGAAGTTAAAATTAATAGTAAATTCATAGAATATTTTAAATCAGTCAAGCGTTTTTCATTTCAATATGAAGCTGTTTGCGCTTGTTAAAAAATCAATATTTTAAAAACTATTTCATCGTACAAACTTACTTACCGTTACCGATTCATTGTATTTATATTTTTTATTTAAATTGCATTCACATATGATTATAAAATTACAAAGTGATTACTCTTTTGTTAACTTCAATTAATTTTTTAAGTAGGTAATATCATTCCCGCGAGTATTTGTTAAAAGTTCTCTTGATTGCCAGGGGTTATAACCAATTAACAACACGATATTTGGCACAATGACGTCAGTACTTTCACGACTTATACAGATCTGATTGACATGAAAGGAGATAATATTATAATAAAAAACTTAGACCAGCAAAAAAATTAGGCTAAATAACATCACAACCTACATTCCTTTTTGTAGCACGGCGCGTTGGAGAGTAGTGAATGTGAATTTTAAACAGAGTTAAGTAGGGTCATATTTGTGTGTTTCTCTTTTATCGGTCATTGTGGCCAACATTACGACTCAACTATATTTTTATATTGATATTCATGTGGCGACCCATACCGAGGTTTCTTACACACACATCGCCAGAATTTCCTTCGTCGGCTTCCAATAACCATGAAGTCCAAGAACGGAAACTATGGTTTTCCAACATGACTTCCAATTTTTAAATATTTTATTTTACTGTGAAACTATTGAGGTGTATAAACAATTTTAGTTGAATATAAAAACTAAATTTAAAGTATCTTCCTTCGAGACAGCTGGCTGTGGAATTTTATTCTAGTATTTAATATTTATTTACAGTCCAACCAAATCAGTTTAGGTTACCGAATTTTATGGATAGATTGTTATATAATTGTACGCGAGTACTAACCATTGTTGATAAATTTCATTGAAACCATGAAACCAAAGTCACGTTTCAAAATGTCGATGTACAAGTGAAGCACAAAACGGTTTATGAGTTTTTTTGCAACATTTTTGTGATATTGTAACGGTCTAGGCTCTTCGCCGTTGTGTAAATTGACATCATCATGTATTTACGTGGATTACTCAACATTTTCAACATTATATACCTATATATATATTTGTTACACTTGATTTATGTCTTGCAAGCAAAATAGGCAGGTTTAGTTTTTAACTACTCAAAAAAAAAAATTGTATATGAAATAGGTCATTGACACTCAAGAGTCCCAGATTTAGTTCCCCATAAGTTGCCATTTTCTCAGGAAACGGCGGCGGCGCGTGTCCAGAGTGCCGGCGACGCGCCGCGCGCGCATTCTGTCACGCCGAGACTCTGCGCGCGCATATTGACGTGCGCTTTCATTAATACGAAATTGTGCAATTATTTAAAGTTCTAAGCTTTCAAAAGCTTAGTTTTATGTCACTCTTTTATTTACTGCATAAATTGCAAGCTCTAACCGAGGTCCATGTTTAAGATAACAAACGTTGCCTCTCTCTAGTGAAACAAATCAATTATGATCAAAATTAGTAACCAATAAAGATTAGGTATTGTGTGAATGATTGAGAGTATATTTGATGTTCTCCGTGAATAACAAATGCCAACCTTAGCCTTGTGTTTTTGTATTTAGATATAGAAAAAACTACTAAACATCAGGGCCGTTAAGAAAACAGCGTCATCCAGCCACTTAGCTCCTGTCAACTAAGCGTGATTCCGTAGTCTAAAAACGAAATAAGTACTTAGACAAAACAAAGGAACAGGAAGTTTTTAACTTTGCCAGACAAATATATTTAAATACAACTAATTTTGCAAGTGGAAAAATTAGTAACAAAAGTTTTTAACACCTTTCAAGTAAAAAACCTTTTAATAATGAAGCATTGGAAAGTTTCTCTAATTTATTACATTTATTATTGAATTGTCTATCTGCATATGAATATTGAAATAGTTTATAATGTATTTAAACACTATAATATTTTTTTTTATCGCAACAAAAGACATTTCATATCATGCTTATCATATCTATTGAGTCTATGTTATAAATGGTTCATCTATACTAATATAATTATAAAGAGGTAAAATTTGTGGGTTCGTGAGTTTATGAGGATGTAGGTGGTAATCTCTGGATCTACAGAACCGATTTGGATGAAATTCGATAACAAGATAGTTTGAGACAGTAAGAGATAAAAGTTTGCATGGGGAATCAAACGACGAACCCGAGTGAAGCGAGATTGAGTCGCTAGTCTCATAATAACCAAGAGAATACTCTTTAGTCACACCAGGTATATGTTTCTGAATGGTAGTTATATCGATTTAGTAGATCTAAGAAAAACTCAAGAAATATTAAATAAAATATTATTATCTACCTATATTTCTCTTCTAATTATTATTATATTTGCCTACTAAATTTGCTATAATTTATTTGGAAATCTTATTTTCGGATTTAATTTTACTTTTACAGAAAAATAACCAAAATCAAAAGGAAAGTTTCAAAAAAATTTAGGATAGAAATATGTAAAATTGCACCCTAAACCCATCTCAGGGGTAAGGGCTGGTACAACGAAGGGCAACAATGGAACCTTCACCCCGCACTTGAACTCCGAGCTTTGCGCATTGAAGCGAGGCAAAGCGTCGTTTCGCTTGCTGTCCACGGCGTTCTTGTACATTAAATCTATTTTGTAATGGTATATAATTAACTGTGCCAATTTTTTATCGCAAATATTTTATACAAAAAGATAAAGAAACTTCAGATTTATTAACGTTTCTCGACAATGAAGCCCGATTTAAACTTTAAAATTTGTTTTTATATAAAAGAGAAACTTTATAATATATTTTTTTTTCTTTTTTTTATTCAGTAAAAGAATGACTTTTCTTACTTGGGTGCCTCTAATTGTATCCTACACCTATCTAATTTCTATTGTGAAAATGGAATAACAAAATAATAATAGTTACTAATTATTCATTTCAGCTCAAATTCTAGGTATGGACATTGTATCTCAAATAATATTGCAATTATTTTCCGTGCTTAGCTTTTGTATTGATGTGTATGAACAAAAACTAGCGAAGGGAGAAAAACTACTTTGATAGGATGGCATTCGATACGCGTTCTTGTATTAAATTAATTTTATTTATTTACCTTACAATAACATCACTTAGCAATAAAGAAAAGCTCTATTGGCCTAGCTGAATATGTATTTAGATACGTGGCATGCTATAAGATGTAGAATTTATTGGGGTGGTATATTTCGGAATCCTTGCAGGTACTTTTTTACTAATAACTGTAGATTTTTATTATATAACACTGAGCTTTTAATATTTACATACTTATGTAATTAAAAAAAGAATCTATCTATATATTAATTTGTTATCGTTCTTTATCATCTATTCTTCAGCATAGTTTATATTACTAATGTTAAGTAAATAACCGATTACTTTGTAAGTATAATCTTAAACGATTAGATGGTGACTGTGAAATATTGAATTTGCCACGGTCGTTCTCGGCACGCGGTATCTAGATATCACGCGAATATTCGCTCGTTGAAACCTATTTACCATTTCTTAATCATGCATTATTCATTTATCTTGGAACAATCGTGGTTCCCGCCAATCGATAGTATCAGGAACAATAATTATTCTTCATGCTTAAGCCATTTTTAAGCCTTAGTTAGTCATCGTACCATAATTTATTTAAAATACTTTTATGGTTCAAAATAATGTTTAAGATTAGATGTTAATTGATATAAAAATGTAGCGTATAATAATTTTGAATGAATATGTAATTTCTAATATATTTCTACTAAGCGATTAATCAATCCTAGAGTATTGTTAAACATATTTATATTTATAGCGATTGCATTTTCATGTATAGCTTTAAGGTAATTCTAGCAATAATTCTAAGGTACAAGAAGTAAAAAAAAAAAACGATTTAAATAAACAGTAAAATCACTTAAACTATTTAAAACTACAAAAAGCTCAATGTATTCATACTAATCAAAGGTGGAGGAGGAAAAGCTCCCGAACCGGCTTTTCAGATAAGTGAACAATGCTTATGCATGACTACTCATTTAGGTTGTTAATTAAATCTAAAAATTTAATATAATATAAAAAGGTATTTTTATTAATATAACGATGAAAAAATATTTTTTTATTTCATATTTACTGTTAACAAAATTTAAACTCACCTCACTTCCAAATGCGAAAACTCCGCGTACACGTTCTGCAGGCGGTTCGAAGTCGGATATTGGATTCGTTACAGTGTATGTCACTGTCCAAGTATCAGTAATAATAGAAGTAAACAGTAGGTGTTGTATATCGGAGCGTGATGTCTACGGCACGGCCGGGCCGGCACTAACGCGACGGGCGCTCGCGCGACGCCGCTCTCGGAGGCTTCGCAGCGCGAGCTTTCAGCGACACACGACCCGCACGCACTTGCACACTGCACTCGCCCTCGTCTACCCACGCGTTGCGATTCTTCTATCGTCTACTGTTTGGAGCGCCCGACGCGCGTTTGAACTCTGCGCACTGCCCGCTTTAGCGTATAAATATGAGGCCCGGTGGCGGGGGCCGGCGCCGGACCACGACGCATCGCGAATCCACATCGACATAAATTGAAGATGCAGTCGGTGTCCTTCCAATTGATTTTATTGCTTATCTATCAGTTACAGCCAATTAGCAAAGGCTCGCGTTCCTAGCCCTGTCACGGCTTCCGTAAACTTGCAATTAATAATACTGCAGTAACATAATGACTACAAATGAAAATTTTCATTTTATATATCATAATTTCACTAACCAAATAGGCTTCATATTGTATAAGCATATATACATTATATATACTTTACATATTTTAGAAAGATATTGTTAACCCGCCTAAAACTTTATAAAATTTGAAAATACTTTATAAAGCTGTTACTTTAAATGCTTAGGTTCGAATATTATGATATCCCAATATAATTGCTGCCTTCGAACTCAGTCGTCTGAAGCCCTTATAACTTGCCTGACCAGTAGAACACATATTGAATTGCATAGACGACCTACGCAATAGACGAGCGATAACAGTCTTTCTACGTGTATATGAGACGAGAATAGACAAAACAATATTATTGATAAATGACATAGTAATATATTCGAAGTTAAAGTAGAGTTACTAGTTAGCAACTTAGCGTCTGGTTATCATAATAGCAATAAACAATGAAAAGATACGTACGTAGCTTTCAGACGCACTTTATTATGAGAGGGTTCATTCCATTAATATTTATGATAGATTTATACAATTTAAAATGCAATCTACATAACATACATTAGCCTAAGTAGTTTCTTACAAAGTTTTCCAATTTATAAATGTGAAAATGTATGTGTTGCTTTGTGCTTTTTGTACGCAGCAACGGAATGACGTGATTGCATACGTCGATAGTTTACGCTTTACAGGCCGGATAGTGTCATAGGATATTTTTGTCAGTATAATATGTTATCCCAAGTTTATTGCATAAAGTCTGATGTACTATCTATACAAATGTTATACATGTAAAAGTAATTTAGTCTGTTTGTTTATTAGGTATCTTTTCATGTTACAGGCGCTGAGCAGCTGAAGTTAAGGAAGGATACAGTTACAATCTGTATCCTTCTTGCCTACGGAACATGCCACACATACATGCCTACGGAAATAGGTTATCTTTCATTACGTACTAAAGTTAGTAAAAAAAGATAAACCTTAGGATAATAATAGCTAAGTTCAGGACTTGATTGAATTTAATTAGCGAGTATAAAAATTTACATAGCGCTTATTTCTTCTCTCTATATCATTATTATTGTCTTTCAATTTAGAGCATTATATTTGCTTGAAAACAATATGTGAATTTATCCTACTTAGCTTAATATTGAAATATTATATTATATTCATACCACCAACTGTGACAGACGCACAGACAGACACGCTCGAAGAACACTATTGCGAGTAAGTATTGAATGTCTCTTGCATACCAACTACCTAATACAATGTCGTTTGCCATTCTTGAAAATTTTGTTTATTCAAATATAAGTAGTAGATACTTAGAAGGAAATGAAATAAATGAATCTACTAATCTTCGTGGGAATGCACCCAGGTCACTATATTAATATTAAAAGTCTACAACACCTGTACTAATAAGAATACTATTTACAATTTTAATTTTAATACGTGTATATTTTATATAATTAAACGTTATTAATTCTATTATAAGGGTAAAACAGGTTAGAAAATAACTACATAGTGAAAAAGTTCTTATTACTATACTATTCTTGGACATTGAATAAAAATAGAACATCTTTCTGTTTTTATTTAGTTCTAAAAAAGGGCTGTAGTATACTTGATTTCACACATTAAGTGAAGAGATTAAAATGTTGATTTATACATGATCTGTGGTTGGTAAAATATGGATACAAAAACATAAATACTAGAAGGATAACGCACTCGAATAATGAAGCTAATCAGAATTCATTATTATGAATGGAATACTATTGCATTATGACACATTTTGAAACTCATTTTTAATTGTAAAAGTATGAATTTACTTCATTATTTGCCATTTTTAAGCAATATCAGAAAAGTAATAAACAATTAGGTAATTGAAATTAACAATTTTAACATACCTATTACATACATATATATTATATATAAATAGTAGCTTGCTATTCCTATGATATTTATTTAAATTATATAGCTATTTACCCTTCCTTTGCTCGGGTGCGTATGCCGTACGCGGATTTTGTTCACAATTTCAGGGGTTTTAATTTTTTTTCGCGGAACCCTGATTCTTTTTCTAAAATAAAAGTAGCTTAAGCTACTCCTTATAACATCAGATACC
The DNA here is from genome assembly GCA_033884665.1 of Argynnis bischoffii washingtonia. Lineage (NCBI taxonomy): Eukaryota > Metazoa > Arthropoda > Insecta > Lepidoptera > Nymphalidae > Argynnis > Argynnis bischoffii. Next base: position 8,529,727 of record CM066616.1, on the reverse strand, counting down.
TGCCAGTGAAAGTCCCGTCAAAATCGGTCCAGCCGTTTCAGAGATTAGCCGGAACAAACAGACAGACAGACAAAAAACTTAAAAATAGTTTTGTTTCATATAAGTACCATATAAACTTTCATATAAATTTAGTAAAAAGTTGTTGTTTTGACATTACAAACAGACACTTCAATTTTATTTATCTCTATAGATATAGTAATGGGAATACTATTATATGTAATTGCGATAGCTTATATATATGTATGTGCGGGTACGTGCGTGTGTGTGTATTTTTGTTACTCCGACACGCTGAAATGGCTGAATAGATTTAGATGAAATTTATACAGATAGACTATGACTTGGTGTAACGCATAGGCAGCTGGGATAGGCGAAGGAAGCGAGAGTAAGTCGCTAGTTTTATATAATTCATTAGATTCTCATTCCACATTGTATTGTAATTATTAGCGTAAAGGAAATCATGTAATTTATCACTATATCGACGAAGCTCACCATCCATCCATCACGGCCGTTGCGCACATACATTAGCGAGCCTAAATTTAATTAGCCAAATAACAATTTGCATGTTACAGAACGCGACAGTTGACAGTGATGTGTATTATTTAATTACAACATATCAAACCATGGATGAAAAATCATCAAACATAGCTAAGCTTTTTTATTATACATAAATACAAATATTAATATTATTGATTAATATTAATTACATACACAAATATTTTTATGCTCTAACAGTTTTACAAAGTAACAATATTTTACGCCCTTTCAAAAATAATGAGCAGCCTATATTCGTGTTCAAACAAAGTAAGAAATCAGTAAAAGCTTTCATTTATTTTTTATTTTTTTTTATTTTTTCCAGTGGCTTAGTCATACCTAGGCTATCTTACGTATTGTTTCACAATTGTATTTTTAACGAGAGCACATTATATCGCGTGCTCATAAAGCTACGTTCACGTTTTTTTTTGAAAAATGCTGATTTTTTTAATATAAAATAATATTAATAAGGTGGATATATCTTAATCCGACTTATAAGAATACTAGCAACTCACTCTCGCTTCTCTCGGGTTCGTCCCTAGGTACGTTTTAACGGTTAGTATGGAATAGAGAGACTATATACTATATAATATATAATCTATAGCTTTTCTGAATAAACGGGCTATGTAATGCAAAAAAAAATTGTCAAATTGGATTAGTAGTTTCTGAGCTTAGCACGATCCAATAAACAAACAAACAAATAAACAAACAAACAAACTCTACCTATTTATAATATGTATTAGTATAGATTATATTAACAATTCATTATGGATATTACAAAGTAAAAAAACTTTTTAACTTATATATTCTTGATTACAATATTTTAATGAAATTAAATGGAACATTATTTTTATTAAATGAATATTGCCATGAATTATTATTATACAAAGCCATTCGTCATGCAAATCTTCATGATGCCAAAAAATAAATTACATCGAATCCAGTCTTAATACTAAAAATATGCTTTGACTTCCAATTTAACCGTTCAATCTAATCAATTAGTTCGTTTTCAGTAATAAATATGTGGCAATCTTCAATTAAGTACTCAATAAAATTAATAGTACTTTATACTGTGAATATTTTAATTATTTTTTTGAATGTTTATGACTTGACGTGGTCAACTCAGGCCAGTGACTCGGGCAGGCGCCACATTTTTAGACTGCCTCTCGAACGAGTCTGAACGGATTTTTGCTTCCGCTATAGATGCCGTCTTATTTATACATGTGTTCGAGTATTATGTAATTTTTTTATTAACTGTTTTTTTTTTCAGTAATCCAAAACTCACTTAATCTTCTAATGAAATATGTAAATATTAAGATAAATGTAATGAAATAATTGTACTTCCCTAAATCACTCGCAAGAGACAAAAGATATTTTTCTATTTACCTCTTGAACGTTTTCAGATATATTTTTTTAAATTATTTGATATTATTAATAAAAGCCATTTGACACAAACTATTAAAAGGTTTTGACCTTGCTAGTATCTAATGTAATAGAGGACTACCAACCCCGAAAACCTTTGAAATTCAAATTAGTCTCTGCCATTGCAAGGTACATATTTAAGTATTTTTGAGGAAAATTAAGTACTGCAGAAGTTAAAAGTTACGGCCTTTGTTTGTCTTTTATGGACCTTTGCGGCAACCGTTTATCAACATATTAAAAATCATGGAATAACTTTTCCTCAGCGTTTATGGTGTGCCTAAACTACTTTCCTCATTGGTTCATAAGAACGTCATCACGTACTTGTATGCTTCATGTGTATGAACTAGTCAACCAACAGTAAAGCATTTATATGCATATCATAAATCTATCAGTAGTGCAGATTCAACGTTACTACTTGAATTCTATGAAATCAAATGACGTTCTTTGTAGGTAGCGAACTAAATAAAAAATGTATATTTTAAAACTAATACTTAATAATTTAAAACTTCATAGCAATAAATTAACAATTACAATTATTTTACGGAACCCAAAATTTTGGGCTCACGCAATTAATAGTTGTTTACATTAATGAGAGTGGACTCAATCTTAACATAACGGCTTCAAGCATTACTATGCTAATTTATTATTAAGGTATTTTCTTGACATCCGCAGTGTGACACTATTTTTTAGACTAACTGTAGCAGAAATATGATTGATAGATATCCATTTAATTATCCGATTATTTTGTCTCAGCTCTACGTTGCATATATTTTATTTTCTTTTTGTATAAGCATCGGCATCAATTGAGCTGATTATATATTCAACATCCATAAATATTATTTTATTTAGTATAAACAAACGGATAAAAAATGAACATATTTCAGTGAAGCTATTGATTAATCAATCTTATAAATAAAATTTAAGTATCATTCTGGGATTTTGCAATGAGTGCCTTTGATTTTGCATGGTGCCTTTTTCTCTGTAGTCTTTATGTACCTAACTGTTTAGTTATCTATCTATGAATCTTATACATATACCTATATATAACAAAAAACATTTAAATTCGTAATAATAAAAATATAATCGTCTATTATTTGCTGAATGTATACAATGTACATACAAATTTATAATTTACTCAGTTCCTCCTAAACTCAAATAATATATCATCATTAATGAATACAACCCTAACGTCAACACAATTTTTTTTAAATAATGTAAACAGCATAAAAATGCTATTTTCACCCCTCAATATTCTTGTAAGGAGATTCTTAAATTTCGTTGAAAGAGGCACCTGCTCAATAGACAATAACTTTGGGTGAAAGAGATCGGATATAAGGCAAATAAAGAATCGCAATGTGTGCAGATTCCGTGAATGTAGTAGTAGCTATTCGTAGGTACGGACTATTGATTTTGTCCACCCCAGAACGCGTACACCCGGGCCACGGAAAACCTATAACCCGCCAATTCGATTAACCATATATTAATATCAATTTATTAACTGCTCTTAATATTTAGATTTCATCAATTTATTCATATCATATACAAATTACTACTGAATATTTCTTCCGACAATCTATTGAAATATAATTTTGTTTACGTATATTCTGACTCACAAACATCAAAAAAGAAGAAGAGTACGCTTAGGTAGACGCATTTTATAAGTATTAGTCAACTTTCCTGAACGTGATTAAAAGATGATACTGTGCTGTGAAAAGGATCAAGTCTTTAGATCCTGTTAACCCTTCTACGAATTTCCAGATAAAAACCGGTCAGGTCTGGGTATCATCTGGTAAAATTAAGTTAGATTTGTGAACTTACAGCAAAAAAGTTTACTTCACTTAATCTACCGTTAAAAAAAAACTAAAAAAAAAATAAACATACCTATGGTAATACTGTAAACTACTGTTACACATATTTTTAAATTTTACATATAATTTATTATTCCATCAACCATTACACATATAACGGGCCATTTTAATTTCCGGACCATAAGCAATAAATTAAATATTCACGTATTTAGGAATTCTCATGCTATCATAATTAAACACAGTAATCTTTCCAATATATATGTATCATGGTAAAATACGCGTACATAATGAGTCATTTAGTTTCTGAATTCCTGTATGTTTTCGTATGGATACAATACTGTAAAATATATTCATATGAGTTAATGCATATAAGTTTGCCGCAATTTTTTTACTAATTTTATTGATTTTTTTATGTGGTGTGCCATCGAAATTAAGAGCTGACACAACAAATATACTCGTAGCAGCCTTACATTCATGTAACGTCAAAAGTATTAAATGATTTATCATTTAATACTTTTAGAGAACATTACTAGGTATATTTGAAAACTTATTTGTTTGTTTCTTTTCATCAAAATTTGAACGTAGGTATACTTTTGACATTGATCTTCTGAGACTTTATTGACTGAGAGATTATGCTAGATCGACATTTTAGCAATCATCCCAGAATTTTTTCATATTTTTATATTTTATTGCTTGTACATTTTTCTTATGTTTTTGCCAATTTACACTAGTAATACATTTATAATTGATAAAAATGTATTTTTAAGCTATTTAATTGGCACTCAATTGCAACTTACATAATATCAAAATTATGCATAAAAAACAACTATTGAATCTTTGTAAGCTCTCTCTCTATTTTTACTGTTTAAATTTGCTATTGGATGGCTTAAAATACTTTCTGCTTAACTCTCTGCTTTTAGTCAGATCTATGAAAGCATTTCTTCCAGTGTTTTTGTAGTGCACGCAGGGAACATGGCGTAGCGGGCGGGCGCGAGGACTCACGGCGCCAGCTACGATTCTCGTTTGCGCGATGGCTATCACAAACGCAATCCTCTATTCCTCGCAGTGCTAATCAATGAATAATTACTCTGTTTAAGGGGCACCTCTATAAATAGCCGGCTGGAGCGCTGACCTGAAGGGACGGGTTAGTCCGGCCGACAGCGGCGGACACTCGCAGCAGCCTCGCCCGGTGCCCGCGTCCCTCACCGGCCACACCCCGCCGCCCTACACTGCCGCCGCGCTAATCGACATGCCTCTGACTTTGCATCCTGCCATTTTTTGCAAAATTAGCTTAAAGAAATCTGTGTAAGCAATTTAGTACTTCGACTAAGTATATTTTTATGTTGTATCTCGCTTATTGCACATATGGAACTCGAATATATTATATCGGTATGTGCAATCTCTATACTTCCATAATCTAACAACAATCATGACTTCGTCTAAATTAAAAAAATAAATAAAGGACATTCATCAAACACATTGAAATCTATAGCCTAAATTTGATTTTTGGCATATTATTAAAATATAATTAGTCGTGTATGTATAATTTGTAATAACATAACGCATCCTTTAAGATGTATTAGATATCAGTAGCATGCAATTATTACTTTAAAAAATAAATTAATCAAGTAAGCTATCATCAGCGTTAGTCATGAAATGTGAAAAAAGTGGTAAACGTTGCAGAACGACACCATGAGGAGGACTGTATGAGCAATTTTGCAAGTAACGGCAACTCCAAACCAAGCTATCGGGCGGGCACATACGGTCACGTAGGGGGTTATCGGTTATCGAAACGTCTACAGCCAATTACTATGCAACATAAACAGATTTTTTACAGATGACAAAATGTGATCTTGATCGTGACCATTAGCTTAGCGTAAAAGCATCTAACACTATTGAATACGAGGGACATTCAAATTCTTGCATGCTGTTTTAATTATAATTTATAATGATTTTTTCTATCTTTTCTTGCCTTTTCAATAATTAAAATATAATTTCCATTTTAAATATATTTTTTTCTATTTTAAAATATGTAAATAAAATGCCATTATTATAAGGTCTCTAATGCACGCGTATATTTTTGACTATTTTCTTGTCTAGATTAAATTTAAATACCATAATATGTTATCTCTAATATAATTATAGCTTAAACAATTATAAAAGGCGTGCGTCTCAAAAGATATCTGCTATAATTTAAATACCTTTATTGGAACATTTAAAAAATGATGGTTAATAATATAATGATTTACCTAATAAATTAAAGTTTCATTTAAATTTTACAAAAAACCGGTATTTTCTTTTTTTTTATAAAAAATAAATATATAAATCAGCAGTCAAAACATGTTGAAGACACTTGACTGAAATAGTGAGGTCTCCATTGATCTTCTCGTGTCTTCTATATAATACAATTAAATGTCTTTTCAACGATTTACCGAAACAGAATCTAAAGAAAATGTAAAACCAAAAATGTCAAATAAAACTAAAGTTGCTACATCATTCAATAAGTCATTAATGCTGTTGTTATAAAGTTTTGCACATATTTGTGACATACTTTAACATAACAGCACAAATCACAAAATTACTTGACCGTTTGTTGATTTGTCATTATCACAAGTGAGAAGTGAATCTACGAAAAATAGATTTTATTTGAACCGTTCTGACCGGCCAGTATATTATCTAGACATTTGACATTTATATAAACAAAAAAAAAACTGTTTGTCGCCATTTTTTGTACTTTCTCCACAGGTCATAAAATTATTTGCATATATAGTTTACCTCAGTGTTCGACAAAAAAGGTATATAGTATTCTCGTTTTATGAAAAAAAAATATAAAGTTATGCTTATTCCAAATTGTATGTATTAATGTAAGAAATTGGATAAATACATCAATTACATAATATATTAAGTAAAAAGATCAATAAAATTCTTAATAATCATTATATGTGTATATCATATATTATCTAAAAATGTTTAGACGTAAAGCAAAAAAAAATATCACATGATTAATATTTTTATTTTTTATTAAAAAAAGCATAAATTTAATGTTTCCTATTTATCACCTAATTGCACTATAATTTGAATAATCGTCTCACCCGATTTCGGGGAATGAACGGCATTGACATAGACAGCGATAAGTAAGCAATCACAAGGTTGAATGTGGCGCGATCGGAGACTGATGACCGGCGACCGGCGGCGTGGAACAAATGCGGAGACGACGCCAATTTGCCACTCAACGTGACATACACTCGCTACTTACTTTATTTGTATAACGTTAACATGCTCCACTAAAGATAAAGAATTTTAGTTTTTGCCTTCAGCACATTAAGCACCTTATAATCTCACCCCACCAAAGTAAATTCCTAACACGTTCTCTCCGCACATCCCCTACCTATTTAATAGCATCTGTCATATGCAGACTTAACGTAATTAAGGGCGCCAAAATGGCCTTGAGACCGGCAATGTAGAGCTTGTAGCAAAGAAAAAAATAAAGATAAGACACTTATACCTGTAATAACGAATTACGGCATTGCAAGGACGAAGTAAAGTTGAATATTGCATCAGAGCAGTTGCGAATGTGTGGAGGCAACGATCGCATGGAATGTGGCGCGCGGCGAGCTGCGATCGCGACGTGCGCCCGCGCAGGATACGCTCCGCCGCGCCACCCGCGCCCATGATTCACTCATCTCACTGTCCGACTTGGGGAAGTACGCGCCTAATTGCAGTACCAATCAATATTCCAAAAAACTATCGACCACTACTGACGTCAACACCATTCTTTCACGAACGCGATTAATTTAAACAACAAAAAAGATAATATAAAATTTTTGTGTAATGAACACAAAAAATTAAACCTAATTATTATGAATCCTAATTCTAAAAACACAATTATGAGAATAATAAATAATTTAATATTAGTTTGAATATACTGTGAATCTGGTTTAAATTGTTATAAAATCATCATTTATTCCCAAGCGTTCTTTTTATTTGAATTTTATTATTTTACATATATTATTATACGGTATAAATATATTATTCTGCTGTTTATGAAATTATTCGCATGAGCATTATTTTCAGTAAACTGTTCATGGCGACAAAATATTTTACTGATGATACCTATCACTTCATATCCTTTAATATATTTACCTGTAAATGATTCAATAAAATATAGGAAATATAACGAACTAATGAATATAAATCGATATTGAATGTGGTGACGTCACTTACCTACACGTGCTCTACGTATGTATGTAATGCACGTATACTATAGTAGGCACTTTATTCAACGCGATCTAGCTACAAGTAATAAGCTGGCGTGACATTTATGTGCGTGGTTCTATAACATTTCTCTCAATTCATCCAAAATATATCACTACAAGTCGTCACCGTCATATAATATATAAATAAATAAATTACTCAATAGCCTCCTCTAGGCAACCCAATGCAGGGTTTTTGTGAAACATATAGGTTGTAAGGCTTAAATAAACATTAATGCCAAGCAAAACTCGAACTCTCGGCCATCAGCACATAGAAACGAATAATACAACCACTATGCCAGGCGGTCATCATGCATAATACGAAATCCTTAATATTACTTTTTCTGTAATTACCATCCTTTACTAATATTATTAATCAATATTGCATTTTTCTAAAGGGATTTGCACAATTTTACTCGTATGTGTAGAGATAGTTTGTCGGCTAGAGATTATGGACTGACTTTTTATCCTAGGTCATAAAATGGTTCCCGGTATATGGTAAAAAATTTTTATATACACCATAGTCTCTTTATTCATTAAGCAGTATGTGGACTGGCAGTAGTGTAAAATAAATTATTATACAAAATAAAAATGAAATCATACTTGAACCAATGCATACAACCAAAAGTCATAATGAAATAGTTATATCCAATTTGACAAAAAACCCATCATACGGTTTTATGTTTTAAATACTAGATGATCAAATGAAGAAGTTAACGATGGAAAGATTGTATTAATGCGTTGTAATTCAAAATAAAAACGCTAGGTGTTACATAAATCATGTATTTATCACAAAATATAAGAATAAAATTTAAAGAGTATGAGAAGCTGCAACGAAAAGTGTTAAATGCGATTGCAATGTATCTCATAAATCATAATAAATCATCACATTCGTTGCCAGTTCTGACTTCTGCAGATATTACGCTGTACAGATACATTCAGCTCTATATAGCTCTATATATTTTTATTACCACTGTAAATGCAGGATGCAACCATTAAAAAACAACATTAATTACTTCAATGAAATATATTAAATATTTAACATTAGTCATCTCATCATACCTAGGAATATACAAAATTATTTTAAGTAATTTTTCGCCTTCCTTTAACGAGCTAATTATGTTAATTTTATATTAACCGTCAAAATATAGTGCTACGGAAGTTCTAATTGAGCAATTTCATTTTTTTTTTAATTTATTTAGCATGATTCTTTAAATGTTAAATGGCAACGCTCCGTATCTCGTTGCTCTTATTTTGAGTTTGCTAACCTTAGTTTTTACTTATGAAGAAATGGTAATAAAATATACGCTAATCAATAACATAATGTATGGAAAAATAAGACAGGCAATTCGCTAACAAGTCACGATTCAACTCACTACCAGGAGTTAATCAAAGGAATTTACGAGGATCAGGTAGCCCGCAGAGTGATTGGAATTATTTACGAATACTACGAGTATATATCCTTTGTAACATTAATCCTAAGGTCTAACAAAAGTCATAAAATACATAATTTTAGTTAACGTAGATAATTTATATCATTCATTATTTTATATTTTTATATTTAAATGTACAAAATTTTATAAAACAAATTAAAACTTAAATTAATTCCAGATACTAATAAAAATGCTTATTCATAATATTTTAAATAACAATGGAAGATCTCCAAAAGTTAAAAAAGATCGACAAAATATAGGAAGCTTCCTAAATAATATCGATTATCCGCGCAGCAGATGGCCGGCCTGGGCCAGACCGTCTCCGACCCTCCCGCGTTGCAGCCCGCCCTCACCTCATCCCCGATTCAGATCCGTCCCAAAATGTCCCCTACACCACACTAGATTATACGATTTATATTAAGTTTCCGTAATTTTCATTTATATTGATTCAGATACTATAGGCTAGAGAACATTTGCGCGGCAGATTAAAGAGTTCCTTTGTAAATATTTCCGAAGGGCACGTCACCAGGGGAGCGTCATTAATAATAACAAAGAGATATTAGCTTTTAAAGGAAATAACTGGGTTTCACATCTGTCGTATTGGTGATATAGTGACAATAGAAACAATTATGTATATTTTATTTCTTCTAAATTATTACCATTTTGCTTGTTTAATTAATAAGGCAGTAATTAAAATATATCTTCGATATACAGTTATGATGGCGGGCAAGAACATTTAATTAAAGCAATAAGAGTGTAGAAATCCTGTTTTGCCTCCTGCTCGAAACAAGCCCAACACCAGAAAACAAACAAAGTGAAAACATCGACAAGATAACAAGCATAACTGTTCGGAAATCACGTAACAGAATAAGAAGAGATATTTCATATCAAAGCGCGCCACGCAAATTTGCTATTTGAATAGGAGTAAAATGAATCGGTATTGAACGCGAAATTCAAAGGACGTGGAAAAGGATTACTTAGGTTTATAATTTTGTCTAGACGGCATTTGAATCAATTGATTTTATTTTATGGATATAGCTTAGTAATTTTTTTATTATTTTACCATACTAGTCACTTCCTACGATTTTGCTCGGATTTGTATTTTCATTTAAGCTGCAACCACTACATATGTATGACCTCTGCTTTATATAGAGAGCGTAGATGAGGAAGCTCAAGCATTTAAATCTACTCATTTGATAAAAGTCGAACTTAGAAATGTCTTAATTTAGATTATTATCTGCACAACAAAATATGCGAACATTTTATGAAATGAAGATCAAGATCAAAATAATAGTAATTCAAATTAATGTCCTTGATTTATAAATGTGGCAATAGTGTTGCTTAATACTTTGATTTTAAATAATGGCAAACTCAATTAAAATTAATACTCTTAATTTTTTACTTTTAAAATTACTCATAGATGTTGCTTAATTAATTAACAGTACCTGGACGACCGAGCTTCGCTCGGAGTTCTTTTTTATTATATCGTATATTTTAGTTTAAAAGAAATAAAAAATTGAATAAATTACAAAAAAAAACAAAAGTAAAAAACTTACTTTCGATCGAGATTCGAACCCAGGCAGCTGTGATTGTAAATCTTGCACCTTGGTCACTTGACCACGACGCTCATGTTTGTGCGTAAGAAATTAACGATCATATTCTGCGTGGAATAATGCAAAAGAAAATCGCATGAAAACTCGAAAACACGAGTTTTCCCAAACATAAGACTAACCTAAATATCTAGGTATTATGGTTGATCAAAGACTTTCATGGCACTCACATATAGAATTAGTCACTTCCAGAGTCAGAAAACTAATATGGATTTTTAGGATCTTAAGATATTCAACTTCTAAAGTACTTTTGAATAAAATATATGTCGCATTAGCCCAATCAGTGTTGTGTTACTGTATCTCAGTGTGGGGGGGAGCCTCTAAAGTAAAATTTCTGGAAGTGGAAAGGGCACAGCGGTCACTACTCAAAGTGATGTTCTTCAAATCATACATATATCCTACTCATGAATTATACTTAGAAAGCAAAATTCTGTCTGTTAGAAAATTATACATCTTATGGGTTGTTTTAAAAAGACATAAAAATTTGGTTATTGATTCTAGCATAGTAGATAAAAGAAGAAATCGTGGTATTCTTAAGTTGCCTATGATCAAAACAGTTTTTGCGGCACATCAATATCAAATTCAGTCAGCACGCTTATATAATAAAATAAACAAAATTATAGAAATTTATCCTTTGAGTCATCACGACTGTAAATCAGTCTTAACTAATTGGTTGAATTCTCAAAAATATGAGGACACAGAAATACTTTTGAAATCAATCTCCTGAATATGTCACACACATATACACACACACACACACGCACACGCACACGCATGCGCACAAACATATATACACACACTCACACACACACACACACACACACACATTTTATTACTAACAAACAATGTAAAATTTAAAACTTAGTTGCTATAGCAAGTTATTTATGATGTGGCTATGGAAGAGCGAGATTGCCTGTTACAGGTGTTTATTACACTTAAAAGGCGATCTCAACCTTGTTTGTAATTACCAAACATATTGTTAATGAATAAAATATTTTTATTTTTTTATTTTAACCTAGATCAATTTTTCGCCCCCGAAATACCACATACCCAGCGAAATCCTTAGAGCCGTTTCCGAGATCGCCGGTATAAATAAATAAATAAATATACAAGAATTGCTCGTTTAAATATATTAGATTTTTAATTTTCTTTATGTCTATAAATATAATAATAGTAAAACTGAGTAAGGTTACTAATTAATAAAGTTTTAAAAAATTATATCTAATGTTTATAATAATAGCAGCTAAAACTAAATAAATAATATTTTAATATATAACTATAAAACTTATTACAATTATAGAAAATAATTAAAATTAATTATTGTGTCAGGTACTTTGGTGCTTTTTTGTATTTTTAAAATCATAGTGTAATTTTGTAGGTGGGCACTGTCTATAACTACAATAGGTATATTAATGACCTTTGAGAAGTTTAAAATCTAGACACTCCTGAGACAATGATTGTTGTAAAATGTTAATCATTTGTAACGTCGAAAACCAAAAATCAATCCGCGAAAAAATTCAAAAAGATAATTTTATTTAAAATGTCAAATATTCGCGTAAATCTAAGAAAGTAATAAAATATGCGAATTGAATATCTCCTTTTATTATTAATAAACGATTAACGATTTTTTTCTCATAGTTCTTTTACCCAAATATTTTTAGTTCTTCCTCTTTTAGCATTTTTACCTTAAGTGCAATGCATTAGACTAGAATATGTACTTTTACTTTTTTCTCCCTTAGACTTGCCTAATTCAATGAACTATCATTGACATATGCTGGCTTTTATATTATTTTTTATGATTTGTGAGAGCATATTTTGGAAACCCTGAATCTGGTCAGATGGACTTTATGTTCTTATATTTACATTCTTTATTTATTTATATTTAATACATAGTATAAAATGCAAATTAATATAATATAACCTACTACCAAATCGATCATTTTGCTTAAGTGCGAGCTATCATTTAAGTCGTGAGAGAAGTCAATTAGATGCAGTATAATGATAGGTACATAAGAACATAAAATTCAGCGAAGTTCATTTTAATAAAGTCTCCTTTGTCTGAAATCCTTGTACAAGATAGGTACATGTTTGATCTAAATGTTTATTTCTAAAGCCAATATAAATATTTTCGGTACAAAAAAGATGCTAAGACTAGTTTAAAGCTGAAATTAAGACATATTAATAGAACTCTTCAATTAAAGTCAATGACGATATTAGACTTAAATATACTATACTATATATTAGACTTAAAATAAACTTATCTAATTCTTAAGCTTTTGATAACACAGTAGGTCATTTCGTTGTCCAATTATATTCCTTTCAGTGAAATTAGCAAAAGTACCTATCCATGCGACCGTGAGCAAGTAAAGATGAACTGCCACATAGGTTTATTTTATAAGCTTATTTTTAGAAGTGTCTATTAAGTACAATTTACTTCGCAAACACAGTGTCAAAAAGATAGAGGTTGACCGGTAAAACTGAGATATTATCAGGTACCGTACAGGTAAATTTTACGGCTGCGAAACTGCGTATGTATTTAATTATTAAGCCTTCATTTGGATGGAAGGATAATTTAGATGCATGTTGCATACTTTTCATAATCATAATATTTCTGTGTGTTAATTTGGATTAAAAAATAACTGTTGTTAATGCCTATAATTGTATCGTTAATATATCTATATATCTATACATATAATAAAATTCTAACTAAGCCGAATGTGTAGCTTAAATATTTTTTGGAAAATCTTATTGAAATAGACATTATTATCGACGCAGAGGCCGAATCTATAGTTTTTAGAATTTTTGTCTGTCTGTCTGTCTGTTACCGCATCACAGAAAAACCACTAGAGCGATTTTGATGAAATTTGGTATGACGATAGCTAGATATCCGTGTCAACATATAGGATACATTTTACCGCGGGAGATTATCTCATTCCCAAGGTAGTACACGTTATAACACAACCCAAAAAATATTTATGATCAGAATTTCTTGAAACTTCGTATTAATGATCTTTAATACAAATAAATAAATACGTGTTTTAGCGTTTTTTGAAATTCATCCCATAAGGAGATAAAATAAAGGATGAAAATTTGTATGAAACCTACCTTTTTAAAGTTTTTTTGTTGTAGTTTTAGCGCGAGCGAAGCCGCGGGTTTTACTAGTTATCCATAAAATTGTATCTCCACATTCTAAGTTTTTTACTTATCGATACCTATTATAATATATTTTTAAAAACAATAACTGTAACGTATTATGCACACATAATATGTATAGACCCCAAAACAATAGTTATTAAAAATTTTGTCTGCTTGTCTGTTTGTCTATATGTTTGTTTGTCTGTTTGTGTGTGCGCGTTTCACGCAAAAAATAATGAACCGATTTCAACAAAATTTAGTGAAGTGATAAATTATTAATCGGGTCAACATTTAGAATATTTTTACTTCAAGAAAATATTTCTTTCCCACGGAAAAACACAATAACTGGTTTTATCGAGTCCTCCTTAGAAGTCTTCCGCTGACTAAACCTTAAGACATACATCAAAAGAATGTACTAAAAAATTGTAGGTCTTGAAAAGGCCTACAGAAAAGTTCTCATTAGTATATGTCTATCTCCTAAGGTACTCTCTTATTTATATTCTTATCTATACCTATAATAAAACTAACTTAGTCAAATCGATATATATATACATATATTTAGTGTACATATATATTATAGTCTATTCTATCCTTACCGTTAAAACGTACCTTGGGACAAACCCAAGCGAAGCGAGGGTCGCTAGTACTTCTATAAAAAGCTAAGGTGATGTAAAATTATAGAGTTATAGTCGGTTTCGAATCATTATCAAACCTTGCATTTGATTTAAATAATTGCGCTGTGATCACACACATGGCAATCCGAGAAACTGCTCAGTCACACGTGTGCAACTCTTGTTTTTTTGGTTAGTTATGATAGGGGCAATGTGCCTCAAAAGCTTTTGATACATTTCCCTTAGCACTTTATAGGGCATGGAAATAACGCAGTAACCAACAACTGCGAGAACTCTAGCTACAACAAATAGTCGCCCGTTAGCATCCGTTCTATTTACGGATAGCGCTACAAGTGTTTTCTTTTTGTGAACGCAGATAACATGTTAAGTTATTTCTATCTTTTTATTTAAATGATGACAAAAAGATGACATGAGCGATGTTATGTCGTTCTCATTTCATAAACTTAATAATTATAAATATAACATTTACAAAAAATATTAACCTGGTCTTGTATATGAAAATGAAAAATATCAAACGATAAATCACGATTATCAAAAGCAACGGTTGAAAACTTTTGTTTTCAAAAACGATAAGAAATCATTGAGTGTTTACAATTCACAAAACAAAGTCAAAATATATTAATTTTAAAAGTAGTATTTCACTCACTTTAAGAATCTACCACAATAAAATTAAATTGAGAAATTTCCCACTAAAACAAAAAATATATAAAAGAAAGCAGAGTTCGTGACGAAAAAGACATAGGTACAAAATAAGTGCAAGGGTAACGGATTCACCACTAAAAGAAGTAAGATATAACTACGAGTAGATAAGTTTTTTCGCAGTTCCTGTCACGCACAAAGTTCTTCAGTTTCTTTAAAAGAAAATTTGTCATGTGTCTTTGCTACTTAATAGTGCTTTGCCACTTATAAGAGAAACTCAGCTGGATTTTTACCACTAAATATAAGTATTTTTCTTACTTTTCGAGAAGAATAGATAATATAAATTGATCCTGCGTGGCAAGACAAGACCAACGGTGAGTGTTACTGCTATCATAAATAATAAGTATAATATTGTACAATTTTAGTTCCTAACTAATTATTTATCATACCAAATAAAGTTTAATATTTATTATGAACAATACATTGCGCTGTCATGACTGATGGCTTTTACAGGACCGGTCGTCACATTGGCGAATTTAAAATTGTCATCTGTCGATTTATCTATAAGCTACTAACGATTAATCAAGCCTTTAAAACGAGTTAAATATATTTAATTTGTTTTATCCAACAAATTAATTATTTGATTTTATACATATGTTTATGTAAGACACGTTATTGATTTATATTTAAACTAGCGACTCACTCTCGCTTCGCTCGGGTTCGTCCCTAGGTTGATTCCCCATATAAATTTTCATCCCCATTTTCACCCCCTTAAGGGATAATTTCTGGGATAAAAAATATCCTATGTAAATTTCATCTAAATCGGTTCCGTAGACCCAGAGATTAACCCCTTCAACCTCACAAACTCCCAAACTGTACCTCTTTATAATATTAGTATAGATTAGCAATGTTTAAACAATTTTTTGTCCTTATGTTTATTCTATTATCGAATTAAGGTAAATATACAATTTCTAAATGAAAATTAATTACTTTTAAATGATTATTTATTTACCTTTGAAATAAATCTGCCTAAAACCTTTTTGCACGTATCAAATAAGCTTCAATCTTCTAAGTGCCTACTTGGCACGTAAATGTTCCCATCTTATCTGGTAACACGAATCCTCTATAAAAACATGTATATGAATAAAATTAAGATATAAAGAACGCTTTGGATTTTATTTAAACTTTTACGAAGTTCTCTTAAACATAATATTTGTTATTCTCCGAATTAAAATAAGTCTAATGGTAAGTGGGTGGGCGGTGGCACTGTATCGTATTACAGCACGACAACGGCGCCTTTCTGTTCAATTCTCATTAATTATAATTACTGCTAAATGTTCGGCTTTCAAAGCAGTTGCCGGTCGGCCTACCCTTTGAATTACCAAACTTTTGGACATGTATATCGCTGTAAACAATATAGGGTAGAAATATTCGAACAATATAACTATTGTTTTCAAATATATTTAAAAACCTAGTATCATAATATTGTTCATTAAAGAAAAAATGACTAAATACTGTATTATCAATGTAAAATACAAGTTTGGCATATTTATTACTTAAGCCAGTATATAAGGTCTAAACATAAACTTATTAAATTAACTGTTCACTGAAGTTCATAAAATTTTATTTCTCATAGCTGGAGGCCGTTCAAGGGCTGCTTTAGCTCCGCCGTGCCCAATTTCACGGTCTACAGCACAAATATCACATTGAGAATATTATTTCTTCACCAATACGCTTCGGTAGGGAAGTAATCAATAAATTCTTTTGTAAAATTACATATTTTATTAGTTATCTAATTAAATTATTCTGCAAGAACTCTACCACAAAAACATTAGCATTTATTATTATATTTTAAGAAAGACATAACTTAAAGACCTTAATCATTTATATACCTACTCAAAAAATATATAAGTTCTTGATATATTTATTACAGACACATAACATATAACCTAATATTAATAAATTTTTCAACGATTTTAAGTGCAGAGATAATAAACTTAAATTAATAATAAATAAACAGCCCTTTTTCAATTAATGTGTTATATAAATAACATTAAATCTTCCTATCGAATGTATTCGATAAAATGGAAAGATTAATGAGTATTATTTCTAAGTATATCGTTACTCTGCCATGATGCAAAAGAAAGTATTAAATATATAAAAGTTCAGCGTCAAAGTCTTTTTTGAACCAAGCTTTAAAGCATACATACATTGTAAATAAACAATGTCATGTACAAGAGCACTTAGATAAAATGACATTACAATCGATCTTTTTCACCATCCTTGTAACATACATCAAGAAATAAAACTACGGGACCTCATTACCGAGATGATTTAAATAATTTATTGAATCAATTAACATACCTATATAATAACTGTTTCATAATAACTATTACGGCTATTCTCCGTTTAAGAGTTTTTACTTTAAACTTATCCGACATATTAAATGTACATGTATACTAGTAAAAAACATTAGAATTTACTGTTGTATTATAGAGTCGCGAAAGTAGCATTGGAACAAAGTTCCTTTATACATTTTATTTGGTCCACATTTGGTAATGTTTTATACTTCCGTTCTGTTCACAAGCTTTTTATCCTAATGTAATAATTTAATTAGGCCGCCTAAAGTTAAGGGAGTGCATCTTATTGACCAAAGTTCGACTCTTATAATATTAATTATGTGCTTTACTGGAATGGAATAACAAGTTCAGGTAATTAATTAATGTGAAAAATGTGTGGTGGGTTTTTGACAAATTAATTACCTAAACGTATATTTTTAAATTACGAGTAACATTTTATGTTAACCTAGTTCTCCACATTGCAAAGTGTTTTTGCAGCTTTTACTTAGTTACTGTAAAAATAAACGCAGCATTTTGTTTTACTTAAACGAAAAAATGCATTTGATATAACAGATTAAACATCTTTCGATACGTTCTTTGACTAATTTTATTACAATATAAATTTAAAAAAAATATATACTTTCTCGTATATATTACGCTTAAGTATCATCATTACTTGTCGTGTCGTCTTTGATTACATTTCTGATATTTCTCATCCTTCCACTACACGAAGTACAAACAATGAGGTGGGAATGTAAATAGCGCATACTCGCATAGGAAGTACCGTAATCGCCCTCGGGTCATCGGCACATGAAGATCTTTGAATCTTATAAATATAAAAAAAAAGATATAAAAATAACTAACGCTTGTAAATTTTTAATTAAACTTATATCAATAGCTATATCTAATAAAAATGTTGTAAGACACATACACATGGGTCACGAGCGCGATTGTAAAAGAGAATAAGCATTTGCAAAGTGACCGCGAACAATGCGCAAGTACCGCAAGTCTCCCGAGCAGCGACACTACAGTCGCCGGAAGGCGGTCTTGACCTCCTCCACTATAAATTTCTTCCTAGACAAGTCTACCACTAGTATTCATTTTCAATTATCCATAATTTTAGTCAATTAAAGTCAATTAGTAACCGAGATTAATTGCGTAGGTTACATCATTTATTTATTTAGTTAACCTAAACATCATAACGGTTTTAAAGCTATAGTACCAAAAATACAGACTGGGAGAAACAGGCTTTCTGGTTCCCGTTCATCATTTAATCCTCGAAGCAGGTGATTTATCGTTACGTATCGTCTACCCATTACGGCGTCACAATCAATAACGACCGTGTAGGTTTGGACGCTGATAATACATTCTTACTCAAAGGCTTGTGCTAGTTGTGAAGAATAATATTTTTATAAAGCATACAATAAATAAGTTGAAACGATACTGAGGACGTCTTCAAATACATTGGAGAAAAATATTTATTGCTATAGTATTATATAGCAAATGATAGACGTATAATCTTACCATCTATGACTATTGATGGGTAATGTTTTATGGAACCCTTTTTTACTTACGCAATATAAGACGTGCCAGTCCATTAAAATCTGAGTCAGTTTTTGATTCATAACGCCTGATAGCATCGTTTTTATCGGATTTGCTTTGTGTTTGTGAAGCCGATCAACTGAAAATAAATTATATTATGCAACACTAGTAGAAAAGTATGACGTTTTATAAAATCTGACTGATAAATTTGTTTCACTTATATTATGTAGCGGCCAAGTATTAATTCGTTATATACCCATATTGATCTTTACTGGAAAGACTGTATTTGGTCATGATTTGTGAGTGCAATGCACGGTTCTTTGAGAAGAAAAAACCTAACTCACGACCTGAGCCTCGCGCTGCAGTCAGGATAATGAGCTTATTTTGTAGCTTGTTAACGGTACAGGTATGTTTTTTATTAGAGGCGACACTTTTATCTAGTTATGTATACAATGCTACGTGCATATATTAAACTTACAATTATATATTATTAGAATACTTATATAACACAATTTTAAGCACTTACTTAAAATTTATTTCATATCATTTAACTTATAAATCTTTTTATGATATGTTAAATAAGGCAGTGGTAGTCCAGTGGTAATGCACTCAGTTGGAAAATCGAGTGAAGCGGGTTCAAATTCCGGGTCTCGCACCTCTGATATTTTCACGTGCGAATCATTTCCAACGTGATTGTCACTTGTTTAAACGGTGAATGAAAACATCGTGAGGAAACCTGCATGTCTGAGAGAACCTAGCAAGTTTTCAAAAGACATGTGAAGTCTGCCAACCCATACTTGGCCAGCGTGGTGGACTACGGCCTGAACCCCCTCGTATTGAAGAAGGCCTGTGCCAGAACAACTATAAAAAGGCTGAACATACATAGTACATAAGAAAATATAAATAATGGAATATTATAAATATAAAAGAAATATAAATATAAAAAAAAATATGAAAATAATTTCCTTCATAAACTAAATTACTGACGGAGCTCACGCTATTAATGACAATCACGACTACGGAACTTACTAATCTATACATATAATAAAATTGTAACTAATCCGAATCTGCACATTAAATATTTTTTGGAAAATTTTATTGAAATAGACTTTATTATCGATAAAGAAGCCAATTCTATAGTTTCTTTAGAATTTTTGTCTATCTGTCTGTCTGTCTGTTACTGCATCACGGGAAAACTACTGGACAGATTTGGTATAATTATACCTATAATATATATATATATATATATATATATATATATATATATATATATATATATATATATAGTATAATTATAGCTTGTTATCCGGGTCAACATATAGAACACTTTTTACTGCGGGAAAATATCTCATCTCTGAACTAAACGTTAAAACGTAACTGGGATGAAGCCGAGTGGAGCGAGGGTGAATTGCTAGTTAAACTTAAATGCTAAACAATGCTAATCCAACAATAGCTCAAATAATTAAAAGCATCTTATACAATTATAATTATTAAACATCCAATTACAATAATCTTTAATTTTACATCCAAAACTGAATTTGTTTAATGACTAATACAAGTCTATTAGGCAAATTGGGTGCTTACTTCTTATTTACCCTTGGAGTAGGTATATTTACGTAGACGTTCTTAGGTTGTGGATATGTGTGGTACCTACATACGTATGTGGTAGGCAGTTCAAGTGAACGGGGGTCTGTCTCAGCCGCCGGAACGTCTATTTGTTTTAACGCAATACCTGTCAATAGCCGTCCTAAGTTCATTGGCATTCCTACTTTGGCGCATACATTGCGTAGATTTATGCAGCCAGTCTACACCATCTTTCGTTCTATACTAATCTACCAAACTGGTATCCGGTAACGTGATCTTTGGTATGTCATTACCTTGTTGACGCATTAAACAAGCAATTTTACTTAACAAGAAGCTTACAATCTTTAGCGTTTGAGTACATCTCCAGCAGCCACTTCTACAAATTACATTTCGGAATTACGCGCAACTAACTTGCAAAAGGTAAATATTTAATAATAATAATATCAATAATAGAATTAAAAGCCCGCAGGGCAGCTTGTAGCGGGCTGTTGGTGAGTGGCGACACCAGGAACCTGAAATATCCCGGAGGAAACAACACCTGTCCCCCGCCTCTGGCTTGCCTTCATTGTCCGTCTAGAGTAGAGAGTGAGAGCCAAGTGCTCGAAAAGGTGCAAGTGCTCAGTCTGTGTAATAACGGGGAAACCCGCTCGCGAGCACTCTCGGAATGGTGAAACTCGTGCACGAGGTGTGTCAATATCCTTAGCCGACCACGCCGATGTTGCGCCCAAGGCACTATGCCGCTTTGTGGGGGCCCTTCTAGTGGAAGGCGAGTCACCGTCCGCCAAATATTCAATGTGAGACTGTTGAGCAGGCGGACGTCCGGACTCCGGTAGTCTCGTCCAATAACCCATTTTTAGTCCATCCAAACTCCCCTTCCATAACCCTATTTAGTTTTCCATATTTTGTAATCCCTATGCATTAGCCGGAGGCCATCTTTGCGTAATTCCCTATGGGTTACTCAGAGATGGCTGATGCGTCATATTAAACAAACTTGAATCTCTTAAGGGGCCTCTTACGTGTTGCACCTGTGTCTCCTCACAAGCCTTCCAAAGGACCGGGCTCCTTCGAGCCCGTAAATTTCAAATAGATACAAATAATAATATTATTATTATTAACAAGCGACTTACACTCGCTTTGCTCAGATGCGTCCCTCGTACGCGGTTTTTGTTCATAAACCCATGAAGGTTTTACATTTTTATATTTTTTGTACGGAACCCTAATTCTTTTTCTAAATAAAGCCTCAATTACTCCTTATAATATCAGCTGTCTGCCAATTAAAGTCCCGTCAAAATCGTTCCAGCCGTTCGGAGATCACCCGAAACAAAGAGAAACAGACAGATTTTTTTTTTAAATTGTGATTTTTTTAATAAGTACCGTTCTTATAAGTAAGTAAGTATATATTTAGTAAAAAGCTGTTATTTTGGCATTACAAGCAGACACTTCAATTTTATCTATACATATAATAAAATTCTAACTAAGTCAAATCTGTATCTCAAATATATTTTTTAAAATCTAATTGAAATAGACATTATTATCGATGCAAAGGCCGAATCTATAGTTTTTAGAATTTTTGTCTGTCTGTCTGTTACCGCATCACGGAAAAACCACTGGAGGGTTTTAGATGAAATTTGGTATGGTGATAGCTGGTTATCCGGGTCAACATATAGGATACTTTTTACCGCGGGAAAATGTCTCATTTCTGAAAAAAAATACAAAAACTGGTTGGAACAAAACCACGATTATACTATTTGTAAAGAGTTTAGCAAGGTATCTTACTAAATATAGTAAAACTTATTAAAATAGCTTATCTTGAAAATCAATAGCGCTATTTTATCCATTAAATAGTTATTTAAATTAATATACATTTATGTGTTATTTACATATTCGACAATAGATGTCGCCATGTGTTTTTAAAATACATAGTTTTAATTCAAAAAAAAATGAATTTACAGATATGAACTTTCTACGCTTTTATTAGAGTTACTACTAAATTACCCGCGGCCCCGCCTGTGTTTAAATTATCAGTAAAGCAAACTTTTTGGCTTTATAAATTAGTAACTATACATATAATAAAATTGTTATCAAGCCGAATCCGTAAATTCAATATTTTTCGGAAAATCTTATTGAAATAGTCTTTAATAGCGATATAGAACCCGAATCTATAGTTTTTAGATTTTTTTTCTGCCTATCTGTATGTGACTGTATCACAGAAAAACCACTGGAGGGATTTTGATGAAATTGGGTATGGTGATAGCAGGTTATCCGGGTCAACACATAGGATTCTTTTTACAGCAGAAAAATATCTCATTTCTGAGAAAAAATACAAAAACCAGTTAAAGTAAAAGCACGATGACACTATTAACATTTTAGCAAGGTAACTTACTTATATATGTTAAAACTATTAAAAAAACTTGTCTTAAAAGAAATATCAATAGCGCTATATTATTCCTTAAAATAGTAATTTGATTGAAAAATTATTTATATGTTATTTAGATATTTGACAAAAGATGACGCCATGTGTTTTTAAAATACGTAGTTTTAATCCAAAAAAATTTACAGATATGACTTTTCTTTGACTTTATTAGAATTACTACTAAATCACCCGTGTTTAAATTTTCAATAAAAAGTCGGTGTGCTTTGATTTGTATTGCCTGGCACCGACTTAGAATATTTTTTACTTTTCAGTGCCTGGAAGTCCTTTTTTTTTAAGTTTTTATTTTTCCATTTTTAGTGTAGACACATCAACACAAATTAATCAAGCCCAAACCCAGGTAATTGCTGTAAATCGTTGAGGAGTTCTCTCGACTGTCTTTCGGGTCCATCATCAGATCGACTCCAGACCTTCATTAAATAGTAGTGCTTTAAAATACCTAATGAAAATGTTAACAAACGCACTAGTCGCCGCTACAATTTTCGAAAGTTCCCCTCGATTTCTCTGGGATCCTATCATCAGATCCTGGTTTCCTTATCATGGTACCCTTGCGATATCTCCTTTCCAACAAAAAAAGAATTATCAAAATCGGTTCATAGACGACAAAAAAATCCGCGAACAAACATAAAATAATATATATATATATATATATATATATATATATATATATATATATATATATATATATATATATATATATAAAGTGAAAGTGGAAGTGAAATATGTAAATATATACCTACTAATGTGTAAACCTAAGAATCTAGTTTTTGATCATTTGAACGGGGACGGAGCCGCGGGCAATGCTAGTTTATCTATATAGATATGAAATTAATAACTCATCAACTGAAATTATACACATACTTATAAACAAAATGGCCTTACAAGTACAAAATATAACTACACCTGAATTAAGAATTTCCTTTTGTGATGTTATTAACACATATAAACAATAGCATTAACATTTTTATACGCGGTATCAGTATGGAGAGATTATATCAAACAGAATTGAATAAAATAGGCATTTTTCTTACATTTTTCAAGTTTTTTTTTAATAATTTAAACTAAGTTCTATGACCCGCCATGCACTATGTTCTACTTGTAAAGCCCTTTCATTTGATACCCATATTGAAGGGGTTGTGAAAAAATATGTAATATAGGCCATTTCGTTGGTGGCCATTGGATTTACAATGATACTGAATATATTCAATTGTACTGTCATCAGAACTAAAGGTATGTACTAATTTTAGATCAATCTGTCAACAGGAAAGGGGTAAAATTTCAATTACTATTACTAAATTGGACCCAAACAAACAGGGCAAGCTAAATAAAACCGTTAAATAAAAAGGTATTGTCTAATGAAAATCTTTTAGTACCTTGGTAACTAAAAGTTTGTTTACGATTTATCAAAATCCATGACACGAAGATAAAAATCACACATTAATTTAATTATTCATCTCTGCGATTCATTGGCCCATAAAAAAACTATACATATTTATTGCATACCTCAAACGATCGGTTCATTGTTGCGTAAAGAAAGGAGATCAAATCAAATACTTGATATTTTTTATATTTACTTGACTAGAAAGTGAGTTGCAAATGATAAAGTAGGGAAAACTTATATAGAAAAAATGTATGATTTATGAAACATTTATTTCTATCACATTCATACCAGATGGTAACACATGGGACTCAATAAGGAAAAATGTACTATCAGCAATGCTAGTAGTAAAAATTTCCAGACGCACATATACACCTACCATATCTTCAATTCAATTCTCTTGTTTATGGCTTCAGAGCGTACCAGTTGCGCACAGATTACTTTGCCTATGTCACGTAGAATGGAGACTACCATACCTTATAACAAATTAATGAATTCAAATATCAACAAATACATTGACAAAAATATCCCACAAATTAGTTTAATTATAATTTTTTAAATTCTTTTCAAATCTGCTTTACATCGTCCATAGTACTAAATAGACAAACAAAAAAACTACCTAGTTACTCGTGATATTTGAGTTGGAACTATCTTTAGCTCAGTAGAAACTTTTTTTAAATCGATTGTAATAGACAAACATACAATATCTTCAATATCTATCTAATATATTTAAACAAGCAATTCTTGTATATTTATATCTTTATTTATTTATAAACGGCTGTAACGATTTCGCTGAAATTTGGTATGTGGGCATTTTCGGGGGCGAAAAATCGATCTAGGTTAGTCTCATGTCGGGGAAAACGCATGTTTTCGAGTTTTCACGCGGTTTTCTTTTGCATTATTCTACGCAGAATATGCTCAATAATTTCATTTTACACTCAGGCATAAGTATCGTGGTCAAGCGACCAAAGTGCAAGATTAACAATCAAAGGTGTGTCCGAGTTCGAATCTCGATCGGATACAAAGTTTTAATTTTTATTTTGTATTTATTCAATTTTTTAGTTTTTTTTAATCTACAAAATATGATATAACAAAAAAGAACTCCGAGCGAAGCTCGGTCGCCCAGGTACTGTTATTAATGATTAAGTATACATTGTACAAGTGTTAAGGTTTAAGCATAGAGAATTAACATGTCTGAAACATACACCAGAATATTTGTGTCTGAGCTATTTATCCCGACTCAATTATTACTATATGCATTGGTAATATAAAACCTTGTTATTATTTTGTTTTTATAGTTAATATAATTGCTTGAAAATTGTATTCATTGTTAGAATATTACAGCGCTCATTTGCTTCATTTTTCTCGTATTTCGTAACAACTTCCTTTTAACTTCATCTGGAACATCTTGGCATCGTTACAAGTCAATATAGAGGTAATTTGTGTGTTGGTGTTAAATAAAACGGTGTTCAATATTTTGTAACAAAATAAGGAATACAAAGAGCGTTACACTCAATGTGTAAACATCGAAGGTGATAGATACGGCTCCGACGACACGTGTCGTCATCTCACCGATCATCAAATTATCACTACACACGACCACACACAGATATAAAAAACACGCTAAATGCAGTTAAACACAGCGACTAAAATGTTTCCTCTTATTATATAGACAGAAATAAGTCTATAATTCTTGCTAATTTGTGATTGTTAGTCACATAGATTTATTAGGATAAAGGTATCTGCGAAATAACTAGCAGTCTGATCTGGGTTCGTCTGGCTACAGATATGAATACTAATCTATACAGATAAATAAAATTGAAGTGTCTGTTTGTAATGTCAAAATAACAGCTTTATACTAAATGTATATGAAATTATATACGGTACCTATAAGAAAAACACAATTTTGAGATTTTTTGTCTGTCTGTTGGTTTCGGCTAATCTCCGAAACGGCTGGATCAATTTTAATAGGACTTTCACTGGCAGATAGCTGATATTACAAGGAGTAACTTGGCTACTTTTATTTTAGAAAAAGAATTAGAGTTTCGCTCAAAAGAAATAAAACGTACCTAGGGACGAACCCGAGCGAAGTGAGGGTGAGTCGCTAGTTATAAATATTGTTATTATAGATAAAGCGGTCTAAATTTTAAACTTTCAAGTACAGAGGTTTCAGCAGGGCGTTGACGAATCAATTAGAACATGCAAATTTTATGCATATACTATAATATATTCTTTCTTGCACTTTAAATGTAATACAGAAAAAAAAAACAATAAACTTAGTTAACAAAGGTGGACTTATCTCTGAAACAGACCTCTCCCAGCCAACCCCTGTATATATATGCCAGCCATATGAAAGATGTCAGCGCGCCATATAGTGTAAGAAATAAATATACTAGAAATAACAGTAAAAATTACATACCTATACATATATTACTTATAAAAATATATACTTATACATCTATACTATAATAAAGCAGTAACTTATCAAAATCTTTACATGAAATATTTAAAAGAAAATGACTGTAACGTATTATGTATACAATATAGATCCCAAAACAATAGTTACTAAAATTTTTGTCTGTTTGTCTCTTTGTTTGTGCGCGTTTCACGCAAAAAGTAATGAACCGATTTCAACGAAATTTTGTGAAGTGATAACTTATTATTCGGGTCAATATTTAAAATACCTTTTACTTCATGAAAATCTTTCTTTCCCACGGTAAATTGCAATAACTGGTTTTATCGAGTCCTCTTTAGAAACCTTCCGCTGGCTGAACCTTATGACATGCATCAAAACAATGTACTAAAAATTTTAGGTCTCGAAAAGGCCAATAGAAAAATGTGCAACAGTAAATGTTTATCTCTTAAGGTACACTCGCAATATCTATTCTTATCTATACCTATAATAAAACTAACTTAAGTCAAGTCGATGTGCGCGTTTCACGCAAAATGTACTGAACCGATTTTAACTAAATTTTGTATGGTGATAGCTTATCACTCGGGTCAACATTTAAGATACCTTTTATTACAGGCACATTTTTCGTTCCCAGGAGCAATGACTGGTTCTATCGAGTCGTCCTTAGAAATTTATATGGCTGACGCTAGCTAAACCTTAAGAGGTACATCAAAACAATGTACTAGAAAATTGTAGGTCTTAAAAGTTCTATCTCCTAAGGTACATTTGCAATTACTATTTTTATTCATTACTCGCGTCTCACTGACTGGCTTATCAACTTTCAGCCCAAGCCGATGACGAGAGACTAGCACCACAAAAAAGCCAGTTTTATATGTCCATACTAATATTAAATGCGAAAGTAACTCTGTCTGTGTGTCCGTCAACTTTTCATGCTTAGCCGTTGAACCGATTTAGTTGAAATTTGGTATGGATATAATAATAATATATATATATATATATATATATATATATATATATATATATATATATATATATATATATATATATATATATATTATTATATATATATTATTAAAAATAATAAAAAAATATTAAAATTTATAATACTTACCTGTGCTTTCGAGCTAAGATTAAGGTCAAGAGTAAGCCCATTTCTAATAATAAAAAAAAATATGTATGTACATTGTACATATATTATATAGTCTATGCTATACTACCCGTTAAAACGTATCTAGGGACGAACCCGAGCGAAGCGAGGGTGAGTCGCCAGTACATAATATAATGAAGATTATACTAAGCATAACTTACTCCATAGTTGATCTCAGTGTTAATAAACTTTTAATACAGTATTTAACGATTAAATATACTTAGGTTATCTATATAATATGAATACGTGAAGCAAAAACTTTGTACCCTTTTTAAAGTATGAAATTTCCCACAAAGAGGAGTGCAGAATGCTAATATTTTTCTAAAATACATTGCATGCATAAAAATACAATAAATCAATAAAAAAACATAACACACACTTCCATGTATTTGACACACACACTCATATATATATATATATATATATATATCTTTTGTTTATTGTTAAAGTCTGTGGTCAAATTGAGAATAGAATAATATTGTAATAATACACGCAAGACAATAAATATATAACTTAATGAATTATGGTTGATTTTCAACCACGCGGCGATCCCTAGTATTTTTAAACAAACGACTCACCCTCGCTTCGCTCGTGTTTGTCCCTAGATACATTTTAACAGTTAGTATGGAATAGATAGATTATGTATTATATATATTATTATTTTTCCGACTTAAACTAAGGCGCAATGTTGTAGATGATAGGTTCACCACTAACGTCATCTATTGAAAGTAATTCGAAGAAGTAATTTCCGTACAAAATAAGCAGTTCCGAACTTTTCTATTTTCCAGTGCTTTTTTTTTGGGTTTTCCCTATTTTTTTATACTTAAGCCACCCCTGACAGACCCCCAACAAAACAAAAAAAGAATTATTGAAATCGATCCAGCCGTTCTTGAGTTCTAGCGAGACTAACGGACGGCAATTGATTTTTTATATACATATATAGATAAATAGAAGATTATCTGACGTTTCATATTCCATATAGGTTTACATACTTATAACCTCGAGGTCTATTGAAAATAGGAAAATCTTAATATGGGTGAAAACCGAGTTTGTGCTCTATCGTTAGCTGTGGTGAAATCTTACCATTTGACTGAGTGAGAAGACCTAAAATCTTTGATGTAGGCTACTGTAACTCCTAAACTAGTGTGTAGTAAAGTAGTTAGGTGCTTAGGAATTAGGCTCGTTTTGCTATTTATAACATACCTTGACCTTGATAGAGATACGTCTCGGGGATCACTACTTAAGTTCCTCGTCGAATAGGGATTGGTATGTCGAGACTGAACTCGATTTGAATTTAGAATTAGATTAGAATTAGAATAAAACCTTTAGTATTACTTACTTTCTTTTATTATTATTACCGACGTAACGATAGGAGAGACATAAATAAAGGATAAAATCAAAATATATTCTGCAGAAAATACAATATCTTTGATGATTGCATGTAAAGCCTTCGATACGTAAAAAAGATTTTGTCCATAATACATATATTATTACAGTTCACATAGAGATATTTGCGCACACAAATATACGAAATTCTTTTATTTTAAGTAGAAAGCATTTTCAGAAAATTCTCTCTATTATTAAAATTTTCTTTTATTAATGAAAATTTGCAGTATCACTAATGTTAAAAAGATTCGAAAGTCAATTCGTAAAATTATTAATAACAATTAAAATTAGCAGTATCTCTAATAATATAAAGAAATTTAAAAAATAAAGTTACAATTTTATGAACAACTCAAGTGTCATAACCCTTGTGCCTTGTGGTTTCGGTAAAATTCTGTAGAATATATACCTATTTAATTCGTGATATCAGAACAACACTTCATACTTTCTTAGATTTACGCGAATATTTGACATTTCAAAATAAAACTATCTTTTCGGATTATTTATTATAAATAAGGTACCTTGATGCCAATTTTGAATTTTTAAAATCATTTTTGTAAAATAGTAGGTAGGCTGTCTGTAACAACTATATAATGCCATTGAGACATCTAACACCTTAGTCTCTCCTGTGACCATGATTGCTGTAAAGCAATCGAAACGTCGGGAACCAAAAATCATAATAAATTCGCGAAATAATCCGAAAAGATAGTTTTATTTTGAAACAACACTTCATTTTAGACTAATAATTATTTCATAGAAATAAAGTAATATCGTAACTATGATTAATAAGGTCGAGGACAAAAATTATTATTGTTATTCATATGATTACTTATTAAACTTAAAACTTTGTAAAGTTCTCAAAGCACAAAAAGTGCATTAAGAAACTTGAAGTAGATTGAACGTTATAATATCTGTCTTTGTGTATCTCAAGATTTATTAAGTCGTCGGTCTCGGTTATCTTCGTTATAATCTCATACGTAGAGTAATTAATTTATCTAACCAAACTGTCAATAGTCAGTACTAATTAGATGTAAAGTCTCGCTAAATTGCTTTATATTTAAACTAATAACCTGCACTAGATTAATATTAATCAGTGTCTTCTTTATAGCGTTTAGAAAGGAATTCTAATGACTTTATTTATTTAAAGAAATAAAAGGGAAAGAAATATATATACATATATATATAGAAAAGACTCAAAAAGAGACAACTTCTAAATAAAAATGTTGGGCATACCCGTATTTAAATTGTACTCATTGAGAAACTTTGTAGAATGTATTAAATAGTAATTTTTATTTACCTATAAAAAGATTTAAAAATCATAAACATTGTTTTTAATTAAAGAAAATTGTTAATAGAAGATATTAAAATAGTTAAGCAGAATATGAATAGTTTATAGGGAACATTAAGACGAGTTTTGTTTATGTACAATTTATTTTTAAGTTTATTTTGAAAGATAGTTAATTTTGATAAAAATATTTATAGGAACACAATATTATCATGTTTTCATCTGAGACCAAAATAATAAGAGCATGCAAACGATAATGATTGAAGCCTGTAATGGTATTTAAAAAAAATTTTTGATCTTGTTATGCTATTCGTGCCGCTGTGCCCACTGTATACGTAATGAGAAGCACAATAAACAAAATGATAATGCTAGATTGCAATATAAAATAAGTTAAATCGTTTTTAGGAAGAATATTAAAAATAGTATTAGAAATTCTCTTAGTCTGAGGTTTCATAATATGTATTATGTATATGTGACGTTATACCTGTGTACATATATACATATGCATGTAACATGAGTGATCAGTCAGACTATTCTACATACATATGTACATTGTACATATATATTAGGAATGTTTGTGCCATTCTAAGAGTCAATACAAGAATGATAACTTTTAAGGGAATTTCACATAGTCTTTGACGATCATAGTTATAAAACTACAAAACTACTTTTAAAATTCGTTTTAATAATTATTTAAAATCCAATTATAGAATTATCTTACATTTGTAAGTGTGATTTTTTCATGCTCAATTATGCAATTAAAATGATCGTTCAGACAATTTTACACGGTCTAGTATAGTCATAAAATGTAATTCACGTAGTCGATTATTATTTGCTATTATAGTATATAATTGTAGCATTTAAGTCCTTAGTTTAGTCCATAGGTTCTTGCATAATTCTATTGAATAAATTGTTCTCAATTCGGAGCTTAATTGCTTATTTCGGGCGGGATGCGACGGCGGCGCTGTTTACCCGCTTTTCGGCAAGCGGTCAACGATCGCCAGCAATCATTTGGAAGGTCGCCGCGCGGCCTTCTTTCGACAAACTATCCACCTAAAGGTTGAGCTCTAAACACCCTATTTATATCATACACCAACAGTTATCCGAGCTTTCGTGCAACATGTGGGTCGTGTTTCTGTGTCGATCGGAAACCTGGTCAAAACAAAAATTGATTGAGTGAACGCAATTTACTCTTGCATGAATATTTGTAGCGCATGAAACTTAACATAATTATAAGTAAGCCACTCTTTTTCCATTTATGATTAAAAGATAATTTTAAATATTTACAGATCTCACGGAGACATTATAACAATGGCTTAATAAGTCTTTCCTGCGAATACCTATGTGGGAACATCAGGGACTGAGTCACAACTCACATCACACGCAAAACGCGCGAACCCTTTATGTCGGATAATTTGAACGGACGCAGACATAAAAACGTATTATGTCGGCTTAATGATATGTTCTCTATACGATTGTGAAATGGCGTTTGATGAAGGCCTGAGGTCAAAAAAAGATAATCCTCATTGGACCGTCTCCTTGACTCAGTCATATCACAATACTGAATGCTGATTTTATGGAAAATAATTACAAATGCAATTAAGCTTATTCATGAAGTAAAGGTCAATGTTTACGCTATTGCTATTTAATTTTAAGCACATCAGAAGAAAAACTTTAATTTAGAATGTGTAAGGCAAAAAAATATTCTAAAAAGTCTAAAAAGCATGTAACATGCTTCACGAATATATACATGCTGACCTCGAAATGAAAATCTTGCAGCACTCCCAACCGTTATAATAACGAGGTCATTTATCAACTTTGTATTTGTTTCTGTGTGTATACGCGCATTAAGATAGAGATTAGATTATAGCTTTTGATTCATACGGCGTTATTAACTTTCGTTATAGATAACTAAAACTCGTATCAGTTGATTACAAGCAATTATATTTACAGTTTCAATAGGTAGTAGCTTTCGTACATGTTTACGACTATAAATATTGTTTGTCTTTTCTGAGCCCGTTATGTTATGATATATCATTGTCAATACTAGACGAACATATTGAAATTTTATCATTGAAAATGGAAGTATTCAAATTAAGCTGTTGCTCTCATTCTGGCAAATGTTCCCTAAGCTAATAATTAATATCTAAATAATAATTACTTAAAATATTTCCATGATAATCTTTTTTAGGGATTTGTATTAAAATAAAAGAAATAAAAAATCTATAGTATAAAATTATCAAACCGTTGGATTTTTGAATAAATGTATATGATATCGAATAATAATATTTACATAAGCCTATTATAATAATACTATAGTATAAATTCATAAATCATGATTTAAACTTTTATCAGATAATAGAATAGCGGAAAGTATTATTTATTATTTCTGGTTATACTAACATGTTCGATTTTTTAGGTACAGTTATTTCAAAAAGATTTATTTCTCATTAAAAGTCAAATTTATTCAAAAAGATGAAATTGTGAAATCAAACAAGTAAACATAAAAGTTCACTGTAATAGAGCTTTTTCTTAGTAAACAATCTGAGTTTTGATTTAGTTTACATTCACTATATACAATATTCACCAATATTAATATTATCACATTTTAAATGACATTCTCAATTTGTCAGAACGACAATAATATAATTTATATTACCCAGATTGACTGTAAGTCAATCTGGGTAACTTTGTCCTTTCTGTTAGTTTACGTATTTGATCTCGCTTCACTTAGAAAGAGTATTATTTATTTTAAATTTAGGTACATCTAAGCATAATTTTAATTGTTAGATACAAAAAATATTGTTCTAAAAGTATGAGTAAATACAGTAATACACTATGCTAGTTTATTTGAAGGCAACCCTAAACTTTTTTTGTTATATTTTTATCATCTATGGCGTAAGTTTATTTCTTCAAGGCTCTGAATTAGGAGGTTAAAGTTACCAAAATCGTGAAATTATAAGTATAGTGAAATCCAGGACCAGACATAGGAGGTACAAAGTTACCAACTGCAAAACTTTGGCCCAGCCGAAATTCGCAAAATTTTTTATTGAGGATTTAATACTTTATTGTTTAATACCATACGTTTTATATCCAAAGTTACCTCGATTGAAGATAACTACTTACTGCTAAATATATGTATATGATATATATTTAATTATAAATTAAATTTACCTAAACTTATACTAGATTTTAAGTACATTTCTAAAGTCATTACCTTTCTTAACTTTTAAGAAAATATAATACAACATACATAGATCGTACCATAATAGACGATTAAGTCTTTTTTAAAGTAATACAGTACTATAATAATAAAACCAAATTAGTTATGCCATACTAACATAGATCTGTAGTATATTCAAGTGTTAGTACAAAATGACGTTCTTTTAGCTCACTAGTAACTACTAGTATGTACACTTGCTTATTAATATTTTATCAAAAATATTTTTTTAAATCATCATTCAATTAAAGCTATTAATACAATGTTAGATGCTAAATATATTAATAATAATCTTTTGAAGTGGCGTCCTTGTGAAGGCCAATCATTTGCCTATTATTTATAGTATAAGTGGCGATCACCGTATAAATTCTAAACTAGAGAGACGTGACGAGGCGCGCTATTACGCAAACTACTCGCACGAAGTATAAGGAAGTAACCTTTAACTTTTGACACCGTGTAAATAAACACAAATATTGATATTTGATTATTAGATCTGCACGATTTTAATAAAATTAAGCGTTTAATCAAAAATATTAACAAAGATAAGCTATTATTAGTTAAGTAATGATTAGCTATTATTAATTACAAAAATTAATTTGTTAAATTGACAAACGAAATGTTTTTTTAAATCACATCGTACATTAGTTTCATATATTAATATAATTTTTGACCGTGGTTACTCTTGCGTTTAATAATGTATCCATTTCTAAGGTTCGCCTTGCTCAATAAATAAATTGGCTATAAAATGCAAAAAAACAACAACTCCATTAGTTGTATGATACCTTGAAAACCAATCCAAGATATTATTTTTTAAATTTATCTTAGCACTAACCACAAAGCTGTTCTTTATAAATTGACACCTGAAAAATATTATTTCCTATATAATTTTTAAACTTTGCCACTTCTTATCACATAGGGGGTGAATTTAAATCCTTTCTTAGCAGTTATCCTTTCGTACCAATATCATTATTGAGATACGTTGCCAAAATATTAGATAAATTATAAATCCAAGATAACCAATTTTCTATAAAAATTAATAATTATAAATAATATAATGATAATATAATGTATAGTCTTAAGATATTTTTATAAAATACGAAGCATGTTGTGTTCTCTTATAATTGTGAGTGCATATAGGTTAAGTTTTGTTAATGTATTAATGTAAGTTTTTTATGCACTAACATTGGAGATCCTAATAAAATAAATGAAATAAATAAATAAATATTATACAGGGTGGAACAAATCGATAGGGCATGGAAGAAAAGTACCTTAAATATTGAAGTTATTAAGATTTACTCAAAAGAAGCATTTCTTTATTTTTTAAAAATAAATAATATCTGCATTTAATTTTTTTTTATAAGTCATGGGTCAAATATAATTCTTATGACTTAAGCTGAACTTCGGGCACCTTCCTAGTTAGTTCTATTACATACAATATATTTTTCAGAATAACTCAATATAGGATTCATTTGCACGCCAATGTGATTATCTATAACCAGAATATATCTTAATCTATAATAAAAACAATTTAGTATTTATTGATAAATGTTGTTGGGTACCATATTTTTTATTACAAATAAAAATTGAAATCTACACAAGTAAATAAAACCTGCAAGATATCAATGAAATATCAAAATCATCAACACAAGTACTAGTGACAGCAGGCCCTACGAAAGAATAGCTGTGTTCGATGCACGCGATACAATTTTTCTCCTCGATTACACAATACAATACGAATTTGTTAACGGGAATTGGTCATCTACATTCAGCTTTTTTGTTTGTGCACGGGCGGGTATAAATTGATAATGTTGGTAATTTGGCGCCGGACTAGAGTGCCGTTGCTCGGTATGCTAATGAGTTTATAATGAACATAATAATATACAATAATAATATCGTTTCAGAATCAATGTCTAGGTCATATATGCTCGCTACTTTCATATATTTTAGATTTACCTAAG
This sequence comes from Argynnis bischoffii washingtonia, assembly GCA_033884665.1. NCBI lineage: Eukaryota > Metazoa > Arthropoda > Insecta > Lepidoptera > Nymphalidae > Argynnis > Argynnis bischoffii. The sequence continues at coordinate 8,493,584 of CM066616.1, read as the reverse complement.
CTTTACTTCGATGACTGTTGTAACGCAGCGCCACAGGTGCGGCACATTATTTGCTGGGCTCGGATTTATTCTCTAGATGTAAACAGGTGTTTATACTAAAAGACTGAAAATGGTAACCTGAATAAAAATATATGTCCTTTTTAACTAACTCGTCAGTAAATTACCGTGAAGGTAAGTTTGCTACTTACAAAATATTAAAATTTTACTCTAAAATAGCTTAAAATAATAAAACAAAATTAGTAAATCAAAGGCAGATAAAAAATTACAACCTAAACTTCGTAAATGCAAGTTGAATGACTTGGTTAAATGCCTGTGTGAAATGACCGTGATATTCCTCAAAACAATGTGAACATTTAAATTCGAGCACGAGTGAACACCGCAAGTAAGTGTAAATTATTGAGACTACAGTAAACGGACTTCATAATAACGGAGAAACGTTGTTGTAAATACCCTAGTCTTTGACAAAAGAACCAGTATATTTACTAGATCTAAAATTATCAGTTGAATTTTTTAAATCAACCACAAGTGCCAACAAGGCTAATAAGCCGTTTAAATTTAATAAAATTAAGCTCGAGCATAAATTTACTAAAATGTATAACACTTATTTCAAAAAATAAATAAGTTAAACATACTTCTGAGGAAAAAATATTTTAAATGTTGTGGTAATTACTGGAATTTATTATTTTTAACATTACACTTCTAAGAATGTACCTAAGTGTAATAAGATCAGCACAAACAAATTCCAACAAACAAGTTATCCTTATAATGATGTCACTGATGAAATGCATATTTTTGTTACACTTTATTTCAATACTGCAGCAATATTTATTTATTTTTGATTGAATCAAGACTTAAAACACTTAGTAAATATGAAGAAAATTCATTTGGAATTAATGAATTGAATAATTTCTATAATGATTTTATATCCGGGTTGAATATTATAGTTATAATGACAGGCCTTTTCTAATTTACTCTTTGCTTTTTGTATTTTATTTGTTATAGGCTACATGTCTGTAGTTGAGATCAATTGTGTCATGTAGAATAGCAGAATATTGCAAAAATATAAGGGGAACATTAACGCGGTATTGTCGATAAAACGCTGTAAATGATTCCATAAAACTATTAATAAGGGAGCAATAACATTTTTATATTAACAAATATAATTATTTAAGATTAGAGGACCGCCATTGATTTTTTGATGATAGTTTTGTATCAAGTATAAATCTTTATGTTATATCTTTTGTAAAGCACAGAGCATTAAACCAAATCTATCAATCAAGAAAAACATCTTTCTCTTTTTTCTGTCGAATTTGGCGATATGTTTGCTATGCTATAATCTAACCCGGTTTTTTTTCCCTAAACAAGACTGAACTACATTGTGTGTGCCAAAGAGTATAGAAGATAAATTCTAAAATTGAATTTCAGTACCACTTTCTATTACTCCGGCTTAAGAGTGAAAAGTGTGGCATTGTCGGCTTGGGCAGATAGCATCCACAGACATTTAAGTTATAACTCGAAAAAATTTAAATCAATTTTAACTAGGATTTTAATTAATAGTTTTATTATCTATACAATAAAATATCGAAATTCATTTGAGATAATTAGACGGATAATTTTTTTTTTTAATTGCCCTTTATTTTCCAGAAACAAGCAAAACACTTTTTTATTATTTGTTTATAGATTCAAAAACAATGTAGTTATATTCTTTTAACCTTTATTTTTAGTTAAACTATTATTTCTTTGAGTTTATCACAAAAATTAATTAATCTGTAAATACTTCCGTGCATGACTAATATACTCGTATATATATTATGACATACATATCTTCTACTGCTGCACCTAGGAACTTAAAAATAATGAATTTTTAGTAGAGTGAAACATGGGGATTTTTTGAACTTATACTACGATATTATCTGGGTTTCTCTTTCTAAATCACTTCCTGAGTTTCTTTTTTTTAATCACTACTAAAAATAGAAGTAATTTCTTTCAAATGCCTGATCAAAAAGCAGCTATATAGTGCCTTTGATCAAAATCTAAATAGCAATTTGACCATTTAAACATACTTAGTAAAAAAAGAAACAAGAAGAATGCGAAAGTGTCGCATTGATAATATTGACCAGGATATTACACCAACAACATTCGAAACGAAGTCTGCTGGAATTAAATGAAGAAAGCTGCTTTGATAGTGAAAAATAGATACAAAAGTAAACGTGTAATTACAAAATAATGATGGCTTTCAATTAAGAAAGTGAAAGACTTCCATCATACTACATATTGCTATTTAAATTAAATGATATATATTGATTGATGATATACATATACATTGAGGTCGGCAATCAATATTTGATTTTCGACGGTAAATGGCGAAACGTGAGGAATTCAACGGCTGTACAGGTTCTGCTGACGCCACATCTCCTAGATCTTCCTTATACAATGACTCATCTATATCAAGTTCGTGACCCAAACCGTAGATTAAGTGTTATGGCCTCGACTAACCTTCGGGATGACTAACGCTTATTCTTAATCAGCAGTACTAAGAAGTTGCCTCTTAATTTAATACATCAATTAAATTGGCAAAACAAATTGTATAAAATTATGTAGACGTTATAAATAGATTCAATTCTGCAAATCATCAACTAAGAACTAACTTCTCTCTTAGCCACTACACGTCACTACACGTCCCCCTATGAAATAAAATTAATTTATAAAAATATATAAAAAGAAGTTCAACAGTTATCATATTAAGTTTATACTAATATGTTAAGGATGTATATTATGTAATGTAAATGGCGTTAAAAGCATCCGGCTGAGGATGACTTAAGATAATGTTTCATACAAGTACTTGACATTGTAAAGGTTTTTTTTATTTTATTTATTGCACTTGAAGTAAGTAATTATAAATATAAGTTACTAGCGACTTACCATCGCTTCGCTCGGGTGCTTCATTAGGTACGTTTTAAATAAATAGTACCTGATCGACCGAGCTTCGCTTGGAGTTTTTGTTTAATAGTATTTTTTTTTATTTGGCTTAACACAAAAAAAACTAAAAACTTGAATAAATACAAAAACAAAAATTACAAGTTAAATCTTTGTATCCGACCGGGATTCGAACACACCTGTGATAGTCAATTTCGCGCCTTGGCCGCTTGACCACGACGCTTATACCCGAATGTGCTAAATTATTAACATATTTTGCGTGAGATAATGCTAAAGAAAATCACATGAAAACTCGAAATATGCGTTTTCCCAGACATAAGACTAATCTAGATCGATTATTCGCCCCCGAAAGCCCCCACATACCAAATTTTAGCAAAATCATTAGAACCGTTTCCGAGATCGCCGGTATAAATAAATAAATATACGAGAATTGCTCGTTTAAATATATTACATAGATTATTATAAATGTATAAATTGTAAAGAAGATAGAAAGGGGTAGGAAGGGTATCGATTTAAATTATACCTAAAATATTCAAAAATCTTCAAATAGATATCACTGAAATTTGTAAATAGTTATTTAACAAGTATTATCAAAACTATTTCTCTTTAACTACCATACTCAACACATATTAAAATAAGCAGAGCTTTCTTATATTTACGCGAATATTTGACATTTTAAATAAAATATTCTTTTCGGATTTTTTCGCGATCTTTTTTATGATTCAAAATATTTAAGATAAGCAAAGCTGTTACCATTTGTTTCTAAGCTCGCAGAATCACCAAAAGCATACAATGAAATTTTAAGTATACAAAAATAACGGTAACTTTCTATATTATAGCTTGGCGCTGGACTCTTATGTGTAATCAAATTCGTGATAATGTCGTTCAACTTTACAGCTAACATTTTGCAGCATTTAAATAAATGTTTAAGTTTTTTAAACAAAACCTTAAATATTGCTTGGTATTTCACATGTTCTTATAAAACGTGAACACGTGATTTATAATAGTAATTTTATGTTATTTTTCAATAATTAATTTTTCATTTTTCATTTCTTATTAGTATGGTAAGGTATCATTTAATTTCAATTGAGCATTAGTCTCACCTATCAGTGCCCACACTGTCAGCTAACACCGTAAGTATATCGTGTTCAATAAATAACGAGGCATCCACTTGACTTACATACCAATAGTTAGCGGCAAATAACCTAATCGTGAGAACTAGGCTTTCGAGCTCCATTGAAATTTCAATTATTAACATGAACTTTAGAATATTTAGCACTAATAATAATAACTTCACAAATTAATATATGTATATAGAAAATGTAAAGCTTTAAGCTACAGTTATATGTTTATAAATTAATCAATTATTCCTTTAATTGGCTACAAAATATAAAAATGAATACAAACTCTATTAAAATTGTTTGTAAACCAATAAAACTTTTTATAAATGTTACATTAATAACGTGTATTTTTTTTTTATTTTTTCATTTATCATTTTATATTTAAAAAATGTACAAAGTAAACCAATAAATAATTAATTATTAACAAATATAATAGTTTAACATCTTATAAATTACTATAAACATACGTCTGTTACAAATGTAGCGATTATTCCAATTGTACCAACCATGTACAGTGCATACAGAATAAGGTACATATATGCATATAGGTAAGCTTTAAAATTTTCTCACTCAGCCAGTTAAAAGCTCTACTTTATAATAGTTTAAATTGATTCAAGTTGAAGTGCAGTAAATGGCAATCTGTTGATGTGGGCCGTCAATGGCGATCGGTCCGCGATCGTCGAATAAATAACGGCACCTAACTAATTATCTATTAGCAGCAACAATGGTCTCACGTCTGCGCGACGGCAGCGGCGGCCGCGGAGGCGCTTTCGCACTCTCGTCTCCACCACGACACTACGTCATCGCTCAACACGCTCCTACTCGCCTTTTTTGTTTATTTCAATTCATAGCGACATTATAAATAAACTTTTTAAGCAAAATTCAAAATACAACATGGAAATCATCTCTTCTTTAAACGTCGTTAAACTTTGTTGCTACTCGACGTACCGAAAATAAATATTTGTACGGTAATTTTATTCGTATCTATGTAAATTATAAGCAACTTTAAAATTCACAGCTTTATTTGTATTTGCACAGCGTTCTGCGTAAAAACGCAAAGGTTTTACCTGGCCAAACAAGAACACTATCTGAGCGAGCTATTCCCAGGCGACGTATACAAATTCTGATCACACGAACTGTGAGGCGTCGGAGAATGGCGTCTTACTTAACTACGTAGTCCACTTAAAATCATTTGAAATACTTTGTACGTGTCACATCTATCGGACAATGGCAATTTTTAAATGAAAGCAGAATTCAATTTTGTATTTTAACCTTTGTTAATCTAATCACTAATGTGCTTTCACAAAAGGCTTAAAAAAATATATGTTCTTATAATTTGTGAAAATAACTTTTTAATAGAATATAATTAAGCTTCTTATTAAATGAAGCCTTTTTTCCAAAAATACTATTAAGTAAGGTTCAAATTGAAGTTACTGTTGAAATATGTTTGCCAAAAGCATTACATAAAAGAAAATAAATTAAATGTACCCTAATAGCTTTCAAGTTATTACGCTAGATATTTTATTCATTCCTAGCAACAACCTTCCCAATGTGGAATTTGCTGATCGATGAAATAAACTCTCTTGAAACGTTACTAGCCCACACGGACAGTGAAGTGGCTAGCGGTCAATACTCCCAGAATTACAGGAATTTATTTAAAAGAACAGTGTCTACAAAGTGCACAACTGTCATTCCATGAAACTTTCTCTCGCAACTTAGTAAATATAATTTAAAGAATAAAAAAAAATCAACAGATTGATGCAAACACAAGTTATAGACAAAACCGTTATGTTATAAAAATATACAATTATCTCAATCGTACTTCACTGCTTTAAAGCCTACATTACTGTAAGGTTTTACAGCACGCCGTCTTTGGAAAACGTGTTATCTTAGTGCAAGGAGTATTATGATTAATTCCATGTATGGTCCAAGTTTACCCGATAGAGAAATAAGCATTTGTCCGGATATTATTTATAAAGCTTATGATAAGTTCATGGTAATAATATAATTTTTCTCATGGCTCTGGACGGCTACAAAATTTAGGCGCTCAAATAACGGAATCAAACTGACGGCGTTGCACACAAATTAATGACTACGGCTCAAGGCCGCCTTTAAACACTCGACATAGATACATTAGTTTTTCTGCTATGAGAACACGGTACCTCCCGGCCAGTACGAGATTGAGGGCGAGAAAGTGCCATTAAGCACTCGTAGACGAAATCGATACAGCTACAATATTCCTAAAATGGATGCACAAAGTAAATTATGAATACTTTATTTCAGGCCAATAGAGGTTTTCTTAACAAATTTTTACGTCAATTCCCTGATACATACAATCCCAGTTGTACTAGCGGTGTACTAGAGTATACCGCTAACCATTATAAAGGAGACAAACGTGATGAGTTATAAAGGTGTCGTGATAAAGTAATGAATGTCCTATTTAAAATATACTAAAATATTTAATTAATTCCTTATCATAGTATTGATATTCAACGTATCGTCAGTCTAGGCGTACATTCACTACTTAAAGTAATTAATTTGAATAGTAGAGTACAAAAGTGATAGCGTTTTTGGTGTCGGTCGACTGCTGGGTTTTTGCCTCTCTTGTGAGTATACTGTAACTGTTAGCCGAGTTTCTGCCGCTTGCCAACGACTAACCTTGATATGTACTTTCAGTTACGATGTCTATTTCGCACTCTTCTTGTTGCAGCTGTCATTTTATTGTGGCCCAGTAACTGACAAAAAATATCAATCAAAATTCTAGCACATGCGCCCGCGGCGCACGCGCTCTCTCGTGTTACCGATCATCCGACGTGAAAATTATCCATCAAAAATATTCATATTGATGAAATCTCAAAACACTTGTGCTTTAAGAATTACAGATTTAATTATTTCGTTTCATTTATATAAAGCTTCAATTGAAGTAAGTCAAGATGACGACCAGAAGATTATAGGTTGGATCTAGACTATTAATGTTACGCCTAATGCTAAGACCCAACTACGAAGACAAAAAGAGAATAAGCGATCGTATAGATACTATATAAAATAACGATATAAATTTAGATTTTATAAAATTAAATTTTATATTACATACATATAAGCTCTACCTTAATTTGTTAAGAAATATCCTGAGTTTTATAAGAAATATAAATAAAATTTTAATTTTATATTTCACTGGTATGATACAATTTGTACAACATAGTATAAGATATATTATTATTCTTATAAACATATTGTTTTGCAATCATAAGACTACGAGGAATCACGCGACTTGTAAGTTCAGTGACTCTACCTTCCTCTCTGACTTGGCAGGAAGCTTATATTCGCCTTTGCAGAACCTGTTTGTGCACCCTAATATTACCTGCACATAGTATTTTTTGTCGAAATAACGATTGGGTCACTGTACTGTAATTGTAACCACATCCGAGTTTAACGATATTAAGCAAATAACGCATAAAGTATCTTGAAGTGTAAACGGTCTCAAATGTCTCTCAAGAAATTTAATGATCGAGTTTGCAGTATTTACAAAGCGCGTTTTCCGAATTGACCTATCTAAATAAATACAGTTAGCATCTTGAATAAATGTCGCATACAGAAACAGTAATATAGATAAGCGCAAATTCTTTACTTGAAGTCGTATGTCGAATATTTTGGATGCTGTAATATTCACTGTTACATAACAATTAGCGAGGGTTTAGGCACGGCGCGGGCGCAGCGCAGTTGTGCACGGGGTCATTGGCAACGTGCCGCCGCAGGCTGCCACTTAGGTTCAAGGGTATGTTACAGAGGCTTACATGACGCTTGACCGCTAAGCTTTTTCCTGTATTTAGTACAATTTTAAGATACTTGTTTCTCAGTATCTATAGTAATATTATAAAGCTGAAGAGTTTGTTTGTTTGGTTGAACGCGCTAATCTTAGGAACGACTAATTCGATTTGGAAAATTCTTAAGGCCGAAAGAGATAGCCCGTTAACCGAGGAAGGCTATATATCATCCCGGAAAAATATATGGTTCCTGTGGGATATATATATATATAGGTGAATTTTTCAAGTGGGCGTGCATGGCTAAATCCGAAACTATGAGGAATAGCGAAAAGTACTCAAAGGAGTCTCGGGCCCGATTTTCATGAAAACTAAAACTGCATCATTGGATTTTTAAAAAATCAATTTTCCTAGCCAGGAATCGAACCTGTTGATTTTGAAAAAAAAAACACATACTGTATAATTACACCATTCGAAAGTGTTGCTAATAAGGAACGCATTCTGGGAAGTCATGACATACGGCAAACTATATATACCTATATAATATCCCATAAATAAAAATGAAGGCTTTATAAATGTTAGTTTTTATTTGTTGGTTATAATTTTAAGAATAATGATGCACCATGTAAGCCTTGTCGCAACTTCGCAGTGCTTTGTCATTAGCGCGTTCTCACGTCTAGTGCATTAGCTATTTTGTCATCACCTAGGGCGGTATCCTATGTCTCATTATACTATGTTCAATTGTACCACTATTACTAAAAGGTTATTTTTAAATAAAATATACATTTAAGTATAATCATTAGTATTTTTTAATAACTTTATGTGTTTTTATTCTAAACTTACAAAGTGTGATGGAACTAATAATTAATTATCATTAAAGTAAAAATTATACTAAACATTTAAAAATAACAAATAGGTAAATTAATAATAATTGCTAATTACTAAATCACTAAATATTTAATAATTAATTAGTATTTTTTACATCGCACTTATTAAGGTTTGTATAAGTAGTTAATAATATAGTTAATAATAATAGTAGTTAATAATTCATAAGTAGTTAATAAAACAATTGATATATTATTAAGATTAATTCTTTAGAGGTTATTTAGATAAGAAGTGCAAACCTCGTCATTTTTAAACCTCTTTAGATGTACCCATGTACAAGAGTATTATGCACAGGATACTTACACAGTTAGGTAAAAGTCTTAATAATAAAGAAAATATTTATTGCAGCGTACATGCATTAACAGGTAAGGTCAAAATATAAAGAGTACAATATTATTTTCCTTTATCCTCGGGGAAGTACACTTAGCTTTTGCAATTCTTAAAGGCTTACCTATAAATAACTATTAATAGACGCCGACCACGAAAAGCAATCTCACCAGGTGGCAGTTAAGAGTCCTCAACTTATTTTATAACGAAGTTCATTAATGAATAAACGCGCTAAGCTTAGAAAATTGTATCTAGCACCATGCACTCTAAAGTCTCTTCTATCTTGCCTCAGCTACAGTATATTGTCTCGTCAACTTTGTATATTCATTATTTATTATTTTAAAACTTTCATTACAAATAAGTTTGTTGTAGCGAGAGACTTGGTAATTATATGAAATAAAACGTACTGTAAACATAAGTTATTTTTATAAAATATTTTAATGAATCAAATGAGTTCGTACGATCGTATTTTGCGAAAAGCTAATTGAGAATCATCAGTCTCGTTTTCCTCGTAATTAGTGACGGAAAGGAAGCGTTGATGTCTAATGTAAAGCGCGTAATGCGCGTGCGCGTGACCGTCATTCACTCTTATGAATGAATATTCACTGTGACAAAAAATTCTTGAATGAACGCATCCAGCCCAGCGCACGACAGTCATATAAGTGGAAAATTACCTTGGCATTATTGGCAATAAATATAAGATTAATTATTATAATAAATTGTAATGACTTGGCAGTTTAATATCAATTGTTTTAGTGTTTTTCCTACTGTAGTATAAAACTAACATCTTACTATAAAAAATATAGATATATATTTGCTTTGGTATATTATTGCATTTATTTGTAGGCAGTAAGTAGTAATATACATATATAAAGTACTTTTTGAAAAGAGATGTTATTGAGTTTATGATTAATAAAATAATAACAATTTTCAACCTTAGAAGATACGGTCAAAAGATCTGTCATAACTGAATTTAACTTGATATAAAAATAAAGAATAATAATCTTTAATATTATTAATTATTATATTCATCAAAAAATATTATCAGCCATTATAAAAAGAACTAGACAAGGCTTATCTCATGCTATTATTTATTAAAAATCGTGTTCGGTGGGGCCTTCCTCACACGGCATCGATCACAAAAACCACCCAAATGCTTGACGGATGAGCTAACCCGCCCCGAACAAACGCACGATTCATTGATTGCCTTGTAAAAAGTTTAATCATCGACAAAATTATTATTTCTAAAGAAATCAACAAATTTTAACAATTTAAATAACATTTAAAGATTATTTCACGAACTCAGTCTCGTACATAAATGCGTAATAAAGCTAATTATCCTATAACTGATTTAATAAGAAGATAAATACCCAATACTTAGAAGAATGTTAAACAAGCTGATAAAAAATAAGACAGAATTAAAAATAATTAACTTGCATTAAAAAATGTTTTCTTACGTTTATAAACAAAATAAACATAAAAACTTCATAAATTATTTAAAGTTTAAATATGTTTACTATGTATACTCAATTTTATCCTGAAGTAAAAAAATATTTATTTCCCCGCATTGATAAGAAGTAATAAGAAAAATTACATAATACATAATTGATTTGTTACAAATGTTGTATTTTAATTTTAACTTTGATTATGGAAGGTGTTTTGTTATAATATTGTTTCCTAAATTTAATTAAGAAGTCATTACGTAGCAAAAAAATCGATAAAATTGATGGTACGGTATTTTTTTGTTAATGTATGTATGTAATATTTACAATTACAATATATATTTTTTGTTATGTATTTTAGCATAAATTAAAAATTTAACAAATAATAAATAACGTATAAAGTTTACTTGTGTAAAAAGAAAAAATATATAATTTATATATCAAATCGAATATCTAATTTAGTAATGGATGTGCGCATCGTAGTCGATATTTGCCAGTGGAACCCTGGCTAATTGGAGGTTGGTATTACAGTGCATGAGTCTCATACCGGATGTCTGGTATATCTTGAAACGATGATGTCAACACGATGATGTTTTTAACATTTGATATCACATAGCCCAAAATGTTCATTAAACTATAATCATTTTTTACAATGGAACATGTTTCTCACTTTGATTGATATAATCATATAATATTCTATAATTGGTTAAAATTATTGTGTTTCATTAATTTGTATTTAAACTGTTACGTAATCGAGTTAATGTTTGTGAATGACTGTGTTTGTAACTTTTTCAAAAACGATATTTAAGTGAAATTTAAAATAGAGATGCTACATCCTGGATTACCTCATAGGTTACCTTTTATTAACATACCTAACACCATGTAAATGGAATTTCTATAGTACCAGCAAATCAGAAAAAGGGAATGGTAATAAAAAAATATTTGTTTTCGTTTTTTTATCCGATTATTATTATGATTGTTTGTATACGTGTGTGTGATATGTTTGTTACTCCTTCATGCTAAAACCACCGAACAAATTTGGATAAAATTAAGTACAAAGACCTGGTACACAGTACACATAGACTGTTAGAAAGCAATGGAAAGTACGTTATGAGTAAATAAAACAGACAGTTGAACCCTGGAACGAAGGTGTTGATCGAAAAAAAAGACGCCATATATACCTAATAACAACACTTCGAGTACATAAGACGTGAAACCAGGCTCATCGAGCCAATTTCTGACATTAAAATGAACTTTATATTGTATTCCTTTAAATTCTTAAACAGGATGCAAGAGCGTAACTGTTACATTTACAAAAAAAAAAATACAATATATATTACTTACGTGTACGTAAGTCTATGACTGCATAATACCATGTTCCTTGATTAACCTGTTCACATCTTTTTAGTTCGCTTTTTACGCAGTCAATTTTTTTTATTTTTTTATTTTTTTTTAATTTACAGGTCTTTAGTTTTGGTAAGTTAGACATATTTAGCGCACAATTAGCGCCTAAGATCTACCATTTTGATTTTGGATTTTAATATATACCCTTTGACACTCACGTTATCAAGCCGAAGAAGCAACTTTTGAATCATCAAAATCGGTTAAGCCGTTACGTAATTACGAGGGATCACAGGATCGGATATATGTACATACATATAATATAGTACATAGATAAATATGTATGTACGCATACACGTACATGTATACATACATACAGGTTAAACACGTAAACCTACTTTAAGCTTCGCCGCAGTCGGGTAAAAAGGCACGGACAATATACCTGTGGTGTTTTACATAAATATTAAAAAAAGGCAAGGGCAAATCGCTAGTATCAAATAAGGGCCTAAATATTTAACCAATTCGAGATGTTACTGACTACCGTTAAAGTCTGTTAATATATAAATGTCCTCGGTGTGCGGTGCGCCATGCGGGTTGCTCCTGGTATTTAATTCAGGTAGTAATTAGTGCATAATCAGACGTTACATGTTAGGCATTCACTGAATCTTCACTGCAGTCTTCATGAAACCACAATGAACACACTGCAATCAGTTGCATTTCTTCTTAGTGGCGTTATAATACTATCCACAAGTGTGAGGGCAATTTATATTTGAATTTTGCGTAGTGACGCAAATATCCTTTTTTTATGCATTTTTACATTCTGCACTATCTACTAGTACTACACTACCTGTAGACGTACAGGTGGTTATGTGGGACTCATCGACTAACAAAGCCAGTACTACCTACTAAAAACCAACAAAACCTCCCCCGTCTTGATGGAGCACCCCGACGGCAGGTCTGCCGAGTGCCGAAGCAGACTCCTATAACCATAAGGTCGCTCCCACGGTCCACTTTGCATCAGAGAAGTACCTAGAGCAACCCGCTTGGTACAACGCCCATCAAAGTGGGCCATCTCCTAGTGTGTTTATTGGCTTCGCGCTCGGCTGAACTGTATGCATTCAGCCCTTTTTAATGCCCCACTGCCACTACTGCCACGGGCCTCCCTTCAATATGAGGGGGACCAGACCATAATCCACCACGCTGGCCAAGTGCGGTTTAGCGGACTTCACATGTCTTTCGAAAACTTACTACGTTCTTTCAGACGTGCAGGCTTCCTCACGATGTTTTCCTTCAACGTAAGGCAAGTGGTAATCATGTTAGAAAATATAATTCACACATGAAATATCAGAGGTGTGAGACCCGGGATTTGAACCCGTTTTATTCGGTTTCCAAAGTGAGCGCTCTACCACTGTGCTACCACTGCCTTAATTAGCGCTCGGCTGAACTGCCGGACGCTAATGATTTCCCCCACCACGACGAGGTGAACGGACGTTGGGGGGAAACCAATTAATATACTAGGCATCTAACCCCGAAATATCATTGGGCATCTCTCCCGATGATTAGGGAGAAATGCCTATTGACTCTGAACACACCCTAAAGCATTTACAATACAAAATAATGGATTGTTAACAAAACAAGATCACAATGTTAGATTATTAAACAATTTAATACTATTTAACTGAAGAATTTAGGAAAAAATTACTGCAAACTATCTCAAAGATTATATTCTAACGTATGTATATATTAACTACACTAATTTATTTTACAAATTTACACCAAAATATTAATTAAAAGTAATATATATTTGAGTAAAAACTTGCATGCTGACATTAACTATCGACTGACGTATTATGTATGCGTTCCGGATCACGCAAAATTTTAAATTTTAATTTTTAATTTTAGTGGGCATCTCTCCTTTATAGGTATCTCTCCCGGACTTACCATATATTGTTGGTGATAAACTGTTAGTTTATCGCAAAAATATCTTTAAGTCAATAACTAACTTACATTATTACTTTTTACTACAAATAATAATGTAATAAATAAACCTACTTTTTTCTTAGAAAATAATTTTGTGAGCCTCTCAGAAAACACGACCAAAAAGTTTACCTCTCAGAAATTACAACACATGAATCATAATACAATTAATTTGACATTTGGGAGCAACAAACTTCGAGGCAGGAACTGTGTAATTTCAAAACTTACTCGAATAATGTTTAAAGTTTTGTTATAATATATAAGATAATAAAAGCGGTAAAGTGCGAGCCGACTTGCGCCCCGAGCATTCTGTGGCAGCGCACAATTTGTTACGTATTTATATTCTATACATATGATAAAATACTATAAAAGCGAAATCTTTACATAAAATATTTTAAAAAAAATGAGTGTGACGTATTGTGCACAGAATACAAATACAGAATAAAAGTTGTTGAAATTTTTATCTATATATCTGTATAACTAAAAGGAAACCCTTTTCACGCGCAAAAAGTACTGAATGGATATTAACTAAATTTTGTGTAGCTACAGGGAAAGCTAGCATTCCTATGGGAAAACACAAAAACTGGTTAAGACGAGTTTTCTTTCATACAAAAATGTCAATGATTTGATTGATTTGAGTTGAGTTTTGTATAATATACAAAACTATTAGTTCCAGGGTTGAAAATTGACCTATTTAACAATTTATTTTGGTAAAATCTCTCACTTTCATGAGAAAATTCTTTTAATTTGAGCACAGGTCGCTCATCCATCTTAAAAAGTCACAGTCTAACTCTTTCTGTTTCTCCACTTACTTTGACTTGTAGTATAGATCCACACAATGGATTGATTCAGTTTTTACTACTAAAAAAAGTGATTAATTAGGAAGGTTTGTGTATACGAGTATAATTTGTAAATATTTTTTACAAAATGCTGGCTGAACTTTTCGTACGTTTACAAATCAAAATCGAGATAACAAAATAGTGCCCTAGAAAATGTAGACCTTAAAAATTTACAGAAAAGCCAACGATAGCACGTATAATATATCCTAAGGTACACTCACAATAACTATTTTTTTATCTATTGAAAACTTACCAAGGGACGCACCGGAGCGAAGGAGGGTAAGGCGCTAGTTTACTAATAAAATTAAACCTTATATAGAACAGCAGCTTAAACTCAACAATTAAGACTAAATTGGACACTATTATTTGACAGGGTAAAAGTGAAAGGGTGTTGAAAACTCATTTCTTAAATACGAGTATCTTAAATTTTCAAAACAAGGTAGAACAAAATACTACAATCTCTACATTTTTTTTTATGAGATCAGTGACAAACGAGCAGACAGACCACCTGATGGAAAGCAGTACCTGTCGCCCATAACACCTGCAGTTCATGCACCTAGGTTTTAGGTAACAAAAATACAGAACCGCCGGTACGTTATCACTGTGAGGTCTAAGATGATATGCCTCTTGCCTGTAATTGCACTGGCTACCTTATCCTTTAAACCGGAACACAACAATGCAATCATTGTTGCTTGGCGGCAGAAATAGATAAGGGGGTGGTCTCATCCAGTCGGACTCCTCAGGCTTGACAGAGTCCTACCACCGGTATTTTCTTACCTCTTTCGCTTCTTCCATTATCATTATTCTCTTCTGTCGTCAAACTTCTGAGCTGACCGTTTCTTAAATATACCTAATTGAAACTTGGTCTTCAAAAATCTTTTGAGGTATTCCCTATATTTCTTTATTCTTAATAGCACGCTTTCATTGTAAATTTCATCAGAAATATCTGGGGGCGGTTGTCCTGTACAGCTAAATAGCAAGCAAACATGGCTCATTTCAGTTTCCCAACACTTGCTGTTAAGCGAAAATGACATGTCACAAGCAAATCACTCGCAAATTTATATCATAAATATTTTCCGTTTACCTTATCAAAAGCATTCTTGGATTCCATACAAGTGTCGAGAATCAAAATCAAAAAATCAAAATCAAAATCCAGATAATTTTTGGTTATCTTACTGGGAAGAAAATTTGATCCATAACGATACGCGTGAACATTATGTTTTATAATTTAAATAAAATAAATAGTTATTAGTGTGTTATAAACACTTTTATTGGTATAAGGTGGCATTATCATCTTTGAATTCCAGATATTCTATCCAGGCATTTTCAAAAACTGCGACATCACTTATGAAAGCACATTTATGAACATTTGCTTATAGAATTTTATCGCTGTATAACATCTTTTTTGTTCATTAATAAGTCACCGTCCTTTGAAAGTACTCCTTCCAATCCTTAACTTCTTACCAAAAAAGCTTAGATATTTCCCATAAGTTTTTCCATACCATTCTGTTGAGTTTCTCTCCTAGTTTTTAGAATTTTTGTCTGTATGTCTGTCTGTCTGTTACCGCATCATAAGTTATCATCATACCAAATTTCATCAAAATCCCTCCACTGGTTTTTTATCCGGATATCCATCCGGGTCAACATATAGAATACTTTTTACCGCGGGAGATTATCTCATTCCCACGGGAATACACGTTATAACACAACCCAAAAAATATTTATGATCAGAATTTCTTGAAACTTGGTATTAATGCTCTTCAATACAATTAAATAAATACGTGTTTTAGCGTTTCTTGAAATTCATCCCATAAGGAGATAAAATGAAAATTTGTATGAAACCTACCTTTTTAAAGTTTTTGTTCTAGTTTTAGCGCGAGCGAAGCCGCGGGTTTTGCTAGTATTAGTATAAATTCTAGAATTATAGGTTGACAATTCAAAGTGCTTTTAAAAGTCTAACTGAAATTATAATAAATCTTAACATTTTAAGCATTTAACACTTTCCAACTAATTAAACTTAAATGAAAAAAATAATTTAAAACCTGAAGAAATGTTTAAACATCGAAATAACTTTATTTCAGGAACTATTCTAACTGTGTAGGTGTTATATAGTCTCCTTACACACTATGTGACTCATTCCTAATGAAATGTTTATATTAATGCCAACTAATGAATACTAATGTAAGTATTAATTACCAGGAAACTTGCGTGTTCCTGTTTAAATTATAGTCTGCACTTAAGTGATGCGCAAGCGTATGTCGATGGTTCAACGCACGATTCACGAACAATTATTCAATCTTCTTGAAAACGACTTAAATCATTATGCTTATTATTAAGTTTACGTATTATAAAATAGCTTATTTTAATGCTAAAACGATTAATTCAAAAATTCGATTAGTCAAAATTTTAATTTTACTTTATTACTTAAGTATACCCGAACCAAAGATTTCCTACTACAATTAAAGTATGTAAGGTAGGTGCATATATTAAAATAGGACTTTACATTAACGGTTAAGTATAGAATAGACTATAATATAATATATATTTATGTACAATGTACATACATAGGTATAGAAAAGGTAAATTCCTCCTTTTCACCTACCTTATGTCTTCCGGAATGAAAATTATCATAAGTCATTCCCAGGATCTATATCCATACCAAATTTACGTAAATTGGTTCAACGAATTAAGCGTGAAAAATTGACGGATAGACAGACCGAGTTACTTTCGCATTTAATATTAGTATGGATGTATAAAGTGCCCACCCCAGCATAGTCTAGTGCATACCCTAGGATGTTGGGTTACCGATTTAAAATCATGTTTCACTAAAGCGAAGTGAAAGAGTATATGTGTCACTCAAAAACTTAAAACGATTTTCTCGGAAACGGTAAACTCTGCATATAAAACAAATTGAGGACTACCTCGGGCCCTATCTTAATAGAATACAATTTAAAGTAGCAAAATTGGTCAAGCCGCCTTCGAGAAATCGGTGAACATACCTCTTTTTGCAAGTCCGTTAAACCAAGCTCTAAAAATTCTAACGTATTGAACTTATTAACTCAAACCAAATAAGCCCAAATTCAAACTATTTACTAGGAGTTGTTGAAGAGTTCCACTAACCATATTCTGGCCTCGCCATCAGATCGGCTAAAAAATACTAAATTACTGTACTAACATCGGAATTAAAAACACTTGTAAAGTTTCAAGTCGATATCACAATTAGAAGTAGGTAAAAATTCTAATTAAATCTGTTAACATACTTGAAATTTCATGGTTTTTCCTGATGTTCTCGAATACGGTATATTCTATGGCAAATAAAATTTTATGGGATCACCTCGAAACCTACACAAATAGCGGTATTAAATTTTGTGCTTTCATAAAAATTCTAACTGCAAAAACAAACGAACGATACTGAGTTTGTCATGTTACTTTAAGACCATAGAGTTTTGAGTTATAAATTTTTCTGTAATCTTTAAGAAATCATATTTTTGATAAATCAATCAGTAAAACAGAACATAGAAAAAAAATGTTAAAAACCGAGTCAGAAGGACGTAAGAAGAGAAAAAGTTATTCTTTTCTCCATCCAGTTTTTCTTTCAATTTTTTTGTTTCTGTCTGTTTGTCTGTTTATAAGGGTTAATCTCCGAAACTGTTGGACGGATTTAAATAAAATTTTGCATGTTGATACCTTACATCCCCGGTCAACATTTTGGATACTTTTCATTCCGAAAAATAAAAGAGTTCCTGCGGGATAGGTAAAAAACTATAGTAACTTATACAGCTTAGTACACAAAAACTACTGATTGGATTTTAATGAAATTTTACAATAATGTAGTTCATATATCAAAATAACAAATAAGCTACTTTTTATCCCGGAAAAACGTATGGTTCCCGTGGGATAGACTTGCTTTTCTTTGTCCCGAACCCGAGCGAAGAGAGGGTGAGTCGCTAGTAATTATAATATATAATAAAAATAGTTATTGCGAGTGTACCTTAGGAGATAGACATATACTATTAAGGACTTTTTTGTAGGCCTTTTCAAGATTTTCAATTTTTTAGTTCACTGTTTTGATATATGACTTATGGTCAGCCATAGGAAGGTTTCTAAGGGCAGCTCAATAAAACCAGTTAATGTGTTTTCCCGTGCAAAAGAAAGATTGTTCTAAAGTAAAATGTATCCTAAATGTTGACCCGAGTAAAAATTATTATTTCACCAAATTTCAATTTGCTTCTGATACTCCTCTGATAACAGAGTGGACCGTGAGAGCTTGTTCTGGTTCTTGTATAGAATATTAAAAAATATCTTGTGGAATTTTAAAAGCCTGTAGACATGTTCTTCAGGACCGATTTTTCATTCGCCAGGTTAAATCTTACTCAACGGATACATTAAATTTCCTATGAATTATTTAAAATTAAAATAATATTCATATAAACTGCAAATAGAACGGACTACTTATCTCTCGAGTAAAATTTAACTGGTGATTGAAAAATCTACCTTTAATGACATAGAAAATCGGTCATTTGTAAGGAAAATGTTGATAAAAATTATACAAACTCGAACAAAAATGACAGTCAAATGACGTTTCCAATATGGCGACCGTAGTTCCAAATTCTGTCACTTCACAGATAAGTTGGTAGGTCCATAGAGGACAAGAGGGGGTCTGCCTAGTCTGAATAGGCCAACCGGGGGTCGTGGTTGAGTTGAGCATAAGTTATTCTGCGGTGTTCTCTTAAAACGGGGAAGATTCCGTTAGGTTTTTGTGATGTTGGTGAGACTCACATAACCACATATAGTACAGGGAGTTAAAAGTTAAAAAAAAACTTCATGGCTGTGTACTAAATTTTATCGAAATCCATCCAGTCGTTTTAGCGTCATTGAATAACAAACATACACAATACACATACAAACTTTCACATTTAGAATAGTAATATGATTTAATGCTATGATGTAGTATATACACTATTTAGTAATATACTGAATTGTATCTAACCATGCACTAATTGATGCAAGGTTTCGTATATGTAAATCTTACTAATATTATGAATGCGAAAGTAACTCTATCTGTCTGTCTGTCGCGCTTTCACGCCAAAACTACTGAACCAATTTAATTGAAATTTGGTACACAGATAGTCTAGAGCCTCAGAAAGGACATAGGTGACTTTTTATCCCGGAAAATGTACGGTTCCTGTGGGATAGGTTTGTTACTCTTTCACGCCAGAACGGCTGAACGAGTCTGGACGAAATTTTACACAGAGATTATAGTCTGGAATACAATAGGCTACTTTTTATCCCGGAAAAATGGACAGTTCCCGTGGGATGGGTTAGCGAAGCGAGTAAGTGTCAAGTATGTAAGTAGGAAAAAATTCTACCTTCAGCTAGCTATTCTGCAAAAATCGTTAGAGTTACACGTATATAATGTATATAATAGAAATGTTTATCTTAAATAGTCTTACAAAAAAGCCCGCGACAGCATATAATCCGATCAAAATAGACATTTCAAATAACAAAAACTCCGACAGAGCTGAATTTTGGTAGTAATCTTGGGTACACCAGTAGAAATAAAGTGGCGAAATTCTCCGTTGATCCATGTGTGCAAAAAAAATTATTCAAGGTTAAAGGTCAAACTTTTCAGTTTTTTCGATTTTTATCGAAAATGGTAAGTTTTATCAAAAACTAGCGACTCACCCTCTGACTTAAGCATCTTTACTTATTTGGAATCCCGTTTCCATTACAATGAATCATTTTATCTTCTGATTATTATAGTGGTCTTACCTACTTGGTATTTTGAACACCTAAATAAACTGCGGTTACAAATTCTTAGTAAGCATCATCAACCCTTTGCGAGTAAATAGAACTATTATTTATAATTTAAATAGCTTGACAATGTGTGCCCGTTATTTAGTCATTATTCCTGTAGCATCCCACCAACTATCGGATCAGAATTTCCAATAAGTCAATGTTTCTGTGAGAACCTTTACCAATAATTTAAATTCTCCTATTAGAATCAATGAATGCAATGATGCATTCGATGCCATCTTAGTATGAAAATAAAAAACAACCTTTTGCCTACTAAGGGGACAATAAAACATTCACATCAAAGAATTTTTATTAACATCAAGGATAGATTATGCAAACACTATATGTTCATATTGTAAATTCATACTATGTTTACAATAATATAATCTAACTGTTCCCTTAAAGGTTAAAAATAAAAGATTTCTTAAGAACCTTCACATTTTAAGTCATTGAAATTTAAGAAAAAAGTTTAGTCGTGTTCTGCTGCGTCGTTGTGTTGTTGGATGCTTAATAATTTGGAATTAATTTAAAAGGTTTTTATTATATTTTCATGAATTTCCTTATAAAAAAATTTAAGAGCAGCAGCCTCAATTCCGAACACAAATGCGGAAATTTAATAAGTTATTACAATAATTGCGACATTTACTCAATGAACGTGCGTAATGGAAATCGCTAAAATAAAATGAAATATTAGTCAGATATATTACATCAGCAAGGGAAAAAAACAGATACATCTTAAGATAACTGCGTGCTTTAATAACTAATCATCTTAAATACTTAAAGTAAAATTAAAGGAAGAAGATTAAATGTCATTCATTATATAAAATAAGTAGGTAACTCTCATCTGTGTACTTAGTTTAAAAGACGAACAGTTCACCGGTCCTGCTCAGGAATCAGCCATTTTTACACTTAAAAATGTTTTATATTCTGTTTCTTTAGGCTGTTTATTAGGCTGTTTATTTCGATTAGAGTTTTTATTTACCCAGGGGTATAGATAGAGCTAGAAATTATAGTTGTTATATAAAAATAAGTAACTTAGTTTTATTGCAATCAGTTAAGCACTCCCATGATCCAAAGATATAGGCGCATCAACCGTTCTACCCTTGTATTTATTGTATTAACTAGCGACTCACCCTCGCTCCGATCGGGATCGTATCCCCCCTCCCCCACGTAAAAAGTATCCTATATGTTGACCCGGATAACCAGCTATCATCATACCAAATTTCATCAAAATCCCTCCAGTGGTTTTTCCGTGATACGGTAACAGACAGGCAGACAGACATACAATAATTCAAAGACTATATATTCGGCCTCTGTATCGATAGTAATGTCTATTTCAATAAGATTTCCCAAAAAATATTAAATGTACAGATTCAACTCAATATTTTATTATATGTATAGATAGTAGTAGTATATAGTAGTAGTATTCAGCCCTTTTTAACGTCCCACTGCTGGGCACGGGCCTCCCTTCAATACGAGGGGAATTAGGCCATAGTCCACCACGCTGGCCAAGTGCAAATTGGCGGACTTCACATGTCTTTCGAAAACTTGCTAGGTTCTCTCAGACATGCAGGTTTCCTCACGATGTTTTCCTTCACCGTAAGGCAAGTGGTAATCAAGTTAGAAAATGATTCGCACATGAAAATATCAGAGGTGCGAGACCCGGGATTTGAACCCGCTTCAGTCGGTTTCCTAAGCGAACGCGTTACCACTGGGCTACCACTGCCTTAGATAACTGAATATGATTCAGGATGTAGTAATGTTTAAATTCAAAACAATTTAGTAACATAAAAACTATATCATACGATGCTATGCTAATAGCAAGGATCAATTAATATTTAAATTGGTGTAAAAGATACTATAATTAATACCAATTAACAAAATAAATGGGATCATTCCCATAGACAGAACCTAAAATATTTTAATGAAATTGAGTGTCCAAGCGTAAAGTGTATTTTCGAAATCTATAAAATAACTTTTATTTTTACATTCCCTTTTACATACCTATTCTAGTCCAGTCAAATAAGGTCTAAAATCAAAATTTTGAAACTCAACTTTGAGTTTTTGATATAATGTAGTTTTAATGATACAAAAACAATGTGTAAGGGTTTTCGTGTCTGCAACCCCCGGGAAAGGTTGAAAAAAAAATCTTAAAAGTTTTTTCCGCAATTACTCGAAAACGGTTAAAATTAGACAAAAAAGTTTCAATAAATATGTGTAGAGCTTAAAATTTTACTTATACTTTAAAAGAGTTTTCATAACTTTTTTTGTTCCGGCCAAAATTAACCTAGTTATAGACCAATCGGTGTCCATTTATTTTTAAAAGAAAAAAAATATAATTAAAACCTGAAGTTTTATGGTTTTAAAATGTAAGCAGGTATATAAGGAATACCCCCGATAAATGGGGGGACGCAAAGCGTTGGAAAATAGTTTTTTTGAATTTCCGGCTTATTGTGACGTTCTATCGAAAAATGTTTTCTTCAAAAGCTATCGGTCTAGTAAAAACCTACAACTTTTATACATGATACTTTTAACAATTACCTCAATGTTTTCGAGATATTTGCAAAATACTCGGTTATTAATTTTTTCTTGGTTTTTTGTTTTTAATTACTACAATAATCTTTTCATTTTCATGAAACTAGGGGAATGTAATCTTCAAAATACATATAATAAGCAAAAAAAAAATTGAAATATTTAGCTATTTCTGAGAAATTGATGTTTTGTTGTTTCGGGAAGCTGAAAATCACCCCCAACTCTAACGGATGTTTACATTTAAAAAATATTTCGTTCAATTTTCAGATAGGGTTATTTAGGTTGTGATGTTAGTTAGGATTGGTACGTGCTATTTGTAACATTTCATCGTTTTCATTAATTGTAACATACAATTTCCGTTAGAGACATTTCATCCTTACCATAGACTCTATCCAATAATTCGATAAAGTAGTGACGGTGTACCTTTTTGTATTTTCACTTCGTTCAATTACTTGTTTAGGTCACCTCTTTGAAAAAAAATTAAGTGCAGTTAATCCTATTTTGAATAATAAAATAATGTTTCCTTTAAGTGAAACTTGATATTTTAAGTGTTTAAGACACTTTTCTTCCTTGTCCTGTACGTTTGTTCCACAATGTTAGAGCTGATATGTATAATTTGTAAGATTTCATCGTTTTCTTAAATTCTAAGACGCCATGTTTGTTCGAAAAATTTTATCCTTCCCATAGACCCATGTATCGATTAATTCGAAAATACTGACGGTGTCCTTTTTTGCATTTTTATTTGGTTAAATTCCTGGTTCAGGTAAGCTTTAAAAAAAAAATGCAGTTATTATTATTTTTACAAAATAAAGAAATGTTTCCTTTGAGTAAATCTTGATAACTTCAATATTTAAGGTTTTCTTTTCTTCCATGTCCCATCGATTTGTTACATCCTGTATAGTATGTACTAGTATGTAGTTTTTATTAGTTGCCCTTAACTTATGCCTTTCTTTAATTATAGTACCTGGACGACTGAGATTCGCTCGGAGTTTTTGGCCAAAAGTATAATTTTCTTTTTAATTTTGCTTAAAAACAAAAAAAAAATTATAAACTTGAATAAACACAGAAAAAAAAACAAAAAAGACACAAACGTAAAAACTTTGTATCCTACAGGGATTCGAACCTGTGATTGTCAATCTAGCACCTTGGCCGCTTGACCATGATGCTTATGCCTGAGCGTGCGAAATTACCGATCATATTTTGCGTGGAATAATGCGAAAGAAAACCGCATGAAAACTCAAAAACACGCGTTTTTCCAGACATAAGACTAATCAGATCGATTTTCGCCCCCGAAAACCTCCACATACCAAATTTCAGCGAAATCATTAGAGTCGTTTTCGAGATGGTCGGTATAAACAAGTTAATAAATAAATAAAATAAATAAATATACAAGAATTGCTTGTTTAAATATACTAGATAGATACTTTTTAGCATACAATTAAAGAAAGCCTTTTTTATAAATGTCATTATTGTACAAGATAAAAACTTCAGTATGAAGTAGTTTAAATTCAAAGGAATTTAGTAACAAAAAAATTATATCTTACGATGCCAGGCTAATAGCCAGTAAACATTAATATGCAAATTAGCGTAAAATTTGCTGTAACTTGTACCAGGTAATAAAATAAATGAGTTCATTCCTATATACAGAACCTAAAATATTTTTCAATGACTTTGAGCATTCCAACGGTCTTTTGAAAATCTTACTACTAATATAAATGCGAAACTTTGGATGAATGGATGTTTATTACTCAATCACGCCAGAACGGCTAAACGAATCTGGATGAAATTTGGCGCAGAGATAGATTATAGTCTGAAATAGCACTTTTTATCCCGGAAAAATATACAGTTCACGTTGGTTTGTTTTTCACAGAGCAAGGGACCGACTATCTATTCCATACGTATCTAAAAACGAACCCGAGCGAAGCGAGGGCTAGTCGTTAGTAGTCAATAAGTTAAATTACCCTATTCCACTGGTAAAAAAATTAAAAGAATTAAGAATTTTTAAAATAATGCGGCATGATAAAATTAAATTACATGTACTCATAGTAGATAGATCGATATCTGATATATAATAGTTGGTGTAAATAATAACTGCGGCCAATATATTTTTTATCCTCCTTATTTTATTTTTTTATGTATTATTTTTTTAATACTCTTCCGGTTCCGTAACTTTTTCGGTTCCGAAGTGAAGAAGCAAAAAGGCATTATAATATTGTCAGCTTCGCTTTATCCCGGGCACGTGCCAGCTTGTATATGAGGTTTTACCCCTCCGCAGTATGTAGTTTATCATATAATGGTGATAAGCTATCACTGCGGACTCTGGCTACAGCTCTCTTACTGGCACGTCTGGCTGCATAGTACTCTTCTCTATCTTCAGGAGAGTTGTTTGCTGCCACTCTTTAAGCAGTCTTCTTTTCTCGAATCACCCCTTGCACCTGATCAATCTACCACCACGTCTTCTTGTCGATGACTCGTCCTCCCTTAGAAACACCAAGAACTCTTCGTCCCGCCACGGTAATTACCGACTGTGCACCATCCCAAGCCTCCGGGCGGTTTGCGTTTCTTGGATAGTTTCCTTTTCAGGGTAAATATATAGCCCATGACAAGTGGACGATATTGGGCCGTCAGGCTTTCACCCGAAATGACTTTGCAGTTAGTCACCTTGCGGATATGACATCTTCTGAACAGTAGATAGTCAATTTGAGTTAAGTGGGACCCGCTTTTATACGTGATAAAGTGCTGAACATGCTTTTGGAAGAACATGTTCATGATGGCCAGATCAGACGCAATACAGGTTTCTAGAATGTGTACTCCCTCGGCATTGCGATAACCATAACCAAAACCACCGTAGACACGTTCATACGTCTCAGCTACCTTAATGTGATGATTACAAGTATTTCTAAATTATCAAAATATTTCTTTAATATTTTGATCGGCTGCCCTCGATGCGCTGCCTTATATAGAGGACTTATATTTGGTGAAGGTACGCAACAGAGTGCAAGGTATCCCCCCTTATGTTAATCTGCCGCGCTTGAGTAAATCCAAAAATCCCCTCTCGGGCTCCCCTACTATGTGGGGCAATGTGCCGGCGCGTCGTTTAGCGGAGACGCCCTAGCCATACCCAGCATTTTCTTCAGCATTCCTATATTACTGTTTGATATTACCTACTATAAATATGCCTTATGTGAATTGTGAACCACTGGAAAATTCTGTAGTCAAATTACCCACTAGAAAACGGTGATAAGCAAAAATTGAGTCCACATAAGCCTGTAGGGGAATTTTTGGATTTTTAAAATAGAGATTATTTTTAAATGACTTATTTATTCAAAACATCAACTGTCGTTATAAGCTTCTTAAGTCTTTTTTTTTTATGACATTCAGTGACAAACGAGCAGACAGGCCACCTGATGGAAAGTAGGACCTGTCGCCCATAACACCTACGGTTCATGCACTTAGGTTTTAAGTAACAAAAATGCAGAACCACAGGTGCGTTGTCACTGTGAGGACTAAGATGATTTGCCTCTTGCCTGTAATTGCGCTGGCTACCTTATCCTTCATACCGGAACACAACAATGCAATCATTGTTGCTTGGCGGCAGAAATAGATAAGGGGGTGGTACCCATCCAGTCGGACTCCTCAGGCTTGACAGAGTCCTACCACCGGTAAAATTTTAAAATATTGTGTGATTATTTCATCGTTTTATATACTATATACCTACTTACTTTACATGTTTACACCTTAATGTGCTAAATAGAACATATAATAAACAAATAATAATCATTCATTATAATTAGCAATTATGTTATCGTAATAATATACTTAACCTCCACGCATAAAAATATCTATCATTCTTCTTCATAAGGTCTTTGCTTATTGGTAAGATAGTGATGTCACAAAATATATTCTGACACAGCAGTTGACTAAGAAAAAATAATGCAGATTTTTACCGATTTCAAAAAAGGAGGAGGTTCTCAATTTTGATGTTTATATTTGTTTCATGTTTCATGGAGTTAAAACTTAAGGCCATCCCCGAGCAAACGACCTTCAACATTCGGCTCCTTTCTTCTCCGCCTCACCTCTAGAAAAAATCGTAATAAATACTAGCGACATCTACGGAATAATAGTTAAAACAATATTGCACATATCATAAAATACAGACCATAGAATTTATAGAGGCGGTAGTGTAATATTCATTATTCACCGTTGAACCGAAACAGAAATTATTATTATTTTATTTATTTAGTACCTTGGCTAGATCATGTGAATCACACACCAAATGACATAATATTTATGTTCTAACAATATTTTTCATTAGAGAATGCACTCTATCATAGAATTTTGAGATGGAAAAATTAAATTAAACTATAAATAGTTATAATATTTTTACGCAACGAAAAATAGCCAAATTACAGTAATGCCGGTACTGATCAGGCGTTCTTTGAACATTACTGTTATTTAATGCTAATGAATAACTGAGTCACAAGTTATTGAAAGTGTACCTATTAGATAATATTATTTTTATTTTATAAATTTATTTATTATATATGTATAATATTTAATTTATTTATTATATAATATTATTTATTGTGTATGTCACTTCTATTACATGTACTAAAGTTTACAAGCATTCTTTTTTATGCCCGAACAGGGCATAACTCCATTATATACCTATAGACGGTTTTGCAAAAAAATTTTTTGTTCGAAACTGGTTTATTCCGAATTGGTCCCACTTAAATCTGAAAATAAAGTGTAAAAATTAGGGGTAATTGATTTTTCACCCACTGATATTTATTGTAGAAGTAAAAATGAGTGGCCCTAAATAAATAAATATGTTGGGATATTGTGGCCCTAACATAATTAAACGAATACAAGCTATTTGTAATTATATTATTTAAAAAATCATTTTTTCTTACCATCTAAGTTACGTATGCATAGCACCTGGTCGCAAGTTCGACCTCAGAGGAAAGGAAACATACTGCCCATACACATGTCCTGTCTGCTTTGAGATCCGAGATACAGTTACAGTCGTGTTTTATATTAATATTACGATATCACACTTAAACTAAATGAAAAATACTTACAAATTCGTGATATTTGACATTAACTTAGACATAAGCTGCAGAATCAGCAATGTGGGGACAATAACCTCTTACTTGTATGAGTGGGTAATTTAATTTTTATATAAAGTCATTTACAGTATGTTGACCTTCACAAAATGATTAAATAAAAAAATATTTATTTATTTATTTATTTATAAGTTCACAAAACCGACATACAAATGAAATAAACAAGCTTAATTATTATTAATATTCAAAAGTATACAATCAGACAGATGATGTCTTCTAAGATGTTAACATCACGTGCATATGAACAGAACTAAGTATTAACTATAAAAATATGTATATACTATTTAACAGGGCTAAATTAAATTAAATCTAATTATTACTGTATTATAATATAACATAACATAACATAAATATAGTACAATCCGACTTATTTACTTTTGTTTTATACTACGAAAGTAATATTTAAACAGCTTTTTTTTTCTTTTTTTTTAACAAAGGCACGGAATCACTGAAAATATCTATATCATTTATTAGGGCATTTGCTAAGGATACCATTCTATAGATAGGACTATGCTGACCTAGGTTGGTTCTTGTTCCCGGGGGAGAGCTGACTCCTACCGGGCGCGTCCCCAGGTGGCGGATAGGGGAACGCCACCCGCTTGGATCCAGCGGGTGGTACCGGAGAAATCCGGCGCTTGACCAACAGCAGGGGGAGGGGTGCCTCTGGCCGTGGGCCGTCGAACGCGGTTGAGGCACCCCGCACGGGGCCGCTCTCCGTTGAGGCTTCGGCTTCCGGAGTTGCGGCCACCAGTTTGGGGGGAGCCCACTTAGGTGGGCAGATGGGTGTCCACTACGATGGACCAGATGGGGCCTCTCGTTAGTGGCTGCATCTGACGGCGTTGCGGCCACTGACGGGGGGGTGGTGGTGGGTGCCCTGACCGTGGGCCGTCGAACGCGGTTGGGGTGCCATGAGGATGGGGCCGCTTGCGGCGATTGGGGGTGTGGACCCACTTCGGTGGGTGGTATGGGTGCCACATTTTGTGGTGGATTTGGGGCCTCTCTCTCGTCGTGGCTGCATCTGACGGCGTTGCGGCCACTGGTTGCGGGGTTGCTTGGCCGATCCTGCGATCGGACGGGAGGGGGGCGGACGCGGTGGGGCTGCAGGGGAAGAGGCGTGTCGGTGTTTCGTTGCCGCTCTCCCTGTCCTCTGCAGCCGAGGTAGTGTTGCCCACTTCGGTGGGCGGTGAGGTTTGGTAGGGCTGCTCCGGGTACTTCTCTGTTTAGCAGAGTGGACTTTGGAGCAGCCTCATTGGTTTGGTGTCCGCCAAACCATTGGAAGGTGCTAGAGGGCGGTCGGCTAGGGGAGGCCGGCCGTCCACTGTTCTGGCGGGAGGAGGCCGTCAGGGGTGGTCGAACATCTCAGCCCCTGACATGGAGACGGGCCTTAGCAGGCGCTCGCCGTCGGGGTCGCGGAAGAGTCTTTTTGGTACCCGCGGCCCCGGCCTTATGGCGACGAGGAGAACATTGGTCAGGTTTTTAGTGGGTAGGCTGCCGCACATCGCGGCAGGAGTCCCACATAACCCGACTCGCTTCCCCATTGGCGAGCGGGTACCCGTAACAGGGGTTTTCCTGACGTTAAAAAAAAAAAAAAGGTTGGTTCTTGTTACTGATAAAAAGAGGGTTTTGCGATTATGCAATCGAGTTTTTGGCGGGGTATTGAAAAATGCAAGTTCCAATGCAAGTTCTAGTAATTCAGGAGTATCAATTAAACTTTTAACTAATTTGCACAAAAGAGTTAATTAAATCTCCTATTTTTCTTCGTTCTTTTAATGGTAACATATTAAAATGTTCTAGACGAGATTTATACGAATGAATATCTTTAGTTTCTTTTTAAATATGTTAGATGATACAGAAAACTTTTTTGTAACCACCCGATCCGGTCTGAATGCACTTTATATCCTGGATTCCATACTGAACTGAACAATATTCCAAGATGCTACGGATTAAACTGTTGTAGACTAAAATTGATAAACTTGGATCGTCAAATCTTTTAATAGTACGCACTACAAATCCAGACAGCTTTGAAGCTTTAGCTATAACGAAATCGTTATGAGGACGAAAACTTAACTTAGAGTCTATGATTACACCTAAATCTCTGATTTCATGGACTTTTGTGAGAGCTGTATTATTAATTTTGTAAATGTAATCATTAAAACGAGATTTTTTGCGACTGAATTTAATGTAGAAACATTTATCTGTACTTAATATCATTTTATTTTCTATACACCACGAATTCAATGAGTTAATATCGTTTTGTAGCGTCGTCATATCATTAAAATTATTTATATTTAGATATGTTTTTATATCGTCAGCAAACATTTTAAAATTATGTTGTAAACAACTCGCTAGATCATTGATAAAGATTAGAAAGAATGTGGGTCCTAAGTGTGACCCTTGTGGAACTCCCGAAGGTATATTATATTCATATGATTTATACCCTTCACTAACTAACTTCATCTTGTGTAATTTTGTAGTTCGTGATAGGTGCGCTAAAGGTAGTGGCACTAAATCTATTTAGGCTGGTTGTAAGTTGAAAGTTATAGTTATGAGTGTAAATCGATTGAAAATGGTCAGCAAATAAGTCGCATATTTCTTTACCTCTGCTGGCGATTATGTTTTTAAGGAACATCTCTTCAGGAATGAAAGTGTGCCCCTTTTTACGTTCCTTAAAACATTTCCAGAAATAGGAGGGATTAGAAATTGTTGTGAAATTGAAATTAGTTCAGTGCATCTGTCTCTTAATAGTTCATACGTAAATTTATCCATAGGATTATCTATACTAATATTATAAAGCTGAAGAGTTTGTTTGTTTGTTTGTTTGGTTGAACGCGCTAATCTCAGGAACTACTGGTTGGAATTGAAAAATTCTTTTTGTGTTGTCCATTTATCGAGGAAGGCTTTAGGCTATAGAACATCACGCTACGACCAATAGGAGCGGAGCATGAATGAAAAATGTTGCAAAAACGGGAAAAAATGATTCCTTTTGAGAGCTTCCGTTGCGTGCGCTGCGTAAACGGTTAATGTTACGCAAAAATTGTGTATGACAGAATTGTTCCCCTTTAAAAGTTTTAAAAAAAAGTCCACGACAACATATGTCTATCTTTTAAGGTTGACTCAATATAACCCTTTTTATGGTAATCAAATTTGTTCTAAAATAATGCATTACTTCCGAAAGTGTTTTTATAAACATGATATTAATCCTTATCCAAATAAACACGTTATTCATCACAAGTATTTAATTTTGAACAAAATTACCGTTGACATCATTTGATTTTAATGAATACCTTAGGAGATATCATAGTTTTAAAATATACGTATTTAAGTTTACGCGGACTATAGGTGAGCGCGCTCTCAGCCCGATGCAAGGCGAGGGCGGGGCGGTCGTGAGGGGGGAGGGCGCTGGCCGCCGCACCGGTAGCTCTGCGAGCAGTTAGTATTCCACGCGGACGAAGTCGCGAGCAAAAGCTAGTTATATTATATAGTTTATATTTCCTATGGTACATAGATGTTTCTTTTAAAGATTTAATTAATGGAACAGTGTACCACAGAGAATAATTATTATCTTTCGGTGTACGCATAGGGGTATTTCTGTATATAATAGGCATAATAGTTTCATAAAAAAGCGTTAACATCTGATCTGGATTCTTCACTTTTTGTAAAAGTCTCATCCAATCAATTTTAGACAATTCTAATTTTATATCATCAAAGTTGCACAAAAAGAAATTAAGAAAAGGTTCCTTATATGGTTTGAAGTATTGATCAATTGTAAATTTAAAATTAATAAAGGAGGATGATTGCTGTCAATCGGTACTAGCTTAATGTCGTCTTTTATTACTTCTATATTATTTACACTATTCGTTAAGACTAAATCTAAAATTCTATGATTATGATTTTTTTATAAAATTATATTGCATCAAATTATTAAAATTTAGCATTTCTAAAAAACTTGTTTCAGTGTTATTACTTAAAATACTATTTAATATTGGTGTTAAGCTAATTATAATTCTAAATTCTAAATTTAATGGTGAATGCCACATAATTGTTTCTAGCAAAATAAGAGTGATACCACATAACTTTTTAGCTTAATAAAAGATAATCTTTAAATTATTATACAATAATTAATTGTTATTGTTATATTATTTACTTATATTAAAAAACAAGCAAAACCCGCGGCTTCATTCGCGCTAAAAGTATAACAAAATAACTTTAAAAAGGTTTCATACAAACTTTCATCCCTTATTTTATTTTATCCCTTATTTTATTCTCCTTATGGGATGAATTTCAAAAAACGATATATTCACATATTTATTTAATTGTATTGAAGAGCATTAATACCAAGTTTCAAAAAATTCTGATCATAAATATTTTTTGGGTTGTGTTATAACGTGTATTCTCGTGGGAATGAGATAATCTCCCGCGGTAAAAAGTATCCTATATGTTGACCCGGATATCCAGTTATCATCATACCAAATTTCATCAAAATCCCTCCAGTGGTTTTTCTGTGATGCGGTAACAGACAGACAGATAGACAGTCAAAAATCCTAAAAACTATAGATTCGGTCTCTGTATCGATAATAAAGACAAGGTACAGTTTCGACTCAGTTAGAATTTTATTATATGTGTAGATAAATATTTTTAGAATTAATAAAAAGTAAAAACATATGCTCTACCAAGAAACTGAAATACATGCGTTATAGCATTACCTTGTGTTATACAACTGTAAAATAAGACATAAAGATCAGGAAGCAACTAAATAAGATGAAACGCGGAAAACAACAAAATTTTAAAGGAGTAGGTTCCTATCTAATATTTCAGACTTCTACTTATATAGGTACTATAACGTTCATAAATGGTTTTTTTATTAGTTAGTGTTAATCCATCCTACACAGTGTTATTACACAAATTATATTACATTTATTTCCTTCTAGTAATCGTACCCACGACTCCTGTAAGTGATAACAAAAGCTGAAACATTCAGTTGTTAATAAACATTAACGTTCAGTCGACAACAGCCGTTCTTCTTTATGCTTTTAAAGAACATAAGATGACAAAAACACAACAAATACTACGTTTTACTAATAAGAACTTAAGGAAACAACTCCACATAAATTCAAACACAAAGAATAACGAAACAATAATTATTTAAATGAAAATTAGGTATTTCTTATAAATGTCCATTTATTTTACATGTTTGAGAAACATACATATACAGCGTGGTCAATAAATAAATGTAAGTGCGACAACACACGTGCATCTGGCGCATACACCGTGTATAAGGCACGGAGCGCCTAAAGCGAGATGCGCGCGGTAAATAAGAATAACGGTGCTTTTACAACCTCTAGAGCCACCCGCGACCCGTCGCCCGCCAGCCTCGGAACATTGCCAATTCCCATTGCTCAAGACTTAGCATCGGAATTTCTCACTTGTACGAATATAAATAAATTTACTATTCATTTTCAGTATACATACCGTAAGCTGGGTCCTTTGAAAATCGTGTCATTATTAAGGAAGGTAGTTATGATGTAACCTTTGCTCCGGCGACGAGCGGTCGATGCTTTCATCATATATCCACATAGACATACACTTTTTATTAGCACGAGGTCAATACTAATCCACCTCTTACGTGATGATGCCGAAGTTAATATTGGATAATTAGGAGCCTTGCAATCATAAACGGTACAGTAAAAACTTGGGGCGGTCTGAAATTGCACTTGTGATAATTCGCCAATCCGCAAGAGGAAAACTATAGGATCAATTAGGTAGTGGTTTGTGAAATAACACCAATTTATAGAAGTAATCAATGTTTATTAACATCATGATTAAGACAAAAAGTAACAGCATCAAATTTGTTTCAAAAATGAAAAAAAGGAATTTGTTATAATAATATTCATTATGTATATAGTAGTCATTCATTATATTCTGGTTCAATAAACACTTCCTTATCTATAGTGAAACAAGAGGTCGAGCTTTTTATTGAATTGTTCTGCATTGTGCAAAACAAATACAATAATAATAAATAACAGATTTGTCTTTGAATACGTTACAATAAAATGATTTCATTACAGATAGTAAAAGTGTGTATATTTTAAACATTTAACAAAAGTATATGTTTGTATATGTATATTTATGAGATATAAGACCGTGATGGAATATTTGTCCAGTGTTTAATTTTATTTCTAAGATCCTTCTATTCTGCAGTCGTTAAAATGACAATGAACAATTAGTTATTCGATTTAAAATTAAAAATTACTGAGCGAAAGAAAATTCGTCAAATGGCACTATTTAGCTTACAATTGGATAAAATAACACATATATGTTATTATAAAAATTGCATTTCATTTCATTTATATTAAAAGGATGTGCTAAAGTTATTAAAAGCTAGCAAAGATGCGAGATAGTGGTACTGAACGTCAAAACTGGCAACTGTTAAAATTGTGGAAATAGTAAAGAACTAAGAGTAGAAAACATTACGATCATTACGTCCGATGCTTTAAAAATATCATCTACATATAAAAAATATCAATATATTACAAAAAAGTAAACAAAAAAAAAATAGCTCAGCAAAACCGATTTAGCCGCACTAAATAATGAATCAAGAAGCTTAAAAGTATAAAAAAAGACAAAAATAATATTAACAATGAAAATGTGGCCCAGGAACACTGAGGTGGAATCCTAAAGCTCTTAACGAAATTAATTAATATTATATCTCTCTATTGGTGTATTAGTTTTACTTACACTATTCAATTCCTACACTAGGGTGGTGCGCTCGCAGCGCCGCGGCGTCGACAACGGATGGTTGACGACAATAATCCATTTCCATTCTAAATCTAACTTAATTCATAGCGAACTCGCGTCAAAAACGATAAATCATTTTGAATTTAAACTAAATATAGGCTTCAGGTTTCATTAACTAATTAACATCTGGAGTAGCACCCGCCGATTTCTCGCTCTGCAACAATATACAATACTTGTATAAAGCTATTAAATCAATAATCTTTCCCAATGAAATCGACTAACTTGGTATTAACGTTTTAGATAAATTCTTAAATGCACTGCGATCGATTCTTCATAAATGCACTTCGCAAGGTCAAAGTTTTTCATACATACTGTCTATAAATTATAAATTGTTATTGAATTTTACTATTAATAAACCAAGTACAGTTAACAAACATGGAAGCGAGTACAAACGACAAATTATGTACGTAAATAAATTAACATTATAGCTCCCACAACGCTACGTTAACGTAAAGATAGAGAGAAGCGATAAAAAATTGATTTACAATGAAAGAATCGCTTTACTTAAAAATGTTTCATTAGTAATACCAATAAACTCAATCAAAAAAGCGGTAAACAAAAGTGACTCTTATTATTAGCAAGATTTTATACACGTTCATATAAAGAATGGGGTCAAAAATAATAGATCATTAAGCAAGTAATAAAATTTTTAAATATAACTTTCAAATTATATTACTTGTAAAACAAATTATTTATTTCGAATATTATTATCTATATAATATTATATATATAATAAGTAAGTGCCCAAAAAGGGGGTAATACGGTAAGGCTGTAATATGAGTCTGGCTAGCATGTAAGGTCACAAATGCGAAGGTCCTGGGTTCGAATTGCGGGTCGGGCCAAGTTTAGTCACTGAGTCAAGAAATTCTCAGTAAAAGGCCAGAGTTGGCGATGGCGGCAAGAGGATGGCGGTGTTTCACCCTGTTCCTCGGAGAGCACATAAAGCCGTCGGTCCTGCGTCTTAACTCTCATTGGTCATGTCGAGTAGTCGACCCACCGAAGTATGAGAGTGACAGAAATAAAGAATGCATTTGTGTTTGCGCGCATACTTGTACACTATAATATCTCCTGCGCAGTTAGCTAGTCTCAATGAGATTGGCCACCGTGGCCGAAATATTATTAGCAAGAGAATTGAATTAAATTGAGGGTAAACTCACAGTCAGGTCGGGGTGCAGGCCGGCCCACTGCACGAAGGAGGGCAGGTCGCGCGCGGGCAGCTCGGCCGCCAGCGCCTTCACGCGCAGGTTGCGGTCGTCCGTCAGCAGCACCACCTCGCGCACGCGCCGCACGCACGCCTCGCCAGCCTCTTCCGTGCGGTTTTCTGATAACAAATTATATAAAATCAACATTGTTTTGTTATCGCGCTACTATTATAATTACGATTTTTTATGTAAGACGGCTGAACGGATTTAGTTGAAATTTAACACACAGATAGACTATGACCTACAGCATATATATAACACTAGCGGCTCACCCTCGCTTCCCTAGAAAACACAAATCTATCCCACGGGAACCGTACATTTTCCGGCATGATATATAGCCTATAGCCTTCCTCAGTTAACGGGCTATCTAATGCAAAAATAATTTTTCAAATCGGGTTAGTATTTCCTGAGATTAGCGCGTTCAACCAAACATACAAATAAATAAACTCTTCCTCTTTATAATATTAGTATAGATTTAAACACCTAGAAACGCACCCGAGCCAAGCAAGGGTAAGTCACTGTTCAAAATCACTGTTACCAGGCATAACCTATATTCTAGTCTTAGAAAAATGTGGGCTATCATCGGTATTGGTTGACCGTTTTCTTAAGGATGAAGTACTGGGTTCCAATTCAGGCTCTTCAATCAACTACTGAAAAAAAGTAAAATTAAAAAAAAGCAAAATATGAACCTACGTAACTTTTCAAAAAAGTTACGTAAATACTGATGTGCGGTCATGGAGGCCTACAAAAGTTTTTGAAATGAATTTACTTACCAAAATTGAGCGTGCCAGCTTGTACACCACTACTCACGACCTCTAAATGACTAAACTCGAAACTACTAGAAACATCATATGCGTCGCGTAAGGGGGAGGGGTGTAATTCGAAAATATTACTTTCGCTAGGCCTGAGCGACCCCCACGTCAGCAGTTAAAGGTTAATTAACAATAGATGCACTCGATATTTCAATTTTTAAAACCTTAAAAACAAAATGTCTTATACGTATAGTCTAACCCTATTCAAATTCCAATTATATGGGCAGTTTAAAGGTGCTATAAGTGGAAAAACAATATAAATAAATTACCAGAGTCGTTGAGGTTAGCTTGTAGATTGAGCGCGGTGGCGAGAACGCGGTCGTCATTGGTGGTGCGCGCCTGGTCCTGTTCCGCCGTGAAGGCGAGGCCGCGCGCCGCGAGCAGCGAGCCTCGCGCCGTGGCGAGGCGCACACCCCCCACAGCCCCCACAGCCCCCGCACCCCCCGAACCCCCTGAACCCCCTGAACTTATCCACGCCAGGGCCGCACGCGCCGCCTCCCCCAAGCGAGAGCATTTCCTGAGCCCCTCCAGTTCTGATACCACTGTTGAATTTAAATAATTTAGTATGTCTTTAAAAATTCGTAATGTATCATAAATATTTGTCTTGAACCTTTCGTCAAAAATTAAATAATTCAATAGATTGTTTTGGCTCATGGCAAATGCTCAAGTCAAGTATAAACAAACAGAATACGTAACTTTGTACATTTATAGTTCATCTTATTGAGAAATCAGTGTGAAATCAATGATGTATGCTATGCGCGAACATTAGTTCGACAGCTGATTTCAATTCACGAGATTTAAGCGATCAAGCAATCAAATCGAAAACTAGATCCAACTCATTTCTATTTGCGATGTCGTTGGAGATACGTGGCAAGTGGCGAGTCCACATGCATGATTCAACCGATAACGGGACCGATATAAAACAATAAAATCAGATTGTAATTATGTATGTATATACCCCGTACCGAGCTCGTTAACTAAGGATAGTCAATAAACATTTATAGAAGTTAACATAAAACTATGGAACCCACAGAGGGTTTAATATAATCAGGACTTTTATTACGATGCTCATAGTTAATTAAAACATCCCATATAATAAGCTAGTAACTACTTCCCGGTTTTGATTACATCAATTAGTATATCAAAATATTTTCATAATTAACCATAAAAAGTTTCCTTTATATTTCAGCATATTATTGTTTTTATTAATTGTTAATTAGGAAAACCATCTGAATTATTAAATTTTATATATACATTATACATATAAAAATTAGGCAGTTAGGAGAGCAAAATAATAAAGCAGAGATTAGTGTACAAGAGAAGAGAATAGAACACAAAAGACAGAGTAGATATAGTACTAATAAAAAAATTACAAAAAATTAACGAACTTGTTTAGTTAAATAAATTTAATGTATAGTATTTTAGTTATCGTTAATTCATGTAATATCTGTTGAGTAACAGACGTAGTGCCCGGCAATACAACCGGGCGCGAAGCCAAGAAACGCACTGGGAGGCGGCCCACCTCGGTGGGCGATGTGCTATGCGGGTTGCTCCTGATACTTCTCTGATAACATAGTGGACCGTGGGGTAGCCCTATGGTTGTTATGGTCTGCTTCGGCAGACCGGCCGTCGGGGCGTCGTGGTTGAATGCGTAATCATCCTGTGACGCCCCATTAAGAGGGGGGAGGTTCCGTTAGGTTTTAGTGGATAGTACTGGTTTTGCCGGTGAGTCCCACACTTCGTGCCTTAATACATTTCCCAACGTTAAAAAAATATATCTGTTGAGTAAAAGTTAAATTATAATCAGTAAGTAGGTACTTGTTCCTCATTGTTGCCATAGTTTGGATCTAGTTTTTTGTAATATTAAGTTTTGTATATTTTATATGCATGTCGTCTGCATCTAGGAAAATGCAATCCCGTGTATGAATTTTGTAATCGTTATAATTTTTATACATGTGTTTGACTGTCATTTGTTTTGTGGACCAATAAACAAAAAAAAACAAAATATAAAGCACAGCAGACAGAGTAGTAGTACAGAGAGTAGTGTGAATACAGACCGACTAGAGGTACGGCGAGGGTGTAGGCGGCGGGGCGCGCGGCGGCCTGCAGCAGCGCCAGGTGGTCGATGAAGCAGTTGGTGTCGGGCACCAGCCAGCGCGGCCGCACCTCCATCTCCACGCTCACCCAGCCGCTGCCCAGCATCTCCTGCAACACGAATACCATGTAGGAAATCGTTTCTAAATATGTGTATACTAGCGACTTATTCTCGTTTCGCTCAGATGCATTCCAAAGTATCTTATTGCCTTATAACGAACGCCAATTAAATAACTCAACGGCCAGATTTTTCCACTTTCCAACATTAAACGCATTATAAAACGCAAAACGCAAACGCAATAAAAAAATAGTGCACGGCGCTAATGTAGTTTCCTATTAGTAAAAGAATTTTTAGAATCAGATCAGCAGTTTTAGAAATTACCTCCTACAGCGAAACTTACAAATACTCTCTTCAATTTTAAATTAGACTACATACATCTCTTTAGCTTTGAGAATGTTATTATTCTATTAATTAAATAATAAAAGACCGGACAAATTCCATACGCATGTTGTTTAATCAACTTAATTTGTTAGCTTAAAAGCATAACAAAAATATAGAGACGTTTATTACTTGTCGTTAGCAAAATCCCGTTTGTATTTCATAATAAATGCTTCTCTTAGATCCTGTCAAAATCAAAATAAAATTTTATGACCACTAAATTATCTAAATCCCTAATAAAAAGGTAAAGTAATTATCATAAACATTCTGAATAATAAATATCACAGTAACTCGGTAAACAATTTTTTTGAGAATTGAGCAAGCATGAAACCGAAATTAGCTCATAGATCAAAATCAACTCAATAATATTAACCAAAATAATTTCCGTTAAAAATATTATATTTTGAAAGCTCTACTGTCTGTTTCAAATTCAGAGATTTTTATCACCTACTTTAAAAGTTAGAGGGAGGGGCAACGTTATTTACTGCTGTTTAGAAATGTATAACTCAGCAATTATCGTCTTAAATAGAAAACTTACGTAAAAACGTATCTTTATAAAGACGTATCGTATATAAAGAGACCACACAAGATTGTACTATGCTTTTTTTCCGAAGACAATAATGAAGTGCCACACAATTTTTCATTTTTTTGTAATTTTGCTCTGCTATCTTCTGACTCTAACTTTATAGTACACTAGCGACTTATCCTCGCTTTGCTTAGGTGCGTTACTGGATGACTAACAATAGCCGATAAAGTACCTCAACAGTCATTTTCGTTCGACTTCAATTAAAGTTATTATGATTTCTGACAGTAAACACATATTTATCGAGATAAAAAATTACCTATAGAATTCCTATAAGTGAAAGATTTTTCAGAATCGGATCACTAGCGTTCAGAGATTATGCACTACATACAAACTTTATCTCCCTATAAATTAGTGTAAACATAGTCACAAGTAATACAGCTATGAGGGACAAACGGACACAACGTAATAATAATAAAGTTCCATTTTGCCCTTTGGCTACAAATTCCTAATAAAAAGGTAAAGTAATTATCATAAACATTCTGAATAATAAATATCACAGTAACTCGGTAAAAATTTTTTTTTGAGAATTGAGCAAGCATGAAGACATATAATTATTTTAACATAAAATATATCTACTTTTATCACTCATAAATTTTTCATTACTTTTAAAATTATTATAAAAACAAATAGATATTTTCACATTCACGTACATCGTTAGCGAACCCTTAGACGTGTAATTAATAACAACATTATGCACTCTCAAAACACACGCGCGAAGCTTAGTGCACTCGAACGAGATGAAATTAACTAATAAGAACTTTTTTTTAAATACTTTAGTGTATTTAATTTGATTTAGTATGAATAAAAATGACATAAAAAATCAATTAACCCAATAGTTACGGTCCGAGGTAAGCTTGACCTTCACCTATGTTATCACTCATCATCTCATGAAAAAATATAGATGATGATGGATACAGAGTATATAAATAATAAAAAAATATAAACATTACATTATTTAAACAAATATTTCGCAGATGATGAATTATTGACCTTTTACTAAAAAAAAAATAGTTTTAATGTTTCATTTAGTTTCTTATTAACATTCACTTACACGTTGAGTCTTCCTATACAGCCAACTGCAATATTTTTGTTTATATACATATATTTAACACTCTCAAAATATTATTATCAACACTATACAAAGTGTTTATTATCTTCAGGACCCACCTGCATTCTCTGCTTGCGTCGTTCCAGCGTCGCCTTGCGCGTCTCGAGCTGCTCCTTCCTGCGGAGCAGCTTGCGCGTGGCCTCGTCCGCGTCGGGCGGCTCGCCGAGGCTGGCCGGCCCGCTGGCTGCGCAGGACTCCGCGTCCGAGTCCGCCGAGTCCTCCGACTGACATTGGATACTTTGTTAGCGGGTTACATTCTTTTTGTTTGGAAGTCATAAAAATGATTGGTTAAGAGTAATCCGATTGACATTGAACGCTTTGTTAGTGAGGTAAACTCTTAACTTTTTTTACTAGGAAACTCAATGATAAGTCAGTGAGTTATGCATAATGTGACAGGAGTAACGCGTTATTAAATAAACTACAAAAAGTGCCTTGTAAAATAAACCCGTTTTCCTTTACGCTTTTTTAACAAATAGTAGATATAATCGAAACTTACAATAGGTACTAATTCGATATTACTTATAAGGACTTTTTAAGAAAATTAATTTAACTTTAATTTGTTTTTATATTAGGTGGAACAAACCTTGAGGCATACCCTAAAAAATAATACCATAACATAGCAAAATATCATGGAAATCGGTTCAATTAGTGAAGATACCCGTAACATATAAAGATACGTACTACTTTTTTTTAAATCGGTTAAAAATTATAGGAGATATCAAATCCAATAATTACCAATTGTTGCAACGGCGGATAGTTAGGCTGTGTCCGCTGCACGGCGCTCACGTAGCGCGGCTGCGCGCCCGCCGGGTATTCTAGTTTTAGAACCGGCGGCTCCACACCCACGAGGTACCTGGTAGAATCATTCAATTTCGTTAACGTTTATGTGACAACAGACTATTCATTAGTGATGGTTGAATGTTATTTCAACTAACATTTATTATTTTCATGAAAGAAACACAACATGTATGTAAATAACAACACGCAAATTCTTTAAGAATTATTTGAAATAGAAAATTGACATAACGTACAGATTTCTTAGAACCAATTCTAGTCGTTTATTGAGACTATAGGCTGACACTTAAAATCATATATGATCAAATAGTCAAAGCAACATGCATTTCATTGCGTTCACTAGCAATTAATTTGTTATAACTCATTCGTCTTAATGTAGTTACAAAAAACATAATTTTCCCGTTTGATTCGTTGATTCGCGAGTTAGCAAGAATATCAGGTCGTGAGAATTACATTATAAATGATGCAAAACCGGATATAGTTAATCTAATTTGCAAGCAAATGGATGGGCAGCGCTTGCACGATCATATTTGCTGGTAATATGTTCCGAGACCCGGGAAGCACGTTACACGATTAGTCTCAGTTATAAAACCGCAACTTTTATGAATACATCCACAGATGTATATTTTTATTTACACATTTTTTATAACACTGTAAAAATATACCTATTTTTGATAAGTTATTAGGACATGATGATTTTTTTTTAATTTCATTATAAAGACGGTTGTTACGAGCCCTTCAGTTTACCAACGACAAAAACTCGTCGGTAACGTCATTTAACGTTAACTAATATGTACAATGTACATCCATTACAAAGTGATATAGATGTTACATACTCCCTATGTTTTTCTATCTCAATATATGGGTATTGGAATTTTATTAACGTACTTGAACGAACCGCACTTGTGCACCGAAGGTCCCGTAACATTATACAATACACATATTGCAGTGCGTATTTACCAATAAAACGTGACTTTACATAAATTATTGATTAAAACTCTAGGGAGAACCAAAATTATTCTTAAATTTTCATTATTTATTGTTTTACTCAACCCCACCATATGAGTACGGAACCCTAAAACTGTGTAATTTTATGTTTTTAAATACAACATGTTTTTTTATTATATCTTGTATCCTACTATGAAGGGATTCTTTAACTTATTATTATAGATATAAAAAAGTAAAGTGGCTAAATTAATGTCTAAAGAGCGTCCTCTATACGTAGACCTTTAGGTTTTGCAAAAAGTTTTAATAAGTTCTCTATAAGGAAAACAAAATGTTACCCACGTTCTACCTGACTATCCTAAAAGGATGTAGCGTT
Organism: Argynnis bischoffii washingtonia; assembly: GCA_033884665.1. NCBI lineage: Eukaryota > Metazoa > Arthropoda > Insecta > Lepidoptera > Nymphalidae > Argynnis > Argynnis bischoffii. Next base: position 8,450,348 of record CM066616.1, on the reverse strand, counting down.
TAGTGCAATATAGAATGAATAAATTCAAAGTTATAGAATGAGCTCTCCAAACTAAGCAAACAAAGGTAATAGAAAAGTAGTCATTATAACTAAACAGAATAGCGCAAAGTCAATGACTAGTACCTTATAAAGTATTATCATAAGAAATCACTAACTGTGAACAAATTATTACCGCCTAAACTGTAACAATTAGCAAGTTGTCCTTTTTGCTGTGAACACTCATTCTCTAATTTTTAGTCTTTAAGCATTTTCTTATCCATACAGTCGTCTAACGAAGGCCTCTAGACAGAGCAATCGTGCAGGGCGTGCATAGTGAGACGCGGGTGAAGCGCACCCGACTGCCATACTTGCTTTTATATGACAGTTGGGAAATGACTTTACAATTGACGGCCATAACTGTATATATAACTGGCACTACATTGATTTAACTTTAAAACCGTTTTTCATGAAAAATGCTATTTTTTACTATCCTTTCATTCACAGGATATCTGTTAAAATCAATGGGCGAATGCTTTACTCATAGATTTTTATATTATGATCTTATTGTTATTTTATATTATATTTTTTAGTCTATAAATAAGGTAGTTAGTACACACATTGTATTAAATAGCCAGAACAGCATACTCACTCAGTTCCAAAGAAGAGCAGTTTCCTCGTCCTAAGCACGTGTTCGGCCGTGTGCGGCGGCACCGAGGGCTCCGCCGGCAGCCACGCCGCCGCCGGCTCCATGTACATGAGCGGGGTGAAGCCCGCTAGTGACGCGTCCTCCGGCAACCTCACCGACACGTAACCTGCACCGACACTCATTTAAAGCACACTTGATTTCTCAGGTTTGTGACAAAACCAAAAATAATTTAGAAATGTATAAACGAACTTTTAAAAATGAAGTATACCTAATTGAATTTATCTTGGGGATTGTAGAGTAAAAGAGTACATAATCATTTTTTACTTCTTAATACTACGTGATTAAGGTAAGGCTCTAAGTAAATATTAAATTGTTGTCGTAGAAATATGATCATGGTTTATTCATTTAGCTTTACTTTTATTTTCAAAAAATCAATACCTATTTTATTTCAACCTGCGACTCGTATCCACAAAGATCTACAATCCAATGATCTGGTTAGATTATTAGATTGAAGTTAGACTAAAATATATCAGGTTTTAAACAAACCTTATCTTACCTTCTTTCATTTCACTTTCAAATTCTATGGTTTTGTCGTCGAGAGCTTCGAGGATATTCATAAGTTTCGCGAGCCAATCCCACGGGTCGTTTTCGCTTCTAAACAAAAAACAATGCTGTTAAATTTTTCCGAAGTATTAATTTTATATAAACATAATTTATAAAAATAATAACCATCACTTACTCTATTTCGAAATTGTCAAATGTTGGTGGTGGATTCCATACACTACTGTGACATAACATCCAGTCTGACCACACCTGGGGAAGGAAGTTTATTATAAAAATCATATAATTTTCAAAGTCGTATAGTCTTCGCATTGTGAGAAGCTATCTCACGTTTAGCAAGTTGAGCTCCAACACGAAGTAATTATTTATAATGGCCATATAAATGTATATTTTACATGAAACCATTTTTTACATGATATATTTACACCAGAATACCTTAATCGCAGGAAGGAGTAGTAACGCGTCGGCATGCTGCTGCGTGTGCGCCGGCTCCGGCAGCAGAGCACAGCACCTCTCCAGTAGAGCTCCAAACATGAGCAAGGAGACTCCCAACGCGCATTCAAGCCACGCTGATCTCTCACTGCCATTATTTCCTAGCAAAGTTACATTATATCAATGATGATGATGATTTTTTTTTAATTACTGCTTGCATTTGCAACAGAATAATAAAATAGAATACAACAATTTTTTTTCATATCATTCTTTGATACTTTAACTCAGCAAAAACAATTTTCCGCTTAAAATTAAGAAATGTTAATGCGACAACATATGAACATGAACCATAATAATAATGTAAGCATGCCAATGCCTATACTCAAAAGTGTAAATAAAAATATATTATGAAATGGTACAAAAATTTAAAACCCTTCTTTGCTATAAATAAGTGATCGATTAAAAACAATCACTTATTCAATCCAATAAATAAAAATAATTGCAAAATTGATTACATTCAAAAAAACTAAAGTGCATGGCGCCATAACTATAGAGTCTATGGAGTATAAAATTACAACAGAAGAAGGGACGTGACACATAAAACGTTACGTGTAAGTATATAATAACGTTGCAATTTACTTGTACAAAAAGTGACTAGTTTATGGGGTAAGAATAGAGATGGCGTTGGAAATGATGGACAGCTTGTCAGTGTTAGCGAGCAGGTCCGATATAAATAGAAGTAAGATGGCTAAAAATACCCCGCACGGATTACACCTGCGAACGTGAATCGCATACTAACTTGCAAAACTAGACGCCGCGCTGTTGCTGGTCTAAATTAAAATCTAGTTATAATAACAGTTACATTAGTGATGTTCTCATTATGATAGCGAATTAAAAACTACAATTCGTATACAAACCTATACTGCAATTGCAGTGGGTTTTATAGTCTCTATATTCAATTTAAATGGGAAAAATGAGATAATAAAATAGTTTTTAAGTACTTTTATACAACCATTACTCAAGGAGTAATGATAACTCCGAAGTTTAATAGACATTTTATGTTTTACTATTTTTAATATAGTGTGCAGAATATTGACCGCGTGTAAAAATCTCAAGGATGAGCTTTTATTACAAAAGTTATGGTTTGTTATAAAAGATGAACATACATATTATCTTATGTGGTATAGCAATAATTTGATGTAAAGCTTGTTTAAGCTCATATAATAAAGCAAAATTTTTTTTCATTAATATATAATGCTAATTAAAGTAAAAGGCCGCAGAACTGAGTCGTAATGGAATCGGTTTGTTGAACCTATCGGCGTCATGTGTCTGCACTCGTTCTCTGTTCAGGCGTAAGCGACGACGCTGACCCTACAGTGCAATAACCTCTTGTAATTACAACATTTTATTGCACACAAAACTAAAGAAAATCAACAACGTATTTAATATGTTTATGAATTACATTTGAAGAAACCAACAATAACAGATGAGGGACGTCAGTTTAAATAGATCCGCTTTTTTACTTTTATAATGCTACTACTATTATTACAGTCCTGATAGTCTACCATAGCTAATTACATGAGTCTAGAAAATAACATTTTTTTACCGATTGAATAATTTCTCGCAGCAATTGTATTCGTTTCGGTTCGGTTGCCTGAGAAGGTCGCAAAAACTAGAATTCCAGCTATTAAACCTAAACATATTAAATAGCTTTTAAAAAAAATTATGCAAGTGTGAAGCTTGCACTGACCCGTACTCACAGCTTGAATAAATATTTACTTATTTCCTACGTAAAGTGGCTTGTAACATAAGCAGTAACCACATAATAATAGGTATGTTAAAAAATTACAAAGTTAGATTTACTAGGTATTACTTGTTTTAAATATTTTAATACCTAAGAAAGGCCAATTTTTAACTTTGACTGTATTTCAATCTTATATGTATATATGTATAAGCATTAAGCAGGTAATTAATAATTTTATTTCACGTATAGATATACAAATACATATTTATACTGAGACCTATTTGGAATTATCAATTTGGAAAAATATAATAGACTAAAATATAAAATCTTTGTTTCGCAAAACGATTAAGTTATTAGATTCTAATCTTGGAAGTGTACATAATTATACTAAAGAGGGATGCACACGGAAGAACAAAGTCACGCAATACCGATAAATCACTCTCAAGTGATAATTATAACTTTTTGTAAGTATTAATTTTTTGTTTTGTTAACATATTTCGCTTAGCATCTGATGCAGATGCAGTATACCTACTTGTTCACGAAGAAAAGTTCATGTAGAATTCCCACACGGATAATTAAAATGGATATAGTAAAAAACGTGACAGTCTTATATAATATTAGCGACTTACCCTCGCTTCGCACCAGTGCGTCCTTAGTTAGGTTTGATTTTTTTTAAGCGGAATCCTAATTCTTTTTCTAAAATAAAAGCAGCCTAAGTTACTCCTTATAACATAGTGAAAGGCCCGTCAAAATCAGTCCAGCCGTTTTGGAGATTTACCGGAACAAACAGACAGACAGAAAGACAGACAAAAATTTTAAAAATTGTGGTTTTTTTTATAAGTGCCTACCGTATATACTCGTAATTTCATATGCATTTAGTAAAAATTTGTTATATTTACATTACAAACACACCCTTCAATTTTATTTATCTGTATAGATTATACAACAGACAGAATTCTAGCGCTTTTTGAAATTGAAAACAAAAGATAAAAAGTGGAATATAAGAGAACAGTGATGTAAACTTTCCTTAAAAGGTCACCCCAGTTATCATATACATATTTAATAGATTTACACTTCTCATAAATTTAAAAGTATCTTGAATAATAAATTTTATTTAATAAATTTTATTAAAAAATAAAATGACTAAACGTTCTTATAGGATCAATAAAGTTATAATTTTATCCCAAAGCAATCTAATTTGAAGCTTTTACGATTGTCTGTGTTACGATCTTATATTTCATCCAGCGGTCATGGGCGCAATTACTGAGATAGGCATCGGATACGACTGCTAGTTATGTTACAACACAAAAAAATAACAATATTCCATACACAATTTATTTAACGTACTTTTATTTTAACTGATGTTCGCCCATTTTTAATTGCTAAAACAAAAGCTCGTCAATAGAAAGGCAACAAAAGAAACGGATTATAAACCAAGGAGAAAAAAGGTACTCAACTGTTTGTTGTATTTGCATATTTATATATAGATTATACTGTTTATTGGAATTGGTAATAAATTTAATTTTGCTGTATATTATTATCAACAATTTAAATGATTAAATGTGTTAAAACATGTTTATCTATACATATAATAAAAATGTAACTGATAACTGTCACATGGAACGCATAGAAGATATTTGAGAAAAACTATTATTTGGGGGTCTTAATTAACGCAATAGAACCCAAAACAATGATTTTTTAAATTTTAATCCATATGTCTGTGCGTTTATACGCGCTAATCTCAGAAACGGCCGAACCGATTTGGGTGCGGTTTTCACTAATGTATTCTGGTAAGCTTCACTTAACATTTAATAGTAATTTTGTCTGTCTGTCTGTTAGTTCCGGATAATCTCTGAAACGGCTGAACCGGTTTTGACGAGACTGTCACTGGCAGATAGCTGATGTTATAAGAAGTAACGTTAAAAAGTTAAACTACTTTTATTTTGAAGAAAGAAAAGAAGGGTTCGGCGCAAAAAAATAAAACCCATAAAATTGTGAACAAAATCCGTACGTACGCACCCAGAGACGCACCCGAGCGAAGCGAGGATAAGTCTAGTTAGTAAGCTAGTAGCACGTATGTAGATGTCTTGTATAAAATGGATGTTAAATGTAAATTAAACTTAATAACGAAAAAGAATTAGAAGAGAAAATCAATATCTCCTGGGCGATAGCTCATCAGACACGGAATAAAATTCTGAGGAAGACGTTTTTTTTTGGTTTTTGCAAAGAAAAATTGCAATTGTTATAAACAAAAAACTGAAACAAAAAGAAGGCCTCCGATTTTTATTTATAGCTTGAAAACGGTAAATGATAGCAGAAATCAACAAAAAGATCCTTAAAGAGGAGGAAATTTCCTAAAAAAAGTCTTCACTTTTTTTGTTTTTTTTTTTTATTATTTTAAATATTTTAATTGCCTTCATCCACTATTCATATTTTATCAAACGGCGAAATCGAAGACTTCGTGCTAGATTACTAGACTACCCATCAACTGCATTTCTTTTTTATACTATAACAGTCATGTACAACAGTATATATGTACACATATATATTATTATTATTTTTTTTGTGTTGGATAGTCCCTTTATCGAGGAAGGTTTTAGACTATATATCATCCCGGAAAATGTACGGTTCCTAGGGACGAACCCGAAGCGTAGCGAGGGTGAGTTGCTAGTCTATGCATAAGATTTAATTTTATCATCATTTTAACATTAATCAAAATACAGTGAAAAATAATCTTCTATATAAATAAAAATGTATCACTGATATTATGTATGTATGTGCATAACTTCCGATCGACTGCACCAAATTGGATAATTCTTTTTTTTTTGTGTTTGTTATTGTCAGGATAAGTTTTGTATGGAAGAAAATTATAAGATTTTTTTTTTACTAAAATAAGTTTTTTTTTAAATCTCATGATCCGATTTAGATGAAAGGGTATAGCTGGATAAGCATGGCCAAATGGCCCTTTCTCTAGATCTTGGGACTAACTTATTTGGTGAGTAGAACTGTGAAATAATATACCGTTTTTATCCCTTTTTCATTAATAGTTTTGAAGATAATTATAAAAATATTTATAACTGAGGAGTCGGAAAAAATTTTTTTTCATGGGATCTACTGCATCAAGTCGAATGGGGCCAAAGGGAATATATAGAGGGGAAAAGGTATTATAATATTTATTTTTTTGAGATTTTTCGAGCTATAAAAAGTATTGAAAAAAATTTAAGTTTCAATAAAAAATGGTATTTCTCACAGTTCTGTTAGAGTGACACTTCTGAAAAAAATTACAATAATTATTTATTAAGCTTAGTTACATATTATTTAATCATCATTTAAATAAAAATACTCGTACACTTCGAAAAAAAAAATAAGTATGAAAGTTGTCATTCAAAATCCACAACTGAATATTTTTTTTTATTTATTTTAATTTACGTACATATAACACTTATGTTGTAATATCTCCTACGGAACATGTGAATTCTTCTATTTTACGCAGATCATGTAGCCGTCATCACTAGTCATCACCACTATCTTGGTTAATTACTACTGGAATTTTGTCCGTGGCAAAATACTTGATAATATTTCCGCAGGTCGTATTATGCGTGACAAATATCTCACAAATGATAAATAATAGATGATAGCAGCTACATGAGAACAGCAACCCACCGTACGGTTGCCATTGGGACGGTCACAACAATAAATTGTGACCGTCGTTTCAAATTCAATTCAAATTCAAAAAAAATTCAAATTCAAATAGCGTTGAATGCTTTGATGTCCTATGCTGTTAGGAACATAGTCTATGTATATATAGTAGGCTTTGCGATTTATATGCTGTGATTTGACTTCTGCTTTGATTATATTTGGTGTTTGCTTAACATATTGTACATATATGTAGGTTGCCCTGATCATCCATTATCTCAGCTAAGTATGAAACACCTTGTGAAAACTGGTAACTCCCTGAAAATAAAATTTTAAGTTCTTGCCCAGATAAATGTGGAAAATCTAGAAATTCAACAGTATTTATATTTTGTAGATTCGACTTTCGTATATTCCAATGTTGACGTTTATCTTCTTCAGCTAAACTATTTACTGCATTCATTTTACTCTTCATATGTTCAACAATTATTTCGGTCAATTCGCCGTCTATCGCCGTCTAATAAATAAAAATATTCAATAGCTATCGGCAAATGGTTAATCTTTTGTAATAGCTTGCCTTTCGACAAAGGCCTCCTCTAAAGTTTTCCAATTTTCTCCGTTTTTTGCTGTTCGCATCCATGTAGAGCCAGCCACATCTTTTAGGTCATCGTCCCATCTTTTTGTTTGTCGTCCTTTTTTCCTTTTTCCGTCTCTTGGGTACCATTCTGTTATTAGTTTTGTCCATTTTTCTTTTGTTTCTCTTAGAAGATGTCCTGTCCATTTCCATTTAAGAGTTCTATGAACCGTTTGTAAATTTTTGAACTTGGTAGCACTTTTAATGTCTTTTAGGGGGAATTCATTATTCTGAAACCCATGACACTCCTTTCTATAGAGTTTTGGCAGATCCTTAGTTTGCTTGCCATTTTTTCTGTCAGTGCCCAGGTTTGGCAGCCGTACGTTAAGCATGGCAATACGCATATATTGAAAACTTTCCTTTTTTCTTTTAAAGGCATATCTCTGTTCTTCATCACTTCGCTGAGTGACCAGAATCTACTCCAGGTGTTACTAATCCGTCGATCAATTTCTTTGTCCATAGTGTTTTTTGGAGATATTAGTTGGCCTAAATAGATGTATTCATCCACGTATTCTATAATCTCATTGTTTACTTTTATGGCATTTTTATGCTTAGAGTTTGTCACTAGTTTGGGTTTAGATGAGTTCATTGTTAAACCTGCTTTAATACTCTCATTAGATAGATCTTGTAGCATTTTCTCTAGTTTTAAGTGACTTTCAGAGAAGAGGATGAGGTCATCCGCAAAACGAAAGTGACTTAAGTGTTCTCCATTTATATTAATGCCTTGTGTTTCCCATTCCAGATTTCTAAATACCATCTCTAAAACTGCCGAGAATATTTTTGGTGATATAGGGTCTCCTTGACGCACACCTCGTTGTATGGGAAACTCTTCTCCTACTGTGTCTAGTTTAACTTGAGCAGTACTTTTCGAATAAATGTTTTTTAGTATGCTTATATATTTAGATTGTATTCCCTGTAGTTCTAATGCCTTCCAAATATAATCGTGCTCTAGTGAGTCGAAAGCCTTATTGTAGTCGACAAATCCTAAAAAAAACTGTTTTATTATATTAATTATATTTTTGAAGAACTTGCCTTAAAACATGGATGTGGTCTATTGTCGAAAAATTGCTACGGAATCCTGCTTGCTCCTTAGGTTGGTTTTCGTCAAGACAATTAGCTATTCAAGAAAGTATAATTTTTGAAAATATTTTGTAGATGTTTGACATTAGGCTTATGGGTCTATAGTTCTTAATGTCACCTTTATCTCTTTTTTTATGTAATAATATTATTGTTGATTTAGTCCAATCCGTAGGTATTTGTTCTGTTTTAATGATTTCTTTGAATATCTCAGTTAGAATAGGAGCAATCACTGGCAATATAGTTTTCAGCAGTTCATTAGTTATTTGGTCTGATCCTGGTGCTTTGTTAAGTTTCTGTGTTTCTTGCCTCTTCTTTTTCGGTTTCTTCCCTTAATATTAATGGTATTGTTTCTGAATCGGTTATCATATTTACCATACTGTTTTGTGGTTTTTCTTTTCGATAGAGGTCACGATAATACTCTGTAGCAATTTTCAGAATGTCTGGTCTTTTACTTGTTGTGTTTCCGTGTTTGTTATTCATATTTAACATCCAAGATTTCTTTGTGTTTAACTCTTTTAAAGCTTTCTTTAGACCCCCAGTCTTTTCTACAAACGTTTTGATTGTTTTTTGTCTATGTGTTTTCCTATCTTTTCTAATGTTTTCGTTTATTCTTTTGCTTATTTCTGATATCTTTTCGCAAACGGTTTTTGTTTTATTTGTTTGCAAAAGTTCTTTCTTTCATTCAGAAGTTACCGGGTTCTAGTAGAAATATATTTTTTACTGTTGTTATTTATTCTTTTCGATTCCGTTTAAGACATTTTAACATGGTGTTATATCTTTCTTGTACTGTAGTCTTTTCGAATGTGTTTGTGTTCATTATTGATTTTAAGTTATTGACGTATGCGTATAGGTAAGTTTTAATTTTTTGAGCGGAACGCTAATTCTGTTTCTAAAATAAAATTAAATTTGCCTAAGTTGCTTATCAGCTATCTGCCAGTGAAAGTTCCGTCAAAATCAGTCCAACCGTTTCGGCAATTAGCCGGAACAAACAGACAAAAAATTTAAAAAATGTGAATTTACTTATAGGTACCTACCGTATATAATTTCATATGCATTTAGTAAAAAGCTTATATTTTGACATTACAAACAGCCACTTCAATTTTACTTATCTGTATAGATGTATAGATATGAAAAGTATAATATGTTGTGTCATACTTGAAAACGTAACGCTCATATGAATTACAAATAAAATATGTAGTTGCAAATCTCTTATGGTGGTGTATGTTGTAATATAAAATTTCCTTGTATTCCTTCTTATTTGCCTTTAACAGGGCAGATGCAATTTATCGTGTTTGAATAACCATAATTATTTAAGGCAAATTTGTATATCATAGCAACATTCATTATTAAAAGGAACGGTTTGTCTAAATTCACACGCATAATGCTATAATGAAAATAGTAATGAAAATTGGTATTTTGACAATCTTTGAATTTTACAGCATTTGCGTTAAAATCAATGAGGCAATGTTCGTTTACTGTATGGATTGTTATACAAGGTTACCTTTAAGCGAAGCGGCGTTGGTCTCGACAGCGAACATGTTGAGTGCGGTAAGCTGCAGCAGGCGCGCGGCCGGCGTGGGCAGCGGCTGGCGGTGCAGCAGCGCGCGGAACTGCCGCAGCATGTGCGCCGCGCTCGTGTGGAACGTCTCCATGCTGTTACCCATTAAATTAATAAATAAAGCTGTACACGCAATGACCTTCATTAGGTTGCCCTATGGTAAAAAATGTGTGCATGCAAAACTTCAAAAAAGTAAACTTCAAAATAATAAGACGATTATAGAACTTCTGAAGTAAGTTAATTGTACGGTTTATTTATGATAATATTAATACCATGTTTAAAAATTATACAGGGTTCGAATTTTAACAAAAGACAATATAAAAAAATAAACATTGTATATTGTTTAATGCATTCTATGTCATTCTCTCGCACGTTAAATGCTATAGATGTGTTTATTTATACCTTTTTAATTTTGCTTTTTCGTTTTATCGAGTTTTAAATCACAACAGGGCTAAAGAAGTTTTCACATCAAAAAAACCGTACACCGGATGTGTGTTCGTCTTGTCATGTGAGCACATTACCGTCCGGTAATCCAGCTATCAGCGTGAAGTCAAGAAACTTTAGAGGCGTACCATGCAGGTTGCTCCTTGTACTTCTCTATCTCTAATAGAAGAGTGGACCGCGGAAGCAACCCCAAAATTATTATGATCTGCCTCAGTAGTACAACTGACGGGGAGTCGTGATTGAGTGCGTAAGTGATCCTGCAAGGTCTCATAATGACGGGGATGGTTCCGTTAGGTTTAAGTAGGTACTACTGGTTCTACTAGCCAGGGTGAGTCCCACATTATCACCTGTATAGATATATCCATACCTATGCGCTTTCATGTTCATCTTGAGTTTTCATCTGACGCATACATAAGCATCGTAGCGCATACAATGACGCATGCGCTAAAACTAGTTCAACAACAGCGCATGCCCGTAGTGCACGCTGATCCGTCACAATAGGGTTCACGTGCAACATTCCGAGCGTTTTATAATATATTTTTCAATTTATCTTCTCGATAATGAGTATTTTATTTCGTTATTTTTGGATCCAATATTTTCAAAAGCTACTGCGTTTTTTCCTTGTAGTTAATACTATATATGCCGCACAAATAGCTAGAAGTTCACACGTGTCCATCTTGACAACTGACCAGGGAGCACAGGTGTAGACAATAAGTTGCATGCATCTTAAGGCAACCAATATTGCATACGCTTGACGCGAGACGAATTAAAAGTTGAAGAATCAAGATGAACATGAAAGTGCACTGGTGTGGACATACCTTATGTATGCAGGTGGTATGCGTAAATGTATGATGATTAAATGTCACATAAGTAAACCGTAAAGAGCTAGTCTTTGTCCATAGGCTGGCATTGGAGACAAGGTAGTAGGAAAGAACGAAACTATTCTGATTTTTGTTAATACACTTTGGTCCACATATTATCTTATGTTGCCTTAAGATAAAAAGTCCGGCTCATAAAAGTCCGTTTACGGTTAGTCCGTATTATCTATTAACTCTTTTAAGACCTAACCCGCATTTTTTTACAAGAAGAAAATATAGGAATCCTATTTCTCACATAATAACTAAGCTCTGTATTCGTCGTCCAACCAGAAAATTACATTTTTGTAAATAATACTTATTTACAATAAAAATATTAAATAAAAAATTCAAATATTTCATTAATAATATTCTTCAATGTCGCAAATTATAAAAAATAATTGTAAGTATATTAGCGTGGTGCGGATAATTCCATTTTAGCTTACTTATATTAGTAGCATACTGTTATCAATTATTAATATAATAACATACACTTAACATTACAGATAGAAGAAAATATACTCACTCAATTTTTGTAATAAGTTTCCCGTGTACGTGTAAATAACTGGTGATGAAATTTTTATTTAACTGAAACAAAAAATACGATTTTATAATACCCAATAAATTTTAAATATGAAAAGTTTCTAAATGAGATAAATATATTGTATTTCTAATAAAAACTAGTAGTCAAAAACATATCTGTCATATACTTAGTACCTATCTCATGCCATAAGATGCTACGCGATAAAAAGTCTAATTTCAGCCAAATAAATAGAAACATATTTATAGTCGCAATAATTTAATTAACTTATTATTATATAATATGTTTTGCCAATTGCTTAAGAGTACAGTTGCAGTGGCAAATATCTAATAAAGTACAAATTCGTAATATTTTATTCACTATTAAATTATTACAACTTTTTACCGTCATGTATTGACAACAGAACCAGGGCTCGGAAACCCATTCAATTTTTAAACCGGTTTCGGCCCTTGACCCCAAACCGAAAGACTTTTTGGTTTAAGGTTTCAGTTACTTTCTTTAACCGGTTAAATCCGGAAGAACGGTTTTTGACGAATTTAGGTTCTATATTATTAATATTATTCGTATTTATTTTAATTAATATAGTTAATCTAACAAAACACATAAGTAAGAAAAACAAGATTGTATTTTGCTTTTGTACGAAACTTATAATACGCGAGTTAGATTTGCATTTGCCTAATTTTTACATTAAAAGATTAAAAAACATTTACATTATTTACTAAACAATAAAAATTTACAAATATTTTCATTTGAAAATTGTTTCGGCCAACAAAATATTACTAATTTATAAAGCCAAATGTTTGTTTTATTGAAAATTTGAACACGGGCGGGGCCGGGGCGGGGGCCCTATGACCTAAATTAACCAGTTAAAATGAGATTTTGTGCATTTACATTTGGCGCGTCTTTGCTAATGGTGAATGGCTTAGGAGAGGGATGAATGTACGTTTATTACTTATTAATAAACGGTTCATTTCAGTATCAAAACCGAAATCCAGCCTTTCTCTAAGAATAACCGTTAACCAATATAATTTCGGTTTACTAAACCCGTTCGTTTTCATTAACCGGTTCACGAACGAGCGATGAATTAAATATTACATTACTGAAATAAACCGGTTTTTTTTCCAAACTCTGGACAAAACTAATACTACTAGAAATACAACTGAACAAGTACTAATGGAATTACAACTGACCTCTACAGGAGTCATGGAGCTGAGCGAGTCATCGGGTGCAGGGCGCAGCGTGGTGGTGCGGTGCCCGCTGGGCCGCACCCAGACCTCGCGCCTCAAACCCGCCCCTACGACACCTCCACCACCCCCAACACCCCCACGTATCCCATTCTCGCTACCATTTTCACCCCCCCTTGCTTGTTCTACTGCTGCCCGACGTTTTCGCTCCGCTGCCTCATACTGTTATAATAATAATAAATATCATTTTTATGTCGGAAGATATTGATATACAAAAACCCAAGATACATAATCAGCGTCTCAAATGTCCCCAAAAAAAGAGCGCACAATTTGAAATTGTGTATGCTATAGTCTTCTTCTATACTTTGTCACTTGGGCACTTTTTATGTTTTTTTTTTAGTATCAATTCTCTTTTCTTAATTTTTTTTTTAAATATGTTTTAGTAAAAAATTACCCATTTTCATTCATAATGAATAATGATTCATTAATTGATGTTTTATTTGAAAGAAGTAATTAATGCATTATTGCTTCAATTTCACTTTCCAAAAATTTTACAATATTTAATAGCAAAAATGATTACTGAGAGTTTAGTACACATTCCTGATGATCATAGGAATTTCTTATAAAATAAAATTAATATAACGATTCTACTCCATGTAGCTTTTATTCTGCCTGACTCTTAAAGGCTAGGCCTTTTGCTTTTCGGCAGAAAAATTTAAAAACGTGATATAACGAGGATTGTTTTCTTTAAAAAAGGACATTATGAGAGTAAGTGCGTAAGTTCGAATTTGTGTTAGCACAATCAGAACTTACAATTTTTGTGTTTTAATTTTTGGTTTGTCTAAACGTCACTTTTTGAAGAAATATTTTTTAGGAACAGTGCATCTATGGTTTTATATACATAATCAAATAACTTTTACTTATGGTTTAAAATGATTTAATCTAATTTTAAGAGGAATTTTATCATTAAAATCAATGTTTCATAGATATAATATAATAAAAATGAAAAATATAATGTAAATAATAAATTATCAATTAGCTGTTGGGATATAATATAGTAAAATTCTAACTGAATTGAATCTGTTCATTAAATATTTTTAGGAAAATCTTATTGAAATAGTCCTTATTATCGATACGGATGCCGAATCTATAGTTTTTAGAATTATCATCTGTCTGTTTGTCTGGGAATGCATCAGGAAAAACCACTGGACAGATTTTGATGAAATTTGGTATGATGATAGCTGGTTTTCCGGGTCAACTTAAAGGATACTACATGAATAAAATAATGATGAAATGATATGCAATTTAAGTTTAATTAATAATTAAAAAATAACCTTTTTTCTATTTTCATCAAATAAAGACAGCAAACTTTCCCGCGCTGATTGAAAAGGATTCGATGACATTAAACTTCTCATATAATAATAAACTGCATCTAGTTTTCTTCTCTGAAATGAAAACATAACTTCTAATAACATAATAATTATCTAATAAATTTAAAACATATTAAAAATATAAGTTTCAACTTACCGCATAAATTGCTAAGATTGCCAGCTGGTTGTAGGGTCTACCGTTTTTGGGATTTATTTGCTGTGCTTTTGTGTACCAAAATTTACTTTTAGCATAATTGTTAGATTCATTCACTTGTTCCTTATATCTAGCTAAGTCACCTAGAAATACATATAACTTCTGAACGGAAATCAAAGCCAGGCCCACGTAGCCGAGGCCTTTGGGCGGTAGCACGTGATTATCGTTAATATAATCTTCTGTATTGAACTTATAAGTTTTCTCTAACATCTGTACGAGATTCTCAAAGAACATGTTTCCTTCATCTATAATAGTATTTATTAGTTTGACAACCTCGGGTTTCTCCTCGGGAGTCACTTGAGATACACTTTTTCTTAAATTTTCAATAAAATGGTAATAAAGAATTTTCCAGAATTGATGCTCGATGTTGTCTGCTTGACAGTATTTTAAGTCAGACAATAGGAGCCTCTGAAGTGCACTCTGTAGAAACTTCCTATGGACAAAAATTTTTTATGTCAAAAGTGTGCACTAAAATATTACTATTTTGGTTAAAAAAATATATTTAGAAACCGAAACCCCTTGTGTCAAATAACTCAGAAAATGCAAACAGTGCCATTTATCATTAAAGATTAAAAACTAATTACCTAAAGGCTGATTAAAAATAATCTTTCTCTATTTAGTTCCTATATTTTTTTTACGTTCACGCGTATTACATTAAGAGTAGATTGTCAATTGTAATAGATCCAGAATAAATAACCTGGTCTCAACGACATCCGGCCAGTTGGCAGCGAGCGCCAGCGGCCCGCGCATCGTATGCATCTTGAGTATGGCGTCCGCGCGGTCCACCTTCTGCAGCAGCGCCACGTGGCGCGCGCCGCGCGACGCGTCCCCCGCCTCATAGCTGCGGTTAGACGACTCTTTGACTGCTGCAAGAAATAGGCGTAGTCCTATTATTTATTACTAGTGACTCACCCTCGCTTCGCTCGGGTTCACCCCTAGTTACTTAAAAAACCACAAACACCGTGACACGAGATATTTATATATGGTACGTTTTCACGGTTAACTATGTTTAGGTATACATAAATAGTAGCTTGCTACTCCTAAGATATTCATTTAAATTATATAGCAATTTACCCGCGTTTTGCTCGTATGCGTAGCTGTACGCGGATTTTGTTCACAATTTCATGGGTTTTAATTTTTTTCGCGGAACCCTGATTCTTTTTATAAAAGTAGCCTAAGTTACTCCCTATAACATCAGCTATCTGCCAGTAAAAGTCCCGTCAAAATCGGTCCAACCGTTTCGGAGATTAGCCGGAACAGACAGACAGACAGACAAAAATTGAAAAAAATGTTGTTTTGGTATATGTATCGTGTATACATCCATTTAGTAAAAAGCGGTTATTTTAATATTACAAACAGACACTCCAATTTTATTTATCTGTATAGATAAGTGCTAAGTTTGTTTGTGTGTGTACACGATGTATTATATATGATTGTTAAGCATTGAAACGTATTTGAATCAAATTTAGTACATAATCAAGCACCTAAAGAAGATTGTAAAATAATAAATATCCCTCAAGTACGCATCAGACATCAGCACCCGAGAACAATATGTTTCTATTCGTCACAATTTACCAATGATAAATTTTAAGTATTAAATGTACCTAATTGTAATTTGTAATTAAAATAAATATATTTTTGAGTAATTATATGGGTTTTTTTCATGGTCTGCTATTCGTATTCAGTTAAATAGAACGCAACATTTGGCCAGGTTCCGAATACTAAAAAATGTAGCCGAATAGGCCGAATAGTAATCGAATATTCATCACATCTCTAATCTGAATAACATTTAAGAAATAAAATGTAGATCATACAAAATTCAATAAACAAACTCACCTCTTTCCATTCTCATGTCATGTTTTGTTGGGCTTGTTTGTACGATTATTGGTTTAGATGGATTTTGATGGTCAAATAAAGTTTTTTGATTTTCGGCATACTCGCCGCGTCTGTAAAATAATAAAATGTATGCAATTTTATATACTACAATAAAAACTTGATCAAACAAACATTATTCAAAATTAGTCTTACCCTTGATCCTTTTGCATGTGTGTCATCGAGCTTTGTGGTAAAATAATTAACCCAGGTTGAGATAAAGGCTCATTTACAGATTTATCTGACAGAACACTATTTAGTCTGTTCCTTTGATGATTGTTCTCTGATTGTCTGCAATTTAATTTTAACAATAATAAAAACTTATTAAAAAAATTAAAAACGACTTCCAGACAAAGTTAAAAATAACTGAATGGGGGTGTTCATTTATTATACATACCTAAAAAGATATTTTCGAAGTTTGTGCCAGCCGACAATATTCTATTTGGAAGTCGGTCAAAAATAGGATCTCATATTAAATAGCGATCCTTAGCGCAAATCCGACTAGCACTCGGTCGGTTATTATTTCACTTTTACAATACACATCGACACATATTTCGTCACCAAAAATATTATATTAACTACCAAAATCAAAAAATACAAGCTTTTTAAAGTAGAATAGACACATTTATATGATAGGAACATCATAAATTATATACGAACAACATAAAACCAATAATGTACGAGCTTTTCCCACGTACCTATCAGCAGTATTATGTTTCTTGGACTCAATGATCTCCTCCCTCCAGTTGACATTGGTGGGCGCGGGCTGCGCGCCGGGCGGCGGCGCCTCCGCGTTGCGCTGGCGCCGCCGCCCCGCGCGCTTTCGCGAGCGTCGCGCGCCGCCCGCCTCGGACACGCTCGGCGTCGGCGACTGCTTCCTCTCTATACTCGGTGTACGACCCCCGTTCCAATTTGAGTTGCCCTTCTTCTGAAAATCAGTTTATAACTTTCTGTTCTTTGACCAATTCCAAAATTGGAACGCGAATTCAATAAAGAATATGCGTTTTTTTTATTTTTTATACAATAGCTTACATCGTTATATAATTATAAAGAAAATATCCAGCTCCAAAAAAACTAAAATTTAGTTTAATTTTTTAAGTGAAAACTTCTATAGGCAGGTTTGGATGGGGATTAAATTCATGCAAGTCGTCATCGACATGGTCAGGTGACGTGTTAATGCTAACACTCAAGAGTGCCGCTAGATGTCAAAACCAGACAAATGTAAACAGTTTTAATTTACAGATCAAACAATTAATTTGAATATCCAAAAATAACAATTGTTTGTTTACACGAGTAGTTTAAAGTTTTCGCTTCTGTGTGCAGTCCTCATGACTGCTTTTTTTTAAATATCATACAGATACGGGTATTTTAAACGCCCACCATTTTTGACACACTTGGCGTGACGTCATAGTCTATGACAACATTATAATCAATGAATGAACAGGGCTAGATTGTTAATATCAATCGCAAACACTAAACAACAGCGCTCTATTATAATAGACTTTGAAGTCACATTCGGTGTGACCAATGGCGCTGCGTTTCAACTAATTTGAATTGCTACCTACTTTTGCACTTTTCAATAATTATTTTCTTAATTAAAAAGACATCACAAAAAAATATTTATATAGGCTTAATTCAGGAACAATAAAGATTATAAAAAAAATATTTAACCTTTATTTAAATCAAACGCATATTCCCTATTCGACCATGTTTTTTTTTGAGTCAGTAGTTCTTTTGTAAGTGCGTTTTTATTAACAGATTTTATTTTATTAGCCGGAACAAACAGACAGACAGACAAAAATTAAAAATTAAAAAAAATGTTGTTTTGGTATATGTACCGTGTATACATCCATATGCATTTAGTAAAAAGCGATTATTTTAATATTACAAACAGACACTCCAATTTTATTTATCTGTATCTGTATAGATAATAAAAGGAACAATATGTTTTGGCCGGATTGCCTATTAAACTGTGCCCACTAGTATTTTTAATTAAATTAATAATAATTGACTTTTAGGAACAAAATCGATACACTTGTTATTAAAATAAATTATACTCCACTGCACAGAAATATATATATAGAGAACTTGAAAAGTGATAACTGCCGTTGCGCACTTGGCCGCAACCTCTTCGCAGCCAGGTGTAAGCAGGTTATATTTTGTTACATTAATACTTTCATGGCGTACATTCATTATTTATATATCAAATTAAAGCTAATTTTTTTCTGTACCTGATAAACTTCCTCTGCCTATGTAAAAGTGGCCGCAAATAGGGGCTGCCAGGTATTAAAGATTTTTTTTCTTACATTTATACGTTCATGGCATATATTTATCATTTATATATCAAATTAAAGCTGTTTTTTTTTGTGCATAATAAAATACCTCTGCCTATGTATAAGTGGCCGCAAATAGAGGTTACTAGCTGTTAAAGATATATTTAAGTGATAGAGTTAGCGTGTTTGTTAACTATTTGTTGCCATGATAACCGTTTATTGTCTCACAAATCTTCTACTATATAAAAATAAGTCGGGTTTTTCTTCCTGACGCTATAACTCCAGAACGCACGAACCGATTTCCACGGTTTTGCATTCATTGGAAAGGTCTTGGGCTCCGTGAGGTTTATAGCAAAGAAAATTCAGGAAAAATTTCAACAGAAAAGCGGGAATATCTTTTTTCACATACAGCGCCATCTCTGATACATAGCATGTACTACAAACCAATATCGGGTCAACATATAGGATACTTTTTACTGGAGGAAAATATCTCATCTCTAAGAAATCTATACTAAACTTTAAAACGTAAGTAGGGACGAACCCGAGCGGAGCGAGGGTGAGTCGCTAGTGATATATAATAATAAACCCGGCCAAAATATATTGTCCTTTTATTATTGTATATAAAAGATTGATTTTGAACTCGATGAACGTAGCAATCTTGCAGCCAGATCTTATTCCATTACAAATAATGTTTCAATTAGTAGAATTATTTTTCATACCTGGTTTGCTAAAGACCATGTAGCAGATTTACCGGCTACTGATGGAACTCTGAATCCATCATTGTCTTTAGGACTAACAGCACGATTCTTTGAGGTATCTCTGCTATTACACTGTGAAACTATTCTCCTGCAATATATGTAAATAGAAGAATAATATTAATGAGGTTTCAACTTCATTGCATTCATTTCAAATTTATATTAAAGGCATTTTGCTATTTACTATACATATTAACATATACAAATTAAGTTTTAATTTAAGTAATTATAAAGTTTTACTTTATTTTTTTATACTTTAAATTGACATAGTTTTCATCTCATATGGTATGAGCATTTTCTAAAATACCTTTCTGAACTCTGTTCGCGGCTGTAAGATCTTAATGATCTCCATCGATCCAAATCATCTCTACTGTTTCCAATAGTAGAGGAACGATTGCTCCTGTGACTGTCACGTCTTTCCCTTTCCCGATGTTTTAGACCATATGGTAATGTTTCATGTTGTATGCTGACGTTACTGTCTCTCCTATGGCGCTCAGACTCATATTGTATACTAACGTTGCTATCTTTTCTGTTCCTTTCCTTTTTATCAGTGTTTATTTGTCCTCGACTAGAACTTCTGAATGAAAAAAAATACACAGTTTTTCAATCTTCATATTTATGATTTATTATAAAACCTACTATTTCAAGTAATTATATTACTAGCACTATTCTAATAATAATTCCATCTAATTGAATGGCTTATTTTATTTATTTTATGGAATTTTGTAAGTTTTGAAGGATTTCAATCTCATTTAAGCATTTAAAATAGAGTTAAGAGATTAATAAAAAAAATTTAATGTCGCATATTTTTTTAATTAATCAGAGTGTGAAAAATTCTCTAATATAAAAGTGTACCTTATCTCTCAAACCTAACTAAACTGAATTAAACCAAGGGCATTCATTGATTTTGATATGATTCATAATATATGCTAGTGAGCTGCCCTGCCTTCCCTTAGGCCTGTCCCCAGATATACTTGCGTGCAAGGCGCTATTCATATATTAATATTTAATCTCTATTAAGTATTTACAAATAATCAATTAAACATGACTTAGTCAACAATATATATTTTTTAAACATAAAAGCAAGTGTATCTGCTATAATAAAAGTCATATATATAGTATAGTAGTTTGTCTAAAACGCACAATACAAATATATACCACTCTGGGATCCATTAGTGACTATCTATTAGTGATAGAATTATTATAATAGGTTTAATAGTTTTAATGATATATTGACAACAAACAAACTAATCTTTCCTCTTTGTAACTTGTGTATGTTCTTAGTAATATTAGTATGAACATTAAAGACTTTATTTTTATTATACTGTTAACTTAAATACCTTCTGTCTCTTCGTCGAGATCTACCACTCCTTTTGGACTCTCGTGATTCTACTGCCTTAGCATCTTGTGCTGTCGAGGATTTCAAACTTTGAGAGAATGAAGTAGAGGAGTCACACATATCATCTAGTTTAATATTTTTCTCAACTTCTTCTGTCCAATCCTTTAAAGACAAAAACCAAATAATGCATTTGCATTGAAGGGAAAAGCAAAAGATTAAATTTTGTACATTAAATTTGTTGTAAAAACTTATGTTTGAGAGAGGTTTATAATGTACTAAAATCTAAACCAAAAGATTTCGGAATTTTGAAAATTGGATAGATTTCATTAAAATTTACTTTGCTATAAAAAAAATTAATTAAATTTTATTTCCATTG
Organism: Argynnis bischoffii washingtonia; assembly: GCA_033884665.1. NCBI lineage: Eukaryota > Metazoa > Arthropoda > Insecta > Lepidoptera > Nymphalidae > Argynnis > Argynnis bischoffii. Next base: position 8,428,859 of record CM066616.1, on the reverse strand, counting down.
CTTGAGTAGATATAACAAAGAGTGGCATTATTAATCCCATTCTTTATTTGCTACTATGCTTTATAGCATATTTATTGAAGTAGACTCATACAGTATTATACAAGCCAGAGGGCTGGGGGCTTCTGACTTAATTGTGTTTGATAATTTGAGATTTCATTAGGTTGTCTGTCCAATACTATCTACTCCATTAAAATGAAATTTTGGTGAGCTTTTGTGTTTATGCCCATGATATTACTAGGCTGATATGACTAGCACTTCACCTGTCAATGTATGAGAGGTGAAGACTGAAACATTGTTTGTGTCAGATTACTTAGGTCTATGGATTTGAACACAATAGGTACAATCATAATCATTTGTGAGTTGTGGATGTAAGTCACCTAACACTTGGGCAAAGCCTGAATAAGTAAGTAAACATAAATATATAACTATTATATTTAATGTCTCCGTGTCTTACATAAATTCTTCATAATATGTTATCATAACAATATGTTTATAACTCTAAGTAAAAAGCACACTTACCAAATTTGTCATGTCAGAAAGATTAGTAGAGATATATGATAAAGGTTCACTATCATTCTGGTTCTCACTATTGTCTTGCACATTTTCTGAATTCTTATTATTATATCTGACATCACTAGAATTACTTGCACAATTATTAGATGCTGAAATAAAAATAATATTTTAATAATAGTTGTATTTATACTATATTAAATATATAGTTTATTTTTCCTATCATGATATAATTACCATCATCACAAGATTTTTTTGGATTTTCATAATGACTCATGTGAATATCATGGTTTTCTACTATGCCTTTATTCTCCGCTGCAATTGGATCATATAGATTTGTGTAAGAATTACTTGGAGTTGATCTTCTAGAATTGTGAATCTCATAATTTTTTAAATATGAGTTAATTAATTTCTCCTTATCAAAATTTTCAGTATCTTTTGAGTGTCCAGATTTTTTTACTTCATATGTTTTTAAATAGGAGTTAATAAATTTTTCTCTATCAAAGTTTTCATTATCACGTAAGCGTCCTCTTCCTCTTGATGGTAATGTCTGAGACCAATTGGTATTGCTGTTATTATAGTATTGGCCAGAATTATAAGACTGAGTCATCTCATTACTGCTATAGCGTTCTTTATTTAATTGGTCTACACTGTCAAAACTTTGATGGCCTGATTGTTCTAAATATTTTTTCCTAAATCTTGGAGGTAAGTTATCTAGGTTAACTATATGTTTAGGTCGAGAATCAGAAGGAAAACCTGCTGAATTTCGTCTTCCTGATGGTGGCTTTCCACCAGACCCCGATTTATGCCGCCCAGCCCATGTATCCATGCTTCTACTATCTCTATTCCGGTCTAGAGATTTCTGTTCATAAAATCCTTGAGTAGGTGTTATTGATCTAGCTTCTGAGCCATGCCTGTATTGTCTATTATAGTTAACATCATTATTAGTTCCTTCTTTACAGTAAAATTCTCTACCCGAATCTTTAGAATAAGATCCTGTACCTATAAAACCAAGGTTATCTTGTTGGTCAACCTTTCGTTTGTTATTGTATTGACTAGAATTATCACACTTAAATGAAGATTTATGTTGTTTGTCAATATCTGAGCAGGAATCTCCAGTCTTAGGTACATAATGCTGTTGTTCAGGCTTTCTATTTCGAGTGTTTGCCGTTTCTCTACATGGAAGATTGTTATCTTCGCCATTTATAGAATGTTGAGAGCCGTAGTAATTATCTTTTCCTCTTGAGCCATTATCTAAATCATAAGAATCCATTCTAGCATCCAAACCATACCTAGATCGTCGTAAGGGCCCACTACCTGGCTTATAAAGTTTTTGTTGTGGTTTTATCTTTTTATTATCTTTACAATCATCATCCATAGCAATATCACATACAAAGGAATCTTTTAAATAAGTAACATTTTCCTAATTAAAATTGTAAATGTTTAAACTGGATATTCAAGTATACTACAAATTTAACAGTTCACTACAGACATGAAGGTTATGTCGTACTTCATTCATAAACAATTTTTTTTTATATTCCAACTATTTTTCAAAAACCTTCTGAAGAAATAGTTTTAACGTAGATAATCGAAACTTAACATCAAAAAATAAATATAATGAAAACAATGCATCAATTGATAATACGTTTGTATTGTGTCCACAGATTCTAAATATTTTTAGTGAGGGACATAAGACATTTACAATTTACATACTCCATAGATAATAGCCATATAAATTATAAACCCAATAAACGTACCTGTAGTGGTTAACGAGTTATACGGAAATATATTTTTGTGCATTAAAACATTATTTTATAGTTTATTAAAGAATTGGTTAAGTATTATTTTAGTAAATCATATCTTAAAAAAAAACAGACCCTTATAAAACCATTTGTCTGTTTTTATTTTTATACTCTAAGGTATTTTAAGGCCGGCAACGCATTTGCAAGCCATGCGGTGTTGCAGATGTCCATGGGCGCGGTAATAATAATAATAATGTCCTCCTGACCGGTTCCGGCCACGGCGGCCAATCTCATTGAGACTAGCCAACTGCGCAGGAGATATTATAGTGCACAAGTATACGCGCTGACACAAGTGCACTCTCTGTTCCTGTCACTCTCATACTCCGGTGGGACGACTGCTCGACACGACCGATGAGAGTTAGGGCGCAGGACCGACGGCTTTACGTGCTCTCCGAGGTACGGGGGTGTAACACCGCCAACTTCCCAACTCCGAGCTGTTACTGAGGCTTACTATACAGAAAGACTCAATAACTAAACTTGGCCCGACCCGGGACTCGAACCCAGGACCTCAGGATGTGAAGCCTTACATGCTAGCCACTACACCACCGAGGCAGTTATTATAGTGGGCGGCAGTAATCACTTTCCATCAGGTGAGCCTCCTGCTCGTTTGCCCCCTTGATGACATAATATACCTATATATGTTAAAATCGGTCCATAACTTTTTGCGCGAAGCGCACACTTCGATTTGCATGTCATTGTTTTATTATATATATAGATATACGATAGGTATACTATAAGGATACGCTTTAAGGTTTGGCCATCAACATAAAGCAATACTATAATAGAAGATAGAAGACGTTAAAAAGTGTATTATTTCAAATATATCATTTATATCTATCGAAAGAATATTATTTGATCTAACGATGGATAAATTTTTTAGACTGTTTATATATTTTAAGTTTTAACCCGTAATCTTTCCTTGTAATTATAATAAAATAAAAATACTGATACAATTACTTAGTCTATAAATGCAGTCATGGCAGTACATGAGAGCCAATGGACTCGCACAGAATGATACTAAAGATCGTGCAAATATGGAGCAGGCTAAGTAGGAAGGCAGACCCTGGCAATAGCCGGGATTAATAAATGCCAGGCAGAAGAAGAAGAAGAAGAATTACTTAGTCTATAAATATATTGCTACTTTGAAATAAAACTCTTGTAGGATTTTTTCCGATTCGGGAGAGACGTTCTCTCGACCATGTTTGCTGTAAAATATTCGAAAGCCGGAAACTAAAAAAATCAAAATAAATCCGCGAAAAAATCAAAAAAAATAGTTTTATTCAAAATGAGAATCATTCGCATAAATCTAAGAAAATACTAGATTACTACTACAAATTTTGATAGAGGGATCTCAAGATTTATAAATAAGAATATAATACAACACAGCGGAGACAACGTGGTAAGCCCAGAAAGAGATTGTGGGATGAGTTGAAGGTCTTCTAGAGACACACCAGTATCCCTATCTTTCGCCACAATAGACCACTATTGTGGCGAAAGATAGGGAGCAGTAGAAGAAGAGTAGGAAGGTTTTTACCCTGCAGTGAGACGCCATAGGCTTAAATTAATAAAATATTTATATAAATCATATTTATAAATATTCAGATCCAACAATTTAGCCAGTCAACTTTATTTTTTTTTTCTATTTTTTTTATCAAATCTACGCTTTGTTGGTTTATTATTGTACAAGCTTATCAAGGCTTATTTAAATTAAATTACATTTATACTTCTTCGAAAATTGAATAAAAATATTCATAATAATAAATCTTAATTATACTTTAATGGCGAAGAGCTTTGCCATGTTATCCCGCCAGATGTCGCGATCACTATAGCCCCCAGACCTCACCTTTAATATATTGTAAAGCTTTTACAACGTAACTGTCATTTTTTTTCATTTTATTTAAAATTTAATTAAAATAACAAATTTTGCAGTGCGAGGATATAGAGAAAATGGGATATCATTTGTTTCCAAAAGACAAAAACTGGAGAAATTGTGGTTTAAAGCAATAAGACGACCAAAATTAGCAAAATTACAATTTTTATATTTAAGGCTATGAGAATATTATTTTGCAGAAAGTGATTTTAAAATTCTTAAATCGTCTACAGGTGAATATATATTTTTATAGTTTTTGTACTTTTTAATTACAGAGTTTCATCATCATTTTAAATACAGAGTTTTAATTACAGAGTTTCATCCCTCATTTTACCTCTTTATGGGATGTAATTTCGGAATATGCTCAAACACGTATTTATTTAATTGCATTAAAGTGCATTAATACCTAGTTTCAAATAATTCTAATAATAAATAATTTTTTATCCATTTAACTTTATTACTTATATAAAAAAAAATCAAACAAACATATTTTTTATTATTTATCCTAAAGCTAAACACCACTTTCTATGAATTTCACATTAAGAATGACAAAGTTTCATACAAACTTTAATCCCCTATTTTACCCGCTTAGGGGATGAATTTCGAAAAATTCTTTCTCATCATATTATAAGGAATACATCGTCCAAATTTTACGTTTCTACGACCAGCGGTTTAGGCTGTGTATCGATCCATCAGTCAGTCAGGACCACCACAGGATGCACCTTTTCTTCTCAATTCTTCCTTCAACTGGTCTAACTTCCAGGTACAATACATTGCACAGGTAAGATGCGAACACAATAGACGTTAAAAACCAGGTATAAGAAAGATATCACAATAAATTGCATAGCCTCAGACTGAAAATGTAAATAGGCCATACGTGTGGCGTCCTCCTTTCAAGAAATCTTCCCCATTGTATGTCCCACTTTTTTTTTAAATTATTTATACCAGTTTCTTACTTACTTACGTAGAATTTTAGGGTTTAATATAAATCTTGACAAACGTCAGTATTACTAGGAAATAAGGAATAATATGTAATAAGAATTTTATATAAAATCGTAGAAGTATATATTTTTATTTAATACTTTTTATTCATTGACTTACAAAATATGTATATCAATGTTTGTAATGAGCTAAATTATATAATTTTTATTATTTGAAGATTGGGTAACACTTTGCGAGTTCTGTCACTTTTAGAAAGTTGTCGAGTGTCGTGCTTACCGCGACTGACTATTTTTAATACTTTGACTAGTATGGTGCTCTAAAATATAAAGCTGTCAAAATGATCAAAGATATCTAATTTTACTATGTTTTCAACCATCAAATTGCAATGGGTTCCTAACCCGTAGCTGACGTATTTTATATTTATGAAATAGAAATTGTACAGATTTTAGTATAAGTGAAATATCTGTGTTTGTTTTTATCATATTTTATTTAATATTGTTAATGATTAAGAAATAATGTCCTTCGAGTACTTGCCTGTAGCTGAAGATGAAAATGAAGAACCCATAGAACTTCCAATCGAAGAAGATGGGACTTTAATGTTAACAACAGTGTCTGCGCAATTTCCTGGATGTTGTGGTCTTAAGTATCGACATCCTGAGACTAAAACATTCAGAGGTATCAGATTAAGAGATGGTAGGTTGTACCCACCTCCAGAAGGTTGGGGCAATTATTTATACATTTGTAGTTTTCCTAAGGAAAATAAACGAAAATCAGGCGAAAATTCTGAAACATCTTCCATCAAAAGTAAAAGAAATGATAATTTGTGCTCTGATTTAATAGTACTGGGATTGCCATGGAAAGCTACAGAGCAAACTGTTCGTGAATATTTTGAGAAATTTGGTGAAGTTTTAATGGCACAATTGAAACGCGACCCTAAAACTGGTATGTCAAAGGGCTTTGCTTTTATTCGATTTTCATCATATACATCTCAGATGAGAGTATTGGCACAGAGACATATGATTGATGGTCGTTGGTGTGATGTGCGAATACCAAATTCTAAAGAAGGTTCTGTTGCTTCTATGCCATGCAAAGTTTTTGTTGGCCGCTGTACTGAAGACTTATCAGCTAATGATTTGAGAGAATATTTTTCACAATTTGGAGAAGTTACAGATGTGTTTATTCCGAAACCTTTTAGAGCCTTCAGCTTTATCACATTTTTAGATCCAGAAGTTGCACAAAGCTTATGTGGTCAAGATCATATTATAAAAGGTGTATCTGTAAATGTTTCTAACGCATCTCCTAAACAAAATAAAAGTGGTTCAAATCAACGAAACTTACCTAGTAGAAATTATGAAGAAGGTCATCCTCATAACACCTCAAATAACAACTCTTGGAGTAGCCGGAATATGGATATGGTGAACATGCAAGCTTTAGGCCTGTCTGGGCAACATGGTCAAACTGCAGTAGCTGGAGGAGGTGGTCAAGGACAAGGTGGCAATATGCCTCTTGGGATGGGTGGGTTACCGGTAAACCAGGCACTAGTTGCAGCAGCATTAAACCAAGCAGCTGGTTGGGGTCTTATAAACAATATACCATCTGGTGGTTCTGACCAAGGTGCGTTTGCAGGTCCTGCATCATCTGCTCCTCCCGCACCACCTAATTTTCTATCATGGATGCAACAAGGTAATTCTGCACAGGGACCTTCTAGTCAATGGGGACAGAGACATCAATCCCAAGGCCATTCTGTTTGATGCAGTGTCTGATTTGATAAGCTCACAATAATCTCTGTGATTGTAGCAAGAATTAGATAATTATTTTTTGTCATTATCTACAATACAAATGGGTTGTTCTGTTGGTGAAGAGTGGTTTGCTACTGATGTTATTAATTTATTATGGTATTGCTTGTGTTTTGTTGTTTTCTTGAAACTATAATTGTTACAATTGCATAGTCTAAAGTATTGGATACATTGAGAACTGTAGGTAGAATCTTTGTTTTATAACAGAAGTAATTGTTGGTGTGCTTTTTAGTTTTAATCATGTTTAACCCACTAACTACAAAAATGTTTCAACAACTCAATGCTTTACAGAAAACTATCTTGCAAAAAAGGGTAATTGCAAAAAAGGATTTGCAATTTGTTCTATCTTATGACAGTTATGAATATTATTACTTTAACATCATTATTTTCATCTTTATTATTCTTAAGAGTCTTTCATTTTGCTACAAAAAGTTTAATTTGTTAAAATATATTGCCATAGCTTTATTTAAAGTTCACATTTATTTTAAGATATGAAACAAAAATCTTTTACAATTGTGTTTTATTAGGCTGATTTAAAAAATGTGTATGGTTTTTTTATATATTGGTGTTTATTTTTTGATACATATTCTTAATAACACTTAAGTAACAATATCCCGGAACTAATTTGTATCTACCTATCATAGAGTAAGTGTACTGTGCTTTGTACATTAATAGATATATGTTTTTACAACAGACTGTTGAAAGTTCATACTTGTATAGTAAAAGATAGAGGTCTATTGATTGTTATCATTGTTTATCAAGTAATGTTGATTATTATAAATTTATTGTGTGTTTCCTCAGGATATGTGCAAATTGAGGGTAAATGTCTATTTTTGACTAAATAAATGCTAGATATTTTTGTGACTACGCTATGTGGAATTGTTCATTGAATGGATACCTAGCTGTAGATATATGAATTCCACAATGTCATTATGTAAAAAGAGCACATAAATGTATAACAGATCTAAATGATGTTGGTACAAATTTTAAGACTGTAAATAAATTTCAGTAAAATATATAAATATAGATTAATATAAAATTTCAATATATATTTTACCAACTTGGTGCAGTGTTTGTAAAACTTACTCATATGACTGTTGTAAATCAAATATATTTATGTATATTACTTTTAAAAAGATGTGGCTTAAAATATATGTAGGCTTTATCATTAATTGAAATTAAACATGATTATGAAGATGAATATTTAAAAATTGTAAATGAAAATATTATGTATTAGATTCTTAGGTATCATATCTTATTTTTTTACAATAAGAGGTAACATGAGTTTTGCTAAACTAAACTTTCATTGCATAGCAAATACATAATTGATTCCTAGAAATATAAAAGATTGACCATATTACGTTATTTAGTCTGTGGGTTTGTTTGTTTGTTTTTTATTTATATAAATAGAATATCTATAACTATTAAAGTATTTACCATTTTATTACTTTGACATGCTTGTAAAGAAAAATAAAATAGATATAATTATACATCCATGTATAGAAATAATATATTTAACATCATATTTCTGGAAAACCTATTAAACCATAATTACAAATAATATCTATTCCGAAATTATATACTGTAAGTATTGTATGTTTTGTTGATTATAAAAATATTATGTGGATATATTTTTTGTTTTCACTTTTTTGTTTAAATAACAAAGTGAACCATCATTGGTTCTTATTAGTGCCTATTATTCAAATAGATTATTGTGTTAGATCACCTTAAAAACATAATTTTTAAGCTAAATTGTCAATTTAATAATTACACTTAATATAGGTTAAAATTGAATTGCGACTCCCAAGTCTTGACAGTGTTTATTGGTAAAAAACCCGTTTCCATTTTTACCTATTATTTTCATGTTCAGTTTTTTAGTGCAATATATATGGCCTGTGTAAATATAGTTATTCATATTCATGTGTGTGCTTAGTCATGGTTTACTTTGTATAAATAATAATACAATCCCACTGACTTCAATAGGATCAACCAAACACGGTGCTAATGTTATAATCAACAAACAATTGATTAATCTTTATTATATCAGTAAAAGAATGTTAAACATTTTAAATAAATGGTATAATTCATATTAGAAATAACGTATAAAAATATTGAAAATGTAAGAGTTCTTTTCAATTTTTCTTTTTGCTTTATTAGCTATCTTCCCTATTTAAAAAAACTCCAATAGGATCTCATCAAAAGCGACAAAAGCCACGTAGAAACCAATAAATATTTATTGGTTTCTATGTGGCTTTTATTGGTTTCTATTTGGCTTTTGTCGCTCTTGATAGATCCTATTTGGAGTTTTTTAATATGGTTGAGCCTGTAAAAATATTTTTATTTTTCTTAGATAGTGTAAAGGGTTTTTTGGATTATTTCTTTTATTGTACTATCATACAAGTTACCTAAATAATAATCACCTAAAAACTTAAGAACACTGTTTGCCTGTAATAAAGGAAAAAATATTATCTACAGTGACTTATTTGAAATTGATATTTTTTGATATAATAACTGTGTATTTGTTATGCACCATTTTTTGTCTTCCACCTCCTAATGTTATCACCTTCATCATCTATTTGGATTATGAATACTTATTTTATATATTGTATTTGTAGATGTTAATATAGATATTGCTGCGTTCCCTTCTTAGCTTTTACTTATGTAATTTTGCCTCCACACCAGTTTTATTGATTCTATTGAATTTGTTTTGTGTTTGCGTTGATTTAATAAAGTACTTAAAACACGATGTTTTGGTATAGCATGATTTGACTGACAAATTCTCCATTTACTTTTTATTTCTAAGTGTAAAAGATTTTAACTAGACTTAACGAAAATGCGCTTTTCGCTTTTTTGAGCGTACGTTTTGTTTAATTGTTACTTGAATAAAACTTTATATAGGTACTGTACTTTTTTCTGTTCAAAAGTTATGGTAATGAGGGCTATCGTTTCTGATGGTGCCAGTTGGCGCCACTAGCGAGTGAGGTCCTATCGCTGTCGTTGAAAAGTATATATTGTTGGTGCGGCAGGGCTAAGAAGTTTAATATAATAATTATGATCGTTAACGCGAAAACAGTAAGTTCATAATCAAATAAATAAAATATTGACTTTTTCTTAACTCGTCCTTTAACCAATAAGATTTATTGTGCCGTACCGTGTCTGCCATAACTAATCGAGGATGGCACAGTCTTTACAATAATTATGAAGTGAAAATGCTCGCAAACAGTAAACGGTACTGAACGTTTACTGTTGACATTTGATATATTTTCTAGAGACCTCACCCTACACTAACGCCCTCGCGGCGAATGCAAGCGCGGTTATAGCCCCCATTTGTAACTCTGACCGACTTCGAAATAGTAGAAGATAATTCCATACACGCGAAAAGTTTAACGTGAATGTAAATGTGTTTTTAAATTAATCTAAGATGATTTTCACCCGACAACGGCGAAGCCCAAAATGAGAGTGATTGTCGTACATTTTTAGCTAAGTGTCAGACAAAAATATCTAAAATTGTTTTCAACAAGCTATTTTAATTAACCGTTGCTATCGTATAGTAATCTTTACTTACACGCGTAATATAATAAAATTATAACGGGGTCAAAGTTTAACATTGAATAATTTTAATAAATACTGTTTCTGTGAGATGCTTGGCTTGTAAAAAAACCAAATCAATAGTTCTTACTTATATTTATTGTCTTGATACTTTGTTGGTCTTCATTCATATCTATCTGTTTTCACGCATATTCCTTATTATACAAAAATTCTAACAACATTTCAAAATTCTCTTGAAACTTACTTTCGTCAGTCTAATTAGATTACAGTAGGAAATCCAATAGCAAATTTAAGTTAAATAGTCTAATTAGAGTGAAATAAACATAATAAGGCGAGATGTCAGATGTTACACATCTTAAGCGACTTTTTTTAATTATTTTTTTTATTTACAGCTCTTGTTAGTTTCGGTCAGATAGACATTTTTAGTTTTATTTAACAATTTCTTATCCTAAAACGTTTTTAAACATATACCTACGTTGTATATATTTTTGTAATCTTAAAAACCTGTATTTTGATACTCTACTCGATTTATCGGAAGAAAAATTCAAGACACATTAAATTGGTACCTTAAATCCACCATTTTGATATTTAATGTTAAGTGACACTCGCGTTATTAAGACGAATCTAACGACGTATGAATGATCAAAATTGGTTAAGCCGTTTAGTAAATTTTCCTGTTTAAAAACACCAATAGGATCTCATCAACAGGGACGAGGGAACATAGGGACGAATATACATACAGATCAAACATATAAAGACTATATTTTAAATTAACAATGGGAAATTGTTGGACTGTAGGTAATGGTAATTCAGTTCAGTACTTAAAATATTTCACGAAGCCACGGGAAGAAAAAAGTAATTTGTCTTTCTTTTTTTTATAATTCACATATTACATCTAAGGCCGGCCGCACATGTACGGTTTCCTGATTCGGAATTCCTTAAGACTAGCACAGATGTTAGATTTTTTGTTTAAGGAACACTGGCAGTAGGTAGAGTAGTGATGTTGGCAGTGAAATAAAATATCGATTTATTTTGATTTTTGGTTCTCGATGTTTCTAATGCTTTACAGCAATCGTGGTCACGGGAGAGACTAAAAATTTAGACGTCTCAAAGCCGTTAAATACTTGTTACAGACAGTGCCAACCGTACCCATTACTATTATCAAATATTCGCGTAAATCTAAGAAAGTATTAAATACATTATTATTTTAAAATCAAAAATCTCTGAAAATTTGGCCGATATATCGATATTTTTTCCTTGAGATATCGAGGTCGATATTGATATTTTAATAAATATCAATACATCGATATATTGATATTTTTTTTCACTATCCTCCGAATCTGAATTACCAATCAGGAAATCGGATCAGTGTTCAGTACATATGCGGCCGGCCTAATACTCCTTAGTTACGTAAGTAGTTGGTAACAGCTGACATAATCATGACGTTTCCATAACACTTCCCGTATCTTGTTTAAAATAAATAATAGTATAAATTTACTTTACTAGGATATTTACTTATTAATAAAATGATGGATCCACAAAGAAAAACAGTAGCTGGTCCAATGGCGCCCACCAGTGTAAAAACAGCACGTAAAAGTTTTGCGGTTACTAATACATACATTAAAAATGTTAATCCTCAGAAACAAATTATAACAGTTCACACTAGTACGCCGAATGTCGAGCATCGATCTTTTCATAGCGAGCAAAATCAAATTTATCAAGGCGAAGTCAATGTACTTTCAATTATGTAGGTATGAATTGCTAATTTATAGACTTATAAAATAGAAACAAAGCGAAATCTGTATATGTTAACTTTACTGTTACACTTACGTAATGCTAACTTATTCGAGTCAACATTAGTCATTATATATTACTAACGGACTCGAACCCTCTTTTCACTCGGGTTCGTCCCATATAGGTTAGGGATAGTCTATTAATCACGTGAGGCTCGAAAGGGGAGGGGACGATGGGGTTCGGAAAAATTACAAAACATCACAAGGGGAAAGGGCGTATACTTAGTGAAATATCACGTGTTTTTATTTTTCCGTTGCACTTCGTCGTTCGTCGTTCTTTTGTTGAATTCAGAAGGCTGGATAAGTTCTCATAGAACTATAGAATAATATGATTATCGACGGCCATGACGTCGTAGCAGAGTATGTCGAGCCCGATGACAGTGCGGAAAGCTTTATTCCAGATCTTCTCCGCAGTGGTGTACGAGAATGTGCGAGAGAGCTAGTATTTGCTTCAGGTAATACAATCTTAATGTCTGTCTGGAAATTTTTATCAAGGTTCATGATTTTAACCGACTTCAAAAAGGAGGAGGTTCTCAATTCGATTGTTTTTTTTCTATGTATGTACACCGATTACGCTGAGATTTATGATCCGATTTACGTGAATCTTCTTTAGTTTGATGCAAAATAGTTGCCATTTGGTCTCCTAAAAATTTAACATAGTTTGGCCTATTATTATTCATTTTGTTTGATTTGATAAGCCCAATACCTTAGAAACGGATTTTAGAGCCAGATTTAAGAAAAAAATACAAACTGACTTCAAAAAGTCTTTTTTAGAAGTCGGTGTCAGCCAATACACACACGGACTTCGAAAATATCTGATTAGGTATCTATAGTACCTTAATGAAAAATATCAATCACTTATTTTTTACTTTTTAGTGCTTTTTTGAAATCGATTTTTATTTTTTTCTTAAAAAGTTTTTTCTAGAATTAAATTAGATTATACCTGTATTAAAAGTAATATTCTGTTTTTTTTAAATACTTTGTACCAAAAAAGTGCACATGATTTTGAATAGGAGGGGAGGTTAGTCTAAAACGTCACCACGGTTCACCCTAGAGGGGAGCGGTGAGTTAAAAGTTGCTAAAAACATTACGTGATTGTGTGAAACTGTTTCAACTCTGTTTCGACTTGAAGAAAGAACGAACAGACAAACTCAAACTTCTTTCACATTTATAATATTAAGAAGTATGTATAAAGAATACCTTTTTCTATAGAAAAATCTTTCATTCTCAAAGGACCATAACTAATTCGGTCGAGTTGTCATTCATACAAAAATTCAATGATTCACCTATGTATTCAGCACTTTTTAACGTCCCACTGCTGGGCACGCCCTTCCATACAAGGGATCAGGCCATAGTCAACCACGCTGGCCAAGTTCGGGTTGGCGGACTTCTTTCGGCGGTTGGCGGTTTTCTCAGACATGTAGGTTTCCTCAGACATGTAAGGTTTACTCACGATGTTTTCCTTCACCGCAAAAGAAGTGGTAATCATGTTGGAAATGATCCGAACATGAAAATATCAGAGGTGCGAAACCCGGGATTTGAACCCGTATCACTCGGTTCGGTTCGGTTTCCAAGCGAGCGCGTTACCACTGGGCTACCACTGCATTACAAAAATATGCTATTATCATCAAAGTTTAAAAATTAACATATTTTACAAATTAGTGAGTTTAAAATCTCTTATTTTCATGGAAAAACAAAACTTAGGGCGCAAGTCGCTCATTCATATCTATACTAATATTATAAAAAGATAGTTTGTGAGGTTGTAGAGGGTAATCTCTGGATCTACAGAACTGATTTTGATAAAATTTGGTAAGAAGATAGTTTAAGACCCTGAGAAGGACATAGGTTACTTTTATCCCGGAAATCATCCCTTTAGGGGGTGAAAATGTATATTGGGAAGCAACCTAAGGACGAACCTGAGCGAAGCGAGGGCGGGTCGCTAGTACCTAATATAAAACAAAGTCGCTGTCTGCCTACGTCTTTTTCTCCGCTTACTTCTTCTAAATCAGCTAAAATTTTTTTTAATACGGTTCCACTTATAGAAAGAACGATAAATGAGAAAGGTTTGTTTATATAGATAATTTTTAAATGTTTTGTTTAAAAATGGCTAAGCTATGACGATTTTGCCAAAAAACCATTTTATACGCTTATAGTTAACGGTGGCTAAACATTAAGGGATCCGTACGAAAACAAAATTACTTACTAATTAAAATGTACACAGGGACGCACCCGAGTGAAACGAGGTTAATAAGATAGTCCCCGTTTTCCAATTACAAAGCATAATGTCGCACTTTAGCGCACAAACACGAACAACGCGAAAAACACTTCGTATATTTTCTGCTACTGAATTGGTATCCGTTGCGCGCATCACGCCAACCCTGTTTAAAATCTCCAATAGGATCCCACCAAAAGCGACAAAAGCCACATAGAAACCAATAAATATTTATGGATTTCTATGTGGCTTTTGTCGCTTTTGATGGGATCCTATTGAAGTTTTTCAACAGGGAAAGCAGTACTTTTCAAAGTGCTCGATTGTGCGGAATGTTGCTGTAGTTGAAACGTTCGAAGTTGAATATTATACCGCATATATTACGCTTTAGTGCGGTAATTGGAATACTACCTGTGATATACATATATTTCAAACTTTTGTGTTTTGTCATTTTTTATAATTCTATATTTTAGTGATACCAATAAGGAAATTATGTGTTGTAAATATTCAGAGGATGTCAAGGATATAGCCGCTGGTTTCATTGATGGCAAAATAAGGCTATTTGATAGCAATTCTGGTGATTGCACACATACGCTTGTAGACGATGAGTGTCGAGCATATCCCGGCCCAGTAACGGCTCTAAAGCATAGACCAACTAGTAAATCACATCCTATAACGAACACTCTGTTATCTTCCTGTAAGTCAATTTTATATCATTGATGGCCCAAACTTAAGAGTTAAGACCTAAGATAGTTAATTTAATAGTCAGATAAAAAATATTTCAACGGAAAATTATAAACTTTAACTACTATTTGTAAGACGGGTTCATTAACTTTGTTCTGATAATCTTAAAATAAACGAACTATTTCTAATTTTGTATTAAAAATTAACCCTAATGCTTGTTAATAAATATTATTTTTTATTAAAAATCTAATTTTAGAACTTATTTCTTTGGATTAGTACATTATCCAAAGGAAACATGAATTATATTTTGTAGATGTTAATGGATGCATAAAATGTTGGAAATATAAATATGAGCAATGTTTGTACACAATAAGAGAGAAACGACAAACATTGGGACTGTGCTATCATCCACGACATCCAAAATTTGTTACTTTTGGTGATGACGCCAAGCTCAATATGTATGACGAAGAAGCACAAACTCAAGAACGCGCTTTTTATTCTAGGTTATTTACACATATAAAAAAATATAATAGTAACCTAGTTCTGGTACTATTTTCAAAAAAATAGTATTGAAATCTAGCACCTGAATCAGTTATAATAGAAATCGAAAAGGTTTTCAAAGGATTTTTGTGGACTTATTTTTACACTAGCATAGTTTTACAATTATGTTGAATGATATAGCCTTAGTTGATAAGTTTATACTGCTATTCATAGATGGCTCTGTTTTGCAATTTCTGGGTTTGTATAGGCTCTTTTAACTTATTAGTCTATGCTGTTCAACCACAGAACAGTTTCAATGGTCAAGTTACGTAACACAAATATATTGTGGTGGTACATTTTAAAATGCCAGTAGGTACTATTGAACTTACAAGACTGGGAATGGTTAAGTTATAAGTTTCATTTATTCTAAAAATGATTTCTTTAATGTGCATTGTGTTGAATCACAGATTACACAATGTTATATTAGTATTTGTAACCACCCTGTTGAAAAACTCCAATAGGACCCCATCAAAAGCGACAAAAGCCACATAGAAACCGATAAATATTTATTGGTTTCTGTGGCTTTTGTCGCTTTTGATGGGATCCTATTGGAGTTTTTAAACAGGGCAGTTAATAATTACAATATAAGTTACCTTATCTTACTTAATCAATAGAGTATTTCATTATTAACTATTAAGATTTGCAGTCAGCGGAGAAATATAACGGACGGTCATACATCAAGAATATTCGCCTGCGTTTTTAATCCAAAATCACATCATGAGTTGATTTCTGGCGGTTGGGATGATACGGTTATATGTTGGGATGATAGACAACCTTATGCAACACGTTTTTTCTCTGGCGTACACATGTGCGGAGAAGGCTTAGACTTTGATAAACCTGGCAAGCAGGTTTGATTTTTTTATCATTATAAATTTTGTATAGACTCTAAAGGTGTACTAATAGTGCTTTTTACTTAATACATATTATTTGATTTTAAAATTTTAGATTCTTACATGTTCTTGGCAAGAAAAAGATAACATACAAATTTGGGACTATGGGTCTTGTAAACTTATGGAAACCATAGTACCAGATATTTACCAGTCTAAGCTGTATTGTGGAAAATTTGTCCCACAAACTAATTTAATTGTATGTGGTGGCTCTGATCCTAATATATTACGTGTAATTGATATCAATATGAAAATTGTAAGTAATATTTAATTTTATTTCCATTTCACTTATATAAGTATTACTACCCATAGATACCTAACAGAAGAATGGATTGAATGGAATATAGAATAATTTAGTATTATAAAGACTTCGACTTCGAATCAGAATTAAGAAGGTTTAAGGCAAAGAAACCAGCTTATTCAGATTTGACACCCAAAATGCTAAGCCTAGTGTATACCTATAACAGAAGATATTAACATTTTATAATATATATATATATATATATGTGTCGCAGCCAACTAGCTTAATTAGACGTTCAATTAACTAGTCTTTAACTAGCGGCCTGAATGAGATTCAGCCATCAATCTAATAGCTAGGCAAATAACTTGGATCGATAACGTTTAACTACTTGCCTAGCCTAGTCATTTACATTAAGTTGTTTATAAATTTTTCATTTAATATTTGGATTCTACTAAAACTTTTTTTTTTTCTAAAGTCCGTAGTCGTACTTGGCTCAGTCATTGTGCTCTCAGTTCTAACCTAACCTACCTTTTTTGCCGAGTGAGCCGTACGATAAACTGTTCATTTCATTGTTTTACATAGATAAAGAATTCTCAAAATTTAAATATTTCATATATTTTCGTCACACGATGACCCTGTTCTAAGAACGGCATAAGCATCTGCCAGCCCGTTCATTAAATATTGTATAAGAGACGAGTTGGATATCATTCAGGCCGCTAGTTGAATGGCGCCGTTTAGTTAAGAGACTAGGCTGTTAATCGAACAGCCAATTAAGCTAGTTGGCTGCGACAATACATGTATATCTAATGCATATGTGTAATATATGTACTATACATACTGTGCATGTATGTACATTTAAGTTACTAATATATTACAAGGTTTGGTAATAAGAACTTATTAAATATTTTTTAATAAGACTAATATTTAAGCACAACGCGAAATTCTATGCCCATAAAAAACAATTCAAAAATCCTTCAAATCATTTTATGGTTCTGTAACTCATCAGGAAAAATGGAAGCTTTATAAGCTTTACCATTCGTGAGCTATCTGTTTGTCCTTTTGCCACTCTAATTTTTTTCCGAATCTACTGTCAGAAAAGTTAAAATTATATAGAGCTAATAACTGAATTTTAGTTTTAAGGGTTATTTTGCAGGTCATACTAGAAATTTTATATTCTCCAACGGGCACACGATGTAACCGAGTACATTACATGTGGGCTTCTTGTATTTTCCCGAAATTAAGTAACATTTTCGTAAATAGTAGGGGAGCCCAAGAGGGGATTTTGGATTTACTCAAGCAAGACAGATTAACATAGGCAAATTAACATATATTAGTTAGCTAATTACGTGCTGAAAAGTGTGCAATTCAATAAATTTTATGGACGATGTTTGTTCCTTCGGCTTGTGGAAATCGGTAGATTATTGAATTGCACACTTCAGCATGTAATTAATTAGCCCACCACACCTTAATCTGACGCGCTAAAGTATTTCTAACCTATCAAAATATATATTTTTTTTATTATTTGACCGGCTGCCCTAGACGCGCGACCTTATACAGAGGACTTAAACAAGGTGGGGGCACTCAACAGAGTGCAAGGTATCCCTCCCTATGTTAATCTGCCGCTCTCGTGTAAATCCCAAAATTTCCTCTTAGGCTCCCGTACTACAAAGTCAATGTTTAATTTTAGTATTAAGTTTATTACTTAATTATGAAGGAAAAAGAATAAGTTTTTCCTTTAAAAAATAAAGAATTATTAATTTTATAACCAGCGCTATACCACCTCTGATGCCATCACTTAAAAACAAGTGCAATTAAAAAATACTTAGTTGGTTAAGAAAACTAAATTTGCGAAAAGATTTTTAGAAAAATCCTAAAATATTACATTGTGATATCTGACTTAAATTAAATAATCCATTGTTGTACAGCGTGAGTTAGCGCCGGATCATAGTGAGGGGTGACTGTAAACAGGACTTAAATTATTCACAAATATCGTATTCTATTTTATAGCTCTGTTAATATTGCTTAAATGCGGGTTTAGGTCACTTATGCTACAAAAATTTTCTTACGGCAAAATTAGCTTTTTAGAAATTTAATATACGCCTATATAAATCATAACAACAACATCTGTAAGAAAAAAAATGTATGAATATATAATATATTGATTTTCACATGTAAGGGTTTTTGTTTTGTTGTTTGTGAAATTATATATCTTTAACGTTTGTTATAGACTGAATGTTCAATACGTAATAATCCAGGCGATGTATACGGCTTTGACTTCGGAACAATAAGAAGAAAAGCGACTAAAGTGTCAGATACATATGAAAAAGTCAAAGAAATAGGGGATTCACCTCGAGTTACTTTTGTTAGTGGGAAGAGACTTCAGACTGTTGATTTTGGTTAAGCAAATGTTATAAGGATGAAAGAGTAATTTAATAGATCAAAATCGAGTGTGACCAAAATAAAAAGAGCCTTTAAAAGTTGTACATCCGTTGTATCGAATTTATTTTCTTTTTTTCAACATTTCTACTCACAAACAGCCGTTTAATACAGTTTACGTGATAGACAAATACACTGTGATTTCATTTTGTAAATAGTATATAAAACTCTAGAATGATAAAATATCCAGTTTGGCAAGAATTCATAATAAATAAAACCTAAAAACTACTACATAGTATTATACACAGGATTCGAACACCTATTATTCGACCGATTCAAGTTGAGCCTCGTCAACGGATGGGTTTTCCCATGCTGCAATTGTTTTTTGTTTTGAGCTTTCGACATCACAGTAGATACCACATTCGTATATTCGAGAGGTGCGAGCGCCAACACCGTAGGCGCCACCGGTGGCCGCTCCCCGACCCCCACGCCCCCCGCCACCCCCGCGCAGTACGAGGCGCGCGGGGGTGGCGGGGGCCGCGCCTCGCTCTCCGACGCCGTCAGCTTGCACTTCTTGGAGACCGACTCGTGCGGCGCCTTCGCTCGCGGGGGCTCCCCACCGGACTCACAGCGCGTGCGGCCGGGCTGGTCGTAGCGACCCACCAGCACCCGCACCGAGCGGTCCTCGCCGGCGGGAGCGGGCGGCGCTCGGCGCGGCGGCTCGGCCTCCAGCCGCGCCTCGAACTCCTTCTTGAGGTTGCTGACGAGCCCGGCGGCAGCGGGTGCGGTGGGCGCAGCGCGCGGCAAGTCGCCGTGCGAGGCGGCGGCCAGGCGGCGGCGGCGCGGGCCGGCGCGCAGCCACGTATCGGCAGGCGCGGAGGCGGACAGGCGGCCGCCCCATGTGCAGGCGCCGCGCCGCGCCGCGCTCGCCAGCTCTTCGAGGATGGCACAGGTGGCGTTGAACTTCCGCTCGTTAGCGGCGCGATCGGGGCGCTCGCGGATGACGGCGAGGTCGGGCGCGGGCTCGTCGCGCGGCGCGGGCGCGGTGGGCGGGGCGGGCGGGCGCGCCCGCGGCTCGCCCGAGCCCCACGAGGGGTGGCGCGACAGGTCGGCTACCACCGCGCTGTCGAACGAGCTCCATGAGCTCTGTCTGCTTGGCGGAGGACCCTCGTCCTTACGCTCCTCCAAATCTAAATTGCGTTCCAACGAATTATATATAGCGTCACTCGTTCTTAATTTCACGTCTATTATACCACTGTCACTCTTAACTATATCGTCACTGTCGATCGCGTTCGGTATCTCGTCACGCCACGGCTCCCCAGGGTCCCAAGTGTGAATTTTTTCCGCATCCAGATCAGTCTCTGAATACTTTTGAACTAAATTTCGCTGCGGCGACCCCTGAGATTTAACACTGACATCTTCCGAGGTACGGCCGGAGCCGAGGTCGGCACCGAAGTTGAGTCGCTGCGAGCGGCGCGGCAGGTCGCGGCGGTCGCTTGAGGCGGCGGTCTCTATCTCCTTCACGATGTGCCGCACGGAGAGCGCCACCTCCTCCTTGAGGCGGATGATCTGGTTGGGCGACACGCTGTAGCTGCCGTGGGCGTAGGGCATGAGCATGTGGCGCGTCTCGGAGGAGGCGAGGTGCTCGAGCGACACGGAGGTGGGCGGCAGCAGCTCGGAGGCCAGCTTAGTGTCGGGCGACCAGGAGCGTGGCCGCCCCGAGTACGAGCCCGTCAACGCCAGCACCAGGGGCGTCGGATCCGTCATTTTGCTTTCTATTTTGGACGCCGATTTGGGCGCTTTGAGATTGGTCTCCGACTTCGACCTCTGGAGTTTCTCTTTGTTCTTCATGGCGTCCAGTATGCCTTGGTAAGTTTCAAGCTGATTGAGAAAATTCGTGTTCGGTTTGATACAGCTTCTTTTCGCTTTTACGTGTTTCAATGCTTTGTCGAAGTTCCAATTGAAGGCCTTCATGGCGTAAGCTATGACGACAGAAGCGGACCTACTTATTCCCATTTTGCAATGAACGAGAACCTTGGAGCCCTCGGTTTTAGCTTTATTTATATACTTAAATGTATTATCCCAATGTTTTAGTAGATCAGTCTTTTCATCGTCGTAAACTCTAATATTTAGGTAATCAAACATACCCGGAAAAAAATTATCTATTTCTCTTGTCACATTGAGTATATGCCTGACCCTAGAAGGAAAAATTGTGTTATTAATACATACATACGTGACAAAAAAAGTTATTTATGACAAAAAAATGTAATCTGACTATGGTTTGTTTCTTACCCATTTCTCTGCAACTCCTCTAAGTTGCTAGCGTTCCACTCGGATCCAAGGTAAACGTGTTCGAATATCTCTGTGGGTGCATCCATTTGCCCGAGTATGGTGAGCATTTCTTGATCTATGAAGGATTTGAACTCGGCCAGGTCCATGTCCAGCTCGTCCTCGAGGCGGCCGCGGATCGCCTTGCTCGTCACCTCGTCGAGATCCACGCTCATCATGATCTCCTTCAGCGTACACCTGATCACCCGTTCGGTTTCGTCTCTCTCGCGAGGCCTGTTCAAATAAGAGTTTATGATAAACAGATATAATGTGTATGTATATATATTACACATACTGAAAAAAAATTGAAAGTTTTATCATTGAATATCCGTGGTACACTTAGTTTATTTGTGATTATAATCAAAATTCATGAAATATATGAATAATTTGTAAGTATCATAATAATTATTTTGATTTATATTTTACATGCAGCTAATACGTTTAATTAGCGCATTTGCCAACATCCGATTCATTTCGAGGTCAAGAAATGAGGTCTAGGTGCTAGCTACTGTACGCGCTGGATATTACAATAAGGTTTTAGTTCAATTATTATACATAATATAAAGAGTAACCAAACACGCGTTACCAAATGTAGCACTCTGTCTATATTCAACAAAAAAATTTTGCTATTTGAATCAAAAGAAAATAAAACAATACACTTGAAACAAAAGGGAACATGTTTGATAAAACAAGTACGGAACGGAAATATATTTTGTTTGCTTAAATAATAATGTTTTCCTCATTTGACTAATTAATTTTATATATGAAGTGATAATTTTATAGAAAACCTATAGCTGTAACGTAATAAACAGCGTCAATCTTAACTCCATAATTAGTCAGATTAAGACCATATAAGCATGTTTGGACTTTTATACACTTAGTTTCTATTTAATTGGAAGCCGTAGCTTTGAATCCTGGACGGTACATATGGTACACAGGTTAATAACGGCATTGTATACATATATGATTCAATTTTTGTTTAATAAAATTTAATAAGTGAAAATAAAAATGATTTTTTGTCATAAATTTTCCGCATGCTTACAAATATTCTTTTTTATCGCATAAGTTGTAGGTAACTACGTATTTTGTACATCTCTTAGTTCGTTATAACTTCCACAAAAATTTCAAAACAGCATGTCTATCACCAACGTTGGAATAATGACTTTTAAAGTGATTTTGAAGCCAGTGTACCTTTATAGTTATGCACAAAGTATTTAGTGCGAGTTCAATAACCAGACTACTATTATATTAAACGCAATTTGTATGTTTGTGTTTGTTACTCCTTCGTGCTGCATGGAACTGGACGGATTTGGATAAAAAGTATCTACACAGTTAGACTATGACCTGGATGGAGTAATACAGGTTACTGATTAGCTATCAGTATCTAGGGATGCGCCCGCGATAGGCGAGGGCAAGTCGCTGGAAGCGATGTGTCGTGCATACTTGAGGCGGAGGGAGTCGGGCGAGGGCGGGCGGCGCGACTCGATGCAGTCCATGGCGTGCCACTCGTTGAGGCAGGAGCGGTCGGAGTCCACGCGGCGCTCGTAGTACGCGCACCACGCGTGCGACGCGCCGCCCGCGAAGTGGTTGAGCTCGCGGGCGCGCGCGCTGGCGCGGTGCAGCGTCTGCAGCGCAGACCTGCAACCCAGTACCACAGTATAAAAATCTATACAGTAGGCAATCACTATTTGATGTTTACAGGTTTGTCAAATATACTAATTTTCATGTAGCTATCTCTCTCGTGTCTTGTCCAATCTACGTGAAATAAGCGAAGTAAACTGTGCTCTACTGGTAGGTTTAGAAGCCATTAACAAGAAAATCGAATTAGACTAATTTTCATGGCGAACGTTTTCGAAGTTAAATAAGTGTAGTACCATTTCGTGTCAGGTTACAGATACACCCGTCAACCCTGAAACCGATTCCCGACTGTCATATGAAATCATGTATGATAGTCGGGAGCGCCTCATCTACGTCTCACCTCGCACACCTCGTATAATTGCTCTGTCTAGAAAACACCTTTGATATAAGACAGTATGGACTAATAGACTGTACCAGCAGCGTATTTAAAAATTTGGCGCCTTAGAACTATATGATTAACTAACTACCCATAATGTGCGAACCTTGGGACTACTAAATAAATGCGAATCTAAAAAAGGTTATAAATAATGAAATTTATAGTAAGTATTAATCATTCACATTTTTTCTCACATCGTACAAATTTCTTAGTAAAATCCTGAATCCTGGGCCATATGGGCCAAACGGTATATAAAAGCAAAGGCATCTGCTACAATCGGGAACTTTTCATGACTGTAGCTAATAAGGCGCGGTAACGCAAATTAAATTTTTCATGTAAGGTTATGAGATCAAATTTTTATAAAATTCGTTCTAAATTAGCTTAATTTATAATAAGTACATCCGTTTGATAGAAGAGTTTGTGAGATTTACTGATTTTCTCTTACCTTCTTCTCAGTAAAACTTGTTTTAGGGTTAAACTATATATTATTTACTTACGAGCTATCTATTTAATGGCTTTAATAAATAAAATTAGAAATCCATAAAGTTAATAATGAAAAGCACAAAAGTACATACCACATAGCCTGCACGGACACAGGCTTGAATATGTGTTGCTGATTGCATACGCATACGCTAAATCCTCTGTGGACAATGAATCCATAATTAGTTATTGTTCCTTGCCTCATAAATGTCTTTACTGGACAAAGACGGCTTCTAATAATTAATACCTCGATTACATATATACAATTGGAAATATTTCATTAAAAATATATACTTTTGTAGTAAGTATACAACAAAATACATGAAACAGACTAATGTATTTTAAATTGTGTGTCACATATAATTATTTTTTACTGCTGACCCGACAGAACTCGTTCTGTCAAACCAAGTGTGTAGCAGCAATCCCGATTAGAAAATAAAAAATACAGTCGAATTGAGAACCTCCTTCCTCCCTTTTGAAGTCGGTTGAAAAATGCTGTTTTTACGCTTTTGCAGGCATTTTTCCGATTTTTCTCTTCATAAGAACCTTATTCGGATTCAGACCTCAGAAAGCGAATATTCGAATAAAAAATAACCGAATTAGTCCAGTTGTACTCGAGTTTTGCGCTTAGCAACTCATTTAGCGATTCATCTTTATTTATATAAAAGATAGAAAAACAGTATATTTGTTTTTTTTTTATCGTAATGATAATAATTAATATATATCCTAGTATTAATATTATAAATGCAAAATTTTATGTCTGTGTGTGTGTGTGTGTTTATCTTCACGCTGCAACGGCTCAACGGATTTAAGTTGAATAGGGAATGGAGATAGCTCACATCCTACACATAGGCTACTTTTTATCGATATACCACGCGAGCGAGTAAACTGTTTAATTAAATCTATACTGATATTATAAAGCTAAAGAGTTTGTTTGTTTGTTTGTCTGTTTGGTTGAACGCGCTAATCTCAGAAACTACTAATCCGATTTGAAAAATTCTTTTTGCATTGGATAGCCCGTTAACTGAGGAAGGCTATAGGCTATATATCATCCCGGAAAAATGTACGGTTCCCGTGGGATAGATTTGTTTTTGTCTAGGGACGAACCCGATGCGAAGCCAAGGTGAGTCGCTAGTAATTATATATTCGCAATACGCAGAACAAAGCTTAAGACGGATAAGAGTAAGTACTTTCATTTAAGATGAATATGATAATGAATCATGAATGTGCCTCTTAAGCTTACAATAATATTTTACAGCAACACTTAATTGATTAAAATTGGGACGTCTACATCTTGTCATTAAGAATTACAAAGGTAATATACGTAAGTATTGAAAATAAGTTACGATTGCCATCATGGGTAAGCTTATATGGCGCTTCATCTTGTCACATGAATCGATAAATAGTAACAATTATTGAAATGACTCATCTAAATAGTACAATAAAATAATACACAAAAACACTGTAATAATAATAATAATAATAATGTTCTCCTGATCGATATCGGCCACGGCGGCCAATCTCATTGAGACTAGCTAACTGCGCAGGAGATATTATAGTGCACAAGTGTACGCGCAGACTCAAGTGCACTCTTTATTTCTGTCACTCTCAACTCCGGTGGGACGACTACTCGACACGACCGGTGAGAGTTAAGGCGCAGGACCGACGGCTTTACTTGCTCTCCGAGGCACGGGGGTGAAACAACTCCAACTTCCCAACTTCGGGCTGTTACTGAGGCTTACTATTATACAGAGAGACTCAATAACTGAACTTAGCCCGTCTCGAGACTCTAACCCAGGACCTCCGGGTGTACAGCCGTAAATGTTAGCCACCGAGGCAGTTGAAAAACCCACCATACATATATAATAACTCTATAAATTCAGCTCATAAAAAAACCTACACTACAATGGTAGTATTAAATAGAACATTATTCTAAATAATTTCTAAAAATAATATGGCGAAAAATTGCGATGGAATTATTTTGAATTACATTTTTTTTAAGTTCTTTATTCATGTTCGAAGGGGTTTAGTTTATAAACAAATGCTTATAGGATTATTTAATATGTTTAAACGAGGCATTATACACAGCGGATTTCAACGAAGGTTACGCTAACTTAACATTTTAATCAAGGGCATTCCTATCACTTGCAATGTTCTTGGATTTAAAGGTATACATATTTTACAGTATAACATTTTTTGTTCGATTATGCTACATTACTATTATTAATATATGTATCACAAGTTTGAGAAAACTATATACAAATAGGTACTTGATGGACCATTATGAGGTAAAATTTAAAAGACAGAACATACGATATACCTATGTACCTACTAAAAACAAAAAATTTCGTCACAAGTAGTAGCCAGTTTTTGCTTACCCATCTCCGTCTAGTTTAATGGAAGTGTCCGCGAGGACTCGCAGAACGAGCCCGACCGTTGTTCGTTCATTGCAGTCGATCCCCAGTAATGCCGCTTCGTCAACGCGACACACTACTACCAAGTATCGCGTACGACCCGGGTGAGCGCTTTCCAGTTTCACCGCCTATTTTACAAAATGAAATTATGACTTCTGATCTATGGCAAAAACTATCACAGGAAAAAATAACAAAGCAAATCATCTCCTTAATAAATACACATTGAATTTTAACTATCAATTCTCAGATTGGTAAGGTATGTGTAAGATATACCATTTTGAGCGTCTCCTCCGGGCGCACCAAATAAAACATGGACCGTAAGTGGTGATGAATGTCCGGTTGGGGAATCGCTCGCGC
This sequence comes from Argynnis bischoffii washingtonia, assembly GCA_033884665.1. NCBI lineage: Eukaryota > Metazoa > Arthropoda > Insecta > Lepidoptera > Nymphalidae > Argynnis > Argynnis bischoffii. The sequence continues at coordinate 8,402,067 of CM066616.1, read as the reverse complement.
AGGTGACTGTCGCTGGTCGGTGCACCCTTGCTTCGAGCCACCCAACACCAATGCTGCGCCCTTGTTTGCAAAGTAACACTCATTGAGACTGTAAAAGAAATAATATATGAATACTAAACGTAGAATATATACTTAATTATATATTATGTAACGGATATTCGTATCATTAATTTACACTATACCTAGTCGTTTAAATATTAAATTAAAACTCTTCGTCGATTTTTAACTAATACCCTTAGCAAGAATAAGGAAATTGGCTTAAAACTCATGTTTAATATATTTAATACTGAGCAATATATATTTTTAATTCCACTTGAGCTGACACATAATCGTAGAGTAGATAGAGTTTGTAAACAAAATCGTAGACTAAGTAATAATAATTAGACCAATTATTAATTGTTATTGACATAATGAGTATAACGGGCCCTTTTGCAACTCACCAAACTTATTTACCTACTACTATAACTTGTTTGATATTACTAATATATATAGATGAATATCTTGGGTACGTAATTTAATTTTTGCTATAAGTAATATTACTCGATGTTACGCACACTGTAGTTTTATAATAAGCCTTAAAACTATCACTAATTTCACATTTACTCAATTAGTATTATCTGTTTGTTAAATATTATTCCTTTGATTTCTAAGAATATCGTTCTAACTATCAAATGTCTATAAATGTAATGTAGAGTTAAGCTCTCATTAAATCGTTAATTAAATGTTAAGTACCTAGGCGAACGAGCTTCGCTCGGAGTTCTTTTTTATTATATCGTATTTTTTAAACAAAAAAACTAAAAACGTGAATAAATGCAAAAAAAAACCAAAAGTAAAACTAAAACAATCTTGCACCTTGGCCGCTTGACCACGATGTTTAAACGATCGAGTGCCCGTTTAAGCGGAATCGTTACAGCCGTCTTCGACATCGCCGATATATATAAATAAATAAAAATACAAGAATTGCTCGTATAAATATATTAGACTAGCAACTCACCCTCGCTCCGCTCGGGTTGGTCCCTAGTTACATTTTAGCGTTTAGCTCAGAGATTACATATTTTCCCGCAGTAAAAAGTATCCTATATGTTGACCCGGATAACCAGCTATCATGATACCAAATTTCATCAAAATCTGTCCTGTGGTTTTCCCGTGATGCGGTAACAGACAGACAGACAGACAAATATTATAAAACTATAGATTTCTCATCTGTGTCGATAATAAAGTCTATTTCAATAAGATTTTCCAAAAAAAATATATTTAATGTACAGATTCGACTCAGTTAGAATTTTATTATATGTATAGGATGATATATACAATGTATATATTTAAATCTAATACTTTTAAACGAGTATTTCTTGTATATTTATTTATTTATATATACCGGCAATTTCGGAAACGGCTCTAACGATTGCGCAGAAATTTTGTAAATGGGGATTTTCAGAGGCGAAAAATCGATCTAGTTTAGTCTTAGTCTAGGAAAACACGTGTTTTCGAGTTTTCATGCGGTTTTCTTTCGCATTATTCCACGCAAAACATGATCGTTAATTTCGTAGGCTCGGACATAAGCGACGTGGTCAAGTGGCCAAGGCGCAAAATTGACAATCATAGGTGTGCGCGTTCGAATCCCGAACGGATACAAAGTTTTTACTTTTGTTTTTATTTTTTGTATTTATTCATGTTTTTAGTTTTTCTTTCATTGGGTTTTAAGATAATTAAAAAGAAAATTGTACTTTTGTTCAAAAACTCTGAGCGAAGCTCTATTAGCTTCTATATTAGCTTTATTATATGCACTAGCGTCTCACCCTTGCTTCGCTCGGGTTCGCCTCTAGACAAACAAAAACAGATTTATCCCACGCACCTTCTCCGCTCTATGCACTTTACCCGCCCTACGCATTTTACCCGCCCTACGCATTTTGACCAACCTACGCACTTTACCTACCCTGCGAGCTTTGACCGCCCTATGCACATTACCCGTCATACGCGCTTTACCCGCCCTACGTGCACTTTTGTGACCTATACAACAACAAAAGTGACAATACACACTTTGACCGATCTACGCACATTGACCGCATACGCACTTTACCCGACCGATGCGCATTACTCACCCTACGCACATTACCCGCCCTACGCACTTAACTCACTCTACGCACTTTTCCCGCCCTACGCACCTTACCCGCACTACGCATATACCCAGGAGTAGATATAATCTCACCGGCTCACCCTCACTTTGCTCGGGTTCGCCAAAAAAAACAAATAAAAACAAATCTATCCCACGGGAACCGTACATTTTTCCGAGAGGAAAAGTCGCTTATTTGTTATTCTAATGTATGAACTATATTATTGTAGTTTCATTCTAGTAGTAGTAGTAGTCTGTGCGTTTGTTCGTTTGTGCGCGCTAATCTCAGAGACGGCTTAACCGATTTGGGTGCGGTTTTCACTAATATATTGTGGTAAGCTTCACTTAACATTTAGTGTTTGCTTTATTTCAATCAATTCATAAATAAAAAAGTTATGCCAATTTAAAGAATCACCAATTAATATAATAAATTTAAAATGTAATAATTAAATTTATTGTGGTGTAGTAGGAAAACCTGTATCGCAATATTCTAGTTAAAACATTGCAAGTTAAAATTAAAATTTCTGACAAAAACAGCATACTTTAGAGCAGATACTTAAGCATTCGGTCTCGTCAATTATCTGATGATAATAATTGAGACTATGTATTTGTCTGTATTGTAGCTAGCTACAAAGGCATGTTGTCCTTCGAGCAAGTCATGAGAGTTAATAGTAATTATTCGACTGTGATCATTTTTTTAATAATGCAACCGCGAAATGTATGAATGACGCCATTTTTAGTAAAGTTGCGGCAATCCATTTTGGCGCGGCGGCGTTTACCTTCCTTTCACCGGAGCGCGACGCAGGCGCAACACCGAGTTCGTTTAACACGGGCTGCGGAGAGACGCGCTGGCTAGCCCTTGAGCCGTGGGCATGCCTCAATAATCAATATGTACAACACAGCGATTACTCATTCAAAAGGCAAGCAGATTTTAATAAATAGCATTGCCGTACACTCAATTTAGTATAATATATAATTTCGTAATATACTTAATATAAATTTTTTTTAGTTACATATTTCACCAAAAATAACACAGGGCCGTTAATATGTAAAGGAATATGGTTTTAGATAATTAATGTGCCATAAGCGTTTGAAGGTTGAAACTCAAAATAGATAGGAAGCAAGTGCCGCTGATCATACAATGACATTTAAAGTATGGGAGTTGTTCTTGAGCTTAAAATAAAATAATCAATAAATATAACATATACCTTTGAAGTTTTATAAGTAAATAAAGTGTCTATGTGTTTAGAATCATACACTTCATTTTAACATAAACATGAAAAAAATATATAAATGTAGAAAGAAAGCATATTTGCTGATCAAATAGCAGCAAATTTACGTTGACACTTCCACTACAGAAGCAAGGGCGGTTGCTCTCAAGGTTCGTTAAAAATAGAGACGCGAGGCGATGCCAAAGCCGCGTTGCCCGCTTATAGTTGCGCGTATATTAAATCGCCGCTTCTGCAGCCCGCTTCTTCATACCGCTTTACCTAATTTAGGGCAGTGCGCGTCTCGCGCACATGCTGTGTCGTCGCTATCCGTCAAAACAATACGAATGATGCATTAAAGAAATTGTCAAGTTTCGCTATTTTTATTTTCAATATTGACTTCATGAGTAACTATTCCTATGATGTTTACCCAACGTGAAATGTGCCTACTATCAAAAGTAGGTTAGTCGCTACGTCTTCTATAGAATAAGGGATGTAGCTTTTGATTTAGTTGCTTTTTGTGATTTAGGTTCCACAAAAGTATTTACATTAAATCTTGTATTGTTTATATACGCAATTAAATGCATGCAAATTCATCTTGATTTCTTTCTGGTTAGAAATTAAAATTGTATTATGATTTTTTTTAATGAATTAAAAAATTATATTTCCTTACGAATACTATAAACATTAATTCATAATAAATAATAATATTTAGATCCATTAACATGTAACATATTTTTAAGTTATATTACGTTAAGCATATAAAAATAAAATTTTAATTTCTTGAAGTCTATCTAAAATTTTGAAAACTATTTGCCCATTTTTACCAATTCGCACATTTACCATACAGGTATATTTTACATATACAAGTGACGTCATATTATATTAAATACTGTTTCTTAAAACACAATACGTCAGTCGGATAAAGTCAAGTGTTATGTAATTTATTTATTATTATTAAACTTAATTAAAATGTAAGGGATCGAAAACAAAAAACATTTTAATGTAAGTTGTTATTATTTTGAAGAATATTACTTATTTAAAATATTATATTAGTCACAAATTAGTAGTTCAGCATATTGCTTACATTTTGAAAAAGTCTCTTCAACCTCTATGCCATGGAAATCAGCATGATAATAACATCATCACTAATCTACTTGAAAGTACCTATAGATTTAATTATTTTTTTTTTTCGATTATAACATAAGAAATGTTTATCATAGAATAGGTATTAGTAAAATATATTTTATTTTGAAACGATGTCAAGTTATCTATTTTAAAAATATCAACAATTGCGATTCAACTATTAAAATATTTTTAAATTACCTATATGCGACCATATTTAAAACAAAGACATATAAATGCCACACAATGTCAAGTATCACTGAATATGGCACTAACACAAAAACTGAACTGATCGCAATTTTCTCAACGGATGCGGTTTGTAAAATGGCATTCGGGCCACGGAGCGCACCTTGGTGCACCATCCGACGCGTCCCGAGTTACAATATGGCACACACTAGACACGAGCAGTTCGCCGTAGTCCGCTAAACGAGCCCGTCGAGTAACGTCACGGCTTCCCTTTGAACCAAGCGCGAACAACCGCGTAAATATAGAAACTCGACACAGAACAGGAACACGAGGCGTTCAAAACCACGTTTTGCATTTGCTGAGCAATATACACGCTAAAACTGTTATTGCGTTCTGACGAATGCTCGATGTCCGATAATAATACATATTATGACGATAACTAAACAAATCTCCCATCACGATCTAAATAGTTACCATTTCATGAACTTTTTGCGTCAAACATATAATATTTACTTAGCTTTTTGTCGATTAACACATATTAATACAATATTATGTATTTCGAGGAAAGCTTTTATTTGACTTAAACTGTCTCTCGCTCTTTCTCTCCCTAGCTTTATATCCCACTTGGTGGTGGGGTCAGCCTTCCTTATTATTCTTCTCCATTTGGCACTATAGGAGAATCGTCTTCTTTGACACTACATCTTTCCATCTTATTTTGGGTTTGCCACTGGATTTTCGACCTGGCATAGAAAGTTGTAGAGCCAAACCCACGTTTAATATAATCCTATTTTGATTTAAATATTTTTCAAATGCATATATTAGTACAGTGCAATTAGTCTAAAAAACAGCCTAACCTCAACATCCATATAAAAGCTTCCCTCCAGCTCCAAATTGTTCTATACGGTCCACGGTTTAGTAAGAAGTTATATATACAAAAATAATCTACAATAAATTGTGAACAAAAATAGCTCCATGCATAATCTTGCCAAACTGAACGGTTCCAGAGTTACGGAGGATGTAAAAGTAGCAATTTTTCGTATTTATTATCACTAACATATCACCAGCCACTAAAATCGTAATTCGCTTTTACAAAACACAACCGGTATAAAAAAAATAGTTTTCTTAATAATGTCTATTTTTTTCAAAAAATCTAATATAATAATAATAGTTCTTGTTTCAATATTACAAAAAATAAACTAAATGTTATATTATATTTTATTAAAAAATCATGCAAACACCATTACCTACCTGTTGCTGGCACGATTTCCGACATCTTCATCAGTAACTTCAGTAGATTTCTCTTCTTCTTCATCCTGCTAAGAAAAGGAGAAAACAAAATTTATATTATATGTATAATTCTAGAAAAATTGTCAGTGTTTGCATATGTTTGTTATTTCTTCACACTGTAACGACAACAATAGATTTGAACAAAATTCTGAATGTAGATAGCTTATATCCTGGTTTCCCACATAGACTAATTTTTATCGACGTACAAACATTAGGGACGGTGTCGGTATGACTTTTTGATAACACAATATGACACATATTATATATACCGTCGGTGTGAGCGCGCATCGTAAAAAAATTACTTTCATTATTTTTCCCATACGTGCCAAAAGAAGTATAACTCCAAAAAAAAAATATTAGATAAAAAACTACATTTTTAAATTGTCAGTTAGGGGGTTTAGGGGTTTTTGAAATTACTCTTAGGAAGATAAAAATTTCAAATTTTCGATTTTTCGAAAGACATGTGAAGTCCGCCAGGGTGCACTTAGCCAGCGTGGTGGACTATGGCCTGATTCCCCTCGTATTGACGAGAGGCCCGTGCCCAGCAGTGGGACGTTAAAAAAAGGGCTGAATACATACAGATAAAATTTCAAGTTTTGGCAACATTACAATTGACGAATATCATATCAAATATCAATTAACATATCCACAAAAAATACAGACGAATTGAGTACTACAATTTAAAATCGGTCCAAAAATCTTAATTACAAGGATATTTCATGTGAAACCATTATTTATGGTGGTGAAACTAAGACTTAGATATTCCTTTAAGTAGATTACACGAGTCAGGTCGTGCAAATGATGCAGTAAAATATGCAATTAGTAAAAATATCTACATACATACTTATAATCAAACCAATGGAAATTGAACTTGCGATTCGTCATCAACAAAATTTAAAAATAAACTTTCTCCTGAAAATATTTTGTTTTTCAAATAAACTTCTTAAAGCACTTTTAGTTATATTACTGTACTGTACCATCACCTTATAAGGCATCGTATAGTAATATCTAGTTACTTGATAGTAATATCTGATTGATATAGGTATAAGTAGAGATCAAAACCATATTTATATTCCTCAAAATAAATGGCTGAATATGGTTAAATTAATCTGCAAATCATAACATGGTTTTTGGTAATACAAACTTACATAAAGATTTATCAAGAAAGAAAAAGTTTTAAAAAAATCGGATAGACAAGAATGTCAATCACGAAAGTTCTAGATTCTTTTTACAGTATTTAAACTTAGAATGAGTCCTTGACTGCCAACATCCTAAAAACGTCACGACTAAAATTATTTTACATAAAGAGCTTGAGCTCTATGCAATACTCTCCTCAGTTGATATTATAAAAATGTCACGTCTTTTGAGTCAAGTCTGGTAAATTTTCGAGATTAGGAAGCCCGTTTCATACTTCACCAAGTGGGATTGGGGTATATATGAGCCTCATTATTATTTATATTTTATCGACATTCTGATTTACCTACTTTAGGATAATATTTTGTGCTCAATAAACTGACGTATAAGTAGTGTTGCACGCAAAGTTCTACAACTAGGCGTCGTATTACAAAATTTTGGTTGCTGTTTTGTTTATGCTATATCTATTTAGGTGGTATGCGTAAATGCATTTCCCAATATAAAAAAAAAAACAAAAAGGTCAGGTTTGACTAAATGTACTCCAGATCGGTCCAGTCATTACAGCATAAAGTAGTAAACAATACACAAACTAGAATAATTATAATACATAGTAGTCTATTTTAGTTTAGTAAATAGACATATATTTTCTAAGTGTATAAATATGCAGTGATTTTGTTGCACTAAGTTTTTCATGTAACTTTTTATCCAATTATTAACTTCATTTTGAAGTTTCAAGAGGTTCTTGATGATATTTATACATTGCTAATTTTACATTCTCTACTGCATAAGTGGTTATAGTTACACTAAACCTCTAAGGTAGCTTGGATTTAATTATCGTGTATAGAACAGGACCTAATATAGATCCATAACAACCATGTCATAGAACACTAATATTACTCTCAATTTTTAAGTATTATTCTTTCACACATATGATTTCAAGACAACATGAAAGATAAGTCGAGACTTAAATGTATAAAGTGAGGCCATGTCTAACTTTTAACCATGTTACATTCATAACTTCTGAATCTATCTCTACCTTTGAGTAGTCATCTCAAAAGGATTTTTTTCATACAATTTAGAAATTATGGGTAACAAGCAGATTGAAATCATAGCATTAAGGGGAATGTTCTTCATCCAGGTAGTGTTCTAATAATACATAAAAGGACTGGTGATATAATTAACTTTTGGAGTAGTTTCACCAGCACTCCATTGTTTATCAAATAAAGCAGCCTACTTTCTAGTTCTTCATAATTCTATGTATTTCATAATTTAGTAATGGTGGTGGAAGATCAAGCTCATAATCATGCTTTAGGGTGTTGTTAGTATCTGAATCCTATAAAGAAATGAAGCAGATCCCATAATCCTGAACTAAAATCTTACTGCCGTTCATAAAATTGTTCACACTAATGGAGGAAAGGAGGGGTTCCCTTACTGTGACAAGATGTGACAAGAGGGTTCATCCTTTTCAGACAATTATAACTACTGAAAGTTTAAGGTTGCTGAGATTCTTTAATTCTCTATTAGAGAATCATTGAGAGCCATGAAATAGCACTACTTACTGGTTTCTTTCTACATAATAATGAGTTCCTTGACTATACTGATTGCCAACATTGCTTTTAAGTAATTAAACTGTTTAGTACTATTGAAAATTTCAGGAATATTGTTTTCTACTAAGATGACAACAACATAGTTTCAAATATCTTTTCAATTTTAATCTTTAGATAGAAATCCAGAAGAGCCTATATATAAAGCCAGTCAAAAAAAAAATTAAATTATAAAAATATTTAATTATAAAAGTAAATAAATTTAAAAGTATTGTAGAAAAATCGAACAAGTATCAAATTTATTAAAAGGTAAAATTTTTATTTTTATTATTTACTATTAAGTTTAAGAGACACCTTGGTTGCTTATGTTCAAGTTTTATTAGACCCTAATTGAATACAGTTCTTGACTTTGTTTTAGTTTAAAAAAATATAGATTTATTCCACCTAAATATTATTATTGTTGGTCATATGATTAAAATGTGCAATGCAACTAGTTAATTTTATAATAGTAATGGAAAAATCATCTATATTGTTTTAAAATTAAAGTGTTGGCCAAAACCTATTTATAAGTAAAAATTGAGAGATTCAATACAATAAAGCTATCATATATTAGTTCTGATTTTAGTTAATAGTTTGTGTTCTAAATTATTGACCTAACTTTTACATCCGTTAATGTTACTCACCGTTTTCTTTGGTGTTGGAACACTCGGGGTGCGTCGAATTGTTACAAGTGCCATACCACATTAGTCCTAACTAATCATTATCGGAGTAATATACAATCACAAACATAAAGTGAATTAATATCGACTTATCATAATACTAATCTAAGGATGAATCACTTAATGTTAAGTTTAAATCATTTTAAACCACTATAAACCGTAATTACACTCATGACAATAAAAAAATGCATAAACGTTTAAAATATATTGTTTTGAAAATTTTATTATATACTACGAACACGGAACAACGAAAATACTAACTTGCATTTGCAATGCAATGCAATGGACAGACACATTTTTTGTTAAATACAGATTGTGTAAATGGTTTAGCCAAATATAGATTAAATATCTTTTTATAAACCATAATAGTTTATAATTTATTTGTCATCCATGGTTTATAACGTATGCAAACAATGTCTTATTTTTTACATACATATATAGATTTATATTTAAATTTAACATATAACCTAAATTATAATAATATAAATTTTTATTAGTAATCCATGATATAAATAATAATTTTTGATTTAACCAATATAACTTCGGTCTTATAGAGTAAACAATGAGTAAATTACACTTTGAGGTAATGAACTGTATTTTAAAAAAAGAAAATATTGTTAATTAAAATAAAAGCAATATTTAATGAAAGCTTTTTTTATATGTTATGGACTCTGCCCACTACACCGTCTCATAGCATGATCGTGTCAGGCAAAAAAAAACTTTATTTTGAAAAGTATGAGATTCTGCTCACTAGACCGTTCCGTAACTGACCGGCACCGTCACATGCCGTGCACAGAGCGTTAGTACAATTGTCGGCGAGAATATTTTGCCAGTGCCGGTACGCTCCGTGCCTGGCACGCGACGTTGCCGAACTGGTGTGCGCAGGTGGCGAAACGGGGAGCACACGGGTTAGGGTGTCTGCCCACTACACCGCCTCATACCATGACTGTGCTATGAACGTATCAGGCACGGAAACGAGCATGACACGCACTACTATGCTCAGTAGACCGTATCAACAGCGTATCAAGCCCGTACATAACGGTTATAGTGACCGTAGCATCCGCGTATCAACCGCGTATCATCCGCGTATCAACCGCGTATCACCCGCGTATCAACCGCGTATCACCCGCGTATCAACCGCGTATCATCCGCGTATCAACCGCGTATGAACCACGTATTAACCGCGTCATATCCGCATGGTTCCCGTTTTTTCAGTCGTAGTATTTACCTGTGTTTTCGCGCGAGTTAGCCGTTACAGTAAGAGCGAGTGAATATTTTGCTAAGAAAATTATTTCCTATTTATTTCCTATATCTATACGATGGCTATTAGAAAATTGACCAGTAGAGAATTAGTAATGATAGCCATTGTTTTAGACGAATAGAGAAAAAGAATAACATTAGTCGAGGGAGAATACTGGAAATTATTTCGGCACCTAGTTGTTGCAGTGCTTGCGGAATCGGCTTCGCTTACTAAGCGTGCCTTGGCCGCTTTGAAGCGCTCCTGAAATCGTCTGCCTTACTTTAATTTGCTGTAATTTATATTTCCAGCTGGCTCTAGCTCTAGCACGGGATGAGGACCACTTATTAAATTTTTATAGTTTTTTATACACGTTTTAGTTATTTTTAACTATTATGTCCTAGTAAATTTAATTTTTATTTGAATCAGACTAAATAAACTCTATACAGGCGCGGATCTAGGGTTAGATTTTGGGGGGGGTCAGAGACTGAAATTTACATATTATAAAACAGTAACTTAGCAAAATCTGTACTCGAAATATTTGTTTAAAAATAATGACTCTAACGTATAGTGTACAGAATATAGAACCCAAAACAAAATTTTTGTCAGTATGTCTGTTTGTGTGTGCGGTTCCACGCGAAAAGTACTAAACCGATTTTAACCAAATTTTGTGTAGTGATAACTTTACTCGGGTCAACATTAAGGATGACTTTTACTACAGGAAAATCTTAGTTCCCACGAGAAAACAATTCCATTTCTTCAGGGTGTCAGGGTTCTATCGAGTCATCCTAAGACATTTACATGGCTAACGCTGGCTAAACCTTAAGAAATACATCAAAACAATGTATCTACTAGAAAATTGTAGGTCATAAAAAGATCTACAGAAAAATCTGCAATAGCATAAGTTTTTCTTGTAAGGCACACTCGTAAAAGCTATTTATAATTTAGAGATGGGCCGAATGTGGCTTGAACCGAATACGAACTTCGGCTGAACATTCGGAGAGAATAAAAAATTCGGCAGAAATTCGGCCGAATTTCGGTTCAATTTCACCGCGCTTTCTCGTGAGAAACGTGATCCTTTATTATTAAAAATACTTAATATTTCTGAGTATTTTTAGTGAACCAAAAACGTGATTTTTTTTATTCAATTTACGAATTGTAATTAAGGTGTTCGTTAGAAGAATACTAAGTTTATTTCATTTTGTCTATTTAATTAGGCAACGATTTTTGGGATTGCTAAATTAAGAAGAACTAATTTAATTTTTTATTGCATACATGTTAAGGTTTACACGTTCCTAACTAAAATAAATGACCATGTAGACCGATCGGAATCCGTTTATTATTAATAATAGAAAAAAAAATTAAAACCTGAAATTTAACGTCTTTAAAAAGTTAGCAAGTACCTATACAAGGTACAAAAAACCGTAAAATGCCCCCGATATCCAGCTATCCCCGAGAAATAAGGGGATGAAAGGCGATAAAAATAGTTTTTTTCAATTTCCGGCTTACTGTACTTTTAGGACGACTGTACAAAGTTGAAGGTGATTTTCAGCCTCTCGAGACCATAAAACATAAATTTCTCGGAAACGGCTAAATATTTCAACTAAATTATTTTTTTTTGGTTGTTATAAGTATTTTAAAGGTTACCTTCCCCTACTTTCACTTAAATCAAAAAGATATTGCAGAAGTTAAAAATAAAAAACCAAGAAAAAATTGAAAAACGTGTAATTTTGCAAATATCTCGAAAACTTTGAGGTTATTGTAAAAAGTGTCATAATTATGGTATACTAGCGCCTCACCCTCACCTCGCTCGGGTTTTCCTCCAGGAAAATAAAAGCAAACCTATCCCACGGGAACCGTACATTATTCCGGGATAAAAAATAGCCTATGTGTTATTCCAGACTATAATCTATCTCTGTGTCGAATTTCATGCAGATCCGTTCAGCCGTTCTGGCGTGAAAAAATAACAAACGTCCATACATTCATACTCACAAAGTTTGACATTTATAATATTAGTTTTAAAGATATAGGTACTACTTTAGGTTTTAATTTTTTTGTTTCCAAACCGACAGGTAATGATAGACGTGCTTTCTATTAATTTCAGTCAAAATAGTGCAAGTAGGTTTTTTTTTCTATTGCCAAATGTTCGGCATTCAAACCGAATTTCGGTCGAATACCGAAGTTCGGCTCAAGCTGCCAAAATTCAAAAGGAATTTCGGTCCATCCCTAATTTATATCTATTTAAAACGTACCTACTCTACTACCTAGAGAGACGCGCCCAAGCTAAGCGAGGGTAAGCCGCTAGTTATCCATGATAGAAAGAAAAGTAGTTTTATACTTTGTAGCGCATATTTAAATTAAAGAAAAACTCAAAAACGAATAAATATTTTGTATTACCTAATCCTTCTGTTCTCAAACTTCAAACTTCTTAAAAAATATATTCGGCTTTGGGGGGGTCATGACCCCCATGACCACCCCCCTGGATCCGCGCTTGACTCTATAAACATAAACCAATCACTGCGCTATCACGTGTATTCCTGAGGACCATTAAATAGAAAGGAGCGAAAGCGCCGATTTCTATCATTCTGTGCAGCGAGTCTCAATATTCCGACGCGAACTCTAAGTCTTAACAGCGAGCTGACTGATTTAGGTTTCTAAGACAAAGTTTTGTAGTTATTAAGATAAGACAATGTAGACTTTTTCTTGATGATCTATTTTATAAAGTGTTCTGCCATTGACATCGTTTTACTTGTTCTTTTGTTCATTATAAATTACAGGAAGTGGTTCTCAATTAGCTTTTTGCGAATGTAAAATATTTTCGTATATTATGAACTGGACTTAATAATTCTTTTAAGCATTTGTAACCTCTAATCTACGAATAAATAATAAGTCAGGAAATGTAACTGCATTGAAAAAATTGACCAAACAAAATTCATGTTCAAGTGGGCAGGGCTTAAAAGTCGTGTTCAGCGCGTCATCAGTCAGAAATTGTTCTTGCAAGTGAGTACATATCAAATTTTCGCGTACGTGTAAATGTTTATTATTATGAACTACAGCATGAATCATCATGCCAGTGTGTTGTAAAGTGGTGCAAGAGCGATACAAGATTAAAATGTCAATCACTTTTCACTAGTAAGTTGTAGCAAAATTATAATAATTATTTTCAAAGATGTTCAAATGAGAAATACGTTGTCAAACCGACGGTATTTCTTTTCTTCTTGATAAAATATTGATATGTAAATTTAAAAAAAAATAATTAAAGAGTGCGTGTATGAATGTGTACACGCGCAAGAAGTGAAACTTCTGTAGGTTATCGGTACTCTTTATGAAATCCAATTTATGTTTTAAATAATTAGGATAGGTGAGATACAAAAAATAACGCATATTACAATATAATATAAATAAATAATAATAATAAATAAATAATATATAAAATAAATTAAAAAATAAATTAAATAAATTATCATATAAATTTCAGTATTTATTTTGCCTCTGCTAGCCGTGCAAAAAGTGATATAAAACTTTAAATATATATATATGAGTAGTCTTTGGAGACCTTTAATATATTTTTCGTTTTGATCCAAAACTTCGAAATCCATCTTCACTACATTGCGAAGAAAGATTTTCTTTTAAAGTCTTCTAGACAATACATAATACATTGTTTTATTATTGATTTGGTCCGGTTCACTTATTGCATAACATCGTCCACGCCGTTATGACTCTGCTCACTGCTGTCATATTAGCCATTGCAGCACGCGTGCAAACTATATAATCCCTGCTTTCGGTCTGAATTTATCCCAATAACAAAGCATGTCTGTTTGTAACCTCAGAAGTGATTCGTATTTTGAACATACGTCGTTTTGGTTTGAAGTAGGACTTTTTGTGTGGGATTTGTTCTGAATTAGATTTTTTTGAGTTATTATTTATTCGTAGCCTCTAACTCTATACAATGAGCAACAAGCATTCGAAATTTTTGGAACCAAAAATCCGAAAGGAGGAGGAAAATCCGAAGAGATAATTTTATTTAAAATCTGTAATGCTTTTAAATTAATTAGAAGATGGTATAATTTTCGATTTATCAGTTATTTTAGTACAGTTAATGTTCTCTTACAATATTCGATATAATGTAACACACATTATAATATCTAATTCAAATCTTGCTTGAAAATAAATTGCAACTCTTATAATAGGGGTTAAAGTATGAAATTGCCGATTTGTACTGAAAAATTGAAATTAGTTTTTTTTAATTTAACATATTTATTTAATTAAAATAATTACCATTATTATCTATACATTTCTGCCATCTAATAGGAAGGTCATTTATGCCTTTGCGATAGAACTCTGGTGATCTAGATTCGACAAATTGTGTGAAAGTATTTTGTACTGCCTCCTGAGAAGAAAACTTTTTATCATGTAGAAAATTGTCCAAATCACGAAAAAAATGGTAGTCCGTTGGAGCATGTCTAGCGAATACGGAGGGTGACGAATGTTTTCTAATTGCAGTTCCTGTAGAGTTAAAACGGTTTCTCGTGCTGTATGAGGTCTCGCGTTATCATAGAGCAATAATGGTGAAGATCGTTTCATGAGTTGGGGCTGTTTCACTGCTAGTTTTGCTATCATTGTTTGGAGTTCGGCACAGTAGACATCTGCCGTTATTGCTTAACCGGATCGGAGAAAGCTATAGTGAATAACACCATGCTGAGACCACTAAACAGTTACCATTACCTTTTTATTGGTAAGCTTTGCTTTAGGACACTGTTGCGGCGTTTGACCTGGGGTCAGCCATTGCATTTTTCACAATTCGATCCAATATTCCTTCTTCTTCTGTATCGATTTAACAAGGCAACACAAGTTTCAACACGCATTTCTTTCTGCAGATCAGTCAAATTATGAGGCACCCATTTTTCATTTTTTTTTTTATTTTATTGATTTGACGCAAATGAGTCAATATTGTTGGTAAGGTAACGTTAAACCATGCCGCTGCTTCCTGGGTAGTTTGGCTCGAATCGGCTTCCACCATCTCTTTCAATTCATTGTTATTTACCCGTGTGGGCGGTCTTCCACGTGGTTCGTTCTTCAAATCAAAGTTTCCATCACGACAGCCAAAAGCGCACGGTGCGTTCATTAGCAGGATCTCTCTCAAAACGCAACATTGATATTGCGAGCTGTTTCTGCCGCGTTAGCTTTCCGTAAGTATCCATCTTTCTTGTCTAATCTGAATAAAAAACTACTGAAAGTCGATAACCGAATGTTGCACATTTTGTAAAAGAAGAACTACATAGGTACCACGTGAAAAAAGTTTCACTCAAAAATCTCAAACTATGAAGGTTCTATGTCAACAATGTTTCATACTTCAACCCCTAAATATTTAATATTCAATATTTCTTAGTCTGTGATATAAAATATTTTTTACACTATGGTTATTAAATTATTCATTTAATCTCTTTATAATCTGTATTGCTAATTACTATTCTGTATTGTACTAACCTTGTTGTTCCTTGTTGTTGTTGCTTGTCTATGGTTCCTTGTCTCTGGTACTAACTATATTCATGTCTATGTCTTAAAATTCTTAGGAATTTGATCCTATCAAATTAATAAAACAAAAGGAAAATTATGTAATATTCAGATTCTTTTAAAAACGGCTTTATATGCGATGTTTTTTCTAGTAACGAAACATTTTTCTGTTGATTCTAAAATTGTAATGACATCCTTACAGCTCTACAAATATCTTTTACGTGAATGTGAAAGATTACCACCCGATGCTTGTAAACATTACAAATTTGCTGTCAAACAGGTACTTGTTTGAATTCAATTTTTAGTCCTGACGCAAAGCAATGAATTGAATGTAACTTCTGTAAGTGTCTAATTTCTATTTGGTAAAAGTAACAAAAATTTGTTATATAATAAAGCGTTTTTATTAAAGCTAAAATGTGGGTTAAATGGTGTTTCTTAGAATGTGGCAGCCAGTGAAACATTTTCTCACAATGGTATTCCTGCAATTATCTTTCGTTTCGACATGCAGTGTGATTATCTGTTTCAGAGTTATAAGCAACACAAAAGTGAATCAGACCCAGAAAGAGTTAAAGAAATTATACAAAAAAGTATTGAGGATGCCAAGTGGATTGTGAAAAAGGTAAAGGACAATAATACATAGAATATAATTTAATAGAATCTTTAATTCATATATTTATTTCATATATTTATTTTATATATTTATTTTATTTCAGTATACTACGAAATGATGGAGAAAATAATTACATTATATCTTCAAAGAGTATGCAAGAAATATTTTATTTATTATAAGCAAATATTATAATTTAGAATCATGCTCGGTGAAAAAATAGAAGAGTATGAAATACTTGAACATCTTGGCAAGGGTGGCTTTGCTCATGTCTATAGAGCACGATGCAGTAAAAGTGGACACTATGTTGCTATCAAAATGATAGACAAAGCTTTAATGGCAAGTGCTGGTATGATAGAAAGAGTACGACAAGAGGTCACAATACACTCAAGGTTAAAACATCCTGCTATCTTAGAACTGTATACATTTTTTGAAGATGCACATTATGTTTATTTAGTTTTAGAATTAGCACATAATGGTGAATTAGCTAAACATTTTAAATTAGGTACCCGTGGTCTTAGTGAAAAGGCTGCAGCTGATATATTTAGACAAGTTGTGAGTGGTGTTTTATACCTACACACTCATAATATTATTCATAGAGATCTTTCTCTTAACAATTTATTGCTTACAAAAGATCTTAATGTTAAAATAGCTGACTTTGGCTTAGCAACTCAGTTAAATGGACCTGATGAAAAACATGTCACCATGTGTGGGACACCTAACTACATATCTCCTGAAGTAGCTTCCAGAGAAATGCATGGCTTGCCTGCAGATGTCTGGGGCTTAGGATGTATGCTATATACATTGTTAGTAGGCAGCCCTCCATTTCATACACAACATATAAAAACAACTTTAAATAAAGTAATTAATGCTGATTATAAAATACCATCTGAACTCTCCATTCATGCACAAGATTTATTGCAGAAACTGTTATGCAAAGATCCATCAAGAAGGATAACATTAAAAGGTATCATGGAGCACCCTTTCCTAAATAACTTTTGCAATATACTTCCAAAACAAGACTTATCCAGAGATTCTGGATTTTTAACTACACTTCATAGTACACAACACAGTCAAAAGACTAGATGTTCTGAAAAAAATACTAATGAGGACTTGGATTTTTTTAGTGAACAAACAAATTTTAATAAGGGTAGTGTTTCAAATAAAACAGAACAAAATTCTTATAACTTTTTTGATGCCAGACAGCAAAATTATATCTTCTCTACAAGCAGTGAACCTTTAAAACCCTTAACAGATAATCATAAAAAAGTACAAGAATGTAATCTGGTAGTTCCAAAACTTGAAAGTCCATGTCATAGTGCTAACCTTTTAGAAAAAATAAAAAAAGTCGATATAAAAAATGACAAATTAGAATCAATTAATAGCAATAATAAAGAAAATTTGACAAAGCCATGTGTGTTGAATTCTAATACACTTACTGTTCCACCCCTTTGTGCTGATAGATTACCTACAATTTCTCACAGAACACGTAATGCTATATTAAAAATTGAATCATCTGGGGTCATTGTAGAGTTCATCAAGAAAAAAGGCAAGGATAGAGAAGCAAAAGTAGTAGAGATTTGCAAAATATCTAAAGATGGAATGAAAATTAATATATATTCAGTAGATAAAGAAAGAGAAAAGAACCCTAATACAGCACACCATATTAACCCTGACGAAATATTTTCTTATCATAATTTACCACAAAAACACTGGAAAAAGTATCTATATGCTGCTCGATTTGTGGATTTAGTAAAAGCTAAAACACCAAAAATCACTCTTTACACAGCTCTAGCAAAATGTCAACTTATGGAAAACAGTACTGACATTGAAATGTTCTTCTATAATGGTGAAAAAATAACATTTACACCAACAGATGGTTTAAAAGCAATAGATAAAAATCTAAAAACTCACACTAATACTAAAGTTAATCCAGAAATAAAATATTTAATTGATCATTTTGAGGAATGTTCTAGTCGCCTAAATAGAATACAAAATGCACTTTCTTGTATTCCTGATGAATGTTTCCCTTTAATAATTGGTAAAAGGCCACCTCCACCAAATAATAATAATTTAACACCAACATCACAAGGATTTTCTAATGCGGAACGCAACTTTAACACGCCATTATTTAACTTAGGATCTTTCCACCGAACTACAACTTGCTCTAGTCATACACAAAGTGAAGACAAATATTAAAACAATGTATACCTTTCATTTCTAACATAGCTAGCTGTAGGCAAAGCTAACTGTAGTTAGCTTTAAATTTAAAGTAACAACCGATTTTATGAATAAAATTTCGTAATTTGCTTTATTCTATGTGTTATAGATAAAAAAATGTATTATTTCTTGTTAAATATAGTTTAGTGACTTTGCTAAGTTTATTTTAATAGTATTATCTAAAAACTAATTACTTCCTGTTACCAACTGATTTGTGACAAGGATAGAAAATAAAATGTTAAAGTACAATAAGGGAAGCTTGTTTTAATATCCTAATAGACTAAAAATAGTTATACCTATATATAATTTTTATATTATGGCCTGGTTACACGCCCCATCTTGCCTGCGAGCATGTCTGCACAAACTAGCAGTGTAATGTAATCATTTGGCACCTGAATTTAACTTTGGCTCACTAAACTGATGATTCAAAAAAGTAGCAGAATTTGGCAGATTTCAAGGAAATCTTTATTATTTCTTAAATACAAATAGAGTTAAACTCATAATTTTGTGTCTTATTATTTATTTTATTTTTTATTATGCATTTATTTGCTAGGAAAAAGGTTTACTGAGCTTGCAACTTTTGTACCATGCCAGATAGTACGGGGATTTCCCGTTTATTCTATTTTTTTAAAGACCTATTATGGTAGGTACCTAACTAATCAATAATTAGGTTTATATTCTTATTGACATAACTGATCGAGGTTAAAATATCAATGCTTGTGAAATATTTCACGTTAATAAAGGACCAGAAAGAAGTTAGCGTGTAATTTTTATTTTTGTATTCTCCTATATACTAATAAATTGCTCTTGAAATGCACCTCCGAAATCTGCAATTGCTCCACGTCTAAAGTGAATAGATTAGTTAATTTTTTTTTTTTTAAATTACTTACTCAAAAATTAAATTGACTATAAAACGAGAAATAATCACTTTTTACTAAAGTTTTTTTTGCTTAAGAGATATCTCTTTAAATGCTCCTCCGAAATCTGCAATTGCTCCAGCCTCCAAGCATAGTGAACCGTTGTCAAAAACAAGGCCGCCATGATATTTTATGAATTTTATGTGTTAAATATTATTTAAATTTTAAAGTAAATTAGAAGTTGGTGAGGTATATTATAGTAAATAATAGTGAATTAATTTAAAAAAAATACTTCATAATCATGACATCTTGGGCGGCTGTGTCTCATTTTGAAATTTTTGATATTATTAAAAATTTTGAATTATGCAAAAGCGATAAATTAAAATCAAAAAGAGATTCTGTGTGGGTGGAAATTTGCTCTAACTGGCGGTACGATTCTGGAGAATATCGCATGACCCCGGTCAATTGTGCCCCCGGTCAAAATGTATTTTTATATTCACCAGAATAGAAATGGAATTTTTGATAGTTATAAAAAAAATCGCGGTGAACCTGTTGTCACAAAAATTAAAGACTCAACTGAAGAGACTAATCTCGTTGAAGGCGAATATTCTAATGAAATACTTAGCAAAGTGCGGATGACTTCACTTTCTACTGCCAAAAAAAAAATCATCCCTGTAAAAATAAAGTCCTAATAAATTTTAGAATAACATTTACAGAAGAACAGTGGTCATCCATAAAACCAATTAACAACTTTGACAAAAAAAATATATATTCTATGCTTTTCAAAAGGGGTGGACGCATATTGTATGTGAATTATTTTTTCAGACCAGAAATTAACTTGCACATTTAATTTAAAAACTCATAATATTTTTAAAAGGGATTCTACTGATAAGGATGATAACTTCATAATTAAAATAATAGATTTTGCTCATGTAACAGTCAGTTATTTTATGTGCCAGTTTGTGGATTTGACAATGGATTTTTGATGTGTCAAGTGAACAGTCGGAGATTGGCATTCTTAATAAAATATAATTGTACTCAGATAAAAAATGCCAAGCTGCCATTTACGGTGAAGGTACATATAAGTCAAGTGAAAAAGGTACTATTTTGATCGATATTATCACTTTAAATACAAAAGAGATAGTTCATAAAAAAAGACATGTTTCTGGTTCGTTACGAGAAAAATTCAAAAAGCAAGTAAGTAGTTGATTAACTTAAACAGAAATGTTCCGACAAAAATTAATTAGTCCATTTCATGAATATGGACAACAAATGCCTCCTATTATACTAAGCAAAGGTGTATGTAATAAAATTAGACAAGAAGTTATCAATGAAGAGCTAGGTGTGGAAGGTACGCTGAGGGAATCATTAACCAAATTAAAATATAACGTAGAATTTCAATCTGCATTTCAGCAGCTTGGACATGACAAGTTTTTTTTTGTTTTATTGGACACCTGAGCAAATTGATGTATTCAATGATTTATTGTTCTTAGGACCTGATTCCATCGATGCTACGGGAAGTATAGCTCGACGAATTCCACGTGAAGATTCAAATGGTCCAATTTTCGTATATGAAGTCGTGACTTACGTAGATAAATTGATCGTATATACCAGTTTGTCAAATGCTTTCCGAGCGACACGACACTAAAATTATCGAGTTTTGGTTAAAAGAATGGTTATCTAATAAAGTCAATGCTCCATTGGAGATAGTTACGGACATGTCGAAACCCTTACAGAATGCTATCTGTCTGGCTACAAATAATATTACATATAATCAATATTTATCAATGTGCTATCGTTTTCTAATTAATAAAAAGTAAAGTTTTAATAAAACCTTACCTGCGGATTGATATTGCTCATATTATTCATTGGGTTTCGCGTTTGGATTGTTTTTCTAAAGTTAATGCTGCTGTCAAGGATTTTTATTTACGAGCAATTTGATTAATGACTAAGTACTGCAGAAAGCTTAGAAGTGATTGAAAAATTAATGAGAGCTGTATTAAAAAATTTGCCAAAATAATTACAATTGTTCTGAAAATATTAAATGATTATTAAATTAAATAAAAACTTTTGATTTTAACGACAGTATAGACTATAAAAATTTGAAAAAAAAAAAATCTTGTCAATAGAAAACTTTATGTGAAGAGCATTTATCTTGCCACGAAGAAGTCATTAACATGGATGACATTGATTATCTCTTAGAAGAAAATGACGAACTCAGTAATTTCATCGACAAAATAATTATCGAAACTTGTACGGATAATTCTGTAAGGAAATCCATAAATTATAATCAGATCAATAGCTATCACTATCCTGGAATTTTACCAGATTTGAAGCGATTGTTCAAAAAATTTCCATTGGGGTCAAACGTAATGAAGCGTCATTATGGTTGTGAGCATGGATGACAAATTGTGAGAATGAGGTCCTGACATCAGCCCGATCTGAGAATTATTTTAAATTTATTAAAAATAACATTTTAGAAGACCATCAGCCAACCCGGGTGGATAAAATTTTAATTAAACATGTAAGATCGATTTTTTTAAAAATTAAATAAGCGAGAGCTGCAGTCGAAGAATGTAAAATAAAAAAAAAACAATCGAAGAAAGAAAATATCAAAAATAAAATAGAATTAGAATAAATCCGTTATTAAGGCCAGGCTGTCCGGGCGAAGTAGGCATTTAACGCTACCACCCCTCCCGCAAAGCGAGCTGTGCGCTCACGTCGCCGGCGTGAACTCATAACTACAGGTCAAGCGTCACAGAGTACGCAAGCGCGTCTATAAGCAGTAGGCCAACTTATCAATTTGATTTTAATATTATTAAAATTTAAAATACGGGAATTGATCCGATAACATTTTATTTTATTATAATACGTATATATTTAGTAATCGCGAAAAGCTAAGACATTTATTCCTATGCAATAAATGAATTTGAGTAGATATTGAACATGTAAATTATATTTTATTCAAGTATTTATATATTCATAATATATAAATACATATTTAGGAATTTTATCAGGAAATTACTTATGTTTTTGTTAGTTTGATGTTTAAAAATTTACAAATTAGTATGTAATTTTTGTTGTAGTATTGAATAAATAATAATCAAAAGCAATCGAAGGATTATGATTATGAACCACTTATTTCACAATGCATACCAAGTATGAGATGGCGTAGCGGTAAAAGCTGTGTCTAATAACTCTAAGGTCGTAGGTTCAATTCCCCGTGCGTAGTCATTTTTCTTTCTTTTTCTCATTTTTATATAATATTATTAATTTTTCAATTATGCAAAGAAATAAGTATTTTATTTATTTATTATCATTTATCGTTTTTTTTTATTTATTTACTAGCGACTCACCCTCGTTTTAACGTTACGTATAGATTTCTTAGAGATGAGATATTTTCCCACAGTAAAAAATATCCTATGTGTTGACCCGGAATCCGAATAACCAACTATCATCATACCAAATTTCATCAAAATCCCTCCAGTAGTTTTTCCGTGATGCGGTAACAGACAGACAGACAAAAATTCTAATAACTATAGATTCGGTCTCTGTATCGATAATAATGTCTATTTCAATAAGATATTCCAAAAAAATATTTAATGTGCAGATTCGGCTTAGTCACAATTTGTTTATATGTATAGATATGCAAAAGGCATAGAAACGATAAAAAAATGGGATTTTGGACTTTTCAACAAGGGATAGTAATTAAAGCGCATGCGAAAAATCTTTGTATATTAAAATTCAAAATTCAATATGTATATAAATTGAGAAAAAGGAAAAAAATGTCTACACACGAGGGGAATCGAATCTACGATCATCGAAATTCTAGTCCGAGATCATACCGCTACACCCACTTTTGCTTGGCTTGCGAATTGAAATACGTGGTTCAGAAGGTGCGAAACATTTTTTTATTTTTTACTAGCGACTCACGCTCGCTTCGCTCGCGTACTTCCCTAGGTACGTTTTCACGGTTAGCTATGTTTATTTATATACTAGCGGCTCACCCTCGCTTCGCTCGGGTTCACCTCTAGAAAAAACAAATCTATCCCACGGAAACCGTTCATTTTTCCGGAATAAAAAGTCGCTTATTGCTTATTCTGATGTATGAACTATATTATTGTAAAGTTTCATTAAAATCCAATGGGTAGTTTTTGTGTAGTAAGCTGTATAAGTTACTGTAGTTTTTTAACTATCCAACGTGAACTCTTTGATTTTCCGGGATGAAAAGTATCCTATATGTTGACCGTGGATATAAGGTACCACCATGCAAAATTTAATTCAAATCGGTCCAGCAGCTTCGGAGATTAGCCTGTACAAACAGACAAACAGACAGAAAAACAAAAAATTAAAAAAAAATCTGGATTTGTTCTATTCTCTTCTTACACCCCCCTGACTCGGTTTTTAGCATATTTTTTCTATGTACAGACATACGACCTCTACAGTTTTATTATAGTATAGAAGAAGAAGATAGATAAACAGTAGCTTGCTACTCCTAAGATATTCATTTAAATTATATAGTGATTTACCCTCGCTTCGCTCGGATGCGTACGCTTTTCGTGGGTTTTAATTTTTGTTTCGCGGAACCCTGTTTTTTTTTCTGAAATAAAAGTAGCCTAAGTTACTCCTTATAACATCAGCTATCTGCCAGCGAAAGTCCCGTCAAAATCGGTGCAGCCTTTTCGGAGATTAGCCGGAACAAACAGACAGACAGACAAAAATTGTAAAAAATGTTGTTTTGGTATATGGACCGTGTATACATCCATATGCAATAAATAAAAAGCGGTTATTTTAATATTACAAACAGACGCCAATTTTATTTATCTACTAGCTTTTGCCCGCGACTTCGTCCGCGTGGAATAGTGACTTTGCTCGCAGAGCTACCGGCGCGCGGCGCGGCGGCCAGCGCCCTCCCCCCTCACGACCGCCCTGCCCTCGCCTTGTATCGGGCTGAGAGCGCGCTCACCCATAGACCGCGTAAAGTTAAATATGTATATTTTAAAACTATGATATCTCCTAAGATATTCATTGAAATCAAATGATGTCAAGGGCAATTTTGTTCAAAATTAAATACTTGTGATGAATAACGTATTTATTTGGATAAGGATTAATATCATGTTTATAAAAACACCTTCGGAAGTAATGCATTATTTTAGAACAAATTTGATTGCCATAAAAAGGGTTATTTTGAGTCAACCTTAAAAGATAGACATATGCTGTCGCGGACTTTTTTTTAGAAATTTTAAAGGAGAACAATTCCGTCATACACGATTTTTGCGTAACTTCAACCGCTTACGCAGCGCACGCAACGGAAGCTCTCAAAAGGAATGATTTTTTCCCGTTTTTGCAACATTTTTCATTTATGCTCCGCTCCTATTGGTCGTAGCGTGATGTTCTATAGCCTAAAGCCTTCCTCGATAAATGGACTATCCAACACAAAAAGAATTTTTCAATTCTAACCAGTAGTTCTTGAGATTAGCGCGTTCAACCAAACAAACAAACAAACAAACTCTTCAGCTTTATAATATTAGTATAGACTAGCAACTCACGCTCGCTTCGCTCGCGTTCGTCCCTAGGTACGTTTTCCCGGTTAGCTATGTTTAGGTATACCTATATAAATAGTAGCTTGCTACTCCTAAGATATTCATTTAAATTAAATATTATATAGCGATTTACTCTCGTTTTGCTCGGGTGCGTAGGCCGTACGCGGATTTTGTTCATAATTTCAGGGTTTTAATTTTTTTTTGCGGAACCCTGATTCTTTTTCTAAAATAAAAGTAGCCTAAGTTACAACTATATATACCCTATAACATCAGCTATCTATCTGCCAGTGAAAGTCCCGTCAAAATCGCTCCAGCCGTTTCGGAGATTAGCCGGAACAAACAGACAGACAGACAGAAATTGTAACAAATGTTGTTTTGGTATATGTACCGTGTATACATCCATATGCATTTAGTAAAAAGCGGTTATTTTAATATTACAAACAGACACTCCAATTTTATTTATCTGTATAAATATAAATTTGCTTTTTTTTCTAAGCGCTTGGCTTTCTAACCGCTCGACGCCCGCGCTCAGCTGATTGCGCTCACTGGCCACTGTGCCTATTACACCAGGGGCGCCACTTCAAATAACATATTTACACTAACTTGTTACATACTGCTTTATCTTACATAAAAAAACTTCGACGATGTTATGATGTAAATAATATATTCACAAAAGGTCTTCAGTAAATTTAAAATGGCCCCGTATATACTTATATGTACATAATAAAAGGTAAAGTTATAAATATGAAGATAATCTGCTAAACTACATATGTAGATAGGTACCTACCAGTCCGATTTGAAAATTATTTCTGTGATAGAAATCTGCATTATCCTTGAGGGACAAACATAACCAATGTTTTATTATGATATACTTACTTACCCGTACTAGTTATGGTTAGCTAAGTTCGCGTTATGTTTATGAAATTTGGTAGGTATGTTACATGTAGATTTATTTGATACCCGCGTCCAAATCCTATGCGTACACTCGCTTGATGAAGTCGTGGCAGAGTCGGTAAGAGTGTGTTTGTGTGTTTGTGTGTATGTCTGCTTCCCGTAACATAGACTTTTAGAAAAAAATAAAAATGCAGCGGTTCTGGGTGCGTGAAGCATATCTTCCTATAATTGAAAGCCTTTTTATAATCTGATTATCTAATTCCAGAGATTACAATATTATCAACATCTTACATAAAAACCTTTTCATACCTACTTATACCACCACGAAACGAAACGAAAATTTATACCTACTGATAACACACTTGTAAACTCTAGAAAAGTACCTAGTACGAAAGTAATAAGCGTACATATGTATGTATGTATGTATGTTATATATACAAACACTTACATACATACAACGCGCATAGTAAATGATTTATATTTATTAATTATATTATTTATTCATATTTAATATTAATCACAAGCATAGCCGCGCGAAACCTTTAGTATACGACAGAACGGAATCATCGATCACTAAACTAGATATTACACAAAAAATCATAAGCAAAAGTATTCTGTATTTAGGTAATTCTAGTTTAAAAAATATACAATAATGTAAATTCAACCTTAAATGTGTTACTTAAAGTTGTTTTTACTAAGCTATGTATAAAAAGCAAAAAACGTTGATTTTTTACACTATGTCCAAGGAATGAATAATTCGATGAATTAGCGGGGGGGTTGTGCGCGAGCAAAAGCGACATAGGTCCTACCTCGTCAAGGGCCAGCGGCCGACTGAATCATTATCGTCGTTGCACCTTAGTTGCTTGCGAACAAGGTTGAATATCGAATATCCGATCGATCTTATTCTTGCACAGAATTAAAAAACGTAAGTCTCAAATCTAATTTAATTTATTATGAGAATAATAATTGGTCAATTTAAATGTCTTTCGTACAGAAGATAATAAACTATATTTTCCTTCTCTGAGTATTTTTTTTGCGTATATAACTGAAGTAGTTTAAGAGTAAAATCCATTAATCTCTAAAAAAGGCATATTTAAAAAAAAATAAAACTATCGAGAAAATTTCATCCAATTGTGTTTCTGTTTTTTCTGATCCATAGAAAAAGGTTTGAAAAATCATACATTGAAATTATCACATTGATTTAATGTCTGGTATACATAGAATATGAAAGCAAATCAGCGTTAAATTTAGGGAGCCTCCTCTTAAATTTAGAGGAAAATTGGAAAAATTTGGTTAAGCCCGAGGTTGGTATCACTCTAAGTTCAGAAGGTAACGACATTTAATTTCATAAACCAGACGATTCAAACCTAAGTTTTAATGAAATTGATTTACCTGAACCAAAATTCGTCTCGACGCCAATGAAACGTGAAAATACTGTCTCCAATGATAACATTAAAATATCCGGCTTTTTAAATGACCACACTTTTTCCTTACAATCATCAATTAATCAGACTAGCTTTTCTTTTGAAAAAAGACCGATGAGTACTATTCTATATATTTAGAATCAAAGCAGCCCAATCAAGTAACAAAAAAAAAATATGTATACAAATAATTATTTAGGTCAAAAATCAAAACGAGATAAATACTTAAGACCTTTCCCGGAAGTGCAAGTTTTACTTTCCAAAAATAAAGAACCAAAAAAAAGAAGAAGAAGTAATAATAAAAAAAATATTCGTTAAAGGAAAAAAAGGCATTAAAGGAAAAAAAAAATAACCTCAACAATACATGTCCTTTAGATAGTTTGATGGAAATTTGATGGAAAATACACTTCACCAATTCCAATCAAAAACAACGAATGACACACAATCTAGAAGAAATACCGCGTAGTTTAAATGTATTAAATATGAGATTCCTATGGTGTCGTTTAGTTTGTTCCGCTACAAATTGAGTAAGGTGTAGGACACTATATTGCATATACTAGATCCATTAATAATATTTGGACACAAATTAATGATATGCAACTGAAATCAAAACAATTCAAACCCAACTTGAGAGATTCGAGCAGTTTTTATTATTTAATGTGTTAATATAAAAAAAATCTATTAATTAAAGTATATATAAAACCAATTATCAGAAATAAAAACTTTTATTAATATAGTATTTCTTTTAATCCTTTTATTTTTACTTTGAAATAATTACCTAGAACCCTGAAATACAAAAAAATATTGCAGATTTTGAAAGAGCATTTAAAGAACAATTTTTTTAACAAAAATAATTTTAATAAAAAGTGATTTTTACTCGTTTTATGGTAAATTTAATTTTTGAGTAAGAAAGTAGTAGAGAAAGTAAGAGTAACTTTGCAAAATATCAGTTTCAAAAAAAATTGTGATGGTTTTATAGTATCTAACAATTGCCTCTTTAGCTTTCTTTCTTTCTTTATTTTGTGTAATGATTTTTTTTATCTGACGTCACTCTAGATATATCGTAGCGTTCAAAAAGATTTTGAATATCGTTTTTTAGTTTTTGAAATTCGAAATTTTTTTGGTTGTTGTTGTTCTTCATATTATCTCATAGGTACTCGAAAATTATTAGTTTCAGACAAAACCTAGAGATTTTTAAACTTCAGCTTATCACCAATGACAGCATCACTAAATTTCTCTTTTTTCTTTCTTTTTATTTTTATAGTTTTTTGTAAGATATCCCTCATTGCTTCTGCAAGTAACAATTTCTTCTTAGCTTCTTTTACTTAGGTTTTATTTCTGAGTAGTGTTGTTCAGTCTTATAATTATAATTTTCCTATAGGCATTATTTATTCATTGCAGGGATTATAATTGTGATTTGTACATTTGTTTTTTTTTTCTATTATGTAGCACATCTTTCTCAATTTGCTTCTTAAGTGCTTAACTAATAGTTCGTCTAGATCGTTAGATGTAAAGGGTTGGGGCTCATTTTCGCAAATTGGTTGTAGTCTTTTTGGTCTATTTTCATTATTATTATTATTATCTTTTCTGTCACTGAAACTTGGTGTATTTTCATTCATATGTTAAATTCCTCCGTTTATTTTATTTTTATTGAAAATGTTTTCTAAACTCTGGTTCTGTTTTTCTGTTCTCTTTGTTTTTTGTATCGTTGTCGTCCTTTTTCTTTTTCAAGGGCGTTTAAAACAGGATCAGCTTTAATTTTAGCTAACGATTCCGGCGTGCAATTTTAGTTTTAGCCAATGTTTCCTCCTTCGATTGCTGTTTTTTCCGAGGCATGTTTAATATAAAAAATAATAAGTCAGTGTTTGGTGGGTAGTCAGAATATAGGTTTATTTTATTGTGGAAGTGTTAATTCATACCGAACGATCAACAACCGATCAGGTGTTGGTAGTAACAGGTCGATCTTAGGCTGGTCTAGCGGAGTAAAGAGTTTCAATATAATGAAAGGCCAGCTTATACTGGTACTAACTACCATTTTCAATTTCTCATTACCATTAGCCAAAATACGAACGAGAAAAATGGTAATTACATCAACGGTAATTAGATATTTGTACTCTTTCACATTATACGTTCTTTATAAAACTTAATAAATTGGGAACTTAATCAAAGCAAAGAGTATCCTATGGCGACTATTATAGTGCATAAAAATGATAAATAAGAATAATAGACTTACCACGGGAAACTTGAACGGTAAGGAGATTTTTATTTGCCAAACACCATTTCTGGGCGTTTAAGGTAGGCTACAGTTGGCGCCAAAACACTCTTTGATGTGTGACCCAGTCGAATCGCTACGTAAAACGGAGCACAACCACTGAGTTACCCTCTTAGATACCAATACGTACACGGAAAAAAATTAACCCTGCGACTGTGTGAACAAATAGTAGTGAGTATAAAGTGTTGGGACAATTTTCAAAGTCGTTGCAAATTACTTAAAAGTATTCTTTAATGTGTATAGTTTTGCTAATTAGTGAAGCATGCCATATACTATCTAAATTACTACAAAAAATTACGATCTCTAGGGTTTATTTATAACTTTTCGAGCAAGAACTGCTTAAATTTGGGAATTGGGACACGAATGGTGATGAGATTTGAGGAATGTTTATGAATATAACTTAGTTGTTTTTGACAATAGGAATATGTTATGTACATCTGTATATAGTTCTGGAACTATGTTTCACGTGAAATTAAAAAAAAACACAATTTTATATCTTGTATTCAGCCCTTTTTAACGTCCCACTGCTGGGCACGGGCCTCTCATCAATACGAGAGGAATCAGGCCATAGTCCACCACGCTGGCTAAGTGCGGATTGGCGGACTTCACATGTCTTTCGAAAACTTGCTAGATTCTCTCAGACATGCAGGTTTCCTCACGATGTTTTCCTTCACCGTAAGGCAAGTGGTAATCATGTTAGAAATGATTCGCACATGAAAATATCAGAGGTGCGAGACTCGGGATTTGAACCTGCTTCACTCGGTTTCCCAAGCGAGCGCTTTACCACTGGGCTACCACTTTCCACCACTTTTATATCTTACTAAGTAGTTATTTGGGGGAGGGAGGGCCGCGTAATATGCACATGTTTAAAGAGTCACCCAGTACGTGCCACGAAAGATGAGACTTGACACCACGTGGTTTCACTTGCGCATAAGACGATTTATAGGTCTCTTTAGTTGCCTACCGTTTTCCTCACCCCGTGCAACCCCTGCTTGACTCCGCAATACAGACGAGTGCAACTTGTATTTTTTTTCTATTTTCTATTTTGTTTTTTATAGTTGTGTTATATACGAGTACAATTTTGTAAAATTTTGATTATGCTTCCAGATCAAACATTAAGAAGACAAAGTAGGAAGATGGTTTACGACGTGTATGTTAAAAGAAGTGAAGGAAGTGTACAAAATTTGAAATAGGTATAAATGCGAACCATGCGTATCATTTCATAATAAATATTTTTAATTATTTTAATATAAAATGGCTATACACCTTATTCCAAATGACATCGAAAAATCCGATTGACGATTCGAATATTGACGCTCGTCAAGTCTTTATCTTTCGTGGCGCGTATTATACCTATGTACAGTCCTCGCGCCTTAAGCTCAACTTTGCATTTGTGTGAGTGTACACACATAATGTTACGGAGAGGTACGGCTTGTGGCGTAGCGCGTCCCGCGCATGGTTTAAACACGTTTATACTGGGTTTTAAAGCTCGGCCTGAGGCGTAGCGCGTCCCTTACGTGCAGCGTTGCCAATTTGTGGGGAATTCCCCAAACTGCGGGGAATCTCAAGTCGATTGGGGATTGGCACTATGCGGGGATTTTGAATATCGATAGTCCGACCGGGTCCGAACACCTAAGCCTTAAATTACTAACAAGAATCGGACATAGTTTCCACGTCTGAACCAATTTAGCTTTTAATTTAAACTATACTAAGTGTTAAAACTACGCAAATTTTCTTAGTCCGAAATCCGAATTTCTTCACTAGTAATAATTAATAATTTAAATCATTCCTAGCAAGTCTTCCTAATTTTAACTCCTAATAATAATAATGAAGGTATATTTATTATTTTTTTTCAGAAAAATTAGATTTTAAGGTAATAACAGAAAAAATAGAACTCGATCATATTTCTAATCTTGTTTATTCATAATTCAAACATGTAGTTTAAAAAAAACAAGTTGTTTACTTTCAAAATGTTGTCAAAGTTTTGTTAAAAAACTATAAAAATGTCAAAAATGATAAAAAAATATATTTTTTAAACTATGTTAAATCCTTGTAAGTAATTTATCCAAATTTTTATATAATTACCTTTTAATCTACCGCGAATCTATTAAATGCTATGATATATTTAAAAAAATTAAAATCGATCAAAAATTTATAAAATATCAATAAATTCAAAAAATAATAACATAAATAGATTCTACGGGAAAAAATCCAAAAAATATGGTATGTTTTACGTGACTTCAAATTTATTTTCAAATTGTCAAATTGCAAAGTTGATATGTTTACGGCGACATTGTATAAATAAGAAGCGTCAAATTAAAAACCTAAGTACGCCGTTTTTTTTCGTTTTTACCCGCAAAATAAATGTATTTTGGTACATCAATGGATGTAATCAGTTTATAAAAATTTGGTTAATAAAGTACCCTTTTTAGTGATTATTAAAAAAATGTAGTTTGCAATGTAAAAATTATCGATTTCTCCTTTTTTTTTTAAATTTTTAAGTGTTTTTACAAAACGACCATGAAATGTTTTTATTTGTTCAAAAAGTTGAGTTCAAGAAAAAATGAGCCCAATTTGAAAATTGAATGATTTTTTTTAAAATGTAACGTCCACCTAAAGTTGAATGTGATTTTCAGCCTCCTGAGACCATGAAACATAAATTTCTATAAATTATAGTAAACGGCTAATTATTTCAATTTAAATAAAAAAATTGCTTATTATATGTGCTTCGAAGATTACATCCCCCTAGTTTCACGAAAACCAAAAGATTATTGCAGAAATTAAAAATAAAAAACGAAGAAAAAATTAAAAACTAAGTTTTCTGCAAAGTTTTCGAGATAACTTTGAAGTTTTCGCAAAAAATGTTATCTATAAAAGTTGTCGATTTTTACTAGACCTACAACTTTTGTAGAATTTTTTTTCAATAGGACGTCACAGTAAGCCGGAAATTAAAAGAAATTATTTTTAACGCTTTGCATTTCCCCATTTTCGGGGGTAGCTGGACATCGGGGGCATTTTACGAATTTCTATAATCTACAGTAAAAAGAATTGTGAAGGAAGCAAATAGTTCCGAGTTTTAACAGTTTTCCGCACTCCCGGAAAAAAAGGTCATGGCCCAAACTTGTAGCGGATATAGATGAATTTAACAAAGGAGTGATAAAAAGGTGCATTCATAACTTCCATGTTACGTACAATGAACTGCCGACCCTTGATAAAAATTTTAGCAAAGCTGCGGGATGATGATGTCATCAAAAAATCCCTAAATAAATATAAAAATAAAATATTATAGATAACTATTTCGTACGCGACTGTACCTGCGCAAGCTCCCCACTACTGACGCTCGTCAAGTCTCTTCTTTCGTGGCACGTATTATAGATGGCAGCAATGTACAGATAATAATGGTAATTATTTTAATTAAATAATTATGTTAAATTAAAAAAAAAACGAATTTCAATTTTTCAGTACAAATCGGCAATTGCATACTTTAACCCCTTTATTGGTTTTTATGTGGCTTTTGTCGCTTTCGATGAGATTCTGTTGGAGTTTTTAAATAGGGCTTCCCAATACAAAATTTCATCCCCATTTTCACCCCCTCAAGGAATGATTTCCGGGATAAAAAGTATCCTATGTCCTTTCCAGGGTCTCAAACTATCTTCTTAGCAAATTTCATCTAAATCGGTTGAGTAGATCCAGAAATTACCCCCTACAACCTCACCAACTTTACAATCCAGTCAAATTAGTCAAAATAAGGCAAGAATTTCGGAATTAAAGATAGCTAAATGGCTAATTTTTTGACCTTTGATCTTAGATATCTGTAGTCGCGGACACCCTATGATAGGTAGGTTTTGAGACAAGTCAAAGTTAGGGTGTCAAAATAAAGGTTTTTAAAAGTTTATAGGTAGCTATCTCAGATTCCGAAGTGAAACCCATAATTTGACTGGACTATTACTTCTTTATAATGTTAGTATAGATATATAAAGCTTTTTTGTGGCGCTGCACTGGTCTATTATCATTGGCTTGGACTGAATATTGATAAGTCTAAGACATTGTCTTTAATTAAAAAATTGTTAATGAGAACGTACCTTAAGAGATAAGACATACTATTGCAGACTTTTCTGTACTTTTTTAAGACCTATAATTTTATAGTACATAGTTTTTACCCAGCTGTGTTTAGCCAGCATTGGACATATCTAAGGACGACTAGATAGAACCAGTCATTGAGTTTTCCCGTGGGAATGAAAATTATTCCTGTAATTTATTACCTTTTAAGGTATCACTACACAAAATCTTATTAAAATGAATCCAGTACTTTTTGCATGAAATGTGTACATCAATTTGACCAAGTCTTATTACATCATATATGTATAGATAAGAATAGGTATTGCGAGTGTACCTTAGGTCCTAAGACTTAGGATATAGACCTATACTTGTGCAGATTTTTCTGTAGGCCTTTTCAAGACCTACAATTTTGTACTACATTGTTTTGATGTGTCTTAAGCTTTAGCCAGCGGGAGGTTTCTAAGGAAGACTCGATAAAACCAGTTGTTTCCCCACAAAAAGAACGTTTTGTAGTGAAACGCGCACACACAAACAAACAAAAATTTTAATAACTATTATATTGTATACCGTAAAACGGGGTAAAAAGAGATGCAGGGGTGACTAGGGATAAAATCAGGAATGACTTTGTACACAATTTTGCTGACTTACAATCTTAGCAAAAACTACCAAATTATGCCAGACGTATAGTAGAATTTCTATTCTTATAAAATAGCAACACTGAAATAATCTAAAGTTAGCCACAGTTTCAAAATATTTGAAAGAAAAACTAGAAACGGTCGCGAATAAATTGGTCCCTCATAACTTTGTAAAAAAAATAAGTTTTATAGCATTTAGTGAAGTGATATTTGTTTTATGTTGAAGAAGCGATATTAATATAGGTAAGTGTTTTTTTAATTGATTTAATTGTTTTTTTGCTTTGAGAAAAAACATTACAATTTACATCGTTTTTGGGGTTACTAGGGACGGCAATATGTGTAAAAAGAACCTGAGCACGGGGTGAATCGGGATGAGTTATATGGGTTATTAGAGATGAATGGATGGTGTATAGATACGACATAGTGTGTATATTAGGACAGGGCTGCCACAAGTCTAGATTTCGATTTTTTATATATTGTTGACCGAACAAAGTGAGTAGTTCAAGAGTTGATCGGCATTTGAATTGTTTTGTTATTATTATTATTGTTTTGTTATTATGAATTATATAAATAAATAAATATGTATAAACTTGAAAATTGCCTCAAAATAATATTTGATTTGTTCATTAGATTACCGTGAAGTTTGAAACGTTGGTCTTAGACGAATATCAAATTTTTAACCTGTTTGTAACTGAGCCAACGAGCATGCTAAGTTACTTTTACAATTGTTAAACAAAAACTAAATTGGTCATTCTGTCCATACGGTTTAATATTTGTTAAAAACTGGCAATTTCGATGCTATTTCATAGTTATTGACACGGAATAGGTAAAAAAGGCTGGAAGGGTAATGTGGGCGTGACAGCGTCGCCGCAACTATGGTTAAACAACCATACTTGAACCGATTCATGCGTGCACCGCTTGTAGTTCGTGTTTAGAGTGCGTCGGGTACGGAGCTGCGATAAATAGTGTTATAATGCCGTGTTGTGCTATTATTACTTGCAAGACAAAAAGTCAAACTTCGAGTATCGATCGAGGAGGTATATCTTTTCATCGGTAAGTCAAAAATAATAATGAATATATCTTTAATTTCAAAAATGTAGCAACGATTACAAAATTCAAAACGAACGATACTATTGTAATAAGCTAAAACAAACAATATACATTGCTCGCTATGCATGCGCATAATCAAAGCAACGCGCGATCGTTGTCTGCAATGGATAGCGTTCTCTGCGAAACCCACACTTTTCATTGCTTGCTTTGCGATGATTCACTTTTGTATAGTATAATAGTGATGGCTTTTGTTGTAAGACAAAATAATCGATAAGGCAATGATTTTTGTATAATAATGTGATTGAATGCTTTCTATGGCAAAGGAGAATGGGCAATTTTGTATGGAATCCGTCCCCAGAGTGTATCAAGTTAAGACATATGTCATTTTAAAGATCAGAAGAATAGCTTCAATTTATTGTATGACACCAACACTGAGACTCGTGCAGGGAAGGAACTATGAATCATTTAATTTTATTAAATTCGTGAAAGTAAAACAGTATAATTTAGATTGTACATTATTTTCATACATATTATTTTATATCGTACCGAATCGTCTGTGTTTCCTAACACTTACCTTCGCACATATTGCGACTTTTGCAGCCCTGTACAGAATAGCTGAATGAATAAATGACGAAGAATTGAGCAGGTTAAGATTGGTTATTGGAATTATATTATTTTGGATTATAGGGTTATTGGAAGTTCGAAGAGAAAGGAACAACTCGTTAACGCTCAAATCTGGTAACCTATTCTATTTCCGGGTGACCAATAGTCCCAAGGTGAAGGACTCTGTCAAGGCGGACCGATAACTTGGTCAAGAACGCTGGAGCCCACTGGATGCGTATGGCACAAGACCGGCATCCGTGAAAATCTTTGGGGAAGGCTTATGTCAGCAGTGGATGTGTTTCGGCTGGAAAGACGTTATAAACTAGCCACAGTCAAAGTAAAAAAATCAAGTCCTTTGAGTGTTTTGTCAATTTCTGTAAATACAAGGAAATGTATGAAAAAGTGTGAATAACCTAAAAGTAATCTTAACTTCATTAAATAAAATAATTCATAGTTCTTCCATCATCCATGCAACTGTCTCACTTTTGGCGACATACAATGAAATATAGCTATTATTATGACCTTTAAAGTGATGTACATACGTCATACTGTTCTAGACTTTCACGGGCTTAATAAAATTAAATGATTCATAGTTCTTTCCCTGCACGTGCCTCAGTGTTGGTGTCATGCAATAAATTGAAGCTATTCTTCTGCTCTTCAAAATGACATATGTCTCAACTTGATACACTCTGGGGACGGAATGCCCATTGTCCTTTAAAGTTTATATACAGGTTTATTTTAGAAATAAGAAAAAATCAATTTTATATATTACCTAAAAATATTCTTACGTTTACGTTTAAAAATTCTAACTGAGTCGAATATGTATATTAAATATTTTTTGGAAAATCTTATTTAAATAGTCATTATTATTTTTATATGATTGTTCATTGTGTTTTCTCATTTTCGCGCCAACATATTGTAAAATATTTTGTCATGTAAAATGAGTGTGATAAAGAGAACTAACTTAAGAATTCACTTACCACGTATGTAACATTAAAAATACATTTATTATAGTTAAACATTGTTTTATTTTATTTTTAAATTGAACTAATCTAATTCGTTTATAAAATGTTAAAAACACATAACTGTAAAATAACAAATATTATATAAAATTTATTTTAATACACTGACATAAATTATCGACAAAAATATCGTTAGCATTTTTTATTTTCAACCACTAGTCATTTTATTTATTTTACACAACACAGACGCAACACTCACAATCTATGTGTTGACCAATTACAGGGCTGCGTTAAAGGTTGCGTATGTGTGCGAATGCTTGTGTTTATTTGACTTGCGCGTGTAGTAAAAATATCAAGAAGGGATGAGTGGCGACAGTGGTTCCCATACAAATTACGCGTGATTACCATTCTACTATCTTTCATCAATTCTGTGGTTATTGATCATATTACCTGGTAGTGATTCGAGATATTTAGTGACAACTGGTGGTTGATAATATTAGTAATATAGACACTACTATTTGTTTCAGATATGCCTCGCAATTATAAAAATAGTCGAAACAAAACATATAAAAAATATGATGAAAATATTATTACAACTGCTCTTCGAGAATACGAAACTACAAAAACATCTTTTGCAAGCATAGCAAATCAATACAATATTCCAAAATTTGGAATAAGAAATGCTAAAAACCACAAAATAAAGACTTGAATGCATAATACCATGTTCCTTCGTCAACTTGTTTTTGTCTTTTATTTATGTTCCCTTTATACGTAGTCGGGTTATTTATTTTTGTAAATATTTATTTATTTATTATTATGATTTATATTTTTCATCTTTTGACAGCCCTGAGTAGTTTTCTCTAGCAACCCCTTATCCGTCTCATTTGACCCCACATTCAGTCTAAAAAGGGACAGCATAGTTTTTAGCAAATATTTTTATAGCCGATTCAATAACTGTTATTTTAAAGATAGTATTGCAATATATGAGATGGCGGACATACATTTCATTCAAATAACATTCACTTTTCCTAGTGACATTGTAAAATTCTTGTGCAAAGTTAAATTTTGTTCCTTTTCACCCCGTTTTACGGTACATAATACGTTATAGTCATTGTTTTTAAAAAATATTTCATGTACAGATTTCGCTAAGTTAGTGCTTTATTATAGTATATTTTTTGTGTCCTTGATTGTATGATTTTATCGATTTTCTATGTAATTTTATACACATAATCAAGGTAATAATTCTTTTGCCTGCTTGCCAGATGTAACTGAGATTGAAAGCTAAGCAACATCACTAGAGTTACTACCATTTGTCTTTCTTTTCAATCTATATAAATCATGAATATAAAATAATGTTAGGCATGATCAATCAGATATAAAAAGTTTTGAAGATTCATAAATCTTTATCTTTCTTCGGACTCAAAACTGAAACAAAAAAGAAATAATACATATATGATAATGTTGCATAATTAGTCTCAATAATGTAGAATGAGAAATAAAATCAGAAATGTGTTAAATTTATTTCATCGTTAATCAAAGAGATTCCCACATAATACATATATCATCATAATAAAGAAAGTATTCTTGTAAAAACATATATATATATATATTTAAAAGGTAAATTTTTACAGCTTACCAAGTGGAAGGAAGTAGGAACTGCTTGGATGACACATTATGATTCGTTATTTAAATACCAATTTTAGATCAATAATCCACCATCAATTTTCTACCCTGCCATATTACTAATCTGAAAAAAAAAACTACTTATTTATTACACATTAAAAATAAAGTTTCCAGCATTAATGCATGTTATATTATATGAATACATGTTAGGCATTATCAATTAGATATACCATACAAGGAGTTTTCACATTAAGTAAAAAAGTACAAAAATCATATCACTTTAAAAGACAGCAAAATCTTAATTGTCTTTTGTACACTGAAGAGTAGAAGTGTACAGTAACACTTCAATCTTTTTTTGATAGTTATTTCATAAAATAATTGTTAAATATTCAGTGGAGTAATGGAGGGGAAAAAGAAAGACAAGTCTTATTATTTTTTTTTATTCTTACAAAATATTGTACATATGTTTATATGATTCCAATCTTGTTGGCAACATCTAACGCATCATAGTCTCTTGCGAGCCGTACATATGCCTTCTTCTTGCCGTCGGGCCTGAAACAATAAAATTTTCATAATATGTAGAATAATTTCAATATTTTTAATAATATTTTCTAGACAATTTTTAAAATCAGAAATATGTACATGTTATTTCATTATAATTCAAAGAGATTCCCACATAACATATCATCACATTAGTTAAAATAAAATTATATAAATTGATGTAATAATATTTTTATCCCTTACCTAATAAGTGTGTTTACTTTCGCAACATTGATATCATACAACTTCTTGACAGCAGCTTTGATGTGGTGTTTGTTAGAACTTGTGTGAACAATAAATACCAGTGTATTGTTGTCCTCAATCTTCTTCATTGCAGCTTCAGATGTCAAGGGAAATTTGATGATGTTGTATGCATCCATACTAAAATAAAGCAGATCATTAACAAAAATCCTATTTATTGCTTTATTTAAGGCATTATTTTAGAAGATAGATTAAAGAGTATAGTAGGGTAAGCATGGGTCAGATGCCCTTCAGAAAGAAAGGTTGATATTTTTACCATGGAATCACCTTAAGAGAAACATTTCCTTAAACTATCGCCCCTCTGCAAGCACTAATTTGTCAAATAAAACAATTGAATTTCAAAAAAATTACTTTTTTTCCCTTACCACATAATATTTTTTGTAATTTTTTCTGCAAACGTTAGATACTCCAAAGATGTATTAAATAAGATACTTTGAAGTTATACTTTGATACCTATTTAATATATCTTTGGACTATCTAACGTTTGAAGAAAAGATCACAAATAAAAATTAAAAAGTATTTTTTTTTAATTCAATTTATTGTTTCATTTGAAAAACGAGCGCGTGCAGAGGGGCGATAGCTTAGGGAAATGTTTCTTTTAAGAAGGTGAGTCCATGGTAGAAATATCAAACTAACTTTCCCGAGGGTTATCTGACCCATGTTTACCCTGCTATACTCTTTATAGTGTAACTTAAATTTATTGTTTGTAACTAAGTATGTCACTATACCCCAAAGTGTGCCATTCTAAAGTATGCTGAAGATATAATTATGGAGATATGGTATAGTCAATATTGTGACAATAGCAGTAGTACATGAACATATGGAACCTTCCTTCCCTTCATGGAAGTTTTACTAGCCTAATTTCAGAGTAACACAACACTAATCAACCATGATAGCTAAGTGATAATGCTAATGGTAGAGAGACATGTAAAGTCCGCCAACCTGCACTTGGCCAGTGAGGTGGACTATAGCCAAATCCCTCTTGTACGAAGTGAGGCCCAGGCCCAGCAGTGGGACATTTAAAAACAGGACTGAATATTCTTATAAACATAATTTTATTTATTGTTTATGATTGTGTTACACCTTACAACTTGTGTATAAAATCTATACTAATATTATAAAGCTAAAGTTTGTTTGGTTGAATATATATATATATATATATATGTATATTTATATATATGTATATATATATATATATGTATATATATATATATATATATATATATATATATATATGTATATATATACATATATACATAAATCAACCATATAAATAACCTGTCATTTTGTCATTTTAAATACATATCACCTCCTGGATCATTTCTAAGAAATTAATTGTTAACAGACATGCCGGCGTACCTGCGATTCTCAATTTTAAGCATTAATTTTGTATTTAATTTAATTAACATTTCTTTCTGAATTCTTTACACAAATTTCTAAAATATACATAATTAATTTTTAAAGTTGTTTATGAAAGATGAAATCATCCTATATTTGTATTACTCTATTAGTGGTCGAGCCGTAAAGAGAAATTTCTTGATAAAGAAAGTGTGAATAATTGTAATATTAAGATTAAAAAAAAACCAACACTTACCGATTCCTCTTAGGCAGAGATTTTCTAGGGTACTTAGGATTCCTTGGAGGTTCAAACGTTTTAGGTCTGTGGAAGTGCACAGAGGTGCGGATTTTACGTACTCTCTTTCCATGTTCACCTTTGACAACCTATAAATAAATTAATTAGAATGTACAATATAAATATTCATAAATAAAAATATTTGTGCATTGATTAGTTACAATAATTAATCATACCTTTTTCTGGATTTTAAGAGCCTTGACAACTGGCTTAACAACTTTCTTTTGTCCTTTAATACCAGTTTTCTTGGGTTTAGGTGCAATTTTCAATTTAGTCTTTGCTGGAGTTGCTTTTGCTGGCTTTGCAGCAGATGCTGCCTTCTTGGCTGAAGGCTTAGCACTGGATTTAGCCTTAAGAGCAGCCGCTTTAGCAGATCCAGGTTTGGCAGAAGGTGCAGATGCTGCTGGTTTTTTCTCAGCAGGCTTAGCAGCCGCAGCAGGAGCAGCTGCAGCTTTGGCTGGTGCCGATTTGGGGGCTGGCGCAGTCTTTGGCGCGGCAGCCTTAGGGGCAGGTGCAGGTGTTTTAGCAGAAGCTGGTTTTGGTACGGCACTTGTAGATGCAGCTTTAGGAGCTGCTGCTGGTGTTTTAGCAGTTGCAGGTTTTTTTTCTGCAGGCTTAGCCGCAGACGACCCTAAAAAAATTTATTTTGATTAATAACCCGATTTTTAACATATTTAAATATATGTTAAAAATATAATTCCTATAAAATCATTTATTACATTGTTATAGAACTAAATGTGAGAAATATATATAACTGTGTCGTCTGCAAGTTCTAACCTAACAACCAAGTAATATTTATTTTTTGGTCTAACATAAGAACTTATAACAGGGTTATTAAAATTGAAACCACAAAATAGTTATTACAATCAAAGGCACTAGTAACATAAGCTATCATACTCCAGAGTCCAGTAATGAAAATTTATCTCCAGTACAAGGCGAGATATTGACATGTACCGCGTGGCTA
Organism: Argynnis bischoffii washingtonia; assembly: GCA_033884665.1. Classification (NCBI taxonomy): domain Eukaryota; kingdom Metazoa; phylum Arthropoda; class Insecta; order Lepidoptera; family Nymphalidae; genus Argynnis; species Argynnis bischoffii. Next base: position 8,359,856 of record CM066616.1, on the reverse strand, counting down.
GCAAAATATCTAAAGACATTTGCAACTGTACAGCAATTCGGAACACTTTGTTGTTAATATAAAGTTTCTAGACTTCTTCAAAGAATTTAAGTTTAACACAAAACAATTTTCAATATATATTCCATAAAAATTAAAAACATACCGGATTTCTCGGGCTGCTTCTTAGGAGGCATCGTGACAAAAAAGATGGAGACTAATAAAAGTTGCCATACGAAATATTTTAATAATATTATATAGTCTATACATTGTCGCTTAAAATATAATGGAGACGATTTTGCCTTTTTCTCCCGCCAGAGTTCGCAATCACTATAGCCCTCAGTATATTGTAAAGCTCTATACATGGATGGATTTTTGTTTCATTTTATTTAAAATTTAATTAAAATAACAAATTGTGCAGTACTAGGATGCAAAGAAAATGGATATCATTTGTTCTTACAAGAAAAAAACTGAACAAATTGTAAGCTAAAGCAATAAGACGACCAAAATTTGCGAAATCGCAATCAATTGATCACAATCTTTATATTTAAGGCTATGTGGACATTATTTTAAAGAAACTGATTTCAAAACTCTTAAACCGTCTACAGGTGTTTTTTTGTACTTTTTTACATTTTAATTACAGAGTTTCATACAAAATTTCATCCCCCCCTTTTAAACCCTTATGGGATTGAATTTCGAAAAATGCTAAAACATGTATTTATTTAATTGTATTGAAGAGCATTAATATCAAGTCAAATAAAAAGATCATAAATAATTTTTTACACGTATAAACTTTATTATCCCCTTTTACCCCTTTAAGGGAGGAATTTTGAAAAAAATCTAATATATATTTCTTACTTTTTATCTTAAATCTAAACACCACTTTCTGTGTATTTCACATTAAGAATAACAGAGTTTCATACAATCTTTAATCTCCAATTTCACCCACTTATCCCATGCCTACATCGTATAAGAATGCGTCTTCGTTTCACGTTTCTACGACCAGCGATTTAGGATATGTGTTGCAGTGGCGTAGCATAGGGGGGAGGGGGGGGGGGGGGCTCGGCCTCCTCCAGCGGCATTTTTAAAGGGCGGCAAAATTTCACAATAAATATTGTGTACCAACGTGAAATGGAAAGAATTAATAATTTGTAACCAGCACATTCATGCCGCTCCCTATTTAAGCTACTGGGATTACCAAAGTCTTTTTAGTTTTGAAATATAACGCTATAAAGTAATAAAACTTAACAAAGAAAAACTATTTATTTTATTATTATCTTAGTAAATTATACGATCTTATAGACAAATAGCTCAAACGAAATCTTTAAAATTTTGACATCAATATCATCCTTCGTCCATTTAATTTTACTCGATGTTCAACCATTTTACTCGAAGAATAATAATAATAAATTAAAAAAAAAAACCGTTCCGCCCTGGATGAATCTTCATACATAAGAGTGCAAAAGGTGCAAAACTATTCTTGCACACAGTTATATTTATTCGCACTAAAAAATGCAACCCATACACATACTCTCATCATACAATCTTGACACCTGCTTGGTTTGATAACAAGTATACGGTAATAACAATTGTTATTTCATCATATACATATGCGTGTAAATATACTATGTTACCAGAGGCGGCACGTTTGATTTATTGCACAATATTTTAGTAATTAGGTACGTTTTCACGATTAGCTATGTTTATACATAAATAGTAGCTTACTACTTATAAGATATTTATTTAAATTATATAGCGATTTACGATACGTACGTACGCTGTACGCGGATTTTGTTCACAATTTTATGGGTTTTTTTCGCGAAACCTGGAATCTTTTTTTAAAATAAAAGTAGCCTAAGTTACCCCTTATAACAGCAGCTACCTGCCAGTGAAAGTCCCTTCAAAATCGGTCCAGCCGTTTCGGAGATTAGCCGGAACAAACCGACAGACAGACAAAAATTGTAAAAAATGTTGTTTTGGTATGTGTACCGTGTATACATCCTAAAGAAACGTTATATGCTTGACCTGTATGTATGTCCGACCTTATGTTCCCTCGTAATTACTAAACGACTTAATTTTGATTTTGTGTCTTGAAAATTTTTTTTCGTTTAAATCAATCGAGTGGGGTATAAAAATATGTACAGGTTTTTAAGAGGCGATTACAAAAATATATTTAACTTATATGTTTAAGAGTATTTTGGGATAAGAAATCTATACACATAAATAAAATTGGAGTGTCTGTTTGTAATATTAAAATAACCGCTTTTTACTAAATGCATATGGATGTATACACGATACATATACCAAAACAAAATTTTTGTTTGTCTGTCTATCTGTCTGACTGTTTGTTTCGGCTAATCTCCGAAACGGCTGGACCGAATTTGACAGAACTTTCACTGGCAGATAGCTGATGTTATAGGGAGTAACTTAGGCTACTTTTATTTTAGAAAAAGAATCAGGGTTCCGCGAAAAAAAATTAAAACCATGACATTGTGAACAAAATCCGGGTACGGCGTACGCACCCGAGCAAAACGAGGGTAAATCGCTGTATAATTTAAATGAATATCTTAGGAGTAGCAAGCTACTATTTATATATACCTAAACATAGCTAACTGTGAAAACGTGCCTAGGGACGAACGCGAGCGAAGCGAGCGTGAGTCGCTAGTTGTTAAATAAAATTAAATATGTCTACTTAACTAAAATCAAAAAGCCGTAAAAAAAAATTACACAAAAAAAACACCCAAATCCGAAAAAAGCGAACTAAAAAGATGAGAATAAGTTGACAAAATTGCATAGTATTATGCAGTATACACGTTTGTATCAAAATGTTTTATAATAGTTGCGTGTGTGTATGTCACTGTCTCTGTAAATTATATTTTTACATAAGCCAGAAACCTTTGCGGACTTGCATAAAAGAACTCTTTAGGCTGAATGAAAGTCATTCGTTTTATTTTTTTACATATTAAATAAATAGATTACGTTCAAAGCTTTTTTAATCCCCAGCATTTATCCTAATCCACGTAATTTATGTTACATATCCCAGACATTAAAGTAGATTACACAATCTAATCCAAACCTAATATTTTAGAAGACATTAGTTATTACCGACTTGGAATTATGCGTAACCATATTAAATTATTTTTACTCCACTGCGGTGAAGTCCAAAGGAGGGTTTCTGTGTTTGGCCTGTAAGTATGTATGTATGTATGAATGTATGATATTATGTTGCTTCGCAATTATTTCACGGCTTATCCGATGTTGGTGAGTCGTATGTCGTTTTAATAACGCGAGTGTCATTATGGTAGATGGATATTTATTATGAAAAGTTAAAGTGGCCAATTTAAGGTGTCTTTACATGTAGGGTATTAAAATGAAGGTTTTAAAAGCCGATCAAAAAAATATTTAGAACTTAATATATTTATTCTATATATTAAATATTTTTGGGTCTCCCAGAGCGGATCGGAATATTTAATTGGCCCGATTGGAGGTGTCATTCTACTTTTTGCGATAAAAAAATGTTTCCCCGTTATTCTTGCCTTGCGACTGCCATCTGTTTAGGACAGACTCCTGCGAAAAAGGTGTGGTTGTGTTAGTGGTATTAGTTTTGGGGTAAAAATGAATCGATGTTTCTCAAGTATATATTATGTGAGTTAGAGTTTTTTATAATTTCGATAAAGGAGAAGTTTTTCAGGGGCGACACCATTGATTCTAGCCCCGTGTCACCTATACTTATTATATACGCCACTGTATATTATACTTCCTGTTCATATTATATTCCTACTGATTGAAAGACTGAAATTCATTTCTGTTTTTTACACTTAACTGCTTATCGCATAAGCTGTTTAGTCCTTATCTTATATTAAATATAGATTACCCAATCTAATCGAATATTTTAGGGTAATTTAAGCCAAGAAAAAAATACAAAAGCATGCTTGAATCTTGATGATTTTTTATTGATGCTTTTTCTATACATATAATAAAATTCTAACCAAGTCAAATCTGTACATTAAATATTTTTTGGAATATTTTATTCAAATAGCCATTATTATCGATACTGATCGATACTATCGAACTGACAATAAAAATACACATCATGTAAGAAATTGAAATATTATGTAATTTGTATTTTCTTTAATTTAAAATATAGTACAAGCGACTAAAAAAAGTAACAATTATTTTGTTTTATTTTAAGCGTTTATATGTATTATATATATTTATTATAAATTATAATAGACCGAAACATATATTAATCATTTATTTGTGTATTTGTTTTATATAATATCTCGAAAATTGTTAAATCTTATATATTTAAACGAGCAATTCTTGTATATTTATATCTTTATTTATTTATTTATTTATACCGGCGATCTCGGAAACGGCTCTAACGATTTCGCTGAAATTTGGTATATGGGGGCTTTCGGGGGCGAAAAATTGATCTAGATTAGTCACATGTCTGGGAAAACGCGTGTTTTCGAGTTTTCATGCGTTTTGTTATGCATTATTCTACGCAAAATTTAATCGCGACATCTATACAACTCTGTCAGTAACACTTAGTCACTTAATGTAAAATTATTTTTAAGCCAAATTAAAAAGAAAATTATTCTTATCGCGACATCTATACAACTTTTTCAGTAACACTTAGTCACTTAATGTAAAATATACAATCTTTCAAGAACTCCGAGCGAAGCTCGGTCGCCCAGGTACTATACTTTACTACATTCGCTCTCGTGAAAAATAAAATTGACGCATGCGCTACACAAATACCTGTCTGAATAATAATTGAGCTAAATGAATAATGTTAAATAACAAAAAATAGGCACTTTGACGACATCACAAACGTATTTTATAGAAGAACAAACACTAATAGTCCAATCGAAATACGGTTTGGGAACAAAATATTGAAAACCTGAAGTTTTATGATTTTAAATTGCTAGCAAGTATATGAGGAATAGAAATTCGTAAAGTGCCTCCGATGTTCAGCTACCCCCGAGAAATGGGGGATGCAAAGCGTTGAAAAATAGTTTTTTTTTTTAATTTCGACCTTACTGTGACGTTCTATCGAAAAATATTTTCTACAAATTTTGTAGGTCTAATAAAAATCTACAACTTTTATAGAAAGCACTTTTTACAATAACCTCAAAGTTTTCGAGATATTTGCCAAAAACTCGGTTTTTAATTTTTTCTTGGTTTTTTATTTTTAATTTCTAGAATAATCCTTTGATTTACATGAAACTAAGAGAATGTAATCTTCAAAATATATATAATAAATAAATAAAAATTAGAATTGAAATGTTTAGCCATTTCCGAGAAAAGTATGTTTTATGGTCTCGAGAAGCTGAAAATCACCCCCAATTTAAATAAAACCATCTTTTCGGATTTTTTCGCGGATTTATTTTAAATCCGCGAAAAAATCCGAAAAGATAGTTTTATTTAAATGTCTAATATTCGCGTAAACCTAAGAAAGTATTAATCACCCCCAAGTTGAAGTGGACGTTTACATTTAAAAAAAATCGTTCAATTTCGTTCAGATATGGTTCATTCTTTTTGTCTTGAACTCTACTTTTTGAAGAAATAAAAACATTGTAAGGTCGCCCTGTAAGAACACTTTTAAAAATTGAAAACATTGGAGAAATCCATCATTTTTATTGTATAAACTATTATTTTTATCATTGAAGAAGTGTACTTTATTGACTAAATTTTTATAAACTGATTACATCAATGTATTTTTAGGGAAAAAAGGAAAAAAACGATATCTTTAAGTTTTTAATTTGACGCTTATTATTTATACAATGTCGTCGTAAACATTCCAACTTTACAATTTAATGAGTCGTGAAAAAATAAAAAAAAAAATTGGAATTCACGTAAACTATACTAGTTTCTTTTATAGTTTTTCCCGTAGATTCTATTTATGTTATTATTTTTTCAAATTTATAGATATTTTATTAATGTTTGATCGATTTTTGAGTCAAATTTATTGTTTTTTTAATTTCAGAAAGAAATGAAACTCAATCATAGTCTAATCTTGTTTATTTATTACTTAAAAGTATAATTAAAAAAAAGAAGGTGATATTTATAAAATTTTGTCAGTTTTGTTAAAAAATCATAAAAAAATTTAAAAAATGAAAAAAAAACTATGATAGACTATTGTAGAAAATTGATTTAAACTTTTAAAATTACCCTTTAATGTACTGTGTATCCATTAAATGCTTAGATATTGATGATAATATAATAAAAGGATCCCTTTTCATTGAAAGTCGAATATCTCAGGAAAAAATGGATGTAAATAGTATACATAATAAATATTTTCAGCCTCTCGAGACCTTAATACATACTTTTCTCGGAAATGGCTAAACATTTCAATTTTTTTTTTATTTATTATATATATTTCGAAGATTACATTCCCTTGTATTCAGCCCTTTTTAACGTCCCACTGTTGGGCACGGGCATTTAATCCAACAAAAAAATTGGCGGTACGGCCACCTCGGTGCGCGAAGACTCGCGTATTCCGTTTTTTTTATTACCTGTCATTTACATAATACCTACCTATTCGTAAATTGTAATACCAAGATATTTGTAAACGTGGCACATGTACATACATAAAAATTATAAAAAAGCTAATAAAATGTTTTATTATCTCAAATTAGATAAATACATAAAAGTTTCTTTATAATATAGAATAGATAATTATTATTGGTTATTAAAAAAATATTTATTTTATTATTATGTAGGTCCCATTTCATAAAATGAACATTTGAACCTTGGCCTTTACACTTACCTAAATTCAAATAAATACAATAGCATAGGAAAATTCAGAGCTTGCTCTATACTTACACAAAAGTGTGTAGGTATAGATTATATATTGATAAAGATCTAGCGTACTTAACGCTAAATTTTGCCGTTATGCAAAAATTAAAGTAGTAAATTAGTAGTAACGAGTCTATTCTAATAACAAGATAGTTTTATCTATACATATAATAAAATTGTAACTAAGCCGAATCTGTAGATTAAATATTCTTTGGAAAATCTTATTGAAATAGACATTATTATCGATACAGCGGCCGAATTTATAGTTTTTAGAATTTTTGTCTGTCTGTCTTTTACCGCACCACGAGAAAACCATTGGACAGATTTTGATGAAATTTGGTATGATGATAGCTGGCTATCCTTGTCAACATATAGGATACTTTTGACTGCGGGAAAATATATCATCTCTGAGAAATTTATACTAAATGTTAAAACGTAAATAGGGACGAATCTGAGCGGAGCGTGGGTGAGTCGCTAGTTTATTCTAATAATTAATCTCACACAGCTTACTCGGATCTTTATTCAGCCGAATGGACGCAGTTTTACTATAGATGTTTTTTTTCTTTCTTTGTGAAATGTTTACTGTTTTGAAAATATTACGAAATCTGGTCTGATTTTATATTTTTATTAAAAAAAAATTGATAGTTCATAGTAATAATAGGCAAAAAATCAAGCTTCTCTCTGTTCAATGTAAACGAATATTTTGTCTTTGCGGGGCCCCCGTGAGGCTGGGGGCCCGTAAACGAGTAATAAATATCCATCCATTGTATTTGTTGCAAGGCTAGGCAGCTGCTATGTAATAATGAGAGCATGCTCCAACGCCAATGTGACGTTAAATATAAGATGAGAGATACTGGCTACCACTAAAATAGCTAACATTTTTATTACGATCATTCAAAAGTGCTTCAGTGATTCAGAAGATATAACTAATTGATATAACATACATAAATATACTAAATATGGTATAAAAACGATTCTCTTTGAAGGAGCACAGTTATACAATTCGTTACCTAAAGATGTAGATGCAAAATCTATTAATATATTTAAGAAAAAATTGAAGAACAATATACTTTTGGAAGATCCGATTAAGAAGCACTACTGCATGATTAGTTGCATAATATGTTTTTTATTTTATATTTATACGTTTTAACGTTTAGCTCAGAGATGAGATATTTTCCCGCAGTAAAAAGTAGGTATCCTATATGTTATGTTAACCCGGACAACCAGCTATCATCATACATATTTCATCAAAATATGTCCAGTGGTTTTCACGTATGCGGTAACCGACAGACAAACAGACAGACAGACAAAAATTCTAAAAACTATAGATTTGGCTTCTGTATCGATAATAAAGTCTATTTCAATAAGATTTTTCAAAAAATATTTAATGTACGGATTCGGCTTAGTTAGAATTTTATTATATTATGTAATAGATTTTCCTAATATTATGTGAACTATGTACTTTTTTTGAAATAAATTTCTTTAAACCTATGTATATAATAGGTATACATATATCGGTCAATATTTTTCATAGTTACGTTTACGAGGAAAAACGTAAGTATACATACCTAGTTAGTTTCATCACCATATGTATATCTATCTAGGTCACGGAAGCTTCCAGTACTTATATAATATGTACCTACATATTGTAGTAAAATAGTTTTTATTTATACATCACATTTTAAATAGTGACGAAAAGTCCCTAGTGTTTGATGAGTTTTAAAGTTTATATTTACTTGCTTATCAAATTTATGAAAATTTGTTTATGATGCTGTGATTTTAGCCTCTACAAACGTCAATCTGTAATTATTCACTATCATTCAAACACGGCGCGACGACGCGACGAAGCATAACAAGCGCGGTTCTCCTTACCGGCCCTCACCTTGAGCAGCTGACCCCTATTGCGTCACTTAGGACATACATATTAAAATGGAGAGCGCTAGCAGTGTTCGCCATATAAATACATAGTTTTTGTATCTGCAGTTTTTGCCTTCACACAACTGATTCCCCTAATATTAATAGATTTATTGTCAACTGTACCTAATGATTGTTTTTAAAATAATAGTGAATAAATAAAATAAGAACGTACCTACTGGAATTTTAACCGAGCTCTGTCAAACCGGTCCAAAACAATTTTTTATCTGAATTTTGCAAAAAAATTACTTTTGTTGAGTAGATTTAGTTATTTAAATTTATACATATATAATAAAATGTAGTAGGTAACTATGCGAAATCTATACATAAAATATTTTTTAAAACAATGACGACCCTTAACAATATTTGTTGAAATTTTTGTCTGTTTTTGTGTATGTACTTTTTTACTTTTACTTCTTAGTATAGAACGGATTTTAACCAAATTTTGTGCAGTGAGAATTTATTATTCAGGTCAACATTTAGGATACAGGAAAATATTTCATTCCCACGGGAAAACGCAATTACTGGTCAGACGAGTTATCCTTCATACAAAAATTTTAATGATTTATTAAGTACACGAAAACTTTTAGTAGCAGGGTTATTATATATATTTTTCCGCCTCACGTTTTGACTCTTTCTACCTATTACATGCATAACAATTTTTTTTTTCATTTAAGGCGAATATACACAAAAATTGAAAATTTGTCAAATGTATTTTTCATATGATGAGTAGGTATGAAAAATCATAAAATACAGCTCTCAGTCATTGTTATCAATTATCATCTAAACTGTTATTCATTATTTGAGTTATCTATTACTTTAACAGATTATTAGAATATGAAGGTCTAATATACTTAATACATTACATTTCAGTACCTATATGATTATTTAATGAACCAAATCATTCGCGATTCAGATAGACTGTAACACCATCTATTGCGCATTGATGTAATCTCTCAACATCGTAAGAATCTCGCAATCGTAAAATAATAATTAATAAATATAATATGTATAAGAGATGTACGAAATTCCACCGAGATATGTGGAAAAAAACACGTCCAATATACGTATATAAATACCTCTTATTGTCAGCAATGTAGTTGTATTGCATTCATGGATTCATCTTCAACGTGAAGTACGTGTTTCGTATAGATACAAAAAATGAATATAAATCGATGTCTAACGTATAATGTACGTAAATTATATGTATATGAAATTCTTTCAATGTTTTCAATTAAATAGACCCACAATATACATTCAGTATTATGTCTAATACAGGTATATTCATATCATAGACGCATACAACATATACATATAAATCCGCGAAAACGTTTACGTTTCTATGTTTTCGTTTTAAAAACAAAAATGCCTTTGTTAGATATATACTATACGTTTTGCTAAATTTTATATAACTTAAGTAATATGAGTACATAGTTTTTGATGAACTATGCTTTAAAATATTTGCTGTAATTTTAACATTACATTACTAGTTGGCGCATAAAAGAGATATTTGATTTGATTCGTAGTGGGTCTTAAGTTCATTAGACACGAAATAACAATTATTATTATAGTCGGCAGACAGCGTACACACTTTACAGGAGAGAAGATTTAAAGCCGATGAGATCCGGTGTATAGCTAAACTTTTTACATACAAGTTATCTTATATTCGGCTAATCGCTTATATCTTTTTAATGCTATACCTACGCAAGTTACTGTTTTTATATTGTAAGGTCAACATGTCTCACTCATCTAAAAACTTGCTTCACAGGTAAAAACTATCAAAGTTAAATCTTGAACTTCAATTTATCCTAAGTTATCTAGTCTGTATAAATAATTCGACTGTTCAAATTTATGAAATTCTATTTTTAAATAGCAAATACTTTTGTAGCAGTAAATAACAACAAATTGTATTTTTAATTTATTTTAAAACTAGCGAGTCACTCTCGCTTCGCTCGGGTTCGTCCTTAGATAAGTTTTAATTTTTTTAAACGAAACCCTAATTCTTTTTCTAAAATAAAAGTAGCCTAAGTTACTCCTAATAATACCAGCTATCTGCCAGTTCCAAAAAATCCTAGTCCCAGAAAGATTATAGTCTGGAATAACACATTGGCTACTTTTTATCCCGGAAAAATGTACGGTTCCCGTGGGATAGGTTTGTTGTTGTTTTTCTAGAACTCGCGAATCCGAGCAAAGCGAAGGTGAGCCGCTAGTAAAAAATAATACGTTAACTCATGGAATAAACTATGTAGATAATACTTAGTACACGGCGACGACATCATGACAACGTGGCTAATTACTCACAATTTATTTTAATTTACATGTTTGAAACCTAGCAATTTATATTGACATTTACAAAGATAAATAAAATTGAAGTGTCTGTTTGTAATGTCAAAATAACAGCTTTATACTAAATGCATGTGGAATTATATACGGTACTTATAAGAAAAACACATTTTTTAAAAATTTTGTCTGTCTAACTGTTTGTTCCAGCTAATCTCCGAAACGGCTGGACCAATTTTAGCGGGACTATCACTAGCAGATAGTTGATATTATAAGGAGTAACTTAGGCTATTTTTATTTTAGAAAAAGAATTAGGATTCCGCTCAAAAAAAAACGTACCTAGGGACGAACCCGAGCGAAGCGAGGGTGAGTCACTAGTATTAGTTATAACTAACGAAAATGTATTGTCTTTCAAAACGTGCATCATAATATGATAAGAAACATGACTGGTTTATAGATAAGACTACATGCATTGAACTAGTGAACAATATTGTTAAATACATTTTAAGTGATATCGCAACTAATATCAAGAGCTGTCCGCTTTATATAGGTACATACACAGCCACATAGCCTTCGCAGCACGCGTGGAACGACTTACGCTTACCTTATTGGAGCTCACGTACGCCGCATAGTGATCGTTCAAGTTCGGCCGGCAACCGCGCTACTCGTACTTGCGCTGCGCTGTCCGCGTCACATTCATACCCACGTCACTGCTCATTTTATTTCTCGCTCACTCAACTCGACGCGGTTTTTCTTCCAACTGTAGACTGTTGAGTTCAGACGGCAGACAGTATATTTTAGTTAGGGATAGTGGCTGTTTGTGTCAATGATAGTGAAAAGTTTGTAGTTTCGCGTCAATTAAGTATTAAAAGTTTATAAGTGTCCTTGTTCTTTAATAGTGTTTTAAATTAACATATAGGACTGGACATCAATTGCAAAATGTCAGACAACACACAAGATATCCTCAAAGAAACTGCAGCGTCGGCGGCTATCAGTGGTTCACTGTTTAGTACTTTTGACATATTTATGCTTGTCACTTTATTTGGTGCAGCTGTTTGGTGGCTGTATAGTTCTAAAAAAGAAGATAAAAAGGATGAATTACTCCTTAGTAATTATGCCATACAGTAAGTACATTTTAGTACCTATTTATAATGCGATTTAAATCACGTCCTTACGCAAAAAATACATTACAGACAATAGACGGTGAATACGAACCTAATAATACCTATATATATATATATATATATTTTTCTTACACATTGTAAACAATTATGTATTTTAGTAAAGAGGCTAAGTTTATAATGTTAATGTAAAATAAACCTTTAAATGACCCTTGGCTTTCACGCAAGCTTGTGAAAATATTGAAATCATTCACATGGAGCCGGGAGCACTAAAATGGCAAAATCTCTGTAGCAGACAGCAGTAACTACAGATAAAAAATAACAATCACTATTATGATGTGGACATGGTAGATTAAGTAATTACTTAAGAGTTTATTTAAGTTAATTCTAAATTTACCAGTATTACTTTATGAAATATAAGTATTAATGCCAAATGTTTTCTTTCGGTTCATGATAGCTTTGAGCATAAGTTACATTAATAGATTAAATGTAATACCTAGTAAAAAAGAAAAATCTACACATAATAAACTAAACTATTATTAGGGGCCTTTATTAATGCAGTAGAACCCAAAACAATGATTTTTGAATGTTTGTGCGTTTGTGGGTGCTAATCTCACGTCAGAAACGGTTTAACCGATTTGGGTGCGGTTTTCACTAATATATTGTGGTAAGCTACACTTAAAATTTAGTATTTGTTTTATTTCAATCGAAACTGACTTCTTTTATTCATAAATATAAATAAAAAAAGTGCGTGTGTGTGCAATTCGCACATGGTAGAAGTGAAACTTGAGAAAATTAACCTAGGAGAGGTTTATTTTTTTTTATAATATTTTTACCGAATTTAAAATTTATTTTACAATTTATTTGACATAAATATACATTACATCTATGAATAAATAATAAGTCAGGAAATGTAACTGCGTTAAAAAAAATGACCCAACAAAAGTAGTGTCCAAGTAGGCGGTCCTTAAGTCGTGTCCAGCGCGTCATAAATCGGACAATTATTCTTGCAAGCGAGCATATTATGTAAAATTTTCGCGTACTTTTAAATTTTTATCATTGTGAACTACAGCTATGAATCATCATGCCAGTATGTGTTGTGAAGTGAAGATTAAAATGTCTAGGAATACTTTTCACTTGTAAATTGTAGCAAAATTATAGTAACGATTTTCAAAGATCTTCAAATAACGAATAAGTTGTCAAACCGAGATTACCAATATTATGCAAAATGAAGTAATAAATAAAAATAAATAATAGTATATATATAAATAAATAAATTATAATATTTTCAATATTTATTGTACCCCTGCTAGCCGTGTAAAAAGTGATATAAAACTTAAAATATATATGAGGAATCTTTGGAGACCTTTAATATATTTTTCACTTTTTTCCAAATCTTCAGAATCTGTTTTCAACTTCTTTCGATAAAAACTTGATAATTTAATTATATTTTGCGGCACATCCAATATATATACTTACCGCCTCCGTGCGAATTTCCGGAAAATCAATTGTTAAAATACATACTGCTGTGTATGTGCCTCTCATGTGCCTCTCAACGATATATACAATAAAAAAATAAAAATGCATTGTAATACATTGTTTTATTATTGACTTGGTCCGGTCCACTTATTGCATAATATCTTCCACGCCGCTATTACTCTGCTGTCATAGCAGCTATTGCAGCACGCGCGCAAACCAATCCCTGCCGTCGGCCAGAATTTAAACCAATCACCAAGCATGTCTGTTTGTAACCTTAGAATTGATTCGTATTTTGAACATACGTTGTTTTGGTTTGAAGTAGGGGCCATTTTTTGTGTGGAATTTGTTCTGAATTAGACTTCCTGACGTAGGTATCATTTATTCGTAGCATTACTATTATGCAGTAATTAATTTTATTATTTTTCACTTCCTTGTAATGTATTCTATCTCAAATAATTAAATAAGGCATATTAGGCATATTACAATTATATGTATATTCATATAATATCATATACGAAAAGAATATAATATTATATAATTCAATTCAATTCTATTATATATTCAATGACTTCTAGGAATGCCGTTTGGGCACCATTTACCTATTTGGCCAATGTCGCTTAGAATATTATAATATAGGTACATATTTGTCAGACAATAACAACGGTTACCATGGCAACACGGTAATGTATTTTATATCATTCTCTCGCCGGCTTAATCCTATATATTTATGTGTTTTTGTTTTTAGTGTCGCATTTCCGTTTCATAGAATTTCAAATCACAACGATTCTAAAGAAGTTTCACTTTTAAAAGTTTTGTCAATTTAAAGAATCACCGAGGGACAAGCCCAAGCGAAGCGAGGGTGAGTCGCTAGTACTTTTAAATAAATGACTCTTTGTCTGTTAATCGTGAAAGTGTTATTGCCTTGATTTCTTGATCTTGAAGTTTTATTGGTGACCTTCTACATAATCAAAACAATAATTTTATATCAACAGTAAATTCTATATAGTATAATTATTCTCACAATTCAAAGTCCAAAGAATTACTACGTGAACATCGTAAAATTAATTTTATCTACTAATTCTAAAATTATATTACTAAATTTTGTCACGCGGCTCTGTTTGCGTGGTAACTACATTGATAAAAAGGTAATAAAATAAGCTTATGCGTTAATCCAGGATATTACATAGATATTTCCATATCAAGTTTTATTCAAATCCGTTGAGCCATTACAGAGCGAAGCAAAAACAGAGATACTTAGTTACTAAAAAGCTTTTTCATTTGAAATATGTATTAGAATATTATTAATTCTAATACAATCTAACTATTCTAAATCATATACAATATTATAATCCATAATATTATTTCATAAAATCGAAACTACAACTACAAGCTTATTTATAACAACAGATTCCTCGTCAAATAAAAAAGTCAACATTTTTAGGTTCCGTACAATTTTGAAAATTTTTATCTGTTAGTTTAGATTTCTTATTTTATCCAAGATTATAAAAATATATCACACAAAGTTTTTATTAAAAACCTGCACAATGTCCGTTTTGTGTATGACGCAGACCGAATGGTAACATTAACTTTCGTAATATGAATTATGAATAATCATAATATGTTTATCATGGTCACGGTTGCGTATGATGTGAAAAATGACAATGCGCAGTATTCAGAATTCTCTCATAGCACCGGCCATGTATCTAATATTCTTATTTCATTCATAGTAGATAGTAGTATGCATTCGTAGTAAACTTGTGTTAGTAAAGTATTATCTTACGGGATAAGGGATAGGCATTTTACGTTCGCAGCATTAATTAACTTAGTCATATAATGTTAAATCAAGGTAGAAGAAATCATTAAATTAGAAGGAAATAAATAAATTAGAGAGCAAAACATGATAAATTGTTTTAAACACGGACAATTGCGTTGATGAATAGTAAAAGACAGATATAATGATATTATAAAATTACATACATACATATTATTATTTTTTTATATGTTGGGACATTTACACACAGTGCCATCTAGTTCCATGGTAAGCTACGAGGCTTGTGTTATGGATACCAGATAGTTGATACCCTACACATATGTATATGTATAACTTTACTAGCATTGCCCGCGTCTCCGCTTGCGTTCAGATGACCAAAAACCAAATTATTAGGTTTTATATATTAATATACTCTTAAATTGCAGTTTTTGTATTTTTTTTCAAAAATGAGATATTTTCCCGCAGCAAAAAGTATCCTATATGTTGACCCGGATAACCAGCTATCACCATACCAAATTTCATCAAAATCCCTCCAGTGGTTTTTCTGTGACGCGGTAACAGACAGACAAATATTAGACAGACAGACAAAAATTCTAAAAACTATAGATTCGGTCTCTGTATCGATAATAAAGTCTATTTTAATAAAAATTTTCCAAAAAATATGTAAGGACTCAGTTAGAATTTTATTATATGTATAGAAGAAAAACATGTCCAGTACCTATATAGAGATCGTATCCTACTCATATCGTAACCTACCAATGTAGTGCATATTTACTTCGAGACAATGATCGATAAATTAATATTAATCGCCATATTATAATTTTCTACTATACTTATTTTTGAAGTTATACTTCTTTTGGGACGTTTGTAAAAAATTATGAGAGTAAAATTTTTACGATGCGCACGCACACCGACAGCCAATAAGCGACATGATGAATTATTGTCTGACAAATGATAAGCATATAATAATAATAAAGCCTTGTATTCGAACAATAGATATAGAATTGTTTCTTATACTACTGCACTGTTATATTACACATTACATTTTTTACATACAACCACTTCCATTTTAGCCTTTTTATTTTTAGGTTTACGTCCTGTATCTTGGTCTTTTTCCTAATGTTGATGTTTCTTATTCTATCCCCCTGACAAATGATATATAACATTATATTCTTTCCTTAAATGATTTTTTCTATAAACGAAAGAGAATGCCGATGTCTTTAAAAGCATATTGAGCTTTTATTATCATGTCTTTTATTTTAATGCACATTGCGAAATAATTGAAAGGGAATAAGTTATGTCTAAACAGTATTTTCTCTCACTTTAGGCCAGCAGGATCTATACAAGTGATAGAAAACTCTTTTATAAAGAAATTACAATCGTCAGGTAGAAGACTTGTTGTGTTCTATGGGTCTCAAACGGGTACAGGGGAGGAATTTGCAGGTCGTTTAGCCAAAGAGGACATTAGATACAAAATGAAAGGCATGGTGGCTGATCCTGAAGAATGCGATATGGTATATATTTTAATGTAGTATTGTATTTATAGCATGATGTTTATGTTCATTAATTTATATTATAATTTTAGGAAGAACTCACTAAACTCAAAGAAATCGAAAATTCGCTAGCAGTATTTTGTTTAGCAACTTATGGTGAAGGAGATCCAACAGATAACGCAATGGATTTTGTTGAATGGCTCAAAAATGATAATGATCTTACAGGATTAAATTATGCTGTAAGTACATAATATGTTTAGGTTACATTGTTTTAAATACTTAAAAATGTGTAAAATAATGTCATAAAAATATTTATCCTAGAATTATTTAATTATAATAAAGTAAGAAATATTAGGCATATAAGGCAGTGGTAGCCCAATGGTAACTCGCTCGCTTCGGTATCCGAGTGAAGCGGGTTCAAATCCCGGGTCTTGCACCTCTGATATTTTCATGTGCGAATCATTTCTATCATGATTACCACTTGCCTTACGGTGAAGGAAAACATCGTGAGGAAACCTGCATGTCTGAGAGAACCTAGCAAGTTTTCGAAAGACATGTGAAGTCCGCCAACCCGCACTTGGCCAGCGCGGTGGACTATGGCCTGATCCCCTTCGTATTGAAGGGAGGCCCGTGCCCAGCAGTGGGACGTTAAAAAGGGCTGGATACATACATACATACATACATACAAGAAATATTCACCAATTTGTACATTCCAATTTATTGATAATTTATTTTTCAACAAAATTAATAAATTGTATGCTTCCAATGTGTCAATAAGACTCGTTTAATTTAAATAACATTAATATTAACTCGATTTGTTAGTGCAGACATATATTTTTCTAAATCTAAAATCGATTTGTTTTTCCTTAATGGCTTAGAGTTAAAATCAATTTAATTAAATACGTTACTACATAAGCCGCACTTAAGTATACTTACTTAAGTGGGGCTGAAAAATATTTTTATGTAGTTCATCAAATCTAAGAAATTCCCTTTCTAGCTGTCAAACTAACCCGTTTCATACTTTTTTAAATATACCAATACTTAATAGAATCACCAGTTATAAGTGTTTAAAAATGTTAAAATTATAAATAAGTTCAAAAAGTATAATTTTAATTGATTTTTTTATACTTGAAAGCTTTTAGTTTTTATATATAAAACTCAGGAAGGAGATAAGTTAAGTGCAAAATTAATACTCAATAAATTATTTCGGCATAAAATTTCATCCAAACTACTTTTGTCAATGTAGACTTTGATCGTGACAACGCGGCTTTAGATTTGATAGACTATAACCATAAAAGTAAACGTGTCTCTGCTTCTTTGACACTTAAAATGTCAAATGTCACTTGTCGATACATTTAATGTCAGGCTACATTGTTGTCAGTTGTCACTTGTCTTTTGAATTATAAATTTCGCTACATACTCGCTAGTTGCTTATTTTGTACATATTTTATTAATTATAAGTAATGTTTATTATGTGTACAGTCAAGTCATAGTAAATTTATTTTTACTGCTAGAAAAATATATGTAAAGTCTTATGAAATGTTAAGTTTAAGGTTACGATATAACAATAATTTGAGGGTTCAAAACAATGTTTAGCTTAGTTACTACTGTATCTCTGAGAATTTTACCTCGTTATGTCACAAAATTTTTATATAGGAAACAAATTAAGTCACCGCTGGTAAAATTAAGACACATGGTATTAAATATATATCATTAATAACAGAAATGTGCCTAGTTTCAACTTTAATAAAATGCAAATAAAACAAAAGTTTATTATTACCGTTTTTTAGGTTTTTGGGCTTGGGAACAAGACATATGAACATTATAATTCTGTAGCTACTTATGTTGATAAGCGGCTTGCAGAACTTGGAGCTACTAGAATTCATGAACTAGGGTTAGGAGATGATGATGCAAAGTATGTATTTAAAATAATTAGAGAAATATATTAAAGTTTAACATACATTTTATATTTTAATAAATTATATACATTTTATAGTATTGAGGATGACTTTATTACCTGGAAGGATAAATTCTGGCCATCAGTATGTGAGAAATTTAATATTGAAAGTACAGGAGAGGAACAACTCACACGCCAGTTTAATTTAATAACACATTCACCAGATGAAATTTCACCAAATGAAATATTTACTGGGGAAATTGCTAGGCTACATACACTACAAAAACAAAGGCCGTAAGTTATCATTATAATAAATAAAAATATTTTGTTTTGATATTATTATATAGACCTTATTTTTACTTTTTATTTTTCAGGCCTTTTGATGTAAAAAATCCATTCTTAGCAGAAATAAAAGTAAACCGAGAATTGTTTAAAGGTGGTGAAAGGTCGTGTCTGCATATAGAATTAGATATTTCTGGCTCAAATATGAGATATGAAGCTGGTAAATTGACTTTTTTGTGGGATAGTAATTAAAATGTTGTGACTATCGGAATTGGCTTAACACCAATATTGTTTATATTTTTAGGTGATCATGTAGCTGTGTATCCAATTAACAATAAAGACTTAGTTGAACGTCTTGGGAAATTGACTGAAGCTAATCTAAATGAAGTTTTTTCACTAGTAAACACTGATCAAGAAAGTACCAAAAAACATCCTTTCCCATGTCCTACATCTTATCGCACTGCACTGTCACACTACCTAGAGATCACAACATTGCCTAGGACACATATTCTCAGAGAACTTGTTGAATACTGCTCTGATGAAGAGGTAAGTGTAAATATCATAACTACTATATTCATTATTTTTTGACAAAATTATTATATAGCAACTTCAAATTTACTTCTTATTATTTATTGTTATAACAATAAGATTTTATTTTTTAGGATAAAAATAAACTTTTACTTATGGCTACAAATTCGAAAGAAGGCAAAGAACTATATCAGTCATTTGTGGTAGATGCATGTAGAAATATTGTACATATATTAGAGGACATCAAGTCATGTAAACCACCTCTGGACCATATTTGTGAATTATTACCGCGCATTCAACCAAGATACTATTCAATTTCATCCAGTCCTAAGGTATGTCATAAATTTTAACATTCTTTTCCATTAAATTGTGTAGAATATAATTTTCTAGTATAAGAATGACTTAATATAAAGTATATATAATAAGTAAGTATTAACATGTCAATGTGCTAAATATAACCCCTAAAACCAAAAACACATAAATGATTTTATTGTTCATAGAATATTTAAACATCGCAAGAAATATATATTTATCCATTGTTAATTGCTGTAATGAAAGTGCATCGGTACATATATTAGTCCCAATAAATTTTTCAGCTGTACCCTGAGTCAGTCCATGTGACTGCAGTGGTAGTGAAGTATACAACTCCGACAGGAAGAGTTAACAATGGAGTGGCCACAACATGGCTAGCGGACAATAAGCCTGAGCCCGGCACCCCGGGCCCACGGGTCCCAGTGTACATAAGAAAGTCACAATTTAGGTAAGTCTTTTGATATTTCACAGTTTAAAGGCATATTTCATTAAGTGAAATATTTGAAATTTCATCAATACATTCTCACTGAATTTACCCAGGGATATTATAATGTAACTGATATTATCCTGCAATATTCTAAGAAATTGAGACAATTGACAAATCACTAGTGAAATTATAATATATTACGAATTTTACAGAAAGCTTGTGACATACACATAGTTGATCTCTTGAAATATAATACTAGCCTTGTGTTATTTTTTGTAAAAGTTTATATTACTACAATAATATTCTCTCACGTAATACGATTTAACCGATTTATTGCGAGTGGCACCTTAGGGGTGTCATAAATTTCTTTTGTGTGTAGCTTGTGACGCCCGAGCGGTGTCATAATTCAATTCATCGAATCTGTGTTAAAATGACATTTTGAAAAAATTTCGCTAAATAAACCTATCATTATTTTATCACGCAGATCATGCGTGTTGGTTTTGTTCATGTTCGTTTCAGGATTTAGTGTAAATAGAAAAACTTCAGGGGTAACCTTCAGGGGTACCTGCCCTTATAGTCCCGTCTCAAAAATCCATTCTGTATATGAAATATTTACTTTAAAAAAATTTTTTTGATGGAAATAGAAAATTATTTCGATTTTATTGTTTTTTTAGTTATATTTTATTCTTTCACTTGTGTGTATGTTATTGTTACATTAAAACATTGCTAAGGGATATTTCAATCAGTGCAGTAGATACAATTATTACTGTTTTATTCATATAAGTAAGTTGTTCACTTTATAAAGATTTGGTAACACTGGGTAATAGGAAAATAAATGCTATGTACATAATTTTTTCTAAGGAGGTTCGTTTTCAATAAATGTTGCGTTTTTGTATAATATTCTTTGTAGAATTACTCATTTGAAATGAGTATAACCTTCATTTAAATCCATTCCAGTAAAGCGAGGTCATATTACGTACCGGATTTTTAATAACATTGCAAACAATACTGGAAACATTTTAAACCATTAAAACTAAATAAATTACTTAGAAAATGATTTTATAAGCTTTTTTTGTTTCACAGCTGTAATTATGTGGTATCTGTGAATTTTTACTGTATAATACGAATATGGTTTAAGTTATTAGATACTAGCGACTTACCCTCGCTTCGCTCGGGTGTGTCTCTAGGTCTTTTCTTATTAGTAGGTACAGTAGTTATATACTTTCATATGCATTTAGTAAAAAGCTGTTATTTAGACATTACAAAAAGACACTTCAATTTTATTTATCTGTATAGATTAAAAAAATAAATATATTTTATCCATATATGTATAAAGATTTCGTTGTCATCAACAATTAACAATTTCATTATTATCAGGATAATATTTTTATAACAACACTCCGAGTATTTACTATTCATCTAAAAATATATGTATGTATATGTACACAAATACGTACGTATGTAGAACCGTTCTGTTGCTAGCGTGCGATTAATGGACAGTTATTACTTAAATTAAACAATGACAACTATTAATTTCAAGGATTTGGAATTGTGCTTGCTTCATAAGTTTGAAAAGCATACATTTGCTATTATTTAGTATGTAATATAATATTGAATTTTTATTGACAAATTTAATATTTAATGTCGTTTATATTTGAAAATTAATAAATATGTGAAATTTATGTCTAAATTACTCAAAAGTTCGTAAATACCTAGTTGTTAAGTAATGCAAAATATATTTTTATCAAATAAGATATTATCACATAGTTTAAAAGCAACAGAACCTAACACTTCTGTATAATTTATAATGATAAAAATTCATTATGAATTTTTATCATTATAAATTGAATGAAAAATGAAAATTAAAAATTCACTATGATTAAAAATATTCGAGATAGGTATAATTATATAATACACTAGCGACTCACACTGGCTCCGCTTGGGTTCGTCCCTACTTACGTTTTAACATTTAATATAGATTTCTTAGAGATGAGATATATTTCCACAGTAAAAAGTGTCCTATATGTTGGCCCGGAAAACCAGCTATCATCATACCAAATTTCATCAAAATCACTGAAGGGGGTTTTCCGTGATACGGTCACAGACAGACAGACAAAATTTATTGGAACCGGAATGACGTGTACAAAATTTGTTTAAAGTTTAAACCGTTTTTCAGCATGTAAAAAATTGCAAAAGTTATAAACAAATAAAGATGAAAAAAGAAGAATTTAGTTTTTCGTTAATAATTCAAAAACTATAAATGATTAATAATTAACTAATAATTATTATTATATTAGTTAACAAAAAAATAAATATTCTAAAAATCTTGTTAACTTGAAAGAAATATAAAAAATTGGTCTATGAATAAATTTTTCGCTTCTTAGAGTCCTTACATAATATAAGATCACGTCATGAAAGTTATTACTTATTATATATTAGATATTTTACTCTTATTTTCACCATTTTCAACTTGTGATCTAGACATAAATCTTTCCGCTTCTATGTTAGGCTTACAAGACGACCTTGAATAATGTCTATGATTGGTGTTGTAAGTAAAGACACAACCTTGTCGCACGCACAGTCTGTCGTCTTAGTTTAGTTACTTAACTAAAACTTTGCATATTAATTAAATCATATGTTACGTTCATTAAGCTTGAGTATTGGTTTTTTTTGTTAAAGTTACATAGGCAGATTGTGCTTCCTTAATAAAATAGGGCTATCTAATATCAAGCCGCAGTTTTTAGAAGCAGAGTAGGTAGTTATACATAAATAAAGTATACAAGCGGAGCGGGGGGCAAAAGCAGTCTTTTCAATACATTTTACCTTTTTGATATACTTCTTCGTATAAAAACTATTCCAAAGCTCCTAGGTACTCTTCAAAAATAAAATTCTTAGCTGATAATCGCTACAATAATTTTGAGACATATACCTAGTGTATAAACATTTTAAGTGAAACAGATCCTTATAGTTTAGTTTTATCAAAACGGCAAAGTTTACCTATATCAGATAACTAACCATTGCTACGTAAAAAAATAGCATTTATATAATGAATATAATACCGTATATTTGTTGATTAAGATAGTCAAATATTTGCTTCCGTGATTCGTGTCCCAGGTCCCTTATCATCTTTACAAACTGCTTTTATAGCATTTGTGTAAAATATTTATATTACGCACTTCTTTTTCATTACATTTATTTATTGCGTAGTTGAACTTGAATTGATAATTTGTGCGGTTTTTTCCTAATACATACATTTATTTTTATTACAGTTTAATTTGAAAAAGGTAAAAAGGAGAATGAGCTTTGAAACATAGTTTATATATGCCTTTATTAATATTTGGTAATGAAATATGAATGAAGACTGTAGAAAGCTAAATTTTATTGATTTGTTTTTGCCAATCGCTCGCTTAATTTATAGATTATATACTATTCCCCGCTTCTAAGAGCTGCCGCGTGATGCAAGATAACGTCTTCATTAATTTCATTAAAAAAATATTGTTTGTTTGTCTGCACGCGCTAATCTCTGGAACGATTGATCTGATTTGAAAAAGTCTTTTTGTATTTTATTGTCTATTTATTGCCTGTAACCTAGACTATCTCATATCTGTGTCACTTTAACGAAAGTAGGTACCCCAATAAACTTATGAATTATGGTCCATTTTCGACCACGGGGCGATCACTAATATATTATAATGTTTTCTAATTTCTAATAAGTTTTCCCAAGTATAACATTATAAATAAAAGAAATTAAAGATTTTTGTTATTTATTTCTATAATATACATATATCCAGGTTACCTCTCCAAACTCAGACACCTATCCTCATGATTGGTCCCGGTACCGGCATAGCGCCCTTCCGCGGCTTCCTGCAGGAGAGATCATACGCGAGACAAAACGGCAAGGAAGTCGGGGATAACGTGCTTTACTTCGGCTGCAGACACCGAGACCAGGACTTCTTATACCAAGAGGTAATGATCTCCCACTATATGTTCTATAATATAACTTGTATGTACTTACTTAAATCTGAAATAATTTTGCCCTACACTATTTTCTCACCTTCTGTGAGGTCTACTTGTTTGGCCATGTTTACCTTCATGACCTATTAAGCGTAATAAATAATTGATATATCTAACTTAGCCATGCATTTATTTCTCCTGTAATATGTCGCCAAACTAAACATTATATCTTAGATTACGGAAATTTATTAGAGACCAGATAACAGAAATTTTATAAAACAATGATAGGAGGGTTAGGCTTAAATTAAAATATTTATAAATCGGTGTCATTAAAACGTCCACAAAACAAAACGTGATCCACCAATATTTCGTGTATCAGTAATTTTATTATCGCCTAAACTATAAAATCAAATGACATACTGTAAAGGTCAACTTTTATCTATATTAAGTACTTTTGATGATGAAATGACATTTTGTAAGGATTGATATTTCGTAATTCATGACCTAAACATTGGTTATTTTGTCAAAACATATTTTTAAACATAAAATCAACTATATCTGCTATAATATAAAAGTTAGACAAATAGTATCGCTAATTTCCATACATTAGTTTCATTTATATACATAATGCAATCATTTTATCACACAACAGCTAAGCAATGCTGTTTATGCTGATTACGTCTACAACTAAGCAATGCTGTTTATGCAATAACACCGCCATTTTTAGTTTAATTGCAATTTTCAATACACTGCAACTCGTCTTGGAAAAATCCAGACAACAATAAAAACCCCATTTAAAACATTTGAAATTTAACGCGCTCATATAGAAGGAGGATAGACGCTCGTCTGCAGTTTCAAAGATGATGTTTCTAATAATCGTTAATAATATTTCTTCATTCTGCAGGAATTAGAAGAATATCAAAAGAAAGGTGATATCCAGTTGCATCTCGCATTTTCAAGAGATCAAGCTCAAAAGATATATGTGACGCATTTACTAGAGAACAATTTAGATCAAGTTTGGGATATTATTGGCAAGAGGAATGGACACATTTACATATGCGGGTGAGTTGCGCACAATCTGAATTATAGTTTCATAACATCGATAGAATTATTACTGTGTTAGCGTAATATGTCCGATATTTTTATCATTAAATGTTGTATGATCGGCTAACCTAGAAGCAGGGTTCGGAAAAGGTTTAAAAGAAAAACTAATAATGGTAAACGGTTATTCTTAGAGAAAGGTTAGATTTCGGTTTTGATACTGAAATAAACCGGTTAAATCATTCATAAGTAAGAATTGTACGTATATCCTTCTACAAAGCAATTCACCATTAGCAAAGATTCGCTGAATGTAAACGCACAAAAACTCATTTTAACCAGTTAATTTTGATCATGAAACCTAAATTCGTCAAAAACTGTTTTCCGGGATTTAACCGGGTAAAGAACGTAACCGAACCCTTAAACCGAAAACCCTTTCGGTTTGGGGTCAATGACCAAAACCAGTTTAAAAATTGAGAGGGTTTCGAGTCCTGCCTAGAAGTAACGTGTATCTTTCAGCTTTCTCATCAGCGTTTTGTCACTCTCTATATGTAGGTAAAACAGTCGTCGTGTTTATTTACTTTAACAACACTTTCATGGAGTATTACCAGCAAATTTATATTTGATTAAAGATTATTAGCATCCATGACACGGCAAAATGTTAATTAAAAATAAATGAATAGTAATTGCCTTCAACACCAATGTATAAGCAGATTTACATACTTCATTTTTATCGGCTAGTACATAACAATTACGTACTACTTATATTTTTACACGTGTAAAATATGATACATTTCATTCGTTTTTATTTTGTAATTATATTAAATATTCATATGTCCATCCACACATATAGGTACCTAATATGTATGTAAATAGCTCTAAAATACGAATAATCAATCACCTACTTATGTTAGTGATTTTTCCTTCCTATAATTATTTTATTATTTACTAACGATATGCTCACGTTTACGAAGGATTAATATAATAAACAAATGGAAATCAAGAATAACATGTATAATAAACCCATTATTGTTATGACGTAATTCCTTACGCACATATATGTATGTACATTAAACGGCGAGTCGATCTTACAAGTGCAAAGTTAAAGACCAAATAATGACCAAGAATCAACATCCTTAAGCAGTTTTGTTCTGATTTTAACAAAGACATTTTATTAGCTTTGAATTACACTTATATATTGAGATTACGTAAAAACGTTTTTATTCAATTTTATTAACCGACTTCCAAAAAAAGGAGGAGGTTCTCAATTCGACCGTATATTTTTTTTTTTTTATGTTTGTTCGGGCATTTTTTCGTCGTTTATGAACAGATTTTGATAATTCTTTTACTACCTATGTTCTAATCTAAGTATGTTTTATAAGAAAATCGTGACAGAAGTGTGTCTCTCTGGCATTAAAAGGTGTATTTCGCCAAACCACTGTTTATTTTGGTATGTCTGTTTCTACTTTGTTTACGTGACTGGGTATCGTGCAAAAATACTAAACCGATATAGTGACATTTTATGTTTAAAAATATTAAGATTAGACTTAAAAGTTGAACG
Source organism: Argynnis bischoffii washingtonia (assembly GCA_033884665.1). NCBI lineage: Eukaryota > Metazoa > Arthropoda > Insecta > Lepidoptera > Nymphalidae > Argynnis > Argynnis bischoffii. The sequence goes on along the minus strand of CM066616.1, from coordinate 8,333,019 downwards.
GAAGCCAGAAATAAAGTTTTTACTTTAATGATTTATGACTATATAAAAATAACAAAATGCATGCCTTGTGCATTGCGAAATAAAAATAAAATAAAATATTTAATTATTATTGTTATGTTATAGTGATGCGAAAAATATGGCCGTGGACGTACGCAACATTGTTCTGAAGGCGGTCATGGTAAAGGGAGGTCGCTCCGAAGCCGACGCCATCCAATTCCTTAGGAAACTAGAATCTATGAAGAAATACTCCGCGGACGTGTGGTAAATATATTGTACTACCAATATATTTAAGTCGAGCAGCTGTTCATTGCGAGCAAGTGAATTATGTAACAACTACCGAGGTGCGGGGTCGTCCGAATGACGTTCTCGCCTTTTAAATTATCGGAAGTCACTATTGTATTAGCTATTTAAATATTGATTTATTTATATTCTTTGTTTTCCACGAAGTCAAAGTACTTTGGCGTGCAATCACTTTTTGAAAGAGTTGAGTTTTGTCATAAAAATGTACAAAATACGTAGCAAGTAAATTATACGGAAGTATTTAGAAGATTCAAGAAATAACAACATTTTATAATGATATGACTTAGAACAATTTTGACAATGATTTTGTTTTGTTTATTTGTGCTTAGAATAGGTTGTTGTTGTTGTGTAAATTGAGCTATTAGTCTATACATGTTACTACGTAAGTGGACTGGGATATATAAGAAAAATGAGGTTATATTAAATTTATATATAAATTTGATTAAATATTTTATATAATACTTTGTATTTTTCTTAACCCTTTATAATTTTAAAGGTCGAAGAATAAATTAAATTGTTAACACTTAATTACATTATAATTAGCTTTTATATTAATATATTTATTATTTTTAACAATAAACGTAGGTATCTGCTTACTTTATCGAAGAGATTGCGGGTTTCCGCATTTCAAGTACCTGTACCTGTAGATAATTATACTAGATACACGTATTATACCTACGAGTATGTTGTGCATATGACCTATAGTTTCCTTTTTCCTATTTTTCATCTATAAGTATTTATTGTACTTATCTCATAATTGATAATCTATACTAATATTATAATATGGTGACTTACCCTTGCATCGCTCGGGTGTGACCTTCGGTACGTTTTAATTTTTTTTGAGCGGAACCGCAATTCTTTTTCTAAAATAAAAATAGCCAAAGATACTCCTTATAACATCAACTATCTGCAAGTGAAAGTCCCGTCAAAATCAGTCCAGCCGTTTCAGAGATTAGCCGGAACAAACATACAGACAGACACAAAAAAATTAAAAATTGTGTTTTTCTTATAAGTACCGTATGTAATTTCTTATGTATTTAGTAAAAAGCTGTTATTTTGACATTACAAACAGACTTCATTCTTTTTTTGCATAGTAGATGTGAAAGTTTGTGAAGATGGATGGATGGATGTATGTTACTTTTTCATGCTAGAACGAATCTGAATGATCTTTTTTGTATGTTGACCCGGATAACCAGCTATCATCTTATCAAATTTCATCAAAATCTTTTTAGTGGTTTTCTTATAATGCGGTCATAGAGAGACAGACAGACAAAATTACTAAAAACTATAGATTCGGCCTCTGTATCGATAATAATGACTATTTCAATAAGATTTTGCAAAAAATATTTATAGTACAGATTCGACTCGGTTAAAATTTTATTATATACCTATACTCATGACGAGGGTGTGAAGCATAAGGCATGAATTATGTACATATGAATCAAGCGGCTCTTGTTCAAATAACTTTAATTTAAAGAAAATAATTTGTATTAGAAAAAAAAACATAATTTTCTTTTAAATATTTTTTTAACTTCTTTTTAAATAAACTATAGGTATTCTACACTATACATTTTACAACTGAGACAGGAGACTTATGATTAATTTTACCAACCATTGATAAAATATGAATGAGACTCACGTTTTTGAATATTTCGTAATACCAACCAAGGCTCTAAGATAAACTTACGACAGTAGACATGAAACTTACTCATTAGTTTGTCCATACGAGTATTATGATAAAAGAGGAAAAGGTGAGCCTGGGTCATGAGGATGTTTTCAATTTTGGTAGATTAAGATAAACAATATCTATGTATCGTAGGAAATAGTTGTTAGCTTTTCGCAATGTTTATATAGTGTGATTTGAACTCTAATTTAATTCTACTCAAAAGGGTTTCGTAAAAAAGGAGTAAAAATATTATATGTATAAACATTTTACGCAAAACTACGCAAAAGTAATTTAATAATTAATACCTTATTAGTAATCTGCGTTGTAGTAGGTACCTGCCTAGTGTCTACTAATAATATTTTTTATATATCAAAGGGGATATTTTATGTTGTCTTATCCTCCGGAAACCTTTTTTGAAAACTTTTTTTAACTTCGAAAGGAGATTATTAGTTCAAGTAGCTATATATATTTTTGTATGTTACATGATATTTTCGCTTATCTGCTGTAATCTAATTTTAAATTTAAAATTATCCTGCTATTTTATTGAAAGGCCCAGAGGGTGATACTTTAAATAAATCAAGAAAATCTTCCATGATAATTTAATCTTTACTAACGCCAAGTACCTTCTCACCATAGAGAAGGCGAGAGGAATCAAACCATAGTCCACCGCGATGTTTTTTTTTGCTCTACTAGGTACTACTATATATAATACTCATGTCTCATGTTCCTTCGTCAAATTGTTCCTATCTTTTTAGTTTGCTTTTTACGCAGTGGGGACTTTTTATTTTTAGATATAAATTATTTTTTTCTCTCTTTTTCCGAGATGAATTGTACAATCGCATTTTTAATTTATAATATTCATTTACGTATTGTTAGTTACAACTTACAACTTAGTAAACGTCACAAGAAATTATGCTTCTAAAGCTGTTCGTTGTTTATGAGTCAGTCCGTGTGTGAATTTTATTAGATAATAGTGAATTGCCTGGAGGTTTTGACCTCGGAATTGAGTTACAGTAAATTAATGTATCCTCTATGTAAAAAAAATTTCAAGCGACATATGAAATTCATTAATGCTGAATCCACGTTTAACCAACGTGATGGACTATAGCCTGAAATCTCTTACATTGAAAGAATCTGCAGTGGGAAGTTGATAAGGACTGAATGCAAATGAATACGCTGTAAGAGAATATATTGTATGTAACTAAGTTCGTAGGTATCTATATAACTGGTTGAGAAAAACCGCATTAACCCTATAAATACATATATTCCAAGGTATTCAAATTTAGAACGCACCGGCGCGGCGCTACACTATAAGTCAATAGATATTCAAATTTAAAATATTTTATTCAGCATTAAATTATTGCAATTTTTTACTGAACGTCATGAGTTTACTACCAGTTCGGAAAGAAGAAGCTTTAGACCTGAGAAGAATTTGCGAAAGAAACTCTGCATATTCATACAACATATTCATATTATGCTAAAGTACCTGTGCGACCGAGCTTCGCTCAGAGTTCTTTTTTGTTATATCGTATTTTTTAGATAAAAAAACTAAAATCTTGAATAAATAAAAAAAAACAAAAGTAAAAACTTTGTATTCCGACCGGGACTCGATCCTGATATATGTGTTGTCTAATTTTCGCCTTGACCGCTTAACCACGATGTTTATTCCAGAGTGTAAGAAATTATCGGCCATATTCTGCGTAGAATAATGCAAAAGAAAACCGCATGAAAACTCGAAAACAAGCGTTTTCCCAGACATGACACTAATCTAGATCGATTTTTCGCCCCCGAAAGCTCCCACATACCAAATTTCAGCGAAATCGTTAGAGCCGTTGCCGAGGTCGCTGGTATAAATAAATAAAGATATAAATATACAAGAATTGCTCGTTTAAATATATTATATAATATATAATTTATGAAATACGACACAATTAAAATTGTTGTTTTTACTTGTTTCGACGTTATACATAGATAAGTACCTACTATACCGCTTTATTTTCCACGGGTCACAGTTCTAAGTCTAACTCTCAAGTTTAAAAAGTCGTTATACATGATAAAGGTACATAATATTATGTCTCATAACAAGAAATCAATCGATCTATTAAAAGTAATAACTAGTTAAAACAAAATCTAAAAGGAGAATGGGCAACTTTGTATGGGATCCGTCCCCAGAGTGTATCAAGTTGAGACTTATGTCATTTTAAAGATCAGAACAACAGCTTCAATTTATTGTATGACACCAACTGTTATATATGAGTTAAGTGTGTATTATCTGTAGTTTATAGTTATTATATAATCTATGGAAGCTAGAGACTTGAGCTCGTTCGGCCCTGATAGATACAAGGTACTGAATACGGTCTGAATATACTGATAATGTATTTGATTAATAATTAAGAATAAACCTGTTGAAGACTAATAAAGATGTTTCATTAATAACATCATAACATGGCGCTGCGTATTCAAGAAAAACAGGTTCGTGAAACAAACTAGTAATTGCACGCTTTGGTGTTCCGGTTCTATGTTCTACGACGCACAACAAGATAAGTAAAATGGCGGAGTCTGCACAAAAAGAAATTAAAAAGACATGTGGAATAATGGGATTAAAACCCCCTACGGGCTTAAAAAACCTGTCTATGGAAGAGTATAAAAAATTTCTACAGAGATTTGAAATATATAGATTAGCGTCAGGTGCTAAAAATGAATCCAGTGAGGTCCAGACGGCATTATTATTGCACTGCATGGGTGAGGAAGCTCAAGACATACATGCTACTTTCGACTTTGCTAAAGGTGAGGCCTACAACTATGAAAAAGTAATAACTAAATTCAATGAGTATTTTATTCCGAGAAAAAACGAAAGTGTTAATTCACATTTGTTTTTTACAAGAAACCAGAAAGAAGGTGAAACTTTTGATAGCTTTTATACTGACATAAAAAAGTTGAGTGCAGAATGTGAATTCGGAAATCTTTTGGATAGAATGTTAAAAGACAGAATAGTAACGGGAATTTTAGATAAGAGATTGAAAGATAGACTACTAAGAGAAAGTGACCTGACATTGAGTAAAGCGATCCAGATATGTAAAGCAGCAGAACTAGCAGAGGAACAAATCAAGAAAATTGCAAACGAACCGGGGACGAGTGCAATACAGAGTGTAAAAAAGAAGAATGGAAAAGTAACAGAGTCGGAAAGGGTAACAAGAAACTCAACAGATAATAGAAGATATACCAGAACAGACCGAGATTCAAGACACAGACCAGAACAGAGGAATACAGAAGATAGATATCCAGAGAAGAATAAGAAACAAGAAGGACAGAGAACTGAGAAGAAGTTTGACTGTTCCAGATGTGGATTTCATCACAGTGAAAGAAGATGCCCAGCATATGGAAAGAAGTGCAAGAAATGTGGGAAGATGAACCATTTTGCGAGGAAATGCAGAGCAAGAAATGCGGTAAAAGCTGTTCAAGAAAGTGAGTCTAGTGATAGTGAGTCGTGTCATATGTATATAATTAATATTAGTAATATTAATTTAGAAAGAAACTGGTATGAGTATGTATACTTCACAGAATTGAATAGAAATTTAAAATTCAAATTAGATACAGGTGCACAATGCAATGTAATATCTGCAAATGATTGTTACAGGTTTGGTATAAGTAAATTTGACAAAACTAATTGTAAATTGACTAGTTATAGTAATGAGAAAATAGAAACTTTGGGAAAGATTAAATTATCAGTAAAAATAAATGACCAGATTCAGAAAATAGAATTCCAGGTTTGTAAAGGTAATTATATACCTATTTTAGGTTTGCCTACTTTAATAAAATTTAAATTAATTCAGAGGACAAATAATGAGAAAATTGGTAGTGTTCAGACTGAAAATTTAGAACTATTAGAGAAATATAAAGATGTATTCAAGGGGATAGGTGAAATAAAAAATTATGAGTATGATATTCAGTTAAAAGAAGGTTGGCAAGGAAAAATTGAAAGAAATAGGCATATACCGTTTAAATTAAAAGATAAGTTAAAGGAAGAATTAAGTAAATTAGAAAAAATAGGAATAATTAGTAAGACAGAAGGTCCTACAGATTTTGTAAGTTCATTAGTTATGACAACTAAACCAGGTGGGGCTATGAGAATTTGTTTAGATCCACAATATTTAAATACTCAGATTAAAAGAGAACAAATGATGATACCTAATGTTGATGAAATAATAGTCAAGTTAAAGGGAAGTAATTATTTTAGTACCTTAGATGCGAATAAAGGGTTTTGGATGATAAAATTAACAGATAATAGTAAAAATTTAACAACATTTAATACCCCATTTGGAAGATTTTATTTTAATAGATTACCTTTTGGTTTAGCTTCAAGTCCAGAAGTTTTTCACAGAGTATTTAGTGAAATATTTAAAGATATTGACGGAGTAGAGATATATATTGATGATATTTTAATTCATGCAAAAACAGAAGTGGAACATGACAGAATATTAGAACAAGTACTTAAGAAAGCACAGGAATATAATATAAAATTTAATAGGAAGAAGTGTAATTTTAAAAAGAAAGAAGTTAAATATCTAGGACATGTCTTAACTACAGAAGGAATTAAGATAGATCAAAACAGAATAAAAGCTATAGTAGAGATGAAAGAACCGAAAACTCAGAAAGAATTATTAAGATTTTTAGGAATGATTAATTATGTTGCAAGATTTATTCCTAATGTGTCTGAGGTAACAGCACCATTGAGGCAATTGATTAAGAAAGATGTACCTTTTTTGTGGTCAAAAGAACAAGATAAAGCTTATAAGACTTTGAAAAAAATATTAATTGAACCACCAGTTTTGAGTTATTTTGATATGAATAAACAGATAGTACTAAGTGTAGATGCTTCTAAAGCAGGATTAGGTGCAGTGATTTTACAAGAAGGAAAGCCTATAGCTTATGGTTCTAGGGCAATGACAGAAACAGAAATACAATATAGCCAGATTGAGAAAGAATGTTTAGCAATTTTATATGGAATAACCAAGTTTCATCAGTATTTGTATGGAAGTCAATTTAAAGTAGAGACAGATCATAAGCCACTGGTATCAATTTTTTCCAAACCATTAAATAGATGTCCAGCTAGATTGCAAAAAATGAGAATGGCTTTACAACCATATTCATTTGAGTTAAATTATAAACCAGGTAAAGAACTTGTGGTAGCAGATCATTTGAGTAGATCACATTTATTAGGAACAGAAGAAAATTCAGATTTAAAAGTAGAAACACATGTAGCCATGATTATGGAAAGTTATAGAATATCAGATGAAAAACTTGAAGAATTAGTGTTAGAAACAGCAAAAGATGAGGAATTAATGGCAGTAAATAAATATATAATAGAAGGATGGCCAGAAAATAAGTCACTTATAGATAGTAAAGCTAAAATTTTTTATAGTTACCGAGATGAGTTGAGTAATATTAGAGGATTAATTGTAAAAGGTAGAAATATAGTAATACCACAGTCAAAAAGAAAGGAAGTATTAGAAAACATACATTATGCACACTTAGGCATAGAAAAGAGCAAGGCGTTAGCAAGAAATACAGTATTTTGGCCAAATATGAATAAAGAGATAGAAGATTTGATACAAAATTGTGATACTTGTAAAAGTTTTCAGAATGTTAATAGGAAAGAATCTATGATGGAGAAGGAAATTCCACAAAGACCATGGGAAATTTTATCAATAGACATATTTTTCCTATATTCAAAACCATACATATTGCTTGTTGATGCATATAGTAAGTATGTGGAAATACAACCATTAAATAATTTATATGCAACAAGTACTATTGAAAGTATTAAAGAAATCCTAGCGAGACATGGTATTCCAGATATAGTTTATACAGATGCAGGAACTCAATTTACTAGCTTAGAATTCAAAAATTTTTCTAAAGAATGGAATTTTAAACATAAGATAGTAAGTCCAAAACATCACCAAGGAAATGGATTAGCAGAGAGATATATACAAACTGTTAAGAAATTGTTAAAAAAGCTAATTTATGATAACAAAGATATTTACTTAGGATTGTTGATGTATAGAAACACTCCTGTAACCACAGATGGAAAATCACCTTCAGAATTGCTATTTCATAGAAATATTAAAACAATTTTGCCAAAATTAGAGTTAAGTCAGGATAGAAAGGATAAACATAGACAAGAACTTTTAAATAAACAGGAAATTCAGAAAAAGTACTATAATAGAGGATGTAGAAATTTACCAGAATTAAGAGGAGGAGAAGTTGTTAAAATACAGGATGAAAATGGCAAGAAACCTCATGAGAGTGGTATAGTGATAGGTAAAGGAAGTGGTCCGAGATCATATCAAGTAAGGAATGAGTCAGGAAATATTTTGACTAGGAATAGGAAAATGTTAATTAAAGGAGGAAGGTATTATGATAGGAGCAGGGTAGAAGATCAAGGAAATTGTGAAGATAGTGAAAGACATATGATTCAAGAACAGGACATACAAACTAATGTAATACCTAAAGAGATCTATAATGGTTCTTCAGGACAAGTAATTTCTAATAATGATGCATCTGGTAGTAGAGCATCAAGATCAGGTAGATTAATTAAAAGACCAAGTTATCTTAAAGATTTTATTTAATTCCTAAGTACATGAATAATAATAATTTAATTAATAAGTTTGTATCTTCATATGACTGATTGTAAAAAAAAAAAAAAATAAGAGTCTTCATGTCTTGTTTTTATAAAAGCTAACTTTAATAATTAGTGTTAACATAAGGACTGCCTATAGTTTTGTTTATACGTAATAAGGTGAATATGTTTGTTATAAATTACATAGCTTGCAAAGTAACTAGAATTGTAAACTTTAATGTTCCTATAGTAAGTACAAAAGTAAGTGTAGTTCAGTATAAATTAATCTCAAGTAAATAATGTAAAAGGGAAGGATGTTATATATGAGTTAAGTGTGTATTATCTGTAGTTTATAGTTATTATATAATCTATGGAAGCTAGAGACTTGAGCTCGTTCGGCCCTGATAGATACAAGGTACTGAATACGGTCTGAATATACTGATAATGTATTTGATTAATAATTAAGAATAAACCTGTTGAAGACTAATAAAGATGTTTCATTAATAACATCATAACACCAACATTGAGACTCGTGCAGGGAAAAAACTATGAATCGTTTAATTTTATTAAATTCGAGAAACCAAAACAGTATAATTTAGATTGTGCAATATTTTCATACATATTATTTTATATAGCGTACCGTGCCGTCTGTGTTTACACACCTTCGCTCATTGCGACTTTTGCAGCCCTGTACAGGATAGCTGAATGAATAAATGAGGAAAAATTGAGCAGGTTACGTTGGGACATTATAGGGTTATTGGAAGTTCGAAGAGAAGGGGACAACTCAATAACGCTCAAATCCTGTTCTATTTCCAAACCTGTTCTATTTCCGGATAACCAACAGTTCAAGGTGGTGTTGGGTTTATCATCCACAAGTCTCTTGTGATAGCTTGTACAACGTGGTGACTATGTAAAGCTTGAACGACTCCATCTGGTTCCGACTAACGAAGCAAACATTCCTACCAGTGCCACACCAAATCCAAAACCCCGTAAGATATCAGCTGGAACTTTAAAACTACTTTAATTGCGACGACGATTTATCTATTTTTAACGATGGGTTCCTCAAAGCTGGTCTAATCAGTTGGATCAAAGTACCTAAACACACTCTAAAAATAGACCCAAAAAGATCTCTGATCCTACTCTCGAGCTCATGGCAGAAAGAAGAGCGATGATCTTACAGTCATCCAAAGGCATAACGCTCCAAAGGTTTTCGAGGTTTTTTGATCCGATATTGGGCAAAACCGGCTAGTAAAGTTCAAAACCGACGACAGTAGGATTGTATCATCTACTCCTGAGTTTATTTATGGGAGAGAAGATCGAGAGATTTTATGGACAGTTATTTACATCAACGCAACAACCCATTAGTCTGGACAATGATTAAGGGCCAAGCTAACCCGACACTATTCCGAAGAAATCCTGAACGTCACTAAAACAGATTAAGAACAACAAAGCACCGGGTACAGGCGGAACTACAGCTGATCTTTGAAGGTTACTTAATTCCGTTATACTCGAAGGAAAACCCCACCATTATGGAGCAGAAGCGTAGTTGTACTGTTCTTTAAAAAGGGCGATAATGTTTTGTTAAATAATTTTAGACTCATTTTGCTTCTGATCCATGTCTACAAATTGTTTCGGGACATCCAAGACTGAGGACTATAACTTGCCTCTTTTCTTGGCGCTTGTGGACTACGAAAAAGCCTTTGATTCGATCAAGGCCTGGGCTGTGCTGCAGTTATTCCAGCGGTATCAAGTTGACCACGGTATGTCGACCTGTCGACTTTAGGGCCGGGGGACTCGAGACCCATCCAATTGCAGAGAGGAGTACAACAGAGCACTGTCATTTCGCCGAAATTGTTTACCGCTGGATTGGAAGACGTTTAAATAAGGTTCTGTGAGAGTGGCAAGTACATCGCTCACTTTTGATTTGCCGACGATATAATGGTCATGGGTCAGACCATAGAGGACTCCCCATACCAGGACCTTAGAGGAGAAGAGTCTCTTAACAAGGTCGTCTAAAATAAAACATGGATAAGACGAAAATATTGTTAAATAACCATGTTGTAACCACTCCAGTTTTAATGGGTTATGACTCGAAGTTGCAGACATGTATATACATCTAGGATAAGTCGTCCAACTAGATAGGACTAACTTCTAGAAGGAGGTGAATCGAAGAATAAAATTCGGATGGGCAGCATTCGGGAAACTACGCAATATCTTCTCGTCTCAAATACCGCAGTGTCTCAAAATAAAAGTCTTTGACCAATTTGTGTTGTCAGTGATGACATAAGGCACAAAGACGTGGCCGTTCACAATAAGCCTCATTTGAAAGCTCAAGGTCATCCAGAGAGCAATGGATAGAGCTATGCTTTGAGTTTCCCTGCGAGATCGAATCAAAAATGAGAAGATACGCAGAAAGAGAGAAGATACGCAGAAAGACCCAAATCACCGACATAACTTGTCAAATCTCTAAGCTCAAGTGGCAGTGGGCGGGACACATCGCTCAAAGAATGGATGGTCGTTGGGGACGAAAAGTTCTTGAGTGGCTGCCACGTACCAGAAGACGAAACATAGGCAGGACTCCCTCAAGGTGGACCGATGACTTGGTCAAAAATGCTGGAGCCCACTGGATGCGTATGGCACAAGACCGGCATTCATGGAAATCTTTGGTGGAGGCTTATGTCAGCAGTGGATATATTTTGGCTGGAACGACGTTACATACTAGCCACAGTTAAAGTAAAAAAATCAAGTCCTTTGAGTGTTTTGTCAATTTCTGTAAATAAAAGGAAATGTATGAAAAAGTGTGAATAACCTAAAAGTAATCCTGTCTTCATTAAAATATAAAATAATTCATAGTTCTTCCATGCAACTGTCTCACTTTTGGCGACTTGCAATAAAATAAATCTATTATTATGACCTTTAAAGTGATGTACATAAGTCATACTGTTTTAGACTTACACGGGTTTAATAAAATTAAATGATTCATAGTTCTTTCCCTGCACGAGTCTCAGTGTTGGTGTCATACAATAAATTGAAGCTATTCTTCAGATCTTCAAAATGACATATATCTCCACTTGATACACTCTGGGGACGGAATGCCCATTGTCCTTTATTTTAAATATATGACATGATAGCATGAATATTCAGATACTAAATGTCAGTATTATCATCATCTATTCTGGGGCTTAGAAGGCGTTAAGACTATATAGAACGTGATCGTCATCATGGGCGGCGGCAGAATTATTTCCAGAGGGGTGCATCTGCTTCTTTACATTAAACTACTAACTAATTTTTAAATGTTTACTTATTTAGAAAGGGATTTTACTCATACAATTTTATTTCTTTAACTGTTTCTATATCTTATAATTCAGAGCAGGGCAAATGCACTCCCTCCCGGCGCCAATGGTGACCATGTCTTTAGTAAAAATGTAAAGTTTTAACATATAGAAATTTTGTCTTCCGTGTCGGAGTAAACTTTTTTCTATGTGTTTTTAAAGTATTTTTTGTAGTACGTAAATAAATGCATGATGTCTGAATATTGATGTCAGGCACAAGAATAAAAAAAAATGGTTATGCCAGCAGCTCTTAAAAGGACTTTTATGATATACTAGCGGCTCACACTCGCTTGGCTCGGGTTCGCATCTAGACAAATAAATACAAATCTATCCCACGAGAACCGTACATTTTTCCGGAATAAAAAGTAGCCTATTTGTTATTCTGATGTATGAACTATATAACTGCAAAGTTTCATTGAAATAAAATCAGTAGTTTTTCTGTACTAAGCTGTATAAGTTACTATAGTTTTTTAACTATCCCACGGGAACTCTTTAATTTTCTGGAATGAAAAGTATCTAAGATGTTGACCGGGGATATAACGTACCACCATACTAAATTTCATTTAAATCGGTCCAACAGTTTCGGAGATTAGCCCGTACAAACAGAGAAACAAAAAAATGAAAAAAAAAAAAACTGGATTTGTTCTATTTCTATTCTTACATCCCCCTGACTCGGTTTTTAGCATTTTTTTTTCTATGTACAGACATTCGACCTCTATAGTTTTATTATACGTATAGATTTAGTAAAAAAATATATGCATTAAAAATATACTTTACACATTCACTTTTTATATGAAATTAATTGGGTCGATTCACAGTTTTTAATTTCGTTTACCTACGTTCAATGTTCTTTATTAACGTGTCATGATTTTATTTTATTCAGAATTTTCAGCGGTAATTAATTATTGTATGCATAATCATAGATACAATCGAGGTCAATTGTAACAGCAAAAATGTCAATAAAATCTATAGTTAAATATATGGCTATACTTCATATTGTGAAAGAATAAAATGGAACGTTTTTAGTTCAACACTTTTTTTACAATATTTAAGTACGCAAAGTAGCCAGAAGTAGAGGTATCAAAAACAAGCTAAAGTTTTGTGGGCAAGAGAAAAAGTATTGGAAAATATTTAAATAATGGCTATTACAAATTTTTGAGAACAGGCAAGTGATGTAAGGTGCAGAAAGATGAAAATACACTTGAAACATGTATAAAAATGCATAGTAAGTGACCATTATATACTTAACAATGGATGTTTTATTTATAGACTGAAAACTGTTAGAAAATATTATCATGTGAGCGTTATTTTACTGCCAGTATAATGAAATATAACAAGGAATGTGAGATTTTTGAACACTAATTCTCATTTTTATTATTTATTTAGAAACAATGAATCATAAAATTTAAGAACTATATTTAAAAAATTCTTTCTTCTTACAAATTACCTGCTTATTACGTCTACACTAAAAATGGAAAAAAAAACCGACTTCTAACACCGAAAAGTAAAAAATAACTAAACGGGGGGTTTCATTTAGAATCAGATATTTTTGAAGTTGGTGCCAGCCAATACAAATTAAAGCACACCGGTGTTTCGGTCATATCTAGATATGATTTAATTTAATTGTTCCTTTTTTTTTTATTTAGAAAGATGTTTTAAATACTTTAACCGAAAACATTTGGCTTGCTTTTTTAGATGTTCTAAAAAACTAATGTACTTTTCCTACCAATCAAGTTGAACACAAATTATATTATTAAATTTATTTTAATACTAGCGACTCACGCTCGCTTCGCTCGCGTTCGTCCCGTACGTAGGTACGTTTTCACGGTTAGCTATGTTTAGGTATACATAAATAGTAGCATGCTACTCCTAAGAAATTCATTTAAATTATATAGCGATTTACCCTCGTTTCGCTCGAGTGCGTACGTCGTACGCGGATTTTGTTCACAATTTTAAGGGTTTTAATTATTTTCGCGGAACCCTGATTCTTTTTCTGAAATAAAAGTAGCCTAAGTTACTCCCTGTAACGTCAGCTATCTGTCAGTGAAAGTCCCGTCAAAATCGGTCCAGCCGTTTCGGAGATTAGCCGGAACAAACAGACAGACAAAAATTGTAAAAAATGTTGTTTTGGTTTATGTACCGTGTATATGTCCATATATGCATTAAGTAAAAAGCGGTAATTTAATATTACAAACAGACACTCCAATTTTATTTATCTGCATAGATTTTCGTTTAAATAAACAATCCTAAATGTGGTAAAAACTTAAATCCATCCGATCTTTTCCATGCCTTAGGGCTTAGGTAATCATTTATTACGACGTGACAATGTTTGAGAATTACAAAATTACCAAATCTTGGTAGGTATCTGGGGTAACATCGGATCCCTGAACCAAAACAGTAATAATAATATAATAGGAGTATTTTTTCCTATTATATAGTATTTAAAAATGTTTAAGATATTTTTTTTAATATGTTTTACAATGGAAAAGGACTTTAAGGACTTTATTCTCCACATACTATAAGCGACTTTAAATCACTTCTAATAATTCGAAATTAAATCCGTTCTTATCCCTTATTGACAAAATTTGCATAATGGACATCAAGAATATGCTTGTCTTTGAATGCGTATACATTTAGAACTATTAAACTTACAGGTTTAGAATGTATTTTCTTTAAGAATTTGGTCCATATTCTAGTATTCTGACGTATAATGTAAAGAAATTGTTTTTTCGTACTCGAAAATCCGTCCGGTATTAGTTATTACCCCAACGTTTAAATTAGAACTAAATTTTTTTTAAGACCGAGCTGGGTTTTTTTTTAATATAAGAAAAGCAAGGAGGGTAACAATTAAATGTAACTTTTGTTACGTTGCAAAAATAAAATATATCTACTAGTAAAATACAAATACAATACATAATGAACCTAAATATTTATGCAATGGTCACGGAAAATTTCGACAAAAGAATGTGAAGTTTAGCTTGCACATTCACATTCTTTTGTCGAAATTTTTGCTTTGAAGGCCATTTACCCGATATGCAATTATGCATCTAAACCTGTGTACTATTTTTAACAAAAATCCGTTTTGAATTAATGTTTAACGAAAAATCTGTTTTGTATAATATATATTTCTTGAGTCAATCAGGGCCGTCTTAGCCCATTCCGGGGCCCTAGGGCACGAGAGAATATGAGGCCCTGTTGGAAAGAAAAGAAAACTGATCATGTACGACTGGAACTCGCGCACTGAGGGCTCTGTACCACAAACATGCATTTTTATAGAGTTCAAACTGTTGGTTTAAACCCTACGCTACAAGCTACAAAAAAGTATAAGATAACAAAGTCATTTTTCTGCTATGATGCAATATTTATTATGGTATGTATTCAGCCCTTTTATACGTCCCACTGCTGGGCACGGGCCTCCCTTCAATACGAGGGGGATCAGGCCATAGTCCACCACGCTGGCCAAGTGCGGGTTGGCGGACTTCACATGTCTTTCGAAAACTTGTTAGGTTCTCTCAGACATGCAGGTTTCCTCACGATGTTTTCCTTCACCGTATGGCAAGTGGTAATCATGTAAGAAATGATTCGCACATGAAAATAGCAGAGGTGCGAGACCCGGGATTTGAACCCGCTTCACTCGGTTACCCAAGCGAGCGTGTTACCATTGGCCTACCACTGCCTTAATATTTATTATTATTATGGTAAAATATTGAAATGAAATGAAATTTATTTATTTAGTAACAATTCTTATATATATACAGTAAAACAATGGCTACGCAGTTTATACTGCAAAAGTATAAACTGCGTTGCAGATATCAACGCCCGCCTCCGTACAATATTTAAACTATTTTATAAAAAACTGAATAACAAAAAGATGATGATGATGTATGTGTTGAGTGTGTCTGCGTGAGTGTGTGTATGTGTGTGTATATGTGTGTGTGTGTATGTGTGTGTGTGTGTTGTGCTCGTGGATGGAAAATTCATTAATGAACAATGGCCAAAAGTTCTTCGGTCTCTTCATACGTAATGGATTTAAGCCATGATAAACATTTAGATTTGCAATTATAAGATGTGAGTGGATATATATTTAATAATTTATTGATTCTATTGTATAGTAAACAGCTTAGATATGAGTAATGACGTTTTGCAGCCGCGGTTCTTGAAGAATTAATTTGACATATTGCGTGGGATCTGCGTTTAGTACATAATATACTGGGGTTATAAGGAAGCTCAGAGTGTTTACGAAGAACAGTTTGTAAAACAAAAAGTTTCCTTACGGATAGTATATTACTAAGAGCGTATAAATCCGTCGTAGGGAAATAGATTGGCTTATTGGACATAACTTTTAAAACTGCTCTCTCGGCCCTTTCCACTCTCAACATTAACGTTTTAGCAGAACCACCCCAACACGTAATGCAGTATGATATAACGGATTGACAAAGAGTATAGTATACTGTTTTTTGACATTGAAAATCTACCACATTTCTTAGCTTCCTGAAAATAAATATGAGCTTTCTCAGTCGCAACGCTAAGGAGTGGATTTGCTGTCTCCATGTCATATTGCTATCAATTATAACGCCAAGATATTTGACACTGCATTTTTTTTCTAACACGGGACAGTTACACTCTTTAGTAGTCAGTGAACAGACGTGTGCACGAATTGACAAACAAGGTCGAGCCTGTACTAAAGTGGAAGGAGCTAAGGTAAGATATTTTGTCTTACCCACATTAAGAGTGAGCAGATTGCAACGAAGCCAGCTAATAATAGCTCTTAAAAAAAATTCTGTGGAAGCCTGAGCTTCTGATCATGTTTTACCACTAGTAAGAAGTACAGTGTCGTCTGCGTAGACTAATAGTTTACTATTAGGTAAACGCAGCATGCAGAGTTCATTTATGTAAATAAGAAAAAGGGTAGGACCAAGAACACTTCCCTGGGGGACGTCGAAACTAACAGATTCTTCCTTACTTATAAAGTTATCAATTCATACACACTGCAGACGTTCCTCAAGATAACTTTTGAAAATTTTAAAATGCAAGGCCTCTAAGTCCAATTTCTTCCAGCTTATTTAACAAAAGAGGTATAATATTCCAGCCAGCTCAAGCTTCCAGCTTATTTAACAGAAGAGGTGGTAAAATATTAATTTAGATTGCTATTATTAAATAAAAAATATTAATCTAAATTACTGTTATTTCGATCCAGTTCATACTGTGGACTCACCAAACTTGGCCCCCCAGGATTTTTTTATTTCTAATTTTTGAATTTTTATTTTCACACGTCGTTTGTTCGTCATTTGTTCTTAATTGTTCGTCATAAATAATTATTTTGTTCGTAGATTGTTTATTTATAAATAAATAAACAAAAATGTACCCTTCAAGATAGCCCCCTCAATCGAAATTCATATTTTTTCTTGTTACTAATTCTTTAAATAAATCTTAAATAATCTTTAAATATTCATTATAGACCAATCGAAATGCGTTTATTTTTAAGAGAAAATAAAATATTGAAAACCTGAAGTTTTATGATTTTAAAATGTTAGCAGGTATATTAGGAATAGAAATTCGTAAAATGCCCCCGATGCCTAGCTACCCCCGAGAAATGAAGGGACGCAAAGCGTTGAAAAATAGTTTTTTTTTTAACCGACTTCCAAAAAAAGGAGGAGGTTCTCAATTCGACCGTATATATGTTTTTTTTTTTTTTATGTTTGTTCGGGCATTTTTTCGTCGTTTATGAACCGATTTTGATAATTCTTTTTTTGTTGGAAAGGAGATATCCCAAGAGTGGTACCATGATAAGGAAACCAGGATCTGATGATGGGATCCTAGAGAAATCGAGGGGAACTTTCGAAAATTGTAGCGGCGACTAGTGCGTTTGTTAACATTTTCAGTAGGTATTTTAAAGCACTACTATTAAATGAAGGTCTGGAGTCGATCTGATGATGGACCCGAAAGATAGTCGAGGGAACTCCTCAACGATTTACAGCAATTACCTGGTGTTTGGGCTTGATTAATTTGTATTGATGATACGTCTACACTAAAAATGGAAAAATAATAACTTTTTAAAAAAAAATAAAAACCGACTTCCAGGCACTGAAAAGTAAAAAATAACTAAACGGGGGTTTTCATTTAGAATAGATACTTAATCAGATTTTTTCGAAGTCGGTGCCAGCCAATACAAATCAAAGCACACCGACTTCGAAAATATCTGATTAAGTATCTATTCTAAATGAAAACCCCCGTTTAGTTATTTTTTACTTTTCAGTGCCTGGAAGTCGGTTTTTATTTTTTTTTAAAAAGTTATTATTATTTCCGCCTTACTGTGACGTTTTATCTAAAAATGTTTTCTACAAAAGTTGTAGGTCTAGTAAAAATCTACAACTTTTTATTGATAACACTGTTTACAAAAACCTCAAAGTTTTCGAGATATTTGCAAAAAACTTAGTTTTTAATTTTTTCTTGGTTTTTTATTTTGAATTTCTAGAATAATATTTTGATTTTCATGAAACTAAGTGAATATAATCTTCGAAATATATATAATTAATAACAAAAATGGTATGTTTTATGGTCTCAAGAATCTGAAAATCACTTGAAGTGGACGTTTACATTTTAAAAAAAATTCGTTCAATTTTCAGATAGGGCTCATTCTTTTCGTCTTAAACTCTACTTTTTCAAGAAATAAAAATATTGTATGGTCGCCCTGTAAAAACATTCTTAAGAATTGAAAACATTGGAGAAATCGATAATTTTTACTGTATTAACTATTTTTTTTTTATTATCATTGAAAAAGTGTACTTTATTGACCAAATTTTTATAAACTAATTGCAACGTTGCAATTTGACGATTAGATTATAATCGTATTGTTATCGTTGTCATATATATAATGATTTTATATCTTTGTCCACATACTTTGACTGCGTATTATAAGTATTTACTCTAATTTATAGATAACATTATCATTAAGTAGCAAGAGCTGATATCTGATTATTATATTTATTAATCATGTCTGAACAACGTTCCCAACAGGCAACCTGCATGCCTAGTTTTAATTACTTGTCTTGTGGTACATTTGACTCGCAAACAATAAAAGTGTAACTAACTGATCGCTGTCTGTACATGGAAGATATTTAAGAAAAACTACTGCTATGTATTTTTATTATCGCAATAGAAACCAACCAAAACAATGATTTTTAGAATTTTTGTCCGTTTGTGCGCACTAATCTCAGAAATGGCCTAAGGGATTTGGGTCCCGTTTTCACTAATGTATTGCGGTTTTTTTATTTCAATTGGTTCATAAATAAAAAAGTTATGTTAATCAATTTAAAGATCATCTATTCGCTCGGGTGAATCGCGAATAATTGTTAATAGGTATTTATAGTATACATATTTAATACGTCGGAAGACGCCTCACGAAGTGTGTTATCATGACTTTCTTGTCAATCGGATTTATGTTATATTTTTAGCGATGTAAAATTATTATTATAGTGTATTCACGGAGACGAGTTAGTATAGCGCCTTTTCTATCGCACATTGTCATACAAATGACAAAGACAAAAAAAACTTTTTTAGGGTCAGTGGGTGTTAACAATACCTTAGTAAATGTGCGTTTACACTACGCTTCTTAAAAGTTCGCTTAGTTTATTCCTGCGGCTTCGTCTGTCGTATAAATTGAGAGACATTTATTTGATAGAATTTTTTTATGGGTACCTACTTTTTTATATATCTGATGGTTACGAAGGAAAGAAATAAAATCGAGAGTTAATGATTAAATTTTCTTCATTATATTATAATATCTACCTATACAAGTTTATAACATATCATCATCATCATCATTTTTCCTATTCACAAGCCGACAAGTCTCAAGAAAGCAATCAATCATAAAATTCAATACACCAGCCGGTTCACAAGTTGAGCATACATTCACAAGTAAGAGCACGTCTGCACAGTACGGGAAGTATGAGTAGACTAAAAAGTACTCGTACTGTGTACACTGCCTTGGCGTTTATCACTGACCAATCGCAGTTAAAAAATTGTGAGAGTGAGATAGCGCTCTACTAACTCGTCTCTGTGAACAGACTATAGAAATATGTACTAAGTTCTGTTTGATAGGATTATAAGAATAGAATACAAATAAAATACGCATTATTTTTAAAACGATAATTTATTGATTTAACCGCAAATATATTAGTTTATATACAGTAGGTAGGACGACAACAAATTCAAACGGAGAGCCAGCACACTTTGATTTCACAGCGTAATTTCATGTGAACTCTAAAATTGAACAACTTAGAACTAATTGGAGTCGTCTAAGTCGCATAGCCTGCGAGTTCACTTCGCCATTGCAAATGAAAACCAAATCACTACACCTAATTTATCCAACGTATTAAAAATACTGAATTAATTTTCAGACACAAAACAAATAGCTTTTAGTATCTACTTAATAGTTCTATTATGTACATAATCATTAAACTAACGTCAGGAATATTGACATGCTCATTATAACATTCACCATTTACTCTCACTTCAGTCAATAGTATCAAAAATATAAATGTTTTGCACATTCAAAAGGAACTGTTTCTAAGCCACAGATGTTTATTTGAACATACAATGAAAAGAGTCGGCAGTAATATTTAACCAGTCACATACTGTATTTTAGTACTCATTAATGAATTCATCGACATATGAAGTGTTACAGCAGAAGGCAATCACGCAATCAATACATTGTACTTTGTTAGTATACACACATATTTAACAATAAATTCTATTTAATATACACTAATTTATCAACAATTTCAGTCAAATGATATATGCAAATACAACCTTTTTACATTAGTATACACACAATATAAGATTCTACGTTTACAAACATAGCCGTAGCTAGGATAACCTAAAAGCCGGTGGATTTACCTAGAAATGGATTTTTTATGTGAAACAAAATGTTACAAGGTGGACCCTCAACTAGCTACGGCTCTGTTTCCAAAGTCCCCATATTTTTAGGAGAAATCAATGTTTCTAAGATATACAGACAGAACTGGAAACTTTTACAACATAATTTATCTTAAAAGGCCACCATTGACAAGGCGAAATCGGTAAGAAAGTATATGACGTACAATTTACAATATATGTATGTATTATTGGCACTGCACACGCGGAAAATTCGTTGTATGTAAAGAATGAAACAATAGAAATCAATAAAATGCAGATGGCAGTGCTATTAATTATTATAATGAGCATCCTGACCAACTTCTAAGTCTCCTACAAAAATGTATCTAGAAAGGCAAAAATACGATAACTTACATATGCGCCAAGTAACTCCTAATTTAACTATGAGACAGTATTCTACTACAGTCATCGCTATGAAGTATAACAACAGTTCATTCATAAGCGTATTATATTTTAAGTGTAATTTGTGGGGCGACACAGATCAGAGGGCGTCATAGAACACCGACCGGTAACAACTCGCGGTGGTCATCAAACAAGTCCGGTAACGAAACGAGTCAACGCGTAAAATATAAGCATACCATACGAAGTAGTAAGCGTCTATTAAATAAGTATACAACATAAGATAAAGTAGTAAATATAATGGGGGAGTGCCAACGTGTGAGGGCGATGTAAGCGTGCCTTGTGCTCACGAGTCCGCCGGCATGTCCCACTCCGCCAGCCCGCGGTCCACCAGCTCTCTGTTCAGGAATATCACTTGCTGTGGACATAAAAAAATGTCAATTAATTTATTGTCGCGTAATGGAGTGTGTAACGTCATTATATCAAAATAATAATTAAAAAGACACATCTGAAGCATGCTTTATACATCTTAAGACAGTGTCAAAACATTTTCAGAGACGCATCGAAATTACTAGAAGTTTCGAGATTTAGACGAGAACAGTTAATCGTAAATTGCCGTGTGTTAGAGTAAGAGAGGAACAGAACATTCGAGAAAGGCATCGAAAATACTAGAAGCTTAGAATTTACACAAGAACAGTTATTCGTAAATTACCGGGTGTAAGAGTAAGAGAGGAACAAAACATTCAAAATGAATTTTGAATTTTCGATTACTAGAATGTTTTTTGTTTCTGCATATAAATGTGCAGGCAAGTGTATCGAAAGATCTGTTGAATTTCGAAGTTAAGTGAAGATTGGGAAGAAATACGTAAAAGTGAAAAATTGAAGAAAAGTGGAGTGAAGTTATAGTGGAAGTGTATCTAGCGGTGAAAATTAGTGTTCAGTGACTGAGTTTAACAAGAACTGTATAAACTGCGCGTGTTAGTAAATCTCCATAAGTCTCTCTTGTTAACCAAGAGTAATAAAACATCAGTAGTGCAAAAGAGGTGCTTTAATTTCCGATTCCCGAACTCATAGAACGTAACAATATGTATATATGTTAATACATTTTTTATTTATTTATTCTACAATACTTCATTGCACACAAAAATTGTACATTAACAGAACACAACTAAAGAGATGTGCAAAGGCGGCATTGTCACTAAAATTGATCTCTTACAGGCAACCGATAGAAAAGTATACAAGAAAATAAGCGAGAAGAGCGGAAAGATGCACAAAGTGCAAGTCATTAAAGCTTAATAATATATTGTTAATGAATGTCACGGTCTGATTATGGGCTTATGTATACGACGACATTTTCACGCACTGTCGACATTATCTTCTCAAGCGTTTGTAAAATGTGCATATTTTACTTTTATTACTTATCAGCTTAAAATATTGGTGGATATCGTATGTTAATGATACGCACGTACCTAGTGCGTTTTTTAAACGTGACGAACGTAAGCTTTTATTAAAAGTGGTGTGCATAGGCTCTAAGATAAAGGCGCAGTGGAATCGTCTCGTCACAGTTTCGACAGTATATATTTAATGTTAATTGCTTCGTGGGTCTACAAAAATACATGTGCAACCATAAGATAGTACAGACGAGTCCTGGGTCTGATTAAATATAGATATTAGTTTCTGTCAAGTATTTCTCAGTAGTAGCAGGAGTTGGCATATGCCTGATCTCTCTCTGCTACCATTTAGTAGGATTAGTTTCAATCACTAGTGCTTTACTTGTAATATCTTCCGTACAAATGAAGTCTTTGTGATTTTAGTGATATTGGCCACTATAACCAAAATTTGCTAAAATAATATATTTAGATTATATCCTTAACTTATAAAATAAAGTACTATTATTAATTTGATAAAATTAAAGATTAATGGTTTTATTGCATGTTAAATATCAAATGATGGCTGCGTACTATTGATAAAAAAAACTTTACTCCTTCTTATCGGAATAATAAATTAGCAGATTGGCAAAAAATGAAAAAAAAAATGAAAAATATATATTATCATATCAAAAGGGAATTTTATTCATTTTATTTATGTGTAAGTAGACATTTTTATTTTATGTAAATAGCATTGAAAAATACATAAAAATACATAAATTTTTATACGTATTAAATGTTTTCAATAGTTAATAAATATTCAAGTAGATATAACGTCCATTACTAGCGTAAAAGAAGTGACGCAATTTTGTATAATAAAAAACAACTGTACCTACTTGAATTCAAAGTACAATTACTTATGTCACGTAAGAAATGGTTTTGTAAAGTACTAATTTACATTTTATCGTTGTAATGTTTCATTGTTAATCTATACTAATATTATAAAGCTGAAGAGTTTGTTTGTTTGCTTGTTTGTTTGGTTGAACGCGCTAATCTCAGGAACTACTGATTCGATTTGAAAAATTCTTTTTGCATTTGATAGCCCGTTTACTGAGGAAGGCTATAGGCTATATATCATTCCGGAAAAGTGTACGGGTCCCGTGGGATAGATTTGTTTTTGTCTAGGGACGAACCCGAAGCGAAGCGAGGGTGAGTCGCTAGTTATACTATGTAAGTAGTATAGTGACTGTGTTTTTTAACAGCTGTTTAGTTTTATTTGCACACAAATAAGCATTTCAAAAGTCAGTTTGTATGTTGTGTGCTGGAGGCATCTTTTTAACTTTCATGGTGGACTTGGCACATCATATATTAGATAGATTTTAAAAATATATTTTTGTCACTATAATATTGTCGAAGTAATTTGAGCTCTATTATTACAGTTTAA
Source organism: Argynnis bischoffii washingtonia (assembly GCA_033884665.1). NCBI lineage: Eukaryota > Metazoa > Arthropoda > Insecta > Lepidoptera > Nymphalidae > Argynnis > Argynnis bischoffii. The sequence goes on along the minus strand of CM066616.1, from coordinate 8,309,018 downwards.
AACCACTTCTCACGAGAAAAATACTTAGAATTTATTTTTAAACTAGCGAAACGCGCGGCTTCGCTCGCGCTAAAACTACAACAAAAAAACTTTAAAAAGGTAGGTTTCATACAAACTTTCATTCCTTATTTTATCTCCTTATGTAATTCAGGATGAATTACAAAAATCGCTAAAACACGTATTTATTTAATTGTATTGAAGAGCATTAATACCAAGTTTTAAGAAATTCTGATCATAAATATTTTTTGGGTTGTGTTATAACGTGTATTCTCGAGGGAATGAGATAATCTCCCGCGGTAAAAAGTATCCTAAATATCCTATATGTAATTTCATCAAAATCCCTCCAGTAGTTTTTCTGTGATGCGGTAACAGACAGACAAAAATTCTAAAAACTATAGATTCGGTCTCTGTATCGATAATAAAGTCTATTTCAATAAGATTTTCCAAAAAATATTTAAGGTACAGATTCGACTCAATTAGAATTTTATTATATATATAAATTTAAATGGGACTACTTTTAAACAGAATTCTTAAAGGAGGAAGGAGGTTCTATGTATGTATGTATGTTCACCGATTTCTCTGAGATGGTTTGACTGATTTTGTTACTTTAACGGCATTGTATTAAGGTAAGTTCCGAGGTAGTCCTATAAAATTATCTTGGACATAGAGTAGAAATTCCAGAAAATCAGGAAAAAACATGAAATTTCTAATTTGTTAACAGATTTAATTAGACTTTTTTACCTACTTCTAATTGTCATATCGACTTGTGTGGACAAGTGTGGAGCTGATCTGATGGTGAGGTCAGAAGCTGGTTAGTGGAACTCTTCAACGGCTTTAAGTTAGTTTGAGTTTATTTGGTTTCATTTTACAAGCCCATTAAGTTAGAATTGGAATTTAGAGCCTGATTTAGTGTTACTAATAGAAGTGAATATTATGATAATGATGTTCTCCTGACCGATTCCGGCCACGGCGGCCATCTCATTGAGACTAGCCAACTGCGCAGGAGATATTATAGTGCACAAGTGTACGCGCAGACACAAGTGCACTCTCTATTCCTGTCACTCTCATACTCCAGTGGGACGACTACTCGACACGACCGGTGAGAGTTAAGGCGCAGGACCGACGGCTTTACGTGCTCTCCGAGGCACGGGGGTGAAACACCGCCAACTTCCCAACTCCGGGCTATTACTGAGGCTTACTATACAGAAAGACTCAATAACTAAACTTGGCCCGACCCGGGACTCAAACCCAGGACCTCAGGATGTGCAGCCGTACATGCTAGCCACTACACCACCGGGGCAGTTGAGTGAATATTATAGTAAGTTAGTCTTTATATAAAATTTGGCAGCACTAATATAAATGGCTTAATCAAATAGGTATGTTATAAAAAACTTTCTTCCTACAAATTACCTGCTTATTACGCTTACACTAAAAGTAGAAAAATAAAAACTTTTTTTAAAAAAGCAATAAAAACAGACATCCAGGCACAAAAGTTACCTAATCAATAATTTTATAAGTCGATGCCAGCCGATACAAATTAGCAAAACTTACATCACAAATTAATGTATAATATTTTAAACTATAATTAAAGTTCATATCTTGACATATTTACTTATTAGATATTCATATCTTAAAGCATTGTCGGCTGCCGCCTGGCACCGACTTCGAAATTATCTGATTAGGTATCTATAGTAAATGAAAGCCCCCGTTCAGTTATTTTTTAAGAAAGAAAGAAAGATTCACACCAAAAACTAAATTATAAAAAACAAACATTTCAACACAAATCATTTACTAATACCGAATTATTATGCTTTACTAAACTAACTGTATAGCGGTACATTTGTTCCCATGACGTTTAAGCGCTTTAAGCGTTACTTTCACATTTCTAATCTTAGGTCCAGTCTTCTTCATAACTAAATAGCACTGTCAACATGTCCATATTAGATAATCAAAATCCATTGACCCAATATAAAAAAATAATAATAAATTAAACAATGAACATGATTTTTGAAAGCATCATTAATAATTATTATAAAGATTATTCCATTAGACTGATAATAATTAGTGTATGCATTTTTTATTTTACATATTGTATTTAAGAGGCCTATTACATTATGACCGTGATTTTTCAATTTAATGCCCATTTTTGGCGTTCTTATTCAGAGAAACTGAAACTCTTCGACAATTTTGACTTATTATATGGTGGAGAATAGTTCTTAATACAGTTCATAGCGGCCTGGCTTTTCAGAAATTTTCAGTATTAATTGAAATAAAGCCAAAATTCCAAAGCAAGTTTTTAATAAAATGAGCGACGGTACTTTTTCGAGCTCATGGATTAGAATATTATACTAAGCAAACGAAATGAAAAATATATATAATGTCTCGTATATAGTGGTTGAGTTTATAGAGGCCTGAATTTGAAAATATGTATTGGATTTCTACAAAAAATCTTTTTCAAAATCTCAAAAACTATTTAGAATGTTCAGAATTAGCTGTAAATATAATATCCTTACAACATTAATACTATTAAGTAAAATGTATGCCAGAATATACATACATAAGTTTAAAAGAAACCTAATTACATTACTTTTTCTTTTAAATAATTTATTATAAAATTTTACATAGAAGTACATAATTGCAGAAAATGCTAGAAACAGCGATGCGTCGGCCGCTCGAACTCAATACCATAGAACTCTGTACATTTTGATAGGCCTCTTAAGTGTACATAAATAACGTCTGGTTAAAAAATAAATAGCAGTTTCACAAACACGAAAGTATTTATTTTGCATAGGTCTTAACTCCGTGGACCCTTTTTTAAGTTTTTCATGTTAATGTATTGTGTATTCAGTCCTTTTTTTAACGTCCCACTGCTGGGCACGGGCCTCCCTTCAAGACGAGGGGAATCAGGCCATAGTCCACCACGCTGGCCAAGTGCGGATTGGCGGACTTCACATGTCTTTTGAAAACTTGCTAGGTTCTCTCAGACATGCAGGTTTCCTCACGATGTTTTCCTTCACCGTAAGGCAATCAAGTTAGAAAATGATTCGCACATGAAAATATCAGAGGTGCGAGACCCGGGATTTGAACCCGCTTCACTCGGTTTCCCAAGCGAGCGCGTTACCACTGGGCTACCACTGCCTATTTCATGTTAAAATTTAGTTTAATACATACTTTTACGGGAAGCAACAAGTTTATTAATAGCACGTAATATTATAATGTATTCAGCATAGATGCGACTTGACATGACAGGAATATAACTATTCTTGATTCGATGCGGGACTCGAATCCAGAAACTCGGGATTTGAAGCCGTTCATGCTAGCCACTCATTTCAACTTACACATTTAATGAAGATAAACAATATTGTCTATATTTGTTTAAGCAAAAATTTACATACCAAGTGTGTATGGTGCCAGGATACAAAACGCACAAAAAGCCAGCAACAATAAACATCGATAAAATCTATTAATTATTCTTGTATATTGATGGAACAGTAGTGAACAGTGATGGAGTAGGAGTAGTCCCGGTATGTAACTGGCAAAGCGACCGAAGTCGCAGGCAAATGTAAGTTGCAAAATTCTAGCTTTCTGTAGACCTTGTCCATATAGACTTTCACTATACCGAAGCTCATATTCCTCCATAGTATATTATCATATCCTAAGCCTTACAAAGCTTTCTCTACACATATTAGGTAAGGTGATATTATTGTAAAGAATTTAAAACATTCAAAGGATCTACCTCTTCAGCCTATCTTATTATCATTAAGGTACGTAAGAAATGACACCCTTATGATTTACCTATACAGCATGCTTTGATCTACTAAATATGAAAGCTACTCGATCATATACATTTATAACAGACAAAACTCATAGACTAACTTTAGTTTTTTAAATTTTATTTAATGTCTCGGAGATAGTGTTACCAGTCTCATTGATATAAGCTATAATAATTCCATGCATTTTTTATTACTTTTTCTCTTATACGAAAAAGAATTTCTCACTTCCAAGTAAGAAAGAGATCAGGCACAGGATCACAACTTAATTAATATGCCTAATTAGGCAGGTAATGCTTAATTGCCTAATTTTTATGCAACCCTACTAAGAACTTGCTAAACACCTATTTCTGACCTGACCCGGGACTCGTATCGAAGATCTCATCCACAGGCGTACAAGCTAACTACTATAGCTGTGAGTACTGTGTCATCATTATCGTGTACAAACAAAAAACAATTCAGCTTTGTATAGTATCTATTATCTTTATATTATTATGTTTAGTTCTTTGTCATCAAATTGCAATTATACTTAACTATTACTTATTTTTACATTATCTGTAAAGTGATTTGAAACATCATATAGTATAGTGCCTGTGTGTTGAGGGTCAGGTAGAGAAGTGGTATAGTACCTGTGGGTTGAGGGTCAGGTAGAGGTGCACGAGCGGCAGGCCGGCCTCGTCGTAGCCCGCCACCTGCGCGTGCAGCAGCTGCCCGGCCGTCAGCCCCGCCATGATGCGCAACGCCTCGCCACTCCACTCCGTCTCTGTTTTATATACACATACATTATTTTGCAGTTCTAACTTTTATAATTAAGTCCTTTATACTTCATTTCATTTTAGGATTATTTAAACACAGAGAATTTGACTATTTTATAATTAAGGATCAAGACCTGAATGATAATTAATTATTATCAAAGCTGACTCATTTCTTTTTAAAATGTTGAATTTTACAACAGAGTAAAATATTTATATGAGGATACAATTAATAATATCATGGTTTTTGGAATAACGTGAGATGAATTTAGAAATATCCAAATAAAAAGATTTCTTTACTACAACTATGGAAATAAATATGAATTTATGCTATTGTTTCACTTAATGATTTAATGCTAAAAAATTAATGACCTAATTGATTAATTTTAAGGTTATAGGATTAAACCATTACCCTTTATTACTAAAATTATTTTTATAAAACATTTACAAAATTAAAGTATTTTAAAATTGTGTAACTCTATATAAGAGTTTAAAAAAAAGTTAACCTCTTTTGATTATTTTGTAATATGGTTATGACCAATTAAAACAAATAATGTAATAGTAACAAATTAAATTTAATCAATTAGAAATGTAATATTAATTTAACAGTCATAATTAAATTCTTATAGAAATATATTAAAATAAATAATTTAAATATTATGGTGAATGAAATATGGATAATAATAATAAATAATGTAAGAAAAACAATCAGCAAGCATGGATTAGAATGAAGAATGAAGAAGCGAGATAAAAGCATGTTAAACAATAAATTAACCATTATTGGCGGGTTTGACAAAGGCCAGTAGCGCCTCCGTCGCCTGAAAGGGTAGCGTCATGAAGTCGGAGCGGATCTGCTTGAGCTGGTCGTTGTCGACGGTGAGGTAACCGCCGAAGTCCACCAACTTCACTACAGATGTGTCATTCTCTTCTGAGGTGGAAATCACCTGCGCGCGGTACCAGTTGTTCTCAGTCGGCGCGGCGCATATAGATCCCTCTGACGGCGAGCACAGATAATGATGATTAATTATCGGACTATTATTAAATGTGAAATGTGTAAACTGTAAAAGCGATGTATGTGTAACTAGGAATGCACCCGAGCGGAATGAGGTTTAGTCGGTAGTAATAAAATTATTCAGCCTTTTTAACGTCTCACTGCTGGGCATCAATGAAATCAGATTATTACCTACCCACCACGCTCGATATAATAGGTCGGGGCAAAAGTATTTTCGTATTTTGAATGTAATATTAGTAATCAAATCTCTTTGGCTGTACTGAATGTAACTGGCTGGTTTTAATACCATTAAATTTCTGACAATCTGAAGATGCAATAAATTAAAAAAAAAACTGGTTCCCGCCATTTTTCAATTGTTTTTCAAGCAAGCGAAATGACGAAGAAATTCGGTACATTTTAAAGTTTTATTACAAAAAAGGTAAAAATGCGACGAACGCCGCGAATAAAATTTGTGCGGTTTATGGACCTAATGCGGTATCAATAAGAGAAGCACAAATGTGGTTCAAGCGTTTCAAGTCTGGAAATTTTAGTATGAAAGATGAGGTTCGCTCAGGACGCCCTTTCACAGATAAAATCAGTGTCATCTTTGAGAAAGTGGAGCAAGATCGACATATTAGTAGCTACGACATTGCTGAAGAACTGGATGTTGATTATAAAACAGTTTTACGTCATTTACGAAAGTCTGGGTACAAGAAAAAACTTGACATTTGGGTACCACATGATCTCACTGAGAGAAACCTAATGCAACGTGTTTCCATTTGCGATTCTTTGTTGAAACCTAACAATTCCGAACCATTTCTTAAACAGTTAATTACGGGTGATAAAAAATGGGTAACTTACGATAAGAATGAGCGAAATTGATCATGGTCGAAGCATGGACAAGCCCCACAGACCGTGGCAAAGCCCGGCCTGACTCGGAACAAAGTGATGCTATGTGTACGGTGGGATTGAAAAGGTATCGTCCACTATGAGCTTTTGTTACCGGGTAAAACTATCTATTCTGACCTCTACTATCGTAACTGATGAGGTTAAAAAAGCTATTGAGAAAAACCGGCCGTAGATGGTGAATAGGAAGGGCGGGGTGTTTCACCATGACAACGCCAGACCGCACTCATCTAGAGCCACGCAGTAAAAATTGAGAGAGCTTGGCTGGGATGTGTTGATGCATCCTCCCTATAGCCCTGACCTTGCTCCATCAGATTTCTACCTGTTTCGGTCATTGCAGAACTCTTTAGGAAGCATAAAGCTAACTTCAAAAGAACACTGTGAACACTACTTGTCAGATATTTTTAATCAAAAATTTCAAAATTTCTACAGGAATGAGATCATGGCACTACCCACAAGATGGCAACAAGTCATTAATCAAAACGGCACATACATACTATAAATAAATAAAAAATTATACCTAAAAAAAATATTTTCCTTTGTATGAACAATACGAAAATACTTTTGCCCCGAGGTAATATAATGAAGAAGAATCAGGTTTGAACTTGCAACACTTGGTTTTCCAAGCGAACGCGTTGACATCGGGCTACCAAAGGCATTGACGATAATAATTAAAAATAAATATTAGTAACTATCGATTTTGCTATGTTCAGATAACAACGGCAATACAAAATTGAGCAGTTTGTGTTAACAAAAAAGGATGTATGCATTTTTTGTACTATCATGTCTATGTTTAATATATAAATCATTTACTTTATTTTTAATAATTTAGTATGTAGTTTAAATATTTAACTACTCATTTAAATATAATACTTAAAAAAACGATTGATAGTCTCTTTGTTTGATAACTTGAGAAAACTTGCATGTCTAAGACTACCTAATAGTTTTTGAGACATGAGAATTTCACAAATTTGCATAGAGCCAGAATAGCCTAATTATTACCACAAACATCAAGGAACAGCAACAACAGTGGGATGTCAAAAAGGTAGAATAAATATGTAATAATTTTTTGATGATGAACTTTTTTGCGTAATCCATACAGAATAACAGCTTGAATAACAGCTTAAGAATGAAAATATATTCTCCAATGGTTAAAACAAACACTGTATTTAATGCCTAAGGGTGTCTGTCCACTATACCGTCTCATACCATGACCGTGCTATGAACGTATCAGGCACGGAAATGAACACGGCATGGACTACTATGCCTACTAGACCGTGTCAACAGCGTATCATGCCCGTACATAACGGTTATAGTGACCGTAGCATCTGCGTATCATCCGCATATCAAACGCGTATCATATCCGTGGTATATGGTTCCCGTTTTCTCAGTCGTATTATTTACCTGTATTTTCGCGCGAGGCAGCCGCTTCAGTAAGAACAAGTGAATATTTTTGCTAAGATAATTATTTTCTATTTATTTCCTATGCCTATACGATGGCTATAAGAATTTTCTTATTTTCTACTGGACAATTTTGTCCAGTAGAAAATAGCAATGATAGCCATTGTTTTTGACGAAGAGAGAGAAAAGAATTACATTAGTCGATTACGACGTTACTGGGTTCACGCCGCTTTAAAAGAAAGAAGTCTAGGGAGAATACTGGACTTTATGTACTTTCGTATGACGTCATTTCAATTTACTAAATTATTGAAAAAGATTGAAAATGTTATAACTAGAAGAAAAACCACAGTTAGAACAAATAACAACAACATGGCAACAAAGTGGCAAGACAAGCGGCAACACATAACGGGCTAAGAACGGTCATCATACGCAATTATAACGGTCATCGCAACGCGGCTATAACCCGTATACTCTCCGTTTCGCCGCCTGCACACACCGGTTCGGCAATGTCGCGTGCCAGGCACGGAGGGTACCGGCACCGGCAAAATATTCTCGCCGACAATTGTTGCCGCTCCGTGCACGGCACGCGACGGTGCCGGTCGGTGACGGAACGGTCTAGTGGGCAGATTCTCATACATTTCAATACAAAAAATATTTTTTTGCCTGACACGGTCCTAGCACGGTCATGGTATGAAACGGTGTAGTGGGCAGTGTCCTTAATACTGATGAAAATTTTATTTAATCTTAAAACTTACCGAGTCTATCTTACTACTATATAATTGTGAAAGTTTGTTACTCAATCATGCCAGAACGGCTCAACAGATGTGGATGAAATTTGGCACCATAGTAGATCATAGTCTGGAATAGGAAATAGACTTTTTATCCCGGAAAATTGTACGGTTCCCGTGGGATAGATGTTTTTGTTTTTCACTAAGGACGAACTCAAACGAAGAGAGGGTGAGCCACTAGTAACTTCAAAAATTGTGTTACAGTTTCTCCTTGAGCTATTAATACAAACATGTGACCTTAAAATATTTCTTATGACACACATTGTCAATGAGAATCTATGTCAATGTGCTGTTTTTATTAAAAATAATACAAATGATAACAGTACATATTTGTCACTCATTTTTTAACCACTATTTTTTATGATGAGATTATAAACCGTAATATATTTTAAAGTTATTATTCCACTGCTATAAAAAGGACCAATGTGAACCAAACCAGTTTAACATATACCAAGGCAACTATCAATGTCATTTAAAAACTGGGTTATATAAACAGATACTTCATAATATGCAAATTAATACATTAAAATTAAAATATTAACCATAATAAATATAAGAAAGAATGATTCCAATCAAAATTTAATAAAGAGTTGTTTTGTTGTTGAACAGATGTTTGAAAAAGTCATTGTTTGTTTGTGTTTCATTAATGTTAAAAATAAAAAGTACAATAAATAAGTAAAATAGGTCAGATTGCTAACATAACATAGGCAATAAAAATATATCACTTATAAATATGGAAAAATCAATACAATCCACTATGCCATAATAACAGATCAATATGTGAGGATCACATGTGAGGAAAAGTTTAACAAGTAGTCACCTTTCACTGGGCGCGGCAACGCCGGCACATCGGGGTCCTGGTACGTGGCGGCCATAAGGCGGTGCAGCGCGTGCAGCGAGGGGAAGGTGGGGTGCAGCGGCTGCTGGAGGAAGAAGTGCCCCGCACTCACCAGACACGTCATTATTGTGTCGTTGTTCACTGACTCCACCAACTGTAACTAATAGTGTTAGCATGTAATGTTTCATAGGCTGACGGTCTTCCGAACATTATATAGGATTAAACAATAAACAATAATTATGGATATATTTATTATAATTGCTTATATACAAAAAATAAATGATAAAAGAAATTAACTTGCTTATATAATTATAATTGACAAATATATTATTTAAATATGTAAAAGAGATAATACAATTTTAAAATAATATAAATGACTACTCCAAGTTTAATGAAACACAAAAGTACATACTTGAAGGAACTCTGGTACAAGAGGAGTCAGTCTTTGATATAATTCTGCACTAATTTCTTGAGTAGAAAAGTTGGGGAACCTTTTTTCAGGGAATTTTTCCTTAATCATTTCTAAAGCTGCTTCAATTTCAGACTGTGATCCTATAAAAAGAAACGTATTAAAGTCATTTCAAATAATTTATAACATCATAAGAATGACATAAACTAGTTATGAGATACAAGTTACCTTCTATTGCACAAATTTTTTGTTTGACTAAATCTGGATGTCTCCTGACATAAACTGTTGCACCAGTTTTTGCTTTAATTTTAGTAACAAATGAACCATATTTTCCTATTAACAGACCAACCAGGGTCTGTGGTATTATAAATTGATGTATTCTTAATCCTGTCTCAGACGGGACCATATTCATATTTGCTGGAGGTGGACTGGCTGCTTCTGAACAACCTTTGCCACTATCACTGGAACCCTGAAAGAAAAATGTAGAAGTACATTTCATATTATCGGACACATTTAATAAACAGAAAAATAATTATATTTATATATACTTTACCTCACTGTGATTATCTGAGAAATGACACATAGAGGGGCTAGCTAGTAAGGGGTCCACAGGACTATGGTTTGCTGAATCTCTTTCTGAAATTCTTCTATTTTGTGAAGCTGAAAATCTGTTATCATTGTTACTAAGTTCATTACTATCACTAGACTCTTCAACTACGTTATTATTACCATTTAACTCTTCGTTATCTGCTAAAGTACTCTCCTCCGATTCTATATCTTCAGACACTACAGCTTCATACTTTGTACTATCTGGTAGTGAAATGTCAGCTTCAGAGTTATCTGATTTATTTGCAGTTAGTACTTTATTGTCATCTTCATTATAGTCTTGGAAACTTAAATTACCATTTCTAATACATTTTAATTCAGTTTTGAATGATGGATATATATTAGACTGAGAACTATTAGCTATAGTAATGTCATTCTTAGAACAAATCTCTTTAAATTTGTTTTCTGAACTTAAGGACATCTTTTTTTCCTTCTCAATAGATTTTTTTCTTATAATTTTTTCAATTTCTAAGTCTACTTCTTCATCAGTCAATTCAAGGGGTGAAGAACGTTGAGAGCCACTTCCATTTAGCATTATGTCTATTGGAGCAGATTTAACTATTGAACATTCAATTTTGCCTAAAGGCGACGCCTTAATCATTTGAGCTTCAGAGTTGAGGACCTCTGCCAGCTCCTCTTTTAAACTTTTTATTCTTTCTCTTCCTCCAGGGTCAGATTTTGCATACTCTCTCTTTTTTTTGAACCAAAAAATACCTACTAAGACTGCTATTGAAGGGACTGACCACATAAGCAACTGACGACAAGGTGCCATTATAATAAGCCACTTTAAAAATAACCTAAAACAATAAAGTTTAAGTTCTTAAAATAACTGTAATTAATTTATAGCTCATACTAACATAGATGGTACATAGTACAAAAATATTTATGAACAACTTATTTAAATATGTACTTATTATTTTTTTGTTTATGTCCTAATTTTTAAACCTGATAAGTGCTAACCAAGATTGAGACAGAAAGTGATTATAGATAAGCCATCACGAAAATGTATTATAAATTGTTAAATTATTAATCGACACTTGAGTATAATATGTCCCCAAAGTATAAAATTGGAACAATATTTGAAATTACGCATTGTGTACAAAAAAAGAACCACAACAATAAATGCAATAAACAAAGACAAGATTTGTAGATGTAGTTATTTTAAATTATATGAAAACATGTAATTATTTTATTTAAAGTGGTTTATAATCTCTACTTGTTTTATATTTTAACACCGGTCAGTTCCGTATGGAAATGGTTAGAAAAGCATGCATGGGCTAAAAATGTAAAAGTAGTCCAATCAGCCTCTGCGTGACAATATAGACACGTATACATTAATGTCCTACCCATGCTTTATATGAGACAACCATGTGTTTATTTTTTATGGTTAAAATTAACTTCATAGTGAGGGTCACGAGCAACGATGAAACCTTCACGAACAACACGTAAGCATTTGTACCAAATTAAAAAATGAAAGGTTACGCAATTTTTTGAATGCCAAATTTTTTTGTAACCAATAAAATTAACAAAAGGTATTCTAAAATGATGAGGGAATTTTTCAATACAAAAACACAAAATTTAATTGTAAGCTTTAATCTAAATATCACCCTATAATACAAATTTGATTTTGTCGCCGGTAAAAAGATATGGTACTTACTTTATTACACAAATTTAGAAAATTACCACTTCTCGACAAAGAAAACTTAATTGACCAAAAAATATGTTAACTGCACTGAATTACTAACAAATTTCGCTCAATTAATTAAAACCAACAATCCACGTGCTCACAATGTTTTTTACCGAAGCACAACAAAATTCAATATGGCGGTGACAAGCTGGCAACCTAAAACTTTAAAAGAAATGTAAGATACCATAGACTATTGAAAAGTTTTATTACTTTAGTCATCTATGTTTATAAAAGTATTTATTTGTTTAAAAATAAAATATCAGAAGATAATATAAACATTTTTTTTTTGTTTATACTTCATTGCCTAATGTTCGAGTTTCAGCCATTTTTCTTTGTCTGGAGTGTGGGCCCATTCTAAGAGTATACAAATAAATTTATGAAATTACGAATATTTTTTGTTAAAATAATATACTAGCGACTTAGACTCAATTTATATATATATATATATATATAATCACAAGTCTTGCTCGTTCATCCTATATCGCTTTTTTCAGTAATGACAACTAAAAAGAGTGACATACTCTATGATGAAAACCGTTAAAAAGAATAAGGATAGCGACTTTGTTTTACTATGTTTAGGTATAAATATTAGATAGTTAAACGACTTGCACTTGAACTAAATTTTGTATTTTTGTATGAAAATTAGAACTAAATTGCTAAATATATTAATTTTTACCGGATTGCGCGACGCAAAGTAGGGTAATGTGTTTATCAGTCTATGTATGTACATATAAGGTATGTTTGTTCCTATGTGGCGTTCTAGAGTCCAAACGTGTAAGCCGATTTTGTTGATTCATACGTCGTTAGATTTGTTTTGATAACTCGAGTGTAATGGGCTATATAAAAATAGTTAAAAATTAAAATTGCGGATTTCAGGTGCCAATTTGAAAAACTTCCACACCTATCGAGTATCGGGGCATCAAAGTAAAGGTTTTTAAGAGCCCATCACAAACATTTATACAACTTATGTGTTTAAATGTAATTTTGGATAAAAAAATTCTAAATATAACTTCAAATGTCTAATTGGCATAAACTAAAAAGCTATAAATAAAAAATATATTATAAAAATAAGAAACCCAACTGCATAAAAACTAACTAAAAAATGAAAAGAAGTTGATGAAGGAATAAAGTATTATGCAGTCGGAGACAACTCGTCAGTTAGTCAGTCAGTTAGTGCGTTTTTCACTCTAAGCTATGCACTTCCCGTTATTATAGTAATACTTCTCTCATGTTATTTACTTTTTTGCTATGAAACATGTGACTGCAGAACTCTTAAGCTATGCCTCGTTTTACGTAATGACTATGAATATCAGAAATTGAAAATTAAGAAAAAAAAGTGTGTGTGCATATATGCACGTAAGAAGTTATACTTCTTTGTTTTTAGAGCATTTAAATGGAAGCTTGTTTTTTTAAACGTTTAAACTTTTTCTTAATAAAGATTTTTACTTTTTTTTCGTATTCTTCTTAGCAAATTATTTCAGTTGATATTCACATTATTGGGGTGCATAAAAAACAGTCCGCCAACTTTGGGAGTCCGCTGTATTGGATTTACAATGACGTCACTTTGCTTATTGTGTTTCGCTCATGAAGCCCTTTCATTTGATATCCATATCATGCGGATGCATAAAAAAAATAGGACGTCATCTTTGGGAGTCCCCATATTGAATTCCGATGAAGTCACTTTGCTTATTGTGTTCGCTCATTAAGCCCTTTCATTTGATGCCCCTATCACAAAGGTCACTATGGAAATGATAAATCGCCATTTTGTAAAATCCGCCATATTGGATTAAAATGACGGCATTTAGGTAATCGTGTAGTCACGAGAACCAAACGTGTGCCAAATTTCAACTCAATCGGCCACTGGGAAGGGGGTCAAATTTAACTTGTAAAATTTCAGACAGACACCGGGACAGGTGAAACTAAATAAAAGCTTTTTTTTTGGGATTTTTGTTACTTCGGCTCGTGGAAATCGGCATTATTATAGATTATTGAATTGCACACTTTTCAACATGTAACTATCCCACTACACCTTAATCTGATGGTTCCAAGTATTTCTAACTTATCAAAATATTTTTTTAAGATTTTGATCGGCTGCCTTAAATGCACGACCTTATTTATACAAAACACTTACTATATGGTGGAGGTATTCAACAGTGTGCAAAATATCCTCCTTTATATTATTCTGCCGCGTTTGAGTAAATCCCTTGGGGTGGGGGGTCCTTAGGGTAGCCTGATTCCCTAGAGGACGCGTCCCCAGGTGGCGGTTAGGGGGATGCCCGATGGGGGGCAAACCTCCATAGGGTAGGAGGGAAATAAAATACCTCCCGTGGACCACAAGGCCGGAGATGGATACTCCGTTATCAAACCCCACACGCAGGCTTCTTCTACATATTCGAAGCAGAGACTACGTGCGTGCTGGGTGCTCAGGATGGAGTGCTCAGTAGGGATGGCGGCGGATGAGTCCTAAGCGGACCAACGGCGGCGCCCAAGCCCCGTAGTGGGTTACATCCTTGGCGTCAGGTGGCAACCGGCTGTAAAACAGAAGCCAACATACCATACTTATCATGAAAAGACAACACGTAAAGAACACGAGGAATACTAGGGCGTTCCCCTTAAGCAACGTTGGAGATGATGGAACTGCGAAATATACTAGGGCGTCCCCCAAAAGCAACGGAAGAGCTAAACATCAAGGCACCGTGACAATGTCCGAACTACGTATTGCTAGCTGGAACATTGGCACGATGACAGGACGCAGCGCTGAATTAAGCGCCATCTTAGAACGACGTCGCATCAACATCTGTTGTGTGCAAGAGACAAAATGGAAGGGTGCAAAATCACGACAAGTCGGGAAGGGCTTTAAACTCATATGATGTTCTCCTGACCGATTCCGGCCACGGCGGCCAATCTCATTGAGACTAGCCAACTGCGCAGGAGATATTATAGTGCACAAGTGTACGCGCAGACACAAGTGCACTCTCTATTCCTGTCACTCTCATACGCCAGTGGGACGACTACTCGACACGACCGGTGAGAGTTAAGGCGCAGGACCGACGGCTTTACGTGCTCTCCGAGGCACGGGGGTGAAACACCGCCAACTTCCCAACTCCGGGCTGTTACTGAGGCTTACTATACAGAAAGACTCAATAACTAAACTTGGCCCGACCCGGGACTCGAACCCAGGACCTCAGGATGTGCAGCCGTACATGCTAGCCACTACACCACCGAGGCATACATATATATGTATGTATATACATATAATGAAACTGTAGAGATCGAATGTCTGTACATAGAAAAAAGAATGGCTAAAAACCGAGTCAGGTGATATAAAAAGAGAAATAGAACGAATCCAATATTTTTTTTAATTTTTTTTGTTTCTCTGTTTGTACCGACTAATCTCCGAAACTGTTGGACCGATTTAAATGAAATTTTATATGGTAAGTAAGTAGTACCTTATATCCCCGGTCAACAGTTCCAGTAGGATAGTTAAAAAACTATAGTAACTTATTCAGCTTAGTACACAAAAAAAACTTAAAAAAAATACAAATCAAAGTACACCGACTTCGAAAATATCTGATTAAGTATTTATTCTAAATGAAAACCCCCGTTTAGTTATTTTTAATTTACTTTTCAGTGCCTGGAGGTCGTTTTTTTTTTTTTTAGTTTTTATTTTTCCATTTTTAGTGTAGACGTATCATCAATACAAATTAATCAAGCCCAAACACCAGGTAATTGCTGTAAATCGTTGAGGAGTTCCCTCGACTATCTTTCGGGTCCATCATCAGATCGACTCCAGACCTTCATTAAATAGTTGTGTCAAAGACAAGTGGTGGCAGGACAAAGCTTGTCGCATACAGTGGCTTATAGACTCAAACCAGCTTGGGGAGTTTTATTGCGAGGTTCGTAAGCTGATTGGTACTTCCTACAGAGTCAGAGTGCCTCTTAAGTCCTCGGACGGTGAGCGTCTCTTGACAAGTAAGGAGGATGTACTTAATCGTTGGGCAGAACACTTCGACACATTGCTCAATGTAGATCGATCAGCCGATCTACATCATATTAGCTTATTGACTCAACTTCCTCTTGCTACCGAGCTAGGCGAGCCGTTGTCGCGCGATGAAGTTGTTACTGCCATCAGACAGCAACAGAACAATCGGACGGTTGGTATTGACCGTATGCCGGTAGAGTTGCTGAAATATGGCGGTGAGGAATTGCATACGTTGGTATGGGAGCACTTTGTTCGTATGTGGGAAGAGGAGAAAGTCCCAGATACTTTTAAACTATCTAGCATAATTGCCCTCTACCCCAGATGGACTTCAACAGCTGATGTCGTATTTTCATCAGGCTTGCTGCAAGTTTGGCCTTAAGATTAGTGTCAAAAAGACGGAGGTGATGTCCACTGACATCCATGGTCATGAGACACTGTCAATAAAGCTTGGCGAGGATGTGCTTCAGCAGGTTGATAAGTTCTGCTATCTGGGGAGCACTATAACATCTAAGTGTGACCTTGATGCTGAGATCAACAGCAGGATCGGTGCTGCTGCAGCAGCATTCGGGAAACTGTATTCCAAGGTCTTCTGCTCACACGACTTGAAACTTGCCACTAAGATATCTGTTTATATGGCGATAGTGCTGCCAAACCTATATTCCTCTGAGGCGTGGTGCGTGTACCGTCATCACATTCGCACACTTGACAGGTTCCACCTTAAATGCCTGCGTAGTATTATGAAGATCAGCTGGTCTGATCGAGTGCGAAATACCGAAGTTCTGCGTCGAGCCAATGTCGGAGGCATTGAGTCATACCTTATGCGTCGTCAGCTTCGGTGGTGTGGACACGTCTCGCGAATGTCGGAGGATCGAGTGGCGAAGCGCATCTTTTATTCTGAACTGCAGGAGGGCAAGCGAAAACTAGGCGGCCAACTCCTCAGCTATAAAGATGTTCTGAAGCGTCATATGAAAAGATGCAATATTGAACCATCGAAGTGGGAAGGATTGGCGGCGTCCTGAATGGCGTGACCTAGTTCTGAGGCAGGTTCGCGTCTTCGAGGATCAGCGCAAAACTAACCTCGATGCTAAGCGCGACGACTTAAAGGCCCGACCACCTGCAGCCATTCAATACAATTATGTCGATGGTAAACTCACGTGCGCCCGGTGTGCACGTGAGTTCACTAAGAAGATTGGCTACATTAGCCATCTTCGTGCGCATCAACGCCGAGCTGACTAGGAGTCGAAGTGGTCGCCAGGACCGAAAACGGTCGGAACAATCATCATCATCATCAGTAGTGCTTTAAAATACCTAATGAAAATGTTATCAAACGCACTAGTCGCCGCTACAATTTTCGAAAGTTCCCCTCGATTTCTCTGGGATCCCATCATCAGATCCTGGTTTCCTTATCATGGGACCACTCTTGGGATATCTCCTTTCCAACAAAAAAAGAATTATCAAAATCGGTTCATAAACGACGAAAAAATCCGCGAACAAACATATATATCTATGTTTGTTCGCTATAGTCGGTTAAAAATAAATATATTATTATAAATACCCAGTTGTTATAATTTTTGAAAGTTCTTTTAAGGTTCCATTCCTAAAGCGCCTGTATACGTATAGAAATCTTTCCATCCAACTTCTTATATAATTTTTTAATAACATAATCAAAAATCATAGTAATATTATAAATGCGAAAGTAATTCTATTGTTTATTTATTATTCTATTATATTTTACGTATTCACACCTTAACCTTGATATTTTGTAATGAAGGCATCAAGTGAAGCAAGTAGGGGGTCGAAAATGCGAAAGAGAAAGACTAAAAATAAAAGTAAGTAAAAGAATTACTAAACTAGAAACACAGTTTAATGGGTATTTTTCTTTACTATATTTTCTTCGCATATGTAAATTCATCAGAGTCTCGTTTCATAGTTTGTTTTACATTTTTTGTAATAGATAATGCTTAGTAAATTCTTCTCAATTGATCTCACAAAGATCACATTCGAAACATAGCTGAAAACGAGATTTACTGTAGGTACTACAAGCTTCTGCATTATAAGCTTTTAAAATCTTTTTAGAATTAAAATATACATTAATTACCGACGTACTAAAATTATACGATAGGTGTATCAATCAACAGATTTACGAAAATAATAGGTTTTACTCAATTTATCTAGCACATTCAATTACGTTTCATATCTATACAGATAAATAAAATTGGAGTGTCTGTTTGTAATATTAAAATAACCACTTTTTACTAAATGCATATGGATGTATACACGGTACATATACCAAAACAAATTTTTTTACAATTTTTGTCTGTCTGTCTGTTTGTTCCGGCTAATCTCCGAAATGGCTGTACCGATTTTGACGGGACTTTCACTGGCAGATAGCTGTTGCTATAAGGAGTAACTTAGGCTATTTTTATTTTAGAAAAAGAATCAGAGTTCCGCGAAAAAGAATCAAAACCCATGAAATTGTGAACAAAATCCGCGTACGGCGTAAGCATCCGAGCGAAGCAAGGGTAAAACGCTATAAAATTTAAATGAATATCTTAGAAGTAGCAAACTACTATTTATGTATAAACATAGTTAACCGTGAAAACGTACCTAGAGACGAACGCGAGCGAAGCGAGCGTGAGTCGCTAGTTATATTATAAATTTTGAAAATAATAGTACATTCGTCGCGTATCAACAACTTTTACAAGATTGCTAATTATGACAGAAAAGTAAGAATGCTATTTGTCAAAATTCACATTATGGTACGAATTTAATGAACGATAATAATATTTTCTTAGTAATTTTGGTGTCGTGACGTCACAAAACTGCTAAGAAAGTAGGTAAGAATGTCTTAAGCTTATAGTGACCTTGCTTTTAAGACGTCATGGTACGAAAACTCAAAGATTATAGTATTCATGCTATAAGAGTTCATGGTAAGGCCCCTGTACCCAGTCCTTTTCAGTAATAAAGCTTAAATTAACAGAACACGCGGCTTAACGCTTTGGCTAAAACTACAAAAAAAACTCTTTGGCTTTATGCAAAAGGTATTTCTGCGGGTTCATTAGTGTCTAAGCTTAAAGTACTTAAACAAATTATAAACATCAGTTTTACAATAATGTATGGAAGTCAGTCTGCCCTATTTGTTGACATTTATGATGACTGCTCCGCTCCCTTGAGCAGTAGCATGATGATATATAGCCTATAGCCTTCCTAAATGAACGCGTTATGTAATGCAAAAAGAATTTTAAAATCGTATTAGTAGTTCCTGAGATTAGCGTGTTCAAACAAACAAACTGTCTCTTCATAATATTAGGATAGATAAGTCTTCGAATAAAATGATTGTAACATTCGAACATTACGAAATTATTATAAGGGTAAAATGTTTTTGACTTTTTGCTGCGAAACCATTTAAAATGGTATTCTGCGGTTGCATCGCAATTGCAAATATAAATGTAAAAGTTAGTGTGTATATTTTTGTTACTTCCCGCTGAAACGGCTTGACGGATTTGGATGAGATTTAGTAAACAGATAGACTATAACCTGGCATAACGTAATAGGTTAATTTATACAGGCACCTAAGGACGCATCCGAGCGAGGTGAGTCGCTATGTAGTTTGTAATAAGTACCTACATTATTTATTCCTCAACATTTAAACGGAAGTATGAAAAAGAGACACACGTTAAATTACTTTATTAATTATTAATAAAAACAGTTTTAGAACCTAAATTTTATCTCCCAAAAACAAAATAAATCTTATAATCTATACTATAAACTAAAAGCAGTAATTTAGCGAAATCTGTACATGAAATATTTTTCAAAAACAATGACTGTAACGTATTATGTATAGGTACAATATAGACCCCAAAACAATAGTTATTAAAATTTTTGTCTGTTTGTGTGTAAGCGTTTCAAGCAAAAAGTAATGTATTTATATAAGATAAATAAAACAAAAATTACCGCGGAAAAAGCACACCAGAAAGTCAAAAACCAGTTGTTAAAGGAACCTACATATAGCATAACATAACATATTACATACATAGATTATCCAGTCAAGGATGAAAAGTATTTTTATGTTGTTGTATGTATGTTTTTCGCAGTCGGGTTTATTTTTATAAAACAAAAAGTCTCTCATACCTTGGGTGCAGCATTCAGGCCATGGTGGACATACATATACAAAATTTCGTATCTACATTTGACCGCTAACGAGATCTGCCAATTGGAGCCAACCTTGGACACAGCAAAATGAAATGATCCGACAGAAAACCAAAGTTATCTACCACGCCTAAAGAATAAGTAAGCATAAGTGGCAGTGGGCTGGTCACAATTATATATATTATTATATATATACCAGGAACAACCCGTTTGAACAATGCGAGTTGTTCCTGGTACTTCTCTTATAGAGTGAAACGTGGAACAACACCATATGGTTGTTGTGGTCTGCTTCGGCAGCGATCCTGCGACGCCCCATTAAAAAGGGGAGGGGGAGGTTCCGTTGGGTTTTAGTGGGTAGTACTGGCTTTGCTGGTGAGTCCCACACTTCGTGCCTAAATGCATTTCCCAAGGTTAAACAAAAAAAGGACACTCCAACTAGGTGGAGTGACGATATACGTAAAATAAAGCTGGCAAAGGGTTGACGTGAAGAGCTGAATATTGAGCTCTGTGACGTGCCAAAGAAATGGCCTATGTCCTGCAGCAGACCAGAGCAGGCTGATTATGATGATAATTTTTTTTCTGTAATGTTAACTATTGAGGTGTTGCTTCGTCTGCAGCCAATCTTAGATGGAAAATCAGGTCATAACTATTATAAAATATCATTGTCATCAGAACTGAACCAACTAGTCTATAAGATTAGAAGGGGTTCTAACACATCTTGCAAGATTTGCCCTAAACTAACATACCAACACACAAACATTGTAAATTAAAGATTGTAATGAGCCCTTATCCTATGATCGCGTAAGTTGAGGTGATGGAAAGGCCTCGGTTTTGTGAAGCTAAAAATCTTTAAGGTCTCCATTACCTATAGATATAAATTACTGACAAATATGGAAGTCATTAAAAATATATTTGTATTTTTTTTCATGATCCTCTAATTATTTTATTTTTAAATTGATGATGTTATTCTGTATTGAGGTAAGTAGCAGTACATAAGTACTGCTCTTACTCTTACTTACTAAAAATAGTCTTCCTGTCTCAAATATAAATTTGAGACAGGAAGACTATTTTTTCATGAAGCTAATACATTTTACCTAACATGAAAATGCCCATTATTAAGCCTTTGCTAAAAAATGAAGTGAAGCAGTTCCTGGGCTAAATTACTTATATTATTATTTAAAAACATCATCTGGTCTCTTATATTTCATTGCAACTCACTTATGATAGAGGTACCTTTTATTTTTGGGACCGACTATATAAAGCCAAAAAAAGAATTTGGTTAAACTTTGGCACACAGAATATCTTGGATTAATATATGTATATGTACACTTATCATAACATTGAAGCCATAGACAATGATTGGTTTAAACTTTAGAATATTGAGGAAAGCAACATTCATACATAAAAAGATTCATCCATAAATTCAAATACAAAAAAAAAGGGATCTCCAAACATTATTATAAATGTATTCATGTTTTAATTACGTATCTTTAATGCTAAATTACCGTTATTTGAAAATGTCTTAAGTTAACCAATCTCTAAATTATAAGAACATTAAATTATGCAATATTTTATCAAGTCCATACATATAATACAGATAAATAAAATTGGAGTATCTGTTTGCGAGCGAAGCGAGGATGAGTCGCTAGTTATTTACTAATTTTGTAAAAAGTTAGATAAAACATTTGAATATAATATGTTAAATATATGTAGTTTTATACAATGCCATTATTATTTAAAGTAAAATTAAAAAATAAACAATAAAGGAATTTTGAAAAATCATATAAAAAATAAATAGGGTTTTAAAAGCTTCAAATTTTATAGATAACTAGCAACTCGCTTCACTTAGGTTCGTCCCTAGGTATGTTCTACTGGTTAGTATGGAATACACTATATATTATATGATATATATATCCTATAGCTTTCCTCAATAAACAGGCTATCTAATGTAAAAAGAATTTTTCAAATAGGATGAACAGTTCTTGAGATTAGCTTGTTTAAACAAAAAAACAAACTCTGCCTGTTTATAATATTAGTGTAGTTAAAATTAGTGTAATTTGCAAAGTAATATTCGATGTAATATGATGACTATATTATAGAGAAATAACAACAACTTCATACATTTAGTTATTTAATTATATACATTCCTTACAATTTTATATATTTGACAAGGATGAATTATTGGCTCAAGGAATGTTGAGTGAGATTTTATTTTGATTTTGCTATAAACGTAAACATATCTTTTACATTTTGTTAAATAAATAATTCTATTACTTTAAACTGTTTGAATTTAACACAATACTGGGTGTCTATAAAATCTAGACACTATGGTATACAGCTACTTGTAATTTTAAAAACAAATTACAAACTGACAAGGTAATTTTATTTATAAAGGGGAAAATAAATTTACATTGACTTACTGTAAATGTTAAAAATATGTAAAAATTATTTATATATTATCAACAGTATCAGCTTCATCTTCTGAGCTGACTTCATCACCAAATTCAATGTCTTCATCCAGGCCATCGACAGAATAAACTACAGTCTCATTGATGCGTACGGTTTCAGGGAACTCTCCATAGGTCTTCAGATTCCTTGCTTCGTCAGGAGTATATTTTAAGATGACATCAGCTTTGGCATCCTGATAATCTCGTAAACCAATGAGTATGATGTCTCCTTGATTTATCCAAACTTTTTTCCTTAACTTCCCTCTGATGTGGCAAAGACGTTTTATGCCATCAAAGCACATGGCCTCTAAGCGGCCATTACCGAGCATCTTTGTGACTTGGGCGTACTCCTGTCCGTCTTCCTTGAAGACTAACTCACGCTTCTCAGTTTCATTTTCATTCTTTCCCCTCCTCCTATTTTTACCACCTTTTCCTTTGTTCTTCGGCATAATTTATATAATCTTGAGTACAAACATATACAATTAAGTCTACGAAAATCTCATAAATTAGCTGTGTTGACTGACCTGCCTGTCAGTCTTAATATACACAGATTAAAAAGAATGAAATATTTACGTTCCTTTTTTCGCAAACGTATAAATCTAGCATAGATAATAAATTGATAAGATGTTTCAGCCATGGATGGTTTCAGCGAATATCTATTGGCTTTGTCATAGTCCATAGATGTAGAGAATCAGAATGGACTGAGAAATACTGTCATGAAATTAACAAAAAGAGTTCAAGCAAACGTGCGGCCAATACCCGTCTTTTATTTTAATTTGAATTTATAAATAGATTTTAAAAAAATATATAATATTATTGAAAATTATAATATTATAATGGAATGTAAAATACATAGTTGTAAATATCTATCTTTATTATTCGTATTTCAATTATTACCATGGGTGACAAATAAAAATTATTACAGAAGACTTCTGGCCGCACATTTATTTTGTCTCTGTCGCTTTTCCACCATTTTTAGCTGACGGCTGACAAAGAAACACTTAACTACCACTATGTCTATGGGCTTTGTAGTCCATTTCAAATATAAAATTCTTACATTTAAAAAAAATAGACATTAAATATTATTTTATAATAAAAAAAAGATTTAATTGCATGTTGGATACACAAAATTAAATCTTTTTCTTTACATAATCGATAAAAGTAGGTTTATTTTTGTTATTTATGTATATTAAAGTTATTAATCAAAACTTATCATCGATGTTTTTCTTTTTAAATAAAATAAATAAAATTTTATTCTTGATGTTTTAAAATAATACAATAATTATTATTGTCAAATAAATGTCAATAGATGGCATTATATGTATCGATTTGTTAATTGTTATTGAAGTTTTTGTAAAATAAGTAAAAGATAAAAAGCCCCTTAGGTGAACGAAAACAAAATTATACGCTCGTAAATCGAATTTTCATAATTTTACTGATTACTGTAAAATCAGCAAACTGATAATAGGTTTGTAGTACATATTCATATATGGCTGGCGTTTTACTCTTTATGCTTCGCTAAAATAAATGCAGCAATTAATTTTATAGTTTATTTAGTGTATTTTCTAGTTTATACATATTTAGAGTTGGAAAGTTTGCGGAATAACGATATCTATTATCCATTCAAGTAAACAAAAATAACTCGCAGGATAGTTATACCCGAATTAATGCTGTCTTTTTTTTTATGGGATGAGGCATTTGTACTAGTAGTTTAGGATTGTCATCTGTGATTTTATTTACAAGTATACTCGCTCGGGTGCGTTCCATATATGCCTATAAGAAGCGTATGTGTTACTCCAGACCATCTATACTCAACCTGCGGCCCGCGGGCCGCATGCGGCCCGCCAGGTCTTTGTTATTGGCCCATTTGAAGTAACAAATTTATCGTAACTAGTTGTTTGATGAGTTTATCGATTTTAAAAACCATACCAATCTAGAAGTTCTGTTTAAAGAATAAAGAAAAAAGGGAAAACAGAGAATATGTGGAATTTTGTTCCCTAAGAATATAAAAGCGTCCAACGATGTGCCCAAATCTTACTAACATTCTTTGGGTATGTGTGCGAAACGTCTTTTTCAAAATATCGTTTACAGAAACAAACTTACAGATTCTCATCTGGATGATGTTCTAAGGATAGCATGTAGTGACAAGCCAGATCTTGATAAAGTTTTGAAAAAGTGTTCACAGTACTAAAAATCGCATTAAGACATATAAACATCTTTATTAAAACTTCTTTTTTCTTTAATAAAGTAACTACATCGTTAATTTGGAATTACGTTTTAATTAAGACCTAAATAATTTTTGCTTGCGGCCCTCGACACCATGACTGAAACGTGTTTGTGGCCCCTATAAAAAAAAGGTTGAGTATGGCTGCTCCAGACCATAGTCTATTTAAATTTATATCCATACTTAATATTATAACAGTGAAAGCGTGTTTTTTTGTTTGTTTGTTTGTCTGTCTGTTCGTCCTTCCGTCCCGGATGATACACTACAGATATATAACTTTAACTAGTGATGTAACGAATATAAATTTTTAAGCTTTCGTGAATGCGAATGCGGATGCGAACATCTCCCATCGATATTCGCGAACGCGAATGCGAATGCGAGTATTTTACTTTTGAATTTGGCGCTATCTATGGTTTTGTTTTGGCAGCTACTACAGCGCGCGAGTGACATGCACACATTTGTCATTGTTTATGTATATTATGTAATATGCTTCTTTATTCAAATAATTCTAAATGTATCGACCTCTTTTAAAGATCGATGCCTACTTTTTTATAATATATAATTAAAATAATTAAGTTAAATTAAATATTTATTTAGTAACAATAATTACAATAGTAAGCTATGTACATATATAATATATTATATATAACATATATAATACATGACGTTTATAATAAAGTTACAAAAAATATTGACGAGAATTACTTATGCCATTTTGTCACGCACAATGGTGGCGATGTTTGTTAAAATCACTATTTCTGTACAAAATCTTATGCAATTGTTCTAACCATGTAAAATAATATTTCCTTGTTTGATTTACCTTTTTGTTATTGACATCTATCTCATTTACTTTTTCCGACGTTCATATTCGCAAAACATCCGCGTAAAATTTACGCAAAAAATATGCGAATATTTTACATCTACTATCTATTTTAGTTACATCACTAATAAACACCCGTGACTGGAGTACAAACATTCGCGCTCATCACACAAAGAATGCACCCAGCGGGCCTCGAACCTATGACCGCTGGCACAGTAAGTGGGGTCACTACAAACTGAGCGAAACGTGTCGTCATCTGTGTACTTCGTCCAAAGCCGTCCAGTCGTTTCAGCGTAAAGAAGTAGACATACACACACACAATATTTCGCATTTTTAATATTAAAGTCCACGGTTCAAATTTTTAATACGAAGGAAAATACATAGTTTCGTCTTTGTCATTTCGTCTAGCTTTTTCCATCATTACCTACATACATATGTATATTTTGTGTCAGTACAGTGGGTGAAGGGAGTAGAAAAATTCGCATCGTACAGGATCAAACTTACAATCCCTGGTACATATATTAAATGTAACAACCAAGGAAGGTTCTGGTACGACATTATTAATGATTACTTTTAAAGTGCATTTCTGGTTTATTTTTTTTGTGGGTTGTGAAATAGTGTTCAAGTTTCGGCTAATGCTAGTTATGTTTAATGATAGGTTGCAGTATAGCACCATGCAGTCGAGTCGGCAAGGGGCGAGCGTGGGTGGACTGCAGGGGTGAGGCCAGACGGCGAATGAACTGCAGGAAGGGTTAATGCTCGCTTCCCCTGCAGCGGCCTGCGCTCGTCCACCTACGATCTATGCTAACGAATGCTTTTACCTACTTAATTAACACACTAATTCGTGACGATGTAACTAATCAATTGTCAATATTCCCTGTATTTTATTGTTAGTTGAAATTTGTCAATTTAAAAAAAATAATAAATAAGTAATTTTAATAGTAAAAAAGACACGAAAAAGTCATTGTCGCTGTACTAACTCTGTATGGCGATATTTATGTATTTATACTATAAATATTAGGAAAAAGTAATGTTATTAGTAAGGGGTAATTTCCGAAGCTAATGTCCCGATTTCGACAATTATTTCACTCATAGGCAATTATCATTTGCCCTGAAAATTATCGGTTATAAATTGTATTAATTATATTGTATAAAATTTTTATACAGCTGTCATGTTTTTGGTACAGCATGCCGGAAAATATATTGCTTAGAATAGCTTTGTATGTGTGTATTGCCTAAACGATTATATATACTAAGTAAACATTGTAATAATAACAAACAAATACGTATCTCCTATTATCTCCTTACTACTTACTATCTACTTAAAAATAGTTGTACCATAAAAGTCGTCGGTATCATATATCTGTTTTTTGCTTATGGAACCCTAAAGAGAATGTGGAACCGCACGGAATTATAATATTACGCGGTAATTGGCTCGAGAGCTATTGATTTAGGGTTAATACTTGGGTCAATACCAGGTCAAGGTATGAAAATGTACCTAATAATCCATAAAGATATGTAAAAAAAAAAATTACGTGTATAGTATAGAACTATATGTTTTTTTGTAAATTGCTATCATAATTTAATCAATTAAGCTAGCGTTCTTCGCTCTTTTCTACGCAGGCATAATTTGTATAGTAATTATTAAGTGCTTTTCACATATATACATACATATGTATAACACATAAATGTAGGCCTATTCAATGAAATCAATGTTATGTTTTAAAAAAAATAGCTTGCATAATATAATATCTTAGTCGAAAACTTAGATGTTCACCTGGGCTAAATATTTCATTTTAATAATTAAAATTGCATAATTAAGTATATGGTAGGCACAATAATGTATATGTACATGTATACATACATATGTCTGCCGGAAACCCACAAGTAAGACTCATACTTATTCAATTGAAGTTCCGCAGTCAAAAGGCAAGACTCATACTTGTTCGATGGAAGTTCCGTAGTCAAAAGACAAAAACGGAGCCCTTATAATTTTGTCACATCCGTCTGTACTTATGTCACAGCCAATTTCTTCGATACTATGGGAACTATATGGCTGAAATATGGTAGCTCAGTCACAGGTGTCTCATGTGAACCAATTCATTAGCCATGTTATAAAAAATAAAAAATATAGGGGTGTCACTCCATATAATATGTAAATAACATAAAATTGAATTCTAATAAGTGAAAGTAAATAAATAAATGTAAGTTATTTCTGGTTAGCTCTTTAAAATTGGGATAGATATTTTTTAATAATTTGATTTGGTTATTTAAGCCAATAGTTGCCGACGTATATGCTTCGAAAGTTTTTAACATTGTGTTCCACCCTTCCACTCTAACTTTTAAAGTATAGGGCAGAAAATTCTGAAAGCAGGAACAGCAATTTTACTGTCATATGTAGTTTCAGAATACTACAAATCTAGCTTAGATTTAATATTCAGCCGGCATAATATTTTATTACACTAAAAACTCATCCTCGCTTCACTTGGACGAGTCCTAACATGCCTAACAATAGCCAAAAAAAACTTAAAAAAATAAAATAAAAACCCACTTCCAGGCACTGAAAAGTAAAAAATAACTAAACGGGGTTTTCATTTAAAATAAATACCTAATTTGATATTTTCGAAGTCGGTGCCAGCCGATGCAATGCAAATCTATATCGATACGTAAAATACACCACAAATTGATGTATAATATTTTAACTATAATGAGAATTCATACCTTATCATATTACCTTATTTGTCTCAAAGTATTGTCAGTAAGCCGTCTCTGAGAAATCGGTGAACTTACATAAAAAACATACAGACGAACATAGAACCTCCATCTTTTTAGAAGTCGGTTAAAAACTAATACTGTCCAATAACAAAGAAGTAATCTTCTTAGATGCAAAATAAAAATCATATAGTTTTGGCTTCATTGAAACGAATCCTTTTTATTCCTCTACTTATGGTATGGCTATTAGCTACTCGCTTGCTATGCTAATGTTCACTTTTCAGCTGTGGAACTATGTACTCGATATCTATGCTGATTTTAAGAGAAAAATTTTACTGACTTTTATTAGCTAATAAGATTGTTCTGATAAATTAAAAAAAAAAAATTTAATAGCATTAAATACTAGAGCCAAAAAGATCAAACCTTGAGACACTCGAGTTCAAACGGCAAAGTACTATTGAAATAAAACTGAGTTATAAACGAGCGAGAGGTACATATGTACATAAATTGCAAAATTTTGTTTGTGTAGGTATAGAATAGAAGAAGAAATATAATATTGTTAAAGCAAATAATTATTTTGTTTCACAAAAAACAGCCAAAGTATAGGACAAATTAATAACACAAATAAGTATCATAAAGCTCTTACAATTAGTATAAAATGTTAAGTATGATGTATGTATGTTATATGGTTGTAGAAAATAATTGCCTAATATAAATACAATGAAGAGAAACTTATCATCTAAAATAATATTATTTGTCACAAACCTGACTTTATCGTTAGTTGCTGTGTTTAGCAGAAGCTTTAATTTACACGCATGGACTATAAATTATTTAGTAATTTCCCTCACTTAAGTGTCAGAATAGATTTCGATGATGATGATTGATGAAACTTTCAATAAGTTTCATTTAAGGTAGACACTTTTTTTTAAATGATTTATTTTTAAGTAAATAATTAGCATAAATAATATAAGTATACGGACTTTTTCTTCCATAATTCACATAACAATACTAGGCTCTCTGCCTACTAATTGCGCTTTTTGTTTTAAGACATGGACACAAATTTCTATAAAGGAACTTGTTAATACCCCAAGCTTAATCAATCTACAAATAAAATTGTTTTCTGTTTATACATTAATTAGGATAGTAGGTGGTATATATGTACTATATAGGCCTATTCTTTGATAACAAGGTCAGGGTGCTAGGGAAAACGCGCTTGCGCGATAAAAGGTCAAGGTCAGATACCCTGGAAGATTTTCATTGAGTTCGACGACCTAGGTTCGTATTTCAGGGCGAGCTGCTTTGGTACAAATTAGGACGTGTGACCTTCACCGTGTTAACCGAACAACCAGGCACGTGTATTTTGGCGTAGGCGTTTACGTTATTGAACTGTATCCCGTAATATAGATTCTGAACACTGGTTTCGGCACGTAAATATTCCCTATTGTTTGTCGATCTATTGGGCGATTTGTAGTTTATACCCATGTTATTCTATTTTATCGACTGGGGCACCTACTGTGTATTAATTTTTAAAGTTCCGTATCCTTTAGTATATTGGTCATAGCCATTTTATTGGTAGACTATTGAGTATACAATAAAACTGAAATTTGGTTGCCGATGTAGGTATTTAGCCTTATTTGGTATGAGGTTAAGTAGATATAAATATACCTAAGTGGTTGCCCAGTGGCAAAATGCTTGCTTGGGATATCAAGTGAAGCGAAAGACATGTGAAGTCCGCCAACCCGCACTTTGGAGGACTATGGCCTATTTAGTTGTTTTTTATTGTTTTTAAACCAAATTAATAATAAAATTGTACTAGACCAAAAACTCCGAGTGAAGCTCGGTCGCCCACTAGGTACTAGGGTACTACTCTATAATATCTCCTGAGATAAGCCGCCGTTGCCGAGTTTTTAGGTATGGGTTATTGGAGAGACATCGGCGCTCGCAAAAATCACGTTATTGTCGATAATGTTTTTAAGAAATATTGTGAAATACAAAGTTCCTTGCTGTTGAGAAGTAAATATTATTTTAATATTTTTTCTTAGGTATTAACCACATAATAAAAATTTGAGCAATTGTTACGGAGCGCTCAGTCCGCTAGTCTGACTCGAAGTTGCCCAAAGTGACCGAGTGCAAACGAGACGAGGAACTTAATTTGCATTAATGATTTTTTTAATGCGGGCACGTTATATTACAAATAAGTAGAATAATATGTATTTATTTGTATAATATGTAGTTATTGTATATCAATCAGCATATTATGTATTTTTTATCTTATTCAATTTTTTCTAAATCCGTTCAGAGGTTTAAGCATGAAAAGTAACAAATAGAGTTATTTTAATATTTATAAAATTAGTATGGATTAATGATTACTGACGAACAAAAAAACTTAGTTGTTAGTTATTGTTAAGGTTCATTTTTAAATGACTTCCAAAAAGGAGGAGGTTCTATGTTCGTCTGTTTGTATTTTTTTATATAGCATGTTTTTCACGACTTACGATTTCTCAGAGACTGCTTGACCGATTTTGCTACTTTAAACCGTATAATATTAAGGTAGGTCCCGAGGTGGTCCCATATAATTTTCTTTGACATAGAGTATATCGTTTTCGAGAAAATCAGGAAAAATCATGAATGTTAACATATTTAATTAGACTTTTTTACCTACTTCTAATTGTCATATCGACTTGAAACTTTACAAGTGTTTGTAATTCCGATGATAATACTATCATAGCTCGAAGATACCAAATTACTATACAGTAATTTGGTATATTGGAGCTATCTGATGGTGAACCCAGAAAATGGTTAGTGGAACTCTTCAACGGCTCCTACTAAATAGTTTGAATTTGTGCTTATTTAGACTTGGTTAGATTTAATAAGCCCAATACTTTGGAATTAGATTTTAGAACCTGGTTTAAAAGACTTGCAAAAAGAGGTATGTTCACCGATTTCTCGAAGGCTGCTTGACCGATTTTGCTACATTAAACTATATTAAGCTAGGTCCCAAGATGGTCCCGTAATTTTTTTTATACAGAGTTTATTTACCGTTTCGAGAAAATCTAAAAAAAAAGATAAATTTGAAGTATGTTCACAGATCTAATTAGTCTTTTTTACATTTCTGACGACAATATATATATATATATATATATATATATATATATATATATATATATATATATATATATATATATATATATAGCTATTTGGTATCATCGAGCTGATATGATGGTGAGGCCAGAAGATGGATAGTGGAACTCTTCAACGGTTAATATAAATATAATAAATATGTATAGACATTACATATAATATGCCAGCCGATACACAAAGCACACCGACTTAAAAAATATTTGATTAGATATCTATAGTAAATGAAAACTGCTAATCAGTTATAATTTTTTTTTTTTGGAAAGGAGATATTTCAAGAGTGGTCCTATAATAAGGAAACTAAGATCTGATGATGGGATCCCAGAGAAATCGAGGGGAACTTTCGAAAATTGTAGCGGCGACTAGTGCGTTTGATAACATTTTCATTAGGTATTTTAAAGCACTACTATTTAATGAAGGTCTGGAGTCGATCTGATGATGGACCCGAAAGATAGTCGAGGGAACTCCTCAACGACTTACAGCAATTATCTGGTGTTTGGGCTTGATTAATTTGTATTGATGATACGTCTACACTAAAAATGGAAAAAGAAAAACTTAAAAAAAAATGACTTCCAGGCACTGAAAAGTAAAAAACAACTAAACGGGGGTTTTCATTTAGAATAGATACTTAATCAGATATTTTCGAAGTCGGTGTGCTTTGATTTGTATTGGCTGGCACCGACTTCGAAAAAATCTGATTAAGTATCTATTCTAAATGAAAACCCCCGTTTAGTTATTTTTTACTTTTCAGTGCCTGGAAGTCGGTTTTTATTTGAAGTTGGTTTTTATATTTTTACTCAACAGTTTTTATTAAATAAAGAATCTGATTAATAATATTTTTAAAAGACATAATGAAATAAGCCATAAGTTAATTATTTACACAAAATAATTAATAAATATGTAGGTAAATACCGTCAATAGCGATTAGCGGTCACGGTCGGGGACGCGGCCTTGACACGCGCAGCCTCTCCCGGGCTCCGCATACGTTTTACATAATTGTTTAGTTTACATGCTAATATCTTTTTTCTTCGCATATACCTACATATCATTTTCGTATTTTTTTTTTATTATTAGAAACATTTTAAATTTCCTGGGACCCACGACAATTTATCGTAAGGAATTACAATGAAAACTATCCCTTCCTACTAACAGGCGCGGATCTAGGGTTAGGTTTGGGGGGGGGAGGGGGGGGGGTGCTAACTTAGCAAAATCTGTACACGAAATATTTGTTTAAAAACAATGACTCTAACGTATAGTGTACAGAATATAGAACCCAAAACTAAATTTTTGTCAGTATGTCTGTTGGTGTGTGCGGTTTCACGCGAAAAGTACTAAATCGATTTATGACGATTGACGAGGATGACTTTTACTACAGAAAAATCTTAGTTCCCACGAGAAAACAATTCCATTTCTTCAGGGTGTCAGGGTTCTATCGAGTCATCCTAAGACATTTACATGGCTAACGCTGGCTAAACTTTAAGAAATACATCAAAACAATGTATCTACTAAAAAATTGTAGGTCTTAAAAAGACCTAAAAGACCTACAGAAAAATCTGCAATAGCATAAGTTTTTCTTGTAAGGTACACTCCTAATAGCTATTTATAATTTAAAAATGGGCCGAATGTGGCTTGAACCGAATACGAACTTTGGCTTCTGGTGAGAATAAAAAATTCGGCTGAAATTTGGCCGAACTTCGGTTCAATTTCACAGCGCTTTCTCATGAGAAACGTGACCCTTTATTATTAAAAATACTTAATGTTTCTGAGTGTTTTTAGTGAACCAAAAACGTGATTATTTTAATTCAATTTACGAATTGTAATTAAGGTGTTTGTTAGAAGAACACTAAGTTTATTTCATTTTGTCTATTTAATTAGGCAACGATTTTTGGGACTGTTAAATTAAGAAGAGCTAATTTAATTTTTTATCGCATACGTGTTAAGGTGTACACGTTCCTAACTAAAATAAATGACCATGTAGACCGATCGGAATCCGTTTATTATTAAAAATAGAAAAAAAAATTAAAACCTGAAATTTAACGTCGTAAAAAGTTAGCAAGTACCTATACAAGGAACAAAAAACCGTAAAATGCCCCGATATCCAGCTATCCCCGAGAAATAAGGGGATGAAAGGCGTTAAAAATAGTTTTTTTTCAGTTTCCGGCTTACTGTACTTTTAGGACGACTGTACAAAGTTGAAGGTGATTTTCAGCCTCTCGAGACCATAAAACATAAATTTCTCGGAAATGGCTAAATATTTCAACTAAATGTTTTTTTAATTGTTATAAGTATTTTGAAGGTTACCTTCCCCTACTTTCACTTAAATCAAAAAGATATTGCAGAAATTAAAAATATAAAACCAAGCAAAATTGAAAAACGGGTAATTTTGCAAATATCTCGAAAACTTTGAGGTTATTGTAAAAAGTGTCATATTTATGGTATACTAGCGCCTCAACCTCACCTCGCTCGCGTTTGCCTCTAGGAAAATAAAAGCAAACCTATCCCACGGGAACCGTACATTATTCCGGGAAAATCTATCTCTGTTCCGAATTTCATGCAGATCCGTTTAGCCGTTCTGGCGTGAAAAAGTAACAAACGTCCATACATTCATACTCACAAAGTTTGACATACCTATATAATATTAGTATAGATAACGTGCTAACGTTTTAAAAATATAGGTACTACTTTAGGTTTTAATTTTTTTGTTTCCAAACCGACGTTGATGATAGACGTGCTTTCTATTAATTTCAGTCAAAATAGTGCAAGTAGGTTTTTTTTTCTATTGCCAAATGTTCGGCATTCAAACCGAATTTCGGCCGAATGCCGAAGTTCGGCTCAAGCTGCCAAAATTCCTACTCTACTACCTAGAGAGACGCGCCCAAGCTAAGCGAGGGTAAGCCGCTAGTTATCCATGATAGAAAGAAAAGTAGTTTTATACTTTGCAGCGCATATTTAAATTAAAGAAAAACTCCAAAACGAATAAATATTTTGTATTACCTAATCCTTCTGTTCTCAAACTTCAAACTTCTTAAAAAATATATTCGGCTTTGGGGGGGATCAGGACCCCCATGACCACCCCCCTGGATCCGCGCTTGCCTACTAAGTAGGTGGCCAGATAACCGAAAATAATAATTTAAGAATCTAGTTCGGAAAATGTAGAATTTCACAATGGCATATACAAGTATATGCGACATAAGTTTCCTATACAAACTGTTGTTTGTGTCTTATATATTATAGCGGGTTCGCCCCTAGACGAAAATAAATCTATCCCACGGGAACCGTACATTTTCCGAGATGATATATAGCCTATAGCCTTCCTCAATTAATGGGCTACTCAATGCAAAAAGATTTTTTCAAATCGGATTAGTAGTACGTGAGATTAGCGCGTTCAATCAAACAAACAAACAAACAAACTCTTCAGCTTTATAATATTATATTATAGTATAGATTAGTATAGATGTGACATGGAATATATTTAAGTATTTTTTTAAATTAATTAGTAAGGTAGTAAATAATTAATGTTAAAAAAACTTCCATGTGTATCTTCAATAACAATGTTTTTATTTATTAAGTGTTAAATGATAGTCAGCTTTTTTTTTTTTTTTATAGTTGGGGAATGCATTTACGCATACCACCTGCCCCCCCAGGTGGTTATGTGGGGCTCACCGGCTAGAAGAGTCGGTACTACCCACTAAACCCCAACTTTCCCCTCCCCTCCGCCTTAGTGGGGCGCCGCGGGATCGCTTACGCATAACTACCGCGACGCCCCGGCGGCAGGCCTAACGGCCACCAAACCAATGAGGCTGCTCCACAGTCCACTCTGCTGAAGCAGAGAAGTACCAGGAGCAGCCCCATTAAAACCTCACCGCCCACCGAAGTGGGCACCCTTCTATCGGCTGCAGAGGACAGGGAGAGCGGCAAAGACACACCGACACTCCTCTTCCCCTGCAGCCCCACCGCGTCTGCCATCCAAGACGGTGGCAGCCCCGTCAAGGCCGCGGGGGGCAGGGAGAACGGCGCACCGAAATACCGGCACTCCTCTCCCACCGCGGCCTTCCCCTCTACCGGTTACGAGCCTGTTTTCACAGTCCCGCAACCGGTTCCCACCCTCCGGTCGCTAGGCCGTCGAAGCGGCCCCGCTCCCGGTGGCCGCAACTCCGGAAGCCGAAGCCTCAACGGAGAGCCTGCCTTGGTCCGCGCCGGATTTCTCCGGTACCACCCGCTGGGTCCAAGCGGGTGGCGTTCCCCGATCCGCCACCTGGGGACGCGCCCGGTAGGAGTTGGCTCTCCCCCGGGTAAATGATAGTCAGCTGATCAGCCTTATTTATCTTACATGTTATTTATTAGATTTTATCTCAGTCAGCAAATCTATACAGATATCTATACAGATAAATAAAATTGGAATGTCTGTTTGTAATATTAAAATAACCGCTTTTTACTAAATGCATATGGATGTACACACGGTACATATGCCAAAACAACATTTTTTACAATTTTTGTCTGTCTGTCTGTCTGTTTGTTCCGGCTAATCTCCGAAACGGCTGGACTGATTTTGACGGGACTTTCACTGGCAGATAGCTGATGTTATAAGGAGTAACTTAGGCTAATTTTATTTTAGAAAAAGAATTACGGTTCCGCCAAAAAAATTGAAACCCAAAATTTTGAAATTTTGAACAAAATCCGCGTACGGCGTACGCTAAATCGTAAATCGCTATATAATTTAAATGAATATCTTAGGAGTAGCAAGCTACTATTTATGTATACCTAAACATAGCTAACCGCGAAAACGTACATAGGGACGAACGCGAGCGAAGCGAGCGTGAGTTCGCTAGTTAATTTATATCTTAGGTACTCATATTACTAGCATCTTTTTTTTACATTAAAAATAAAAAAGGAACTGTACAAATTTTATGGCACAAGCATTTTACAAAAGAAAAACATACAAAAATAAAAAATGAGTTAGCACAAAGTAAGAAAATATTTTGAACTAGTTATGGTGAAATTCTAAGACACAATTACCTTTCCTGGTACTGCACAGATAAATTGTTGCATGTAATGCAATATGCTGTTGTGCTCATTGTATATGTTTCCTGCACCTGTTTTGCACGATAGAGTAGGTAACCAAATTCTCGGCCTTGTGGTGGTGGAAACTTTCATCAGGCATGGGGTTTATCTTTCTATTGGGATGCTTCGGTGGGAGATCTTTAAAGTCGTTACAAGATTCAGACGGTGGAGAATTCTTTGTGTTCTTGTATGTGTCTATATGTGTATTGTGGTGTTTATATTATAAAACCCATTATTAGCAATATGCCTAATGCCTATACAAGATTTCAATTCTTTCAAAGTCAGCTTCAATTCCTTTCCTTATTTTAGCAGATAGTTCCTGTTGTTTATCGCATCAACCATCTATTCCAAAATGTTGCCGAAAATATACTGTTTGAAATAGTTCTCTTTAATACAAGTATCAGCGTCAATAAATTTATATCTTGACTGAAAATTTGGCCTTTTTAAGATCGAGAAGTTGCCGTTCCATCTGTTATCTATCATTTTGTGCACCTGTCGTTCTGACACCACGGCCTCTTGATGTTCCTCCGCGTGTCCTAGGTCCATCTCGTGTTCTAGTACGAGACCTTATGGTAGCTGTAGTTAATGAGGCCACATATATTTCAGAACCCGGACGTGTTTCATCTTCTGAGTTTGAAGAGTAGGAACCAGAACTAATTTTCTCTTTATTTTGAAGTATTGGCATAGGTTCTGGACATTCTTTGTCAGTTAGATCGAGCTCTGACTCTTCTATATAATGCACTATTTCGCAATAAAAATATAATATATTATTTATATATATTATAGCTTTATTAGGAAAACATCTTTATGTTATATATATAGGTATTACGTTAGGTTCCTTTGGTTTGACCATTTCATGAAATGGTCAATATCCGCTGTCCACATCATGATATGGTATGGCCAGATCAATGAATAATATCAACGTTTGACGGTATGAGCAGTTAAACGCATGGCTACTTCATAAAATGGTCAAACATTTGTGATTATATCTTAAAATAGTTACACTATTCACGGTTAGAAGTGCTGATATCGTTTTGTTTTTATAATGCTAAAGTGAAAGTAGGTTGACCACGCAACGAAAATCAATGGACTATTATTAGATTCCAAAATATTACTTCATGGAAATTGTGGGTGAAGAGATTTTATTTTTTAAAAGAAAAGGGTTGACGATCGTACTATTCGTATAATTTTCATGGAAAAATATTATGACATACAGGCACAAGTTTAATATATGGGACACGGCCTCTAGAGGAGTGGGTGGTATTTACGTGATACGGAGTCTAGCTGTTCTGAACATATTAAACCTGTGTTAAGATTTTTATGTTTATAAATTACAATTTAGTAAGACTTTTTCTGAAATTTCAGTGGATTATTTATTTGTAGGCAGTGGTAGCCCAGTGGTAACGCGATCGCTTGGGAAACCGAGTGATGCGGGTTCAAATCCCGGGTCTCGCACCTCTGATATTTTCATGTGCGAATCATTTCTAACATGATTACCACTTGCCTTACGGTGAAGGAAAACATCGTGAGGAAACCTGCATGTCTGAGAGAACTAGCAAGTTTTTGAAAGACATGTGAAGTCCGCCAATCCGCACTTGGCCAGCGTGGTGGACTATGGCCTGATTCCCCTTGTATTGTAGGGAGGCCCGTGCCCAGCAGTGAGACGCTAAAAAAGGGCTGAATACAATTTATTTGTAAGTTTTAATTTTTGATTATATTTGAAACCCAGAACCCCTAATATCATAAATGCTATGTTATTTTAAATTTGGTGACAGTTTCGACGCGAAAATTATAGATGTCAGACAGTATCAGAAGAATTAGAAGTATAAGAAAAATATATAAGTTCCTTGTTTATTTGTATTTTTTTTTATTAATCCTTTGATATCAGGGAATCCCTATATTAATGATATGGCCAAACGTGGATTGGGATATCATCAAACGCTGACAATGGTCAGTTTTAGCTGGTTATATCATGAAATACAAGCATTTCATGAAATGGTCAGCCACATCATAAAGTGTTCAATTCTACGATCTGATCACAACATATACGAGTAGGTATATGCACAAAATCAAAAATACTTACGTGATAGCTGACTTTTATTTTTGAAATAAAAGTTCTTTAGGCGTGACTGAGGCATAAGTCAATACATTGGAAAATTAATAATTTTATAATAATCATGACTTATAAAAGTGAATATTTATTACTAATATCTAATGTTATAAAAAATATTATATTTATATTTTGATTTGTTTTAATTTAATTGAGCTATCTATTACAGCGCAAAAGAAGTTTTACTTCAACCGCGTGTAAAGATTACACGCACTCATTTTTTTTAGGGTTCCGTACCCGAAGGGTGCCAATAGAACCCTATTACTAAGCCTCCGCTGTCCGTCCGTCCGTCCGTCCGCCCGTCCGTCCGTCCATCCGTCTGTTAGAGGGCTGTATCTCATGAGCTGTGATTGGTAGAGAATTGCAATTTTCACAGAGTATGTACATATTTCTATTGCCGCTATACCTAACAAAAATAATAAAAATAAGTAAAAATACAAGAAACATTTCTTAACGTTTGTAATCGATCATCGAACTAAAATAAATCTACTACTAAAATAAATATATTACTAATATACCACTAAAGTAAAATTAATAAAAATAACTTTATTATAAACCTTCCCCACTTACATTCTAACGTTTAGTATAGATTTCTCAGAGATGAGATATTAGTAAAAAGTATCCTATATGTTGACCCGGATAACCAGCTATCATCATACCAAATTTCATCAAAATCCATCCAGTCGTTTTCTGTTATGCCGTGACAGACAGACAAAAATTCTAAAAACTATAGATTCGGCCTCTGTATCGATAATAATGTCTATTTCAATAATTTAATGTACAGATTCGGCTTAGTTACAATATTATTATATGTATAGATAATACTGAATAATATGTTATGTAATATATGTCAAATAAAATGTAAAATAACTTTTAAACTTGGTATAAATATTATAAAAAAAAAACTTACAATTATCCTACTCGATATTCTTTTCATTCTCTGGTAGGTTACTTTTCTGAAGTTTCACTTCTACCGTGTGCGTATTGCACACAGAAACTTTTTTTAAACAAATTTATTTTACATAAACACTAATACCAAATTTTTGACTTTTATTTCATCTCATTTCACAAATGGTTTCTTTATATTATAGTGAAGGAAGACATCGTGAAGAAATCTCATGCACGTCTGAGAGAACCCGACTAATTAGATAGATAGAAAAAAAAAAAAAGAGAAAAGTCTGCGGGAGGTGGACTATAGCCAAATCGAGATAGGTACTATAGCCTTCCGTATTGAGGGAGGGCTTGTGCTCAGCAGTGAGAGGACAATTATAAGAGACAAAAAAGACGGTATAAGAGGACAATTATTATTATTATTATAACATTTAACATGAGAAAAGGGATAGTAAATTTTGTAAGGAAAATAATAATTTGTTTGCTTAAAACCTAACAGGAAACTTATTAAAAAACAGCTGAAATATAGCATGTATGTATTCTATAAATATACAATAGTAAATAAAGCATTTATTTTTCCTGTCATGTTATTAATTAAATTTTTACTGTATTTTATTAACACTGAAAATGTTTTTTTTTGTTGCTTCGATATAGGTCCGGTTTTCAGCGAAAGTGTGACATCGCCCTGGTGTCGTGGGGTTTGGGGCTATGTGGTTGATTGGGATGTCAAAAAACGCGTCTCGACGAGGGCTACAATGTGCAAAAATAATTTATAAAAAAACTCAAAAAAAATGTTTAATCGAAAAAATGTGAAAAATGCGGTCATTTTTCGTCCGGTTTAGGTCAGAAAAACAATTATATCTGGAAAACGAAATGAGATGTCGAAAAAATATATAAATCCCTAGAGATATGACTTTGGGCTACATTTAAAAAAAAAATTGGAGGGGCATTTCATTTCGTTTCGTTTATTCTGAAGTTGTACCTTTATGACTCGGAGAGCGCGTGAGCGTGGTAGTGACGGTGAATGTTTTGGAGCATGATTATATTTTTTGTAAATAAATAAATATGTAGTTAGATTAATAATTTTACCATACTACCTACTATATTGCATATATTGCATTTTTTTGATAAGCAAATATAATGGAATATCTTATAAGATTTAATTCAGTTCGTTCTTCAGAGATCTGTGGAGTTTTTGAATTATTACTCATGATTATCAAAAAATTACAGCATATTTCGTAATTTATTATATAATTATATATACAAAACTGTACATAAACATTGACATTGATTGATAAATAGTATCAGCATTGAACGAGAGATGGCGCCACTTGTAACTAAACTATTTGTAAATTACGTATAGGTATTACAGATCATATAATACTATACTAGCGTATATGTATTTTTCTTTATTAATAATATAGAAAAATAATCATTGAAACAAACTTTATTTTTAATTTAGAAAACCGAAAATGCGTGAAATGAATACTAGGGTAAACAATTTTTAATCTATATAGATAAATAAAATTGGAGTGTCTGTTTGTAATATTAAAATAACCGCTTTTTACTAAATGCATATGGATGTATACACGGTACATATACCAAAACACAATTTTTTACAATTTTTGTCTGTCTGTCTGTCTGTCTGCCTGCCTGCCTGCCTGCCTGCCTGCCTGCCTGCCTGTCTGTCTGTCTGTCTGTTTGTCTGTCTGTCTGTCTGTTTGTTCCGGCTAATCTCCGAAACGGCTGGACTGATTTTGACGGGACTTTCACTGGCAGATAGCTGCTGTTATAAGGAGTAATTTAGGCTACTTATATTTTAAAAAAATAATCAGGGTTCCGAGAAAAAAATTAAAACCCATGAAATTGTGAACAAAATCCGCGTACGGCGTACGCATCCGAGCGAAGCGAGGGTAAATCGCTATATAATTTAAATGAATATCTTAGAAGTAGCAAGCTTACTATTTATGTATAAACATAGCTAACCGTGAAAACGTATGTAACGTAAATAATATTATTAATTAATAAAGTTTTTTTTAATTTTTAGGGTTAAAATCAACAAATATTGTAAGGTACTTTGGTGCCATTTTTGAAGTTTTGAAATAATTTTTGTACAATTGTGGGTAGGCACTATCTATAACAAGTATTATAACGCCTTTAAGACTAATCTAAAACCATCAAAATCAAACCAATCTAAAACCTTTGTCTCTCCCGTGACCATGATTGCTGTAAAGCATTCGAAACGTCGCGTAGGGAACCAAAAATCAAAATAAATACGCGAAATAATCCGAAAAGATAGTTTTATTTAAAATGTCAAATATTTGCGTAAATCTATGAGAGTATTATGAAAATGAGGTGTTGTTCATATTAAAATGTAAATTTTTGTAGAGTTTGGAGATAAAATTATAACATTTTAATTTCTGAATAACAATATTTTATGTTCCTTTCGTTACAGAAAATTGAAACTGGCTATATTCACACTTAAAACACGAAGTAGAAAAGTTATATTTCAATATTAAACATAACCTCTTATAGTACTATACTATGTAAATCTGATTTTCAAAATGATTACGAATTTCTATTAGGGCATAAAGACGAGTGAAGTCTGCTAACCCAGCCTGCTAGCATGTTGGACTATGGCCTAATTTCCTCTCTTATTGGGAGGAGACTGGTGCCCAACAGTGGTATTTATGTAAATGGGCTAAACATTAAAATACAGTTTTCATTATTTATATATACTTTATTACCTATTATGAAGAAAACCACCAGCGTACACTTCAAACGTATAATAATTATTGATTTACATATAAGAATTACAACACACTGCATATATCACTGCTTTATACTAGAATTTACACAACACTGTTTCAGCATAATTACACAGTAACTCTTCCTGAACAAGAATCAATCCCAATCATAGAAAGCACTCCTTATATATTAATTTTAATTTCCATCAACCCACCTTTTTAATAATTTTAATGTAACTTCAACTACTTCCGGCGTAATCTTTAAATCATAGTAATCAATTAATGTCTTTAATTTATAAAAGCATACTTAAAATATAAAACATAATTTCATTGAAACTTTAGTTAATTACAAGAAATATAGGTAACTTTAAATATGTCTAACAATATTAGCACTAAAATTAATGAATCATAACACTCGGCCATCGACATGCGTGCTATCTCCGGAGCACGCAAATCTCACAACACTCGGCGTAAGGTATGTTTACGATTCTCTATTATAATTTCAAAACAATATTAATAATTACAGCATGTAATACAAGCAAAAAAAATATATCGTTATATATAAACATTAATATAAACCAGATTATACTACACTAGATTAAACTTAAATACTTTTATTTTTCAGTATCACTGTTCTCCGAGCTTGAGGAGCTGTATTCAGAACCAGAAGATTTGTCTAACTATTGCCTGAACATGAATCCAAGGCTGCATTTCATCTACTTAATGCGAAACGCTTTCATATCCCATGGTACTAAAACCGGGAGCATAGTTAGAGATTTTATATGGAACAATAAATAACTTCCCTTCATCTATCATTTTAAATAATATAACGAATACTATTGTTTTATTGCCACTTATTAATACCGCTAATAAATTCT
The DNA here is from genome assembly GCA_033884665.1 of Argynnis bischoffii washingtonia. Classification (NCBI taxonomy): domain Eukaryota; kingdom Metazoa; phylum Arthropoda; class Insecta; order Lepidoptera; family Nymphalidae; genus Argynnis; species Argynnis bischoffii. The sequence continues at coordinate 8,265,711 of CM066616.1, read as the reverse complement.
GCATCGATTTAGTTAATCCTAATATTAACTTAGTTTAAATGGAATGAAATGAAATAAACTTAATTCAAATAGACTTGATTCAAAAGCATTTAATGTAAGCATCAGTGAAGTCTGTCCGTGAGGAATCTACCACCGGCTCAGAAGCCGGCAAGATACTCAACAGTTGCTCTTTTAAATATCGAAATTACATTTATTTTATTAATATATCATGTAGATAGCCCGCATATGAGTCAATAATACTCAATTCCACACATTTTCATCAGCAAGAAACTCTTGAACCGTGTAATATGCTTTGCCCAATAAAACATTTTTAATTTTATCCTTAAATTTTTGAAAAGATAAATCTAGGACATTTTGTGGAATCTTATTATATCTGCGTATACTCAGGCCCACGAAGGATTTATTCACCTTTTGGAGCCGAAGTCTAGGTTTAACAAGCTTATTTCTATTCTTAGTGTTTCTTGTGTGTCTATCTTTAGATTTTTGCGAACAAATAATATGTTAAACTGGCTTACACGGAGTCGTAAGATTGTACATAATAAAATATTATACATAATTGAGAATCATAAATAATAATAATATTTTAATTAAAAGTCATTGATAAATTTATATAATTAATGGGAGATAATTTGACTACTTTTAAATTAATATGGAATGTCTATTGATTTTGCTTTTAAATTATATTGATGTTAAAAAGTTAATATCTTAAAATTAAACTTATTTTCGAATTACTAATTTTGTAATAAATTCCAAAAAAAAAAAAAAAAAAAAAAAAAGTAAATCAAATAGTAAGACATTAATAATTCTCAAGTTATATTATTGCATTTAAAAATTCTGAAATACGGTTGTGCCATTTAATAAAAACTTCCGGCTGATTCATATAAAAAACAAAAGATAACCGTTGGAGGGGAGTTTTTGGGGAAGACGTTCATTACGACAGACCAGATAAGTATTAGTTGTGAAAATAATACTAAATTTATGTTGGCAAACTTATTGATCAAAATAGTGTTGAACTTATGTGTAAATAGTGGAAAATAAAGCGCTTTCCTGTGATTAGTTAATAGTAGTGACATAAAGTAATCGTTAAAATGACATTGAATTTTGTTGTATTAAAGGGAAATACGACAGTTGAAGTAACATTATAAAACGTTTAAAGTAAAAGAGTGATAAAATAAAGCTTATTATATTGATTTACTGTGTTCTTATTTTCCTCGTCTTGAAATTATAATGGTTATTAATACAATCGTTTAACAAATATATTACACAGTATAATTGCGAATCACGAGCTCTTAGATCATAAATAGCCCGTACTGCTCTTTTTTTTTTTGAATAAATACCGAATTAATTTGCGCGGCACTGCCCCAAAGAAGTATTCCGTACGATAAAATACTATGAAAATAACTAAAATATACAAGTCGGGCAGTGTTAATATCCGTTAAGTTTTTTTTTTTAATTTTCCTAACTGCATTAATTATATAACTTAAATTAATTATATAACTTAAATTAATTATATAACTACCAAAGCCTCTAATGACGGGCAGATATTCATTATTTTTTTTTAAGGTCCAGCACATTAGCCATAGAATATTTTATGATACCAAAATTTATAAATGCACTCAAAAACTTGACATTAATTTAATTTAATATACCACACACATTTTTAATTTTAATAAGTAAATATACTTTTCGCTTTAGATGCAATTTACCTACACACAATTACGTTGTTATGTCCTATTCTACTTACATTTCACAATAGGTTTTGTATAATTATTATATGTATGACCTAGTTCTTGATAATTAAAACACGTGAAGTTATTTTGTCCATTTGTATTACCTGGTAAAATGACCATTTCTAAAATCTCGTTTCATAAAGGTATTACTATATCTGGTTAAACTGTGGTGAAGCTAAATAATTTAACAATTCTTCTGGTTCACTACATTTAAGAGCTTGAGGTCTATTACGTACAGAGTTATTAGTTATTCCGAAAATAATACAATCAACTGCCTTTCGTCCAGCAATATCATATCTACTTAATAATGAAAGTTTATCATAAAAATATTCTCAAGTTTTTACCTTTCGGGAATGCCTTTCTAATTTTAACTAACTTTTGAGCTTTGGTAAAGATTCATATAATTGAAAGAATAACTTAATTTCTATCTCATTCATAAATTACGGCACATTCGTTAACTTTCTTTAGCCATCGCTCAACATTTTGTAATCTATTATCTTGATGAAATTCCGGAACTACATAGTAGAGTTCCTAGTCTTACTTGCATTATCTCGAAGCGCTGCTATAAATTTCTTCAGGTCTTCGGTTGTTAGGTAATCGGATAATCGTTTAATTTTAGCTGGTACTTTAGCATCACCAAAAGATGACCTCCTTTGACGTCGATTGGGCCTTTCTGGAGTAAAGCCCTCTGATCCATCTCCGTCACATGGGGCATAACTGAAGCTGTTGCAATCGAGTCCAGTGATCCAACATAGACCACTCAATCCAGTGATCAAACATAGATCACTCATTCCAGTGATCAAACATAGACCACTCAATCCAGTGATCAAACATAGACCACTCAATCCAGTGATCAAACATAGACCACTCAATCCAGTGATCAAACATAGACCACTCAATCCAGTGATCAAACATAGACCACTCAATCCAGCGATCAAACATAGATCGCTCATTCCAGCGATCAGACATACATCACTCATTCCAGTGATCAAACATAGACCACTCAATCCAGTGATCAAACATAGACCACTCAATCCAGTGATCAAACATAGACCACTCAATCCAGTGATCAAACATAGACCACTCAATCCAGTGATCAAACATATACCACTCAATCCAGTGATCAAACATATACCACTCAATCCAGTGATCAAACATAGATCACTCATTCCAGCGATCAGACATAGATCACTCATTCCAGTGATCAAACATAGACCACTCAATCCAGTGATCAAACATAGACCACTCAACCCAGTGATCAAACATAGACCACTCAATCCAGTGATCAAACATATACCACTCAATCCAGTGATCAAACATAGATCACTCATTCCAGCGATCAGACATAGATCACTCATTCCAGTGATCAAACATAGACCACTCAATCCAGTGATCAAACATAGACCACTCAATCCAGTGATCAATCATAGACCACTCAATCCAGTGATCAAACATAGATCACTCATTCCAGCGATCGGACATAGATCACTCATTTCAGCCAGCAAACCCATCTATCCATCTAGCGGCCACCAGCCTAGCTCTTTCGGCATTTAATATAAACCATGTATTAAAAAACCCGATAAACAACACATGGCTCACTCCTATCGGATCAGTCCAGACCCAATACCCATTACAATTGATTCATAAGTTTTTAACCACCATCATCATCATACTAATATTCATTATGTGAAATATAATAAACGTTTCCAACCGTAACTACGTATTAACGTTCAGCTCAGACACGAGACATTTTTCTGCAGTTAAAAGTTCAAATTCAAATACTAGTTATAACATAATAGATTTAAATATTAATGTTAACAATGTCCAGCCAAGCTCAGCCTTAGAGCATGGAACAATACGATTTAATAACAATTCATAAATACAATATACTCAAAATTACATGTTAGACTTTATCCAAAACATAATCATTAATAGAATAATAAGTCTTTTCTAATAAAAATTTCTTCAATCTTCGATTAAATATATTAATTTCATTAACCTCCAGAATACATTTAAGTAAATGATTATATAAAAGTGGCCCAGTACAGAAAATACTTTTCGAGAAAAGGTCAGTCTCACATCGAGGGTGGCGAAGTAAGGCCCCCATGTCTTACACCATAACAATTTTCAAATAAATATAGATCATTTCTAACATAAATAATAGTCTCACAAATGCACACACTTGGTAACGTCATTATATTGTAATTTCCAAATACATAGTTTGCATCTTTCTATTATTCGCAAATTAAATATTGCTCGAATACATTTGCTTCGAATGCTAATTTATCTACCGAATTACCCCAAAAAAATAATAATACAACACCTTAACAAAGGAGCAACATAAGCATGATACACAGTTATTAAGGTTGAAACATTGACCGTTTTGGCAAACACGTGGAGTGCAAAAGAAAATTGTCGTACTTTTATGCTTACCTCCTCAATATGCTTTTTCCAATTTAAATTATTACCAATATTGAGACCTAAAAATTTTGTTACATCCACCTGCTTTATTTCCTTACCCTCAAAATTGATATCCAAAGCATTTAACTTATTTTTCCTGTTTTTAAAGAACATTAAATTAGTTTTATCCAAATTGTTCATGAGCTCTAAAACATTTCCTCCAACACCATAGTGAAAAATTTATTTAATAAGATATTATGATCAACATAATCAAAAGCCTCCGTTAAGTCCATAAATAAAGGACACGACATAACTAAAGAAAGTTATAAACAGCCATATTTATACTTTTGTTTTTACGAAAACCAAATTGATCCTTTGTAAATATTTGTTCCTTTCGGAGAAATCATTCAATGCATTATAAATTATTTTCTCAAAAACTTTACTTAAAATAGGAACAAGCAAGTGTCCTACATATTGAACCCGGACAACCAGCCATCATCATACCAAATTTCATCAAAATCTGTACAGTGGTCTTCCCGAGATGCGGTAACAGACAGACAGACAAAAAATCCAAAAACTATAGATTTGGCTTCTGTATCGATAAAAAACGTACTTCAATAAGATTTTCCAAAAAAGAAATATTTAATGTACAGACTTGGATTAGTTACAATTTTATTACATGTATAGATGTATATATATACAAAAAAATAAAATAAAAATTAAATGAATTAATAAATCAAATAATTGTGGGCATCATGATAAATACATGAAGTCTCACGTTATCTTGTAATCTACGTGTTACATTACCAGGGAGTAGCCCTGACCACACACAACACGTATTGTATTAAAAGACGTAACATGATAAAACGCGCAGAGAGACAGCAAGACGAAGATGGCGAACAGCACTTGTGGATCGTTATAGCAAAACGTTATTATCACCGCCTGAATTCAACTCAACCCCATTTCACCATTACACGGCTTTAAATACAAGTACCCGCAATCACGCCAGAATGATCAAAAAGCAACTTATTAGAAATAATACATTCTGTTATATTATTAAATATTGAATATAAGTTTAACATTAATTAAATATTGGATATGTAATTATGCATATAATTTATAACTGTAATAAATAGTAATTATTTATACAAAATAATAAAACACACGAGTGAATTGGAAAGATAATACAAAACCCGTTCGGAAACAAAACGCTTATCTGTTTTAAGATATTTGAAATATAATTTAGTATTAATTAAATATAGCAATTAAGTAAATATAAATAACTAATTAAATAGCCGATTGATGCCTACAGCACTATTAATACGATTCTATTTAATAAAAGATGTGTTTAGAAATATGTTTTGTAACAATAGTATCCTGTCATGTATACCTCACAATGATACTCACGTAAAAAATAAATAAAATAAAAATGCATCATTAACATAAATATACTTTGTAGTTCATTTTTCATAATAAAATAATTAAGTGCCACACAGTAGGTTATAGTAATTGGTTATAGACAAAAACGTGGTGGATGCTATCGGAGAGTAGCCCCGATCGCGCACCGACACTTCCTGCACTATGTCCATATTATGCTATAATGTAGAAATACTACCAGGGAGTTGCCCTGGCCAAGCATTCTCGCACATTAAAACACAATTTACGCATAACATCGTCAGAGAGTTGCCCTGACCAGACATTTTACGCAACTACCGTCCTGAATGACGCTTAAAAATTTCACGTGGGCGTAACTTATAAATTATAAAAAAAAAATATATATATATATAAATAATTCTTCAATAAAATTGAAAATATAACATAATAAAATAATTGTCAAAGACATTAACATTCCTGTTTCCTTTTTTTCTTGGGTTGTGATCCCACTTCTGATTATGAAGAAAACCACCAGCGTACACTTCAAACGTATAATAATTATTGATTTACATATAAGAATTACAACACACTGCATATATCACTGCTTTATACTAGAATTTACACAACACTGTTTCAGCATAATTACACAGTAACTCTTCCTGAACAAGAATCAATCCCAATCATAGAAAGCACTCCTTATATATTAATTTTAATTTCCATCAACCCACCTTTTTAATAATTTTAATGTAACTTCAACTACTTCCGGCGTAATCTTTAAATCATAGTAATCAATTAATGTCTTTAATTTATAAAAGCATACTTAAAATATAAAACATAATTTCATTGAAACTTTAGTTAATTACAAGAAATATAGGTAACTTTAAATATGTCTAACAATATTAGCACTAAAATTAATGAATCATAACACTATACAGTATGGATTGATAATTTCGGATTTCCACGTTTAATGCTACCTATGAAAACGGTGAGCACTATAATAATGGACCATAATCATTGAAAGAAGCTGCTGTATTACACAGGGTTACTAGAATGTAATTTGATACTACCATTATGGTACATTAAACGATATAATTGAACAAAATAAAAAACCAAGAATATCATCTCGAGTGTCATTGTCTCGACTGTAAAGTATGCAAGTCGGTAATCGTTTTCATTAGTGCAACAAATCAACAAACGTTAAGACCGGGAGTAATGTAAAAACCGTCATTCACCGCGGTGGCGGTCGGATACGGGTTCCCGATGGACTGATGGGCAGGAGGAGGGGATTGGCGCGGGGAGGGGCCGGGAGTGCATCGGGACGTTGACTGTCTGGCTCCTGACTGCGTTATCTGCAGTTGCCCTTTCGTACGATGCACCGTAACCCTCTTTCCACCCTCAGTCCCCCAGTCGGGGACACCAGACTACTGCAGACCTCTCACATTCTAGAATTTGCTATTGACCTGAAATAGCGCCGTAAATAAAATTTGGCAAAGTTGATACGTTTAATTGAATGCAGTATTCAAACAACGCTGCGGTTCTTATTTTAAGTAGAATATTGGTTATAATGATATTTAATAAATTATATGGAACACGTCGGCTAGGATTGTAAAATATGTAAATGTATTCAAATATAGGTACATTTCAGTTAATTGTTATGACCATGCATTTCGGCGTACATTTGCTAACGCATCACTCAACATGTAGATTACTAACTAAATCACAAAGAAGTAATAAATAAATAGAAAATCAATATAAATTTTAATACGGTATTAGTTAAATAAAAACAACAGGTAATGTTTTTACTAATTCCAAATAATAGATAATATGTATATGTCTTTATTATTTATTTTTACTTCCTTTTATAGTGTTTTTCAAAAGAAACGTTTTCAAATAAATGTTTTTATTTCCTTTTAATTGTGAAATTGGTGCCCAAAATGGATTTTCAGTGGCAGTGATATTTTTTATATTATTAATACAATAAAAACTACAGCTTATGAATGCTTGAAATATTTTTATTTCTTGATTTGAACACATTACCTAAATAATATAAGAGAATTTCGTTATCTTTTACTTTATTTACTCCATCATTGGCGTCATGAAAAAAAGCGATACAGCCATTGATATACTGGGTTTATGAATGGAAACAGTCCCTAAATGATGTAACAAAATGTAGAGGCTATATTTAATTACAATTTTACATTATAACTGTTCTTGTTTTATCATTTTATTAATTTGTGATTCTCTGTATAGAACGAAAGTATATAAATAATATAAAAGAAGAAAGAATATAAAGTTTTATAGTTTATAACGCAACGCACAATGAACAATGTGTGGGGCATTGTTTCTAGCAGCGACTTCATGTGATAACGATAACGTATAAATTATAGGCAGTTAAGCCTTGAACTTTAAGTGTAAAGACCCTTGAGTGCCTTCGTCATTATTTCAATAAACCTCCATATTTCAAGCCTTATAAATAAAAACAACGTTAGTCATATAAACTGATTCAGTATGAAATATTTTTCTTCGTAAAATTTCTTTATATTTTAAATTCTACGGGTATGTGCGTTTTAACTACTTTGACTTAATGAGAGTTTGATCAAATCTTATTTTTTAGGACTTCGTACTTTCGATGTTAAATCCAAATTATACATAGACATACGGACCACATGGATCAGGTTTTTTTTTATTATAAGAGATACAAACATATTTTTTATAACTTTTTCGACTGACTATCTATCTTTTCTTCCGAAGCTACTTAGTACTGCGCTTAAAATTTCGAATACATACTTATATAGCATTATAGTTTACAGGAATAAGATTTTATTATTATATCCCAGTTCGACTTGCAATTAATCATTTATAGCGCATTGTATAGAAGATCCAAACCTAAAAAGTATAATCAGTACCCACATTTTTTGATATATAAATAAATGAAAAGATAAAAATATTGATTTACTGCTGTAATCGTCAGACTCATTATATCGTTGAATTTAATAACACGTTTACAATGAGGTTTAATTAATTATTACATTTATTGTGGATACTCTATCATACTTAAATTTTATTTAAAAAGTGGTAATTCATTTAATAATCACCATATTAGAGTTTATAATTTTAAGCTTATTTTAAATTTATATTAAATATTTTAGTACATAGAACCTGCTCAAGCGATTAATGTGTAACGAATTATTATTTGTACAATATAAGGCTCATTAATTTTCTTATACGCTCTCGAGCGGTACGCGTAAATATAACTTCATTGCATTCTCTACCATATCCCTTAATCAAGTACATAATATAAAACTATGACCTCCTTATAACATTATTTTATATACATTTTACTTTTATTAATCTCAATTACTCTTAGGATTGCATTCACTTATCAAATACCTTATTTATTTCCTGTAATTGACACGTTCGACCACGAAATACGGCTCTGCTACTGCTTAATCCAACATTGTCTTAATATTACAGTTTAACAACTTTCTAAAGGATTAAACGTTAGTAAAGTTTTTTAAACTTAAGCTTTAGCTCCGAAAAGTTTGGCCAAGGAATATAATACTATAGTTTTGGTTTCAAATCTAGAACAGATTTATTTTTAGTTGCTGGATTTTCTTAAAGTTATGAGGTCTCATCAGGAAGAAAGAAAAATTGGTTTAAATAAATGTCATTGCATTATATTTATGCAAAGTGTATTTGTTATTTTTTATTTGTGTTATCAATAATTTTACTATGTTTGTCTGTCCGTATGTCGCGAGCACTACTACTGCCTTATATATGTAATGATAAGCAAAATGAAATATTTATAATTTCGTTATTTTATTCTATGCTTCTATTCAAATGTCACAGTCTTTTTACTCGGAGACTACATAGTTGGAACAGGATAGAGCCTTTCTAGCATTGCCAACCGCGTTAAATTGAAATAATCGCAAGTTTACATACGTCAGATTATATGAAAATATGTAAAATAATCCTGGTTGATTTGAGTGTTTATTAGAAGAAATGAAACAAGAAGAACAAACAACTTTTGTTTTGAACTTAGTTGATGTTTTTTGCATCAACATAATATATTATGTACATATTTAAATACAACTACCTACATTAGATCGTTTCTTATTCTTATGAAGATTAAGAGTTTGTTTTTAATAAACATAAATTTTATATTGTTTGAACTTGCTCTTTTCTCATTATATGTAAAAAAACATGTTATGCTATTTCACATCACGTCTAGATCCTTAAGAGTTAAGATAAATATATAAAACAACACCAGCGAAATCCTGAGCATACACTAATGTATAATAAAGGGAGCCTTCTCCAAACATATAACTATAAATACATTCCTTTTTTTATACATAATAGATAACGTTACAGTGTAATGAACATTGTCTAAGGTCAGTTGGTACCTATGACATTGTCAAGGTCCTCAAACATTGGTTTTGTTAGATGTCAAATAGGACGAAAATTTCTTCGATCTCCTTTTTACAAGTACACAATTAATGTATTTTATTTTACTTTAACACCACTAGCTGGTGGACATTTACACGAATATAATATTATACTACTTCGTATTAAAAGTCTTTCATTTAAAATTTTAGCAATTATTTCACTACAATAGTGGTAGTTATTCCACTACTAAAATATATACCTGTTTAGGTCTGCCCTATAGGTACAACTTATTCTTAAAATAAGTATTTATTAGATTTCATTAATCGGAGCAGATATCATGTAACATACAAATAAAATAAAATCACACTTTCAAGTAAAAGTTCTCTCAAAAAGCTTAACAACATATTTACTTATTGTTCTGAATTTACAATTTTAATACATAAGCAATCCATTATCATATATTATTAGCGACTCACCCTCGCTCTGCTCGGGTTTGGCCCTCCGTTTTGAGTTTAGTATAGATTTCTCAGAGATGATATATTTTCCCTCAGTTAAAAGTATCCTAAATGTTGACCCGGATTGCCAGCTATCATCATACCAAATTTCATCAAAATCTGTCCAGTGTTTTCTCGTGATGCGTTCTCAGACAAAAAAATTAAAGAGTGCGTGTATGAATGTGTACACGCGCAAGAAGTAAATATCTTCTGTAGGTTATCGGTACTCTTTATAAAATTCAATTTATGTTTTAAATAATTAGGATAGGTGAGATACTAAAAATAACGCATATTAGGCACATTACAATCATATATTTATAGAATATCATTTAAGGAAAGAATATAGTATTATATATCATTTGTCGGACAATAACAACGGTTACCATGGTAACAAACGTACGTACATTTTTTCGTAACGCATTCACCAATTTACCCCCTAAGTCAAGCGTGCGTATAGAAGTTTTACTTCAAAAGACAGACAGATAAAAATTCTAAAAACTATAGATTCTGCCTCTGTATTGATAATAATGGCTATTTCAATAAGATTTTCCCAAAAATATTTAACGTACATGTTCGACTCAGTTAGAATTTTATTCTATTATTATAGATTGACAACCATATTAGATTGTTATAGTTTTTAATTAACAACATACACAAAGATTGGGTATAATAGAGCTTCAGTAATAGCATTCTACTTCAAGTATGTCTAAAGGTTACTAAGTTCATAGGTATTCTATATTTTATACCTTCACGTTTAAAATACTCACTAAAGCGATGTGCAGTTTTGGGTAAATCGACCTTGAGATCGCGTCCTCGGGCCGTGTCAACGACAGCGGCCTCGGTCGCTCTCCCCCGTCGCTCACCCCCGGTCAGACGCTTTGCGAAAATTCGGGCGATTGCAATTGGAATTAGGGTTGCCACCTATTATTGTTATTTGGAAAATATTATAATTAGTTCAATATAACATATATAAATAAGATTAAGTGCAACCTATAAATTGTAAGATCATCGTTACATTATTGTACATTAAGTATCTTTTAAAAATAATGAGTTTAGTTAATTTTTTTATAGTTTAGTATTTGAGTTTTTAGTTTTTAATTTAATAATCGTATACCACTTGACTACTCGAATTTTAATAAAGATTTTATTGAGTTATCTGCTATATTTGTTGCACAGGATAATTAAAAATATAGCTTTACATTTTTAATGATGCCAAATATCCAAAAGGTACTTCACGTCCTGCGTTCCCCCAAAAAAAGGGATAGATACTAAGATAGACTTAGTAGCTGTGGTAGAAATGAAAATACGAGTACATATACACGGAAACCAAGCTGCAGGCAGTACCTACGTAAGTACCTGTTAGGAAAAGAAGGGCATAAAAAATATAATTTCAAAATATTTTTTTGTATTGTTCCTATTATGTAATGTATCGTATTTTTGTTTTATTCGATGAGATATAAGCATGCTAATTACTATAATTACTGTCAAGTATAACTAATATTCTTTATTCCTTACACCGGAATTCATATTGCTGAATTAACCATAATTTTGCCTATTGAAATTACGGTCGCACTAATAATTATAATTATTGTTGCGATCGCTTGTTGCATAACATAGACCTTTTCAGTTATTGATAGCTATTTTTAAATGACAAAATTCTCTCCACTGAAATTAGTTATCAGGCCCCCAATAATAATTGACTCAATAAACAATGCTTAATTGTAAATATAAAGCTGATTATTATTAATAATTATTAATTATAATTTAAGGATATTTAAATTATTGTAGAAGCAAGGTTGATCGATTTGAAATAACTTGCCAACATCCTGAAAACGTTTCTCACACGATACCAATTAAAGATATAAGTGACATCAAATCTAGTTTATGTAGATACAACGTAAAAGATATACTAAGTGTTTAATGCATTTTGTGCAACTCTTAATTAATTAGTTTCATGAGTTCTGTTTAGAGGAATCGAAAAAGTCCTATTTTTTTCTTTTTTTTTTACTTTATGACTTATTAACTTAAAATAACTTAACTATGGAGAAAATATTCCTTGATATCTTGAAATCCCTACCTGTATTAAACAATAACAAATCAAACGTGGTTCACATTTATAGCCTGTGAATTAAATGACAATATATTCATGTGCGAAGTCACAGACAATAATATACATGTAAATATGCGGTTATACTAAAAAACTTATAATTACTAGCAATGTGAGTAGGCATGTATAAAAAATATTAATTAAATTAGCTTTAATTGAGTACTATGGGCCTTTTTGTGTGAGAATAATTTAATTATTACACACCTTTTTAACTTTTATATTTCTGTTACTTATTAGTTATTATACATAAATGAAATGTACCTATATAAGTATTGCTGACTAGCGTGGTTAAATTTTGAATAAGACACTGCAAAAATTAAACATATTGCCTTTTACTTTGTAACAATATTACTAAAAGCACGAGATCATACAAAGTTATGTACACAAAGAGTAATTCATCAGAAACATGCATTGCACTCTTATTGAATGCATTGATGTATGTACTAACATAATGTTGTAATTATTATGATTACGCTTAATGTTACAACAATATGACCGTAGCTGCCTGATTATTTACTCAGTTGCATTTAAAAGAACTATGTTGGAATGGGTTGCGGAGAGCGAAGGAGGCAGGGGTATGAGGGCGACGACTGGCACCGAAGTCCGACATTGAAATACCCTTGCAAGGGCATTCCACTACTGCAGTCCTCAAGGCTCGCAGGGTCGAAACACTTGCGGACTATATTTTGAACTGAATGGCAGATCACAGTGAATCATTGTTCCCTTGCCTAGTTTAGTTGTTTTATAGATATTTCTCAAGGTCATATTTGAAATTAAAGAGGTTATAAATGGTTAATAATATGTTAACTATGATGTTTTGTTCTATTAATATATTATGTAACATGTAAATAGAAAATTTATAAAAATCTAAGAATATAGCGTCAATATAATGGCATTAATTTTAAAAATAATTCATGAACTCCTTATCAAACATTCTTAATGAGTATTAAGAATGTTTTACCTAATATAATATTTAAAGCTTATCTTAATAGTATTTTTAACATTTCCAATTAAAATTTTAATTGTTATCCTTTAAAAATATCAGTTACCATATACCGTATAAAACTGTAGAAGGTACTAATTGGAGATTAATATTCCATCACGTCAATTGCCACTTGAGACGAACTATTTATACATATAATAAGATTATAACTAAGCCGAATCTGTACATTAAATGTTTTTGGAAAATCTTATTGAAATAGTCATCGTTATCGATACAGAGGCCTCTATAGTTTTTAGAATTTTTGTCTGTCTGTCTGTCTGTTACCGCATCACGAGAAAACCACTGGACCGATTTTGATGAAACTTGGTGTGATGATAGCTAGTTGTCCAGGTCAACATATGGGATACTTTTTACTGCTGGAAAATATCTCATCTCTGAGAAATCTATACTAAAAGCATAACTAGGGATGAACCCGAGCGGAGCGAGGATGAGACTCTAATCTCTAGTCTTCTATAAATGTAAAGTTAATATTAAGTTTATTAAGTAACTACAGTGGCAATAATATATCACGCTAGTCGTCAAAATACCAAAAAGTGACGAAAGCCAAAATAATTAAAAATATTTTATTATTACTTAAACCTGTGAAGTTACGTATACCAGTTAGACACGGAAAATTAAATATTGAAAGCTGAAAAAAATATTTTAACATTTTGAGTTGCAAGTATGTTTATTTGGCAGAAATTATTAAGTTATAGATATTAGCGACGTTCTTTATATCCAGGGGAAGAAGTAAATGTACGTCTAGCCGGTGCATATTGATCGTCTGAGGTCGCGACGTCGGCTACGCCAGGGGAAATTGGATGCACTTACACCGAATATTATAGATATCTTTTTTTTTTTATCATCGATTACATAAAACAATTAAACATATTTTTCGATGGTTTTAATAAGTGCATCCGACAGTAATAGGCGCTTAACTTTCTATTACATAAAAAATAAGAAAAAGAATCAGGGTTCCGTGAAAAAAATTAAAACCAATGAAATTGTGAACAAAATTCGCGTACGGCGTACGCAATAACGTACGCACGTAACGTAAATCGCTATATAATTTAAATGAATATCTTAGCAATAGCAAGCTACTATTTGTGTGTGTGTGTGTGTGTGTGTGTGTGTTTGTGTGTGTACCTAGATCACGCCATATCTTTGGCTCTAACAAATGAAAGAAAACATTTATGTTATACTAAAAATCTGAAAATACTGTAAAAAATGCTACTATATATCGTCTCGTTAAAAAATGGGCGAATCAGAATAGGTTTATTATGCCTAACAAAGAAAATGATTTTTATGTGGGACATAAGAAGCGTATGTATATTTGTGAAATACTTTGATAAAAATAAAACTATTCCATCAACAATTATTACGTTTGTTAAAACAATACTAAGTAATTATAATCTATCATCATCATCATCATTTTTAGGTGTTTGTACTTTTGACATTTTTTTAAGTTTCGCTTCGAGTAGTGCCGTTTTTTTGTCTCTTTGCTCTCTTTTAATAGAGAGTTATTACTCATAGCATTATTCAATTTTGCAAATAACGGTGTCACACCGGTATAGTGCATAAGCTTGCATGCGTCGCGCATGCGGCCTGGGTCTGTGTCGGGAGTCGGACACCCTCCGACGGGCTGCGTGTCCTCGTGCCCTTCCCGGGACAGCCGACTTTCACTCCCGAACTAATCTATACAGTAAGCTCACTATACTACTTTACAGCTTACACGCAATGCGTATCGCCCTTGTGCACATGAAGGATCTTTAAGACTTCAATTTCGTTAGCAATTTCGAATGATTTGAAATTACCATGACGCATACGAGCTACAAAATAGAACTATTTGAAACTTTTTCCTTTGCCATTTGATTTTTTTACTAGTTAGGAATATATTTATTTGTACTATTGAAAAACGGTAATCCATATATTATGCTCTCTTTAAGTTGATATTTTTAGTACTCGATTTTTTAGTAATAATTTAAATGTTAATAAAAAAATATAATACGGGCTATTGCGAGCGTTCAATACAATTTTAATGTATTAATTATAGTTGTAAAAAAATTAAGCAATAAATGTCTACGTTTAAATACATTAATTATTAATTATGATTAAAGAATTAAAATGTGTTACATGTACGCTGGTGTTAGTGTTACAATTTTAACTTCGGGTCGCAAATGTAAATAGATTCCAACTTGACTACTTTGAAACCTGTCGCCAAAATAGACGTAAGCATCAAAGGCGGCGGCCGTGAGCCATCGGTGGCAGTGACCCGATCGCGCCCTCCACTGCACACCTAGCGCCTCCCCAACTCCCTTGCCATCCCTCCTTATCCTCTACACTTACGAAGAAATTGAAAAAAGCCATTTTCGAGGTTTCGTTAACAAATAAAGCATGAACAAATAATATATAGGTTTATCAGACGGTAATTGTAAATTCATTTTTTGTATGTTTTCACAGCAGAATACTTGTACCGTCATACTCTCTTATTTTATTTCTACAAAATTTCTTTCAATTAGACGGTTTCAATATAATAAAATTATTTCACTTCACATTTTAAAGTGTGAAATGTTTAATAATGAAATGGGCGAGTTCATGGTCATATGAAATGCTGTATCAAGCATTTTATATATAGATAAAAATTTCGTGTATTATCTTCTTTTAGCGATATACGAGTAACTCATTACGATTTAAGCACATCCCAGATACATGATGTTCAATGGCTTCTATCTCTATCTAGATGCTTATCAGTCCTTATCAGTGAGCGTGTCGAAGTGATCATTGGGGATCGATCGCATATCGCCACGATTTTCCATCATAATTAAAGAAATAATTTATTTAATTATCATACTCTAATTTTACTAACCTAACTAAACTAAAAAATAAACTTAACTAAACTAAAAAATACTAGCTATACCTATGTATTCATAATTTTATGGGTCACAAAGTTCAGCATTCTTACGGAAGAAGAATTGTGTGAAGGTTATTATTAAATAACCTTCACACAATTCTTCTTCCGTAAGAATTAAAAATTCCTTTATGTATAGTGCATTATGCTGACTTTGTAAAACATGCTCGATATCTAGACGCGCGGTAGCGTCTCAATCCAAGTTCAAGCCAAAGGAATTGGCGACGCAACAGCCGTACTTTATATTACACGGACCAATTGCAGTCGCTTTTTACCTTTTAATAACTCATAATCTATTTAATATAAACACATGAAATTTGGTTCATTTATTAAATCTCCTTATATTAATTAAGTGGAAGCCTTATATTAATTAAGTAATTCCAGATGAATGATAATAATTTCTTTACAAAAAGAATATAATATTTATATTTTAAGTTATCTGCTTTGTGTAAATAACTCGACTGTTTAAACTTACGAAGTTATATTTATAAATAACAAACATTGCTGTAGTAGAAAAATCAAGAAATTGTGTTTTAATTTTATTTTAGAATGTTGTATGTTCTTACATATAAACTTCAGGATTATCTACTAAACTTGGCACCCATTTAGATCTCAATTCTTTTGTCGGCCAAGTTAACAATTACGTATATCCTGAATATTGAACTTGGCTTCCATTTTCACATTTATGTTTTTGATGTACTTTATTACGCTATATTGCGTATAAAGTCCCGCAAGGCTGATGTGACATCAAAATCATTATTTTATTAATAGCACACACAAAAATTTATATATATATATATATATATATATATATATATATATATATATATATATATATATATATATATATATATATATATATATAAAGACTTTAGGCAAAGGGTTAATAATAAAATAGCATGAAAAGTTTATTTCTTTTGATTTTCACGATTATAAATCATGAATAAACTCAATACTTTTATAATGCACCTTTCAATTTCGAAAATCACAGTTACTCTTACGAAATAAAGAGTTAAAGTTTCAATAAAGTTTTCCCCAGCGTCATAAAAAAAAACATTGAAAGTACTGTTTGTTTCTTTTTTTACGTACATTAGATGTAAATGGGTATTTTATAATATTTATGTTAAAATATTTACCTAAGTCATGTAATGTGTCATGTAGAAGAGTATATACATATTTTCTTGTATAATATATAAATATTATCTAATTGGTTTAAAATATTTTTCACTTTTTTAAGAGTAAGTATAATATTTTGTAACAAAAAGTTACCTATTAAAATTACCTTATTTGAAATAAAAGTAAAATCCGAAAAGACAGTTTTATTTATAATAATAAAGAATTAAATTAACTTATATTTTTCCTAAGAAAATCGCAAAACTATGCAAGGTTTATTGTTATAAAATTTAATCTTTTTTATAAGTTAGTGTACGAAAAGGGCCTAAAATTAAATCGCAGATATATTTAGTTGATGGTTGCAAACTCTAGCAGAATTTTTAATGGGGAACTTAAAGAGCATTGCACTGAAGAGGTCAGAACATAAGGTTAAAGTTGACGTCGGGTGTGTTGCAGGCGGCGTGGTGTCGAGTGCTGGGCGGGCGGTGCAGGACACCTGAGGGCGCGGGCGAGGGCGCGCGGGGATCGCTGCAGATTCACTTTCGTCCGGCCGCGGCCGCCGCCACGCCAGTGAGAGAAAGTTGGTCGCGGCGAACGAACGATTCCCGCGAGTGAGCGGCGCGCGCCGACCCACTGTACGCGCGATATATCGCCGCCCTTGTAAACAGATATTGTGATACACATGTAGACAGACATATGATGCTAAATCATAGAACTGTATGATTTTTGGAATTGTTGGGATTTGTTAAAAGTTTTCCATAGAGACTTAAATAAACTATATTTTTCAAACTTATTTGATAAGAAAATAAAAATGCAGTGCTATAAACTGTCGCCGAAACGCGAACCCTCGGAACATGGGTTCGATATGGAGATGATGGGGGGTGCACGAAGATTGGAACTCCCAGCACCTCCTGGAAAAGAGTTCCGAGCGCCATGCTTGCTGCCGGCGCCGGCGCCGCCTCCACCGCCGACACATTCGGTTATCCAATGCATGCGTCCACCACCGCCACCACCGCCACCACCTCGTCTTCACAAGCCACCTCCTTTCGAGGAACCTTCTAGTTCTATTCCAGACCTAGGTAAGTCTTTTATATATTCCGAATGTCTTATATACCTACCATTCAGGTACTACCATCACATGTGATTTAAAAAAGTCAATAAAGTATATTGTTGAATGTAAATATAAATATTTTTGATATAGATAAAAGTTTATTTAAATAAACACATAAAATAAGTGAAATTATTATCTATATCGTCATTATAATATGATGATACAGATAAGACTATTTTTTTACCTAACCTCGACCATCACAGGCTTATACTTCCTGATTTGGAAAATTGTAACACTGCGTTACAGTTATATGACAATTTCCGGGTGATGACGACGATTAGTGAAGGTCATATTTATTGCAAATACAAATATACACCGTGCTTTGATTACTCTTGTTAAACACATAAATGTAAACAAAGTAAGATTATGAGACTACATATAGATAATGATGATATAACTATATCGAATGCGGATGCTCAATAGAAGGATTTTTGCACATTATTCAAGGATTTATATTTTATTATGAAGTGCGTGTAAGTGAGGCACTTCTTGCTTGTAATTGATATTTTAAATATTGTTAAATCTATACTGATATTATAAAGCTGAAGAGTTTGCTTGTTTGTTTGTTTATTTGTTTGTTTGTTTGTTTGTTTGGTTGAACGCGCAAATCTCAGAAACTACTGATCCGATTTGAAAAATTCTTTTTGCATTTGATAGCCCGTTAACTGAGGAAGGCTATAGGCTATATATCATCCCGGAAAAGTGTACGGGTCCCGTGGGATAGATTTGTTTTTGTATAATGTTTTGTATAATGATAGTATTTTATATAATGATTTTCACCTTCAAAAAAATTGTTTCTAAGTCTTCTATTTTAAGCCCGAAGCCCTGTAATGAGCAACTTATTATGATCACCTTTTAAAGGGTTAATATATATATTATATATATTTCTTAACAAATCTATAAAGATAAATAAAATTGGAGTGTCTGTTTGTAATATTAAAATAACCGCTTTTTACTAATTGCATATGGATGTATACACGGTACATATACCAAAACAACATTTTTTACAATTTTTGTCTTTCTGTCTGTCTGTCGGTCTGTCTGTCTGTCTGTTTGTTCCGGCTAATCTCCGAAAAGGCTGGACCGATTTTGACGGGACTTTCACTGGCAGATAGCTGATGTTATAGGGAGTAACTTAGGCTACTTTTATTTTAGAAAAAGAATCAGGGTTCCGCGAAAAAAATTAAAACCTACGAAATTGTGAACAAAATCCGCGTACGGAGTACGCACCCAAGCAAAACGAGGTTAAATCGTTATAGAATTTAAATAAATATCTTAGGAGTAGCAAGCTACTATTTATGTATACCTAAATATAGCTAACCGTAAAAAGGTACCTAGGGACGAACGCGAGCGAAGCGAGCGTGAGTCGCTAGTACTTAATAAAACCAAATAAAACTAAAATGAGACATATTAGGAACGTGTTTTAAAGTGTATTTTGTGTTGTTAAATACGGCAATCCATATAAGCATTAAGCATATGTCACGTATGTATAGTACGTAGGTATGTATGTATGTATGTATATAATGATCATCAAATTTAGTTTAAAAAGTAAAACAACAAATAACAATAACGTCAAAAATAAAACAGACATCAATTCAAGACGGCTAGACAAAGGTATTTTTTTAATTGTTTGTAATAGTTAGAGCAAAACCTTTAGGAAAAATATTGGGAAAGTTGCTGAAATATTAGAAATTTCGGAGAAAATTGAAAGTGTTTTTTTCTATAGGATACCTTTGTACACACTCAAAGATGAAAACAAATTTAATGAAATTTGGACGTCTGTCAGGTCAGCTAGTCAAAATATTTAACACAAATAAAGAATACCTGCTTATATTGAGTTACGAAACCTTTAGTGCGCAAGTCGGACTCGTACTTGACTAATTTTACTAAAGCTAACATTAAAAGCACGCGCTACGTTTATCTTTAGTTTGTTTTTAAACACTAATCATTTTATAATGGTAAATAAAACCTAAAATATTTTTATCATTATTGTCAGTTTGGGCTAGTGAATAAAATTAAAATGGAAGCATAAATGTAAACATCTGAAAGAATGAAGTTAATGGCTGACGCTAGTACTTTATCTGCTTATTTAGAAATCGGTAAGAATAATAAATCAATACTGATATATTTACACCAATCACGCTATCTTTGCTTACTGACAGAACTAAAATAACTCTCTTACCTTTATTATTACCTCGTTAGTATCTACTTATGATATTTCAAAGTTATGTTAGCTATCTGACCATAAGGCGACTGTGACCAACATATGTTATATACATGTATGTATTAATAAAATATTGCGTGATGATGGTGGAATAAATTTGGCTAGTCCTGAGTTCTACAGCAGAAATTTTATTGCATATTTCTTCTCTATTCGTAGTGAATTAAAAATAGCATAAAACGTATTGGATACCGGGTACAGAAGCTGGCGATGGTTGAAGTTCAATGGAATATGACCTCTACAACGAAGATCAGCCACTCAATGCATTATCTCGATGTTGGCAGAAAGTAGAAAACGCGACAAGGGTCCAAAAATTATACTTATAGAAATTGTGTGTGTGCTTTGATTTGTATCGGTTGGCACCGACTTCGAAAATATCTGATTAAGTATCTATTCTAAATGAAAACTCCCGTTTAGTTATTTTTTACTTTTCAGTGCCTGGAAGTCGGTTTTTATTTATTTTTTAAAGTTTTTATTTTTCTATTTTTAGTGTAGACGTAATATGCAGGTAATTTTTAGAAGAAATATTTTTAAAAACATTTTTAAGCCATTTATTCAGACTTGATTAAGCCATTTATTCAGACCCCGTTTTTTGTTTTTTTTTGTTCTCTTTCTCCAACAAAAAAAGAATTATCAAAATCGGTTCATAAACGATGAAGAAATCCGCGAACACACAAAATATATATACGGTCGAATTGAGAACCTCCTCCTTTTTTTGGAAGTCGGTTGAAAATCAATGTCCTGAGTCAACACGATAAAAAGATATGGGTAAATTTAGATTTTCGCGAAAACTTGTAAGTACCAAAATTTACCTTAATAGTCAACTTTTTTATTTTTCGGAATTTTCCCTATATTTGTGCTTTAAGACTTTGCTTTCAAGCAAATGACAATTCTAGGTAAAACAGAAGTACCCTATAGGTTTTGAGTCGAAAACCTATATGGTAGTTCCCATTGAATCACGAAATTTGGCAAAAAGCAAGATCTTACAGCCTAAAGGAAAAATTCTAAAATAAAAATAAAAAAGTACGGAACGACTTACGACCGGCACTTAGCCGGATTTTTTTAACTTACACAGTTTATTACCTCACCTTCAACTGATGAACCTTATAAATTATGGAAATAGATTTTCATGGTCGTTACTTCTATAGTTTAGTGTTATTTCTTTTTTTTAGTTAGGCTTTGTGACATCTTACTCTGTTACCAGGTATCCACCGATATAAAAAACCTGTTTCGTGTGGCCCTACGTTGCAATTTACTCAACAGTTTGACATATGCATTTGTATAATTCACATAATCATTCCTTTAAAGGTTGAACCTTCGATTCCCCCTGCCATAGCCAGTGTCACTCAGACACATACCATACTACACTTTTGATATTTTCATTAATTTATTCAAAATAATATCTCTACCTATAATAAAACAATAACTTAGCGAAATCTATACATGAAATATTTTTTAAAAACGATGACTTTAACATATGGTGCACAGAATATAGACCCCAAAACAACAGTTATTAAAATTTTCGTTCACGTTCCACGCAAAAAGTACTGGACCAATTTTAAGTAAACGTATAGTGATAACTTAACATTTAGGGTACCTTTTACTACATTTAAATCTTTCATAACGGGAAAACGCAATAACTCTTTCTATCGAGTCGTCCTTAGAAATTTGTATGGCTAACGCTGGCTATACCTTAAGAGATACATCAAAACAATGTACTAGAATAGCCATACTCAACCTTTTTTTTATAGGGACCACAAACATGTTTCAGTCATGGTGTTGAGGGCCGCAAGCAAAAATTATTTAGGATTTAATTAAAACATAATTCCAAGTTAAAGTAATGATGAGTTATAACAGCCCAATCGCAGTATCTGTTATCACTGTGACTGTTACATAAAAGTAACAGGTTGAAATATCTGTTATAAAATAACAGGCTGTTATTTATTCTGCCTCTACTTCTTTTAGACCTAGTATTACTATACAGTATACACTAGTATAGTACTATATTATGATCTGTGACTATACTGATGATGTTACGGAGTATATTGTCATTTTTAATTGATTTGTTGGCACAATTTTGAAACATCGATAATACCTACCGATTTCCTATAATATTTAGGTATATAATATAGTTAGTTATGTCAGCTAAAAAACACAATTTAGAAGTATGATATACTTTTTTAAGATAGTGTTTGCATTTTTAAGATACAGTAGTTTAATTTTTTTATAGATATCATACTATTTTATGTATAAGTATTTTACTTTGTTATTAGAATTTAGAGTTTGGCTACCGAAAGACGAAAGTTGGCGGTAAATTTAAATATACTATTTCTTTTATTGCACTAAACACTTTGAATGCCGAATGTTTGCTTACAATTATGATGATGTTACATTCACTTAGTAATGAACGAATAACAATAATAACGCTGAAAACTAAGTCGATAGTCTAAACGAAAATTCGCGCCTAAAAATTTATATCATTGCATTTTATTTGAATTTTGAAAAATGATGCTAAATATTTTACCAATCCCAGACCCGCAGAAATACAAGGTATGCTTGGATACACGTAACGATTTTTTTACAAGATATTCTTTACGATTAACTTAATAGTTTATTACAATTCTTTATTTGGAACAATAAATAAAATAGGCACTCTTAAATTTCTAACTTTGCATGTTAATGTTCGTCAATTTTGATTAAAATATATACCGGTGTTTATTTTATTTTTTTCAAAATAAACGAGCACATCCATCTCGTTCGCACGTAAGTATTTGTATAAGCAAAAGAATGAAACAGATGCGTAAGTACAATAAGACCGTAGTAGCAAGTAATAAGATCATTTTTTGCTTAACGTTTTCTTGAAAAATCCGAGAATCCTAACTGACAATGAATCCAAACGATATTATACTAAATACATGCGTAGCATTTCTATATAGTTTGTGCTAAATACTAATAAATCAGTCACACCACTAGTGCAGACTAATATTATTTAGTACGGTATCTGTTATTTTATATCACAGGTATTTTTGTTGGAAGTAACAGTTGTTATTTTATCTATGGTACTACCTGTTATTTTTCACTGTGACGATAAATACGCTTCAAGCCTAAGTTAAAGATGTAGTTACTTTATTAATGAAAAAAAAGTTTTAACAAAGGTGTTTATATGTTTTAATGCGATTTTTGATACTGTGAACACTTTTTCAAAATTCCGTCAAGATCTGTCTTGTCGCTACATGCTATCCTTATAACATCATCCAGATGAGAATCTGTAAGTTTGTTTCTGTAAACGTTCTTTGTGTATTTCATTTTTGAAAAAGACAATTCGCACACATACGTAGACCCAAAGAATGTTAGTAAGATTTGGGTACATCTTTGGACGCTTTTATATTTTGGGGAACAATACTCAAAAACTCCACATATTCTCTTTTTTCCTCTTTTTCTTTAAACAAAACTTCTAGAATGGTATCGTTTTTAAAATCGATGAACTCATCAAACTACAACACAATAAACAATAACATAGGCCCGGCGGGCCGCAGGTTGAGTATAGCTGTACTAGAAAAAAAAAGCACAAGCTCTTCTCCTAAGGTAAACTCGCAAAAACTATTTATATCTATTTAAATCGTACCTAAAGACGCATCCGAGCCAAGAGGGGGTAAGTGGCTAGTTCATAATAAGTGCACATTACCAGGTATTTTTTGTACAAAATTTTTAGTTGTTTAGCAGTGATACGTATTGACGTGTATGAAAAATGATTATGCTAACAACGTTTTCGCAAATGGAAGATTAAATAAATATCGCAAGGTCAGAGCGACGAACGCGTGGTGACGGCGCGTCATTCGGTGTCATTAAGGTCACACTGACATTGGTTCGATAGCAGTGACAAAATAATAGTCATATCTTATCTGGTAATGTCAGCAGCGCAGGCGCAGGTGCATGCGACCCCTGCACCCATACTCTTCGTATACCCCTGATGAGCAATTAGCAAGTATGCACTTGGATTTTATCATGATATTTACTTGAAATCTATAAAAAATTTTTATAGGATTGTTTTAAAAAATTACTAGCGACTTACCCTCGCTTCACTCGGGTTCGTCCCTAGTTACGTTTTAATGGTTAGTATAGATGTCTCATATATGAGACATTTTTCCGCAGCAAAAAGTATTCTATAGGTATGTTGCATCATCATACCAAATTTCATCAAAGTCTGTCCAGTGGTTTTCTCGTGATCAGGGATTGCAATCCCGCAAAACGGGATCACGCGTTCCCGCGGGATCCCGATGCTTTTGTTAATCTGCTGGATCCCGCACCTTTAATGCGCAGATCCGCGGATCCTACTAATAATTGGTGCTAAAACCGAGAAAACGAGAAAAAAAAGTTGTGATTTGATTATTAGTCATTATATGAATAAGAATTAAATAGAAAAAAAGAAAAAGAATAAAAAATATAAAACTGTTGTTAGGAGTAAACGTAAAATTAAACAAAACTATTTAACTATGCCAAACATTTAAAGATAAATCTAAGAAAACAGATTACTAATTACTTATACTTAATTAAGAGAAAAGAAATAATTTCTGTTACTTAATGTAAGAAATGTATAATAAAAGTTGATTTTTACACAAAAATCTGTAGTTTCAATTTTATTTTATGACATAATAGCAACTCACCCTCGCTTCGCTTCGGGTTCGTCCCTAGGCAAAAACAAATTATCCCACGGGAACCTTACATTTTTCCGGGATGAGATATAGCCTATAGCCTTCCTCAGTCAAAGGGTTATCTAATGCAAAAAGAATTTTTTAAATTAGATTTATAGTTCCTGAGATTAGCGCGGTCAACCAAACAAACAAACAAACTCTTCTGCTTTATAATATTAGTATAGATTTCAAGGATGCAGGATCCCGCGTGATCCCGCGCGTAACACCGCATGCCAATCCCGCGGGATTGAATGAACTGTGAGATTGCAATCCCTATTCGTGATGCGTTCCAAGACAGACAGATAGACAGACAAAAATTCTTAAAACTATAGATTCAGCCTCTGTATCAATAATAATGACAATGTCAATAAGATTTTCCAAAAAATATTTAATACAGATTAAACTCTGAATTTTATTATATGTATAGATTAAAGTCTAAAACTCAACGTAGTGTTTTTGACAAATGTACTCATCTATACAGATAAATAAAATTGGAGTGTCTGTTTGTAATATTAAAATAACCGCTTTTTACTAAATGCATATGGATGTATACACGGTACATATACCAAAACAACATTTTTACAAT
The DNA here is from genome assembly GCA_033884665.1 of Argynnis bischoffii washingtonia. Lineage (NCBI taxonomy): Eukaryota > Metazoa > Arthropoda > Insecta > Lepidoptera > Nymphalidae > Argynnis > Argynnis bischoffii. The sequence goes on along the minus strand of CM066616.1, from coordinate 8,239,608 downwards.
TTTTGTCTGTCTGTCTGTCTGTCTGTCTATTTGTTCCGGCTAATCTCCGAAGCGGCTGGACGGATTTTCGATTTTCTTGACGGGATTTTCACCGGCAGAGAGCTGATGTTATAAGGAGTAACTTAGGCTACTTTTATTTTAGAAAAAGAATCAGGGTTCCGCGAAAAAAAATTAAAATCCATGAAATTGTGAATAAATCCGCGTACGGCATATGCACTCGAGCAAAACGAGGGTAAATCGCTATATAATTTAAAAAATGAATATCTTAGGAGTAGCAAGCTACTACTATTTATGTATACCTAAACATAGCTGACCGTGAAAATGTACCTAGGGACGAACGCGAGCGAAGCGAGCGTGAGTCGCTAGTATTTACATATGTCTTTAAGTGTACCGGGTTTCATAGAGTATGCCAAGTCACTTGTCTTGAGTTGTCCGAAATACATAAAATGATATTTTTTTTAACGTTGGGAAACGCATTTAGCATTTTTTTTTTTTTTTTTTTTTTTTTTTTTTTTTTTTTTTTTTTTTTTTAACGTCAGGAAAACCCCTGTTACGGGTACCCGCTCGTCAATGAGGAAGCGAGTCGGGTTATGTGGGACTCCTGCCGCGATGTGCGGCAGCCTACCCACTAAAAACCTGACCAAAAACCTCCTCGTCGCCATAAGGCCGGGGCCGCGGGTACCAAAAAGACTCTTCCGCGACCCCGACGGCGAGCGCCTGCTAAGGCCCGTCTCCATGTCAGGGGCTGAGATGTTCGACCACCCCTGACGGCCTCCTCCCGCCAGAACAGTGGACGGCCGGCCTCCCCTAGCCGACCGCCCTCTGGCACCTTCTATTGGTTTGGCGGACACCAAACCAATGAGGCTGCTCCAAAGTCCACTCTGCTAAACAGAGAAGTACCCGGAGCAGCCCCACCAAACCTCGCCGCCCACCGAAGTGGGCAACACTACCTCGGCTGCAGAGGACAGGGAGAGCGGCAACGAAACACCGACACGCCTCTTCCCCTGCAGCCCCACCACGTCCGCCCCCCTCTCATCCGATCGCGGGATCGCCAAAAGCGACCCCACAACCAGTGGCCGCAACGCCGTCAGATGTAGCCACGACGAGAGAGAGGCCCCAACCCTTCCACAAGATGTGGAAACCAATCCACCCACCGAAGTAGGCACCCACCACTCGCCGCACAAGCGGCCCCGTCCTCCTGGCGCCCTAACCGCGTTCGACGGCCCACGGTCAGGGCACCCACCACCATCCCCCCGTTAGTGGCCGCAACGCCGTCAGATGCAGCCACTAACGACAGGCCCCAACTGGTCCACCGAAGTGGACACCCGTCTTGCCCACCTAAGTGGGCCCCCCCACACCGGTGACCGCAACTCCGGAAGCCGAAGCCTCAACGGAGAGCGGCCCCGTCCGGGGTGCCTCAACCGCGTTCGACGGCCCACGGCCAGAGGCACCCCTCCCCCTGCTGTTGGTCCGCGCCGGATTTCTCCGGTACCACCCGCTGCCCAAGCTGCAAGACTAAGCGGGTGGCGTTCCCCTATCCGCCACCTGGGGACGCGCCCGGTAGGAGTCAGCTCTCCCCCGGGAAACGCATTTAGCATAGCAAAGCCAGTATTATGCACTAAAACCCAACGGAACCTCCCCCGTCTTAATGGAGCATCGCAGGATCGCTTACGCACTCAACCACATCGCCCCAACGGCAGGTCTGCTAAAGCAGACCATAACAACCATGGGGTTGCTCCAACAGCCCACTCTGCTATCAGAGAAGTACCAGGAGTAACCCGCAAGGTACACCACCCACCGAAGTGAGCCACCTCCCAGTGCGTTTCTTGGCTTCACGCCGGCTGTACACAAAATGTTATCACCACAACCTTTTCAGTAAGAGGAAATTATTTCCTACTTACATACATATATAATATATGTACAACGTACTTTCTTATATGGATTGATATTAGAAAGATATTAGTAATATGTTTTGATTTATTTTAACTACACTGCGTACTTTTTAAAGCTCTGTGTTTTAAAAGTAACTGCCCTTTTAGTGTTTTGTTGATATAGAAAACTTACATATATTTTAGTAATTATCAAGCGGTTTACCGTCACACTTATGATTGCGTGAGTAGGTAACGACAATTTGCCCCCACTAAAGAATCATGAATTTTAAGTGATATGGAACATTCTAGTAATCTGATTTAAAAATCATAAATTATATTTTCTAGTTCCTGTCTCATATTGCTATTCTAAATACTATTTAACAGATTTTAAAAGCATACATTTGTGCAAGATTTACTTGAATTTATGTTTCTTTTTGAAATTATATATTTATTTAAGTGTAATTTAAAGGTAATCAAATGCTTCATGTTTTTTTTGTGTAAATATTTTTTTTTATCTAATAGTCATTCTATCCAATATAAATATTACCTACAGATGCAAATTGCATTCCTTATTCTTTATCGACAACATATTTATTCAAGGTTTAGTTTTCCTCAGTGGATTTTTCTTTTCTATATATAAAATATAAATATTATGTTACACGATGATTTTTAACACAAATACTCGTATATTTAAGAATTTCTTTTTAATAATGAAATTAACTTTATTTTCGGGTTTTTAGAACATAGAAATCATTTGTTATGTTTTTCTGTTCAAACTAATTTACATATTTTAATCTCAAAGGAACTTACAGTTGATAAAAATATAAGTAGATATGTATAAATATAAATATTTAAATTTAGTTTGTTTTGCTTGAATAAAGCTATAAAAACTCGGAAATATTGTCAAGTCTTCTTTTCCTTTGCTCGTTCCCACTTTAGGTGGGGTCGGCTCTCCTAATCTTCTTGCGCCAGGATAATCTGTCGAGGCTTGTCGGGTCAGGCAGGTTTTCTTTCGACACAAGTCTCGTCATACTGGACCACCATGTCGACGGGGGTCGTCCTCTGCCTCTCTTTTTCTCCGGCAGGTTTAGAGCTCTCTTGACAACGTACTCCTCATCTCTACGCATTACGTGGCCATACCACCTCAGACGACTTTCGGTAAGCTTTTCGGCTATCGGTGCCACCTTGAAGCTGCCACGGATGTATTCGTTTCTCACTTTGTCTAATCGCGTAACTCCTCCGGCCCATCTGAGCATTTTCATTTCGGCTGTATGTAGTTTTTGCACGTTCGTTTTTTTGACAGGCCAACACTCAGCCCCGTACAACAGCGCCGGCCTAACTGCCATCTTATACACTTTTCCCTTAGTACGGACGGGCATATGTGTATCGCACAGTACTCCAGTCAGCGATCGCCACTTTTGCCAGCCTACGTTGACTCTATGAATCACGTCCTCTTCTATGTTACCATCCTCGGTTATAAGAGATCCTAGGTACTTGAAGCGTGTCACCTTTGGTACCTGTAGGGTGTCAGGGTAGTGGATTGTAGACGTGTGGTTACTGTTGTTGAATTTGCATTGTAGGTACTCTGTTTTGGATCGACTGACTTTGAGACCGGAGGCTTCAAGGGCGTTGACCCATCTGTGCAGGGTGTCTTGAAGTTCGTTTGCTGTGTTAGCGATTAGAACTATGTCGTCAGCATATAGGAGGTTCATTGGGAGTGGAGCCTGAATATCCTTTGTAATTAGGTCCATAACTAAATTAAAAAGTAACGGGCTAAGCGCTGAGCCCTGGTGAACGCCTACTCCCACTTCAAAAGCTTTACTAAAGCCTGCTGGAGTTTTGACTTTGGTGGAGACATTTCGGTACATATCTTTTATTAACTCCACGTAGATTTCAGGTAGGTGTTGTGATCTGAGTGCCCTCCAAACAAGTTCCCGTGGTACTCGGTCGAACGCCTTCTCGAGGTCAATGAATATTAGATGTAGGTCTTCCTTGTTTAGGCGGTATTTATCCATTACAACTCGGACTGCCTGTATTGCGTCAGTGGTAGATTTTGAGGGTGTGAATCCGAACTGGTTTGGTGTTATTGTTGTTAATGACTGTATTCTACTATTTATAATGCGTTCCCAGATTTTAAATGTGTGTGAGGTTAGTTTTATGCCCCTATAGTTACCACATTCTGTTACATCTCCTTTGTTTTTATAAAAGGGTATAAGATGGCTCAGGCGCCAGGAGTCAGGGATCGTTTTGGTTTTGAGGATACTGTTGAAAAGCCTGGTAAGCCATTCTATCCCTGTTGGTCCTAGGGATTTCCACAGCTCTGCAGGGATTTCGTCCGGGCCTGTGGCTTTATGATTCTTCATTTTCTTTACAGCTGTTATTACTTCTCTTGTTCTTATCTCCTGTACAGGTCCCTGCGTTGGTGGGGGCATTTCGGCTGGCTGACTGGGAAATTCCTCGTTCATTAGTTCCTTGTAGTATTCGTACCATCTGCGTGTTATGTCCTTACTATCAGTTAATAATACTTTATCTTTATCTTTAATCTTTAATCTTTAATATTGTCAAGTAATATAAATAAAATAATGTGTATTTAAATAATAGATAACATTAAAAGTTTTGCTGAAATTAAGTTTTTAAAACCATATTGTAACATGTAAAACCATAGTATTGTATTACGCATATTTATGTAACGCAAAACAACATACATACGTAATAATGATAGGAATATACAGGGAAGTGTCGGCACAACCTTGCTGGAGGTCACCTCGCGTCACTCGGTACACTTACAATACATAAATTGCTTCATAACACAAGCGGCTATGTCAAATTAAATTAATTGAGTGTATACTAGTATAGGGTTTAAACGGTCAAAAGCGTATAGAGTCGGACGGCAACAAATATTTTACGAGTCGTATTCAACCCATCGACCCTGCCTCCATCGGCCTTCACTTTGATCCCCGCGCCACCCCTTATTAATTTGACCGAGTAGAGGTCATGGCCACTAAAAGTTAACGTGTAATAAGATTACCACTAAAATTACAAAATATATATTATTCTCTATATATTATTTTAATCTTATATAAACAAATAAACGTTTCACTCTTAGTAAATATAGGTAAAATATGAATATTTGTGAGAATAGATATTAAATTCGCAAAGATCGAGTAACATGCTATTACGTAATGCAATCTTTATAGCCAAAACATAAACTCGAATCTCGATGTTGAAACTAGTATACGATATAGGAAGCAAAATAAACCTATAATAAACGTACAGCAGCTACGATCTAACAGTATGACAAGGTCAAGGCACAATTGTAACATCGATGTACCGAGTTACAGGGGCCAAAACTAGATTTTCTTTTATATCATTTTTCAAACTTTGATTGTTCGTACAATTGTTAGATATTATTTTTGCTGTATTGAATCTAATTGAGTAAATATTTTTAAATTAAAAAAATATTTTAAGTTTCGTTTAATGCTATTCTCATTTACTCAGTCAAAATACAAGTAGTATAAAATAAAATACAAATTTGACAGACTGATTTCGCTTTATTTTTCAAATAGACATATATCGCTATATATTATACGAATTTAAACAGTTATTGCAATTTCTAAACATTAAACAAATTGGATATTTATCTTTTCGAATATATGTACAATGTACATACGTATATATGAAAAGATAAATTTCCAGTTATATAAACGTTATGATTGAATCAAACTCTAGCTAAAAATACTATCGTTCTAGTATCCGCGTTTTTGTAGCTGGTGTGCATTGAAGGCCATTGATAAGAAATCTCCTATATTGCAAACTGCATTCAGCTTACCTACGTTATATGTAGATATTCAAAATTTTATAGTTTTCAAATCAATCAAAAAATGTGATTGGATTGATCATTGAGAATATTTTAAATTTACAATATTATTTTATCACTAGCTTTATAATAATAACAGCCCAACTAAATAACCGCAGACTGAATATACAATGCCACAAGGTATAGCAAGACGATTATGCCCCTGACCCACGCACTTCGAGCGCGTTGCCATGGTCACGGTCGATCGATGCAGGGATGCACCCGGAAAGATGTCTTGTCTCGTACACGATCATTTTTCGTCCACAATTATTGTTATTATGATTAAATTTTTTTTCTAGTTTTATACTTTAATTATAAATATTTTATATACTACCTACAAAACATTTTTATGAAAGATATTAAGGTATCTTTAAACGATGCTGTAATTTATTTAGCTTTAGTTTTAAAGATAGTAGAATACTCACATATTCTTATACTCATATCGTACCCAGTTCTCGTTATTTTTAAACACCAGTACATTGACCTATTCTCAGATCTGTCCCGTTTAACATAACACAGCATTCATATTTTGATATTTATTTTTATTTTCTATACAAGCTTGAAATTCTTTGTATGAAAATTTGCGAATTTACTCAAAAATCATGTCTGCTATCAATTCTTTTAAATTGTAGCTGTAATATAAAATTAGTGTATAACTTTCAATTACCTGTTTTTATTGGCATCATACATGATAACATCAGAAATTGTATTTTATTAATAATTCTCTGCAATGTGTTGTTAGAAAAAAAAGCGAGGACATTTCATTTATCTATTCTTGTAAGCAATTCGAACAAAGATTAATTATAACTACTCTGGAGGTCTAAACACTGAATAAGAAAAATTTTTGAACTCTTTTCACGCTAATAACGCATGGCGAGGAAAATATCACCAAAAAATTAAAAAATATACCAGAATTCTAGACGTTTCCCTTTCTATTGTATTTAATGTACAATGTATGTTTTTTATTAACAAAATTTTTATTACGCTTTACGTTGAATTAACTCTTGTGTACTTCAATGATGAAAGACCATAGCCATTTTGTGTTATTTTTCGTATCATGGTTTATAACAAAAAATCTTAAGTATTACCAAGGTAGGTAAATGAAAATAATCTTGTCCGACCTTCGCAAAGTTCGAGATAAAAAATAAACTCACGTAGCAAATACATTAAGCGTTTCATCGTTAAATGAATTGCTTCATTATTGCACAACAACGGTGAATGCATTGTTTTTTCTTTTTATCCACAAATAGTGAAATCTAGAATTTTCTATCAATCATGTTATAAGAATGAGATAAAGATTATGTTCTAGTAAAACTTAAAGAGGTCTTTATGGCATTCAGTATGCAATACGTCATAGAATTAGGTATATGCACGCTCTCACGTCTGTGTTCTTCAATAAAGTGTAAATAATTTAAAAAATATCAAATAAAAATGATAATGACCGTGATAAACTCTTAATAGCATTTGTTCTTAAGAATAATTGGTAAAAGCGTAACCATAAACGCATGAATGCAGTCAAAGTAATAGAACGATACGCTCAATCCAAAATGTATATGTATACAGATAATACAGATGTATTGGCATCTCTCATTTACTTACTTGACGCTACTAGGCGAAATTGCATTACGAAATGCATCGTGGCATATTCTTGAGTCTATCTTATAAATAATATCTGTAAAAATATTTTTCCAAGTTTATTACTCCGCCTATATATATATATATATATATATATATATATATATATATATATATATATATATATATATATATATATATATATATATCACTGTAATAAGGACTGTCACATAAATATAATACATTTTTGTAAAAAATTACTTTTTTTAATTGCTTTATAAACTAATTACGATGTTACAAAAAATATCTTAAGCTACATAGATAATACTAGTTAGTTACTATTTCCGTTTGTTTACATTGTTGCCTACCAGAATCACGTATTATGTTAACAAATGAAAAACACAGAGTTCATGGTACAAATTCCATCTTATATAAACTACATGCATTACAGCAGTGAATATGCACTTCGGTGCAGTTGAATACCAGGCTCGCATAAAACAAAGGAATAGACAAACGTTTGCGATGTAACAAGTGCATTTTAATGTCAGCACATTTTATCTACGTTCCTATGATAAAATTAAGAGGTAATCCAACTAATTTCACTTATCGAAATATGTTAGTAATTTTCTTTTGCACTCTTATAAGGTGATTAGATCCTAAACTCTAAACATAAATCTTACTTCAACGTATATTGTACGTGGGCGGTTTATAATTCGAATATATTGCCAAAACATTTGTAATATTTACGCCGTCATTATTATAATAATAAAGCTATTGTGATCTTGCTATTGAAAATCGTGAGAATGTACCTCTACAGATCGAGTTTAATGTGTCATGATTCTTACTTAGACTTTATTTAACAAAGCATATAAAGAGCAAGTAATTATGACATCGGACTGAAAGTAAATATTCCTCTCGCTTTTACTTGATTACCTATTGCACGCAGCGGTTACGTGCTGTGTATCGGTGTGAGTTAGACGCAATTGGTGTTGCTTTCTAAGCAGTGAAGGTGAGGTGCAAGCTCGTTGCACTTGTAGTTCAAGTTTAGTGCAGCGCGGGCGCAGGCGGCGCAGGCGGGCGCGGCTATAATAGAGATCGTTGCACATCTAACGCCCTATGCAGGGGCAACGAACGCGCACAGCTGCCCGGGAAATAGATCCCGTCTTGACTATTTCAGAACGCACTTGCTTAGATACCAGTCCCTCTCTGCTCCTCCAGCGCCTCGTAACGTGAGAGGCAAAAACTGCTCGCAATGAATGATAACACAAACAACGATATTCTAGTGACTATAAAAGCCACATGTATTCGTACCATGTATGGCATTGGTATCCGGTGCTAATAGCTTTGTTATTAATATTGTGCTTACATATACTTAAAGCTTTGTTATTTCAGTAGGCATTTTCACATTAGTATAAGCAAAGAGATTAAAATTTATTTTTAATAAGAAAATATTTTTTATATATGTGTTATATATATACGCAATTCATAAATAGTTATCATCATATTATAACGCATTAATAAGTAGCTCGGCCCACTTTGCGAAGTTCAGCAGGGCGTTGCACTTTACGAGTAGATGCGAATCTAATGCGCGCGCGATGAAAGTGATTCACATACTCTCTCCACGCGATGAGATTTCAAATCACTCAATAACATTTAATAGCTTGGAATTTGTGTATGACAGCATGAAACTTAATTATCGTGCTTGCTGAAACATAAATAAATTATAGCATATTATAGAGACGTTATATCCATCATATTAACGATTTTTTGTTTAATTTTTTATAACTTAACCTAAAATATTTTTTTAAAGTAAAATTTCAAATGAAAGTGTAAGTAAAATACAATAATAATTTCAAATATTTTTTGAACATACGAGTACTTACGTTTGCGACAAATAATTAATTGACATTGACGTGAACGGTACCAAGTCTATTTTCCTATAAGTTATCATTATTTATTTTTATCTTCAGACATAATTAGAAATCAACCGAACTAACTTCTAATTAATTATTTATTTTACATGTAATATAAAATAATATATTTTTATTTACAATATTTTTCTTACTTCTTTGCTTAATTTTACTAATAGATATCGTATTTTAAAAATATATCATGTACCTACTAACAATGCAAATCTACACTAGATGTAAATGGGAATTTTCTAAAATTTATGTTAAAACTAGCGGCTTAACCTCGCTTCGCTCGGGTTCGCCTTTAGAAAATCAAGAACAAATCTATCGCACGGGGAACGTACATTTTCCGGGATAAAAAGTAGTCTATGTGCTATTCCAGACTATAATCCTTCTCTTTGCCAAATTTCATCCAGATCCGTTCAGCCGTTCTGGCGTGATTGAGTAACAAACATCCAAACATCTGAACTTTAACATTTACAATATAAGTAAGATGTCATGTGTATAAAAAGCACATCCATATTAGGTATATAAATCTGCACAATATTTTTGGCTACTTTAGATTAACTTTCATCATTTGTTTATAAGAAGAATAATTAATCTATGTTCTTTGTAGACAGTTTTTAGTAAGTTAGTCAACATTTGATCATTTCTCACTAACTTTCGTTCTTTATAGGTAGGGCCGGATTTAAATATGTGGTATTTAAAGAGAAGATCCTCAAAATATTCCAAATAAATTATAAGGAAAGAAGAATAGACTAATAAATAAGTAGAATAAGTAGCTCGGCTCGGCTCCAGAAACTCCTGCACTTAAAAATATTTTTTTAACTTTAAAAACTTTTGAACTTAAAAATCGCTAAGATTTAAAAGAATAACTTTCCAGTTTGGTAGGTTGAGGTTTTTTTTTGTTGCATGTAGGAACTCCTACACCTAAAAATCACCTATTTTACATTAGAAAACAAAAAAGGTGGTAAATATTCGTACAAATCGACAATAGTCGGACGAATAATATATTTTTTATTCGTCCTATTAAAATACAAATAATTATATATTTTCTATTCGTCCTTATTTTGATTAAATACGAATAGTAATAGCCAATTAATAAAATTCTTTTGGGTTTCCATTTCCATCTTGAATTTAGAATACCTAGTAATTTATATTGTGGTGCTTTAAGAATCTAGAATCTTTTATTCCTGCTCATATGGTGTACCCAATTGCTACCCAAAATATTAATGAAATGACTGAAATATTCATGAAGTTAACTGGTTGATTGAAAAACGTGAGACCATGTGTACATATGTCAGAACCCAGTTGTTATACTTACAAATAGTATAAACGTGAAAGGTATAACCAATTTTTTTTACTTGATAATTCAGGAATACTATAGATAATTAAGAATTTGTTTATTGTCAACAACAACGCCTTCATTATATAGTAATAAATTAACATTTACGTTTCGTTTCGTCTTGGGACGTCATGCTATGCCTATTAATGTTGTTTCTTGTTTGTATTAAAATTAAAAATCTCATATTTATTATTAAAAATATACATATAGAGATAATATTACTTCTTATCTATTACTATAATAAAGCAGTAACTTTGCAAAATCTCTATATGAAATATTTTTTAAAAACAATGACTGTAGCGTATTATGTATACAATATAGACCCCAAACAATAGTTATGAAAATTTTTGTCTGTTTGTCTTTTTGTCTGTGCGCGTTTCACGCAAAAAGCAATGAACCGATTTCAACGAAATTTGGTAAAGTGATAACTTATTACTCGGGTCAACATTTAGGATACGTTTTATTTCATGAAAACCTTCTTTCCCACGGGAAACGACAATAATTCCTTAGAAACCTTCCGCTGACTAAACCTTAAGACATACATCAAAACAATGTACAAAAAATTGTAGGTAGGCCAACAGAAAAATGTGCAACAGTATATGTCTATCTCTTAAGGTACACTCGCAATACCTATTCTTATCTATACCTATAATAAAAGTACCTTAAGTTAAATCGATGTGCGCGTTTCACGCAAAAACTACTGAACCGATTTTAACTAAATTTTGTATAGTGATGGCTTAGTAGTGATGGCACATTTTTTGTTCCCGCGGGAAAACGCAAAGACTGGTTCTATGGAGTCGTCTTTAGAAATTATAGGTATGGCTAACGCTGGCTAAACCTTAAGAGATACATCAAAACAATGTACTAGAAAATTGTAGGTCTTAAAAAGTTATACCGACAAGTTTGCAATAGTACACGTCTATCTCCTAAGGTACATTCGCAATTACTATTTACATATGTCTTTACTAGCTTTATATGTCCATACTAATATTTAATGCGAAAGTAACTCAGTCTGTCATCTTTGCACGCTTAACCGTTGAACTGATTTAGATGAAATGTGGTATGGAAATAGTTAGAGACCCTGGGAATGACATGAGATAGTTTTTATCCCGGAAAACGTAGTATATATGGAAAGGATGGTGGAAGATTGGATGGGGAATCAATCATTTCTCAAGTAAACTCTTTATAATACTTACCTACTTTTCTATACCTGTTTTCCTGTTATAACGCACCTAGAGACGAACCCGAGCGAAGCGAGGGTGAGTCGCTAGTTAGTAATAAAAATTTTAAACTTAATACAAATCATAAACTGTATCTTTTGTCTGTAGTCTCACACGATGAGCGATTTAACTAGCACTATTCATTACAAGATATTAAATAATTATGATGCAAGATATTTATATAGATATCTATATTAGTTACCGAGTAATAATATAATAGATGCAGCCAATAAATAATAAATAAATTAAAATTGTGTCACAAAATAAATAAAAACAAAACGCACACCTACATAACTAGTTTAGCCATCGTGGGAGATTATAGAGTTCTATACGGTTAGTTAACTCGCTATTGCTCAGTATATAAGTAGCTTGAACCCAGTTGACTGGGCTAGGAATGTGGCACTAGAAAAAAGACTGCAATGTTAGAAGTATCTAAGCACGCGAGTGCAGTGGCCGGGCAGTGCCAGTGACCTGCCACCTCATGAGCTGCGCACTCGTAGAAGCGCTACGAGACCAGCTACGAACCTATGTTTGTGCGCGTGATTGCCCATTACGTGACCAGGTTGTACACTTTCCATAGTGAACGTACTCTACCATATTTTATTTAGTTAGCGTTAATGCGTTACATTCTATTGTAGAATCAATGTAATTTATATATAATAAGCTTATGTGGATTATACCAAAATATGAGTACTACATGGTTTTTATTCCTGCTTCCTGATTTTGTCATTATTGTCGTTGCTGAGTTTCAAATAAAATAATTATTTTTAGTTAATTTGTTATTTATAAGTCGGTTCCTTGCCATTCAGCTTAACATATTCACAAGACGACAAATTAACGTGCAATGCCTATTCCTAATAAAAAACTAATTTTTATTCAACAGAAATTGTTCTCTTGGGAGAGCCCCTAACGTGTGCGAGATCAATCAATAGTACTGGGAATCCCTTCTGAGTGTCCTGAATCAAGGGTGACTAATACCTGCAATACAGTCACATGTGCCATTAAAAATAGATATGTATATGCTTTTGGCACTGAGAGTAGATATTGGAATCACTCAAATCATATTTAGATAAAAACTTATATACCTGTTACAAAAATAAATAATGTAAGAAAAAAAATAGAAAAAACCAGAGAATCCACAATACTCATAAGGGTTTTTTAAACTCAGTATTATTTACATAAATAAATAATAAAATAGAGAAACACACCACATTTCAACCTCGGAATCAAATAGCAACAATGACGATAATGAAATCAAAAACATTTTATATTTTCTTCGAGTCGAGATCATAAAATAAGTAAAATGCAACCGAATCGGTTTCTTTTAATATTTTATTTTAAATTACTCGTATGTGAACACTAGTGGCGAAAGTATACATATTTTTAAATATACTAGAAAATTTAAAATTTTGTAATTAGTGATTACCATAAAATAATGGCTGCTCGATGCTATAATTAGAAGCTTAGTACCAGTATAAGAAATGAAAGTGAAATTGGTTTTTCAAGCATTCTACAAAGTCCCAACATATTACTGTAAAGTATTACCTGATGCTAAATTATATAGCAACTGGTAATTTTTTTTTATTTTTTGAATTAAATATTTTATATAACATATTTTAAATAAAAAAAATATTGCTATACGGTATATACGGGGTGGAATACATGGAAGAAAAATACCATAAATAATTAAGAAAAAAGCAGTCATGAGGACTGCCGACAGAAGTGAAAACTTAAAACTAGAAACAAACAGTTGTTATTTTAGGATATTCAAATTAATTGTTTGATCTTAGTAAATTAAAACTGTTTACATTTATCTGGTTTTGACATCTATCGGCACTCTGAGTGTTAATGTTAACACGTCACGTGACCATGTCGATTACGACTTGAATGAATTTACTCCCCATCCAAACCTGCCTATACTTAGAAGTTTTCACTTCAATAAAATTATGTTTTCCGTTGTGTGAAACTTAATATTTTCAGTATTTAAGACACTTTTCTTCCACGTCCTATGTGTTTGTTCCACGATATTAAGATCTAAATGTAATTTGTAAGATTTCATGGTTTTCTTTAATTCTAAGATACAATGTTTGTTCGAAAGATTTTATTCTTACCTATAGGACTCTTTTGATTAATTTGATAAAATAGTGATAGTGTCCTTTTTGAATTTTTATTTGGTTCGATTCTCGGTTCAGGTACGCTTTAAAAAAAAATGCAGTTTTTATTATTTTTTTAAATAATGCAATGTTTCCTTTGAGTAAACCTTGATAATCTTTTCTTCCATGTCCCATCCTCTGTTCTACCCCGTATACACTAATTACACTGTACACTATTCTAGTTTTATTAGGGGGCATTACAACAACATTAACATTACCAATATCAAATTCAGTGAGAGCGAGTCGATCCACTCGTGGTTTTTGCTGTTTGTCAGACTTCGCATATGAAATTAGCGATGCGATGCGACCGCACGACCCGGCCGACGACCCAAGCCATTGCTCGGCGTTTGACCTCTGCTGCGTTGCTCTCTGACGCCTGATGCTGTCCAAGGTAGCTTACCAAATATATGCATTTAAAATTAAAACTTACTCCTATTACCTATTAGAATAGAGTATGAACAAAGTGTCAAAGACTCACGGTAGAATTACATGACGTATTGAACTTTAAATCTACTAAATAAAACTTATTAACGAATACATTTTTAATTTTTGACAAGTTTGCATAGTACACTGGTACCAAAAAATATGATTATTTTCTGGAAACATTATATTATTTGTACATTCTTCATTAACAGGTGTTTCATCTAACTTTATAATAACTTATCATCTAAACGTGGAGGCTAAATAGTATATTTGACAAACTAGTCAAAGAGACAACCTCAGTAAAACACGAATAAGTTTTTATGAATAGCTTAAGAAGGATCGAGGGAAGTACAAGGTAGTTAGTATGCGATTCGAAATCTCAGTTGTTTATCCTTTTTTCGCGCTGCAGTGCAAGTGAGATGCCGATCTTGGCTCTACAACGTTGCGAAGAATCGTAATAGGGGCGCAGCACGAGCGGGTAAGTCGTCGGCCCCGGCCAAGGCCCTCGCGGTCAGGGACGCGCTATCTAACTCGATAACAATTACCATAGCAGCATAGCATTAGAATATATTTTTATATTGTGCTTTTTATGCAGCTAAAGTCAAAAAACTTTTGCATTTCAGCCATTCTTATTAATATATTTTTATATGATTTAAAGGATTTCTATGTAACGTATGTTTCGTATCGCAAATAAATGTCCTAATCTTTATTTTTTCTTTCGTACATTTTAAATATATTTAGTAAATATTTATATAAATATTATGACAAATATATTTACAAAATATTTGCGTAAATAAGTATTCTTTCGTTTATTTTTATAGCTGTCTTACCATTATACTGTATTTTTATGACATTTAATTCAGCAATAAGTAGTAGATTATATTATTGCAAAAATATTAGCCTAATAAATATTAAAAAACCGTGATATTTTAAATTAGACGAGAAAGAGTCTTCTTTCTCATTAAAATGTAAACGAAACAAGGCGAAAGCTCTTATACGACGTGTCTTAGAGGCTGTCGAAATAAGCCCTTTAGGGCTTTGTAGTTGCATAGTAAAGGCGTAACAGACGGTATTGTAAGGTGTAATCACACAGCGTGTGTAATGCAGTCTGTATGTATGTCGACACGTTGGCGGTGCGGAAACGAGGTGCGTCAGGCTTCTCCCGTCTAGCCCCACACCCACGTCCACCCTGTCTGCAAACCCCCTTGCGCCTGCTTTGCACCCTGCTCCCTGTAATTCACTCTCACTAACCCACTGCAGCACAGTCAATCATGCATATCGCAGTCTATTTCAAGGCAATGGTCATGTCGTGAACAAACTAAGAAATTAGGACGTAAATTGTTTCAATTAAAAAAAACTATACAGCATGCAGTTAAAGGGAGTCATGATTTATAAAATAATGAATAAACACCCTTTACGTAACTAGATTTTTCTCATCTATTTTATGTTAAATACTACAATGAGAACTTTATTAATTTAATTTATTTACGCTATTATACGAATTTATTTCAAATTATATTAACTGTGTAAGTTCTCTTTTAAAATAATTTAACTTAAAAATATTCCACCAAGTAGGTATAGGTACTTTGCAAAAATTATTCATTGCTCCCTCTGACATAGATTTAAAAAAACAATGAAAAGTGTTTGCAGTTTATTATAAGCCTATTCTATCTAACATTTAATTCTTCGTGAGGGGTTTGTTCATGTCACACTACATCACTTAAAAGCGTCGATGCATTCTGTTTTTATAATGTCTGCAAGTCGTCGGTGAAAGCACGAGGGTGGCGGGAACGCAGACGTGAGGGGCGGGCGGCGCAAGGGAAGTGCCCCCATGTCTAGACTGGGTCGGTAGTTTTCCGGGATTCAGCCAGCTTTAACTGCAGTCTGTTCACCCACTCACTGCACCATTATACATCTACGTGTACATACAACCGTCTGAGGACCCTCGTCGCATCAGACGCAGTTTTGTATTACTTTTTCTTTACGTAGACGGCTAGCATATTCAGGGTGGAGAAATGAATGCTCTTGTCTGCAATGGATTCTTTAGGCGGTGGAACAAAAATGAGCCAACTTGCTACGTAATATTTGCTGTCTGTGTCATAAAAGGGGAAAATATCCGATGAATGTAGGAGTAGGATGTGTTTGGTACACAGGTAAGGGTTTATCTTACCTACTTTCAGCTGCTTGGCGTGTTACGGATGATTTAATATGAGTGTGGGAGTGTAATTATGCCTCTTATTTGTAATGATGTTTAAAATAAATCAACTGACAATCCATCATTTGCTTAATAAAACCTAATGATTAAACTTGAAGAATAATACTATCGCTTTTCTATATAGATTACGTATTTTAAATTAGATATAATATACAGGAAATTTTGCCCTGCTACAAACTTTAATTATCAGGAAAAGTCTCGATAAAATACTTTCATTTCCGGAAACTTTTTGAACATTTAGTTTAGATTTTGACAAATCTATTTTATTTATATGTCTATATATGTACATATGTGTCTTAAGTTGGGTTTAGAATAATCATTAATAGGTTTGTTTCTATGAATTTTCAATTACTAGAGAAACTACCGGATGTAATGCTTACTATGGAGTTTCTGGTTGCAAGCTAAACAATTCATACGTTCAAATGTCCCATGAACTAGTAACAATAGCCCATTTACACATCAATGTGGTTTTGTTATAATGATACGAAGAAAACGTATGTACTTCTAAGCCTTAGCCTACTCGATAGTTTATATTTATTTTCTCATGTCGCTTGACTGAAAGTACTACAGAAGAGTTACAAGTGATGATACAAGCTGTCAAGATCGAACTGCTTGTAACTGTGATTCTAAACCTCAACCAATAAATTTTCTTATATAAATTTCACTCACCACCACGGCGTTACAAATTTTATATATATATAACTTTTTAAACCTTATAATTTACGAAAAGATCGTCGTATTACAATGTAACACGTGTATGAAATCTAGACTAAAATTGCTTTGTAACGTTACATTTAATACCATTAAAATCATATTGTTGTTATCTTGTATCTCGACTTATTATTACTGATTTAATGGACTTTCGTATGCCGCGTTTTCCTTAGCGCCCTATCAAGATAATGTCTACCTACGATCTGCACCAAATTTAATGTACCTATATTAATATTTAAAATTAAAATTTTATAAACGTGCTATTTATTTATTTTATTTATGTAAAAAGAAGTAGCTTAAAAGTTATTAAGATATTAAAATGTATTTGAACTAAACTGTAATCTTTTTCAAGTTTCTCATAATTCTTTCCGTCTTTCAAAGCTTTATGTACTGATTTTTTTTAAACAATCTCCCCGTAATAGTATTTAAGAAATTACATTTTGTACATTACTATAATTCTCTTTAGCGCAATGATCCACTTATAGATTTGGAGCTTAAACAGTTGCTTAGTCTTCCTGCCAACATCGGACGATTACAGTCTCGAAATAGTCAGGCTAATTGTGTTTCATAACAAGTCTGAAGGGTCGTAGGAGGTATATTTAGAGAGTGCGGTATGTTAAGACGAGGTGGGGGCCGGAGTTCGACGCGGAAGCGTAGGGCGGGTGGAGGGCGTTGACCGTGAACGTGGGGCGGCATCGATCGGGCGGCCATACCCTCGCGCAACGGGAAAGTGTACCCCGCCTCGTGTCTCGATGCGTCTACTCACGTCACTCGTTTTGCAGCGCCGTCATCGAACAATGATGTCATTAATGATGCAAACAATAGCTACAACTGTTCTTTCATAAAATACATGAGTTCAATGTAACGGATGACAAGAAATAAGTGTTTTTAT
This sequence comes from Argynnis bischoffii washingtonia, assembly GCA_033884665.1. Lineage (NCBI taxonomy): Eukaryota > Metazoa > Arthropoda > Insecta > Lepidoptera > Nymphalidae > Argynnis > Argynnis bischoffii. The sequence goes on along the minus strand of CM066616.1, from coordinate 8,221,437 downwards.
AACTATTTTCTACTATTTTAAAGTAAACATGGGTTGCGATAATGATCGTAACCGTACCGTACCGTAATTTTCAAAAATTATTTTAAACGAAATTAACGCTATTTTTGATTGAAACTTTTATGGGTATATGCCATTTAAAACTAAAGAAAATACATCAGATAAAATGCATATTTCCATATGCGTCTATATCTATCGTTACATTTCGACACACAAGCTATCCTAACTCAAACCCTCTTGCCTTCCTTCCCTCGATGTAATAACGAAATTAAAGTTAGTAGGGTGCTTTGGTCACGGGGGTAGAATGCGGAAGTCTACAATCTGTATAGGAACTGCGTCTTTTTGAAGAACTGTGTTAGCATTTTAGCGCATTATTTATCTTGTACTATTTATTTCGAGCAATAAAATAGTTATAATAAACATTATGATTACAATATTATTAAAATATTTTTAAAATTATGAACGCCTCTAAATAACCTTATAGTATTTCAAAAATATCAATCATTATCATTTAACTGTTTGTTAATTCAAAAAGTAATTTAAAATATTAATAAAGTTGCCTCGTTATGCATTTTAAAACCGTAAGTGCCGAGTTGGCGCGGGATTAGAATTATACAAGCCAATTCTCTTTGCGCTTTAATCTTTTCCGCATAGTTTGATATTATTCTTTATTTAAAATGACTCATTATGTTTTCTTTTTTTTTAGTTGTTAAGTTAATATGAAAAGGTGTTTAAAACCTAAAAACTGCAAAAATGTTTAAGTCTATAATCTTCTAATTTCCCGTCAGAAATGGCTCAACCGATTTTAATGTTTTTTTTTGTATAAGTATAGATCGTAAAGCATTTTTACCCTACCACGCCCACCCCCCATTTTTTAATAGCAATTTTAGTAATTTTGTATGAACAATATCCTAATAATTTAATATTATATAAATATATAGGGACGAACCCGAGCTAGGGTGAGTCGCTATATAACATAAAGCAAGAGTTTTTTTTTTGTAGATTGAATGTGGGCAATGCCACAGGTGCTGCTAGTATATAATATAGATTTCTTTCAATATTTAAGGTAGCTCAATTAACTTATACGTTATGTTTATAACAATACAAAAAAAGTAAGCCACAAAGAAATTTGTATCCAAAAAATAAGACGCTAGCAGCTCGACCAAACCCCGAATTCCTTGTAGACAGCGAGATGCGATAACGCACGAGGGGCGAGGCGGCGGCGTGGGGAGTTGAATGTCGGGCAAGGGCGGCGTGAGCGGTGAGTCACGGCCGCGATCAATACTGCAGTAGGAAGTGCGTGCCACCTGCCACCACCACCCACCCGGCTAGCTGCACTTTGACACTGCCTCTACTGCCCCTATGAGTTGATTTCGGTATGGCTACAGTTAATGTAAACGTTCGCTGGTAAAACGCTACGCTTTACATACACAAATCGTAACACTCAAACTCTATTTGTCAGCATCATGAAACACATGTAGATTTTGAACGTTTTTGATAAACATGAACTTGTATTTTATTAATACGTAACATATAAATATTCATTATTTTCTATTGAATACATGTTTACTTCGAATTTTCGTCCATGACATTATTAAGGTATTTGCAAAACGAAACATCCTTTTTTTCTTATACGACATTTGTAATCCTTTTCCTTTTTTATTATAATAGCAGTTAACATCTATACAGATAAATAAATGTGAAGTGTCTGTTAGTAATGTGAAAATAACAGCTTTTTACTAAATACATATGAAAGTACTAGCGAGGTACGTTTTAACGGTTAGTATGGAATAGATTCTATATATTATATGACTAGCGACTCACTCTATGTCTATTTCAATAAGATTTTCCAAAAAATATTTAAATATACAGATTCGGCTCAGTTACAATTTGATTGTATGTATAGATATGGATTTCTCACATACTTTGATAAGTGTAGAAAGAGCTTGAATAATGTCGCATTATGACTTCGGTACATATGTGTTACTTTAGGCCATAGTCTATCTGTGTACTAAATATTCAAATCTGTCCAGTCATTTCAGCGAGAAATAGCGCAATACACGTACCTACACCAACTGTCATATTTATAACTAGCGACTCACGCTCGCTTCGCTCGCGTTCGTCCCTATGTACGTTTTCACGGTTTGCTATGTTTATACATAAATAGTAGCTTGCTACTTCTAAGATATTCATTTAAATTATATAGCGATTTACCCTCGTTTTGCTAGGGTGCGTATGCCGTACGCGGGTTTGTTCACAATTTCATGGATTTTAATTTTTTTTGCGGAACCCTGATTCTTTTTCTCAAATAAAAGTAGCCTAAGTTACTCCCTATAACAGCAGCTATCTGCCAGTGAAAGTCCCGTCAAAATCGGTCCAGCCGTTTCGGAGATTAGCCGGAACAAACAGAAAGACAGACAGACAAAAAATTTTAAAAATGTTGTTTTGGTATATGTATCGTGTATACATCCATATGCATTTAGTAAAAAGCAATTATTTTAATATAACAAACAGACACTCCAATTTTATTTATCTGTATAGATATATAGCCTATAGCCCTTCTCAAAAAACGACCTATGATGCAAAAAAAATTTACACGAACGCCTTTACCTGAGTTTAACGCGTTCAAACAAACAAACATTAAGAGAGAGTATAGATATACGGTACTTAATTAAGTCGCTAGTACTTAATAAAAACAAATAGTATTAGTAACATAAATAGTATAATGTACTGTTTAAAATATCGCTCTTTTTTTAATTTATTTATTATACTAACGACTTAACCTCGCTTCGCTCGGATGCGTCTCTTGTACGTAGGTACGCAGATTTTGTTCACAATTTCATGGGTTTTAATTTTTTACGCGGAACGCTAATTCTTTTTCTAAAGTAAAATTTGCCTATGATACTCCTTATAACATCAGCCATCTACCAGTGAAAGTCCTGTCAAAATTCGCATAGTCGAACAGACAGATAGACAAAAATTAAAAAAATGTTTTTCTTATAAGTAGGGTAAGAAGCTGTTATTTTGACATTACTAACAGACATTTCAATTTGATTTATCTGTATAGATTTTACTAGTTACTAAAACGTCGTCTTATAGACATATTATATAGATCATCATCACATCACATCATATAGAAGTACCTGGGCGACCGAGCTTCGCTCGGAGTTCTTTTTTGTTATATCGTATTTTTTAGATTATAAAACTAAAAACTTGAATAAATACAAAAACAAAAGTAAAAAAACTTTGTATTCGAATTGGGATTCGATCCTGGACATATGTGTTGTTTAACTTACGCGTTGACCGCTTGACCACGATGCTTACAACCGAGTGTAAGAAATTATCGACCATATTCTGCGTGGAATACTTAATGCCAAAAGAAAACCGAATGAAAACTCGACAACACGCGTTTTCCCAGACATGAGACTAATCTAGATCGATTTTTCGCCCCCGAAAGCCCGCACATACCAAATTTCAGCGAAATCGTTAGAGCCGTTTCCGAGATCGCTGGTATAAATACAAGAAATGCTCGTTTAAATATATTAGATTACCAATTTGAAAAAAAAAACTTAATTAATCAATAATATTATGAGTGTTGCTATTATTATATTATGTATGTATGTACCATAAAGAATATTAAAAATTAAAAATATTAATTATTTATTTAAGCAATATTATTGTTTTAGTTCACTTTCATTATAAACAACTCTTGTGCAAAATTTCTTACCTAATAGACATAGACGTTATTATTATTTGCATTTTTATTTAATCAGTCAATGATAGAGACTTTGCCGTGCACATTCACATACACGTGGAAAAATTGTATTAACCTCACTGTTGATGCAGCTTTTGTAGTCGCAAATCACACAATTCTATATAATATATTTAATTTTAACTAAACCATTTGTGTAACTTTGTATATTGTGTTTGTTTAAACAACATATACACTATTCCCGAGTAAAGCTAGCATCTTTTATATTTTTAAACTATTGTTCTGCTTACTTTTAGAACATCTTAGTCACTTTGAACTGTATTTAATATAGCAGACATGATATTTTATATAAGATAGGGTATACGATTGAAACAATTCATCAAGTACAAGATATAATTTCAAATAAAAACTGAAATACAGTCAAAAATTCCTATAGAAAATTAAGAAACATATGAAACTCAACAAAAAATATTTTTGCATAAAAACAAAAAGAATCTAAGAAAAAAATTACTTGTTCGATCTGTATAAGTAGAGTCCACGAGACTAGCTAATTAGCGCACTGACTGCGCATGAGAAGTAACTCTACAAAAGTAACATAATACCTACGGATTTTCTAAATAAATCAAACAAATTAATATTAAAGTAGTTTATAATAAGAGTTAACAATACAAAAAATGTCACCAAAAATATTTTAAAATGTCAAATATTCGCGTAAATCTAAGAAAATATTATATCGCCAAAAAGACAGCTGATCTTTTGTTACAGATCCATTATTTTTTGAACTAATTTATTTATTCCAAGAAAATGATAAAATTCAAACAATAAATGATTTTATAATATGACTAGCGATTCACCCTCGCGCTACGCTCAGATTTCGTTTCTAGGTACGTTTTAGCGGTTAGTATAGATTTCTCAGAGATGAGATATTTTCCCATAGTAAAAAGTATCCTACATGTTGACCCGGATACCCAGCTATCAGCATACCAAATTTCATCTGTCCAGTAATTTTTTCGTGATGCGTTCTCAGCTAGACAGATAAAAATTCTAAAACCTATATATTATGCCTCTGTATCGACAATAATGTCTATCTCAATAAGATTTTCCAAAAAATATTTAATGTACAGATTCGACTCAGTTAGAATTTTATTATATGTATAGACTTAAGACTAGTAATTACCGTCTCTTCGAGCGAAGATCGTGCGTCGATAGGGCCTAACAGTAACCTATGTGTTGCCTCAAGTCGTAGTCCACTTGTGTTTTCATTTAAATCTGTCCAGCCGCTTAATCGCGTAGAAAGTAGTACCTATGCACATATTCAAACATTTACGTTAATAATAGTAGTCTTATGAATAAAAATTTAGTTTTAATATTAAAACTTCTTTTTATTTGATGCCTAGGTATAGCATTCAAAAAATAACTATCTACAAGAATATGTTATTGTTTACCACAGGATAAAGTAACTTTACCATTTCTAAACTAATAATATTTACTCCCCATTAAGTACAAGATAAATTTGTGATATAATCATTTACAATATGTGCGAAAATAAAAATGTACTCTCGACGAAGACGACACGACGTGCTATACGTGTCTTCGAGACACGTTGTTGTTACTATACGTTTATGTCATACTCCCCACAGGACCCGTCAGATTCAAACCAAACATCTTTTTACATAATAAAATTATTATTTTTATTGATTTTTAACATGTAGTAACTGCAAAAAGCTGAAAATTCTTTCTAGACCTTATAGTTTTATTCCCGTGTAAAATAAATCATTTTTTTGTGTTGACTCGAAAATTAATGTAAGTAAATTCCTTAAAAGTAAATATTAAGTGTAATAGTAAAAATCTAGTGAGATTTTTTTTATATTATTAAACTAAATTATCTATCAGACCAAATTCTTTATTATGTTAGTAATAATCAGACCAAAATAATTTACATTATTAATATATATAGCTATAGTATACTTTATAGCTAAAGCTATGCTTACTTTAAAAATGTTCAATTCGTTAAAAGTACGTGCTTTATGTGCTGGCGGAAATAAATTGAAAAGAAAAACCTAAAAATCCGAAAAATAAACAAACGTTACATATTACCTACATAATTATTATATTATATATATGTAACAAGCATAATTATACGAGTATCATACTGTGTTAATGACGACTTTTCATAAGAAATGCAAATAAATATTTAAATAAAGTGTTTATAGATGCCGTTATCGTTTGTTATTTATAAGTTTAATTATCCTTTCTGACATTGTGTGCTCTGACGGCTTCCTATATTATGTGACGTTTTATCTAATCTGTTATCTAATCTATGACTTGTGGTGCTTGCGGACAAGGTCAGTTTCAAAATTACTGATTATGGAAATCTAAACAAAACATAATTTGCAGAAACATTTAAGGTCGAAAGAATCGTATAATTTAATTTAATCTTGAATAAAAATAAAAGTATCAAATTAATCGAATGTAATATGATAAAATCACGAAATCCAACAAGCAGGTAAAAACAATTTTAGAATTAAAAAAATACAAATTCTAAACAGACGTATTTTGCCTGACCAGCACTGCGCTACTCTACTTAAGCATGTTTAGTGGCATTGAGAACTAATAATAATAGGTGAACTTGACATTGAGAGCAGAGGCTCGTCATCGCAACGTTGCTCGCCGTCTCTACCGCACCGTCCGATTGCGCTGAGGTTAAACAAGGACAGATAACCAATCTTTCTGTGTACGCGACTGTTTGTAGGTCAGTCGTGTATTTGTTCCGGACGATAGTCAGAAAGTCGACTGGAGGTTACAGTGCACACTACATAGTTATTTATGTTTCTCCTTATCATAATCTTCAAGAGTCGAGGTGCCATTATGATGCCTCATCAATTTGCTACGTCGATCGCAACTAATTGAATTAAATATAAATAGTTAATATTTTCCAGACATCTCTCATCCAACTCTACCGATCCGCCCTGGATTCGCCCAAATATAAAGTAATATATATTAATATTATTACAAACTTCCTTTACTTACATATGGGTTGTATTATTTACATTCATTACTAAATACATTACATATGCACATTCCTAAATAATTAATTATTCGAAACACCTCGCGCGCCACCTATCGCGCATTAATTGGTATCTATAATATGTTACAACTATTTCACGGGTGTGAAAATGTATACAATAACTTACGAAAGCTTCATCACCATCGATGGAATGGTGTAGAAATACATTTGTTACAAACAGGCAAATATACTTGTATGTACATTTATATATAATTTAATATGAGTATAAAAGTAGTATAGTATTTAGTGATCTGTGGTATAAATAATGAAATCGATGGTGATGCAGATATTGAAAATGTACAAAAATATGAGAAAGGAAGGTTCTGAAACATTATTTCCTTCAGAAAAAAGCTACTTAGTAGCAATGCTACATTTCCTTACTAAAACATTCAAATTTTGGTTAAATAAGGTTTATCCCGAATTTATAATTTTTATTTGGCTTAGGATGTTTTTTATAACAAATAACTCCTTTATACGAGTACTACCTTTTCGTCGGATAACGTGAGGAAAGATAATGTGTAATTTGTATGTATGTGTAGTAATTAAAATTGCAGAAATAATACCAATGAATTTGACCGAGTGCAATTTAATATACCATGAAAAACATATTAAAAAGCCAGATTTTTTATGATATAGCCTGGCTTAATAATATTATTATAATAAAAAAATATATATCTTAAATATTTACTCGCAAGCGATATCTGGTGGAATTTACGCGAAATTGTTTGCCACAGCATTATGAAACTTCAAAGCCTTCTTTGTTCAGGAAAAGTCCGCTAGATGGCGCACTTCATGAAGCCTTCAACTTAACACTTACATTCTTTCAGACCAGATGGAGCCACTGGAATAAAAAATATACAAATTAAATTGACGAGTTCTACTCTATATTAACTTAAAAACTTACAATAATTAGTGTTTATATTTTTATAAGTTAAAAATAATTCTTGAACACTTTATTTTACGGCACATTTTACTGACCTCCTTTACTATCACAACACGGTCAATTATTATAAATAAAATTGCCCCCTTCACATTTTATCTGTGTTCTTGGGATCATTTTGATCTAGTTTTCAATCTAAACTAGTTCATAGCTTCAAATTTATTTTAATAATTAGGTTTTCCTTAAATGATTAGTAATTTATACTATATACAAATATTATATCGTATTTTTTGTACCGTATATTTTATTTACTAAATTATTCGCTTTTGCTATGTGTTTATTTAGTATATTTTAATTCTCTACCCGCTATCGTTGCCAAATTATTAAAGAAAGTCTCGCAAATTTAGCATAATAACGACTTAGTTATATAAAGATAAAAATAATATTTTCAATGCTAGTTCTGAGTATACCATGCAAAATATTATATTCAGCATTCCGTAGTACATGGGCACACCCGCCGCCCGCCGCCGGCCATAATGACGATGACGCACGAGCCGCCGCCAGCGGTCGTCGCTCCCTTTACAGAAAAATGACGTTCTTGACTCAGTTTGTTTATTGCATATTTACCCGCGTTTACGTCATTTGTTATTTATGTGCGCCTACATGTTTCTACACAAAATATTTACAATTTACATGTTAGGATATTTTATTGATAGTGCAGCTTATATTGGCAAATTATTAGTCAATTTAGTTGATATCCAATTATTTATTACCCGTAGAGAAAATGTAATTAATTATATATATACCAATACTAGTAAAAAGGAGCTTATAGGTCAAGTTCGGTTAAGTGCAAATTAATTGTGCAATGTAAGTGCTAGTGTAAATTGTAGAGCATAATCCTTTATTGAGAAAAATACTTTGTTTTATAAAATCTTAAACGGTATAATGGTTGCATATTTACGTTATATTACCTTTTAATATATATATATATATATATATATATATATATATATATATATATATATATATATATATATATATATATATATATATATATATATATATATATTAATATATTTACTTGTTATGTAAAGTAATCTTAGTGCTTTTCAGAATTTGAAGCTTCATCTACGATCTCCTTATAAGATAATTTCGTCGATCTATCCGTAAGTCAGGTCCTTTCCGATTCTACTAAACAAAAAAAGCTGCGAGTAGAATTGCAGATATTTTACTGTTAGATATGTCGTTGGAAACAATAAAATAATAAATATCAAACAAGCCAATTTTTCGAAATATTTTGTTAGCTACTAATTTACTATTCATGTATATTAAAATAATTAACACGCAAGGCGCGTCTGTTCCTAGTACCTACATGTAGGATTGGGATATTTTTTTTAATTTTTAATATATTTAAAATAATTTTTCACATTTTAAAACTACATTACTTACGTACTTATTTGAAGAAGAAATGCAATTAAGTTTCGTTTTTTCTTCAAATAAATAATGTTTTGATTAAGCCTAAACTCGAAGAGATTCCTAGGAGCCATTGGAGTAGATACTTCATTATCAACGTTCTGATTAAATAATCGGATCAGTTTGTTGGTATCAAACTTGACACCAACTTTAATATATTATATTGCCATTTGAAATTCACATACATTAAAAAGTTTTAAATTAATACGAACTATGAGAAGGTTAAAAATCGAGAAGTTTATAAAAGCGCGTTGATAACAGATTTATTATCTCTTCAAATCCAAGTCCTATCACAACACTACGTAGTTATATAAATGTGAAATAATATTTAGATTGTTTAATAAGATTTTATTAATTAATTACCTACTAATCTTTTATATTTTTTTTATTTATTTCATTTATACACTTTATTGTACCACAGTAATGACAAAAATAAACGAAAACAAAGTTAAAACACAATAGTTAAAACTGTGCATAAAAGGCAATCTTATTGCTAATTAGCGATTTCTACCAGACAACCTTTGTGTTAGGAAATATGGAAGACTACAGGATGGGTGGTGTAAATATAAAATATACATAATATATGCGGTACATACCACAATACAACCTAATACACACACATATATATAACTAGACTTACTCATGTACCTATTCCTTCTGTAGGTTCGGTTCGTTTTCGATATTTAACTGCATTTGCTTAAAAAATAAATTATATTTCACTTATAAAATTGGCTCACATTTAAACGTTTATTAAAATATAATTAAAAAATAATATACTACTTTTAAAACAAAATTACTGTAGCTGCGAAGTTTATGAACAATTTGTATTGCTACTTGATCACAGATGGCGCTGCTTGTATTAAAAGTGATAATTAAGGATTGTTGTCAATGTAATCTATTTCAAATACAAACCAAATACAGTACTTTTTATGTGTAATACTAACTAGCATCTATGTTTAATCCATTAAAATATTACACATAATCTTTAAGAAATGTATAAACATATACATTTGTTTCTGTTATATTTACAAAAAGAAAAAAAGATTCACTGATACAATTATTAATAATGTAATTTACGTAAACTAAATAAAGTAGTTTTTAGTAATAAAGCCTTAACAATGCAAAATACTTTCAAATTCGAATTAGCAGATGAGCAGATATACACTTAAATTAAACTCATCGATACTATCTAATACCTCTTCTGTAGTGAAGTATTTTGTAGATCAATAAAAAGCTAAAATAAATAATGAAATGTTATAATGTAATAATCATAATATTAACTAAACCACTATATCAATCAATTCACTGTTAACTTAATGTCTTTTAGCCTAATTAGAATAATTCTTTGCCTGTGAGATAGTTAAATGGTGAGAAGCAATAATGTAAAAGACCTTCGTTTGGCGCTATATCGATATGATAGTAATGTAATAAAATAAAACGGTATGTTGGAGAAGGGCGGGCGATATCGTAACTGTAGCTAACGATAGCGAAGTCGCGATGCAACCTTGCAGAGTTTGTTGCTCCGGTGCGGAGGGCACGGTGGAAGGGGCTCTAACCTCAAGTGACATGGTCCTGCTTCGGCTCTGACATACCACGATGCACTATGCCTCTACAACCTATGCCTACGCTCTTACTTCGGATAGGTCAAATATGTACAATTTATTCTTACAAAATTATTTTCATTACTGCATTGTTTATGCTTTTTCGTAAATCGTACATGTGAGACGAATTCGTCTAAAGTTAATAAAAATTAAAATTTCCAATACTATTGAAATCATTAAAACAAAAACATCTGATTTTGTTTAATTATAAAAATAATGTTATTATAGATTCATTAGATTAACCATTTAATGAAATAACTATCTAATCTATACTATTATCTATACTAATATTATAAAGCTGAAGAGTTTGTTTGTTTGTTTGGTTGAACGCGATAATCTGAGAAACTACTAATCCGATTTGAAAAATTCTTTTTGCATTAGATAGCCCGTTAACTGAGGAAGGCTATAGGCTATATATCATCCCGGAAAAATGTACGGTTCCCGTGGGATAGATTTGTTTTTGTCTAGGGACGAACCCGAAGCGAAGTGAGGGTGAGTCGCTAGTATATTATAAAATAATAAACATGCTTCTTATTGTATCCAAATATATGAGTATTTTGCATTTTAGCAGCACCAATTAGATCTATCAAGAATATACATTTAATACATTTTTAATAAAAAAAATCTTTATCGTTTTTCGATGTTACTTTACTTTCCATCAATCCGAGACCGTGTGTTTGCCTGAAAATAGGACGTATAATATTTCTTTGTTTTCGTCTTGAGTTAATTTCCATCGCCCCTCGGAACGCTAGCTTGATCTCGTTGTTCACCCAATGACGTGACCTATTTACAAATACAATAGAATGGCTGTCACTTCTCGCCTCTGTAACTGTATGACACAGAGCGTAAAAGACTTTTTTACCATAATGTTTAGTACCCGTTGCTATCTGTAGTGTCTCAAATGATGAATAATAAAATAAAAATATTATATATACATTTGAAAATCGCTCCATATAAGCCCCATAAAAGTAATGGGAACAATAGATCCAGTGCAAAGGGTACATTTATAGTCTTTGGTACTAATTCTATAAATTTGATTCATTGGATTCTGTGTTCAACTATTAGTATAAGATAAGCTGTAGCATCTCACGGGGGTGATTATTCTGAAGGTCGCGTCGAGCTGGATCCAGCGTCACAAGCCCAAGTCTTCGTCGCGTCGTGATATCAATATACAGAATGACGATACGCAATGGTCATGATGGTATTTTAAAACTTCATTTATCACACAAGAGATAAGGCTTATTTCTGAATAATGGTCGCGTCGGTCGGTGGCCTTACCTCATTAGAGTTCATGCACCCGCGCGAAACTAGGGCACGTACCTCGTGCGCCCCCCTCCACCTGCGCTTGCTGCCCCCTCGTCGTCCCGTTACCTACCACTAGCTTTCATTGAAACGTTACTATTACTCGAATTTGTAATCTCGTACTACGTTATTAAACACTACGATCATATCGTAACTTTAAATTAGTTGTCTTTTAGGCCAATTTTGTAGTTATTAATTACCACTATTGTATGAGTTGACTCAAACTCTGCTACTATTTGTTTGCGGACAGATTGCGGATGCCCTAACAATTAATTTTATTCTACTAATCCTATTATCAAAAATATTGTAGGTATTTAAAATTTCTTATAATCATTAGATGATTAGGTATTATTTTAAGCGGTTCTTAGTGACCATGACATTATTTACGTAGTTTTTTCATAAAGCTGCCTGTCTACAAGGGAAATGCTGTCAACCCGAGTCCACTGAACCAGTATTGCGCGATACAGTGGTTGCGCAAGCGCACGGCGAGAAAGTGCGAGTAAAAGTTGACGCAACCAGCGTGCAGCGTCACACTCGCTAGCACGTCACACGCGTACATGTACATGTTACGTTATGTATACCAATAGTATACTGCTTAGACGTGCCATGCATTAACGATGCTCGATTACAATCGAAAGAGTTATACAATAGTTCTTACAATAAAGACTTAACGTTCACGTTACTAAAAATAAAATATACTTTAATTAGGTGATCATTTAATGCCCTGAGTAATTTTATGACTCATTTTGCTCTCCTATAAAATGATATTATTGTTAACTTGTTTTCATTATTTGTGTCGATGAACTAAGCTTTGTATAATTTTCAAAATAGACCGACAATAATAAATATATAAAATACGCATAGATTTAGTAATATGTAATAGTCACTTAATAACATGTGAGTCATTAATTTTATTCTTTTTAAATTACCAAATGCAGAGTTAATATTCGATAATTCTGAATTTACTTAAAGCTAAGTTTGTACCTTCAAGGCATTATTACTTACCTCGATGTTATTTGTTAACCTTCGGCACGATATAGTAGATAGCGTCCACCAGCCTAACGATTGCTGGCCATCATCAACCTTAATACTAATTGTAGATAAATTAAGAATTTATGTTACATATGCGATAAATCTTATTTTTTAAATCAAATGTTTAAGATTGAAAGTTAAAACCTATATGTCTTCGTTCTTATTCACATTAAACCACTACTGAAGCATTATTATAATATTAGATACAGAAATATATCCCACGGGAACCGTACATTTTTCCGGGATAAAAAAGTAGCCTATATGTTATTCGGGCGTATGAGTTATATTATTATAAAGTTTCATTAAAATCCATTCGATAGTTCTTTCGTGTAGGGTAACAAAATCCATAAATCTATTGGTACATCCGGACATCCATACATCCTCACAAACTTTCGCATTTACAATATTAGTAGGATGGTCATTTTTAATATAATTTTAAAGTAATACCTATTCTAAAATATTAGAATTTATAAAATGTGATTAAAGTATTTTATTTTAATAACACGAAATATATGTTTATCGGTTGCTGCGATTTAATATTTTTAGCTGAAATTATAACAGTACATATATTCTGAAGTTGGTAATTTTCGAAGTTGAGGGTTGAGAGTGCGGCGGGTGAGAGGTAAGTGGGGAGCGGAGGTGCTCTGTGGCGACAGAAATAGGGCGCGGAGGACAGAGCAAGGCTGCCCCGGTTGCCGTTCGTCGACCCGCGCCCGTACCTACGAGAACGTATCTACGGGCTGTACGAGTGTGTGTGCGTGCCACTCGCTACGATTATAATACGGTTCACGCCATATGCGCCTCGTATCTATTGTTGACGATGCATCGGGCTAATTAATGTTGCGTCGGTATACTAGAGTTCTTTCAGCCGCATTAAAAATTCTATTAATACATATGAAACTTCCTCTTTACTTATACATACGTGTAATACAAATTTATATAAATAAAATTTATATTGTTTTTTCTGGAAATGTAAATATTTTATCCAGGGAGATTCTTGTTAAAAATCTTTCACGCCATCTATCGCAGAATAGGTGAAACAAAATACTGAAAATGCTTAGCCGTAGCAGTTGTCCTCTCCACCTCTCCCCCGCGATAAGGGCACGAGTTCGTTGCCCCGATAGAGGCTGACCTCAAAAACGAGGACACTGCAAAATTAGGACGATGTCAACATAAAGACTTTAGCGCCATATAACTTCATACGATTTTAAGCTCTATTTATTATTGAAAACGGTATTTTATTTAATACATCCATTATACTACATACATTTGATTAATTAGGCAAATACTCTGACTTCGACAGAAGTGAGCTAGGTTAAAGTATTTCACTCTAGTCTAGGGTAATAATAGAGTAGGGTTTGTTAAAAATATGCAAATTCCTTTCTTAAAGCATGCAACACTTACGGCAGAATATATTATGTACGTATTACGTTTTATAAACAAAATCATTTATGAAAAGATTTAGAGCAGAATCACACATGCTATCTAGCTTTTTTAATGATTTATAGAATACTTTAACGTTCATACAAATAAATGTTTATATTATTGTTTCAGGTAAGACGAATTAATGAAAATTAAAAGAATGCCAGTAGGTATACGACGGTGGAAGTCACGTAGGTTATGATTACATATGCCGAAAATCAAAGTCACGTTCATATACTGAAATTTGGAAGCTGTCTATGAAACCAATCTCAACATCTCACTATGTGAAGGACATCTTGTTATTCGATATAGGAATATTGCGAATAATTATTACAAAATTTCTTTAATTTACAAAATTATTTTTAATAATTGGAACATTAATTATTTTATTCGTTAATAATACTTATTATGAAACTCAATACTCATTTTAAGAATTATTTTCCTGTTTCGCTGTACTATGCATGGTTTTATTGGCTGAACTTCAAGTTAGGCACAATATAGAACTAAGTAAAATATTTTAGAAAAGAATTAAGAGTATATTCAAGAAGTAACTAAATCCAGAACTTCTCATGTAGTAAGGTACCTATTACATTAGGTGTACGTTTTTAATTTTTTTGTTTATTGTCGAAAATTTGAGACTCAGTGAGTATGTGAGTGAGCGAGTATGTGAGTTAGTGACTGAATGATTTAATATGTTCTTCGCGGTTTTATAATGGCCGAACGGATTTGAGTAAAAATCGGAATTGTGATAGTAAAAATAGTTATGGATATATGTCGCTACAATTAAGTATAAAACGAAAAATTAGCCTATATTACTTTTATTCGAATAATCTAATTGCTCACGTGAATCTCTTATTGAAAATTGCAACAAATGAAATTTATTTTAACTGTTTCGGAGATTAGCAATTGTAAAAAAACAGACATGCCGGGTTTTGATATAGGCAAATCCAAAATATATGAGCTCTATGGGATAGCTTTTTAAAATAATAAACAAAGATTTCAATTTTATTTATAAGGATTATGAAAAAAATAGGTATGTTCATGATTTTATAAATCCCAAATGTCTCAAAACTTAAAAATAGACCCATGCCGATCACGTGGCATCCCAATTATCATTAGACACGTGAAAGGAAACGAGGTTGAGGGGATTATTCTGAAACGTTATGTGTGTCCGATAACGAATGCAGTGGAAATGTGAATGCATTGAGCCGGACTAAATATACCGCGGTCGTTGCACTGCAACTGGGTCGCTCCCTATACCACCCTTGTATATATCCAACAGCCAGAGCATAATTTCTACAAATTGTTCTGGATGGTTCTGATGAAATATGTGACGTATAGGTCAATTCGCCCTTTATTTGTAATGTGTTTCTATAGTTATCGGTTGAATTATTTTGGCTTAATTTGCTTTAAGTATTATGTAGATACTCCTTTCTTTAAATATTTCATTCATGCTAAAAATATAAAGTATGAAATTAATTATTAAAGCATAAGGATAACTCTTCGGGATCGATAGCTATGAAATGCTAGTAATATAAATAACAAGCACTAATAATGTACTAGCGACTCACCCTCGCTCCGCTCGGGTTCGTCCCTACTTACGTTTTAACATTTAGTATAGGTTTCTCAGAGACGAGATATCTTCCCGTAGTATAAAGTATCCTATGTGTTGACCCAGATAACCAGCTATCAAGCTATTATCATACCAAATTTCATCAAAATCCCTCCAGTAGTTTTTCCATGATGCGGTTACAGACAGACAGACAAAACTTCTAAAAATATATATAATATTTCAATAAGATTTTCCAAAAAATATTTAATGTAGAGATTTGGCTTAGTTACAATTTTATTATGTCTACTAGCGGCTCACTCTCGCTTCGCTCGGGTTCGCCTCTAGACTAACAAAAACATATCTATTCCACGGAAACCGTATATTTTTCCGGGATAAAAAGTAACCTTTTTATTATCTGATGTATGAACTATATCATTGTAAAGTTTCATAAAAATCCAATCAATAGTTTTTGTGTACTAAGCTGTATAAGTTACTATAGTTTTTTAACTATCTCACGGGAACTCTCTAATTTTCCGAGATAAAAAGTATCTAAGATGTTGACCGGGGATATAAGGATCCATCATGCAAAATTTCATTTAAACCGGTTTAACAGCTTGGGAGATTAGCCCGACAGACAGAAAAACAAAGAAATTGAATAAAATCTGGATTTGTTCTGTTTCTCTTCTTACATCCCCATGACTCGGTTTTTAGCATTTTTTTCTATGTACAGACATTCGACCTCTACAGTTTTATTATATGTATAGATAGATTTTAATTAACCAAAAGTGCGAAAAAAAAATTTTATATAAAATTTCTACAAGTTATAGTTCTTTCCAAATTTATCTTATTTCTTATTACCTTCAGATAAATTAAGAAAAACATTCAGTTGAAAATGTTAAAGTTTGTTGTGTAGCTCAAAATATATTAAAAGTTTAGCAATTCAATCTAAAGTTTTTCCACAGAAACGTGATTGTGGTGTACAGCCCCATGTCTTCAGCCTATGATCCTATTATATTCTTTATTGCACTTTGAATGTAATACAGAAAAAAACAGATTGTTTTGGAAAATGCGTGTATTTTTCCTTTTGCTGGGTTAGCTGTAGATAACTAGTTAGCTGCTAGGCGCTAGGCAAAGAGCGGTGGAGGGCTCTGAGGCGCGCGGTGCGGGCGGGTGTCGCAAGTGGGGTGCATGGCCGGCCGTCGGCACCGCGCGACCCTGACTGACTTATCTTGCGAACGTGAGCCGCGCGCAAATTCGCATTCTAATGCTGGCGAATTTTACAACCCGTGGATTATTTACTGCTCCATTGCTATGCACTCAAATATATCGGCTTAGTTCTGTATTATGCGTTATATGGACGAAAAACTATATAAGTTAAGAGACCCACCAGTTTATAATACAAATAATAACAATTTCAATGCAACAATCATTATTTTACCAGATTAAAATAAAAGTCTATGACAGTGGAATGCAGGATTAATAAATAGATTTTTTTTATCTTAATATCAATATGTAAATTTTGATAATAATTAATTATTATTTAGTATCTACTATTCATGAAAAATATAAACTAGAAACTCTCAAGGTTTAGCATATAATTGTAAATCTTACCATGAAAATGATATAAGTAGCATCTATACTCAAGTAATTAAAAAGAGCTGTTTTCAAATGTCATATTTTTTGTAGATATACTGAAATACTTCTTAAAATGTCTACATAAATTTTATATCAATTTATTACTGTTTTGAGTATTATAATTTATAAATTCTTTGTAATCTAACTTGTGATCATTAAACCGATTGAGGTATTATAATTATATATTAGCATGTAGTTAATAAGGCAATAATGCATAACCTCGTTGTTATGTAAATCTATTGGTACTTATATGATTAGATTTTACGAGAAAATAACAAGAAAATACGCAAATTGGCATTACAATAAAATATTGGATATAACCAATTTAACAAAACAGACATCAAAGTTTAACACTAAGTTCATCATTTCTATCCGTATTTTTTATCAAACACATTTAGTGTCACACGCATAGTCTGAAACAAGCGATGTCGTGCGTTGCCATTTAAAATGGGTTTATTTCACCTTGATGTAATGAGTTACAGGTAGCCTTTAGGTATAGTAAGAGGTGAGTCTAGGATCTTAAAAGCAGAGTGGCAGGGAGCGGCCGCGGTCGACTCGGACTTTGTAATACAATCGGCCTAGTCAGCGTTCGTTGCCCCGCAACGTCGAGGCCGCAACACAGCCGAGTACGCCCGAATGCCAACGGAAATCGCAGATCGAAGTCACAGAGTTGGCGCTGAATTCAAATTCGTTTGCACAATGCACTATGCACAGGTTGCACTGTTCTCGATAAAGCTGCAGTTATGCCCCTTGTAAACAATACGTCATCTTTGCATCAGCATCGTATCTATGCAATTGCTTTCGTGTAATTTAACATAATTAGTGGCAATGAAGCGCATTCACTTGAAAGGAAACTATGTTGCAGTTGTTTTTATTGTTATATAAAGTTTTTGTTAATCATAATATTTCAAGGAAATCGCAGTCTATATAGTGAATTAAAGAGAACATATACCCATAGTTTAAAAGAAAAGAAGGAAAATAAACGGAAACGATATATAAAATTGACGTTGAATACAAATTCTACATTATAGGTAAGGTTCGACTATTTCAAACATAATATGTATAACAAAGCTTGCACTCGTATACAATTTTTTAAATATTACATAATGTAAGTAAGAAAGCAAGCAGTTTCTTGACACTTTAACTCAGTACGGCAGAATCCGGAGACGTTAGTGCGACGCACCCAATTCGCGCTCATTAGTATGGAGACAGACTCGCCACTTTCACTCTCACCAAGCAATAACAAGTGTTACGCAAGACGCTGCTCGGCAACTCTCTACTTGTTCGTCTGCTATCTCTTCAGAGAGCAAGTTAGCCCCACCAGCGAGGCTGCGCGCGCTCAAACGAGATGAGACCATAACTCTCGCAAGAATGGTGCAACAGCACTGCGAATCGACGTAAGACACATCCTCGTACCTAATGACGAACACAAAAACGAAAGTGTAATGTTTCGATTTGTTCATAGTGGGTCAGCAGAGTAGGCCAACCGGGGGTCGACGCCCGCGCAGCCTCGCGAGGTGAAAGTGGCCCTCCTCGTCCCCGCGCGCTCCCGCGGCTCCAATGGCGGTAAAGCGCGTTGGCTTAACTTACCTGCGCACGCGCTTGTTTTTTGCAACTTGGCCATGGGACCTATTACGATAACTGCGAAACAGTACTACAACTACAAATATATTAAGACATGACCTTTATTGTAAAATCACATGACATCATAAAGTATTGCAAAATATATTATTGCAACTAAATCAATATTACAGTACAAGTGTTTCCTTAATAATTCAAAATTATTTATTATTTGACAATTTTTTCCAAAAATATTTAAATATAAAAGTCTGACCTTACCTACCTATATAAGTTAAAATAACACAATAAAACCCTTTTTTCTTAACATAATGAAAAAGTTAACCGACATGTAGTTTTAAATTCCAGATAGATACTAAATCAAAAAGTATTTACATGGTAACTGAACTTATTAATTAATTATAATACGAATATACTAAATGATTACATTTACTATACGGAGCACGGGATCCTAATATGTATACATGTTATTCATTCTTAAAGACCAGCACCAGGCAGTGATGTTATTGCCACAAAAAAATTAATATCTGAACAGAAAATTATCTGATTAATAAAAGTAAGAGCGAATAGCTCTACATTTTCACCTATATCACTTTTTTAGTTCCTCTTTATCAGTATGTCTTGCTCTTATGTCTAATGCCCATATGCTGGCTACTAATATTTAAAGAAGAAAATTACATACATATCACACGATAGGTGTGCTTTGATTTGTATCGGCTGGCACCGACTTCGAAAATATCTGAATAGGTATCTATAGTAAGTAGTTTTAGTGTAGACATAATAGTAGTAGCAAAGTACGAAAACTGATAAACTAAAATTCGCTTTTATTAGTAACACAAAAAATTCTGGCTCTAAAATCAAATTGTAACGTTTTGGGCTTGTCAAATCAAACAAAATGAAAACTACTAGGCCAAACTATGTTAATTTTTTATGGGACCAAATGGCACCTATTCCGCATCAAACTAAAGAAGAATCACGTAAATCGGATCATAAATCTCAGCATAAACGGAGTACATACATACAAAAAAATACCAATCGAATTGAGTACCTCCTCCTTTTTGAAGTCGGTTAATAATAAGCGTTTTGCTTATGATTAGCTCAACTGTGAATAATTAGAATTTGCATGGGTTATTGGAATATGGTATTATAAACTAGCGACATACCCTCGCTTCCCTCGTGTGCGTCCCTAGGTACGTTTTAAATAGATAAAAATAGTTATTGTACCTTAGGAGAAAGACTTATGCTATTGCTGATTTTTCTGTAGGCCTTTTAAAAACCTACAATTTTGTAGCACATTGTTTTGATGTATCTCTTAAGGTTTAACAAGCCTTAGCCATGTACATTTCTAAGATCGACTCGATAGAACCAGTTGTGTTTTCCCGTGGAAATGAAAAATTTTCGTGTACTAAAAGGTACCCTAAATGTTGACCCGAGTAATAATTTATCACTAATCAAAATTTAGTTAAAATTTTGATAACTTTTGTGCCGCATACCCTAGGCGAAGTACTTTATATAACCAAATCAGACAGTGGTTTCTAATGATTGAATAGACTCATCTTACGTAAATATAACGTACTTACATACATAATAAGTGTGACTTACATAATGTTTACTTCAATATTTGATCTTATATACATATTCAATTGTAAGCTTTCTAAATCATTAGAACGCTATAAATAAATAATTTTTCTCAGTAAATAAATGCATTTGACGAGTATGTAAGATAATAAATAATATCTGGTTTTGTTTTGAACATGTGTTTCGGTTGCCGGTGTAAAATAATCGATACATAGACAATAAAAGCAAGCGCACTAACTTGTATTTAGAACAAAGCTGTTATGTTAATAACATCATTACGATAAGCTCGATAATTCTAGAATATCTGAGCCGAACAACAAAAAGTAGTACCTCGTGCTATATGGGATTATAATATTTACAAGCGGCTGTGACTTAGATGGGTGAACGCTTGATAAAGCGAGTCGAGGTTAAACCGCGGGCCGTGTGGCAGTGTGGAGCGCGAGCGGTTGCGACAGCTCGAACAAAGAAAGCGGCAACGGCTCGGCCTTGGGGAGTTCGTCGACCGACTTTTGCGCGTCGCAAGGTTTCGCCAATCGGACTTCTAGCGGCTCCAGGATATTGCCAATTTTATTCAGCGCTCTCAAGGCTACTCTGTCCGTGGCAAGCCTCTTACTTTCATGTTTAACCAGGGGAAATTCTTTTCCACCCTTACATTTTCTTTTCAAGGTTGTCTTTGCTTATCCCTTAATAAAAAATGAGTCACGTCATATAGTCAGAAAATATATTTGGGCAGAGTTGTATATTTATACACATTTTCTAATTTATTCAATTTTTTATATTGAATGGGAGTAAATATGTAGGTCAAGTAGATAACCAGGGCTGCCTTAATTCTTTTTAGGCATTCCGAATATTTTAAGCTATAATGTTTATTATTATTACCTATTATGTATACCTTTATTATTATTAATATAAAATACATTAACTTTGCAAAGAGTTATTAAAAATTAATGTTCCTTAAAATATGATTTATTTAAAGAAAATTGGCTGACACCAACGACCTTAATTTATATTTTTTTGACATACTCATACAATTCCATTTTTATGTACATTTATTCATGGCTTCAAAATTATAATCTCAAAACCTAGTTTCAAGTTAAATTTCTTTTAACTCATGACAAAATAAAAGTAAAAAAAAGTTCAGTCAGTTTATAAAATAAATGTTTGTTTTATTTTTTATAATAGTTATAAAGTTTTACTATATAAATTTAACTATGAACTAAAGATAACATTAAAATAATAAATAAATATAAATAACAACTTTTAAAATTACTAATACTAATAAAATTGAGAAATAACTAAATCCTATATTATTAGAATTTACATAATTGTTTTCTTCTATATTCGATTAATATCTAGCGTTCCATTAACCCGCTCTTGTAAGCTCAAACTGACTATATCCTATAGGTAAGTGCCAAGCTTTCATATCATGATATTGACCTGACCATAGTGGAATTGTAAGCCCTTTTTAAGAGTTCCAGACAGTCTTTTTTTGAGCTATATAACATAGTGCAACATCTTCCATGAGAATGTAATCTTTGCGATCACTTCTTTCACCATACCAAATAGCCTCCCAAACCATAACACTTTCCCTGATCTTAGTGAAACGCTTGTCGTTTTATCTCTTTTGAGCTGCATTATTACACGATTAACAAGAGTTGACAAAGGCGCATATAATCTAGCGCTGATTTCGAGCTGAGATTTAAAACCTTCTAATTGACCAACAATACGTCCTCGAGTAAAATCGGTCAATTCTAGCGTCCCAGGTGTATACGACATTTTATATTTAATCGTAGTGTTAATAAACCAAGTTTAGACCCTATACACAATAAATTTTTCAGAACCACCCGATTGCGTATTCTTAAAAAAAATAGTACCTGGGTGACCGAGCTTCGCTCGGAAAAAACTAAAAACTTGAATAAATAAAAAAAAAAACAAAAGTAAAAACCTTATCTTCCGACCGGGACTCGATCCTGGGCATATGTATTATGTAACTTTCGCCTTGACCGCTTGACCACGATGCTTATATCCGAGTGTAAGAAACTATCGACCATATTCTGCGTAGAATAATGCAAAAGAAAACCGCATGAAAACTCGAAAACACGCGTTTTCCCAGACATGAGACTAATCTAGATCAATTTTTCGCCCCCGAAAGCCCTCACATACTCAATTTCAGCGAAATCGTTAATGCCGTTTCCGAGATCGCTGGTATAAATAAATAAAGATATAAATATACAAGAATCGCTCGTTTAAATATATTAGATATATTTGTAGTGTCTACTTATTTTTGACACGGTAGTGTACCTACATAGGTATTCAATATGTGAACTATTTGTAGCTGGTTTTTTTTTGTTTAAATAAATGACATAGTATTTAAAATAATTAATTATATAGTACCTACCTATGCAATTTTAAATATTAGTAGAAATATACTAAAAATAATAAGATTGCTATTGCGAACATACTATGTCATGTGGATAGATAGGAAATGTAATTCACTGATTCAGTGCATTTAAATAAAAAAATAAAAGAAATTTATTTTAATAAAATTTATTTAAAAACAAATATTTTTTTTATATACGAGCATAATATCGGATCAGATTTAAAGGTTATAAAACACTGGTCACGTTGAAGTTACGTAAATCAAAGATTCTTCGTATTCAATAAGGTCTTACGACGTACAAAATATTATTCCTAGACGACCCTAAATGCTAAACGAAGTGTTTTATACAGCCTTTTATTATTTGATC
Source organism: Argynnis bischoffii washingtonia (assembly GCA_033884665.1). Lineage (NCBI taxonomy): Eukaryota > Metazoa > Arthropoda > Insecta > Lepidoptera > Nymphalidae > Argynnis > Argynnis bischoffii. The sequence goes on along the minus strand of CM066616.1, from coordinate 8,197,861 downwards.
TGTTATCGTTGTATCAAAATTCATTTGAAAATTCGATTTAGTGACCTTGCCTTTTGTATAGAAATACATTATATACAATTTAAATTTTATTCACATTATGTTAAAGTTTAAGACTTTGAACTAGAACATCGTCAATTAGCCATTGCAACTTTAGAAAAATAACTGATTTTGATTCAGTTTTTTCACTTTTTACCATATTATGGGTTGAATTTCCAAAATATTTTAACATATACCCCCTTCCTATAAGGAATCTACCTCCACATTTTGTAGCATGTACATAGGTATACTTTATTTCGTGATTAATGAGTGAGTGGTATTTCGCTTGTATATTTGTATACATAGATACAAATATCACCAAGCTGCATTCTCTTATTGTACACTGTACCTGCAATACTTAAGTTTTATTGATGCTGTTGCATTATTTCCAGTTGCCATAAATATTTTAACTTATGAACAGCCTCGATTATTCGTTTTAAATACCTTACACATGGAACAATTAAATCGTTATATAACTGCTATTAAGAGAGTACAATTTGGAACATATTGTGGTCAATCAAAGACATTAAAAATTTTGTTATATTTAACATTCATTTATAATTGTCAATTAACTTGTTGAAACGACATCGTACGGATAGGTCCAAGTGGTCCAGTTAATTTCTTCCTTAGGAATAAACAACGTAACCAATGTGTAGCCATTTTAGTATAAAATATGTGTTTGAATATTTTAAATTGTTTAGATGATAATAATACATAATTTAATTTAGATGAAACCTATGAATATAACAAACAAATTTCTATATCTTTAGTAAATTTTGTTGTTCAATAATATTATACTTTATTTTGCCAATTATATTAATTATACCTTCTTTTATTGAATTCACAAAACTGGCGGAAAGGCGCGACAAAGACAAAAATGTGCGGCCTGAAGTTTATTGTATTAATTGAAATACGATTAATAAAGATAGATATATATAACTATTTTACATTCAATTAAAATATTATATTTTTTAATAAATACAGTATTATATTATTTTTACATTCTATTTATAAATTTAAATTGGAATAAAAGACAGGTATTGATTTTCTATGTCTATGTTTTTAACAAAGATACAGTATATTGAAAATATTTCTCATCCCTTAGAGTATTTACTATAAACTCAATTTGTGTCTTTTTGCTAAATATTTGCTAACTATCAGAAGAAAGTGTATCTATAGTGTAGAAAAGTTGGTATGAGGGAGGCAAGGTGGTTGGTATGCGCGCACGCAGCACCAAAAGTAGTACACTTTCGATCTTTTTGCTAAGTATTTGCTAAGGATAAAGATTGGTTTTTGTATATAGCAAAGGCTTTACAGCTGTACGATCATTTTGTTGACATGGTATTGAGCATTGCAAGCGGTTCATTAATTCAAACCAAATTTTAAAGAACTAAACTATTAATTTTCTTCTTACCTTTTCCTTAAAAGTACCTACGTAATATTGTAAAGTGTTAGAGACGAGACACAGGTGAACGAATTAATTTACATTGTTGTTTGGAATATGTTAAGTGGTAAAGGAAACGTTGGCATATGTATTTCTCAAAACTCTCTACTCTGAACTGCAATTTTCCACTGCAGATTAAGATATTGATAACGATGATGAAATTAAAATTAATGAAATGGGACTACAAAGTGTGTCATCCTGCGCTCTACTAAACCTGACAGAAAAATAAACTTTAACAACAATCTCGTAACTAAAAAGTTGCCTGTTATAGCTTAATTTTATATATTTAAAAAAAATATAAACGTCAACTTTTTTTCTATTTGAAAATTTCCGTGTGAAAAATTGAAATTTGTTTATTATAAGTACTTAGATTGGCTTATTATAAGTACCCAAGAAGTAATATTATTTGATCACATGTTCTTCATCAATAAATTTAGATTATTCAATAATAAATTCCTCCAAATATCTAATAAACGTAATCTGCAAATTTAGAAGAGCGACTTTCACGAAAGTAGAGTACTTAGATGTGTAATAAACGTCACTCATACTGCGTTTACAATGCAATTAGAAAGCGAATTGTACGAGTTTCAACGCAGCTCGTATGCTATCAGAAGAAAGCGTATCTATAGTGTAGGAAAGTTGGTTTGAGGGAGGCAAGGTAGGGGTATGCGCGCACGCAGCACCGAAAGTAGTACACTTTCGATCTCAACTCGCGTCGGTGAGAGTTGCATGAAAATGAAAGTGGTGCGTCATTATGGTCCACTTTCCAAGTTGAGGTCAAAAACCTCTCAGACCCTGGTATGTTCTAAGCAAGTTAATTAAGAGTCAACGTATCACCTCGCATTTATACAACTCACATTAATGTGGTAATCGGGCAATATTTGCGTATTCTACTATAATATTTATGTCTGAATAGTTTCTTGTTAAAAATGTGCTTAGTAATAATAAAGATAAACAAAACTTTTAGTTTTTTTTTTAAAAAAGTCTCATGTTATAACGCTAATTCACAACACTTCAAATATTGAATAATTGAGGATAGTTAATTACGTGTTTATTTTGTTTAAATAAATATTTTGTAAAATATATCTTTGTATTTTTAAGTTTATATATTATGTAAATATAAATTAATGCCATATCATATTATTACTTTAATCTATTTTAATAATAAATATGTATAAAATTAATGATTTTAACTAAGTATATGAAATCTGCTACCTCCAAATACAAGCAACGAAAAGAAAATAGTATAAAAGTTAGTGTGCATATCAAAGTACACAAAGTAGGTGAAGCCCAGTAATATGGGACGAGGGGTGACGGGTGAACGACCTCTTGTGACGTCAGCGCGACCTGATGCTGCCCGGAGCGAGCTTAACCCGAACTATGACCTGATCAATGGTACTTGCATATTATATAACACCAACAAAAACCTTATTTTAATTATTGTCATTAGGCGTAATTAACATAATCATACCCTTAGCCTGAAAACGACAGAAGTGCAATAATAATATTTACTGAATTTTGGTATCCATTAATAATATTATTCAGTTCTTAAACATTAAAATTATTAAGTACGTAAAATATTTATATTACAATAATTTGTTATTGTGAACGCAAATATACCGTTGCCATGAAATATATTTTTATTAGCGTTCCTCGAAACATATTATTAATTTAATTTAAACCAATTGTTTATTCCCTTATTTAGAAACTTTACAATTTATTACTTATAAAATAATTTAAAAGATATAACTACAATAGAACACAATAAGAAAATAGGATGCTACCAATTTCAATATTTTGTAATTCTTTGTTTAGGATGTCGAGAGACGAAAATTTTTTATGCATTGCTGAAACCTCTTATGGAATTCCATAACCAAGTATTGATCCCTCTGGTTTACTATATCCGATAGTCATATAAATATTGGTTTAACCTCTATATGTAGCGAAAGAAGCGAAACTTATTTGTTTAATGTTTAATTTAAATTATTTAAATCTATCCATTGTTTCATGTTTTATTATATTTAAATTTATCCATTTAATGTACTATCATAAATTGAGAGATAGTTAGATTTTCAGAAATCGCATGAACAGGTAAATAGCGAACAATGATCAAATGAAATTGAAACTGAAACACATATGTATAACATGACTTAAGATTTATTTGGTTACGCTTTTCATAGAATTATCGATGCTCATAAAAATGTCATGTTTACGGAGCTCGCGGGCTCTTAGCGGTAAATTAGTCGCCTTGGCCTATAAACTCGTCTCCGCTCACCAGTCGTTTCGCCAATTCTAGATTTAGGTTTTCAGTTCAGTGGGTTGAGCTGGACGTTTCCAATTCGACAAGTTATGAGTTCAAGTAATACATTATTTTGCCCAATCGAATGTTTATACAATATGGCAGATTAAATAAAGGCGCAGCACGCTCATTTTCATTTTGCTCGAATTACTTAGTATACGTCGCATCATCTTTGTCATAAGTATGTTATATAATCTCTCCACTAGCTCTGTAACCGAAAAGAGTATAAATATGTATAAATATATGCAATAAGAATTTATATTATCTTGCTAACTATTCATAATTTACTTTTGCATACGTTGTATTTTAAAATACCTACTTCTCTTACATAATTTTTAAAAACATATAATACTGTAGAGCATCTTTCTCAAAATCACAAACCCTTTTGTTTTTAAAACCTTTAATGTCTTTCGAAGGTCATTGATAACGAAACTGTTAACATCATTTTTGCCATTGTATATAGGGATATAGATAGAAATTAACGTCTACTATAATTATTCACGTAATATTAAAATATTTTGGACGAATCATGATATCTGTCTGATCGTGATAAGACAGGTTTAACAAACCAGGTTTAAAACAAGGGGCTACGTAGGGGCGGGCGGCGCGTAGAGCGTCTACGCGCGCCCCTGCGGCGTGCGGCGGCGTAGCGCGGACGCGCCATTCGCGTTGATACCGTCGCCGATCGCACGCGCCCCTCTCGCGTCGGCTCATGCGTCTCCCGCCAGACATGACTGTAACCGAGTGCCGCCGTCACCTGGACCCTGCCGGTGACCCATCCCGCCAAACCACCACCGATACCGATGTACTCCTCGGCAGAGTTCTCGCAGGTGAGCCTCTATCAGCTGATCCGTCATGTCATTGTTTACCGCCAAAACCTATGTTTACCTTGTGTATTTTTGTTTAAATTTAAGACATTGTCATTGTATTGTTTTTATGACGTGATACAGTTTATTGTTTTCACTTTCAAGTTTCTTCGTCAGCATAATTTAGCGCGTTTTTAAGCACGCGTATACTATTATTAACGCCTGTAATTTAATTCATTAATTTAAGATTTCGGATTCTATCGTTTCTATAATAATTACAATACTTTATAAGAAAATTAAAGTGATAATGTCCTTTTCACTTTCCTGTGAGTCGAGACGTAGAGAGGGCGCGCGGGGCGGGCGCACGCTGCAGGCCGCGAATCTAGGTCAAGCGGAGTTCATTGCCCCGGCCTTCCCGGCTATATTCGACTTCGCTCGCTGATCGCCACCGCCTGTAGCTTATGGCTCGATTACCTTTGTGCTGATGTGTACTTATTTAAAATTTATGATTTTTATTTATTTATAATCAATCTTTAAATGATTTTTTTACTTTTGCTTATTGATTTAATCTTATACACTTTTGGTATTTTAAGGCGCTTAAGTAACATTTATGTACTACTAAAATTAGTAGTACATATATCAACATAGATATATCATAGATGTTCAAACAAGTTAAAATATAAGAAAAGTTTAGATTTTTTAAATTTATCAGAGCAATACTACCAATACCAACTAATAAGATTATTACAATAAAAATATTTATTAATTTTATAATAACTATTGCATTATTTACAAAGAGAGTGAATACCTACTCTGCGCCCGACATCATCATGGTCGAGTTGGATTTCGCAAGTATAGCCCATCGCTGAATGCCATTTTATTTTGGAGGCCGCGCACACTAGGAGGGCCCGCGGTCAACGGCCCCGCGCGCTATCTAGGTCGCCTCGGAATAACCTAGCGCCGATACTCTAATAATATTCTAAACCAAACCTTGGGATCACTTGTTGTCCTACTCTAACGCGTTAAGCGCCGCTTACTCAAATAGCGACAACACATTTTGCAATACTTGTCTTGTAGACGGTTACTAACTAGGTTTCACTATCTCTTTCTCTCTTGAAAGCGAAGTTTGCTTGAGTAACTAGTTGAATGAGTTACTTAAAACTTCGTCTAATTTATCTAAAATAACGTAATTTCCTACAGTAAGTGACTACATGTTATTAATAATCAATTTAGATTTTTTAATATTTTTTAAATTTGATGATATCGATTAATATATAAAATTTTGTTACATCATATTATTATAATTTTGACTAACAATTAGAAAATTTGATAAATAGTTTCATTATTACCGTATTTATAAGCTTACTAGAGATATTTAGTTGGAAAATATATTTTTACAAAATAAATTGTCGAACCAAAACTGCGTGTATGACGTATAGGCGGAGGCGAAAGCGGAAAAGCGAGCGGCGCGGCGTAGGCTTGCGCGGGGCGAGGCGCGATACGAGCGGCGTGCAGACTTATTGCGATCAAGGCCTCGAGTTCGTTCACCCGCCTCAATTAGGTCATGCTCGTCGCGTCGCCCTGCCCCGCGCACCCCACACACAAATAACTGTTTAAAACTCACACTAAATCTGTTCCTGTAATGTCACAATAAGCTAACAACTTGTATAATTACTTTAATCGTACTGTGGTTGGACAACGGATGACCCCGAAGTCAGAAAATTTAATACAATCGTATTTTCATTCGATTCATAAATTACGTTCGTTAAGCGGTTCAATGAAATCCAGAAATAACGTACGTCTTAAATAATAAAATTGTTGAATCGTATATTTATCCATAGGCATAATGAAAGGTTTTGTTCGGTAAGCCTTTGCAGTAAAAATAAATATGCAAAGTCAAAAAAACAATTACTGAATAAGGTATTACGATATTGGCATAACTTCAATCTCAATTTTCACGAGTACAATAAAGCGGTCATTGTTTTCAGCGAAAGTAGCCGAGGAAAAGTTACAATTTGTAGTTTACCTACAAGCGGCAAACATTATTATTTAATAATTCAACACGTAAAACACTGTTCTCAGCATTCTTTCTATTGTTTCGTATATGAGGAAAAAGTCGTTAAAAAGATAAATAAATGTATCAAAACATATTTATATTATTTCATACTTTAACTATCTTGATAGGTATCTAAAAACTTCTTATTATGAAAGCTGCACTCCAAGTACGAACCATATGAGATGAGATTGTAATGGACTCGGTTGTTAGGCAATTATGGCTTTAATTAATTTAACCCGGTCAAGCGCTTGATCCGGGTATTTCTCACTCATTTTTCTATACGAATTGATATTAATACCTACTCGGAACTAAGTATATGCTAAACATATTATATAATTTTCATATTTTTTTTAAGGCCTAATAATACTTAATTAATAATAAGTAAGTATATTTTTAGATTGAAATATAGTTGTTTAAAAAATTATAATACATATATTAATTTAATATATTTCACGGTTCATGAGCTATACTCTGATGAACTCACAAAGTAATAGAACAAGGGGTTGAATAATACGTAAATGCGCGAGAAAGGAAGGGGAGGCGGGAGAAGGGGACGAGGCTACAGTGCAGGTCGACGCCCGCGCCGCCCTGACCTCAATTCAATGCGCTCGCTCGCGTCACCGCGGACCTCTTGTCCAGGCACACTGAGCGGAAAAAACCCATTGATTGTTACAACATCGCCACTTTTTGAAAATATTGCAGAAGGCTTAAATGTTTTATATTTTTAGCTAACAATACCACCTTCTTAATTTTTATTGACTTTACAACTCATTTTTTTTAAATTCGACACCATAATTGTTTTTTCACATTTGAAAATAACATATGTCGACTTTTTAAGTAATCAAGCGATAACAAAAAATTAACCTGCAATGCAATAAAATTTCTCACGTAGAAGAAATTAATTTTTAACGCATGCATTTCTCTTATGTGAGAATGATTAATTATGTGTAGTGTAAGGTGAAGACCACAAAACTGAACTAAGTGTGTCAGTGACTTTATAGTGGTCGGATTTTTTACTCCTCGTTTTGTTTTCCTCTTAACCCGCTGACCTGACCACGTTCTAAACAAAATTACTGGCATGAATTTTGAGAGCAGCAAACACGAAATCGACTCCGTTACCTCATTTTTAGACAGTCCACTTCAATCTGTGGAAATATTACGAGAAACATTAAAAACTCGGTTTCTTCGTAAATACTATTTACTGCCGACCTTAGATGTTAACAGTTGCTTTTAGCATTTCTTTCCTTATATTTGAAGGCTTAAGTACATACATTCTATATTTACTAAAAACATCGAGGCTTACTCACTATTTATTATACTCTAAGTTTTAGAGTCCTATAAAATTTAGGACGAATGATTACATACGTAGTTATGTGTATGACTCCGCAGATGTTACGTTTACATTAAAGTTGATGATTAAGTTCGTTTGAGTCAGCGTTGACCTAGATATGGCAGGCAGTGTTGACGGTAAGCGGGAATCTACTTGCTCCAAATACCCTGAGAGTAGGTTAGGGAGAGGGGTCATTGACCTCGGAAAATCCTTCCTCGGCTATTCCCAGGTACCAGTCAGTTTAAAATTGTCGTTTATTTATTTTTGATTCAGTTTGATACTTCTTTTTAATAAAATTTAAGTGTTGCTTTAAGAGCAAAGTTAAATTGAAATTAGAAAAAAAACAGATGTGTATATATATTTAAGTTAGCAAAAAAATACATTTAATTCCATAAAATTTCACTTATTATATAGGTACCTATTTAACTTTATAGATTTTTAACTTTTAACGTACATACTTTTAATCCTTCTTTAACATAATCACATTTTTTGCATATCTCCAATATAAATAAGAAATACCTATGTATAATGCCAATATATTTTTGTAATATTTTTAAGAAACGTAATCATAACTTCTATGATTTTATTTTATTGTCATAAACAAACAACATATAAAAATAACGAAGTAAAACTGTAAATAGTAAAATAAATAATTTTACTACGCCTCCGTATTAAAGACAATCAAAAAAATACTAAAATAACAATAATTATACCAAAGAAAAGGCAATCAGAAAAACCTTTACAAAATTATATCAAAAAATAATGTTTCTTCTCAACGCCATCTAGCGTCGAGTAGTTCGTTATTATAAAATACTGCAGATGGCGCTACAAGCGTGTATTAAATGATCAAGGATTAATTATATAATATTACGACCCACAAATAATATCATTGATATGATATTTAAATATATTTTTTATGTATTCTATAGTCGTATACATGACTTATAAAAATATTAAACCGATAAATTAAATTACATTTATATATTTTTTCGTAATTTTAAAGTTATTTTTTTTTCGTTCAGTCATTACTAATAATAATTATATGATTACCTACCTACCTGTCAAAATAAGTATACACCTCATATTTATTCTATTAAGTTAACATCTAAAAATAAAGGGGTAGACGAGCTCAGGCAACTGTGGGTTTGTGGGGTGGAGATAGCAGGCGAGGCGGTGTGACCGTGAACTCAATCGACCCTTGTTGGCGTACTACGTCCCACACATAGTCTGTCATCTCATTTCCCTAATGTTGGAATCACTGCTATTTCTTCGCATAAGATTCAAGTTTATCTTTATTAAATTATCTGTATTTATAAACTTATTAATTTTCTATGATTAAGATTATTCCATATATCTTTTTTGACACGCTCTCTAAAGTAGAGAAACAGAATTTCATCATTATTCTTTACAATTATATTTTTATAAATCTGCCATGAATGATTGTGTAAGGATTTTAATAAGAGAAGTAGCTAATTATAAATTAAGGCAGACAAGTGGGTGGTAGGGGATGGATTGACGTCAAGGGGCGCATGCGCGGCGGTCGCCCACGCGCTCGCACCGCGTCCTGCCACCGCTTTCGCGCCAAACTGTTCTCGGTTGCGCGCCGCGTACCAGTCCTAAATCTATCCCACAAATTCGTCAACATCAACAAACACTATGGAAGTCAAACACGCGGATAATAATATTATGTTGCCGCCAGATCAAGTAGCCGGTAAGAATTGTTTTAAAATCTATAGGCAACTTTTAATAAATTCTCGTGGTTCGGTCGTTCAACTTTAACCTTAATACTCTATTGAATCATAACGTGTTACGTTTTAGTAGTAATTATTGGGTGGAAAAGATAGTTTATTAAATTAAATGATACTGTCAGAAATCTACTATTATTGATTAGGGAAATCAATAATAGTAGATATCTGACATCCACTTTAAAATAATATTTAGGTAATTAAACGATTTTTTTTTAGGTATTACTTTAATTTTATTTGCAGCCAACCGTAGTTTGACTATTTCGTTTTATTTTTTACCAATATTACTATAAATATATAAGTAAATAATAACTTTGTTTTAACTATATATAAACTTATGAAATTTTATTTGATGTAACCGTACCAGCAATGGCTTCTTTTATTTAAACAAGTCTTTAATTTTAACCCTACTGTAGAGGTTATAATATTCGGAAACGGTGACCGACTAGAAAATAGTGTGCATGAGCATGTCGCATTTAGACCGGAACCTGCTACCCGTCCACAGCCCTTAGCGGTCGCCACGCTCCATCGCCCATGCGCCTCGCGAGCATGCATATTGCATCGTGCACTCACATCCGTCCTACTTTTATGTATATCCTCTGGTCATATATGTAACATATAAACTCTGTATCGATTTATCGTCCGTAGCGATAATCGATGTCGTTGTAACTGATTGAGTTACTTCAGTTTCGTTTTCAGTGGATACTGGATATTATTTGTAGAATGAAAATACATTTTTATGAAACTTTTATTATTATTTCTTGAGTTAAAGAAATAATGTACAGAATAAAAAATATATGGCTGTAGACAGATATCTCCGAGCGAATGTAGGATCTAGCTAAATTTTTATTGTACGCTTATTTTAGATTCAAGAGAAGTTGGTCATTGTATAAAGTTTTCTAGATACTTATTATCATGCATTCCTAACGTTCTATAACCTTATGAGCTTAACTCAAATCGTCATATCACTTTGTCCTTCTCGGCCTATATTATAATGACAACGCAATGGTCTTTCAAGTGTAAATGTTCTTGAAATATAAAAGAAGGCATATTACAGAGAACGGTTTCAATCTTCTCCAGCTCGAGGGCTTCTTTCAAGAAATTGTAAAGCAAGACTCAACGTCGCCCTACACAGCTGGAGAGAAAAAAATAGGTGTGTGACTGAGTATGCGTCTAGTACGCGACTATGTACTTAGAGTGCATCGCTCCCGGGCGGGTGTCGTCGCACTGCATATAGGCCAGTGCACGCGGTACCCGGGCCCCTCCCCGCGGTCCCCTCGCTGCACCTCGCGATTTTCCATTTCCATCGTCCCGTTCGCTAATTTCAGTGTACCGCGTCGCGCGATGTCGTAATTCAGAGAAATTTCACAAACCTTTCTCTGAACGTATCTGAAGGACAGATAAGTATCGGATACATCGGTCGAGGAAATCGGTGTAATGTAGCTACCCCTTATGTCATTGCCAGCGATCAAATAAAACTATTGTCTTAAGGAAACATAATAAAAACAATGTTACGTTACTAAGTTAGTTTATATTGTATTTAGTAACTTGATATAAAATTTTATGTCAACTATTTTAATTTCTTAATATTCAGAATTCACTTATGTCGACTTATTAAAATGGAATTTAGCGAATTAACAAAATATAATAAAAACACACTCTTGGCGAGAGTTTGATAAAAGTAGTGTTAAAAGCAGTCTTTTCGTTTAAAAGTTACCTACGTTCAAATAGCTAAGTGACAGGCGATGTGTCGAGAACGTCGTATGTATACAATGCGAGCGCGTAAGTTACGGCGTTATGATGGCGAGTGCACGGATGTAGTTACAAGTTCCCGCGGTCGTTGGCCGCTTGATGCGTGCGCGACTCCCCTATATCGAACAAGTGTGGCGCGGAAACTAATTCTCGCGTCTCACAGTCGCCACTGTTAGCGACAAACGATGCGACCACGACGTTACTTTCAGTCTTTCGTTAGGTCGTACCTAAATATATTTATTCGTAGATTGACGACTTTGAAATACGTATTTAGAGGCGATTTCAGTGATAATTTTTTTTTATTGACACTATGCAATTAGTGCTTTAAATTTTATTAATACGTTAAATATGAATAAATAATAATAATGCAGAGCGAATGCGTGAACGCGGAAATGGTTTATGCCGTTAGGTAACTGTACAGGTCTAGTCTAGAACAATCCTGTGCGGACCTGGCGATAGGATCGAACGACACGTCCTGAATTGATGAGCATTTTCGTTAGGACACATATAACTAATAAAAACATCATATTATCTTCAATCTTTCAATTCTTAAATCAATTTATAGTTTCAATAATACGGTATATTATTCTGATAAAGAAAATAATTTACTTTACTGTAATCATTCAATTAAATTATTATCATAATAAAATATTATTGTGAATATAAAAATAAACTGTTCGAAAGCTTTATTGTAAATAAATCAAGAACTATTTATAGCTTTGACATAGGTAAGGGATACTTACATGAAAACCAGGGTGTAAGGTGAATGACCGTGGTCATCGCATTGTCGAGCGAGTATCGCCAGCACACAAGTGACACTTCACACAAGTTCTGCCCGCTGCATGCAAATTCGTCCTTATGACATCACTTACTTTCCATCGTATTGCTCAATCGGTTATAAAAGTATTTATTTAATCATTAATTGAAAAGTACATTCTGATTCATTTCTTAATAATAATATAAAGGTATGAATCTGATAAATAACAATACTTTTAAATTTTATCCGATAAGTAATATAAATAACAATCAAATATTTACTAAATAACAAAGTCATACATACATTTTATCTACGTACTTTTTTGTATAGTGACGTAAATAGTGTCCTTGAAGCAATTCAATAGAATAAATATCGAATAGGGTCACTCACCCTATTAACATGCTCAATACCTAGTAATAGATTATATAAAACACGCTATACATATAATAACTCTTATATTGTTTAATATATCGTATTACATAATAAAAAAATCGTGTATACAAACGAGTACCAGTAATATTGTAATAAGCGTAGGCAACAATAATTAATAGTATGCGGCCTGCCTAGTGCCTAGCAAGAGCATTGCCCTTCCGCATATAGTTATCGTGTTATAATCGAGTTTTAAATTTAGTTTAGTTGTACAGTAATCGAAATTCAAACATCTAACAGAACAATGGATTAGTTAGTAGAAATTTTCATATACTATGAAGATACTTTGAAATTCATGTACAAGTCATTTAGAATATTTTGTTTAGTTTTATGGTTACTTATTCAACAGTTTGTAACACAATCGGACCCTTTTATTCTATTTTTTTTCGAAGACTTCAAAACGTTCTCCATATTCACAGAGCTTCAGTGAATAATATCTTCGCTTTACACGCTCCACACCACTGACTCACGATACGTGTTAACATTCAGTATCTCTTTATTTTATACCAAACGATTTACATATTTCTATTTGTGACTTTTAAGTTGATACCCACCCACCGAAAATTATCATTTTTACAGATAAATCAACTTTCTAATTTAAAATATATTCACTTAATATGCAAAGTAAGATTAATTGCATAACGTTCTTTAATATACATAAGAAATCCTTTGTTTAGTAACAAATTGTGAAGCGCCTGCATTATCAGTGACATACATAGCTTGTTCGATAGCGCAACTCTGATAAGCCGAACAAAACATCGTCTCGGTACATTGACCCAGAATTATATAAAAAAAGTCCTCAATTTTGATAACGATGTGACAATGACATTTTGTGTTGACCGCGCATTACTGAATGGAAATTTTTTGATTTTGTTATACTTCCATTTTTTTAAGTCAATTTTTGTTAAATAATAATAAGAGTACATTTCATGATTTCAACTTATACTTTCTTTATGCAATCACGTAAAAAGCCAATGTAAATAAGTGATTGAGGTGCAACACGTGGACGTCTGAAACTGGACGGAACCCAGTGGCCGTGTGCTCAAGCACGAGCCGGCGTACTTGTAGAGCGGATACATGTCAACTTTCTCGTAGTTACGTAACTCGGCTCGCGGAGAGATGTACTAGAACGTTCGGTGTCATCGACCACGGAACTGCTTACGACACTCGCTTACTTGCATTCAGATGGTATTTCGAGAATGTTAAATTTTTATATCATTATTATTTATTTGTAAAAAGTTGTTTTATTATTTCCCAAAGTACTTATATTCTAAAAACTAATCATATTGAACCGTGTACGTAAGAAGCACAGTATTATAGAAAGAAGAAAAAATTGTGTTTTTGATAATGGAGATTGCAGACTAGAAAAAATAAATTAAATGGGACGCAACTAATGTAAATGTACATACATGTTACATAGACATATGTACATGCCTAAGTGTACGAGTAGTACATTTCAGAAACCAAATTTAAATTATTACGTCTTTACTTTCACATTTCTTTTACTATTTCGGGTCACTTTATTTAAAAAAAATATGTTTTTCACTTGTAGTTAGATGAGTATAATATATTATTTCAATATGAAATTATATACTTATTATCTAGTCCTATACACAGCTTGACAATAGTCAAGGAAAGACCAACAAGAATGCATACCTAGTATTTATAAAAAACTAAAATTCAAACTTAAGGCAGGCAGAATATATTTTTGTATTAGTTAAATATGTGTCTAAAATTAGAAGGAAAGCTGAATCATATATGTACCTATAAAGTACAAAATGTTACTAACTACAAAAATTCAATTTGTTTTCATTAGTGGTCCTAAATATAGGCGTTATATCGTTATTATTTAAATAAATTCTCAAAGCATTTTTTGTAAATAAGCAGATTGCTGTCTCAATTTGCAGCTATAAAATTGTTTTTATATGAAGATATACAAACGTAGTACATATTTACATATTCTTTGTTATGAATTCTTTGATTTGTATTAACAAATCGTTTTTTTTTTATTTCAGCAAAATACACAATTTTTTATAAATGTAGTGATATTGATATGATAGATTAAGCTTGAGTACTAGGTATCTGCTTCAGTGAACAAGCGAAGCCGTAGGTCATCGCTCGCGCGGAGGTCAACGCCGGAGCGCCACACGTTGTAGCTCACAAGTTACAGCTTTTACGACAAGAACTGATTTATGCCAATTGCCGATACCAAGACTTTACAGCTTCCTCATATTAAATTCAAATTGTTTTTAAACTTTTATAAATATTACCTGTTTATTGTACGTATATTAATTAATTATGAAACTTTTATACATCTCTCTTTAAATGTAAAACTCATGTTATACGCAATATAAAAAAAAATAATAGCTTCATCCATTATTCTCGATCAAAGATAAGCAAGACTGCTAGACGTAACCAACGTGAAATTTGCGTTAAAATATTATGTGATACGTATCATCATTTCAAATGGACAGGTCAGCTTACTACATATGTATAGATTTTTTTGGCATTTTGATATGTCCAAGTATTTGATATTTGTACAATCGTCAGCTCATGCAGTCATGATTGTATTTAGGTCAATATGAAAACAACAATGATATTATTTATTTTGGACATGAATTATTTATATATTGAGTTTATTTGACCGTCTTCGTTTACTTTCTTCGATATATGTCATGTAGGTCAGTAAAAGAGTAAACAATAAATATGCCTTTGTATCTCTTTTGGATGTTATCAAAAAGTATTTGTCTATTGGATTTAAACATACTAATAATAATCGAAAATACTAATCGATATCATAAATGTATAATAGTCACGTTATAAATATCGATATGGTGTAGTAAATAACACATGTTATGCTTATGGCAAGAATTATTAAGATTAGCGGACAGCTTATAGAAGTATAGAGGAGGTACGCCGTGACACATCAGCAATTATAAATGTGAAGGCGTCATTGAACCCGTGTTATTGCGAAACAACGGAAACCAGTCCAGCGCCCCTTCCCCTCGCTGTCCCTCCTCGAGAGCCTCGGCACTCCTCGCGCAGTTCTCTACACCTGCTGCGAATTTTTAAATCCTAGATTATAGTTGACATGCGGTCAGCTTCAATATGACGTGATAAGCATGCATAGAGGACCGGTTACATCACCCTCTGCTACAAGCGGCAATATTATAAGCAAATACCCACTATAAAATTATTTTTATTATTTGTGGTTATTTTTGTAAAAATATAAAAATAGAACTATCTTATATAATTTGACAAATAATTATTATAATTGTAAACATTGTGTGAATCACTCATCAATTAATAGACCATGCTCTTAATTACTGACCTACGCTTGGAGATAAGGGTAAAAGATGTTTATTTTTATACAGCATTGTAAATAAATGGCACCTAATTATGTCATCGAGTGATTATGTTGTCGTTACATCTAACAACGACGACCTAATAAGTGACGTGGCTGATAGTGGTGTAGTTAGGGACATCGGCCGCGCTGCCTCATTCGCAGGAATCGCAGGTAGGCTAAGGGGTTAAAGAACTCTAGTGCACTATATCAAATACCATTGAACTCGCGCCGTCCTGCTCGCGCAATGCACCACCCTGATGCATCGCCTGCACGCCTCATCGTGCGAATCCTGTTCGATTACGCGTTACGCATGCGTATGACATGATCTATACCTATAGGAGCATATCTACGATACGTATGCACTACGTTTTAAACGCATACTTAATCAAATATCAGCTTTTTTTTACAAATGAGGATTAAACATATTAAAATATTTACCTATTAATGTTTTTGAAGTATCATACTTTCTGTACCTGCAACTAATTTTGACTTTTCACTGTTATCTATTCAGAAGCCGTCTTTCAATTTATACATACGAGTATATTTACAAATATATAATATAAATACATATAATAAAAATATACCTATAAAAGGATATTATGACTATGCAAGTGAACATAATAAATAAAACTTAGGTGCACACACGGTGGTGAGAAAACCTAATAATATATTTACGCATCTGTTACTTAACGGTGTGTACCTTGATTAGATACAAGGATCAACCATATGTCAATAATCAAGTGTAACGAATGGAAAGTTCAAAGAGGGCATCGACATGGGCCTAGCTTGCCTGCTAGTCAGGCGGCGGTCTTTACCGTGCACTCGCTAGAAAATCGAGCTAATTCGCACTTTACACGTCACTTGAGTTAAAAAACGATATCGAACCAATCAGAAAGAGGTCTTTTGGGGTAGTGTTATAAAAAATATTTATTACTATGTCATCAAATAGATCATCAGATTTCATAGTTACCTTAGTAATAAAAAAACCGACTTCAACAAAAAACACAAAAAAAAAAGGAAAAAATAACTGATTGGGAGTTTTTATCAACTATACATACCGAATCAGATATTTTCGAAATCTGTGTGCTTTGATTTGTCTCGTACCGACTTCCAAAATATCTAATTCTTCCTTTAAACATAATTTCTAAAGAATATGATTAGTTTATGATTATTCGCTAGATATCGAAGATTTAGAGGCAATTCCAGTGGTCCTTTAAGCCCCGCTATAGGGGCAAAAAGGACCAGTGATTGGGTTAAAAGGACCAGTATGAATAAACAACCGATTTTAGTAAATAAAAGAAAATAAATAGAATAAAATTCAATTGAATCAATAGGTTATTTATATTTATTACAAAAAATCAAAGTTTTTTATATTTATATCAAAAAGTAACAGATATAGACTATTTACCACATATATCTCATTTATACTAAGTTTAAAACCATGGCACAGCATTTTAGTCTTAATGTTATTAAGACTTTAGTTTTATATTTTGTCCAAGACCCACACTATAATGCATTTTGGCGGCCCATCTTGCACGAAGTGGTCTTGATATTTCTTTCTTGGAAATACAAATAACGGCGGTACAGACGCTCCAGTTGCTGGAACAGCTACCAGCAAAGTTACATTGGTTCCCCTTTCAACTGATGTTACAGATTCAACATTTCTTTTTCCTTTAGCCACAATTATGTTTAAAAGTTAAGTGGCAATTGTAACGTCAGTTTCATCGGCATTTCATATAGACGACTAAAACTCTTTTGTAACGATCCATGACTTTCTCGCTATAAACCCTGTCATCCGCTATGTCCCCGCTATTTTTGTTGTTTGCCGTGTTCCTGGACTTATGATAATTGGATAAATACAAAATTTAATTCATTAACTGTATGCAAATAAAAACTCCATATGGACCTTTTTACCCCAACGAGCCACGAGCGGGGTTTGAGGCTATGCACAAAAATCTATGCTATACATTAAAAAAAACAAATGATATACATAAAACCTTATATTATAAGCTAAATAAATAGAAAAAAAAAACTTTGTAATGTTACAAACGTAATTCTCAGACTAAACATAAAACATTCGAAAAATTTTACTTACGTCAATTTTTTGAGCAGCAAGCGCGTGCAGTCCAAATGGTGATCCAGAGGTCACTAGGCATCACTGGGTACGTCCCCCTCTCCCAAGACCCTCTTGTGACGATACTCAAAATCTCTGATAAAACATTATTTTCGAAAATAGCAGTGATGGACTTTTTTATCCGTGGACCTTTTAGCCCCGCTCTACCCTATCTATAATAAATTAAGACTACTCATCAGTTATTTTCTACTTTTTAGTGCTTTTTTTTTTAAATCAGTTTTTTTAATTTATATTTTTCCATTTCTAGTAGTATTTTCCATAGTAGTAGCTAGTATAAAATTGTGTGATCTGTGGTAGTATTAAAGCAAGAAGAAAGTATTTTTAAAAAATATAAATAAAATAATATGTGATAAATCAATCATTCCGTATTTTCTACACATAGGGGTGGATTTATTTTTCAAATTTAAATGGGACCAACTTTGAGGTAAACCCTATTCAATCAAAAAATCATCGAAATCGGACTACACTGCAAAAAGTTATGCCTAGTCAAAGATTAAAAAAAATATATATACCTACGTGTCGAATTAAGAACGTCCTCCTTTTTTCCGTCGGTAAAAAAGTTTAGTTATGTATTTTATTATTGGTTATTTTTGATTACTTTATGCCTAATTTTAGAATTTAGACTTGGCCGAACGTAATATTCCAAAATTATAAAACTTTTTACATTGTGATAAATCATACCTATACCTACTAAAGTAGGTACATACTTATATGAAACTTGTAGCTTCCGAGCCATCTTTCTATTGCCTCTTATAAAATACGTGACAGACAAAAGCGATATGTTCAAGGTAAAACGATAAAATGTTATTGAACTTGATAAAGAGAAATTTAATTGCACGTAGACATACGTATTGTTTTAATAATACATATGTCGAAATATTTCATTACGCTATGATTCTTTAAAACTTTAACTATTGTGTTCCATAAAATATAATATTTAATAATAATTAATTATTATAGACTGAAAGAAAAATCCTTATAATTATAAGGTTGATAGAGCGAAACGTGCGCCCCAGTGACCGACGCGGGCGCGCTATTTCCCCAAATTGCGTGGTTCCAATTCCCACAGACCTAAAAGCTGGCTACGGAATGGGTACCTACTACAATCTCACCTTGCGTTAGTTAACCTTTTTAATTCTTACACAATTTGTCGACTATCTGAACTGCGTAAAAAAAATTTCTAATAAAAGATATTAAATATATAAATATTGTCAACATGTTATTTACACTATAATATATAATATGATTAATCTGAATTTTGTTTTTCTTTTGTTTTTAAATACCTTCAGCACTCATCTCTGTGTCTTCCAGTCAGACTTGAACAATTCTTCTAACATTTTATAGCCTACTTATTGAGGAAGGTTATTTATTTAATATTTAAACTCTTACGAGCGGAAAAAAATTACACTAGCGAAACTAATTCTTTATTTAATAACTAGTACCTGGGCGACCGAGTTTCGCTAGGACCGAGTTCTTTTTTGTTATATTGTATTTTTTAGATAAAAAAAAACTAAAACTTGAATAAACACAAAATAAAAACAAAAGTAAAAACTTTATATCCATATTTTACGTGGAATAATGCGAAAGAAAACCGCATAAAAACTCGAAAACACGCGTTTTCCTAGACATAAGACTAATCAAGATCAATTTTTCACCCCCGATAATCCCCATATACGTACGAAATTTCAGTGATATCGTTAGAACCGTTTCCGAGATCGTCGGTATAAATAAATAAATATACAAGAATTGCTCGAATATAAAAAGAAATACATTAGATGTACAAATTATATATGTAAATTAATGAAACGTCAATAAGGTATTAAAAAAATTGTTGTCAACATGTTATTTACACTGTTATATAATATTATAAATCTGAAGTTTATTTTTTGTTTGTTTGAAGGCACTTATCTCTATATTTTCCAGTAGATTTGAACAATTCTTCTTGCTTTTTATAGCCTACTTATTGAGGAAGTTATTTATATCGTTATATAACCCTTAAAAGCGGAAAAAACTCGCTAGCGAAGCCGCGCGCAAATGTAACTATATTTTTTTATTTTATAATTACATATTATTATATAAATCAAAGAAATTTCATTAGGTATGTATGAATAACATTTTTGTAAAACTTTTGCTAATTTAAGACTTTAAAAACCTGTTATTTTATTTCCAATTCCATATTAGATATTACTATTTATATTTAACAAACACAATGTTTATATTAAATACATATACCTAACCTAAGTACATGGAAATGTAAAATTAAACGCGCTATTGTGACAAACAACCTAATGTTTTAACAATTGCTTTAAATTTGCATGTGTTAATTACCTTTCAGTGGAATTAATTTAATACGAAATTCTCGCGAATATTTTTTTTTAATTAAATATTAAAAATATCATAAACTAGTACCTATAGATCTGATCAAATAGCAAGTACCTTAGACTTTCTTTTGGACTTTTTATTTTCTGTTAATACTTTTTCGGTCGTTGGTAGTTACTAGACTTGCTAAAAACATAATCGCAACAACCAAGAGCGTGATCGCTTTTGCCGCCTATGCATGTGTTTAGTTATCAACGTCGTCGATACTTGTTTACCGCGCTGCGCACAGACCTTGAGATTCGGCAGCGGTCACTGGCCCGAGCCTTCACGCCGACATTATACATTTTTTATCAACCGCCCAGCTATTTGCTCTGGCTAAGCTCAATTTAGACATTTTGCTAATCTATTTATGTTTTCACGTATTAGATTTAAGGTTACTTTGATATTATTTCTTTGTTTATTCATATAACAAGGAATTTCATTATTTCATCATTACTTTTCCGTTCTACTAATTTAACTAGGTCAGTATCAAAAAATGGATATAAATAAATATTGCTTGCGTGTAATACGAAGTACATTTCTATAGTTATTTAAATTTTAAACAATATTTTATGTTGCATTTAGGCGTCAAATGTCGCTAACATTCAATTTATTTTGAAGTTAATACTAGTGTTTGCCGATTTCTGTAGTTTCAAGGACGACCAGCCCAAGTTCAGTAGCTACCTTCAACTGCGAATGACACCATTTCGTGCGTTGACCCTATACATTTCCTGTGCGGCAAATAAGACTGAGTTAATTTTATGTTATCGTGACCACGTTTAGTAATATTCAACTATATGACTTAGAAACAACGAACATAGGCATGGAGCTGTATTGTATCGTATTTATATTTTACTGTTCTCATTATACCTTTTTATAACTTACTTATAATTTTTTTTTATTTCTTACAGGTAAGTTCACGAGCTATCATTGCAGTTCTCTCCTATGGTGTCGGTAAGATTGGGCGCAAGTTATGTTTGCACGCAATGCGTTCTCGTTAGAGCACAATGCACCAGGCAGCCAACTGCAGTGGTGAAGTCAGTCACCCCGTCCTAACGGCGCTTGCCCTATAGCCGCTTGACTCGCGAACAGCCACTGCCGTCATCGCACCGCAATTGTCGTGCAATCGCTTACTAATGCAACTGCAACTGTACTCCTAATGCATACTTAATATCTTCACACCAATATATCCTCGCGCCTCCCGCCCCAAAAACGTATTCTTTAGCCACAAATCACCTAAATAATAAAATCATTATGCGTTAAAAAGCGTTAATGATGTCCGAATGTCCTACTGTGTCCTTCACTAAAATCACTACAAAAATGGTCACGGTTACGGTCAATGTTAAATTGCAGTGTGTAATAACAATTGAACAATTGTTAAGCAATAGAACATTGACGTTACAATTTTAAGTTTTTTTTTTTTGCTGCTTCTATAGAAATTCTGAGAAAGCAAGAAACATTTGAAAAAAAATTATTAAAATGAAACTAAAAAATGATTATTACTTAAATAACCTATTTATCAAAATCATGTGTTGCGATAAAATAGATTTTTATCATAGGTACCTATATGTATGTGACAATACGATGTTGTGAACATATTGCAAAATATCCCGCTGGTATTTTGTCATTAATACTCATATTTATAAGGGAATCGTCTTTTGCTAAACTATAAGATAAAAATACAATGCATGTGTTGCGCTATCTGGGAATGTCGGTTATGAATTTCCCGGACAAAGGGAATTTTAAAAAACTAATCTTTAAAAAAAACAATCTTCGGTTTTTGTCCCATAAAAAGGGTTTTAATCGAACTATATTTTTTTATATACCGAGAAGACTTCTATTTCGCGCATGTCATACAAAGGTCCTATGGCAAAAAGTTGGATGTTACCTGTTCGTGAAATCTGAGCAGAAAAGAAAGGGTACTCTTAATTTTACTTCATTTTTTGCAGAAACGTAAAAATTGTATTCTTAAAAATGAAATGAAAAGGAAGTCAACACAAAGGTTAAAAAAATCTTATTCCCTTTTGTGCTTATGGCAGATGCGATAAATTTACTCGTTGCTCTATGCCCTAATGATGTTATATGGGTCACAAGAAATAAATACTTATTTATTTATATAATAATTCGAAAAACTCTAAAAGCCCTAATAGATTAATTTAAATGATAAAAACTTGGGCGCGGGTATAATGCAAAGGTATTTATACTATAGTGGAAATTATTGCTCCATTCTCTTAGATCCAAACATCGCTCTATATTGTGTTGTATAAAGTATATAAATTATTTTTAAGAATCTGATTTCAATTTATTTAGTAAACGATGGCAAAGTGGTACAGACACTGTGGGAACCGTTACACGCACTCGCGGAGTTGAGTGCACGCGCGAGCGGTCGCCGACACCACTAGTTATTACAGTCCCCTCTCCTATCAAAGAAAATTCTTTATTTCTGTGTTACGTAACACAACAACTGTTGTTAAATAACTTTTCCTCGATATATGATTATAGGGTTTAGATGGCCAGGTGCCTGCTGTTTTTACCATTTATGACGTGGCATACGAAAACATGTGCGAATATTCCACGCGTTCCAAAGAACCTCCACGCCCAGCACACGTTTCACCGCCAGCAGGAAAACGAGACTTTACGCATAATAGTCGCTACTCGCTACCCAAGACAGGAATAATTACCGATTGCCAAAAAATCGAAACCATCCGATTATACCTATCGCTTTACTTACTGAACTTATCGCCGTATGTTCTACCAACTGTCTTTAATTATATAAATTATTCGAGGTTGAACGACTGCTTTATTGTTAAACATTTTTTATCGCGGAGTGTTTCATGATTACGATTATATACTTTCCACCCCTCTCTTAAAGACGGTTTTAGATCAAATAAACCTTATTAGATCTTTTTAGTCTATCATACAAGTAGCGTTAATCTGATCCTACGCAAAATATTGTTACTTACAAAACGAACCAAAGTTTTAATCAAATTAAACTGTATATTGTATTACAGTAACTATATAAAATTGTAGGAAGAATCTATGCGTCAATATTATTATGAATATTATTATTATTGCTATTCAAAAGATTACGTGTACCTACCATCAGCGCTGGGGCGCCACGCGGTAAAAAAGTGATTGAAACCAGTCTGTGATGAAATGAAAGTCGCTTATAGGTAATACATATTACTTTCTCTCGTTGGCTTGCACTTGAATATAATGTAAAACTAATGTTATTAGCAAAAGTAAAAATAACTGGTTTCATTCTAATTTGAACTCGGTGTCACATTTTGTTTATACACTTATTAAAATTAGATGTATTAACTTATATTTTTTATCTCGTCCGTCCCTAGGTGATTCTTTAAATTAATGGACAACTTTTTATTTATGGACCTATTGAAAAGAACAAAAAATACAAACACTAAATCTTACTGAAGCTTACCACAATGCATTAGTAAAAACCGCACCTAAATCGGTGAAGCCGTTTCTAAGATTAGCGCTCACAAACGCACAGACAAATGAAAAAAAAAAACTAAAAATCATTGTTTTGGGTTCTGTTGCGATAATAAAGACCCCCAATAATAGTTTTTCTCAAATGGAAGATTTACAGACAGCGTTCAGTTACATTTTTATATATATATATTTTATAAGCGATATTAAGATGTGAATAGAAAAATTTTAAATACTCAAAATTTCAAATAATTGCACCTCAATAACAAAGTTCCAAAAAAGTATATAGAGTAAAAGTATGATATAAATTATAAAGTAAGTATGTACTATGTATCCTTGTGATGGAAGGTCGGTAGGTTATGAAAGGTAGTGAAGACTGTCTTCCTTACCTTGCACTTACGTAGATTATTCGTTCAGTTCAATTTTCAACATTTATAATTTACGACTGCAGTTGCAAACTGTTCTTAATTATGTTATGTTGTATCATAAGAATGAAACATATTTAGACGATGTAATGATTGATTTATGTGCCTGCTTATAATAAAAGTAATGTTAATTTAAATAATAATTAGTCAAAACTTGATTTATTATATTATGAATAGTTATTATTGTAATTTTATGGATATTTCGCTTACCATTTTTCTTTTAGTTGCAAATTATGACAACTCTATTTGAAGAGGTAAAATTCGTGATTTAAATAAAGTCAAGGATCATTTGCGTGGCAAACAACGGTAGGGTCAGTAGACTCGAGCGCGCAACTGCCGAAATTATCGCTGTTCTACACGCGCCGCCCGGCCAACGAACGCGCCAAGGTCATGATGGACTCCTCCCCTCCACTCGCTATTATCTCCTTACGATTTTGTTGCTCCAGCCTCAGAAACTGCGCACTTTATTGCCAAGTCTTACCGGCCACAAAGGTTCAAGGAAAAATGTTTGAGGCTTCAACGAAATTTGAAAACGACTTGACCCTCTGCCAAGAAAATGTCATAGTAACACATATTATAGATTATAGACTAGTGATTTTCTTCATTTCATCTTTAACGATCTTAATTAGTTAGCCTAAAAATTATTAACAGTTTATAATTTCAAATGTAACGATATTTTGTTAATTTAATTTTACATGTCAAAAAGTTATGTAAAGATTTCATTATAAGTAATAAGGGAGCTGGTGTTGGATTATATTAAATTAGTGAGAGCGCGTAAAGGAACGCGGTTGCGGAAACAGAGAACGGGACGCGGGGGGAGGCAGGTGGTAACGTCAACGCGCGGCCGTGAACTTTCTTCGGACACGTTTTCAGAATCGAATGCTGCGCAGTATTCCGCGCCACAACCTGCCAAAGTGCCTGTAACCCCTCACCTCCTCGCTCTGATTACATCCGTTTAGTTACCTATTCTACTCCTATTCCATATTCTAAACAAAAGTAGTGTTAAAGAACAATTTAATAAAACAATTTTGTTTTCGAGAAAACACTTATAAAAATGTATCTGGTTCGAGTTCAAGTGGATTTATTGTTTATACTTTCAAAAAAATGTTGATACAATTTCGGCGTTCGCTAGAAATCAGGACAAAATTATAATTTATTTTACTCCAGAAAGAACGTTTTTTACGCAGAATTTATCATGACATAAAGATAATATAATCGTTACAATGGATAAAAAAATGAGATTTTTTATGCAAAAAATAATGTTATAGAATATAGATACATATTTTAGTTAGTTTATTGTTGAAAAAAAAATCTATGATAGCAGCACCATACTTTCTTGAAAATGGTAAATAAAAAATAAACAAAAACACACACTCAAAGTAATTATGCCGATTATTTGTTGTTATCTGCAACTAATGAGACTGAGTAAATGTAACAGTAGGAAACGAATACACGATCGACTTCCTCATTCTCGTTGCTGTTGTGCAGTTGCAAGTAATGTAACGTAACGTGCACACTGTACTTGCGCATTATACAACCATGTGCATCATCAACCAGCCTGCGGCCTGCGCCCGCGCCGCTCTAATTACGCACGAGCACCTCACTGCTCTAACATTTACAAACTCATGCACATACGTACGGTCTCAGACCTGGATTTTAAATCCTACAGTCGATTTCAACGCTCGAATTAGTGTTTTTGCTTTATTTTGTTTCACTTTGCAAAAAGATAAAGTATAAATCTTCTATTTTATATTCTTTCACGAGTAGGTTCTGTGTTTTTAGTATTCCATATATCTATTTAACAAAATCGCGTTATTTATATTTGTGTTGTATTCCTTACGTAGTCGTCCTCTGCAAGGAGCAGGAAGTTCCTCTTGGGAGTAAATATCAAGGTGAATTACACGCAAAACGAATGAGAGGGAAAGGCATTGATTACATTTTTATTTAAATAGTTTTCTGAAGAATATCTGAAATGTCGACTTAGTTTAAAATCAAATTTTACTTTTATCATGAATATTAATTATATTTATTGTAGATTAGTAATAAGCACGTACGTAACGTATTTGTGATTATAACTCGCCATATTCCAAATAGTATAAACAGCCTAGTTACTAGACTTCCTCAAGTAGATTTTGCCTTGGAACTATTTATTGGCATTGCGGTTAATTCGGTACTTTTTGACATTGACAAGTTCTTATTATTCATAGCAGGAAGTTTTTCGATTTGTGCTATAAATTAACCGTGATTTATACAAATAATAGAGCTCTACAGTATATATTATTAACTGCCTCGGTTCTCTAGCTATGTACGGCTGCAGATCCGGAGATCCTGGGTTGAAATCCCGGGTCAGGCCCCCAATTTAATAACTGGGTTCTTCAGTAGCAGCCCGGAGTTGGGAAGTTGGCGGTCTTGCACCCCCGTGCTTCGGAGAGCACGTAAAACCGTCGGTCCTGCGCCTTAACTTTCACCGGTCGTGTCAAAGTAACGGCCTATCGGACTTTGAGAGGAAAAGGAATAAACAGTACACTTGTGTCTGCGCGTACTCTTGTGCACTATAATATCTCGTGACCGCCGCCATGACCGAAATCGGTCAGGAGGACATTATTTTGTTATTTAGTGCTAAAACCTTTAAATATGACTTGACTCGTTGTCTGTAACTAGATTCTGTAGCTATAGAACATGAGGTTGAAATCGAATTGCTATTCTGTTTAAATAAGAAGGTGAATAGGTAAATAATGGACCTGTACTTTCAAGTAAATATGTAATATTCAGTTTCTTAATAATCAAAGAAAAAGATGTACTTTCGATTCAAAAAGTTTTAAAAAGCTTGTCTTAACCTCTTTTACCTTTCGGCGCAGAATTTTGAAAATATGTGTTTCAATCCTAAACGGTATAAATATCCAATTTTAGTACAAATTTTGTCACCATTTTTCTTCATTACTATACGTTAGAATACTGACAAAAGAGCTAGAAGTGCTCGTAGAGTATAGTTAACATCAGAGCTGTTGAAAGTATGAATGTATGTCATGCTAATATCATAATAAATACATGATTTTAACGCTTAGAAAAAAATCAAAACATGGGGCCCCAACGGCTATCACGTAGCCACGTAGGTACTCATGTAATGATGTAGCTATTAATTGAACGCAGCCGACAAATCGACCTTGGCCTTGGCACGGGTTGCCGAATCGCCGAGGTCGGTACGATTGAACGCATCCGGATCACACGGCCTGTATATCGTGCTGCTTATTCATTCTATTAATATTAACACATCGACTCACGCCATGTCATCACTCGTTAATGAGCTAATAGCTCCAGCTGTTACTATTTTATGTTGTTTAATAATAATTCACTCAAAATTTACGACAGTCTTCTGTCGTATATTGTTTATGTGTGAGATTGACAGCGCAAATAATGAGTGGAAATAACCTATGTGCAGTCTGCTGCTTTTAGATAAGTAAATTTTAAAGTTTCAATTCATAACTAAGTCTTTGTATATCAATAAATAATTTGAACCGGTCTACAAGACCACAAACTGTGAGCAAGCGCAATATCATCATTTGCAGCAAGTCGCAACAGTAAGACGAGGTAATTGACTGTTGCTGACCTCGAGCTGCCTCGGAAAAATTCGTAAAAACTCGGCTCTCGTCGCTAATACCACTTTTTTCACATGAAATTTTAAAATACATACGTATGAATTCTTAAAAGAAAAATAATACAGATTCAGATATTGTACATATTCTATCTTTAATATCTTTATTTTTAAATATACATACGATTTGCAACTTTAATTAAATATGTAGAGCATGTCGTTTAATACAAAAGTTAGGTATAAAAATTTGATAACATGGTGAGTTCGTGTTTCGAATGCGCTTCATATAACCGCATGTCTCAGCGAGGCCTTGACCGAGCCCGTCGTCCGCGACGCAAAACATTCAGCACATCAACCGTCCTGTCCACGAAGCTCCACGTGACTGCTTACAATTTTTCTTCGAATCTACCGATTACATTCTCTTATTACAGCGTACTTTACTATAAACAATAACTCCCTTCTACGTGACGTATACAACTTATAAGTTATAAGCTATTTATATTCATAAAAATTTTGTATTAATGAGTATACCTATTGGAAGACGGATTGCGCAAGTTCTATTCTGGTAATAATTTCTCGTCTAAAAAGTATAACACTTTCCAAAATTATAATTAATATTATCTTTTATCTTCATAACACTCAATATTCGCTGGACCTGTTTATCCGGTGGAGCCAGGCGTGTCCGCCTTGCCTTTGTGTCCTTGGTCCAGAACCATAAGAAGGCCGTCCGGCCCCTCAATTGTTACATTCGATTTTCCAGAGGACGCTAGCAACCGCGACGAATTTGAGATATCAGCGTCACATTATCTTTTGAATAGCTTTCTAATAATAGGCACTTTATTTTTTACATCTCTTTCCTCTTTTTTTATCTTTAAATACATATTTGAGTTCGATAATGTTGCAATTTTAATCCGGATATAAAAAAACAGAAACCATAAAGAGAAAACAATATGGTAGTCGGCTTCATTTTTTAATCAAACTCTACCAAAAGCGTTAAAAGTGAATTGATCCTATCGCACCCCGACTGTGGTCAAAGTGAACAGTGCAAGCTATAGGTACATGTGGCCAACAACAGACATCAGCTTGTGTCTGTTAACATGAGCATTTTAAGTTCTATGGTCAGGCTACTAGAATTGAACTTTCTCATACTACATACAGTGTATATTCTACCATGTAATTTGATATTTTGCGTCCCGATATTAAAAAGTGAGGGCAGCGGAAGGAAGTAAAAAAGTTGGGCACCCATTCACTTTCATTCGAAGTGCACATATGGCATTGTTGTTGCATTGTCTGTCAAATTTAGTAGAACTCATGTAACATACATAAAGTTTTCATATAAAAGACTTCACATATGTAGATAATAGATACAAATATGTTTTAAAAAAAGATAGTTAATGATGTCATATGTGATATGACTGTTTGAATGATATTAAGGACTTGAAGAAGCAAGGGATTTTTTTCTAAGGAAAATACTGCCGGGGTGATGACGCAACTGTATTTACCTACATAATTAAAAAACTTAGGTATTTAAAGTTTTCTAAGTCATGTCTTCTAATGAATTTGAATTATTATGTGCCAACATTGTCAGATGAAATAAGTTTCATCTTTAATGTGTTTTAATCTTTTAACAAAAAAAATGTTAAAGCAAAAACGCTGACGTTTTTTTTAGCTTTTCTAAATCCAAAAAAACTTTTGCATCCTTTGCACAATTCTATAACCATCCCTGCGTCCATGTGGGAGGATATTTGCGAAACCCATAAAAAGTAGGTACTTCTTTTGTTAAGGAAACGAATTGAAGCTCAATAAATTCGGCAAAAAGTGGTTGCACCTTTCTGATGATGCACAACCCTTTTTACTATTATAGAGAGTTTTTATGACATACCTAATAATAATATGATATATAAGAAATTCGAAACTATTACTTCAATGTTTCTTTTAAACATCTTTTAAGATCAATTAACTTTACAAAAAATATATTACAGATGAAGGCTCACAAAGTATTTCTTACTTTCTATTAAACTGTTGCATAAGACAGAAATAAAAATATTATGTAATAAAGGGAAACTGTGTTGTTCAGTGCTTACTTTTCATAACAAACAAACAACAGAATAACGTCAAAGATTCATTAGTGTACCTACACTTTATTTATATGTTTGAATTTTAAATTTTAACATAGGTGAAATAATTCAGTTTGTTCTAAATACGTAATATATTAAATTTATATTAGTTACACTCAAATTAAAAATATTTTTTCAGATTCAGAACTCTTGTGTAGTGTACAAAGCGCCTGCGCGGGTGGTGGCCTTGACCGGCCTGCGCCAAAATTTCCAGGTCGTTCACCCGCTCTGACGCCCACCGTCACTCGTCTTTATCTCACATAAATAAATTCGCTCGCAAGCTAATATAAATCTTAAGCCCACAGACTAAGAGTGTAATTACACTGTAACCGCTACCGTGAATGTTATATAAAATTAAGTCATTTATGTACCTATCGGTTATAGAAACTTGTTTATCAATAAGCCTTTGCGTGCTAAAAAGACATTACCTATTATTGTTTCAGCGTAAATCTGATAGATATTCTAAAATGTATAAGTATTTTATTACGATCACACAAGCTAACCTCAGGTAGGTTCAGATTATAAACAAATACCTAATACTTTGTTATCAATACAGAATTGGAATTAGGTGTAAGCTGTATTTATTTATGAATATACATATTAATATAATTAAAAATGTAATATTTCTTATTTAATATATACTTATATAGATTAAAATTACTTACAAAAGAGTGAATGCACTGATTAGAATAGAAGACAAAGGAAAATTTACTTTAAGCATAATTGCTTTTGCTAAGTGTGATTGATATGCATTGTTTGTGTGATGTAATAGAATATTTATGAAAGTTCTCAGGTGTATCAAATCAAGATAAGTTTAACCATAAGTACAAATATATAGTATATTTTGTTTCTGTTTCCGATTTTATTGTATTAGGAAACATTATGGCAATTGATGAAGGGTATCCCGGAAGTGCAATCAGTGCTAGGCTAGGAGGCAAGCGGGCCGCGGCGGCAGCAGGTCACTCCGTCACGCGGCGACCTACACAGTACACGGCGCTCGCCATCCATTAGCTCGATTTCGTGTTCAAGTTCACTCGCGTCCCATCACCAAAAATATTTTAGTAGTGTGACGCAACCGAGCTGCGTCCCGCTCGAACGTTCGCGCGCTCTTAGTCTGCACCGCTCTCGCGCGACCTTGGCCGCGGTGCGCCCGCAAGGTTCAGGTCTTCGAACTCAGCGCGCGGCGCGGGCGGCGGGGCGGGGGCGGCTCGCCCGCCAATGGCTGGCCGCGCTCGTCTGCGCGCGCTCACGATTGGTCCGTGGACGACGCGGCAATGACCTCGGAGACCGGAGTTCGAGGCTCGCTCCGAAACGTAGACCGACAGGCTTCGTAAAGCCATAGAGACTATATTCGTTCGACGGACACCGCCGTACCGCCGAAGCGATTGTATCGCACGGAGCGCCGATCATTTCGCAGACTTTCACTCTTAAGGGGAGCCTCGCACGGTTACGAACAGAAGTGCGCGCGGCCCAGCTCAGTTCGTCATTCGAGCTCGAGAAAGACGCACGCGACGCGAGCAGTGTTAGTTTCGCGCGAGCGACCTTCATCCTTCGCGACGTGCCGATCACGCATTTCAGTTTATGCACTCGTGTCCTATATTCTAGTATATTGTGCATTGGACAAATGTTCAACGACCACGGGTTCAAATGTGGCTTACGTGTAGTGTAGTGTAAAGGAAACTGTTCATTATTTTTGTTTAGTTTAATCATATGACTCTTAGTGATGTCTCCGGACAGCAGTCTTGGGCGCTATGATGCGCCAACAGCCGACACCATGATGAACTCTGCTCATAAAGAGAGAGAACCAGAGCTACATATAGGTAGGATTCGCCCTACAGGCTGCCAGTACTCCGTTTACGTTTTTTCTACCGCCAAAATAAGCATTATTACAAAACATTTGTGAATCCAACAATAGCATAAGTTCAGATTAGAAACAATAGATTTATTGAAATGAAGAAAAGATTTTATTGTTATTATTTATATTTTTGTTTTATTTTATTACTACACTCATGTACCACAAACATTTTTTATAAATATTTAATAGTAATCAATAATATTATTTATATTTCGTACATTTACTTATACCAACCAATATGTTTATATAAAATTAAAGTAGTTTTTAAAATTTATTTAATTACATAATAATTAATATACATACCTTAATTAATAAGTGAATTACCTCTAAAGTACAACTGAAGTTTAGGGTGCAACTAGCAAGTTTTATTCGACTAGGCACGCAAAGCAAAATCAAATATCTAGTAAAATAAACATACTTTTCTTTAAAAATACTTAAGTTTTAGTAATTTTGAAAAAGTTGTTATAAACGCAAAAATATATAGGCATATTGTTGTACTGGTGCCAAATACCAGGTTATCGATAAACCAATTATCCGAATAAAAACTTCAAATCGTCTTTTAATTCATTAATTATTATGATAATTAAATAAACTACTGCTTGCCGGTTAATAGATTGGTAACTTGTTACTCATTCAAAACAAAAAAATATTCTATGAACTTATTTTAGATGTACATCAATATAGTAAAACCAGTTCTCTATCTTTGTAGAACAGCTGATCACACTCACTCGGTAAGAACCTATATATCATACATAATACACATTACATAAGTATTTTTATTATACCTAATAGTTTTAGGTTATATGTATTTTCATATCCATAAGAACGGAGAAACTTATAAATTTTGTGGAAAGTATAATTATATTTTTCAAGATCTATGGAGATGGAGTAGAAAGTAAACTTTTTTACTTATTGGTAAATTTACTTTTCCTGTCCCTAGCTGACAAATAATGATCTAAAGTACCTACTATCTACTAACATTAATCTATTTATTATAACTAATTATTATTATAAAGATTATTTTCTATAACTAAAAATCGTTAACTTGATTAAAGTAAAAATATATCTTTTTTATTTTTGATTAATCGTTTTATGTTCTTACGCTGAATGAGACTGAATAAGTTTAAAACTAATAATATACCTTTAGTTTATATGTCAATGGGAGTTGGTTGCAGAACGAAAGTTTAATAGATTGATTGTTAAATATTGGTGCAGGGCTCGTAGTAAACAATTAAAAATCGTTGTGCAAAATGTTACGCACTTCACAGAAGAATAATGTCATTTCGCCCCCTTGCAAATCGATGGAGTTCAATTCAATCTGCAGGGAGTCAGCGTAAATTAACGTTTGATTTTTAATGATGTTATCGTTTTCTATTGATTGTATTAATAGTCTCTTTCAAATTTGAAAAATAACAAAAGAGTTAACCGTCTCTTCTGAGAACTCCGAACCCTTTTTACTATTTGTGTAATATTTAATAAATGATGTTGACTACGAATAATGTGAAATTCAAAACAACCATTAGATCGTTGAGCAGGCGGGTTCAATGTAACGCTGGCTTCCGCTTTGGAGCGGCTCACCACTTTTACTTTTCTCTTGAGACTAGTTTCACTAGTGACTATAGTTTATACGACGTTGTTATTATAACAATTATATTATACTAATGTTGCAAACGACAACATACCTAGGTATTATATACAGACCTACTTTATATGATTATTATGTATTACATAGTGTGATACCAATATGATAGTGATAAAAAGTTTGTTTTTGTATGTAAATTATTTTCTGGAAGAAATTCTACCTAAGTTAATTGATTTACGTTTATGCAATGCTAGTTAATTTAATATAATATAACGTACGTGCTTAAATTTTAAATTAACAGTGTACTTCAAACTAAATGATAGTTTAATGTCTAAATACTCATATTATATATTTCTAATAATATAAACATGTTATCCAAATAGGAAATATGTATTGTACGTGATTGTAGGAAGGATGTTGACTATTTATTTATTTATTTACAAACAAAGATCGCCCTGACACATATCCACAGCGCCCCGTACACGATGTGAGAGACTCGTTAAATTGTATCTTTCGCTTGCTTGCACGCTTGGGCGCAAGAATCGCGCGTTACGTGGAGCACTTTCTAGCGCACTTTCCTCGCCTCTTTAATTGACGTAACTAGCGAGCGACTCTCACACGCGCTAAACAGAAAAACATTCGAGTTACATCACACGTAAAGAAATGAACGCGCTACTGCATTTGCAACTAATATTCCCTAACCTGCTTTTCCATTTCACTCTGATCATAGCATCTGTGTTATGCAAGTTAATGACAAATAATAAAGATGTAACCGTTCGTGTTGCAACGGATTATTCAATGTCACTAAAAAAAGAAAGTAGCACCATAGAAAGCGATCGCTTCGAACGTCGACCCGAAGCGAGTGGTTGAGGCCAGAAATAGAAAGTTTTTTCCTAAAGGTTCATACGCTCCCTTAACAAATAAACGAACGAACATAGTGAAGGGAAAGTGAGAGCAGACGGGGGCGCCTAACGCTCGAACCTGTTCCCGATCGGATCCCGGCAGGCTCTCGGCTCACGTTGTCGGCTGCACCCGCGCTTCTGACCTCTACGTCACGCTAAATGCATCCGCCCGCCATCTTATCTACCATTGGCTCGGCAATAAATCGATTCAGTCATTAAATATTTTAGTTATTGTAAGACTTGGTCATGTTTTGTTTAATATACTATCAGTTCAAGAATAAGTCTTAAATTGATGATCGATTTAGCTGTTATATAGCTTTAAGTAAATTATAACATTTGAGGCAATACGTACGCACTCTCACTGGAAAGGTCAACGACTTCCCTCAAGTGCAGTAGACACATCTAGCGCTTTCTAAAATAACTATTCAATGTCACCAACAGACGCAACATGATCCCTTGCGTCACATGGTTTATTACCAGCTAATACGATTTGTAACTTGCATAATGCTATTATATTTTTTTGCAAAATTAATCTTTAATATTTATTATTTTACATATACAACTATTAATTATAAAGTATCGATAAAAACTGTTTATACACATAATTTTAAATGTACTTTATTGACAAAAATTGAAATAAAACAACACAACTCGCAAGATTATCGGACAGCACTCCATTTATGTTTATCTACCATAAAACTAATTAGGATACTTACATCATTGCAAACGTTCTTCTATATTTAGTTAATCGTATTGTTTGTTTGTTCCAGAGTTTGATGGCACCACGGTATTATGCCGTGTTTGCGGTGACAAGGCGAGTGGATTCCATTACGGCGTGCATTCCTGTGAGGGATGCAAGGTATGTACCATCATTTATAAGAAATCATATTGTATTATTGTTCTATGTTTTTTCTCTTCCAGCATACTCACCAAAACTTTATATTAAGCCGTACCATGCCAAAATTACCATTCACAAGCGTTAACGTACCTATATATTTACGTCTATGATACTTAATATATATAACATAGCATCTATTTTTGTTCTACCTTAAGTATTACATTCTTATTAATATCCTGCATAAAAATTATGAACGTTGTTAAGATTTTAGAGGTCATATAGGTATATGACCTCATTGGTCATTGGAAATGTGTTTTAATATGTTCATCTAACTAGTACTAACATTTATGCATAGGAGAAAGTAATTACGATATTTGACTTTAGATATATTGACATTATTCAAGCAGAACATTCACTGAACGGTATTGTACTAGGTGATGCTTATAAATATTTATTTTGTAAAAGTATATGGCATTTATTTATAAACGGTATATACTGGAAGTGTTTCAATGTCCTAGAGTTTCAACAGCAAGGCCGCGATACACGGAAGACAATCTCTGTACACAGATAACAAAGCTCGACCATGATATTTTTGATGTATAAACTAT
Source organism: Argynnis bischoffii washingtonia (assembly GCA_033884665.1). NCBI lineage: Eukaryota > Metazoa > Arthropoda > Insecta > Lepidoptera > Nymphalidae > Argynnis > Argynnis bischoffii. The sequence goes on along the minus strand of CM066616.1, from coordinate 8,162,003 downwards.
AAACATTCGAATTCTTCGCTGATTTAATTTTTGCTATGCGTAAATAGTATATGCTATTTTAATACACACATTAAAATAACCTTATAATAAGTAGATTAAAAGATTTACGTAGTAGTATATTTCTATCAAATAAATAGTTCAAAACACTTATGGGGTCGCCGGGTCCGTGAGGTACCTGATGGCCTCAATTTCGTGGTCAGTCCCTACCACCCCAGTTCTATAAGTCGTATTTTTCTTGTCGCTACCTGCCGGCCTGCTCGGCACAATCTCACGGGAACGGCTCGCTATTCAAAATGTTTTATATATTTGATTCCTTTTATTTTTTTGGCAAAAGGGTCGTGGACTAGTTAACCTTAACCTCGATAGCAACTGTTTATCATTTTTAACTATTCATGATAATTCTGAGAAATTAAAAACATATTTTTCAAATACTACTTTTAACCTAATCATAATTAATTTGTCATGGAATAACACTCTATATCTATATATAAGTCACTTCTAGCACCCAAAGCCCGCATGCAGTCTTTTAACTCAAATACTTTTTGTCTTAGAATAGAAGACTTCCTGTATCGTTTTATTAAGTGTATTTGTACCGTCTGGAAATTTAACTAACACCACTTACTTGCATGTGGGACTTAAATACGGGTCGTATATTTTGAAGGAATTTATCTATGTTTTTGTGGAAACAGGATTGTTATTTATAATACAGTAAAGCTTTAGTAAATCATCACGACACGTATATAAATAATAATATGATGAGAAAAACCACCGGTTTAATAATTGTGTGGTGGTTAAAGGTCATATTTATGCGTGCAAAGGCAAAATGAGGAAGACAAGAATAGAAGTGCAAGTGTAACAAACCGGTTATAAGTTTACTAGTTTGGTCGCTCGGGACAAAGCGTGTCCTTGATGACCGCGTCTGGACCATTGTATGGTAGATTCGTTAATCTTTATATCTATAAAATAGTTGAGAAAAAATAATGCCCTGCTTATTAAAAATAATCTCATTAATAAAGTAACCAAATAAAATATTTAATATTAAGATATAAAACTTTTATTCTAATGTACAAAACACTGTAAATAAACAACGTCAAACTAGCGCCAACTGGTGATAAATTCGTGGAAAACGCAAAGCTGTAGTTCGGCTATTCGCCGCGAGATGTCGCTATGATCAGAAACTACCTAAGCTATCTGTTATGTTCAATTGCGAACAAAAATTGTGAATGAATGGTTTTTACGGTCTACTACGATCGGGGCACGTGTCCATACTCGCTGATGTCAACGACCTAAGTTTATTACTACACCTTTTATAAATTATAATCTATTATTTAACAAATATTTAATAATTTTAAGGCAGTTAAGTAATTTAAAACATATATTTTATAAGTCTCTAAATGCATTATAAATACTGCTCGAAGCAATATTTTTATTTTTAATTGACTAGGTACTAGAGTATGTCTGATAATTATTGTAGTTTAATTTTATTATTATTAAGTTAATATTTTTATATCGCATTCATTCATTATAAAAATGTTTTTATATAATCACACAATACTTTAGAAGTAATATAAAAGCGTTCCAAACAATTTGTGATGATAGATGAATCTACTACAATAGTATTTTTTCATCGCTATGCACGTTCTTTGTTCATACCGTGACCGACATATTTTATCGTGTTGTGGGTCGCTTATTTTTTCGGCACCGATCTGCAGTACAGGGCTCGCGGTCGTCGACCTGGCTTAAACGTCGCCTCTCCTACAGCCGCAGCCTCTCCTTGCCGTAAGAACTTTTACGGTCAACGAATGTATGTACGCAACATGAACGTAGCCTACATTATTTTTTAACTGTCAGTTTATAAGTTCATTGATCTCTCGGTATTAAATAGCAAGAACATTATTTCGTGATGTTTGTAAACGAATAAATTTACGTTTAAGAATTAAAGGTATTCAATTACTGGGTCAATACCTGTTTTAACCGAAATATAGTAAATATTACTTTCATCTACTACTATCTTTGAAAAAAAAAATGAATTTAAAATTTGCCTTTCACAATTTATAAATACGATAATATATAAAAATCGTATATTAACCTCCTATGTATATATAAGGAATATATTCACATAATTTTACAGTATGTGATCCAGGTGAATGAGTTATTAGAATCGTGGTGTACGTTACGATTATAGATTGGCGATGTCACCGGGAAGTGAATCACAAATATGAGTCAGAGGCTTTGTTATCAAGTGAATATCTGAGCACCGGCGAGCACGTAGAGTGGACTGTTAGCTAAAGCGGGGTCGGTCATCGGTCGCGGCTTCCTTAGAAAGAAGTTGATGCGTCAGCATATTTTGCTGAGCCAATGTTAGCAGTCATTGTCCGCGGAACCGTTAGCCGCCGCGCTAAGCCGCACCGCTGTCGCTTACCGCTTGCAGTGTGATAACCGCGAATGTTCTCGAACATAATCGTGTTATTAACGTTTACATACCTTAAATGTTTTCATTGTCCTTGTACTTAGTTAACCTTTACACCACCCATGTATATTGTGTTCTGGTGTGTTCCTAAGCTTAGTCATCATGTTTCCAATTTCTATGAAAAATTTAATCGATCAGGAATAATAAATAATATTTCTTTTATTTAAGGAGAGATATCTAAATACATGTGTACATATACAAGTTTTAATTGCATAAAATATTAAAGTACATTCGGTCAAATATTCTTTAGTATTTTGAATAAGGAATTCTATTATAAAAAACTCATTATATTATAAATATTTCAATACGTATTGAATGGAACGATGAAGATTGTGTGAATTGTAAAATATATATGTGATAATTTTGGAATATGCTATATATTTAAATGAAGTAAGTGGGATTAAATGCAGCGTTCATATATTTAAAATATATATTATATACTGAAAAATCTTTTATTTACTAATTAGTTCGATATTTTTAAAATTAATATTAATCATTGGTAAAAAGGTTTATAGAATATATGATAAATAATGCGGTTATAATTAACAATATACTAAAAAGATAAATGGATTAAATTTTAAACGAGATTTAAACTACATATAATATTTAGTATTTATATTTAATACACTAATATGCGTTAGTAACAAAACATTACATTTTATACGGATAACGTGTTTTACGTTGGCCTGGTCTCATCTACGTTAGTTTTTTGTAAGGTTTTGTTTTCGCGGCAGCAGGTCAACGACCGCACGGCCGGTCACTGCCCGCGTTGCGACCAATTATGGGCCACTCGTACAGCGCACAATGGATCGATGGCAGTACGAAATTGGGTCAGCGACCCGAGCGCCTCTTGCCCCGCATCATTCCGGTAGAGCTCTGTACAGACTCCGCCTAATCTCTAGAGTAGTAATCTATGTAAATTGCTATTAATTAATATTTATCTTATCTGGTACATGAGTGTCATAGAATTTATTTAGGCGTGTAATGTTACCGATTCATTTCTATATTAGAGTTATTTGTAAAATTATTGCAATGTAATAATACTTATATATATTTCGGAAATCTATATAAAGATCATAATAGTTTATTTTTTTACACTTTCTTCATAATTCTTACCTATTTCGAAGGGAGTGCTTATAGTTATATTAGTAAGTAATAAAATTTATTATAATATAGTACATCAAAAGAACATTTGAAAAGTACCTACTAGAAAAAATCGTTTGAAATCAAAAAGTTTAATGTTCTGTGTCTATGATTGTATTGAACAATACCTATAGGAAAATAATAAAGAAATCTTTTAAATCATCTTCATTTTTAAGACAACAAATACATATTTGTGTCACCATTACTACCACTAAATTTAAATAGCCATTATATAACTCTTGTTTTAATTTAAGATAGTTAAGCGAGGTTAAAACAATTTTATTATTTATTATATTATAAAGAAACACAAAAATGTGAGAGTGGGATAGGTGTAACTATAAAAATCCCTACACATCTCTACGATTAGATACATAGTGGTCCTACTAATTTAATGCAATGTAATTAATTATATTGATGGAACTCTGTTACTTGAACTAAAAAGGTATTACAATTATCTATACATATATAGACCACAAAAAATCTGTAGTACTCGTGTAGATCGACTACGACTAGTAATTAGATTGTTTCACCCCTAGCAAGGAGCGCGCGCGCATTGAGGTAGGCCATGACGCATAGCTGACGTCATCGGGCGTAGAGTCGGTCGTCGCCCCGAGCTGGCAGTGTCCTAGCTCCCGGGCAGCGAGGGGTGAGGGGATCGTGCAACGCTGTAGAACACTGTTGTGCAATAGAGCGTTCGTCGACCCGGGGTGAACGGCCTCGCGCCGCGGCGCCCGCCGGGATGCGCCCGGCCTATATCCGGCGCACCGGTGCAGTGGCAGCGGCGCATTCTAGAGCGGCGTGGACACCGTTATGAGCGCGAGCGGGGTAGTAGAGGCGCGCGGGGGCCGGGGCACTCTCACTTTCTCGGGTGGGTCGGCGGCCGGCAAGTAGGTCGCGCGGGTAACTGTGCGCCGTACGCCGCAGCGCCCGCACAGTTCGTTGTCGGCCACCATTCGTGTCGGTGCAGCGCTACTAACGTAAACTTTAGATACGAGACACGTTTCGCATAAGCGTTTAGTGAGTAGGGCGTGCGACGGTGCTAGTGTCGAGTGAGTGGTACTTACTAGCTAGTGAATGGTGCTCGATATGGCGTGCGGCGCAGAGTTGCGCGAGCGGCACTCAGTTTTGGTGAGCATGCTGGAAGCGCGGCGAGAGTCCAGCGATTCTGGCTGCTCGAGTGATGAGAGTTCCGACTCTAATTGTAGCTGTGATCCTCAGGGCTTCTTCCGCCGCTCCATCCAGCAGAAGATCCAATACAGGCCCTGCACAAAAAATCAGCAGTGCTCCATCTTAAGAATTAACAGAAATCGGTGCCAGTACTGCCGATTGAAAAAATGTATCGCCGTTGGAATGAGCAGAGATGGTGAGTAATGTTATATATTTTTGAAGTTATACTTCTTTTGGCACGTTTGTAAAAAAGTTATAAGAGTAAAGTTTTTACGATGCGCGCGCACACCGACAGCCAAAAAGCGACATGATGAAGTTAGCTGCATTCCTTTTACAAACAAAGTTGTGACAGGTGAAATCTTTAGCTATTTTTCTTCTGTTACGCCAAAGAAGTATAACTTCTTACGTTCGTATATAAGTACACACACACGTTTTATCTTCTTACTTATAGTTTTTCATTCATTCAGATCATTTTATAGAACATAGCAATGAAAAGTGTAGCAGTGCATAGCGTCAATGAAAAAAAGCCCCAAACAACGACCCAGTTCTAATATTGCATCGCTTTTTGTTTTAGAAATGTTTAGGTCCAATACTAAATTATTAAGACAAAATTCATAAAAACCCAATTCTTTGTAAAGTAAATATACATAAATATTTAAAATATCTAATGTAGTTAATTCTTAGTAGCGACAGAATTGAAGAAATTAACTTATTGCAATTCATATACGCAATGAACACGGCAAGGTTGATCGTGTACCCTCTCGTAATAATTCTGTAATCTGGCCCGTTCGGCCAAGTGGGTCGCGTTCGCTAGTCGCGAGGCACGAGTCGAGCGCGATTGCTACTTCGCGATCAGATCCTATTTCGCGGTGCTGCAAGCGGGGCCGCGGGGCGCGGGGTGCGGTGGTCGGAGGACGTGTGCGGTGTGGGAGGTCGGTTATGCAAGCGCGGGTGAGCGCACGCTAAGCGGGTCGACGGCCGTCGTCGCTCCGCACCGCTCGTTGCGACACTTACAACGCTTTACGCTTACCGCTTTAAGGCTAAACGCGCGAATCGCGGTGAAAGCGGAGAAAGGAGCATTTCGTAAGCGCGAAAGTGAAATTTATGTTTTCACTTTCGTAAAGCGGTTCATCGCCCTTGTATAGTTTCTCTAGATAATCATTACAAACGCAATAGGCGGAATTCACTACAATAATAACATTTATATATAATAATAGCAACACTAAATAAGATTAGTAATAAATAAAGAAAAAATGTAATATTTATTATAATAGCTAAAATTAAGTAAATAATATTGCTATATTTAATTATAATACTTATTAAAAACATAAATTTTTTTTTAAAATGTTTAGAATTAAAATCAACCAATATTGTAAGGTACTTTGATGCCATTTTTGAATTTTTAAAAACATTTTTGTAAAATAGTAGGTAGGCTGTCTGTAACAACTGTATAATGCCATTGAGACATCTAACACCTTAGTCTCTCCCGTGACCATGATTGCTGTAAAGCAATCGAAACGTCGGGAACCAAAAATCATAATAAATTCGCGAAATAATCCGAAAAGATAGTTTTATTTTGAAATGTCAAATATTCGCGTAAATCTAAGAAAGTATAACATTTATAGTTTTTATATTAAAAACGAAATTATTGATCATTGTATCATTTCATCATGTGAATCAGTTAAATTGGAATATTACTTATAATGATAATTTGATGACTGTCTAATTACGAGCTATATTTTTAAAATTATGACTTTCTTTTTGGTATTATTTTAAATTTTAATCATAACAATAAATCCCATTTAAAAATATAATGTGTATGTGCCATTAAAACATACGTAAACATATGATTTTTTTAAATAATTAATTATAATTGTTGTTAAATAAATATATATTATTTTTAGTACGAGACATAATACGTATAGAGGTTAAGTAGTAAAAATAATATTGTCTCATTACAATATTTAGAAACGAACCACAGAAATGAAATACTTCAGTTTTGCCACTCAACAACAGATGGCGCTCACTTCTTACCAACATGTTAAAATGAAAGGTGATCGTAGAACGAGCGTGATCTTCAGCTCACATGTATAAAATAAAATGATATAAAATATAGGAATAAATAATATTATTTATTTTGAAATAACTATAAGACAAATTAGAAAGGATATTTTAAACATTTTAGGGAAATCACATAAATGTATAAATGATATACATATTTATGCAAGTACTTCTTTGTATTAATGAAGATAATGAAGTGATATCTATAAATTTTATTTTATGCTGTTTACACTTTACGATATAATAAAAACAAAAATCTTTAAATCTACGCAACACGTTTTTTGTTATCATTAATTATTGTAATTACAAAACATACCATAATAACTATTAATGAATAGACAAGTTAGAGCAATTCAGGACTCAATACTCGCCTTGAGAATACCAAAGTAGGTAATTCAGTAATAGAATAATTTTACGGGTAGAAATTGGGATTGTAGAACTAAAAGCATGAGGGAGTCCTGAGAAGTGAGGTGAGGTCGGAAAGGCCCACAGCGGGGCAGGGGCCTGCGCGGAGTTTATTGACGGCGCCCCCTCCCCCCTCCAAGCGCGCGCCCTCCCTCCTCAAGTTCAAGGTTGGCGCGGCGCGCGCCGCGGCGCAGTGCGAGGGAATCCGGCCCGCGCATCGGTCGTCAGCCCTCTTCGTTATCGCTATGTCAGTGCGTCGTTCCTCAGTTCGCAACGAGAACTCGAGGCTCGCTCACAGTGATTGCTCCGTAGCAATACGTTGAATTATATCGCAGACTACGGATATTATCAAAACATTGGATAGGACCGCTCACGGATTACAGTGCTTGTGTCTAATATTTTCGTGCTATGTGACACTTGTTATAAATTATTAATAATCCACTACAGTTACCAAACTCTTATATGAGTGTTTTTTGGCTGTGAAATATTTAGTTAATAGTGAAAAAAAATATTATGGTCTCAGATATGGGTGAAGATTTGCCGATCCTTAAAGGGATATTAAATGGAGTCGTCAAATATCATAATGCTCGTATGTATTATTTTTTAAACTTGTTTTTTTTTAAGTAATTTCAATATTCTTCATATTTTAAAAATTATCCATTTAAATTTTGAATAATAATAATGAAAGGAGGTCAATAAAGGAATTATGTTTCAATATTATACTTTGTTGTTTGTTGTTTTTAAAAATAAACTATGACAATATTAATTAATTAATAATAATGATTTTATGAATATATAAATGTTTTGTAAATATACAATAATTAACTAATATACTATAATATTAATACATTTTTCACTTAAAACTACTATATGAATTTGAAAAATGAAACTTGAAAAATGGAATTTATGTAAACGTGTTCATGCCATTAATATTATGTCGTTTACGAATAACTTTCCAATACAATTACTTTTTACTAAATATAAATGACACTATTATTTCAAATACGGAAATATATAAAACAGAAAACGAGAACATTTGCATGAATAACCGCGAACAATAGGTCATGCATCTGGCGTGGCATACTTATGGCAGGGAAAGTCAGGAGAAATGGCGAGAGGGCACTCTCCGCTTTCGTTTTCAATCGTGCGCCGAGCGCGCAAACACTTTCACCGGCGCACGGGCATGAAGGCCATAAGCGACGCGCCCGCCCCCGACTTATACTACCTTTCGATCCGCGATGTGACTAGCGCGAGAAAGTCGTAACACTTTTTAACGTGACCTCGCGGTTCGCGTATTGTAATTCGTTTCGAACTAGTTCGCCGAGTTGCAATAAGTTTATTCGAGTCTTGTATATAATACGAGGGTTGACTATTAGAACGGGCAATGAACTTTACCCCCTCGTGTCAGCTGCGCGTGCACATGGCCCGCTGTGCACCCGCATATGCGCTCAATATACGACAGCTGCAATCCACTCGTACATAGCTCCTAAACGCGACCTTGCTCAATAGCCTGATTGTTGAGCTTTAGTAGTATTTAAATATAAACAATATTGAAAGTTTTGTTACAATTATTTATGTGAATTTTCTTTTGTTACAGCTGTCCGATTTGGACGTGTACCAAAACGCGAAAAAGCGCGCATCTTAGCGGCGATGCAACAATCTTCATCGTCTCGTGCGCAAGAACAAGCAGCAGCCGCAGAGTTAGATGATGCTCCACGGTTGCTGGCGCGAGTGGTACGCGCTCATCTCGACACCTGCGAATTCACCCGCGACCGCGTGGCCGCAATGCGCGCACGTGCTCGCGATTGTCCCACCTACTCTCAACCCACTTTGGTAACTATTTTTATATTATGAAAGTTATCTGAAATATATTTATAACTTTTATTACCTTCGTTTAATGAAGTAATACTTAAACTAATGGTAATTTCTTTTATTTTAGGCTTGTCCGTTAAATCCAGCACCGGAGTTGCAGTCTGAGAAAGAATTTTCTCAAAGATTCGCTCACGTTATCCGCGGCGTAATCGACTTCGCTGGCCTCATACCTGGATTCCAGTTACTTACTCAAGACGACAAGTTCACATTGTTAAAGAGTGGTCTTTTTGACGCATTATTTGTGCGGCTTATTTGTATGTTTGATGCTCCTCTTAACAGTATAATATGCCTAAATGGACAACTTATGAAACGTGATTCTATCCAGAGTGGAGCTAATGCACGTTTTTTGGTAGACTCTACATTTAAATTTGCTGAACGTATGAATTCCATGAATTTAACAGATGCAGAGATAGGTCTTTTCTGCGCCATAGTTCTAATTACCCCGGATCGTCCAGGTCTTCGTAATATTGAATTAGTAGAAAGAATGCACGCTAGACTGAAAGCGTGTCTACAGACCGTCGTTACACAAAACAGACCTGATAGACCCGGCTTCCTACGAGAACTAATGGACACTTTGCCAGATTTACGTACATTGAGTACGCTTCATACAGAAAAACTTGTCGTTTTCCGCACGGAGCATAAGGAATTGTTACGGCAACAAATGTGGGGTGATGAAGAAGGATGCTCCTGGGCGGACTCTGGTGTCGATGAGTCTGCTCGCAGTCCTATTGGATCAGTTTCTAGCAGCGAGTCTGGTGAAGCTGTAGGAGACTGTGGAACGCCATTACTCGCTGCAACACTAGCTGGACGCCAAAGGCTTGATTCTCGGGGCTCTGTGGACGAGGAAGCCCTTGGTGTAGCTCACCTGGCTCACAACGGGCTAACAGTGACAGCAGTGCGCCCTCCACCACTTTATCGTAAACTGGACTCCCCTACCGACTCCGGTATTGAGTCTGGAAACGAAAAACATGAAAGAATTGTCGGTCCCGGCTCAAGCTGCTCGAGTCCGCGGTCTTCGCTAGAGGAACATTCGGAGGACAGACGACCACCTGCCCTCGCTGACGATATGCCTGTTTTAAAACGCGCATTAGAGGCACCGCCAATAACGCGCCCGCCTTTCGATGTGCCACGTCCACGCTCTCTAATGGAAGAAGCGTACAATCGTCATAAAAAGTTCCGTGCTATGCGGCGTGATACGGGTGAAGCCGAAGCTCGAGCTGTGCCGCTAACTCCGTCGCCACAGCCTCCTCAGCATCCACACCCAGCGAGCCCCGCCCATCCGGCGCATTCGCCACGTCCTTTGCGGGCATCTCTCTCATCTACACACTCTGTGCTGGCTAAGAGTCTGATGGAGGGCCCTCGAATGACGCCGGAGCAACTGAAACGCACGGACATCATTCAGCAGTACATGAGGCGTGGCGAGGTGGCAGGCACGAGTGGCGCGAGCGAGGGTTGCCCGCTGCGTGCCGGCGGCTTGCTAACCTGCTACCGCGGCGCGTCCCCGGCGCCCGAGCCCGTGCTGGAACTGCAGGTGGACGTCGCAGATGCGCCACTCAACCTCTCCAAAAAGTCGCCATCACCACCGCGCTCCTACATGCCGCGCATGCTGGAGGCGTGAGGCCGGCCTGCGGAGCCGTACGTCTCCGCTACCCCACCCCGACCTACTTTAAATTGAATAAACTATGTAGTTAATAATCGTTCGCAAATCGGTTTAATATATTATATGTGATAATTCGTTTAAGACGCGTGCGTGAGTGGCCGGTGCCGGACGAGGAGAGCGCAATAGACTGAAACATAATTTAAGACTATATAAGTATAATTTATAATGCAATGCAGCGCCGGTCGCGGTGTGTTTGTGTGTGTATTGTATGTGCGTATGTGAGCGTGCTCAGTCATTTGTTTGTTAATGTAATGACAGGTTGTCAAATTAAAATAAAACAAACTTGTAAAAATTATTTTTTGTTTCTTTTACCTCTATGAACTAAGCATAAATTACTAAGTCAATGTCCTGGCTTTCTTTGGTCTATAGAATTTATTTTAAAAGAAATATTAAATATTTGATACTAGAGTTTTGAAATAAATTTCAAATTAAAAATTATTGATATTTTAATGACAAAACACTTGACATAATAATTTCTTTAAATGTTATCTGAAAATTTGAAATTTCCATAGAAAAGAATACTAAATTGAGCAATGATCAGTAAGCATGTACAATCACTTAACACATGCAAAGTAAAATTCTTATCTAAACAAAGTACACTACAGAGACAACCAGCGCAGGTTGACGACCGACCTAGGCCTCGGACGTTCTTCCGCTTCACCCTGCGACTGACCTGCAAGTTTCCTTCCGCAACAGCTCAATCTGCTGCCGGAATTCAAAATCTCACTCTGATTTGACATTGAGAATGATGAATGATGAAAATTGAATTGATGTATATGTATTGATATATATTGATATATATCGATATATATAATATTTAGCCCATCTAAGTTTAAATAACAAAAGTACTCTCTTGAAAGCAGAGCTAATTTTATAGAAACTCTAGATTAATAAAACTTGTAAATAATGTAAATAAAAATTGATTATATATTAAAGATAGTTAGTTATAAGAAAAAGCAGTTTTAATCTTAATAATACAAACTTTTTAGTAACTACGATATAATTTAATTTATAAAGAAAAAATATTACAATTACATAATTGAAACTATTGAGATCGGATCATGCATGATCATCATATGTAGCTTATGACATTCTCATGCTACCGAGTTCTAAAATTCTATCGATTTTTTAACAAACAAAAACATACAAATCAATATTTCTCAAATTAAGGCTATTTTTATTCGATATAAAGCTGATAATAGTCAAAAAAAGAAGTTTGTGATATTTATTGATCTTTGTAATAAAAGCTAATTATTGTGCAACAAGATGATATTCGATAGCGGCTATTGACCGAGAGCTGAGCGCATGTCGCCGCGGGCGGTGCGGCGCTGCCCGACCGTGCACTTGACTCCTGCGACCGGTGCATCGCCCGCCTGCACTCCTGCCTCTGCCGCCCGCCCGGCGAACCTCCCTCACAGCCTCCCACCCAAGTAATCCTTCCATAGGTCATTCGAGGCTTACTATCTTCCTACCGCTTTAATTATATATTCTCTCTAGGAAATGTGTTTAGATAAATTACAATACGTATTATGATTTATTATCCTCACAAATCACTACTTAATATTACCAAATATAACTTTAGACAATACAAAGATGAAGTATACCTTTATCTACTTATTTATATAAATGTATGAATATAAACGATTAGCTACCAATAACATTTGGTAGCGATTAGGAAGTTAATGTAAAGCTGTAAATAGTCAAGGCGAGAGACCTTCAGGCGACACACGGTATACGGAAAACCCCGAATGGCTGCCCGCGACCTTGTGCGCCGAGGTTACGCCCGGGCGACGATCACGGAAACAGGATAGCTTAGTTATCTATATACATACATATTATATAAGTAAAAACGGGAATATTTGTACATACATCTTAAAAAATACGTTGTTGGTGAAGTCCAAAACAACATTTTTTTCTAATTTTTGTAGTAGGTACGTATTATGTTGGTTGTTTATTGTATACTTTATAATATTTCCTAGCTTGAAAAGGTACTTGTTCATTTCGTACACTTGTTGTATACGTAGCTTCGAGCAGATAGCAGGTATATTTTCAAAAGATGAGTATATTAGATTCATATATGTAGCTTAAGCTTCTCGAACCATGGTATGGGTCCCCCATACCATGGTTCTAAAACCTAATAAGTAAATAATAAAAATGAAGATATGAACGTGCGCTTTTTTTTGCGGTAGCGGTTACACAGATTTGGGTGAAATGCGGATTGGAGATAATTTATTTTCTAAATTAAAACAAAAGCTATATAGTTTTATAATTAATGTTATTAGCATTGAAATTTAGATTCATATATCACAGATAGGTGATATATTAATAATAATTGTTATATTATAATTGTTAAGAACATTAAGCTTCTGTTATGTTATTATTTATTTGATGAATCTTAATTTAATTGCTCAAGAAATTTAAAATGTATGTCTACAAACGTGAAATAAACTTTTTTATAAATGAATTCAAATCTGATAAATGTTTTATATTTCAAAGCCTTAAAAGCTACCGAGGTCAACGGCAGAACTTGAACAAAACAATTCGTACACCCAAAGCTTATTTTATAAAAAATAATACAAAACGAATGATGTCCGTGTCCTTGCAGTACGTCCACCTGTTGGTTAACAAACAGCTTTACGTCTATGATTAATTGGCCAACTCGGTCAGCGATTACTGCCAATTCTCTTAACTGGTAATACTTGAAGGTATATTAAATTTTGCACAAGGTGGTGGGTCGTGGGTGGTAGGCGCAGCGGGTCGAGGGGTGAACGTGGGTGGGGGGAGTCGTGCGAGGGTTGCGCAGGAGGTGAGGAGGAGGGGGGAAGGGGGTGCGGGGTGCGCAGAGCGCGGGCGGTCGGCTCCAAGGTCGCAGAGTCACAGCCGGGCAAGGTCGCTATGTCCGCGCGTGCCCGTTCGCCCCACCGCCCCTCACACCCGGTCACACCCTAGATTTGCGTGGGACGCGACCTTTATCCACGCTCCGGAGAAGTAATTGTGTATACATACATAAATACTTAATGTTTTTTTCAGGCTTACGTAACGCACCGAGCAAAGTTATCAGTTTCAGGAAAATGTGTGTATATATATATATATATATATATATATATATATATATATATATATATATATACACGTAGTATGTAGTTTCATTACTTATCCCTACATCGCGTCGGTTGAAGTCATCTATTAAAATATCAAAAACGTAATTATTTTTACTAAACATCTAAATCAACAATTATAATCACAGTTAATGATTCAGGCAGTTGTTGTTCTACCTACGTTTTATATAAAGAAATAGTAAATCATACTGCTTCGTTCATAAATATAGTTTTTTGTTTTATAAATGGCTTTGTAGTATTAATAACATAATTATTATCGGAAAGTTTATGATGTTAAATCTGTTTTTATGAATGAAATTACTTTAGAGAAATGTTGTAGACCCAGGGGCATTGACCTTAGATTTAAAATAATGTTAAGATTTAAAGGAATCACTTAAGTATAAAATAACAATTCATAACATGTAGAGACTAGAGAGTTTATAAAACACACTTGTCAATAAAATAAAATACCATCCATATTACGTACTAATGCTAATCATAAATTGGGCAATATGTCGTTTTACTTGTAAAATTTAAGCAATTTGCCTTAAATAAGCATCTATCTAAGTACATACTCGTATGTATGTCTACAGTGAATACGTATAATGACGTTGCGAATTTTAAACCTGCGTCCTTCGGGAAAAAGTCAATGCCACTTTCCACGCATCTATACACTTTCCTACGTCAGATATATGTAATTTAAATTTAATAAATAGCTTCTGGTAGCGGTGTTATAAATTAATTGGCAATTACATATATGGTTTCACTTAAGGTCATAGGATGTTTACTAAGCGTATATAAATATAGTTTGGAATATGCAGGCCTTTAATTCCCAATCAACGAAAGATTAAATAAAAAAAGAATATCCACTATCACTGAAGATCTTCACAGTGATGATAGAATTCATCTTCAGAAAACTTCTGATGATAATATTGGGTAAAAAATAAAGAATTCGAAGATGCGATTTTTCGATACTTTTGTTCACGGAGTAGCAGCATTAGCCGGCTTGATCTAAGAGAGTTGATCCCTAAAAAACTAAATAGCGATAAGTTCGTTAAATGTCAATTGAACCGTCTCTGCGTCTAGTCTGGCAGAATTTTCTTTCCTGTGTCAGTTTGTTGGTACTCCTCTACAGGTATTTTACAACTGATCTGGGCGAAACTTAGCATACAGGTTTTACGACTTTATTGAACTTTTTTATCGTCAGGGATTTTTGATTGTAATTTTAATTTTACTTCCTCCAAAAAGGGGCAAAAAGTGGGCTACTTGATAACTTCACCTTATGAGATCCGATTTCGATGATTCTTTTTTTATTTAAATTTGAAAGGTAGATTAACTTTAGGTTGGTCTTATAAAAATTTGGTGAAGGTTTGATGAGGATCTTCGGCGTGATGGGCAGAATAGCTCCTCAAAGTGCAGTAAATTGCTCACATAACTTTAGTGGCATATTAATTGTTGCAAAGAAAACTTAAAAAAAAAAATAAACACCGACTTTTTACGTTTTTATTTTTTTCATTTTTAGTGTAAAACAGTATTTTGTACATTTATAGGTGGATTTATTTTTAAATTCAAATGATCCATTTCGAAATAAACAACTTTCAAACAAAAAAAAAAGAATTTTGGAAATCTGTCTATATATGACATGTTCGGGACATATATTCGGAAAAAAATATATAAACATCCGAATTGAGAACCTTCTCCTTTTTTGAAGTTGGTTGAAAAGTTTGTGCTCGGGAGGTCCACTATTTGCAGAACTACTAGTATTAAACAGGTTATAAATAAGATACTTACTGCATAGATAAGGATTTCACATTTTAAGTGAAATCCTTTTCTGCCTTTCTTACCACAGATTTTACTTTTATAAAATTTATACCAAGTACAAAGTCACAAGATTTTACAATTACTTACAATGAATAAAACTAAAAACATTTTTTATTACTACAAGTAAAGCGCGTCTCATACAAAGAATTAGACAATACAAGTAATTTAGAATTTCACTCCTATGAATAGCATTAATACTAAGCAATTTTGAAGTCAGTTTACCTTTTTAGTTACGAAGTAATTATAAATCCTTAGAAATGATGAACAAAATGCTGAAAGACAAATATTTGATTCTAAATATTATATTAATATTCTATTCTAATGTTCAGTTATATAGATAGCGAATTTTTGAAAGTCAACGCATATATTTATAATTGAGGTAACTATTTCCTTATTCGTCGCAATGACAATAGTGTGAGCGTTTATCTGTTACGTACAAAGCGTTGTTATCAACTCGAATTGTTCGCTAATACTTCCGTCCTCGACCTCTGAGACTCACAAATAATGTGTATGTAAGAGTGAGCGTGTATCGCGTTATGCGTGTTGCAAATACAATGTTACATAAGCTGCTCTTGATAAAAAAATGAGTCGCAATTTTAGTCTATTTAAATAACGAATGGCATTCATTCATCTTTTATTAAGACTTCCAACCTTTAAAAAAAGATTAGTAAACATAATATATCTATCTACATATCCTATGTACCTTATAAACTGCTAAAGCTATTTTCATGACAGTTTCATTGTTCTCAAATTTAAGAGACAAACAAATGAAACGAACATTGCACTTCATATATGTATGTATGTAAGTACTACGTAGGTCTAAAAATAGTTTATAGTTTATGAAAATTATAGAAGAAGTAAAATATAGATGAATTCTAAATATAGAGATATAGAAGAATCTGAACTGTATAACTAAAATTGTGTGCCAATTTTGATTTTTCTGTTCCCTAAGATTGAAAGATAAAGCCAATGAAAAAAGAGTTATTGCAATCTTACCAATAGTGTCTGAGAATTTCTGAGCCATGATTAAGACAACATTGAGTTTTTTACATTAAACATTAAAATTACGCATCCATGGAAAAAAAGTTAAATATTATTTTTCTAAAATAATTCTGTTTTTACATGTATTGTGCAAAATAAAATATTTTAACTACTAACACATATTGTATTAATCTTTTCCTAATGATATTACTGCATAACTTTCATTTTTTTGAAGCTGATTAATAATAATAGCTTTTATTTGGAGAGGCTCAATTGAATTTTATATATGTATAATTATTGATTGATCGAATTTTATATATAATTGATTTTTAGAATAATGCACTCAACAATAAACAATACCAATCTACCGTGAAGATTGTCTTCACATAAAAAGACATATTCACAGTGTTATATACAAATATTCGTAAAGTTTTGTTACAAATCAATATGAAATGAAACCTATAAACTGCTATAACTGCGAGAAGAGATACAAACGCCGCGTTCGTCCTTCACAAGAAATTAGATATATTGCTGTAGGTTGGTATTAACTTGCCCTTAATATTCCCGTCCTAACCTTGATGACAGGCTTTTCGGGGCTGAATCTAGGTTAGGTACGTTGGGCGAAAGGATCGAGGGCAAACGCAATTACGGACAGAGACTGTACTAGATCTAAGGGTCATGAATAACTAATCTATAGAGATAAATAAAATTGAAGTGTCTGTTTGTAATGTCAAAAATCAAAATAATAGCTTTTATATACATATATATGGTATTTATAAGAAAAACACATTTGTTTATTTTTTTCTGTCTGTTTGTTCCGGTTAATCTCCAAAATAGCTGGATTGATTTCAAAGTGACCTTCAAAGACAGATAGCTGATGTTATAAGGAATAACTTGGCTTCTTTTATTTTAGAAAAAGAATTAGGGTTCCGCTCAAAAAATTAAAACGTGCCTACGTGGACGCTACGAGTCGCTAGTTAAATCATAAATTCTTAAATGTCCGGGTATTAATGTATCTTTGGTATGAAAATCATTTGTTATAATTATAATAGAAAAATAAAAACATAATTTAAACTGCTTTAACAAATGAGTAATAATTTTTCCAATTATTTTACCCAAGTAAAAAATCACAATCAGTATAGCAGTTTTTTTTATGGGACCAAAGGGGCAAACGAGCAGGAGGCTCACCTGATGGAAAGTGATCACCGCCGCCCATAGACATCTGCAACACCGCAAGGCTTGCTAATGCGTTGCCGGCCTTTCAGGAATGAATACGCTCTCTTCTTGAAGGTTGTCAGGTCGTAACGGTTCGGAAAGACCGCTGGCCACAGCTGGTTCCACAGAGTGGTTGTGCGGGGCAGAAAATGTCTAAGAAATCGCATTGTTGTGGAACGCTTGACGCGTTCCACAACAATGATTGTTCGAGGTGGTGTGGATGGAATTTACTATTTTGGCGCGATGTCCGATGATGAAATTCAGCGGCCGGGATCAGTCCGAACAATTCCTCGGAACATTCCCCGTGATAATTGCGGTAGAAGATGCAGAGTGATCCAACATCCGATCGGAGAGAGCTTGATCGTCGATAACTCGAGGCGCCCTACGTTGAATGCGGTCAAATGGAAGTAGCTGGTTCTGGGGAGCTCCCGCTCAGAGATGAGAACAGTACTCCATGTGGGGCCGAATTTGCGCCTTATAAAGATTAAACGCTGACGCGACGTGAAGTACTGTCTTGCCTTACTGAGCACACCAAGTTTCGAAGATTAGCTGGAACAAACAGACAGACAGACAAAGAATTTGTTACAAAGTTATGTTTTCCTTGTAAGTATCGTACATAATTTCATTTGCAGTTAGTAAAATGCTGTTATTTTGACATTGCAAACAGACACTTCTATTTTATTTATCTGCATAGGTTAATCTTAACTTTAGTCTTCTATTAAAATGGTTTCCTTCTTTATTTTTTAAATTTTTGGTCGTAGCGTCTGTTAAAAGTTTAGCTCAAAGGTGCTACTTAAAAATAACAACAAAGTTGAAATATAATTTTTGTGTTATCAGGAGAAAATGTTAGTCTTAAGATATTTCTTTCTCTTGCAAATTTTATCCTAATAAGCATAAAATTGCTTTCGCTAAACATTTATACGTACATATATCTATATTTATACATTTTTTAAAATATATTTATAATAATAATCATAGTATTTTTGATATTTTTCAAAATTATAAGAGTAATTTATTCATAAGTTGGAATAGAGTTTGTAATCAGCGCATCGCAATCAAGATTGTAAATTACATCAGTTGGAAGTTAAATCAGTTTAAGAGCCGCCTGGTGCCTCGAATTGGAATGATTGCAAAATTCATTTTTACTCCTAGTGAGGTTGCAAAGGTCGTGGCAAGGACGCGGGGTCGCGCCATCGACCGCTGTCTCCATACCTCACCTTATAGTATTGCCCCAAACGTTTTTTTTAGGAAATTTACTTAATTTTTTTACTAATATCTGTATATTTTTACATAGAATAATAAATACTATAGAATTTTCATAATTCGATGCTTGTATGAAGTTCGCTATTAAAAAAGCTATATCGTATATATTTTTATTCATTTCATTTTATCATTTCATTGTTCAATAAAAATGTTAATGTTAACGTCTTTAAGGGCACATAGCAATTAGGTCAGTGAGATTATTTGCCCTTGACCTACGTCAACACGTCTTTCATAACATTCGCGGCCCAAATACAACGGATGCCAAGACAAGGGCGCTCGCAATTGTGAACAAAATACCATACTACAATGATAATAATTTGTTCGTCAAAATATTATGTACAAAAACAAAAATGCTAGGTAAAATATAATAAATAAAAAGGTTAAGTAATTATAAATTTTATTGTTTATCAATTAGTAAATATATCTTCAGTTTTTTGATATAAAACACCAATTCTAAACTATTCATTAGGTGTATGATTAAAACATTTGAAAACTTTTAATAAGTTCTTTAACTTGTTTTTACCTACATTTTGTAAAATAAAATATAATTAATAAAAAACATGACATGTTTTGTATCGTGATCGTAACATACCTATGTATTGTAAACATTAGTATATTAAAAAAATATATAAAGTTATATAGATACTGCTTTACTTAAACCTGTAAAGTTAATATAATAATTATAATATGGAATGTCTTAATTAATTAAGCGGAATAAAACGCACTATAATTCGTAAAGCGATAGGTGATCTTTAAAACGAATACAACTCGATAGCACTAAAATAGCGGTATGACTTTACCATGACCTTGCGCAAAAATACGATCGACGTCTTAGTTACTCCGGTACAAAGGAAAATCGCGTTTTCGCGAATTATTCCGGGAAGTTTTATAAGGCTAGTAACGACTGGCTGCGGTTATTCAGATATCGACGCACACACACCAGAGCGGGGGCTATATCTTCTTGAATATATTCTATCCGCGAAGAACGACGCCTGTGTGCGTATGTGTGACATTGAACTTCACTCTTCACGCGGCAGCGCACGAGTTGCGTAACTACGTATATACAGTGTTTCCGTTTGAGATCGGCGAGCGCGCCTTATCGTTCTTTAGTGCGAATCATCCAAATTGCAAAGACTATTATATGCTCGTTTAGTAATTTTTATACTTTCATGTGGGTACTCGATATCGAGCAGATTTATAATGAATAGAAGTACGACTTATTTTAACTGTATTGCGTAAAAGAATTCCAGTTACTGACGACACGTAAGTTTAGTACAGCTAATAGTATATTCTTAGAGAATAAAATGTCCGACATAATTATTTATATGTTTATGTCATATTGGTACAAATTTTATAATATGTAAAACTTTTAAGTAGATAATTCTTGTTTGTCAGTAATTATAGAAAATGCTTGTGTTAAGTAGTGATAATATCAATTACATGCGTCAGCTCTAGGAGCGTGTAAGAGTCACGTGTTAAATTTGACTGTGACATTGACATTGGATAAATTAAGACAGCAGGTACCTATGGATTGTATTTTGCAATATGAACACAAAAAGCGCCCGCACTCGCTAACATTTCTACAGCTTAAGTATTTAATTTGTTAATTACTTCTATTATTATAATACATATTTATAAATAGATAACAAAGAATTATGTATCTATTATATTTCAGTGGTAAATAAGAAATATGCAATATAGTTATGGATAAACATTGAACAGGCTGAACATTGAACCTGTCGAGAGTCGCGGGCACACCGGTGTGCCAGTTAACAATTGTTTTTTAAGAATTTAACCAGGAGGTGTAAAAAAATTATTATACTATAAGCGGTCAAGAGACACTCGTTAGGAACGGAATTCTTCACGTGTTTCCTTTTAATTCCGAATTTATTGTATAACTAGCAACTCACCCTGGCTCCGCTCGGGTTCGTCACTGGTTACGTTTTAACGTTTAGCTCAGAGAAGAGCGAAGTAAAAAGTATCCTATATGTTGACCCGGGTAACCAGCTATCATCAAACCAAATTTCATCAAAATCTGTCCAGTGGTTTTTCCGTGATGCGGTAACAGACAGACAGACAAAAATTCTAAAAACTTTAGATTCGGCCTCTGTATCGATAATAATAACTATTTCAATTGGTAAGATTTTCGAAAAAATATTCGTCTCGTAACGCTGTTTCGTTATGTTACGATTTCTACCAGCCAACTCCAACCGCAAGCTGCGTTACGGAACTTCGTTCCAATTATAAATTTAGATTAAATAAATCTTCCTTCAGGCAGATTAAAAATTCATAGCGTAAAGTACCTATACTTTAATCCTTAGCCAAATTAATGAAAGACGAGCGTTATGGATATTAAAAAGTGGTCACACTTTAAACAATTTAAAGAATATAATAATATCATGTTCGGAGACTATCCTTGGACTAAGCGAATTGCAAAGTAGCACTAGCGCTTCCGCGACTCGTCGAGGTCGAGCTGCGTAATAACTAATAATGATATATTTTGCTGATGCTGTGTCGCTTAGCACTTTACTCTATAGTTTATACGACCGCGAAGATGTCCATATCGAATTTATTTGTTTGCGTGACAGATCTTACGCATAATATATTATAGGTAAAAATAGTTATTGCGAGTTAACCTTAGAAGATAGACATATTATGCTTTGTGGAATTTTCTGTGAGCCTTTTTAAGACCTATAGTCTTCTAGTACGTTGTTTTGATGTTTGTCTTAAAGTTTAACTAGCGTTAACCAAGTATGTAATTTCTAAGGAGGACTCGACGTAACCAGTAATTTTGTTTTCTCTTGGGAATAAAAGTCCTGTAGTAAAAAGTATTCTAAATGTTAACACGAGTAATAACTATCTATGTAAGTCATCACAACACAAAGTTTTGCTAAAATCCGTTCGATAGATACTTTTTGCGTGAAAAGCAAACATATACCTAGAGACAAACAGATATACAGAAAAACAGATGAGAGAGTCTATGTTCAGTACATAATACGTAACAGTCATTAGTCTCTTATTAAGAAATAGGGCGTTATAACAGGAAAACGGGTATAGAAAAGTAGGTAAGTATTATAGAGTTATATATATACATATCCTTTACATGAGAAATGATTGATTCCCTATCCAATCTTCCACCACCCTTTCCATATATAATACGTTTTCTGGGATAAAACCTATCCCATGTCATTCCCAGGGTCTCTAACTATTTCCATACCACATTTCATCTAAATCAGTTCAACGGTTAAGCGTGAAAAGATGACAGACAGAGTTACTTTCGCATTTAATATTAGTATGGACATATAAAGCTAATAAAGACATATAAAATAGTAATTGCGAATGTACCTTAGGAGATAGACGTATAGGGACTATTTATTGTAAACTTGTCTGTATAACTTTATAAGACCTACAATTTTCTAGTATATTGTTTGGATGATCTCTTAAGGTTTAGCCAGCGTTAGCCATATAAATTTCTAAAGACGACTCGATAGAACCAGTCATTGCGTTTTCCCGCGAGAACGAAAAACGTGCCATTACTACTAAGCCATCACTATACAAAATTTAGTTAAAATCGGTTCAGTAGTTTTTGCGTGAAACGCGCACATCGATACTTAAGGTAGTTTTATTATAGGTATAGATACGAATAGGTATTGCGAATGTACCTTAAGAGATATACATATACCGTTGCACATTTTTCTGTTGGCCTTTTCGAGATCTACAATTTTTTCGTACATTGTTTTGATGTATGTCTTAAGGTTTAGCCAGCGGAAGGTTTCTAAGGAATTATTGTCGTTTCCCGTGGGAGAGAAAGATTTTCATGAAGTAAAACATATCCTAAATGTTGACTCGAGTAATAAGTTATCACTTCACCAAATTTCGTTGAAATCGGTTCATTACTTTTTGCGTGAAACGCGCAGTGCCAAAAACACAAACAGACAAAAAAATTTAATAACTATTGTTTTGGAGTCTATATTGTATACATAATAAGCTACAGTTATTGTTTTTAAAAAATATTTCATGTACAGATTTTGCTAAGTTACTGCTTTACTATAGTATAGATAACAGAAATTTTAAATTTTCATTTGTTATCCGGCATGGTCCCACCATATGTAAATGTTCAGTTAAAAATTAGAATTAGGAGAAACAGACATTTTTTTTTAAATAAAACCATTGACTATATTAAAAGTTAAGGTATACCTAAATTAATTGTAT
The DNA here is from genome assembly GCA_033884665.1 of Argynnis bischoffii washingtonia. Lineage (NCBI taxonomy): Eukaryota > Metazoa > Arthropoda > Insecta > Lepidoptera > Nymphalidae > Argynnis > Argynnis bischoffii. The sequence goes on along the minus strand of CM066616.1, from coordinate 8,138,635 downwards.
AATTTTAATTTTTCTATGAATAAAGTTTAAATGACTATGAACGCGAGCAGCGCGAGACCGTGCAGGCGGTTGTGTGGCCTATCTGACAGTACAAATAGCTGCAACCTTGAGATTCGGCGCGCGCGACAAGGTCACCGCGCAAATCGTTATCACAATGACGTCATTGTGTGACCTCCGAGAGACCTTCGCTGAGGTGCCCGTGCGATAAGGCGAACACTGATGGCGACCGATAGTACGTTACCACCACGCCGCGCACCGACCTGTATGGACACGCGCCCGCCTTTACTTACAATTTACGGTTCACATTCTTGTTTTGATGTTCAGAATAATATTCCTTAAACAGATTTAAGGACTCAATCATATGATTACAAATTAATGGCTAATAACCAAAATTATCTGAGAGCGATAATTTAAAAATAGTTCTGCTCAAGTATAGACAATATTTTGTTATACTTTTTTATATAGCATACCTGGGCGACTGGGTTTTCGGAAAAGAAATAAAAATTGCCTTTTTCAGAAAAGAGCGTTTGTCTAGATAAACTTATAAAGCAAAACTTTATCTAAATACAAAATTTGATCCAAATCGTTAGCGCCGTTGCCGAGATACATGAAATAAAATATAAATACTCGAATGTGCAAGAATTGCTCATTTAATATTAAATTTTAATTTTTATATAGATTAATATTATGAAATTATAATTGCCTATATCTTTAGGTGTTCCAATGTTGTGATTTGGAATATAGCCAAAAATAAAGTATAAACTGATGGAAATCACTTTCTACATGCTTATCGTTTCTGTCCGCAAAAATATATTCCACTGGCCTTGTAATTTCATGGCCGCGCAAAAATATCGACTTGACATTCTAAGCTATTTTCCTATCTTTGAGTGGTTAACCAGGAAACGTTGATTAACATTGACCACGCCTCGCTCCTCGAGGTCATGCTTAAATTTTAGATAACACGATTCATGTACGTATTGTTCATATAATATATTATTTCCGAATTGTAATTTGTCATAAGGTAATATAAGAAATTAATTTTATGTATTCCATTCATCTATACTAATATTATATTATTGTTTGGTTAAACGCGCTAATCTCAGGTACTACTAATCCGATTTGAAAAATTCTTTTTGCATTGAGTAGCCAGTTAACTGAGGAAGGCTATAGGCTATATATCATCCCGGAAAAATGTACGGTTCCCGTGGGGTAGATTTGTTTTTGTCTAGGGACGAACCCGAAGCGAAGCGAGGGTGAGTCGCTAGTAATATATAAATTCGTCAAAGCAAATTAAATGAGCTATTTGACGCCGTTAAAGAGTTCGACTATCCACTTTCTGGTTCCAATATAAGATCAGATTAATGGTATCAAATGATTAGGGTAATTCCGGAGAGATGGCTATAAGGGAGAGATGCCTACTAAATTTAAAAATTTAATTAGTTAATTTTGCGTGATCCGGAACTCATCCATAATACCTCAGTTGAAAGTTAATGTCAGTGTGGAAGTTTTTACACAAATATATATTACTTTTAAATAATATTTTGGTGTTAATTTTGTAAAATAAGGTAATTATAGTTAATATATACGTTAGAATCTAATTTTAGAGATAGTTTGCAGTAATTTTTTCCTTAATTCTTTAGTTAAATAGTATTAAATTGTTTTATGATTTAACATTGTAATCCTGTTTTGTTAACTAAGGTGTATTCAGAGTCGATAGGCATCTCTCCCAATCATTAGTGTATAATGATCCCAATGATATTTCAGGGTTAGATGCCCTGTATATTATTCAAATCCTGAGTCTCGCACCTCTGATATTTTCATGTGCGAATCATTTCTAACATGATTATCACTTACCTTACGATGAAGGAAAACATCGTGAGGAAACCTGCATGTCTGAGAGAACCTAGCAAGTTTTTGAAAGATATGTGAAGTCCACCAACCCGCATTCGGCCATGGATTATGGCCTGATCCCCCTCATATTGAAGGGAGGCCCGTGGTAGTGGAGGTAGTGGGACGTTAAAAAGAGCTGAATACATACAGTTCAACCGGGCGCGAAGCCAAGAAACGCACTGGGAGATGGCACTTTAGTGGACGCTGTACCATACGGGTTGCTCCTGGTACTTCTCTGACAGCAGAGTGGACCGTGGGAGCAACCTCATGGTAGTCTGCTTCGGTAGACCTGCCGTCGGGGTGCTCCATTAAGACGGAGGAGTTTTTATTGGGTTTCAGTGGGTAGTACTAGCTTTTCTAGGCGGTGAGTCCCACATGGTTATGTGAGACTCACCTGTACGTCTACAAGTAGTATGTGTACATGCATAAAAAAAATCCTTTTTTATTTGCTTCACTACGCAAAGTACAAATATAAATTGCACTCACACTTGTGGAGTGAATTATAACGCCACTAAGAAAAAATGTGTCTGATTACAGTGTGTTCATTGTGGTTTCATGAAGTCTGCAGTGAAGATTCAGCGGAATGCCTAAAGTGTAACGTCTGATTATGCACTAATTACTTGTAGGCATCTAACCCTGACATCTATAGGCAACTAACCCAACATATATGGGTGAGATGCCTATTTTCTATTATTTTTAAAAAACATCTTTTTATCTAGAATATATTGCACAATAGTTCTAAATTTAATCTGAATGGCATAAATAAACATTGAATTAAATTAACTTTGCGTATTTTATGTAGAATCCTACATATAGGTATAATTAATATTGATCTTTTTTTAAAACTATAGGCAACTCTCCCGAACTTACCATATATTATTTTATTGAAATAGGTTAAAATCGATTTTCAAGTTAACGCAGTGTATAAGTTAAGTAAGGTAAGTAAAATAGGTAAGGTAATAAAAGCGTTTCAACAAAAACACATGCGTGCGTGCGTGCGTGCGTTTGTGCGTGCGTGCGTGGTGGCGTTTGTGTACATTTAATTATATTAACGAATGTCCAGAAGATAATATAATGATATTATATTATCTTCTGGACATTCACGAATCGGTGCCAGCCAATACAAATCAAAGCACACCGACTTCGAAAAATTTGATTAAGTATCTATTCTAAATGAAAACCCCCGTTTAGTTATTTTTTACTTTACAGTGCCTGGAAGTCGGTATTTTTTTTTAAGTTGTTATCTTTATAAATTTTAGTATAATTCTTAATAAATCTTGCCTTTTATATTTTATATTTATTTATATATCTATAATATAGGTAAAGTATTTATGTATGTAGTTATATTAAATATTTATTTATTGGTTAATTATATTTTACTTGTATTTACATTGTATTTATTATATACTACCGGTTAGCTCGGGTTCGTCCCTAGGTACGTTTTAAATAGATATAAATAGTTATTAGCCAGCGTTAGCCACGTAATTTATTTCTTTTGTGAATTTTTCTGATGTTTTAGTAGTTATTTCGGGGCGGAGACAAATCCAACAAAAATCATAGAAATTGGTCCAGCCTTTCTTGAGTTATAGATGATGTAGACTTTGTTTTATATATATAGTTTTGTATGATACGTATATGTATAAATACTCTTTCTACTCTCTCTTTATTTATTATTCGTGCCTTTCTATCTTAGTACTATTTCCTACACCTAAAGGTTACCTGGAAGAAATCGCTCTTTTAGCTATAAGGCCGCCTTTTCTATATTTTGTATATTTCATTTTCTCTTTTTGGGTGTACAGTGTACACAGCGCTGGATTTACACTAGGGGCGCTCGGGCCTACTAAGTGTCCAGGACAGCAAATTTATAGGGGCGGCAAAATTCGGAGGTCGGTAAAAAATTTTCTTCGCGTTATCGGAAATAAAAAATAAAAAAAGATTAACTAGTTGGTATATTTTTCGAATATTGATATCATTTAGAAATTATTTTTTTGAAATTTTCAAAAAATTAATATGTAATTAAAAAAAAATAAACTTTCAACATTTTATTCAAAATTTGGATAATAGGGCGGCATTTTGTACAGTAGTTCTGGGTGTACTGTACTGAGTTATTATTTTTACTAGCAACTCACGCTCGCTTCGGTCGTGTTCGTCTTAGAAGATATTAATTTAAATTATATAGCGATTTACGTTACGTACGTACGTTATTGCGTACGCCGTACGCGGATTTTGTTCACAATTTCATTGGGTTTTTTTTTCGCGGAACCATGACTCTTTTTTTAAAATAAAAGTAGCCTAAGTTACTCCTTATAACAGCAGCTATCTGCCGGCTAACCTGCTAACGGTCCAGCCGTTTCGGAGATTAGCCGGAACAAACAGACAGACAGACAGACAAAAATTATAAAAAATGTTGTTTTGGTATATGTACCTTGTATACATCCATATGCATTTAGTAAAAAGTGGTTATTTTAATATTACAAACAGACACTCCAATTTTATTTATCTGTATAGATTATTTACAGAAAGTTCAGTTTATTTAAATTACCATTTAAAATGTTACAAAATGTTACTGTGTAAAGATATTGTGTTTATTTTAGCTAGAACTACAAAAGTCCAGTTACCGTGTAAACTCGTTAAACATATATAATGTATATAAAATTCACTATATTTTTTATAGTATTGATAACAAGTTGAAGAATACACGTGATGATATTCTGTAGATACCGACAATATTGTTTTTATATCCATTAATATTACGTTTTACACTGTTCACAAATTACGTTGATATACTAATATTATGGTGAAATCATTTTAAAAAAATACAAACACAATAACATGTTATGCAAATAAAGAAAAGTAGACGTCATTTCTGTTCTTTACAGTCCGAAGACAAAAACCAGAGTTACGCTTTTCGTTTGGATACATAGTAAGACTAAAATGTTTCTTTTTTAACCCCTCGAGGACCGCATACACGCCGGCGTGTACGATTACAATTGTATTCTCGGAAATTCGCACGGATTTCTTAGAAATTATCCGGGAGAGACAACCTTCGGAATGCTTAAAATGCTTATTGAAGATATTTAAATAAATATTACTTATAGGTTATAATATTTATAAGAAACAATAATCTAAAGATTGTATAAATGTTACTTATTTTTATAAATATGAAAAGGTAACTTGTTTGTTAGCCATAATCCATAATTATCTACACATTTAAGAAAATAATAACAAAGCGATATCGCCACATGAAATATTTTTAAAAAACAATGATTGTTATATATTGTGTAAGTACAGAATATAAACCCCAAAACAATAATTATTGAAATTTTTGTCTGTTTATCTATTTCCTTGTCACGCAAAATTACTCTTTAAGATTTTTAACTAATTTTTGTATAGAAATAGCTTATTATTAACTCGGGTCAACACTTCAGATACTTTTTACTTCTTAAAAAGTATCCTAAATGTTGACCTGAGTAATAAGGTATCACCACACAAAATCAGTTATCAGTTTCCAGTAATTTATTTCAACCATTGCTTTGGGGTCTATATTCTGTACACAATACGCAACAGTAATTGTTTTTAAAAAATAAATTTGACAAAAACAGATACATAAAACACCGATTTAAAAGCGCTTAAAATTAATTATTACACCCTCGGGGGTGGATTTTTTATTATTTATATGGGACCACCGGCTGCCGTTATAACAAAAATAATAAACTACACTTTCGCAGTTATTATAATTGCGAACTATACTTAAATTATATTATTAAATAAGTGTGACATAATTTACAGATAATGTGAAAATATATGAATCATACCTAGATATTAGGGCAATGTATATATCTAGAGCAATGCGTTTGGGCGAGGCATTCTCGACCTGAATCCGAATACGGACATGAGAGAAATCTTAGGCGGCTCGGATGCTGTGTGCGAGAAAGGTGTTCTGTCGTATACAAGAGAAAGGATTTCGTCCTTAACGAGCTATTCTCATGGCTAAGTTTTAGTATTTTTACTGTAAATTCAGGCGTAAAAATGAAATATTAAATAGTTCTTACTGTAATACAGCTGTTCAACGTTCAGGGAAGTAATTTATATTGTGATCTGTGCGTTATATATTGTTCTATTTGATAAAGATGCAAATTAAACTTTATCTTCATATTAAATTATATACTATTTAATACTATAAATGAACTACTGTATGCCACTTTAATCGCATTTATATTTCAATCTCATCATCATCATAAATTATAAATCATCTCATAAATTAGAAGCATCATCATGCTTCTAATTTATATCCAAGAAGGAGAAGATGTTTTAGACGACATATCACTTTCGAAAAGAAATATTAAATATTTACTAACATACAACTTTGACCTCGTTAAAATTTTATTATATCATGTGTAGATTTTTTAAGATAAGCAAAAAACTTTCATTTGGCTCTTTGCTCTCTCCATATTTTATCTAACAAGAAAGAGAAAGTGAAGGAATCTATAAAATTACTAAAAAATATTCTATACATAGATATAGATTTTTAAGTTTGTTTTAGAATAAAAGTATGCCTATATGTAACGCTTTTGTTGGTCACTAGGACAGTAAACATATGTAGTAGGTACATATTATAAGTGATATCACCTCAATTTCTCTGCGATGCGGAGCTTGTCGAGAGCCGACCGTCGCGTCGTCTCGTTGCAGGGACCTTACTTTTGTTACATACAATAGATGGAGAAAACGAATGGATGCTATCATCATATTTTCGGCTCGCCTGACTTATAACTTACAAAATCTACATACAATCATCATCGATGTGGGTCAGGGCAGTAGGCCGCATAATCACACATCAGTGTTCTCTGAATGTTTCGAGTTAAAAGTAAAAATAAGTTCGTACAATTTAATTATTTGACGCTATTTTAATATTTTTCAATGTTTCAGTAATATAGTGGTGTTCGTTTTAATAAAAGCAGAAAGTCTGTAAGAAATCTCGTAGGTCGCTGACCTCAATTTTTTATGCATTTTTCTACCCAGATTTGATGACACTGTCTCAAGTAATATTTTCTTATTAAAAGCGGCCAACAAACAGGACGTAATGACAAACGAGCTTGATGACCGTCTTTTTTCCTTGAACATTTTAAAGGTTAAAATTAAAAATTCAATTTTTCAAGAAACGATTAATTGCGAGTGCATCAAACAATATTTCAAATGAAAATGTATAAGCTGTCTACAATAAGTTTAGACAGAATAAAATCTTACGAGATTTAGCACGATCGTTTATGTCGCTGTATTTGTTTTCTTTATTTATTTTATTGTTGACAAGTTATTAATTTTCTTGACACACTTTTCACATTTTTGTAATAATTTATGTTATTTTTTGTATATATTTAAGTAAACAATAACATTCGAAGTCTCGTATATTAAAATTAGGGCGTTGCGACGAAGAAACGTCTAGCTATAGGAGCAGGTACCACCACACGTGGAGACTTGCGTGCAGCACCCCTCTAGTCCCGTCAGCACAACGTGACTGCGCTGTTTATTGAGTTCGACTACGCAATCAAAATTTTCAAATACTACACAATTTTCAAAGATGACAGAAAAATACATCACTATAATGTATAATTATGGAAAATTTTATTAATGTTGTTGACTAGTTTTACATTACTCTTGTCGTTGCATTTAAACCATATGCGATTTAAAGCAATTCAATTGTCGTAATCGAAATACATATGACAAAGTTTGTGCTTGTGTATATATAATAATAATAAATAATATAATATACATAAACTGTCTCGGTGGTCTAATGGCTAGCAAGTACGGCCGCAGATCTGGAGGTCCTGGGTTCGAGTCTCGGCTCGGGCCAAGTTCAGTTATTAAGTATTTCTGTCAAGAAATTAGAGACAAATAAGGAAGAGAGAGTGCACTTGTGTTTGCACGCATGTTTGTGCATTATAATATCTCCTGCGCAGATGGCTAGTCTCAATGAGATTGGCCGCCGTGAGCGAAATCGGTCGGGACGACATTATAATATACAGTGAAACCTGGTTAAGTGGGACCTGGATAAGTGAGAAACCTCTACTATTGAGAATTGTAATGAGATCCCGGTTCTTTTTCATTAAATTACCTCTGTTAATGGGACTTTTTGAACCTGGTTAAATGAGATTTGAATTCTAAGACTTTTTCGATGTTTACCTCTATAATTGAGACTCTGTAGCTCAATTACCTGTATAAGTGAGACAAATTAAACAGGTTTTAAGACGTTTTGACATGTTTGTTTACATACATTTCGCGTCGTCTTTCGCGCATGCTTTGTTTGTCAGTACTGTCTTAGGTTTTGACCTAAAAACAAGGGAATAAAAGTGTACAAAATGTCCGAACGTAAATATAAAACGTTATCAGTATCTAAAAAATTAAAACTTCTATCAGATTATGATTGTGGAAAGTCGCGAGATGAACTGTGTAGGGAGAATAACAAACCAAAGTCAACCCTGTGTAGAATTATTAAAAACAACGAGAAAATTCGGTCTTAGTGTATTGATGGAAAAGGAAAACTAAAACGAATACGGCACATTTCGACCTCTGTAAGCTGGGGCCTCTGTAAATGAGACAACTATAATTTTAAACCTGCTTAATTGGAAAACTGGATTATTGGAAACCCTCAATAATTGGTACATATGTCTTGGTCCCTTGAGATCCCAATTAACCAGGTTTCACTGTACACAACATTTGTAATTGTTTTACGCTGTAACGCCTATACGGATTTGGATAAATTTTAGTTCACAGATAGACTGTGACCTGGAGTAGTATATAGGTTATGTTTAGGCAATCCAGATGCTCGAAAGAAGCAAGGGCAAGTAACTAGTACATGACACAGTACAATGAACATATTATACCTTATGATAACTGAAACTAATTTTTTTATTAAAACTTCGCGTTATTTTCTCTTCGATATTATTATTGCATCCAACATATAAGTATACCTACTGGAATTTTAAAAACACGCCATCTCACCTAAGGATTTTATTAAACTTGTATGTAATTCAGGGAATCCTAGCTCAGGCGTTAGTTTCTATTATACTCAGTATTTTCTGATTTTATTGAAATGATTTAGAAAGTTTTAGCACACTTTTTTTACTTTTTTACTAATTATCTATTAAAATATGAGGTGAACCTAAAAATATATAATTTGCGATTTTTAAATTGTGCAATGCGCATTATTAGATGAATTATTTTTGTTCTCAAATTTTGATTTCACCTGAAGTGAAAACTGAACAAAAGGCATCGTTATATAGAAAATTTTCTTTCAAGTGGAATGGTATCAATTACTGACACCATCTCGTACTGCCTCTGGAAGTCAATGAAATCAGGTAGCTGTTAGACTCTAGCAATCAGTATTTCAAAAGTCTAGAATTTTCTTTTTCTGCTTTTTTTCTAATTAATGTAATTAATCTTTTTAATATTTCATATAAACATCGTGTCAGACGTATATTTCAGAAACCAAAACATTTTACATTAATATAAAAGCGTATAAGAGTTCTGTAACGTGAACATTTTAATAAATGATCATTAGCTGTTAAAACATTATATCTCCGTAAATTGTTTAGAGCACATTTCAACAGAGTCACTAATATTTGCCAGGCACATTTTTTTGAATTTGGCGTTTTCGCAACGAGTGGGCGATTTGTTTACAATTGTGATGTGTGTGATTTAGTACTTTAAACACGTTCGGTAGTACGGCAAGTATGCTGCGCAAGGTCATGACGTAGTTTAGTAGAATCGATTACAATAGCTAATATTGGATATTACCGCTACTAGTACCTAATATTTATTAATTAGTAGGAAATTATGCCACTCGGATCAAACTACTACTAGTAATCCTGTTTTGCGCGGAAGGGGCTACAACAAAGTTTTTTACTACGTTAACGTCTTATGTAATTAATAAATACATAACATAAGTATATTTACCAGTCGAGCCTATGATCACATGTAGGTTCCTACAACCCACCCTGTATGTAACTTCGTTGCGTTTTCTGCATACGCTTGTAAATTGGTTTACCATGTCATTAAATCTGTCCATATTTTTTTTTAATATAATTTATATTAGAATTCATCTGATATGCGATATAACTGAATAATTCATATACAATGCTCCTAAAACTAAGCGCCTGATTCAAACTTAAAGATAAATAAATTCACAGAAAAAGTTATGATTAATATTTTTTATAACTAATTTTTGTAAATATTACTTTAAATAAAACTTTTTGGTTTGCCTACTTCCACGCAGCATTGAGCGACGCGACGGATAGACGATATTCTCGTGTGAATACGAGGGTGCGTTTTTAAACGAGTAGGTAGGTAATAGGTCATTAGTGAGGGTACTTACTCGAGTCATTACGAATTAAGCAACTCATTATAGTATAAATACCAAGTTTTATAGTTATTAGGTAATTAGTCTCAATCGCAATTATCGTCGACAACAAATAAACAAGTCAGTCGGGAACAAATTGTGAAATACGGAGAAAATCGAGTACCGCGCTGTGATAAAGTTCCTTACCAAGCAAGGAAAATCAGTTCAAACCATACTGAAAGAGATGTCATCCGTTTACTCTTGCTCAGTATGATGCAATGTAAAAACAGTTTTTTGGGATTCAGAAGGGATCTTATTGATCGATTAAAAAGATAAAGGTGTCTCCATAACCGGAGAATACTATGCTTCAATCCTGGGGTGGTTAAAGGAAGCAGTCAAAGAAAAAAGAAGAGGAAAATTGACCAAATGTGTTCTCCATCTGCATGACAACGCGCCTGTTCACAAGAGCCGTGTTGCGATGGCTGCCCTGTAGAAGTTGGGTTTCGAAGTTTTGGCTCAACTATCCTACAGTCCTGACCTACCTCCCAGCGATTATTACCTATTCTCAAACTTGAAAAAAGTCTTCGAGGGAAGAAATTTTCAAGCGACGAAGAAGTGAACGACGCAGTTTCGGCGTATTTTTCAGACAAAGACAAAACTTTTCTTTTTGAAGGTATACGTAAGTTAATTGAAAGATCGGAAAAATGTAATAGGGTAGCAAGTGAATATATTGAAAAGGAAAAATAAATTCGTACTTTTATTTCTACTTCTTACCCCCCTTCCGCTAACTTATAAACGCCCCCTCGTAGGCATATTTTATGGCTCTTAGAGCAACATTGTCTGTATTTTTAATCGGGGTACCTACTTAATCTCGTAGGACAGTAGCCATTTGCAAAAGTTTTTTAAGAACGAGGTATTTTTAAATTCTTACAAATTGTATATTTGTTTAATTGTGTACATTTTGTAATGATACAATTTTCTATAAAAGCTATTTACTTATTGGATACTTAAACATATACACTTACATACGGATGTATAGTCGTATATGTATATCACAAAATAAACAACGACATAGACCTTGCAGTCATACTAGGAAATGTCTAGATAAATTGTTATACTCAGTATGGATATTATAAATTGATAAGTTGATTCAAATAACTCTAACCCGGAATAGAGCGGTGACTCGAAGGAGAGAGCAATAATAAAATGATTTAGTATGAGGTATTAACACAAGAATACCTTCATCAAAACAATTACTTGTGTGTATTTTGCTTGGTCTTAAGTGATTTTTATTGTTTGCTTTAATAGTCGGTTAATTTTATTGTTTCAAAAGATATGATTAGAGCAACCTGAGAAGTACACCCGTTTCGTAGATTTAAATCCTTATAAGGTGCGTACGGGGGAGGAGTGTTGGCGGCCTTGTTGCGGCATCATGCGATATTTTCGCTCTCTACGTTAACACGGAAGACTATTTCAAGAGTCAGGGTCGCGGCATTCGCGGCGCCCGTCACCCGCGCCGGTCGCCGCTCGCTTACTGCTTACGTATGGGCCGTGTCGGGTTTCTTCAAACACCACCCTTAATAAAAATATAATATGCTTATATAAAGTCTGTCGGATATAAATAAATAATTGTGTTTTTCTATGACAATTTAGTTTTAGCTATTGCGTCACACGTCATATTCATTTTGTCACATTGTTTCTCATACGATATTGTTTTACATAATAAACCTTTCAATAGAATTGTTAGTTATTCAAACATGACAATTTGATGCACAATGATTGAGCATGTAATACCGATGTTCTCGTGGACCGTTTTGATGACCTTAGCCCGCTTACTGCTTAGTGTGAAGGTAACCTATAGACATGTAAATAGACAGGAAACCAATCCAATGTCAGGAGCCCAAGCAACATAAATCTTGTTTTTATTAACCATTTACGTTTAAAATAAAAAAGTGCGTTTAATTATATTTACAGAATTGTTGATATCTGGAGTTTGTATTTTTGATCAATTTTTCAAATTATTTACAGACATGAAACAAATCTATCCCACGGAAACCGTACATTTTTCCGGGATGATATTATATAGCCTCTAGTTTTCCTCAGTTAACAGGCTATCTAATGCAAAAAGAATTTTTCAAATCGGAATAGTATTTCCTTAGCGCGTTCAACCAAACAAACAAACAAACTCTTCAGCTTTATAATAGGTATGGATGGAGATATGGGTATGGAGATAATTTAAAATATGAGAGAGATCCTGGCAAGGACATAGGATAGTTTTTACCCCGGAAATCACCTCGTAAGGGGGTGAGGGGGGGGGGGGGGGGTGGAATGAAATAATATGTAATATATATATAGTCTATCTATTCCATACTAACCGTCAAAACGTATCTAGGGACGAACCCGAGCAAAGCGAGAGTGAGTCGCAATTTTCTTTATAATATCTATGATTTAAGACAGAAATCCTAATTTTTTAATAAAAATATTTTTTCTTCTATTTCATTAAATATCAAGGACATATTAAATAACATTACTTTATTAGATCTCTGAAAAGATTATTATTTTTATGCTTTTTATCGTCCTTATTTTTGTTGAACTTCAGATAAATGGCCAAGAGTCTTTATGAATACATTATTTTTAATTTATTTTATACAAAATATAATGGAATGGCTATATTAACACGTTAAAATTCTTGGAACGATTTTAATTTATTCTTCTTTGGAAATTTAAGTTTTTAAATCTTGGTTATTGTTAAATGGTAATATTAAAGATGCTAGTTCCTTGGGAACGATATTGTTTTAGTAATGACGTAAGTGTGAATTATGACAGAATGGAACTTATCTTCTGAATGAATGCACGGTGTAGGTATAAATAGATATTAAGTATAATTAAATTATATAGGTGTAAGTGATAAATGATAATATAACTAGTCTATATAAATAAGAAAGAAATGCTCTGTTCGTTTGTAAGCGCATTATTCGTCGACGGCTGGACCGACTTATCTATTTTAAAAAACATTTATAATGAATACTCTAAATAAAGTTTTAGTTAAATATTTTGCAAAGAGTTGCACAGAAAATTGGATAACTTAGTAAATAAATTATATTTTTCTATGGTATTTTTGTATGAACTCAAAAATAACAGGTGCGTCTTTAAGTTGCGTCGTTACGAGATTATACCCATCCAAACTTTTAAACTTTACCTTACAATGTAGCTGTAGATTGGACAGAACAACGTGTGTTCGATCAGCTAGTTATAAAATAATAAAAAGAATAATTTGGAATAAAAGAATCAGATATTTTATATTAAAAAAATAGCCTTTAATTTACTAATAATAAACGTAATATAATCAAGAACAAATCATTCAAGATGTTATATCTCTAAATAGATACTCATATTTTTATTATTTACTTTTGTCAGCTTGCGTGGTAGGCACCTATATCGATAAAAAATAGCCTGTGTTAATCCAGGCTATAAGGCACTCTAATTCCGAATTTAATTTAAATCCACGGAGCTGTTACAGTATGAAAAAGTAACAAACTCACTCACACTCAATTATAATATTACCTGTGATTCGTTTTGTTTCGTATTATTTTAATGAATATTAATTACCTACATAATGAATAATTATTTCTTTAAAACAGTTACTGGTTTAATATTTAAATCTATAGTTATTATGGTTCATGTTCTTTATTTTTACCTACTTCTTGGCAAATAGGTAATAATTTTATTTGCGGATATTCCTTGTATATTGCATAATAATTTAGAACAAGCGGAAGGACTTGGAAGTCCGGCTCCTAACCCACCGGATCACGCTGCCAGCTACGAGTGTCCTCGAGCTAACCTCCAACACAAGTACATTGTTCCACAGTTGTCGTTAGCCGGGACCTTGAACTTTGTGTGCTCCGCGGTAAACATGTTTGCGCAGTAAGCACTGCGCACTCGATATTGCTATGACGTCTTACTTCACCCTATAGGTATATTCTTATTTATTAGTCTATTCTGCTACACGTCGGCACGTGGCTGTAATTACAAGGGCAATATTGGTTTAACGCCTACTTTTGGTAATTATTTTAAGAATGTCGTCCTGACCTCGTTCGCTTAGGTTTCAATGATTATTGACTAATCTATGTACATATAATAGACATATGTATACCTACTGTATTAAAATTTGATATTTGAAATCTATCAGTAAGTTATAACTATTTTTACTTGATATTTCAGGTTTCAACCCTAAAATATAATATGTTTCTACTCAATACAAACAATATACAACTTAAATAGTTATTAATAAAATTATAATAATTATAGACAATTTATTACCTTGTTAAGATATCTTCGCAGTTTCCGTATCATAATTAAAATTTTAATATATAATACCTACTTATGTTTGTAACATGTAGTCTTTTGTGACGTAGTCGACTATGGTGACCGCGGCGCGATGGCGGCCGGCAGTGCATGGCGGTGGCCGAGATAATGAGCGCATCAAGGCCGACGCGTGCTAATTACAATTACCGTGAGTGGACATTCTTTGTTCCAATAATGATTAATGCCGGTCGCGAGTGTCGAGGAGTATCGCAATGAGATAACAGGAAGCGTCCGTACTTGCCAATGTCATCCGACAAGGTCGCTCAATAAGTATGCAACTGCAGACCGCTACACTTGCACTCAACAATACGTTACATATTGTCTAAACATTTTTTAAGCAATTACTTTCTAACTAATAAAGTAGATACCTACTTTAAAAATATAATTTTCTTGTGTTTATGTTATGGGTGGTTCCAAATTTCATTACAAAATCGTCTACATAATTGGCGAAAATATGTTCCTATCTGGTAACATCCCAAGAAAGAAAACTCTACAAGTTACAGTGAACACCCAAATTGAATACCTCCTACTTGGTAAACTTCGAAAAAGTGTCATAAAGTAATGGAACAATGACTACAGACAATTGTATTTTGTGACGTTAATAAAAATCTATACAGATAAATAAAATTGGAGTGTCTGTTTGTAATATTAAAATAATCGCTTTTTACTAAATGCATATGAATGTTTACACGGTGCATATACCAAAACAACATTTTTTTAATTTTTTGTCTCTCTGTCTGTCTGTTTGTTCCGGCTAAACTCCGAAACGGCTGGACCGATTTTGACGGGACCTTCACTGGCAGATAGCTGATGTTATAAGGCTGTTGCTTGTTATGATGATATAACTTAGGCTACTTTTATTTTAGAAAAAGAATTTGGGTTCCGCAAAAAAAAATTAAAACCCATGAAATTGTGAACAAAATCCACATACGGCGTACGTACCCGAACGAAGCGAGGGTAAATCGCTAATATAATTTAAATGAATATCTTAGGAGTAGTTAGCTACTATTTATGTATAAACATAGCTAACCGCGAAAACGTTCCTAGGGACGAACGCGAGCGAAGCGAGAGTGAGTATTATAATAAACGTGATTAAAAATATGAAAAATACCTACTCTCAATATTGCCATTTTTTACTTTACGTTTGATAAATGTGATGAAAATGTACTTTAGGTTGTAACTAAGAGAATTGATATTACATTGATCTGTATCTTATCGCGATAGTGCTAATCAGAGAAGCGGCAAGACCTTGAAGCTCACCCTGAATATTTTTATCC
The DNA here is from genome assembly GCA_033884665.1 of Argynnis bischoffii washingtonia. Lineage (NCBI taxonomy): Eukaryota > Metazoa > Arthropoda > Insecta > Lepidoptera > Nymphalidae > Argynnis > Argynnis bischoffii. Next base: position 8,122,771 of record CM066616.1, on the reverse strand, counting down.
GTGTATTTCGCAAATTGTAGTAAGTGTAAGTATGTAGATTACAAAAAAAATATTTTCATTGCTTTTAGTAATTTGGAATTAAAAACATCAAAGGTTTTAAAGGCATAGCTGGCTGTTAAAATCACGACTGTAATATCTATTCTAATAACATTTAATAAGGTTAGACAACTTCCTGGTCCATAATGTTCGCAACTCGGAGCGATCCGTCCACTCTGTGGATGATGGATAGCGAGGTCGGACTGATCTAGGAAATTAAGCGATGTGACCTCGACCTTGCGCGTGCGAAAAAATATTCGGCAGTACTGCAGAGTTCCTCCTCACTCCTCCCACGTTTGCTCGCATTACACCTAACGATCTGCTCAGCCGCTACACATACATTATAAAATAATCTAAATGGAGCTGTTAAGCGACTGGTGACATCTATGTACGATATTGTGCAATACACATTATACGTCCATGAGGTAAGTATGTGATGTACAGTATGGTAAATATGTAATTTGACTTATTATTTTAATGATTTTATAATGCTGGGTGCATATTTAATATTTTTGTCTTAAGTCCAAAGTATACAATTAAAACATTATGAAAAGTCATCAATATATATATTTTTTGCTAAAAATAATTTAAAAAAAAATCCTTTTTTCTCAAAATATTGTCAGGTTATAAACGTACATTAATATACCTAATCAAATTTGACCGTGAAGAGCTGATGTATTAACAACATAATATATAAGAATGGCAGAAAATATTGCTACACCATCTTAGCAAAGATGTAACTAACTACTCGTATTAATGGATAAGATTGAAGGTCGTTTTTATTTGCGGAAAAATAACAGGTTTTTAAAATTATTCTAGAACAACTAAGGCAAACGCGTAGAAAAACACATGTGATTTTCAGTGAAAAATTAGTTAAAATCATAATATTCTTTATAGAAAATGTAAAATTTCCTTAAACGGTTATCTTGACTCATCTAAATAGCAATAAGTACTTTAATGTTATTCATGAACTTGATAAACATCTAGAAACTGCTGAGTAACATGTAATAAATATCGCAATTCGCAGGTTTTAATTGTACAATGTACATCCATCCATATGTACATATCTCTATAAAACTATTGAATGACTATTATAAAACAATTTTAATAAGTAATTTTGAGCAATTTTCATAATTTACAAATTGGATTTCTTACTTCCGTGTATATAGTCACTACTCTCTTATGAAACTAAATTTTAGGGAGAAGGAGAACAAAAGAAGGAAAACAACCAATTTCGTCCGTTCATCGACGGTTAGAGGAGTAGGTAACTCACGAACGGCTCCGCGGAAGCAAGCTAGTTGTGATATAAAATTATATTTTTTTTCAAACTAAATAATTCATAACTACCTAAATTTACTTAACGATTTTTGAAAATATGCAAGTAGCCTGGGTGTTATGGCAATAATTTCCCATTGTCGCCATTGTTCTTGCATTGTTGCGCAACAGTATTTACCAAATATTTGAACGCCTTTCAATTGCTATCGTTGGTTGTATAAACAGCGGTGCAGTTTCTGCAATCGAATCATTTACTTATCAACGAAATAAATTTCGACACTAAGGATGCAAGGACTAACGTTGTCACTCAATATTGTATTACATCTATACATATAATAAAAGTGTAACTGATCGCTGTCTATACATGGAAGATATTTGATAAAAATATTATTCTGGGTCTTTATTAACGCAATAGAACTAAAAAACAATGATTTTTAGAATTTTTACCCGTATGTCTGTTTGTCTGTGCGCTTGTGCACGCTAATCTCAGAAACGGCTTAACCGATTTAGGTTCGGTTTTCATTACTGTATTGTATTATTAATAATAATAAATATACTATTAAGCATTTAGTGTTGTTTTATTTCAAACGGTTTATAAATAAAAAAGTTATGTCAATTTAAAGAATCACCAGGGACGAACTGACTAAGGTACGAACGAAAAATTAATATAATTATAATATGAAAATTAATATGTAATATGTGTGTTTAAATTATCTTATTACTAAATAACAATGTTATTCATTGCAGGTGATGGATTTATTCTGTGTCATATCGTGCGAATAAGTTTCAAACTAAAATTAAAGTAATTGCAGACGATATTATTAATAAGAAGTTTTTAGAAGTTTCATATCTCTCGATAAGAAACTTATAATAGTGATGTTTACATACTTTATAATGGAAAAATATAAACCAGATATATCTTTTTAGTATAATAATAGTCAAGGCGTAAACAATCCTATCGATCGTGTGACTTGTAAGTCGAACGTCATCATACCACGATGACTTGATTTTATTGATTACTCTGTAAGTCAAACAAAGTAAATAAAACATGTGTTTTTGTAAGTAACGCGTGCGTGCAGGAGGTAAACACTAAGTGACTAAACATGATCCACGCGACCTTAGGATGCGATACTAACATAGATCAAACGACCTTAATCTTGAACGATAGAGTCGACCCACCGCGTTCGAGTAGCGCCAATGCCTTATCAAAACAGCAACACTTGGCTTCACTTAGCTATCAGCATATTCTAATATATTTTTTAAGTACGTATTCTTTTTTTTAAGTTTTATGTTATAATATTTACATATTCAAATATAGAGATGGAAATAAAATATTTTTTATAAAAGACAATAGGTATTTAATACCTAATGTCTCTTAATTAATTTCTTTACTTTATAGAATCATTGACTATTTCTATATAGGAAAAAGCAAAAATTTCAGTCAAATTAGTTTTTATCATGTGAAATAAAATAAAGGACATTTACTTAGTTTTTTGTGATCCTAAAAGAGTTTTATTTTTACTACAGACAGCATTATTATTCAAGTATTGTAGATTACTGTTTTATTAGACTAGCAACATTTATATTAATTAAATGTAGCTAGACCACAAGATATAATAGACCACAAGATTATAATAATAATATTAATTAAATATTTAATCACAGAAACTTTAATTTTATGAGCTCATCATTTGCTTACACATGAATTAAAACACTAACTTTCTTAGTCATTCCGTTTTCCTTAATTATAATTCTTCTTTTCCCATATACCTAATGCGTATCATGTAGATTTTTTTTTTGACATTTTAAATAATATATCAGTATTCAAAGGGTCTGTTTTTGATTTCGAAACTATACTACGGATTTTTATGAAATTTAATATTATTTAAAGTTTAAGCTATGTTGGATTTATTTTACTTGGTTTCAAATTTCTATTGAAAACTATGCTTTTTGTGTGTAAGTGTTTTGGAACAACAAAAAATTGTTGGTTTTATCAAATTCTAAGGAATTTGTAGTGATACTATGTAATAAGGACAAATAAGTAATAACCTAACAAAGAACTCGATTGTATAATGTATACAAAATAAATAAACAGTAATGTGTAAAGTGTTCTAGGAATTAAAGATATACATTATAAACACAAAGAAGACCTTAGACCATCTGAAGAAGAGCTTAAAAATGTATTATATATAAAAACTAGCGACTCACCCTCGCTACGCTTGTATGCGTCCCTAGTTACGTTTAGTATAGATTTCTCAGGGATGAAATAAAAAGTATTCTATATATTGACCCGGATAACCAGCTATCGTCATACCAAATTTCATCCAAATCTGTCCTGTAGTTTTCTCGTGATGCGGTCACAGACAGACAGACAGACAAAAATACTAAAAACTATAGATTCGGCCTCTGTATCGATAATAATAACTATTGCAATAAGATTTTCCAAAAAATATTTAATGTACAGATTCGACTGAGTTACAATTTTATTTTATGTATAGATAATATAATCGCTTGAGTCGGTATCATCAACAAAATGTTATCACGCCACAAGGTTTTTTTAACAATATTTATAATATTTTCATTATAGCATGGGGTGACACTTCTCACAATCAGTACCTACATAATATGAATTCGGAAGGGACAACACTCAATCAATTTTCTCGAGATATAATACTGTCTTAGATTTACGCGAATATTTTAAATAAAACTATCTTTTTGGATTTTTTCGCGGATTTATTTTGATTTTTGGTTTTGATTTGAGTTTTTTTGACTACGATTGCTGTAAAGCATTAGAAACGTCGCGTTGGTAATTAAAAATCAAAATAAATCCGCTAAAAAATCCGAAAAGATAGGTTTACATTAAATTTATCGACATATATTATGTGATAAAAAAGACAGTTAAACAAAATGTAGTTCCCATAACGTCAGGAACCAAAAATCTAAATAAATCTAAAAAGTTTTATTTAAAATGTCAAATATTCGCGTAAATCTAAGAAAGTATCACTTCCTATATAATGAATATCGACCATATATCGTAACAATAATGTCCCATCACTAAGACGTTAAGTTACGTGCATAGCAAATCGCATAGTTTTTTTATATTATACGGGTTAAATTTCATTGACTTAGATATTTGAGAAAAACGCAAATTTAACGCAAATAATATTTTTTATAACTTCTGTCTGTTTGTCTGTGTGTTTGTGCGCGCTAATCTCAGAAATGGCTTAACCGATTTGGGTGCGGTTTTCACTAATGTATTTTGGTAAGCTCCACATAACATTAAGTATTTGTTTTATTTCAATCGGTTCATAAATAAAAAAGTTATGTGAATTGAAAGAATCACATGAAAAAAATGCTATAAAATACTGTTCAGTTGATTTGGTTGATATATTGGTTAGCTATAATCATAATTTGTAAAACGATGATGATAGTAAGTTTATATAAACACAACAAAGTTAAAAATCGGCCAAATGCGAGTCGAATTAGTACACGAAGGGTTCCGTACCAACGTAGGTACATACTTTTTAGGGTTCCGTAACCGAAAGGTGCCAATGGAACCCTATTACTATGCCTAAACTGTCCGTCCGTCCGTCCGTCTGTCAGAGCGCTGTAACTTATGGACCGTAATAGATAGAGAGTCGAAATTTTCACAGAGTATGTGTTTTTATTGCCGCTATAATAACAAATAATAAAAATAGATAAAAAATTTAAAATTGAGGAAACATCTTTTTAACGTTCGTAATCGAAAATCGAAGTTAATAGGTAGGTATACTACATACTTAGTGTAAAAGTCACACATTATTATAAAATCCCATAGCTATTTTTATTTATTAACATTATCACAGTGATGAGCAATATATTAATGTTTATATACTATTTAAAACATTATTGTTTGGCTTCATGTTTATTCCTTAGTCTGAGGACTTTAAAGATAATTTTTTGTCATTGGAACCAATTTAGGAATTCAAGAACTATTAACTAGTTTTTTTCATTACTAACATGAGGAAGTGAAAAACATCTGGTGCAGGCTGCGACTAATAGCTGCTATAAAATTAAAATATTCCTATTTCCTTTTCCGTCTTCTTCAAACAAGTTAAGCCTGAAGGGGCGTATCTATTCATAAGGACGACTGTAGCTCAAACATTACTCATACCTCATCTGCTACAATATCAGTACTGCATAATGACAAACATCTGCTGCTGGCCACTGAATCATAACAAGTACAGACGTCATTGGATAGGAGCTTGCGAGCCTCAAACAGTTCCTACCTGAATCATGCCTCACACCGCTAGATTGTAACGACCCTGAACAATAAACGGCAGTAAGCAACATATCTACATAAAGTTCAATTCATCGCTTCGCAAAATATTTGAAGACTTCCTTGTTTGTCATTGTGATATTTTTACTTGTTAAATTAATAATAAAAATACAATTTACTGCCAAGGTTAACCCGACCGACCTTGTTTACTAGAAACCGATGTGTCAGAGTATGTGTATTAATATGTTAAATCCATAGCCGCTTATGTTGTTTCTGTGCTTTTGTTCCTATTCTTTTGTGTACGTACGATCTTGTATTTATAAAAAAAAAACACTGAACTACTTTTTCGATATTAAAAAGGTACTCTAAATAAATAAATAAACCTTACAATTAATACATTTGTAACTCCCTAATAAAAAAATGTAAGTTGCGTTTTATATCAATTAAATATTCGTATTGCGGATACGTCACATTAGACCAGCGACGCGGTAAGGACGTTGATAATTTTATAGAATAACATTATTAGGTAAGTATGAGTATTAAGTATATAATAATTATTATTATGATTACCTAGTATAATTTCAAATATTTTTAGTCACTAGATACTGAAATATGATTTTAGCTGTCTAGTAGGAAATTCCACTTTTATTATCGCGCTACTTATTTTAGCAGGCAATCCATATTTCCAGGAAAATCCTATTAGTCATATGGTAATCGCTGCCTACCATTATGCTACAGTTGTCACGAATAAGTTAATATATATATATTCTCAACAAACATATAAATTATTTTCTATTGATAATACAATAGGTACTCATTTTATTTGAGTAGTATAAATATCGATTTATCATGTCACATATTAGACTGACTGACTGAATTTCAATGTCAGTAACATTAAACGTTTACCCCCGCAAAAAAGAAAAGTGAAGTCATAGGGTGATAGGAAATAGATAGAGACAATTATAGCTATGTTTGCAATATCTCACGGACAGCATCACAAGCTGTCTGGAGCACTGGGAATAATATCGCGAACTTCGCAACATCGGTGTGCTACTGAAATACCTACATTACTTTTTTATTATATACCAGCGAGTTACCCTCGCTTTGCTCGGGTGCGTACGGGACGGCCCTAGGTACGTTTTAATTTTATTGAGCCGAAATATAATTCTTTTTTTATAATAAAAGTTGCCTTAGTTACTCCTTATAAGATCAGCTATCTACCAATGAAAGTCTCATAAAACTCATTCCAGACGTTTCAGAGATTAACCGAAACAGACAGAAAGACAAAAAATTTAAAAACTGTGTTTTTCTTATAAGTACCGTATATAATTTCATATGCATTTAGTAAAAAGCTGTTATTTTAACAGACACTTCAATTTTATTTATCTGTAATCTGTATACTTAGACAAATTGCTTTTATACTGAAATATACCTACCAATGACAATTTTTTGGTCCCACCAGGACTTCATGAGATTCAGCTTTATATTAGTATCTTGTGGGACTAGTATCTCTCATCCAACAAAGCAGACGAGTATACCGCATAAAATATGGTTTTAAACCGTATTTTTAAATTTTACCCAATTGCAGCGAATCCCAAAGGAGGGTTATGTGTTTGACATATGCCCGATCCTATGTTCCCTCGTAATTACGAGACGGCTGAACCGCTTTAAATGATTCATATGTCGTTAAATTCGTCTTGATAATGCAAGTATCATAATATGGTACATGAATATTATTAAAAATTAAAATGACGGATTACATACGCCAATTTTTGTATCTTGATAAAAAAAAACTTCCAAACCTGTATTGGGTACTGAGTTGGGTACAGAAATATACCATATGTATGTTTATAAGTAATTTGTGATGATAAATTGTTTATTGAAACACCAAATGTGTATGTAACTGGCCAAAACTAAAAAGCAGTAAGTAAAAAATTAAATTATAAAAATTATACAACCCGACTACGTAATTTAATTTATAGTTTTAGTTGCACCGTATGCCTAATTGTATATATATATATATATATATATATATATATATATATATATATATATATATATATATATATATATATATATATATATATATATATCTTGACGGGTAGTACTTATTATAGATTTATCAGAGATGAGATATTTTTCCGCAGTAAAAAGTATCCTTTATGTCGATCCGGATAACCAGCTATCATCATACCAAATTGCATCAAAATCTGTCCAGTAAAATTCTCGTGATGCGTTCCAAGACAGGCAGACAGACAAAAATCAAAAATTCTAAAAAAAATTGATTCGGCCTCTGTATCGATATTAATAATGACTGTTTCAATAAGATTTTCCAAAAAATATTAAATGTACAGATTCGACTCAGTTAGAATTTTATTATATGTATAGATTTGGTTGGGAAAAAAGTCAAATAGCATTAGGTATGCACATAAATGAAGACTGGAATGAAAACTCATTTCTTAATACCTACGCAGTAAAAGAGATTTCAATTCTACAATTAATTAAAACACCTACGATATTTTATTTTCACAAGGGACAAATTACAGATAAAAAATATATAATAAAATTGTATAAAATACAAACCAAGGCAGATGAACAATAGCGAGGGCATTTGAAGGCCTTTGCTCTTAAGGTTCAAGGCTTAACTTATATATTATCAGTATTGTTACTACACAAGTACACGGCTGCAAAACAATACCACACACCTTGTCTATTGTATTATCGTCGCTCATTTCTATTCTAATAGAATTTGCTAAACGAAAGAGAAACATTTCTACACGAGCTTAGATTTTAAAATTAAATGTTCTGGCGCCTGGACTGAAGTTTCAGCTTAATTTTGGTTTGGTCAGAAAACCTATAGCGACTACGGCTCAAATCGAAATTACCTTCGTAAGCTTTCGTGCGGCCTTTGGGAGCGATCAGCGGCGTAGTGAAGAGCTTATTTTTTTTTGAGTTAAATACAATATCTTGCATTTAACTCAAAAAAACAAAATTGCCTTGCCCCAATTTTTAAATTTCAAAGACTAATAAACAGGATTAATAACTGACCATAGCCTTGACCATATTAACAAGTCATCTACGATATATTTCTTTATGTATTATGTTTAATAACAATACAATTCATTCGGTAAGCGAATAGGTGAAGGACGATCTTTCTTCGGTCAAGAACTACTTACTAGAGATACTTTTGAACTAATAGGTAAAGTATGTCGTATAGAAAAAATTAAAACTCTTAATTTAATTATAACAAGATAATGAAAACTTTAAAAAACTATACCTAATTTTTATTCAAATCAATTCATTTACTCCGTTAGCAATCTAAAATAAAATCACTCATTGATTACATTAGTACGTGAAGACATTGACTTATAGATATGTAATCAACAAGAAATAACTTTAGAGACATTGAATGGAAATCCGAATGTATGTCAAGAGTGCGCCGCTGGTCGGCTGCGTACGCGCTGTGGTACGCTTCAGTCGAGCACTGCATCTGCCGCTTGGGCCGGGGGCGTCATTGTTACTACGACCGTTCGACCAAACGTAATTGGCCCGACCTAGCTCGTAAAAGCGTTGTAAAAAGTGTGAAGGTCTGGCGGAGGTAAGGACTCGGAAAGAGGTCAAGTGTAATGCTTCGTGTTCCACTGACCTCATTTTAAACCGAACGACGCCGACGCGGCCGTGGGGCTCGTTTGCTCGCCTTTCATTTAAAATATGTTTAGGTGAATAGTTCCTTTGTTTTTGTATAATGAGGTATAAAATAAAAATAGAAACATTGCTCCTTTTTTTAAATATCAGTTATTTTAGATTTACTTTATTATTATAAACCAAAAACCAATTTATGTGACTAATTTTATGATTAATAATATTTATTAAATACTTTATACATTTTTTTATTTCGCTTACCTACTTCAGTTACTAAAAGTTTTATAAAAGAAATTTTAACTCTTATTGTAAACTAATAATAAGTAGGAAATCATTTAACAAATAAATTAAATGAATCATAAAATCTTTTCATTTGTATGACTTCTATGTATACATATTACATATATCCACACAATTTTTACAATTACATTATATTTGGAGAAAATGTATAATAAATACCGTCATTAAATGTAGTAAAAGTAATACATACATAATGCACATGTATATAAAATGTATAACGTAAACGTAAAGAAAAACTAGTATACTATATACTAGTTTTTCTTTTTAGTTTTGCTCCGTATATGAAGTAAGTTGTTTAATTGTTAAACTTCACTTGAATATTTTTCTTGTAACTATTATTACAACCTCTTCGGATTTCACAGACTCGACCTTTGGACGGCTTGCGTGGGGACACAGGTCTAACACGTAGAGCCCCCTCAAGAGATTCAAGTTTGTTTAATGTGACGCATCAACCGGGATCCATCTTTGAGTAACCTATAGGGAATTGTTCAATGATGGTCTCCGGATAATACGTTGGGGACTATGGAAAATATGGGAAACTAAAAGGCTCTACGGAAGTTTGGATGGGCTAAAAAACTGGGCTATTGGATGAGACTAGCGGACGTCTGCCTTCTCCACAGTCTTAACACTGATCCTTAGGCAGACGGTGATTCGCTCCCACTAGATGAGCCCAATAAAGCGGCATAGTGCCTTGGGCGCAACATCGGCATGGTCAGCTAAGGGTGTCGAAAAGTGTGCACCGATTTCACATATTATGCAGATTGAGCACTTCCACCCTCTCGAGCACTTGGTTCTTGCACTCCACTCTGGACAACCAATGAAGGCAAGTCAGAAGCGGGACACAGATATTGTTTCCCCTAGAAGATGTCAGATCCGCGGTGTCGCCACTCACCAACAGCTCGCCACAAGATGCCCTGCGGGCTTATTACTACTATTATTACGAGCCTATTTTTGTTCTTTTCTGTCATTCACTTGTACCTACTACTACATGTAATATATCTTACTTATGTACTAAATATGGAAATAAGAAAAGAAAAAACAATATAAATAAAGATTAACAGCTTTAGCGTCCTTAAGGTTATGAATTGTAATTTATTTTACCTTCGTAAAGGCCATAGTAGTTCGTATTGTATTTTTTCGTTCTTATTAACGAAACAAAATTATATATACGGAAGTACATTGCGGGAGAATTAACCTCCCGGCATCGAATGAGACCTTCAGCTGCTATAATCATCGATTCGGCCGCGAAATCAGAACACTGACACACATCGGGCCTGAATAATACCATATACTCCATAATTCATAGAAACCTTGGCCCCGATGCCTCGTGTCTGAGTCTTCATGGAGGCGCATGGCGCATGGCGGGAGGCCGGGGAGACACAAAATAGGTCTAGACAAAAGAGTCTGGTTACTGGTGTGTAATAAAATAAAAATCATTATTAAATGTAATTCTACTCTGCCTTCAGTTTTAAGGCGGAAATGCCAATTGCGTGACAACAGTGTCACAGTTTTGTTAGCAGGAAATATTAAATGTTGTCTATATCAAAGAGTTAATTAGTTACACGTTAGTTAAATGTTTTTGTAAGTGAATTTATTATTGTAACTAAGAAATTCAAATGTATAAAGCAATTTAAATAAAACTATCTTTTCGGATTATTTCGCGGATTTATTTTAATTTTTAGTTCACGACGTTTCGAATGCTTTACAGCAATCATAGTCACGGGAGACTAAGTAGTCTTAAAGGCGTTATATACTTGTTACAGACAATGCAATAGCAGCAGAGTACCTTACAATATTTGCTGATTTTAATTCTCAACATTATTCATAAGTATTATAATTAAATACAGTAATATTATTTATTTAATTTTAGCTGTTATTCTTATAAATATTAAAAAAAAATAAAAATTTTATTAGTTAGTGTTCCTATTACTACAATATGTATAACAAAGAAAATTAAAAAATTAAATAAGGTGGGTGGACCATTTAAGGCCATGATCCTTGTAAGGCCGATTATTAAAAAGTCCTAGTTATTGCCATGCGATGACAAATTTCTTCTACTCAGACTAGCACCCATCGAACTTAAGGACACAGACGCGGCGGCAAGTTACTAGCGCTGCTGGTTTGTCAATGGGGTCCCTCGCTTTGTTGACTTCTTTCGTCGACGTTAAAATTCTAATACGCGCTCACAAGAAAAGGCTAGTTTTCAAGTTATTATTAACTTGAAATAGAATAGTTTATACTATTATTTTCTTAATTTTTTTGATCTGAATTCATAAATAAGGAATTGCCTTTGTACTAAAGAAAAACTATACGATTTTATTTCAATTTTTGTTAAAATATCGGTAGTATTCCCAGGAAAGCCAATGGTTCCTTGTAAGGCCAAAAAAAGATTATCAAAAAATTGATAGTTGGCCTTGCTAGGCACAGGGACCTTATTCGGAACATTTAGGAAACACGAAAATATGAATACTTAGCTTTTAGTTGTAAATCGTATCGGGAAAGGAAAAACAAAGTATAATTTCATAATAATATTGCTTAAAATCATGCTTTAAATAATTTTATTTTAAAACTCCATTTGACCTTGCAAGGAACAGACCCATAAGAAGGCCATTGTAGTCGGTTTCAATTTTTATTTATTTCATTATTGGCAAGTTATTTGATATCAATATAATACTTATTAAAATTATTTTTGATACGTTTTCTCGAATACATTCTTAATTTTACGATAGTGTTCAAGTAATGTTTGTCGACGATTTTTAAGTGAATATATTATGATTATGAATTTAATGTTTCATTTTAATGAAAGACCTATTTATGAAGATTTAGCATAACCAGATATTTTGATTGTTTCACCGTTCGACTGGTTTATTATATCGGCCTTGTATGGAGCCCTGTTTCTTGCAAGGCCATTTTGGAAGAGTTCAATAAAACTTAAATTTAATAAATGAGCATGAACTCTGCAAAAAAAGAAAATGTTTTATTAGTTACATTATAGAAGAAAGTGTTACTTAATAATAATTTGTTTGTTTCATTTATCCAAGAAATAAAAGAATTATAACTGTTTATTTGTTAAGGTGGCCTTCCATGGTCCACCCAACCTTATATTAATTATTTATTTAAGCAATATTATTGTCTTATATGTAATTTAAAAATTAAATTATTAATTTAGACTGCTATTATTTAAAGTTAAAATATTAAACAACACTATTGCAATATTGACAGATATAAAATATATATTAATTTGAGTTACTGTTATTGCGATCCACACAGTATGAACTAACTACATCTAATGGTCTGTTATGTTTGTTTTTGTTGTTAGATTTTATTATGTTTATTACAGGATCCCATGATGATATTAGTACCCAGAATTTTTCCCTAGCCATGTCAAATATTCGCGTAAATCTAAGAAAGTATTATGTATAAAGCAATCCAAGCATACAAAAACGTTATTTATACATATTATCATATTTTTTAAATTTTGGATTTCTGACTTTTTGTTTTTATTTAAAAAATGATTTCCGTATTTAAATGCAGGTCTTCACTAATGTCTTTCAGTCTATAATAATAAAGAGAATAATAAAATGATCTTATTATAATATATAAATATCATAAACAAGGAGAAAATATTCTGCGTTTACGGTATATTACTGAGTATTAATATCTTCTTAATAGTTACGTAAGTTAGATCTACAACGTTTGACGAGAATCAAGGCAAAATCACATAATGTTAGTCGCCTTCACTATTCTTATATTATGACCTTTATTTGTAGACACCAATTGTCTTTTTTCATATGAAATCCTTGTATATAATGAACAATGTCCTTACCAAGTGAGCACTTGAATAAATGGTGGAATTCAAACATGTGCTAAGACTCTAGTTATAAAGAATTACGTATCTCCTGAAAGGTCATCAGGAAATGCCTAATATACTTGATCTTTTTTATTTTATAAAACATGCAAAATTCCCTAAGCTAAAATTAAGTTACTCTTTTATTAAAATTCATATCACGGTAACTATTGTTCACATCCTAATATGAAAAGTTGACACTTCATTCATTAACACTTTATTATTGTATCTCATAAATAATAAATTTTATTCATAGAATCGAATCATTCAAACAACAACAAATATATATATATATATATATATATATATATATATATATATATATATATATATATATATAACCAGTAATAGAATGACAGGCCGGCCGACAGGGTATTTTGTACAATGTGTTATTGCTTAAACTTTAAAGGGTTTTCTAAGTGAACAAATAACAGGGAGAGGTTTAAAACGTCATAAAATCACTACATGTTAATAAAGTCCCTCGCCGCGCTGTGTTTATGTTTGCTTGGGCTAATCTCAGAAACTACTGTACGAATTTTCAACAATAAAGAGGGATTATATTGGATGGGTTATAAGCTATTATTAAGAAACATTGTGCTAAAATAAGCTACTGGTTACTGGTATGTTGATATTTGTAAACTGAATCAAAAAAAACGTCCTTTCTTAGAAGTTCCGAAATATTATAAATGCGAGAGGCATCGAGGGACGCTAGCAATAACCTAGATTTTAAAATGTACCTGAACTGAGAGGATTGAGATTTTAATATTAGACATAATATATTTTATTTACTTTGCTTTGGTAGTCTAATATAACTATTACTAATAGTAATCTAATATAACGTACGTACGGCTGTAGATCCGGTCCTGGGTTCGAGTCCCAAACCGTGCTAAATTTAGTTATTGAGTTTTTCTGTTATAAAATTCTTAGTGACAGTCCAGAATCGGGAAGTAGTGATTTAACCCTGTGCCTTCGGTGCTTGCCGTGTGAATTGTTGTCTCACCGGAGCATTATATTTTATTATAAAACACAATATTCTATAACTATATCTCAGATGAGTAATAGTAATCTAATATAACGTACGTACGGCTGTAGATCCGGTCCTGGGTTCGAGTCCCAAACCGTGCTAAATTTAGTTATTGAGTTTTTCTGTTATAAAATTCTTAGTGACAGTCCAGAATCGGGAAGTAGTGATTTAACCCTGTGCCTTCGGTGCTTGCCGTGTGAATTGTTGTCCCACCGGAGCATTATATTTTATTATTAAATACATACAATAAATAAATAATATTAATCAATAAATAAATAATAAATAAATAAATAACATATATACAATATTCTATAACTATATCTCAGATGAGAATTGAGATGTCTAATGAAATATGATAATAATGTAATTTTTTTGTACGATTTTACTTTATATTCTGATAATGCATTCGTGTGTAATAATAATATTTTAATTTTTAAATTTGATAATAAATATTATGCAGATTTTGTATGAGTAATGGTAAATACTAAATAGATATATTGTAGGTATGTTGCATAATCCAATGGAATGCGTACATCGTACATACTCAAAGCATTGAATTAAACGATAACATCATAATTCTGTAAAATTATGGAGAAAACAAACAAACAGTTTTTATTAATAACTAGCAGATCACCCTCGCTTCTCTCGGGCTTGTCTCGTCGTGTAGTGAAAAACAAATCAAATCCCTCGGGAACCGTATATTTTTCCAGGATAAAAATTGCCTATATTTCATCCAGATCCATGCAGCCGTTCTGGCGTGATTGAATAACAAACGTCCAACGAAACTTTCGCATTTATAATATTAATGGGATTATTTGGGCTTTGCTACTGTAAAAATAGTAAACACCCATATGTGCACAATATGTACTAGTTAATTTAAAACCATATCAATTGCATTTGCAAAGTATAGAAAATGCATCTATACTTTATAAATACAATTCATCTTATACCTATACACGTATCATTAATTTTTCTTCAAGTTTAAAACAGGGTCAACAATCAACAAACAAGTAAGACATATTTATAATAAACTATTTATCTAAATCATTAACTCATAAGCAATTCTTAAATTTAGTCCTTATTAACTACTTGCGCGAGCTCGGCTATACATATGACATATTATGCTATCTTTATATGAAAGCGAAAAATCCCATGACCTCAAGCTGTGTTATTTGATTATACTTGATCTTGATTTCAGTTACATTTTCAAATGAAACCCTATTGAAAGTCCAACAGCTTTAGAGTTATGTGAGATAGATAGGAAATAATTCACCTATAGGTGAGGTATTTAATATTTATATAACAATGTGTAATATGAAAACCTATATCCATGTTGTACCCTTCGCTAAAGTGTACTCATGCCATAAACAGTTTTATCATTTATTATTTACAAACTGTTACAATTATTAAAGTATTTCAAAAACTGGATAGTAAAAATAAAATTTACGTAAGAACGTTACGTTTGATATTTACGTTGAGAATTAAGATAGGTGTACTTTGTGTTCTTAAAAATTTGATAAAATCTTTTGAAAATAACCTCTATGAATGCATTTAGAATCTATTTTGACATTAAAAAACAGGATGATTTTTAAATACATTATTACAATTCACAAGGTCATAATAAAATAATGAACAAAATTACCTAGGTTTTTAGAGTTTAAGGGATAAAAGAGAATCAAGCTGCCTAAGAAATATCCTATTAAAGTTTAGATCTAAAACAAGTTGGCAACCCTATCTGTAACCTACATATTGTCCTACATAATAAGTAAGAAAGTAAACCAGGCAGGCAGAGCAGTGCCGCATCGTTTGATATAATGGTCACGGTAGACGCATCATCTTCCAATCAAATAACCAGTTGAATCACGTATTGTTAAAATGACCGATAAAAATCATTCGTCTTTCATTCTGGAGAAGTCGGACGATATTACTTCAAGGTCTTTTGACGGGCTGACCTCGGCATATCGGTCGCGGAGGACAGACGGTCGCAAATATTTGCGCGCACTAAAGGCACGCTCGGGGGAGCGCGGGCGGCGGGGCGCGGGGCGCGCAGGTGACCTTGCCGCTCGTCTGCCGCACGACCTTGATCTTGAGACGACCGCGAGCGTGCCCTCGCACTCCGTGAGCAACGACACCTATGCTCCGCTCGGTAACTATATCTGCCATTGTAACGCCCCATTAAACCCATGAACCCGACTCACCGACTCATCGGCTAACCGACTCCAGGCACTACTTCCTTAAGTGGCCACACAATTGATATGAACAACTTTCAATTGATCAGCAGTGATCCTACATTAACAATACCTATATCGTGTCAGTAATATTAGATAGACGATATACTTGCTCATTCCACGCTATTTTAAAACATTCCGTTTTCAAAAGATTTTATCAAATTTTTAACAATTTATTTCTTTTATTAGTTTTTTTCTCATCGATAAATATTCGAACAATAGGAACTGGCTGGCCCTCGTATATCTCTACTACTCAAGCTTAATTTAAATTTCGTTTAATATTGATTATTGACCGACTACTTCAATTTTAAAGCAGGCTGTCTGCTGCTGCTGCATGTTCCAGTAAAGCCAAAGTATAATATTCATTCGATTTTCTTTATTATATTGCTATCTTACAGATCCGTTTAGTAATGGTAATGAGTTAAAAAAATGTATGTATTGTTATTCAAGGAAGCGTATGATCATAAAAAAAAACAACAAAATACTGTACAAAAAAGCTTACTCTTATAAACATGCATGGAATCAAATCGAAGGTCGTAAACGGAAAACACTGGGCAGCACGTGGACGCAGCAACCTTGCGATATCTGCATCCGCTGATAGCGTGCGCTGACGCACCCGCGCATTTCACCGGCCCTTCCTCCCACACCCCGCGCGCCATCGCGGTCCTCCACCACGCGTGAGTATAAACTTACACGTGGATAATGCACTTGCATAAATAGTTTACCCATTAAATGTCGCGTTTACTACATGTGTAATAGGCATATTAAGAAGACAATGTACTGATATATAAAATGGTTATAAAAATTTAAAATGTATAATAATTATCAGCATGCAAATTTATTTTATACCCGTAAGAGAAAAAACGCGATTAAAAATTACATATATGTAGTTAGATGTCCATGAAAATCATTCAAGGTTAAATAATAATGTAAGCATAAATAAGTATAAGTCAATAGTACTCGTATTGTTTAATTATGGAGCAACCTGCGTCATAGGAAATTTTTCAGTATAAATAAAATATGGAAAAGACTATATACATGTACACAGCTCTCACAGCTACTCCATCCGATAATTTCATAAACGTAGTCCAAACCTCGTAGGAGGTTACCGAAATCTCATAGCTGTTTTGGTTAGTCTTCTTACTAAAACTATATTGTTTGTTAGTTCTTCCGACTTATATGGCTGTCTATATGAATTTTGAACTAGTGTTAGTTTCTCAATTGATTATTTATATTTTGATAAACCACGTTTGAATATTCATTATTTATAGATCATATTGATTCTTCATATTTTGTCACACAGATAGATTATAATCTGGAATGGAAACACATAAGCTACTTTTTATCTCGGAAAAATGTACGGTTGCCGTGGGATAGGTTGGTTTTTGTTTTCCCAGACGCGAACCCGAGCGAAGCGAAGGTGAGCCGCTAGTTTGTTATATTTGAAATATTAATATTATAAAAGTATTGTTATCCAACGTGGGTTAATGTATAATCTGTAGAAGATAAATGTAGCGAACATTACACCCAACGGTGGAAAAATAAATAGTGTTTAAATAATTGTGATAGTCATTTTGTGGGTCGTTCTGTAAATGTGATTAAATAAAGGAGGAATTGCTGAAGTTTAGTAGTTTTACTTAGAAAAAGTTTATTATTAACACTAGAAAAGGAATATTGTTACATTGAAATTATATTATACATAGGTTAACGTTTGGCACCAAGAAGAGACTCAACTACTTAATACTAAGAATAAAACAGAAACGAAATAATTAAGGGGATTTCCATAAAAAACTGTGTTTCTAGGGTTATTTTTATTTTTGCTTTATTTTAACAGAAATAATTAATATAAACGCTAGAACGTAATCTGTGCCCATATAGTGCAAGCGCGAATTTTTATTTTAGAAATAATGTCGATCTACATTTAGTTTCACTTTAATGTTTAAAGTGAAGTTATACCTACTTCACTTTAAGCATTAAATGTTATCAAAATTAGACTATCTATACAGATAAATAAAATTGGAGTGTCTGTTTGTTATATTAAAATAACCGCTTTTTACTAAATGCATATGGATGTATACACGGTACATATACTAAAACAACATTTTTACAATTTTTGTCTGTCTGTCTGTCTGTCTGTCTATTTGTTCCGGCTAATCTCCGAAACGGCTGAACCGATTTTACGGGACTTTCACTGGCAGATGGCTGATGTTATAAGGAGTAACTTAGGCTACTTTTTTTAAGAAAAAGCATCAGGGTTCCGCGAAAAAAAATTATAACCCATGAAATTGTGAACAAAATCCGTGTACGGCGTACGCACCCGAACAAAGCGAGGGCAAATCGCTATATAATTTAAATGAATATCTTAGGAGTAACAAGCTACTATTTAAGTATAAACATAGCTAACCGTGAAAACGTACCCAGGGACAAACGCGAGCGAGGCGAGCGTGAGTCGCTAGTTATTAGATATAATTGATTGAAATCGGTGTAGTACAAAACTGCTTGCAGGCTGTTTTAAATCTTAAGCTACTTAATTAGTAAAATTTAATCTAACTACAAAATTTCTTTAAAGGTATAATCCACCCTAAGAGATAGATTTTTCTTTCAGATTCATTAAAAAATACTTATAAAAACAGTTCATCGCTTGCAAAGATGTGGCGTATCATACCTACACAAAAACCTACGTTTAGTACATAGATATCTCATCATTTTTTGATTGGTAAAAATCAAGATAACATTAATAAAAATCTCCTTTATAAAAGTTTCGCAAAATTCGGTTTTAAGTAAGGTAAGTGTAGTATTGATGGTGGTTAATAAAAGTTTTAGTTTGAAACTTACGAAGTCTATAATAATTTCAACACTCATGACAACAAAATACTGACGGTACAGCAGACAGTTAGGGCGAAATACATTAAACAGGGCACAAGATACTTAACAAATACATTATAGTCCAGATCAAACATAGAATATCAAATTTTCGAAAACAATAATAATTATTATATATTATAAAGAGCGCATCATATGGCAAGCATCGACTGGTCTTTAGTAATAAAAACTTTAAAAAAAACAAGAACAAAAAACTTCCAGGCACTGAAAAGTAAAAAATAACAAAACGGGGATTTTCATTTAGAATAGATACTTAATCAGATTTTTTCGAAGTCGGTGTGCTTTGATTTATATTGGCTGGCATATATATACGGTCGCATTTAGAACCTCCTCCTTTTTTTGGAAGTCGGTTAAAAAATGCATAAGCGGCCGGTAGGCGTCAAATAAATTTCGATCCGCCGTATACTACGCTTACGGTACGGTTTCGCGCGACTATGCTTAGAAATTAATTTTAATATTATTATTTATTATTAAATATATATGAATGGTGCGACTGTGTGTGCGTGTGTATATTATATAAAAGTAAACGTAAATTATAATATTTGAAAAAAAGCATTTGCGATACATTAGATTAATTAATTACTGGCTACACGTCTACAACTTCACTGTGTGTATTTCATTTTAGTCTAGTGCTACTAAAGGGGACACTGGTTTTATATGCGAGCGAGTGTAACGGGGATCTAAGACATTAATTTGTTTAATTCCATTTAATACATATAAATAAAACTTACAATTAATTGATTATTATTTAATATTTTTTCTATGCTTTATAGTTGTTAGTAATTAACATTTGACGAAACATCCATTGCTTTTGATGATATAATTTACATTTTATACATATTTTTTTTAGTAATTTATTTGCTTAACACATTGTTATATAATCGTATATGTCTATTTCAAACCGACATTTTTTTCGATTTCAATGAGACAGCGATACGAACAAAAACTTGCTCTCAGTTCAAAAAATAAATGTTATCGTTGTGATAAAAGGTTTCAATAATGAAAATTAACACAAAAATATAAAAAAACACTATTACTATGCCTTGGTATATGTATAGAAAAAATCACTTGATACGTATAAAATTAAATCTTTTGCATACTTAACCATAACAGCGAGTTGTTTACAAGATATTAAGTAGGTAATAATCTAACTTACCTAATTTACGTACCCGCAATAATGTACTTTTCAAGGACATTATAATGACGCCTTTAAAAACTTAAATATAGAAACGTTCATTGTTTTCATTCGCTAAGTGTATAACATAATAATCGTATTTTATTTTTTATTCATTATATTTTATTATTTAATAATCGTAAAGACTTAAACAAATAAGCCCAAATATAATATTAACCATACATTAATGTTTATAACATGTATTTGTAACATTTGATTAATAGAATAATATATAGTTATTGTATTAATTATAATAATCTCAATACTTTCGTCATCTCAATAGAAAACCCAGAAATAAACACCCCTCAAAGCACGATTGTGAACTAAACTAAAATAGATACGGGGTCGCGAGCCTTTTTACCCGACACCGGCGAAGCCCAAAAGAGGGTTTTGTGTTTGACCTGTCACCTGTATGTATGTATGTCTGACCCTATGTTCTCTCGTAATAACTAAGCGGCGTTAGATTCGTCTGGATAACGCGAGTGTCATATAGATATCATTAAAAATCAAAATAACGTATCTAAAGCGCCAATATCAAATATATTGTGTGTTTTGAAAAAATATGATTCCGTCCGAATCAATCGAGTGGGGTATCAATATACAGGTTTTTAAAAGGCGATTACAAAAATATTTGCAACTTATATGTTTAAAAGTAATTTGGGATAAGAAATTCTTAAATAAAACTAAAAATATGTAACTGAACAAAACTAAAAACTGTAAATAAAAAAAATAATGTACAAAAATAAAAAAACCGGGTATTTTATTTTTGTAAATTTATTTACTAACTAGTAAATAAAAAACTGTAACTGAAATACTTTTAACTGCAGTCTTTTACCTACTTAAACCGATACGGCAATAAAAGTTACCTGAAAAATAAATTACTCAAACTTCCAAGATTGGATTACATAATAATAAGATTTTTTTATAGCACCCTACCCAAAATACCGACCTTATCGCATAAACATCGATTTCTTTCAGGCAACCTTTATGTATTGGAAACAGCAAACTGTATCAACGTTATACATATATTAAATTACATAAAATAATACCAATACGTATACAATAATAATAATTCACACTGAAAGAAATACTATGAATATATAAAACAAAAGCAAAGATAAGTCAATCAAAAAAGATAAGTATAATTTAGAGATGAGATCAGAAATATGTAATTATAAATCTTAAAACAAAACAGTTATGAGGACTTTCGACAGAAGTGAAAACTTAAAACCTTAAAATTATAAACAAATAGTTGTTTATTTTTGGATATTCAAATGAATTGTTTGATCTTAAATTAAAATTTGCAAATTAAAACTAATTACATTTATCTGGTCTTGACATCTATCGGCACTCCTAAGTGTTAGCACGTCACGTGACCATGTCGATGACGACTTACATGAATTTACTTCCCATCCAAACCTGCCTATAGAAGTTTTCCCTTCAAAAAGGGCATCATTTAAATCAAAAATTATGTTGCAGTCTAGGTGAAACTTGAATAAAAAACTTAATTTTTTCAATTAATTTCTTAAT
This sequence comes from Argynnis bischoffii washingtonia, assembly GCA_033884665.1. Classification (NCBI taxonomy): domain Eukaryota; kingdom Metazoa; phylum Arthropoda; class Insecta; order Lepidoptera; family Nymphalidae; genus Argynnis; species Argynnis bischoffii. The sequence continues at coordinate 8,100,574 of CM066616.1, read as the reverse complement.
ATAATTTATTAAATAAAATTCCATATAGTATATACTTAATATGCGAGTTCCTTTTATCCGCCCGATTTATCGAACGACGACGATTACCTCCTACATAAACATACTCATCACTGTGATCACCAGTTTACATTTTCGTATGTAGATGCACAAGATATTATTAAAGTATTCAAAACCATTAACCTTAAGAAGACTGGTGATTTGTGGGGCATGTCTGTTAAATTACTCAACTCAATAATAACTGACATTGCACCACATTTATCCCTTATTTTCAATAAATGATGAAATTTTATTGTAGACTATGGAACTTTCCCTGATCTTATGAAATTCAGTAAGATAATACCTCTTTTTAAAAGCGGAGATAAAAATGATCCTGGCAATGATAGACCGATTTCTATATTGCCATCTATGAGTAAAATTTTTGAAAAAGTTATTCTAAACCAATTGTTAATTCATTTTAATATTAATAGTATCTTTCATAGTGAACAGCATTATTTTACCAAAGGTAGGTCGACAACTGATGCTCTTCTTTAACACATTTATAACGCTTGGGAAAAATCACAAAATGCAATTGATGTTTTTTATGATTTTCCTAAAGCCTTTGAATGCGTAGAACATGAAGCCCTCCTGCTTAAACTAAGTCATTATGGTATTCGTGACATTGCTCTAGATCTCATTGCTTCATATCTTAGTGATAGGGTTCAGTTAATTAATGAGAATGGGTGTTCCGCAGGGAACTATTTTGAGCCCCTTTTTGTTTCTAGTTTATATAAATAATCTTCCTTTCTATGCTAATGAATTGTGTGATATTGTACTGTTTACGGATGATACCTCTTTAATTTTTAAAGTAGATAGAAATATAACTGATTATGGCAGAGTAAACAGTGCATTATCGCACTTACTTAAATGGTGTAATATTAACAACTTAGCATTAAACACCAAGAAAACTAAATGTATTCAATTTACCCTACCTAATGTAAGGAGACAGAATTTTAGTTTGTTTTTAAATAATGAGATTCTTAATACTGTAGATTTCACAGTATGGATCCCCCATCTGTCATCTCTCGCGAGTAGACTGAGTTCCGCTGTGTTCGCGGTTAGGAAAGTCAGGCAGCTTACAGATGTTGATACTGCGAGACTTGTTTATTTCAGCTGCTTTCACAGCATTTGGACTTACGGAATTTTGTTGTGGGGTAATGCAGACGATATAAAATCTATATTTATTCTCTAAAAAAGGGCCATTCGGGTAATTTATAACATCGGAGCTCGGGATACCCTACGAGATTTGTTTAAGGAAATTAATATACTTACGGTTGCATTATATATATATATTGTAATATTATGTTTCTCTGACAAAACATTCATTGTTATTTAAAACACAGTGACAGACACGAAATAAACACTAGAAATAAGGAAAAACTGGTTCGCCTAGCTTTCGCCTTCAAATGTTTATGGGGCTAGATGTACGCATGTATAACAGAGTTCCACAATCGATTTTGAGCTTGCCATTTAAGCAATTTAAGTCTAAAATTAAAAATGTATTAGTGAATAAGGCTTATTATACAGTCACGGAATACTTTGTAGATATTAATGTATGGAACTAATATTTGATTGGATCTCACGTAGGATAAATATACTTATAATAATTTTTGTATTACAATATTGTACACAATTATTATTTTAAAAGAGCAACTGTTGAGTTTCTCGCCGGCTCTTCTCAGCAGAACTGTCTTCCGAGCCGGTGGTAGATTCCTCACGGACTGACTACACTGACATTTAATTTAAATTTAAAATGTAAAATTGTCGATTCAAAATTGCTTGTAAAAGTCTATTTGAATAAAGTACACTTTGATTTGATTTAGACAGGTGTATCAATGACGTGTAACCCATCCAATGTGACCGCTCAACAAATGGCATATAGCGCGGCTTTAACCGCCGTTTCGCAACAGGAAGGGGTGACATTTGCATGACCGACACTTTTTTTTCTAAACAAAATGGTTGGATACCCTGACGTCAGCAGTCTGTCAGACAAAAACTAACAAGGTCGTATTTCAATTATGTGCTTACTTATTATTGTTGGTTGAACAAAATGTAAACGTTAAAGACATTTTAATTCACGTAAGTAGTGATAACTAAATTAAATTAAAATCAATAATGTTATTAACTGAATGTTTATATTATGTCTAAAAGTTAATTATAATAAAACAGTGGGGCAGCTTGTTATATGTTATATACAGTACCTGGGCGACCAAGCTTCGCTCGGAGTTTTTGATTGAAAGTACATTTTTTTTTATTTGGCTTAAAGACAAAGAAAAAACTAAAAACTTGAATGTATACAAAAAAAAATAAGTAAAACCTTTGTATCCGACCGGGATTTGTACACACCTGTGATAGTCAATCTCGCGCCTTGGCCGCTTGACCACAATGCTTACACACAATTGTGCGAAATTATTAACATATTTTGCGTAAAATAATGCTAAATAAAATCGCACGAAAATTCGAAAATACGTGTTTTCCAGACATAAGACTAATCTAGATCGATTGTTCGCCCCCGAAAGCATCCCCAAAATTTCCAAAATCGCTGGTATAAATAAATAAAGATATAACTATACAAGAATTGCTCGTTTAAATATATTAGATTAAATATTTTAATGACAAAAAAACAAAGTAACACTTTTAGAAAGCTATTTGTTTACGCTCATAACGTGGAAGGCATTCTTTATTTTTAATTCAAACTGTTATTTTTATTAAAAAATATATAATTCAAATCATAATGAAAATGTCTCTGTACTTACGGGCTTAATCCATCTCACTGGTTCCAGATTATTCAAAATAATATTATTAAAAAAAAATATTATTTTCATATGTTCTTTAATTGGGGCGTTAGTAATCCTCAAACTGATCATACGTAGCAATAGCCTCATAAAGTTTTTGTCGTGAACAAAAAAACTTTAAAATTACTAGAATTTTTACTTATATAAAAATTTTAAAATATTTTTGTAATAATATAATAACATAATGATATGAATATAATATAATTATATATATTTATATCATTATGGTGCTATATAAATGTATGTATAATTTATATAGATTATTTAAAACTATTTAATAAATAAATAGTTACCTTAATGAATGATTAGAAAATTTGAATATGTAATAACTAATAACTAAGCATTAAAATAATTAGATTTTTTGAGTAATTAATTCACTATCTACTAGTTCTACTAACCTGTACCTGTACACAAAAATTCTAAAAGCACGCAAAATACACAACTGACAAATTCATTTGAATTTATTGAGTCTAATGCATCGAGTTGATACGTGGCAGAGCAATCCCAGAGGTGGCAGCAGTACTCCATGGCTGAGCGCACCTGAGCCTGATAGAGAGTCAAGCGCTGCTCAGGCGTGAAGTACCACTTCACCTTATTCAGGATACCAAGTTTTTTGGCTGCTGTTTTAGCCTTTGACTCGATGCAATTCCCGAAATTGAGAATATTCTGTTTTATGTCAGTCCAATTACTTTAATTAGAAAAGCTAGAAAAATAGACTTAGCAGACAGTGACAAGGTAGTTTTATGAACTGTTGTAAGTAATCTAGAATATAATATACACGCATGTTGAGGGGAAATATATAAACTAAGTCCTAGTACTACTTTAAATAATGTAAAAAATAATTACAACACTAACTTAAGTATTCATATATACAGATTTTTTAAATTACCACAGGCACTATGTGGCAACATACATAGAAAAAATAGCGACCTAAAAAGCAAAACTTTTCACTTCTTTTCCTTTCCACTAAGTCTCTTATCCGCTTATTTTTTCGTTATTAAAAATTATAATACAAATAGATACTTTACTTTTTCGATTCCACTATATATAGATAAAAAAATATTTCAACTATTTAACGCTAGGCATACATAGTACATAAACTTGGTTCTTACCTCTTACTATTCATAAACTAGTTAATATTAGAAGAGTATTATTATTTTGAGACTGAGCTTGTTATGCCTAATTTTTAGGTTAATATTTTTCAGTGGCCCTCACCTCAGAGGCGAAACTCCATGGACGGAACTTACAACCAAAATTTCTTTCATTGAATTAACGTTCTTCTTACTTTTAATTAACAGAACTTCTTTTCGTCTTTTTTTGTTGGAAAGGAGATATCCCAAGAGTGGTACCATGATAAGGAAACCAGGATCTGATGATGGGATCCCAGAGAAATCGAGGGGAACTTTCGAAAATTGTAGCGGCGACTAGTGCGTTTGTTAACATTTTCATTAGGTATTTTAAAGCACTACTATTTAATGAAGGTCTGGAGTCGATCTGATGATGGAACCGAAAGATAGTCGAGAGAACTCCTCAACGATTTACAGCAATTACCTGGTGTTTGGGCTTGATTAATTTGTATTGATGGTACGTTTACACTAAAAATGGAAAAATAAAAACTTAAAAAAAAAAACTGACTTCCAGGCACTGAAAAGTAAAAAATAACTAAACGGGGGTTTTCATTTAGAATAGATACTTAATCAGATTTTTTCGAAGTCGGTGCCAGCCAATACAAAACAAAGCACACCGACTTCGAAAAAATCTGATTAAGTATCTATTCTAAATGAAAACCCCCGTTTAGTTATTTTTTACTTTTCAGTGCCTGGAAGTCGGTTTTTTTTAATTAAATAAAAAAGAGCCTTTAAAAGTTATTGACTTAAACTTGTTATGTAATAACATTATAACAAATAAAAAGCGACAATACAATAACAAAAATAAACGCTATGAGATAACTCGCATTTACTTTCAAATACAATAACAAATAACAATACGAATTATTGACATAGCATATTTGTACATTGTTGAGCGATGTTTATTGAAAGACATGCTATGCTCAGCTGAAAAGCCAGATCGAGAATTAAAAATTGCTACTCTCTTTATTTTAAGCCGAGGGAATGAATCACGAAAAACATCACAATCTCGTGGATTTAAATATGTTTAATGAGTTTTTTGGATATACTAAGTCAATATTTAGACAATTTTTTCTGCTACTCTGCGAATTCTAGAATAAAAACTAGAAACTAGAAAAATTTCGTAAAATTTGTAAAATAGAACTTTACGCTGATAGAGATATCCTCTACCAAATCAAATTGACCACTTTTCTTATTTGTTGTTTTACTACAAAATCAGAAGAACTGTATGTGTTCACTGGGTTTGACGGTTGTTTCTGTTTGCAATGGAGAAAAAAGAACCCTGAAAAGTCGTTTCTTGCATCATTGAAAATTTTCTTTGTTTTCAAAAACTGACAAATAAACAGTTTTGCATTTATAATAAATAATTAATTTGTTAGTGAAGTTATTGCTAATTGCTAAATAATAACCGTATTGCATAAATAAAGAGGAAACTCCTTATTGACTGCGGTTACATTTATATTTAAATGTTGCCGACCTTAAACACAAGTAGAACCATTACATTTTAACTTCTTTTCATATACATACGTAACCTACACGTCTTAGTCTATTAGTAGCTAGTTTAAGGTGAATAATAAGCAAAACATATGTGAGGAGGTAACACCTTAAGGTATGAAGGTAACATTGCGGTCAACGTGTGGGTCAGACTCCATCATTTTCATACAATAGTCGTTACGGGATACAAGTGCGTCAATCGTATAAAAGTAATTTACTCAGCAAAGGTGAGTTACAAAAACACCACAACAAGGTGATTAAGTTTGAGTTAAAAACTACCTTAAAATCAACATCAATTAATTCGTACGTAGCACGGATATCTACTTTGATTTACTTTATACCTATATGTCGCAGGGAAATTGTAAGATCCGTTAAATTATAATTGTGAAATAGTGAAATTATAATTACCCTGAGTATTGTGAATCGTCTTCTTTTCTTACAATATCGCGGGACGTTTTTAGGTAAATTATAATTTCCCTAAGCACATTGTCAATCAATGAAATTTTGACAAAAATCACTACATAATAAAAGCCGTTAAATTGTGAAACCGTCACTGATTAGTCCGATTTAGACATCTTTTATGATGCGCAGAATGAACCCATACATTTAGTAAAATAAAAGAATAGAAATGTTATATTTTAAATTATTAATCACTTAATTATTATTTATAGATTTATTAGTAAGTATAAGTAGTTAACAAAAATAAACTCAACTTGCGATATATGTGTCCAATAAAATATATTAAAATAGTTTTCACTCGGAATTATTTGTATTACCGGTGATGACACAGTTTCTCCCATCACTATTACGTTTTTTTCCTTGACCACATTCAACCTGCGTTATCCAAGTCGGATCTGTTACTTAATCAAATTTTAAAAATTACTAATAAATAATCTTCTCAAATTAAAAAAATAGGCTAAGTACTTAGATTGTATACATATGAAAATCTTAACACTGGTTGTAGCACTTTTTTAGCTCTATGTCGAAATTACGTTTTTGGTTTTAAAAACGTTTTGATTGGTCGATTCATTGAAACAGCCCGTATTTTGGTAAATTAGGTTTTAATTAAGAATCTTAACGATTATCAATATAAGCGTTTGGGTCTTCTCACAAACCCCGCAAGGGGAGTGGGGAAACGGCATCAGGGCATTGTCCTCTGGCCGTGGTATCTATCGCCGCCCACAAATATGGACGCGTCCCGGGGAGGTCCTATCTAGGACCGTAATGGATTCGATGATGATGAGCCGCTGCCAGGGCGATCAGCCCAGCCGGGTGAGACCTATTCGGGAGGCCCAGCTAAGCGATCAGCGACCGGTCGGCAGCGACTCAGGCGTCCTCAGTTAGGATGATGTTCCTCGGGAGCGCGTAGCGGTCCGGTGGACGGGCGTGCCAGGGGGCAATGTCCCTGATGTGAGTGCCCTCTCGAACATCCCCTGTGATTGGCGGCGGACGAAGTCGTCGATGCTCTCGATACGGAGGTCACGCTGAATGGTAGCGTTCCTCACGTATCGAGGGGCGCCGACGATTCTTCTAAGGGCTATGGCCTGCACTGTGCGGAGTCTCTTCTTTTGGTGTTCTGAGAGCAGCGCGAACCATGCGGGCGCTGCGTACGTCAGCCGGGATCTGATGTAGGTCTTGTAAATTCCGACCTTCGTACGCAGCGGCAGCTTCGACTGGAGAACTAGGCGGAGCAACACCATATCCGCCCTAGCTCCGTTTATCGCCGTGGTGACATGAGGCTTCATAGAGAGGAAACAGTCGATGGTTACACCCAAGTACTTTGCTGATGATGACCATGTGATGAGCGTGGAATTCATTGTGAGTGCTGGCGGCGGGCGTCGGTCCGTTGGGATGGAGACGGCTTGCGTTTTTGCGACATTGACCGCCATCCTCCATTTGTCCAACCATGGTGGAAGGGCGTCCAATGCTCGTTGCATTTTCACGGCGGCGTGGCTGGTGTTAAAAGACGATGTGACTAGAGCCACGTCGTCCGCGAAAAGTGCGAGAGTGGCTCCGTCAGCGACAGGGATGTCGTCGGTGAAGAGTGCGTACAGGCTGGGCGATAGCACACTGCCTTGGGGTACTCCGGCTGCTATTGTTCTTTCTGCTGATAGGCTGTCTTCTACGCGGACGCGGAACGTTCGCTCTCGCAAGTAAGACGCTACCAGCAGAACGATGCGCCTGGGTGCTGAGGTCTGCGACAGCTTGTAGACCAGGCCTTCGTGCCAGACCCTGTCGAAGGCCTTTTCTACATCAAGGAAGGTGGCATCAACCTTCTCCTTCCTGTTCCTGGCGGCGGCGATGTGGTGGAGAACTCTAGCCACCTGCAGCGTGGTAGAGTGTCCCGTGCGGAACCCAAATTGCTCGGCTCGCGGTTGGATGTGCGACTGGAGGTGCGGGAGTATTAGCCTATCAATATAAGTTAATAAATGTAAGGTTTATATACCCCCCCCCCCCCCCGCCTCCCCTCCCTCCAACGCGCGTCCACCTTGTCGTGGTGGGGGGGCTCATTAGTGCCCGGCAATCCAGCCGACGCGAAGCCAAGTAACGCTCAGAGAGATGGCCCACCTCGGTGGGCGGTGTGCCATTCGGGTTGCTCCTGGTACTTCTCTGATAACAGAGTGGACCATTGGGCAACTCCATAGTTATTGTGATCTGCTTCGGCAGGCCTGCCGTCGGGGCATCGTGATTGAGTGCGTAAGCGATCCTGCGACCCACCATTAAGACGGGGGAGGCTCCATTAGGTTTTAGTGGGTAGTACTGGCTTTGTCGGTGAGTTACACACCTCATTCCTAAATGCATTTCCCAACGTTAAAAAAAACTTTTGTTAGATAAAAGTTCGAAATTAATAGTTAGAACTTTAACCATTAGGTTACTACATCTTAGGTTTTACTGGAAAATCTTAATCCTAGCTTTTACAGTAACATACATGTATGTATATGCTTCATAAAGTGATTTGAGAAAGTGCTTACATAATTAAAGTGCACCGTACATAGCAAAATAAACTTCTGTATTTTTAACTTTTAATGGCTCGAATTAATTAGAAATAGAACAAGTCTGTCGGTGTAATGCAACAACATTTTATAATTAGCGATGCACAAACGAAGTGGCTTCGGAGGAATTAGGTCGGTGTGAGGTGCAAGCGCGGGGAGGGCGGTCGGAATTCGCGTAACGTTACGTCAGCGGACGTCGGCCTCGCATCGGTCGCTGACCCGCGGCTATCTCTAGCCCGCGGTCGCACGCGCACGCTCTCCGCTCACTGCTCACCGCTCGCACTCTTCGTCTCGACAATCGACTTATCCTTGTGTAGGCCGGTGACTCCATTTAGTAGACACTGCGCCCATAACTCAATTTAGTATAAATCATCTAGATATAATGTAGTTTATATGATAAATTGTAAAATATTATACAGTTATTAGTAAACAATAATGGTCAAAACACTCAGCCCTCTTTTGTGGTTGAGTACGATTCTCTTGTTCAAAATGTTTTCTGTCACTTTTGTTTTGAAAAAAGAACCGTTGCAAACTATACATCATAATATTTGAATTGTGTCACGCAATGTGCTCGAGGTTGTTGACCTCCTTCAGTATATCCCCACGCCTTCTCTGAAGGTATACATTGTTCAAAACGGGAAATAATACGGTTCATTCGATTTGAGGGCATAGTCATAACGAAAATAGACAAAGTTTACGATCAATACTAAAGATATCGTATTCTTATTTATTAGGAAGCATAATATGATAAGCGCTTTAAGGAAAATCTTGACTTTTTTAATTTAGAATATCCAATCAAGTGTAATCAAAATATTTTGTGTATAATAGTTGAACAAAATAAGAGATCAATGTATTATGCACAAAGACTGTTAATATCATGTACTTAGTTGAAGCTAAAATTCTATTGACCCAAGTATCTAATTACATGAAAGATAGTGCCTAAAAGAAACGACTAAAAAAAGTTCATACTTCCTTTGTTTCAACTTCCTACAAGAAAGGATACTTAATTACTATAAAAGCCACTTATGTTGAGGGTGCAGATAAAACGTCATAAGTCATTGGACCATTCCTTAACGTTAACCGCAAATGAATCTGCAGTGACATTACTACAATTATTATTATTTTTTTACTATCACATAGTGATATTTTAATAACATATTGCGTTATACTTAAATTATTGCAAATGTGTGTAAAATAAAAGAAATTATTTTATAAATTAATCCGATTTTTTCACGTTATAACAAAAAACTAAAACATTATACTACATACACTAATACCTATAATTAGAACCATTGTTTTTATTTATAGCTCTACGTGACAACATAAATATTCAAAGATAAAAATATTCTTTTTAAATCGAGAGAAAGTCAGAGGTGCGCGGGCGCGGGGGCGAAGTAGGCCACTTTCATTTTCATTAATTTCTTTTCGGATGCATCGCGTTGGACATTTGCCACACAACTAAGCCATTATATCGTTTTCTATTTGCAATAAAAATGAAACCACTGTTAAAAGTAACACTTATTACCTATTATATTACTCATTATTACTTTATTTTATTTGTATACTAACATAATAACACGTAAATGACACGTATTCTCACGGCATATACAATTATATTCTCCATTAAACTTGCTTTCAGGATGGACACCTGAACACCACTGAAGGAGGAAGAGAAGATATATATATATATATATATATATACATACATTACACACAAGATAACTACACGTAACTCTTATGACTTCAATATATTTTGGAAATAAAATTATCATAAATATATAATATGTATTTGTATTTAATGTCACTTTATTAATATTATATATTCGAAAGTTTGACCCTGCTCAATGTATTTAAGTGAAATTCAAAATGAAAAATACTTATGTACATCTTGGATTAACTTTTCGTACACTACACACCAAGTGAGTGGAACCGCAGGCAAGGACTAGACTTGAAATAAAAATTTATTAATATTAGCTAATTTTTTTCAATATTTCACCTGAAAGTTTTGAATAATTATAAATACTGAAATGTAAACCGGATTTTAGGCAAATGGGCGCCAAATGAAAAAATAACGAAGCGAGAATGCAGCAACGAAAGTTTACTTTCTAGGCCACTCTGCACCGGCAAGCTAATCACGCACTTTTATAACACAGGAGTTTTCTAATAGTATTCATATTCAATATAAGCAAATTCATAATTACTGTAACAAATTATTTCTCAAGTCCTTGTACTCTTACTATGGAGATATTTATTACAATATACTCAGATAAAGAAGTTTTCTCTAAAATTATATATATATATAATATAATATAAAAAATCAAGTATAAAATAAAGTATACCTATTTAATTTATTGTATGAAGATGTCAGCTCTACTTTTTTATTTTCATACTAAACTAAAATCATTTTTTTTTTCAAAAAGTAGAAATTGAACTAAAAGAAAAATATTATAATATAGAAATTAATGATTGGTATACATATTCGAAGAAAATGTGATTCATTTGCTATATATTGTTAAAAAGCTCAATCAGGTCATATTGTCCTTAATGAACAATATTTATTATTTATCACTTATTCTTTTCAGTCAACTCACAATATGTGACATACATTTCAATAACTTCGTACGAGTACCTAAATATCAGGACTGGTTAGCTATAATAGAAAGTTTTTATTACTGGAAAATATTTTAAAAGAATGTCTTTCTGTAAGATAGGGAGCAGGTCAACCTGGGTATATAAATAATAGAGTGGAAAAGGTGAAATTTAGCGGAGCGAGAAATCGACGGGATGCAATGTTTATTGTAACGAGTCCACGATGAAGCGTGAGCGCAAGAGAAACTGAAAGTAATGGCGCCGCATTCAACCCACTTTCACTGCTCTGCAACGCGACTGCGCGATCGCTGTCTCGCGCCGCCGCACGTCCACAACTCAACTATACTAATCTACAGGCTATAGGCTACACACAGCTTCTTTGAATTTCTATTTTATTATCCTAATATATTTTATTTGTATATAAATATTTAAAATCTATATATACCTATATATAAATCAATTGCCGGTCGTTATTCTTGCTAAAACTCAAAAACGTCTGGACCAATTTGAATTATTCTTATTTTGTCTTGTTGGGGGTGTGTCAGACCCTGGTTTAAGTATAAAAAAATAGGAAAAACCCAAAACAACAGCTGAAAAATCGAAAAGTTCAGAACTGTTTATTTTGCACCCATGTATATATAATATAATAGTCTAGCTATTCCATACGAACCGTCAAAATGTACCTAGGGATGAAATCGAGCGAAGCGAGGGTGAGTCTCTAGTATTTAATAAAGTAGATATTTTATATAAGCGTCGTTAAAACGCCAATATACCTATACCTATGTTCGAAAGTTTAGTGAGAATTATTTAGCAAAGTTAATTTATAAAAACGTTGAAAGTTATATATTTTTTTCAATAAAAATATAATTTTATGTTATTTTTAAGCCTTAGTAGTTTTGAGGGATATCATTTTAAACTGACTCTTTCGTTAACTTGATAGCCGCAGTAGTCGTTCAACACCTGCATGTGTCAACAATACTATTAATATACCTACCTATTATGTTTAATTTATATTTGTAACTTTTTACACTTTAATATTAGCCCGCTACAATTATTGTGAATATATTATGAAAATTTTATCATAGTCCCTAACATCTGACCAAGGCTAATTAAAAAAGCCTAAACACATAAAGTTGGGTAATGTTCACACTATCCTTATTGCAGAATCGAATCAAGGCTATCATATTATTGTTCACAAAATTTAAGCCGATCTATAAGTAAAATTAAAATCCCATTACTTCTATATAAAATTCCTCATATGATTTCAACTCAAAATATTTTTGAACAGCTGGACAGATTCTCATCAAATATAGCAAAGACCTATAAGCAACTTTTAAATTAAAAATTATACAATCTGGTTGGATTTACGACACATAGACATATATATGTATAGAGAAAACAAACACACATTGCAATAGACTCTCTTTTGACTTCAGGAACAAAAAAATGATTTCATATCGCTAATTTTTAGTAATGTTTTTTACTAAATATCGTTACCTAGGTACGTAACTATTTCAATTTCCAAACAAATACCTCTGTTTTGTTTATATGTATAGTAGAAAGAAAGAGAAATTTGCTTTAATAGTATTGAAAGTAGTTTTCTATAGATAAGTTCAATGTGAAATTTCTCCGGCGCACAATCCCAAACTAACAAAGTAGCGTTGATATTTTCCTAGACCTTTAATCTTTTCTTTTTACATATTATTTCTATTAGGCAAATTTTATGTGTGTTTATTGTAGATACATAATTCTTCATATCGGAATATATAGTTCTCATATTCATGAAAAATTACAAGAAAACGAAAATAAATGAAAGCATAATATCTCTTAAAAAATAAAGCTCTTGCTAATAAATATAAAAATAAAAGCTACATAAGCTTTGCGAACATATTCGACGAATTATCCATGAGATAAAATTCAAATGTCTATTTAAGTGAAACCGAAGTTGAACTTATTTGCTCGCTATAGCAATAATACGAGTAGGTACATAACGAAATCTTAAAAATTTCTATACCTAATATATATTAAAACATTACAAATAAAAATGTATTAATTAGATATTATTATAATAAGAATTATGTATATTCCATATTACGATTAGGTATATATCAAAGAGACTAGGCGGTTAACGGATTTAATCAAAAAATTGTGCTATGATATTATTAGTTATTAGTAAGGTCAATATATATAAGATATTTATATCCTAGTCTACAAAAAAAACAAAGGTTATTTAAGTACATTGACACAATACTTAATATACAAAGAAACAGCATCAACAAAATTTTAATTATAGCAAATCTTATACTATGAAATATAAAATAAAATAATTGAGATATTTAGACAGAATTTAATTTTGAATTAAGTTATAATAACTGTGAGTAAAACTATCTATCTAATCTATCTATCTATTTAAACAAGCAATTCATGTATATTTATTTATTTATTTATACCAGCTATGTCGGAAACTACTCTAACGATTCCGCTGAACTTTGATATGTGGAGGTTTTTGGGGGCGAAAAATCGATCTAGATTAGTTTATGCCTGGGAAAATGCGTGTTTTCGAGTTTTCATGCGGTTTTATTTCGCATTATTCCACACAAAATATGGTCGCTAATTTCGCACGCATGGGCGTAAGCATCGTGGTCAAGCGGTCAAGGCGCAAGATTAACAATCACAGTTGTCCGGGTTCAAATCCCGCTCGGCTATAAAGTTTTTACTTTTGTTTTTTTTTTATTTATCAAGTTTTTAGTTTCTTTTGTTGTTTTTTTAAGCATTTGGCCAAAAACTCCGAGTGAAGCTCGGTCACCCAGTTACTGATATATAATCTCTCAATAAATGAAATATAATCTGACTATAGTCTAAAATTACAGTATGTTTTTACTTTTTCACGTGGAAGGATATTGCTAGTAAAATAAACATAAAGTAAGGATAACATTTTTTTATAAATAAAAAAAAATCAAGTAGTGGCGGATTTTTCCTATTTTTTATCGTGGCGTAATCTGCTATAGCAATTTTTCGAATTACCACAAAAACGAAATAATAGTGTCACCAAATTTTTGTCAGTCGTCTACCGAAATGGCGAGGTTTTGTTACAAGTTAAAAACAAAATGAATAAACACTTTATTTAGACATAAAACCAGAAAAATGCAAAACGATGTCTGCAAATTAGTCCAACTGCTGGAAGGAATGCCACTGAGCCTATATTGAGACCTAGTCTCGCAATTCCAGCGCAAATTTTCAGCGGCTACCCTATTGTATATACACGATTAAGTGATAAAGCTATACAGAAGTATTTAGTTATTATATAGTTAAAAATGCTTATATTATTTTTCAAATGTTTTAGCCGAACTTATAAAGGTTTCTAAAAGCTGTATATTTTTATGTTTGTATGTTACATGATACTGTCTTCTACTGTGAAAACTATACATTTGGCCTCTGTATCGATAATAATGTCTATTTCAATAAGATTTTCCAAAAAATATTTAAGGTACAGATTCGACTTAGAATTTTATTATATTATGTATAGATTGTAACTAAGCCAAATCTGTACATTAAATATTTTTCGGAAAATCTTATTGAAATAGACATTATCATCGATACAGGGACCGATTCTATAGTTTTTAGAATTTATGTCTGTCTGTCTGTGACCGCATCACGCTAAAACCACGAGAGGGATTTTGATGAAATTTAGGATGATGATAGCATATACGGGTCCACATAAAGGATATTTTTACTGCGGGAAAATATCTCATCTCTGAGAAATCTATACTAAACGTTAAAATGTAAGTAGGGACGAACCCGCAGGGAGCGAGGATGATTAGCTAGTTATAAATATAAACACCCATGACTACTAGAGTACAAACATTTGTACTCATCACACAAAGCTACCAGCGGGACTCGAACCCGCGACCACTGCCAAAACAAGTAGGGTCACTACTAACTGAGCCAAATGTGTCGTCAATTTAATGAAATTGAATTTTTGTTTGGATCGTAGTCCTTATTTTATCAAAAGTACTGACATAAGAAACATAGAAATACCTAAAGTAATTCTAACAATTTTAAAATAATTCTATTTTATGAACTTGGTAAATAAAAATATAAAGGATGCAAATAGAAAAGATTTAGTGAACACTTGCCTTGAACAAAAACGCCCGCGTACCAATATAATTTAACTAGCGACTCACCCTCGCTTCGCTTCGGGTTCGTCCCTAGACAAAAACATATCTATCCCACGGGAACCGTACATTTTTCCGAGATGATATATAGCCTATAACCTTCCTCAATTAACTGGCTATCTAATGAAAAAAGAATTTTTCAAATCGGATTAGTAGTTCCTGAGATTAGCGCGTTCAACCAAACAAACAAACAAACTCTTCAGCTTTATAATATTAGTATAGATTAATGTATGTATATGTTCATATGTGTGTTTGGGTTAATTAAAAACAAGAATGCTTTCTAATATAAAATTATAGGATAAAATATTCTATTTCAGTAAAAAAATCAAGCAAAACCGGTTTAATTATTGTAATTAAAAGTGTTGATTAAACAATTAGTATAGGCAACATGTATTTATTGCAACATGTACTACAATAAATACAAATAGTTATAGACAGTGCTATAGAAATATTTAAAAGTAACACAGTTTCATATATACACACAAACAACATAGAGTCACAAAACATTTCCTCCTTTGGCTGTCGGATGTGTTGCAAAGAAAAGAATCTATGCTAACACGAAAATAAATATTATGGTCGCGTTCTTAATATCTTTCGTCTCCATTTACATAAATTTGGGTTAATTAATAAAACTTTTTAAAGTATTTAAATTACATGTTCCATTAATTATCAATGTATAACATTAATACACTTTTATATAGAACTCATGATTATATTCTTTTATGAATTATATCATCATAACATTAAAAAAATAAAAACCGACTACAAAGTAGTAACAACAAATAAGAAAAATTGGTAGTTTTCATTTACTATAGATACCTATTCAGATATTTTCGAAGCCAGTACCAGCAGATATAAATTAAAGCACACCGACTTCGAAAATATCTGTTTTGGTATTAATTATTTTTTACTTTTTAGTGTTTTTTAGTTAGTCTTTATTATATTTTTTTAAGTTTTTAATTTTCTAGTTTTAGTGAAAACATAGCTTAGAAGAATGTATTTTTAAAATCAGTAGGTCAAAAATCAGTTGGGTGGTTTTTTTTTATTTTTTTACATGATAATTTAAATGAGACCAACTTTGAGGTTATCTATCTATAACTATAACTTTGAGGCTATCCAAAAAAAAGAACCATCGAAATCGGACTACACTAAAAAAAGTTATGTGTAGTCAAATATAAAAGAAAAAAAATACGTGTCAAATTGAGAACCTCTGCCTTTTTCTTCGTCGGTTAATAAAAATCATATTTAAATAAGTATTAACTTATTGTAAGTCAAACTATGCAAAAATAAAAACTATAGTTAAAAGTTAAACTATAATAAAAAACGCACATGCAATTCCACAGGTCTCATGAACTACCGTTAATAAAGTAATTGTTTTTGAGTAAGTACTATAGCATAAAACAGGTGAAGTAAGTGCAGTACCCAATGGTCAACGAACGTGGAGTGCAAGGTGCGCGTTGCACAGGCGAGCAGGCGCACAGTCGAGGCGCGACGGTGTCAGGCAGTGTCGCTGAACCCGCACGAGTCAAGGGCCTCGGTCGACGACCGCCCGCGGCCTGTGTTTCGCCCGCATAATACACAAACGGACAGCCCACTTTACTTGCAATCAGCCCAACTGTATTAACTAACACCTTTCCGCTGTTTACCAACATCTTTTTTATATATATGCATATGAGTTGCTAATTAACTTTAACAATGTATTCCTGTTGATATGTTGTGTTATTTTTATTATTTTCTTATTAACTAGGAAATCGATAAGTTAGAACTGAGAACAATAAATTGTTTTAATTTTTAAGAATCTTAATAAAAGAGAAAATATTACAAAAAATTTATTAGAAATGTGTAAAACTTACGTATAGCCAATTACATCTACGCTCTACCTAATGAGTAATGATCCATTTAAAAATTCTTGAAGTTTCGATTACAACATACTTATATATAAACAGCTATGCGTGTCAACGCCCTCGATATACGAGTAATAGGCGCATGAATTGCAACAATTTCATTGAAAAAAAAAAACAATAATCGCCCGTATACATGGGTTTCATACCTACATACAAGCTGCAGGTTGTCATGGTCGGTCGTCGAACCAACTACAATATACATAACGTGTCATTCCCCTTAAATATCTCGTAAAAATTATAAACTGTAACATAACTGCATTCATTTTGAATTTGAGAAACACGTAAAGATCAAAAGTTAACGATAATTTAATATATTAACTTAAAAAGTTTTTTTTCTTTTCGATTTATTTTTAAGATGTGTCATGCCTGTTAGCATTCTATATATTAAATTGAAGTACCTATAAAACGTAAAGTTATTATTAATATTATTGTAAAGTTATTATTAATATTAATAGGCTGTTCCTATTCGTACTTAAAATAAAGGACGAATAAAACATATATTATTCGTCCGACTATTCTCGGTTTATAAGAATATTTACCACTTTTTTTGTTGTCTAATGATTTTTAAGTGCAGGAGTTTCTATATGCAAAAAAAAAATAACCTTAACATACCCAGCTGAAGGAAAACATCGTGAGGAAACCTGCATGTCTGAGAGAACCTAGCAAGTTTTCGAAAGACATGTGAAGTCCGCCAATCCGCACTTGGCCAGCGTGGTGGACTATGGCCTGATTCCCCTTGTCTTGAAGGGAGGCCCGTGCCCAGCAGTGGGACGTTAAAAAGGGCTGAATACATACCCAGCTGAAAACTTATTCTTTTAAATCCCGACAGTTTTTAATTTCAAGAATTTTTTAAGTTAAAAAATTATTTAATTTTTTTACGATGCGACAGATTCAGACTGTAGTATGAAGTTAGGCGTTAAATCTCCCTTTAATAGTGTGCCGTTTGGTTCTCGTGCCATTTTTAATCCAATATGGCACTTAGCAGACATTACAAAATGGCAATTTTATCATTTCCATAGCGACACTTATGATATGGGCATCAAATGAAAGAGCTTAATGAGCAAAACATAATAAGCAAAGTTACATTATTGTAAATCCAATATGGCGGTCGCCGCAAAATAACGATTTATAATTTCTACATTACCCCTATGATATGGATATCAAATAAAAGGGCTTGATAAGCGAAATACGATGAGTAAAGTGACGTCATTATTAGTCCAATATGGCGGACTCCCAAAGATGACGGACTTTATTTTTTTATGCATATCTTGATAATGTGTATATAAAATGTAAAAGTTTGCTGAGAAGAATACGAATAATAATAATAGTAATAAATAAATAAATGCTCTAAAACAAACAAAGAAGTATAACTTCACTTTTACGTACAACACTCACTTGCTACTACTTTTTAAGTACAACACTAACTTTTTTTAATTTTTATTTATTTACAGAAATTAGCGACTTTCCCTTGCTTTGCTAGCGTTCTTCCGTCCTTTGGAACTTAACAGTAGCCTATATGCCTATAGCTCCCTAGCTAGATCGTAGTCTCAGTCAGCCAGTCACAGATCATACTCCGTGTACTAAATTTCATGTACATCAATCCAGTCATTTTAGCGTGAAAATGTAACAAACATACACATACGAAATTTCTCATTTATAATAGTAGTAATTAATTAAAAAGTTACATTAAAATGATCAACTTAATCAGTTAACGTGAAGAAAAGAGGACAGGAGGTAAATTATGAGATTTTAAACAAATTTAAAGAGTAATGACTTCTAATTTTAAACCTTTTAATTTAACATGCCACATAATACATTTGATAAAACAATTTTATTTTAGTTTTCTGAAATGACACTGAAAGAAGTTCGTATGTATGTGTTCGTGTGTTTTAACAACAGATTATAAATAAGAAGAACCCTAAGAACACGCTTTCTGTATTTTCTTATTAAATTAATAATCAGGTTTGGATGGGGAGAAAATTCATGCAAGTCGTCATCGACATGGTCACGTGACGTGTTAACGCTAACACTCAGATTGACGATAGATGTCAAAACCAGATAAATGTAAACAGTTTTAATTTACAAATTTTAATTTATGATCAAATAATTATTTTGTATATCAAAAAATAACAACTGTTTGTTTATAGTTTTAAGTGTTCCTCATGATTGCTTTTCATACATACGTAGGTACGGATTGAAAAAAAAACTAGTTGAGAAAAGTAATATGAATTAGTTGTACATATGTTAAATTTATTGTATAAATTATTAAATTTTATATAACGTAAGAAAATTTCTCTTGACATATTTGTTTTATTTTAATACCGCTGACAATGAGACGAATACCATTACATGACCTTAGTGTATGTACGAAAACAAACGTAAAACAAGAAGTGTAGTAGGTAGTCAAGCACTAGCGCCAAATTGTAAGAATAATCTCGATTACATTTATTTTACCCTCATTTAAGAAAAGCATCTCTTGAAAATAACCTTTAAAAGATATATGGAAACATTAGCAAAGTGGAGAAAGGCCAATGAAGGTACACGTCAGCAATTAATCGCAAGTTTTATTGTCGTATGCATTCGTATAACGTGTGGAAGGTATTTGTAATAAAAACGACAAACGGAGACCATTTCGACGCTAACCATTAATCCATTTCGGGTAACGACCGTTCGGTGAGAGGTTGATCTTCGTTCACCTGCGTCTAACTGTCAGTAAGATACGACAGAGCTTTGTTTAGCGCCGGTTTCTCTCCTCGCTCGTGTTCCGCAGTTATGACCGTGAACGTGGTCGCTCACCCGCTCGTCGCACACTAAACTTAAGAGCTTTATTGGGCGGGGGCGGCCAACTGTCCGCAAGATTTGTGTAACGTTCCCGCAAACATAATACATCTACTACTCGATGAGAGTCTTGACCCAGCCTAAGAAGACGAATATATGTATATTACATTATATTTTTAACATTATTACCATATCTTTTTATGCATTAATAATACAAAACAAGTTTTCATTTGGAAGACAATAAAATCTAGTATTTTTCATATATTATGTACTTATACGATTAAATAAAATAGGTAAATAATGTGCTATAAAAACTTAAAAAAAACGACTTCCAGACACTAAAAAGAAAAAATAACTAAACGGGGATTTTCATTTATAATAGATACTTAATCAGATATTTTGGAAGTCGGTGTGCTTTAATTAGTATCGGCTGGCACCGACTTCGAAAATATCTGATTAGGTATCTATTTTAAATGAAAACCCTAATTTTCAAAAAAAAATGTTACCAACGAATTGAGAACATCCTCTTTTTTGAAGATGTCGGTTGAAAAGTAACAAAAATACATGTATTCAGCACCTACGCAAAGGAAAAAATACTTACACGTGGAAATCAAACCTGCAACCGTTGCGTTAAACCGCCCTTCAAGGTAATTCTACATATCCCCTCGAGAGTCGCACACCGGTGTGCCAGTTAAAAATTGATTTCTTAGAATTTAACCAGGAGGTTATAATAAAGTCATTATAATATTAGAATAATTTGTATTTTCCATGCCTAACTGTTCGAGGAATATTTACATATGGTTTTCCCATTACAGTTATTTAACCAATAGCTCAAACCTATGTAAATATTTTTTTGTTTATAATATTAGTTGTCGTAAAGAGATAAACCATAAAATGTAAATAAATCCAAAAGTAGAATGTATAAATTTCTTTGCCTTTATAATATTATTATTAAATTACTTTGCCTAACTTAGTTCAGAGCAATAACCTTTTATAAAGAGGTTCGGGGCTAACCAGGTTATCGTTCTATTTTTTAATTATGCTTTCGAATAGCACGAAAATCGAATACCTTCTCAGATTTCCTCTTTATTTTATACTGATTTATATTATATCTTTATTTATATTATATCTTTATTTCCTACTTTTACTGATTTATATTATATCTTTATTAATTATTTCCTCTTTATTTTATACTGATTTATATTATATTATGATATTGTAATGCTGAATGCAGTACAATCATTGAAACGTCCAATCCAGCTATGTATTGAAAACAACGGCTATCATTTTGAACAATTAATCTGTTAAGGTTTACTAAGTAAATAACAAAGAAAAATAAAAAACATTTTGTTAAAAATGAGCTCTTTCCTTAAGTTTGCCGTATGTCATGACTTCCCAGAATGCGTTCCTTATTCGAATGGTGTAATTATACAGTATGTGTTTTTTTTTTCAAAATCAACAGGTTCGATTCCTGGCTAGGAAAATAGATTTTTCAAAAATCCAATGATGCAGTTTTAGTTTTCATGAAAATCGAGCCCGAGACTCCTTTGAGTACTTTTCGCTATTTCTCATAGTTTCGGACTTAGCCATGCACGCCCACTTGAAAAATTCATCCTGTATAGTGTATAATGTATATTGCGTCATAAAATAACTAAAAGTCTCAACTGGATGTAAGGTCAGGTTATTTAAATATATTTTATCTATTATATTGCTAATCTAATCCCACTATACTAGTGAATACGTCCTTAAAAGCTCTTTTGAGATATCGATATCGATACTGTCGATACTAGAGACTGGCTAACTAAAAAAATAACTATAGTAAGAGAAAAATGTTTTGATACTTGAGTATTTTTTTGTATTTACGAAAAATTAATTTGTATAATAGTTGTTTGCGAACTTAATTTCTAACTAAAGGAACACACCACGATATTTTAAATGTACTTAAGCTGCGGTTAACATCACACTTAACAATGAGGCTCATTATCAAAATGTCTTTTGTTTTTAAAGGCTCCGTTTGGTGTGACGGAGCCTTGACCGTCTCGGATGTGAGAAAAAAGCAAGTGTGTAGATTTATTTATTAGTATGTACATTGTACAGTCACGAGCAATTCATGCATACGTTGAAAAGTTTTCTAATTCATATCAACATCATACTTTAAAAAGAAAATAAACGAGCCGTGCTTCAAAATTAAGCAATCGTTAAGTTGTTTCTTAATTTGATATACATTTTTATTATAATATTAGTATACACATTTCACGTTATATGTATGTTCCGATTAGTATATGCACAAAAACGTATACAGTTACTAACAACGCTTAAAACCAGAGCAACCAGAGACTTTGAACTTTGACGTGCCTTTGACAACTTTATAATGTTAATGTTGAGTTATAGATTATAAAAATAAGTAGCGACTTACTCTAGTACAAATCGTTTTATAGTTCGATTCAAACTTAATGGCGGCTCAGACAATAGCTAGGCGCAGGCGCAATAACTAATATTGTGTTCTGGGCATCGCAACATACAATGTTCACTGTTTATAGCCGCCAATAAGTTTGAATCGTACTGTACTAATATGTATTTATTTTTTATGATCTAATAATATTTCCAAACTAATACTAAGTATGCATTAATGGAAGTGAGGTTGTGATATTATTTTTATTTTTTCGAAGATTTTATGTTTATTTTATTTTTCTTATATATTAAGGTAAGTGCAATTTTAGAAATAAGTAGTTTTGTTGTTTTTCTCACAGATTAATTTAAAATGAAGCTTAGATAATATCTGCAATTAGCCAATAAGTAATTACGAAAATGAACTTTTTTAACTATTACTGTATTTTTTTTTAACAATTAAAACAATTTTAATTGCTAAAACCGTGTTTTAACCTAATTATCTCATATAATAAAAAAATATATCAGTTGTAACGAGTTTAGATAAAAAAAAAAACACTCATATACTTTAAATATTTTCAGAAGACGACCGTGAGTGAGTAGCTGTAAGTATTAAGATGTTATAATATCGATATGTTTCTGGTATGGAATGGCCTGGAAGAGTACAGAGGGGGGAGGAACGTGGTGTTTGAGTGGAACGTCTCTCGTGACCTTGCGAGGGCGAGGTCACCCCCGCGCCCTACACCTACCTGTTCAGTGCTCGCGGACGTCACTAACCGTCATAATATCTAGGTAGATATTTAAAATGTTTTGTAAGTATAAATACTCAAAATCTATTTCAGAATATATTAATTAACTATTTACATACTTATATGTCAAGATGAATCAGACATTCTTAATTGTTTTTAATTAATGACTCTTCTTATTATGATTTTTGGCATATAGTCAAATGATTAAAATGTACAATAATACAATAAATATTAAGGGAATTTTGACATTTTAAATTTATTTTTCACATACATAGGAAGTAGATAGAGTTGAGGGTGAGGGGACACCGACCAATTGACCTTTACCCAGGATCCGAGGTTAGGCTAACAATTATATAAATATACCTACCTACTTCATTCTTCTAAAACACAAAAGAGTATTTTATAATATTTTATATTTTGTCAAAATGTTTGAACATGAATTTATTACCTTAGTTAGTAGGCACTGGATAAAACGACAATGTCATAAAAATAAAATATTGATTTGTATAATTGCAATATGTATCTAACTTACCAATACTTCAAAGGCAACGTGACTGGGTCATAAAAATGGTAGGTAAATAAAGCAAGCATTTACATTCAATAAAGTATATTGGGTGCGGAGCGCGGGCATCGGGCTCGGGTGACGGGCACAGCTCGGGTCGGGGCGATGACGACTACGGCCTTGGCCGTGATCGCGCGCTCGATATAGCGCCAACCGCCTCAATCCGCCTAACCGACAACCTCCCGCCCCCACCCTTTATTTCTCACTCACACCAACGTTCTAAATTTCTGATGCTCTCCGACTATTTCTGTAATAATAAAGGTATCTAACGCCACCTATCTAACAATAAATTACAACGATGACAAGTAACCAACAGGCTTCTAATAGGCATAATATACCTAGCGAAGTAAATATAACCTCATGAAAAAAGGAGAACTGTACGCTTGATTTTTTTAAATATGTAATGTACGCTGTACATATCTAGCTTACGTAATTCATAATTTATATTATGAAGGAATCGTTCGTATATATTTAGAGGAGTAAAGCGTATAAACATTATACATAAGTGTGGATATTAATATACTCAAAACCATTTAGTAAGCAGACAACGTAGTTGAAACGAATCAGAATAAAACACCAAGGTCGAGCAGAATGATATCATTTATGGCGCGCCTGTCCCTGAACTCTAGCCGTTAGGCGCGAGTGACGCACGAGGACTCAAATACCACCGGCCCTGAACTTATATAAAAATACAACTTTGGTAATGTCATGTGCCTACGTTCAGTATGATTGCAGGTCATCAAGATTATTTTACTAAATACTTAATAGTACCTACCGGTTACTATAATGTTGTTATTGTAGAATTTGGTTTAAACTTTAAGTAGTTGACAATAACTTTATGGTAGTTTTGAGCTAAGTTATTAAAAACGCGTGAGCCGTCCGTCCAAAATGATCATTACAAGTATTTAAACTCTTTATATCAATTGGGTATGTACGGTTACTTAGTAAACTAAAAACCAAGACCATACGTATAACATTTTAATAACAAGGCATTTATTGTTTACAAACAACACATTTGTAGTTATTTAGCCTTCTTCCCCTTTTGCTTAGGCCTTGCGTTCGTCTTCGCTTTCTTGCCGCGGCCTTTAGTTTTTTCTTTAGCCTTTTGCGCGCGCAAATCTTTCTTCATGCGCGGATCTACCACCTTGTAGTGTCCCTTCACCCCGGCGGGTCGCTTCATTTTTTTAGCTGTCGTATGTTTTTTTGCAACTACGTATGTTAGTTTCTTTTTGCCGTCTGATTGTGCTTTCTTATAAAGATGCCTAACTTGTTGGGCTTTCTCTCGTTCTGACATATCCGCGTTCTCCATCACGGCCTCGACCTTCTTCTTCGCGCGCTCCATCTTTTTAATCATGCGCTTCTTCTTCCTAGCCTTGGCTTCAATTACTTTCTTTATCGGCCTAGCGTTAATGTCTTGTAATCGGTTCTTATATTCTTCAGTGTATTTCTGTAATAAAATAACTCGATTGATTCACGTTATCTCGGTCAATTAAAAATATCAATCAAACTTAACGATATAATTTACAAGGAATTCAAATTTCAAATATAGTTTTTAAATATAGTTTTATATCTATACATATAATAAAATTCTAACTAAGCCGAATCAGTACATTAAATATTTTTTGGAAAATCTTATTGAAATAGTAATTACTACTCTCTCTCACACCCCTAGGTTGACTGGAAGAGATCTCTGTTAGAGATAAGTCCACCTTTGCCTCATATTCTCTCTAAATACTTGTAATTTTTGTTTTAATGTGCAATAAAGAATATATAAATTACTATCGATAGAGAGGCCGAATCTATAGTTTTTAGAATTTTTGTCTGTATGTCTGTCTGTCTGTCACTGCATCACGGAAAAACCAGTGGAGGAATTTTGATGAAATATCATCTCTCAGAAATCTATACTAAACTTTAAAACGTAAGCAGGGACGAACCCGAACGGAGCGAGGGTAAGTCGCTAGTATTAAATATTTTTAAAGGACCGCGAGAATTAATAAAATGCATATCAACAGTTTTTATATTTTTTATGTCTTTTGGTGTATTTCTTAAGTATTTTATGTAAGTACTTAAGAACGGCCAGTCAGATTGTAATAGTTTTTTTTTCCCATACAGGTCTAGATTGGATTAAAAATAGCTTCATGTCACTTTTTCTCCTTTCACTTCAGCCCCGTTTAAAACGCTCCTATATAAAGTAAGGGGTCTCCTATATGTATAAGTTCAATGAGTTTACAAAAATTCTAAAACTCTAGCGTTCCAACTCCTTCTTTTCGAAGTTGGTCAAAAAGGTATTTTGATAGTCTTTTAGAAAAGTAACTAAATTGGTCGAGATATATTCTCTCACGGAAAGTCGTAGCCAGCAGTCCAGCACCTCTTCTGTCAGATTGCGAGTCTACTATGAAAGTGAAACTATAGGGAATGGACTTACACTTAAAGTCCCGCGCAGATGGCTTGCGCGGAAAGGATATAAGGAAGCATTAACTAATAAGCACAATAAGCATGACGAAAGTCTGTCTATATTTCTATTTTCTAAACTTCCTGTGATTCTGTTCTAGTTAAATATGTGTTATAAAGTGTCATTACACGGATGAGTCTGTCAGTCAAAAAATATATTATGTTATTAGGTTTTTTTTACAAAACGCAATACAAACCTCAGGTACTGCAATTTCTTTTTTCATATGTTTCTTTTCATCTTCAACAAACCAATCTGGTAAATTTTTGTCGTTAAACGCGTATCGATTCCAGCCGTCATCCAATAGATCACGTTTGAATTTTTTAGACGTAGCAAGCATGGTGCCTAGGGCAAGAGTCTCTGCATCCATTTTTAAATTTTTCTTGAGCCTTTTTAATTCTAAAATAAGAAACAAAAAATTAAAAATTTAATGGAACAATGTAATATTTATATTATCTATCTATACATAGTATACATAAAAAAATCGTCTGCGTCGAAATTCGCCACTTACTTCTAAACTACGCAACGGATTTTGATACGGTTTTCACTAATAGTTATACTCTAAGTTACGCTCACAATACCTATTTTTCTATATAAAACGTACCTAGGGACGCACACGAGCGAAGGGATGGAAAGTCGCTGGTACTCCCATAAATACATAAATATTTTCACGCTCCACATATTATAACTTCTATTTCGTTTTACCCCGACCTTCTGTTTTGTAACGTTTTTATATTTTTTTCAAATTATGTAATTTTTTGATTTCTACTTCAAATTACGTCAGTATTGTATATATCAAATAACATAAAACAGGAAGAGAGGAGGGAACATCGCATCTTCAATCATCAGCTATCTCCACTTTCCAAACATGTTTATGTCTTTATTGTATGTACTAGATTCTAGAACACTAAAATCATTAGCGCTTCGATAAATGACGCGCTACAAAATATAGGCTTCTCTTTTAAACTTACTGAGTCTATTACGATAGGGACCGGGATTACATTCGCGATATTTCACATACATAATGTCCCATATCACTTACTCTGTCTTAAAGGTTGGTTGGTTTGTTAACAGATTGATATGGCACACCTGTGCCCAAAAGGCACACCTATAAGCTACAGAACAAAGAACATAACATATGTCACACACTAACTTGATACAATGGAATAAAACATGTCTAGCTTTTAAATCATAACTATTCAAAAAATTACATCGACCCATTGTCCAGTAGTTGTGTGAACAAAGAACAAACACACAAACATAATTTTCCATTTAATTTATTAGTAATTTAAGTATTTATAAGATTAATTGAATTCTTTATGTACATATGTAGGATTGAACATTTTTTATTAGACACATACCAGGGTCCTGAGAAACTACTTCGAAGCCATCTTTTTTACTAGCTTTTGCTCCCGACTTGGTCGCTGGGGCTGGGACGTTCTCCTCCACGTCGTAATCACTGTCGGAAGATTCATTATCAGATGTTTCAATGTCACTTTGTTTCCTTTTTGTACCACCTTTTGTAGTTGATTCTTGCTCAGTATCACTCCTTACTTTCTTACCTAAAATATGGCATTTGATTCATTATTATATGCAAGTATACTTACAATTAGAGTAAAAGAAAAATTAAAATGTTTGTTAGTAATATTCAAAAAATACCATTGGTTATAAATAAAACATAACTAAAAGATTATTTCTTACCCTTTTCCCGATAACTTTCTGCTAACTTATCTAAGTCAACACCTTCATCTTCTTCTTCATCAATTTCCTTAAAACTATCTTTCTGGAACCAAAGCTCAGCTTTCATTGACCTCTTCGACACTGGATCAGTATTATCCAAGTCTGTCAGTAATGGATTATTCTTCGGGATTGAAGGTGTTGATTTAAGCTTAGCATTTCTTAATGTATTCAATTTTGTTATTTTATCAATTTTCTTTGACTCATTTTCTGAATCAGAGAATGCTGTAAAAATAATAAAGAAAAATCGCTTCAGTCATAGGGAAGATATAAAGATATTGGATATCTTAAAGTAGTTATTGGACTAAATAAAATTAAGGTATGTGCAAAATTTATATGAAAAATTTTACAAAAAATATACTTTTGCTAAATTCAGACTATTTATTACGTAATGTGTGTTTGAATGATTAAAAACATGTTTACTAATTTTACTTAATATCACAATTAAGAACTAAAGTACTTGCTATTTAACCTCAACCTAAACAAAAAAACTTCAATCAAGCCATGAGCTTGTTGGTAATAATTAAAATATATCCATACCTAGTGGTTTTTTAATGGTTTAGTTTTGATTGTATGGAAAATAAATTAAAAAATATAAAATATATTTCTGATTATTAACGAAAAAAAATCATAGTATGCTTAATTATTTTGAATACCATATTTACCTAAGGACTCTTTTTCATTGTCACTTTCTAAATCAGATTCCATTTCTAGCTCACTATCTGAGTCTTTATAGTAAAGTCCCGATGAATCTAGCTTTGATTCTTCTACATCATACTTCATATATTTAGGTTTTGATTTTAACTCATCATCTGATTCCCCATCCCCATCTACTACAATGTCCGGTGCTTGGTCCACTATCATTTTTAATTGCTGAAAATAATAACATTTTATATATATTTGTATATTAACATTAAAATAACAATTTCAAATTTTCTCTTTTCTTATGAAAGACATTAATATGTTTTCAGTTTCATTGTTTTATTTAATATTTACACAATTATATTTTTACAAATCATATAATATTGCATATAGATGTAACTTATGTTTACCTCATTATCCTTAATGTCAGCCAAAGTAAACATATCATGACTCTCCAAGATGGGCCCATCATCACCTTTTAACACCATTTTAAGATTCATTTTTTCAGCTAATTTTTGTCGTTGCTTGTTTAACTGTTTTCTTTTCCGTCTAAGTTGTCTTCTTTCTTCATCCTAAAAACATATATGGTACAACTATAGATAGAGTACAAAGTGTTTTAATTTTCTAAATAAATATTTAGATTTTAATTTACTAACCTGTAGTTCAGCTATTTCAGTATCCACCACATCATTTTCATCATCAGAATCCTCTTTGTTAGGTTTTTCTTCACCTTCTGTCATAGATGGTACCTAGTAAAAAGTATATTTTTTGTATTTATTATCATTGCCAAATATTATCATCCATGTTATTAAGTTATTAACATGATATACATGTATAATATATAAAATTATGTACTTACAACAGAGGGATTTTGCGAAGCTTTCCAGTCCTTAATATGTTTTAACCAACTCAATATTGCTTTGACATCTTTTCTTCCAAGGACTTTAATATCTTTGCAACATTCTTTTATTTCACTTGTAGTCCTTGGATGATCTACTACATCCTTGTCATCTAATATAATCTATAAGAATATTTATAGAAATTATGTTTAAAATATTATTACATTATAATTAAAAACTAAAAATGGTTAATATCTAGTCTGCATTTTTATACCTCAGAACATCCTTGAAGCAAGTCAATTGGATCATCTTTTTCCAGTAGTTCTGATACAGAAACACCTTGATAAGTAGTATAATCATTTTCCTTGTATCCTTCAGCCTTAGCCTTCTTCTGTTTCTCAGGATGTAAGATATTGTTACGTTGTTTTTTTACTATTTCTAAATCTTCAAAGACATACTTTGGATCTAGTAATTTAGGATCTATACTGTCAGGAGCAATATATCCTTGACATACAACAAAAATTTCAGATGATTCATTACGAGAAGCTTGTGGCTTTGTAGCATGAACTTTTTTAAAGAACTGCTTTAATACCCACAATAGAGCATGATAATCTTTTGATCTAAATACCTTTGTAACAAACCAACCACCTTCTCTCAAAAAATGAGATGCTAGTTTCATAGCACTCAATGTAAGTGATGCCTGTTGATATGCATCATGAATCCAGTTTAGACCAACATTTGGTGCACCATCATGTAACACAACATCAGCTTTCCACGTTTTTATTTCCTTCTTTATGGCTGTTTTACATTTTTCTGTTGTAATATCTTCGGTAAGGCTTATGCAACCAGGAACTTGCTTTATAGGAAATAAATCTACACCTATAACTACACTGGAAACAGGCATATTCTGATGTGCCACCTGCATCCAACCACCGGGCGCTGCACACAAGTCGATGCATACTCTAGACTTTTGAAGAAATCCAAATTTTCTATTTAACTGAATGAGCTTAAATGCAGCTCGGGAACGATAACCTAAAATTATTTATTATTTTAAAAAAATTAAGTGATTTCTTAAAAATTAAATTAAATTCTCATAAAACTAACCTGTCTCTTTTGCAAGTTGATAGTATTTATCTTTTCGCTGTTTTCCTACTTTTGTCTTCTTCCCCATGCTGCTGTATGTTTAAACCATAAGGTGAATTTAAGGAGTTTAAATAATATCCAAATAATCTTGTACGTGAATATTTAATGTTTTAAGTTTCATGACAGAAAGCCCACACTCTACAAGTCACAATTAATATTGTTTATTTTTTAGGTTATGTTTTTACTTTTTATCTATTTTTTCTTATACTAGTAAGCAAAAGGTTTGATCTATACGTCCAAAATTTATCGATAAAATAAAAGCTTTAAAAAAACAATTTAATAGTAATATATGCTAATAAAGATATTAAACAAATTTAATACATATTTATTATTTGAAAACTAATTCTAAAATTTTATAATACAAGAACCCAATTATAAAACAGTTTTAAACTAAAAATACACTCGTGACCGTGTTACGTTACTATTGGCTGAAATATATTTACGGATAATCGATATTAAATGCTACATCGATATTTAAAATAATTGTATTTTCATTTAATATTATTTTTATTATTTGATGCAAGGTTTAAAATAATGTACGCTAAAATTATATAAGTTAAAAGATATTTTTATATTTAAATATTTAGATGTTTTATTTGTATGTAATAAGTACTGTAAAGGGTTTTTTTTTTTTATTTTAATGCTTTATTAGTATTATCAGTTTAATATCATTCTTTCACAAAATAATTTGAAATACTAAAAAATATTTTATTTTTGTTATAAACACCTTTAACATGATTTCTTTTAATTTTACTTTTAAACGATTATAGTCGATAGTCATGTCGATTTAATATCGATTATAAAATGTTCTAGTAATTACCAGTCCAATGTCCACTCATTACGTACTCCTGAGTCCTGACTCCATTTTATAAATTACGAGAAACGCGATAGAAAGTGCATTTGTGTATTGAAAAATTTGTGATTACATTGCATCATACAATAATAAATTTTACGCTGTTTAAAAGGCATTGCGAACTGTGTGAAATTGAATTCACTTAAAGTATCTTGACGTAAATAAGCCATCTGCTAGTGTAAATTATCAAGATGACTCCAAATTTACAAACTTTCATAAATAGCTTCCAAAATCGTCTGTAAGTATTTTTTACTATATTCATAGTTTTTAAAAGGAAATTTTTTGTTTCATGGAATATATTTATGTAGTAAATAAAATACCTATATGAATTTGTGATAGATTGATTCTAGAATGTCTAAATGCGTCATATATTTTTTTGTTTATATTTTTTATGCAAACAATACGCTAGGTACTTCAATATACTATTATTATATTTAAACATGACTTGCATATATTATATTTTATACGTACTAAATTATAACTAAGTATTTTATAATAATATGTTCTTTGTATATCACATAAACAAATAATTTAATGTTATAGGGAACCACCTGTACGTCAACATCTCAAAAATGTTTATGGAACACTTATGATGACCTGTGGAGCAGCTTCAGCTGGAGTGTTTGTTGATATGTACACTAGATTCCAAGCGGGATTGCTGTCAACAATTGTTGGTGCAGGTCTTATGTTAATGCTGATTGCTACTCCTGATGATGGAAAAAACACTAAATTGAGACTTGGTTATCTCCTAGGATTTGGTCTTACTTCAGGTACTATGCCTTGAGATAGTAATAGATTATGTAGTAAAAAATACATTTATTCTCCTCTTTAAGTATTAGTATCTGGGCCACTGAGATTCGCTCGGGGTTCTTTTTTATTATATCGTTTTTCTAGATAAAAAAAATAAAAACTTAAATAAATACAAAAAAAACAAAAGTAAAAACTTTGTATTCCAACCGGGACTCGATCCCGGGCATTTGTGTTGTCTAACTTGCGACTTGACCACGATGCCTATAACCAAGTGTAAGAAATTATCAACCATAATCTGCGTAGAATAATGCAACAGATAACTGCTTGAAAACTCGAAAACACTCGTTTTCCCAGACATGAGACTAATCTAAATAGATTTTTCGCCCCCCGAAAGCCCCAAATACCAAATTTCAACAAAATCGTTAGAGCCGTTTAAATCGTTAGCCGAGAAGATATAAATATACAAGAATTGCTCAATTGAATATATTAGATTTAATTAGCATTGTACAGTGCACAAAAAGATATTTCAAAATTTGGAGCATTTTGCCTATAAGATTGAATGCTCCATAAATTGTAAGACTAAACTAAACCTACTAAAAGGTGAAACTAAAAAGACAATTTATGAGAGTGAAGGTCATTCACATTTACCCTTACTTTGTATAAATTTATTTACACAATTCTCCTCAAAAATAACAAATCGAGCTACTCCTCACCAACCTGCAATCCTGGGCTACAGTTGGGTAATTAAGCCACTGCATGGAGCTGGAATTTTTTTTTTATAGATATCATTTATCTGTATAGTCAAGACAAAGATTTAATTTTAAGCCACAACCTTAATTATCTATACCAGCCAAGCACTATTACACTGAAATAAAACATATAATTTTCTCACCTTTGTTATGTAAATTTTGTATTATTATTTATTACCTTTTTTACATTACATTATTCATTATATGATAGCCATGTCATACAGCGAATTGTGAAAAACAATCTTGTTCTCTTTTAAAGAAATTTATAAATTTTTATTACTGATTGTAAAAATTATTTTTCAGGAATGGGTATGGGTCCTTTGTTGGAATATGTGAGCTTTGTTGATCCATCCATAATTGTCACAGCTCTATTGGGTACCACGCTAGTATTTGTTTGTTTCTCTATTGCTGCCATGTTGGCTGAAAGAGGAAGTTGGCTGTTTTTGGGTGGCACTCTTATGACCTTGCTGACTTCCATGTCTCTGATGACTTTGGTTAACATCTTCATGCAGTCTCACTTGCTTTATCAAGTAAGATATATTCATAAATATTTGACATACTTACACAAACTTTTAAGTATCAATAATAACAATGTTTTATATTTCAGGCTCATTTGTACCTGGGACTGATGCTCATGTGTGGATTTGTCCTGTTTGACACTCAACTAATCATTGAAAAACGTAGAATGGGCAACAAAGACTTTGTGCAACATGCTCTGGAACTATTTATTGATTTCATTGGAATGTTGAGGAGACTTCTTATTATCTTAACACAAAAGGTACAATAAAAAATTGTCAAAAAAATAATTTAATTAATTATAACATACAAATTACATACTTATATTTCTATTAAAAGAAGCTATTCTGTATTGCTTCCCGTGTAGCTTTGCTAAACATTATGCTCACTTTACACAAGAGTTTATACCAAGATCACCTTTAAAATCTAAATTTAGAAACATATTGAATTCGGTTCTATGAAAGTCCTGCAGCCAATTATTTTTGAAATATTCTTTTTTTACTTCCAGGAGGAACAAAATCGCCGCCGCAAACGTGAATAAATTTATTTTTGTTATTATAAGTTAATCTAAAAAGTTTGGTGAAATTGACTAAATCTGTAACTCATGCTTTATTTTTATCTTATGTTATGTGTTCAGAAATTTGTAAATTTCTTATAATTAAATAAATTAAAACACATTTGTTTTACATATATCAAACCACCCATATGTTTGAGAATAAAAGTGATAAGATATCAGAATTTATGTGATAAGATAATATTATGTGAAGATAGAGCTTGATAAAACATGAAAAAATAGCCTATGTGCCTTCTATTTCCTTAATTGCTTCATAAATTACATAAATATCATTTAAATTGATAACGGAAAATAAATTTACTATTTGGCCATTTGCTCGACCGCGTCCTTATATGTAACTACAACAATCCAAGAAGACCCTGTCATCCTGAGATAAAAAAATCAGACTTATTGCGAATTATTGAAATACATAATAAATGCACTAATTTGTAAAGAGGGTTTGGGTAGTTACACTTTATTACCCGACTGCAGCGAAACCTAAAGGAGGATTATGTGTTTGACCTTTATGTATGTATGCCCGATCCTATGTTCCCTTGTAATTAATAAACGGCTTAACCGATTTTGATAATTCATACGTCATTCGATTCGTCTTGATAACGTGAGTATCATATGGTAGATCGACATCATTAAAAATCAAAATGGCGGATCCTAGGTGCCAATTGCGTCTTGAAAAAAAACCTTCATCCGAATAAATCGAGTGGAGTATCAAAATACAGGTTTTTAAGAGGCGATTACAAAATAAATACATCTTATATGTTTTAAAGTAATTTAGGATAAGAAATTGTTAAATAAAAGTAAAAATGTCTATAATTGACCAAAACTAAAAAGTTGTAAATAAAAAATATATTTACAAAAATAAAAAAGCCGACTGCGTAAGAAGTGAACTAAAAAGAAGAAAACAAGTTGACGAAAGAAAACATTAATAGTATTATGAAAGGCGCAGCGAGACGGCTTAGGCGATGGTGGCGAAACAGCACGTGGAGGTTGTTACAGCAAGGCGTTATTATCTCTTTTCGAAGACAATTCTAACTGATTTTATTATTACTCTCTCTTATATATAAATTACCCACACTGACATTACAATAATCAAAAAGCAACTTATAGTAAAGAAAACATTATTCAATTACAAAATATTAATGTTACATTAGTTAAATATAAGTATATATTTATACAAATAATATAAACTATAATAAATAATCAATTATACATAATAATAAAAAACAGTAAGTCAATCGGCATAATCAAATAAAGTCCGTTCGGAAACAAAACTAAAACCTCTTATAGCTAATAAAAATATTGATTAAATAGACAATATTAATACACTTATTTAATAAAAGATGTATCTTGTAACATTCGGCCATCCTACATCGGCCGTGTCCCACGGCAATTTCGCAGGTTTTCCGAATTTTTCTGCTCCTGGGGAAAAAAAAAAAAAACAGTAAATGTTCTTTGTATAAGAATTGACTGCAACCAGTATTATCGACTATCAAAAGTTATTTTATAATATTTTTAAAGTTGTCACTTTCTGAAATATTATTATATATTGGTATTAGGATATATTATATTGGTATTAGGATAATATTTCATTTTTTTTTATATTCACACAGATCCAGTTATTATTCTGGATTTCATGTTATTGTCGTAATAGGTTAAATTTTATTTACTTAATATATATATATGGTAAAGTACTATTCCATAATCATTTTCCACACAGATCTAACTTAATTTGCTAGATGTTTTCTTTTAGTCACACAGATCTAGCTCACACTAGTAGATTTTTATTTATTATTTTTCACTAAGCTTATTATATCAGGCACACAGATCTAGCTATATTTAGTAGATATTTTATATTCAAATCACACAGATCTATCTTTTGATAGATATTTTATTTTTTAAGACATTTTATATTCAAATCACACAGATCTATCTTTTGATAGATATTTTATTTTTTTAAGACATTTTATATTCAAATCACACAGATCTATCTTTTGATAGATATTTTATTTTTTAAGACATTTTATATTCAAATCACACAGATCTATCTTTTGATAGATATTTTATTTTTTAAGACATTTTATATTCAAATCACACAGATCTATCTTTTGATAGATATTTTTTTTTTTTTTTTAAGACATTTTATATTCAAATCACACAGATCTATCTTTTGATAGATATTTTATTTTTTTAAGACATTTTATATTCAAATCACACAGATCTATCTTTTGATAGATATTTTATTTTTTTAAGACATTTTATATTCAAATCACACAGATCTATCTTTTGATAGATATTTTTTTTTTTTTAAGACATTTTATATTCAAATCACACAGATCTATCTTTTGATAGATATTTTATTTTTTAAGACATTTTATATTCAAATCACACAGATCTATCTTTTGATAGATATTTTATTTTTTTAAGACATTTTATATTCAAATCACACAGATCTATCTTTTAATAGATATTTTTTTTTTTTTTTATTATATTTTGTCTAAGTTACTTTCTATTTCATGATATTCACAAACTTCACATGTGTATATTATATCTTAACATAATAAAATAAATTGTATATTGTTGAAAGCTTTTATTACATTATTTATTAAATAGTTTATAATTTATACAAACATCGAACCATGTATATCATTACATATTAGGTATATAAATGAAATTGGATTTCATGAAACTTCCGTAAACATTTTATAATCAAATAAATTATACTATTTTTACAAATACAATGCCTTTAATTTTAACTACTTTTATTTTATAAATATAATGATGTTTATTTTAACTACTTTTACGCCACTATTGATTAAAGATTTTTATTAACTCTCCAATAAGTCTATCAAATCATCTCTGTCTACTTCTCTGTCAGATTCAGTGGAGCTATCGGAAACAGACGACTTATATGGACGTAGGGCATCGCCAGGGACAACGGCACTGAATTTTTTATACCCTTTAATACCCTTTATACTATTGATAGTGTAGCGGTTAATGGAATGGTCAACTTTCGATATTTTATATGGTCCAGTGTAACAACTACCTAGCTTTTTTGTGACACCTCTGGTATGATCACGAGATAACCCGCCTTTCCAAAGCACTAAATCTCCTATCTTGTACTTTCTACAACTTTTATGTTTTTTATCGTACCGTTCTTTCATAACTGTCATGTGCCTATCAATACGTATTTTAGCCTGCTGTTTACGTTCTTCTAACTGTCTAATCGAATCTGGGTGGTTACAACTAGTCGTAGAGTAAGCTGGCAATAGACTATTAGTATGTGCAAACATTAAACTAAATGGTGTATGTCCAGTTACTGCATGTGGGGTGTTGTTAATACCCCAAACAACGTCTGCTAATTTCTCGTCCCAGGTGCATTCGCTTTCAGTCGTAGTATTGAGTCCGTTAATAATAGTCCTATTTACTCTCTCAACCTGGCCATTTGAGCGCGGGGAGGCAATTGCATTTAAGACATGTTTTAACTGTTTTTCTATTACGAATTCTTGAAAATATCTACTTGTAAATGCAACTCCGCGATCAGTTACTATTCTAGCTGGGTTTCCGAATACCGATAGTATTTCATTTAAGTTTTTAATAGTTTCAACGGAGCTTACATTTCGAACAGGTCTAGCAAACACGAATTTTGTAAAGGCGTCAATAACTACGAGTATATAGGTATTACCACGGCGTGTCTTAAGAAACGGCCCCAAGTGATCGACATGAATAGTATGCATGGGAATTTGTGGCTTCTCTATGGGATGCAGCTCCCCTTCTAGTTTACCGTAGTTACCCTTAGCATAAGCGCATTGCAAACAAGCATTTATGTACTTTCTAATAAACCTTGTCATACCTAAAAACCAGAATTGAGATTTGATTGCTTTTTCACACTTATCAAATCCTAGATGACCAACTTGATCATGGTATTTTTGTAATAAACTCCATTTTGATAGTTTTGGAATTACAAATTTACTGCCGTGGATGGTTTTACGAAATAAGCAACCGTCTACAATTTCGTAATTATTTACAATGTCTGGATTACGAGTGCCTTCTCTCAACTGTTTCATTATATTTTGAGTATGATCATCTTGAAGTTGTAGGGTTATACGCCAATCATCACTATCTATGCTAAGCACAGGAATAGTATCTACTGGATTGCGACTTAGGGCGTCAACATGTCGCATGCGGTCCCCTGAACGATATTCAATTTCTAGATCGAAGTCTTGAATGGTGAGCCACCAACGGGCGATTCGAGGTATGAGATCTTTTTTTGTGAGGGTACTACGTAATGCTGCGCAATCAGTAATAATCTTAACTGGGATACCGGTAAGGTATATTCGAAACCTTTTAAGGGATTCTACTACAGCCAAGGTTTCCAATTCAAAGCTGTGATAAAATTGTTCTTCCTTACTAGTTACACGACTGAAATAAGCAATCGGTTTCAAACTATTATCCTCTTGGTACTGTAGTAGGATCCCTCCTAAACCTAGCTTACTAGCATCAGTATGTAGTTCAGTTTTAGCACGGGGGTTATAAATGGCTAATACTGGCCTCATCGTTAACGCAGTTTTTAGTTTCTCAAAGGCCTGTTCTTGTTCTAAGTCCCATACCCATTCTACCCCTTTCTTGGTTAAATAGGTTAGAGGGCGTGCTATTTCTGCGAAACTACGAATAAATTTACGAAAGTAGGATGCAAGACCAATGAATTGCCTTACTTCGTGAACACGGGGACGTTTAAATTGTGACACGCTATTAATTTTTGCCAATCCTGGTCGTATTGAACCAGCGGTAACTTCATGTCCTAAATAATTTACACTAGTTTGTAGAAAAGAGCACTTTTGTAAATTGAGTTTTAAGTTCGCTTTTTTGAGGAGTTTAAGAACTTCTTCAAGTAGATCAATACCTTCTTCTATAGAAACAGTTGGGATTGTGACATCATCGAGATAAATAGCTAATTTGTTACTAAGGGGACCTAACGCTTTTCGTATAAGGCGAGAAAATACTGCGGGTGCATTGGCCAGGCCAAATGGCATTTTAAGAAATTCGTACTGTCCTGTCGGTGTAACGAAAGCTGTTTTATGTATAGAATCTTCCGATAATTTTACTTGATAGTAGCTTTGTGCCAAATCTAGTGCAGTA
The DNA here is from genome assembly GCA_033884665.1 of Argynnis bischoffii washingtonia. Taxonomy (NCBI): domain Eukaryota; kingdom Metazoa; phylum Arthropoda; class Insecta; order Lepidoptera; family Nymphalidae; genus Argynnis; species Argynnis bischoffii. The sequence goes on along the minus strand of CM066616.1, from coordinate 8,061,599 downwards.
AAGTACATTTTTCCTGAAAGCCGGTTGATCTGGTCATCAATATGCGGCAATGGATATCGATCCTTAATTGTTCGGTTATTAAGCGCGCGATAATCTATACATAACCGATAATCGCCCCCCTTTTTTTTTACCAATATGACAGGACTAGCATATTCAGATTGAGATTCCCTTACTATGCCCGCTGAAATAAGTTCATTTACCTTTTGCTCCACGATTTCAGTTTCCTTATAAGACAGCCTATAAGGTTTACAATACACTGGTACATCAGTTGATGTAGCAATGCGCATCTCTACTAAGTTAGTACATCCAAGTTCGCTACTACATTCGGCAAACGATTCACTATACTCATTTAACATACTTAATAACCTATTACAATAATATTCCCCAACATCCCCCACTTTGATATCAAAAAAACTAATAGTTTTTTTATACGGTGGAACTTTTTTTACTTCAGAATACTGATTACTTGAAGTTATAAAGATATCAGCTTCGTCGTATACATCAGCTCGAGTAAGTAATCTTCCTATGTCCCAGCGTATACACGATTCGCCCAAGTTAGTTATTTGCAAATAATAATTATCATGTTTTAAAATAGATTGTGGCATATAGTAAGATTCATTACCGTAATCAAAAATAATGGACCGCGTTACAAGTATACTATTTTTATCTATCTTATTCGTTGTATATACATAAATTAAACAAGTACTACCGGGTTGCAATTCTAAATCATTCGATAAAAATAAAGGAACCTTTTCTATAAAATCATTTGTAGTTAATTGAATATTGGTTAAGTCGTGGGTAGATTGTAAACATTGATCGAATTTCGCTACTAATTTGACTATTTTAGAGTTAGCAATAAGTGTTATATTCGGATGACTAATAATTGGTTGGCCTATTATCATATTTAAATCTTTCAAGTCTGTATTAGTTATTTCGGCGTTAATGTTAATAGATATGTCATCTATACCTAACTGAAAGTGTGTTTTGCCTAGTGAAGGGATGTGCAAGCCACCAAATCCTTTCATTAATACGTTAGAATGTAAAACCTTTAGCTCTAAGTACTTAACCGTTTTTAATGTAATAATATTAACTTTACTACCCGTGTCGATATAAGCGAGGGCTGCTGTTCCGTTAATAGTAATATATTTTTTGTATACATCTGATAAAATATCAAAAGTAGTAAATGCGACTGACTGTACCTGAGTAACGTTGCGTCGAGCTAGTGATGAGTGTCCATCTCGAGATGGGCCACCGGCAGCACCGCCAGCACCACCAGCATACCAGCAGACCGTTGATTCATGCCCCAAGCGCTGGCATATTTGACAGCGTTTGAGACGGCAGTCCGGCGCATCATGGCCTGTCTTGCGACAGTTGAAGCATATTTTTGGCATTCTTGAACCCCGCTGCCACGTAGGTTTTTGTACTGTATATTTCTCTTCGATCTTCTTATAGTTCTCAAGAGACGATAGGAAGCCATAGTACAATTCTTCGGGTGACTTACTATTATAAGCTTTTGCATTAGCTCTTAATTCGACCGGTAGACCTCGAATCAGACAAGAAATAGCAGCGTCACCTTTCAAGCCACATTTCTTGATAAGTGACATTTTGTCGTGGAAGTACTTAGTCATCGTTTCTTTGTTGTCCTTCGTGCGACTAAGCATGTCTTCGAGTCGATCGACGTAGTCTGTAGAACGTGGGAATGCACGTGTTAAATTTTCTTTCCACTGTGTCCATGTGATTGAATAATCTTCCAAGTCATCAAACCATTCTCGCGCTGCACCGCGTAGACGAATTTGCATAACGAAAACGCGATCTCTTTCATCCCATGAATACATGTCCCCGAGCTGATCAATTTTGTTGAGCCAGCCAATTACGTTAGTCGTTTTCTTCCCTGGATCAAACTTTGGTATGACTTCAGCTTCCATGTGGTTAATTCTTCGTTTTTTTGTCAAATTGTTTTCTTCAGTTCTTGAAAAAAAATCTTCTAAATTTTCGGGTACTTCTTCGTTTGCTGATGTATCGCTTAGACTATTTCTTCTTTTTCCCAGCCCATGAAGGTATGGCCCGAGCATTTTGTCCTCCATCCCACTTCTGAGATGAAAGGCGCAGCGAGACGGCTTAGGCGATGGTGGCGAAACAGCACGTGGAGGTTGTTACAGCAAGGCGTTATTATCTCTTTTCGAAGACAATTCTAACTGATTTTATTATTACTCTCTCTTATATATAAATTACCCACACTGACATTACAATAATCAAAAAGCAACTTATAGTAAAGAAAACATTATTCAATTACAAAATATTAATGTTACATTAGTTAAATATAAGTATATATTTATACAAATAATATAAACTATAATAAATAATCAATTATACATAATAATAAAAAACAGTAAGTCAATCGGCATAATCAAATAAAGTCCGTTCGGAAACAAAACTAAAACCTCTTATAGCTAATAAAAATATTGATTAAATAGACAATATTAATACACTTATTTAATAAAAGATGTATCTTGTAACAATTATGCAGTTGAAGACAAAAGAACTTATTAAATGTACATACATGATTTAGAATAGCTGTGTGTTTATTTATACTTTATTGTACACCACAACCATAAAGTAAATAGAGTTCACAAAAAAAACAAAAGTGTGTACAAAAGGCGGTCTTATCGCTAATTAGTGATTTCTTCCAGACAACCTTTGGGTAAGGGAATATGGAAGACTATTCAGGGTGGGTGGTGTAAAAATTATATACAATACATACCACAATACAACCTAATAATTAGAAATACTACACATATATCTATATATATAATATATATATCTATAAATTATACTAATACATATTTAAATTTAAATAATATAAAGCTTGTACAATGTCGACTTCTCAATTAGAGAGATGATCTAGATAATGATTTTTAAATATTTTTAAAGATTTGGAACGTTTTATATGAATGAATAGGCAAACTATTCCAGAGTTTCGTTGCTTGTACAGAGTAGGAGTACTCGAAGAATTTACTTGAATGTACAGGTATTCTTAGCATCAAATTCTCTGAAGATCTTAACCTATTTGTGTAAGTTCCTAGAAATTCAAACTTCTCCTTTAAATAAGGCGGGTATGTTGGATTAAACAATAAACAGTACAGTAACAGTAAATATGAATCGAATTGCAAGATTTTGGAGTCGCTCAAGTTTATTTAGTTGGTCCTTGGTCAGATTCAGATAGCTTGCGTCTGCATAATCGAGAATCGGAAGGAGAAGAGAATTTGCTAACATAATTTTGGTAGGAATGGACAGTATATTACGAAGACGCCGCGCCGCAAAGAACCCAATTTAAAGAATAATTTCCTACTCACTTCTTTTATTTGTCCTGTCCAAGATAAAGTTTGGTCTAAGTGAATACCGAGATCTTTAACCGTGTTATATTATGTATAATAGTCGAGTTTTTTATTTTTGTAAATAATTTTTTTACCTTAAAATTAATTGAACTTCGTGGAGTAAGTTGTAAGATAAATATACCTAATGGTTGAAATCTCATTATATTTGCGTAATTAGGTAGGAACTATAATTATGGAAATAGCGACGTACATATTTATATTACACTATTTTGAGTAGAATAATTATTGTAACAAAGAATGATGATAATGCAGTGAGCATTCGAGCATGGTGCTAGAACTTAGAAATCACAGAATAGTGACTTCCGGTAGGCCGATACCGACACCCGACTTCTAACGACTTTAATTCAATTTTTAGAACAGGTTTTTCTTAAAATCTACATGGAACCACCCTTGAAGTATTAATAATGATTGTTTAAATATACACAAAAACATACAACTGAATTGAGCATATATTATTCATATATATGACGGCTATCTATGCTAGTAAGATCTAGAACATATTTTGAATTGAGAATGGATTGACAAATGACTTGTTTCTTTAGCTATATATAAACTTCATTAGCTATGCCATGTAAAGGAAATGGTATAGCCTGTTAAATATATAACAATGATTTTAATAAAAAAGAATGAATTAATTTTATCAGTTTATTTTATTTAAATAAATAAATAGATAACAAAATAAATCCTCAATAAATTTATACAGAAAAGTAAGGCACTTGTTTCAACATAGATACCGACTTCATAAAAAATCTTATAATAAATGTGATCGTATATGTAGGAAGGAATTATTAGGTCTTACAATTAGCTAGAATGTTTTTGTTCATTAGGGTGTATTTTATTATTTTCATATAAAAAAATCTTCTTAGCTTTGTTTATTTCATCACTAATCAAAGTATTTATTAAATTTTTCATGGTTGGTTGATTATCTTGTTCTCGAGATATATTTTGTCCACCGTTTCTCTCTTCACTAGATCTTACTTTATTTTGATTGATTAAGTAGAGCCTTTTAGTTTTGGTCCTGCAGCAGGTAAATCTCATAGAATTATTATTGTTCGAATTCTTCATTATATATTCATAAGTAGAAACGTCTAAAACTGATATATAAATATGAAAACATAACAAATGCAATAATGCACATGCAATAGCTAATCCACTTATACAAAATGTGACAAGAAAAGTTAAAAATAATATTGAGTTCCTACAATATTTTGAAACTTCATTGTTAGCTGTTTGAGTGCAATTTATAAAATTAAGTGCTGCAGAACTAAATTCATTCGAATCTTTAAAAAACAGAACAATATCTGTTAAACACAGTATCGAGGTAAATAGTGATATCAACAAGGCAGAAACAACGCATATTATGAAGGCTACATAATTTCGTCGTCCGATACAATTATTTAGCCATTTACAGTGATGATCGAAATGATAAACGCATTTATTGCATATGCCACAATGCTTAGTTTTCTTATCAGTAGTGTTTATATTACATAAGTGACATCTTCCATTTTCGATTACGTGGGCGTGGATTGTGCGGTCGAACTCGGGGACAGTGTTAACTTCTTGTTTTCTCAAATCACTTTCACTTGGATCCAATAACAGAGCAGCTAGATGTGATACGACGTGAAATATATATAGTAAACTAAATATTGCAATAGATGCGAATTTTAAGTCGTCAAATTGTATTTGAATTAATAAGACAAAGTTAAGTAATGTTGTGATAACAAACACCATCCATCCTAGAACTTGGAGATAGTTTAAAGGCAGCTGTAGTCCATGTATCCTCCTTTGAGGTCTCTGTGTTTGATGAGAGGTACAACATTTGTGCATTTAATTAAAATTAGCACTGTCTTGTCTTTGTTGCCTTATCACCGCGAGAACCAAACAAACTTTTTAGATATGCGCGCGCAACGGAATAATTAGTAATAGATGAATAGAGAGGCACAATATGTACAAATATAATATCCATTGATTCTATTTTTAGGCACTTACACGACCTGGCCTTTATATAAACGAAATAAGTAGGTACCTGTTATCATATTGTAAGTAGATTATCAACACATAGTACTCATCTAAAGCGAAATTAAAAATATGGCTCTCGAGTTGTCCTATATATAATGTATGTATGTATGTATTCAGCCCTTTTTAACGTCCCACTGCTGGGCACGGGCCTCCCTTCAATACGAGGGGAATCAGGCCATAGTCCACCACGCTGGTCAAGTGCGGATTGGCGGACTTTACATGTCTTTCGAAAACTTGCTAGGTTCTCTCAGACATGCAGGTTTCCTCACGATGTTTTCCTTCACCGTAAGGCAAGTGGTAATCATGTTAGAAATGATTCGCACATGAAAATATCAGAGGTGCGAGACCCGGGATTTGAACCCGCTTCACTCGGTTACCCAAGCGAGCGTGTTACCATTGGGTAAAACTTTAGCTTTTGTAGTTTTCTTTTGCTCATACGTAATTTCGTAACGCTAACAAATAATTACAATTCGTTACAGCGAGCTATCTTTTATTTAGGGATTGACTCTTCGCGCTATAAGAAATCTACGTTTGAACTTTATTATTAAATATTTATCTATGGTTTAAACACGTACGTTCCGGGGCGAAATGATTAATGTATCGTCATATTAAAACCACCCGCATGATTGTTTCAAATTACCACTACGGTCAGCAGGAGTTTCGTAATAACCACAACCCATTCTCCGAAATCGCATATCTATACATTACTAATATTATGAAAAGGCAGAGTTTGTTTTATTGAACTCGCCAGCTACAGGAACCTACTAATCCGATTTGAAAAATTCATAGAACAGGCATATATATGTACAAATAATCAAATTTAACGCGAGTGTAACCGCGGGGCACGGCGGTTTGATATAAACTGGGGATATGAATAGTAGTTGTGGATTAAATAGAAATATATACACGTAAAGGCTTTTGTTAAGTGTCTGAATTTGTTCTAAAAAAACATGTATAGGAAAATATATCATTATATTTTTTATTTTAACAAAAAGTATATTTACATTGATTATTATTATATATAACATAAATAATTGGGTAACATCTACGTGTTTTCAATTCTGTCCAAAGCAAATTTTTTCGCCATTTCTCGCCTTGTGTGTACTAATATTCTGTGTCCTTTACAATCTAAATCTTCTTCAAAACATTTATTTCTGCAACATTTCTTGCATAGCTGATATATACATTTTCCTCCCTAGAAATATATGACAATCATTTAAAATAAATAGTGTCCGACCGAAAGTTCGGTTTCGGTTTCGGTTTCGGTCGAGTTTCGGCAAAAAAAACGGGTTTCGGTTTAATTTCGGTTTCGGCGGCAAACCTGCCGAAACTACGGCCGAAACCGAAACTGCGTTCGGGAGTTCTCGCGCTGTGATCGATCATGTTCGACGCGTTGAATTCCATCCAAGCGATGAAGACATTTTGCCCCGTCCACGTGCTTAATCATATCGTTACTGGCTTGTGTTTGCAGTTAGTTTTGTTTGTTATGAGTTTTCGTGTGATTTATTTTGAATTCAGTAAGTTTTATCACATGATATAGCATAAAAGTAGGTAGTAAACATTAAAAAATAATTCAATATAACAAATCAATACATAGATAGTTTAACCTATCTAAAAAATTTTTTGGTTAATTTAACTCTCTCGCTAATGCTATACCTAAACAAACATTAGTGTACTTGGTACTTACTATAGTGTGTATATTAGTGGTGATAATATTAGTGGATTCAGAGTTTCAAAGTTCATTTTAATACTTATTTTATTTTATAACCAAGGTATCCAAGTGGCAAGTTCAGTTAGATACTTACCTACGTACCTAATGATAAACAAATAAGTAATTTTATGTAGAATCAAGTTTAACCTATCTAAAAAAATTTTTGGTTAATTTAACTCTCTCGCTAATGCTATACCTAAACAAACATTAGTGTACTTGGTACTTACTATAGTGTGTATATTAGTGGTGATAATATTAGTGGATTCAGAGTTTCAAAGTTCATTTTAATACTTATTTTATTTTATAACCAAGGTATCCAAGTGGCAAGTTCAGTTAGATACTTACCTACGTACCTAATGATAAACAAATAAGTAATTTTATGTTTAATATAATACTTTCTTAGATTCACGCGAAAATTTGACATTTTAAATAAAACTATCTTTTCGGATTATTTCGCGGATTTATGTTGATTTTTGGTTCCCGACATTTCGAATGCTTTAAAGCAATCATGGTCACGGGAGAGATTAAGATTTTAAGACAGCTCAAAGGCGTTTTACTTCTGAGAAGATGGCTGGGTACTACCATCATCATGGGATCCTGTAATAAACGTAATAAAATCTAACAACAAAAACAAACATAACAGACCATAAGATGTAGTTAATTCATACTGTGTGGATCACAATAAGAGTAATTCAAATTAATATATATTTTTTATCTGGAAAGATAGCAATAGCGTTATTTAATATTTTAACTTTAAATAATAGCAATCTAAATTAATAATTTTATTAATTAAATTACATATAAAACAATATTTTTTTTTACCAATTACAAAACAATAATATTGCTTAAATAAATAATTAATATTTTCATTTTTTTTAATATTCTTTGTGGTTATACATATTGTAGTAATAGCAACACTAAAAAATATCATGAATTAATAAAGTTTTTTAAAATTGTAATATTTATAATAATAACAGCTAAAATTAAATTAATAATATTACTGTGTTTAATTATAATACTTATTAAAAAAAAACAAATGCTTAGAATTAAAATCAACAAATATTGTAAGGTACTCTGGTGCCATTTTTGAATTTTTGAAATCATTTTTTGTAAAATTGTGGGTAGGCACTGTCTGTAACAAGTACATAACGCCTTTGAGATGTCTAAAACCTTAGTCTCTCCCGCGACCATGATTGCTGTAAAGCATTCCAAACGTCGGGACCCAAAAATCAAAATAAATCCGCGAAATAATCCTACCTACTCAAAAAAACACCAAATGAGATTTTAGGTATTTTTAAGGCGCAATATTTTTTTCTTAAATGAGGGGTTGAGTTGATTATCAATAAGTGAAAGTATCGAAGACTGCATAGCTATGTCATTTAAATTTTAAAGATAAAAAATAAAGACCGACTGATTATATTAACGTTTTCTCTATTTTTCCCTCAAAACATGATCCTTGTAAGGAAGTTTCGGTTTCGGTTTCGGTTTCGGCCGAAACTGAGAATGTTGCCGAAATTCGTTTTCGGTTTCGGTTTCGGTCGCAAAAACCAGTTTCGGTCGGACACTAAAAATAAATTAAATTGGTATTCATAAATTCAATTATATCTTTTATAGTTATAAAATTAAAAAGAGGCAGTTTGTTTGTTTGAATGCGCTAATCTCAGGAACTTCTAATCTGATTTGAAAAATTCTTTTTGCATTAGATAGCCCGTTTATTGAGAAAGGCTATAGGCTATATCACGCTACTACTCAAGGGAGGGGAGCAGTAATATAATATATAGTCTATCTATTCCATACTAACTATTAAAACACACCAATACGGCTCACCCTCGCTTCTCTCGGGTTCATCCCTAGTTTATTTATAAATATTAATACATATTTATTAAATACTAGCAGAATTCGCGGCTTCGCTCCCGCTAAAACTACATAAAACATTTTTTGACTTCATGCTATTCGTAATAATGTAAGGAAGTCTGCCTGATTAGTTGACATTTATGGTTACTGGTCAAATAAACAAACACACTCTGCCTCTATACAATATTAGTATAGATTACTAAACCACTCATTGAGTAGTTTAATAATATTTATTAACCTACATAATATATTACTTGTTTCCCTTATAGACTGGTAAATCATAAAACTAAACTAGCTAAATATTTTGAATGTGATTACCACTCAATAAAACACTGAATGAAATATTGTGAGAAAATGTGCATATCTAAGTGAATCTATTTTTTTAAATACATGTGTTCACCTATCAGTGTGTCATCAGACTAAAGTCTACATTTTTATACCCTTTGCATTGAGAGGAAGCCTATGCCCAGCAATGAAATATTAAAAGCGCTGAGCAGAAATCAGTGATTAACATAATATTAGGAATATTGTTTCAATTAAAACAGAGTAGAATGTAGTTTCACAGGCTACACAGATACTTTATGACCAATTAATGTAAATAATAAATGTATAGTTAAAAAAATATCTTACAAGAGGATTAGGACAATTTTCATTAACACAAATATCCCCAGTCCGGCTAGATTTTAGGTCTGCATCAGATCTAGCTGGCCGTCTTGATATCCTCCTCATTTTCTTCATTTTCTTTCTGGACATTATATTACCATCAGTATCCTCAAGTGTTCTCTTTACATCATTGTTTTTATCCTTAAACAAAGGGTTTTTTTAATATTATGTCCTTAAATATGAAATTGGCGTTTTGTCGAACTGGCCACTTTGATCTCAAATAACTGGTGTTTAGTTAGAAATTCCAAATTTAAATTTATTTCAAATTTAGGCTTGTGTATTTGTGCTTCGAATTTAATCATTCATTTGTTATCGCACCATTTGATTTTTCTTTGACATTGTTCTGTTCACAATATGGAAAACTTAAAATATGGAGTTATTTACGAATACGAGTTCCACCGTGGTACCAGCGCTGCAGAAACAGCTCGATGGATTTTTCATGTGTATGATGAAACTCCTGTCAAAGAAAACACGATATGGTTTTGATTCCAACGCTGTTGTTCCGGAAAATTTTACCTACAGAACAAATCCCGTGGACGGCCGGAGACCCTAATTGACAAGACAATGAAGAATTAAAAGTGATCGTGGAAGAAGATCCATCGCAAACTACGTCAGAGTTAGCGGCAAGCTTCGGTGTGAGTGATAAAACAATTTTAATTCACTTGAAACAAATTGGAAAAGTGAAAAAGCACGAAAAATGGGTATCACATGAATTGAGTGAAACACACCAACAAACACGCGTCAAGTGCTGCGTAACATTACTTGACTGTCACAATAACGAGGGGATTTTGTATCGTTCCTTGTGATGAAAAATGGATCCTGTACGATAATCAGAAACGCTCATCGCAATGATTGAACCCAGAAGAACCGGCCAAATCCTGTCACAAGTTAAAGTTGACTCAGAAAAAGATACTTTTTCCTAAGATCTGGCCAAACGATTATGGCAGATCAGTATTGTCAACAATTGCTAACCATGATGGAAAAGCTAGCGTCAAGCAACCGAGACTGGTCAATTGCTCTAGCCCACTGCTGCTTCAGGACAATGCTAGACCATATACTGCTCAACAGACGATCGCTAAATTAGAGGAGCTGCTATTGGAATATCTCTGACATACCTCATACTCTCTGGACCTCACTCCAGCAGATAACCAATTTCTACGAAATTTGGACAATTTTTTGCAAGGGGAAAAATTCAATTCTGATGAGGCAGTCAAAACCGCCTTCAGAGATTTAATTGATTCTCTTCCACAATGTTTTCAGCAAAAAAAATCAATGAATTACCTATAAAATGGCGAAAATGCATAGATAACCATGGTACATACTTTGATTGATTAAATATATAATTTCATTTTTTTTTTTTCATTTTTAACTTTTCCATATAAAATGCCAATGTCATATATAAGGACTAATACTATTCTTATATCATAATTGCTTATTTAAAAGTAACAAAACTACTTTTGGCCTAATATTTTAAATGTAATAAGAGATTACTTACTTAAACCTTATGTTGTCCTTTATATTTAAAATAGGAATTTGCCACAATGCTATTGGAAGAATACTTTAATTTTTAAAATATTCTTTAACAAAAAGGATCAGAACAGAGAGAAACAGAATGATGAAAATAATACCTGTTTTTGATTTAATTTTTCCATCTTTTGAGTGTGCTCTTCAGGAGACATTCTCACATAAGGCTGGCATAGCCATGGAGGCAAAATTAAATCAAAGCCATTCCTACTAATACCTTCATCATTTTCAAGCTGTATTTTTCCTTCATGATACAATAAATATTTTTCTTTTATTTTTATGCAAACTTGGTTAAAATCATCCAAGTTTTGAGCTGTGGCCAAAAGTTGTCTTTCTTCATTATTACTTTCAATTGTAAAACTAAAAAAGTTAAACATATTTAGTAAAAGATTTATATTACTATTTAAATTTAAATTAATTAACAAAATGTATCATATAACTTACATTTTATGAAATATTTTAAATAAATGGCCTCTTATATATGAAGAAGGACATGGATATTGTTCTACTAGTTCTAAATATTCTAATGCAATTTCCCACGTTACTGCATTTATACCTTCAAAAATTGCAGGATTAGTAAGGTTACCTTCAGCACTCATAACACCATCTACTTTTGTATAATCTATGCACCTATATACATCTTGCAAGCATTGGATATTGCCATTTGCAAACATAGGTATAGAGACTGCTTCTCTGAAATCAATATTGAATTAATTAGATAAACTTATATAATATATAAACTTTCTTTTTTTTTGTTATTTGAGCATATGAACTAACCTAATAGCTTTAATATGCTGCCAACTAGCTATACCTGTCAGAGGTCCTTTTTGCTCTCTTGTCCTTCCATGAACAGTCAGCAGCTTACAGCCTGCTTTTTGTAACATTAATGCATACTGAACAGATTTCTCTATGCTTTCAAAAATCCTTACTTTACATGTTATAGGCACTGAAACTGCTTGAGTCATTGTAGTCACTAAAATGAAAGTATATCTCATACATTTTTTATGATATAGTTAAAGAAGTTAGTATTTAATAAGCAATAAATATTTTTACCAACCAATTTGTTGTAGTAATAGCCAATCATCTTGTAGGAAAGAACCATAATGTCCCCGTTTTGCTATTGATTGAGGGCATCCAAGGTTTATATCAATAGCATCACAATCTGTTTCCACAAATTTAGCTGCAGCAGCCATTGTATCGGGATTGTTACCACAAAACTGTCCAAAAAATTATAAAATTAGTTTAAAACATACTAAAATATTTTTCAGGTTGTAACTTGCATCTGTATAGAAATAATAAAAAAAATACCTGGACGATCAATGGCCGATCTTCGCTACATGTAGTAAAATTTTCTTTTCTATATTTGGGATCTTTAGTAAAAACTGTACTATGAAGCATAGGTGTGTAACATAATGTGGCACCATGTCGTCTACAAAGAAGTCTCCAAGCTAGCTCACTAGCGTCGACCATAGGAGCGATTACAAAACATGGCCTCTTAATACGATCAAACCAGTCAGAATCCATTTTATTTAAAATTCTGTATTTAAAATAAACTGTTTACAACAGTTAATAACAATGAAGTATGAACCTCGCATAACCTTAATTTGTCAGTTGTCACCATGGATGACAAATAAAGTTGTCACTGTTCTTGGTCTGTGTTTGTCACTATGACATATGTATACCGGTGGTGGGCTCTGTCAAGCCTGACCCACCCACCCATTGGGTACCACCCCCTTATCTATTTCTGCCGCCAAGCTACAATATTGCATTGTTGTGTTCCGGTTTGAAGGATAAGGTAGCCAGCACAATTACAGGCAAGAGGCATAACATCTTAGTCCTCACAGTGATAACGTACCGGCGGTTCTGCAGTTTTGTTACATAAAACTTAAGTGCATGAACCGTAGGTGTTATGGGCGACAGGTATCGCTTTCCATCAGGTGGACTGTTTGCTCGTTTATCACTGAGTACCATAAAAAAAAAATGTCATAAAGTGATATTCAATCTTAGAGCAATAACAAGCATGGAGGAACTGTATTAAATTGAACATTTACAATATATCTGATCGTGTCCTTCTTATCGACTTCTCAACGAGAAGAACAGAGACAGAAATATACAATTGGCCCTTTCTTAATTATAAAATCAATTATATTATTATTATTAATTATTAACATCCATGTTATTAACTAAAACACCGTTGTATGAAACCTGTCTTGTGCTTTTATTGTGATGTGAAAGAGAGCGCAAGCACTGCTTTGTTATTTTTAATCTGTTTGACGGGTTACGCCAACCTGAACGGGGCGACAGAATTTTTTGCCTAGACTATCACTACATCCTAAGGTAGTTTTAAAAGTCGTAAGCAAATTTCTAGTTGTTACAATTTTATGACAGTGATTTTTCAAAAGGATTTTGTTTTTGCCACAAAAATAAATAAATCAACAACAATTTTAAAACAATAGAAAATGCTAAGAAAAAAACATACAAATCTTACATTGTATGCTTTTTACATGACTTCTCTACACACATGCCAAATTTCATGCGATTTAGTAGAATGGTATTTAAATAAAATTGATTTGTATGATTGGAGTAGACAATTTTCCAAAAAAAAGGAAAAGAAATCATAACTTCTAAACTATTGATTTTCGCGGAACTAATGTTTGTTTTAAATGGATCGTTAGGGTTTCCTCTACCTCCAAAAAATCGTTGGACCATTATAAATGGACCATCCTGTATAGCTATAGATTTACTATATTTATATATTGACCATTATAGTGATGTACCAAAGTTTACCGGTTTATAAATCAGAAATACCGTTTCTTTGTAATATTTATAGTAACTATGAAAAACTATTACACGAAACAATACTTCACCTTAGGTCAAAATTAATTATATTTAATTAAACTATATTAATTATATTTTAAGGTTATAACATCTTTTTTAAAATTATTTAAATTATTTTGGCTGACAGGTGTTGACTTTTTATGAATCATTTTTATTGTATTTGAATTGTATTTATTAATAATATATTAAGGATTTATTATAATTTAATGTATACTTTTGATTATGTTATTATAGCGAATGTTATGTACACGTGTAAAGACATACATATCTGATTATTAGTCTTCTAAATGTATATAAATGTTTTAATGTGTGTTGTTTGTGTTGTTTTCGCAGTTAGCTATGTTTATACATAAATAGTAGCTTGCTACTCCTAAGACATTCATTTAAATTATATAGTGATTTACTCTCGCTTCTCTCGTGTGCGTACGCCGTATACGGATTTTGTTCAAAATTTCATGGGTTTTAAATTTTTTTCGCGGAACCCTAATTCTTTTTCTAAAATAAAAGTAGCCTAAGTTACTCCTTATAACATCAGCTATCTGCCTGTGTAAATCCCGTCAAAATCGGTCCAGCCGTTCCGGAGATTAGCCGGAACAAACAGACAGACAGACAGACAAAATTTTAAAAAATGTTGTCTTGGTATATGTACCGTGTATACATCCATACGCATTTAGTAAGACGCGATTATTTTAATATTACAAACAGACACTCCAATTTTATCCATCCGTATAGATTATTTGTACCGTCCTGTTTACGGTTGTATTAATCCTTTCGCCAGAGGTTGTCTGTAAGAGATAGCAATAAGACCGCCTTTGCATGCTCTTTGTTGTCTTTCTTTTTCTTTTTATTCTATGTATTATCCTTGTGTGTACAATAAAGTATTTATAAATAAATAAATAATAAAATAAATATATGCACCATATGTTCTCTGACACAGAATAAGAATATAGCACCTCTCTACCAAGGTGTCATTAAAAGGCGACAAAGATATATTATATCTAGAATATGGCCAGAAGCATTTTCCTGTGTATTATCACCAACGTCAGCCTAGCGCTGCGATTATGGTTAAACCTCTGTTATTTATAACATTCTCTATATTTTACGAAATTTCTACATGTAAAAATGTCTACATGTATTCTAAAAACTAATCGGTAAAGTAATAATGAAGGTACATCATGCCACATCACTATGATTAAAAAACAAAATTACTTTCTCAAATTGATAAGAATTTAGAGATCGGTTACACACTATTCTGATACTGTAAGAGCCTTAAAACAATCAATTTAAACATATTTGAATATTTCATAAAAACGTTAAGTATTTTAACAGAAAAGTCCAAAAAACTCTTACCTGTGAAACGTTACATTTTGATTATCTTCACTTTTCTTTGACTATGGCTATTACAGCTGTAAGCCACACAAGCCATCGAAACAAAATGTTTTTAAGTTTCCTTAAAACTAAGTCTGTTACATCCAATTACTCTTTTATCATTAAAATAATCACAAATATCAAAAACACTGTAAGTCACCAGCTGGTCACCATAGAAAATAAAAAGTGGCTTCACGTCGTTGAAGACGATAGTATTTTTATTATTACGTCTCACTCTAACTTACTTCGGCTCTTAGTAAGATAAAGCAGTGCAAATTATAAGTTTATTGGTTCAGTTTAATACGAGTCCTCTATGCTTGTTATTGCTCTAAGTAGTCAATAGTCAAATACATAATCGGTTTTCATAGGGATTCATATTAAAGTCTGTGATTGGTCAACTGACACACGTCAATTGAAATTGTCAAATACCAGTTGACAAATCTGAAATAGACTAAACCGGGCTATAAACTTTAAATGTTTTTTATATTAATACGATGATAGTATCTGTTCAATCATTTTTAAAGTAACTCAATTATTTATTTTGCATAAGTTTATTTAATTACTCTTCATATATTAATAGAATACCTTTACCAACATGGCACATGATATTATGGTAATCTGTTTACTTATTTATAACATACTTTATTTAATACTATTGTCTTAATTGTTTTTTTTCTTTATTTCAGAGCCAATTCTACACTTGCTTAAATTTACCGCTCCAAGAAAAAATTTTGGAATTGACTAGACTTGTTGATCAATCTGGCCCTAGTAAAGATTTACAGGCATTATTTCCCCAACTAATAAGCAATATTTTTGCGCCTTCAACACAAAATGGTTGGAACTTAAGACAAGTTACTTATGAAGCCAATAGATATGAGTACCAGGCTCTCCTTAGTTTTTTAGAACCACAGGGTCCTATGTTACGGTTATGTTACAAACTTTTATCTGACCCTCAATTGAAATATAATCTTCCGTTAAACAATTTACCAGTAAGTAAAATATTTTTTATTATTAGCCACATGTTTTTAGTTGTTCATATTTACAGTAAAATTAAGAATATTTTATATAATTTCAGTTAGACCTACAAATGACTCTTGAAAGGGGTAGATGTCCACAATTTTATGCAGATATGTTAACAATGGACTCCCAATCAATGAATGTGGTATCACTTGCTCTAAGTATCCTTTGAAAAGATATCTAGTCATAAATTTTGAAATACAGTTGAGTTTTTGTTTATATTATAGGAAGTGGTTCCTGAAAGAGTGGGTTATGTTTTCAGTATATGTTTTTATTTTTATTTAATTAATAGAAATAAAATATCATAGTTGAGCTACAAAATTCTAGCAAATTTGATTTAGGAAGGTTTTTGTAGGTAAATATTATGAGGTCCAATTCCTAATTCTAAGATGTAAAAGTCAGGCGCGGATCTAGGGTTAGGTTTTGGGAGGGGTCAGAGACTGAAATATACATATTATAAAACAGTAACTTAGCAAAATCTGTACACGAAATATTTGTTTAAAAACAATGACTCTAACGTATAGTGTACAGAATATAGAACCCAAAACAAAATTTTTGTCAGTATGTCTGTTTGTGTGTGCGGCTTCACGCGAAAAGTATTAAACCGATTTTAACCAAATTTTAATGATAATTTTACTCGGGTCAACATTAAGGATGACTTTTACTACAGGAAAATCTTAGTTCCCACGAGAAAACAATTCCATTTCTTCAGGGTGTCAGGGTTCTATCGAGTCATCCTAAGACATTTACATGGCTAACGCTGGCTAAACCTTAAGAAATACATCAAAACAATGGATCTACTAGAAAATTGTAGGTCTTAAAAAGACCTAAAGAAAAATCTGCAATAGCATAAGTTTTTCTTGTAAGGTACACTCGTAATAGCTATTTATAATTTAGAGATGGGCCGAATGTGGCTTGAACCGAATACGAACTTCGGCTGAACATTCCGTGAGAATAAAAAAATCGGCAGAAATTCGGCCGAACTTCGGTTCAATTTCACCGCGCTTTCTCGTGAGAAACGTGACCGTTTATTATTAAAAATACTTAATGTGTCTGAGTGTTTTTAGAGAACCAAAAACGTGATTTTTTTTAATTCAATTTACGAATTGTAATTAAGGTGTTTGTTAAAAGAATACTAAGTTTATTTCATTTTGTCTATTTAATTAGGCAACGATTTTTGGGACTGCTAAATTAAAAAGAACTAATTTAATTTTTTATAGCATACGTGTTAAGATATACACGTTCCTAACTAAAATAAGTGACCATGTAGACCGATCGGAATCCGTTTATTATTAATAATAGAAAAAAATTAAAACCTTAAATTTAACGTCTTTAAAAGGTTAGCAAGTAGTATATACTATACAAGGAACAAAAAACCGTAAAATGCCCCCGATATCCAGCTATCCCCGAGAAATAAGGGGATGAAAGGCGTTAAAAATAGTTTTTTTCAATATCCGGCTTACTGTACTTTTTGGACGACTGTACAAAGTTGAAGGTGATTTTCAGCCTCTCGAGACCATAAAACATAAATTTCTCGGAAACAGCTAAATATTTCAACTAAATTATATTTTTTGGTTGTTATTAGTATTTTGAAGGTTACCTTCCCCTACTTTCAGAAATTAAAAACCAAGAAAAAATTGAAAAACGGGTAATTTTGCAAATATCTCGAAAACTTTGAGGTTATTGTAAAAAGTGTCATAATTATGGTATACTAGCGCCTCACCCTCACCTCGCCCGGGTTTGCCTCTAGGAAAATAAAAGCAAACCTATCCCACGGGAACCGTACATTATTCTTGGATAAAAAATAGCCTATGTGTTATTCCAGACTATAATCTATCTCTGTGCCGAATTTCATGCAGATCCGTTTAGCCGTTTTGGCGTGAAAAAGTAACAAACGTCCATACATTCATAATCACAAAGTTTGACATTTATAATATTAGTATAGATAACGTGCTAACGTTTCAAAGATATAGGTACTATTTTAGGTTTTAATTTTTTTGTTTCCAAAACGACAGGTCATGATAGACGTGCTTTCTATTAATTTCAGTCAAAATAGTGCAAGTAGGTTTTTTTTTCTATTGCCAAATGTTCGGCATTCAAACCGAATTTCGGCCGAATGCCGAAGTTCGGCTCAAGCTGCCAAAATTCAAAACGAATTTCGGCCCATCCCTAATTTATATCTATTTAAAACGTACCTACTCCACTACCTAGAAAGACGCGCCCAAGCTAAGCGAGGGTAAGCCGCTAGTTATCCATGATAAAAAGAAAAGTAGTTTTATACTTTGTAGCGCATATTTAAATTAAAGAAAAACTCAAAAACTAATAAATATTTTGTATTACCTAATCCCTTCTGTTCTCAAACTTCAAACTTCTTAAAATATATATTCGGCTTTGGGGGGGGTCATGACCCCCATGACCCCCCCCCCCCCTGGATCCGCGCTTGGTAAAAGTACACACTAAAAACCTCCTTACATAGCACGTGTGTATAAACATTATACATTGTTCATATACACATGTGACCATCAACAATATATTCTTATAAAATCTGCAGCTTACTTATTTTTTCTTCATGTAGTAAAAACCAAACCAAAAACAATTGTTAATTTAGACTTTTATATACAAATATGAATGATGTTTTATGTTTATATATTTTTAAATTCTTACTACATAAAAACAGATCCTTTTGATTACTATATATTTAACTTTGGCTTATATTTAGTGAACAATAATCAAAATAAAGCCTTATGGGAAAATTGGAATAGTGTATATTTTGCACTAGCTTGTGATTATCTAATGCATTTCCTGCCTTCAGACCCAAATATACCAATTTTACCACATATCCCACATTACACAGGAAAGGTACCTATGGCTGCACCTTTGCAAACTGCAAACAGGTATAATATTAATTATTATAATTAATATAATTACAAAAAAAACGTTATTTTTTATAACTATATTTCTAGGCCTTTGTACTCTCCATCACTGTTATTAATACCTGACTTGTCTGGTATAAACAATCAACATACTACTTCTCAAACTCAATCTAGAAATGAGGTATGGAGGTCTGAGACCATTTTGCAGGTCTTTATTGATTTATGGATGAGTGTGGAACAGTTTAATAATAGAAACATTGAGGTAAGATATAGATTATATGTTTTACAATATTTAGTAGGTTTGATTGCCACATTACAAATTACTTTTCAAAGTCCTACACTAACAGAAATAGCAAATGAAGGTGAATACTAACATGTATAGTAAACATTGAATATTAAGATCTTTAATGAATAATTTTTTAACTTACAAATTATTTTAAACAAGTTAAATGATTTTGTTATATTTTAATATGATTGAATTCCATTATTGTAATTTTCTTGAAATTGTAGATGTATCAGCGAAACTATTCTTCAGCTAGTTCAAGTCCAGAGAGAGTTAGAGTTGTGCGGGTGTTGGTAAAACATATACATTCATTTTCTGCTAAATATCATTCCGATCCTGCTGTCAGGTCATCTGCATTGCGAAAATATGCAAGGCAAATTATGTGTTCAAGAGCCTATCATTATGTTAAACATCTAGTCATGACTTGGCCTCTGGATGCTTCTTTCAGACTTGTTATGGAATTGTGGCTCAGTCTCATTCAGCCTTGGAGATATACAGATAACAGTATAAATCAGGACAGGTAACCACTTTCTTTTTTTTTTATTTTTAAGAAACAACTGTTCTTATATTAATTACACAAGTATGTACTTTTTCATTCAAATTAAACATTGTGATATAGTCGAATGTGTTTGAATAATATTAGAATTAAACTATAAAATAAAAAAAATGTAAAGAGTTCATGTATGAATGTGTACACTCACAAGAAGAAAAACTTCTGTAGGTTATCGGTACTATTTATGAAATTCAATTTATACTAATAATAAATACTAAAAATAACGCATATTAGGCATATTACAATCATATATTTATAGAATATAATTTAAGGAAAGAATATAATATTATATATCATTTGTCAGATAATAACAATGGTTACCAAGGCAACAAAATGTACGTACACAGTACATTTTTTCGTAACACATTCACCAGTTTACCCCCCAAGTCAAGCGTGCGTAAAGAAGTTTTACTTCAATAAAATAGCCTTTATTCAGAGACTATAGTACATATTGTAAATATTAAAAATATTTGATTTCTGTGTGCCTATTGCCAAAGGCCTCCTCCAACTTTTGCCACTGAGATCTATTTAGCCACTCTTGTCCAGAACGGTCCTAGTGTTTCTCGCAAATCGTCCTCCCACCTTTTTTTTAACCTTTCCTATGCTTGCGTTCTCTGGGTTTCCAATATGTCACTATTTTATTACATTTTGATGTACTGGATCTCTCTGGTGACCTGTCCATCTCCATTTTATAGTGGAGATGGACAGGTTTTAGAATTAATCTTTTAATAAAAAAAAACGTCCTAAGTGTAACTTATTAATTTCATTTCACTTCAATATTTTTTGCACCATTATGTTGTTATATGACATAATGACATTTAATATTTCGTTCTTAGATTTCCAGGTTCTCAACGAAACCAAGAAGAAGGCAATGTTGGTACTCTAGATGCAAGCTTCACACAGTTCATTGCTGAGAACTTCCCTGCTTATACTTGTATCTTTCAATTGGTCTTACCGAGGTTCATGAGGTTAGACCTTTCAGCATACAAAAACGCTGTTATGTTGTTCAGATTGGGTAAAGTAAGTATAAAAATACTGTAAATGTCATATATTTTTATTTAAAAGTTGAGTTTACTTCCTAAAAGTACAATGTGTACTACGTAAAGTGAAGGTCTTGTAGAGATCTTGTATGGAGAGAGTGTAGTATTGAATATAATATGTATGTCTTATGTGTAAAGACAAAATATGATGTTATATTTCACCACTGTTACCCTGTCGCATATATTAGCTATCTTATATTTTTGTCGCACAACTACATATTATATTCAGATGTGATAATTATTTAACAAAAATATTTTATTATAATTTAATTCAATATATGTATAATAGATCTTTCACATTATTATTCTGCTAAAAAATTTAAAAATATAACTTTTTAAATATATTGAAGGAAATGGTTACTTACTTTATGCTATAAATATTTTATGATAAGATTAATTTAAATTAAAAAGTTATTTTAAAATTGTTTTAGGTGTTTTCTCAACCACATCTAGTTCCCATTTTGCTAAATCTAGAAAAAGCTATAAGAGATAATGTATCTGGACTGCACAGTCCTGACAGTAGCTATAACAATTCAAATTTAGAACAAAGGTAATTTGGTTAATATTATTAATTCTTAACTAGTGGACTAAAAATGAAGTACATAATTCGCCGCCCCCGGAGAATAAAATGATTACTGATATTACCATAGTTTTAGTGTTATCCCATATTTGAAGTCTACGGTGCCTAATACATCTACCCAATTTTTTTCGTGAATTTCCAGCCATTATTCAAAAGGTTACAGAATAATGCAATAATATTCGTCACTTTTTCAAACATACCAGGCTTCTTGAAAAAAAATATTATATGAAGTTAGTGAAACAGTTTCTTCATTAAAGACACGACAAAAACTTTTGCAATAATATTCTCGGAATACAAATCGGCGAAATAATTGTGAGAGCTATTATCATTTTGTTCTCGTAAAAATCCGCTTAGGCTCGGCGACTAACATGTTCTTAGTAAATAGTACTATTAATGACTGAGCAAAGACATCTTGCTATTCTTTTCTGTCATTAGAGCATTATTATTGTTTAACAGTAATGCAATATTCACAATCTCTTGAAAGTAACGAGAATAAAATGCTAAGTGTTACTAGTAAATAAAATCAACAATAGAATTTTAGTAACTTTTTAAATTCTAAATATCTTTAGTTCGGATAACCTTAGTATAACATATTTTAAAACATTATAAAGTTTAAAAATTAGCTATTGTTGAGCCTTTTTTTTATATCTCTACACTTATTGCTTAGCAAGTTAAAGTCAAAAATCGGTTTTTTATTTTTCCTGAAAAATCGTGTTTTTGCAGTTATCATTTTATTCTCCGGGGGCGGCGAATAATGTAAAAGGCTAAAATTGAGAATAAAATTGGATAAAACTGTAATTTTTATTCAAAATAGCTAAATTAAAGTAAAAAAAATTATACTTTAGATTTTGAACGAAACTTTTTGTTTATATTTTTTGTCATTGTAAAAAACAAATAATTGTAAAGATTTGTGATATTCTTAGTATACCGGAGAATAATACAATAATTTAATACCATCGAGTTGATCTCTATTGAGTTCTACTACCTTTATAAGCAAAATCTCCCAAACCTTTAATAGTTTTGAGTCATTTGATTCGTTTTGAGATGGTTATTTATATTTTAATTCAAACTACCTATATAACGTTTTAGCTACACGTATAATGGAATTGCATTACACAAGTGGGTAGCGATAGCGAAACAAGCCATATCTGAACTAAATATGACGGCCACTTTTGAATATGATCCCATCTGGAGTGAAAACAAGAGAAACTTTACGCTGGAATTTGTCAAAAGAATTCTTTCGGCGAAAAATACCGCGGACAGAAATCTAGAAGTTTATACTGCAAAATTAAATCAACAAAACACAGGTAAAAATTAAACGCATTAAGCGATGATGATCATAAATTCAGAAGTGTAATTTGATTAAGTTTAAAAATGCCTAATAAAAAAAATTGTACTACTCTTTGTATTATGTTTTTGACAATAACATTGTGGTGTAAATTTTTATAAATTACTTATTAAACTTATGAAGAAAACTAATTTAAAAATATGTATTCATTTGATACCTATCATTATGTAAAATTCATTATTTACAGGTTTTTGGAATTCCATAAAACATTGGCTTATGATTGGAAATACTGAAGAAGAAGCGGCGATGTTGGAGGAATTCAAAAAAGTTCCTATTTACTTAACCAGCTGTATTAATTACTTCACTAATATATTTGGGGTAAACAATATTTATTATTTACAAACTTGCTTTTGACAGACTTTAATCTTAATGCATTGTTTTTGACCAACTTTAAAAAGAACTTACCGAAATCGGATGATTTATGTATGTGCATGTGAGTGTGTGTGTACTGTGTGTGCGTTACATGATATGTGAAAAGATATTAACTTTTTTTTTGGAAATAAGTTGATAAATAGATACGTCAAAGAAAACTTTTATACTGGACCATCCAAATAAAATTGGTTAAAAAAATGTCTACTCTGTCTATGGAATAATAAGAACAAAATAATTAGTAGTGAAAGGAATATTACTTTTGAAAATACAAACAAATATTTTACTACATACATATATGACCAATACATGTTTTGTTGAAGTTGTAGTACTTATATATATTTTTTGTCTATTTTTAGCTAAACGAGAATATGTTGTTGCCATTGGAATCTGAGTTACTGGACAATTCTATTGAGCACTCGTCATTTGCAAATTCAAACAACTTCACTCTTTCAATTGCACAAAAAGTAAGTAACAGTAATCCATACTAATATTATAAATGTGAAAGTGCGTTTCTCCTTCTTTCAGGTTGAAATAAACTGACAGATTGGTGTGATTTTTTTGTGTGGAAGGAGTTAAAAGACTGGAGAGTGACATAGGCTACTTTTTTCTGCGAGAGATCATCTCATTCCCACGGGAAAACACGCTATAATACAACCCAAAAAAATGTTTATGATCAGATTTACCTGAAACTTGGTATTAATGTTCTTCAATACAATTAAATAAATATGTGTTTGAGCATTTTTCTAAATTCATCCCATAAGGTATGATAGGAATATAAGGTTTAAAAGGGGTAAAGTAGGGGTGAAAGTTTTTATGAAATCTTCCTTTTTAGAGTTTTTTTTTGTATGTATTTTTTTTGGTACATGAAATAAATAAATAATTTGATTAATATTAGACATAGATTAAGTACTAGTCTCATTAAAATAACTAATTCATAAGAGCATTTTTGAAATTCTTTATTTTGTGAACTTCATATGTATGGTATGTTATCCATGAAAACTATTTTATGTAAGCTGATAATAAAAAAATAACTTTTAATATAACTTATACTATTTTAGCTTCGCAATAAACCAGCGGATATTCAGTACATGGGAGACCCGGACCTTATGCCCATCATGTCATATGAAAACACAATACTTGTTAGGATATTATATCAAATATCTACGAGACTGAATGAGTTGGTAAGTAATGTAAATATGTTTGAATATGTTTATCGATAATTAATTTAATGAACAAAATTAGTCAAATGCGAATTGGACTTGCGCATCATTTGTATTGTATATTTACTAATAACCAGTAGCGGATTCAACCTTACCGCCGCGCCGCCCCTGGATACTGTAAAAAATGCCGCTCCATTATCGAAATTTAGCATAAAATGGATAGTGTCGATAAGTTTACATTTTTAATAATTATTTTTTTTTTAAATGCTATAAATTAATTTAATATATTGGTTTTTTTTTCAATAGGTAGTTCATTTTTTTATTTATTCATTTTTTGAAATGCTCCTAGTGTAAATCCAGCGCTGCCAATAACGTAGAAGCAGCACTTGGCAGGTTTTATTTTACTTTAGGATTTTTAATAATTTAGGAAAATAGTAATATCATCACACTAATTTTATATATTGTTGTTTTATGTAATGAAGCAAAAACAAAAAGAGCTTTAAAATTATTCTTCTTGTATGGATTTTTTCGGAAGGGTCATTTCGTGAAGCGAACTTCTAAACTGATGCCGATTCCGTTCTGAAACTTTTGTAATATAAACAACGAATTGCAGAACCTCGGACTGTCCATTTCAACTTTCACGGGAAATGCATATCTTTTATTTCAAGAGATTCTCTTAAGAGATTCTCTTAAGATTGTTTAGAGTTAGAATTTTTAATAAGGTTCCATCTAGACTTACGAGGCCTATTTCATTACTAGCGGCTCACCCTCGCTTCGCTCGGGTTCGCCTAGACAAACAAAAACAAATCTATCCCACGGCAACCGTACATTTTTCCGGGATTAAAAGTAGCCTATTGGTTATTCTGATGTATGAACTATATTACTGTAAAGTTTCATTAAAATCCAATCAGTATTTTTTGTGTACTAAGCTGTATAAGTTACTGTCGTTTTTTAACTATCCCACGGGAACTCTTTGATTTTCCGGGATAAAAAGTATTCTAAATGTTGACCGAGGATATAAGGTACCACCATGCAAAATTTTATTTAAATCAGTCCAGCAGCTTCAGAGATTAGCCCGTACAAACAGACATACAGACAGAGAAACAAAAAAATGGAAAAAAATCTGGATTTGTTCTATTGCTCTTCTTACACCCCCCTGACTCGGTTTTTATCATTTTTTTTCTATGTACAGACATTCGACCTCTACAGTTTTATTATAGTATAGATAAGCGTGATTTTTCAATTTAATGCCCATCTTTGGCGTTCTTATTCAGAGAAACTGAAACTTTTCGACAATTTGAACCTTTATTGTTTGGTGAAGAATAGATATTAATATAGATTATAGCGGCCACGCTTTTTCATTATTGATTGAAATAAAGCCAAAATTCCGAAGCAAGTTTTTAATAAAATGCGCGACGGCACTTTTTCAAGCTCATGGATTGAAAGCAAACGAAATGAAAAATATATAATAATATCTCGTATATAGTGGTTGAGTTTATAGCGGCCTCTGAATTTGAAAATATGTGTTGGATTTCTACAAAAAAAGTCTTTTTTAAAATCTTAAAAACTATTAAAAACGTTCAGAATTAGCTCTAAATATATCCCTACAACATTAATATTATTAAGTAAAATTTATACCAGAATATACGTCAGTTGAAAAGAAACTTAATTACATGTTTTTTTTTTTAATATTTTATCATCAAACTTTACATAGAAGTAATTAAAACTGCAAAAAACGCTAGAAACAGCGATGCGACGGCTGCTCGAACTCAATACCATAGAACTCAGTACATTTTGTGATAGGCGCCTCTTAAGCCATTCATATTCGACCTCAATAGATACTCGATAAACAAGGTAAATTTCCAGTACGGTGAAGAGTTCAGCAGGCTTTGGGAAAGAACCGACCTGTGGGGGTACGTGGTGCGAGAAGTGCTGCAGAGACCGGTGACCATACACTCGTACGTGAAGGACTCCAGCTACCAGCACATGGTGGAACGCGCGCTGCCGCCGCGCCTGTCGCTGCGCCGCCTCGCCTCGCACGCGCTCGTGCTGTGGCTCGGCCTCGGCTATGTACTCTTCAGGATGCTCTCCTATAGTGGCATATTCTATGCTTTCTTCCTCATCACCATTTGGTCGATATTTATACTGACTAAAGCTTCGTTGAAGATATTAAGAATAATAAATGATTGATGCTTGAATATATTTTTTGATACTGATTCAGTTTTTTATTTAATTGCTAGTGACTTGTCCTCACATTGCTTTGATACGTGCCTAGATGCCTACAGTAGCTATGTGGTATTCCAGGATATCAGTGTACACTATACACACATATATAAAAATTCAGTCGGGTTTTTTATTTTTTACAAATGGCGCTTTTTTATATAGCTCTAGATGATAAAGATATCCTATTACCAATTATGTTATAAAAGTGAATTTAACAAGGTATTAACCTTTAAAAAAAATTAAACATAGGGGTCAAACACAACCTTTGAGTTTCACCGAAGGCGGGTAAATAGTTGATTATAAATTCTAGTATCGACTATAAATAACAACAATTCACATTCGGTTTTTTGTTTTTAATTTATTTTATAATAAAATTAAGATGGAATTTGAAATACAGAAAAAAAAACTGTAATTTTTATTATTTAATGTAATAAGCTTAAAAAACAATTAATATAATCTTAAACGTGAACCAAATTCAAAGACTTAGGCACTAGAATTCTATTCACATTATTTGCATATTAATAAATAGTAGTAATATTGCTTCCTGTATTTTATATTAAGGACAGCAAATACGACACTTTTAATTTTGTATTAAAATGATATTATTTATAGCCAAATACTACAAATTATTGGAGCATAGTAAATAAAAAAAATACAATATTGTTTTTCTCTATTATATTTATTTGGATCGAGTTAGGTTGGATTTTACATAAAAAGTAGAAGATTCAATGGAATTCAGGATACAGATTTTTCCTAAATGCCTCTGCACACTGCACACTACAATCCCCACTAAACCATTAACCGGTATAAATACCGTAGTATGTGAGGGTTCTTAAAATTTAACGTGCAATCTGAATGATCAGACTTAAGTTAGTTCCACTCAATGACTTAGTAGTACTTCTTTAAAGAGAACTTAGGCACCATTTAGATGGACACATGACTGATGATTCAGTGCACTAGCAGTACTTCTTGAGTGTGAGTTTAGGCACAATATTCATGGCGGCGAGCTCCTGGAACAGCAACTTGCAGGCGTAGGGCATGTCGACGGCGGACACGGCGGCGGAGGAGCGGCAGGCGTGGCACCACGCGCGCGCCGCCAGCCGCCCGCACGCGCCGCAGATATCCGCGCTGAACGCGTCCGACGCTAGCATCAGCCGCTCCATTAGCAGCATGCTGTATAATAATTTTTACTTAATTACAATGTTATTATTATTAAAAAAATTTGGAAGTGGGCGTTATTTGCTACAACACAGTTTTAACTAATGTAGTCTTTATCATACAATCTATAATGTAACTTTTTAGTTTGTTTTGATAACTAAGCTTAAAGTAAAATTATAATGATTTTATATCTATTTAATGTCATTATATGTATGATATTCGTATTGCTAGAGCAACGAGAATACTAAAGGTACATATTCTTTACATTATATCTTTATTCATAAAGATTATAATCCTATAAATAAATAACAAAAAATGATATACATATATTAGTTTTTAGCAACTATGACATATAAGAAAATATGTAATTTATATATATGTACATATAATATAGCATATTTTAGAAAAGTTTGGCTTTAAATATGTCGCTTATATTAAACTATTAATTTTTTTAATCATCAGATAGCAATATTAAAAAGTACTCATTACTTTATTTGCACTGTTCCGTTTTCACTTCAAATCCGTTCACCACAGTTTGGTGCAAAAGATTGTATTCAAAAAATGTTTTACCTAGCGCCATAACCGATAAGACAGTCGCGTTCCATCTCCCCCAGGCGCAGTCCGCCGTCGCGCGAGCGCCCCTCGGTCGGCTGGCGCGTGAGCACCGCGCGCGGCCCGCGGGCCCTCGCGTGCATCTTGTCCTGCACCATGTGCTTCAGCTTTTGGTAGTACACCGGCCCGGAGTATATGTATGCCTCCAGCGGCTCGCCGGTCAGCCCGGAGTAGAAGATGTCCTTCCCGTGGTAGTTGTAGCCGTGCTTCTCTAGTTCCTTGCAAACATCGCGGACTTTTGAACCACCGAATGCCGTTCCTGTGTTTTTATAACATTAAAGAAATTGAAATTATATATATGAAAAAACATATAGTAACGGTAATTATATAATATTTCAATTCATCACTTTACTATTACGAATGCGAACATGTGAAAGTACATGGTTAAAATTTGAACTTACCATAATGAAATTTGCCCTCCATTAAGCCAGCCTTCCCCGCCAACAGCTCGATCGTTTTACCGACCGTCATTCTGGATGGGAATCCGTGAGGATTCATGATCATATCTGGACAAATACCACGGTCGTTGAACGGCATGTCCTCTTGCTGAACTATCAACCCAGTGACACCTTTCTGGCCGTGCCGAGAACTGAACTTATCACCAATTTCTGGAACTCTGGTTTGTCTTAGCAATATTTTTATGAGAAAGGCATCTTCGGAATTCGATGATACCATTACTTTTTCTATATACGACTCGACTGGACCTTTGTATGTTATGGGGACGTCTTTGTAATCGATTTGCTGCGGTTGTCCTGGACCGATAGGGTTCAAAGTGGCCGGTGGCATTTGTTTGTTGATCAGCACTTGCCGGTTTTCAACCATTTCACCGGGCGCTGCAATACCGTCTGTATCCAATACTTCGTGCGCCTTAATGACTTTACCAGATACCGCATCTCTAGACGGACCCAAAATTCTATCAGACGTTTGATTACTGTAACGTTTCATGGTAGTTTTTGCACTTTTGTACACCAAACAACGTCCATAGCCTCGATCGATGGAAGCTCTATTCAATATCAAGGCGTCTTCAATGTCGTAGCCGCTGTAGCTCATAACTGCGACGGTGGCGTTTTGACCGGCGGGCAGTTTGTCGAAGTTCGTTAGCTCTATTGTTCTTGTTTTCACCATGGGACATTGAGGATATACCAAATTATACATTAATGTATCAATTCGATTTTTCTGATTATAACCAATTGTACCTGAAATATAAACCAAATTTATGATCCTCATGTCATTGCATACATAAAATATTTTTTATTATATATTTATAAGTAGCCTTTGAAAAGTTTGAAGAGAAGACTCATCAACAGCTTAGACATCATCAATGGTATCAAAATATTGCACTTAATATGAAAATTGTATAAAATATGGTTGACGACTAAAATAGAATTTAAAAATTTGATTGACTTTGAAATAAATATAATATATTAGGAGTATTACAAATATAGAAGTTCCATTGATAAAAAAAAAACTATTGATTTTGGTTTCAGCTAAAATTCCCATATGAATTATTTAATATTTAACTAACCCATGGCCTGTTTGCCCATAGCACATTGGTAAGTATTTCTGGGACTCTGATTGTGATGCGGATAAGGGACGAGTCCCGCACATACTCCCAATATAGTAAACGGCTCTATCTCCAAATGCGTCGTCACGTACGGATCTATCTCCAGCTCGACGGTCGCTATGTGACTGTCATTTTCTTCATTCACGTCCAAATACTCAATCAAACCATCTGTTAGAAAGTCTTGAAACTTTCTAATACCCCTATTCAATTCATTTATATGCGATTGCTGGACTAATGGATGGCCCTTTTCTACAATGATGTAAGGCCTGCAAAGTCTGCCTCCATCACTGCAAATATATACCGTACGTTGTTTATGATTCGGGTATATGGAGACAAAGGCTGATATTAGACCGCGTCGTCTGAACATTCGGAATATCTTGATGAGCTTTTTATACTGTCTTGTCACACCTAATATATTACCTGAAAGTTATTATGTACAGACATCATTTAAAAACAGCTAAAAAGTATACCATTCTCTACTAACAGTCAACAATACGCAAATAAAAAAAAGGTTTAGTAATATTGCTACATGTTTTTATAGTGATAGGTATAAGCGAATTATCTATACAGATAAATAAAATTGGAGTGTCTGTTTGTAATATTAAAATAATCGCTTTTTACTAAATGCATATTGATGTATACACGATACATATACCAAAACAACACGAGGAGTAACTTAGGCTACTTTTATTTTAGAAAAAGAATCAGGGTTCCGCGAAAAAAATTAAAACCCATGAAATTGTGAACAAAATCCGCGTACGGCGTACGAACCCGAGCGAAGCGAGGGTAAATCTATACTAATATTATAAAGCTGAAGAGTTTGTTTGTTTGTTTGTTTGGTTGAACGCGCTAATCTCAGGAACTACTTATCCGATTAGAAAAATTCTTTTTGCATTAGATAGCTTAGACCGTTAATTGAGGAAGGCTATATATCATTCTCGCAAAAATGTACGGTTCCCGTGGGATAGATTTGTTTTAGTCTAGGGACGAACCCGAAGCGAAGCGAGGGTGAGTGGTTAGTCGCTATATAATTTAAATGAATATCTTAGGAGTAGCAAGCTAGCTATTTATGTATGAACATAGTTAAACTTAACCGTGAAAACGTACCTAAGGACGAACGCGAGCGATGCGAGCGAGAATCGCTAGTATCTATCTAATATACTTAAATGAGCAATTCTTGTATATTTATATCTTTATTTATTTATACCAGCGATCTCGGAAACGGCTCTAACGATTTCGCTGAAATTTGGTATCTGAGGGTTTACGGGGGCGAAAAATTGATCTAGGTTAGTCTCATGTCTGGGAAAACGCGTGTTTTCGATTTTGCATGGGGTTTTCTTTTGCATTATTCTACGCAGAATATGATCGATAATTTCTTACACTCAGACATAAGAATCGTGGTCAAGCGACCAAGGTGCAAGAGGTGTCATAGGTGTATCCGAGTTCGAATCTCGACCGGGCACAAAGATTTACTTTTTTTTTTGTATTTATTCATGTTTTTAGTTTTTTTTATCTAAAAAATACGATAAAACAATAAAGAACTCCGAGCGAAGCTCGATGGCCCAGGTACAAGAAATTTAAAAAAATGCTTGAAATATTTATTTTAACTTCCTAGTACCTGGTTTCAAGCACTAAGATTTTAAACATTTTAAAAACATTTTAAAACTAAAATTTTATTTACTAAGTAGTTTAAGATTAAAATTCTAGTAGTAAAAATTCAAAATCATACCATTAAGAAACACCATGTAAACAGCTGGATGGTTGATTTCTTCTCCACCCAAAAGCCTTACATCCTCGACCCCTGCGTTACACGCGAGCCTTGCTATTGGGGCTTCAGAACATTCTGTTGTAATATGCGTCATAAGGGCCAAATTCTTTACCAAGCCACAAGCCTCGCCTTCGGGAGTGTCTGAAGGGCACAGCATACCCCACTGAGACGGCTGTAACGACCGAGGCCCAGAAACTTTCCTAGTTTTCTCAAACTGAGAATTGACTCTTGTCATCATACCCAAAGCTGATATGTAGCTAAGACGGCTAAGAACTTGCGTGACGCCGTGCCTTTCCATTTTAAATCTTTTAATCGTCCAATTTCCCTAAAAATTAAATATAATCCATTATATTATGATGTATACACATACATATTTATATTTTACATATATATTATGTTTCATCGACTGAAAGTGTCGACTACGCCAAAAGCTCTGTTCTTATGTAATTCCAGTTTTTTTTTATAGAAAAAAGGGGCAAACGAGCAAATGATCCGCCTGATGGTAAGTGGTTATCGCCGCTCATGGACATCTGCAACACAAGAGGAGTTGCGAATGTGTTTTAAATGGCCTTTAAGAGACCTATAGTCAAGACTTTTGAGGAAGATCATTCCACACCTTGCACGTGCGAGGTAAAAATGAACGAGACGCACGTACATTTGTGGGATGCCAAGCATCTAAAATGTGTGGACGACATCCAACGGTCCAACCTGGCGGCGAAGGGTGCGATGATAGAATCGCGACGGTGGCACCATATATAGACGATAGAAACCACACAGAGAGCTAACTCTCCGAAGACTTAGAGGTTCTAAATATTTGTGATTATGGGATATTCAACAATACGAACTGCCCGGCGTTGGATAGAGTCAAATGGAAGAAGCTGGTATTAGGAGGCGCCAGCCCAGAGATGAGAACAATACTCCATGAGAGAGCGAACCTGTGCTTTATAGAGAGAATGGCGATGCCACGACGTGATATACTGTTCCGCTCTGTTAAGCACACCCATTTTCTTGAAAGCCATTTTGGCTTTTTTTCCCAGATGACATCCAAACTGGACTACGCTCGATATTTCGACCCCTAAGATCCTGATAATCTTACAGATGTTAAGAGGAGTGTCCTAGAACTTTGGCGCTATAATGAATGGGCTTTTTTAGTGGTTATAGTCTTTGAGGGGCTAAACTGGGCGAGATTTCGTCGACCCCATTCAGAGACTTGCTCCAGGGAAGTTTCAATTTCGGACACAAGTTGGACTCTTTACTCGTGAACCTTAGCTCTTTTTTAATTTGTAATTGTGTCGATAAAACTTTTAAACATAATAGCAGTCTAGTTAAAAGCTATATACCATAAATATGTATTGATGGTATATGAATCTGAAGTAAATGTATATATATAAAAAGAAAAAAAAAGCTTCAGTCACTAAATGGAGTGGGGATATTATAGTAAGAGATATTCTTATATTGGGTGATTTATTTTAGTGTGACTATATGTTAGACTTTAGAGCATCTTGTAACTCAGTTTACACATACCAATGTGTTTAGTATGTTCAGATTATCAATACAATTGGACTCACTACTTCAGACATATAATTATCTCTGATGTAAGGCATATTAAAGACTGCGAAATTAAACAAAGACACACATACCAATGTGTTTAGTATGTTCAGATTATCAATACAATTGGACTCACTACTTCAGACATATAATTATCTCTGATGTAAGGCATATTAAAGACTGCGAAATTAAACAAAGACACTGAATTTACACAAAAATAGACAGCACTTAGACTAGAGTACTAAAAAAATAAATAGGCTTACACTGGATATTGCTGTAAACAATCCATTGGCAATGAGGTCCGGCCTCATATGTTTCACTACATCAAATGGAGCAGCTTTTACTTTTGGTATTATTTTGTCAGCTATAGATTTCAATTCCCAATTAAATCTTTTAAACAGATCTTCAAACATGAGAGCTAACAATGATCCAGCCAATTCAAGCCTTTTATTACCGTAGTAATCAGGATCATCAATGGCTGCCTTGTTATTTTCTGCCTCTATTACTCTTTTAACCATAATAGCCAAATATATAGCTTTTACATAAAAATTATAATTCTCCACAGCCACATGTGCTAGAATAGTTGTTGCCAAGAGATCTCTTGCTTCATCTATTGGAGTCCTAAATTTTGCATTTGCTGTTTGAAATCTGTAAAGATAAATCATTAAATCTATACTAATATTATAAAGCTGAAGAGTTTGTTTGTTTGTTTGTTTGGTTGAACGCGCTAATCTCAGAAACTACTAATCCGATTTGAAAAATTCTTTTTGCATGAGATAGCCCATTAACTGAGGAAGGCTATAGGCTAAATGTCATCCCGGAAAAATGTACGGTTCCCGTGGGATAGATTTATTTTTGTCTAGGGACGAACCCGAAGTGAAGCGAGGATGAGTCGCTAGTAAAATTAAATTTAAATGATCATAATTTTATTGGATAACATCTTATTACACTTTATGCGTATACATGTACTCAAATTAAATTAATAACCTTTTCACTTTAAGTTTACTTCCAATATATGCAAGAGCTTGATTTTGTGTAAAAATTTTTAAGTTGTGGCAATCCATTATACATGGCGCCATTTTCTTGACAATTGCATCATCAGTACCGACTAGTTGCATTATTTCTTGATCACTGCAAATACCCATTGCCTTGAAAGCCACTGCTATGGGAATGTCCTAAAAAATATAGTATAATGGCTTCAGTAAATTTAATTTTCAGACAGACCATAAATTAAAAGTGAGCAGGACCTAAACTTTGTTTGTTTGTTCTTAAAAAACTTTGTTCTTGATGAGACACACCCAAATATGTATTTGTATTATTATCCATACTAATATCCATACTTAATATTATAAATGGGAAAGTAACTCTGTCTGTCTGTCTGTCTCCTTTTCACACTTAATCCGCTGAACCGATTTAGATGATATTTGTTATGGAGATAGTTTGAGACCTTGGGAAGGACATAGGATAGTTTTTATCCTGGAAATCACCCCTTAAGGGGGTGAAAAGGGCGATGACAGTTTGTATGGGGAATCATGTGTCAAGTAAGGGATATACATAGATATATTTTTAATATTTATAGTAGGTATTTACTTTTCTTCTACTATATATAGTTTATTCCATACTAACCGTGAAAACGTACCCAGGGATGAACGAGAACGAAGCGAGGGTAAGTCGCTAGTTTATTATATACAGACAATACATTCTTTACTTACATCAGACAAGGCATTATGTCGTAGCACATATTTTCCATTTTTTACAATAACATTTGTTCTTGTTTTCTTTTCATGAGTTGAACTTGTAACTTGACATTGTATGGCTCCTTTAAATTCATCAACAATCATTCGATTCCGAGATAATTGCTCTTGAATTAATATTACTTTTTCTTGGCCTATGGAAAAAAAGATCTTGTGTGGCATTTTTAACAAAATAAAAATTATATCAAATTATGTGAAAATTGTTTTATATATATAGACAAAATCAAATTACTCTTTAAAATAATAAAATTAACCCTTAAACTAACATTAGATCTAAGGAAAAAAATTTAAGAATAAGAATGGATACCATAACTTAAAATAATATTGGAAATCACAAGCAAAAGAGAGATGATATAGGAAAATATGGTCATGAATAATATAAACAATTGGAATGCATATGCATAGGGCTGAAGGGCACACGGTAGATGCAGCTGATATCTAAAACAAGATTTTAATTCGATTAGCTTAAATCTTGATGTGTGAGAGAGAGAGAGACAGGGAAAAACATATTAAGTCTAAATCTAACTAATGGCTTACATCCCTAATGTGATTCCATCATTCAAAGGCAAATTGATTTATGCTCAATTAACCTGCATAAAAGCCATTAAATAAATACTTTTTATTGACTTAATAATAATTGAATAAATATTAAATTAATACTTAGATTACTATAAAATTATTATTTATAATTTACCAAAGAAGTATAGTTAATATCTAAATCATATTTTTTAACCTAACACCTCACCTCTAATGATAAAATAACCACCAGGATCATGTGGACATTCATTCAACTGAGCCAATTCAAAATCAGATTTATTTGTCAGAACACAGTTTGAAGATCTCAACATTAACGG
Source organism: Argynnis bischoffii washingtonia (assembly GCA_033884665.1). NCBI lineage: Eukaryota > Metazoa > Arthropoda > Insecta > Lepidoptera > Nymphalidae > Argynnis > Argynnis bischoffii. The sequence continues at coordinate 8,025,520 of CM066616.1, read as the reverse complement.
CATTCTGAAATAAATTATTAATCAGGAAGACACAACTTTATAAAATCATACAAAAATTAATAAATTTGTGTTGTGAATTTTTTATTCAATTACACTTACATATATATTATGTACTTCTAAGCTTATAATCTATACTATTGAAAAATTAAGATTATTTAATCTTACCTTCCAATTAATTGTTTATTTTTAATAACTCTTTGATTGCCTCTTATGTATTCTATGTCAACAGTAATAGGTGCAGAATATGTCATATCTCTAAGTCGACATTCATGAGGAGTAGTAGGTTTAGTTACATTAAAACCTTCTTCTAAATCTGGTGTTCCCACATATGCATTTAAATATTTAATATAAAACAAAGGATCTGAATCGCAAAAGACTTTTTCATTAGCTTGAACAATTTTTTTGATTTCTACGTTTATAAAATAATTAAATGAATCAATATGTTGTTTAACTAAGCCTTTTATTTGGAGAAATGAAGGAACAAGTTTCCATTTGTCCTGTGAAAAACCACCATAATTATAATACTTATTAATTATAGTAATTATCTCAAAGTTTAAAACATTTAAAAAAGTAAAATATCTAAATAACAGCTAACCTCTAGAATTTTAATTGGTTCTCTTAAGCCTTTTCCTGTGTCCCATTCCGAATGCTTATTATTTATTTCCCCCATAATAGTTATTTAAGCATAATATACATTAGATGTTTAATTTTTACTTTACAACTATAATTTATAGGATGCACGATTTTTCGAAATTTTATCACGACCACAGGAGCGACGAAATCACAACAATTTGAAAATTGAAATACTGTCACAATCAGCGTTGCCAATACCAATTTATCACATTCCCCGAACACCTAACTAAAATTCCCCCATTTGGGGACAAAAATATACTGATTCCCCACAAATTCCCCTCAAAATAATTAAAATAAGTTTCAACTATTTAAATAATAATTATTTATTATGTTTTATATTTTTAAATAAAACTAACTTTTTGGATTTTTCTTTACGTTTGAAATATAATAACTAAATAAATTAATTTAGTCCAAAATAGTCGTAGGTGTAGTAAAAATCTACAACATTTATAAATAACACTTTTTATAATAACCTCTAACTTTTCGAGATATTTGCAAAAAACTCGGTGTTTAATTTTTTCTTGGTTTTTTATTTATAATATCTGCAATAATCTTTACATTTTTATGAAACTAGGAAAATGTAGTCTTCGAAATATATATGTTAAGCAAAAACAAAAATTGAAACTAAAATATATATCCATTTTCGAGAAATTTATGTTTAATGGTCTCCGGAGGCTGAAAATCACCCCCAACTTCAAGTGGATGTTTACATTTAAAAAAAAATTCGTTCAATTTGAGCTCATTTTTTGGTCTTGAACTCTACTTTTTGAAAAAAAAACATTGTATGGTCATCCTGTAAAAACATCCTTAAAAATTGAAAAAAATGGACTAATCGATAATTTTTACTTTGGAAAGTAATTTTTTTTAATAATCATTGAAAAAGTGTACTTTATTGACCAAATTTTATAAACTGATTACACCAATGTACTCGTATTTTGCGGGAAAAAAATGGTACATACTTAAGTTTTTAATTTGACGCTTATCTATACTGAAGCTGCTGAAGAGTTTGTTTGTTTGTTTGGTTGGTTGAACGCAGTAATCTCATGAACTACAAATCCGATTTGAAAAATTCATTTTGCATTAGATAACCCGTTAACTGAGGAAGGCTAGAGGCTATATATTATCCCGGGAAAATGTACGGTTCCCGTGGGATATAATTGTTTTTGTCTAGAGACGAACTCGAAGCGAGGGTGAGTCGCTAGTTATTTATACAATGTCGCCGTAAACATTCCAATTTCGCAATTTGACGAGTCGCGAAAAAATTAAATAAATTGGAAGTCACGTAAAATATACCTTTTTTTTTGTATTTTTTCCCGTAGAATCTATTTATGTTAATATTTTTTCGAATTTATTGATATTATATTTTACTAATTTATGATTGAATTTTAATTGTAAAAAATATATCATAGCATTTAATGGATGCACAGTAGTTGAAAGGTGGTTTCAAAAATTTGAATAAATTTTCAAGGATTTATCATTGTTTAAAAAATATACATCATTTTTGATTTTTTTTTTATAATTCTTTAACAAAGCTGTGACTACATTTTGTAAATATCAACTTGTTTTTTAATTATATTTTGAATAACGAATAAACAAAATAAGACTATGATTGAGTTCCATTTTTTCTTTTATTATCTTAAAATCAATTTTTTAATAAATATAACTCTAAAATTATTATTACGAGTTTACGTTAGGAGAACTTTTTGCTAAGAGTAATTTAAGTTATTAATTATTACTAGTGAAGAAATTGGGACTTAGAAAATTTGCGTAGTTTTAACACTTATGTAGTATAGTTTAGATTAAAAACTAAATTGGTTTAGGCGTGGAACCTATGTCCGATTTTTGTTAGTAATTCAAGGTTTAAGTTTTCGGACCCGGTTGGACTATTGATATTAACAATCCCCGCATTTCCCCCGCATAATGTCAATCCCCAACAAATCCCGCAGTTTGAGGAATTCCTTACAAATCGACAGCGCTACTCACAATCACATTGACGATTTGTTCTTTTATTTGTCATCCATGATTTGTTCACAATTCATAGAGTAATAAGATCCGCATTCCGCGCAGTAAATACAGACGGTAAAGGCGCCGGCGGCTCACCAAACTTGGCCCCAGGATATTTTTTTCTAATTTTTCTCTTTTTATTTTCACATATCATTTGTTCACCGTTTGTTCTTGATTGTTTGCCAAAAAATATTTGTTTGTTCATAAATCGTTTATTTGAGGCAGTGGTAGCCCAGTGGTAACGCGCTTGCTTGGGAAACCGAGTGAAGCGGGTTCAAATCCCGGGTCTCGCACCTCTGATATTTTCATGTGCGAATCATTTCTAACTTGATTACCACTTGCCTTACGGTGAAGGAAAACATCGTGAGGAAACCTGCATGTCTGAGAGAACCTAGCAAGTTTTCGAAAGACATGTGAAGTCCGCCAACCCGCACTTGGCCAGCGTGGTGGACTACGGCCTGTTCCCCCTCGTACTGAAGGGAGGCCCGTGCCCAGCAGTGGGACGTTAAAAAAGGGCTGAATACACAAATCGTTTATTTATAAATAAATAAACAAAAATGTACTCTCAAAATAGCCGCCTCAATCAAAATTTATAAATTTTCTTATGACTAGGTGTCTTTGAATATTCATTAATGTTAGTTTTTTTATAAAATACGTTTGTTTTATCGTCAAAGTGACAATTTTTTGTTTTATCATGAATTTTTATTTGGCCCCCAAGATTATATTTTTCTGATTTTTTGATTTTTTTTCACACATCGTTTGTTCGTCGTTTGTTCTTGATTATTCGCTATAAATAATTGTTTGTTCGTAAATAGTTTATTTATAAATAATTAATCAAAAATGTAACCCCAAAATGGCCAATCAATCGAAATTTATAATTTTTCTTGTTGGTACTAGTAGTCTTTGAATATTTATAAATGTTTGTTCTTTTATGAAATACCTATGTTTCTTCTATCGTCAAAGTGCCTATTTTGTGTTTAATTAACATTGTTCATTTAGCTTAGACCTGTGTCAATCGATCATTTGTCGTGACCCGGGTCGATCATCACCCACTCGTGTGGTGATCGGGTTAAAAAGATTCGATCATTTCGATCATTTGGGTTTCAGTTCGTCTTATTTTGTATGACCGAATGACAAAAGCTATACACTTGCAACTAATGGGAATAGGATCTCAAACAAAATTCGATCACGCGATCGACAAGTCGCGTCACAAGAGAAAGAGAGATTGACAGGTCGCGACTCTTTTGATCACGCACAAACCTGTTTCTTTTAGTCACAAAGCAATACGAAAAAGAGTGCGATGGATGAAAGTAGAAGATAGAAGACATTTTGCTTGTCACATCGTTGTGTGAATGAATGCACGATCCAATCGACTATATGAGCAAACAATTATTTACGATAAACAAATGAGTATAAAGTCCAATTTGGTTTGTCTTGTCACCTGATAATCGAGTTAAACAAGATCGGGTGTTTTCGAGATCCATGATTCGATCACTCGTGTACAGGTTGCGATTCAATCAAAAAGATTTGATCAATCGCGATCGACACAGGACTAATTTAGCTCAATTATTATTCTGATAGGTACTTGTGTAGCGCATGCGTCAATTTTATTTTTCACGAGTGCAAATGTAGTAAATATTTAACAATTTTTTAGATTTTATATAAAACAAATACTTATGTATTTGTAAATATTTATAAGTGTTTGTTCACATACACTCTTGTTCTTGACAAGAGTTAAAAGTTGTTGTAAGAAAATCTATTTTATCTGTGAAAAAATAGCAAAATGTAATATAATCTATACCTACGTATAGTAAAAGTAAAATCGGTATTTGGGCTATTTAATTGTACATAAAAATAAAATTATTTAAAAGCGAAATATTATAATTACACATTCCTGACTATTGAAAATGGCTTCAGTATGTCTTGACATGGCCTAACTACAAATTCCAAAATGGTGTATGAATCTATTCCTAGAACGGTTCGAATAATCTTACTTGGGGAACCAGGTGTCGGTAAAACTTCACTTATTCTTTCATTGGTTACTGAAGAGTTTGCGGAACATGTTCCTCCTAAAGCAGAAGAGATCACAATCCCTGCCGATGTTACCCCAGAGCAAGTCCCTACAAACATCGTTGATGTATGCCGTAAGTTTCATAACAACAAAAAATGATGTATATACATAATTAACGGTGAGATAATAAAATGTTTTATGGTCTAATATTTTTTTTTAGTTACTGAACAAACTATAGAGCAAGTTGCTGAAGAAATTGAAAAAGCTCATGTAATATGTATAGTGTTTTCTGTGGATAAGCAAGAAACATTAAATAAAATTTCATCTTATTGGTTACCATTTGTAAGAGACAATTGCCCAGATGATTACAGAAAACCTGTAATTCTTGTTGGAAATAAAATAGATTTAATTGATTATTCTGTCATTGATGTAAGTTCATTATTAATTAAATATATTATTTACACTAGCACTGGATTTATAAAACATTAGTTTAAATTACTGATAATTTTATATTCTAGAATATTTGGGACATAGCTGAAGAATATCCTGAAGTGGACAGATGCATAGAATGTTCAGCAAAGACCTTAACAAATGTTTCAGAAATGTTCTATAATGCACAGAAAGCAGTATTACATCCTATTCACCCTATATATTCCATTGAGGAGCAAGAGGTAAATTTTAAATTCATTTTTTTTAATCTTATTTTTTTAAAATAATAATAAATAAATATTTTTTAGCTTACAGAGCGGTGCAAAAAAGCTCTAACTAGAATATATAAGATTTGTGATCTTGATGGTGATGGTCTCATAGATGATTATGAAATAACAGTATTCCAGAAGAAATGTTTTGACACTCCATTACAATTGCAGGTCAGATTGAAATTATATTTTATAACTAAAAGCATATGTAGAAGTTTCGTAATTTTTTAATCAATATAGATTTTCTTATAAAAATCAAAATTCACAGTTTCAAAGTTAAAAATAAAGAAATATGTGTATCTGATTTTTTGAAATTCACCCCCTGAGAGAGGAAAAATAGTACAGAAATGGAAAATGGAAGGGTTTGTTTCTTAGTTATTATAAAGCACTATTGTGGGTGAAGATGCGGGATAACACTAGTGTAGTATATAAACAGTTGTTCTCCTTATTCTGATATAAAATTCTGATATAGTAAAACTTCTAAATTGTTATTTTTGTTTTTGAAACAAGCATAATATACATGCCACAATACAAAGAGGCATAAAGTATTATTAAAATTTTGGGAATTAATTTTTATGTACTAATAATTTAAAATTCTCTTGGTCTTCAGGTTTTAGATGAAGTAAAATCTGTAATTGCACAAAATATTGCAGGTGGTATAGAAAATGAATGTATAACAATGAAAGGGTTTTTATTTTTACATTGCTTGTTCATACAAAGAGGTAGGAATGAGACCACATGGACAGTTTTGCGTAAATTTGGATATGATGAAAGTTTGGAGTTAACACAAAATTATTTATACCCTAAGTATGTTTACTTTTATATACCCCAAGTTTATTTTGTTGTTAATTTTATTATATCGCACTTACCACTTAGCCACTTCGCTAGGTTGCCGCAAAGTGAAAATCGCTTCTAGTTCATATATGTATAAGTTATGCGTAAAACTTTAGAGGCCGTTTTCTCGAAATTTTCTGGCTAGTGCGCTTTATCGCTTTACTGTGTGGATAGCCTTAAGATATACTACTAATCTGCTGAGTCTCATTCCGATCTGAATTTCCAAGATCATAAGGTCCGTTTTGGTTGTAGAGCACTTCTAATACTAATCTATATAAGACAAATTTTGTACAGGCAACAATATTTTTAAGTGTGAAATAAATAAAATCAACAAAGTGAAGTCAGGACAGATTATAAGATATTCAGGAACTAATATCAAAGCAAAATTTATATTACAGCATTAAAATACCTGTTGGCTGCACTTCTGAACTTTCATACAAAGGACAGCAGTTTTTAACTCAGTTATTTGAAAAATATGACAAAGATAGAGATGGCATGTTGAATCCAACTGAATTAAAAAACGTTTTTTCTTGTTGTCCTCGAATTCCATGGCACAATTTACGTTACACAGTCCCAACTAATGATAAGGTACTTTACTAACTATAATTTCCATAATATATAATAATAATTTATTCATTGATTCATTAATATTTTAAATTATTTGCATTTATATACTTAATATATTTTGTTGTAATGTAAATTTCATAATTCATTTTAATAATATACTTTTAATTTATCACAGGGTTACTTAACTCTACAAGGTTGGATGTGTCGGTGGACTCTTATGACTTTACTTGATTTACAAAACACAAACGCGTACTTAGCGTACCTAGGATTTAACTTTTTGGAGAATGATACTCAAAAATCAGCAATACACAGTAAGTATACAAAAAAATACTTTTTTACTGTATACTTTTTTTTATTAATTCAAATACTAATTTGAATGAATATCTTTTTCCAGTAACTAGAGATAAAAAGGTTGACATAGCAAAAAAGCAATCCAGTAGGAATGTATATCAGTGCCACATCATTGGGCCTAGATCTTGTGGTAAAACTTCGATGTGTAGAAGTTTTTTAGGTATAGCACATAAGGTGAGGAAGAGTTTAGTGATTGATATGGTTTTTAAATAAATGTTATTTTTATTTTGACAAAAATAATCTATCTGTAATTCCTCGTGCTATTTTTACTTAATAAAAAACGTCAAACGTTTTTGATCAACCTCAAAAAACCAGCACCGATTTCATCTGGATTTTTTTTTGTAGATATGATACGCGATGTTTTCGCCACATGAGATCCGATTTACATTATATTATTTTTTAAGGAATAAATGCTGGTTTTAGGTTATTTTAAATAACTTAAAATCAGCATTTACCTCTGAGGTGAAAGACATCAATATAAAATTCGTACATACATAATCCTAAGGGTGAAATAATAACTTTAACATTAAGAGATTTTGAAATTAGTGTAGCTTTTATGTTTTAGTATATAAGGAAAGTAAAGGGGCTCAAATATTAAAAAGAAATTTTAAAATACCCAGTACAATTAATTCAATGGTTTAAAAACAGATTCATTGAAAATAGACTGACTGACACATATGGTTGTTATCTGCCCTAATATTAAAATTTCATTCATTTGTTTTTTAGAAAATTAAGCCAAATACACACGAGCGGGGCGATGGGAACAGCGCAGAGAGCAATTGTTGTATAAACACAGTGCTTGTTTACGGACAGGAGAAGTATTTAGTTCTGAAAGAGATTTCAATCACCCGAGTGTCTGATCCCCTGCAACCCCACGAGGTGAACTGTGACGTCGCCTGTCTCGTATACGACGTAACTGCCTGTAGATCATTTGAATACATCGCTAGAATTTACATTGTGAGTAGATATCATTGATTGTTTTTTTTTAAATATAGAGATATTGAATTTGATATTTAAATATTATAAAATTTAGTAATAAACTGATATGGATATTTTGTTTATCTTGTTGAATACTTTTTTTTTAATTAGCTTAACATTTACAATTAAGGCTATAAAGTATGAACGTTTAACATAATATAGCATTACAAAAACGACTGAGGTTTGATTTAAATTCTACTACATACTAGTTTGCGTTAGTGTTAGGTTATACTTATTAATCGTAAAATCGTAAAAAGTAAAATAATAAGCAAAAGTGAAAAGAAAAGAATATTAAAAATATAGCAAATTGTAAAAAAAAAATGTTGTGTCGTGTCTGATTGATATTGTCCAAGACAACAGATGTTGAATTATTGTTAAGTACCTAATTATTCAACACAAAAGTTATTTTGGATAATTTCAGAAATATTTTGCTGAAAGTCACATACCCGTTTTAATCGTTGGTACAAAAGGCGACAATATGATCATAAGACAGGAATACATATTGCAACCGGAAGTGTTCTGCAACAAATACCAACTGCTACCTCCACAATTTTTCAACATCAAAGAGAACAAGCAAGATGTGTTTGTCAAGTTGGCAACCATGGCAGCATTTCCGTAAGTATTGTTTAAAATGCCTTCAATAAAATAAATCTTTCTTTAAAATTTCGATAGCTTAACTCCTCATATTAATGTAAGTAATTAATGTTATTTCTTTTTTCATTGATTGAATTTTTTGTCCAAATGATTTTATTTTTTATATGTAAAATCTACCAATAATAGTTGCTTTAAAAATTAGGTCAATTGTTATTCTTATGTGTGATATATTTTTTTCAATTTGCAATGGGACAACTTCATGGTTACACTTAAAAAAAAGGAATCATCTAAATCGGATTACTCTCTAAATGGATATGCGTGATTATACATTATATAAAGAAATAATGCTTTAACTTAAGATACTCTTTGCGTCTTTTAAAAAACACACCATAGTTTATTTCTGATTGGTTAAATCATTAAATACATATATAATGCAGTATGAGGTCCCCATTTTAGTAACATAGATTAATATTAGAAAAAACATTATTTTAACTATGTTTTGGTCAGTCAATTTCAAGCTGCTTGGATTTTATTCAGCAAACACAGGTTAGTATTCTGTATTATAAATCATATTTTTAGGTGAAAACAAACTTATTTATTAAAAAAAAGACACAAAACCGAACACTTAACTTCTATTTATTAATAATTTTACAAATCGAACAATTATCACGAAATTAACCTTTAACACTAACTGAATAAAGAACAAACATTAAGAATTGCAATTTAAATTAACCAAGCAATCAACCGTCAATTTGAATATAAAAATGGTATACGCGCTCGTCATGAAACAACGACCTATCGTTCCGAAAACCGAGAAGCGAATGATCTCCGAGCGGGTAGGAAGCTACTTTTATTAAAACTGTTGCATGACGTCACGAAACATATTTAAACAATCGAGATTATGCTGATACGGCCTCTCCTGACCGTGCGCCGTCCCCGGCTGCACCTGGGACTTCTTTTTCGGAAGCACTGGCAGGCACGGCGAGAATTTGATCTCCGTCACCGTCTGATTTGGTATTGTCCGTACTAGAAGCACCAGTAGAACTAGCAGAAGCATCTGAAGGCTCACTCACATCGTCAGGGTTGTCGTCATTGCAACCTGCATGAGGAACGAGTGGTTAATCATACATGGCAACATACACCTTTGCCTATTCTGTCATTCATCACACATACAAGGCCCTCATACAAAAACACACTTTCAAAACTCAAATTAAAGCACTTCGCTTTCAGAAGAATGCATACATCTTCAAACATCAAATCTCACTTATACTCATCACACTGTACGATCGTACTATCACCCCTACATATCAATTAACACATCTTAATGTGTCATTTGATATGCCTGCCAGCCAAATGTACCACGGCACATTTGTGAATGTGTGGACAACTATACCGCAGCAAGTGTCGCACCACATTCCCTGTACTCGCCCCGCAGTTCGAGCCCAGTATTATCTGCCAGCCAAATGTACCACGGCACATTTGTGAATGTGTGGACAACTATACCGCAGCAAGTGTCGCACCACATTCCCTGTACTCGCCCCGCAGTTCGAGCCCAGTATTATCGGATACCGCAGCACCGACACCTGGGATGTGACGCCTAAGCGCACACCCAGTATTACCTCCACAAGTACGGGAGTCTTATCGAGACAATTACTTCTCTCTCATGTACAGCTGCACATTCCACACCAGTGAGTTTAGTCACCGATGCTTGTTTTCGTAACTGAAACATAACAGAACATTAAAAATGTTAAAACAGCCTATCATCGAAAAATGCTGCACAAAACTCGGGACACAATTCCCCTTTCCACGGCAACATGTACTGAGCTGCGGCTTGAGTGGTCTTCCCATGGGCACCACTCAACAATTTCAGTTCATAACGGTCACTCGGTAAAGCTCTCGTGACTCTGTAGGGTCCTCTCATACCCGAGTCGAGTTTGCCTGTGGACTGTGACAATTTAATGACAAACACCAAGTCGCCAACAGCAAATACTCTAGGAGGGTGTCAGTGACGGTTAACCTGGTCATCCTGCTTGTTTTGGTTTCGACTCAGCAAATTCGCAGCTCGACTCCGACTTAATTCTTGTCTTGCATCACAATTAGGTTCAGCTATATCCACAGCCACATCACGAATCAGCGCACGGATCACGGGAGTTGTTGTATCAGTACCAATTAACAAATTCATGGCAGATAATTGAGTGGTTTTTTGCTTAGTAATGTTTAGTACAAGCTGAATCTTACTAATCGAATCTGACAAAAAAAACATCCTTGTTGCGACTTTCAATGCGAATTAAGTTTAAAACCGTTCTTATATAACGCTCGGCCTTCCTAACCACTAGTTACTTGTTTACATAGGTTAACATTTCTGTGATTACCGCCCTGAGTAAGAGCCCTAGATTTCGCAAAACAGACATTCCCCGTATGGCCTATGTTTTTACAAAATGAGCAAGTCGGTTTCGATCCCTCATTGTCTACCTTATGTTTCCGCTTATCATCAACTATTTTCTTTCGACATTCAGTACGTTATTTACCACAACCGTGATACTTACTCACTCGATATCTCGAAGGCATTTGATAGGGTTTGGCACGCAAGTCTACTGAGCAAGCTTCCTGCTTACGGCATCCCCTCCGACTTCTGTGACTGGATATCAGACTTCCTAACCGAACGGTCGATCAGAGTCGTCCTTGACGGCTGCTCTTCTGACATAATGACAATTGATGCCGGAGTTCCACAGGGGTCTGTTCTCTCGGCGACTCTTTTCCTGCTACACATCAATGACCTACTATCACCAGGTATTGTTGCGTATGCAGATGACAGCACAGTCGTAGTGAGCTATGTATCCGGTGCAAAGGACGGAGGGGTAGCAATACGCTCTCTGAGAGAGGCCATGGTGGAGCGTACAAATGCGACCTTAAGTCTTGTCTCACAATAGGGTGACAAAAATCTGGTAGATTTCAACGCCGCCAAAACGCAAGCCTGTCTGTTCTCCGCAAAAAGGAGTCCGTTCAGCTTGACTCCTACTTTTCGCGGTGCACCTGTAGAGGTTTCCGACAGTCTGGAGCTTCTCGGCATAAAGTTAAGTGCAAATCTTAACTTTGGCGACAACATCGAGTCAAAGGCACAAACTGCGGCCAAAAAACTGGGCATCCTTAACAAGGTAAAGCGATACTTCACGCCTGGACAGCTTCTCACTTTATACAAAGCTCAAGTCCGATCATGCATGGAGTATTGCAGTCACCTTTGGGATGGCTCTGCAAAATACCAACTTGCCGCACTTGACTCGGTGGAACGCAGAGCCAAAAAGCTAATCGGCGACGAAAAGCTGGTGAAAACTAAGCTTCACAGCTTAGCACACCGTCGCCAAGTTGCTTGTCTGTCGGTCTTCTACAGGCTGTACTTCGGAGAGTGTGCCCACGAGCTCCATAGTCTTATACCGCCATCACCATTCTTCTATCGGAACACCAGACGTACTGCAGGATACCATCCTTTCTTGGTTGACATTCCGACCATTCGTACTAAGCGCTTTTCATCATCGTTTATAATGCGCACAGCCAAGAAGTGGAATGCCCTGCCTGCGTCTGTTTTTCCGAGAGTGTACGACCTGAAACTTTTTAGGGTGCGTGTTAACAGGCTTCTCTTGGTCAAACTCGCTACATCGTAGATCTTATCTGTGCCTTCGAGCTAAGATGAAGGTCAAGAGTATGCCCATTATTAATAAAAAAAAAAAAAAAAAAAAAAAAAAAAAAAAAAAAAAAAAAAAAAAAAAAACTTAAGTTGGTGAGTATTGGAACTATTAGTAAAACTATTGGTAGCCCTATGACCCTCGTATTTAAAGTTTGGTTTAGGTTTAACATAAATAGCCAAAAACGGTACTAAATTATCTACGGTCAGATTGGCATTTATAGCAGCTGCCCTAACCTGCGCGTTGTTAATACCCCAGAGAACTATTTGGACCATAAGATCTTCGCTTACCCCCTTCACAATACGTAATCGCAATAAAGATCTGCGCGCGTATTCGGCGTACGTCGTAAACCTATCGGAATTTGTGCTCATAATCTCGTAGAGTATATTCGCGTAATCTAGCTGATGTGGACACAATGACCTAAACTCTCGACAGAAATTGGACCACGAACGATCATTACTGGTCCATTCGTTTAACCAAGTCTTGGCATCGCCCTTTAAACAATTAGCGACTCGCGATAAGCACTCTAAATCGTCCCAATTATTAATTTGCTTCGCCCTATTTACTTCACTACACCACACTTCAAAATCGTGCACAGCCGGATCAAAGTTTGAGACATAATAACCCTGCGGCTTGGTTCGGGTAATGGCAAGCAATGCTTCCGTAAACGCTTGAGCAGTGCTCGTGGATGCATCGCTTTCCACTACAGGTACGTTACCGTGATTAGTTTGTAACGAATTTCGTGACGAGTTGGCTGTCGATTGCTCGATAGCAGACAGACGAGTCATAATCGTATCTAACGTATGCTTTATCGATCTACTACCACTGCGCGAACGAGATCTACCCGAAACTACGGAATACTCACTGTTACTGCGTGATATCCGTTCGCGAGCCTGCGCGGTCGCGGAGAACGTTCAGTAATTCGACGCGATGCCCGCTCACAACGATTACGCACACGTTTTTTACGACGCGATCTGCTGCGAGATCGTCTCTCACTAAAGGGAGAACTTACTGACCTACTACGCGAACGAGATAATCCTTTATCGTCCGATTCACTTCGCGATGTATGACGGCGGCGATTTGTCCGTGACGGCCTATTGCGCGTTTGTTCGTTCCTTATCGATTTTCCGCGGGGCTGCCTATCTACAAGGCTAGGAGTCCTACCCGATCGACTACGTGAACGCGAACGGCACAATCGTGAACGCGGCATGACGATTCCAAATTAACGGCTGTTTGCTTATGAAGTGGTGTCGTAAGGATCTATCCCACTTCTGATTTTAGGTGAAAACAAACTTATTTATTAAAAAAAGACACAAAACCGAACACTTAACTTCTATTTATTAATAATTTTACAAATCGAACAATTATCACGAAATTAACCTTTAACACTAACTGAATAAAGAACAAACATTAAGAATTGCAATTTAAATTAACCAAGCAATCAACCGTCAATTTGAATATAAAAATGGTATACGCGCTCGTCATGAAACAACGACCTATCGTTCCGAAAACCGAGAAGCGAATGATCTCCGAGCGGGTAGGAAGCTACTTTTATTAAAACTGTTGCATGACGTCACGAAACATATTTAAACAATCGAGATTATGCTGATAATATATATATATATATATATATATATATATATATATATATATATATATATATATATATATATATATATATATATATATATATATATATATATATATATATATATTATAGCACCCGGGCGACTGAGCTTTGCTCGGTGTAGTAACTCGTTCGGTAGGTTATCGTCCATTCTCGACAATGCGAGCACCATAAAAATTTACGAGATAGCGCTGTATGACATTGTCAGCATAAGAGCAGACATAAAAAGGCTTTTAATAATATAATTAGTTTAGAGTAAAATTGAGTTTTATTCAGAAAAGACACCTATATAGAACTTAAAAAGCAAAGCCTTATTTATCTAAATACAAAATTTCATCCAAATCGTTAAGAGTCGTTTCCGAAATACACGAAGTAATTTATATATCCAAAAATTTGATAATATAAGATAAGATAATAATATTATAAGATAAATATAGTTAAATAATAAATTACATTATATATTAAGATATTATCTTATTTCGCTGATGTATCATTTTTATTTGCATTACCGATCACGCCGTTGGGTAGGTCCGTGATATTGGTGTGGAAAAAGTAAAAACTTTCCATATTGATATAAGTATTTCTCATGGTTATTGAATTACTAATGTGAAATTTACTGTCTATAATATTATTTACTAGCGACTCGCCCTCACTTCGCTCGGATTCAAATCAAATCAAAATTCTGGCGTGAAAGAATAACAAACACCATACTCACAAACTTTCACATTTATAATATTAGTATTATATATACTTAACTTTAACCCTGGCTTCAAAAAGATGTAGAGTATAGCGACCTCAAGTTCCGGAAATGCTTGGACTTTGGAGTAACGTAAGAATTGCTCATTGATCTGATTGTTGATATTGATCATAATAAGAAGTCTATAGTAGTTCGATTTATGCAAGTAATTTAATTCCATAAAAAGCAAATATTACGACGACTATAGATAGTGCCATCCACGAAGGCGCGCAATTTCAACTGTCAATATAGAGAGGGGCGCGTCTTCGTGGATGGTACAAACTATATAAGTCATTGAGATGTAATTTTCATAATCTGCTCCGTAATAAAGTTCGAAATTGACACACATAAAATAAGTAAAATCCGCCATTTAAAATATGGAAATTTAAGTAATTTTCATGATTATCTACCAGAAAAAAAGTCATCAACCTTAATAACTGCGTCTCAAATGTCGTATAGGTAATTTTAGATATGGCATTCTGACTCGCGACTTTCCAAGTCTCCCTCACGCTTCACTCGACTGCGTGATCTATACATTTTCGTTAAACGATTAGATTAAAAGTAGGCTACGGTTATATGATAAGTATTTTATGTGCATGTTACGTCCTGCCTAAAATAACATATCGATACCTCGGGGCTCAAAGTACCAAAACTTGATTTTACAGGAGAGCCAAAAAACAAAAAAAATAATATTATTTTTTAACTTTTATGATTTTTGGCCTAAATAAACCTTTCTAAGACCAAAAGTTTAATTTTTTCTTGATGCAGAAAACTGTAAAATTATATTTCAAATAGATTTAAAAGTAACAAAAATAGCTTTCCTATACGCCCCGGAAAACTGCGTGTTTAAGGCATTTACACTCCAATGATGAGTGATGAGTGATGGTTGTAACCGTCAATTTGCCTACTAGTTCTATCAGTTTATAGATAATTACTATGTTTTCTTCAATTGATTAAACACTATTTGATATTTAATTGCAATTTTATATGAACTTTATTAACTTATCATACCTAAATTCAACTCAGATAACTAATTATATAAATAATTACACATAGTTACAAAATAGTACTTTCTAAACTTTTCCGTTTTTTTTTTACTTTTCCTTTATATTAAGTTACAGTAAATTTAAATCTACCAGCCGTTTCTATCTAACAGCTTTTATTTTTCGTACACAGCTTCTTGATACTTTACCATAAAGTAGGCATGCATTTACGAATTTAGCACACTGTTGATATCAGAAGGATAAAATTATTGTGATAAATCTTCGTCAAGAATACGTGTTTTATACAATTCGCAGTATGTTTGTCTTTATTTGTGGAGAATATGTCTTTAAAAATTATAGAAAATCAATAAAAAAAACGGCTTATAACTTTATAGTAGGATTTCAAAGAACAATTGTGTAATTTACAAGCCATGGATACCCAAAAATCATTGTTAAAATTGTGCTGTTGCGTTTCGGAGTAGAAAAAGAAGTTCCCTGAATTTTAAAACCCCTATGTTTGGCGAGAACCTATAAACTACCATGATGACTGTTATTTTGACTTTGATAATCTAAATAGTATTAATTAAAATAACCGTAAATAGATTAATCCTAATTTACTATCTGCTAAAGGACCCGCTTTGCTATCTAGCACAGCTCAAAAGTCTATACCACCTTTTACCATCAACATGAGCAATTTGTTAAGGTGCACATTACTAATGGAAATTATTTTGAGTCTATTGCAAAGAAATTCCTTTAACTAAATACGGAAAAATTAAAAGCTGAAATATTTAATAGGGCACAAATTAAACTGCTAGCTAAATTAAGTCAAAACAATACATTAGACAGTCTAATGCATAGAAATCATTTGTGTCAGTAATTAAAAAAACTTTCTTTGTAAATACTAAAGTACCAAACTCTCAAAATTTTTCCCAAAAATATACTTGAAAAATATTGGTTGCAACATGACCGTAGAATTTCATTATTTACACTCTTATCATGACCAATTTCCTGAAAATCACGCCCACAGAAGAAATATTCCATCAACACTTTCAAACTATGCAGGAACGATACACATTACTGCTACTGTAGGGCAGATTACTGCTAAACTTTTGAACAAGACCGACAAGAAATGTTAAATTTATTGAAAAAATCATTTTTGGCGGCTTTCGCAAATTAAATTTATTTTTATAATGATTTCTTTGAGTTTTTTTACAAAAATACACATAAGTCATTTTTCAAAAACTAAAGCTGATGGATGAAAACGACTTTCATTTTAGAGTCACAATGCCAAATGACTTCAGAAAAGCTACTTATGTATAAACTTTCGAGAAAAAAGTTAATCTAAAAACTATTCAACTCTACTCACTCACTCAACACTCGTCTTATTCATTATAAAAATAGTCTAAATAAAATCATAAAAATGTCGTTTACTATCTTCACATTTATTGATCAATATGAGTGATTGCTCCTACGACCTAAAACTACAAATATTTCGATGTAAAATGTTAGGCGTAAAAACATTTGTATCATCTACGGTGTCGCTTACTACCCTCGCATTTATGACCATTAACAGTGGTTGCTGTTACGACACAAACACTAAAAATATCTGTTTTATTTTCTACAAAAAGTGGAGTCGTAAACGCCATTTTTTGGCGAATTGGAAGACTTTAAATACACAGATCGATAGAGGAGAAAAAAATTAGTAGGACTGCATTAAAAAGTCAATTTCGCCAAAATGACGGTTACGCCCTTTGAGCCCCGAGGTATCGATATTATATTTATTATTATTAATCAACAGACACTTGAAGCATTTCGCAAGTTTGGCGGGAGAAAACTCGTCCTGGTGGAAGGCGGGTATCAGCGTCGCCGCAGCTACCATTATGGGCCTTATGCTTATCAAGATGTTGAGTTTTCAGCGTCGCTAAAGTATAATAGCTAATGTCACTATCACGTGATAATGTGGCAATATTAAAATAGACGCTGTTTCTTTTAGAAAGCATCCGATACAAGCCAAAGATGTGTTTTGCGTTGTGCGTACATAAATTATTTTAATTTAATTTCAGTTGTAAATAAAATGTTTTCATTTATTTGGGTGTTTGTTTTATCTTAAGTATCCAACCGCTATAAGACGCATAATAAATTTAGGTGTACTACACAATGTTTTCGACTTCAGTCTTAAAGCTTGAACGAAAAAGTATGTTATGAAACGTCTGATTTTAAAGACTTACTTACAATTACAAATGTAGACTTGTATAGTACACGCTTTTGCGTACTTAAAATTTTTGATGCACTCAGTAGGTATAAGAGTGCCACATCTATAATGTTTTTGTTATTTGACTATCAATTTAAAAAAAAATATCATCAACAGTGTTCAAGATCTACAAGTACCATATATAATTTCCTCACAGGAAGGTAGATCGTTAATATTATATAGTAAAACCTTCGATCAACAATACTACTAGATTTCGGGTCGGCGTAAGAAATACGTCTCGGTAAATACATATAAGCTCACTTGCAAAGTAACCATATATGTATTTCGATTAGTTCTATTCTAAACACTGCAAGCGTAAACATGTTCACAATGCCGCAATGTGTATTTAAAAGTTGCAAAAATAATACACTAAAAAATTTTTTTGGTCGGAGTGTCTTATATTCGGTAAGTAGGTACATGTAGATTAAGTCAATATTTTAAGATTTAACCTACGAAATAATGTAAAAAACGAACTTTTTAACAATGTTAAATCCGCTAAGAACATTTGGCGAAATTGAAAGAAGCAAAAAGAAACAAAACAACGATTTAGCTCACAAAGCAACAACGAGAAGCTTTATACTTTTAATGTAAGGTTGATTTTAAAATAAATATTATAAAACTTACGAAATGATCGTAAGTGTATGATGATAATTTGAAGATTTGTGACTTTATAACAAGGTAATATGGTGTTGATTAGGTTGAATATTGTTGATCAAAGAGTAAAATAAATTATCAAGAATTGATCCTTGTGAAACACATTTCTTTAAAGAAGATACACAAGTTTTCAGACTATCTCCGTTTGGATTAAGGTAAGAAACAATGGAACCCAGCGCAGCGCATGGGCATAGGTACCTTTAAGTTAAGATTACTTTGATCGTATTATTAAGTCAGTATAATTTTTTGTTAAAAAGTGTTAAAGAATTGCATTTAATCTGCTATTTTCTTTTGAGGAACATTTTGTTGTTATAAGCAGGGCCGAACGAGCTCAAGTAATATTTTGTGTCGACTGCCGGATTTACATATCTTCTATCTCATAAAAGTCCGAACTGTAAGTCATCGCAATAAGGGCTATAATTGAATGTAGACATCCTATTTCTCACTCCACTACTACAATCGCATGTCACGCCCATATCTAAACTTTTTATTACTATACTAATATAGTTATGTACAATAGCGGCATAAACGTAGCAGGCCAACTAAGTTTTCACCCTAAATTTAGGGAAAACCACGCGACGAGAAAAAGCTAAATTCATCCAACATAATATATATTTTTAGAAGTTTATCATTTTTTTGATGCTGGATTTTGAAAAGTTTCAATAATCTCAAAGTCAAAGTTAATAAGTTATATTATGTCAGTTTTAGAGATTTCAGTTAGATTTTAAAAATGTCTTCGAAGGGTAAAAAAGAACAATTGTTGGCGACACATTTTATTCATTCATAATTAAAGTTTTAGTACCTACTTGTTTTTTCACATTTCAAAATTCGAGAAAAAGCGCCATTGCTCGACAATAATAATTTCATTTAGGATACTTTTTAAATTTCGTCCTAATTAGTTAATTACCTTGTATATAGTGTGATTTGCACTTGGTTTGGAATTTTTCAGTGTTATATTTCTTCATTAAGTGTCGGTTAATTATTATTTAATTTTTATTAAGATTTAAGTGTAAATTTTTGTATCCAATGTCCGCCATGATGAAATGTGTCCCTGGATTTAGAAATATATTATACATAAATAATTAATATGCAGTACGCTACACAAAGTTATTTCGTTGGAAGGCTTGGTTAAATATTTTTCCATTTTTCAGTAAGTATTCCCAAAAACAATCTAAGTATGTTAAGATTTGTAATGTTCAATTTTTACCTCAATCACGTAGATTGACTGCGGATGCAATTCCTTCGTTGAATTTGCCAAATCTATCTAACAATAAGCCAGGAACTGTTTTACTTTCGACCAACAAAAAATATTTTGATATAAGACCTTTCATTCATGGTCTCAACCTCGCAAGGTAATAGTAGTTGAGTTTTCTTCAACAGACAGAATGGTACCCGGTTTTACTTTTATAAATGTAGTGCCCCCGTTGACAAGCAAATTAACTCTTTCAGTTAGTAATGAACCAGTTTTTAAGTTATGAGACTTCATGAAGAGGAAATCTTTAGTTCCAGCCCTTCCAATAATATGCCTTTAAATATATCTTGTAAACAGTCTTTAGTTTGTACCTCTATGTATTAATTTAGATTTTATTTAATTGCATTACATTGACTTTTTAACCTTTCAGGTGAAGTATGCTGTACAAGTCTTCAGCAGAGATGTGGCTGACAATGTGTCACTGCAGATGAAAACATATAAGGACATTTAATTGATTAATGGCTATTGTATTACGATACTTGAAAACATAGATAATGGCTTTTTCACTGCCAATATCATTTCTTTTATAAATGATTTATTTGATAGCTTGAACAGCTATGGTCATGTTAGAAGCAATTTAAGTAAGCCTTGTCCTTAAATTCTAACTATTTAGAGTTTTGGAATGAAGCTTTAAAAAAATTAGATAAGTTTTAATGTTGTATGTATTTTTATTAATTGTGAAGTATCACAGTATTTTTAATGTATCGGTGAAGCATTGTATGATGTTACCTAAAACTATAAACTGTTAATACTTTATTGGAAATCTTCTGTTTATATCAATGATATTTTTCTTTAAATTACAATAATTGTTGTAGGAATTATTTTATTTATAAGCTCAGCTATGTATACGAAGGAAGCTACAACAAGTCAGATACAATGAAATTCAACGCCACGGGGTCAAAAAAGTTTTTTTTTTCATAATTTCATTCAAGATATTACCAATTAAACTGAAATCAAATCAATTCAAGATGTAAAATTCTTCTCGACTAAGTGTCTAATTGATTGATTAATGGCAATTCAGCAAACAAAAAGTTTAACATAACAGTCAAGTAAATTAATATATTATAGCAAAATTAATAATTTATAGTTTACAATAATTTAATTTTATAAATAATTTCAATTAGAAAATATTTGTATGAGGAGGATGTGTTTAGATTACACTGAGCACATTATATAGACTAAAGGCTTTTTGTTGGTTGTCTTTAGAAGAATTAATATACATATATTTTATAAGTACATATAACTTTAATAGAATTAAGAATGTCCAAGTAAGAAAAAGGAGACGACATCAAAAATTTCGTTATCTTGAATAGTTTAGTAAATCTTAATTTTTATTTTTCAACTAGGTATAGTTTAGTAGTTTAGTTTACAGATTAAGAAACAAGGATAAATTGGTAATGCCTGGCTTTCGCTTTCAAAAATTGATATTGATAATTGATATTGATGATTGATAATAGGATGTTAAGAATTTTAATATCTTAATGTTTTTTATTCAATATTTTGTAGGTACAAGAATTAAATATATTCAAGTTTATGTAATTACATATAATCAGCTAGAACTTAACATTAAGAAGAGTAATTTTGAAGTAGTTTGTATTTTTATTATAATTACAATAGCGAAGTTTATTACAGTAATTTTTATGTAATGGTAAAGGATTGTATGATATCACCCAAAACCCTATAAATCATTAATACTTGATTGGAATTCTTCTATTTTTATCAATAATGTTTTTCTTTAAATTACATTGTAAGGATTATTTTGTTTATATGCTTAGTTATGTACCATTTTTGAAGGAAGCTACGACTAGTCAGAATCAATGAAATTCGACGATACAGGCTCAAAAAAGGCTTTTTTTTAATTTTCATTCACAATATTACTTATTAATATATATAGTGCGATATACTTATAATTAAACGGAAATCAATTCAAGACGTAAAATTCTTCTAAACTCTTGAGCAAGTGTCGAATTCATTGATTAAGGGCAATTAAACAAACAAAAAGTTTAACATCAAGTAAATTAATATATGTATTATAGCAAAATTAATAATTTATAGTTTATAATAATTTAATTTTATAAATAAATACTTTATATATATATATATATATATATATATATATATATATATATATATATATATATATATATATATATATATATATATATATATATATATATTTAAAATACTTGTACCAGGAGGATGTGTTTTTATATAGACTATAAACTTTTTGTTAGTTGTTTTAAAGTGGAATTATTATATATAGTAATTAGTACTTTATAAAAATAAATTTAATAGAATTAAAAATGTCCATGTAAGAAAAAGGAGACAAGACAAAAAATTTGCTTGCTACCTTGAATGTTAAGTAAATCTAATTTTTATTCAATTTTTCCAATTAAGTACAGTTTTATTATAAATATAGATTAAGAAACAAGTACAGACATACTAGTCATAAGGATAAATTGATAATGCCTGGCTTTCGCCTTCAAAATGTAAATAGCTCGATTATGGGGCAAGGTGTACATACGCATATAAAATAGAATTCCACAGTCGATACTGAGCTTGCCATTTAAACAATTTAATTCTAAAATTAAAAATATATTATTGAATAAAGCTTATTACAAAATAACGGAATACTTTGTAGATATCAATGTCTGGTTAGGTCTCACATAGGATAAGTAGATAATTATTGTATTGAAATGTTATAAACAAAAATTATTTTAAAAGAGCAACTGTTGAGTTTCTCGCCGGCTTTTCTCAGCAGAACTGCCTTCCGAGCCGGTGGTAGATTCATATAATAAAATTACATATTGAATAAATTATTTTACACTTTATTTTTTGGTTTAATTTAAAAACCTAAGGCTGAATTACAAAGAACTAAAGAATCGGTAATATATAGAAATCGTAAAAAAACCGGTAAAATACAACACTAATTCCTTGCGATTAGTTTACGGTTTTGTACAATCGGTAACGAAGCGCATCCCTAAAATTACTACGCTTCGATCACGTGATTGCGGCGCACGTCATTGCCCATTCATGACGATTACATCTATAGAATTTTGAGAGAAAGAGCAAGTAGATGTATGAATGAATTTATGACTGAAAAAGTGAGAAGGAAGATTTTTTTATGAATGACATTTAAGGTATACGTAGATATCGATTTTTTCTATATATAATACGTTTATATAGTCAAATTACTAAGCACAAACGTTTGTATGAACTGAGCTGTCTATCTTGTTGTTCCTTGTCTATGGTTATAAGCAAAAAGCATAGACTAAATATCTTTATTTTAGATAATCTAGTCATTCATTCATTTCCTTTTCCACAATGCTGATTTTCTGTCACCGCGTCGTGTTTCCGGCGGCCATTACTGTATAATCAGTGCGCGGCACGGCTTGTGCTAATAACAATTTAATGACTAAAACTTTATCAAAATATACAGTAAACGTTAATTTCAGTGTATAAATATACTATCAAATCTCATAATGGGGGATCGTAAGTACATTTCGCTATATATTACTGTTTAATTATTAATTTCATTAATAGGCTGACGTTAATAAATTTGCGGTTACTTTTAGCTTATGCATCTAGTGATTATACCGGTGGAGGATATCCTGCCCAGTACTCAATGCCTCCACCAACAATAAGTTCAGGCGATAGCAGTTATAACCCTGGACAACAGCAACAAGGAAGTTATAATCCAAGTAGTTATACAGGCCAAAATTCAGGCCCTGCTTGGAACCAACAAAGTACAGGAAGTAAGTATTCAATACGGTAGCATACGAGTTCATTATTGTTGTAGCTAAGAAAATATATAATCTAGCATATAATATTTAATAATTAAGCTCAATTTATTCTTACGCATTCCAAATCTAATTGAGTTTATTTTATAAAATTAATTTCATTAGGTTAGATGGTTTTTATTAGGTTAAATGATTATAGCATTATAGTCATAACTTTTATTTTATGTAGGTTCTAGTGGAGGAAATTATGGGGGTAATCAGCAGGACAGCAATTATAGCCCCAGTTATGGGTCATCTAATTATGGAAGTGGGAGCTATGATCGCAATAATGGTAATAATTATAATGTAAGTGGAAGTGAACGAGGGGGTAACAACTATGGAAACAATGATCGTGGAAGTAGTTATGGAGGGAATGACCGAGGCAGCAGCAACTATGGAGGGAATGATCGCAGTGGCGGTGGTTCCAACTATGGAGGAGACAGAAGTGGAAGTGGCTACTCTGGTGGTGACCGAGGAGGATATGGAGGAGGTGATCGATCAAGCTACAATAGAGATGGGGGGAATAGAGATGGTGGATATGGGTAAGCATCTTTTCTTTATTGTTTATTAGTAACAAATAAAAACAAATTATACATTTTAAAATAAAAATAATATCATTTACTTAGACATAGTGGTTGGACCATTTTGAGTATCAGGAGATTTTTATAAACATGGTATAGGTATTGGTTACTTATTTGTAAGTTATAATTATAAAATGAGTGGTTTTGGCAGTTAAGAACATTCTTTGTGAACTAAATTTACTTATATTTTTATAAAGTGTCATAAAGTACAAAATTTATATTGGTTAAAATATATTAAGGTTAATCATCTGGCAGTTCCTGTATTAATAATAATGTCCTCCTGACCGATTCCGGCCACGGCGGCCAATCTCATTGAGACTAGCCAACTGCGCAGGAGATATTATAGTGCAGTACGCGCAGACACAAGTGCACTCTATTCCTGACACTCTCATGCTCCGGTGGGACGACTACTCGACACGACCGGTGAGAGTTAAGGCGCAGGACCGACGGCTTTACGTGCTCTCCGAGGCACGGGGGTGAAACACCGCCAACTTCCCAACTCCGGGCTGGTACTGATGCTTACTATACAGAAAGACTCAATAACTAAAATTGGCCCGACCCGGGACTCGAACCCAGGACCTCAGGATGTTCAGCCGTACATGCTAGCCACTACACCACTGAGGCAGTCAAATCCTGAATGATCCAAAAAAAGTTCTGTATTAATACTACATCTGTGTGATGAGATGGAAGTGATAATAAGTAAAAATAGCAAATTTAGGAGGGGTTTTGGAAAGAAATTGTATAATCTAGTAATGTTGAGTCTAAATGAAGCTGGATTTTTAAATTGCTATGATGTTGATTTTTGATGGTGTATAAGTTCTGCATGTTTTCAGTTCCAACAGCACTTGAGTAGTGTTTTGAAAATATATATATAGTAACAAGGTGAAGTATTGTCCAACACTAAATTGTAACAAGTGTTGCAAAATTATTTTTGATATCATCCTAATTTAAACCAAAATTCTTTTTATTCACTGCATTTTTGGTTAGTTTAATATTGGTTTTAAGGTATGGTAAATCGTAATCTTAGAAATTAATGTATATATATAGAAAAAAAATATTGGGTTGAATAGTTAGTTTAAGAGAGTAAAGGAGTATGTTTTATGTATTGATGGGTTATGTTGTTATTATGTTCGAGATGATTAATAGGATTTTACTTCATGGATTTCTTAACGTCAAAACAACATATGAAATGAGTAAAAAAATAAAGCAATTATGCAAATAGCAAGGTCATATATTGAGGTATATGTCAATTTTTATTATGGAGTACTATAATGTATGCAAAAAAATGGAAGAAATTTGTGATAGGTTTTAGAAACAAAAGGGAGGGCTTTGATAATATTTTAAACAATTATCGGTTAGTGAAATTCCAAAATGTAATACTACAAAATATAACAAGGAAATTTAAATTGGTTTTGAAAGAGGGGTTTTCACAGATACTTTATTATGTTACAAATAATGATTAATTATCATGGTTAGGAAACTTACCAATCAGTAATTATACAATCTTCTCTCATTTTACTATGTATATATTTAAAACAAAGGATATTGAGAGAGGTGTACATAGAATGACTTGTATGCAGTGTTTTTTAACAATGTATCATCTTTAGTACAAAAATATTAGAATTTTTGGAAATTATGCTATTTTTACTATTTTTATAAAGAACTAGCGAGTCACCCTCGCTTCGCTCGGGTTCAACTCTAGCTTGTTTCCCAATACAAACTTTCATCCCCATTTTCATTCCCTTAAGGGATGATTTCCGGGATAAAAATGTATGTATCCTATGTCGTTCCCAAGGTCTCAAACTATCTTCTTACCAAATTTCATCTAAATCGGTTCAGTAGATCCAGAGATTACCTCTACAAACTCACAAAATTTACCTCTTTATAATATTAGTATAGATCAGCATACCAATCTTTTCTAAATTAGGTATACAAATTGTTGTGTACTAAGCTGTATAAGTTACAACAGTTTTTTAACTAGTCCATGGGAACTCTTTAATTTTCTGGTAGGAAAAGTATCTAAAATGTTGACTGGGGATATAAGGTGCCACCATGCAAAATTTCATGTACAAACAGACATAGAAAAAATCTGGATTTGTTCTATTTCTCTTCTTACATCTCCCTCGGTTTTTAGCATTTTTTTCTAAGTACAGACATTCGACCTCTACAGTTTTATTATATGTATAGATTACTAGATTGCGTTATTAATTTGTCATTTTGTGAATAACCGTCGTAATTTTAAATAAATCTTACTACAATGTTGGACTTTTCTCTCTAAGAATTAGAAAAGTGTAGTCAACAACAACATGTAGTCCTGAACATTTGTTTCTACAATATCAAAACAATCTTTTAAATCTTAGATCTCCCTTGTTTATTGTAATATCTGTATATCATAATTGAAAAAGTGTTAAAAATACGTATTGATCATTCTTCTCTTTACTTTGTACGATTTTGCAAGTATTTAAACATTTCGTAGACGTAATTAAATAAAAACACTTTTTCAAAATATGCCATATATATGTGCATGATTCGTCGCCATTGCAAGAATATGTTTCACACAAAAATGTTCTAAGATTTTCAAGGTATCAAGGTAAAACATATTGCAAAAGAAAAGGATTCAACATCGAAACGGTCACATAAAAGCGAGCTTAGTTACATCTGGCGCGCTTCATTCAGTGTGCCCCCAGCCTGCCCGGTGTGAACTAAATGGTGTTTTTATTGTTTTAGTGGCGGCGGCAGGGGGGGTGGTTATAATAAAGGTAAAGCTCCTCGCTACGCGCGATTGGTGCTGTTGTCATATTTTTAATTTGTATTTTAAGGGCTGCCAAATATTCTGTGTAAATAAGGGGTTTTCTTCACTTCTTGGCTGTTGACAAAACTTATTTTATGACGTTACAATAAGTAAGTTATTGCATAGCAAGGGTGTGCGGCAGTATCTACCAAACAGAATTTGCGGTGTTAAAAATATATACAGAATATACTTATGTGAGTTATACCATCTACAGATTATATTGGTATTTTTTACGTATAAAAATTATACTGCATACTTTTATTTTGTATACAATTAATACTTAATTTTCTACGTAATTATATTTAATTGGTGAAGGTATTGTCTTTTTATATATCAGGTTATTTATCTAAAAAACAGTTGTGGTTGTTTGCTCTTTTGTCATTATCGTTACAATGGTTGTATACTTTATTAATAAAGGTTTAATTTTTAAATTGTGAATACGGGTACTGATAAGTATTTACGTTCTTCGTATTTTTTAAGGGTATGAAAAGAAGTAACATTTGTTTAGAATCTTGTAATTTTGACGCTAAGTCAGAGTTATTACAAATAGTTGTCA
The DNA here is from genome assembly GCA_033884665.1 of Argynnis bischoffii washingtonia. NCBI lineage: Eukaryota > Metazoa > Arthropoda > Insecta > Lepidoptera > Nymphalidae > Argynnis > Argynnis bischoffii. The sequence goes on along the minus strand of CM066616.1, from coordinate 7,997,960 downwards.
GCAGTCTAGCAAAGTGTAAAAATACGGCGGTGGTTAATGATATAAAGAGTGCATGGCATTGAATCCGTCTTTTAGATATTATCGTTATTTTTGTCATTTAGTAAAATAAGTATATAATAATAGAAGATTCAAAAAAAAAAAAACACTGTAAAAATTTTGGCAGCCCTGTGCTTTACATCTTTATTGAATGTGTAATTTCGTATATAGTACATTTTTAATCGGTGAATTTGATTATAATGGGGTAATATAATATAGTGTGGTTATTTTGAAATATGTAAGGAAAAATAATATACAATAAATGAAGTGCATGGTCTGAAAAATAAAACGTCTATAACATTTCTTTGGTTAAAAAATAACAATAAGATATGAAAGAAAATATGTTAGAGAAGGATTTCAGATTGCTCATAAACGTTTTTTGTTGTTATAGTAAAAAAGTGAAAGAAAAGTTTATTTTAACTTCAATATTGTTTTGTCTATTTTGTTATTATTTTGTAAATTATTTGTAGGCGGCGGGGGTGGTGGTGGCTTCAGCGGAGATCGGGGTGGAGGTGACATGATAACTCAAGAGGACACAGTATTTATTCAGGGCATGAATCCATCGACTACAGAGGAGGAGTTGTGTCAACACTTTGGAGCCATAGGCATTATCAAGGTACTTAAATATACTTTTTTTATAGTTTATACTATGGATAATACTTATATTGTATAGTTAAAAGATGTTACTGCATATGACATACTCTGATAACGTTAATGAATTTTCATTCTAAGGTAACTTACAAAAGGGGGCATTTTTAAGTTTGCGGAATGGGGAGTAAGAAGTGGTAATAAAAGTACGAATTTATTTTTCTTTTCAATATATTCATCTGCGACTCTTATACATTTTTCCGGTCTTTCAATTAACTTACGTATACCTTCGAAAAAAAAAAGGTTTTGTCTTTGTCTGAAAAATACGTCAAAACTGCATCCTTCACTTCTTTGTCCCTTGAAAATTTCTTCCCACGAAGACTTTCTTTCCAAGTTTGAAAATAGGTAATAATCGCTGGGAGCTAGGTCAGGACTGTAGGGTGGGTTAACAAAAATTTCGAAGCCAGCGAAGGGCAGTCATCGCAACACGGCTCTTGTGAACAGGCGCGTTATCGTGCAGAAGAAAGACACATTTGGTCAATTTTCCTCTTCCTTTAGCAGCTCTTTGATTGAAGCATAGTATTCTCCGGTTATGAAGACACCTTTACCTTTATAATCGATCCACAGAATCCCTTTCGACTCCTAAAATCCTTTCGATCGGCCGGCCTGGCCATAGGTCGTATTTGAGTTCCTGCATTGCTTAAAGAAGGTATGCCACTTATAAATTATGGTTTTACCTGAGCTAGAGTCCCCGTAAACGGATCACCGTAAACATATCACTCACTAATGACCTACTTACCCATTCCGCAAACTTAAAAACGCACCCTCGTATATAAATACTTTATTGTCGTTTCTACAGACCGATAAGAAAACTCAAAGACCAAAAGTGTGGATGTATAAAGACAAAGCTACTGGTCAACCCAAGGGCGAAGCTACAGTAACATACGAAGATTCTAACGCCGCCTCATCAGCCATTCAGTGGTTTGATGGAAAGGATTTCAATGGCGCTACTATCAAAGTTTCTTTAGCTCAAAGACAAAACACTTGGGGTGGTAGTAAGGGAGGAGGCGGCGGCGGAGGGTTCCGTGGAGGTCGAGGAGGTGGCGGTGGAGGAGGCGGCGGTGGTGGTGGTGGCGGTGGGGGGTAGCGGCAGCATTAGTGGCGGCGGCGGTGGTGGCGGCAGAGGCGGTGGCCCACCTTCCGGAAACCGCGCCGGCGACTGGCGATGCCCCAACCCCAGCTGCGGCAACACCAACTTCTCGTGGCGCAAAGCTTGCAACAGATGCAATGAGGAGAAACCAGGCGGTGGCGGTAACGGCGGAAGCGGCGGTGGTGGCGGTCCGCCGCTTGGCGGCCGCGGTGGTGGTGGCGGCGGCGGTCCGCCCGGCCGCGGGGGACGCGGCGGGGGCCGGGGTGGTGGTGGCGGCGGCCGGGGTGGCGGTGGCGGTGGCGGCTGGGGCGGTGGCCGGCCCGATCGCAGTGGTGACCGCAGTGGCGACCGCCGGGGCTCCGGTGGCGGCGGAGACCGGCCCGGCGGCGGAGCCATGAGAGGCGATGGAGGGTAATTACTATTTTTTTCTCATTACACATTATTTGTTCGCCACATTGATCGAATTCAGTGCTGACATATGTGCCAACTGTCTAAGTAGAGCTCCTGCATCCACTCAATTGCATGAAATGAATTAAAATGAATGAAAATAGCTTAATGAAGGTGTGCAGTTTTGAAGCATATCGTGACCCACATCCTTTTGTTCAAATATATAATTGAATCGATAATTCAGTCAGAGTTTTAGGCGCTTAAATTAATATTAAAATATATATATCTGCTTGATCAATAATGATGGATTAAGTTAAAAAAAGAAATTAATTTGGCATTTTGAAATATTCATTTTAATTATTTTATTTTCAGGGGCCGAGATCGTCAAAGACCTTATTAGTTTTAATATTATTCTAAATCCAGTTTATAATTAATGTGACAAGAACAGACTTGTATTGATTGATACATTTTAGACAAGATCATATTTTAATTTTCAAATACCTAAAGCACATGTGTTGAAGTACTCGCAAGTGAACTTTTTATTATATAGGTTTTTGTTTATGATATAATATATTATTATTATCTATGTATTATATGAAATAAGTAAAACTAGGTATGTTACGATAGAAGTCGAAGTAAGAGTGATAGTGTGCATGAATTCGTCAGTGGTAACATTAATACTTTGCAAGAGTATTATAAATCTTTAACCCTAAGGTGTTCCCATCTAACTAAAATAAACTGATACCAATCATCTACTGTTTTATTTCATTTTATATGTATTGCTTATTCCAACCAATAGCACAAGTAATATGACCTAGTCAGTATCATGGGACTTATTTTTACTTCAGTCCATTTTGCTATTAAATTATAATTGCATAAAATAAATTTATAAATTAATTAAGATTACTCTATAGGTCCACCCTTCAACACCCCCAAAAGCACCTTAATCCCTAATGATTTTGTCCCAAAAATGCCGAGGGATATCCAAAAGTAGTATCTGGAGCCACTTGAAGTAATAAAACAATTTAGATATTCCTGAGCTTCACGTTTAATAAGAAATAATAATTTGCCTTTATACATTTACACTGAACTAAACCATAGCGCGATTCAGATAGACCGTAGCGCCATCTGTTGCGCCTCGATGTAAACTCAACATTGCCTTGATACATTTACACTGAACCAAACCATAGCGCGATTCAGATAGACCGTAGCGCCATCTGTTGGTGCATTTTTCAACCGACTTCCAAAAAATCTCAATTAGACCGTATATATATATTTTTTTTTATGTTTGTTCGCGGAATTTTTCGTCGTTTATGAACCGATTTTGATAATTCATTGTTTGTTGGAAAGGAGATATCCCAAGAGTGGTACCATGATAAGGAAACCAGGATCTGATGATAGGATCCCAGAGGAATCGAGGGGAACTTTCGAAAATTGTAGCGGCGACTAGTGCGTTTGTTAACATTTTCATTAGGTATTTTAAAACACTAGTATTTAATGAAGGTCTGGAGTCGATCTGATGATGGACCCGAAAGACAATCGAGGGAACTCCTCAACGATTTACAGCAATTACTTGGTGTTTGGGCTTGATTAATTTGTATTGATGATACGTCTACACTAAAAATGGAAAAATAAAAAAAAATAAAAAAAACCGACTTCCAGGCACTGAAAAGTAAAAAATAACTAAACGGGGGTTTTCATTTAGAATAGATACTTAATCAGATATTTTCGAAGTCGGTGTGCTTTCACCCCCGTTTAGTTATTTTTTACTTTTCAGTGCCTGGAAGTCGGTTTTTTTTTTTAAGTTTTTATTATTTTTGGATGATGCTACTAAGCCGCACTACTGTAATAAATACTGTGATAGAGTACATCGTACAAAACATGCACCATGAAAAGTAAACAACGGGTATGAAAAATGTTAAAACACATTAAATAAAAAATAGATTTATAATTTCTTTTTAATTTTATTAAAATACTTTTTAGTGCTTAGGGGCCATCCATAAATTACGTCACACGTTAGGGGGAGAGAGGGGAGAAGGGGAGAGACGTGTTGACAACGTACATTTTTGCGTCGGGGGTTCAAAAATAGCAACCTTTCTCTCTATTCTAACTCGCGAAAATAGCCTATGTCTCTGTTGGAAAACTCCAAAAGGATCTCATCAAAAGCCACATAGAAACCAATAAATATCTCGAATTGTGTATGTTCTCTGTGTACTTCATCCAAACCCGCCCAGACTGATTTCGATCCGCTTCAGCGTGAAAGAGTAACAGCGTATCCAAGCCACAGTAGGTTACTTTATGTTCCAAAAAATAAAATAGTTGTATAAAAATTATATGTTGGTTTAAACCTATGCATCGATTTAGATTAGTATAAGCCAGCCACACACGTACGGTTTCCTGAATGGTAATTCAGATTCGCAGACCCGAATGCTTGCCTTACATACAAAATATTCGACTAGGCGCACACGTTTGTACATTTTCCGAACAGAAAAAAAAACGTTCGTTTCGAAAACAAGCCGTGCGTTTAGGCCATTCAGAACGGAAATATTGTATCTACTAGTTTTACATAACAAAATGTGCCAATAAAAAAATTTAATGTCTGTGGAAAAATATCCATGTTTTAGTATTTAGTGGGTGTACCCAATAACGACGTTTCCTTTTTTTCTTGCTTAGCATCAGTAAAAGTGCAATGGCAATTAATTCGTCGTAGTCCATGTTAAGCGTGCTTTCATGAAAGCCTCACTCTACCCACTGGCAGTGTAAAATCCCTAATACAAAAATCTACGTCTGCGCTAGTCTTACGGAATTCCGAATCAGAAATCCTATTCAGGAAACCGTACATATGCGGCCGGCCTTAGTGATCTTGCATCATTGTATACTTTTAATCCCAATGAGCCGCTGAACAGATTTAGATAAAAATTGGGCAATGGCATCATGGGCGCAGAGATAGGCTATCTTTCCCTGCTTTGTTTACGACGCCAGCAGATTCCCAGACAATTTATACAGATACAAATAATATAGCCTTAAAAAGGGTAACACGTTGTTGTAAAGTGTATATGGGAAACAAAATTTAATTATATTAACATATGTGGACACCCTATTTTGTATATGAAAATAGTCTGCTCATTCAAAAGGAAGTACTAAGACTATCATCACCTCTGTTTCTTTTCGATATCTTCGTAGTGACCATACATGGTCATTTTTTATAGGTGGAATATAGATAGAAAAATAAGTTTTAAATTAATTAAAAAATACAATTTACTGAATAAGTATATTTAAGGTTTAATTATAATAGCAGTCAATAAATTCACATTCACACTTGACTTAAGCTTACGATATTCGTAGACCGACTTCATTTCAACAACAATGAGTTGGTATTCAGAAGTATTTATTGCAACTGATGTAGATAAAAACAATAAAAATCTTATTTTTAGAAATTGCTGAACAATACTTTATGGAAAGTCGATATGTCTGGCTCTACATTCGAGTTAGTACTGTACAATGCTGGCTTATTACTGCTCCTGTAAAAAGAATTAAATAAGACAATATTTTTCGTTATGATAGGTTTAGTCTTAGACTTATCTTAGTCATCAAGAACAAACAATACAGTATAAAAAATATAAAACCTGGTAGACTCGAGAATTAACTTAGTGTTTTCAATGAGTACTTGCCTAGCTGAAGTAGATGTTGAGCGAGGGGTGACAAGAAGGCAATTCATAGGTTGTCCATCCAGTTGTCTATTATGGTACAGATCAACAGCTACTTGTGCATCTTCAACACTTTTATATATAACTTCAGCTGTTCCTGGTCTAACCAAGCGAGATTCCACCATACCACCAACATCACCAAACAGTTCCTGAAATTCAGTCATATCATTCTATATCTCTATATCTTATATCATATTCATCAGTCATGTTGACAATAGGGGGGGGAGGGGGTAAAAAATGCTGATTTTAGCGTGACGTATTTTATGAACGACTCCTTAGGTAAAGAGGGGCATCATATTAATTATTGCCATCTCCCAATCTCAATTTTAGACAGTTAACCACAATTTAAAATGAATGCAATGTAAAGATTTTTTATTTTTCCTATTAAATTGTTATATCTTTTTCTCCATATAGCCACATTGTTTTTTCAGATCCTTACCTCAATATCTCCTGCTGTGACAGTGTTACGTAAATTACTAACAATAATCCTGTATTCATGATTGGGTTTTTCAGGCTTCTCATTTTTATTTTCACTTCGTAATGCTGCCATTGGCCTTTTCTTCAAAATGGAAGGTGGTCTTGGAGGACTTTTCTCTTTGTCTATTATAGCACTTCTACTAAAAAAAAAAAAAACAACTATTGCTTAAAATCTTTGCCAATCATAGCTCTGTCCATTAATCATAATAAGTGTTATGAGAACAAAAGGACAAGGCAAATATTCCAAATAATCTAAAAAAACAGTATAAATAAATTACAAATGTCCAAATACCTTTGTATGTTATTGTTATGAGTAACTATTTTGAGTTGCAAGCCTGTTCTTCCATTAGAAAGTGCTGTTCTTACTGGGGCATGATCCTCTTCCATTGGATCATCAATAATTTCAAGATCATTTTCAATTGTCCTTATAATTGGCTTCAAAGAAGGTTTTGCTAAAACAATCATGTGTATATTATGCACAGAAGACAGAAGTAAGTAAGTGTAACTACTTTAAAAATATATATTCATATTTACCCAAGCTTCTAGATTCTATAGATCTGTCCATCATTATTCTTTTATTCGTGAAAGTTTGATTTCTATGTGTTTTTCTTGTTAATGGCTGTGAAATCACTTGTCTTGAACGATCTGTAAATACTAAAAAAAGAATACCTGTATTTATATTTTAATTATGCTAGCCATTTAGTCTGTATGCCAAACCTTTTAGGCAGTCTGCTGGAAGTCAACATATTTTACTCTTATATCTATACTAATATTATAAAGCTGAAGTTTGTTTGTTTGTTTGGTTGAACGCGCTTATCTCAGAAACTACTAATCCGATTTGAAAAATTCTTTTTGCATTAGATAGCCCCTTAAATGAGGAAGGCTATAGGCTATATATCATCCCCGAAAATAGTACGGTTCCCGTGGGATAAATTTGTTTTTTCTAGGGAGGAACCCGAAGCAAAGCGAGGGTGAGTCGCTAGTAAGATATAATTTTATGACTATCTTATTGGTCCTATGGTTTGTTGACTTTGAAGAAGATATGATTTCTTATCAAAGAAGAGATTATTCAATGCAAGTTATAAGAAACTTAAATTACAGTGAAGCACTAGTATCACTAAAAATACAATATTTAGTGAGTATTTTCAATTATTTACCTGGTTCCATCTTTGCATGATGTTTTGTAAATTTTCTAGGAGTTTGAAAATTTGATCCTCCTTGCACATTCCCCATTGCCTAATGTGTAAAAACACAAGTAATATACTAAAATTATGTAATAGTATGTAAACAAGGATATTTTAAATTTTACATTTCTTTTATTATAACACTTTTAAAACAGTTTTCTAAAGCTTTGTTTCTTAAAAATAATTTCATTATTAAACCATACTAAATATTTTTTAAAGATAATTTACCCTTTTTGCTCTCATTTGCTCTAGTCGTAAGCGTGCATCTTTTTGCCTTGCAAGTTCTGCTAACTTTTCCCTCGCATCTACAATTTGGGTACGCTTTTTTGATATTATTTTATTTCTTGCGTCTACCACATTTTGTTTAACAGGTAGCTTTTGTTTTTTTACATTAGATTTGTATCTGAAAACCAAAGTCAATTAGTTAAAATTGTGAATTATAACTGTAAAATTAAATGAAATTTACCCTTTAACCTCGAGCACGTATAAAGAAAGTGCTTCACGTTATTGTTTTATTCAATTACATCTAATTCACCAAGGGTAATATTACAATTTCATAGAATTATATAAAGCTAGGAGGAACGTTACTTAGAATTTCTTTTCTTCTTTTTCTGTATTATATCATCTAAACTCATATCAATATATGAGGCCATTTTAGTAATGATAAATACTACAATATAGAACGATTAATTTTTAAAATTGTCTTCTTTAGTGTCACTTGCAATAGTTTTAGCTATTACGTTTGTTTTATGTATCGTTGTACAGCTTATTTTGAAGTTAAAAGATGTTTAAGTAAAAATTTAACGAATCAACTCTAATAAATAGATATTCACAGATTACAGAATACAGATTATTTAAAGTACACAGACAGTCAGCTGTCACCTAACAGATACAAAGGCTCTAAAAAATGGGAAAGAATTTTACCTTTTTCTTTCACCAGATGTCGCGATTACTATAGCCCTCAGTATATTGTAAAGCTCTATACCGTGGATGGGTTTTTTTTTATTTTATTTAAAATTTTAATTAAAATGACAAATTGCGCAGTGCCAAGATGCAAGGAAAATGGATATCATTTGTTCCCAAAAGACAAAAACTAAAGAAATTGTGGGCTAAAGCAATAAGACCAAAATTGGCGAAATCACAATCTTTAAGGCATCGTCATTATTTTGAAGAAAGTGATATTTTAAAACTCATAAATCGTGTTCAGGTGAATATTCCTTTTTTATTATTTATGCTTTTTTACATATTAATTTACCCAATTAACCCCTTATAGGATTGAATATCGAAAAATGCTAAAACATGTATTTATTCAATTGTATTGAAGAGCATTATTACCAAGGTTCAAGTATTGCTGATCATAGATAATTCTATACTCATATAAAATTTATTACCCCCTTTTACCTTCTTAAAGGATGAATTTCGAAAAAATTAAATATATATATTTTTTATTTTAAAGCTAGGCACTACTTTCTGTGTATTTCATATTAATAATGACAGAGTCTTATACAATCTTTAATCTCCTATTTTATCCACTTAGGTGATGAATTTTGGAAAATTATTTCTTATCGGATGCCTATATCATAATATAAAGAGTACGTCCCTCAAATTTCACGTTTCTACGACCAGTGGTTTAGGTTGTGTGTTGATCCATCAATCAGTCAATATCACCACAAGATGCACCTCTCCTTCTCAATTCTTCCTTCATCTGGTCTAACTTCCAAGTACAATATATTACACAGGTAAGATGCGAACATAATAGAAGTAAAAAACCAGGTATGAAAGAGATATCACAGTAAATTGCTTAACTTCAGACTGAATGTTCATAGGTAGGCGATACGTGTAGCGCCCTCCTTTCGAGTAATCTTCCCCATTGTCTATGGCTTAATGCTTATTTTTAATAATTATCTGTGAGTTTGTTTGTGAGCCATTGTGATTACTGATTTGTGAATTGTGGCTCATGTAATGTTTTTGTGTCGACAAGTTTAATATGTGAATTCTTAAAATTGTTTAACAAATGTTATTAATTATACGTGTACATAAATTAATAAACATGAAGGATTGACATCAACTTACCTAAATTGCAAAGTTTCTGACTTCTGGTTATTCATTTCATTATTTTCTATTACGAAAATGGAGCAAGAAAGAGAAGAAGGTGAAATGAGCGATGACAATCAAATGCTAGTAGACGATGAAGAAACCCATGCTATTGATAATAACATAAGTAGTACCTTGGTATGTAGATAAATTAAACATAAAGTTATAAAACCAGTGTTAACTGCATTTAAATTATTCGATCTTCTTTTTCTACAGTTTTATAAAGCTGATAAAAACGGACTTATTGTTGAAGAATTAAAAAAAGTGGATGCGTCTAAATTAGAAGAGCGGGCTAAAAGATTTGGGTTAAATCTTTCTGGAAACAAAGTAATTACACAACATCAAATTGATGAGCTATATATTAATTTTGGAATTCAAAGTGGAAATGAAAGACATTTTAGGCTTGACACGCTTCATTTAAATGGTGTTAATGGACTAACTACAAAAGAGATCTTTGAATACCTAGAGGATTATAAACCTATTTCTTTAGAATGGATTGATGATAATTCTTGTAAGTAGTCATTGTTTTAAGTTATAAAAGCATGTTTAAATGTTTATTTGTTTAAGTTTTTTTATTTATTCCAGGTAATATTGTATGTCAAGATCATATATCTGCTGCATTAGCTTTATTAGTGCATTCTAGAGAAATAATAAATGAAGAGATCCAAAAGATGTTATTGGATAAATCATCATATCACTGGAGAGAAGCAATGCCACATTCAAAGGGAGATACAATATTGATACGATTTGCTACAAATAGTGATAAGAAAATTGCTATAAAAAAGCCAGAAAGGAAATTAAAAGACACTTGTGATATGGAAACTATGAATAATCCAACTAAAAACCCATGGGGTGATTTATGTAAATCATGGGGAGTTTATGACCATCAAGAAATATTTAAAAGGAAATTTCCTAAAACAAATTTTGAAGATCAGTATGATGAGCCAATTGAAACTATACAATTAAAAAATAAGAAACTTGCTATGCGTCTTGGAAAAAGGAATCATAAAATTGAAGATGATGAAGATAGTAGCAGTTCAGATTCAGAATGGAAAAAAAGGTCTAAAACTCCCAGAATGAGGATGCATGCTGATGATGAGGAATCAAAACAAGTTAAACAAAAAACTTATCAATATGATGAGGAAAATAAGAGTAGTTTTGCTCCATTATCCATTGAAGTGGTAAATTCAAGAAGTACATTTATTCCAAGAGAAACAAAAATGGTGTCTGACAAATTTAAATATAAAGAAAAAAATACAAGTTATCCTTCTAAAAATATTCAATCAAGATTAGGAGTTAAAGTAGTACAAGATCAATCAAATTCTAGTGATGAATATTCGTCTGATGAGACTGATCACTATACAATGAGTAGAGTGCAAAAAGTAACAAATCATGCTAAAAGTTCTGTGTGGTCAAGACTAGAAGCTAATGTGGCCAAAAATACAAATCAAAATGATTTAAGACAAATTTTGACAACAAGAAAGCATAAATCAGATGACCTAAGAGAAAAATTGTGTAAATCTAAACAATGTAATTTACGTATTGAAATAGACAATAATTACACTGATGAATAAATCAATTTTACAGATGTTTTTTTCTTAAATCAAGTATATATTTTTTTTATAATGATGATGTTTTTTTATTCTATACCTTGCTAGCTCACCTAAAGAAAACTTGGCCATTTATTTTCACTTATCATACTGTAAAAAGAAACTTATTATTTGGGATGTGACGATGCACAGCATCTGTGAGAGAGGGCGTTGTATACTTCCCGTTTATTAGCCAATCACCGTTGAATTCCTCTTGATATTCTCGACCAATCACCGCCTTGCTTGTAATCACGTGGTCCCAGGTGGCAGGGCGCCAAAGGCGAACGTTCTTACCTCATAGCGTCGTTATTTCCCGATCGAGTAACATCGTTTCTTAATAAGTGCTAAAAAGTGAAAAAGTGACTTTGTGTTGTGTCTTTAAGCATTATCATTTTTTAAATAAGTGTTAAAATAAGTGAGTAATGAGTGATCATAATCAGTGCAGTGGTGTAAGCCTCGATCAGGATAATCCTGACGAAATGGAGGTAGGCATGCAAATGCCTTCGTCTGGTCGCAAGCGGCTGCATTCGAGTAAAAGTTCGAGTTCTTCGCATACTGACTCATCCGATTTGGAGGTATAAAGGCGGAAAACGGGTGAGTCTGCTTCAGACATTAGTAATCTTGTCAATCAATTATCTATTTTGACTTATATTTTGTTTGATGTATGCATCAAATATTACTGCTAACAAAAGTGTAACGGCAATAAGTGACGTTCAATCGAGTGGGTTAACCGTGTCATTGCCAGTCCCGGGGCCTAGTACGTTATGTTTAAACTTTAATTTAACACGACCTGCGAATGTTCATGAGAGCTTAGTTAATAATATTCCTCGTTTAAATTTGGGTGTTGTCAATACGTCCTCTTAGGAACCTAAAGTACCTAAAGCTAATCCAGAACATTTGCAGCGGCTTGAGGTTTTACAAAGATTCGGTGATACAGCTTGGAAAGATGTAGTGTATGATGATGTATAGAGGCATATCATCTTAGTCCTCACAGTGACAACGCACCTGTGGTTCTGCATTTTTGTCACTTAAAACCTAAGTGCATGAACCGTAGGTGTTATGGGCGACAGTTACAGCTTTCCATCAGGTGGTCTGTCTGCTCGTTTGTCACTGAGTACAAGTGTTAAAATTCCATAACGCCGCGCCTGGCTTCGTTGAACTACAAATTAACGATGATCTCAGACAATTTATTAAAGGCAAATATTACGTAGCAAGTTCTGAAAGATTAATAGCTGCCTTATGCAATGCATTTATCTCTCAGCGTGAGGTCCTAAATCATTGTTTGCAGCAGTTTATTGATTGGACAGCTTTGCCTGACAGTACGCTGTCGCCTTCAAGTATTTACGATAAAATATCTGAGTTTTTCCTACCCTCGTCTAAGTTTCATAAAACTGGTGAGGAGATTATGCAATTAGTGTGCGGGAAACGGGCGGAATACATTGAAACTCGTAGGGAGCGTATCCTTAGTGAGATTTCAAACAAGAATTTGCGTGAGGGTCTGCGTAAGATTCCTCCGAATTCTAGCTTTTTATTTGACGAAACTCTAGTGCGGTCCTATATTCAGAATACGGGCGGATCAGATAAATGGCTTCAGCCCTGGTTCTCTTCGGAGAAGGGCCAGGCTAACAACAGTCGTAAAGCGCCTAGCAAGCTAGTTCAGTACACTTTTCGTGACTTATCAAATCAGCCCTTTCGTCAAAATGCTAGCGAGTCATATTATCGAAGAAAACACAGCACAAGCTAATTCAAGCAGAACACTAAGAGCAAGAAATCCCAAAGTAAAGTCAATAGACGAACCAAGGAGCAACCTGATAAATGACTCGCAACCACTTCGCCAAACATTTTACGGAGGCTGTCTCAGAGCGTATCTGAGACAGTGGCAGATGCTTCGGGCTCCGAAGGCCCTTCTCGAATTGATTACGGGAATGCGTCTGCCATTTACCTCCAAACCACCACTCATTCTTCCTTTGATAAGAATAATGAAGCGGTTCGAGACCGCTCGTATGCCAGAAATGTCAGCAACCTGATAAATGACTCGCAACCACTTAGCCAAACATTTTACGGGGGCTGTCTCAGAGCGTATCTGAGACAGTGGCAGATACTTCGGGCTCCGAAGGCCCTTCTCGAATTGATTACGGGAATGCGTCTGCCATTTACCTCCACACCACCACTCATTCTTCCTTCGATAAGAATAATGAAGCGGTTCGAGACCGCTCATATGCCAGAAATGTCAGCAACATGATAAATGACTCGCAACCACTTCGCCAAACATTTTACAGGGGCTGTCTCAGAGCGTATCTGAGACAGTGGCAGATACTTCGGGCTCCGAAGGCCCTTCTCGAATTGATTACGGGAATGCGTCTGCCATTTACCTCCAAACCACCACTCATTCTTCCTTCGATAAGAATAATGAAACGGTTCGAGACCGCTCATACGCCAGAAATGTCAATTCAGATCAAGAAGCGACTGAATTGCTTCATAATTCCGAAGACCTTTAAACTGATATCTCACATTCAAGTACCTCACTTCCTACAAGGGAGGACTGGATGGTGAAATTGGACCTGTCGTCAGCTTATTGCCATGTGAATGTCACAAGGAGCCATCGTCGGTTTCTAAGGCTTGGTTACGACAATATGATTATGCAAATGATATGTCTCCCGTTCGGGCTGTCGTGTGCGCCCAAGGTCTTTTCAGCTCTAACGAACTGGGTAGCACAGTACCTGCGGTCCAAGGGTATGCAAGTCATAGTTTACCAGGACGATTTTCTAATCGCATGCCAGTCGAAAAGTCTACTTCAAAACTATGTGAGATCGGCAATCAGTATTTTGGAGAACGTAGGATGGACAATAAAATACGACAAATCCGAAATCAAGCCAGTTCAAAAAATAGAATATTTAAGGTTAGTTTGGGACACCAAAGCCAATTACAAAAGCTTACCAACCAAAAGGATACAGAAGTTATTACTGATATTGAAGAGGATAGTACGGAGACTGAAAATGTCATTAAAAGAAGCTCAAATAATATTAGGAACTCTAAACTTTGTCTGTTTTCGTTGTACCAAGAGGTCGTCTTCATTGCCGTCGACTTCTTTCCTCATTTGCGAAATCTGATGCACCTCCCATCCAACCGCAAACCAGTAACATCTGGTGTCATAAGAGATCTGAAGTGGTGGATTACTACTCTAGCTGGGTCCAATACTTCGGAGCAGCCTGCATTGTCAGTTCATTTTTTGACAACAGATGCAGCGGATTACGGATGGGGGGCACAATTGGACGACCAGTTCATATCAGGCGGATGGAACCAAGCCAAAGTCACTGGCATTCCAATCTGAAAGAATGTTTCATTCAGCCTTCACTGGCAATATCATCTGGCATGGGTGTTCTCACCACCAAGCCTAATACATCGAGTTCTGCAGCACTTAAACATTGCTCGAGGAACATTTTTTTTTAGTAACTCCCATGTGGAAGAGAGCTTATTGGTTACCAGATCTCCGTCGACGAGCGTTGGCCAGGCCAATGAAAATAACCAAGCTGGACCAAGTGCTAATAGATCAGATGACCGGCCTCCCACCACCTCACGTTCAGAACATGGAACTTTACGTCTGGAAGATAGCAGCTGGGGTGAGGTAACTAAAGCTTGGTCAGATGTGGAAAAATCACTTCTTCGAGCTGGCTGGAGAGAAGCAACATTAAAAACTTATGGACCAGCATTGTCCCGATGGATGAAATGATGTAAAAATAATAATTTTGATTGCAATTTTTCTTGTAATTTTAGTCCCTCGAGATTCTTAACATACCTTTACCTTGAGGAGAGATTAGCTTATCCGACTATATTGTCGCATAAGCCAGTAGTTTTATCTTTTGGGCAACTCAGACACAATGAAAATTTAAATTCTAACTTCTTCGTTCGACATATTCTTAAAGCTATCTCTCTTCAAAGCCCAAAGTTACAGAGATCACCCATCTGGGACCCAAGTGACCTGCTTGCCTGGCTGCAGCTGAATCCCCCGAATAATATAAGTCTGTTTGAAGCTTCCCGCCGCTGTGCATGTCTTTTGTTATTAGCATCTGGTAGACGCGTTCACGATCTTACTCTACTCAGAGTATCTAATGATTGTTACTTTGACAATGATGATGATATTATTCTTTATCCTGTATTTGGGTCAAAAACAGACACAGCTATATACAGGCAATCAGGTTGGAAGCTCTTTTGTCATATTAATGAGAATATATGCCCAGTTAGATTGTTAAGAAAAGTAGTGGGGTTAGGCAAGACGAGGCGTACAGCCGAA
Organism: Argynnis bischoffii washingtonia; assembly: GCA_033884665.1. Classification (NCBI taxonomy): domain Eukaryota; kingdom Metazoa; phylum Arthropoda; class Insecta; order Lepidoptera; family Nymphalidae; genus Argynnis; species Argynnis bischoffii. The sequence goes on along the minus strand of CM066616.1, from coordinate 7,982,457 downwards.
TGTAATAAGTCATTGTTTGTGTTGTTTAGGGGTGCTATGCAAAGTGCATCGCGTACTGTTATTGGTAACTGGATTAAAACTGTTTTGAAATACACAGGCATTACGGCTTCTCCAGGTAGTTGGCGTTCGGCTGTAGCTTCCTTAAACTGGGTTAACAATTTTCCAATAGAAGAAATTATTGCCCGTGGTAATTGGCGAAGTAAGAATACATTTGCTAAATATTATTGTAAGCAAATCATAAGCAGAGCTAAAACTCAATGTGTAGATAGTTTGTCAAATAATTTCGAGCCATTTTGATTCTTTTCGCTAATTATGGCTTAGAAATCGTTTAAAAATAAAATCATTTATATTATTGCTGAATTATTGTGATTCTGATTTATAATAAAAGAATGTTACTCATTATGTCTTTTTTGATTTTACAGCCTTGAGCATCCAATTTAATTGTTTTCCTCACATAGCGTCATTGTGGTCACCAGGAGTTATAAACACGTCTCTCACAGATGCTGTGCATCGTCACATCCCAAATAATAGTACAAGTTTTACAAAACAATAAAACTTGTATTATTAAGGAGAGACGATGCACAGCATCCATTCAAGTTCTCCTGGTGAGAGACTTCTATGAGGTAAGAACGTTCGCCTTTGGCGCCCTGCCACCTGGGACCACGTGATTACAAGCAAGGCGGTGATTGGTCGAGAATATCAAGAGGAATTCAACGGTGATTGGCTAATAAACGGGAAGTATACAACGCCCTCTCTCACAGATGCTGTGCATCGTCTCTCCTTAATAATACAAGTTTTATTGTTTTGTAAAACTTGTACTATTTTTATTATGTACTCATAAGTACATAAATATGAAATATTTTATTTTTATAAGGATTAATATTTTGTATTTCAAATAGGCACCCCAAAATATTGCTTAGTCAACAAATACTCATCTATACTAATATTATAGAGGTAAAGTTTGTTGGAACGCGTTAATCTCAGGAACTACTGTTACAAAACATATTTCTAAACACATCTTTTATTAAATAGAATCGTATTAATAGTGCTGTAGGCATCAATCGGCTATTTAATTCGTTATTTATATTTACTTAATTGGTATATTTAATTAATACTAAATTATATTTCAAACATCTTAAAATAGATTAGCGTTTTGTTTCCGAACGGGTTTTGTATTATCTTTCCAATTCACTCGTGTGTTTTATTATTTTGTATAAATAATTACTATTTATTACAGTCATAAATTATTCGCATAATTACATATCCAATATTTAATTAATGTTAAACTTATATTCAATATTTAATAATATAACAGAATGTATTATTTCTAATAAGTTGCTTTTTGATCATTCTGGCGTGAGTGCGGGTACTTGTATTTAAAGCCGTGTAATGGTGAAATGAGGGTTGAGTTGAATTCAGGCGGTGATAATAACGTTTTGCTATAACGATCCATAAGTGCTGTTCGCCACCTTCGTCTTGCTGTCTCGCTGCGCGTCTCACTACTAATCCGATTTGAAAAATTCTATTTGCCCTAAATTTATTGAGGAATGCCATCACGGAAAAATATACGGTTAACGAGGGATAAATTTGTTTTTGTCTAAGGACGAACCCGAAGCTAAGAGAGCGACTCACCGCTAGTTTAATTGCTTTGATTTTTATGAATATTCATATAGTCTCACTCACGTGTGGGTCATGCCGCATGCACTAACATGAATCATTAAAATCGGTTAGGCAGTTATTACGAGGGAATCGGGACGTACATACGTACAGATCAAACACATAAGCCTCCTTTGGGCTCCCAGTCCGATATACGGCTGTTAACGGCTGAGTTTGTCGGATAGCTAACGTATTACTTATTATTAGTATGCGGATATTTACGGTATATGTTTGGAGACAGCCGGACACTTCCATGTTAGCGCAATTAGACAGTAATTTTAAGTGTTAGGACATTGACCTTAGTTATTTGGAAAATGAGTTTATTTCTGATTTTCTCTGCCAAAGAAACTAAATTTATAAACTGGCCCTACCGTGCCTACAACCTGAATACGGCTCCGTAAGTCTACAGGTAGGAAGCTCTGGTTATATCACTTATACCCTACTTTAAAGAAACTGTACTACTGGTCTTAAGGTTTTATGTGTATGCAAGTTCAGTAATTATGATATTGACGTTGTTATAGATTTTATAATCTTAAACCCATACATGTTGAAGAATCGCTAGGATCTAGGTCGTTTAGCGTCTTTTCATAGATTTACAGAATTTTTACTATGGTCACTATGACGCCCAAAAATCGTAAGCCGTTGTTCTTAATGCCACGTCTGGTTTAATCCGACCTCGTGAGAGTATTAGGTATGCTCCTTAAAACAATCGTCTAGAAAAAGTCATCTAACGTATTAGTAAACAGGTTCAGCGTAATTACGTCGCTCTGCCTTCAATTCATTTTTCTTATTAATGGCTTCAAAGCGTGCCAGTTGATCACAGATTACTTCCCCAAGGTCACGTAGAAATCGCTCCGCCTTATTTCGAGATACTATTATTAAATCATCCTTTTTACACTTTTCACATGGATGCTGAGCGATGCAGCTTTCTAAAAACGTTTTAAATGCCTGGGTCATGTAAACAGTCTTAACATCTTATTAGAATCCAGAAAAGCCTATTCAATGGTGTGCACATGCGCTTACATGGTTTTTCCTTAGCCTGCTCATGGAGTTGTTATTTAAGTTAGACGATTCGTGATAAACCTTTAAAGCATTATATTAAATGGCCTAAGAGTATTCAGCCCTTTTTAACGTCCCAGTGCTGGGCACGGGCCTCCCTTTAAGACGAGAGGAATCAGGCCATTGTCCACCACGCTGGCCAAGTGCGGATTGGCGGACTTCACATGTCTTTCGAAAACTTGCTAGGTTCTCTCAGACATGCAGGTTTCCTCACGATGTTTTCCTCAATCAAGTGGTAATCAAGTTAGAAAATGATTCGCACATGAAAATATCAGAGGTGCGAGACCCGGGATTTGAGCCCGCTTCACTCGGTTTCCCAAGCGCGTTACCACTGGGCTACCACTGCCTTTACGGCCTAAGAGTGGTATAAATTAAGTAATTGTTCACAGGCGCGGTCGTACACTACACAGCGTGGCTTCTAAATAAATAATACCAAACCTTCGACGTAATGCCACGTTGTGGATAAAGAAATTATTTGATGAAGAAACTAAATTATTTACAAAAATAAAAAACCCGACTGCGTTATATTTACGTGAATAGCGAACAAAAAGATGAAAACAAGTTGACGAAGGAACATTAGTATTATTAATAGCTGCGTATGTGTATGTCTCCGACTGCAAAATACTACGAGTATGTTCCTTTGTTAACTTGTTTTCATCTTTTTAATTCGCTTTTTACGCAGTCGCTGGTTTTTTATTTTTGTAAATATTTTTTTTGTTGTTTTTTAGCAATTCTCATTCCAAATTACACTTAAACATATAAGTTGTATATATTTTTGTAAGTCATTTAAAAACACTATTTTGATAACGATAGGTTTTAAGGGAAAAAAAATTTGAAATCAATATGGCGCCAAAATTTGCCATTTTAATTTTTATAATTTTCATACATCGAGTGTCACTCTCACAATTACGACGAATAACCTCTTAAATTAAAATCTATCAAGTTGTTTAGGCTACAGCACATGAGTAAATAATCGGAACAGAGACAAAGCTTTAAACAACCGCGCGAATCGGTTGCACTACTACAAGTTAGGAATATGTCGTTCGCGATTGACAGAATCGAACGACCTGGGTCGCGAACGATCGGGTAGCCACGAAAACTACGATTCGTTCTCGTTCGTTCGATCTAATTCACAACTCAAATCTCTAGATCTTTTAAATTGAACGATTGACACATACTGACATTTGAATGTGTCTATCTTTGAAGACCAAGTCGTGAACCGTCGAACGGCGAACCGTCGACGCATCGTCGACCGGTTGATTGAACTGGATCACTAGATTGATCTGCCTTTCGCACGTCGCAGCGATCACGTCATCTATCGATCGATTGAACGGTTCGAACGAACCGGGTCATTTTCTGAACAGATCAGTATTGATCTAGATCTTTTAAATTGAACGATTGACACATACTTACTACAAGTATAATACGCGGGGCATGTGTGCATGACCACTGGCCGCTTGTCGCGTACGCGGCGAGACTAGAAACAACCAGTTTACGTTGGCACAGCAGTTGACTCAGGGGTCAGTGCGACGCACGTTGTTTGTTAGTTGCAAGTTTGAATATTTTGATGAAGAACGTGGTATTTTAATTATTAAAAAACAAAAATTAGAAAAAGAAAATTATTAGAGCAAGTAATTTGTAAAGTATTCTATCATACTGAATAATAAAACTATTTAACAAATGTTTTGTTTAATTTGTCTTAACCTATTGTGACAACCCTACCGAAATAGGTAACAATTTTGCACATTCTTATTCTGTTAGTCTCTGTTCCGTTTATCTACTCATGTGGCTACAGAGCGCGCCAAATAAATATACATACGTATATACATACATTCGGAACACATAACCTTCCTTCTAAAGCAGCTTTCACAAACCAGGCACAACCACAAAGCACCTTTCGCTTTGAGATATTTAATAATGATTGATTTCAAGGTATCTCAGAAGTAAGAAGTGAGCTAATCTAACCTACATATTCGGTCGGTTTATTCGCCCAATAATATTGGTACCCATGAGGTATATTTGAAGAGTATAGGTTTTGAGGTTACATTAGACCTATGTAGCTTTGAATTCTCCATATTTAAAAACCAATATTTATTGGTTTCTATGTGGCTTTTATTGGTTTCTATGTGGCTTTTATTGGTTTCTATGGGGCTTTTATTGGTTTCTGTGTGGCTTTTGATGAGATCCTAGTGGAGTTTTTCAATAGGAATGTCTGAAATTTGAGGTTTAAGACTTGGCAAGACTTTTAAAAAAACCTCTATTGAGTAGTTACTATAGCTTTCTTTTATTAATCGACGTTCAAACTGAACTGTATTTACAATGTACTGTTTGATGATATGACTTACATTAGTGCAATTGATAAATTTGCTATCCATCAGATCCTCCATGCCCATCACTACAAATTTCTTCTGCAAAGCATTTTAAAATTTCTGTCCATTTTATAGCTGTATTGATCTAAATATTTATTAAAGGGCTAGAAAATTTTGTTTACGCTTCGAGCGGATGAAACGAAAGCAAGCCACTTTTCAGCTTGTGGCGATACGACGAACTTTCAAGTTTTATGCTTTTTACTTTTTTTTGAAATCAACTGTGTCTCTATCATATTTAATTATTTAGGTTTCTTTCATGCAAATAACTAAAAAGAAATAAAACAATCGTTAAAATTAAAAAATAAAGTATATTAATATTGTGCAATTATAGGTATACTTCAAATGAAGGGTACAGGCAAAGAACAGGGAATGTCACATTTTTTTTGTACCGGTAAAGAATCTGTCTAATGGTACTTGTATTCCCAACCACTGGTTTTTACGAATACTCAACAGATGTCGCTAAAAATACGTTTTTATCTATGCACAAAGCGAAAAGAGCTGGGAATGTCCATGACATACTGGTAAAGAAGATCTACAATATACTTTGATCTCAATAAAAAAAATACTTCTAAACTATAAATAGTTTTTCTCTCATAATCTATTCATTAGGACATTCCCTGTTTTTTGCCTGTATCCTTCAAGTGCACTTACAATAGATGTTAAAAGTAAACCGAAGTTTATTGCCGTTAAAGTGGTTACCATGTGAGTACACTGTTGTTAAAATAAATATTCGAAATTGTGTAGACAGCATAAGTAGCAAAAAGAGAAATATCAAAACATAGAAAACAAACGAGTATTTATAACATTCCTAAAGATAAATAATGTGATTTAGCATTACCTAAGCTTGGCGTTTAGGTTGTTCTTATTTATCCATATCTATACATAAAATAAAATTGTAACTGTTCGCCGTCTGTGCATGGAAGATATTTGAGAAAAACTATTATTGGGGTCTTTATTAACGCAAGAGAACCCAAAACAATGATTTTTAGAATTTCTGTCTGTTTGTCTGTGCGTTTGTGCGCGCTAATTGGTTCATAAATAAAAAAGTTATGTCAATTAAAAGAATCGCGTATTAAAAATAAATTTCTATTAATTTTACATAAAGCATGTCTTAACAGTTAGTATATTTGTTAGTCATTAGTAGGTAAAGTTACAATTATGCAAAAATCCAGTAAGTATTTAATATAATTGGCTCATCATATTGAGTGTGATTGCAGCATAATAATTAATCAGTACAAACGAAGGAAAGTTTGACATGTGGTGAATGGACAAATGCAATTTATTTCTTAATTGTATATCAAATGTGAAGAATGTCAATTGAATTATTATTATTATTATCATAGTCAGGACAATAATCTGGATTAGATATATTAGCTTTCAATTCAATCACTACAGAAGATATAAAGATTTGCTTGAAAAGAAGATTTAAAGGTAGTTAAAATAAGAGGCCATTTTAAGTGGACGTGGTCTATAAGTAGGGACAGATAAAGCGTAAAGCAAGCATTTTTATACGTCAGTCTTCTATATCTACTACAGCAATTGTTATCTACAGTAACTAAATTATAGTTAATTAAGATTTTAACTTTAGGTAGACCGAGGTATGTTTTTTTTAAATATACGTGATGCACAATAAAAATTAGGTGATAGGGCAAACGTAGGTTTACTAAAATATTAGGAGAGTATTTCGAGCCCTTATCTAGGGATAAGCTATTGTTCTCTTGATATGAGTGTGGGCTCTGTGGTACTGTGTTTATATTTTTATAATAATAATTTTCAAGGTAATGACTGGCGTAAATAAAGTACACTACTTGTCCTGGTATTCCTTCGTGATACTCAAAAGAGTATTAGGCGTTAAAAAGACTAATTTAATGTAAATTGTATAATAATTAATTTATATATAAAACAATTAAGTATTTGTTTAAAGATAATTCTATGTAATTGTTAATATATATATTTTAATCTATAAATGGTATAATGTATAAGTATATATCGAAGAAATCGCGACCTTTGTTTTAAGCCGTAAAAAGCGTATATAATAGTTTCAAAGAGCAAAAGAATATCAAATGCTAAAATTGCTTCCGTTACATTCTTTCTACATTTTCAAACATATTTTTGTAATATTTTAAAGCAACTAAATGGATGGATTTTTGACACTTTCTTTCACATCTATAGAAATTAAGGATCAGTAAGAAGATATAGATTTTCACATTTTGCTTGAATAACGAAAAAAAAAATTTGTAAAACAAAATAGCGGTGCTTTGTTTACATGCTACGTTTAGTACGTTTCTGTTATTTTATGAAGTCATAATTAGACGTTTTTATATCAACCTATACATCGATCTCTAATTTTTTGACGAGTGCTCTAAATCCGTGATAGTTATTCTGTACATGATTTTAATCAATCCAATCGATTGCAATTAATTTAGCCAATCAACTTTACAGAAATAATATACTAATAGTTATAGCAAATGCAATATTACAGATTGTATATCAGCACCACCAGCACCAATACATGAATCTGAGGCATTAAATATTTTTGTACTAATTTTATAAAACACACATTTTTTTTTTAATTTTCCCTCTAAGGGCCTATGCACATGACGACTTTCTAACGCGATAATGATGTATGCGCACTTTAGTATTGATATAAACGTGAGTAATCTGCAATATATTTGATGTATGTAAAACTTGTTTAGGCGTGACTGAAGGCTAAGTGTCAAATTTATTATTATTAATATAAAAGTATATATAATTATATTTTTATAGTAAAATTATTTATAAAAATATATATTTATTACCAATAATTTTATATTATTACTTAAAAAAATGAATATTTATTACTAATAATTTTATAAAAATTATTATATTTATATTTTGATTTGTTTTAATTTAATTGCGGTACTGCAACAGCGCCAAAGACAACCACGCGTAAAGGTTACACAAAATCATTGTTTTTATTTATTTATCAGCGCAATAATAAGCGAAGACGACGCGTGATTTTTAAAAACTCGCGTTTATAAATTGTGATGTGTATAGATCCTTGACTGGGCGCAGTCAGTTTATATGTGGTATGTATAATACATATTTTAATGTTGTGAAATGCAATATGTCAGTATCACGTAGAATAACATGTCATTCGGTTTACAGTCTGCCGAAACATTTGTGCGAAATAATAAAAATAAATGTAAACTGGCATTATTCTGTAACAAAAGTGTTCATAAATGCAGTTAAGTACCAGTATCTGACCGGTGAAAGAAAAACGAAAAAGCCAAAACATTTATAAAACTATTACAACTATGTTATATTCACATCGAGATTCTTTAAGTGGCTGAATGGTAAATGTTTTTTTTTTAAATTTAACAACAAAAATGTTCACAATTTTTTTTCTGATGAAAATTATAACATGGAATCATTTATATTTATATTTTTACAACAATATAAGAATCTAATACTTTTAATTCAGCTTAGTAGTGAGTTCTAAATGTACAAAAAACTGGATTTATCCTAATTTTAAAAATAGAATTGATATGATTTTTTTTAAATAATTAAATATTAGTTCGCAATAACTTACTAAATTATAAATTGTTTAGTTTAGTAATAGATCCTACATCTTAAAAATACCTTTACAAATCCGATATTTCATATTCCTTCGATTTAGTGGAATGTTTCAGTCTTAAGTACTTTACACGCCTTTTAAGTTATGATACTTATTAAGATCTTTTTCCGCACCTTTTAGGGTTTCGTACATATTGTATGGAGCCTTGGCTAAATACATGGTGATATAAATAGTTTATTATAGTTTAGTTTAAATAATCAATTAATTTATTTTTATATAAGTTATTAATACTAATTATTTTTATATGAATATATGTCTGCTTCTGCCTGCCCTTTTCCCAAGTTACTTGGGGTCGGCGCAGTTCCACTCTGCCCTATTACTCGTCATCTCATCATTCACCCCATTCTCTTTCATGTCCTGTCTTACACTATGCCCATCTATCTTCGTCTTCCTCTACTTCCCCATCCGCCTATATTCACTTCCATCATTCTTCTCGTCACATGCGTTTCACCCCCCTCTTCACAAGTCCATACCAACTTAGACGATTTTATATGAATATATTATGTATAATGATTAAATTTTATGTAAAATAAATATTTGATATTAAACGTATGTAGTTACGAAACCCTTAACACGTACGGCACTCTTATATTCTATGTTAGTAGTAAAATAAAATCATGTGTAAATAAAATCATTTCGGTTTTTTCTCCTTGTCTGGTTTGTCTTCGTCTTTTTTCTTGGAAATAAGTGTGTGTTTCGCTTTTTTCAATTGTTTCTTCATTTTGTCCTTTACTTTATTCTTTTTGACGGGTGTGATTGCGTCGGCCGATTTCATTGATGAACTGTTCGACTCGCTGTGCCTTTGGGCTGTAAATGAATAATAAATATGTTGGAACATTAACACTCAGCACCATCTAGTTCCATGGTAAGCTACGAGGCTTGTGTTATGGATATCAGATAGTTGATACACTACACATATATAACTTCAAATATATACATATTATAAATATAAACGTTAAACACTCATGAGTGTAGTACAAACATTCGTGCTCAACACACAAATGAATGCCTCCAGCGCACAGCAGTAGGGCACAGCAGTAGGGTCACTACAAACTGAGCCAAACGTGTCGTGTAATTGTTAACATATTTTTTAAAAGAGGTTCTATTGGTTCTATTTGCTAATACTTTCTTTAATTGTTGTTTAATTCAGGAAAGAGATTTCCTGTAACGATATACGTGTAATAGATTTTTATTGTGGAATAGATAAGTAACATTATTTTGTTCTTTTTGTGACATCATTTTTATTACAATAAAGTTTACAAAAGAAGGAAATAACTCATAATAATAATCACAGATAAAAATAAGACGTACTTCTTTATTTTATTATTACAGATGTGACCTGTTAACATTGTTAACAATATTATTTATATTATATTATTTTTAACATATATTTTCAATCGAATAAACAAGACCAGTTCAAAATATAACTATTCCCCGTATATACATTTGCGTTACCTTTAATATATTGTATAAAATTAATTAGATGTATGATGATTCCTCAAGGATTCACATACTGAAGTTTAATTTAAATTGAAAATGCAAATTTGACGATTCACAAGTGCTTGTAAAATTCCATTTGAATAAAGTATGTTTCGTAATACATTCCTAGATTTACGCCAACATTTGACATCTATACAGATAAATAAAGTTGAAGTGTCTGTTTGTAATGTTAAAATAACAGTTTATTAATAAATGCACATGAAATTATATACGGTACTTAAAAGAAAAACACTTTTTTTTAAATTTTTGTCTGTCTATCTATTTGTTCCAGCTAATCTCTGAAATAGCTGGACTGATTTTGACGAAACTTTCATTGACGAATAGTTGATGTTATAAGGAGTAATTTAGGCTACTTTTATTTTAGAAAAATAATTAGGTTTCCGCTCAAAAAAAAAAAACACCTACCTGGGGACGCACCTGAGCGAAGCGAGGGTTAGTCGCTAGTTTTAAATGAAACTATCTTTTCGGATTTTTTCGCGGATTTATTTTGTTTTTTTGGTTGTCGACGTTTCGAATGCTTTACAGAAATTGTTGTTACGGGAAAGCAGTCTCTCCCATGATCAAAAATATACCGATAAAATAGTTTTATTTAAAAAGTATATTTTGACATTTTTTAAAAAACTATCTTTACGGATTTTTCGCGAATTTATTTTGACTTTTAGATTCGACATTTCGAATGCTGTAAAGCTGTAATGATAATAATGATAATAAATGCTGTAAATGTATGGAAAATAAAAAGCGAATGTCAAATATTCGCATAAATCTAACAATAAGAAAGTATAATGTGAACCTTCCGTGACCATGATTGCTGTAAAGCATTAGAAACGTCGAGAACCAAAAATCTAAATAAATCCACGGAAAAAATCCGACAAGATAGTTTTATTTAAAATGTTAAATATTCGCGTAAATGTAAGAAAGTATTAAGTATATTTTGATTTGATTTGAGGCTGTAAATGTGTACCTCTCTTGGAGGCGATGGAGGCGGCTATGGCGAGGTCCTCCTGCCGCTCGCGGCGGCGCTCGGCGTCCAGCTGCTGCACGAGCTCGTCGCGCAGTCGCACGATCTCCACCAGCCGCGTCACCAGCTGCTCCTCGCGCACCTGCACACATATCACACTTATGGCGAATTTCAATAACTCATTTATTTTAATATTTCTTACTAGCGATAGAAATTTTATATAATTCTCGTGTCTTCTTCATTCTACGTAACATTGGTGAAATAATCTTTGCTCTACTGGCACGCTTTGAAACCATTAACAAAAAAATTGAATTGAAGGAAAACCACATACCACAAGGATAGATACTTTCGGATTCGCCGTTCGGGTCTATGCATACCGCAATTTATAAACGTGCCAGCAATGCGCGTATTCTGCGCAAAAAAATTTAAAAAGGCCTGTGCATATCACGTTTCAAAAAGATACCTAGGGACTTATGCACCCGCGAAGCGAGGATAACTCGCTACTTTGTTATATAGTGGTTACATTAGTACCTAAAGTAATTTGTAAATTATGCTATCCCTTAGACCAAAGTGGCGAAAGCAAACATTGTTTATAAACTTTTGACAGGAGGTTTACCTCATAAGATAAAAAAAATGTGTGTGTTACGTTACGTAACACATACAATTTTTTTTTTACGTAATAAGTTATACTTCTCTGACGTAACAGAACAAAAATAGCTAAAGTTTTCATCCCTTATGTCACAACTCTCTGTTTTAAAAGGAATGCAGCTAACTTTATCATGTCGCTTTCAAGTTTCAGATAACTTTATCATGTCGGTTTTCTGCTGTCGATGTGCGCGCGCATCGTAAAAATTTTACTCTCAAATTTTTTTCCAAACGTGCCAAAAGAAGTGTAACTTCAATAATAAATTAATAAAACCAACATCGTATATATTAGCACATCCATTAATACTCTATTATAATTTATCCATGAAGTGTTTACGTCAAGTGTTAATAAGCATGTCTGTAATTATACCTGTTTTGATATTGGGGGACTTACCTTATCGGCGTCGATGCGATTTACGGCGGGTTGCGATTGTATTATCCGAATTTCATGTTCTATGTCAGCTTGTTCTTGTTCAAGTCTTTGTTGTCGCCGTCTAAATAAAAATTAAATAATTAAAACAAAATTATTTCATAGTTTCATTTCGATTTATAATAATAATGCATGTATATTATAGTATTCAAATATACCTAGAGTATGACTTAGAAATCCTAAAAAAAATACATATTGTATTATCAAATAAAAGTCAGTACTCAGTAATAACAGTTTTTTTTCTTTATTTTAACATTATTATAAAAAGACGAATGTTGCAGGAGAATACTATCACTGTCTTCAAAATAATCCAAAGATATCAAAAAGTGAGTGTGAGTGTCCTTTAGCAGGTTTATAGAGAGTGTTAGTTCCATTCTTATTGATTAGATAAACTACGTCACATAATTAATCTTTTAAGAAATACTATTTAATTATTATAATTACCTACGCTTTTACCTGCGACTATGCATTGTCTACACAGATAAATAAAATTAAGGTATCTGTTTGTAATGTCAAAATAACAGCTTTTTACTAAATGTATATGAAATTATATACGTTATTTATAAGGTAAACACAATTTTTAAATTTTTTGTCTGTCTGTTTGTTCCGGCTAATCTCCGAAACGGTTGGACTGATTTTGACGGGACTTTTACTGGCAGATGACTGATGTTAAAAGGATTAATTTACGCTACTTTTGTTTTAGAAAAAGAAGTAAGGTCCCACTTAAAAATTAAAATATAATAATAAAAATAATGTACTCCCGACCGATTTCGACTACGGCAGCCAATCACATTGAGACTAAGTATTATAGTGCACAAGTGTACTCGCAGACAAAAGTGCACTCTCTATTCCTGTCACTTATACTCCTCACACACTCCGGTGGGACGACTACTCGACACGACCGGAGACAGGTAAGACGGCTTTACGTGCTCTCCGAGGCATGGGGGTGAAACACCGCCTACTTCCCAACTCCGGGCTATTACTGAGGCTTACTAAACAGAAAGACTTAATAACTAAACTAGGCCCGATCCGGGGCTCGAACCCACGACCTATGGATGAGTAGCCATATTTGTTAGTCACTAAACCACCTAGGCAGTTGCAGTCTGCCATTAAAATGTAAAGAGGGAAACACCCGAGCGAAGCGAGGCTAGTAAGTCACTAAAGTTACCAAAGATTAGTATTAAAATACGTCAATAGAAAGACATTTATTACAAAATTTGAAAATATTAATCTAATAACATGATTTATATATGATTATATTTCATAGAAAAATCAGCATATTACTGATTATACTCTGTTAATTTCGCTTTAGTTATTCAAAGAATGCATCTCTCAAATACAATCCAATCAATCCTCGTACGTCTTGAAATTGCAACTTCGAGTGAAATATGTATAATTAGTTTAATTTGCGGTTCCAGAATTCCTGGCTATAGAATGTGAGTACATTCTGTCATACAATTGGCATCTACATTATTAAAATAAAAAAAAAGCGGGGTGTCGGTATCCAGAGGGCGTCGCGCGCGCCTGCGCTACGTACCTTAAATATTAATTAAAGAATACCTAGTGCGTCAGTGTATTCGGCGTATCTAACACTTGGAAAATACATTTACGCATACCACTTGCATACATACAACCTTTATAAATATGTTGGTAAATATGTTGGACGCACAGGCTAGAAAAGTCAGTAGTACCCACTAAAACCCATCGGCACCTCCCCTCGCTTAGTAGGACGCTTCCGAAAAAAAAATTATGGACGAATTTCGACCATAAATAATCATTTATTCTTACATTTACAAATAAAAGGGCGCCAAATGAATAATTTGACGGAGGCGCCTAGATGGTTAAAGCCGGTCCTGTGTAAATGTATCAAATCGCCTAATGATGAACCTAAACTAATAAAAATATTTGCTAGAAATAAATTATTTCTTTTAACAAAACACAAATACGTAGACTTATCTAAATTTATATCTTTATCAACAGTAAGTTTATCTAAGCGATATACTAAATATTTATTCGATTACACAAACATCTGTACAACGAGATTTTTCTGTTATATTAAGACTGATTTGCGAAGTAAAAAAACAAATCATGTAAGGTGACATTGAGGCCTTTGCTACTTAAAGAAAAAAACCTTGATAAACTAGATGATTACGTTATATTGTGATTGAAGGTCAGTCCAGATATCGATATCACATGTTTAACATAACGTTTGTACGTATAAGGTTTTGTATGAATGAATAAGGTTTACTCACATATACATTAGCTCTGTCTGTTTCCTGAACAGGTCATTTTTCTCGTTGACCAGTTCACATAGTTGTATGACAAGATCTTCGATTTCCTCCTGAGGTGCGGTCGGTCCGTCGTCGCCTAATGAATTACATAAGTTTATTTACAATTACTTTTGATCAATTATGATCTCAGTACAATTTTTTCTTTCATTAGTCAAGAGGACGTTTTTAAAATTTTTCATTAGTCAAGAGAAAGTGTTTATAAAATGAATGTTGCAGACGATTCTGTTTTGATTAAAGGAATTTTAAATATCACAATCATAATACTTGACGTATTGGTTTGTAGAGAAATAGTAATATATAAGTCTCTCTCTGGTCCGTGAGTGTCTCTTGTGCTATATCATGTCCGTCTGTGTCACAGCACAGATAAACACTTCATCACATCAACATTTCCCACAGGAAAGCAGGATGAACCAACAAACACAACCATATACTATCTTTAATAATAAACAAACAGAAAACCAAACAATATGTTATCGACTCAGTGAAAAAGATAATTATCAAAGCGATAATTAGCATTCAAATTTTGATTTCTAAGTATTAATACTTTCTAAGAGATACGCGAATATTTGACTTTATCAATGAAACTATCTTTTCATATTTTGTTGCGGTTTTATGCTATATTTTTGTTCCCGACGATTCGAATGATAAAGCATTTGAAACAACAAAATTAAAGAAAAAACACCACAAAAATAGTTTCATTTAAAATTAGAAAAGTAAAGGAGTATATTATAATAATATGTGATCATCATGCACGTGGTGGCAGTTGCTTAGCTGACTAAGAATTAAACAATGCGTGTCGTGATGTGCTTCGTGATTGTTATTCAGAACATGCACAATAGAATCCTATCATAACGAAGGCTAATAAACTTCCATTTTAACCGATATACGATATAACACACATATATTTTCCACGATTACGATAATCTTGTGGATTATCTTTCTGAAGTATTTAATAATTAAATATATTGTATTTTCAATTTGAAACGCTTCATATTATAGATTAGCCTATTCGTATTTTATATATATATATATAATAAAGACAATAAATTCAAAACATTATAAAAGCGTGAATAGCGACAATAGTGCAAAAGTAAATTTACCCTCACACTTGTCCCGTATCATCTGCTCTATAAGCACGCCCTGACGCTCGAGACCCAACTGCTGGGTTTCCAGAAGATCAAGTTGCACCTGCAACTCTTCTACGGACATCTGCATTTTGACTTCTCTTCGCTCTGGAAGCGGAAGACCTGGGGCGGGGCCCTTTACACGACGTACACCTGTAATTAACTCCCAATTGTATTTCTGAACCAATGTCTTTACTGGCAGCATTATCACCATATTTTCAAATGTTGAGTACTTGGGATAATTTATAAATCCATTTCATTCTGATTTTAAAAATATTGTTTATAGATACAATAAGAAAAGGGAGATTTGATTCTAGATTCTAAATAATTGTAGAGCTGCATATTATGTCACATGTGTGAACATTACTTATGGACAGCAGCAAAATAAAAAATAAGACAAATAAGTATATTTTACGATATTGAATCATATGCCCGCTATATTCAAAAATCTACTACTTACAAAATATTGTGTAGATAAAGCAGAATTCTTAGTATTGCATAAATTTTGATAAAATTTTATATTATCATATAAAAGATCAATTCCAGATTAATCAGCTGTGGTCGTTATCGATGCTTCGTGTAGTGTTAAGTACTATTAACATTGCTTAGAGACATAAATCAGATAAAAATTGGTTATTACTAATTGAAACTTTAATCACAATCAAATTATTTGTAAATCTCTAGCAGATACCATGCTATGACTTAATCGATGTTATTAAGGTGATAAAATATTTTGTTATTATTTAAACAAAAAATAAAATAGTTCGATATAATACTAACCATCAGACACGTTCCGGGTTCCTAATGCATCGATTCCCTTTTCTACGGACCCTCCGCAGCCCGACACAGTCGAGAGACTGTCCGGAGGAGTGGGCGCGGGTCGTCTCTTCTTTAGTTTAGGTGTTGATCTCCCGAATGATTTCTTAAAAGTGAATGTGATTATTAGTACTAACAATTGTAAGTTTTATTTTATCTCATTGTTTTTGTATATATTGTGTTGACTGTTGTAAGTCCTGATTTTACAAGGAATCGCTCTGTTTCTACGTGTAATCAGATCTAGTGTTTTTTTTCTTTTTTTACCGGTCATTTTATATATAACGTGTCTTCTCCATTTTACGTGACCTTGGCGAAGTAAATTGTGCCCAACTGGCACTCCTAGAAGCCACGAAATAAAAGAATTGAATTGAATTATTGAAGTTACATTTCTTTTAGCACGTTATGAAAAAAATGATGAGTGATTTTTTTACGATGCGACAGATTTAATCTACAGTATGAAGTTAGTCGTTAAATCTCCATTTAGTTATAGTGTGAAGTGATGTCTATATTCAAGATATTTATTCCGGTATTTCTATATACGTAGCACGTGTTGAATGTTTTATACAGATAAAAATTATTACAAGCTTTTATTTAGTTTCACCAATCCCGGTGCCTGTCTGTAATGAAATCTTGAAAGTTAAATTTGACCCACTACTTAGTGTCAGATTGAGCTGAAATTTGGCACACACGTTTGGTTCTCGTGATAATGTACGATTTTTTATTTCCATATTGACCCTTTTGACATGGGTATCAAATGAAAGGGCTTGATGAGTAAAACACAATAAGCAAAGTGACGTCATTGTAAACCCAATATGGCGAACTCTGTCTTTTTTATGCACCCGCATGATATAGATATCAAATGAAAGAGTTTAGTAAGAAGAATACGAATTAAAGTAAAAAAAAAGAAATAATAAAAATAACAAAAGAGCAAGCTTTTATTTAAATGCTCTAAAAAAAGAAAGTAGTATATCTTCTTAGGTGCGTACATAAGTATACACACACACACACACTGTTTTATCATTGCAAACCAATGCATTGTCTCTAAAAAAATGAAAACTTGATGATGATAGATAAATGTTAAACGATAAATATGAACTACTTTAGTCTTTGCCTACAACTTAGCCCACATAAAAAGCTTTTTGTTTTATTTAGTTTAATGTAAGAACGTGTTCAAAGGAAAGCGTCATGATTTTTGAAAAACAATCATTTATTTTACAAGCTTTAATATGTATTTAAAATATTATTAGATGACGTAATACATATTTTTTCGTATAGGAAGATTGACCTATAGGTAGATGAACTTTGGGTATATCCCAAATTTTTTCTATAAAGAAAGTTCCTGATTTGTAGAACTAATTTGTCTATACTCATGGACTTGTGGTATATGTATCTATTTAGGCATAATATTTCTATTCTATATACTATTAAGCAAAATTTAATCACTGATTCATGAAAATGTCTGAAACATATAAATTAATGATTTTATCTATATGATAAATGATATGAATGCAATATCAAGTTCAATAATATTGCTGTAAAATATTATAAATAAATGAAAATGTCTGCGAAAGGAAAATTGAAATTCAGAAAAAATGTAATTAAGTACCTACTACATAAGTAATGTAAAAAAAACTTAAAAAAAAAAAAACCGACTTCCAGGCACTGAAAAGTAAAAAATAACTAAACGGGGGTTTTCATTTAAAATAGATACTTAATCAGATTTTTTCGTATTCGGAAAAAATCTGATTTTGGAATCTGATTGAATTCGGAAGTCGTTTCTTTTTTTTTTTTTTAAGTTTTTATTTTTCTATTTTTAGTGTAGACGTATCATCAATACAAATTAATCAAGCCCAAACACCAGGTAATTGCTGTAAATCGTTGAGGAGTTCCCTCGACTATCTTTCGGGTCCATCATCAGATCGACTCCAGACCTTCATTAAATAGTAGTGCTTTAAAATACCTAATGAAAATGTTAACAAACGCACTAGTCACCGCTACAATTTTCAAAAGTTCCCCTCGATTTCTCTGGGATCCCATCATCAGATCCTGGTTTCCTTATCATGGTACCACTCTTGGGATATCTCCTTTCCAACAAAAAAAGAATTATCAAAATCGGTTCATAAACGACGAAAAAATGCCCGAACAAAAATAATATATATATATATATATATATATATATATATATATATATATATATATATATATATATATATATATATATATATATATACGGTCGAATTGAGAACCTCCTCCTTTTTTTGGAAGTCGGTTAATAAGCTTAGCCTTATTAAAATACAAAAATGCTAAATAAAGTAGTTAGTTGACAATTACTTTTAGCAGAAATTCTTCCACTGTATTAAGTACTGGAATTTCCTTATTCATATGCGTTATAACTAATAAGGCTATCAAATGCTACATAAATTAAATAACTAAGTACATATTCAAATCGCCTCTATTATTTCCTTAGACGAAATAATAATAATAAAAAAATTTCTATTATGTTAGTTAGTAATATTAGTAAAAACTGTTGCAACGGTCTTTGAACAATAAACCTCTTGAGGATTGACAGCCTTTCACTTTTCATAAATGATTCCTAATTATTATTCCAAATAACATACGCTTTCCAATAACCTTATCGTAATGTGAACTTTATATTTAACTATATGAATCATTAAAAGTTAAAAAGTTAGCTTATATTTTTCATCGCGTGTATCATTTATATATTAAAATGAAGTGATAATATACAAAGTATCTTATGAAATATATGCAAGATTTAAGATAATAAAAATGATGTTATCGATTCATATGAGACTGTCTAGTGCCGGTGACCTGAATAGAGTATTTATAGTCATCTATACTAATAATATTTTAACCTGTCGAGAGTCACTGGCACACCGGTGTGCCAGTTAACAATTGATTTCTTAGAAATTAACCAGGAGGTGTTAAAGAGGCAGAGTTTGTTTGTTTGTTTGAACGCTAATCTCAGGAACTCCTAATCCGATTTGAAAAATTCTTCTTGCATTAGATAGCCCGTTTATTAAAGAAGGCTATAATAGGCTATATATCATCATGCTACAACCCAAGGGAGCGGAGCAGTGATATATTATAATATATTCTATCTATTCCATACGAACCGTTAAAACGTACCTAGGGACGCCCTAAGGACGAACTCGAGCGAAGCGCGGGTGAGCCGCTAACATAACATATGCTAATAAGATTCTTCAGTGATGTATGTATATATAATATATGTATAATAAGTATCTTTTAAAACGTTGACCTGTTCATATAAGTTTTGAATTGTCTGGCTACCTTATATTTGATGTTAATGTAAGAATGGTTATTACGCTAAAATTAATATGTTACCTGATCTGAATGTACGGTAGAGGTATGTGAGCTGAATGAGGATATGCTAGCTACGTCGTCCATGGATGTCGAGGGGAGGTCCAGGTGTTCCACTATGGGCGGGGGAGGCGCCTTGGGCTTCCTGCGCCGCGGCGTGCTCGAGGGCAAGTTGGGCGTACTTGACGTCATTGGGGACTTGTGCATGTTTGAGCTGGTCGGAATATTTATTTACATATCAGAATTCATTCACATTATCCATTTCGAATTCGTGTTACGAAGATAACAATTAAATTATATAATACTTTCTTTGATTTACACGAATATGTGACATTTTAAATCAATCAATCTTTTCGATTTTTTCCTAAAACCTTAGTATCTGCCGTAACCAATCAAGAGAGAGACTAGGGTTTTAGACGTCTTAAAGGCATTATATAGTTGTTACAGTCGGGAACCAAAAATCAAAATAAATCTGCAAAAAAATCCGAAAAGATGGTTATATTTATAATAACTCATATAACTATCATTAGAATTCTCTACCCTATCGAGTTCTATCAGGTACCATCTGTTCAGCCGTTCCCGATTTATTCTCCACCATAAGGGATAAATATGCCTATGTTTCTGTGATTTAATTTACACTAATATTATAAAGCTGAAGAGTTTCGTTTGGTTGAACGCGCTAATCTCAGGAACCACTAATCCGATTTGAAAAATCCCTTTTGCATAAGATAGCCTGTTCACTGAGGAAGGCTATAGGTTATATATCATTCCGGAATAATGTACGGTTCCCGCGGGATAGATTTGTTTTTGTTTAGGGATTAACCCGAAGCGAAGCGAGGGCGAGTCGCCCGTCTTTTATATGCTAGAGGAAACCCTCCTTAATCGTTCATAGAGCCTAAACAAAATTTTGGGAAAAAAATAAAAATATTGCCTAGTGAACACACAAATATGACATTTTGGTCTGCTCTACTTTTTTTAACCTAGAATATCTACTTAACACATACATATTTTAAAGAGAATTTAATTATTTTTTTATTAGAATAAATAATTATTAAAGATATAAAAACGAAAATATTTATTAAATAAAAAATATTATAGAATAAAAAGCGTTACCTGTTATTTCTCGATTCTTCATCAGATGATGGTTCTTCGCCGTCAGACCAAAAAGGATTATATGCTTTAATGTGGCGTTTTCTGAAAAAAAAAAATATCAAGAAAGGGAAACTTCAAGAGTGTGTTTTTTATGCAATTTGAAAAGCGAGAACATACAATGGTGTAGATGTTTGTTCACCGGACACTTCAGGTGGAATTGGAGGAACTTCCTCGTCTTCATCGCTACTGCCGAAGGGATTTGTGCTGACTTTTCTAGGCTCTTCCTGTTCATGCTAAATAAAAATGCATGCTTTATATAACATATAATATATTTTGTCACCGTGCAATCCATAGTTAGAGCTCTGATGATTCCTTTCCTAGCCTTTTTGTGACAATTAAAAATTATAGAGAAACAATTAAAATAAAATATTAAAAAAATTAACTGTTTATAATATCATATAATAATGTTGTAATATGTTGATATGTCTAATAAAAGCAATCAGAGCCCGCTCTATCGTAACCTTACCCAACTAGTATACACTTACCTTGTCTTCATCATCTGAAAATGGGTTTAAGTGAACAGGGTATTCTTTTTTTGGTACAGATAATGCTTCTTTCTTAGCTATCTCTGTTTTCCTTTCAATTAAATATTGTTTTTTTCGTCTAGGTGGTACTGTTATAGTAATTTCTTGTTTACTATTATTCTCACTAACTGTTGAACTATCTTTATTTGATGTGACACCATTTTCTAAAGCTATTCGACTGTCATCTGTTATATTATTGTCGTCTTCTTTATATGTAGATAAGCTACTGTTGTCTTCAACTACAGCACCACTTTTGATACTGTCATTGTCTTTATGTGCAGGCTCCACCATTTCATTTAAAGCATTATCAACGTCTAATGTATCATCATTTAATTGTGTTTGTAAAAAAATGAATTTATCTTTATTGGTCTTATAAACTTTCTCAGGAATATTTTTATATATAGTTTGATTATTTAAAAGGCTATCTGTTTCTTGTCTATTTACATCTTTACTAATTATTTCAATACTTTGATTTACCTTACTGGGGTTATCAATGTCACCTAATTTATATTCACCTTTATACATTTCATTAAAATTTTCTTTTAAACTAATACTAGCTACATTGTCTTCAATATTTGTTTCCTTTTCTATGTTTTTTTCAAAAAGATTTATTTTTTCTGCAATCACAAAACATGTAGGCTCTTCTATTAAATTGAAGATAATAATATTTCTTACTTAGAAATATCTCAGATTTTACCCATATAAAAATATTTAAAGAGATATATAATAATATTAATTCAAATACATATATTATAAGTACACTAGTGTAGTATAGTAGTATAAGTTATAAATACACTTAATTTTATTTGTGCTAGTTTTAAATGAAGTCTTCAAAATGGTTAATAAAATGGCATCAGAAAACATTAATTATAAGTCTATAATATAACACATAAAACATTTATAAAGGAATTTAGAAGGCACATGCAATATAAAATATAAAAGTGTAGTAAATAGCAAAGTACTTAGTTGGTTCTCACCTAATATTGATTGAGGCCTTGACTTAACCTTTTGTTCAATAGGCTGTTCATTTTGTATTGATGGGCCAGAGTTCATATCACTATTAAATGCCAGCATTCCTATTTGATTATTGTTATTAAATTTAGGTAGAGATTTTTCATTTTTGCATGAATCACAAGAAAAGTTATTGGAATCAATAACATGATAATTTTTTGGATTTAAATGCCCCATACATTTAGAACAACGGAAGCATCTCCTGTGATAGAGCTTTTGTGAAACCATGAGCCGCTGGGCCAGATATACTGGCAAACCACAGACAGCACACTTGTCAAGAGCCACTTTTCCAAATTTTATGGGAGTCTAAAATAGTGATTACAAGAAATAGAATTAAGAATGTAGAAATAACATCACAAAAAGAGCAGTGCATAGTAAAGCTACATGAAATGCTAAAATATCAATACTAACAGATCCGTGACTTGATGGTGATGATGTTGCTTTTGATTCACTCTCTGATACTTTTGTATTTACTGAAATTAATAATATTTTCATAATAGCATCACTTTTTCTCTCATACTGGGTAAAAACTTTTTTGTAAAATTTACTTTATTAAATATCTTTACATACCTGTATGACCAAGTCGCTGATAAAATTGAGATAAATATGTTAATATAGATAGCCTATCAGGAATTTCATTCTCTACCATATCTTCTGGATCTAAAAGAGATGGAATTCCTAAATATTTTTCTGCAATGCTGTAAGCTAACTGATTATTCTCATATATATTTTCAGGTTTCAACTTTGATATGTCTCTGAAATTTACATAGTGTCTTAAATTTTTATTAAATGAATTATATAAAATATTAGCTTTTATATCGTATAATTACTTACATCAAGTCTGGTCTAAAGTGGTGCACAAGAGCACAAAATGCCATACCGTTTCTCCAAGATGTTGTCATGTTATCTATTTGGACTTCAGGACAATCTTTTACTAAACGTTTACACCACAACTCCAAAGCTTTCGTTCCTTTTACTTCAGTCATTTTCAAATTTTAGATTGTGGAACTATATAGTTAAAATATTTATTTAATTTCGATATTTCTAACATTTATCATATTATATGATGTGTAAAACGATTGCTTACACCGTGATGGTTATCATAATTTCAAGAAATTAATCTCTTTAGAGATATTTAAGTATGAAACATCTATAAATAAGTTTATTGTTAACTGGAAAAAAATGAATTGTGTTATATTTGCGTGTCAACAGTCAAAATAAATTTTTTCTTGGTTATAACTTTTAGCCATAGTTTACACTTCACTTTACATTGACAAACGTTGATGACACTGACATTAGACTGTTATGCTCATTTCAG
This sequence comes from Argynnis bischoffii washingtonia, assembly GCA_033884665.1. Classification (NCBI taxonomy): domain Eukaryota; kingdom Metazoa; phylum Arthropoda; class Insecta; order Lepidoptera; family Nymphalidae; genus Argynnis; species Argynnis bischoffii. The sequence goes on along the minus strand of CM066616.1, from coordinate 7,958,649 downwards.
TTGGTAGTTGTCAGCATAGACAAGGAACAAATACATCGATATATTGATATTTTTTTTCACTGCCGACATCCCTATTCTGAACGTAAATTTCCGTTCGTGTGCGGCGGATTAGCAAAAATATTTGCGAGCGCTGTATTCGGGATGACGTCATTCGTTTTTTTTAGGTTTTGAATGACCCGAACGCACGGCCCGTTTCCGAAACGCACGTCAGTTTTTTTTCCGAACGGAAAATGTACGAATGTGTGCGCCTAGTTGAATATTTTGTATGTAAGGTATGCATTCGTGTCTCCGAATCTGAATTAACCTAATGCAACCTGACTACTACTGGTTTAACCTGACTGCAAGCAACCACGTAGGGTTAAAGATGAACATCAGTAAAATCAAAGTTATGACCAATGGCAAAATGATATCAATCTTAATTAACAGTACCTAAGCCACAAGAATACAATAACAATAATATGTACAGGAATATGTTTATCTAGGAAATTAACTATCATTTAAAATTAATAAAAGAAATAAATAGAAGAATAGCCTTAACTTGGAAAAAGTTTTGAGCCTACAAAGAAATATTAAAATCTTAATTCCCAATGAAACTAAAGAAAATATTTATAGACTACCATTGCCCGTGGCTCCGCCCGCGTTTTGTGACTAAAAACCAAATTGTTAGGTTTTACATATTAGTATACTCTTACATTGCGGTTTTTGTATTTTTTCTCAGAAATGAGATATTTTCCCGCGGTAAAAAGTATCCTATATGTTGACTCGGATAGCCAGCTACCACCATACCAAATTTCATCAAAATCTGTCCAGTAGTTTTCTCGTGATGTGGTTACAGACAGACAGACAGACAAAAATTCTAAAAACTACAGATTCAGCCTCTGTATCGATAGTAATGACTATTTCAATAAGATTTTCCAAAAAATATTTAATGTATAGATTCGGCTTAGTTACAATTTTGTTATATGTATAGATTTTGCGATATTATCATATTTTACCTACGGCTGCTAAGCATGGCCACTCAAAAAAAACAAGGATGACAATCTAATTCCGATATTCGTAAGAAATCTAAAGAAACTGGTGCCATACTTTTTGTTCAAAAATTAAAGTGGGAAGGGGCTGGCCATATAGCGAGATACACTCACGAGAGATGGAGATTTGCAATAACAATATAGAAAGTACCAGAAACAGAAAAACTAGATGCAAAGGACGACCTTGCACAAGATGGCAAGGCGAAATAAAGGCAATTGCAGGTAGAAATTGGATTGAGAAAGCAAAAGATTGGTATTACTTTTGATATTATTTGGAGGAGGTTTTTACCCTAGGGGTACATCCATCCATACATGAACACTTAAACTAATTTTATACTTAACTAGTTTGCTTCTCAATACAAACTTTCATCCCCATTTTCACCCCCTTAAAGGATGATTTCCGGGATAAAAAGTATCCTGTGTCCTTCCCAGGGTCTTAAACTATCTTCTTACCGTTCATCTAAATCGGTACAACCACACAAATTTACAAACTCACAAACTTTACCTCCTTATAATATTACTAGCGACTCACCCTCGCTTTGCTCGGGTTCGTCCCTAGCTTGATTCCCCATGCAAACTTTCATCCCCATTTTCACCCCCTTGAGGGATGATTTCCAGGATAAAAAGTATCCTATGTCCTTCCCAGGGTCTCAAACTATCTTCTTTCATCTAAATCAGTTCAGTAGATCCAAAGATTACCTACAATCTCACAAACTAACATACTCACAAGCTTTACCTCTTTATAATATTAGTATAGATTGACATTTAATCTATACATAGAATAAAATTCTAACTAAGCCGAATCTGTACCTTAAATATTTTTTGGAAAATCTTATTGAAATAGATATTATTATCGATGCAGAGGCCGAATCTATAATTTTTAGAATTTTTGTCTGTCTGTCTGTCTGTTACCGCATCACAGAAAAACCGCTCGATTTTGATGAAATTTGGTATGATGATAGCTGGATATCCGGGTCAACATATAGGATACTTTTTACCGCGGGAGATTATCTCATTTCCACGGGAGTACACGTTATAACACAATCCAATTAAAAAAAAATAAAAACCGACTTTCAGGCACTGAAAAGTAAAAAATAACGGTGTGCTTTGATTTGTATTGGCTGGCACCGACTTCGAAAAAATCTGATTAAGTATCTATTCTAAATGAAAACCCCCGTTTAGTTATTTTTTACTTTTCAGTGCCTGAAAGTCGGTTTTTTTTTTTTTTAAGTTTTTATTTTTCCATTTTTAGTGTAGACGTATCATCAATACAAATTAATCAAGCCCAAACACCAGGTAATTGCTGTAAATCGTTGAGGAGTTCCCTCGACTATCTTTCGGGTCCATCATCAGATCGACTCCAGACCTTCATTAAATAGTAGTGCTTTAAAATACCTAATGAAAATGTTATCAAACGCACTAGTCGCCGCTACAATTTTTGAAAATTCCCCTCGATTTCTCTGGGATCCCATCATCAAATCCAGGTTTCCTTATCATGGTACCACTCTTGGGATATCTCCTTTCCAACAAAAAAAGAATTATCAAAATCGGTTCATAAACGACGAAAAAATCCCCGAACAAACATAAAATAAAAAAAGATATATACGGTCGAATTGAGAACCTCCTCCTTTTTTTGGAAGTCGGTTAAAAAGTATTTATGATCAGAATTTCTTGAAACTTGGTATTAATGCTCTTCAATACAATTAAATAAATACGTGTTTTAGCAGTTTTTTTTGAAATTCATCCCATAAGGAGATAAAATAAGGGATGAAAATTTGTATGAAACCTACCTTTTCAAAGTTTTTTTATTGTAGTTTTAGCGCGAGCGAAGCCGCGGGTTTTGCGAGTAAATGAATAAATTTAATTATGTTCTCAAATACTTAAATTTGTAACTATTGTCTATATGCATAAAAATAAATGTTATTATTATTTATTATTGAAAATTGTTTGTTTGAATGAATTAATAAATTTATTGTGATTATGCATATATGGAATAAATAAAGCTTCATTATTATTATTATTATATATATTACTCCTCGTCTTGAAGGGAGGCCCGTGCCCAGCAGTGGGACGTTCAAAAGGGCTGAATACATTATTATTATTACCTATTATAGTATAATAGGTAATAATAATATAATATGTATAATAATTATAAATATATTTTTTTAAGATCTTTTTAACCGCCGACGCAAAAAGAGGGGTGTTATAAGTTGGTAAATTAAACTATTTAATTATTTATTTATATTATATATTTGTAGCTTTAACATTACATTATTTTTTAAAATATTCTGCGGCAAACTCCAAGAGCATCAGGTTTGTATCCGGCGGGGCATTGATTCGGAACACTTATTATATTACGCCCCGATCCTTCACTACCGAATTCATTAGCAATATTGACTGCACTGATATCACCTTCCTTGTCTTTTCTGTAAAGTAACAAAATTATATACTTAATAATAAATATTTAAAGTTATTTGATGGCTGATGATAACAGTACCTACCTACAATAAATTAATACCATTGAACGGATCTGAAGATGGAGCCAATAGACAAATCCAATGTACTTATACATTACAGTTGGTTAGGCTTCAAAACCTAATTACACTGTGTCCGTCTGTTCGTATATCAAAGCTATTTTATTTAAAGACTTAGAGTTAGCTACCTTGCTGAGATTGGTTAGATCATATGTACCTATGTAGCCTATTTGTTATTCTGATGTATGAGCTATATTATATATAGTAAAGTTTCATTAAAATCCAATTAGTAGTTTTTGTAATTACATACAATACTTATTATAAAAACAAGAAAAAACAACTTCGAAAAAGCGCAGTAAAAAAATGGGAACAAGTTGATGAAGGAATTTATACATATTATAATTACACAGTAACTTTGCAACATCTCTACATGAAATATTTTTTAAAAACAATGACTGTAACGTATTACGTACACAATTTAGACTCCAAAACAATAGTTATTAATTTTTTTCTCTGTTTGCTGTTTGGGTGTGCGCATTTCACGCAAAAAGTATTTAACCGATTTTAACTAAATTTTGTGCAGTGATAATTTATTACTCGGGTCAACATTAAGATACATTTTCCTGCAGAAAAACTTTCATTAACACGGGAAAATACAATAAATGGTTCTGTCGAGTCGTCCTTAGAAAGCTAACGCTGCACTGGCTAAACCTTAAGAGATACATCAAAATAATGTACTAGAAAATTGTAGGTCTTAAAAAGGCCTACAGAGGAGTTCGCAATATCATATGTCAATCTGCTTAGGTACACTCGCAATAGCTATTTTTATTATATAAATATATAAAATAAGACAAAAGTATGTTATGTAATTACAAAAAGCCTATTTAAAACAACAATTTTTAAATAAGTATCTACTTACAGAAAACGAAGCGAAATGCAATTGAAACCTTACTTTTACATTTCGCGGGTTATTTTAAAACTGTGATATCTTCAAAGATATTCATTTAATTTAAATGATGTAAGGCCAAGTTAAAGGCCAGTTTTGATCTAAATTAAGTGTCTAAGTTGTCTAACATATTTATTTAGATAAGGATTAACACCATGCTAATAAAACACCTTTACAAATAAATCATTAATTAGACTCAATTTGAGAACTATAAAAATGGTTAACCTTAAAAGATAGACATGTGCTATCGCGGATTTTACTTGTACTTTTGACTTTTTACTAAGGGGATAAAATATGGGATGAAAGTTTGTCTGAAACTGTCATTTTTAATATCTTTAAAAATCACTAATAATTTGTTCTGATGCTGAATTAATAAAACATTAAAACACTTCCATAGGCTTAATCCCATTATTATATTATAAATGCGATAGTTTAAATGAATGGATGTTTGTTACTCAATTACGCCAGAACGGCTGAACGGATTTGGATGAAATTTGGCACAGAGATAGATTATAGTTTGGAATAGAACATAGGTTACTTTTTATCTCTTTTTATATTATATAGATTCGTTTTTATTTTTCACAGAGCAAGATATCGACTATTTAGGTATTCCATTCTAAACCTAACCGTTAAAACGTAGGTACCTATGGACGGACCCGAGCGAAACGAGGGTGAGTCGCTAGTATAGTTTAACGTAGTGAATGTTTTTATACCACGCAATTATCTTTTGCGTAAAAAGAAAGTATCACGTAACGAATTTTGATACGGTTTTCACTAATAAAAAGAGCGACAACAAAGAAGCGAGGTTAAGTTGCTACTTTTATATTATAAACTGTTCTATTAATTAGATAAAAGTACCTACAGCAATTTTTTTACAGTATTGACCAAATACAAATCTTCCAGAAAATAAGCCTGAATATAGCCTAACCAATTACACTTAACACGTAAGTATATAGAATATTCACACACTAGTTGCTATGTAGCCTTGACTTTGACCTTGACATTATTATTATTTAGTACGTGTAAGGATATCGATATTATATGGGTAATAAATACGTATACAATGCAGAAGCTGGATCTGCAAGTTTAAACCAAATATCGCGACATTGTCCGTTTATCCATTGTTGCCCATCACGACAGTTGGGTGGTGCTGTTATCATATTTCTACTATTTAAGTTATTCGCAGACCTTGAAAAATAAATTGTACAGTACATATAGTAGAATATACGTATAGAAATTGTATAGCTATATTTGTGCTACCGGTACTTCTTAAAAAAACCTATTAAAAATAAATAAAAACCCTTTTCCAGACCCTTAAATGTAAAAACTTGAAAAAAGTAGATTTTTATAATTACAATAAAAAGTTTGTGTCTAGAAATAGTTTTTTATTTTATTGTTTTAAGGTTTTTCTTTTTAGTGTCTGGTTTTTTCTTTTTTTAAAGTTTTTATTCTTCTATTTTTAGTGTAGACGTAGGTATGTAGCTTTGTAAGAAAAAAGTATTTTAATAAATTAGTTATTGTAATTAAAACTAACGACTTACCCTCGCTCAGGTGCGTCTCTGCGAATAATTCCTTAATACATTTGTATTAAGGAATTATAGTATAAAACAAAACAAAATAACTAATAATAATATCTCCGATAAAATTCACTCAAACAAAAGTATTTTATGTAATTTTAAAAAAACCTATTTACAGCAATCACAATCAATTTTATCTATCTAAAACATGAAAAATGCTATCTTTAATTTTAAAATGATTGAATACGTGAAACAAAACTATGTTATTCATTTTTTTAATCGATTTTGGAGTTAAATTTATTGCTTTTTTTTTGAAAAATTAGATTTTAAGGTAATTATAGAAAGAAATGTAATTAATTTACTGTCTAATCTTGTTTATTCATTGGTTAAAAATATAATTAAAAAAAAGTTGATATTTACTTTGATTTGATAAATTTTTGTCATAGTTTTGTTAAAAAGTCACAAAAAAATGTAAAAAATGAAAAAAAAAAGTTTTGCTAAACTCTTCTTCAATTTATTCAATTTTTAAGAGTGTTATTACAGGGCGATCACACAATGTTTTTATTTCTTCAAAAAGTAGAGTTCAAGACGAAAAGAATGAGCCCTGTCTGAAAATTGAACGAACATTTTTTTAAATTTAAACGTCCTCTTGAAGTTGGGGGTGAATTTTAGCCTCTCGATACCATAAAGCATACTTTTCTCGCTAATCGCTAAACATTTCAATTTCATTTTTTTTCTATATATATATATATATATATTTGGAAGATTACATTCCCTTCGTTTCATCAAAATCAAAAGATTATTCTAGAAATTAAAAATTAAAAACCAAGAAAAAATTAAAAACCGAGTTTTTACAAATATCTCGAAAACTTTGAGGTTATTGTAAAAAGTGTTATCTATAAAAGTTGTAGATTTTTACTAGACCTACAACTTATGTATAAAACATTTTTCGATAGAACGTCACAGTAAGCCGAAAATTGAAAAAAACTATTTTTCAACGCTCTGCGTCCTCCCATTTCCCGGGGGTAACTGGGCATCGGAGGCATTTTACGAATTTCTATTCTTTATATACCTGCTAACATTTTAAAATCATAAAACTTCAGGTTTTTAATATTTTGTTCCCAAATCGCATTTCGCTTGGACTATAATTTAAATGATGAAGGCTAGCTCTAAATCTAATTTGAGAACCATAAAAGTGGTTATTGTCCCTGTTTTCCAATTGCAGCACTAAAGCGCGTTATAGGGCATAATGCTCAACTTCGAATTTTTCAACTAGCAACGTTCCGCACAGTCGAGCACTTTGAAAAGTACTGCTTTGGCGTGACCAACTAACTATCTTAGTAGCAGAAAATATAAAAAGGATTTTTTCGCGTTGTTCGTGTTTGTGTGCCAAATTGCGGCATTATACTCTGTAATTAGAAAACAGGGTGTTAGTTCATCTTAAAAGATAGACATATGATGCTATCGCGGACTTTTTTGTAGTAATTTCTATGTTTCCAATTTATTAGAACATTATCTGATTCTGTCTAAGTACAATATAGTTTACGCGGAGCACTCCAGTGAAGCTGGCAGTCGGCATGATTTTTTCCGAAATCTTCAACAATCATTGTCATATTTCAGCCAATTTACACAAAACCTTAACGAATTATCTACGCCTAAACCTTCCTCATGAATTGGTGTAAACCGTACGAAAATCTGTTCGGTAGTTTTTGAGTTTATCAAGTTCAGACAGACAGACAGATGCGGTTCGGGATTTGTTTTATAATATGTCTAGATGCTTTTTTCTTACAAATTTGCTATTAACATTTTAAGTCATTTATGTAATTTGATGCCAAATTTTAAACTAAAAAAACTCGCTTTAAAACTTTAGTACTTGGGCGACCGAGCTTTGCTCGGAGTTCTTTTTTTAAATCGTATTTTTTACATAAAAAAAAACTAAAAAGTTGAATAAATACAAAAAAAAACTAAAGTAAAAACTTTGCATCCGACTGCGATTCGAACCCGGACACCTGTGATTGTCAATCTTGCGCCTTGGCTGCTTGATCACAATGTTTATGTGTATGCAAAACACACCTCAGAGAAATCGTTAGAGCCGTTTCCAAGATTGTCGGTATAAATAAATATACAAGAACTGCTCGTTTAAATTAATTAATCTAATATAAATTGATTAATTAGTAACATTAAAAATTAGGCTTTAAAATCTAATCCTAACGTATTTGGTTTGTCAAATAAAACCAAATAAGCTCAAATTCGAAGTATCTTTTTTTTGACAGTTGCAAAATTAGTTTGATGAGACGAATTCTCCCATTAGGGTGTTTCCGCGAACCAGCCACTGTGATAACTTAATGTATTTGGCTGCTTAGGCAGGTGATTACCATCCATTCTTAAAACTAACTACCTTTTTTAAGACACATACAACTAAATAAATAAACCAATCGCCACGATAAAACAGTTACAAGAATTACAGCTACATACATATTACATAAATTATAATTGCAAAATATCTAGTATACCTACATATAATAAAATGTAGAGGTCGAATGTCTGTACATAAAAAAAAATGCTAAAAACCGATTAAGGGGGATGTAAGAAGAGAAATAGAACAAATCCAGTTTATTTTTTAATTTTTTGTTTCTCTGTCTGTTTGTCTGTTTGTACGGGCTAATCTCCGAAACTGTTGGACCGTTTTAAATGAAATTTGGCATGGTAGTACCTTATATCCCCGGTCAACATTTTAGATACTTTTCATTTCGGAAAATTAAAGAGTTCCCATGTCATAGTTAAAGAACTATAGTTACTTATACGGCTTAGTACGAAAAAACTACTGATTGGATTTTAATGAAACTTTGCAATAATAATAGTAGTATAGTAGTAGTAATATAATTCATACATCAGAATAAGAAATAGCTACTTTTTATCCCAGAAAAATTTACGGTTCCCGTGGGATAGATTTGTTTTGTTTAACTAGAGGCGAACCCGAGCGAAGCGAGGGTAGTGTAAGAATAAAGTAGAAAAACTACACCGATCTTACTAACACGTGTGTTGACCAAAACATACGCGTGCGAAGTTCTTTATAACTTTATCATCATCCTAAATATGTATATGTAGTTTAACCATTGATGACACGTACTATTCATATACTAACTAATTATATGTAGCCTTGACTATATTATTATAATTATTTAGTAGTAGGCTATCGATATTATATGGGTAATACATACGTATACAATGCAGAAGCTGGATCTACAAGTTTGAACCAAATATCGCGACATTGTCCGTTTATCCATTGTTGCCCATCACGACAGTTAGGTGGTGCTGTTATCATATTTCTACCATTTAAGTTATCTGCAGACCTTGAAAAACAAATTGTATAAATCTATAGTAATATTATAAAGCAGAAGAGTTTGTTTGTGTGTTTGTTTGTTTGTTTGTTTGGTTGGTTGAACGCGCTAATCTCAGAAACTACTGATCTGATTTGAAAAATTCTTTTTGCATATGATAGCCCGTTAACTGAGGAAGGTTATAGGCTATATATCATCCCGGAAAAGTGTACGGGTCGCGTGGGATAGATTTGTTTTAGTCTAGTGACGAACCCGAAGCGAAGCGAGGGTGAGTCGCTAGTAAGTAATAAATGTGTTCCCTAAGTGAAGTTCGGAGTGCATCCCTAGATGCCTTTTGTATCCTACTTCCTAATAATATTGTAAATGCGAAAGTTTGTGAGGATGTAGAGATGTCTGGATGTATAAATGTATGGATGATTGTTACTCTTTCATGCAAAAACTACTTACTGAATGGATTTTAATGAAACTTTACAATAATATAGCTCATATAGCAAAATAACACATACGCTACATTTATCCCGGAAAAATGTACGGTTCCCATGGGATAATTTGTTTGTGTTTTTCTAGAGGCGAACCTGAGCAAAGCGAGGGTGAGCTGCTAGTTTATTATACACGGATCGGAACTGTTTACAGGACTCGCGATATCGAATTTATGAGGGAATACGAATCTCTAGGCCACATGACTGAAAATAATCAGTTGTCATCTAACTATCCTCAACAGGTAAATTATTTTTGACCCCATCACGGCATCATCCGTGAGTCAAGCCTTACCTCAAAACTTCGCACAGTCTTTGACGTTTCAGCGACCATATTTTCTGGTGTCTCACTAAATGACATCCAATGGTCGGTCCAACTGTACAAAACGATCTTTATTCCATCTTTATTCGTTTCCGTCAATATAATATGTCATTACTGGCGACATTGAAAAAATATATAGGGCGATTGAACTTCATCCGTCTCAACGCTGTCTTCAGCAAATAATATTTAGATATGATACAAAACAAATTCTAATAACTTATACTTTAAATACTGTGGCGTACGGTACAGCACCTGCGCCATATCTAGCTACAAAATGTCTAGTCAGTTTAGCATTTAGTGCACCAAATAATGAGGCGAGACAGTCCATACCAAAGGATTTTTATATGGACGTTTATTTAGGCGGAAGTTCATCTATTTCTGGAACCATTACTCTTTGCTAAGGAGTAATCTAAGAGTAATAAAATCCAAATTAACGTGTTGAGAGGCGCATATACACCCGTTTGTATTTTAACAATTAATTTCCCGGAAATTCGCACGGAGGCGTTAAAGTCAGCAAAGTGCAACTTATGAAAATTGAGATATACTAGTAATTCAATTTTAAAACTATTATCTATTATTATGATGTTAAAACGGATAATGTCTTCAGTTTTTCAGAAACTAACAAAAATGTTCGTTCTAAAAGCCTTAACTGGATGTGTGTTTCGAGTATTTGGTCATTTTCAATTAATAGTTTATAATTAATTAGAAGTTTAACTTCATAAAAAAGTTACTAAACGCCACATTCGTTCAGTCATTAGTCAGAACTCAGAAAGGGCTCCCTTATTCTTATTAAGGATAAAGCCCTTCCACCTCTTCTTTGGTCTATGGAGAAGGTAATAAGGCTTTACCCAGGGAGCGATGGCGTCGTTAGAGTGATTGAGCTTAAAACGAAATGTGGGACAATTCGTAGAGCCTTTAATAATATCTGTCCCCTTCCAGATTTTGAAGACTTCAACCTTCAACCGGGAGAGCATGTTGCGCTCCGTTATACGCAACGGTAGAATACGCAGCCGAACGGACGCAATTTTACTAATGTTTATTTATTTTTTTGTTTTTTTTTGTGAAATGTTTACTGTTTTATTACGGAACTATTACGAAATCTTGTTTGATTTATAATTTTAAAAAATATTTATAATTTTAAAAAATCGATAGTTCATAGTAATAATAGACAAAAAATCAACCTTCTCTTTGGTCCATGTAAACAAATATTTTGTCTTTGCGGCCCCCAGCCTCACAGACCTCACAGACCTGGGCCGGTGCCCCGTGTGCCCCCGTTATGGTAAAAACGGTACTGGTTACTAATACGTATTGTAAATGCAAAGTTTGTGAGGATGTATGAATATATAGATATGGATGTATGAATGTATGCATGTTTGTTACCTTTTCACGCAAACACTATTGAATAGATTTTAATGAAATTTTACAATAATATAGCTCATACATCAGAATAACACAAAGGCTACTTTTATCCCGGAAAAATGTACGATTCCCGTGGGATAGATTTGTTTTTGCTTTTCGCTAGTTTATTATAATTTCAATTTATTTTTATGTTTTAATACATTGCTTAAAATGTATTTAAGCGTGAGAGTGGGTAAGAAGGAAGGAATACAAAGGAAGATCTCAAAGGATTTTTTAAGTATTTATTATATTATATTCCTACAAGCAACTCACCCTCGCTTCACTCAGGTTCGTCCCTAGGAACGTTAAAACGTTTAGTATAGATTTCTCAGAGATAAGATATTTTCCCGCAGTAAAAAGTATCCTATATGTTGACCCGGATAACCAGTTATCGTCGTACCAAATTTCATCAAAATCTGTCCAGTGGTTTTCTCGTGATGCGGTCGTAGACAGACAAAAATTCAAAATAGGTACTTATTTAGTCCCGGTATTGAATAATGACTATTGCAATCAGATTTTCCAAAAAAAAATTAATGTACAGATTCGACTCAGTTAGACTTTTATTATATGTATAGATTATTTGTAAATATTGATTAGATCAAAGAACGCAGTGGCAGTGTATTTTGATAGATGTGTATACAATATACATACTGTATAACAAAGGCTTCAGTCAGATGAAGTAAAAAAGTTCTATAATACGCTCTATGCTCTTAGACTTACAAAGGATTATTATGTGAAAATATGGTGAATAGATATGGAGAATTTTCTTTTTAGGCAGTATTTGTGTGGCATTTGTAATGTTAAGTAATATTATATCTGAAGATACTTACGTTTTTAATGCAGGAGCTGGAGTCATAAATTTTAGCCAAATATCGCGACATTGTCCGTTTATCCATTCCTGCCCAGGAGGGCAGTTAGGTGGTACGGTTATAACATTTCTTCTATTAAAGTCATTAGGTCTTGCAGAAGAAATTGTCAAAGCACTTAACATCAAGAGTACAAACAACATCGTATAACGATAATATCCCAGGTACTTTAATTTACAAAGGAAAGATGATCAACTGATTAAGAACTAAAGCAAAGATATTTTATAATTGTATTTTATCTTTAATTTACAGTTGAAAGATAAATTCTAGAATTGAGTGCGATATGTTATCTATTACGTTTTTATTGTGTCGTAGACAACATAAGCTACACTAGAAATATATTTCCTAATTTTTTAACTCCTTAATTTGATGTTTATGAAGATTAAAATAAATTATAAAAGAAAACTTGTATCATATGTAAATATATATTGCAATAAATTAATTAAGAACTAAAATGTTAATTTGTGACTAATTAGTGTAATAACTAATTACGTTACACGTGGATGAGGTAGTATTACTGTTATTACCTATTAGGAATGAATTCGAAATAATCATTTTTTCTATCTATTCGTCCTATTAAAGGACGAATAGACATTCCGTTATAATATTCATTATATATTATAATTTTTGTATCGTAATTATTTTAAATTCATAATAATGATTCGTTTCGATTTCTTGCTAAGGGGCCGTTCATAAAATACATCACGCTAAATAGAGCTTTTTTTTTTAAACCCCCCCCCCCCCCCCCCCCTATTGTCACGCTGTGTCACACTTTCTGTGACCCCCCTAGAAATATTTCGTCACAAAAACTAATATATGGCCATACCACGTAAGATCCCTCGCTATAAATGTGATCTTTTTAAAATTAACATGTTTAGAACCCAGTTAGGCAAAAACTCGCATATACCACGACTCGCATCAATTTATTATTATCTTTCCAAAACAATAACAGAGCTAGATATATGTCACAACTCTCGAGCTGAGTTTAGGAATAAAATATATAATTTTTTTTATGAATTTTATAGCTGATGTATCTCATTTGTGCACACTTTATTATACTTTTATTATTTGATTATGATTTTATTTCTTTACTGAACTTATTAATTATGATTTGTACTTATTTTATTTTGGTATAATTTATTTTAATTAATTTAATGACATAGTTTAGGAACTAATGATGTTTTGTTTTTTAATTTAATGCATGATGTGATAACCTGTAAAAAAAGTACATTTATCTTTAATTTGTAAATGTAATCATGAATGTAATAATGTAACTTTTGTTGGTTATCCTAATAAACTAAAAATAAAATAAATATATGGCGAAATATTTTTGTGTATTAATGTGGGATAATGTAGTTTTTATGAAGTAAAAAAACAAAAATTTGAAATAATGGTTCTATTTTTAAGTTATAATAAAGATTTTTAGGTAAAACCTCCTTCTGCGTACTTCTTGGTGTATTTACTAAAACATTGAAAAAACTGGAATAAACCATTCTTTAAAAGTGTTAGGTAGGTTATTTCATAACGATTCCAACGATATAAAATATATATACAGCTGCAATACATAACTTTAGAGATAATCTCATTTTAAATCCGATTACTGATTCCGTAGCGTGCGTGAGGGTAGACACAGCACAAAGACGTGTGCTTTGTCTACTCGTGACGTAGATCACTGATTCAGCGCGCTCCACAGACGGGAGGTTCACTGCTAAATGGCGGATGAAGCAATAATATAATAATAAATACATGAGAAACAGTATTTTAATTTGTTACTGAATCGAGAGCGCAGAGTATGTGGAAATGTTACTCTCTCAAGTATTGAAAAAACAAAGAAATCAGTTGTGACGGAACGCAACGCCGCGCTGCGCCGCTAGAGCCGCCTAATTAGTATAATTTTAATTAAACTTATTAGCAAAAAAATCGATATAAATTAATTACTAACTTTCTTTAAAATTGATTCGTTTCTGTGGTAGTCATAGTTTTCTTACCATTAAATGTAAAAAGTTTAAATATAAAATATACGTATGCAACTTAAGGCAGTGCTGGCTAGCACTAGGCTTAGTGGTAACGCGCTCACTACGGAAACCGAGTGAAGAGAGTTCAAATCCTGGGTCTCGCACACCTGATATATTCATGTGCGACTCATTTCTAACACGATTACCACTTGTCTTAACGGTGAAGGAAAATATCGTGAGGAAGCCTGCAGTCTGAGAGAAACTAGCCAGTTTTCAAAAGACATGTGAAGTCCGCCCTCGTATTGAAGGGATGCGCACATGTTACGAAATACCTCAATAGACAATATCATTATGATATGTCCTGAAAGAAAAACGGTATTACTATTAAATTATATCTATTTATCAACGGTTAGTATGGAATACATAGGTATGATGAGTTTTATATTCCTTACTTGAGAAATGTTTGATTCTCCATACAAACGTTCACCCCCCTTTTCACCCACTTAAGAGATGATTTCAGGGATAAACACTATCTGATGTCCATACCAGGGTTTCAAACTATCTTCACAGTACATTTCATCTAAATCGGTTCAGCGGATGAAGCGTGAAAAGGTATTAAACGGACAGACATACAGACAAACAGAGTTTCTTTCACATTTATAATATTAATTAAGTATGGATTTTCGTATATCTAATAATTTATTATAATAATCTTCTAAAAAATAAATCATAACATATAAGAAATAAGAACTAATATGTTATTTTTATTAAAACTAATATAATTAAGTATTATTGTGCAAAGCAAAAAGGAATTTGCAGCGTTTGCATTATTGCGCACATTGTTGTATGTGTCACAATGTCCGATTGTAGAGTATTTTAATTTATAATATAGTAATATTATTTACTGAAATGATTTTAAAAGTCTAATGTCTTTTTAAAATAAAATCACTTATATTATTGTAGCTCTTTAGTTCGATGCTTGATTCTCAATACATATTTCGTCCACAAATGAGAGATGAGTCCGGACATGCTCGGAAGCGTTGCATAGCATGAAGGCCAATTTCCTCTTTCAAATGCTGCTAAATTAAAAGCGTATCCAAATGTTTTAGTGAGCGCTCATTCGGTGAGGACATTCTTTGTCGCTGTTTGTGCATCTAGTTTTTTAGTGATCGATGTCATCTTCCAGAGTTCTTCATCACTATGATCGTCTCACGCCCATTTTTCAAATGATTTGGGGGTTAAAAAGTTAACATTTTGTACTGTGTATTCCTAGATGGCACTGCGTACATTTTGAGAAATCTTTGTCCATGTCTAACAGCCAGTTAGTTTTGTATAGTTTCACTGTTTTTGTTGCCTATAACATGGTTTAGTTTTAAATGTTTCATTAATTCGAAAATTCTTTGGGTTAAAGTTTAAAGTTTTCAATTTAAGTAACTACTTTTTTTTCTGGATAGGCTTGCGCTTGACAACAATCAACGCTGGGAAGCACTGATGAGGTCTAGGTTGGAAGGCGCTTGCCTAGAAGATGCCTATTAACTCTTGCCTAGAAGGTACTCATATTATAAGTTGGAGGAAACACGGATGCTAGAAGGGTGTTCCACACCTTAGCAGTTTGTTTCAGAAACGTTGAACTGAAGC
Organism: Argynnis bischoffii washingtonia; assembly: GCA_033884665.1. Taxonomy (NCBI): domain Eukaryota; kingdom Metazoa; phylum Arthropoda; class Insecta; order Lepidoptera; family Nymphalidae; genus Argynnis; species Argynnis bischoffii. Next base: position 7,942,688 of record CM066616.1, on the reverse strand, counting down.
GTTTCGTGCGAGTTGGTTGGATTTCTATCACGTAAGGATGCCAACCGTCACGACTCTCGCAATTCTGTGGTAAGACGGTGAAGAAGGCACAAGGTTGTAAAGTTCCTGCGTTTGTATTCATCCATATGCATTTAGTAAAAAGCAATTATTTTAATATTACAAACAGACACTTCAATTTTATTTATCTGTATAGATAAAGAAGCCTCCAAATACGTATGTATTTAGGCACGAGGTGTGGGACTCACCGGCAAAGTCAGTACTACCCACTAAAACCCAATGAAACTTCCCCCGTCTTAATGGGGCGTCGCACTATGGAGTATTTCATCCAAAAAGCTGGTCAATATTCAATAATACAAAAATTTGAATTCATAAATAAAAAAGGTACCTAGGTAAGCAAAAGAGTCCAGGTTACCTGTACATCGCCTTTGTTTGTCCTTATCTTTACAAACTTTCGGCGACCAGTCGTCATTAGACTGCTTTCGTGTGCTGACTAAATATTACGATTTCATAGTACGATAAATATTTTATTGATTTTGTAGAAATAATTGTGATGCTTTCCATAATGGATGATGTTGAGCCAGGAATGTTGTACTATTATATTTCATTATATTAGAAATAAATACTCACATAACATGTAAAAATAATATTATTTGAAGTGTACTTAAAATTTACTTACATTTTTGATTTTTAAATGTTTATGAGCATATTAGTAATACAAGCCGGTAATATGCAGTTGTTATTTTGAGTTTTTTGATATCTTCAGAGAGTCTTCTTAATAACTAATTAAAAAAAACGCTGTCCGAATCTGCCTGTTCTAAAATAGAACTTAATCTTTTTGAAATTGCGTATTACCAAAACCACTTTAATTTTCACAATGTTTTTTAAAATCTTTTTTTTTACTTATTTTAGGGCCATCTGGTGTTAACGTTGGACCAGTGACACGTTTGGGCATATTTAATATGCTTAAAAAAATAAGGAGCAAAATTTTGCTGATACATTGGATTCAATAAATGTCAGCATCCATGCAAATCCGTCATTCCCAAACGAATTTAAAGCAGATTTTATACGAAAATTTTCCTATTTTAAGAAAGAAATGAAAACTCGTTGGACAGCCGCAAATCGGACTGGAAGCAATTTTCTTAACAAAACCGAGAATGGCTAAAAGGTGCATTTAATATACTTCGTCATACTGCATTTAATGTTGGGCGACCTAAGATGACTTTTGATCATTTATCAGAATGTAGTAAAAGACGTAAGACACAACCGTTAAGAGAAGAAACGGATACAAACGAACTTTTGTTGTTGGTCAGATGAAGCTACGCGAAGAAGGCAACCAAAGCGGGGTAAGTGTCATAAAAGATATTATGTCGACCCCTACAAGAGGAAATAAATACAGAAGGGCTTTTCAAAACGAACAACTTACATTGTCTTCAGCTACGGTACAATTGACGCCTATACAGGCATTGTCTATGTTCATGGAAGCTAACCTTACTAAACACCAATATAAAATCATACGAAGTACTTGTAAAAAGTTATACCCTTGTTACAGTGTGCTCACAGAAGCTAAAATTGACTGTTACCCTACTCAATATGCCTACAGGGTTACAGAAAATTGTGCTGAAATAAGACTCAGGTACTTGTAAATCACTCAGTTCAACGCTTATGTGAAATGCAATTTTGATGTCCTTAACAGGCTTTTATTAACGTTTGATCCTCTGTTGAGCAGTGTGAAACCCAAGTCTCAACGTATATCAAACCCGTTTTCCACTATTGCAATGCAGATGTTTCTACTCGGAGAGATTGATTTGATAAACCTGGATGAATAGGATTCAGAATGAATACTGAAGATTAAATTTTGTTTTTATAAAAGTCAATAAAATTTTGAGTTCATATATTTCTTTTAATTCAATATTGTATAAAATATATCTCGTTGTTTAAAAATCAAGTGCCCATATTACTATAAAACTTCTTGATGAAAGTCAACATCGATTTTTGTTATAAAACTATGTAAAAAGTATTGTTTGACACATTAAGTTACATCTTTTACAGCTATAAATGAAAGAGGCTCGATAGTAAAATCAATTTGCGTTTTTGTGTTACTGAAATATATCTTCTAAACTACTTGATGGATTTCGCTGTATTTTTCGCTAATATTTTGTAGAGTTTCTTGAGGAAAGTTCATATGTAATAAGTAAATAGATTCATGGAAAATTTAACCCTTACGAAAACATCAATGAATAGAAAACGACAATAAATACATTATTTTCTCTTAAAATTGGTACTATATCAATATTTACGGGTAAAAAAAATACATTTTTCTATATAATAGCATTCTATAACCAACTTAGTAGGAAAATACTAATAAATAATTTTGGCCAGCTTTTTGGATGAAATACTCCATAGTGCGTCGCAGGATAGCTTACGCGCTCAACCACGACACCCCGACGGTGGGTCTGCCGAAGCAGACCACAACAATCATGAGGTTGGGCCAACGGTCCACTCTGCCGACAGAGAAGTATCAAGAGCAATCCGCATGTTACACCGCCCTGTGCGTTTCTTAGCTTCACACCCGGCTGTATTGCCAGGTACAAGTAAGCCCCCCCCCCCCCCCACTTCCCACCACGGCAAGGTGAACGCACGTTGGGGGGCGACTAGGTACCTACTGCTGCAAACTTGTTAGGTACGTAATTGCAAAAGATGTAAATCTTTTTAACATTTTTCTTGATAATTAGTTTCATATATTAATCTATTAACCCCTTTTTAATTAGGTATAGCTTAACATTATAATTATGTTCTTACTACTTATACTTTCATACCTAGAGTAATATGTATAGTTTTTCATACTAGAGATATTTTTAAATTTAGACCTATTATAAATTTATTTTTTTTACAAATCAAAATACTACTCAGTAATAAATAGTATTCAGCAAACCAAAATTATAATTTTCGAGTTGCTCACCCTTCCTCCGCTCGGGTTCGTCCCTAGTAAGAAACAAAAACAAATCTATTCCACGGGAATCATACATTTTGCCGGAATAAAAAGTAGCGTATGTGTTATTCCAGACTATAATCTATATCTATGCCAAATATCATCCAAATCCGTTCTGCCGTTCTGGCGTGATTGAATAACAAACATCCATCCATCCAAACTTCCGCATTTATATAGTAGTAAGATATATAACTAGCGTAGCATTTATTTAAGACACAATAAAGTTGTGTAAAAACGTTTTATAGATCAGTACTCTCAGATGTGTTCAGTACCTACTGATTTTTAGATTTATAAGTGACTTATACAAGACTAATACAAGAATTTTCATAGCTCTTGCATGTTTAGGTTTTTGCAGGAGTGGGATAGATTTATAAAGACTTTAGATGTAATATATATAACAAATTACCCAATATCTAGTTCAAATATATGAAATGAGTGGTCAAGATAAATAAAATAAAGGTGACATCCTCACGACACAGATGACCTCTATAAATATGAGGACGTACATTATCGATTAAACGGTCACATCATTCAATCGGTATTCCATTCTATCTTCCAAAACAAGGTTCAAGTCTGTTAAATTTATCAATTGGTTCTCAAGATGGGATAAGTTTCATATCGTAAACAACCCATCATTTTGAACGTTATTGCAATAGCATAAGGTCTCTTGGTTTCATTTCAATGTTGACAATGGTAACAAGCTTAAACGGCACTTCCGCAGAAGATAAAGCGTTACTATTGGAAATACAATTTTAGTTTTAAAAATTTACCCATTTTTTAAATTGATGTGTGGACGATAGATACTAGCTGTTAACTTTTCGACTCATCCATATTTATTATTATACTTTAACGTATTCCAAAAATATTATGTAAAATTCTCTTAGCAGGATGGACTCCTCGACCAAGTCCCGGAACTCCATACGTAGTGTATCAACTATCTGCTATTCATAATACCAGTTTTTGGTGTATCCGGTGTTGTGTTAATGTCCCAACATATTTATTTATTATTTATTATTCCTCAAGAAAGGTACACTGATTTAGTTTTCGAGAACCAAATGGATGCGATTCACTGGAACTACTTCACGTGAACCTCATGAACTAATATTAAAAACAACAGATATACAGTATGTGTTTTATAAAATGCATAGGTACTTTAAAAAACATTAAAGAAATCATATGAAAATTACAGTTAATAGGATTTGGAACTAGTTTATGCTCTTGAGGATCATGATACCCGAGACTAAAGAAGATGGACAAGCTCAAGAACAAAAGGTTTATTCCGATACATGTAAGTAAATAACTGGATATTTTCTGTAAAAAATATCAGTAGCAACCGCCAATTAGGATGGAAGTAATATTTACTCATAATTATACTAACATAATATGTATATGTAAGAGAGAGAGAGAGAAAGAGAGAGAGAGATACTAGAAATATAACTTAGTAAAAATTAGTAGTATACAATAAAAGAACCAAATATTCGAATCGTTTACAATTCACCTTTGATAATGCAATGTACTCCCTAAAAGTAGTTTATTGTCAAATATTCAATGTATAACTTTCACATTTTTACAGTTTCATTTCATGTAGTTATTCTGCTACCTTCGTAGTAACTTTATTGATTCTACGAAAGCGTTTGTTTGCGCGTGGCCAATGGTAGCCTCGATACCTACATGGGTAGATCTTTCTATTTTTAGGTTTTTATAACGTGACCTAGGGTGGGTGACCAACGGCTACGTTCCAGAAACATACTCGTTTGAACAATTGATACGATTAGACGTTGTTAAAATCGTGCAAAGTTGAGTGTTATATACAACAAGTGAATCTCGTAATTGTTAAAATGATTAAAAAAACGTTATTCATATCATTTATGGTGATTATTTTAGTGGCATGTAATATTGAAGGAAAGAAATTATCTCGAAGTCGCAGTTCAGGTTCAGGTCGCAGTACTGGAAGGAGAACAAATTACAATCCTCAGCCGGCACCTACTTCTTTTAGCCACTCACAGCCAGCAGCACCGAAACCAACATTATTTGGATGGCAAGAAAAATCAGCTCAAAATGCTAAAACATCAAATAATCAAGGTCATTCGTATCCATCAAGTAACACTGGTCTCTCTGGTAACAATAAACCAAAACAAACAGCAACTCAACAAGAAAGTATACAAAGAAGTAATGTCCCATTACAGCAATCTGCTCCAGCGCAAAGTAATAATCATCAAAGTCATGCGTACCCTGCGAGCAATAGCCTGTCTGGAAATAGCAATTCAGGAACAGGTGTGGGATATCCTCAAGGATCAGGTTTATCTGGTTCTAATGCTGCTTCACCAGCTCATCAAGGAATTAATTCGCCTAATAACTATAAACCTCAAACTTATCCACAAGGATCTAATGCAGGTATGCCAGGCTCAAACGTAGCTCCCCCTCCTTATCAAAGTAATTATCCAACGAATAACTTTGGTAATACATACCAAAATCCTCATGGAGCACCACCTTCTTACATGAATTCTGGAAACAATTTTAATCATCCACAAGGGCCACCACCCCCGTACTTTGGACACAACAGTGGCGGATACGGAGGGCATGGATATAGTCCACAGACACCTGGATATTTTGGGAATTATATGAATAATGGACGGAATTCTGGAGGTGTAAGCAGAACAGGAAGTGCTTTGACTGGAGTAGGGATTGCGGGTGCTGGAATAGGAACAGTTTTAACAGGGTTAGCATTGTGGAATTTAGCTAGATCGACGGGTCATAATCAACACACTGTTATATATGATAATAGAGGTCAACCTATTGCTGTTGCACCTGAAAATAATACGACACCTGTTGTTGATCCTATTTTAGGAGACTTAGTTAACTGTACACTGACTATAAATAAAGATAATGTGACAGAAGTCCTTGCGATTCCTTGCTCAATAGCAACTTCATTTACACCAGATGCGACTGTTAAAGATGTAAGTATGAATGAAAATGCAGGAGACACCACGAAATGTACAATAACTGTGTTAACAAAAGGTGGAAAGGAATTTATGACAACCATACCCTGCTCGGTTCTACTAAATACAGCAGCACAAAATAATGTTACTGAACCGCCTATTATTGAAAACTCACCGATCATGACAAATGACACGTCAGTGCCCGCAAATGACAAACTTCTTGCAGATCAGCCGGCAGATCTAAAATTTCCAAATATCGATGTAAAAAATGAATCAACAGCTTTAAATTGCACTCATGAAGAAACAGGGGATATAAGAGATCCAATAAATCCTTGTTTTAGCGTCAAGCACAACCTTACTGTAATTCCTTTGCAAGAAAATGAAAATCATAACAATTGATTTTATTAGATAGAAATATACATATATTATAATGTGTAATAAATATTTATGTGATTATTTACTTTATATATGTATGTAATTATAAATTTGTATCAGCATTCAGGTACTCAAATTCACATTCAAAATTTTCTATTTAGCATTAAAATAGTATAATTTTACTATTACTAACGTTAATAATCGTTTTAAAATATAACATAATACATGAATAGTATGTATTATGTTATATTTTACAACGCTTACAATAAGACAAATTGTTGCTGATATAATTTCAACTCTTTTTAAATGTATTAAAAAGTACCTAGTAGGATTTTAAATGTATTCTCACATATTTTTGTGCTATATCTGTTTGTAAAAATATAATATTTTTTATTACTATGAAGTAACTAAACTCTTTGAAAAATATTTTTAACTTTTACCTATGTAAATATTTTCATTCTATAATAATGTGAATTTAAATAATTTATGTAGGATTGCTTAAAGAAAAGATTTTATTAATTTTAATGTTATGTTAAATTAATAATTGCCTGTGCAAAACACTAAACGTTTTAACAATACCAAATGTGTTTATTCTTTACGCACGTAATTAAAATTTCAAACTGTATTTTTAGATTTATACTAATCATTAAAGCATTTAGTTTTGTTTTATTTAAACTAAAGGTCCAGTTAAATTTAGTTCAAGCGATTGAATAAACATACAGTTAGAACCCTGACTAAAGATCCGAAAACTGATATAAATATATATAAAAACCCTCCCTTGTATTAAATACCTGTTTATTTATTTTTATTAACATTTAGGAATACTTTATCATAAAAATGTATTAGCTTTTTTTTATTTTGAGCTCAAAATTTTTTCCTATCTACCAGTGCTGACAGTGCTATACTACATATTAACTCAAGCTCGTTAACTCTTTTAAGTTAATCAACTATATTAGTCCTAATTTGGGCATATTGTCAAGCGCATTAAACGCAGTATGCATTGCAGGAGTAATATGTCTACTTAGCGTGTGAAAAGTGAGAGTAGTCTAGGGCATATATGACACCCAGGGGCATCCATGTTAAAACGAAAATTTATGTGAAAAATATTATTTTGTGTGAGTTAGTGGCACGTCCTAATCTAGTAGCACCAGGAAAATCACTTGTTTTTCACAGGTGAAAATAATAAAGAAAGCAGTTGAAACACTCGGTTTTTAGGGTAGGGTAGGGCAATAAAGGATTTTAACAGTTTCTGTTTCCTCTAGTAATCTGTCCGTATATTGATAAAATATTTAAGTCATATGTAAGGTATCTTGAATAGGTCTTTAAAATGAGATATATGTTTCTAAGGGACTTTTTTGTTTAAGCCAATACTTACCTCCCCATTTCTTCCTAAAGTAATAAATATTGTGTCTCATAAATTTAACAACAACAGTCGCAAAATTAATTAGTGTCTCATACGAATATTATGAAATACAAAGCCGTCAATAAAATTACATAATATGTATTAAAGATGGGTAAATATTTTATTTTGCTTTGAATAATTGTTACGTTTAAGCACATATGATAATACTATACCTACTAGGTTTAAATATTCTGTTTATGTCTATTCTATGTCATGTATAAGTTTGTTAAAACTATGTTATTACGTATGTTAATATATATAATATAATATTTTTTTCTTCGCGATCCTCGGTGTGGGAGTAAGACTCGCACTGCCCGATTTTACATACATAATATAATTAGCAAACTGTAAAACAGTACTAAATTAGCCTACAGGTAAGGTAAGGTAGCCTACAGGATGTGGCAGAAGTCGTAAAAATGTAGAAAAACTTATCCCTTTCGAAAATCAGTGTTAATCGTACCGTAACGCGCGCGATATTTTATTTTCTTGAGCGGAAACAGCTTCAATCGTTTGTATGTTAATTTAACTACATAATTTTTTTAGTCATCCATGCTATATACATTACATGCACTAGGCGGGACTTGCGAGTTGCGACAAACAGTGACGTGTCAAGATGGATACTGTGTATTTTGACGATACTGGTCAGCGAAAATATATTGTTTTTCAATGTAAACTTTATTTTTGTATAAATTTTTATAAGGAAATAAATAGTTTTAAAAAATTATTTATTATAACTTTGAATATCTCTTGTAAAATTAAAAGTTCGGAGCATAGTCATTCCTTTATGTTAACGGTATATAAAAGCACGATTGCGTTGTTGTTCATAGTTGTCCAAAAAAAACTGTTGTCCAAAAAATTTCATTGCAGTATTTTTTTATCTTAACGTGGATATAGCGCAAAATTTGCGTTAAAATTAATACTCATTTCTGGAAATATTGCATGAGACGAGGGACCAGTTATTACTATACTCGACCTGTAGGTAGTGTTGCCGATCGATAGTTGACTATCGATAGCATGTCGATAGTTAATTGATAGTGACCGATACTCAAAATATCGATAGTTCTATCGATACTATCGATACAATCGATACTATTGATAGTATTGTTTTTCAGAAGTTTGATAGTATCGATTCTATCGATACTATTAATAATTTATAATTCATTAGCAGCAATACTATCGATAGTATTGATATCATTGCCCTCGTTTGATAGTATTGTTACATTTCGAGCTATCGATACTATCGATATTATCGATAACATCGATACTATCGATATAGCTATCGATACTAGGGCTGTTTTAGAAGAAAACTATCGATAGTAAAACTATCGATATTTCGGCAACACTACCTGTAAGTGGAGATAGAGATCTGCCCACACAAAATTATACCATGTGACGTCCTGAGCCTTCTTTTTTCTAAGAATTTAAATTTGTCAAATTCAAATTCTAAACACAAAATACATAATTCAGTATTAATTTATTACAATTTTATTATTAATTATATATTAATAGTAGATCCGTTTAAAATAAATGTAATGTTTTCTTGAATTGATTATACAATCACAATCTTTTTTTCTCCAATGGCTGGAAAAACAGACTTTTTAGAAGTAGTGCTGTGCCATTTTCTCCCGTCAGATGTCGCGATCACTATGATCCACAGTATATGTAAAGCTCTATAACGTCGATGTTTTTTTTTTTCATTTTATTTAAAATATAATTAAAATGGCAATTGTACAGTGCTAGAATGTAAAGAAAATGGATATCTTTTGTTCCCTAAAGATAAAAACTGAAGAAATTATGGGCTAAAACAACAAGACGATCAAAATTGGCGAAAACACAATCTTTATATTTAATACTATGTAGATTTCATATTATAGAAAGTGATTTTAAAACTGTTAAGTCGTCTACAGGTGAATCTTTTTTTTATTTTTTGTACTTTTTTACTACTATTGGACTACTTTCACAGATACATAATAAATAAACTATGTACCATAATTCTTTAAATTACAAGTTTTAATTTACAACGTCGAAATTTAAGAAGAATGCAGTGCCGTTTGTTTTCCCTTGGCACAAGTTTTTACCACCTTATGTAGCTGCTAAGGGAGAAAGACTATGAAATAGAAATTCAAAAAAGGAGTTTTTCTCACAAGAATACAAAAATTAATACAAAATATTTGTATTGTTTTATTTTTCATTTTAAGGGTAAATATCACTTTCTGTGTATTATTTACAGAGTTTCATATTCATCAATTCGGGGATTGAATTTCGAAAAATGCTAACGTAGTTATTCAACTGCATTGAAGAGCATTAATACTAAGTTTTAAGTAATTCTGATCATAAATAATTCTTTGTCCAGCCTATGTGTTGATTTATTATCAGTCAGTCAGGACCACCACAGGATGCACTTCTTCTCAATACTTCCTTACTCCTCCTCAATACCTCCATCGTACAGGTAAGCTGTGAACACAATAGAAGCAAAAAACTAGGTATAAAAGTGATAATAATAATTGTTTTTACCTGAGATTGAATGGATATAGATCATACGTGTAGCGCTCACCTTTCACGAAATCTTCCTCATTGTCAAAAGTGACAAATGACAATCTGCATTTTAATTTTTATTCGTAATCTGTGGTTTCATTTACTTTGTAAAGTGTAAACATGTTGTAAACCATTCATGTTGTAAACATGTTTTTTATAGTATTAAACAATCTATTATTTTTATCAGAATTTCCTAAAATATTAAAATCTTAAGCAGAATTAATTATATAAAAGATTAAGAAGCTAATATAATAATATTCTTTTCTTTTTGTTCAATACATTATTATGTATATAATAAGAGAGCGAGCGAAATATTGATTTTAACTTAAAGTTACTAGTTATTATATATCTGAAAATGTCGGATCCGACTATCCAAACCTTTTGCTGCCACCATTCAGGCAATAAAGAAGATTTAGCTATCAAAATTATGGACGAATTTAATACGGAATCATATAATACGGTCTGTTTAGTTTCCTCAACGATTGGAATTTTAGGCTCCCTCTATCAGGTAAGATATATTTCAACAGCAACTACACGTAAAAATAATCTATTTGGTATTTATATACTAATTTTTTCTACTTTTCATAAATCCGAATAGATTATACCAAGAAATGCATCAAGTTCTTCTAATGGTTATAGGGCGCAAAATTTAACAACTACTCGAGGGCGTCATATCATAATCTGGTTAGCTGTAGCAGATTTACTGGCCTCTCTAGGTACATATTTTAAATTAACCTTCGTTTTTTGTATTGGATAAATATGTTATTTAAAATAATACACTTTTAGGTGTTCTAGTCAGATCATCTCTGTGGTTGCAATACAAAAACATTATGCCAATGCCCAATGATGATGTTAGCGTTTTGTTTTGCAGTATAATATCTGTAAGTTGATAAATTCATATTACATTAACCCTAATTCATTATAATACATTACTTTAATCTTGGCTATTTATATTTTATTATTAGATTTTTAATATACATTTAATACTTGGGATATGTTTCAATGGTTAGTACAGATTTTATGGAGATGAGATATTTTCCTGCAGTGAAAAGTACCCTAAATGTTGACCCAGATAACCAGCTATCATCATACCAAATTTCATTAAAATCTGTCCAGTGCTTTTCTCGTGATGCCTTCCCAGACAGACAGACAGAAATTCTAAAAACTATACATTCGGCCTGTGTATCAATAATAATTACTATTTGAATATGATTTTCCAAAAAAAATAATGTACAGATTCAACTCAGAATTTTATTATATGTATAGTTTAACAATAACAAAGTTAAGTAAACTAAACAATTAGCAAATTAAACTGTTATAACAGTATAATCTAAAACAATATCTATAGTATAATCTAAAACAATATCTTGTATTTTAGGCTTGGACTCAATATTTCTATACAGCTACTTGGTTCTGGACAATGTTCTATGCTGTAGATACTTGGAATTCAATTAGGGGCAACAATACACATCCAATTCTCTATCATTCTTTAGCTTGGGGAATACCTGCTGCTACTACCAGTATTGGCTTATCTATATTATACATACCAAATGCTACGTAAGTAACAAACTGAATATCTATCCTTTCTGTTCCAATAACAATTTTTGATATTTCATAATCTAATTGCTTCTTCTATTTTAGATTTTTTTCTCTTTACTTATAGGTATTAATCAGTCACTTATAGATCAGTCATTTATCAAGTAACATAAGGACTGGTTTAAGCTAAACCCATTTATCTTTTGTTTTTTATTATTTTATATAATTTTGTTGTAAGTCAATTTTAATATTTATTTTCTCAATATTTATATTAAAGTAATATTAAATTCCCATAAAAACTAAACAAGATATTTTCAACACTTAGTGCATTCAAAGTATGAAAAAAATAATATGCAATATATTTTACCAATATATTTTCAGATGCCATAACATAACATCAATTTCAACAGCTTTCTTAAGAATACTACCAAATTACTGCGCTACATATTTGCCTATTGCAATGGTAATGGTAGTAAACCCCATTATATATATAATGGCAAGTAAAAAGATTGAGATGGCCGTAGCGCTTCCTTTAGCACAGGTAGTGTTTTATATCTTTAATTAATTATTGATATTTTACAAGAAATGGTTATGTGGTTGGTTAGAAAAGCCAGTATAAACCATTAGAACTCAAAGGAACATATCCAGCCTTAGTGCTAGGCCGCACTACGGCTAAACTGTCGTGTGATTTTGTGAGTCAAGTAAACTAATACAAGCGGCTTTACTTGCGCTTTTTTCCCGCGACTGATTTTAAAACCGCGAATTGTTACAAATTGGCTCGCGGGTAAAATCAGTGTTAATTGTAACTCATAGAATTTAGTTGGCGCGCACGCATTACCGAGTTAACCGCGCGCGGTTTTTTGGTCAGTATTCGGCAGACCAATACATACTGCTCTCTTGAAATCCATCTTCAAATGTGAAAATCGCGGGCAGTTTAGCAGTTTTTGATCAGGCGCGGATCTAGGGTTAGGTTTTGGGGGGGTCAGAGACTGAAATATACATATTATAAAACAGTAACTTAGCAAAATCTGTACACGAAATATTTGTTTAAAAACAATGACTAATGTATAGTGTACAGAATATAGAACCCAAAACAAAATTTTTGTCAGTATGTCTGTTTGTGTGTGCGGTTTCACGCGAAAAGTATTAAACCGATTTTAACCAAATTTTGTGTAGTGATAACTTTACTCGGATCAACATTAAGGATGACTTTTATTACAGGAAAATTTTAGTTCACACGAGAAAACAATTCCATTTCTTCAGGGTGTCAGGGTTCTATCGAGTCATCCTAAGATATTTACATGGCTAACGCTGGCTAAACCTTAAGAAATACATCAAAACAATGTATCTACTAGAAAATTGTAGGTCTTAAAAAAACCTACAGAAAAATCTGCAATAGCATAAGTTTTTCTTGTAAGGTACACTCGTAATAGCTATTTATAATTTAGAGATGGGCCAAATGTGGCTTGAACCGAAGACGAACTTCGGCTGAACATTCGGTGAGGATAAAAAATTCGGCAGAAATTCAGCCGAACTTCGGTTCAATTTCACCGCGCTTTCTCGTGAGAAACATGACCCTTTATTATTAAAAATACTTAATGTTTCTGAGTGTTTTTAGTGAACCAAAAACGTGATTTTTTTTAATTCAATTTACGAATTGTAATTAAGGTGTTTGTTAGAAGAATACTAAGTTTATTTCATTTTGTCTATTTAATTAGGCAACGATTTTTGGGACTGTTAACTTAAGAAGAACTAATTTAATTTTTTAAGGTGTTAAGGTTTACACCTTCCTAACTAAAATAAATGACCATGTAGACCGATCGGAATCCGTTTATTATTAAAAATAGAAAAAAAATTAAAACCTGAAATTTAACGTCTTTAAAAAGTTAGCAAGTACCTATACAAGGAACAAAAAACCGTAAAATGCCCCCGATATCCAGCTATCCCCGAGAAATAAGGGGATGAAAGGCGTTAAAAGTAGTTTTTTTTTCAATTTCAACCTTACTGTACTTTTAGGACGACTGTACAAAGTTAAAGGTGATTTTCAGCCTCTCGAGACCATAAAACTCTTTTTTCATTCTCGGAAACGGCTAAATATTTCAACTAAATTATTTTTTTCGGTCGTTATAAGTATTTTGAAGGTTACCTTCCCCTACTTTCACTTAAATCAAAAAGATATTGCAGAAATTAAAAATAAAAAACCAAGAAAAAATTGAAAAACGGGTAATTTTGCAAATATCTCGAAAACTTTGAGGTTATTGTAAAAAGTGTCATAATTATAGTATACTAGCGCCTCACCCTCACCTCGCTCGGGTTTGCCTCTAGGAAAATAAAAGAAAACATATCCCACGGGAACCGTAAATTATTCCGGGATAAAAAATAGCCTATGTGTTATTCCAGACTAATCTATCTCTGTGCCGAATTTCATGCAGATCCGTTTAGCCGTTCTTGCGTAAAAAAGTAACAAACGTCCATACATTCATACTCACAAAGTTTGACATTTATAATATTAGTATAGATAACGTGCTAACGTTTTAAAGATATAGGTACTACTTTAGGTTTTAATTTTTTGATTCCAAACCGACAGGTCATGATAGACGTGCTTTCTATTAATTTCAGTCAAAATAGTGCAAGTAGGTTTTTTTTTCTATTGCCAAATGTTCGGCATTCAAACCGAATTTCGGCCGAATGCCGAAGTTTGGCTCAAGCTGCCAAAATTCAAAACGAATTTCGGCCCATCCCTAATTTATATCTATTTAAAACTTAGAGAGACGCGCCCGAGCTAAGCGAGGGTAAGCCGCTAGTTATCCATGATAGAAAGAAAAGTAGTTTTATACTTTTAGCGCATATTTAAATTAAAGAAAAACTCATAAACGAATAAATATTTTGTATTACCTAATCCTTCTGTTCTCAAACTACAAACTTCTTAAAAAATATATTCGGCTTTGGGGGGGGTCATGACCCCCATGACCCCCCCCCCCCTGGATCCGCGCTTGTTTTTAATCGTAGTGTGTGCTTCTTAAGCAGTTTCGCGGTGATAGCGGCTAATCGCTTGCTGGAAAAAGTCGTAGTGCGGTCTCTGGCTTAATGAGGTGTAGCAGGATATCTTATGCGCTCGATGACTACGCCCCATCGGGGTAGCAATGGCTTTCACTGTTCACTCTGTTATTTATTTTTTTTTTATTTTAAAAATATCTTTATGTACATTACAAGTGTATGTTTAATGCTAGAAGAACATATTATATATTATTATATTTATTTAACTATTACACAGACTTATATAAAACTTATAGAAAAAGGTAACACATATGTATGTATAAATAATATATTATTAATGACTGCACACTTGCACAGTATATCATTTAAAGTACATAGGCTTTAGAAAAGCGATACCTCTTATAATATATTATTTTAAACAAAGAAAAATAAGCCGTGGGCAGTAGATAAAAATAAAATACCAACTTAAGGCGGTCAGCAGTAAGCAACAAAAATGTATTGTTTTTCTTTTTTATTTCTGTGTTGCGGCTATAAGTATCTATCGCTGCATATGAGACTAGATCAACCCATTAAACCCTACAGTTTAATATAAACTGTAGAATTTGTAACAATTAACACATTAACGCACCTTCCAAGCAAGCAGAGCTGCGTGCGCATATCTATACTAAAAATTATAGATCTCAACTACCAATTGGAAAAATTGTTTTTACGTTATGCCACAATTTTAGATCAACGATCCACTATTTTTATTATATCGCTATCCTTTAAGAGTTTAAATTAAATAAACTATCTTTTAGGATTTCTTCGAGGATTTATTTTGATTTTTGGCCCCAGATGTTTTAAAGGTTTTACAGCAATCATGGTCACGGGAGAGACCCCGAAGTCTCTGAAATCTCCTGTCAACGTCCCGAACCAAAAATTAAAATAAATCCGCAAAAAATCCTAAAGATAGTTTTATTTAAAATGTCAAATATTCGCGTAAATCTAAGAAAGCCTTGAGATTAAAATAATTCTGAAATAGCATTCTTTTTACTTTCCAGTTTACAAGTAAAGAAAGAAGAGTTGTGGATACGCTAAGGCTAAAATTTTTCTTAATAAATGCAGTATTCTATGTATGTTGGTTGCCCAATCTTGTCAATGGCGTTTTGGTGTGGACGATGTGGTTTAATATGCCTGTTAAAGTTATTATTACTATATGGTATATCATGGTGAGTAGCCTTTTTAATCCTGACTAATCATCGTCTCAGTACTTATTTGTCAAATTTATTTGTATAAAATATACATATTACTTTTAAGAAGCTGAATATTTTTTTTATCTATATATGTATATAAATATTCCTGGGGTATATATAAATAGTCCCTGGGTTGATTCCCCACACAAACCTTCTTCCCCATTTTCACCACCTTATGGGATGATTTCCAGGATAAAAAGTATCCTATGTGCTTCTCAGGGTCTCAAACGATCTTCTTACCAAATGTCATCTAAATCATTTCAGTAGATCCAGAGATTACCCCCTACAACCTCACAAAGTCACAAACTTTACCTCTTTATAATATTAGTATAGATAATATTTATATTGTACAAGGTGGTGCCCAAACTGCCTCGGTGGTGTAGTGGCTAGCGTGTACGGCTGCACATCCTAAGGTCCTGGGTTCAAGTCCCGGGTCGCGCCAAATTTAGTTATTGAGTTTTTCTGTATAGTAAGCCTCAGTAACAGCCCGGAGTTGGGAAGTTGGCGGTGTTTCACCCCCGTGCCTCGGAGAGCACGTAAAGCCGTCGGTCCTGCGCCTTAACTCTCACCGGTCGTGTCGAGTAGTTGTCCCACCGGAGGATAAGAGTGACAGGAATAGAGAGTGCTCTTGTGTCTGCGCGTACACTTGTGCACTATAATATCTCCTGCGCAGTTGGCTAGTCTCAATGAGATTGGCCGCCGTGTCCGGAATCGGTCAGGAGAACATTATTATTATTATTATTATGTATAATGTATACATATAATATATATGTATATAATATATTGCCTTGGGTTGCGCCTAATGGAAGCGAGAGTAAATCGCTAGTAACTAATATATGATTATTTGATTTCTAGGCTCTATTAAACCCCATGCAAGCTTTACTCAACGCTATGGTGTACAGAAAATGGAGTCCTATAGAAAGAAAACTGAGACCAATGCTTCCAAGTGCCCACAAGGACTTCAATCTCCAAGACGAACAGTCTCCTTTGCTAGGGTCGGAACCGCCGCGCTTGCCGCTCTCAGCGATACCTCCCGCCATAAATAACTATGCGACGTTGTAATTTATTCTGTATTTTTAAAACAGTTTGTACAATAAAGTTTAACAGTTTGTGATGTGATAATAAACTTTTGCACTTTTTATATTTTGAGTTTTGTCCTTACCTCGGGAGGGGGGGGGGGGGGGGGGGGTTATATTCTTACGTAATGTTTTATAAGTCGAAATGTGCGATTTTTAATAGAATGATGGATATTTGAGAGCTAAGCGTTGGGGAAAACACCTCTGAGATCTATTTTCTCTTTTTTAATGTACAATCTATACATATAATAAAATTGTAACCGAGTCGAATCTGTACCTTAAATATTTTTTGGAAAATCTTATTGAAATAGACATTATTATCAATGCAGAGGCCAAATCTGTAGTTTTTAGATTCTTGTCTGTCTGTTACCGCATCACAGAAAAACCACTGTGGAGGGATTTTGATGAAATTTGGTATGATGATAGCTGGATATCCGAGTCAACATATAGGATATTTTTTACCGCGGGAGATTATCTCATTCCCACGGGAGTACACGTTATAACACAACCCAAAAAATATTTATGATCAGAATTTCTTGAAACTTGGTATTAATGCTCTTCAATACAATTAAGTAAATACGTGTTTTAGCGTTTTTTTTAAATTTATCCCATAAGGAGATAAAATAATGGATGAAAATTTGTATGAAACCTACCTTTTTAAAGTTTTTTTGTTGTAGTTTTAGCCCGAGCAAAGCCGCAGGTTTTGCTAGTTTTAAAAATAAAATTCTTTGATTTACGTCAAATTACGAGTTTTAGTGCAATTAATCCTTTTCTAAAATCTAAAAATAAGAAGGGGTTGGGTTGGGGGAGTACGAGAAATCTTATGTGCTCTTACATGGGGTATGGGGGATCAAAAATGGCCAAAATTGTCCTTACGTAATTAATGAATGGCCCTTTATAAACAAATGTAATTTATTGAACTAGACTTTTACAAAAGCTTTTTAAATGACAATATAATTTGAGTCATTGTGGTCAGTCCGTGAGGAAGCTATTACCGGCCAGAAGGTATTTTTGCTGAGTAGACTGTAGAGTTGTTACTAAACATATATTTACAAGCGCATTATTTAGTTTTCCTTTACTTACAGATTTTTATACCATAAAATACTTTTTCGGGACCTATTTTATATCTTTGATAATTTTCACACTTCAAAAACGATACTTATAATACCATCTATTGACATTTATTTGAACTAATTTTACTTTGTTGTGATAAGACCCCATGACAATACATTTAATAATGTATACTAATATTATAAAGAGGCAGAATTTGTTTGTTCGAACCCGTTAATCTTAGGAACTACTTATCCGATTTGAAAAGTTCCTTTTGCATTAGATAGCCCATTTATTGAGACAGGCTATTATAGGTTATTTATTCAGATAGATAAAATTGAAGTGTCTGTTTGTAATGTCAATGAATGATATAAGGTACTTATAAGAAAAACACAATTTTTAAAATTTTTGTCTGTCTGTTTGTTCCGGCTAATCTCCAAAACGGCTGGATCAATTTTAACGGGAATTTCACTGGTAGATAGCTGATATTATAAGGAGTAACTTAGGCTACTTTTATTTTCGAAAAAGAATTAGGGTTTCGCTCAAATTAAAACGTACCTAGCGACGCACCCGAGTTAAGCAAGGGTAAGTCGCTAGTGTAACATATAATATATTATAGTCTATCTATTCCATAGCAACCGTTAAAACGTAAGTCTGCCCGCGACCACGGCTGGTAGGACCCAGTCGAAACGTCGGGAATAAGTCACTTACGAGTTTACGTGTTCAGTCCCGTAGTGTAATTATTACAAAACGTAACTTTTTTAAAGTTTATATTATAACCATTTTTATCAAGATTTTACTGAGGAAAATTTAATTAAAATGTTCTACGTTTTAGTACAATGTTTCACGATTGCTTTATATTTTAAGCAATACGATAATGTACTTGGGTAATATATTTTTTTAATGCTCTTTGGTGATACAATAATAAACATAATGTATTATACATTTTATTTTAATATATTTTTTCCTTATTATATTTATTTACAAAATATATACTTATTTATTTATAATTGTTAGTTACTATCACATATTTATATATGATAATTTTCATTTTCCGGTGGAGCCATGGTTAAATCGGTGACATCTTTCACAATCATATGAGCTATCTGCCAAGCCATTTCCTCTTCTACTTTAGATGTGTTCGTTGGCACAAATTTACTTACCATTTTTTTAAGCACTGACTTGTCTCTTTTATCTGGATCAGGTTCAAATTTTGATTCAAACCTTCCTAAACTATTAATTCTACCTAGACTCAAACCGTCTTGCTTTTTTCTTTGCCACAATGAATCGGCATTGTACAGTTGATTAGAGTCAATTGTCATATCAGGTACGGAATGGTTGCGCTTTTTACGAAAATGAGAATCACCCATTGCTAATAGAGTATTTCGAGTACTTATACTAAATTCACTACTGCAATCAGAATGTGATTTGCAGTTGGGCGACCACAATTGGTCAACTGATTTAATCATTTCTGATAGGTAAGTATAATATAATTCAGACCCTAAGAA
Source organism: Argynnis bischoffii washingtonia (assembly GCA_033884665.1). Lineage (NCBI taxonomy): Eukaryota > Metazoa > Arthropoda > Insecta > Lepidoptera > Nymphalidae > Argynnis > Argynnis bischoffii. Next base: position 7,923,049 of record CM066616.1, on the reverse strand, counting down.
TGTTTTTACGTATTTATCAAGAGTTTTATATATAATTTTATAAGGTGTGTCGAAACAAGCATATATTGCATCAATTTCACTGCAAATATCACTTTCAACCTTCAAACGGATGTCTGTTGGGAAACCAATAGGGTTCGTCGCTTGAAGGGAAAAATATTTATCATAAAGGACTATGGCATCCCCTTGGGCTGGTTCAAGGGAAGATGTGTTGCCATTAATAGTGTTGTCTCTAAAATGCATCACAGCTATTAAAAATTCGAGTAAATTACTACATGACTCTTGTTCTAAGAATTCTGTAAAATAGAATAATATAGAATCATTGTAAAGAATGTCATTGAGATTAATGCTGCCGCTTGTTAATATGTCTATTTGTGATTTAATATAAAGAGGGCTATTTTGAAATCCGCTAAAGAAATTTTTATCAATCTGTTGATACAATAAATCCAAGACTGGTTTAAAACAGTCTTCTTTTACACCTTCCGGTTGGCATATGTTTGATATAACTAATTTTCTTACTGCATCTGTTAAATCTAATTGAACAGGAGCTTCTAAGGCTACATACTTTTTAAACAAGCTTATAGCTCTTTCAGTGACATCCGTGAAATTATTAATATGTTCATTTCTGAGTTGGTAATCACTTTCTAAGGTTTCTGTTAAATCTACACAAGAACTAGTAGAGCACTCACTTTTAGTTTTTCTTAAATTAGTAGTGCTCATCCTCCAACCAAATTTTTGTAACAAAAAGTTATCACAATTCTTTTCAAGCTCATCATTTGGGTGGTTGTCTAAGCTTTTTGTATGACTAATTTTTGGATGTTTTTCTTCATTATTAGTATTCATATTTGACGCTTCTATCTTAAAATTCTCTAATTCTAACCAACATTTTAAAAGGTATTGTTTCCCAATACCTTCCATGTACATCATAAAATAATTGATTGCTGTTTTTTCAATCAGTATGTCATGTAAACTTATTGATAATTTGGATTTTTTTTCAAAAATGTTAGAAATATCTGAAAATCATGAATAATTTTACTCTAGTAACTTCAACAGCCCCAACATGTACACAAAATTTTATGAGAAAAATATTTAATTAATAAAAATTAAAAAAGGAAACATACAAATCTAATCAATTTTCTTGTTAATGGCTTTAAAGCGTGCGAGTGCAGCACCGATTACTTCGCTAAAGTCACGTAGGATGATGAACATATATAAAAATGTTTTAAAACATTACATACATACCGTCGTACTTTTCATGAAGGTTTGTATCCAACAAAGAAAATGGTAAGTTTTGAGAACAGAAAGTTTCAGGCGGACGCACTGGACAGCCAGTTTTCCCCTTTGCTAAAATCACACGTATAATAAGGAAATTATTAAGTAGAAAGTTTATTACATCAATATCAAAGGTAAAACTATAAAAAACGAACCTGCGCTTTTCCAAAACTTAATCATTTTTTAAACAATTATTAAATTGTGTTTGATGTATAAAATCAGAACAGTCCAAAATCCAATCCCAAAAATTCATTAGTCGTTTCATAAGGGTAATAAGACGAACAAATTAACAAGTATTTTGTAAATAAAGTATATCAACATTCCTACGTTTCAATAACAATGATAAACGTCAAAATGACGTAACTGTAGAGATTTTCATATATGGCAATTTTAATAGCAACGAACAGGTTATAGAATAAAGTTAGACTATAAAGATAGAGTGAACACTGACAATAATTATAAGTTCTTTTTTTTCTAATGTATTACTATACTTTCTTTCTCTATCTCTGTTATACATCAATTTATGTGTAAGACATAAGTCGTATAAAATTAGCATTGACGCTTTCATTACAATCTTGCCTTTTTCTCCCGCCAGATGTCACGATCACTACAGTCCTCAGTATATTGTAAAGTTCTATAGCGTGGAGGTTTTTTTTTCATTTTATTTAAAATTTAATTAAAATGAGAAAATGTGCAGTGATAAGATGCAAAGATCATTTGTTCCCAAAAGACAAACATGGATGAAATTGTGGACTAAAGCAATAAGACGACCAAAATTTGCGAAATCACAATCTTTATATTTAAGGCTTATGTGGACATACTGAAGGATTTCATTCTGAAGAAAGTGATTTTAAAATCATGTACAGATGAATATTCTTTTTTATTATTTATATTTTTTTTAACCCCTTATGGGATTGAATTTCGAAGAATGCTTAAACACGCATTTATTTAATTGTATTGAAGAGCATTAATACTAAGTTTCAAGTAATTCTGATTATAAATAATGCTTTGCCCACATAAATTCTATTACCCCCTTTTACCTCATTAAGGAATGAATTTCGAAAAAAATAAATAAACATATCTTAAAGCTAAACATCCCTTTCTGTGTATTTAACATTAAGAATGACAGAGTTTCATACAATTTTTAATCCCTTATTTTACCCACATAGGGAATGAATTAAAAAAAAATCTTTCTTATCGAATGCCTACATCATATGAATGAATAAATGAATAAATGAAATAAACTTTATTCAATTAGACTTATTTCAAGTGCTTTTGAATCATCAATTTAATGTAAGCGTCAGTGAAGTCTGTCCGTGAGGAAGCTACCACCGGCTCGGAAAGCAGTTCTGCTGAGAAGAGCCGGCGAGAAACTCAACAGTTGCTCTTTTAAATATCGAAATTACATTTATTTTATTAATATAACATGTAGATAGCCCGCATATGAGTCAATAATACTCAATTCCATTACATTATTATCTTTAAATTTTTGAAAAGGTAAGTCTAGGACATTTTGTGGAATCTTATTATATTATATTATATATGCGTATACTCAGGCCCACGAAGCATTTATTCACCTTTTGGAGTTGAAGTCTAGGCGTAAAAAGCTTATTTCTATTCCTAGTGTTTCTGGTGTGTCTATCACTGTTTTTTTCATAATTATTTAGATTTTTGCGAACAAATAATATATTACACAGTATATATTGCAACGCAACCGTAAGAATAACAATTTTTTTGAAAACATCTCGTAGGGAATCACAAGCTCTTAGATCATAAATAGCCCGTACTGCTCGTTTTTGAAGAATAAATATCAAATTAATTTGCGCGGCACTGCCCCAAAGAAGTATTCCGTACGATAAAATACTATGAAAATAACTAAAATATACAAGTCGGGCAGTGTTAATATCCGTTAAGTTTTTAATTTTCCTAACTGCATAGGCGGCGGAGCTGAGTTTACCTGCAAGTGTTGAGAGATGGGGAGGCATATAAGGTATATGTCCTCTAAATTTCACGTTTCTACGACCAGCGGCTTAGACTGTGTGTTGACCCATCAGTCAGTCAAGATCACCACAGGATGCACCTCTTCTTCTCAATTCTTCCTTCAGCTGGTCTAACTTCCAGGTACAATACATTAGACAGATAAGATGCGAACACAATAGAAGCAAAAACCAGGTATAAAAGAGATATAACAATAAATTTCTTAACCTCAGACTCAATGTACATAAGTGATACGTGTGGCACCCTCCTTTCGATGAATCTTCCCTATTTCAATAGTTGATTTATATGAGCCATTCTTATCAGACTTGGTGGTCTAGTGGCCACCATGTACGGCTGCAAAATCGGAGGTTCAAATCCTGGGATGGGCCAAATTCAGTTATTGAGTTTTCTGTTTAGAAGATCAACTCCTGGCAATCAGTGTATTAGTTATAATAGTTGGGATGTTGACGGTGTTTCACCCATGTGCTTTGAAGAGCACGTAAAATCGTCGGTCCTGCACCTGACCATCTTATTAGTCGTGTGATATTGTCGTCCCACCGATTGAAGAGAGTGAAAGGAATAGTTTAGATAATTGCCCTCATTTCTGCGCATACACTCCTGCACTATAACTAATGTCTCCTGCGCAGTTGGTTAGTTTTAATGAGATTGGGGGTCAGAGGAAATTCGTCAAAAGGATATCATTATATCCTATGTTTTATACATGAAACTGAGCAATTATTACAAAATGACGACCTTATTAGATCTTTATATTTATTTTTAATTAGAATTAGCTGAATTTAATAGTAGGTAATTTTTGATAATATTAGGATTTGATACCAAGCTACTTTGAAATGTATTCGATACTAATAAAAACTTATAAATTCAAGGATTGGCAAGATAATTAATAAACTTTATTTTGTATTTGTAATTAATACCGTATCGACATGTCTATCAAGATAACTAAACTTAAAAGATAAACCTGTTACATGAAGGAAAACCATATTGGCAATTCATCTATAATTGTAATTTTGAAAACATGTAAACGATATTAAAAAAAAAAAATAACGTAAAATGTGTGTGTCGCCTGAGTTTGTGTATGTTGTAGGTATATTATATTAAAAGTTGTAGTTTACCGTTATCTTCAATGTATACATAAATGCCAAAGTTTGTGAGTGTGTGTGTGTAAGTTTTTGTTATACTCGACTCGAGCCAAAATAAGGCTGATTGCTGATTAAGCGCGACAAGGTTTCCTGTACATTGTACATATATAAAAGTTTGAAGTAACAAAACTAGGTGATATAACAAAAATATATTCATAGTTTTTTGAATTAAAAACGTTAATGACGATAGAATGTAAATAATAGTCGTGCCCGTAGGTAATGCGTAAGTTAGCGTACCTACCTACTTATAAATACCTATATCCTAATCCTCTCCCGTTAATGGGGCGTCGCAGGATTACTGCACTCGACCACAATATGCCGGCTGGCCTGCCAAGGCAGATAGATCATAATAGTCATGGAGCTACTCCCACGGTCCATTCCGCTGTCAGAGAAGTACCGTACACCTAAGTGAGCCACCTTTCAGTGAGTCTCTTGGCTTTACGCTAGGCTGGATTGTTGGACGCTATAATGAACCCTTTTCCTCCCCACCACGACAAGGTGAACTCACAATGGGGAGGATATCCTAATACACTGGATTGACATTTATTTATTGATATATAAACTTCGCGAACGGAGCACTGGGCAAAACTAGTGAATGTAAAATGTATTTCTTTGACCACATTCCTAAGCATATGCTATATGGCGTCTTTACTTTAACTCTATGTAACTTCAATAGGATGTACATTATACGTGCATATTTTAACATATTTTACGAAAATTCTGTTAGAGTAGGAACCTGTTTTAAATGCTATCTTCTGATTCCATCGTGTTTGATTACCTCATCGGAGTAATAGATACTTAGAAAATAAATATTTATTTAAAAAATATTTCCTGCTTATACATATTCTAAGAGGATACAAAATTTAATATGAAATCTTTCAATTTACTGATGAGTTTACATCACCATGAAAAGAAATTAGTACGTACTTATTAAAGTTATAGTGAAGAGCACTCCATAAGTTTCAACATTTTGTGTCAATTAAAAGAGATCTATTATTTACTTTAAGGAAGGTATATACAAGTAGGTAGGTACCTATTGTGGTTAATCATGTATATAAATTTGTAAAGGTGTGCATGCAAATCTTGCCTTCACTTTGTTCTTTAACACAAAATTTAGCAAATTTAAAAAGGGAAAGCTAAAATAAAGTCTTATTTTTGTCGTCGTTAATTGCAATCTGCCCCTGCCCCTACACTTCTAAATCAGTACAAATAAATATGTATCAAGTAATTATTCTAAATTCATGGAAATGGCTGACACTCAAAATATTGTAATTTATAATATTTATTTCTATAAAATCTTAAAGTACCTACCTAAATTCTTCAACAATATGTCGTTAGATCCTACAAAAAATACGTGCGTGATACAAATTATTTGCAATGTTAACGCAATTCATCGAACGCAGTGAACTAGCGGAGGCTATCGACCTTCTCGCGGCTACTTGAAATAACTGTTATGTTGATGAAAATAACTTGAAGCACAAAGCACGCAGGGCAGGTCGTGATGTTTAGCCAGTTGCGCAAGTTCGCGGGACTCGGACGGAACTAGCCTTATCTTAACAATGTTGGTTGTTTATTTTGTTTTCCTTCTGTCACAATATGGAGATTCATCTGTGCTGGATCAACGTCAAGTAGGAGATTTCAATGTCCAAGTAGACGTTAAGGATGTGCAAATAATTGCAATGATGAAAGGAGATAAAGAAGAATATGTGGTATTGTATTCTAAATTTCTGATACTTAGGTTTATTGTTTATTTTTACAAGGACTGCTTTTATGAATATTCATTTTTCCAGTCTTACAAATACAAATAGATAGGTACTTAAGTTATAAGTAATACTAGCGAAGTAAGGTTCTAAATTCCGGTCCTGTAAAGTATAAATTTTGCTATTATTAAATAATTGATTGTTGTTGACTGAATTGATTTACTAATATATTAAAATGCGTTAATGTGTTTGTTGCCGTTGCTCTTTTACGCAGCGTCTGGACAATTGATCGAATTAATATTACTTGGCGATAATGGCTCTGAGAGTGAAAGCCAACTTATCCAGGTACCTACATAAAGTAAATTCGTCAAGTCACTAGGCTACAACGATCTGTGGTAATAAGTCATTTTAGTTTTGAAATGATAATATACCATACATCATTATTAGAACATTAACAAATCCAATTTAAAAATAAAGGAAACAAATTGGTCGAAATTGCTAATAAAAGTGATACCTATTGACATCACTACTTAAGATATGCAAATTTTAATTCTGATAATATATCTACCTATCTACTTATTTGATTCATTACAGATAATAATATGACAGCCAAAATAATTTTGCAAATAAATCATTATTTTAGTCTAAATTATAAAATAACGAATTTCTTTAGGTAGGACATACAATTCGTCAATTTCATATTTCTTAAACATAGTCAAAATTAAAGTAAAAAATAATATCCTTTTTAGAAACTTTCGAAAGTAATGAAAAAATAATTTTAATAAATAAAAATAAAATAAACTAATAAAACACATGACAAATATGCCCAATTTGTTTTCAGGATTACGATTATGCATACGACTACTCGGAATTTACAATAAAGCCACAAAATCGTACTACACCTAAACCGATTGTCGGTATAAAAACTTCTACACAGAGAATAACTACCATAAATGGTACAGTTATAGAGGTCATAAAAGATAATTCGACGGCGTCATACACAGAAGAATTTATTAGCACAACAAGCTCAGATTATGTCACTAATACGACAATAAAGGATTTATCTGTTGAAAATTCGACTCAAGCCAAAGAAACGAATTCCTCTATTGCACCAACTTTAAATATAACTGTAAAAAATTGTAATAGAGGTTTTATTTTAAACCAAAAAGGGGAATGCCAACTTAAATTAAATAGTAATGGAAATGCGTAAGTATAAAAGTTGTAAGACTTGTAGCGATTTATTTATGTCTTATTCTTTTAGTCTTATTATTAATCACATTTATATATCGATTTTTAACTATCTATAAATAATAAAATAATAAAAAGAAGGGAATTCTAAATTTAACATTTTCAATGATTGAAAAAACATCTCTTATAAGTTTTTACTGCATGTTCTTAGATTGCGATACAGTTTGCATTTTCTGATGTTTAACTCTGGCCTCTACGCGACATTGGCGAAGTAAATGGTGACCAAACGGCACTCCTAGAAGCCATTGAACTGAACGCTGGCTGTAATTCGTAATGATCACCAGAACTTGTTTTGTTTGTTTTTTAATATTTATTATTTCACACATTAAAAAAATTTTTACTTGGCAGCTTTCACGAAAAAGCCTTAATCTGTTTCGCTAAATATAGGCGCGGCTTAAATATTGCTAAAGAGTATATATTATTGTCCGTACCGATTTATAGATTTATTGGATACATCTTGAGGTACGAATGTGAAATGATTTTCTTTTATGATTAGTTAAACATGGGTTAATAAAATTTTTCAAATCTATTTATTGATAGCGTGACTGTCGTGTGTGATTTGATTTGCTTTAGCAAATTTTAATCGAAGTGCTTTTTTGAAACCTGATATAGATACAGGTTATTATGATATTATTATGTATTGTATGTGTTTCAAAGTATTATCAAGAAAAATGCACATAACATAATCTATACATATAATAAAATTGTAATTGTGTATTCCCGCGGACGAGAAACGATTTTAAAAATAACCTATACCAATAATTCTCGCCGGTATCCTCTATTTACCATAGGAGGCTCAGTTACAATTAGGTTAGTACACGAATAATAAATGTACCTACTAAAAAATAATATATATTAACGAAATTAGCACGTAGACTGACAGAAAATTTTAGTGGTTGTTGGGCCTTGGTATCATGCAAATGGGGATTATAAATTATAGCCTTAACCTGTCGGCTGTCAACGACCGCCGAGCCACCGATGGTCTAGTTAACAATTAATTTGTTAGAAATTAACCAGGTGTTAATAAAGGATAGCTATTTAGTTAAATGTCTGATGTACACTAATTAATAGTGAGTTTTTAAACATAATTTAATAATAGTAATTTATTAATTTTAATAAATTTATACTACGAGTTCATAGATGACGCTATTCGTATTCCACGACTAGCATAACTGGTTATAAACAGACTGAAAATTGCTGTTTAAACATTTTGTTATATTTTACGTGTGCAAAAGCACATGTTTACGTTAAATTTTAATATAATTTTCATGCTATCAATAAGCGCTAACCAGTCTTCTCAGGCAAAAACAAAATAACGTGAATTAGGGTAATCTGATTACGATATAAATGTGGAGTGGGATTTCTGTAATAATATAGGACGGATCGAAAAAAAATATGCAACAGCCTAAGACTAAAGAATTACCTATATGACGGAACTCGCTAAAAAAACTAACTTTTTTACGAAAATATGAATAGTAAAATTAACTATACTATAATCTTTTGTTCATTTTTAACCAATTTCCCTTCCTCTTAAAAGAGATAGCATAATAAGCTTTTTTAATTTTTTACTTTACTATAATTTATTTATTAACATAAATCACAGTGATAATGCAGCAGTAATGCTTTCTATTAATATTTGCATATTATTAAAAAAAAATTATTTATTATTTTAAAACATTACTCTTTGGCTCTATGAAACAAGTCTATATTATACCTTAGTCTAAGGCAACAGCTAAGCACATTAGTTATTTTCATATATTGTTGTTCTGGGAATTGTGAATGAATGGATGATGGCTGACATGATATTTAAAAATATTGGTTTATTTCCTTAACTGATAAACAAAACTTCTCTTTGTTACAGGTTACTGAAATTAGTTAAGCTATCACACAAGTTAAAACTTAGAAGAGAAAATAAAAGCAATCATAATCCATAATCAAGTTTTTATTAAAACTTAAGTCGAATATAGAGATCAATGTATTCATAATTGCTTGTTGGTCAAATATTTGTGATTGTAAATAATAAGACTGCTTTAATAAATATTCATATCAAAATGTTCTTTTATTATAAGTGTTTTATTTTATTTATCAATAATTTTGAATGATAAGACTGTTTGTTTTTATTGTTGTCTGATTTTTTATATTATTCACTTTAAAATTAAACCAAATAGTAATATTTAATAATTTATTTGTATAATATGTGCATGTGCAGTGAATTGTGCTTATAAAGTGTTTGTTAAAAGTCTATCCTATGTGGGACGGGCACTAGTTTTTCATGTTTTGTACTATTTGGCTTGAGCTTTGACAATAAGGAGATTAATTCAAAATATATAAAAACAACAAAGCCTATGATATACAGAAACATGGATTTAGAGTATATTAGATATTTGTATTATTATTTAACAACACAATCATTTAAGTATGGGTTAGAGTTTGCAAAGACAAAATAATAATGGAATAAAAGCACCAATTGTAATGAACATAGGAATTAACACTGAGTTATCATCCATTGAGTATGGATCAGGGGTTTTAGGGCCACTTGCACGACGAGCTTTTGAAGATTTTTCTTCTACTTCTTCTCTTGGTTCCTCAGATTCAGTTTCAGGCCAAACTATTGGTGGTAACTTCGGTACTTCATCTATGGTACCTCTCATAACAAATAAGGCATTGATCTTTGGATTATCTCTGTATCCTTTAATAAATTCAACTTTAATTTTACCTCCTCTTATATCAGATTCTTCATCATTATAGTACAATTTGCCATTTTTAATAGAGTATGGTACATACTCATCATGTGCTACACCTCGTCCAACTTTACCAAAAATATCTAAGTCTGCTACAATTGTATGATCTCCATTCAAAACAACGTCAAAAACTTTCATGTTAGGTGCATTAAAATAGACTTCACTAAACTTAAGCACTAAAACATAGTCACCATCTCTATTAGCAGGAATATCATAACCAAAAGTGCTATGGTGGTATCTTTCTGTTTGGTATAAGATTTCATCTTTGGAATTGACCCTTCCTATCATCACTAACTGTTTTCCATAATCAGATGCAGTGCCTACTCTTCCTTGTAATGGATCCTTTTCATAATGTATGCCATAAATATCTGTATGGGCTGGACCACCCGCATTTATAGCATAGATTATTTCCCCCAAGCCGGTGGCACTTTCCAATAGACAAAAAAATAATATAAGAGGAATTACTAAAACTCGAAACATCTTTTAGGAAACTAATTGTATTAATGTACTAGATAGTTACTGCAATAAACAGTGTAATTATTTATTCAATTCGTTTTTGCACATTATTTTCGCAAATACTACAAAAAGTAATATATTTGCGTACGTATAAATAACCGGCAAACCACAACCTATCCATCAATATTCCAACTACAACCACAAATTACAAAATCACAATTTGTGGCACATTTGTAGTTTGTATGAGTGTTGCCACTATAGATACAGATAATAGTTAGTTTCAAGCTAGCTGCACACCATAAAAATTATAAAAGCTTATAAATTGTTTTTTTTTAACGTGTGACCAAGTACGTTTTATAATATTGAAAATAAACATAAAGGTTTAAATAAAATATATTGTGAACTCACATTAGCGAGTGAAAAATTTCTGCTTTACATATAAATCTGAAAATTATATGAAGTGACTGTTAATCCTGTAACTGTATTAAATAATAGGCATATATTTATTTGTCTAAGTACTTTTTTAAATATTTACTAGATTAATAGCTAAACCTATTTATAGCACTATAGTAGACAATTTATAAGTCAAGGTACATCACAACCAAGAGAAGGTACATTTGGATGTGAAATTACAGTGGAAACAAATTCTAAATAATATATTTATAATGAATTGATCTTTATATTATCTTATTTATAAACTGTTCGGCACTAACTATGACCTTTTTATTTATTTCAAATATTACTTTTTTCTTAAATGAGCTTTGGCTTTGGATTCTTCTTTTTTAATCGTTGCTTTTGAGCATCTATTTCTCTACAGTAAGGTTTCTGTGTTCGTCATTAACATCACCTTCTTCAGAGTTTTCAAGGTTAACAAATGCGCGATCCTCAACGGGATATTACATTATATTACTATTGTACTATGATCGATATTGTACGATCTTTTTATTGTTTCTGTTTGAGTACCTAATTAATAACACGAACCAAAAGATAAGGCAAAAAGAATTTTTCAAATCGGATTAGTAGTTTCTGAGATTAGCGCTTTCAAACAAACAAACAAACAAACAATCTCCACTTCTTTATAATATTATATAGTATAGATACTAATCTATGAGGTTAAATATTTGAATTACGAAAATGGTCCGTTTATTTCACATGAGCTATAAAATAGTATAAATACGACACTCATGAATTAAGTAAGTTTATTATTAAAAGCTTGCATTCTAGATAAAATATGTTTTATTATCAAGAGTACCTGTTAAATCTATTTTGGTCACCAAGCGCTATGCTTCTATACTATTTCCAGTTTTTCCACTATAACTAATACTTTACATTTCTCCTTTCAATCTTCCAGAAACTTCGAATTTATTCTGTTTTAAAAGTTTGAGTTTTACTAAAATACTTCAGCAAGAAAATTGATCTTTCAGGCGTTCAGGCGTCAATTTTATAGTAAGGTCGTTCAACATCGCTAATTATTATTATTGTTATAACATACTAAATGTATTATGTATCATTTTGAGATATTTGGGAGCAACAAAACGATGTTTGTCAATAAAAACAGCTTTAACTATCAATACACAAAAACAATAATATTTGTTCTTAATTAGTGTTCGATTACTTCGATTGAACTAGGGTAACAAAGCGCACATTGCCTTATTTTCTTTATCTTAATGAAGAATAATATTTCGCGATATAGAGTTGTCAACGATGTAACGAAAGAGATGTAATAAGATTTCAATAGGTATAGTTAGTTACACATATAACATATTTTAACTTTATGTATGAGGGAATAGCCTAAAGCGGGTTGATCATTACTCGAAACACGACTTACAAATAGCATACTAACGTATATTATACAAATGTTAACGTTGCTTATTGGCCGGAGGTTTTTACTACCACAAAATAGTCTGACATATAATACATAATATGACGTTTTAAATGCCTTTTTATTGCGTATATTTAATAAGCTATAATAATAATAAGCCCGTAGGGCAGTTGTGGTGATTTGTGGTGAGTGGCGACACCATGGACCTGAGATCTCCCGGGGAAAACAACATCTTTTCTCGAGTCAGCTTTGCCTTCATTGGCCGTCCAGAGTGGAGCGCAAGAGCCAAGTGCTCAAAAAGGAGAAAGTGCTCAATCTGCGTAATAACGGAGAAACCTGCTCATGAGCGCTCTTGCGATGGTGAAACTGGTGCACACTCTCGACACCCTTATTTTTTTTAATTTTTTTTATTTATAGTTGAGGAATGCATTTACGCATACCACCTGATCCCCCAGGTGGTTATGTGGGGCTCACCGGCTAGAAGAGCCGGTACTACCCAGTAAACCCCAACTTTCCCCTCCCATCCGCCCATAGTGGGACGCCGCAGGATCGCTTACGCATATTTACCACGGCGCCCCGGCGGCAGGTCCGAAGACCACCGTCTGGTGGGACCCCCGAAGGAGCCCCATTACAGCTGCAGAGGACAGGGAAACGGCATCGAAATACCAAGCCCTCTCCCCTGCAGCCCCACCGCGTCCGATCGCGGGATCGCCGAAGCGGTCCCGCCACCGGCGGCCGCAACATCGGAAGCCTAAGCCTCGTCGATGAGCGGCCCCGTCCTGAGCGTGCCTCTAACGTAGTTGAACTAACCTCGGTTAGAGACACGCCCCCGCTGTTGGTCCGCGCCGGATTACTCCGGTACCACCCGCCCCTCTAAGCGGGTGGCGTTCCCCTATCCGCCACCTGAGGACGCGCCCAGTAGGAGTCAGCTCTCCCCCGGGACACTCTCGACACCCTTAGCCAACTTCGAAAATATCTGATTAGGTATTTAGGTATAGTGAATGAAAGCCCCTGTTCGGTTATTTTTTACTTTTTAATTTCTGGATGTCGATTTTTGTTTTTAGTGTTAACGTAGTAGTGAAAAATTTGTTAGACGTAAATATATTAATATAATACACTAGCGACTCACCCTCGCTTCGCTTCGGGTTCGTCCCTAGCCGAAAACAAATCTATCCCACGGGAACCATACATTTTCCCGGGATGATATATAACCTATAGCTTTCCTCAGTTAACAGGCTATCTAATGCAAAAAGAATTTTTCAAATCGGATAAGTAGTTCCTGAGATTAGCGCGTTCAACCAAACAAACAAACAAAGAAACAAACAAAGAAACAAACAAACAAACGCACACACAAACAAACAAACAAACAAACAAACAAACAAACAAACAAACAAACAAACAAACAAATAAACAAACAAACAAACAAACAAACAAACAAACAAACAAACAAACAAACAAACAAACAAACAAACAAACTCTTCTGCTTTATAATATTAGTATAGATTTGACTCGCTTTTATTAGCAATACTAAAAATCAGGCTCTAAAATCTAAGTCTAGGGTATTGGGCTTAAATAAGCCGAAACTCAAAGTATTTACTAGTAGCTCTTGAAGAGTTCTATTATTCACTTTCTGACCTCTCCATCAGTTAAGCTCGATGATACCAAATCACTGAATTATTATCAGATATACAAACACTTGCAAAGTTTCAAGTCCGTATGACATTTAAAAGTAAGTAAAAAAGACTCATTAGATCTGTTAATATATTTCAAGTTTTATGGCTTTTCCTTTTCATTTTTAAGGATTTTCTCGAAAACGGCATAACTACTCTATATAAAAGAAGATTTATCTATGTAAAGTAGCAAAATCGGCGAAGACATGTTCGAGTTCGGTGAACACATTCGTACATAAAAAAATATGTCGTATATAAAAAGAGTGTGTCTTTGAATAAATTAGTAAGTCATAGCCAGTTGATTATTTTACAAAATATACCTAACATAAAGAACTAATGTAAATTATTTACACCGGGTTGCATACTCAATAAAAAAACATATGACTAAGTTTTAAAATACTTGTAATATTGAATGGGGTTTATTTACAAAAACATGTTTTTTTTTGTTTTTGCTCTATAATTTTTTATTGAGTTTTCGTTATCTGTACCTATTTGACCCTTATTATTGTTTTATACATTATTATAGTTTCAGGAGCTTTAATTTAAGGAACTTATTTTTACGATTAATTAGGGGGGTAAGGGGGGAACGGAACTACCATCTCATCCGACCCAATTGCCAACCTCACCTGCACGTGGTGCTCCCTGCTAGATAACAGACGAGGCTCTGGCGACCGATCAATGGCAGTATAACCATACGCATCCAACACAGTGATTGGAAAAGGGAAGCAGCGACCTTGAGGTACAAGTAACCTCTAAAATGTCTGGTGCAGAAGGCAAGGGGAAACCACTGCACTATTATTCCCTAGTTATCGTCAGCTTTATGGAAAAGTCTAATAAAGAAATGGCCCCGAGTTCCTGGCGTCCCTTAGATGGGACAGGGGTGCTAAGAATCCCCAGGTGGAAAAAACAACAAATGAAGATAGGAACGTGGAACGTCAGAAGTTTGAAGAGTCCTGAAAAAGTCTACAATGTCTGCAAAGAAATGCAACGAATGAAGATTAACATCATGGGACTAAGTGAGATCAGATGGATAGGCAAAGGTAAACATCAAATAGATAATAACTACACCATGTATTACTCTGGTTCTGAGGATAGCTCCAACAAGTATGGAGTGGGAGTAATCATAGACACAAATTGCATTAATACACCTGTTAATTTAGTACCAAAATCAAACCGAACCATGTTACTTCAAATAGAAGCCAAGCTAAGAAATATTAAC
Organism: Argynnis bischoffii washingtonia; assembly: GCA_033884665.1. Lineage (NCBI taxonomy): Eukaryota > Metazoa > Arthropoda > Insecta > Lepidoptera > Nymphalidae > Argynnis > Argynnis bischoffii. The sequence continues at coordinate 7,907,787 of CM066616.1, read as the reverse complement.
ATTCTTCAAGTGTATGCTCCCACTACAGATGGGGCAGATCAAGAAGTTCGAAACTTTTATAAAGAAATAGAAGATCTGCTCCAAATGACAAAAAATCACGAAATAAATCTAGTGATTGGCGATTTTAATGCTAAAGTAGGGAAAGGAGAAGTGCCAAAAGTAGCCGGGAAGTTCGGACTTGGGGAAAGGAATGAGAGAGGTGATACCCTTGTACAATTCTGCCAAGAGAGTGATTTTTCTATCATAAACACCTATTTTCAATTACCACCAAGGAGGTTGTATACATGGACGTCACCTAAGCATACCCCTCAGCAAATTATAAGAAATCAGATAGATTACATCCTGATCAATAATCGCTTTCGTAATTGTGTCAAAAGTGCTAAAACCTATCCTGGGGCTGATATAAGATCTGACCATAATCCAGTTGTAGCGACAATATCATGTAGACTCAAACAACTAAAGAAGAGAACACAGTACCACGCAATAGACGTGAGGAAACTTAAAGAGCTTAACATCAAAGATAAAGTGGCGAAAGAAATAAACGAGTGGGCAGCACATGAGAAATCTGGGATAATACGTACGGTGGAGGAAGAGTGGCTTTCAATGAAGAACAAAATATTAAACATCAATAAGACACACTTAAAAAGAGATTGGATTCCTAAGCAGAGTTGGATGACAGAAAAAATATATAATCTTATCGAAGAAAGGAGAATCTACAAGAATTCTGACAATAGCAAGTATACTGAGATTGATAAGCGAATTCGGCGTGAAGTTCGTTATGCTAGAGATGCTTGGTATCAGTCCAAGTGTGATTTTGTGGAGGACCTTTATGCTAAACATGATGCATTTAACCTGCATAAGGAAATAAAATCTTTGGTAGGGCACAAAAAGACCACTCACCAACTTACAGACGAAAATAATATTCCCATATTAGATATATCAGGAAAAAAACACCTATGGGAACAATACATTTCATCAATGTTTGCCGACGATTTTCGAAGCATAGCGGTAAATTGTGTTCCAAATGAGGGATATCCTATCCTGAAAAATGAAGTCACAAACGCTCTTAAAAAAGCTAAAACGGGAAAATCAACCGGACCGGATAATGTTCACATAGAGGTACTCAAACTTATTAAAGACGAAAATATTGACTTCCTGGTTAAACTCTTTAATTTGGTATACGACTCTGGCCACTTACCCAAAGACTGGCTAATCTCAACTTTTATTACGCTTCCTAAGAAGACCAACGCAAGAAGGTGCGAAGAGTTTCGAACGATTAGCCTTATGAGCCAAGTATTGAAACTATTTCTGAATATCATCCACGAGCGAATAAGAGCTAAATGCGACGAACAACTCGCAGATAGTCAGTTTGGTTTTCGAAAAGGAGTGGGCACGAGAGAGGCTCTTTTTGCAATGCAGGTTCTGGTACAAAAATGCAGAGACATGCAACAAGACGTTTTCCTTTGTTTCATCGATTACGAAAAAGCCTTTGACAGAGTACTGCACGACCGTCTAATTGCAATATTACATGATATCGGCTTAGATGACAAAGATGTACGTATTATCCAGAATCTGTATTGGAATCAGAAGGCTACTGTACGAGTTGACAATGAGGAGACTGATGCGGTAGAAATAAAGAGAGGAGTCCGACAGGGCTGTATATTATCACCCACGCTATTTAATTTGTACTCGGAAAAAATAATAACATAAGCAATTGAAGACCTAGAATGTGGAGTCAAAATAAATGGCCGGTATATTAACAACATCAGATACGCTGACGATACAGTCCTAATAGCATCATCTCCTGAAGAGCTGCAATTAATTATGAGCCGTGTTAATGAGTGCAGTGAAAGCGCTGGTCTGAGGATGAACACATCAAAAACGAAGATCATGGTATTGTCTAAACATACCTTCGATGACATTGCTATCATTGTAGCAGGCCAAAAAATTGAGAGAGTGCGCAAGTACAAATATCTGGGGACATGGCTTAATGACACCTGGAGCTGTGAACAGGAGGTAAAGACTCGCATCGAAATAGCTCGAAGTGCCTTCTGCACGTTAAAAAAAGTACTCTGCAGTCGCAGACTTAAGATCCCTGTGCGCATACGACTCCTACATTGTTACATCTGGCCTATACTTCTTTACGGATGCGAGGCGTGGACAATTAAAGAAGACCTCAAAAAACGTATAGAAGCTTTCGAGATGTGGGCATATAGACGTATGTTGGCCATAAGTTGGACTCAAAAGGTCTCGAACGTGGAAGTTCTGCGACGCGTCAACCAAAAAAGGCAACTTTTGGAGATTGTCAAGAAGAGAAAAGTTGCATATCTCGGACACGTGCTTAGGCATGAAAGATATGAACTTTTGCAACTCATTATGATGGGAAAAGTTGCCGGAAGGAGAGCTGTTGGGCGCAGAAAAAAGTCTTGGCTGTGCAACATCCGAGAATGGATGGGAATTGCGAGTGCTGTCGATCTCTTTCGCCTCGCGAAGAACAAGAAGGAGTATTCAAAGCTGACTGCCAACCTTCGCTAGTCGGAGTGGCACTCGAAGAAGAAGATTTTTACGATCACTCGCTCTTAAAAACTGTGGCAGGTCATTGGCTACTGTCATGTGATATTATCGATATTTTCATCACGGGTGCCTTAATTCATAATCTATATTGCCCATCAAGATGACAGATATGGGGACATGAAACGACGTGAGCCTATTTATTAGACATATAAATATATAACTTTAGCTATAACATATCCGTTTTCAACACAAAATTTATAATGAAATATTAAGATGGCCATTGTAAATGGATTTTATGTAAGCACCAGTATCAGTAGGTATGAATGTATAGATATCAATTGGTTCATGGAAAGCAAGTATTCGAAGAGGTAGACCAGGTACAACGTACGGTCGTACCATAGCGAATATCTCTAAAAGTATTGGACACTGCTCCTGTGTCGTTCCTACTCATGTAAACTTATTACTATTTTTAAGCTAAGTAAATTAATTATCTATGCATATCAAAACTACGAGTCCCTTATAATATTATAACTACATAAACTCAGAAATTAATGCTAAAGGCAAAATGGTACCCTAGGATAACCATTAATTACCATTAAAGTTAAAGCATCATTTAATAGTTATTAAATTATACCACTGTACTGTAAATTGCAGCATGATATATATGTAATTCTAAACCAGTATTCAGTAATATCTCATCATACGATATTAAAATATAAGGACATATCTTAATAGCATGTTAATTCTGAAGGTTTACCCCTCTTAGGGGTACGTGATTCTATAACATAAATTCATGAAACACGTTTGACGACACGTTTGGCTGAGTTTGTAGTGTGCTTATGCTACTTACTGTGCCAGCGGTTGAGGGTTCGAGTCCCGCTGGTAGCATTCATTTGTGTGATGAGCACGAATGTTTGTACTCCAGTCATGGGTGTTTATATTTAAAAAATGTATTTAAAGTTATATATGTGTAGTGTATCAACTATCTGGTATCCATATCACAAGCCTCGTAGCTTACCATGGAACTAGATGGTGCTATGTAATTATGTCCCAACTTAATGTCCCGACATAATGTCCCAACATGTAACAAACTGCATTAAATACAGTCTTAAGTTAAGTTATTTAAATCTTCAAATCTTATGTAATACTAACAAAACCCGCGGCTTCGCTCGCGCTAAAACTACAACAAAAAATCTTTAAAAAAAAGTAGGTTTCATACAAATTTTCATCCCTTATTTTATCTCCTTATTGGATAAATTTCAAAAAACGCTAAAACACGTATTTATTTAATTGTATTGAAGAGCATTAATACTAAGTTTCAAGAAATTCTGATCATAAATATTTTTTGGGTTGTGTTATAACGTGTACCTACTCCCGTGGGAATGAGATAATCTCCCACGGTAAAAAGTATCCTATATGTTGACCCGGATATCCAGCTATCATCATACCAAATTTCATCAAAAACAAACCTCCAGTGGTTTTTCTGTGATGTGGTAACAGACAGACAGACAGACAGACAGATAGACAGACAGACAGACAGACAAAAATTCTAAATACTATAGATTCGGCCTCTGCATCGGTAATAATGTCTATTTCAATAAGATTTTCCAAAAAATATTTAAGGTTATTATTATATATATTATATATATTATTAGTTAAGGTTATAGGTTATAACTGATTCGGCTTAGTTAGAATTTTAGTATATGTAAGGCAAGTTACTTATTCTTGTGACGGCTTTACATAATGATATTAATTTCACACTTGATGAAAGCTAGCGTTCCCGCACATCAACTACGCGCGTAGATAACGTAAGCTTTGAATTACCAGGCTTAATAGAAGACTAACCACTTGAGATTTGATGGTAGGTTATAAATATTCTTTTATTATTAATATTTGGCCAAGATCGCGGTAAAGGAACGAGATATGTGAACAGGTATAAGCTACTGTCTCCTACATTAGTAGCTTGTACATTAAAACTTGGTTCCTGTAAGCGGAAACGGGGATCTCATATTTTTAGGTTTATTGAATCAATTGAAAAAGATACGAATTATTATTATAGAATAGTGAGTGAAGTTAAGATGTGATTCTATAATCATTAGGTATTTTAATAGAAAATTAAAATATATAAGTGAAATAATACATATATGATTATTTAATACGTAACGCTTAAACTTCGACTATCAATCAGTACGACTTGTTTGACCAAGTCTTGTCATAACTAAAATCACTTCAAGTGAATATGAAATACTGTTTATGTTTAAGTAACAGAACTATGAGAAGGTCGAAATCCTCCAACGTTTAAACATTGTATATACAAAGGGTCGATTTCCCACATACCCACAGTACCCAAATAATAAGTTAGTTAAAATAAACCACAAAAGCCGATTTGAAAAAGCGATACTGGCTTTACTTATCTACAGTGTATATATTAAAAATGTAATCATGCGTGTCTATACATAGCTTATATTAAGAATAAGTGATAAAAGAAATTTCTATCGTTTATAGATTTTTTTTATGTCTGATTGTCTGTCGGTTTGTCTATCGGTTTATCTGTCTGTTTAAAATCGCATCAAATAAAAACTACTGTTTTGAAATCAAGAGATCGGAAATTCATAGTACATATATGTATTTTGTCTCTTTATTATCTGATTGCGGCGAAACCTAAAGGAGGGTTAGCGAATTTAAGATGCCAATTTGTGTTTCTTAAAAAAAAATGTTCCTGTCCGAATCGATTGAGTGGGCTATCAAAGTACAGGTTTTTAAGAGGCAATATTTTATACAAAAATGTAATATGTAACTTATATGTTTAAAAGTAATATAGAAATATAAATTAATTATTAGAACAAAATAATGTTTAACTGACTAAAAAGCAAAAAAAAAAACAAAAAAAAAAACGACGGAACATAGTATTATGCAATTGGAGACGTATAAGCACGCAGCTATTATAAAACATGTACATATTATGCATATAATTATTCATTAAAATGGATCGATATCAAAAGTTATTACAATTTGAAGTTAGATCCTTCTAACTTCAACTTTATTAACATTGCATTGCGTGCGTTGGATTTTAGCATTATATATTTTTTTTCCTAATTTCAAATTTGTAATATGTCAAAAGGTAAATAATATATTTACCCATATACAAAAATTATTATTATTATGAGAAACAATATCAATACTGCGGCCTAACGCGGAAAATAGAAAATATCCGATATACCAAAAAGTACTCAACGTATGTTGTTTCAAATAATTGTTGTTATTCCTTTCTACATGACACATTTTTGTTTTTCTTATATCCACGCGAACGAATTCGGGGGCATAGCTAGTATAGAATAGAACTGCGACCAAATCTGAAAACATAGTTTCATTTGAAATACTTATTCATATTATTATTATAGCCCTTAAGGCTTTCAAATGCTTATAAATTATTAAATATTAATCAATTTTATAAAAATTAAGACAGAAATGTTAAAAATATTATCTAATTATATTATGGTCATAAAAAATACCTTCAACGATTCTTAACCAATTTTTAGCATGAATGATCGCTATTCAATAAAATCTATCAATGATTGTTTTTTTCCGTTTTTTGACATTGGAAGGATATTCTTCATCCATCATAGGATAAAAGGTGTCAAAATAACTGAAACTTGTCAGGTTGTTCAATTCAATTTTGATATATTATGCTGCTCAATGGCGATCGCTTTAAGGAACAAATTGAGGATTGCGTCATTCTTATCAAGTTATTCAGTAAGGTATAATATCTTATTGTTCGGAGTGAAAGCGTTAATAATAATATGTTGATGACTTGTATTAGTAAAATTTTTATAGCAGTTTTTTTAAATACTTACTTTTAGGGTTCTGTAGACACATAGCTAAATAGGAAATCTCATAATTTCGCCATGTCCGTCTGTCAGTCTGTATGTCGTAGCCATTTTACTCGAAGGTTATTAGAACTAGCTATGTTGCTGTAGGCAGTTGTCTCATGTCAATCGCAAAGAAGAGTCATCGCAAATCGTAAAGAAGATACGTTTAGATCACGATATTTTTACCGTCAATAAAATTAATATAGCAGATAGGTATCTAAATATTTTATTTTACTTTTGCCGTTACAAATAAACGTCATTATTATGTTAAAAAAACGTAAATTTAATGTTTAGTGCTATGGAATCCCCGATGTGCGAGTAGGTGATTTTTATTATTAATAAATAAATAAAAAAAATATGTTGGGACATTAACACACAGCATCATCTAGTTCCATGGTAAGCTACGAAGCCTGTGTTATGGATACCAGATAGTTGATACACTAGTAATATATAACTTTAAATACATACATATTATAAAAATAAAAACCGACTTCCAGGCACTGAAAAGTAAAAAATAACTAAACGGGGGTTTTCATTTAGAATAGATACTTAATCAGATTTTTTCGAAGTCGGTGTGCTTTGATTTGTATTGGCTGGCACCGACTTCGAAAAAATCTGATTTAGTATTTATTCTAAATGGAAACCCTCGTTTAGTTATTTTTTACTTTTCAGTGCCTGGAAGTCGGTTTTTTTTTTAAAGTTTTTATTTTCCATTTTTAGTGTAGACGTATCATCAATACAAATTAATCAAGCCCAAACACCAGGTAATTGCTGTAAATCGTTGAGGAGTTCCCTCGACTATCTTTCGTGTCCATCATCAGATCGACTCCAGACCTTCATTAAATAGTAGTGTTTTAAAATACCTAATGAAAATTTTAACAAACGCACTAGTCGCCGCTACAATTTTCGAAAGTTGCCCTCGATTTCTCTGGGATCCCATCATCAGATCCTGGTTTCCTTATCATGGTACCACTCTTGGGATATCTCCTTTCTAATAAAAGAAGAATTATCAAAATCGGTTCATAAACGACGAAAAAATGCCCGAACAAACATAAATATATATATATATATATATATATATATATATATATATATATATATATATATATATATATATATATATATATATATATATATACGGTCGAATTGAGAACCTCCTCCTTTTTTTTGGAAGTCGGTTAATAAATATAAACACTCATGACTAGAGTACAAACATTCGTGTTCATCACACAAATGAATACCCCCAGCGGGACTCGAACCCGCGAACACTGGCACAGAAAGAGGGGCCACTACAAACTGAGACAAACGTGCCGTCAAAGATTCATTCCAGAAAGAATGTCAAAAAATTATTGATTCTACGAAACATATTTAAGAGACGGTTTTTATACAATTGATTAAGATGTGTTTTCTTTATGCAAATCTGTGTCGTTGTTAACTCGTTGTTATACATAATAAAATACAACACCACAAAAAAAGAAAGAAAAAATGAACAAAATAAAAAAAATATTGTCATAAGCAACTTACACAAAGAAATGAAATCCGCCAAAAACATTTTCATGTGAAATGTTGCCAAGACGAGACCATATGACTCGTACTGTCAAAAAGTTATTAGTTCTCATGTAAAGCCAAGCTTCTAACTCTACACGCCCTAACTCTACAAGCCCTAATTTCACAAACTCTACACCTTAGTAAAAATATGTGGCAACATTTTACATGAAAATGAGGTGGAATACCTTATATATATTGATGTTCACTCACCGATACACATCATAATGCTCATGTGACACTCACGATTCCGAATGATTATTATCATATCTATTCCGAAAAGTGTTAAAGAATTTTAAACACGTAGCCTTTATAAAATATGGCTAAACCATACCGGTTAAATAAGCTTTGCAGTAATAGATCTAACATTCAAATTGGTTCAATAATGTCATACTAGCAGAACCTGTGGCTTTTCTCACGATAAAACTACAAAAAAATCTTTGGCTTTATGCAAAAGGCAGTTTTGAAATGGGCTCAGCAGTTTCTGAGCTTAAAGCACTTAAACATATTATAAACATCAGTTTTACAATTATGGATGGAAGGCTGCCCAATTTATTGACATTTATGATTACTGCTCCGCTCCCTTAGGTAGTAGCATGTTAATATATAGCCTATATATAGCCTTCTTCAGTAAATGTGCTATCTAATGCAAAAAATGTTTCACATTGAATTAGTAGTTCCTGAGATTATCGCATTCAAAGAAACAAACAAATAAACAAACAAACTCTGCTTCTTAATAATATTATGTATCTATAGATTAAAATTAACAATAATTCTGATATTACCTTAACTTTTATTACATTTGTAAATAATTTTGTTAAACCAAGGTATATGCCTACATTAGACGCAGTCTACGAATTCGCATCCAAAAGGCGTGAAGATCGATTGCTCACAAGGGAGCTGCCCGACCCTAGGCTTGATATCTAAAGCTTTTACATCTATGAGAGTTGGTCAGGATAAAGAGCAATGACATCATTTAATTGAGTGTTTATATATAAATTATATGAATGTATAAGGAATTAGGGTATGTTCTCGATAGTATGTTATTACATAATAAATCGATAATGTATTAATTCTGAAAGCCCAAATTTTTTTAATATCATTATACATAATACATTCTTTAGATAATTATTAGTTTAATTCTCTTTTCAGTCGAGAGGTTAGCATATTATGAATATAATTAATTCGAGTTTCAGTTTTTTTCAGTAGTAGCCCAGAATTGAGAAGTAGGCGGTGTTACAGCCGTATTTCGGAGAGCATGTAAAGCAAATGATTTCAAATGCAGTATAGTCCGCGGTCTTGTCCTATGTTATTATAACTATGAAAGAAATACAGAGGGCACTTAAATGACAAGAGCTCCCGCACATATGGTTAATATCAGCAAGTGGCGTCTAAAAGGCACAATTATTATTTAATTCTACAATAGCTTTCTAGAATATTAAAAACTCTTATGTAAAGGACAATATCTGATGTTGTGTAGTGCCAAAACTGCGACATGTTGATAATTAATAAACGTTGTTTTGTGTACCAAACCCGCACACAGCGTATTTGTAATAATAGATAAACAATGGGTACTGTATTTTTAGTTTGTTGTGTATTAAGATCGAGAAAAACATAGTTGATTGAAATAATAAGATACAATCCAATAAATGTTTATCGAATCGGCCTGTTAAGTAATGGTCCACTTTTTCCTATACATAGTGAATTATAAGTATATTAAACTGCGTACGATTTGAATACCCAAACAGAGACAAATGGTACTATACATTTTTGTATTAAAACATTACAATAAGGATATCAATATTCAGGATTTATATAACATCAGTACCTAATATTGTATTACTTTGGAAGCTTTTAAATTTTGTGAAATAGATCACTGTGTCAAAATATGTTTAGGTGGACAGATGGTAAATAAATTAAATAACAAAGTTCCTTTTGCAAAACTGAACGCAGAAAAATAACACAGGAAAATGTTTCGTAGTACAAGCTTTGTAAGATTTACACAATACAATTAAGTACGTCTTATTTTAAGCCAAAGCTTTTTACTCTTATTAATTAATGTTTATCTAATTCTTCTTTACTTTTAAACTCGAAAAATGGTAATTGCTCGCTTTTTTTCTAAATATGTTGTCTATATAGACTAGTATTTTCACCCTGTGACTAGTATTTGCACTCAAGTAACTTTTATAATCTATACAGATAAATAAAATTAAAGTGTCTGTAATGTCAAAATAACGGCTTTTTAATAAATACATATGAAAGTATATACGGTATTTACTTCTAATAAAAAAAACACTTTTCCGTCTGTCTGTCCGTCTTTGAATCTCCAAAACGGCTGGATCGATTTTGATGGGACTTTCACTGGCAGAAAGCTAATGTTAAGAAGGAGTAACTTAGGCTACTTTTATTTATGGAAAAGAAATCTGAACAAAATCCGAGTGCCTAGGGACGCACCTGAACAAAGCGAGGGTAAGTCGCTAGTCTGTTATAAAAATTGAAGCCAACTCATATCGCAATAAAAAATAAGCATATCGGAGACATTTATCGTGTAATTACTTAGTGACTAAACACATTTGTAGTTTATAGTAGTTTCATCTAAACCAGCTTGCAGCTTAAGCCAGCTTGGCAACTTGACTTCCCTCAATGCGGGTGATGCTTATGAAAGATTGGCGTAGACGTCTTTATCTCAACTCATCCCTAGATTATTGAAGAGTTGAGGTATTAGGAAGTCACAAACGAACAACTCTAGTTTTAAGTTTATTAATAAAAAATATTATTAAACAATAACAGTTATAGAATGTATTTGTAGATGCTTCTGAGTAAGAGTTGTGGTTGACATTTATTTAGAAGTAGTATTTTAAAATGTATTTAAAATTCTCGGCGAAGGAATTTTATATAACGCATGACTTATCTCTAAATTGAGAAATTGCTATTACAGTCACGTTTTTGACCAACATATTTCTTATACCTGATTTTACGGGCTTTTATAAAATTTACGTGCAAATTACTTCATTGGACAAAGTTACTTTTGTATACATTGTTTTTTTTAAATTGTATTGATCTAGATCTTCATCTACATGAAGCGGTCGTCTTTATATGAATTGTATCATCTATCTGAATGGTTAATTAATTAAAAAATAGCCTGATCAGGATTTCGAAAGGCAGTTTTAGACGTATTTATTTATTATTGAGACTTTATAAAAAATATGTTTCATCTGGTTAACAGATCGGTGAAGGTGGTGTATCCGGCTCTTAGACTAATACGATATTAAGTAGTCGCTGTTTCGAAGCATTATTAATGTTGCCAATTTAAAAAAAAACACACGTAGTAGTTTTATTACGATTACACTGCTAAAATTGTGGTGTATTTGTGTCCTTGCTAAGACTGAATTATTTTAATATTTTATATTCCCACAAAGGAGTTTTTGTTGCTTAAAAACAATTCGATAAGTGCTCTACTATACGGGAAAGAAACACATTAGTATATAAGCATATCATGTCAAATAAAGTATTACATTAATTTATAAATGTTGTTGCACAATCTTGTACTTTATTTCATAGTTTTTACAAGTTAAGGTAGTAAAACTTTTTTTATTTAAAAGCCACACTACAGAATATTGTTAGAAACTGACTGACTAAATATACATATATATACTATATATTCAATGATAATTAAAAAAATGTTGTTTACAAAGTAAAAGTTATCGATTTCTCCAATGTTTTCAATTTTAAGAATGTTCTTACAGGGCGACCATACAATGTTATTATTTCTTAAAAAAGTAGTATTTACTTTTCTCGGGAATGGCTAAACATTAAATTTATTTTTTTTTTTTTATTATATGTATTTCAAAGATAATATTCCTCCTTAGTCTCATGAAAATCAAAAGATTATACTACAAAATTAAAAATAAAAAAACAAGAAAAATTAAAAACTGAGTTTTTTACAATATCTCGAAAACTTTGATGTTATTGTAAAAAGTTATTTATAAAAGATGTAGATTTTTACTAGAACTACAACTTTTGTAGAAAACATTTTTCGATAGAACGTCACAGTAAGCCGGAAATTGAAAAAAACTATTTTTAACGCTTTGCGTCCCCCCATTTCTCAGGGGTAGCTGGGCATCGGGGACATTTTGCGGATTTCTATTCCTTATATACCTGCTAACATTTTAAAATTATAAAACTTTAGGTTTTCAATATTTAGATCCCAAACTAGATTCCGATTGGACTTTAACGTTTGAGGTTAATTTTAGATTTTGTTTAGACTGCAACCGACACTTAACGTTCTATAAAGCTCTCGTTACGAAACGCCGACAGGATTCATTTTAGGTCGTAATAAGTTAATGGTAGGCCTTTAGAAGCTAATTTTAAATATTATAATATTTGTATTTATAATAACTTATTTCTTGATTACTATATGTTATTTTTGTACTAAGCATACTAGTGACCTTAAGATTTTTTACAATAGAATTATAACTTACAAATAGTCTACGTTACATTACATTACCAATGATATTTTTATAGATATTTACGATAATAGTAATAAAGTAATGATATTGCTGAAATAATAATAAGTGGAAAACATGTTGTCCCAAAGCTATCGAATGGGGTATCAAAATAAAGATTTTTAAAAGGCGACAGAAAAAATATACGCAACTTATCTATTTATTTTTATTGATAAAGCTTAGGTTTATAGAAAAAGTAAACAATATTATTTTACAAGTAGCAAAAATCACAATAAAACAAGTTAAATGTTACTAACCCTACAATTTTTAAATATCTTTAATAAGGTTTTCGTCTTTGTTCCTTTTATTATCATTAAAAGCATGATATAATTAATTCCATTTATTATTTAACATAGATAGACCCAGGGTACAATTGATAGTCAAAATATATGAGAACAACAAAAACATCAAATACACAAGGGATTTTTTGTTTACATTCACTTTATTTTGTTATGTGTTGTGAATGTGTGGTCCATTTCATGTAAAGGAAACCTTTCTGAAGTGTTTGCTGTTACACGCCAAAACATTACTTAATTGATAGTAATTGTAAAAAATATTGTTAAAATAACTCCCTAAAATAACTGAAGCATACACTTGAGTTTTTTTTGGTTATGCAATTTAGCGGAAACTAACCTACCTACTTTAAAATTATTATTTCTATATAATAAATAAGATTAAATTAAAATTAAAAAAAGCAAATAACAATTATTTGGAACTAGGTTCATTAAGTTAAGGGCAAACAGTTTTTTTTAAATATTTATTACAGTTTCAAATGTTAGCTAGCTTTTAAAATTGTCATGTAATTATCAATTGTAAACTCTTATATCTATTTAATCTTTTATATCTATATAATAATATATAACTGTATAGTCTGATTTTCTGGATTTTAGGTTCCAACTACATGTTTCTAGAATAGGCATATGACCTTGCATGTATCATTACATTTATTGTGAATGATGAGTAATATAAATTAAATTTATTTTTTAATTTTAGTAAAATATGTTTCTTGTAATTGTGTAGTATGAAAAGTTCTAATCTACTGTTCGTTCATAAATAAATAAACTTTTTCATTTTCAATAGTACGAGTACGAGTACTAGGTATACGAAATTATTATTCTATAGGTAGGGTAGACTGGGTACAGTTGTGCCAATTTTTGTTTGATCGCCAATAATTTTGTTTATTTACTAGTTAGCTCGTAGAAAAGGAACTTGTATCGTAGTTTGCACATTTGTCTGCGTAAAAACACCAATATATTGTCCCTAAATACGATGTGTTTACTCATAAATTCAAATTTAAAAAAAATGGGAAAGTGTCACAACCCCTTGGTATGTGGCCGGTTGTGACACACTAGTGTTTGGGGTTGGTAGTGACATGCATAAACATACACCAAAATGGTCTATAATGTCTTTTATTGCTATATTTATTTTTTATAATATTCTTCCAAACATAGTTAATTGTCTTAGGTATAGCAAATGAACTCAAATCTGAGATCACTTCAATTTTTACAATTAATACCTATAGCACTGGGACCTCTAATGTTATTATATCAGTATAAAAATACTCAGATAGAATCAGACAAAATGCTTAACAAATTTTAATAAATGGAAACATCTAACGTTATTACAACAGCCTTCTTATCAAGTCAAAATTTTACAACGACATGCGATTAATGTCATACATTTCCGCGGCTCTTCGTAAAGAAGTCCCGCGTTTCACTTCTTCATAGGCATCTTCATATTTGTTGATGTCACACCGCATCTTAAGGTCTTCCGCCAACGTATTCTGGGCGTCTACCCAACCGTACCCAACGCACCATTTTAGAAACATAAATTCGATATGACTTTGCCAAATAAGTTACGTAAAAAGTAATCATTTGTCATTAACTATTAATGTTCAAATTATAACAAAAAAAAATAACGAGATAATCTATCTGTATACAAAAAACAGTAATTATGAAAAGAAATCGAACAAAAATACTTACTTTTGATTGTTGAAAAGCAATGTGGGCTCCTATTTACATACGTTAACGTCGCGCGCCGGCTGATGCGATACTGGGGAACGTGTTTAGACTTGCAAGCCGCATCTCTCTTCTCTTGCATCCTCCCTCGTATTCCGTATAGTTTCGCTATTATTGCGGCTGTCACTACCGTACTATGGCACAACTGTACCCAGTTTACCCTACTTGAATTATATTATTATAATTTACTTGTTTTCGCCTTCACATTCGCTCGATTGGTACGTTTAAAAAGCTATGTGTTTATCCAGGCTATAAGTTTATTCTAATGTCAACTCCATCCCGAATGTCCCTAAAATTAGTCGAGTCGCTACACTGTGAAAAATTTACAAACAAACTCACATAATTATTTTGCTTTCAACCTAATCTATTTTAGAATAATTAAGCTATTAATTACTTTACTCTTCTAAATTATGAATCTTTACATAATAATGAGTATGTACAAAGGAGGAAAGTGTAACAAAAAAGGCATTTTTATAGAAAATCCTTTTATTAAATCGGATTGAAACAAAATCAAAATAAATATTTTTATTTTTCTAAGGTCACACATTTGTTATGGTGTGCACCAAGGGACAGTACAGTATACATTACAATAAATGAAATATAATATTATAAGAAATAAAAACCTTTAATTATATTCCATAACATATTTTTGGTAATCAAAATTAAAAAAAAATTATAATGTGAATATGCCTCAATATTTATTCCGGGAATCAGTAGCAATCAGCCTGATGTATTGTTTTTTTTTTCATTTTAGGTAATGATAATATAGCTTAATATCATCTAGTTCGACAGTAGCCAGATCCGGTTCTAAAGGAAATTAAGACGTTTTTAACATTATTACTTTGTCTTAGATAATTGACGTACTCTGTTATAGTGTACATACTCACTGTTAAAAAAATGTTTATTTAAAAATTCTATTGGTTAGAATTTGTAATAAACTTTTTTTACTATTTATACACTAACAAATTGAAGATGAGAAGGAACAGATATTTACTTACTAGACATTATTAGTTTTTCAACAAGAACCAATATTCACAAGCCAAATTTTTCACTCATCTTTCTTTCATCCAGCAATTCATGTCTGATCACAGCTGTTTAAGATGGCAAAGTATGAGATTAATATAACATCTCCGGAGAGTTCCATAGACAAGTAAAAAAGTACAGTTGTTCACTGTTCCCCACTTGACCTTACTCTTATATATTTTGTTAGGTAAGTGTTTCTTTTTGTTTAAAAATGTTATCTATAACCCGATCTGTATTCAAGCATGTTAGATATCATATTTACATACATATATATTATTTAAATAATCCTTATAAATCTATAACAAAAACATAAAAGTATCTACTATTATAATATTAATTTAACTGCTCACAAACTCCTCACCATACAAAATGATACGTTTACAGTATTATATTGTAGAATTATTGCTTGGGTTTTTGAGTGTCAAATGTATGTATTATTACGTCTGGATCTCTTATGTAATATAATAAATAGTACCTGGGCGACCGAGCTTCGCTCGGAGTTCTTTTTTGTTATATCGTATTTTTTAGATAAAAAAACTAAAAACTTGAATAAATACAAAAAAGTAAAACCTTTGATTCCGATCGACATTCGAACTCGGACACCTGTGATTGTTAATCTTGCATTTAGCTCGCTTGATCACGCTGCTTATGCCTGTGTTTAAGAAATTATCGATCACATTAAACCGCATGAAAACTCAAAAACACTCGTTTTTCCAGACATAAGACTAATCTACATCAATTCTTCGCCCCCGAAAACTCCCACTTACCGAATTTCAGCGAAATCATTAGATCCATTTTCGAGATCGCCGGAATAAATAAATAAAGATACAAGAATTGCTTGTTTAAATATAGTACCTGGGCGACCTGTGTACCGTACCTGGGGTAGGTAGTTTTCGCTCGGAGTTCTTTTTTGTTGTATCGTATTTTTTATATAAAAAAACTAAAAACATCAATAAATACAAAAACAAAACTAAAAAAACTTTGATTTCCAACTGGGATTCGATCCCGGACATATGTGTTGTCTAACTTACGCGTTGACCACTTGACCACGATGCTTACAACCGAGTGTAAGAAATTATCGACCATATTCTGCGTGGAATAATGCAAAAAGAAAACTGCATGAAAACTCGAAAAGACGTGTTTTCCCAGACTAATCTTGATCGATTTTTCGCCCTCGAAAGCCCCCACATACCAAATTTCAGCGAAATCGTTAGAGCCATTTCCGAGATCGCTGGTATAAATAAATAAAGAAATAAAGATATAAAGATATAAATATACAAGAATTGCTCGTTTAAAAATATAAGATTAGATTTGGCAAGTGTTCAAAATCTTGATCGTTTCAGTCATTTACACTTTATCTATCATCACAATTTATTTCCTAGTTAATTTTCGTTGTTGGGATTGATAATGATATTTTAACAGTATAATACAATATCTTTTATTTTGTGCTAAACTTTTATATTTTATAAGGTAAAAAATAAGCATGTGCGAGTCTGACTTGCACAGCGAGGGTTCCTTAGCACGAAATATTAAATTTATGTTATGTTTAAACGTACATAGTTTGTTACATTAAGAGGAAAAGAAAATCTATATAGTTTTTTATTTTATAGACTCCACAAATAAATTTGTCTTTTATATCTATTTCTATAAAAAATAAAGATTTTCCAAATTTTCCACTCCATACTTCTATGTTTATGAGCAAATAACTCTGCAAGTATTGGTTTGAAGAAAAAAAAATAGAAAAACATATGTTTCAATTATTGAGACCTATCCAGGAATACATACTATACGCTTATGTATTCAAATATTTTTTACTTTTTACTCTTCAGTAAGGAGTGCCACCTGTTTTTTTACAAATAATGGACAGATGGACAGACCGACAAACATAAGGAAATTACAAGGGATTCGCTTTTGTCTTTAGGCTACAGAACCCTAAAAATGAGTACATTTTCATTATTTCTTCCGATTTCGTGACCGTCTTTAAAATACATTTCTTCACTAATTAAATTTAATTAAAATGATAACTTTACTTATTTGCAACGAATTAATTATTAACCAACCATTATACTTATCGAGTTATGGTTACATAGTAGAAAAACTATTAGTTTTTGGCACTTTTAAACTAAACTTATAAAATTTATCAAACCAAAAACATCTTTGCATTATTTATAATATTCTAAGATTATAACGTTGTTTTAATTGCATTAAATACTATACTATACTTTAGTTCACGGCGGGGTGTGTGTAGTTGAGGCTCGCGGCGTTTTCCCTGTAGAGTGTTTAATTCAGGCGTTGGCGGTGGATTCGTAGCTTGTAACAGTCACAATGAGCGCGGCTCTCGCGGAGCACGCCCTTACGGCGCTTCGGTACTAAGTCGCAAACGCGTAATCTATTTTGATTCTAGTCACGATATTCTGGTCGAAATCTTGACAAATTATCATCCCTTTATTCTACCACCCGCCGGTTTTAGACACACTTGGATTGAATATTAGTCTGAAAAACTTTACTGTGACTAGTGAATTTAGTTTTTATTTAAAAGTGGTAAGTTTAAGTAATTCTTGTTATATTTTTAATCTTTAGTAAGATTTTAATCAGATGTAAACTAAAAAACTTAGTTAAAATATTTATTGAAACTGTAAACGCCACATAGAAAGGTTTGTCAAAGCTTACTTTTGTTCTGATAACATTTTTCATCAGTTCCTATAAGTTATAAGAAAAAGCTTTTATATGACATTTTTTAATAAATTATTAGAAACCAATATATTTTTACAATCATTTCAATCTAATTATTTAATTAATAAACTTATTATATAATAAACCTTTGTCGGACATGTTAATTATAAGGAAATTTATTATTTCGTACTTTCATGTTAAAGTTTACTTAGATTATACACATACCCGCTTAATGTAAGCTTCAGGCTTGCGTGGGCTTTGTTTATACTTTACTCAAAGAATAATAAATAATATAACAACCATTATATCTCTATTATCCTTATTAGGCAATATTAATAATATCCTTACTAGATATTATTAATAATTCAAGTGTTTGTTGGTTTGTCTTTTTTCACGCAGCAATAAAGCAGTGGATCGACGTGATTTTTTTGCATTGAGATAGTTTAAGAGTAATAATGTCATAAAGTAATAATGTACTTGTTACCTAACTTCACAAGATTCTACAAGTGTTAATCTTGTATATATGTATATTTCTTTGGCGTACTCTGTAGCTCTGTCTCAGGTTTTTCAACATATAAACTGATAAATAAACATATTATGATTAAATATTATACGAAACGGTATAATACTGCTGACCCTGACCCTACTTACGTTTTAACGTTTAACGTAGATTTCTCAGAGATGAGATATTTTCCCGCAGTAAAAATGTCCTATATGTTGCCCTGGATAACCAGCTACGACCATACCAAATTTCATCAAAATCCCTCCAGTGGTTTTTTTATGATGCGGTAACAGACAGATAGACAAAAAATTCTAAAAATTGTAGATTCCGCCTCTGTATCGATCAAAATGTCTATTTCAAAAAGATTTTCCAAAAAATATTTAATGAACAGATTCGGCTTAGTTACAATTTCATTATATATATAGATGATGGCCATGGAAACAGAGGGAGAAAAAATATTTTTTAACGTTCAGTTAATAATATTTTACGTCATCGGACGATCATTTGTCGACAAAGTCAAATTTTTACGACTGCTGTCAAAATATTAAGAAAATACACGTTTGACGTCATTAGAAATTCTCATTTAACATTTTTTCCTATTTCGATAAATGTAATTCAATAGTAATTCAAATATTATGTATCTGTGAATGGTAAGCTAATTGATAGGTATATAATATCTGTTTGAATAAAGATATTTTTAAATTTATACATTTTATGAGTTATCATAAAAGTACATAATTCTATATTCATATACATCTTATGTATTATGTATATAGTACATACTTCATTCCATGCGATAAAAATGGTCGCGTATATCGCTCGGGCGACAGAGTGGATAGTTATTTCTTTTATCAATTTAATAAAACAATATACACTAATTTAATATGTGTTATTTTATATGAATGCAAAAACAAAACAATATTTCTTGTTTGTAACGCCAGATCTATTAAAATTCATTTTAAATCAATTTTCTTTCTGATAGGAGCTATGATATAATAAAACAGAGTTTCCAGATTTTCAACTAGAATAAGCTTTACCATAACTATACTAATATTATAAAGGTAAAAGTTTGTGAGTATGGATGTTTGTTATTATTTCACGCCAGAACGGCTGAACGGATCTCGATGAAATTTGGCACAGAGATAGATTATAGTCTGGAATAACACTACTTTTTATCTCGGAAAAATGTACGGTTCTCGTGGGATAGGTTTGTTTCTGTTTTCCTACTGGCGAACCCGAGCGAAGTGTGGGTGAGCCGCTAGTTATATATAATCCAAATGTAATGTCTTATTAATATATTTAAAACTTAAAATTATCGTTATATATATTTTTTTACTACACAGATGAAGGTTATGCAGATGCAGTCTAAATAAATGTTTCAGTAATGTTAATATTAAACATGAAGAACGATATAATACTTTCTTAGATTATGAAGAACGAGTTAAATCTAGAAATTGATTAAATAAAATTTAATTGAAATGTAGGTTTTCGTCTGCTAAACTCAAGCGAGCTCGTAACTGTAATAATAATAATTAACTCCTTACTATAGTAATTGTGTGCAAAAGAAAACTAATTACGAAATTATTTTTATAAAGTTCAGCAAAGTCCCTGACACAGACATTTATATCCATGATACTGGATTATAGAAGAATTATTTTTTCGAACAAAAAATAATTTTAATGTGTATTGTATATATAAAATTTCAATTTTCGAAGATAATAAAGATTATTTGGAGAAAGTTTAATAACACTTTGTATTTTAAAAAACGTTTGAAATATTCTAAGTTTTCCCTAAAATTTAAAACTTACGTACAGTTTTCTTGCAAAAGCTTCTGACATAATTGCCGATATTTATGAGAAACATTTTGTTAATGAAAATAGCTACCAAAATTAACAATCAAAAAAGAAAATGTCGCGAAAGAATTAGAATTACAAATTAAATATTGAGTACTTTAAATTAAACTCTTTTCGGATTTTGTCGTGAATTTATTTTGATTTTGGATCCCAATGTTGTATTCACAACATAGGAGTCTTAGCTTTGCAGCAAACTTGGTCGAGAAAGTCTCTACCGAAAGCAGAAAAGATAGTTCTATATAAAACTAGTGACTTACCCTCGCTTCGTTCGGGCACGTCCCTAGGTACGTGGACATAGCATTGCTATAGTTTAATAGGAAGACCTTTTTAAGAGGAATAATTCTGTATACATTGTTTTCATATAACTTTATTAATTTACACGGCGCACGCCAGAAAAGCTCCCAGTTGATATGATTTTTTCCGACATCTTCAACAATCATCGTCATATTTTTCTTGAATTATTGGGTAGTTTTTGAGTTTATCATGTTCAGACAGACAGACAGACGCTGCAGGGATGTTATTTTTTATGTCAATAGTTCGCTTAAAACTAAAAAAATATTAAATAATGAGAAAATAATTTTGCAAGTCTTCGCCAAGAGTTATGAAATATTTATTTTCTAACTAAATTTTTTCTGTATACTCTTTTATAAACATTTTTGAATATCTGTTAACATATCTACTAACGTTTCAAAGTGTTTATTTTATTAAGAGTTATAAAAATCAATGCATGTTACTTTTACGATAAATATAAGTATTATTAATACGATTTTATTTATGTTATTTCCTTTATTAAATGACGATTGTAAAAGATATTTTTTCATATCTTGTGGTTCGATAAATGTTTTCTTAAATCTAAAGGATTTATTATGGATGTATATTTTATTAGAGTCAAATGTCTTTTGCTCATTGAAGTCACGTTGGATCGTCTAAATGAGTTTTAAATATAAAAAAATTGACTTGTCCACTGACTGCTTGATTGTAGTTTCTAGATTTTGTTTTAATTATTGTAGTTGTTGTCAAAGTCACTTCAATTGCTTTGATAAACCTATTAAAATAGCTTTCTTATTGCAGATACGCTTTATAATGCCTATAAATATCTGATTAGGTAACTATTTCAAATTAAAATAAACGTTGAACTCGTTTCTAGTGCTTTTTAACTAAAAATTTTTTAAAGGATTTTATGTTCATACTTTTCACTCAACTTTATTAATTAAAAGCACATTTTATATGTTTCATTAATTAAACAGATCCTAACATGAATTAAATTATAGTTTAATAATTAAAATTAAATTATATAGTAATTAATTAATACTTTTTAATTAATATTTTGCTGTTGACTAAAGTTTTTGACTAAAACCACTTTAATTTTTAAAGATTTTAATTCGTACATCGAACCGTAACTGTAGACCAATTAATTCTATTTCATTTTATACTAATTAAAGTGATTGAATGTTTTAATAATTTTCCACTAGTAGTTTAAATATATTTTTAATTATCTATTTGATGAACATTGTTACGTTATTATTTATTTTTATTTTACAGTGATAAATAGTTGCTAGAATAAAGAGTTTTAATTATATCTATTTTAAGAAACTATACAAACATTATGAATATTAGTATCTTATAAAACATTTTATAGTGACATAAAACACAGTTCAAAATGAATAGTAATATCAAGCATATTCTGCATAAATAGGGGAGGGGTATAAATTTCCAATTTTTAGATAACGATGAGTGTTTACATCAAAGTCAATATATAATAAAAAAAAATACGGTTACTAACACAGATAACATAAAAATGTTTCATTTTACGGAACCCTCAGGGTGCGCATCAGATTTGCACTTACCCTTTTTCTATACGTCTTTTATCTATAAGTACATATAATTCTAACTGAGTCGAATCTGTACCTTAAATATTTTTTGGAAAATCTTATTGAAGTAGACTTTATTATCGATACAGAGACCGAATCTATAGTTTTTAGAATTTTTGTCTGTCTGTCTGTCTGTTTGTTACCGCATCACAGAAAAACCACTGGAGGGATTTTGATGAAATTTGGTATGATGATAGCTGGATATCCGGGTCAACATATAAGATACTTTTATACCGCGGGAGATTATCTCATTACCACGGGAGTACACGTTATAACACAACCCAAAAAATATTTATGATCAGAATCTCTTGAAACTTGGTATTAATGCTCTTCAATACAATTAAATAAATACATGTTTTAGCGTTTTTTGCTATTTATCCCATAAGGAGATAAAATAAGGGATGAAAATTTGTATGAAACCTACCTTTTTAAAGTTTTTTTGTTGTAGTTTTAGCGCGAGCGAAGCCGCGGGCTTAGCTAGTAGTTTAATACAACTGTAAAAGTTTCATCAAATACATGAAAAAATATATATAACCTTTTTTAAAGCTTATCTCTTAAAAGATTAACTGATGCGATAAACTTTGATAAATAATTTGAACAAAAACAATAATCGATTTATTTATTGATTTACGTGATAAAACTACTTTGGGATTCATTTTTAATATCATTATAAATTTTAGTATATACTAATATATAATCAATACATATTTAAATGTACATAACGAGTGAAAGTGAATTAAAGTTATTGTGAAGCTAGCGGTGCAGTTAAGTCTTAGTACCCTACTGAAGTCCACAGACTATTATGTAAGAATTTAGAATCGTTTCTAAGCATATTAGAAATTAAAAATTTAGAAATCTTGCAAATATTCGAAAAAAATATGGCCAGTTTCGAAACGAAACATTTATATCTATTATCTTATAGATGTAGGAACTGTTTATTTCTAACCCCCGACGCAAAAAGGGGTGTTTTAAGTTTGAAGTGTCTGGCTGTGACATCGTAGCTCCTAAACGATTTTAATGCGGTTTTTTGTTTGAAAGTTGACGTGATCGAGAAGGTTCTTAGCAAAAGGGTCTTACTAACTTTCAAAGATCCGATTGATTTGAAATTTGGTGTACTGTTACTTCGGTGGTATATCCAAAACATGATAACCTTGAGCTGATGGTGTAGCATCAAATAAGCTGCGGGATGCTCAATTCCTCAGAAACTTACAGCAGATATACCTAGCGTGTTAGGGCTCATAAGAATAGCCTCAAGGAGAGTTATCTATTAGAATTAGTGTCCGTGAATAATTTAAGAACAATGAAATAAAAATATAATTAAAACTTTAAGTAACCCCCGACATAATTTTATCGGTGGTAGGACTCTGTCAAGCCTGAGGAGTCCGACTGGATGGGTATGGGATGTTGGGTTCCGGTATGAAGGATAAGGTAGCCAGCGCAATTACAGGCAAGAGGCATATCATCTTAGTCCTCACAGTGACAACGCACCTGTGGTTCTACATTTTTGTTACTAAAAACCTAAGTGCATGAACCGTTGGTGTTATGGGCGACAGGTACTACTTTCCATCAGGTGGTCTGTCTGCTCGTTTGTCACTGAATCTCATTAAAAAGAAAAAAAAGTAAAAAAAAAAAAATTCTCTCTTGGCATTTTAACTTCATTAAAAGTACCTATTAATATTTTGATGATGAGCGTCGCCGTGTTGGGAACCGCTAAGTAACTAAAATAAAAACCAGAACATCTCCGCCTTCGCAGGAACACTCACGTACTTCATCTTTTTTACTGCGTGCTGTTCTACCCTTCTTCTCCTTCTACCTTAGAGAGCGTGTTGAGTTTTTGAGTAATACTCATATTCTTTCACTTTGCTCAAGTGAAACATTATTGCTTAAAATTCCTTACCTGTTTCCTTACCAACTCCTTCGCAGTACCTAAAGGCTGCACGTTTATGGAATACTCTTCCAATAGACATCAGGCGTGCCAAAAGTTTAGATAATTTTAAGTTACAGTTAAAATCACATTTTTTATCGTTTTAGTGTCTTTATATCTTGAACTTCTTATACTTTTCCATCAGATCTACATTTATCTATGTACGTATTGTATTTATGCATATATGTATATGTGTATGTATGTATGTATGTATGTATGTATGTATGTATGTATGTATTTATGATATGCATTTCTGTGTAGTAAGTACACCGCCTACCATTTCATATAATTTCTCCTACGTTATCTACCTCCTACGGTTGCCTGGATGAGATCGCTCATAGCGATAAGGCCGCCTTCTGTGCATCATCTATTGTTTATATCTTCTTTTTGTATATTTCTTTGTGGTGTACAATCAAGTACCTATATATCTAATACAAATAAAAAGAAGATTAATAATGATAAAGTATTAGCGGTCCCCCGACGCGGCAAGGCTTATCATCAAGATATTAATAGGTACTTTTAATGAAATTAAAAGGCCAAGAGAGACATTTTTTTTTTTACTTTATAGAGCGCTTTTTTGTCGGGGGTTATTTAAAATTTTTAATTTTATTTTTAGAAAAAGTTATGAAGAATCTTCACCTACGAAATAGTTTTAAGCTTGATGACTGAATGATTTTTATTTTAATATCTAATATATTACAAGTTATCTGCCTCGGCCCCCAGGGTTACTGCTCGGCTATATCACGTATTAAATTTCTAATCTTGGTTAGATTAGACTCCTCTTTCTGGTGTAAAATTAAATGGACATGTTATGTTATCATGAAGATTGAATCACTGATCCTAGCAATTCCGATAAAAATTAGCGATGATATGAAAACATTCCAACTCCAAAGCAGCTACTGTGTGGTGCACCTATATTTGTAGCTTAGGCTAGCTACCGCCTACCGCCAAACTAATTAATTTCTACAGACTCTTTAGGCACTACCTTACTAAAAATACTTTGATAATTGATATATTATAGGATAGAATAACTTATTTTTTTATATATTATTATTGTAATAAATGCGTAAGTATTTTAAGTTGTGGTAGTCCAGTGGTAACTTTTATAAGCAAGGTAACTGCAAAAATGAAACTAGGTTACTAACTATCTAGCTGTTGATGTGAGTTAGATTCATATTAGAAGTCTAAACTATTGTTCAATATAAAGAAGGTACCCATCTCGAACTCAACAATAGGAAATTGGATTATCTAGGAAGGTGAAACTATTTTTATAAACATTTTGTGAAAATAAATCGATATCTCAGAGGTACTTCTCTTTGCTGAGCTTCCGTAATATTATAAATGTGAAGGGCACCTAGGGTCACTTATTGGAAGTATATCAAACTCTAGCGATCCTCACTCTCTGCTTAACTGCGTGATTTGAAAAATTACTAACCTTTTTTACAGAAACTTTTTTGAAATCTATACAGATAAATAAAATTGGAGTGTCTGTTTGTAATATTAAAATAACCACTTTTTACTAAATGCATATGCTAAATTGCTATATAATTTAAATGAATATCTTAGGAGTAGCAAGCTACTATTTATGTATAAACATAGCTAACCGTGAAACCGTACCTAGGGACGAACGCGAGCGAAGCGAGCGTGAGTCGCTAGTCAGAGATAAAAATAACTTGTATCCCTCAGAGTTAACGTCGGTTCCTATTAGCGTAAAAGTTTTCAAAATCGGATTGGTAGTTTAGTAGTTCATCTCTTATATCTAAACTCACAAATTGCTACTTCTTTATAATATTGGTAAACTGTGTAGACAACTGTAAACAAAGAAAATTCAATTTGTCTCCGTCGCGTGTAATATCATAGTGGCATTTTAGAACAATTACAATTATGAAATATCATTTTATACTTTAAATAATTCTAAAAGGTAAAGTGAATTGAGTTTCTTAAAACAAATTCCCATATCTAAGGATTTTATAATTAGTAAGTAAGACTCTGAAAATCGCTGTGTGAACGCATTTTTTACAGTAAATCAAAATTAAGTCAAATATGCTAAGAGACTTTAAAATTCTTTAGTGACCAACTCTACCTGTTTTATATACCGATTATATAATATTATATAATTATAACACAGGTTTATGTATTGTGTGAATGTGTAATTAAAAATATTAATTTTTTTCTTAATAAAAAACTATACAAATAAAATTAGTAGCAAAACCTATCATATTAATTAGAAGAAGTCGGTTAATTAGGTCATCATTTATAAATTAAAACAAATAACTGAATATTTCACTAAAATCTAATCAAGTAATCAGTGGTGGAGATAGCTCTCCTGCCCTGGATATTTGTAGTAGTTCGTTCTGTACGTGAACAGAATTTCTTAAGGAGCATTATCAATATATACTTTACCTACTTGATATGAATGTACCCGTATAACTAGTTCAGGAAATTATGTTGTAGTTAATATTGGATCATATTGGATTGGTGATAAATAAATCGAATATGTTTTAAATATATATGTATTGCCTCAAAGAGCAGTAGTTCAAATATTAAAATCTGTTTGAGTTAAATAAAACTTCCCAAAATAAATGTAAACCAATTATATGTTCAAAGACTGTATAAATATCACCGATTTCATCATACATCTAAAATATACCGGAGTAAGACTGAGTTTTTTTATCCATTATATGAATATATTTTCTGCGAAGTAAATATTTTTACTGTAAGTGTAATGTGTTACAATAATATATACAGTATGAAAATACTCGCATTTTCAAATGCCCAACACCTACTTTTCGTCTAAAATTACTCTGAATATGCAAACTATTTGTTTAAGGTATGCCATAATTAGGGATCATGGATTACATTTTTTTTTCTCACTGCCATCAACTAAAAGTTATTAGTTATGCGTCTTGATTTTAAAGCTAAATTAAATATTTGAACATTCATAGGTCAATAAAAAAAGCAATTAATTAATTAAATTTTATTATTCATAAAATTGTTTTTAAAATTTTATCACTATCACTAACTTTTATTATTCTGTGCGGTGGTGTTTCAATAAAAGTGGACTATTAATTTACTATGTGGGTTGTTGGTAATTTTCCTATAGTGTATTCTATTTCAAAAAATTTCAACTATTTATATTTCCTCATCGACTTACCTTCGCTTAACTCGGGTGCGTCCCTAGGTACGTTTTAATTTTTTTGAGCGTAACCCTATTTTTTTTTTCTAAAATAAAATTAGCCTAAGTTACTCCTTATAATATCAGCTATCTACCAGTGAAACTCCCGTTAAAATTGGTCCAGCCGTTTCGGGGATTAGCTGGAACAAACAGACAGACAGATAAAAATTCTAAAAATTGTGTTTTTTTATAAGTACCGTATATAATTCCATATGCATTTAGTATAAAGCTGTTATTTCGACATTACAAACGGACACTTCAATTTTATTTATCTGTATAGACAAATCATAACATGTGTCATCACACAATGCTATAAAAATCTTTATCGATATATAACTAAAGCCTGGGTCTTGCTTGTGTGAAGATTATATATTACATATTTTTAATTTGAAAACTGTATAGTAAAAAAAATAACTGAGTCATATGAGATTAGATTTCATTAGAAAGTCATTAGATTTTCACACAATGTTTGTAAAATGGTTAATTTATCATAGGACTAAATATAATTATGGCATATTAGGATGCAGACTACTAATTTTACTAGTATAGGTATATTGATACGAATATAAAACTAGAATATAAAAGACTTAGCGCTGTAAGTAAAATATAAAGTTTTGTTTTCCCTAGGGAAGTATAATATATGCTGGTGCAATTTACAGGCAAAAGAAATACACAGAGCTTCTCGTAAATGTGTACGCTTGTACACTTATCATGTATCGTGTTTTATAATAAAGTTTAAAGCTTTCGGCAACAAAAAAAGAAAGTCTTTCTTACTAGTAAAGTACCTATACAGATTGAATATACTAAATTATATGGTATATACACGTCATATACGATTAGTAAACACATTTTTCTTCTGTATACTAGGTATACTATGTTTTGGGAATTAAAATGCCAGAATAAAACACGCTAACTATTTAAAACTCATGAAGAGTTTATTATAGTTAAACTAGCGACTCACCCTCGCTCCGCTCGGGTTCGTCCCTAGTTACGTTTTAACGTTTAGTATAGATTTCTCAGAGGAGAGTTTTTCCCACAGTAAAAAGTATCCTATTATGATTAAATAACTAAAATTGCTATTAAAAAATAAGGGTTGATCGTAGAGGGGTGAAAATTTAGGGTTGTAGGTATTTTTGTATGCTGTATCATAAAAAAATTAAAACAAAAAATTTTGTCTGAAAAATAAAAAACAAAAATTTAGGGGTGGTCCACCCTTAACATTTGGGGGGATGAAAAATAGATGTTGGCCGATTCTCATAGATACCGGATAAGCACAAAAAATTTCATCAAAATCGGTCAAGCCGTTTCGGAGGAGTATGGCAACGAAAACTGTGACACGAGAATTTTATATATATAGATAGAAGACTAGCATTGCCCATGGCTCGGCCCGCTTTCAGATGACCAAAAATCAAATTTTTAGGTTTTACATAGGTATTAGTATAGTATTTTTTCAGAAATGAGATATTTTCCCGCGGTAAAAAATATCCTATATGTTGACCCGAATAACCAGCTATATCCATACCTTTCATCAAAATCCCTCCAGTGGTTTTTCTGTGATGCGGTAATGGACAGACAGACAAAAATTATGAAAACTATAGATTCGGCCTCTGTATCGATAATACTTAATGGTTATTTTAATAAGATTTTCCAAAAAAATATTTAATGTACAGATTCGGCTTAGTTACAATTTTATTATATGTATATAGAATAATACTTTTGTCAAGATATATACTAGTTTAATTAGGCATCATCATATATGATACCTACTAGTGATTATCCTCGCTTCGCTCGAATGTGCCCTGTACCTTTTTCCGATACATTTTATTGCTTCATTTTAAATCGTTTAGTTAACGCACGCCAATAAAGCAACTTAACGGCAGTTTTTCTGATGTCAATTAAAGTTATTATGATTTGGGTCAGCAAATACATTTTTATATTCATAAAAAATAGCCTATAGCACTCGGTCGTAATACAGCTTCCTATTACTGAAAGAATTTTCCTTTGATCTTTAAAGATTACTCCCTGCATCCAGTAGTAGTGTAGAACATACTAGAATTTATCACATAATCATACTAAAATAAAATAATTTACATAAATATTGCCATTGATTAAATAATTATCTTAATTGTTGCTCCTAGTACTTCTCTGACAGCAGAATGGATCGTGGGAGCAACCCCTTGGTTGTGTGGTCTGCTTCGGCAGACCTGCCGTCAGGGAGTCGTGGTTGAGTGTTTAAGCAATCCTGCAACACCCCATTAAGACGAGGGAGGTTCTGTTGGGTTTTAGTGGGTAGTACCTACTGGCTTTTCTAGCCGGTGAGTCCCACATAACCATTATGTATATAGGTGGTATGCGTAAATGCATTTCCCAACATTAAAAAAAAATATCGGTGTATGATAAATACTTAAAGTAATTTAATAAACGTAAGGCTATGCCTTCTTCCCCCTTGTATAGAAGAGAGGCCTGTGCCCAGCAATGGGACATTAAAAAGGGCTGAATACACACATACAAGACTTTAAAGCAAGACTGAGGTTTTTTTTATATTTTTTTTGTAGTATGTAGTCAAGTTTTAGTTTCGAGGCTTTTTTGAGCTAATCGAACTGACAAACGTACAGATACAGGAGTGATCAAAAAGAGGGTATATACATCAATTGGGAATATGCGTGATTCAAAAGCAATAAAGATTATAAAAAAAATATTTCACCTTTATTTAAATCACACGCATAATCCCTATTGCAGTCGTCGAGGAATGGGAATCTAAAAAAATACCTATATGGGAATGACGTATTATAGAACGATTAATTTGTCATTTTAATACAATTTCTCTCTTCATGACATCTTGCCTAAGCTCCTTAGTTTAAATAAATCATGGGATCAACCATCATCATGGGATCCTGTAATAAACATAATAAAAACAAACAACAAAAACAAATATAACAGACCAGTAGATGTAGTTAGTTCATACTGTGTGGATCGCAATAATAGTAGTAATTCTAATTAACATTTTTTATCTATAAAGTTAACAATAGTGTTGCTTAATATTTTAACTTTAAATAA
The DNA here is from genome assembly GCA_033884665.1 of Argynnis bischoffii washingtonia. Lineage (NCBI taxonomy): Eukaryota > Metazoa > Arthropoda > Insecta > Lepidoptera > Nymphalidae > Argynnis > Argynnis bischoffii. Next base: position 7,877,258 of record CM066616.1, on the reverse strand, counting down.
TAACAATCTAAATTAATATTAAACTTCTTTTTTAAACTACATATAAAACAATTATATTGCTTAAATAAATAATTGATATTTTAAAAAATGTTTAATAATCTTTATGGTTACAGATAATATAATAATAGCAACACTAAATAAGATTAGTAATTAATAAAGAAAATTGTAATATTTATTATACTAGCAAAAATTAAGTAAATAATATTGCTATATTTAATTATAATACTTATTAAAAACTTAAACTTTAAAATGTTTAGAATTAAAATCAACCAATATTGTAAGGTACTTTGATGCCATTTTTGAATTTTTAAAATCATTTTTGTAAAATAGTAGGTAGGCTGTCTGTAACAACTGTATAATGCCATTGAGACATCTAACACCTTAGTCTCTCCCGTGACCATGATTGCTGTAAAGCAATCGAAACGTCGGGAAACAAAAAACAAAATAAATCCGCGAAAAAAATCCGAAAAGATAGTTTTATTTAAATGTCAAATATTCGCGTAAATCTAAGAAAGTATTATCTCCTTAGTTTAGTTTTATCTTGAGATATGGAACCCTAAAATTATATCGGATAAGCTTTATAATTTTTTGTTGTAATGTTTTTTATGTTTTTGAATTAATTTAAAAACTATATTTCATTTATATCTTATTGCTTGGGTACAGTCACGTAACCATAATCGATTTTATATTTACGCAGATGTTGTATAAATACCCAGTACCTGGGCGACCGAGCTTCGCTCGGAGTTCTTTTTTGTTATATCGTATTTTTAGATAAAAGAAAAACCAAAAACTTGAATAAATACAAAAACAAAAGTAAAAAAACTTTGTGTTCCAACTGGGTAACGATCCCGGACATATATGTTGTCTAACTTACGCGTTGACCGCTTGACTACAATGCTTACAACCGAGTGCAAGAAATTATCGACCATATTCTGCGTGGAATAATGCAAAAAGAAAACTGCATGAAAACACGAAAACATGTGTTTTCCCAGACATGAGACTAATCTAGATCGATTTTTCACCACCGAAAGCCGCCACATACCAAATTTCAGTGAAATCGTTAGAGCCGTTTCCGAGATCGCTGGTATAAATAAATAAAGAAATAAAGAAATAAAGATATAAATATATAAGAATTGCTCATTTAAATATATTAGATTTTTGCGATCAAATGACGCACTAAGAGTAGTAGAAGGGCTAAACTCTAAACTAATCAATATATTTGCAATTAACTATATAGTATTTGCATGATGAGAAAAACAAAATGTTTCAGTTCTTCATTTGGAAAAACGAATTCATAAAATATCCATACAAGTGCCAATAATGAAAGTACGTGGAGATTAACAGTTAACTGAAGTGAAAAAACTCGGCGTGCGAAAATCTCGGTCGGTTCATGAAACCTACATTTAATATAGCACAAAACTGTTTTACCAACTGAAGGTTTTATATCGCATTAGACCTTTTATAACGCCAGAGGTAGCGGAGAGTAGGGCGGGAAGTGAGAGTTCAGATGAATACAGCAATGAAAGATATATATATATATATATATATATATATATATATATATATATATATATATATATATATAGATATATATAGATAGATAGGTACATATAAAGTTCGTTTTAAAACTCCGTATTTATACGTCACTGTATCAGTTATTCGGTGTCGTCTACATACAACGAAAGTAAATGTTTTTGCTTCATTTTTAGGATTCCATAACTTAAAATAAAATCGTTATAATTTCGTCATATCCGTATGTACGAATATCACTACCATTTTACTACTTGGTACCATTTTTGGCGAAGTTCAAAATTGGAATGTAAGCGTCTCGTGAGGTATACATTTAATAAAAACTTGAGGTATACTTTTAATAAAAAATATTTTAAATAGGATCGCAGTTACAAGGTATGTGACTTTTTTAGTTACAGCTTTTGTGAGTTCAGCGACCGAAGAATGAATGTTCGTAGTGTCTCTGTTTTCATAGTATCTTAAAGAAATACTATGAAATACTAAAACTTGCTTTTATAGTCGATAAAATAAATATTGAATTTACGTAAATATTTAATATACTTTTAACCTAACAAATCACATAAAACAACACAAAGAAACGATAATATAATCTGACTGTATGTACTAAGAGTGTATAGAGATTTTCCAGAAAATCTGCATTTTCAGCCAAGTTATCTCTACATATTCAACTTAGAAGTCACTTCTACAATCTAAGTTAAACTATGCGCATACTTTGCGGTCAAGACTATTAGTTCGTACACAAAATTATATACAGGCTGTTTAAAATGCTTGTGCTCTATTTTGATAGTTTTTATCAGACGTATTTAAATTTAATGCCTTATCTGCAAAATGCGTGAATAATAAGAATGGAACTATAAGAAACTTCACTTCGCTTCACTACAAGTAATATAGTTATAAATAAAGTTTTCTTATTATTTATATAACAATTTAGTTTAGGTAAGTGGTGATAATCGTTACGATAGTCACTATAATATAAATATACATATGGAATATATAAAAGAGCGATATCTTATATGACGTTGATACCACGATAGTACTCAGTCTTCCGTAGATGCTCTAAATATGCCACTGCCAAGATCTGGAACGATTCTACTGCCGCTAAGGGACGTAAAATCGATAAATATTTCGTTATCCGTGCTTAATAAAAGTATAAAATTTTAAAGCGACATTCGAACCGATGTTATGGATGTTAATTCTCTTTTCTAAGAAATAAGAATCCATTACGTACCATTTTATGTATGGTAGTTGCTGATGTTTTTGAGCCATTATTTTGTGATAGAGTATAAAAATTGTAAAAGTCATCATTTATTTATTATATATAATATATATATATATATATATATATATATATATATATATATATATATATATATATATATATATATATATATATATCAATCTACAGATTAGCCCAGCCTGTAAAATTTGGTAGCTACCGGAAGTTTGAACGTGGGCGAAGCGCGTATATATATTTTTGAAATTTAAAATACCTATATAAAACATAATATCAATTTCAACACGATTCGTCTCAAATTATTAATATCAGTTCAAATTTGGACAAGAAATCGTGTAATATACGTATAAAAATCTACATTCATATTGAGTTCCTCACACTACGAAGAATAAACGTATAACAGACAGACAGATAGACACACATCCCATAAATATATTTTTAATTTTGAGGTATTGTATTGAGCTAAGAGCGTATCTACAATATTTTTTATTCTGTTTTTTTTTGTGTATTGTGTTAATTGTAAAATAGATTTAAATGATTTTTTTCATTAATGATTTTTTCATTAATGATATACTTATAGTGTGTCATATAAACTTCAGGAAAAGTTAAATTGTACACTTAAAGAATTTTTAAAGTCAGTCGTTATAACTAGCGCTTCAATTAATATTATATTGTTTAAGTTTTTATTGCAAAAAATATTGAAATATTATATCATTACACACTATCATATAGTTGGCAGAAATAATGGAGTGTCAAACACTACTGGATTTGTATATACTATAGCATGAACATGTAGATTGTAAATTTTTGCCTATTCAGAGTTAATACTCGACTCAATGAGTAATCTATACAGATAAATAAAATTGGAGTGTCTGTTTGTAATATTAAAATAACCGCTTTTTACTAAATGCATATGGATGTATACACGGTACATATACCAAAACAACATTTTTTACAATTTTTGTCTGTCTGTCTGTCTGTTTGTTCCGGCTAATCTCCGCAACGGCTGGTTAGATTTTGACGGGACTTTCACTGGCAGATAGCTGCTGTTATTGAAGTAACTTAGGCTACTTTTATTTTAGAAAAAAAATCAGGGTGCCGCGAAAAAAATTCACAACCCATGAAATTGTGAACAAAATCTGCGTACGGCGTACGTACGTAACGTAAAACGCTATATAATTTAAATGAATATTTTAGAAGTAGCAAGCTACTATTTATGTATAAACATAGCTAACCGCGAAAACGTACCTAATATAACTTTTTATGATAATAATATTTAATCTGAACAGAAATTAAATTCTATACGATTATATTTGGTCGATACTTTCACATTGATATTCCGTGTTAATTTAAACATTTGAAAGCGAAAATTTCATTACATTAACTTTGTTCATAAATTGAACATACGTGTATCTAATGCGTATATAATGCATTCTATATATAAAGCTTCGAAATAAAGTATTATTATATTTTTAATAATATATTAAGTAAAATAGCCCCATGGGGGTTTTAAAGTAATGTTATCGTAATAGAAATAATGCTATATTTAATGTTTATTTACTGTCTGCTGTCTATGTATGTCTACATAAATAACGTATGCGTGATAAGCTACGTTACGACTATTTATGTTAGTAGAGCTTTTTTCTATAATGGGTTTTCTCAAAGACATGATATACGACTACACTGGTTTCTTAGGAATACTTCCACATACAGTCGAAACATCTCACATCACATCTCTATAAAATAGAATGGCCGTGTATATATACATATGGTTTCATCCATACTTACTGTTTGTTACTTGATGTTTGGTAATTTTGATGAATTTTGGTATAGAGATAGATTAAACCTTGGAGAAGGACAAAGGCTACTTTTTGTCGCAATGAAGACGCCTATGTACGTACAATCTAAATATAGGTAGGTATATAATCTATTCTATTCTAACCGTTAAAACATACCCAGGAACGCAACCGAGCAAAGCGAGGTTAAGTCGCTAGTATTTAGATATATTTGAATACTGTAAGTATACTAAATAATTCATACCTAAAAACTGAGAATAACCCAGAGTCTGTCACAAGTGCATCTCTCATATTGCCTTCGAAACATAACAATGTTTAATGAAAACAAAATGTATGACATACTCTTCTTCTTCTTCGTTTACTTCATTACTGAAGGTCGTGCTTGTCCTGAAGTGCTTTCACCGATGTGTCGACTAGCTTCCTCCACTCTGTCCTCGGCTTGTCTCAGGGCAGTTGGAATATTGAGTCCCGTTATATTTTGAATCTGGTCGGACCAGCGGGTAGGTGCTCGACCGCGTGATCTTTTGCCTTCAATCTTCCGTTTTTTTTTTTTTTTTTTTTTTTTTTTATAGTTGGGGAATGCATTCACGCATACCACCTATCCCCCGGGTGGTTATGTGGGGCTCACCGGCTAGAAGAGCCGGTACTACCCACTAAACCCCAACTTTCCCCTCCCCTCCGCCTTAGTGGGACGCCGCGGGATCGCTTACGCATAACTACCGCGACGCCCCGGCGGCAGGCCTGACGGCCACCAAACCAATGGGGCTGCTCCACAGTCGACTCTGCTGAACCAGAGAAGTACCCGGAGCAGCCCCATTAAACCACGCCGCCCACCGAAGTGGGCACCCTTCAATCGGCTGCAGAGGACAGGGAGAGCGGCAACGACACACCGACACTCCTCTTCCCCTGCAGCCCCACCGCGTCTGCCATCTAAGACGGTGGCAGCCCCGTCAAGGCCGCGGGGGGCAGGGAGAACGGCGCACCGAAATACCGGCACTCCTCTCCCACCGCGGCCTTCCCCTCTACCGGTTACGAGCCTGTTTTCACAGTTCCGCAACCGGTCCCCACCCTCCGGTCGTGAGACCGCCGAAGCGGCCCCGCTCCCGGTGGCCGCAACTCCGGAAGCCGAAGCCTCAACGGAGAGCAGCCTCGTCCTGCCTTGGTCCGCGCCGGATTTCTCCGGTACCACCCGCCCCTGTGCTAAGCGGGTGGCGTTCCCCGATCCGCCACCTGGGGACGCGCCCGGTAGGAGTTGGCTCTCCCCCGGGCCTTCAATCTTCCCTACTACAACCAGTTTGTCCAGATTGTCTGGTTGTCTCCGGGCAATGTGACCAAAATAAGTTAGGACTCGTTGGTAGCATATAGTGGATAGTCTGGTAGTAATATTCAGTTGGTCGAGAATAGATTTGTTGGTTCTTTTTGCTGTCCACGGTATACGCAACATTCTTCTATAACACCACATTTCGAAAGTCTCGATCTTTTTTTCGGTCAGCTGCACGGATTGACCATGATTCGGAACCGTACAAAAATATTGAGAATACCAAGGCTCGCACAAGTCTGGTCTTGGTGGTATTCGACACTTTCCTGTTTTGCCAGATTCTGGTTAACTTACTCATAGCTGCCTTGGCCATCTGCGTACTGACATGTTAATTAAAATGATGATGACATGTTAATGCGTAATGGCATCCTATTAAATGCTTATTTTTCCCTTTTTATAAAATAGTAATTAATCTTTATCAAAGTTTTTGTCTACTTATTTATAATCATTAATCACCTTTCTAAATATTAAGGTTTACATATTAGCTATACGTTATACGTAACTGATTGTGAATGCTGATATTGGAAATGGATAAACAAAGAAATATAATAATTTTATGGGTAGCATAGGATCTTTTTATCGTTTATATAGCGGCTTACTTTCGCTTTGCTCGGGTTCGCCTCTAAACAAACAAAAACAAATCTATCCCACGGGAACCATACATTTTGCCGGGATAAAAAGTATCATATTTGTTATTCTAATTTATGAACTATATTATTGTAAAGGTTCAATTAAATCCAATCAATAGTTTAGTGCACTAAGCTGTATAAGTTATTATAGTCTTTTAACTATCCCACGGGAACTATTTAATTTTCCGGGATGAAAAGTATCTAAGATGTTGACCGAGAATATAAGGTACAACTATGTAAAATTTCATTTAAATCGGTCCAATAGTTTCGTAGATTAGCTCGTACAAACAGATAAACAGACAAACAGACAAACAGATAAACAGACAGACAGACAGAGAAACAAAAAAAATTGAAAAAATCTGGATTTCTTCTATTTTTTTTCTTACATCCCCCTGACTTGGTTTTTAACATTTTTTTTCTATGTACAGACATTCGACCACTATAGTTTATTATATGTATATATATGTATAGATGAATGGTACATAGACTTATCGCCGGAAGATAAGCGGGTATAAATTTCGTACCTATACAGACTGGGCTTTCATATATTTGTATTTTCATATACCTATTTTTAATTAATATTGAATTTTTAAACTTTAAATGTCGTGATGGATGGTCGCTATACCTATTTATAATCTATAAAGGATAAATGACTGACTGACATATCAGCCTTTAGACTAAACGACTGGGTCTAGGAACATGAAATTTGCAAAAGGTTTCCTTTTGTAACATAGGCGAGCACTAAAGGTTTTTGTAAAGTCAACCCCTAAAGGGGTAAACTAGGGGATGGATGGCACAGAACCCTTGGGATACAAAAATAAATAGCGTATAAGGGGCTGCAGGTAAACACTAAGTGACAATACTTTAATTATCCATAATTGAAATTACTTTTTACTTTATTATTTATTACATATTGAAGCGGGTGAAACCTATTCTCGTAATGAAAATAAATACTTTTAACAAAAAACAAAGGTAAATTTTGAATATTAGTTGCAGTTTTTAATTGAAGAGTGTAGGCACACACAAATATATACATACACATCCTTTTTTATACTTGCCAGTCTTATATTAAGACCTTTTTACTAACTTTTTTTTATATAAATCATATCTTGTGATATATTGGAAAAAAGTATAGTAAAGGCATACAATTTTAAGCACGATTTTTATTTTCTATTTTCAATAAAATAGATTAATCAATCGAATATGCAGCAACGGCCATAAGAGAATACTGGGTCATTTTTGAATGTTGTTTTTCATATTACATATGCATATTATAATATATGTTTTCCTCTTTTTAATTAAATTCCAACCTGATTTGAAACAAAAAACGAAAATAACTTTTGAATAATTGATGTTTATTTATTCTTACGTATTATACGTACGCTACGGTATTTAATGGGAGTACTACGAGTATTATAAATGCCAAATTTTATAAATAAAGATGTTTGCTTATGACTCTTTAATGCTATAACCACTGGACAGATCTGAATAAAAATTTAGTACACAAATAGAGTATGATCTGGAGATACATATCATGGACCTAGTGACGCACTTCAACAAAGTGATTTTCATATTATCGACTAGCGACTTACCTTCGCTTCGGTCGGGTACCTCTAGGTACATTTTTTTTTTGAACAGAAACCTAATATTTTTCTTAAATAAAAATAGCATTAGTTACTCCTTATAACATTAGCTCTCTGCCAGTGAAAGTTTCGGAGATTAGCCGGAACAAACAGATAGACAAAATAAAAAAAAATGATTTTTCGTTATTAGTACCGTATATAGTTTCATATGCATTTAGTAAAAAGCTGTTATTTTGACATTACAAACAGACAATTCAATTTTTTTATCTGTATTAGATTGTGTATTTAAATTTCTTTCCTTTCTTTTCAGAAAATGTATATCGAGATCAGCAGCAGCAGCTATATAGGCTCTCTACATATTTAGCAAGGGCATCTTAAAACCTTAAAATGTCTAGTACAGAAGTCGGTGGTGATGATCACGTGGTGGCGTATTGTGACCCTGGTGGACCAAACTTCCAACGTATTTATGTAAAATTCCATGGCTATATAGCACTTATAATATGCCTCCTCGGATCTGTCGCCAACTCCGTCAATATAGCCGTACTTAGTCGAAAGGAAATGATCTCCTCTACTAATTCTATTCTCACAGCGCTCGCTTTTGCCGACCTACTAGTTATGATAGATTATATACCGTTAGCTCTTCACATATATACTAATATCGCAGAAGCCCTTAATCGAAATTCATATGCGTGGGCTGTTTTTGTATACTTCCATTCCATATTTAGTCAAACTTTTCACACTATATCAATTTGGTTAACGATAACATTGGCAATATGGAGATTTGTGGCAATTAAATTTCCTCAGAAAAACAAGACACTATGTAATAGAAGAAACACGAATATAGCTATAGCAGTTGCTTACATTATTTGTCCAATCATGTGTCTTCCAATTTATTTCGCAATGACTATTAAGGAACTACCTACAAAGAATAAAGAAAGCGATAATAGTACAATAAATGGAACACATTTTGCGAACGGTTCAGAAATCCAAGAACCAAAATATGCAATATCCATGACTCAAAATGAAAATTTACTAACTGCTATATTTTGGATATATAGTGTTTTTCTAAAATTAATACCTTGTATAGTGCTATCCATTTTAAGTGTATGTCTTATAATGAAAATGAAATCAAGTGACAGAAGAAGACAACAACTGCTAAAGAAAAGTACTATTACAACAAATGAGGTAATTTTTTCTATACTTTATTCAATTTGTATACCTATCTAATATACATAGTCTTGCCTTAAATATTGTTACAAAGAAAAAAAATTTTTTTTCTATTGACGTAATATTTATTGCTATTACAGTGTGTTAGTTTAATACATTAATATAAAACCATTAAAAATATATAAAGCTTATTCGAAGTGGTCTCCATTAGCTGCAATACATTCCTTTAAACTTTGAGGCCAGTTATCAATAGAAGCACGCACTATTTCCATGGGAAAATTTTTTACTGCCAATCGTATGGATTGTTTTAGGGGCTCCAAATTATCATAGCATTTAGAGCAAGCCATACTCTCTAAAACTGACCATAAATCAAAATCCAGCGGATCAATATCGGGATTAGATGACGGCCAGTCTTCAGCTCTGATGAAGTCCGGAACGTGAGTTTCTAACAAAGATTGCGTGGAACGAGCTTTATGACCCGGTGCCGAGTCTTGCTGAAAGGACCATTCTTGGTTATTGAACATGGTGTTGTTAAGGGGCTTAGTTACATTCTTAAGAATGGTATCTTGATACACTTGTGCCGATGTTTTGATTGACTTTTTACACAAAAATATGACTCAGTCACTCCTTCATAGCTAACACCCCACCAAACCATCACTGAAGTCGTATAATGCCCACATTGTACTCTGTTGATTAATTGGGAAGCTTCCTTAGAGCTTTGAGCATAAATACGGTCATTTTGTTTGTTAAAATATTGCTCATTTGTAAAAAAATTCTTATCCGTAAGTAAAAATTTTCTGTTACCTCCCTTTGCGTACCGCTTGAGTATTTTTTTTTTTTTGATTTTACAACCTATTCTTTTTTAAATTATCAGTTAAGAAATGTCCGGTGCATCTCTTATAAGCTGCAAGTCCTAAGTCGTCTTTTAAAATGATGTTCTCCTGACCGATTCCGGCCACGGCGGCCAATCTCATTGAGACTAGCCAACTGCGCAGGAGATATTATAGTGCACAAGTGTACGCGCAGACACAAGTGCACTCTCTATTCCTGTCACTCTCATACTCCGGTGGGACGACTACTCGACACGACCGGTGAGAGTTAAGGCGCAGGACCGACGGCTTTACGTGCTCTCCGAGGCACGGGGGTGAAACACCGCCAACTTCCCAACTCCGGGCTGTTACTGAGGCTTACTATACAGAAAGACTCAATAACTAAACTTGGCCCGACCCGGGACTCGAACCCAGGACCTCAGGATGTGCAACCGTACATGCTAGCCACTACACCACCGAGGCAGTTTTAAAATACGCGACATAGTTCTAGGTGCTGCTATCTTCATCTCCCGAGATAAATCTTTTGCTTTCGGACAAGAATTCTTCGAATTCTTTCCCTCACTGCTTTGATCGCCTTTTTCGTACGAACACTACGTGGACGGTCAGATCTTTTTCTGTTACAAACAGAGGAGGTTTCATTGTACCTATCAATAGCCCGGTACACAAACATTTGACTTATACCAAGCGTATGGAGAGTTTTAAAAATTGTATTTGACTCCACATCTACTTTGTGTAATGCATTATAATATCACAAAATATTTTACAATGTAATGGAGCGAAAATGACAAAACACAATGAACAATAATAATAATAATAATAATTCTCTAAAATAATAATAATAATAATCTGGAGGTTTTGGGGAACTCATCGGATTAGAGCGTGAAGCAGGCTTCCACAGCATAGTCTAGTAAAGCGTCGATACGATGGTAGCAGGGTGATACAAACTGGCAGGTTTTAAAAAGAAATTAAAGTAGAGAGTAAATTTGACTATTAGAAAATTAATAAAAAGGATGTCAGATCTGGACCGCCCGGGCACCACGTATACGACGAATTACTTATTTCCGAATTCGTTTATAATTAATGATTGTGTAACGTTTAATTTTTGCTTTATTTTGTTAACATTATTTTGTAGTTCTGAGTGTGTGAAGTGTAATTGACTTAGTTGATTAAATCTACTGTATTTGTTAAAAGACATTATTTAACTACTATAATACACGCCCACTATAATGAATAATTCTGATGTTGGCCGTCCTGCGCCGACACATATAAAAAATGCAGATTCCAAATTCAAATGTAATATTTTGTTTATTTTTAATTGTAACAGTATTTATGGCCAGACTATGCAGATAAGGAAATATAGAAGCTTGTATAATTCAAACAATAGGAAAACACTTGGAGGAAGTTATTTGTTAGTTTTTTTTATGAAATTCCTATCGATGAAACTGAATTAAATTTTCTATTACGCTATTGTTTTGAAAAAAATTATAATATTTTGCATAGAATATAAATTATAAATTATACATTCTCTATAAGGATTCCTTCCTATATTTCCTGAACTAATGTAACTAGAATAACTTTTATAACATTCCATAATTTACTGTATTAAATATTCAATCCCGACTCGTGGTCACACCTTCTGTATTTTTTATTTAAATCTTAGAATACATAATATACGGGTAATATTACCTAAATGTAGGCAGCTAACTATTTCTGTAAGAAGATTTCAGCATATGTAATGTAATATAACATAGAATATGTAGATTGGTCTAAGTGAATTTTCATGGAGTGGTAGCTTTGCAACGAGCGTTTATAATTATTCTTACACTGTACTAAATCGCGACTTTACAATCGCCCACGTGTGTTTCTATTTCCATAGTCAAGTCATAAACACGGCAAAATATATGAACATTTATGTGAGCAATAAGATGAGCAATATTTAGTCGACATTTGAATTTACGATTAATCGTGAAAAACATATCCTACTTCAAAATGTAGACCAGTTGCTGACCTATATAAACAATTCCTATACTTTGAGGTAGAAATATTCATCGTTTATAATATATGTAACAAAGCTCAGCAAAAATATAGTGTAGTGTTATAAATCTTCTATCGTCTTTGAGGAATAGATAAGACAGTATAATATGCGGAAAAACTAACTGCCTTGTATATATAAAAATTGTGTAATAATGGAATATTTTATGGAATTACAATAATAATTAGGTACTACTAATAGTACTAGAGCTCAGTAGTTTAAGAGATTTGACGGGGAAGGGTGTTTGCTTATGAGTTATTCGAGAATTCTCAATTTTTATATGTACTCGCATAATGGTACTGTCACATTCGGGTGATGTATCTTCAAATCATAGCGTATATTATGTATGTAGATTTGTGACAGCCTAGATACGAGCAAGGCGTTGGCTTAGGCATGACCTCTCAAACTCATCGCCCTTAATTTTCCGGAAAGTGGCCAACAAACTTTTACCCGCAAAGAAGAGATGGCAATTTTTTTTTTTGATAAGAAATATTTTATCCTTTAAAACCCTAAAACATACTGATATTACAGATTATCTTTTCTTTAGGGCGAAAAAGTTCGTCTTAATGAAGACAGCAGCAAGCGTACTGCCGGCCGGACAGATCGTACGACGCGTATGCTCGTAGCTTTGCTGGGGCTGTTCCTCGCAACTGAACTGCCTCAAGCCTTGTTCGGTCTGCTAACCGCCATTGCACCTCATCTTTTTCAAGTATGCTACTATGCTTTTGGTAAGTATTGTCTGTATACTTAAATATATTTTTTAAATATTATTATTATTATTACTAACCATCTCTTTTAATAACATTCTGACACAAAAAAATACTTAAATGTATACCAAATCTGTATTCAATACTTCTGTTTGAAACCTTGGCTTACGGTTAGATAATTCAATTTCCTGGTTAGCCCAAATAGAGGATGAGCAACAAAATTTGCAACAATCGGATGTTTGGGGAGATGGAAAAAGGTTTTACTCACTAAAATCAACATTTATTAAGCTTATTCTTTTCTGCTTCCGATTTAAGATTATGCCAATTGTTATTACATTAACCTTACGAAAGAATAACTTGAAAAAATGCAGCTAGTCAATTTATATTTAGTACCTACATTAGATTTATTTACAGCTTATTTACATTTTAATTTCACACAATTCACTCTACGTTTTACAACCGGACACTGACGAGACTTGTACGTACATACCCGTATTTTCTCTTCCATATTACAACATTTACAATTCCGCAGTCCCCCTATATGTAAGTAAAGGAATGTTTTTGTTTTCTTGGCACAAATTATACGGACATTGAGTTCCGATCACGGTTCGATAACAATATCCCACCAACTTCTTTATGATAACATCCGTCAAATTATGGAATATTCTGCCATCAGTGTTTCGTTATTCAGAATTACTTAACATTTTTATTAAACGTATACGACCGGCCTTTTTTTACGGTTTTATTTAGTTTGCCCTGTTTATTTGGGTCAAATTTAGTAAATGAAATTTTACCCCTTACCTTAGTAATCGAAATTTTACCTTTAGTTCTGATGACAATACAATTCAATATATTCAGTGTTATTGAAAATCCAAGATGGCTGCAACATTTTAACAACCCCCTCAATATGGGTATCAAATGAAAAGGCTTTACTAGTAGAACACAGTGCATGGCCGATAATAGAGTTAAGACAGTTTAAAATAAAAAAAAATAAAACTTGAAAATAAAATAGGTATTTTTTTTTAACGTTTAACGGTTTTACTTATTTTTTATATACATAAATATATGATTACATAACCATAGTATATTTATTACTATTATATTTATTATACTAGTATATTTATTGTTTTTGTATTTGGATGTTAATATAATTATATTTACATAGAAAATATAGATATTATATATTTTATTATGATTGCATTATCGTTAGGATATGGAGAATCCTTTCAGATTACGTTGCCTACAAGAATCGCAGGTAGCAATAAGAACGTCTTTGCATGTCTTTTTTTTACTTTTTCGTGCCTAATAATTATTTGTACTTTCTGTATTATGTGTGCAATAAGGTTCCTATCTATATACATATAATGTCTAGACTTACACGTGTAGTAGGTATATTTATTACATTACACATGCCATAAGTATTTAGTTCAAGGAAACTTGAAGGTGAACCTATAAAATTTTTATAAATTCTGCTGTATAATATTTCTAAAGAAACTTTTTGTGAAATATTGTTATAAATTAGATTTCCAAGAATTTTTAATTGGTATATACGATACTATGGAAAAAAGTGACTCAACTACACGATCGTTAATCTAAGGACAATGTGTACAGATTAACGGTCTCTAAGGCTGCGCTGCTTTCGTCTCAAATAGGTCAACATAAAAGATATGGTCAATACGTATGTATTATATGGTATAAAGCATATACGTATGTATATTGGTTCATTGCAGTGTCTAAACTATCAATTAGCAGTAAACCATACTCGTCAGGCGCGATTACGGTTGTTTCTTAAAATTTATTTTAAATATTCAAATTATTAATTTAAATAATTTGATTATTGTGAAATAAATGAAGACAACTTAATAGAGTTCATTTAACAAGGTATCCAAAAGCAATGATTTTGTTAATAAGGTTTATAATAATAAGTTTTAAAATTTCAAGATATTGTCAAAATAATTGAGAGTTGCAAAAAATTTTGTACAAGTAGTAGTAAGTATTTTAAGGCATTACTCTGTTGAACAAATTAACTTTATTTATTAGTAGTAGTACAATTTTGCGATCATTGGTGTCCTCTCAACCGAACGAGACGAGACATCCATATTTATAGAAATACAGTCAGATTCCAATTAAATTTTGAACAAATAATAAAATTATAGAAATTTAAAACAACTTAGTTATATTAATGAAATATATTTTCTAACCAAAAACACTACATAAGTTATATTCACTTCAAAATCATATTCGAGATCTCTAAGCCATTTTTTCAATTTTTTTATTGTAAAAATTACTATAAAGCTGAATTCTTGAAAAACCAAGTGTTGGTTAATAATCATTTATTATGATTTTTATTGTTACGTATAGTAATTCTACCCTTGCTCCGCTCGGATTCGTCCCTAGTTTCGTTTTAACGTTTAGCTCAGAGATGAGATATTTTTCCGCAGTAAAAAGTATATATGTATATATGTTGACCCGGATAACCAGCTTCATCATACCGAATTTCATCAAAATCTGTCCAGTGGTTTTCCCGTGATGCAGTAACAAACAGACTGACAGAGAAAAATTCTAAAAACTATAGATTTGGCTTCTGTATCGATAATAAAGTCTATTTCAATAAGATTTTCCAAAAAATATTTAATGTACAGATTCGGCTTAGTTACAATTTTATTATATGTATAGATGTATAATTTTAATATTAAATTGTATAATTATTTTACTAGTTTTAATAAAGTTATCTTAAACTATTAGTAAACTTTGAACAATCACCCATTCGACATGTTTTACTCCTGTATACTCTATAGGCTACCAATTATTATCGGTTACGGTTATATACGGTTTACGGAATTTGGACTGTCATTTTCCAAGTAATTCTTCCATTCTTATTATAAAAAAATATAAATAAAAAATATAACATCAATTCACAATCGGTGAAGATATCGCATAGCGTGTACAAAAAACATTCGTTACCTTACAATTTAACCTCCAATACTACAAGCTTATCAAAAATAGATGAATATTATAATGCTTTATGATGCTGATGATGTCATCTAGCCGTTTTCGGCCACAGCGACTGCATTCGATGGCTTTCTAGGGTGGTTGTCGCGAGCTTCGATGTGCTGCTCTTTCATGTGCTCTCATGTGACTAGCATAACCAAATTTGGCCGAAAAGCTCCGAGCACAAAGCGGACATGCCAAAATACCATTCATACAACATAGCTTCAAGGTCGTCACGTTTTGCATCTAATTGCGACCTTCTGTCCTCTTCAAAGGCGTTGACTTGCCGATGCACATGACCAGGCACCACGTTTCCGATGAATACAAAAGATTTGGGAGAACTATTGCCATATACACAGAGATCTTAGTAGTCAACTTGAGATCGTGCGAACGGAAAACTTTGGATTGCAGTTTGCCAAAAGCTGCTGCTGCGGCACATATTCTCTGATCAACTTCTGCATCGAGATCCTCTTTATATGTGACTATGCTGCCCAAATACCTGAAGCTCTCCACTTGTTTCAGTTTGCTGTTGCCGATTAAGAAATCAGAAACTAACAGCTATTCGTTTATGTTCATAGCCATCTCTTTGGTTTTCTTGACGTTTATTGAAAGACCAAACTTACAACAAACGTCGTTGAGGCAACTTATCAGCGCTTGCAAACCGTCACAGGTGTCCGCCACTAAGCAAAGGTCATCAGCGTACATAATCTCTGTTATGGCGGTATAAGAGACTTTGGTGCGGGCTTTCAGTCTGGCACGGTTGAATATATTGGCATTGGTTTAGAAACGGATACCTTTTGAGTTCGTTTCAGGGTTTCTCGGATGACGACGGCAAAGTACAGAGCAAAGAGTGTTGGCTCAAGTACACATCCCTGCTTCACGCCACAGAAAATTGTTCGCCTTTAACCGCGACGCAACAGAGCTTATCGTCATGCAGAAGTCGTACGACTCCTGTATAATGCTTTTTATACCTAATAAGATGACTATGTGCTGAAGTTAAATGTACATGTAGGTTAAATAAGGTATGCTTTTAGCAAAATCTCAAAAAATGAATCTTTTTCCATCAATCCATTGTTTTGATCAAATGTAAGTATATAATTATAAAATAAAACTAACTATTTGCCAAAAAAAAATCATCAAAAAAATCCACGCTCATATGAAAGTCCTAGGATTCAATATTTGCACATTTTTTTTGTTTGACCAACTTTAAATTTAGAAAAGGCGTACATTTTTATTTGTGTTAAGTGATTTTTCGGAAACGGCTTTTTTAACACATTAAACTGTATTTCATTAAAGTAGATCTTAAGATAGTGTATTTTAACTTTTAATTATAATATTATTTAGAAACTTTGCAAGTGTATGTATTTTTAACGGCAGTATAATTTAATTTGGTACCAACGAATTAATCTAATATCTATCAATGAACCCAGGCATTTGATACTGGATATCTTCAATGCTAGTTAAACCACAGATCATATTATATTACTATACTGTAAAATTTAGAAAATCAGCTTATTTGGTTTATTTTTAGAAGTTTATTATTAGATTTGTATCTAAGTCAGATTTTAGAAGTTTGTCAGTAACACCAAAAACGTGTTTTAGTATATCACCGGTTACTATATTATATTTACCGGTGGTAGGACTCTGTCAAGCCTGAGGAGTCCGACTGGATGGGTACCACCCCCTTATCTATTTCTGCCGCCAAGCAACAATGATTGCATTGTTGTGTTCCGGTATGAAAGATAAGATAGCCAGCGCAAATACAGGCAAGAAACATAACATCTTAGTCCTTACAGTGATAACGTACTGGCGGTTCTGCAGTTTTGATACGTAAAACCTAATTGCATGAACCGTAGCTATTATGGGCGACAGGTACTGCTTTCCATCAGGTGGACTGTCTGCTCGTTTATCACTGAACTCCATAAAAAAAATATCAATTCTTTATTAGAATATTCTACATCCATTTGTTATGTATTCATATCTAATTAGATTCGTTTTGCTATATGTCGGCTGACATTGACAGCAAGAATATTTATCATATTTTACCGTCGTGAAGTCGATTTACGTGTTTTTATATATTATAGCGTATACGTACAAAATTTGATTTTTTTGGACTGAGAAAATCTTTAATCTTTTTTCACTCTCCTAGGACTTTAGCTTTATGGGTGGTTAGCGTTATCTTTATTGAACGGTTGGTATTATGGCTTGAAAATCCTCAGATATATTTCATTTTAATATATTTTTATTTAGAATTTATTATCTGCTTTTCATCAAGAGGTGCAAATCGTGGTGGTTCGAATCCTGAGAAGTACTAAGATCTTCTTTGGCACAACGTATTATGATTGCGAAGAAATGCTTTACTACTTTCTGAACGTTAGCTATCATTTCAATAACTCACATTTTAGGCTATCACTACTTTATATATATGTACGAATGTACTCTGTACATATCTAATTATTATATATTAAATACGGACATTTACTTATTCAGACATGTTCTGTGACATCACATAATATGATCTTTACATTTTCAATTTCATTGTTATTTAAGTTGTGTTATAAAAAAGTTACAGAGGTCCCTGAGGTCTTGATTGAATTCGATAAATTTTATGATCCCTTGCTCGTAGGCATGTCGTACAAGGCACCTAAACAATGTTACTGGCCTAAATGAGTTACGTGAACAAGACACTCCACAGTTTTCTCGTCAAGAGTAGATAAAGTATTAAAGAACGTTAATTCCTAAGATAGATAAACCAATTGTTATTTCGCCTTCTTTGTATTATTTATTTACACAATAATATATAATCTTTTTATTTACGTTCAATTTACTGAAAACTTTTGTAATATTTATTGGTAATTTTGTTTCAACGGATCCTCAATTTTATTTTATGAAAATCAATTGTAAAAATTAACCTCTTGTAGGATGGAAGTTATTTTTGTGAATTACTCAAATGTCAGAAACGAGCCCTGTAAAAACTTCTGATGGATATCAGAAAATGTAGAGCTTAAGTTCTCCAATATTAGTTTACTGCGTAGTCGATACTGTGACTATAAATAATGGTCCTTTACGTCCCAGCACGTTATCCTAGTGTCGAATTTGATCAAACGAGATTAAGTGCCGACAACTTTTCAAATGCGCCGTACATTGTTACTTTTACTCTATGTTTATATACGTATTACAGACTTGAGTGTGGACTTGGGCCTCAAATGGTGTAAAACTCCCTTGCTCTGGAGAGGATTTAAAGCCACCAGTACTGCGAATGATTTTGAACTTTATAATTCGATCGTAATAGATTGTAATCCCACCATACTATAAGGGTAAAATGAGTATAGAATGCATTTGTATTTTTGCACGTGCTTGTACATTATATCTCAGCTGTCGACATTTAAAAAATACTTCTATGACAATCTTTGGTTTTTTACTTAAATGTAAAAGTTGAATAAAGTTTAATCTATCAGTAGTTAAGATAGCTAAAAAAGAATCTCAACAGAAATTCAAATGAATAAAAACTTTTATAAGATTTACCAATAGACCGTTTCCATTAATATAAAAGTAATTACATTGGGAAACGTGTAAAGTCTGAACATTATAGAAATTGTTTCATTTACACTTAAATACGCTTCGTTGTGTTAGAAATAAGGTTCAATAATAATTATTTACAGAGAGAAGCCACTAAGACTGTGAGTGTTAAATGAAATCACGTAAAATTCTCTGAGCATTTATTTATACAACATAAATAATAATAAATTATATCTGTCTTTGAATATTACTTGTCTGGTACTTTATTACTAATACTAGCGACTTACTCCTCATTTCGCTCGGGTACGTTCCTAGGTACGTTTTAATTTTATTTGACCCGGCGGGGCCATAATTCTTTTTCCAAAATAAAATTAGCCTAAGTTACTCCTTATAATATCAGCTATCTGCCAGTGAAAGTCCCATCAAAATTGGTTTAGGCGTTTTGGAGATTAGCCGGAATAAACAAATAGACAGACATTTTTTTTTTAAATTGTGGTTTTCTTATAAATGCCATATTTATTTTATATGCATTTAGTAAAAAGCTGTTATTTTGTAATTACAAATAGACACTTTAATTTTATTTATCTGTATAGATTATTTTACATTTATCGATACTAACTAAATCTGTAGGCGTTCAGTAGCTGAACATTGCTGTTAGTGATATCAATGAAAACAGATAATTATTTTTAAGATTTACACTCGTAATAGCCATTTTTGTTTCGTTTTGTCACTAATTACATGTTAATTTTTTCTTGAATATTGAGTCTACTTTGGTTACTATTTTATATTCTATGCTTTTTATAAAGTAGTAATTTGTTTAGATTATAAACTATATAAAAAACTAAACATTAAAGCTAGGTTTTTTCTTTACAATAATAAACTTTACAAATTTTAGATATCTATAAAAACTGAAACATTTGAAAAGAGTTTGATGAAAAGCTGATTGATAATATTCATTTTTTTGTTTACATTTACTGAAGCTGTGAATATTTTGCAAAAATTCTTTGAAGTTCGAACATAAAAGAGCTATTAGGTGATTTGTTTTAAATTGATGACTGAGCAAGAAGCAAATCATTCGTGATTGAGTTAGATTTTATTCAACTCTGGCAGAGTTTAAATTTATTCAAATGGAAATAAATAATATTTCTTTTAAATAAAATCTACATAAACTTGCTATAAGAATATATATAAACTTATTTATAACTACAATCTAAGAATTAAAAAAGAAATGTAGTATCTACTTACAAATATGAAATTGTGAGTGTTATTTTTTATTTAATCTAAGTCTAAAAAAATAATTTTACTTTTATTTCTCTACAAACTACAGAAATAATGCAAACTTTAGGTAGAGAAAGAGTTTATTTAGATTTGTATGTAAAGTTTCTTTTGTGCAATTAGTGTTTGACTTAGACTACAGACGAAGGAACTTTTCATTTTTCGAAAAATGTGAAAAATTCGTACTAGCACCCCAAAAGAAATTCAAATATAAGTTTGTTTTTTGAATAAGGTTAAAAGAGTTTGATTGAGATCCTCAATTATTTATGCCTTTTTGTGTATATTTTACACACACCGGTATTTTGCTTTTTTATATTTAAATTGATGATTGATGAAATGGAAATTTGTATGGGGAAGCAAGCTGGCTTGCTTCCCCATACAAATTTTCATCCGCGTTTTCACCCCCTTAAGGAATGATTTCCGGGATAAAAACTATCCTATATCTTTCCCAGGGTCTTAAACTATCTTCTTAACAAATTTCATCTTAATCGGTACAGTAGTTTCGGAGCCTATTCGATGCAAACAAACTAACAAACTCTCTTTATAATATTAGTATGGATAATTTACGCTTACCTCAAAAATGGTTCCATATTTTCAAGAAATATTTCAATATAATGAAATGATTAATTTTTAAGCGATTTCGATTTAATCTCTGAACAATTCTTTGTTTATAGATATTTGGATTCTATGAATAGATGTTTGTGTTTTGGTAGGATTTTAAAACGTAGCATTGAAACCATTCTGTTGGCACTTTAGCCAACATTCCACAATGGAATATAGAATGACCCCTTGTAGGTAGCTAATATGTAGTTACAAAGCTTGTGACCATTATTACAATTAAAGCAAAATGAAGTCAGATGTAATTCTCTATTATCAGGTGAGGTGATGGACTTGATGGCGCTAGTTGGCTCCGCTGTGAACTTCGTTCTCTATTGCAGCATGAGTCGACAGTTTCGGTCTACGTTTACTCGGCTGGCAGGCAAGCTGCGACCTTCACCGGTGCGCCAGGACAGCGAGCGCATCACCACCACTACGACAGTCAAAACGTAGCGATCGCGATCCGCAGTCAAAACGGCTGCGCATTTGTGAATCTTTCAATTATTTCTATTCCATAAGCCATCATAACTTTTTATTTAGTACTGATCTATATTTTATTCAGATTGGGGCTATGGATATATAAAACTAGTTCGTTTATATAAAAAATAGACGACTTTGACAAACTTTGACATCATAAAGTTTGCCTAGTAAGGAATAGTGAAATATAACTTTGAAGTTCTGGATTTACATTTATATGATGTATATTCATTTTTATATAAAAAAAAAAAAAAAATTATGTAATTATAGGCTGTCCACGAAACAAATTTGTAAAAGACAGCATTAAAGTAGCTGTTAATTTTCTATTGAAGAATGTTACCTAATTTAATTCATTCTATTAGACATGTATTTAAGTAATATATATATAATAGCTACATTAGCTTATTTGTAGAGCAAGAAATATTTATCTTAATATAATTGAAGGTCCTTAAGAAAACTATGTTGTAAAGCATTTTTAAATAATAGAGAAGTTGCATTAACTTTTTTTTGCCAAACATTTATTTACAAATGAAAGGATAATATATTTAAAATATATTAAAATATTTTTTTTATTATTAAAAATTCCATTTTTTTAGTAATTACTAATAAAAACTTGTTAAATTTTTGAACGAAATAAAACGACTTGTCATTGATTGTGACGTCATTATATCCGTTGAGGCTGTGAGCCAATCCCAATCAATAAAATTTTGTTTTTTCTATACCATCACCATAACAAAATAGTCAAATGTCAATTAAATAGTTAAACGTCAAAAATAACCTGTAATTCGCAATGGTAACTTTTTTGATTTTGACAACATAAACATGTGTTTCGTCATTTCGCCACGCGGTGGTGTTACTAAAGCGATATGATGACGTCACTGGCGTTTGGATTTACATTAAAAAAACAAGTTTAATTGTAAAATTACATTAAAAATCAATTGTTATTTTTTTTAAATTTATCTTAACAATTTTCAGTAAGCTTTAATAAAATTAGAAAACACGCAACTTCTCTATTCTAACTCAATTAAGATTGTAAAATGTATAGATAAATGAGCATCTTTGCTTATGTAAAAATATCAATGTTATTTATATATTGAACATATTGTGCTATATATCACTATATAAAACACAATTTTGTATGTTATCTTAAATATATCTGTATATCTAATATTTAATATATTATTCATATTATTATTTTTTAATAGTTAGATAGGCATCCATGGTATTTTAAACATAATATTTTATACATAATGACGATACATTAAGCTCAGTTTGTACTTTGTAAAGACTCTACTTTTTGTGCTAGCAGTCGCGGGTTCGAGTCCCGCTAGGAGCCATTTGTGAAATGAATGCCATTTGCGTGATGAGCACGAATATTTGTACTCCAATTTGGATGTTTATATTTATAATATGTATGTATTTAAAGTTATATATGTGTAGTGTATCAACTATCTGGTATCCATAACATAAGCGTCGTAGCTTACCCTGGAACTAGATGGTGCTGTGTGTTAATGTCCCAACATATTTATAATATAGAACACATTTTTTATAATAATATTAATCAACAAATCTACAAGCTTAAATTCATATTTGTATAATAAATAGATGGCTTCATTATCATAATACCTTATATCTATATAATGTCAACAAGACAGTGATGCTTAATTTGGGTCATGAGGTAATAAATAGGAAGACGTAGTGAAAATTAATGGACTGATTTTATTGCGACAGACTTGTATTTAGCTTTTAGGTTAATCGTCCAAATCTGCAATGCCTTCTTTAATGTTTTCGTCGAATATGATTATGAAGTATCACTAACGATAAAATGTTTTAGACACATTGTATTATCTCAATATTTCCTCTTTAGTCTAGTCAACAAGTTCCTTTTAGGTCAACTTTTTTCAGCAGTCACGGAAAAAGATGAACATCCGTTCCGTTTGCGAAAATTGCATAAGTTATAAACGATAACTAAAAATAAAAAAGGGGGATTCGTTTTTTTGCAAATATTAAAAAAGAGAAGGAAATTTCCTAAAAAAGTCTCAACTCCCGAAACGGGAGGACCAATATTTATAATTTTCTTCATACTTCGATATTTTTATTTTCGTTATTCAGACTATAAGACTTAATAATGAATACCATTAATCTAAAATTATAATAATACTTTCTTTGATTTACGTGAGTATTTGACGTTATTATAATTTTGGTCCAATTTGCACCATAGATCGTTTTATACAAAAAAGATATCATGGATTACGAAGTTCGCATTATCCAATATTAGAAAAATAAAGGCGTTAATGATATTTATTGACCATTTTTTGAAAAACAAAATAAAGCATTATTTTGTCTTGTTTAAATTATATCACAAATATTAAACATACTGAGAAGTTTTTTGATTGATATACATATATTCAAAATGGTTTGGGGCCTTCACTTTCTTACCGCCTTAGGGCCACATTATAATTCCATACACAATATGATTTGAATTATGGATATTTATACATATGTATACCTATAATAAAACATAATTATTATATTGTATGTATATAGTTAGTATAATTAAATATAATATTATGTATACCTTCTTTCTTTACATTTTATCTCATTACATTGTTATGCATTTTTGAAAAGAGATTTTGTCCTTTTAATTGAAAATATCCAATATCGGCTCAATAGATTCTTATTGACCTAAGTCGAGCTCAACGATCTCGACTTCCTTTCACGAGTTGATTAACATTTTATTCTAGTAATTTGATAGTTTCATGCTGATTTTTATAAACCTTCTTCTAGAGAAACTACGTTAACACACTACGGATTATTTTTTAAATTAAAGGTAATCATTTCGCGATGTAGGTATCTCGGTTTTTCCTAATACAAGTTTGATGTTTATGTGTTTGTGGGTGTATATAGGTAAGTGTTGTAGGGACTAGTAATTTACGAGAATATTATAAATTGTTGTAAAATAACTATTTTAGATTTCTTAGCTATTGAGCCTGTAAAATGTATTTTTTTATAGTTTTTAAAAGATTCTTTGTATTTAGAGTACTTTTCTAAATTAAAAAGGATAAATAATAAAATCCATATAATTTATACTTATTATATGTATACAAGAAATGTTTATTATATAATTAATTCTGTTAGATATATTTTTTTCCATTTTATGGCTTAAATTTAACCAATATAATGAGACTTAATAGTGAAATGTTGTAGTTTGTATAATATGTCGTAGAAATGTTTACAGCTAATCAAAGAATTTGTATAGATCATGAAAATAGGTGAATAATAAAAAAGTAAGTCAATTATTCCTTGTTTATTATTTATACCAATTTATGAAGTTTGAATTTTTAAATATCATATCTAATATATAATTAATTGGTCTAAAATCTAGACACATTACACATTAGAAGAATAATGATAAATCAGTAACCGTCAAACATAGTAAATTAATAAAATAAAACATAGTAAAATAAATACAGGCAGTGGTAGCCCAATGGTAACTCGCTCGCTTCGGTATCCGAGTGAAGCGGGTTCAAATCCCGGGTCTTGCACCTCTGATATTTTCATGTGCGAATCATTTCTAACATGATTACCACTTGCCTTACGGTGAAGGAAAACATCGTGAGGAAACCTACATGTCTGAGAGAACCTAGCAAGTTTTCGAAAGACATGTGAAGTCCGCCAACCCGCACTTGGCCAGCGTGGTGGACTATGGCCTGATCCCCCTCGTATTGAAGGGAGGCCCGTGCCCAACAGTGGGACGTTAAAAAAAGGGCTGAATACATACATAGTAAATTGAAGTTTTTTTAAACATGCATACGGAATAGATTCTAAATAAAATATTTAAGTTTTTGTTTATTTTATTGTACACGCCTTTATACGCGATTAAACACTGGAAATAACTGAATCAGCAGTATTTTTAGGTATAACAATAAACTCTAAACTCCAGTGGAATCCCCATCTCTCAACACTTGCAGGTAAACTCAGCTTCGCCGCCTATGCAATTAGGAAAATTAAAAACTTAACGGATATTAACACTGCCGGACTTGTATATTTTAGTTTTTAGTTTTTTCATAGTATTTTATCATATGGAATACTTTTTTGGGGCAGTGCCGCGGAAATTAATTTGATACTAATTCTTCAAAAAAGTGCAGTACGGGCTATTTATGATCTAAGAGCTTGTGATTCCCTGCGAGATGTTTTCAAAAAAGTTGGTATTCTTACGTTTGCGTTACAATATATACTGTGTAATATATTATTTGTTCGCAAAAATCTAAATAATTACGAAAAAAACAGTGATAGACACACAAGAAACACTAGGAATAGAAATAAGCTTGTTACGGCTTAAATAGATTTCGGCTCCAAAAGATGAATAAAACTTTCGTGGGCCTGAGTATACGCATATATAATAAGATTCCACAAAATATCCTAGATTTACCTCTTCAAAAATTTGAAGATAAAATTAAAAATGTTTTATTGAGCAAAGCATATTACACTGTTCAAGAGTTTCTTGTTGATGAAAATGTGTGGAATTGAGTATTATTGACTCATATGCGGGCTATCTACATTGTTATATTAATAAAATAAATGTAATTTCAATATTTAAAAGAGCAACTGTTAAGTTTCTTGCCGGCTCTTTTCAGCAGAACTGCTTTCCGAGCCGGTGGTAGCTTCCACACGGACAGACTACACTGACGCTTACATTAAATTGACGATTCAAAAGCACTTGTAATAAGTCTAATTGAATAAAGTTTATTTCATTTCATTTACGCGGCATTAGAAACCTTGGATGGATTTAGATAAACCGTTTCATTTCAAAGTATCAATCGTATTAATCTCTTTAGTAAGCCCAATGTTATTAATTGAATTATTGAGCAAAGTGCGGGTAAAGTGACAGATTTAAAACAGCATAATCATCTCAAGACTTAATCGCAGTTTTGGAGGAAAAGAACTAGGAACGCATGCACATAGGAATTTTATATACAAAGATGAAAAGAGATTATGTAATTTACCCACACATTAAATATACCAATTAAAAGTATTGGAAACAAAATAATTTTGTATTTTTAAACCAGCCACTTCTAATCTACTTGTTTACCAAGATATTGAAGAGATCTTCGATTTTCTAAGTCGCAAATATTTGTTAAAAACTTTTAATGCGATATTGTTCATCAACGATACGATGTTGTACGATGTTTATTGATCCGAGTTTTCAAAAAAATATTGAATTGACTCTTATTGGTTTTATTTATATGTACTAGATATTGCGCAAGGCTGACTCAAATTATTAATTTTTGTTTAATTATAAAAATACTTAAATTATCACACAAATTTTTGTCTCTTATGGCCATAATACGAGTTGCATAAGGAAACTCGACAGTTGCAATTTTAAATATTGATTTACAGAATTTACATTAAAAATATACACTTTACAATATTACACACAACACGATTAGCCACTACAAGGCGATACCGACATTTTTCACTTTTTTGCCTAATATGCGGGCAAGATATCAAAATTCCCGTCCTTTTTACTTTTTTGAACATTTATTTCGGCTAAGGTTGCATAGATAAATTAGTAAAATATATTATATTATCTACATATAAAACAAAATCGCTATTTGCGTCTGTCTGTTTCTGCGCTTACTTCTTTCTTCTAAACCACGCAATGTAAATATTTTAAACGTAAATATTTTAAAAATGGCTGAGCTTAGATGTTGTTTTGTAAAAAAAAAAACGTTTTTATGCGAATTTAAACATTTAGAAATACATCAAACTAATGTACTAGAAAATTGTAGCCCTTAAAAGGCCTACAGAAAAGTCCCCGATAGTATGTATGTATCTCCTAAGGTACACTCACAATGACTATTTTTATTTATTTAACACGTACCTAGGGACGCAGCCAGGCGAAGCGAGGGTAAGTCGATAGTTATATATAAAAAAAGAAGAGTTAAATTTCAATGTGTCTATAAATATTTCTATTTGTAGTTCTTATTACTTTTTATTCTTGCAGCTTGTTTGTTAGCAAAATATGTTCAGGATGTAATGCCGTGTATTTTATGACGATTTAGTTTCAATACCATAACAACAATAACAAGATTCCTATTTATACTATCAGTATAAATAGGAATCTTGTTATTTTTTTATTTATATCCTGAACTTACAAATATAACATGCACTAGCGACTCACCCTCGCTTCGCTTCGTGTTCGGCCTTAGTGAAAAAAAAAACAAATCTATCCCACGCGAACAATATATTTTTCCGAAATAAAAAGTAACCTTTCTGTTATTTCAGACTATAATTTATCTCTGTGCCAAATTTCATCCAGATCCGTTCAGCCGTTCTGGCGTAGACGTGGTGGCGAGTAGTGGCGAGTAACAAGCATCCATCCATCCATTTCCACGAACTTTCACATTAATAATATTAGTATGGTTAGATTAGTCATGTATCTCTTTGTGTGTCTCAATTATGCTTCATTTTATACTCGCTGCTGCCTGCGGTATCACCTGCGTGCGCAAAATGACGAAAACAACATACATCTGTTTATATTTTCATATAAAAAGGTAGTAAATCTAAGAAGTTGTTTACTAAATGCGATTAAAAGAAAAGGAATCTGAATAAAATTAATGTTTTGTTTCAAATATATTCAATTTATTTGCGCAATTCATTAACATTTTCCGACAATTTAAATTTACACTTATATTAAAAGAATTTCGTGGGAAGTTTATTTTAAGTGTTCAATTCTATTATAATTTTTCGTGGCTTTAAAACGTGCTTGTCATTTTATAGTTTTAGTTTCAGTTTTTTGACTACTTATTTCGACTTTGACAGTTTTATAGACTGAATAGCGATTCACCCTCGCTTCGCTCGGGTTCGTCCCCATACAACTTTTCACCCCCATTTTCACTCCCTTAAGGAAGGATTTCCGGGATAAAAACTATACTAAGCCCTTTCCAGGATCTTAAACTATCTTTTTACCAAATTTTATCTAAATCAGTTCAGTAGTTTCGGAGCCTATTCGATACAAGCAAACAAACCAAAGAACAATTTTTTTCTCTTTATAATATTAAAGTAGAAGAAATAATAATATGATGCTCGATTACGATAGCTATGGTCAACGAATGTGTTTGTGATATTTGTTTACCTATAGTAATATTATAAAGAGAAAAAAGAAATGTTTTTTTGTATGTTTGTTTGTAATAGATAAACTAAAATCCGCTCAGCTGATTTAGATGAAATTTGGTACGAAGATAGTTTGAGACTCAAGGGTCTTTACTTAAGTAGCTACGTTTAACCGATTTCTGGAAACCGGTACTGTGATGAAAAATGGATCCTGTATGACAATCGGAAACGTTCATCACAATGGTTGAACTTAGGAGAACCGGCCAAATCCTGCCACAAGTGAAAGTTGACTCAGAAAAAGGTACTGGTAAGTGTCTAGTGGACCAGTGGTGGTGTCATCTACTACAGATTGCTAAGATCTGGCCAGACGATTACGGCAGACGTTTTGCTAATTATTGCATTGATAAAAAAGCTAGTCGTTAAACAACTGCGGCTAGACAATTGCTCTAGCCCACTGCTTTAGGATAATGCTAAACCACACCACACTACACAATAGACAGTTGTTAAATAAGAGGAGCTGCGATTGGAATGTCTCCGACACTCACCATACTTCCTGGACCTTGTTCAAACAGATTACCACCTTTTCTGGAATTCGGATAATTCTTGCAAGGACCTAATAAGTTTCTACTACGTCTATTTACGAGTATACTACGATAGTGTTTGCATTTTATGAGTTCTTTATCCCGGTCTGTAAATGTTATTGAATCGAATTTAGTTCTTGCTTATACATTTCTGTACTGTTCTCGTTTTTCGTTCTGTATATTAAATATACATATTTAAATACTAGCGACTCACCCTCGCTTCGCTTTCCCTTTCGTCCCTGGGTACGTTTTGACGGTAAGTATAGAATAGACTATATATAATATACATATATGTACTTTCTACAGTGTACATACATAGGTATGGACAAGTAGGTAAGTATTATAAAAAATAAAAAAAAACATAATATATCCCTTCCTTGAGAAATAATTGATTTTCCATTCAATCTTCCACTCTCCTTTTCACCCCCCTATTTATGACATGTTTTCCGTGAAAAAACTATCCTATGCCATTCCCAGGGTCTCAAAATGTTTCCATACCAAATTTCATCTAAATTGGTTAAGCTGTTTAAAATATGTAGTTTAATTAACGCACTTAACACAATCACAACTGATTACATACATACATATTATGTACATACAAACAAAATTACTTTGGATTTGTTTAATTGATTTTGTGATTTGGAACATTATCAATATATGCCTAATAGAAAGTCAGGCGGATCAATGAGGGTAACCTATTTATCGATATTCCCAATCACAGATGGTAAATACATCTTATACTGATAATATTATAAAGCTGAAGAGTTTGTTTGTTTGGTGAAACTTGATTTGAAAAATTCTTTTTGCATTGGTAAGCCCGTTATCTGACGAAGACTATAGGCTATATATCATCCCAGAAAATGTACTGTACCCGTGAGATAGATTTGTTTTTGTCTAGCGACGAACCCGAAGCGAAGCGAGAGTAAGTCGCTAGTACAATATATTAGTATAGAAATTCCATCTTATATAAAGAAAAACGGTCCTAATTTGGACTATTGTTCGGAATATTTTCTTTTGCCAGAATAGATAATAAGTATATTATAGCGCTTACCCGAAAGCTTTCGAACTTTTATCTATACTATAATCTATACTATAATAAAGCAGTAACTTATCGAAATCTGTACATGAAATATTTAAAAAAAAATGACTATAACGTATTATGTATACAATACAGACCCCAAAACAATAGTTATTAAAAATTTTGTCTGTTTGTCTGTTTGTCTGTGCGCGTTTCACGCAAAAAGTAATGAACCGATTTTAACGAAGTTTTGTGGAGTGATAACTTATTACTCGGGCCAACATTTAGGATACCTTTTACTTCATGAAAATCTTTCTTTCCCACGGGAAATTGCAATAACTGGTTTTATCGAGTCCCCTTTAGAAACCTTCCGCTGGCTAAGCCTTAAGATATACATCAAAATAATGTACTAAAAAATTTTAGATCTTGAAAAGACCAACAGAAAAATCTGCAACAGTATAAATATAGTACACTAAACGCAATATCTATTCTTATCTATACCTATAATAAAACTATCTTAATCAAATCGATGTGCGCGTTTCACACGAAAAACACTGAACCGATTTTAAATAAATTTTGTATAGTGATAACTTATTACTCTGGTCAATATTTAGGATACCTTTTACTACAGGCACATTTTTCATTTCCGCGGGATAACGCAATGACTGGTTCTATCGAGTCGTCCTTAGAAATTTATAAGGCTAACGCTGGCTAAACCTTAAGAGATACATCAAAACAATGTACTAGAAAATTGTAGGTCTTAAAAAGTTATACGGACAATTTCGCAATAGTATATGTCTATCTCCTAAGTAGGGAATGCAAATCTCGCGAGATTGGGGCTCAAGCGTGATCTCGCGAGTTTATGAATAACAATACTGCGAGATCTCGCCAATTTCGAGATCTCGCGAGATTGGCAGTTTTGAATGTTTTTTTGCAAATAATCACAATATTTGAATAAATTTGGAAGAAAATAATAAAAATTATAAGTATTGTAAGTTAAACATTTATTTCCACGAATTTTTTCTATAGACTTTTATGTGTCAAACATTGTTTAACGTATCTATCAATATTTTTTTAATAAACTTCTAAGTAATAAACTTTGACGTACGTATTTATCATATAACTAGCGACTCACCCTCGCTTCGCTTCGGGTTCGTCCCTAGACAAAACCAAATCTATCCCACGGGAACCATACATTTTTCCGGGATGATATATAGCCTATAACCTTCCTCAGTTAACGGGCTATCTAATGCAAAAAGAATTTTTCAAATCGGATTAGTAGTTCCTGAGATTATCGCGTTCAACCAAACAAACAAACAAACTCTTCAGCTTTATAATATTAGTATAGATATCATATAACAAATAGAAGAAACAACCAGTCTTCTTTTCTAATATCACACAAAAATCCTTTAGTAACGAAACAGTTCTTTTATAACAAACAAAACAACGAGAAGTCGAAAAAAATGGAACTTATTATCTAAGTTGACTATTAAACTGAGATATTATTATCAATTAAATAAAATTATATATACTCAGTAGATCCATTAGATATTACAGGTTAATTAACAAAATATACCAATCAGATGAAAGATTTGTTCAGTCCACGCTTCGAATAAGACGTTTTTATGCTCTAGTGCAATCTCGTTAAACTCGCGAGATCTCGCCCTTTTTCCGTCCGAGATCAATCTCGCTAAATAAGGCCGAGATCTCGCGAGAACGAGATCTCGCGAGAACGAGATTGCATTCCCTACTCCTAAGGTACATTCGCAATTACTGTTTTTATTAACTACTCGCGACTGACTTATTAACGTTCAGCTCAAGCCGATGATGAAAGACCAGCACACACACACACAGAAAAGCCAGCTTTATATATCCATACTAATATTAAATGCGAAAGTAACTCTGTCTTTCTGTCTGTCCGTCTGCCTGCCTGTCATCCTGTCCGTCATCTTTTCACGCTTAACCGTTGAACCGATTTAGAAGAAATTTGGTATGGATATAGACAGTTTTTTATATATATATATATATATATATATATATATATATATATATATATATATATATATATATATATATATACCTACTTTTCTATACCTGATTTTGTTTTCCTGGGCAAACTCGCTAGATCGTAGACCTTATCTGTGCTTTTGAGCTAAGATTAATTCGATTCGAGTCAAAAGTAAGCCCATTTCTATGCTATACTACCCGTTAAAACGTACCTAGGGACGAACCCGAGCTAAGCGAGGGTGAGTCGCTAGTACTACAATAAAGCAGTAACTTAGCGAAATCTGTAAATGAAATATTATCAAAAACAATGACTGTAACGTATTATGTATACAATATAGACCCCAAAACAATAGTTATTAAAATTTTTATGTTTGTCTGTTCTCTGTTTGTGTGTGCGCGTTTCACGCAAAAAACAAAGAACAGAAGAGACAGAACAAACTCCATAACGTAAAGAAATATATAGTCAATGTAGAATATTTATATATTTTCCGATATTAAAATTCTCATCCCAATTTCAAAATTAACACAATACTGAGTTCAACATTGTTCCTTGTCGATGTCGATATTAGAATTGGGACATAGTGGTATTCATATGCCGACTGTGACTTAATAACTTATTACACTTTGCACTCTGTTCGCTGTCTTTTCTCAAGGGATCTGGGTAACTTTGAATTTCGTGCAAAGTAGGAATTTAATTTAGTAATCACTTGCAAAATTTGGGTTAAGATAATAGTTAGACGTATATACAATTATTTTTTTCTCAGAACGGTATTATTAATTATTATTTATTATTATATAAAAAATATTATTTTTATAAAAGAAGATAATATTGTTTATATTACAAGTGAAAATTTAAAAGCTTTCTTAAGGAGTTCTTTACTTTTGAAGTATTTTTCATTTAGATTTTACATGAGCATAGTTTACCACAAAGTGTGTGTATTCGAAATGTTGAGTATTTATTTAGCTTCAGAAACCATTTTATAGGATTATATTATGAATTCACTTTATGTTTTAAATATTCTCTTATCAAGCATAAAATAAAATTAAATAGTATTTCGAAGATAACAAAAAAAAAAAAAAAAACACATAATCCTTATTTAGAACACCACGAATTTCTACAAGGCACATATTATGTATATTGTTTATATTTGCTCTTTAAGGGTATTGAACGAACAAGGATTACTTTCGTGACCACTACACTAGGTACTGCAGAACTTGCAGACCATAAACTACGAAATCCTAGACTTACCGTGCTTTGTGTACATTCGTTTGTGTAGATCGTGACAAACATCATCGTCGGGAGAGTAAATTGTTAAAAGTTAGATCGATGCGTCTTGTCCTCTATCTCCTATATCTCCGATATATC
The DNA here is from genome assembly GCA_033884665.1 of Argynnis bischoffii washingtonia. NCBI lineage: Eukaryota > Metazoa > Arthropoda > Insecta > Lepidoptera > Nymphalidae > Argynnis > Argynnis bischoffii. The sequence goes on along the minus strand of CM066616.1, from coordinate 7,843,485 downwards.
GTGTATAAGATATACGCTTATACACGCTCAATACCTGTTGTAACAAAAAGTGTTTCCAATACATATATAAAATGAACATTTTATATATTTTTAGACATAAAAATATATATATTCTTATACATATATGTTCTATATTTCTAAAGAAGTAGGGGTTTTACCCTCTACCTATGTATTTGTAAGTTATATAAGTCCTAACATATAGGTGGTAAAATATTTACTAGTTATTATTTAACTTATATAAGTACACAATATAACTGGTGAGTTGGCTTATTTTTTGCCCAAAGAATCGGCATTGCCATTCAGCGGGGGAATGCGGCTGCACTATTCCACGTGGACATGACTTGTAAAATGTACAGTAATAATTGTTTTCATTTGTTTTATACATATCTGTACATATAATAAAATTATGACTAAGACGAATGTGTACATTAAATATTTTTTGAATTTTTTTATTGAAATAGACTATAGATAGGCCGAATCTTTGGTTTTTAGAAATTTTCAGTTTGTGTTTTGTGTTGATTTTGTTTGTGTTGATGATAGTTGGTTATTCGGGTATATGGTATATATAGGTTTTATAAGATACTCGATCGAAGAAAAATCTTATTTCTGAGAAATCGTTAGATTTAATTACTTTAAAACGTAAGCAGGGAAGGACCCGAGCGGAGCGAGGGTGATACGCTAGTAATTAAATATATTTAAAAGTAAAAAATAATCGTTTAGATAATAAATTTGTAATAATATGCACATACAAAGATACATCTTTACAATTATCATAAACTTTAGTATATAATTAAACAAAACCTTTGTTCCCTAGCGTTTAAACTAGCCAGGGAATTCATTTTATCCATTCCTATCCATTTTATTCCAGGACAATATTATATCTCAACAAAGTGTTAGATGCCGACAGTAAATTATTATTTAAGGCGCCATAAGCCGAAAGCAATGTTTCATTCGTGGGGTAAAGTCCCTCTTTCCTAGTCCCCTGTAAGCGAGCTATGCGTTCAGAACATTTGATTTTACTTTTTAAGGCATTTAATCAAGCTTTTTATTTTGGCTTCATTTTGCTCTTTTCATTTTTATACGATTTGTGAGTAGCATGTTACTACTATTATAAATGCGAAAGCTTATGGATTTTTGTTATTTAATTATGCCTGAACGGCTGAACGGATCTGGATGAAATTCAACACAGATTATAGTTTGGAATAGCACATAGGTTACTTTTTATCCCGGGAGATGTACGATTTCTGTGGGATAGATTTGTTTTTGTTTATCACAGAGCAAGGGATCGACTATCTATTCCATACTAATCCATCTAGGGTAGTGTATTAATATATTCTTTTTTTATTGCATTATATATAGATATTTTCGTATCAAAAGTTCAACAGAATTGGCAATATCCGATACCCGTCTTACGTCGATAAGGTCTCGGACCGAGTTTTTTCTATTTCTTTAAGTAAAATTGATATTTTGCTTTTTTACTGTTTATAAAATTTTATTAGCATTTATCTCATTTCATTAGTAATACGTTTTTAATAAAAATATTTTTTTTTTATCGAGCCAGAAATTTAAATGGTGTTATAATATATGATATACTATATATTTTTCTATATTAAAACTATAAGAATTTTACTATAATCTAAATTGAAAAATCTTAGAGCTCCACAAACCATTTTTGAACTGATAGTAGCTAAATATTAAGCCTACGAGTAAAAATAACAAATCTACGATAAAGTACGCTCAAACAACGAAAAAAATAATACTTTCTTAGATTTACGCGAATATTTGACATTTATACTTATAATAAAATTCTAACTAAATCGAATCTATACCTTAAATATTTTTTGAAAAATCTTATTGAAATAGACATTATTACCGATACAGAGGCCAAATCTATAGTTTTTAGAATTTTTGTCTGTCTGTCTGTCTGTCGGTCTGTTACCGCATCACGAGAAAACCACTGGACAGGTTTTGATGAAATTTGGTGTGATGATAGCTGGTTAACCGGGTCAACATATAGGCTACTTTTTACCGCGGAAAAATAGCTCATTTCTGAGAAAAAATACAAAAACTGCTTGGAACAAAACCACAATTATGCTATCTGTAAACAGTTTAGCAAGGTAACTTACTAAATATGGTAAAAACTATTAAAAATAGCTTATCTTGAAAATCAAATTATCAATAGTGCTATTTTATACATTAAAATAGTTATTTTAATTAATATACATTTATGTGTTACTTAGATACCTATTTGACAATTGTCGATATTTGATCATCGTCGACAATTGATGTCGCCATGTGTTTTTAAAATACGTAGTTTTAATTCCAAAAAAATGAATGTACAGATATGACTTTTCTACGATTTTAATAGAATTACTACTAAACTACCCGCGGCCCCGCCCGTGTTTAAATGATCAGTAAAGCCAACTTTTTAGGTTTATAAATTAGTAACTATACATATAATAAAATTGTAACTAAGTCGAATCCGTAAATTCAATATTTTTCGGAAAATCTTATTGAAATATTCATTATTAGTAATATAGAGGCCGAATCTATGGTTTTTAGAATTTTTGTCTGTCTGCCTGTATGTGATCGCATCGCAGAAAAACCACTGGAGGGATTTTGATGAAATTTGGGATGGTGATAGCAGGTTATCCGGGTCAATACATAGGATACTTTTTATCGTAGGAAAATGTCTCATTTCTGAGAAAAAATACCAAAACTGGTTAAAATAAAAGCACGATGATACTATTAACATTTTAGCAAAATCACTTACTTATATATGTTAAGACTATTAAAAAAAAGCTTATCCTAAAAGGAATATCAATAGCCCTATTTTGTTCACTAAAATAGTTTTTTTAATGAAAATTTATTTATGTGTTATTTAGATTTTTGACAATAGATGTCGCCATGTGTTTTTTAAATACGTAGTTTTAATCCAAAAAAATAATGTACAGATATGACCTTTCTATGACTTTATTAAAATTAGTACTAAATTACCCGCGACTCCGCCCGTGTTCAATATTTCAATAAAACAATTTTTTTGTCTTTATAAAAGTAATATTTTGTTGGCCAAAACAATTTTTAAATGGAAATATTTGTAAATTTTTATTGTTTAGTAAATAATATTAATATTTTTTAATCTTTTAATGTAAAAATTGGGCAAATGCAAATCCAACTCCAATTATTGTATTGTTTTTCTTACTTACGTGTTTTGTTAGGTCAACATTAAAATAAATACGAATAATATTTACGTTTCCACAATATCGACTCATTTTATCAACCGTAAAAATAAGTTCGATTCATATTATTTTATAACATTTCATGTAAAACAAGTTTATGACTGTTAAACTGACAAAGCGGGTAACTAAAAATATTTCATATCTCAAAAACTATGGAAAAGTATTTTAGGAAGTGTTATACCTCATTTTTTTCAGTTTTTTGACGCTATTTCATGGAAGGTAAAGACTTAAAGGACACAATAAAAAGCTTTCGACTTTAATCATATTAGCCGAGCCATATGAAATAATAAAAAGTATTTGCTTAGAATTATTTACTTATTGCATTTTATTTTGAAAATCGTTTTGGAAAATATTACTGAATAGCGCTAACCCAACCCTGTTTTGCGACAAATTAATATTAAGAAAAGTTCTCATTATATAATTTAAATAATCAGCTAAGTTAATCAATAACTGTCTATTAGTAAAAAATGATTAAAATTAATTCCGTAGTTCGAGAGTTTATGGCCCAAAATTAAATAAACATGCAAAACAGAAGTACAAACATACATAAATGTTATTGTTAAAACAAAAAGTGCAATATTACTATATCAAATATGAGATTAACTGAGGAGCCTTTGTGGCATTGTCAATCACTGCCATTATTTACTAATCATGCGGAGCGCAATGAAATTGGTATATGTAAGAGTATACTAATGTGTAAAACCTAAGAATTTGGTTTTTGATCATCTGAACGCGGGCGGAGCCGCGGGAAATGCTAATTTTAAATAAAACTATCTTTTCGAATAAGATAAGATCTCTTAGTCTCTCCCGTGACTATGATTTCTTTAAAGCATTCGAAACGTCGGGAACCAAAAATCAAAATAAATCCGCGAAATAATCCGAAAAGATAGTTCTATTTAAAACGAAAAAAATGTTGTTTCTCATATAAGTAAATTAAATAATTATAAATAAATAAGTTGAGACATCAACACACAGCAACATTTAATTCCATGGTAAGCTACGAGGCCTGTGTTATGGATGCCATATAGTTGATACTCTACATATATGGATATAATTTTAAATACATATATATTATAAATATAAACACCCATGACTGGAGAACAAACATTCGTGCTCATCATACAAATGAATGCCCTCAGCGGGACTCGAACCCGCGACTGCTGGCACAGCATGTAGGGTCACTAAAAACTGTCAAAAAAATTATCGAAAATTATTCTGAGAAATTGATTTTTTTAAATAAATATCAACGAGACAGCATTTGATGAACGGTAAGCGTTTTAACAAAGGTCATAAAATTACGACATCTGTAAAAAAAATCAGTAAACTTCAACAATTTGCTCATACAAATTTAATATCATGAAAATATGTCTAATAATATAGTAGTATCATAAGAGGAGTTCAGTTCAGTAGTAGGTATTTTTATATTAACTTTGTTCCTTATTGCCGTTGAGCCTTTCCTCGGTTGCGTTTCTGGCGTTCTCTGAATACTTATTCTATCATCATCCATATTTGTTTTCTTTAACATGGATAACTTTAATATTACGACTGTAATACTTATACATTTTAGCGAATTCAATGCACTAAATAAGAACTTAAACCACTTTGCACATTTGTACATTGAATATTTATAATAAAACGTTTTGATGAAGGTTGGCGTTGAATTAGGATCGGCTAAAACCTACCAATGCCTAACGCCTAAGTTTTATTTCAGTTAGATTTTTGTCAACTCTCAGTACTAATTTATGGTGTAACACGCTTTTATCCTTGTGAGATACAGAATACTTATTTTTTACCAACATTGATAAAAGGAAAAATGTAAAATTAGTTTTGTCAATAGAAATATTTATAATAATATAGGTACACGTACGTAACTGCAAATCGAAGCCAGTGTATAAATACGCAAATTGTCCGGTTTGAACTTAAAAGCTATAATTGTATATAGATATACATACAAATTGAAAATAAAATATGTTATATAAAATAAATAAAATAAAAAAATCAAATATGAATTGCTTAATAATTGTCAAACATCGATTTTAAGTTGTCTTGTAATTTTAAAATTTAATTCCTCTATTGTACAATTAAAAAAAAAATCTCGCTTTGTGAAAAAACAAAATAAACAAGCTGTGAAGAACTTCATACTTTACGTTTTCTTAGATACGCCCCCACCGTTGATTGTTGTTTGCGAAAGTACTTGTATCTTATCAAAGGCTTTAAGCCGTTAAAGTTGAGAGCCCATACTAAGAACGCATAAGCACTATAGCATCCATGACTCTGGTTGTGGTCTCAGTTGCTTAGAAACGGTCGCTAGCTTGAACTTGACTTGACTTGGTATTGATGGCTTATATTGTCGAAATCGAGACAAAACAAAAGGTCTTAGGATAAATACATATATTGACGAGTGTTTAATAAAATATTTATGGACTGTTTTAGGATAGTAAACCTGACACAGCATGGAGATTTCTAAATAGACAATGTTGACGGACTTCAACGAATTATTGAAGAGGCCAGGCGCGCATCTATCATGTCACAGACAAGTAAGTTGGAAAGTGTACATCAAACATATTATAAATAAAAAGAAAACTATAGTTTATTATCATAATTAATAATATAGTGCATTCAGCCCCTTTTTTTTAAGTCCCACCTCTGGGCGCGGGCTTCCCTTTAATGCAAGGGGAATCGGAGCATAATCCACCACGCTGGTCAAGTGCGGGTAGGCGGACTTCGATAACTTACTTGTTTCTCTCTGACATGCAGGTTTCCTCACAATGTTTTCCTTCACCGTAAGACAAGTGGTAATGTGGGAAATTATTCGTACATGGAAATATCAGAGGTACGAGACGCGGGATTTTAACCCGATTGACTCGGTTTCTTAAACGCGCGATACTACTGGGCTACCACTGCCTGGAAATAACAGGAAAAATAAATTGAGAGATTATCATATACCTATGTAGCTTAGAAAAGAAAAAAATATTTAATAATCTAACTAATCTTCTGTTTTTTGCTTTTGCGAATAACATGATAATATCATCAACATGAATCACAATGTCTCGGTGGATATTTAGTAATGACTAGACCAGTTAGTCGTTCTTTGTCGCACATGCCCATGTTTTCAATGAATAAAAAACTTTTAATGACTCTGGTCAAGTGATGGGAAAAGTCTCACGAGAACGTTATATTTTTTTGTAGTTTAATATTTTTATATAAGCTTGAAAAAATTATCCACTCTTCTCTACTAACTCTTATTCTAAACCCTTTAAAAAAATAAAGTCAAATTCTTTGAAAATTTTTCGAAGAATATTTCATTTTTAATAAAAATTCATTGTAATTTTCCAGGAGTAATTAATTCATTTGTAATTTTCCAGGAGTAATTAATTAATTATCAAGAACTCTGGATTTCATTGTCACCGCTCTTGCAATGTGAGATTTAAATCAGAAGAAATCAAACTTCTTAAAAAAAACATGGGTCATGACCCTTGGAAGGTGCTTGGAAGAGGCTACGAATTCATAAAAAGATAACTCTTAATATTTGTTCCATATGTTTTAGAAAATATTTATTTTTCGTTGCAAAGACGTTTTGCAGTATAAGTAAAAATATTTATTTATTTATATTATTGGCTAGGATTTGCTTTCGTATCTAAGGTGCCCATTACTTTCAATATGGATAATTTCCGGTTCTTCCAACTATGGATTCCGGTACTAACGATACTAAAATAATTTACAATATTAGTTTGTACTTAGTAAGTATAACTGAGTAACAATGTTCATTTCAATAAATCAAATTATTTAGAAAAATACAAGTTGATTACCTTTTATTTATACATAAAATAAATATTATTATATACGTAGAATAACAGGAAATTTCCGGTTCATCGGTCGGAATTCTTAATATTGCATATCCGAAAAAGTATCAGCTGGGTAGTAAATCAGTAATGTGGTATACTCATTAAAGTTTATTTAACCAAAAAGAAGTATTTTATGTAACCAAAATTGATTTAACTATCGGCTAATAATTTAGTTTACAATTTAGAAGAGCTTCTACTATCCTTCTAAAGAATTTTATATATTTGGATAAGTACTTAAAGTAGGTACTATGCACATTCATCGAAATAACCAAATCTAGTCGCGATCGCATAAAACGCTGTATTCTAATTTAAACAAACTATTTAATTAAAACAAACAATAAGTGTAGTGTTGAATATTATATTAGTATTTCATAAATATACTTATAATTATTTGCAAAAAAAAAACTTACCACCTTCCTTAAGAAGATTATTTCTTACAAATATTTTTAGGGCCTAGGCTCTAGGTTACACGAATGACTCTTTTCTACACCACAAAAATCGTTTTAATAGCGGCTGCATTTCGTTGATATTACACCACGTAAGTGGCTAGAATATAACATGTAAGCTGTTTCTATAATCAGCAATAAATTTTATTTTTTATGGCAGATAGAGTCAGACAGTAGAATATTGTATTAATGAACTTATAACAAAACCTAAAAAATAGTATTAGTACTAGGGATTGTTATAGTTTAAACTACTACTAGTCAAGTAGGTAATTATTTTTTCATGTAAACTTTGCTTTCTTGCTTTACAGTAGCCTAAGTGTTAGGTCTAGACGTTGATGAATCATAAACACAATATTAGGCATGAATCATAAACACAATATTAGGCATATGATATTTCTGAATTGATTAAATCATTGAAGTTTTTAAATGAAATAATAACTATTATTCAATAAGAAAGAAAAAATATTTTAAATAGAATGAATAATGTCATTTACCGAGGGATTTTTTTTGCCACAGTATTAAAGTTTAATTATTGAGCTAGAGAAAACGACCCTTAATAACATATAAAGGAGTTGACGGTCATTATGGTTTATTGGTTCCATAATAATGATAAAAACATCTACAATTCTATCATATTAGATATGCCTTTACTTTGTTTATCAGGTCATATATAAATATTTTTATATAAATTGTTATTTCAGATCTGTATTTTAGATAGGAATAAATAAGCATCATGTCTTTAGCATAAGCCTCTAAGTTTTAAGAAATGTTACTAATACTTATTGTTATTTTTCTTCTTGACCTTTCTTCTTTGACCTTTTTTTAGTCGTATGTCGAAGACTTGTACAGCTAGCCCACATAACGAGTATTTTTGCACCAAAAATTTTGAATTGTTTTTCTAACTTTGATGACCCAGATTCCAGTACGCAGTAGTTTCAATTTGTGTTTGTTATTGTCCCTCTAGGTAAGTTTTATGCATAGCTCCGTGTTATATTGTGTATTTTTCCTCACTGAAAAACATTATCATAGATATCATCAAAAGTTTTTCCGAAAGGCACAATTGCATTGCACTTAAGGATAATCCACTTATTACTTACCGACTCCGGCTTTGTTTGGATACTTTTTTATTTGGAAACATCTTTGGATAAATAAAAAAATTGCTCTATATTGTGTAAAGTAACCAAATAAAATATCATATTTTAAAGAATCAACATTATAATTTATAACAAATATTTTCAAAACGAATGTAGTTATATAAAGCGAGAATAAATTTAAAACTCAGGTAATACTAGTTCATAGTTCACTCTAATTTACATATTTACAAAATGATGTTTACCAACAAACTAAATCGATTTTCGACGCTAATGATGTACATAATAACAATCAGTACCAGCCTGGGCGACTGAGCTTCGCTCGGAGTTTTTGGTTAAAAGTACAATTTTCTTTTTAATTTGGCTTAAAAAAAAAAAACTTGAATAAATACAAAAAAAAAAAACAAACTTTGTATTTGACCGGGATTCGAAACCTGTGATAGTCAATCTTGCGACTTGGCCGCTTGACAACGACACTTATACATGAGTGGGCGAAATTATTAACATATTCGAAAGAAAACTGCGTGAAAACTAGAAAATACACGTTTTCTCAGACATAAGACTAATCTAGATCGATTTTTCACCCCCGAAAATCCCACATACCAAATTTCAGCAAAATCGTTGGAGCCGTTTCCGAGATCGAAATATACAAGAATTGCTCGTTTAAATATATTAGATATCGAAAAGCTACAGACTAGTAATTAATAAATTATAATCTCCAGTAATTGTTTATCAAATTACAAATCACAACCATTTCATACGTTTGTAGTAATTGAATTTTCCGCCCGCCCGAATGTGAATACCTGCCCTATAATCCAAATGTGTGTCCGTACCTTCCTTAATAATAATTATTACATCTAAACTGCTGAAGCCACATTTCCGTGACATTCCTCATAAATCAAACTAACATCTGTGTACTCAGAAGCTAATACACATACTTGCTTAAGTTTCCATTTCCAAAAAATTGTAATAATCAGATAATGTAGTTCACTTCTTTTATTGGGAGTAGGTATACCATTTAAGTAACACGTGATGTAAACAAAGTATGGCAGCCAGCGCTTGACGAAAACCTCCGAACTACGCCGAACGAAACCAAACGTCTCGTAATGCTGTTTTTGTTAGGCTACAATTTTTACCTGTCAACTCTTTTTTTTATTTTTTTAATGTTGGGAAATACATTTAGGCATACTACCTGTATACATACAGGTGGTTATTGTGGGACTTACCGGCAAGAAAAGCCAGTACTACCCACTACAACCCAACAGAACCTCCCCCGTCTTAATGGGGCGTCGCAAGATCTCTTACGCACTCAATCACGACCTCGACGGCAGGTTTGTCGAAGCAGACCACAATAACCATGGGGTTGCTCCCACGGTCCATTCTGCTATCAGCGAAGTATCACAAGCAATCCGTATAGCACACCGCTCACCAAAGTGGGATGCCACCCAGTGTGTTTCGTGGCTTCGCTCCCGACTTGATTGCCGATTGATTCCTGGCTTGATTCCCGGCTTGATTGACACTTTGGAGGGATGCCTGTCAACTCCTACCACTAGCCGCATTAAAGAACTTTGTTCCTTACGAGTTATCCTGCGTAAATGGATAAAGACATTCTTGTACTTAATCGGTTGAATGGTGTAGAAGTTTACATAAACTACGGTATTACACACTGCCATAACATTGATAGTCAGTTACAAAACGGATGCCATAAAGATCTAAAAATTTCAAAGCTATCGGTGAAGAGTTTCCTGACATTTTCAGTTTTGCACAAGAGATAATTTATATTTTTTATAGATATTGATATTTTATAAGAATACATTAAACAAGTAATGAAATTATTTTTAACATTCCATCAATTATTCCGAAATGAAGACCTCTTTTTTCACACTTATATAAAAAAAAAACGTGATCCTAGCCTATTCAATTTCATTAACCAGCGTCAGGTGCGTGGGAACACGCATGCCGAAATTCTTTTGATTCGCGGTAAAATATTTGGTTTTCTTATATGCTTTGGATGTGATAACATTGAATTATTAATCTATACTGGGGACAAAATCTTCTTACTAATATAATATACATGTTACATATGTATAATATATTAGTAAGAAGTATATATGTATCTATATACGTAAGATACCTTTATCTATACATATAATAAAATTCTAACTGAGTCGAATCTGTACCTTAAATATTTTTTGGAAAATCTTATTGGCATAGACTTTATTATCGATACGACCGAATCTATAGTTTTTAGGATTTTTGTCTGTCTGTCTGTCTGTTTGTCTGTTACCGCGTCACAGAAAGTGATTTAATGCGTGTCCAAGAATGTAAATTTGATTCCATTAAATTATTTAAAAAAAATATGGTTGGATTTAAAATATACCGTTCAATTAAAAAAAAAACAAATTATTGAAAAACAAAAATTGCAAAAATAATTTTTTTTAGAGTAAGTAATTTGTAAAAATGAATTCTATCATAGTTGTTTAATAAAAAAAACTGATAAACGTTTTGTTTATTCAATTTTATACTCCTGTGCCAACCCTAGCAGAATAGGTAAACATTTTGTCCGCTCCTTAGAAGCTTTGCCTCTGTTCCTTTTCTTTACTCATGTGGTAACAGCCCAGAATTGGGAAGTTAGCGGTGTTTCATTCCTGAGCCACTGGTTGTGTCCAATTGTCGTTTCACCGGAGTGAGAGTGACAGGAATAGCACTGCACTTGTGTTTGCGCGCATACTTGTGTACTAAAATATGTATCTCTTGCGCACATGACAGCTAAACTTACGCCTTTGAAATTTTGCAATCATATTTAGTTAATAGAAATAATTTAACTCTGCAACCAGGATTGCCTCTTCACGAGGAAACTCCTTATCAGTACGAATACAAAACTTTGCACATATTATGTACATGTTGTTTAATTTTGATAGCTCAACATAACCTTATTCAACTCAATTTGTTACTCATGGGCCTAAAATGGAGTAAAAAAATAACAAACCAAATAAAATAAGGTATAGTTTGTAGATTTTATCTTTAATTTATTGGTTTCTGAAAAGCTTCGCATGAGATAATTGATAACGTTGTTTTTTATATTAATAATAGTTTTTCGACAGTTGGTAATATTTTACCTACACAATCTAAAACTTTATATTGATTATTCGTATATGTGTGATCCATTTTCAGCGAAAATATATTGTTTCCTTTGGGGAATAACTCTGTCACTGATATGTAGTAGATCTACCTGACTGGTTACTAGCTTTTTCACTTTATTGCTAAATTGATGAACTTTTCTGTAATGTCAGCTTGTGTTCGAGAGATCAGGTAATCATTTATAATATAGAAAAATCGGACAAGTGTGATCTCACTTGAACACTGACGATTTCGTAGCTTGAATAAAGATAATCTTGCAGTTGAATGTATAAAACAGAAAATATTCCTCATATTAAAAATTACTCAACTTTTCTTTTTTTAAATGTAGCATATAGGCAACTCGGCAAATATTGGAGCGAAGAAAAAAGTCACTGAGAGGCCATGAATCTGAATTTTATATTCCAAGAGCTGGCGACGAATTTTGGAGATGTCCATTTGGAAAGTTGAAATTGTGAAAAAATATGATTTCGTCAATTGGTGAACCCAGTCCTGCGAGTCTGAGAGAGCGTTTGCGGTTATTTCGTTACTGTGCAGTATATAACATTTGCAAAAAAAAACCTAAAAAATATTTGTTTGGCAACTTAATTTTTTTTAATCCTTTAATTAAGTTTTTATATAATTCAAAAAAACCCAGACGTTTTTGTCGGTTATAAAGTATTATCAGACCTTCCCAAAAATAATTTATTAAAATTTCCAAAAGTATACTTTTGGTAATCGGAAATTTTAATTACGTATTTATTAAGTAATTTCAATAATACCTGCAAATCGCCAGACAAATTTACCGGTTTTAAATAATTCCCAGACGTAAATAAAGTTACGAGTTTAAGTTATATCAATTAGGCTTTATTCATCTTTAAACATACTAACATGTAGTAGAGACTATTATAAAATGCATGTGACAGTTATGTTTCTAATACATATATTTAATACTAGCAAAACCCGCGGCTTCGCTCTCGCTAAAACTACAACAAAAAAACTTTAAAAAGGTAGGTTTCATACAAATTTTCATCCCTTATTTTATCTCCTTATGGAATGAATTTCAAAAAACGCTAAAACATGTATTTATTTAATTGTATTGAAGATCATTAATGCAAAGTTTCAAGAAATTCGGATCATAAATATTTTTTCGGTTGTGTTATAACGTGTATTCCCGTGGGAATTAGATAATCTCCCGCGGTAAAAAGTATCCTATATATTGACCCGGATATCCAGCTATCATCATACCGAATTTCATCAAAATCCCTTTAGAGGTTTTTCTGTGATGCGGTAACAGACACACAGACAAAAATTTTAAAAACTATAGATTCGGTCTTTTTCTAATTATCGCTTCGCTCGGGTTCGTTACTAGCTTGCTTTCCAATACGTTTGTATTCTATTCTTTTATCCCCATTTTCACCCCCTTAAGGGAGGATTTCCGGGATAAAATTCCTGTGTGTATCCTATGTCCTTTTCAGGGCCAAAAGCTAAGAAAAAACCAAGGACCAAAAGTGTACTTGAGCTTACCTGGCTTTCATGCCATGACGAGATGCGATTATAACCCTTCTTTCCTCGAGAAAGGAAAGAAGAGACCATTCCAAATTTTGAAAAGAAATGAGGATTATCAAAAAGCATTTACAGATTTCGGATCTGCACATGTAACTAGCTTAAAATATGAAGTGTTATTGGTATTAGAGAAATTTGTTTGCGAAATGTATATCTAGTTTTAAAGATTTTACAGATATTAATACTGCTAGATTTGAAAAATTTTGTTCAACTTACAAAGCAAATAACCCCGATGAACCATTTGAAAAACGGTTCAAAAACTACGACGCATCAAATCTGCCACCATGTAAAGCAGAATTACAACAACTCCTATGTACTCAATACATTACCAGCATTTGGCGAAATGCGCATTTTTGTTACCCAAGTACTTTGGCACCAACTAGAAATGGTTTGGACCTTTAAGATGGAAAGTTTGAATTTAACTGGTTTGAAGATTGTATGCCATCTTCTGTTATGGATGCTTTAAAAGTAGCAAACGAAAAACAACAAAATGCAAATAAATAACATTTTATTTTATTTCATATAATTCTATTATTTAATATATACGAATCAAATATTATTTTTCAGCGATTTCAGAAGATATCGACGAAAATACTACAGAGGTAGATATTAGAGATGATCTGTTTCAGGATGAAGATGGTCTCTTCGGCAGTGAAGAGGATTTATCACACAGTGAATCTTCAGAGAGCAGTGAGCCCGAACTATACTCGAAACGCGCGGTTTTTCGATAACCAACCGCAGCACGAGGAGCTTGGGCTCCCATCAGCTGCCGGTATGCCTCGATAACGCTATGCATAAGACTTTTTTTATCGTACTCATTTCACATTTGTAAACTTTATTTACGTCTGGGAATCGTTTAAAACCGCTAAATTTGTCTGGCGCTTTGCAGGTATTATTGAAATTACTCAATAAATACGTGATTAAAATTTCATATGGCCAAAAGTATATTTTTGGAAAGGAGAATGGGCAACTTTATATGGGATTCGTCCCCAGAGTGTATCAAGTTGAGACATATGTCATTTTAAAGATCAGAAGTATAGCTTCAATTTATTGTATGACACCAACACTGAGACTCGTGCAGGGAAAGAATTATGAATCATTTAATTTTATTAAATTCGTGAAAGTAAAACAGTATAATTTAGATTGTACAATATTTTCATATATATTATTTTATATCTGTCTGTTTTTACACACCTTCGCACATATTGCGACTTTTGCAGCCCTGTACAGGATAGCTGAATGAATAAATGAGGAAGAGTTGAGCAGGTTACGATGGGACATTATAGGGTTATTGGAAGTTTGAAAAGAGGGGGGACAACTCGATGATGCTCAAATCTGGTCACCTGTTCTGTTTTCGGGTGACCAACAGTCCCAAGGTGGTGTCGGGTTTATCGTATCTTGTGATGTCTTATACAGCATGGTAACTATGTACAGCTTGTACGCATCCAACTGACTCCGACTGAAAAAGTCCACGTTCCTACTAGTGCCACACCAAATACAAAACCTCTTAAGCTTTCAGCTGGAACTCCAAAACCGCTTTGATTGCGAGATTGCGATTGCGATGTGGCTACTTTTAACGATGGGTTTCTCAAAGGTGTCGAATCAGTTGGATTCTAAACACATTCTAAAAATAGACCCAAAAATATTTCTGATCCTACTCTCGAGCTCGCGGCAGAAAGGAGAAAGATGATCTTACAGTCATCCAAGCACTCTAAAGGTTTTCGAGTTTTTTTGATTTATCTATTGGGCAAAACCGGCTAGTACAGTTCAAAACCGACAACAATAGGATTAAATTATCTATTCCCGAGTTTAGTAATGGGAGAGATCGCGAAATTTTATGGATAGCTATTGACATCAACGCGACAACCCATCAGTCTAGATAATGATTAAGGGCCAGGCTAACCCGACACTATACCGAAGAAATCCCGGACGTCACTAAAACAGATTAATTAAGAACAACAAAGCACCGGGTGCAGGTGGAACTACGGCTGAATTTCTGAAAATGTTACTCGAACCACCGGTGCACCACCATCATACTCGAAGGAAAACCCCACAATTATAGAGCAGAAGCGTAGTTGTACTGTTCTGTAAAAAGGGCGATAATACCTTGCTAAATAATTTGACTCATCTCGCTTCTGATCCATGTCTACAAGTTGTTTCAATAAAATAATTCATAGTTCTTCCATGTAACTGTCTCACTTTTGGCGCTGTACAATAAAATAAAGCTATTATTATGACCTTTAAAGTGATGTACATATGTCATACTGTTTTAGACTTTCACGGGCTTAATAAAATTAAATGATTCATAGTTCTTTCCCTGCACGAGTCTCAGTGTTGGTGTCATACAATAAATTGAAGCTATTCTTCTGCTCTTCAAAATGACATATGTCTCAACTTGATACACTCTGGGGACGGAATGCCCATTATCCTTTAATAAATTATTTTTGGAGAGGTTTGGTAATACTTTATAACCGACAAAAACGTCATAGGTTTTTTTTTGAATTATATAAAAACTAAATTAAAATATAAAAAAAATCAAGTTGCTAAAAAATTTTTTTTTTTGGTTTTTTTTTTGCAAATGTTATATACTGCGCAGTAACGAAATAGCCGCAAACGCTCTCCCAGATTCGTAGGACTGAATTCGCCAATTGACGAAATCATATTTCTTAACAATTTCAACTTGCCAAAAGGACCTTCTCAAAATTCGTTGCCAGCTCTCGGGATATTACAGAACTATCCAGAGATAATAAATACTACACGCTTATGTCAAAAAAAGTCACCCCTCAGTTTAACGGTGTCAATTACATGTACGGAGTACCAACCCTATTTTTATTTATTTTTTAATTAGACTAAGGAATTGTCTGGTATTTTGAATGAGCTACCTACGAGTACTATGAGTGCGAGTACCCAGCAATGTAGCTTTATTAGTCCTCGGAATTATAAGGGTTTCATTGTAGCCTTTTGCCTACGGAATTCTAAAAATAACTCGCATAAAGCTTCTCTTTACCCAGCTATATTAAAATAATTGGAAAATTCAGTTGTTCGTAAAGCGTAGTCACGTGTCAATTTGATTGGCGCATTAATTGCCAATCTTGTGATTCTATGGTTGTATCGATTTTCATGTGGTATTTCACACTAGTTAATCTTATATTTATTAATTATAGGTTTATAGATTAGAAATTAAAAGAGAAATAGGCAAGTATGCTGTAGTAGTGTTGGTTATAACTTAATTATAAGCAGCATTGCGTATATGGGAAAAGGAGTATATTATATGCATAGCACAAATACATACATATATTCTGTAATGTGTGAAGATATGTGAGTCAGATAATTAGTAAGTTTTATTAATAAAAGCAGAATTACAATGAAAATAAAATAACTTAATTCGTTTAAGATCTACTTTGAGATGTAATGCGGGGAGATTAGGTGTAAATAAACACTCGATTTCTAAGCCTTTATTTTGAAAGATCATCGTCTTTTATACTAATTTATGACGTCGATATCCCCAACGAATAACTCGACATTGATCCAAAAGTAATAAGTGATACATGAGTTATTCGCTAATTTATTTGATTCCACAGCGTGTTTACAGATTCCTTAGTCCTTATATAGAAACGCGGTGTCAATTTCGCGAAGCCCGAATGTAAAGGGTCGCTGTAATGCGAGGGAATTAGGTGCAATTAAACACTCAATTTCTAAGCAAATAATGTCTTTATTTTGAAAGAAGATCGTCTTTTATACTAATTTATGATATCATTACATGCACTTGCTAAGTTTACAATACAGAGACAACAAAAATGTAATTACGATGGATCCATCATATAATATATAAAACAAATATAAAAGTAAAACAAAAAGCAGCAATTAAAATTTGAATGTTTGAATACTATCTTATTTGCAGCGACATATGGATTTCCACGCGAGTTGTCATGCTCTTTTCAAACGATGCCTTTTTTTATTTCTGTAGTATCGCTCGAGCTATATTGACTTGTTTGCTAGCTGCGTTGTTATCTCCAGTCCCAATTGCTCCAAATATTTCTTCATAAGTAACATTTATTTTGTTCAATAATATAAAGGAATGAATTAAATTATTTATTTTTTTTGGACACTGAATATTTTTAAAAATGCATCCTATAATGATAGTAAAAACCGAGTCGTAAAGCATGTGAGACAGTAAAACAGGCTACTTTTCCTCCTAGAAAAGGTTTTGTGCTACAAAGAGTAATGTTGGTACGCGCCTAAGTGCAGCGAGGGTTGTTTATTAGTAAAAGTTGAATACTTTACCTATACAGTTGATATGAGATATGCAAATCTCTAATTAATCACGATCTCAAAGCATAATATTTATAAACGAGTTACATTTATTTAAGTTAATATGAGTTGTTAGATGCACGAGTTTGCCCAATGTCACGTGTATATCACAAAATATAGAGTGAAAAAAATATAACGCAGCTCCCGTTACCTTCATAGTATTGGACTAAGTATAGTAACGTAGAGAATTAAAATAAATCAAGAAAGGTACTTTTGCACATTATATTATCAATATATTATATTTTTCCGTCATACGAAAGTTCAATCAATAAAGTATTACAGCGCATGTGAGAATGTTTAAATTTTTAGCTCAAATATTTTAACATATTTTCTTTCTATTATATCTATTCAACTTTTATTCATTTATTCAAATAAAAATAAAAATATTAGGAGTTCTACTACTATAATCTATACATATAAATAAAATTGGAGTATCTGATTGTAATATTAAAATAACCCCTTTTTACTAAATGCATATGAATGTATACACGGTACATATACCAAAACAACATTTTTTACAATTTTTGTGTCTGTGTGTCTGTTTGTTCCGGCTAATCTCTGAAACCGCTAGACTGATTTTGACGGGACTTTCACTGGCAGATAGCTGCTGTTATAAGGAGTAATTAAGGCTACTTTTATTTTAGAAAAAGAATCAGGGTTCCGCGAAAAAAAATTAAAACCCATGAAATTGTAAACAAAATCAGCGTACGGCGTACGCAATAACGTACGTACGTAACGTAAATCGCTATATAATTTTAATTAATATTTTAAAAGTAGCAAGCTAATATTTAAACTTAAAATGTTATAATTTTAAAAACTCTACATTGTATCTTGGCTAACATTCTGTATTAAAATATACTTATATGCAATAATATTCCTTAAGAGCTCGGGGTACATTGCTTTGGACTCTGGAAGAATTGGTTTGGGAGAATGTGTCAATATTTTAATTTGTTTTATTTCTTTAATAATGCAAGTTAAAATAAATCTTAATCTAATTTGTTTTATAGATTTGAGATGAAGTGTCAAAAGACATTGCCCATTCTAGGTATTGATTTGCCCATGTGTCGGTCATGAAACATTTTGTTTCGAGCTGAAATATCATTTCAGATACAGAAGAATCATAATATATTGATAAGTAGACGTGAAAAGTTATTTACGTGACATATATTTCTGTTTCTATCGCGACTAAACAGATAATATCCTAGGAGCTATAGAACAAAAGAATTGAATAGAACACATAATAATATTACATAGGTAGCCAAATATCGATAGTGATATAATACTTGTAATCATGTTTTTTTTTATTTGACATAATGACTAGTTTTTGCAACACTTGATAATGATTACAAAAATAAGTCTCTTTTGCTGTTTTGTTTGTAACATCTTCGAGTTCTCTTGGTAGTTTCTATAGCAATTTCGCCTAATTTAAAAGTAACAAACACATTTTATGTAAATGTGCATTGATAAATTAAACATTGATGATGCGAAAACAATATATTTGTCGGGTCCATGAAATATATACGGACCTACAACGACCTACAAACATGTACAGAGCCTAAGCGGATGGGGAAAAATAATAAATACAAGTGTATTATTATACAACTAAAATTGTGTAATTCATTTTGTTTCCTTATTTGAGAAAGGCACTGAAAAGTTAAGGAACAGTGCTGTATATCTTGTAGGTTATATTGTATTTTTTAAAATAAAAGTGTGTGTAATTGTAATCGAATTAAAAGTGACTATTCACAATAGTCACTTTTTTCTTGTCTTTGTTTCTTTTCTTTTTCTCTTGTCTTTGTTTCTTTTCTTGTTCTTGTTTCTTTTCGTTGCGTACTGTAATAATAATAATAAATCAGTAAAGTAAATAAATTGAATTCCCTCGTATACCACAATGAGTCAACCAGAAAATAATGATCATTCAAGATTTATTCGATTATTATTTTATTATTTATATAATTCCAAATTGTTATAAATTATAAACTCAAAAAATCTATCTAACTAAATATCTTATATTATTTTGAATATTATTTATTTTAGGGATTTCAACATCTTAAACTTTCATAAGGAATTAAAGTTTAATAGAAGGAAATGTACAAATATAGGGTAAAGATGCAAGTTATATACTCCCGTATTTCGTACAGGTGGAACAAATGAAAGGGACGTGGAAGAAAAGTACTTTAAATATTGAAGATAACAAGTTTCGTTCAAAGGAAACATTCTTTTGTATTAATAATTGCATTTAAATATTTTTTTAAATGCTTGCCTGTGCCGGTACTCATACTAGTTAAAAATGCAAAATAAAACCAACGTTACTATTTTATCAAACTAATCGATAGGATCAATGGTTAGATTAAAATCTCTGGAATAAACAGTGACCTTGGCTTAAAAAAAAATTATGTGTTACGATTTCTCTCACCTAAATCTAATAAAAAAATGTCTAGAAGATATGTGTTTTTTTACAATTCAAACACCTTTAATGAGTAAATTAGATAAGTAAGATTATTAATTTCAGTCTGTGTACACTAAACACGATCTAGAGATGGCCGACCCGACAAAGACGTCTAGGGTTGGTAAAGACGTTTTACAATGATGACGGTAGGTATTAATTTTGTTAAAGGTTTTTAATTATTTTTGAGCAAAAATATTAGCTGGAAGTGGTAATTGTCTATAATATAATCTAAAACAAGTTTGGAGCATTGAAAGGGGTATTCCATATTATATTATTATATACCTACTCATATGTTTATGGGCATTGTTTCACGACTGCTTTCAGGAAAAAGTTCAAAGATTAAAAAAAATGTTAATTATAATTGTAATATTTTTTGATGTTTGTCCTACTATACCTACTGTAGGCCGTTTAAGTTCTACCATATAATATTTTCGTGATTCTGATCACACCTCTTTTTTTTACGTTGGGCAATGCATGTAGGCACGAGATGTGGTACTCACTGGCAAAGCCTGTACTACCCATTAAAATCCAACGGAATCTTCCCCGTCTTAATGTGGCGTCGCAGGATCGCTTACGCACTCAACCACAACGCCCCGACGGCAGGCCTGCCGAAGCAGGCCACAACAATAGCGTTGCTCTAATGGTCCATTTTGCTATCAGAGAAGTACCAGGAGCAACCCGCATTGCATACCATCCACCAAGGTGGACCACCTCCCTGTGTATTTCTTGGCTTCGCGCCCGCCTGGATTGCCGAGAACTACTGAGCCCCCCGCCATGACAAAGTGAACGCACGTTTGGGGGGGAGTGATCGCACCTATATTTTAACTTGGCACTATTGTGTAAAATGTTACGAGTGTATTGAAGTTTAAAATAAAATTTATAATTAATGTGATTTATTTTTTTTGTTATAAATTTCTCATTTTTCATTTCATTCAGGTATTTTCATTCATATAAATTTTGATGGACTCATTTCAATAATATTTTTTGCACTGTATATGTCTTCGTAGAATTACTATAATAGGTATTTCATTTTTTTAACCTTCATTGTTATAGTTCTCGACCGAAGATGCTATTTAGGTTTCTGGACAAAGGAGATCTACAATTATTGTGTAATGAATTTAAAGGACAATGTAAGGACTTGAGTATTGCCCGCACAACAATTGTCCGTCTACCTAATCTTGGTAATAAATAAATTTAATAAAACGAAATTATATTTACATTACAAAAATATTATTAATATTTAATTTTATAAATCAAAATAGTATTTGTGCGATATTGTGTAAAACAGTGAATGTTTTCAAACCTACTGTTATAA
The DNA here is from genome assembly GCA_033884665.1 of Argynnis bischoffii washingtonia. NCBI lineage: Eukaryota > Metazoa > Arthropoda > Insecta > Lepidoptera > Nymphalidae > Argynnis > Argynnis bischoffii. The sequence continues at coordinate 7,822,106 of CM066616.1, read as the reverse complement.
TAAATTTAACTAACTACGCAATAAACAATCTCAATGTATTTTTGAATATTATATATATTGCAGGGCACGGGTCTTACCTAAATACGAGAGGGATTAAGCCATAGTCCACCACTGTGACCAAGTGTGGATTGGTGGACTTTACATGTCTTTCGAAAAGTTGCTAGGTGTTCTCAGATATGCAGGTTTTCACACATGAAAATATTAAAGGTGCGAAACCCGGGATTTGAACCCTTTTCCGGTTTCCCAAGCGAGCGCGTTACCATTGGAATACCACTTCCAATATTATATTTATTATCAATTGAAATCAAATTTTTTATTGCAAAAGAATATAAACAGTCTACCCTGGACCGCAAAGAAAAAGGGTCGGTTAGAAAATCTTTAATATCTTAAAAAGTACTTGATCTAGCTTTATGAAATAAAAACTAAAGAACATTTAATGTCACATAAAATAATATATAAAACTTTTTAATTTATTTTTGATAATTGTACAAAAAACTGATAATTTAAAATAATGGTCGTTTTTGAAATTAGCATCAAAAATTTCAAATCAATTGTTTCGCGTTTGTTTTAGTTTTGCAATAAAAAAAGTTATAAATATAGTGTCTGTCTTATAAATTTTATTATTATTCTGAAGTCATCATGTCGTTAGCAACTGAGGAATGTACCAGGATCCTGACAATGCTTGAAGATGGGCACAGTCAGCGAAATACAGTGAGAACTGTTGGTGTGACTCTTTCTAGAGTTCAGCGAGTACTCCAGCGTTTCCATGAAACTGGATCAAGCGCTACTTTTAAAATATTATTAGTGCTATAAATATTAATTAGTAGGTAGTTTTATTTAGAGTTATGACTAAAATATTTTGGCAAAAGTATTTCCTAAAAGAAATGTAACCTTATTTTTCAAGGTCTGAAAGGTAGGAAAAAAACGCTATTAGGATTGAAGGGTGCTTTACGAAGAGAAGGACATGAAGACGTTAGAAAACAGAAGCTCGTTAAAAGTGATTTTATAAGTCTCATAGTGTACGGAGATGCCTTCATTCTAAAATAGTAGGTACAATTAGTACTTTAGTTGAGGATCCCGAATCTGAATATTCAATCTACCTTTACATTTCTGATGTTAAGTTATTTTATTACTTTAATGGTTGTCCTTAAAGACATCGTGACCTCTAAAGCTTTAAACAGCTGTGAATAAAAATATTCTACTTCAAACTTTTTACCAAAAAAATAGAAATAAGAAATGCTGTTACAATTTCTATTATTTTTGTTAAAAAGTTTAAAAAAAGTTAAATTGTATTCCGTAACATTGATTTTATTTTCGCTCACTTTGCGTCAACATGATTTTTTTAATGAACAAAAGTTTACGTAGAGCTTATATATTTTTTTTAAGTAGGTAGTAAATAGTTTTATAAAATGATCTATTTACATATTTTTTTTTATGATATCACATTATAGTAATTTAATCATGAGATGTGGATTTCATTGTATTCTTTTGAGATTTTTGTACTTATTATATTCTACATATAAAATGAAAATGTTTATTTCTTAATGATTCGTTATACTCTATACAAATAAATAAAATTGAAGTGTCTAAAATGTCAAAATAACGGCTTTTTACTAAATACATATAAAATTTTATTCGGTAGGTACTTATAAGAAAAACACAATTTGCACGATTTTTATCTGTCTGTTTCTTCTGGCTAATCTTCGGAACGGCTGGGCCGATTTTAACGGAACTTTCACTCGCATATACTGTTATAAGGAGTAACTTAATATATATCGTTATAAGGAGTAACTTAGGTTACTCTTATTTTAAAAAAAATAATCAGAGTTCCGTGGAAAAAAAATTAAAACCCATGAAATTGTGAACAAAATCCGCGTACCTAGGAACATACCCGAGCAAAGAGAGGATAAGTTTTAGTGTTAGACATAATATTATGTTAATGATTGAAATAATCCTTCGCTTACGAGTTAAATATATAACTGTTGTTTTTATATATAGTACATACTTCAGTATTATATCGGAGTCAGTTGTCGTGTCACATAAAAGTTTTCGCAGAATAACACTAAATAATTTTATTTTAATTGTTTTAAAACTAAAACAATTAAAGTGAAATTATGTGTAATTACTTATACCATTCATATATTTGACTAGGCTCAGATTATTAAAAGTACTATATATATAACAAATTTATCCTATGGGAACCGTACATTTTTCCGGGATAAAAAGTAGCTTATGTGTTATTCTCTAGACTATAATCTATTTCTGTGTAAAATTTCGTCCAGATCCGTTCAGCCGTTCTGACGTGAAAGAGTAACAAACCTATCCCACGGGAACTGTATATTTTTCCGGTTTAAAAAATAGCCCATGTCCTTTCTCAGGCTCTACATTATCTGTGTTCCAAATTTCATTTAAATCGGTTCAGTAGTTTTCTCGTAAAAGCGCGACAAACAGACAGACAGACAGAGTTACTTTCGCATTTATAATATTAGTAAGATAGTAAGATGTATATATCTTGTGCAATTTTAAACTAAGTAATGAATATTTTATCTGTAATATAAACCATTCAAATCATAATGATAATATTTATCCCTACAAAACATTAATTGATCTCGTATACGTGATTTCAGGTTAAATGGAACGTTTGTTTGACTTTATTAGTTCGACCACCAAAATGAAGGAATAAAGATTAATTTATTTACACTGTACGCTGTCCTCACAATATACCAAATTTTAACAATTACAGGTTTATCCGTGTCAGCATCTTATGTAGGTCCTGATTTTTTTTTGATATTTAGAATCCGAAAAGCAGTGTTTTTTTTAATAATAACGAATCATGAAGCATAACTCCTAATAAATGTCCTAGAAGTATTATAGAAATCAATTATGCAAGTTATGGGACGCTACTTTGAAGTATTAGGAAGAGCTTTCATAATTGAGTTCATTAGCACCATTCCTACGTTTATTTCATTAACATATTTTACTGAATGTTAAATTTATAATATTAGTTATTGTAATTGTACTTTTAATAATTTCTTTAAATTCAGTTTTAAAATATTTAAGTTTTAGTATTCGCTACGGTTTAAAGTTTAAACTCTTTTAGTTAAATTAATATTACTTTTATCGCAATAGATATTAATATAGGCGAGTAATTCTAATAAAGAAGAAGATAAAGGAGATACCCATTTTTGGGCCCTGATAATTAGGAACCAAATATATATAAAAAAAATCCTATTTTTTTTTGATTATTCCATTAAAATCTTAATTTTTCAAAAATTAATTAAAATTTTTAAAAAATGCATTTTTCGATATTGCTTAAATCTCCTTCCTATAAACGGATATTATTTATTTATTTATCATATTTTATAAAACGTCAATGTTTTTGAAAATCAAATGATTTTATAGAACTGTTCTATTAAAAATTATGATCAATTTATTTGAGAATTGGTGCTAGAGATGATCGATATTAAAAAAATATCGATGTTGACATCGATGTTAACATCGATTCAAAAGCATCGATGTACGATAAACATCGATAGAAGAACATCGATGTCTAAAAACATCGATGTTTTCGATTGCAAATACAACTGTCTGTGCTATTTAATAAATGTGTTTATTATTATTGAAAATATAAAACAACTAGTAAAACCCGCGGCTTCTTTCGCGCTAAAACTACAACAAAAAAAAATTAAAAAGGTAGGTTTCATATAAATTTTTATCCCTTATATATCTCCTTATGGGATGAATTTCAAAAAACGCTAAAAAACATATTTATTTAATTGCAATGAAGAGCATTAATACCAAGTTTCAAGAAATTCTGATCATAAATATTTTCTGGGTTGTGTTATAACGTGTATTCCCGTGGGAATGAGATAATCTCCCGCGGTTAATAGTATCCAATACGTATGTTGACCCGCAGGCTGATTACGTATCGAGCAAACCACTCGCGATAGCGAAAATCGTACAATAATTGCTGTCCAATCGCAAAATCGTATTAAGTATCGGCAATAGCGAAACAATCGCAAACAAGTGACAGTGCTTCCTCTGTCGAACAATCGGCGAACTAAATGTGCATTTTAATCTATGAAATTATGATTTTTTCGTATTACGTATGACTTTCGAGAGCAATGCGATAGCAATCAACAAGCAATATAATCTGTCAGTTTGCGATAGCCCTAGAAGTGATTTTTTGCCGATTGCTGATTTATTGTTTGTCATTACTTTTAGAATTTTCTCATAAATTATATAAGCTGCGTTTTTTTATATGTATAAAAAGTGAAAATACTATTTTTAATTATTTTGGTGTTGATAATTATTGTACTATTGTACTAAGTGTAAAGAGTAATTTCTGTTTACGTTACTTGTAGGTCTTTGAACATTTGCGTTGTCACAGCCGCGATACAGCTCGACTGAGACGTAGCCTTCGAACTAGACTAGAAGATTTGTAAAAATTGTAGTTTCATAACTGTTTTTACTGTATGATTCACTAATTCACTTTATTTTAGCTTTTCAAATAAATTTGGTTTTCCTGGTTGCTTGGGTTGTATAGATGGTACCCATGTAGCCCTTATTAAGCCAATAGAGCATGAGGAGAGATTTTTTAATAGAATATAAATATAAACAAAACAAATTAGAATCCAATTTCCAAATGTCAATTAGCATTTTTTCACAGATTATATATTAGCTGCTACGTTTTTAGTTCCAATTATCGCTACTAAATTGTTAGTGGCGCTAGTTACATCGCGAAAACTGCATTTAGCGATCAACGAACGATTAGCGAGCGATCGCTTACGTAATACGGTTATTTTTCATCAATCGCGCGTCTTCTGCACAATGACTGCACAATTATCGCTGATCGCTTAATTTTAGATAATAAGCCCGCCGGATATCCAGCTATCATCATACCAAATTTCATCAAAATCCCTGCAGTGGTTTTTCTGTGATGCAGTAACAGACAGACAGACAGACAGACAAAAATTCTAAAAACTATAGATTCGGTCTTTGTATCGATAATAAAGTCTATTTCAATAAGATTTTTCAGAAAATATTTAAGGTACAGACTCGACTCAGTTAGAATTTTATTATATGTATAGATTAACATTCGTAATATTTTTTGGGCACACTCTATAAAAAAATTAACTTTGTCAGGTGTCTCCCCTTTAGTCTGTTCCGCTGCTGATACAGGAGTTGGCCAGCTTTGGAAAAAATAGTTTAATAGTCATAATACTTTCTTAGATTTACGCCTATATTTCACATTTTAAATAAAACTATCTTTTTGGATTTTTTCGCGGTTTTATTCTGATTTTTGGTTCCTGATTGAAAAATACCAGTTAGTTCATACTGTGTGGATCACAATAATAACAGTAATTCTGATTAATATCTTATATATTTAAACGAGCAATTCTTGTATATTTATATCTTTATTTATTTATTTAGTACCTGGGCGACCGAGCTTCGCTCGGAGTTCTTGAAAGATTGTATATTTTACATTAAATGACTTAGTGTTACTGAGAAAGTTGTTTAGATGTCGCGATAAGAACAATTTTCTTTTTAATTTGGCTTAAAAATAATTTTACATTAAGTGAAGTGTTACTGAGACAGTTGTATAGATGTCGCGATAAGAATAATTTTCTTTTTAATTTGGCTTAAAAATAATTTTACATTAAGTGACTAAGTGTTACTGACACAGTTGTATAGATGTCGCGATTAAATTTTACGTAGAATAATGCATAAGAAAAACGCATGAAAACTCGAAAACACGCGTTTTCCCATACATGTGACTAATCTAGATCAATTTTTCGCCCCCGAAAGCCCCCATATACCAAATTTCAGCAAAATCGTTAGAGCCGTTTCCGAGATCGCCGGTATAAATAAATAAATATATAAATATACAAGAATTGCTCGTTTAAATATATAAGATTTATCTTAATATTATTTATTTTTCATCGATTATATCTGTAATTCTTTATTGATGGCTGCTTGAAATTCAGGCCATGTGTTATGTGTTTTTTCAGCTCGCAACCACAGTGCCGCAGTACCAGATAATACACGTTTAGCTACGAGTAATTTTTGAGTTTCTGTCCAAGAAAATATTTCGCCGTTATCTTCAATTTCTTGAAGCCACTTGGTTATTGGGTAGTAGTCGTCTTGACCGGTAAACTTGGGTATTAGCTCCTTCGCCATGTGTAACATAGAATTATGTTCTCGAAGCGTCCTATTTTGTGTTTATAAGTCCTGTCCATCGTATGGTTTCGACATATTTGAAAACACTACAGGACTTAATACGTTTGCAAATAGTTTGTCGCCAAATTAGCCGATGCTCGCCGCCGACCACGTTGCCGCTCGCCACGGCGTCGACCACGTTGCCGCAGAACGTTGTTAATTATTAGTTTTCCTAGTTTGCTGGTATGTCCTTATCCCGGACGAGCCCCCAAAATGTGGGATTGAGGATACTAGCAATGAAACTTATATCACCTTAATACGTTTATTATTACTATCTTTATATATTATATTCACAATGCACATGCAGCACGCTTCCTTCTCTCAAACTCAACCATTCTACACACATACTAAATCAATCATGCCCAAACACCTTCTATCCCTTTCACTCATTCTTCCTTTCATTCACACTTCACAGATAAAACAATAATTATTTATATTTAAGACATTCATCCCACATTAATGTCCTAGCTAGCCTTTTTTTTGCACATCGATTATATTTTCACCCGTCGTTGATCGACGTTACGTCTGACATTATAATGTACTAAACAAACATGAATGGCACATATTGTCGGGGAATAAATTAAAAAAGATAACAATTATCGAAATGATAGTAGAAACCGTATTAAAAGTAGTAACCATGTTATGCGTTTAGTAGTTTAAGAGAACTAAGCGAACCAACAGATAGAAGAATATAGTTAATTTGTAATTTGACAATGGCCGGCAGTGCGTCGAGAGATCACTTGAATTTCGAAGTTAAGTGAAGATTGAGTAGAAGTACGGAAAACATGAAAACGAATCTTTATTCACTTTTGGAGTGGAGTTAAATTATTTCGAAAGTGAAAATCTAAATAATCAATGGGAGGGGACGGGACGGGACGGCACGGACCAGGTCGGAACGTAACCGCACGGAACGGAGCCGGAACGTGACCGTACCGTGACCTGACCGTGACCGGACCGTGACCGGACCGTGACCTGACCGTAACCGGACCGTGACCTGACCGTGACCGGACCATGACCGGACCGTGACCTGACCGGACCGTAACTGGACCGTAACCGGACCGTGACCGGACCGTGACCGGACCGTGACCTGACCGTGACCGGACCGTGACCTGACCGTAACCGGACCGAAACCGGACCGTGACCGGACCGTAACCGGACCGTGACCTGACCGTAACTGGACCGTGACCGGACCGTGACCTGACCGTGACCTGACCGTAACCGGACCGTGACCTGACCGTGACCTGACCGTAACCGGACCGTGACCTGACCGTGACCTGACCGTAACCGGACCGTGACCGGACCGTAACCGGTCCGTAACCGGACCGTAACCGGACCGTGACCTGACCGTGACCGGACCGTAACCGGACCGTAACCGGACCGTGACCTGACCGTAACCGGACCGTGACCTGACCGTAACCGGACCGTGACCTGACCGTAACCTGACCGTAACCGGACCGTGACCTGACCGTGACCGGACCGTGACCTGACCGTAACCGGACCGTAACCGGACCGTGGCCGGATCGTGACCTGACCGTAACCGGACCGTGACCAGACCGTGACCTGACCGTAACCGGACCGTGACCGGACCGTAACCGGACCGTGACCTGACCGTGACCGTACCGTGACCTGACCGTGACCGGACCGTGACCGGACCGTGACCTGACCGTAACCGGACCGTAACCGGACCGTAACCGTACCGTGACCTGACCGTGACTTGACCGTAATCGGACCGTGACCGGACCGTAACCGGACCGTGACCTGACCGTAACTGGACCGTGACCTGACCGTGACCTGACCGTAACCGGACCGTGACCGGACCGTAACCGGTCCGTAACCGGACCGTAACCGGACCGTGACCTGACCGTGACCGGACCGTGACCTGACCGTGACCGGACCGTAACCTGACCGTAACCGGACCGTGACCTGACCGTCACCGGACCGTGACCTGACCGTAACCGGACCGTAACCGGACCGTGACCTGACCGTGACCTGATCGTAACCGGACCGTGACCGGACCGTAACCGGTCCGTAACCGGACCGTAACCGGACCGTGACCTGACCGTGACCGGACCGTAACCGGACCGTGACCAGACCGTGACCTGACCGTGACCTGACCGTAACCGGACCGTGACCGGACCGTAACCGGACCGTGACCTGACCGTGACCTGACCGTAACCGGACCGTGACCTGACCGTGACCGGACCGTAACCGAACCGTAACTAGACCGTGACCGGTCCGTAACCGGACCGTAACCGGACCGTGACCTGACCGTGACCGGACCGTAACCGGACCGTGACCAGACCGTGACCTGACCGTAACTGGACCGTGACCGGACCGTAACCGGACCGTGACCTGACCGTGACCTGACCGTAACCGGACCGTGACCTGACCGTGACCGGACCGTAACCGGACCGTAACTAGACCGTGACCGGACCGTGACCTGACCGTAACCGGACCGTGACCGGACCGTAACCGGACCGTGACCTGACCGTAACCGGATCGTGACCTGACCGTGACCTGACCGTAACCGGACCGTGACCGGACCATGACCGGACCGTAACCGGTCCATCCAGACATTAAAGATCCAACTGATCGACTCCAGACATTAAATAGTAGTGCTTTAAAATACCTAATGAAAAAGTTAACAAACGCACTAGTCGCCGCTACAATTTTTGAAAGTTCCCCTCGATTTTTTTTAGGATTCCATCATCAGATCCTGGTTCCCTTATTATGGTACCACTCTTGGGATATCTCCTTTCCAACAAAAAAAGAATTATCAAAATCGATTCATAAACGACGTAGTAATCCGTATAAATATATACGGTCGAATTGAGAACCTCCTCTTTTTTTGGAAGTCGGTTGATTATAGAAGTGTCTGTAAGAGACCCCGTGCGCTCATCATTTACAAAAATAGTTACATACTCTGTCATTTACCTTAATTTGTCATGTAATGATGTCTCATGTGTCAAAATATAACGTAAAATCTAACCTAAAAATAGGGTATTTAAAACCCGATTTAACTAGCTTGGCCATCGCTGTAGCTCATGAAAATTGGCCTTATGACGTTTTTCTAAATGTATTATTTTATAACTAATTTTCAAGCTTGTAATACCGTGCCCCAGTTTGTATGGGGAATGGTTTTGTCCTTTAAAACTTATTAGAATTATTAAGAGGCCTATTACATTTTCACTGTGATTTTTCAATTTAATGCCCATTTTTGACGTTCTTATTCAAAGAAACTGAAACTTTTCGACAATTCTGATTTTTTGTATGGTGGAGAATAATTATTAATATAATTTATAGCGGCCTCGTTTTATGCAAATTTTCATTATTAGTTGAAATAAAGCCAAAATTTCGAAGCAAGTTTTTTAATAAAATGCGCGACGACACTTTTTCAAGCTGTTTCATGGATTGAAATACTATATTAAGCAATCAAAATGAAAAATACATAATAATATCTCGTATATAGTGGTTGAGTTTATAGCGGCCTCGGAATTTGAAAATATGTATTGGATTTCTACGAAAAAAATCCTTTTCAAAAACTTAATAACTACTAAAAACGTTCAGAATTAGCTGTAAATATATCCTTACAACATTAATATTATTAAGTAAAATTTATACTAGAATATACGTCAGTTCAAAAGAAACGTAATTACATACTTTTTTAAAAAAATAATTTATTATAAAACTTTACATAGAAGTAATTACAACTGCAGAAAATGCTAAAAACAGCGATGCGTCGCGTCGGCCGCTCGAACTCAATACCATACAACTCCGTATATTTTGTTAACGAAAATTTAAATACAAAATTTAAATAGTTTTAACTACCTGTATACTTTATTATTATACATAAATTCCAGGAACTTTAGAGGTGAGAAATATTCCCTGGAAGTGAGTTGGTTAAAGCTTTTCAGTATAAATGTCAATGATATCAACAGATATCAAACCGACAAACGCTGTACACAAAGATATACAATTAATCATTGAACAATTTGACGCACTGTCGAAACTTTGACATGGGTCCTCGGATCGTTGGGGCGAGGCTGGACAGATGCTTGTCACATATTTCATCCACGCTTACGTTAAGTGACAGGTAAAATTACTACGTTAATTTTCCTTTACAATTAGGTTTAATTTAAATATAATAGTTAATCACACAACTATTATAAATGTGAAAGTTTGTATTTGGATGTTTGTTTGTACGTAGGTAATTTTTATATGGATCGATGGATGGATTTGGATGAAATGAAGTTATCAAGGGAATTTAGTAGGCATATTATAGACAAGATTATTTATGAATCGGAAAAACATTGCCTATAGTTCTCTACGTGCATGTATATATATATATATATATATATATATATATATATATATATATATATATATATATATATATATATATATATATATATATATATATATATATATAAAAGACCTAGGGCCTATGTAGGAGTGCACCCAAGCGAAACAAAGGTAAGTAGCTCGTTAGGATGATATTGGTAAAGAAAATAATATATCTACTTATGTACCTATATTATACTACCAACCTCTCGTCTTTCAGGTCCTCGTTACACGTTCACACCCTGCTCGAGGTAACCCTTTTGAATAACTTGAAGTATAACAGTATCCAAGAGGAAACACTAGATATAATGTGATAAAAAGTACCATTAAGGAATAGGTAACATAAGGTAGCTTCAATTTGATGCTGTAGTGAAAGAATTGTAAGGCGAATTTTCATATAAAGAATATTTATTACGCGCCTCTCTATTACTTTGGAGTTTATTGAAAATAATAACTTTTATTCGTTTAATTTGTAAAGATGTTTTGTCCACTAAAGTTTCTATATTAAAACTTTAGGGGACTTTTTAATTGTCGAGTACAGTGTCTAATATCCAAGAATTAACGAGGGATGATCCGTGTGTAAAAGAAATACTTATATCGTTACTATAGGCCTGTTGCGTTAGTTCACAAAACAAAACGCGACTTTGAACCCCGTCACTCACGTATTGTCCTAATGTAGGCTGAAAATGGAAAGTGGAAATAAATGTCACTTTGCTATTTATGAATGTGGTATGTTTATGTTGTAGTCTCCAAATGAAGTATCCAGAAGCTTATGGGGGTCAAAGGATCTATAGGACATATGTGTATAAATTTTTAATAATTAACGTCCTTCTCCGCTCTTAGTTTGTATTTGTTCGGGCTAATTTCAGAAACTACTGTACGGGTCTTCATACGGTTTTCACGGTTGAGAAGAATTCTATAAGAAGGGTATATAGGGTATAAGCTATCGGAAACTAAGCTTTCAGTATAATAATATCAAATTGTAGTCAGTATTATGTTAGTTTAATGTAAATGTGCTCTCCAAAGCATTGTGTAACACTGCAAACTTCGCACCTCCGAGCGGTTACTGAGTGTTTCTTAATAGAAAAATCCAATAAGTATACTTGAACCAACCTGGGACTAGGCTCTAAACTCTCTGAATCTATAGGGGTACATTCTAGTCACTAAACCAACGGGGTAGTCTTAAAAATATGTATATAAGTGATAACTGTTTACGTTTATTAGGTTTCAACATAGTTTATGTTATTCACAATTAATAAAATATTTTATATATATGATATTGAATACCTGATACTATTCTAATTTAACATAACTAACTTCTTTATATAATAATAAATTGCTAGTTTCTGGCCCATGATATTCTGGAAAGGTTTGAATTTTATCGATTTTGAAATAATTTATAACATTCGATATGCTACGTTTTAAACGTACAGTAAATTTTTTACTATTATTATTATTGAGGTCTAAATTTATTCTGGGCCAATCTTTAAGAATGTTGAACACGTCGCAATGATTTTGACAAATTCTTTGTTTTATAGATTCAGTACATGCATCTTTCTTAGGCGTCGGTTCACATGTGTTTGTACTCCGACTTAAGCGAGTCACATGTGTGCTTGTGGTTTTACTAACGTGTATAGACCAGGATTTCTGGATTTGTACTGAAGCTTCATGACATTTGCAAATTGGTTGCCCTACTTGAACATATTTAGATGAAAATTGCTTATTTTCATCATTCTTCGCGCATGATGTTTGAGGAATACAGTCTGAAAGAAATGTTACTTTATGATTCACCTCATTACTCTCTGCAACTTCATGTAATTCCTTATCTTCTTGCAATTCATCAGTTGAATTTTGTTTTGTTTTATTGCTTAAAAAACTTTTGCGAACAATATTTATCAAATCACTAGAAGGATCATTCACAAGTTGAGCAACGCCCCATAGATATTGGGCCATATAAAATTTAATGTTTGAAATACCTCACGTCCTTCATGATGACAAATAACGTTTAAAGATATTAATGTCTATTTCTTGACATCAAGCTAAAAAGGTGCAATATTTCGTATTGCATTGCACGTAATATTTCAAGAGCCACGAAGCGTTATATAACTTCATAATATTATGCACAAAGCTTACAATTTAAATACATAGTAAGATTAAACTTTGGTGCTGTTGTATTTTTGGAACATAACAAATTCCGAAATTGCGTTCTAAGGTGTTAAGATGTGTTATTGCTTTATGTTTTAAATAATTAGGATAGGTGAGATACTAAACATAACGCATATTAGGCATATTACAATCATATACTTATAGAATATTATTTAAGGAAAGAATATAATATTATATATCATTTGTCAGACAGTAACATCGGTTACCAAACTTACGTACATTTTTCGCAACACATTCACCAGCTTACCCTTCAAGTCAAGCGTGCGTAAAGAAGTTTTACTTCAATATTCAAACCCATGAAATTTACGGTGGTTTATAAGCCACAAAAATATTGGACTAACACACATGCACGTACACTATAAATCTGTAAAATAACACAACATGATATTTCAAATCTCATCATACATATTTCAGTCCGTATGAGACAGAAATGTGCGGGAGTCAAAGAGGCACATGTTACCACTGAATTTTACTATAAAATATGATTAACTCTGTTCTTTCAGGCGAGCAAAGGCAATGCCGGTACGCATAAAAGCCTGTGTAAATATAATAAAAATCATAGCTTTAATGTCGCTCAGTCACGGCCATGATAAATTGCAGCACTCCAATTAGTTTCCCTTTTCAACAATAATTATAAGTGAAAATACGCAGAAAGGACAACAAAAATTATTGCCTTTTTTACTGACAACCTACAAAAAATGTTGCGAAATATTTGTTTTTTTGATTTGTAATTTATAAAAACCTAACTTTGCTTTATTATTGTCGACGCATTCTCGTCATTTGATTGGTATTTAATTGAAGTTTTTGCTATTGAACACCGTCATAGCTTGTCGTCTGTAGTTGTTTGTTGCAATAAGTTATTCAAATTCGGAATAAAGTCGAAATCGTAGCAAGTTCTGTCGAGAGTCCAATAGATACTTTTACCATATTTGAATAGTCCTTAGGGTGATATGTGGAATTATTAAATTAATTTAAATTAGAAAGTCCATGTTCAACATTGCTTCTCTTTCTTCTCTTCTCTTCTCTTCTTCACTTCTCTCTATCAATTATTATAATTTAATCCATGGTCCCATTAGGTTTATACTTACACAAATATATTTGTTCTGTAGTGATTCGGAAAGTGGAACCCTCGGTGCACGATTGGTCATGGTCGTTTTTTAAGGTTCCGTACCACAAAATAAAAAAAGAAATCAATACAGGATCACTTCGTTGTTCGTATGTCTTTCTGTTTGTCTGTCAAGACCCTTGTTCTCAGATACTCGTGAAGGTATTAAGTTAAAATTTATTAATTTGATATTTCAAATACTCTGGTCTGCAATCTCTTGGAGCTGTGAAAAATTAAACTTCTACGTAAACGCAATCAAAAGATACGGCCGTTTATACGAGATATTTTGACCCTCGCAAGGGAATCAAAACCTATAGGTTTTATTTTTGGTGACTTAGAATCATGAAATTTGGCAAGAAACAATTTCTTATAGTATAAGTAAAGGGAAAACCGTAAATTTGTAGTTACTTACATCACAAAAAAATTTTTTTTGCGATTATAAACTTATTTCAATGTTTTATGCTACATTTTTTTTGATTGATTTATTTTGTTATGTATGTGTACGTAGCGAAAATCAAGTGAATTCATAAAAACATCAAATACAATATATTATATTTTTATTTATTAAACACACCTAATGGATAAATTCTAAGAAATTAATTGTTAACTGACACGCCGGCGTGTCTGTGCCTCTCAACGGGTTATAAACGGAATGAACTAATAATTGTATTCTTTCTTATTTTGTTTAAGTTTCTAGTTTAACTGCATATTATATAACTTCTATAACAAATTCTGCAAATTTTAAATTGGATCTGCAACCACAAGTAATATTTTTGAACACCAAGTAATATCTTTGAAGCATTTTCAATATTTTAAAAAAATGTAACTTCATTTTTACACTTTTATATAAAAATGGTATTCTGACAAAAGAAAATATCGCTAAATAGTAGTCCTTTGTATAGCAAGCGTAAACAAAGTTAGGGTTTCGTTATTACAAGTTGGTTAAACTTTTAATGGCGATATTAATTATATTTCTCGGTTTACATTTTACTATTAGGATCTCTTTGAAGACAACTATATAAAGAGATCTTTTACAATTTACACAAAACAAATGTACATGATAATTTCATTAATAGCTATGTAGATATGAGACAATAATAGGAATATTTTTATTAAAAAAAAAGTTATAAAATAAAAAATTTGATGGTTTTAGATATATTTAAATAATAATAGATTATATGTTAGGCAAATGCCTAATACTCGTAAATTAGGCAAAATATGTTTAATAATAGTAAAGCTTAAATGATAAAGTATTTCTTTTTAATTACTAGTTTCCAGATATTCTACTTTATTATATTTCTAAATTGATATTTTAATGTTTTGTTAACTAATACAACCTTCTTTACCTATTAATAATTGTTATCAACGAGAGGATTAAAGAAAGGTCGGAAGCGTAATTCTAAAATGTTAGAAGCTATTCATCTTGATAAAGTAAGGCAAATGGTTCCAAATTAGAAGTTATTTGAAATAAACTAAATTCAATTTTGAAGATATAATTTATTATAGTATCTTGATCTTACGACACATTAGTCATTATATAACAAATACCTTAAAAAACTAAATAAAGTACAGAAACAAAGCAACGATATTATTAGTAAGTACATATATAATTTTTATAAATGTATATATTGTTTTTATTTATATAGGACAATGCTTATTAAATATTGGATCATCGTCGAATATTGTTTTAGGCGGTTTCAATACAAACTTGTTTTAGATGGTTTATATATAAACTATTTGTTATTACCAGTTATTGTTAATAGCGGAATATTAATGTTAATGAGATAAAACACCTACAACTCATGGACAATGAAACAATGGTTAGTTTTGATGTACAGTCTCTATTTAGCAGCTTACCAGTAGAGGACTGTGCCAAAATAGTATCAAGAAAGCTACTGGACAATAGTATGCAAGAAGAATACACTGAACTTTTAAAACACTGCCTTACATCAGGCTATCTATTGTGGAATGATGAATTCTACAAGCAAGTGGATGGAGTGGCCATGGGTTCGCCTGTCTCCCCCGTTGTAGCTGACATCTTCATGGAGGCCTTCGAGGAGACGGCTCTAAACACATCACCTGTGATCCCTCGTTACTACAAGCGGTGATGACACTTTCACAATATTACCATCTGACAAAATATCTGTATTCTTAGAACATCTTAACTCCATAAACCCTAAAATACAATTTACAATGGAACTGGAGTCTAATAATTCTTTAACTTTCTTAGATGTATTAGTTATACGTAACCCAGATAACACCTTGAGTCATACTGTGTATCGAAAGAAGACCCATACAGATAGGTACTTGAATGGTGAATCTCACCACCACCCTTCACAGTTAGCTACCGTGGGAAAATCTTTGTTTCAGAGAGCACAAGGGATTTGTGACTAGCAACACCAGGCCGGAGAGCTGCAATATGTCAAGCAAGTTCTGCGAGACAACAAGCTGCAAGTGCCGCGCCTACGTCACAGGGACCGAGTGAAACCAGCCACTGACAAGATTGGCTACAACCTAAAGCGAGCTTCAATTAAAACTTACTTCAAGCCGCCAAAGAAAATTAGTCAATTCTTACCACCTGTCAAGTGCCACATCCCTCTACAAGATGCAGGAGTTTACAAACTTGATTGTGATTGTGGACTCTCTTACATCGGACAACAAAGCGATCCATTAGAACTCTGGTCAAGGAACAAATAGCTAATGTGAAACATCGCCGTAATACAACATCTGCTGTCTGCAAACATAGTCAGGACCGCCCAAGCCATTATATTCGCTTCGATAGACCCCAAATCCTCGCGAAAGAAAATCGATATCGCCCTAGAATGATCGGGAAGCCATAGAAATTAAAAAACATCCAAATTTCAATAGGGAAGATGGCTGGGTACTACCATCGTCGTGGGATCCTGTTATTAATATTATAAAATTTAATAATAAATCTAAACATAACAGACAGTTAGATGTAGTAAGTTCTTACTGTGTAGATCAAAATAACAGTATTTCAAATGAATATTTTTCATTTGTAAATGTAAACCTTAATTAATTTTAATTTTCTAAAGTACACATAGAACAATAATGTGGCTTAAATAATTATAATGTTTTACTTTTCTTTATAGTTATAAATATAATAATGGTAACACTAAAAATATAGATTATTAAACAATAATACAATAATAAGTTTTCTAAAAAAAATATGTAATAATTATAATAATAAAAGCTAAAATTATATAAATAATATTCCATATTTCATGTATAAAATAATAAAAATTATAAAAATGTTTAAAATTAAAATTAACAAATATTGTAAGGTACTTTGATGCCAATTTTCAAAATTTTGAATTCATTTTTGTTATTTTATGGGTAGGCTGTCTGTAACAACTATATAATGCTTTTGAGACATCGAACACCTTAGTCTCTCCCGTGACCATGATTGCTGTAAAGCAATCGAAACGTCGGGAACCAAAAATCGAAATAAATCCGCGAAAAAAACCGAAAAGATAGTTTATTTAAATGTCTAATATTCGCGTAAATCTAAGAAAGTATTAAGCGCAATATACCTCAAATTCTAAAGAACCTACTACAAAACATAATATCTTTACTTACTGGTACTTATTTACTTAGGAGGTACACCGATTTATCCTTGATTTATATCAAAAATCAAGTAGATTGATCAAAAGCTACTTAAACATTTATTATTCTCTGAAATAAATAAATTGTATTAGTCACCTTATAATAATACTAACTAAATAATCACTAATTTTCCAACGTATATCTATTTAATTAGGCTATATAAGTAGTTACTACTGTGTACTTCAAGAGAAAGCGTCAATGAAAAATTATTTAGGTAATCAGGATACATAATATGTAATATATTGTAAAAAAAATCGTCAACATATTTAAATAGAAACTCGAATACTTTATTATAAATATTATATTACAACACTTTCATATCATTTAAGCCGAGAAAATTTAAGACAAAAATAATTTAAATATTATTTCCATTTTGAGGCCAAAAGAAAATAAATACTAAGATTAGGACAGTAGTCAGTGCCTAATTTAAAAATGAAAACCCTAAAAATATGAAAATGTATGCTAAAGGGAACGAAAGATGCTCTTCAAAGTGACAAACAAAAACCTTGTAAATTATAATATTATTCATTCAATCAATATTTAAAAATATCTTACGTACTTGAGTTATAAATTGTCAAACTTCGTAGCAAAGCATCTGTATAGCGGGTTATGAAATACAATCCAATTTCTACGTTGATATATTGTCATCTAACATTGTTACATCTAGTCATATAACGAAAACGACATTTCTGAGGCTAACTTTTATAGCACCATATTGAGAGACGATCTTTCCGAGCTATAAAGTAAAAGTACATTTTTAGTCATACGCATGATATTAGTATAATATTTTTTATATTTCTAGTAGAATGAACAAAGAGAACATAGCGAAACTTATTTTCATTTTTCGCTTTGTTATTTGTATATTATCGAATACATAGTACCAAGGCGAGCCATCAATGTCCAAATGTCATCTTCAAAATATAATATGTTTTGCCTTCTACGAGTTTTAGTATTGTCAAATATCAGAATCGGTTAGATATTAAAGGGCCTTACTATTAAACACCCCTCTGAAATACCATAAATTAAAATTGGTTGCTTTTAATATTAAGTGGCGTAAAAAAATTGTGTTCAAACTAAATTAACTGGTTTTATAATAAAAAAAAATTATCAGTTTCAAACTGATGTAACATTTCCTGATACAACGCCCTAATTTCGTACATGCATGTAAGCGTAATATGGCCCTTAAAATCATACAGAGCTTAGGAAATGTTGTGGGTTGAGGATAACCGCTAATGATCACATTCTCCTTACACAGTCAAGTGGTTATGCGACCGTTTCCTTTCACAGAAATCTTTTTTCATGTATCTATACAGATAAATAAAATTGAAGTGTCTGTTTGTAATATTAAAATAACCGCTTTTTACTAAATGCATATGGATGTATACACGGTACACAACCAAAACATTTTTTATAATTTTTGTCTGTCTGTCTGTCTGTTAGTTCCGGCTAATTTCCAAAATGGCTGGACTGATTTTGACGGGACTTTCAATGGCAGATAGATGCTGTTATACTGAGTAACTTAGGCTACTTTTATTTTAGAAAAAGAATCAGGGTTCCGCGAAAAAAAATTAAAACCCATGAAATTGTGAACAAAATCCGCGTACGGTGTAGGTACGCAATAACGTACGTACGTAAGGTAAATCGCTATATAATTTAAGTGAATATCTTAGAAGTAGCAAGCTACTATTTATAAACATAGCTAACCGTGAAAACGTACCTAGGGACGAACGCGAGCGAAGCGTGCGTGAGTCGCTAGTACTAATATAAAGCTGAATAGATTTATTTTGCCTGTTAGACTAATACAGTATTATATGATCTGTGGTTAGATTATGTGGGTACATAATAAATGAAAGTAAGAGCCGATTATAAAAATATATGTTTATAAGCGCATTTAATCGTGTTAATTTTTTAATAGGTGCTTCGTTTCGATACATAAAAAATATTTAGAATTTTATTATAAATTTATTTAATCTACGTATTAGTATTTTGGAACTATATCATCAGATGGATTTGTTAATTGACGTCATCTTGAGTTATGTTTGAGTTTGACAGATTGGACATGGCATGTGCTCGAAATCCATTCGACCAAATGAATTGGTTTCTCTCAGAATTAGATGGAATTTAATTTGCGCGAGTTTATTCAATTATTTTAAAATCCTTTATTTTTAATGGAGTTATTTCAAATTCACACACCGACAGACACAGTAAAGAGGTATTGGTTATTCATCGTACGTTTAACGATAGGATTGAAGTTAAATGTTTTTAGGCTCTAACCTAACACAATCTACATAATATGGGCTGTAGCAATAATAAATTGTTGTCTTATAGAATAGAAATACTCGGGGGCACAAGTTTAGTATATGGGATAAATACCGTGAAGTTCGATAGTTTCAAGCTATCGAACTATCTTATAATTTTGTTTTTTTTGTATTTATTCAAGTTTTGTTTTTTTTTTTATATCTAAAAAATACGATATAACAAAAAAGAACTTCAAGCGAGGCTCGGTCGTTCAGGTACTGTTAATTTGGTGATAGATCTGACTCATTATTTGAAGATCATTTTGGCACTTGGAAGTGACATTTTGATATTTCCAAGTTTCAAAATGGCAGTAATCTATACAGATAAATAAAATTGGAGTGTCTGTTTGTAATATAAAAATAACCGCTTTTTACTAAATGCATGGATGTATACACGGTAGATATACCAAACCAATATTTTTTACAATTTTTGTCTGTCTGTCTGTCTGTCTGTCTGTTTGTTCCGGCTAATCTCCGAAACGGCTGGACCGATTTTGACGGGACTTTCATTGGCAGATAGCTGATATTATAGGGAGTAACTTAGGCTACTTTTATTTTATAAAAAGAATTAGGGTTCCGCGAAAAAAAATTAAAACCCGTGAAATTGTGAATAAAATCCGCGTACGGCGTACGTACCCGAGCAAAACGGGGGTAAATCGCTATATAATTTAAATTAAATGAATATCTTAGGAGTAGCAAGTTACTATTTATGTATACCTAAACATAGCTAACCGTGAAAACGTACCTTGGGACGAACGCGAACGAAACGAGCGTGAGTCGCTAGTATCATAATAATATATGGAAATGTTGTAACTTTAAGTCTCAATAACTCTTGACTCTTTTGTTTCCTCAAAATAAATTTTATATTTTTGGACTCCCTATCGCCTCCCTTATCTAAAAATATCACCCACTCCTCCAGGGGCCGCGTCCCACATACTAAACTGCAACCTACTCGGGTTTCTTTATTGTCAAATTGTGAGATTATACTAGTATTAAATATTAAAACTTGGTTTGATATTCATGTATGCTTATTGCTCGTATTATGCTATGATACCAAAATGTATGAAGTAAATAACACGAAGATTGATTTTTCAGGTAAAAAGATGATTATTATATTATTATATATAATTTAATTTTAAAATTACTTATAATACCAGTTGTAGAAATGCACTTATTTAAATTTTATACTTTTATAATACCATGTGGCATAAATAAAAATAACCTAAAATTCGGAATGTCTGCATGCCGACAAAGATAGCTTTAAATGTATTCTACATAAGACTAACTTCCTTTAAAAGCTTTTTCTGAGACACAAAACATTTAATGGGAGTGCAAATGTGAAATTTTGTAGCAGGATGGAAAAAAATTGAGGCCAATACTTCTATTTGGGTATATTAATTAAACTTACTAATCCTATTTCAAAAACCTGATATATATTTTTAGTAATTTATAAGATTTCTATTGGATTTATACGATTTCATTAAAATGGGTTAGACAGATGAGGAAGATAAGATAAAGACTCTAAATAAAGCGAATACGGCGCCAGTAATAAGGACGAATTTTCAATCTCCACAGTTTCAAAGAACATTTAAAATGTTTTAGTGTCATAATGAGATATAATTTTTACCTATACATAAAATATGTCGGAAATGAGTCATAATGATGATTAATGATGATGATTGATGAACTAATGGGAAAGTGAGCGCAATTTTTTTGGGCTCGACGGAGACTATGTCGTGACACTCGACCGGGCTCAGTGAAGATACCCTTGGTCAGTCGCACAGTGAACATTTGTAGAAACTGTTTTCCATTCCGTATTGTTTATACGTGGTAATAGTGAAGTGCTGTGTAACAATATGCACTGGGTGATTATTGTTAATTTGAAATACAACTTTAATTGCAACGACTTTTCTTTATTTGAACCAACACTTTCCGTATATCGCCCACGGAATAAATCATGATAAAATAATTAAAATAATACCGAAAATTAATACTGCTTCGATAAATATATATTGTAACAAATCTCATATTTCTGAATATATTATGATTGGTTTTTTTTCATACAAATGACAAATTGGATGTACAAAAGGTTGATTGCTCGACTAATTGACAATCTTTGTGACCTATCCATGTAGCATATTTGTATTGATTATGACATGCTGTAAAGAATAATATGTTCAAGATTACGATCGAATTTCCTAAGGAAATCGTGCATTATCTACAACAAACCAAATAAAAATATAGATTGATATCTAGGTATTGATTATATATTTATTATCTGTGGCTGTTATTTTTTCTTTTACCTTATAAATGTTATATTGATGTGCCTCCGGAAAACATACAGCATTGTATATGAAGAAGCAGTGTATACTTATTGCCATTTATTTACGGTCTATGGAACATGTCATCTATGGTTCAACTACCCTATACTGATTGAGGGTAGTAGAAAATCCAGCTAGGACACGGCTCACCGTTGTCACTTTGAATATCATAGCGTTGTGTACTTTCGCCGCGTGCGGTCGAAATCCAAAAATATTATAATAATCCGTTTAATATTTTGAGAAATAATTTTACAAAGTGTTAGCATAACTAATATTACATCAATATCTATCTGTATTTTTGTGTTTGTGCGAGTTCTTATACCTGAAGTGTACCGTAATGAATCGCGCGCCTAGCGAGGTCGATGAAGCCATCGAGGCAAACCGACCCATCGTTTCTAATTCACCGACGATCGAGAGGGAAAGGCAAGGGAAAGAGGACTCTTCCTGCTCCACCAGTTCGTCAAGCTGCGAGTCTGAAGAAGAGGAACCTCCGCGCAAGAAATCAAAACGAGATGCTCAGGTAACGGTCGATCCCCGGATCGACGCGTTATACGAACAGGTCAGTTTCCTTACAAATTTAATAATGCATCAACAATGTGCGTCATCATCAAATACAAATGTAACCGCAAAAACCACTGACGTGATTATGCAACCTGAAAAGAATAACGATGTTTTCTTGACCAATCCTTGCACTATTACACCAAAATCATTAGATTTAGGTATTTGTAAAACTGATTTTGATGAGAAAAAAGTTCTTAAACCAGCCGACGAACAACGTTTAAACCAGTTAATAGAACTACAACATTTTAATTCGTCTACGTGGCAACACATTCGGTATAAAAAAGCATTGGCAGACATGCTTGCGTTCCCAGGCTTTTGTAACTTAAAAATTAATGACGAAATATGTTGTTTAAATAAGGGCAAAGATTTCCTGGCCTCGACAGAGGAAATTATGGCTGCGATTACCAATGCTTTACTATACCAAAGGCAATTACTACAATCAGGTTTACAAGAGATTGTTAATTGGTCTCACAATAATCCTAAAGAACTAACTTCTAATAACCTTTTTAATAAAATAAGCGAAATGTTCGGTAATTCATCGCCATCTTATAAATTATCTGAACAAACATTACAAATCGTTTGCGGTAAACGAGCGGAGTGCATAGAAACTAGGCGTAAAAGATTAATTAGCGAAATTTCTGATAAAAGTATTCAAGCCGCTCTTGTTAATATACCTCCTAGCGAGGAATTTCTATTCGAGAAAACACAATTGATGTCGCTAGTGCAATCCCTCGGAGGGCCTCATTATTGGTTAGCACCCCCACAGACCTCCAAAAATAGGGACCAAGTAAAAAGGAAATACCATGAATCGATACCATCAACATCCAAATCTAGGCCACAAGGACAAGAAAAAAATTATTTTCAAAATACCTACAAAAAATCAAACACTAAACAAACGTACAAAGGAAAGACTGACGCTTACAAACAACAAGGAAACCCGTCCTTTCGAAGCAAAAACAAGAAAAAATGACTATCTGATACAATTCAGGGGAGGTCGTCTAAAGACGTTCAAAAACTCTTGGCA
The DNA here is from genome assembly GCA_033884665.1 of Argynnis bischoffii washingtonia. Taxonomy (NCBI): domain Eukaryota; kingdom Metazoa; phylum Arthropoda; class Insecta; order Lepidoptera; family Nymphalidae; genus Argynnis; species Argynnis bischoffii. Next base: position 7,798,445 of record CM066616.1, on the reverse strand, counting down.
GGCACTTGGCGCGAACAAATTTATAATATCGGCAATAACCGGTTTTCGAATACCGTTTTACAAGAAACCTCCTCTAATAATGCCAACAAGACTCGTTATGAGTCGATTTGCAACCAAACCTTCGCCGGCCATGACTCAAATAGTGCAAGACCTCTTGAATCAAAAAATACTGCAGCCTGTTACAAAAGAAACGCCCAGTTTTATCTCCAAGCTATTTCTTCGGAAGAAAAGCGACGGATCGATGCGACCTATTTTCGATCTACGAGAATTGAACAAATTTGTACGGATAAAGCATTTTCGCCTTATCTCTCACAGTTCAGTACCAGATTTTCTCCAACCGGGAGACTGGATGATAAAATTAGACATTTCTCAGGCATACTTTCATGTAGCTGCAGCAAAATCTCACTGCCCATTCCTACGAATCAGTTACCTAGGTCAGTTGTACGAGATGACATGTCTGCCTTTCGGCCTGGCCTCAGCGCCGCATCTTTTTTCATCCATAACATGCTGGGTCGCGGAGACCCTGCGTGCCAAGGGATGTCGTGTACTAGTCTACCTAGACGACTACCTTCTGGTCAACCAAGACCAATCCAAGTTATGTCTTCAGGCCTCGGCGGCCGTGAGGCACTTGGAATATCTGGGCTGGAGCCTCAATTACCAAAAATCGATCTTAACTCTGACTCAAGACCTAGAATATCTTGGTATCCGCTGGCAAACCGCGAAAAACAGAATGTCATTACCGGAAAAGAGGATACAGAGTCTCAAAGCAACCATAGATCGATCGTTACTAAGAGGCCATATCACGCTTCGTGAACTACAGAGCTTACTGGGACAGCTAAATTTCGCCAGCTTTGTCATACCCCAAGGCAGATTACATTGTCGAAAAGCACAAATCTTTCTTCGGCATTTCAACAAGAGGCAACCACGACAGAGGCAGCTAATTCCCAACACGGTGTATCAAGAGATGAGGTGGTGGCTCGGCGCCACATGTCACTCTTCGCTAATACACAAAAAGCCGGCTACTCATTTCCTAGCGACGGACGCTTCGGATTTGGGTTGGGGTGCTCATCTAGATGGACATCTCATGTTGGGGACGTGGTCTCCTCAGCAACGAAGATGGCACAGCAACAAAAAAGAGCTGTATGCAGTGATGGCAGCGATCAGAACAAACGCTGCAGCGTTAAGCAAATCCCATGTACTCATGCAATCGGACAATCGAACTTTAATTGCGTATATTCGGAAAGAGGGCGGAACGAGATCATTGACACTTCTAAATTTGACTTACAAACTACTAACCCTAACAGACCAGTTCAAGATAACTCTATCGGCACATTATCTACCAGGGAGATACAACACAATTGCAGACAGATTGTCACGGGGAAAAGAGGTTGCGGAATGGCATCTCTTACCACAAGCAACTGTAGAAATCTTCCGGAAATGGGGTCGACCGGAAATAGATCTCTTTGCTTCCCAACGAAGTGCTGTAGTAAGAAACTACGTATCAATAGATTGCAGAGATCGATCAGCAAGTTATATAGACGCCTTCAGCAGAACTTGGCAATACCAACTAGCATGGGTATTCCCCCCACCGAGCCTATTACCCAGAGTTTTAGCACACCTAAACAGCGCGACAGGGACTTATTTGATAGTGGCACCGGAGTGGCCTCAAGTTTTCTGGCTGCAAGATCTGAAGTCCAGAGCGTTGGATCACCCACACGAAATTCAGAATCTATCGGAAACAATGATCGATATGACAACGTCACAGCCACCTCCACAAGTACATCTATTAACCTTGAAAGTTTGGAAAATTGGGGGTGGGGTTCCCAAATAAAAGAGTGGTCGACACAAGAGAAGGAGCTGCTAAGAAATAGCTGGCGAAAGTCTACTTTAGCAACATATCTACCTGCCATTAAGAGATGGTTGAAATGGTGTAATAGTTCTCAAGTAAATCCAAAAGCACCTAATCCTGCTGACATTGCTAAATTCTTAATCTATCTTTTCCTTAATGAAAACTTATCTTATAGCACTATTTTGGTTCACAAGTCGGCTGTATTAACTTTCTGTGGGCATTATGTAGAGCAACAAACATTTACAAACTTTATTATAAAACATGCCCTTAAGGCAATTGGGGTAGCTAAACCAAAATCAGTTAGGCCATTTGTTACTTGGGACCCTAAAGTAGTTCTGGAATGGCTTTCAGCTAATTCACCTAAAGATACGCTCTTTGAAATATCGCGTAGAACAGCAACAGTGTTATTACTAGCTTCTGGACGTAGAGTCCACGATCTTACCTTGTTGCGAATTTCCAAAGACAAATATCTTGATAATGGACAAAACATATATTTAATACCGGCATTTGGGTCAAAGACTGACAGACATGACTGCCGCCAATCTGCTTGGAAGCTGTCTAAGCATCCTAATAAGAACATCTGCCCAGTTAGTTTAGTTAGGTGTTTAATAGAGAAAACCAAACAAAGAAGGTCAGATATTAGCGACTTAGACAACCTCTTCATTACAATTTGTAATAAAGTAAAATTTGCTTCCCGTACTGTAATAGGCAACTGGGTGCGCACAGTTCTTAAAGACAGTGGCATTGATGCTACCCCAGGGAGTTGTAGGTCAGCTGTAGCTTCACTGGGGTGGTTAGATAATCAACCCTTAGATGATATATTAGCACGGGGTAACTGGAAATCTTCCACTACATTTTTTAATCATTACTGTAAAGTAATTGAAGTATCTAAAAATGATCATAATTCCTTTTTCAATACATTTACATCATTATAAATTTATGATTTAAATAGTTAATAATAAATAATTAAGAGATTTGTAATAAAAAAGGTGTTACAATTACTTATGAGTTAGTTTATTAGAAAATTGTAAATTAACTTATTATTATGAAAAAAAATATATATATATATATAATAAAAAAAATAATAATAATAATGATTTAACTTCCAGATTAAACTTTTATTATTCTCATTTTACTATTCATCATAGCGTTGTGTTTATATACCTGAATATTTCACCAGCAGATAACAAACACGTCTTCATATACAATGCTGTATGTTTTCCGGAGGCACATCAATATAACGGTTTTACACAGCAATAAAACCGATATTATGTGCCGAGAGGGAAAACATACAGCATTGCAGGAAGTCCTTCCTGGTGAAGACTATGATATTCAAAGTGACAACGGTGAGCCGTGTCCTAGCTGGATTTTCTACTACCCTCAATCAGTATAGGGTAGTTGAACCATAGATGACATGTTCCATAGACCGTAAATAAATGGCAATAAGTATACACTGCTTCTTCATATACAATGCTGTATGTTTTCCCTCTCGGCACATAATATCGGTTTTATTGCTGTGTAAAACCGTTATATTACAGTTATAGTCTGTTTTTTAAATAGCCTGAGTTAATACAATGGTTAATTACGTAATATCAAAATAATCATTAAAATAATTAACTTGCCTGACTCATTGATATACAAAAACTGCAAGACACCCCAAAAAAGGAACTTCCAAAAAAGGAGGAGGTTCTCAATTCGACCGTATATATATATATATATATATATTTATTCGCGGATTTTTTTCGTCGTTTATGAACCGATTTTGATAATTCTTTTTTCTTGCAAAGGAGATATCCCAAGAGTGGTCTCATCATAAGGAAACCAGGATCTGATGATGGAATCCCAGAGAAATCGAGGGGAACTTTCGAAAATTGTAGCGGTGACTAGTGCGTTTGATAACATTTTCATTAAGTATTTTAAAGCACTACTATTTAATGAAGGTCTGGAGTCGATCTGATGATGGACCCGAAAGATAGTCGAGGGAACTTCTCAACGATTTACAGCAATTATCTGGTGTTTGGGCTTGATTAATTTGTATTGATGATACGTCTACACTAAAAATGGAAAAATAAAATCTTAAAAAAAAAACCGACTTCCAGGCACTGAAAAGTAATAAAATCAGATTTTTTCGAAGACGGTGCCAGCCAATACAAATCAAAGCACACCGACTTCGAAAATATCTGATTAAGTATCTATTCTAAATGAAAACCCCCGTTTAGTTATTTTTTACTTTTCAGTGCCTGGAAGTCGGTTTTTTTTAAGTTTTTATTACGCAGTCGGGTTTTTTTTTGTAAATAATTTCTTAGTATTACAGTTATGTTAATCATGATATACCTTGTTGAAATCCTTGTGGTGAGCCCTTTAATTTGATACCCATATTGCAGTATTCGAAAAAAGAAAAATGATTTTCGCCAAGTCCAATGGCGTCACATAGCCGCCATGTTTGGTTTTTTTAACGTCACCTATCCAAGAACACTCAGGCTGCTAAGACGAGTCTAACGATACTTCAAATATGTAAATCCGTTTAGCGGTTCTGGAGATTGGAGGCAATAAAGAATATTACATAGATACATACAAGATACGCGCGAAAAACAATACCCTTCCTTGGCAGTCGGGTAAAAAGGATGAAATATTGTATTTTCGATAAGTAAAAATGTATGTTTTTCATAATATACATACATATATTACCAGATATAGAGGATTATTTGTTTTTTAAATAATTTGTTATTTATTTAAAAATATGTTTAAGCACGATGAAAAGCAGCATTTATTATGTGTGAGAATGGAACCCGCAACCTCTTATACAGTAGACAAGTAATCACCAAGTTAAGGCAATTGTAATATAAATATACTTTGGCAAATCATTTCTCAGTTAGAGCGTAACCAAAAAAATTATGTTAGAAGTTTTTTAAGACACTCGAACATGGCGGAGATGGCCTGCAGATCCAACAAATGATGATGAAATATCCACTCGTGTTTGTCTATTTTTTTAATAAAAGCATTATTATTATTATACCTAAAAAAATGAAGTAAGTCTCATTTCAGTGAATCTTTGAAAGTTTAAAGAAGAATAAGTTCGTATAATTTTCTTAAAAACTTCTTTACGCACGCTTGACTTGGGGGGTAAGCTGGTGAATGCGATATGAAAAATGTACGTACGTTTGTTGCCATGGTAACCGTTGTTTATTGTCTGACAAATGACGTAATATAATCTTTCTTTATCTTATATCTTTCCTTAAATGATATTCTATAAATATATGATTATAAGTACCTGGGCGAGCTAGGTGCGGAGTTCTTTTTTGTTATATCGTTTTTTTAGATAAAAAACTAAAAACTTGAATAAATACAAAAAAAAAAAACAAAAGTTAAAATTTTATATTCCGACCGGGACTCGATCCCGAGCATATGTGTCGTCTAACTTGCGTCTTGACCGCTTAACCAACAATGCTTATAACCGAGTGTGAGAAATTATCGACCATATACTGCCTAGATAAATGCAAAAGAAAACCGCATGATAACTCGAAAACACGCGTTTTTCCAGACATGAGACTAATCTAGATCGCTTTTTCGTCCCCGAAAGCCATCGCGTACCAAATTTCAGTGAAATCGTTAGAGCCGTTTCCGAGATCGCTGGTATAAATATACAAGAATTGCTCGTTTAAATATATTAGTTATATATTAGATATGCCTAATATACGTTATTTTTATTATCTCACCTATCTATCTTACCTAATTATTTAAAACATAAATTGAGTTTCTTATAAAATACCGATAACCTACAGAAGTTTTACTTTACTTCTTGCGCGTGTACACATTCATAAATATTAAAAACTCAGTAACGTTAACGTACATGTGCTTTATTTAGAGATCAAAAAAGACTATATATAACATTAACATGACAACCATAGACAACATTATTTTTATACAGATTATAAATAACACCCCCACTTATAAAAATAATCACTACCCAAACCAAAAATAATAAATACATTCACCAAAAAAATAATTATTCTATTTGTGACAACCCTATACTATTTATACATTTATAATGCTTTACATGACCAAGGCTCTTAGTTAACATATCAGCTGGCATATCAGATGTAGGTAAATAGGATAACTTTATTAATTTTTCAGATAAACACTCCCTAATAAAATGATGCCTAACATCAATATGTTTTGTCCTTCTGTGAAACAAAGGATTAGATGCTAATTTTTGTGAACTTTGATTATCACTTAATAAAGTTACTGGTACATTATCAACCCTTTTATTATTTATTTCAGTTAATAAATTTTTCAGGTAAATTGCTTCTTTGCATGCTTCTGAGAGAGCCATATACTCGGCTTCGGTACTAGATAATGCGACTGTTTTTTGTTTTCTACATTCATAAGATATTGAACTTCCAGACATAGTAAAAATGAATCCAGTATATGACTTTCTATCAATTGCACACGAAGCCCAATCTGCATCAACATATCCTGTTATACAACTATCACCTTTTACATATTTTAATCCATAATGTTTAGTTTTATTTAAATATTTCAAAACCCTTTTTAAATGTTTCCAATGTATCTGATTATAACAGTTATTATACTGACTAAGGAAACTAACAGTAAAGGCGATGTCTGGCCTTGTTAACACACATAAATACATTAAAGCACCTAACAATTGTTGATAAGGATATTGTGAGCAAATTATTTCAGCCTTTTCTAATTTTAAGTTCTTTTCCATAGGAGTATCTAAACTTTTGCAATTAGACATGTTAAATCTTTTTAAAATTGTATCAATAAAGTCTTTCTGATCTATAGTGATAGAATTCTTTTCTACAGTTACATTCATACCAAGACATTTTTTGATTTGACCTAAATCTTTTATATTAAATTTAGCTTTTAACTCAAGTTTTAACTTTTCACAAGTTTCTTTACAGTTGTAAAATATGAAAAAATCATCAACAAATAGTGCAATATAAACTTTGATGTTTCCACTGCATTTCATAAATAAACATGGTTCATACTGCGACTTTTTATAACTTAACTCTAATAATAATACTTCTACTTGTTGGTACCATGCTCTGGCCGATTGTTTTAATCCATATATAGCTCTTTTAAGTTTAAGCACTTTATTTTCACAATCTGAAAAATTTGAATAAGCTGGTATTTCCATGAAAATAGACTCTTCTAAAATACCGTTAAGAAATGCAGTTGGAACATCCAAATGGATAATATTTAAGTTTTGATCTACACTTACTGCTAATAGTAATCTCAAAGTAGAGTACCTGAGCACTGGCGAAAAAGTTTCTTTAAAGTCTATACCTCTTTTTTGACTGAATCCTTTTGCAACTAACCTAGCCCTATACCTTATTTCACTTTCACTACTGACCTTTTTTTTAAAAACCCACTTGCACTTAATAATTGTTTTATTCACTGGTTTATCCACCAATTCCCATGCATCCCTGTCACTGAACGATTGCAATTCTTCTCTGATTGCATTCAGCCACTGCTCCTTTTCTGGTCCATTTATTACATCACTGAGAGATATTTCATCTCCTGCAGAAATGGAATCCATAGCACACAGGTTAGCATAACCATAATATTCTGGCTTTCGCCTGGTACGCTTCTCTGACATGTCAGTGCTTTGCAGCTGATCATTGACCTCTTTGTCATCTAATGTCAATGTCATTGATTCGTGGAAGCTGTCATCTAAGCTACTGTACTCTTCTTCTTCAGGCACATATGTCAAATCTTGTTCCTCAGACTGTTCTTCCTAATTCATGTCAGAACCTGATATATCCTGAACAGATTTTGAATACTCATCCCCCACTGAATCCTTTATGTTCTCATCTTTTTCTTGCACTATAACCTGTGACGTCATACTGTCATTTTCCTGCTCCATTACTATGACATCTCTCGCTATTGTCACTGTGCTTGTTAGGGGATCATATAGCCTGTATCCTTTAGTATAGTCAGCATATCCAACCAAAAAAAGTTTCTTAGCCTTCTTGTCCCATTTGAGACGTTTCTCTTTAGGTATATGTGTCATCACCAAACTGCCGAAGACTCTAAGATGGCTCACATCTGGCTTTTTACCCATCCATAATTCAAATGGGGTTCTTCGATTAAGACCTGCAGCTGGAGATCTATTTTTTAGATATACAGCAGTGTTGACTGCCTCCGCCCATAGTGTTTTCTCAAATTTGGCATCAAATAACAGGCATCTGGCCTTTTCTATTATAGACCTATTGTATCTTTCACAGAGTCCATTTTGTTGAGGAGTATATGGATTCGTTTTTTGATGTATAATGCCACTTTGCTTTAAATAACTCTCCATATCACCTGAGCAAAATTCTCCACCATTGTCTGTTCTCAAAATCTTAATTTTAGTGGACTTTTGATTTTCTACTAGACTTTTAAAATGTTTAAAGCAGGCAACTGACTCATCTTTTGATTTTAAAAAGTATACAAAAGCCATTCTACTGTAGTCGTCTATGAATAATAGAAAATATCTGGCCATACTGAGCGACTTAGTTTCCATAGGCCCACATAGGTCTGCGTGCACCAAATTCAGCACCTCTTTGCTTCTAGACAAACTGGTAGGAAAAGGTAACCTTGTTTGTTTTCCTTCGCAGCATACTGTGCAATTATTTTGGTTAATTTCTGCCTTATTTTGGAATTTTAAGCCCTCCACTGCACCATTTTTCATAGTGATTAGATCTTTGTTATTTATGTGACCTAAACGCCTGTGCCAAGTCTTACTGGTAGCCACTGCCATCCCTGCTAGTAGCTCCTTTGACTTTATAATGTTTAACTTGTATACACCATTCACTTGATTTGCTTCTCCGATGCATTCATTTCTTTGATTATAAATTTGACAGATATTTTTCTTGAATACAACTCTGTTGCCACTGGATATTATCTTGCTAACAGATAGAAGATTTGTTGTGAGGTTATGTATACATAATACATTGTTTACTTTTATGTTATACTCTGAATCACCAACACATGTCGTTATTTCTAAATCTCCAGAACATAAAACTGGCACACTTTCTTTGTTTGCTACCACGATACTTCGAGTTTCGGTGTCATACAAGATGTTTGTTAATAAACTTTTGTTTGACTCTGATATCATATGAGTACTCGCGCCCGAGTCCACGTACCAATCTTTATCACTGTATTTGCCAGACAGGAACATTGCACTAAATGCATTAATTTGTTTTTCATTTTGTGTATTGGAATATTGACACTGATTTTTATAATGACCAGTTCTTTTACATTTGTAGCATTTAATGTTCTTTACCGGCTTGTTTGAATTGTCACGAACATGGCCGACGCCGACGCCATTTTGAACTCTCGATTTGTTAGTTTGGCGTCCTTTTTGATGATATGCATTTTTTGCAATAAAAGCGCTCTCGGACTTCACAATTTCAGCATCTGCACTCATATCTAGTAATTTCGTCTTTATTACGTCTGCACTAATACTTATCCCGGAGTGTTCAATCGCCATAATCATTGGCGAGAACTTGTCTGGCAAACCGGCTAATAAAAGCGATCCAACCCACTCGTCGTTAATCTCGAATCCTGTGCCTTTTAACTTCTGTGCCGTTTCCACTAGTTGTGTTACGTACGCAGTCATTGAGTCACAATTTTCTAGACGAATTGAAATTAGATGTCTGAGTAGACTTATGCGGCGGGTAAAACCTGAGTCGTCGAACAACGACTTCAACTTTATCCACAAGCTATGTACTGTAGTTTCACTTTTGATGTGAACATACAATGATGGGTCAATCGTCATCACCATTTTAGCTTTGGCCTTTCTGTTGTCTTGCTCACTTAATGCTTCGCTTTTTGTTATATCGATGCCCTCTAGGATTAGAAAATTTTCAACGGCGAACGCCCAATCGTCGTAATTATCCCTGCCCTTGAGCTTTGGGACATTCAAGGAATAATTTGCTGCCATATTTAACTGTGCCGTATAAAGAGTACTTTTACTAATTTTACTTTAGCGGGACTGGGCCCATAACCTATTAAAAACTCAGTAACGTTAACGTACATGTGCTTTATTTAGAGATCAAAAAAGACTATATATAACATTAACATGACAACCATAGACAACATTATTTTTATACAGATTATAAATAACAATAAACGCATACTTTAATTATATTTATTTTTCATAAGACTTTACTTATATTTTTTACAAAAAGTAAAATTGAAAATTTAAATTCAGTTTCCTAAATTTCAATTCAAATGAAATGAACTACTCCATTTAAATTTTAAAATAACATGCTTCTGCTAACTATACATTAGGTACTAACTCCTAACGTTGCAAATTATGAAAACTAGTTTGTATTTGTATCGACTACAAACTATTTTTTACAAAGTGAACAGGAACCTATTGTTCCAACTCAATTTAGTTGATTGCAATATTGGTAATCAATTCCGCCAAACGAAGAGTTCTGGCTTCGACTAATAGACAGTTTGGAACATAGAAGTTTAATATGTTTATTATAGACTACTATTCGTGGTTTTGTACACATGTATTTATTATAAAACTAGCGACTCACCCTCGCTTCGCTCGGGTTCGTCCCTGCTTACGTTTTAACGCTTAGTATGGATTTCTCAGAGATGAGAGATTTTCTCGCAGTAAAACGTATCCTATATGTTGACCCGGATAACCAGCTATCATCATACCAAATTTTATCAAAATCCCTCCAGTCGTTTTTACGTGATGCGGTAACAGACAGACAGACAAAAGTTCTAAAACCTATAGATTCGGCCTCTATATCGATAGTGATGTCTATTTCAATAATATTTCCCAAAAAATATTTAATGTACAGATTCGGCGTAGTTAGAATTTTATTATATGTATAGATTTAGGAGCTTTGACAACTTGTGTTGTACGAAAACGTGACTGTACAATCGTCGAGAAATAGAATTTTTAATTTGCATTAAAATAATACTTTAATCGTTATGTCATAAAAAGACAAATTGTTATACTGATTTTTTTTTATTATTTAACAATTGTAGAATGACATCTTGTCTAAGCCCCTAGATTTTGTTTCACAACCATAGTGGTTGTGGACGATAGAACGTAAGCCACGCAGCTCATACAAAGTGTGCATAAAATATAGCTTTGCGGTAATTGATCAAATAAAATAAATCATAGTTTGTCATAATCGAGTTTTAATTGAATTTGTCTTACCTTCATTGATTTATCTTAAGTGTAATCCTCGCTCAAATAATGTTAAATGTTCTTAAAACATTTAATTAATTTATTATTCACTTAGTTATATAATATTTTCGCCGTAACAAATATTTTTGTGTGCTTATATCTGCGGTCTGCCTATGTCAGATCCCAGGATACCATCAACATACTCGTACTCGTAGTCGTATGTCCTTGCCAAATTTTATCGAAATCTGTTCAGCGGTTTTTAGCATGAAAATGTAACAGAGAGAGTTACTTTGACATTTTTAATATTACTGTTTTTTTTTAAATATCTAAATATATCTAAAGTCTATACTAAATAAGAATAATTCTATTTATTTGAAATTAAAGCCAAAATTCTCAGCGGTAATACCTATACTTCTCAAATTTCCTTTGGATTGGTTTTTTCCTGATTTGTAAACCAAAAGTAATGTATTGCAAAATATCTCAAATTAATAAGGAGTTACTTTACATCTCTTTGTTCAAGTAATGGTGTCCTCGTTTTATTCAATTATAACACAATTCTTCAATAGGGAGATGTTGAAAACTCTCGGCAAACACATTCAATTGCACCGACTGTCATCGCTTCATCCAAGTTGCGTCCAGACATTGTCACGTTTACTGGCTTAGATGGATTCTTCAATTAAAATGGTTAGCGCGTTATAGATATTACATATAGCTCGCTTGAGGATGCCTTTTATTGTTTTAAAGGTAATATGCAACTAAAAGGTACTTCTAACAGAATAGTTAATGATATTGTGACTAATCAACTTTTCCATTTTTAGCTAAATCTAGAACGTTACATTAAATTATGATTTATACTCTATATACATATGTATCTTTAAAGAAACTTGTTAAAAACATAAAGTGCACTTCCAAACGAAGTAAACGAAGATATATAAAGCATTTCCAGTCTGTAAAAGACTCTTTAAAAGCTAAGCGTATTTACGTTTTAAAACTGAGAAAGCTTATGCCTATCCAAACAATTTAAAACTTGGAAGACATTCTTAAAGGACCTTTTAAATCCAATTCCGAATTTGATTAATTTTATTGCAATCTTAAGAAAAAGCTTTTTAAAGTTCTTTTGTTTTTACTTCGATTGACATAAAATTAAAAGCTCCATGAAAAGTTTTGTTTGCACTTAGTATAATTAGAACACACGAGCACATTTTTTTTTACAAATTTCTAATTACTGCCGTATAAATTTTACGCGTTCAGTCCATTAGTTGACGAGTTAGCAATTTGACGGGTTTAATTTCCTTTCACTAAATAGCGTTGCTTTTATGAAATAAAAATATGCCTTTTAATAATATAGAGTGTTGTGAGGAATTTTCGATATAATAAATGATACAAATCTGGGCTTATATATTCCATAAGCTATACGTAACATTATTGAAAGCGTAATTTATTTAAAACAAAAAGTATGTGCATATTTATCCTGCGAGTTAATAAAATATTCTAAGCGTGTACCTTTCATAAATTCGTTCAGCTGGTCCTTCGTGGTACTTCTACATATGTATTCATAGCAGTCATATAACTGGGGAGTGTAATATATGTACTAGCGTAGCCCGCGGCTCCGATCAAAAACCAAATTTTTAGGTTTTACACATTAGTATACTCTTACATATACCACTTTCATTGTGCACCGTATGATTAGTAATTATTGGCAGTGATTGACAATACCACAAAGGTTCCTCCATTAATTTTGATTTAGTAATATTGCACTTTTTGTTTTAGCAATAACATTTATGTTTGTCTTTACTTCTGTTTTGTTTGTTTGTTTAGTTTTGGACGATAAACTCTCAAACTACGAAATTAATTTTAATCATTATTTACTAATAGACAGCTATTGATTTATTTAATATGTAACTGATTATTTAAGTTACACAATGACAACTTTTCTTAATGTTAATTTGCCGCGCAACAGGGATGGGTTACGCTAGTTAGTAATATTTTCCGAAACGATTTTCAAAAGAAAGTGTAATAAGTAAATAATTCTAAGCAAATACTTTTTATTATTTCATATGGCTCGGCTAATATTATTAAAGTCGTAAGCATTTTATTGTGTCCTTTAAGCCTTTACCTTCCAAGAAATGGTGTCAAGGAAAACTGAAAAAGTTGAGGTATAACATACTCTACAAAATACTTGTTCATAGTTTTTGAGATATGAAATATTTTTAGTTATCCGTTTTGTCGCTTAAACAGCCATAAACTTGTTTTACATAAAATGTTATAAAATATTATAAATCGAACTTATTTGACGGTTGATAAAATGAGTCGATATTGTGGAAACGTAAATATTATTCGTATTTATTTTAGTGTTAACCTAATAAAACTCGTAAGTAAGAAAAACATAGTGTTTTGCTATAAGTACGAAACCTTATAATGCGCGAGTTGGATTTGCATTTGCCCAATTTTTACATTAAAAGATTACTAACATGTTACTAATTTATAAAGCCAAAAGTTTGTTTTATTGAAAATTTAAACACGGGTGATTTAGTAGTAATTCTAATAAAGTCATAGAAAGGTCATATCTGTATATTTTTTTGGATTAAACCTACGTATTTTAAAAACACATGGCGACATCTGTTGTCAAATATCTAAATAACATATAAATATTTTTTCATTAAAATTACTATTTTAATGAATAATATAGCGCTATTGATATTTCTTTTAAGATAAGTTTTTTTTAATAGTTTTAACATATATAAGTAAGTTACCTTGCTAAAATGGTAATAGTATTATCGTGCTTTACTTTAACCAGTTTTTGTATTTTTTCTCAGAAATGAGATATTTTTCTGCGGTAAAAAGAATCCTATGTGTTGACCTGATAACCTGCTATCACCATACCAAATTTCATCAAAATCCCTCCAGTGGTTTTTCTGTGATACAGTCACATACAGACAGACAGAAAAAAATCTAAAAACTATAGATTCGGGTTCTATATAGCTATTAAAGACTATTTCAATAAGATTTTCCGAAAAATATTAAATTTACGGATTCGGCTTAGTTACAATTTTATTATATGTGTAGTTACTAATTTATAAAGCCAAAAAGTTTGCTTTACTGATAATTTAAACACAGGCGGGGCCGCGGGTAATTGAGTAGTAACTCTAATAAAAGCGTAGAAAGTTCATATCTGTAAATTCATTTTTTTTGGAATTAAAACTATGTATTTTAAAAACACATGGCGACATCTATTGTCCAATATCTAAATAACACATAAATGTATATTAATTAAAATAACTATTTTAATGGATAAAATAGCGCTATTGATAATTTGATTTTCAAGATAAGCTATTTTAATAATTTTTACTATATTTAGTAAGATACCTTACTAAACTCTTTACAAATAGTATAATCGTGGTTTTGTTCCAACCAGTTTTTGTATTTTTTTTTCAGAAATGAGACGTTTTCCCGCGGTAAAAAGTATCCTATATGTTGACCCGGATAACCAGCTATCACCATACCAAATTTCATCAAAATCCCTCCAGTGGTTTTTCTGTGATGCGGTAACAGACAGACAGACAGACAGACAAAAATTCTAAAAATTATTCGGCCTCTGCATCAATAATAATGTCTATTTCAATTAGATTTTCAAAAAAAATATTTAAGGTACAGATTCGACTTAGAATTTTATTATATGTATAGTTATTTATTTTCGTAGATCCTTTAATACTGAATAGTTATTGACCGCTTGTACTCATATTTCATTAATTTTATTTATTGAAATCTCTTTTCACATGGTTCATTTAAATATAATTAATATCGATTACACCATATTCAATTGGAATAAAGCAATACTTTTACTTCAGTGTAGTTTAATTAAAGACTATTGTTGTTTGATATTAAAGGATAAAATAAAAATTACATGAGCGATAAAATACGAGAGAAATTGAAACCGTAAAAAGCATGAATAGAATTAAAATTAAATAGATTTTCCAATTAATCACTCAATAACAGGTCGACGAGAAATTATGTAATTTGTGTGAGTCCAAACTCTAAAGCAAAATTAGGTCAAACTAGGAAAACTATTGAGATGTTCATTATATGTATTAGAATTACTAATTCTACATACAACTTAAAGTGCTATGTATTACAAACTTTCTTTTACTCAATACATGTAAAGGAAAACTACGTATTTATTTTATTATTAATCTGTACTTAATATCTATACTGATATTATAAAGCTGAGGAGTTTGTTTATTTGGTTGAACGCGCTAATCTCAGGAACTACTAATACGATTTGAAAAATTCTTCTTGCATTAGATAGCCCGTTAACTGAGTAAGGCTATATATCATCCCGGGAAAATGTACGGTTCCCGTGGGATAGATTTGTTTTTGGCTAGGGACGAACCCGAAGCGAAGCGAGGGTGAGTCGCTAGTTATTTAATAAATCTTAAATAAATATTTACGGTAATGATACCTTTTGAAGTTATAATTACCTTTAATTTGGTTTAATAAAAATTCATAGCACCTAAATAATTCCATTCGTAATTCATCAAAGTAAGCTAATTAGCAGTCGGTAAACAACACTTTGCAAATTACTCTCTATCCCTCGTTGTATATTACTTAATTACCTCAATTGGAGCTTAATAGTCTTATAAGCTATGCTTTAATTTATTATATTATATAATATGGTATTAAAATATGTCAGTCCATATTAATAATTATACCTACGAAAAATTTAAAAGCTTAGGATGCTTTGAGGAAGAAGGTAGAGGAACAGTAGATTATTATTGTTCCCGGTAGTGTGAAAAAAGGAGTAACTGATCTATTTGGGGGTACGTTTGTTTTGTGTGTCCTAATATCTACATCATTTATATAAATTGGTTATATTATGTTATTTTTTAATATAATCGGTTATCTCTAAAGGGTCGTCCCAAATAAACAAGAAAAATGTACAACAACCCATGAACATGCCCTTATTGTTGAATACATAAGGGTATGTTCATGGGTTGTTTTAGATTTTTAGTTAGAAAATTTAATTATTTTACTCTCGAAAACTGTAGAATATATAAAAAATAAATAATGAAATATACTGACCCACAAAAAATATACAAAACATAAAACTTCTAATGTTTTTATGGAAAAAAAAACTCACTAAGCAAACAAATAACAACTTACTTGTCTATTTTTGCATATAATCCACGATTCATGGTCATCAATTGGAATTTAAGATCAACCAAAATATAATCTACTACGCATCATACTGAATAGCTTTTGGTTAAAAGTATATCTATTTATATGAAAATAAAATATATCTTTAAACTTATTTTTTGACAATTCTATATCAATTCATTAAAATGTATTTATCTATACATATAATAAAATTGTAACTAAACCGAATCTGTACATAAAATATTTTTTTTGGAAAATCTTGTTGAAATAGACATTATTATCGATACAGAGGCCGAACCTAAAGTTTTTAGAATTTTTGTCTGTCTGTCTGTTACCGCATCACAGAAAAACCACTGGAGGGATTTTAATTTGGTATGATGATAGCTGGATATACGGGTCAACATATAGGATACTTTTTACTGCAGGAAAATGTCTCATTTCTGAGAAACGTTAAAACGTAAGTAGGGACGAACCCGAGCGGAGCGAGGGTAAGTCGCTAGTTTAATTATAAAAAAGAAAAATCCACAACTTTATACACGTAAAAATAAAAAATAACCAGTCAAGTGCGAGAGGGCGTCATACGCCAAGTGTTCTGTACTTCTTCATAAATATGTGTGTTACGTCTAAATAAAAAAACTTAAAAAAAAAGACTTCAAAACACTAAAAGATAAAAAATAACTTACTTAATGGGATTTTTCATTTACACAGGTATCTAAACAGATACTTTCGAAGTCGGTTCCAGCCGACAATGCTTAAAAATATAAATATCTAATAGCTTATTATGACAGGATATGAACTTTAATTATTGTTTAAGATTTTGAATATCAATTTGTGATGTAAGCCTTGCTTTGATTTGCCAATTTAATGCCAATTTTAATACGAAGATTAACAAACTAAAATTAGCTTTTATTAGTAACACTAAAAAATCAGGTGCTAAAATTCAATTTTAACGTACTGGTCTTGTCAAAACAATCAAATATTCTACTATTAGCTGATAAAGAGTTCCATTATATACTTTCTGGCCTTACCATCGTCGATACCGAATTACGGCACTATCAACGCAAATACAGACACTTGCAAAGTTTAAAGTCAATATGACATTTAGAAGTAGGTAACATTTTCATTAGCTATTTGTCCACATCAGGGTGGTGTTTTTTCTTCAAATTTGAATGGGACCAAGTTGAAAGTATACACTTTCAAATAAAAAAATAATTTTCTAAATCGGTTAGTAAATGATGGAGTTCTGACGTAACAAACATTAAAAAAATCTACATTAGGAAGTTGCTCCTTTTTTTTAATTGGTTGAAAATTGGACATTGGCGCACTATCTTTGTTGGAATTAATGTATATATTTATGCATTGCTTAGTAACGTTGTTTGATCTAAAGAATGAAAAGTATTGTTCAATTAAACTTTGGGAAGATACTGGGCCTTCTTTAAATAGAAAAAATCTCAAATAAAGCTACCAAATAAAATCACAAATAACAAGTATTACAAATGACATATCTAGATAGCTATATATTCTCTTTATGAGTGGTATACTTTGATAACATTGGAATTAAGATCTTGGCAGGGTCATTACAATTTTGAGTGATCGAGCCGCTTATCCGATAAATTCCCAGAGACTGTTTGAACTGATAAAGGAAAGCTGTGACACAATGATATGCTATACTAATCAATATTTTTTAGAACCTTAAGTTCAGGTTAAAAAAATCCATAGAAATGTTTAGCTATCTTTACGAAAAATGTCGTTGTTATTAGTACGCAGATATATCTTAAAAAGAATTTCAGTTTTATTTTATTGATAGCAAATTTTATACAAAGTACGAGTAAGAAAAAGTATTCACACTACGTGTGTAATTTTTATGAGATGAAATAATTAATTAGAAGAAGCTAGTATTTAAATCAACGAATTATTAAAACTATTACCATAATAATTCTAAGTTGTTACATCAAGCAAAGTTATTTATTGAAAATTAATAAAAAAAGCTTAAAAGAATTATGTAATATACATAAAATATTTATTCCCATGGTGCAGTTGAATCGCGGTGATTGCTGCTGCTGTTCCAGTTGGAATATATTATTTATTCCTTGGAAGATAGATGCACGGAATTTTTAAAATAAAATTTGTAATTTCAACATTTTTTTTTTATTATTTGTGAATGACAGGGAAATTATATTTTGGTAACATTGTTTTATAAAAAACTCTCTTACTACGTTTTAATATTAATGATTAAGGTTAGCATGGATTTCTTAGAGATGAGATATTTTCCAGCATTATAAAATAAATATCCTAAATGTTGTCCCGGATAGCCAGCTATCATCATAGTAAAGTTCATCAAAATCTGTCCAGTGGTTTTCTCCTTCCCAGAAAGACAGGCAGATAAACAGACAAAAATCCTAAAAATTAAAGATTGTGCCTCTGTATCGATAATAATGACTATTTTAATAAGATTTTCCAATAAATATTTAATGTACAGATTCGATTCATAATTTTATTACATGTACCTATAGATAACTCTATGATGTTCTATTGCCAATAAATAACTACTATCTATAAAAATATGTATGAAGCTTTTTGTAGTACATTAAACGTAACATACGAGATGGTTTTAGTGGACAATTCACAAGTGACAAATAAAATGTAACGTAAGCAACAATCACAGACCATTTCATTGTTATGAAATACTGAAGTATTTGAGTACTTATAGTTTCAAATTATAAACAGAAATTTGAAATATGCTCTATTCAAGTAGATTTTCATAAAGATATTGTATCGTCAATTTAACTTTGTCACCAAGTCAGTAATATTAATCCGTCGGGATTTGCTTCTACCGACTCGGAAAGCATTTCAACTCTCGGGAGCCGGCAAGAAACTCAATAAATTACTATTTTAAAATGTTGCGGGTACAGTATTTTTCATATAATATATGGTAACCATCTTACATGTGATATGTGGCATCCTTTATTCATTTCCTAGAGTAAACTTTACTTTCTACTAAAAGATTTATTATAACTCTACTTTAACCTAACTTTAACTTTATCTGTTTATATATTGAATATAATACTATGTACATATTAATATTTCGACACTATGTAGCTATATTTTAATATATTAAGATTATTTTGAAAGTTCCAATAACTATGTAGTTTAGTTAATTTTAATTAATATGCAAGTATGAAAAAACTGCATTTTACTTGCATCACTTAGTATTTTGTGGAATAAGAAAATATCCTAAAGAAATCAATTGATAACCAGAGTAATAGGCTACTAACCTGCCCATTACACTACTGCAGTCTGAAAAATATCAAACAAATAACCACATTTTCACATTTGTAATATTGGTAAGATTTAATTTTGGAATATCAAGTCCTCAGTAGCTATGGCTTTCCTGCGCGTTATTTCACTTTTTTATCCTGTCCTATTCATATAAAGTATTATAAAACGCATTTGATGTCGTGGAAACACACACTGAGTGCTTATAAAGCCAGTGAATTCCATACTAATAAGACTATGATATTTTTTATGAGCATGTTCAGCATAAAAGTTCAGTGGGAACTTGCATCGTAGCAGAATATGAAAATATCATTGTTACAGGAAAATATTTATTGCTTTTCGTTTACATTTACGGTTGAGTAGAATAAATTTTGATGGATAAAAAAACAATTTACGTACTGAACGCGTTCCTGTAACAATAAATAGAAACGATCTTGTTTAATAAATTTTGTAAAACTAATATTATTTTCATAACTCGTTTGTTTACCTTGTCTTTTTGTTACAGTAGACAGTATATTCGTAAATAATAACTACCTATATAGATGAAACTACTAAAAATGTAATATAATCTGAAATCACTTATAAATATTTTCACCAATTCTTTGTAATTTAAACTCTAAAATATAAGTAATGAGTAAATACTAATATCCATATGAAATTATAATTTGTAACTCAAATAATAAAGACATTTACACATTTTTTTATAAAAACTAACTACGAAAGCAAATTTGGTTCATATATTTCAGACATTATGCAGAAATAGAAGTATATATATATATATATATATATATATACTTCCTTTATATATATATATATAGTTCGTCCCTAGGTACGTTTTCATAGTTAGCTATGTTTATACATAAATAGTAGCTTGCTACTTCTAAGATATTCATTTAAATTATATAGCGATTTACGTTACGTACGTATGTTACTGCGTACGCCGTACGCGGATTTTATTCACAATTTCATGGGTTTTAATTTTTTTTCGCGGAACCCTGATTCTTTTTCTAAAATAAAAGTTGCCTAAGTTACTCCTTATACCAGCAACTATCTGCCAGTGAAAGTACCGTCAAAATCGGTCCAGCCGTTTCAGAGATTAGCCGGAACAAACAGACAGACAGACAAAAATTGTAAAAAATGTTGTTTTGGTATATGTACCGTGTATACATCCATATGCATTTAGTAAAAAGCGGTTATTTTAATATTACAAACAGACACTCCAATTTTATTTATCTGTAAAGATGTCAAATACCTTTTAAGATGTTTTTGTTTCACCTTTTTTACTTTAGCGACCGCATAATAAGAACGAATATGGTAAATCGCGTAAATATTAAATATTTACGTTTAACGTAATAATTTACTAACAAAAAGTAAGTAAATCTATACATATAATAAAATTCTAACTAAGCCGAATCTGTACCTTAAATATTTTTTGGAAAATCTTATTGAAATAGACATTATTATCGATGCAGGGACCGAATCTATAGTTTTGAGAATTTTTGTCTGTCTGTCTGTCTCTGTCTGTCTGTCTGTCTGTCTGTCTGTTACCGCATCACAGAAAAACCACTGGAGGGATTTTGATGAAATTTGGTATGATCATAGCTGGATATTCGGGTCAACATATAGGATACTTTTTATCGCGGGAAATCATCTCATCCCCACGGGAGTACACGTTATAACACAAAAAAATATTTATGATCAGAATTTCTTGAAACTTGGTATTAATGCTCTTCAATACAATTAAATAAATACGTGTTGTAGCGTTTTTTGAAATTCATCTCATAAGAGATAAAATAAGGGATGAAAATTTGTATGAAACCTACCTTTTCAAAGTTTTTTTGTTGTAGTTTTAGCGCGAGCAAAGCCGCGGGTTTTGCTAGTTAATAGTAAAACTAATCCATGTGTAATTAATTCATTTTATTTTAATTTTCCTCTGAATATTACAAGAGTTCGAATTGCAGCATCTGTCCATTTGCAAATTGAGCTTTTGTTGCCCAGCGACAAAGGAGTTCCCAAGGATGGTTGATCTCAAAAAGGCGGCCGGTCGTAAAACTTTTGCTAAATCCTATCAGTAGTATGGATAATGTACTGCACTGACCACAAGTAATTAGGAAATGGGTGATGAAGATGATGTTGCCCAGCGACTGTAGTAGAGGACATTCCCTAAACAACAGTAGGAAGTACGGACAAAAAGTTGCCATGACAAAAAGGTTGAAGTGACCACGGGACCCGATCCTATAGTAACATAGTACATATTATCATGAGAAAATAAAATTATATAACAGACTATGAAGCTCTATTATCTTGAGAAGCTATTTTCCTTTGATTGTTTTTGTTTAACCCTTTATTAACCTTTTCTAACAAAAGCGTTTAATTTTGCGTTTTTATTAAAGAGCTATATAGAGATTTCTTTAAACAAAAAGCTTTTTCAATAAAGAACGCATGCAATGGACGTGAAATAACTGTTTTCAGGAAAATGCCTTAGGCTTGCTTTACATTACAAATGAAAAACTTCAATGAAACATGAAAATGTTAAAAAGATTCTAATTCTCAATTTTGTTTTCTCTTTTACTACTTAAATTACGTATTATTTTGCTTTTAAAATTTAATCTTTCACCTGCCGTCCCTAATAGTATAGAGTCTTATCAGAAACAAAGAAAAGCTCTAGGTTTAAATTAATGTCAATAGACGGCATTATAGTATGCAATAATTTGCAACGACTATCAAAAAGTTTGTGTAAAATCAATAAAAGTCAAAAATATGTCCCAAAAAAGTATATTATAGTTTTAAAAAGTAACTTAAGTGAAGAAGTGTATAATGCGCTCGTAAATCAAAACATAATTTCACTGGTTATTATTGAAAAAAATAAATAAATTAGTAGTCTATGGACCCCGGTCGGAACAAAGTTCATTTCGCTTTTTGGTAGACGTTTGCTATATAGTCAATATAATTTATATTATAAAACTAACGACTCACCCTCGTTCCGCTCGCGTTCGTCCCTACTTGTGTTTTAATGTTTAGTATAGATTTCTCAGAGATGAGATATTTTCCCGCAGTGAAACGTATCATGTATAAAAGTATATGTTGACTTGGATAACCAGCTATCATCATACCAAATTTCACCAAAATCCCTCCAGTGGTTTTTCCCTGATGCGGTCACAGACAGACAGACAAACAAAAAATCTAAAAACTATAGATTCGGCCTCTGTATTGATAATAATGACTATTTCAATAAGATTTTTCAAAAAATATTTAATGTACAGATTCGACTCAGTTAGAATTTTATTATATGTAGGTATAGATAGATTCTGGGATAATTAAGTTAATAACAAATAAAACTTTAAGAACTTTATCTTATTTTATTAATAATATTTTTTTAATTTTAAAAATAAAAATTAATTATTACTATAAAAATCTATACAAAAGTAAAAAAAGGCAAAGAGAAGAGAGCCGTCGAGTCTTTCGGCGCGCGAGAGAGCTGTGTGCGAGGATGTACATAATATATGGTTCATACGCGACTGTAACTACCTATAGCAAGAAGACTAAGAAATTATACAAAATACATATAAAATTCTAATTGAGCCGAATCTGTACATATGTTTTAGAATACCTTATTGGTCTGTCTGTCTGTCTGTCTGAGAAAGCATCACGAGAAAACCACTGGACGGATTTTGATGAAAGGTATGGTGATAGCTGGTGGTTATTCGGGTCAACATATAGGCACACCTATATCTTATATATTTAAATGAGCAATTCTTGTATATTTATATCTTTATTTCTTTATTTATTTGTACCAGCGATCTCAGAAACGGCCCTAACGATTTCGCTGAAATTTGGTATATAGGGGCTTTCGGGAGCAAAAAATTGATCTAGATTAGTCTTATGTCTGGGAAAACGCGTGTTTTCGAGTTTTCATGCGGTTTTCTTTTGCATTATTCTATGCAGAATATGGTCGATAATTTCTATCTCTCGGATGTTAGCATCGTGGTCAAGCGGTCAAGGCGCAAGTTAGAGAAAACATATACCCGGGATCGAATCCCGGTCGGAATACAAAGTTTTTAATTTTGTTTTTTTTTGTACTGTTACTAAACCGTCTTGACAGGACAATCGTGCAGGGGGTGAGGGGTGAGACGCGGGTAGGCAAGCCCGAGCTGCATACGCTGCTACCGTCACAATTTGTTAGTAGCTCTAGACACAACTTTTAACTAACGCTACGCTAACGGCTACCGCGCTACGGCTAGCGCTAACGCGTGTTTGTTTTAATTTGTAAGCAATTAAAATGGTTCATACTACATGGGCTGTGACTTATATTATATTATATAAAATAATGACTAAATAATAATGTTTTATTTTAATTAAAATATTAAAAAAAACTGCGATAACCCTACATGCTGTGGAGTACGCCATGCGTTGTCGGCCTTTAGTCAAACATCAAAGGTAATGGCTCACTGTATTTTTTTTTTAAACTGTGATGGACAGATTAATTTTTATCGCGGGTAAATATCTCATTTATGAGAAAAAAATACAAAAACTGGTTAGAATACAGCCATGTTGATACTGTAAACATTTTAGCAAGGTAACTTACTAAATATGACAAAAAAACTATTAAAAATAGCTTGTCTTGAAATCAAAATTCAATAGCAATATTTTATTCACTAAAATAACTCCAAAACCTTACTTTTTGGCTTTATAAATAAGTAACATATTAGCAATAGTATAGTATTAGATGATCTGTGATATTAATAATATTTTGTTGTCCGAAACAATTTTCAAATGAAAATATTTGTAAATTTTTATTGTTTAGTAAATAATTTTAATGTTTGTAAATCTTATAATGTAAAAATTGGGCAATTGCAAGTCCAAATCGTGCATTTTAAGGGCTCTGCATAGTAAAATACTGTGTTATTTTTGCTTTTTTACGTATTTTTTTAGGTTAACACTAAAATAACTACAAATAATATTTACGTTTCCACAATATCGACTCATTTTATTAACCGTGAAAATAAGTTGTTTCATATTATTTTTAACATTTTATGAAAAACAAGTTTAGGTTATTATACTAATAAAGCGGGTAACTAAATATATTCCATATCTCAAAAACCACGAAACGTTTATTCTGTCAGGCAATTTTTGATAAAAATATTTTAAAAACTGTTAGGTACCTCAACTTTTTAAGCTTTTTAAAGACACAATGAAATGTTTAAGACTTTAATCATAAAAAGTATTTGCTTAAAATTATTTACCTAAAATTTATTTACCTTATGTAGGTAGGTACTTCTGGAACTCTCACTTTCCCAAACACTTTCTATTGAAAATCGTTTCGGAAAATATTAGTAACTAGCGCTAACAGGAATGCTGTTTTACGATAAATAACATTAATAAAAAATATTATTGTATAATTTAAATAATAAGCTAAATATAGATGATTTATTTATTTTATTTATTTATTTCAATATACATGAACAGCTTAGATTACTTTATTTGTTATGTTACAATTTACAAACAAACAAACAAAACAAAAGTATAGACATAAATATTGTTGTTAAAACAAAAAGTGTAATATTAGGTACTAAATTTATTACGACATTTACGGGTGAACCTTTGCGGCATTGTCAATTACCGCCATTATTTATGCGCAATGAAATTGGTACATGTACCTAAGAGTATACTACTATACTAATATGTAAAATCTAAGAATTTTGTGTTTGGTCATCTGAATGTGGGCGGAGCCGTAGGTAATCTAACTTATTAGTTAGATTATAAAGAGGAAAGATTTGTATTTTTGTATTTTGTGTGTGTGTGTATGTTTGTAATGAATAAACTCAAAAACTACTGTGCCGATTTCAAAAAATCTTTTATCATTGGAAAGCTACATTCACCCTGAGTAACATAGGCTATGTTTATTGCTAGAATAGGTTAGGGATCCTTACTAAAACTTAAGTAACATAACCCAAGGTGTAAAAAATCTAATATATGAAAAATAAATGAAAGTCAATCACGTTCAAGTACACCTTACTTTATCGAAAGATACTCCACCACACACGTAACGCGATACTAAGCGATGTTCAAAGATATTAAAAAATCTGTTAGAAAATCGAATTCCATACACTTACAAAAGTAAAAATAACTGAATGGGGTTTTTCATTTATTTCATATACTTAATCAAATATTTTCAGTCTATGCATATATGTGGTATATAAACCAACTTTTGTGGGAAGAAAAATCTGCTTATCCTAAACATAATCAACTAATCTAATATTAATAATAAAACCTAACAATTGCTTGCGACTTCCTGGCGTAATATACATACTATATATTTACTCCGTGAACAGTAAATATGTTTCTTTCTTTAGTTTCCGTAGAAGAGGATTCAAGATATACGAGTACATTTAGATCATTCTATTGAATATTATTGACAGCTCTATTGTATATCTACATATCTACATACGTTACAATTTTCTAAGTTTCCAAACATATTCGGATTTATTGAAATCCGTTCAGCCATTTTCGAGTGATACTCGTGTAGACAGATATTTTTATTATATTTCTCAAACACATTTACATCAAATAACTCAATTCAATTCTACATTTTATCGCTTTGCATGCAAGTTGAGCGTAGGTTAAGTCGCGTTTCAATCAAAAATATTGGCTACAATGACACCAAATATTGCAATTATTCTGTCAACACTGAAGTAAACTAAATTCTCAACATTTTGAAGAATTACTATCCGTCTTCATCAATATTAATAATTGTTGGATAATATTTCGATGGTCCGTATGGCAAACACGCTTTTGTTTCAAACTAATGTTTTCAATTAAGCAAGCAACTATTTCTGCTTAACAGAATGGAAATACAGTTTCCAATAATTGTTTACAACTTTTGGGACCCTGAAGGACAAAATCGGTATAACTTTCATCAACAATAGGCTTTCTACCCATTTCGAGATCCTCTCTTAATCGGTTGAGTTTTTCATTTTTATCTATTTTTCAATCTATGATAATCCTCTTCTTTTGTCGAAACAAAAAAAAACGCTAAATGCGCTTTATAAATATATATATATATATATATATATATATATATATATATATATATATATATATATATATATATATATATATATATATATATATATATAAAACCTATGCACAGTTCCTAGGAAATGTCTCTTCAAAAAACTTCGAAATTTGACGTTAAATTAAAATAAAGAATAAAACCAAAAAATAGTAAGTTGCGTTTGTCTAAATACAAATTGGAACTTAATGCACACTACATAAAGTTATTTTTTAAACAAACCAACCGTGCGTTATGCTGTTCCTTCATTTGTATTTCGAAAAGAAATCTGTTTTCAGGAGTTATATTTATTTTATTTTCTAAGAAAAATTGCGATTTGATAATATTGGCGTAAAAATTCTACTATCGTTAAGCATTTTCTTAAGGTAAAAATGAAACAAGTGCATTTATTCCTTCCGAATAAAACATTACGTAATTATGCATTACCTATAATAATATATTATAACAATAAAATAATAATTGAATAATAGTTTGTAATTTTAGTTATATTATTTATTATTGAACTATTTTCATTTGTTTAAAACGTACTCAGGGATACCTACACCTGAGCAAAGCGAGGTAAGTCGCTATTTGGGGTAGTATTAAAGAGTAACTAGAAATATTATTCACGCGATATCCCCGTTATCTTTGAGTTAATGCCCTAAAAGTTAACGTTGAAGTTTTGTTATAAACATATAATTAATGAGTAAACTTTATCCAATATAAACAGTTCGAATTTCGAAATGCTATGTAAGGACTAATTTATACATTAATTTGTTGTTGACCGAGGCCGAGTTCGTGGTAGGTATGTCGATAACAAGTTGCCTACGTGTCAATCAAGAATACTATTTATCATAGCATAGCCGAATTAAACACACATGCTTTCTCGCAATACTTTCGCATTTAAAATATTAATGTGATAGTTACTATTACCTGTGGCTTTTCATTTGAGTAAAAGAAGAAATAAATTTTAAATTAAGGAGCAATTTTTCATGAGATGAGTTGGTTTTTGATTTTAAATAAGGGGAAGGGTTAACCTTTAAACACTATCTGCACTAAGTATAAGCTTAGGTATACATACGTATAAACAGATAATATTAAAGCTAGTACCTTGAACCTTTTTTAATTTTATTTTATAAATCAATCTTAGGTTTTATACTCAAATAGCAAATACTTATTATTTATACTTCCCTCTTGCCTGTCTGTCGTTATGTCATAGTCATCTTAGTAGTTGGAAGATTGGTAGATTGGAATTGAATATCATAAAATGAATAATTTCTGAGTACTGAAATTTGTACTAAGATTTGACAAATTTTATCACAATTTTTTTACCATGTTCTTGCTTTCTTTCACAGATGAAGACAACCAACCCATAACAACCTTATGACAGTGGAGCACTCGAGATACTCCTAACTTTTTTCTTTATATTTCAATAACATTTTCCTAATAATCTTTATATTACAATAAAAACATTTTGAAACAAATAATAAATGTAAATGTTACGCTAGTAGTTGTAATCGCTACTATGTTGTTGAATGTATCAATGACTAGGAATACCTATATGTAGGTAAAAGATAGAAATAAGAGCAATGCCGTAGATAGGAACATAAATGTACAAAGGAATGTACACTAAAATAATCTGTATTGTATACTAAAGATTTTGTGACTAAGAGAAAGGGCACTTCCGTGTTAGCATCTCACGTGTTTGTTGTTCTAAGTGTTTGCTAAGTAATGTTTGTGTTTGTAATAAAAATATCTATTGCAAGTAACCGGATTTCAATTCAATCCCAAATTTAAACATCGTAACAATATTAAGCAGAACTTCTTAATTACTTTAGAACTTCAATACCCATTGTTTATGCATGACAAGAGATGTAAATAATCACTCTTGAGAATTATCCGAGAAAATATTTGCAAATCAGGTATCAGATTTTTTATTAACTTCATCTCATTTAAAATAAAAAGCAATCTTTTTATTAACTATTAGATCCTAAGAGATGTTAAAGATGTAGTTTATATTTTTTGACTTAATTGACGTGAATGAGAAAGATTAAAGTTAAAAATAAACAAACGTTTCTTTTTTTCTTAGATTATTATGTCTATATTTGATTGAAATCTTATCGCAATCTAATTAAATGAAGTGACTATTCAATGATACAGGTTTAAAAAGACTACGAAAAACTCAATAATAGTCATTTATGTAATATAAATTAGCTTTAATATATTAATTAATTATTTCGATTTACTTACTGACCCCTAAAATATGAAGCGCGACAGATAATTTATAAATTTTCGTGATGAATCCATTTAAGCTTATTAATTATTACAATGTGCCGTCCGTCGTCTTGTACATTTATGATGGAAAGAAACTTGAAAACTCGATCGTCCTTTATAAATATAATTTATTAAAAAGGTTTCATTAAAACTTATTTGATAATGATTTCTTTTTTAGCCCTTTTGTATATTAAGTAGTAAATATATAAACTTAAAGGTTTCTTTCATAGCAATTCCTGAGATGTCACTTGTATTATTCGCATGTGGTTTTTTTAACTCATAATATTCAAACAACATGTCTGTGTTATAACTGAGCGCGTAGAACGGGAGGTTCAAGATAGTTCAATGCTTGATGTATACAAATAGCGTACAAAACATATCTAAAAATATTTCGTAGATACACTATCTAATCCTCATCACAATATTATTATGTCAATTTTGAAGTTGATACTAAACAAGGGATATTTAATTCAAAACAATTTAACTTGTTTATTACTGTTGAAGTTAATTTATCATATCCTACCGTAAAGACAGCTAGGATAAAATTTACGAGGGTCTGGAAGATATAAGGTGTTTTATGTAGGATTTAGTTTGGTAATTATTGTGGAGAGGGCGCTAAAAGCTCGATCTGCGGTTCCCTGTAGAGGGCATAGATGACGTTAGTTGTTTCGAATGGTTAATTTATAGCATTTTCCAGTTGTAAATGTTTTTGACTGACTTCAAAAATATTTCGACTGTATTTTTTTAGGTACGTGTGTATGCTATGCGATATCTTCAAGAATTGTGCATCTATCACCTCTGCGGTGAGCCCATATGATAATTTCTAGATTTACGCGAATATTAGGCATTTTAAATAAAACAATTGTTTTTTTTTCTTAGTTTTATTTCTCTTTTTAGTTCTTAACGTTTCGAATACTTAACTGCAAAATGGTCATGACTTATGAGATAGTTTTGATCTCTATATTGTAAATTAAAAAATCTATCTGGAATAATTACGTACTTTTAAATGATTTTGTTGAATAGACTTAATCAGTTATAATTACAAGTTCTGCTTAAAGTACTGTAGGTTATATGTTATTTGCTACTTAGTTTCTCAAGTTGCTATTTTAACTGTGCTTTTTTAAAATAATTTATGATAATGCTTCCATAAGTTTCGTGTTTTTAATATCTAGCAATAAATTGACCTCTAAAAGTGTAAAGAATATAAATTGCTTTATGAAATTTTTACTACCATTAAAATGCTACCAACATCTGACAAGTGTAAAATATTTTACTGAATTCCAGAAGGGTTAAATAATATATTTCATAGCTCGGTTAAAAACTACAAGGACATAGAAAGTTATTTTCAATTTTAATTTTCAATATTACAAGTATTACACACATAGTACGGGACATCTATACTAATATTGTAAAGCTGAAGAGTTTGTTTGTTTGTTTGGTTGAACGCCCTAATCTCAGGAACTTGAATTGAATTTGAATTTGATAGCCCGTTAACTGAGGAAGGTTATAGGCTATATATCATCCCGGAAAAGTGTACGGGTCCCGTGGGATAGATTTGTTTTTGTCTAGGGACGAACCCGAAGCGAAGCGAGGGTGAGTCGCTAGTAAGAAATAAAATGTTTTATTTACGAGTTATGTTTATAGACATATATGAAAAGAAGATAATAATTAGAAGATAATTTCTCTTTAATTCGATTCAAATATAATTTAACTTATAATTTTTACTCATATCAATCACTTAATGTCTTAGTACTGAAATTAATTAATCACTATATGTGGAACAATTAGAGAATGAAGGTGAGGAAAGGTGAATTCTTGATATTGGTATATGTTTGTGACGGTAATTAATAAAAGCGGGGTAAATTTCCTTCCCTAATATATTATGGTGTCACGCTGTGGCTAATCTATATAATATGTACTTGCCTTCATGCATGTCATAAAATTTATGTCGTTACATATTTACGTAAAAGATTTTCTGATATTATTTATTTATTTATTTATTTGATTATTATAGTACTACTAATACAGCATTTTACATAAGTGGACCCACAAAACTGTTTGCACAGTTTGTCTGTGGGATCAGAGTCTTACAATTATTATTAGACTTAGGTTATAATATTATGTAATATAAGGTTTAATTATGTTAAACTGACCATATAATGGTTTTTTAATAATTTGGCAAATTTATTTTTATTTGGTTCATGTCTGATATCAGCGGGCAAACTGTTCATAAGGTACGGTAGACGTTTATTCAGGTTTAACTATCCGTCTTTCATGCCATAACGGAGCTTTAGATGGGCTTGACTTTTAAGAGAGTCGAATAGGCTTTTGCTTCGGTATATTAAATAGTTTTTGTGGTTTACTTGTGTATGAGAAAAAAAACCTAGAGACGTTACTTTTAACGTCTCTAGGTTTTGAGTCCAGTCAAGAAAAACATGACTCTATTATATATATTGTACATTATCTTGCTTATAAAAGGTTAGAATAGGAGTTCATTAAAATCTGCATCATTAGGACTAGCAATTTTCCAAAAAAATAATAGATTAAATAATAATTTGATTATTTAATCTATTATTTTTGAAAACAAAACAAATTACATTTAAACTTCCTTAGATACTTACTGTTAATAAAACCACCTGGTTTTATTATTTCATTAACATGTTGGCCCGAACAATATATCTTCGCAATAAAATACAAATATTTTTCAATTAATCTGTACGCCAGTCGTATAAATAATCTTTTGACAGAAGTTTTACGAGAAGGTAGAGAAATTTATAGCATGTAATTAAGGTTTATTAGTATGTTAGCTGTTGCTCCCGGCTTAATTTTTTATTTATTTACTTATTAGGTTTATTTATAATCACTCATAATAATACTCACAAATATAAAAAGTAGAACTAAGAACTAGAAACTAAATATAATTATATAGAGTTTTACATAACCGTGGGACTGGGGAATTGGCACCAAAGATCGTACGAAGAAGTGGAGGACAAAGTGGAGTTATAGGCTTACGTGGAATTTTTACTCTAACTTTTAGGCTAAATTTATTTAGCAATTTGTGGCAGTCAATAAAGCCGTTCAGTATAATTTATGAGTATACAAAAGATCCAGAAGTTCCCGACATTCATTCAATGCGGTCGTTCCGAATAATGCCAACCTTTCTTTGTAAGGAATTCTCTTGGCCAAAGCCAATTTTTTTGGCTTTACCGGCACTGAAAGCCAAATGGCATAAAAATCGTTTCTGAATACTTTCCAGTCTTAGTATATATGTAGCGAAGTGATGACGCCAGACAACTGAACCTTACTCCAAGTTTTTTTTTTTTATAAGATATTAAACTTTAAAAACAAAAAAATCTTGCTTTACGTAACTATTAATTTCATTACTTTTTTGGGCGTAACAAACAACTATCTTTAATCTATATATAATTTTATATATGTGTATATATATATTGGATTGGATTGGAGAATTACAACTAATTACATTTTATGTTAAATGTTCAAATTGTCTTCCACAGTTCATTATGCATAGACGACAGCGACGTAAAAAGTTTCTTTTCATTTCCACATGGATTTTTCCCGCCGAAAAATCCAGGTGACAATAGAAAAAATAAGAACGAATCGACAGTCATTTAACAGGCTGAAAAGAAACTTTTTACATCGCTGTCGTCTATGCATAATGAACTGTGGAAGACAATTTGAACATTTAACACAAAATGTAATCAGTTGTAATTTTTAATAAATATCTTATTTCATTGTTTGTTTTTATTTCAGTATTCATTACATTTGAACTACTACTTGAATAATTCTGTCGCCCCGCTCAGGTTGGCGTAACCCGTCAAACAGATTAAAAATAACAAAGCAGTGCTTGCGCTCTCTTTCACATCACAATAAAAGCACAAGACAGGTCTTCATACAACGGTGTTTTAACCAAATACATTTTAAGTTCAATTTCTTTTTCAATCGTACTAAGGTACGGAACCCTTAGTGCGCGAGTCCTACTCGCACTCGACTGGTTTTAAGAGGAACTCAGGTTGTTATTAAGTTATCGTCTAAATAAAACATTTTAAATTTTGTGTTTAAAAAAACAACTTAGTTTATTTTAATGCGAATTTCTGAAGATGTTAGTGGTTACATCACCACTATTTTTTGCCTAGACTATCACTACATCCTAAGGTAGTTTTAAAAGTCGTAAGCAAATTTCTAGTTGTTACAATTTTACGATAGTGATTTTTCAAAGGGATTTTGTTTTTGCCGCAAAAATAAATAAATCAACAACAATTTTAAAACAATAGAAAATGCTAAGAAAAAAACATACAAATCTTACATTGTATGCTTTTTACATGTCTTCTTTACATACATGCCAAATTTCATGCGATTTAGTAGAATGGTATTTAAATAAAATTGGTTTGTATGATTGGAGTAGACAATTCTCCAAAAAAAAAGAAAAGAAATCATAACTTCTAAACTATTGATTTTCGCGGAACTAATGTTTGTTTTAAATAGGTTGTTAGGGTGTCCTCTACCTCCAAAAATCCTTGGACCATTATAAATAGACCATCCTGTATAATATATATATATATATATATATATATATATATATATATATATATATATATATATATATATACAAATGTGCACAAAAAATAATAATATACTTTTCGTACTGAACAATTACGTTTAATTTACAATTACAAGGTTTTTTTTAATTTCCGTGTCCTTATTTTGTCGTAATATTATTCTTTACCTGGTTTATCCTTCCCGTCTTTTTGTCTACATCGTTTTTTTTATAAAGTATATTATTGTGTTTTTTCGTTACAAAATTTTACACATTATGACTGAGCACAATATTTTTTATTGAGCTACTAGTATTACCTGCGGCTCCGCCCGCGTTCAGATGACTGAAAACCAAATTCTTAGGTTTTACATACTATAATATATATCAGTTTCATTGCGCACCGCAAGATTAAGAAAAAATGGCGATGATTCTCGATACCACAAATGTTTCTTCTATAATCTCATATTTAATGTCGTAATATAGCATTTTCCGTTTAAATAACAAAATTTATAGTATGTCTATGCATCTACACTGATATTACAAAAAGCAAAGATTTATTTGCTTGTATCCGATAAACTCTCAATCTACTGAACTAATTGTAATATTTTTTTACTAATAGATAGCTAGTAATATCAAAAACCAAACTTTTAGATTTTACTTATTCATATATACCAAATTCATTATGCACCGCGAGATTACCTACTTAAAAAAATATCGGTGAGTGGCAATCCAATTTTCGGATTAAATTTTTGTTAACATTTTGAAACATGCAAATCGGGCATTTCAGGAGTACATAAATGTTTCTTTCTAAGCAATTTTTTTATTATTTCATTATAGCTCGGCTAGGTATATGGGCTATGTTAGCCAAGCTATATAATTCTAAAGTCATAATCATTGTAGTGTTTGAAAAATACACGTTCCATGTCTAAAAGGTAAAGTAAATATATAAGGTAAAGATAACTTTCAAGAAATGGTGTCAATTTAGGTAAAAGAGCTTCTAAAATACCTTAACGAAAATTGCTTTTTAGAATATAGGTACATAATATGCTACGTATTTTATATTTATTTACCGCAAATTTATTATTTTACCGCAAATTTTGTTTTCTAAAATAAGTAAAAACTTATTATAGAAAGCAAAGTCTAAAGTGGAAAATCTTATTGAAATAGACATTATTATCGATACAGAGGCCGAATCTATAGTTTTCAGAATTTTTGTCTGTCTGTCTATCCATCTGTAATAGCATTAGAGAAAAACCACTGGAGGGATTTTAATGAAATTTAGTATGATTATAGCTCGTAATGCGGGTAAACATATAGGGTACTTTGTACCGCGGTAAAATATCTCATTTCTGAAAAAAAATGTAAAAACTGGTTAGAATAAAACCACGATATTTGTATAAACATTTTAGCAAGGTAACTTACTAAATATGGCGAAAATTATTAAAAATTGCTTATCTTGAAAAAAAATCAATGGCGCTATTTAATTCATTCAAATAATTCTAAAAATGTTTATTTATGTTATTTAGATATTCGACAACAGATGTCGCCATGTGTTTTTAAAATACGTAGTTTTAATTCCAAAAAATTGAATGTACAGATACGAATGACCTTTCTATGATTTTACTAAATTACCCGCGGCTCCACCCGTGTTCAAATTATCAATAAAACAAACGTTTTCCCTTTATAAATTAGTAACATATTAGTAATATTTTGTTGGCTGAAACAATTTTCAAATGAAAATATGTGTAAATTATTATTGTTTAGAAAATAATGTTACTGTTTGTAAATCCTTTAATGTAAAAATTGGGCAAATACAAGTCCAACTCGCGTATTATACGTTTCGTATAGCATAATACTGTATTGTTTTTCTTACTTACGTATTTTGTTTGATTAACACTAAATTAAATACGAATAATATTTACGTTTCCACAATATCGACATATTTTATCAATTGTAAAAATAAGTTCGTTTTATATCATTTTTTAGATTTAAGTTTATGGTTGTTAAACTGACAAAGCGTATAACTAAAAATATTCCATATCTGCAAGATAATTTTCGATAAAAGTATTTTAGACTGTTATACCTACCTCACCTTTTTTCAGATTTTTTGAGACTATTTCTTGAAGGGTTTTTCAAAAAGGTTTTTTATGTTAAAAGGCTTAAAGGTCGCAATAAAATGCTTACGAGTTTAATCATAATAGCCGAGCCATATAAAATAATATAAAGCATTTACTCATTTACTTTAATTATGTACTTCTGAAACGTTCACTTTCCTCAACACTTTCTTTTGAAAATCGTTTCGGAAAATATTACTATCTAGCGCTAACCCATCCCTATTTCGCGACAAATTAACATTAAGAAAAGTTATTATTATGTAATTTAAATAATCAGCTGTATAAAAATTAATCAATAGTAGTGTGTAAAACTAAACAAACAAGCAAAACAGAAGTGTAGACATACTATAAACGTTATTGTTAGAACAAATACTGCAATATTACTAAATGAAATATGAGGTTAACGGAAGAACCTTTATGGCAATGTCAATCATCACCATATTTAACAAACATAAGTTGCGCAATGAAATAGATATATTATGTAAGAATATACTAATATGTAAAACCTAAGAAATTGGTTTTTGGTCATCTGAACGCGGGCGGAGCCGCAGGCAATGCTAATTTTATTATATGTATAGAAGATACCATACTCACAGCTTAGAAATAAATAGAAAATAGATTTTTATACGAATTATGGTTATTAATACATTTTGTCTCATCAAAGTCAGATATTAGTATTAAATATTATACAAATATTTACATTGTATTGTTAAATTGATTTTGTTTTGATTTTCATACAACTTGCTCTCAGTTATATTCAGCTGCTGACACAGTTAGCAATTGTTATTATAGACGCAGAGGAATGCTTGCTTACGTTTATTCCAATTTACATAACATAAACATTTACGCTTTTAGCATTTTTGTTTGCTTTTCCCGTTTAAATTATAACACCTACTCTGAACGTAATTAGTATTACAGAATTTCAGTAAACAAATACTTAACTGGACTATATTATTCG
Organism: Argynnis bischoffii washingtonia; assembly: GCA_033884665.1. Classification (NCBI taxonomy): domain Eukaryota; kingdom Metazoa; phylum Arthropoda; class Insecta; order Lepidoptera; family Nymphalidae; genus Argynnis; species Argynnis bischoffii. Next base: position 7,762,048 of record CM066616.1, on the reverse strand, counting down.
TTATTTGTTTAAAACAAAAACGGTGGTAAAGACGAGCGAATATATAAACTTTTGAATATAAAGTTTTGAATATACGAGTATGTATGTACATATTATAGTATATTAATAATGATAAGTGATAACATTCTTAATTAGAAGAAATAAATGACTTCGAAATATGGGTGGTTATAGTAATTTTCATGATTAGGTGTGTGGTTGCGTAGCTCTCAAAAGGATAATCCGATTTTGATGGTGTATTTTCTTGAAAGTTATAATTTCAGATGTGCTAATTTAAAGATGATTTAGCTATTTTATAAAAATCTATTAAGCTTTTAATAAAAAAACGATTTGTTTCTCGATTTGTTTCAATAAGTTATCGTACATATAAGATTGAAAAAATATTACTTCTTTTCTATTGATTTCCTAATAAAGTTGATGTAAAAGTAATTAAAGAAATAGTCCCCAAAGTCCTTTAAGAAATTGAAATAATACAAAAGAAAATCCTGTAATGCCTTCATTAATAAAACTTCTAAATAATTTGTACAATTTAACTGATGATTATAAAGTCTGCCATTACGCAAAAATTAATATCGCACATTTTTTTTATGGCGTTGTTTGCATATCAGTTTTTATCACGACTATGAATAGTTATTGGCACCGATTTTTGTTCTGTTTTTGCGTTTTGCTCTATTTAACCATTTTAATACATACATTTTTGAAAAAAAAGAATAATTCGGCAGTTTTCAGGTGAGCACCATCCCTCGTCTATACAAGCAATAATATAATAGCCCGAAGAATAGCCCAAATTCGGGCCGCCCAATTTCTTTTTGTAGAAAGGGTACTTTATACTAGTACAATATATTTATTAGTTTTATTATATTGTGTCATGTATTTATTGAATAACCCTTCAAAACTAACAGAAATGATTACGATTTCTTCTTGACCCTTAAACATGTGGAAAACTAATAAGAACACAACGTAGGTAAAATGGTTGAACGTAATAAAATAAATAATTAATTTTATGCCAGATGGTAAAATATTTATTTTATTATATAAAAATAGAACAAAGGCAGTTTGATGGCTGCAGATGATGAAAATTTGATTTCAATATTAATCAGTATCGGATGAGCAAAAGTAAATAGTAACAATATAGACTATTATATTTGTATTAAAAAATAGACGTAGCCATGAAGGTCACAAGAGATGGTAAATGAGTTCTAAGAGGGAGCTTGAGACGTGATAAGAAGCTTAGTAAACTTAATTGCTTAGGCAACTAGGGTTTCTAACGTAAAACGGAATATATAAATTTAATGAGTTTTCAGTGACCATAAATAAACGAATGGCGTATAATCATATAATGAATCGTTAATTTGCAATTAAAGGAAGTATAAATGTAAGAATGAATTTTTAATCATTATGAAATAAAAGTCGTTCAATGCATTTAATGAATTACAGTTTAATTATTTTATTTATATTAAATTAAAAAAAAATTGAGCCACCTGAAGTGATTTTGACAGCCTGTCCATACAATGCATTATTTTTTAGTCGAGTGCAATTAGGTTTATACCTCGGAACACAGCTATAGTGAATGGATTTGGCTGATTTTGGATTTTTTTAATTTCTTATACTAAAAACTAAAAAGATTAACTTTTGTAACGTTCCGCTAATATTACTTTTTTTAAGGGTTGTCTCATGAAAATAATGCTACTTCTAGTATAGTACATTCCTTTTACAGCTATATTTATTTTTTCTTTCGAGAATAACTCAGTTTCTATAATATAAATGAAATAACTCGAATGGGCTATTGTTTATATTGTTACAAATTTTGGGAGGGTACATATCTTTTTCACACTGTATTCAAATTTAGCCACCAAAAAATAAATGAAGTAGATACTTATTATAACAAAAAGCTTTTATATGCTACGTTTGACAACACCTTTGGCTCAGTAGGTATATATTGAAGCTACTTGCTCTGCCAGCGGTCACGGGTTCGAGTCCCGCTGGGGGCATTCTTTTGTGTGATGAACAAGTTTGTTTGTTTCTTAAATTCTCAATATTGTACGATATCGTACAGAAAATAAAATTTTATGATTTTATGAATATTATAGTAATAAATAAATATCATTATAATTATATACCACTACTTAATGTTCTTTAAAATAATTAGTTAATGGATTTGTTCTCTTTTATACTCGAAATGTAATTTAATAAATTATACGAAGTAAAAAATATTATCCTGTTTTGGAGTAACCAATTGTTATTACTTCCTTTAGAAATTAATTTTGTTTCGATATTTATTAAATATATTAGTTGAGACTTATTGGGATTTTTCTTTATACTTGATACTTATGCTCTTGTGTGTATTGAAAGGAAAAAGATTTCATGTATTCTTTTCAAAATTCAATTCTTTGAATAACTCATATTATTTTATTGTAATAACTTACTTAGGATTGCGTTTGAACTGTGTAACAAAAACATTATTTTATAAATTTAAACTCATACTTGAATTAGAAAGTATATATTTTTTTCATTCTTTGATAGTGTTATTTAGAAATATCACTTCATTTTTGCTTCGCTCTGGTTCGTCCTTAGGTACGTTTTAACGGTTACTTTAGAATAGATTATATAGGTACATATATTAGGTACATACAAAAAAATATATCCCTTACTTAAGAAATGATTGATTCCACATACAAACTTACCCTTAAGAGATAATTACCGGGATAAAAACTATCCTATGTCCTTCCCAGGGATCAAACTATCTCCATATCACTATCATCATCATCTAAATCGGTTTAGCAGATTAGGTATAAAGAAGTAACAGACCGACAGACAGATGCACGAGCAAACGGATTGACGGACAGACAGACAGAGTTATTTTTGTATTTATAATATTAGTATGAATGTATACAATGGTTGAGTTATTCTGACGCTGTAGACAATAATTTTAGATTTCCTCTGGGATTAGTAGGTCTTTGTCGATACTATGAAATAGATTCCTAAACAACAAATCCCTCTTGTATGCGAACGTTTATAGATAGCAGTTATTTAACATGAATAATAATTAATTAAATTTTAAATTTACTTTTAGTTTTACTAACGGTTCACGTACTTACCATATTTCAGCAATGCAGCCCTATGTAATTGTCTTCGATTAAAATGGCTGTGAAACTTACTTTATGTATCAAGACTGGTTTGCCATATACATTAAATTACATTTACTTTATTAAATGTTATTCTTTATTTACCTACTACTAGCTTCTATCCCACTATGATTTAAGATCATGTTTAGGTATAAGGTACCTCCTTAAGACCTAATATTTTTATAATCTGATAAGTACTTGCAGAGATTAGAACAAACCTACAAACAATGAAATAAAACTTTCAGCTTAAACTATGATGCTAAATATCTCAAAAACTTACTAAATATGGCAAAAACTATTAAAAATAGGTTATTTTGAAAAAAAAACTATAGCGCTATTTTATTCATTAAAATAACTCTAATAATAATTAAACTCAAATATTTATTTATGTGTAATTTAGATATTCATCAATAGATGTCGCCATATGTTTTTATAATACGTAGTTTTAATTCCAAAAAATTAAAAGTACAGATAAGACCTTTCTATGATTTTATTAGAATTACTAATAAATTATTTAATTAATAAATAAACGAACGGGACAAACCTTATTATCTTTACGTAGGAGAAAGAGTACGAATATTTGGTTGGCCCTGAGATGATTCAAGGCAAATAGCCTGGTACGATCTCGGCTCAGCCGTACCTCATTTCACTCGTTTCAAGAATAAAATTACTTGTCACAATATCTTATCAAAGAACTTAATTATTTTGTTTCCAACTTTATTATTGTTGTCAGAGACACTTGAGGCAGTAAAAAGTGAGTTTGTGTTCAATTAAGAAGTGACATTTTAACTACATAAGTTAAAATCTTGTTTGTTGTTATTTTAAAGTTAATTGATTAGTGTTACACAACATAAATTATTATAATATATATTATATAGGTTTAACTTTCATATTAAATACAAATAGTATTTTTTCAGTATTTTTTAATGCAGTTCGTCAACAGATAAAAGATATAATATTTTTGATTATTAATGTAATTATACATTCAAATAAAGTATTTATTATATTTGATATTTTTACAAAGTCAGGTTATTTATTAATAAGAAAAAATATAATAAAACAAATTCATATTTAAATAAATTTAACTTGATAACTTATATTTTATTACATGTTTATAAATAAAATACGTGCTCAAACCACCGCTACAAGCTTTTATTACAGGACAATAAGAACCGCATGTAAGTGAACAGGAATAACAACAGATTTTTAAACACGGAAAAGATCAAAATATGAGATTGTTTACGTTTTAAATTTAATTAAGTATAGATATGTAAAAAAAGATTTTTCCACTACCAACTACTTTTTGAGAACAGATATATAGGGTACTTATTTGTACGAGATAAAATTGGGTCATGTAGGTTTTAGGTGCATGAAAAATAGCTAAAAAAATTTTACTAATTGGATCCGAACTTACAGAGATTAAGTACGTGCAGACAAACAAACTTCTCATCTTTATATAATAGTATAAAATTGATGAAGGATATCTAACATCACACTGTAGCCTTGAGAACCGGGGAGTAATGCATAAAGAAATTTTTATGTGCTTTGTGCAGTTCTTTTTTATAAAAACTTTGACTATACGCGTATCATTATAAAAAAGGGTTAAAAACGTAAAAAAAACCCCTGGGATTTGTATAAATGTAAGTATTTTTATAAGCTTTCGTACATTTTTATATTTAATCAATTCGTATTTTTTTCATATGGTATATATTTTTAAAGCTATTGTTACTGGATTTCCCAACAATATTGTAATCCTCATTCTATGATACATATATTTTCCTGAATATAGATAACTATATTATTTGTAAGTAGGTTAAATGTGTAGTATGAAGACAAAATTCGGTCTAGTAATTTTTATGCTATTGACGTTTATTTTAATAATCTATATTAATTAATATATTTAATCGAGCAATTCTAGTATATTTCTATATTTATTTATTTATACCGGCGATCTCGGAAACGGCTCTAACGATTTTGCTGAAGTTTGGTATGTGGGGGTTTTCGGGGGCGAAAAATCGATCTAGATTAGTCTTATATAGTCCCGGCAATAGGCGTGTCTTCGAGTTTTCATGAGGTTTTCTTTCGCATTATTCCACGCAGAGTATGGTCGATAATTTCTTAAATTCAAGCATAAGTATCGTTCGAGTTCGAATCCCGATCGGATATTTACTTTTTTACTTTTGTTTTTTTTTTTTATATTTATTTAAGTTTTTAGTTTTTTTAATCTAAAAAATACGTTACAATAAAAAAGAACTCCGAGCGAAGCTCGGTCGTCTTGGTACTTTTATTATAAGTAGAAAACAGTAAGGAGTAAAGGAGTAGATTAGTTCCTATCTCAAAAATTACTGAGCCTAAAATAAAAATAAAAGTAATATGAAATATAAATACCTCTTCCTTCTTTTTCATACTTTGTCCACCCTCCATCATAAGTCTTGAAATTCCCTTAATGTTTGGAATAATCGCGAGTTCAAGTCGCATTTTTTATATTTTTATATTATATTCCAAAATAACTAATGCTTTCAAAGCGGTCATTATAACTTCAACTCGTAGAAAATTCGTAACTCCTCAGAGATTTTTCCAATGTCTTTCGTAAATCTTAAGTTACAGTCTTTATATTAAAATATAAAATGAAATAATACAAGAAGTATACATTTCTATAATATAAAAGTCTCCGTTTTTACGAATAAAAAAAATGGTAATATGAGTACATACATATCTAATATCTATATTCAATAAAATCTTTTCATAATAATAATATAAAATAGAATAAATAATAATATAGATAAATAATAATATAAAAATAAATATAATAAAATATATTATATAATTAAATAATATAAATAATAAATATGTAGTTAGGTCTTTAATTGTTTGTAACAAGTGGTTATTCTAATAAAGTATTTTTTGCTTTATTAGAATTTAGAGAAATATTTTTATATCTAATGATAGATAATAGATATATCTAGTTACACTGAAACCTAAACTGTTTATACCACGCTTTAAAAAAATTAAATATCTGGCTGAAATTTCAATATGAATATGCTGCTCTACAATGTAACATTGCATTATAATTATATATTCAATTTATACGATAAAGGATTCTAGCGATCTTTAGTCTGCGAGTAGACGATAGAAGTAGAACGACTTCACTAATTTTACTTTATTGGCCAGTAATCTAGAGGATTCCTGCAAAAGGAACTACTTATTGCATTTTCATAAGCTTTTATATAACTTGCAATGTTTGTTAGTTCGTGTGTTTGCTTGGGTTAAATCTTGCAAACTGAACTAGAGCCATTTTCTAATCCTACAGAGTTGAAATTTTATATGTTTATTCAGTTCTGACGACAGTGACAAGCAACTTCGCAACGGTCAACAATAACAGACACGAAATTTTATATACACACTCAAATGATAGTTTGTTCTAAAATCTACCATGACTTGGCTGCTGCATCCAGAGTTGGTTCGACAAAGAGACATCACCTTAGCTATCAAAAGCGTTTTTCTTCTTTTTAGCGCATTAAAATAAAATAATTTTTTTTTTACTATTATTTTTTATTATTCATTGTAACACAAGTTAGTAAAAATTAGTTACTTAACATAAACAATATTAAATTACTTTTAAAACTTGTGTTTTTATTTGGAACAGTGTGTGGGAATATGCTCACATGTGTTATTTGTTTAATGGAAACTTCCACATTTTGCACGTTTCTTTGAAAACATTATATATGTTGCCGGCAATCTGTATAATTCGGTATTCTATACAATACCTAGGCAATGTATAGAATACCAGAAACGTTTAGGTACCTAATGTATGTAAAAGACGAAAGAAAGGAATGAAGAGACTTGCGGGCAGTTTACTTGCTTACATTTTATCATTAGTGAAATATAATGTTGCACGCAGCTTGCAAGAAGTGCATTGAGTAATTTTCACTTTTGTTCAGTTTAGTTTATTTCATTAAAAATAGCGGCCGATTGGTTGCAGTTTAGTATATAGGATGCGGACTCTGGAGTAGTGGGTGATATTATATGAAAAATATTTTGAGGAAATGATGGAGTCAAAATTTATGGACACTTAAAGTTACAATAGGTATTTTCAATATTTTAATGACATAGCTGTTATTTTGAGCTACGCTACGCTACGCTACGCTTCGCTCCCGCCTTAGACTTCTCAACCTATGTCATCCAAGTCGAATCTGTCACATAATCAATAATAATTAAACCTTATTATTAAATAATCTAATTAAATTTTAGAAATAGTCTGCTTACATTTTATAAACATAAAAATCTTAACGTGGGTTTTATGTACAGATAATCCACACATAAATTTAAAAACTAAGATTTAAGTAGTACCCGAAAAAAAAACCATAAGCTAGTCACAGGTAAATAAACGAAATAACTAAACAACACATATTAATTTACACATTGCCGGTGGACCAGCAGGTATTCTATACAATCCCTTGGAATTATATACATTACCTTATTGTCCCTCACTTAAGTATGTAAGGGACAATAATTTTCATAATACATTAACTGGACGTCCCAGGTATTTTATACATTGCCTAGGTACTGTATAGAATACCTGAATATACAGACTGCCGGTAACATATAACGCAACGCAAGGCTTAACTTATTTAGAAACATGTACAACATGTGTATATTTACTTTATCGATAAAAATGATAAACGGAGTACTTAATAACGTTTTATTTTGTATATTTTAAAAACAGTTTCTGATACTTTATAATATTAATCAGACATTTCAAGTAGAGGACATATGTATCTCAATGCCTGAATATCTTTCTGGGAGAAATTACTACAAGTGTCCATTTCAAATTAAGATTGAATCTAAATAATATATTAATATCCACCGCTGGCGTAGTAGCTAGCTTCTAGGACTTTCTGGATTCGAGTTTCAAGCCAACGATAAATTATTTTATCAAGAAATTCATTGTTACTACTAAGCATGTCGCAGTAAGAAGTTCCATGACACGGAAAGCACTGAAAGCCGTCTCGTTGTGCCGCCTTATCTCTTTGACACTGTCTGTTTGCTGTCGGACAATCAAAATGAAGGAATAAGAAGATCACTTTTGTTGCTGCGCATTTGTACTAGATAGTTAGGTTGACTGAGATTTTCCGCCGTGACCAAAAATAGTAGATGAACGCTATGTCAATTAAGTCAGTTAAATATTTGAATTCAAAGTTAATTAATTAATTGCTTACTTATCATTTGTACCAATTTTAAATTTTAATTTATAGTATTTAACATAGAAATGGCAATACTATTAAAAAATTAGTTAAAACTTACTATTGTATACACAAACAAACGATTTAGGAAATAAAATGATATACCATATCATATATGAAACCCTTAATCATGATCCATAGCTAGCTTTCTTTAGCCTTCAGAACAAAATAAATAAGAAATATAGCTAAGTAGGGTTTGCATTCCATTTAAAGGGTTCTCCAAACAAAGAGGCTCTTTGGTTCTTAAAACGAGTCAAGTTGCTAAATCGATATACCTACTGAAAGAAAATTTTCGAGAATTCTCGAGAGAAGAAACTTTTCATTTTTATTTTATTAGTTTGCTTAAGATAATTAGGTAGATTAGTTAAGATGTAAACATCTACATATTTTGTCCTGCAAAAAAGGAGGGGAACTTATTTCATATTCGGATGTGATATCCTCGTCAAATGAACCGGAATTCATGATTCTAAGGTGGAATAGTTATTATGTGATAATTTTAAAATCGTTTTAGATAGCTTTTTTGTGAAAAAGTAAATTAATTATTTAATATTCGTAATAAAAATTCACATTCAATATATTAAAGCTGGCTACTCATCACAAAATCTTATCTTATATATTTAAACGAGCAATTCTTGTATATTTATATATTTATTTATTTATATATTTATTTATTTATTTATTTATACCGGCGATCTCGTAAACGGCTCTAACGATTTTGCTGAAATTTGGTATATGGGGGCTTTCGGGGGCGAAAAATTGATCTAGATTAGTCACATGTCTGGGAAAACGCGTGTTTTCGAGTTTTCATGCGTTTTTCTTATGCATTATTCTACGCAAAATTTAATCGCGACATCTATACAACTCTGTCAGTAACACTTAGTCACTTAATGTAAAATTATTTTTAAGCCAAATTAAAAAGAAAATTGTTCTTATCGCGACATCTATACAACTGTCTCAGTAACACTTAGTCACTTAATGTAAAATATACAATCTTTCAAAGTGCCATGACAGATAACATCTTACTCCGGTTTCGTATATTATAATTACGAATTTTAAAGCTTTTTCCCGCTACCAGTATTACTTTTTAAGAATAAGAATTAAATACATCAAAAAGAATTGCAATAGCTACCTACCGACATCTGCTCATTCCTTCCGTACTAGCAAGTCCTACTTATGTTCATTATGTAAACTGTAAAATAATTATGTTTTAAATAAAGTACTTTACTAAAGTGTATGAATGATTTGTTTGTTTAAATGACTGAATGATGATGAATACGATAGGAAAGGCCTATGTTTAGTAGTGAACGTTTTATAGCTGAATTCTATACCAATCGGAAACGTCCCCAAACGATTAGAATGAAAATTTTATTAGGGGGAGGTCCCCCAGTAGCGGACACTTAAGGAATATTTGAAATAAAATAACAAAATTCATGTCAAGATTTTTTTTTTTTTAATTTTAAATGTTCGTTATTATATAATTAATCAATACAAATATATAGACAGGCTCAAAGATTTCCTTAAAATATAAATTTCTTTATGGATAAATAATATACGAAATAACACGTCTTCAAAAAGGTCCTCTAATATCGGACAGTCTTCTTTTTTAATCCTAAAGATAAAAATACATTATTTAAACAAATAACTAACCAACAAATTATTAAAAATGAAAAAAAAAAACAAACATACAATCAGAATATATATAAGAACATTGCATGAGATTACTAGATTTAATATTGTGGTCTGTAAAAGTCACAAATATAGACTACAAGCAGGGCAAAGAATCCAATCTTCATCGTTTTCTTCTTAACAGATTGTACAAGTTGTTGTTTTTTGAGCCATCGGTGTTTCATGTTATAGAATTTTCACTCTCTCTCTCTTTTGCTATCGGCTTACTGAACTTTATATATATATTTTTTGATTCGTCAGTTTTCTTGCCTTTAAGCTGAATCAGATTTTGTATTTTTATTTACTATAAGTGCATTTTATAAAGGAGAGGAAGTTAAATCACTTTTCTCCGCTTTTCTTCGTCGACTTATAGTTTCCTTTGCCGCAATATTTAGAACCGGTGATAGCTGATGAATTGTCGTTTTTTGATGTCAAGTATCCTTATATATTATGTGAGTTTACCCATGTTGAACCTAAAAAACAATACTAACTCAATTACTTTCTAAAATAACGATAAAACTGTCCGTCTATAGGAGACTTTTGAGTGTCCGAACTTAGAATCCATTAAAGGTAAGCAAGAAAAATTACTGTTTATAATATATACTGTGGATTAAAGAAAAATGCTTTAAATATAATGGATTTATGGCCGTTCCAGCAATATTCGATTGAATAATCTATTTTATTAAAAATAGAAAATAAGAAATCGTGCTTAATATTGTGTGTCTTTTTAATGTCAATACTTTTTCTGTTCTCTTTTTATTGGTATCTGTCACAAACATAATTTATAAAAAGTAAATGAAAAAGGTCTTATTTAAAAATATAAAAGTATAAAAAAGATATCTGCGTATGTTTGTGTGTATATAAATTTGTGCCTACAGATTGTTAACATTACAATCATGGTTCATTATAAACAACATAATTGTATTATTGATATATTTTCAACATGCCTCTAAATATTACTTCAAATAAAAAATTTACTAACCTCAAACTTTGTACAACTCTCCTCGGTGAACAGGACGGCACTGGGTTGTAAGCGACCGCTCCTATGCCTCACTTCTCAGGATCATTTTAACCATGACACAAATAACAAAACTGCGCGTTTTTTACGTTGATTTGAATTATGTCCGGCTTTAGGACTCGTCCGGGCTTACGGGACTTCCCCATCAGTTTACGTTTTGCTCTTTAAGTTATATAGATTATCATCTAAAAATACGATATAACAAAAAAGAACTCCGAGCGAAGCTCGGTCGCCCAGGTATCTTATATATTTAATCGAGCAATTCTTGTATATTTATATCTTTATTTATTTATACCAGCGATCTCGGAAACGGCTCTAACGATTTCCCTGAAATTTGATATGTGGGGGCCCTTGGGGCGAAAAATCGATCTAGATTAGTCTTATGTCTGGGAAAAACGCATATTTTCGAGTTTTCATGCGATTTTCTTTAGCATTATTTTACGCAAAATATGTTAATAATTTCGCACAATTGTGTATAAGCATCGTGGTCAAGCGGCTAAGGCGCGAGATTGACTATCACAGGTATGTTCGGATCCCGGTCGGATACAAAGATTTTTTCCTTTATTTTTTTTTTGTATTTATTCAAGTTTTTAGTTTTTTTTTTTTGTCCTTAAGCCAAATTTAAAAAAAAATGTACTTTTAAACAAAACCTCCGAGCGAAGCTCGGTCGCCCAGGTACTTATTTATTAAGTAAAATGTAAGTTGAAATTCACCTTTCCACTAAAAATATGACGTTGGCTTAATCTTTTGTGTCAAATACATTTAATTATAAACTTATTATATTTTATCTGAACTTAGTAGAACTTTCAGAAGCGTGTTTCTGATATGAACGAATTTTGTACATAATTAAGTAGCAGCATAAATTAATATTATAAAAGTGCTTCGTCTGACTACACGCAATTTTTAATTTTATGCCCGTATATTGTATTTTCTCTGCAAATTAATTTCGTTATTCTTTTGAGAAAATATTTTTGTTAAACTGTAAACCTAAAACTAAAAAGTTAAATAAAAATCTTCTTTTCTATACATATTTCACTAAAAGTTGTCAATATTTCGTAACAAAGTAAATTAAACTTTCAACATTACTTTTACATGCATATTTCATTATATTTGAGGTAGAGATTTGCGCGATTGAGCTGAAAATTTAACTCTACCCATAGGGTGTACTTACAATTTAAGCAGATCTAAGCACGAATAAAACGTTAATATGCCACGGGGAGGATATTTCTCCTTAAGTATGTAATTAAGGTTTCTTAGTTCTTATTTTACCAGTTTCTTTTATATATTTAGACTACTTACTGCCACTGGCTTTGTTGTATCATTGTATGTATTTTTTAACCGAATAACGGCAGATAATCAGCACTTTGTATAGGATTGCTGAGGATGGAGAATCTTAACAATTAATTAACTTGTCTATGTTTTAATTTTTAAGTATAGTCTCTACTACAAGGAATCCATCGAAATCCTTTTAGCCGTTCCCCAGCGATATGTATTTCCCAGCGATATGTATTTCCCAGCGATATGTATTTCCCAGTGATATGTGAGCCTGTATGACTTGTATGGACGAAATCGCTGAAATCATGAAATATTAAGTGCTTTATCTATTTCTTTTTTACTTTTTGTCTTTACTTCATGTATTTCGAAATCATATTTGCACGTAATTTTGTAATTGATAAAGCTATGAAAATGTCCGTGTACCTTAGGTTAGAGACTATTCTGATAAGTTATTATATTTCAAATCGAGTAATTAGTATCAATAAACCTTTTTTTTTAACGTTGGGAAATGCATTTAGGCATGAAGTGTGGGACTTAACGGCAAAGCCAGTACTACTACAGTACAGTTGCTCTACGGTCCACTCTGCCATTAGAGAAGTACCAGGAGCAACACGGTTGTATTGGGTTGTATTGCCAGGCACTACTGAGCCCCCCCCCCCTCCCCCTCACCACGACAACGTGAACGCACATTGGGGGGGAATATCAATAAGCCAGCTAACTATTTACCTTAGTAAAGTACAATACCGCTGATTAATGTAGGTGTTGATCTTCCAATTCAATAAATCTGTATAACTTCAACATAAAACTAAAATTAATATTTAATATTATTTATCTTCAAGTTTACAAATACCTCAAGTCTATTGTAAATATACTATTCTAATGTAGCTTACATTTCAATAAAGTTCTCGTACTTATAGATTAATCTATTGAAAATTAAAATGAACCTGTTATTTATTTTATTATTCTAAAATAGGCTTCCTTAACATTCCTTTAATACTTTTTTATGTATGTTTTCATAAAGTAATTTTGTCAAAATATGTAGGTATGTGTAAATTGGAAGAACACAATAATAAAGGTATACTTAAATGAAATATAACATTGAATCCACGTATTTCATAATATTTATTTTTCAAGCTTAATTTATAGTAAGGTAAAATAACTTTCTTGAACAGAAAATAATTTCTTCTGAGTATATATTATTATAGTTCTCTTATAAGAGATAAAAACTTTTCTAGTAAAAAATATAGTTTATTACTTTAGTGTTGTACTTCAACTAATTAGTCCTGAACTCGAAAAAAAACATGATATTGTACTTGGATTGAGGTTATTATTTCTCATCTCATTCTGAAAAATAGGAATTGTTACCTGTAACATAATTTCTATATAAAAAGTCATAAGTGCATGATGATAATATAATGAACAGTTAAAACGCTAATGTAATGCCAAATAATTAATAACTGTCGGCGTCTCCGTTGCTTTGAGGTTTCTGGACTCTCGACTGTGTGGGTTTTGTTGGACACCGGCTTAGAATCTACCCTTTATGCCTGTGTCTATCGATCGCACAGCGGAGACCAGGAGACGACCAGGCTCTTTGAACACCTGTCAGAGATAGCTGATAAAGCCCAACACCGGTACCCGACGGCGCAGCTGGTTTTTCTTGGGGACTTTAATGCCTACCACAAAGAGTGGTTGTTCCCCTTCAAATACACTGATCATGCTGGGAAAGAGGCGCGCAAATTTGCGTTATCGCTAGATCTCACTCAGCTGGTCCAAGTCGCGACGCGGGAACCGGATGTGGACGGACATACACGCAATTGCTTAGACCTTGTGCTGACAACAGACCCAGACAGGCACTCAATATCGGTAACATCCCCGCTGGGATCGTCCGATCACAATCTGGTGAAGTTCGTATCGACCTTCTCTCCTCCAGTTGACTGCTCTATGGGTACGAGGAGAGTATGGCGATATGAGCCAGCTGACTGGGATGAGATGCGGCACTTTTTTGCATCTTACCCGTGGCAACAAGTATGCTTTTCTTCGAAGGACCCCTCGTGCTCTGCTGATGCGGTTGCTGATGTCATACGGCAGGGAATGGAATACTTCATTCCGTTCTCCGATATCCCGCTCGGTCACAAAGCCAGGCCCTGGTACAATGCGGACTGTGCTCGTGCTGAGGCGCGAAAAGAGTCCGCCTACCAATCCTGGGTTCAGGCTCGCGATCGCAAAGTCAGAGCTCGGAGGGTTCGTGCGAAGAAAAGAGTTTATAACTCTGCTACAAAGTCTTGCAATAAGGTTCTCCGTAGGGCACGTTTTGAACACATCAGACTTGTTCCTATCCTCCTGGTAGTAAGCAATTCTGGTCCCTGTCCAAGGCTGTTGAATCCAACTTCTGCCGTCCTTCTTTGCCTCTCTTGCAGAAACCTGATGGATCACTGGCTCACTCCGCAGAAGAGAAAGCAAATTTAATTGCAACTCTGTTTGCAAGCAATTCACGTCAAAGCGCTGGCTCTAAACATCCGCCAACTTTGCCTCACTGTGATTCTTCGATGCCAAAAATCACAATTCACATAAAAGAGGTCCGTAAAATACTCCAAAGCCTTGACGTGAATAAGGCCAGTGGTCCTGACGGTATACCTTCAAGGGTCTTAAGGCATTGTGCGCCTGAGTTGTCTCCTGTACTGACTCGCTTATATCGCCTCTCTCTCCAAATTAGCACGGTGCCCAACTCTTGGAAGCTTGCCAATGTTCAGCCAGTACCTAAGAAGGGTAGTCGTGCCGATCCCTGCAACTATCGACCAATCGCCATTACCTCCATACTCTGTAAAGTTATGGAAAGGGTGCTTAACAGTAAGCTGCTGTCATACCTTGAAGCTAACGATCTCCTTAGTGACCATCAATATGGATTCCGCCGGGGACGGTCTACTGGGGACCTTCTTGTGTATGTCACACATTGCTGGGGCGAGGCCATCGAAAACCGTGGGGAAGCTCTAGCAGTCTCACTCGATATCTCGAAGGCATTTGATAGGGTTTGGCACGCAAGTCTACTGAGCAAGCTTCCTGCTTACGGCATCCCCTCCGACTTCCGTGACTGGATATCAGACTTCCTAACCGAACGGTCGATCAGAGTCGTCCTTGACGGCTGCTCCTCTGACATAATGACAATTGATGCCGGAGTTCCACAGGGGTCTGTTCTCTCTGCGACTCTTTTCCTGCTGCACATCAATGACCTACTATCACCGGGTATTGTTGCGTATGCAGATGACAGCACAGTCATAGAGAGCTATGTATCCGGTGCAAAGGACGGAGGGGTAGCAATACGTTCTCTGAGAGAGGCTATGGTGGAACGTACAAAAGCGACCTTAAGTCTTGTCTCACAATGGGGTGACAAAAATATGGTAGATTTAAACGCCGCCAAAACGCAAGCCTGTCTGTTCTTCGCAAAGAGGAGTCCGTTCAGCTTGACTCCTACTTTTCGCGGTACACCTGTAGAGGTTTCCGACAGTCTGGAGCTTCTCGGCATAAAGTTAAGTGCAAACCTTAACTTTGGCGACAACATCGAGTCAAAGGCACAGACTGCGGCCAAAAAACTGGGCATCCTTAACAAGGTAAAGCGATACTTCACGCCTGGACAGCTTCTGACTTTATACAAAGCTCAAGTCCGATCATGCATGGAGTATTGCAGTCACCTTTGGGATGGCTCTGCAAAATACCAACTTGCCGCACTTGACTCGGTGGAACGCAGAGCCAAAAAGCTAATCGGCGACGAGAAGCTGGTGAAAACTAAGCTTCACAGCTTAGCACACCGTCGCCAAGTTGCTTGTCTGTCGGTTTTCTACAGGCTGTACTTCGGGGAGTGTGCCCACGAGCTCCATGGTCTTATACCGCCATCACCATTCTTCCATCGGAACACCAGACGTACTGCAGGATACCATCCTTTCTTGGTTGACATTCCGACCATTCGCACTAAGCGCTTTTCATCATCTTTTATAATGCGCACAGCCAAGAAGTTGAATGCCCTGCCTGCGTCTGTTTTTCCGAGAGTGTACGACCTGAAACTCTTTGAGGTGCGTGTTAATAGGCTTCTCTTGGGCAAACTCGCTACATCATAGATCTTATCTGTGCCTTCTAGCTAAGATGAAGGTTAAGAGTATGCCCATTATTAATAAAAATAATAAAAAAAAAATTCTTTTAAAAATTACGATAAAAAAGACGTAAAATTTAATTTACATCGTAATTACGTAATATGTATTACGTAGTGATTTAGTTTATTTGTAATTTCAATGCATTTCATTGTCATAACGTTAATTTTATTGGTAAAGAATACAAATGAAAGTTATAAGAATATATTTAGTAAGTTACCTTGCTAAAATATTAAAAGTATCATCGTGGTTTTATTCTAACAGTTTTTGTATATTTTTCTCAGAAATGAGATATAAAAAAACGCAGTAAAAAGTATCCTATATATTGACCCAGATAACCAGCGATCATCATGCCAAATTTCATCAAAATCTGTCTGCGTTCCCAGACAGACAAAAATTCAAAAAATTATAGATTCGGTCTCTGTATGATTGTATCGATAATAATTATTATTTGATTTTCGATAAAATATTTAATATACACATAACAATAACTCATACTCATTCAATATACTAAAATGTTAAAAAAAATATTATACTACGTTTTAAACTTTATTAAGTATGTAGAAAGCAGAGGAAAACGATTAAGAATGTATAGGTATCTAATGTATAAGTCCCTAGATATTTTAGCTTCCATTAAAAAAAAAATGTTAAAATTTTTGGTATTGCAACGAAATAACCATTCAGGTAATCTGTGATAAAAAGATAAAACATTATTGTATGGAGTGTTAATATGATTACAAAAAAGTCAATTGCTAAAGCTGTTTTGACGGACAAAAAGTTATCACCATATTATGTGTAAGTATATAAGAGTAAATGTGTGTATGTTTAAGCTGTTCAAAATTTATTTTATAATTTAATACTTCCTGGTTAATTTCTAAGAAATCAATTGTTAACTGGCACACCAGTGTGCCCGCGACTCTCGACCGGTTAACTTTCAGTTCATTATAAGTCTGAAGAATTAAAATTTTCCTCTGTGCTTATAAAACTCAAAAGTGAAGATTTTTAATTTAGTTATTTCTAAGGAGTAAAAGAAAAGTTTGGAAAATGTGATAATATGTTGATTGTATAAAAACCAAAAACATATAATTTGACAACTATATATACTACTTGAATACTACTTGAATATGTGAAATTATTTTAAAAAATAATAGTTATCTTGACACAAGCAAGTTAGACGGTAAAAGCTAGTTCAAAGCCACAAGTGGAAATTTGTCATTTATTCCTATCTAATCGTAACAGGTTTATTTTATCTCTTTTATAAAGATAGCAATCACGACGATTCTCGTTTATCGCAGGCGCAATTACTTTAGCTATTGAGCATTAAAGTTTTTATCTTATTGGCATAAAAGAAAGACATCCCATTCCATTAGAAAATAAGGCATTTAATTTTTTTTAGTAAAACTTATCATTAAGTTGAACGCTTAAATAACAACCTACTAGTATTTATAATACAGGTTTTTTTGTCAATTGTTCGTAACAAAGTGAAATTTCTTTAGAGTTTTTAATTTTTCCAACGGAGATCTATTCGGAAGCCTTTGAAGAATAGCTCCAAGAAAAGAAAAAAGAAACAAATTTATAGTTTAACAATAATCACACTTGCAATGTTCATGTTCAAGCTGAAAAATATTATTAATTAACTATTGTATAACTAATTTAAAAATTGTGATAAAAAAAATCACAATTTTTGATTATTGTTCATTTATCTATTCAGTTAACCCATGATTTTTTTCATTTCTTAAATTTTATATTTAACTAGCGAATTACCCTCACTTCATTTTCACCCCGTTTCATGTCCATCCCAGGGTCTCAAACTATCTTCTTACCAAATTTATTGTTGTTCTGTAGATCCAAAGATTACCTCCTACAACCTCACAAATTTTACCTCTTTATAATATTAGTATAGATATGTTAAAATAATGTTTATTACTAAATTGCCCAAAGTAGGCGTGTCTTGCGCAAGCCTGAGCACCCGTTTTAGGTCGTATTTTCATCTCTGAAAAAATTATAAATGTTGGTCCTACAGTTCCGAGAGCTAAAACTTTTTTTCAGGATTTCCTAAAAAAAGTTTCAGCTCTCATTAAAAAAGAGGAGGAAATTTTTCCTTCCCTTTTTGAATCTTTTTTTAGGTTTGAAAAATCTAAATTAGTTTTGAGATATTTGCATAAAACTGAACCCCCTTTATTTTTAGTTAATTGTTTATAACTTTTGCAATTTTAGCAAGCGGAATTAATGTTTTTTTTTCAAATCATCTACATTGAATCAGCATCTACATCTACATCGAAATGGCATTCGAATCGAATGACGCCCCGTTCATATTTTATCGAGACTGCTAAAAAAAATTTACCTAAAAGACATTTATTAACTAGACTAATCGCGATATCGTTTTTTAGGTAGATAAAAATCAAATAAGCAATAATAGTAAATAATAGACCGTTTTTACGTGAATGAAAATGTACAAAAGTACTTGACTTTAAAAGAATTTTTCTCTACCACGGAGCTTTCTTTACTCTTTAAAAACTTTCAACATTTTACGTTTGGAGAAGTTTCATACCAATGAAGAAGTTTTATGATGTTGTTAATATTATATTTAATACAATGAAGTTATAATAAAGGTCAAAAGTAATAAATCAGTGATTTTTTTTAAATCTATAAATAAATGACTGAAAATTAATTTAAGTTTCGGTCGTTCAGGTCGTATGACGTCACGAAATTATTCTCACAAGTGCAACTTTAAAGTTCAAGTTTTTTTTATTTGTTGAGATATTTTAATAATTCTATCATATTTTTTTTATATTTTACTTAATTTTTTATAATTAATACATATAAAAAGGAAACTAACTTCTCCATTTCTCTCTTCTTCAAATAATTTCAGTGCATTAAATAATAAGAGTATGATAAATTTTAATGTCTTATAATTTATAAACAATAAAGTTTTACATAAATAGTTGATATTGTACGTAAACAACTGATTTCTAATTTTGTTTACAACTGTATTTATAATATGTAACAAAAAAATTTTTACGCGATATATTGCTATTAATATACTATTCGCAAAAAAATAACATTTTTGGTCTTTGGACAATTACTTAAATCAAACAATAAAAAGCTATTTTCTGTCTAGCTGCTTTCAGCTGCAAAGTTTTTAAAATTCTTTTGATCTCCATGCCATTTTAACAATATTTAGATTAATCACGAATTATTTAATGTTCAATTATATTATTTAATGTTTAATTATAAAATTTATTGAAATGATAAAAAATGTTTAAAATTAAAATTAGCAAATATTACACCCCCTCTCTCGACCCGAACGTGCGTTTACCTAGTCGTGGTGGTGGGGGGAGGAGGGGGGCTCATCAGCTTCCGGCAGTTCAGCCGGGCGCAAAGCCAAGAAACGTACAGTGAGGTGGCCCACTTTGGTGGGCGGTGTACCATGCGGGTTGCTCCTGGTACTTCAGAGTGGTGGCTGTTATGGTCTACTTCGTTGCGTTAGCGATCCTGCGACGCTCCGTTAAGATGGCGGAGGTTTTGTTGAGTTTTAGAGGGTAATACCTGTATGTCTACTAGTGGTATGCGTAAATGCATTCCCAATATTTAAAAAAAAAACCCGGATATGTTAGCACGGACATGTTAGCACAGATATATTAGTAAGGATATGTTGACACAGATACGCTAGAACAGCTATTTTGAACAGTTTGTTCACCTTGTTGTGGTTGGGCTCATTAGCGTCCGTTAATTCAGCCGGGCGACACACTGGGAGGTGGCCCACTTCAGTAGGCAGTGTACCATTCGGATAGTTTCTGGTACTTAAAATTAAATTTGTTTTCTTTACTTAGCAATCACCCGTCGTACATTATTCCAATTATAGGGTTATTAAAATACTTTGGTTTATTTGATTGCAATTAAGGTTATTTAAATAGTAATTTACTATCTCTTTTTACAGTAAGTCTACAATATTGTTGTAATATTGTCTACATAATTGTTCTAATTAAATATGAGACGCGGATTTTTATACGTAAATATTTAAAATAAAAAGATACAAGTACCAATAACACAAAATCTATTAGGTCTGGTCTTTAGGGGTTAAGCGTCGACCATAATTGTATTTAATAGACTTCAAGGTACTAAAGGTACTAAAGGCTTTGTAAACGTGTCATAAAAGTGGCCTATATTTTTTAATATTAAATGGCGCAAAAGTCTTAATAAAATACAATTTTAAATATTATGTAACGAGTTTGCTTTGGACTGCGTGTTCATATGCTTAATTTCAGATTTGTTTTCGTATCTTACGCGGTGAAATGGCCACACAGTACAAAATAAATTCCACAATAATTCTCTTGCAACATCATAAATATGTAATATATGCGCAATTATTTCATTATTATATCTTCATAATCAATATTAGAAAGTATCACAGAAATTCATCTATTAATTATACTAATTAACTATATTGATTATTTATTATATGACCTTTTTTGATCGATGAAAATAATAGATTTTATATTTTGTGAAAAATGCCATCTTATATTATAACTAGCAACACACACTCGCTCCGCTCGGGTTGGTACCTTTTAACGGTTAGAATAGTATTCTCAGAGATGAGATATTTTCCCGCAGTTAAAAGAATTCTATATGTTTACCCGGATAACCAGATATTATTATACTAAATTTAATAAAAATCAGTCCAGTGGTTTTCTCGTGATGCGTTCCCAGACAGACAGACATACAAAAATTCTATAAACCATAGATTCGTCCTCTGCATCGATAATAAGTTTTTCAAAAAATATTTTATGTACAGATTCGATTCATAATTTTAATATATATATACAGGGTGGTCCGTTTATAATGGTCCAACGATTTTTTGGAGGTAGAGGACACCCAAACGATCCATTTAAAACAAACATTAGTTCCGCGAAAATCAATAGTTTAGAAGTTATGATTTCTTCTCTTTTTTTTTGGAGAATTGTCTACTCCAATCATACAAATCAATTTTATTTAAATACCATTCTACTAAATCGCATGAAATTTGGCATGTGTGTAGAGAAGTCATGTAAAAAGCATACAATGTAAGATTTGTATGTATTTTTCTTAGCATTTTCTATTGTTTTAAAATTGTTGTTGATTTATTTATTTTTGTGGCAAAAACAAAATCCCTTTGAAAAATCACTGTCGTAAAATTGTTACAACTAGAAATTTGCTTACGACTTTTAAAACTACCTTAGGATGTAGTGATAACATCTTCAGAAATTCGCATTAAAATAAACTAGGTTGTTTTTTTAAACACAAAATTTAAAATGTTTTATTTAGAAGATAACTCTTAATTACAACCTGAGTTCCTCTTAAAACCAGTCGAGTGCGAGTAGGACTCGCGCACTAAGGGCTCCGTACCTTAGTACCATTGAAAAAGAAATTGAACTTAAAATGTATTTGGTTAAAACACCGTTGTATGAAGACCTGTCTTGTGCTTTTATTGTGATGTGAAAGAGAGCGCAAGCACTGCTTTGTTATTTTTAATCTGTTTGACGGGTTACGCCAACCTCAGCGGGGCTACAGAATTATTTAAGTAGTAGTTCAAATGTAATGAATACTGAAACAAAAACAAACAGTAAGAATAAGATATTTATTAAAAATTACAACTGTTTACATTTTGTGTTAAATGTTCAAATTGTCTTCCACAGTTCATTATGCATAGACGACAGCGACGTAAAAAAATCCAGGTGGAAATGAAAAGAAACTTTTTACGAAACTTTTTTTTTTACTGTTATTTCAAATACAAGCTTCTGGTTAGAAATAAATAAATATTTATTTCAGAGTTTTCGAAAATCTATCCCCTAAGAGGGTGTGAAATAAGGGTTGAAAGTTTATATGAGAGGTCCATCATTTTTGAACTTAGAAGTATGAAATCTCATGTATTTCAGCGTTTTTGAAAATCTGTCCCCTAAGAGGGGTTGAAAGTTTATATGAAGAGTTCGTCATTATTAAAGTATATTTTTGAAGCATGAAATTTTATATACAAGCTAGAAAACATATATAGTTAGAAATAATGGATTTCTTATCCTAAATCACTTTCAAATAAATAAGTTGTATATAACACCCGCGTTATCAAGACGAATTGAACGACGCATAAATCACCAAAGTCATGACCGGACATACATACATACATACAGGTCAAACACATAACCCTCCTTTGGGCTTCACTGCAGTCGGGTAAAAAGCAAAAAACAACTCAATGGGAGTTTCCATTTACAATACATACCTAAGTAGATATTTTCGAAGAAGATTACGTAGCTATACGTAAAATATTTTTTCAAATACTGGATATTTTGAGTTACGATCAGTAAAATTTTTGTTTTCTATAATATCTTTAAAAAATAATATGAAACGCAAACTTATATTTGCAATCAATACAGATAAATAAATTTTGAGTGTATGTTTGTAATATTAAAATAACCGCTTTTTACTAAATGCATATGAATGTATACACGGTACATATACCAAAACAACATTTTTCACCATTTTTGTCTGTCTGTCTGTTTGTTCCGGCTAATCTCCGAAACGACATTATCAATTTTGACGGGACTTTTACTGGCAGATAGCCGATCTTATAAGAAGTAACTTAGGCTACTTTTATTTTAGAAAAAATCGGAGTTCTGCGAAAAAAATTAAAACCCATGAAATTGTGAACAAAATTCGCGTACGGCGTACGCACCCGAGCGAAGCGAGAGTAAATCGCTATATAATTGAAATAAATATCTTAAGAGTAGCAAGCTACTATTTATGTATACCTAAACATAGCTAACCGTGAAAACGTACCTAGGGACGAACGCGAGCGAAGCGAGCGTGAGTCACTAGTTAATAAAATATGTATAGCGAAAACATAAAAAAATTATTTGTGTGTTAGTAAAAACAACACAATATTCGGCGATGTTGATTTGAAAATTTGAAATGTGAAAATCATCACAGCCATCAAATTATTACTAATAAGCCTTAAGCCAAACAGTTTTTTTTATAGCTTTAGCGCGAGCGAAACCGCGGGTTCTGCTAGTGTCTATACACATAGTGCCTATTATATATGTATCTATTATATTGCTTTAATGCTAGTTGTTTTATATTATGTATCTACATATCTAAAATACATATCATACATATAATAAAATTCTACTTGAGTCGAATCTGTACATTAAATATTTTTTGGAAAATCTTATTAAAATAGGCTGAATCTAAAGTTTTTAGAATTTTTATTTGTCTGTGACCGCATCACGAGAAAACCACTGGGCAGGTTTTGATGCAATTTGGTATGATGATAGCTTGTTGTCCGAGTCAACATATCTATAGGATACTTTTTACTGCGGGATAATATGTCATCTCTGAGAAATCTATATTAAACATTAAAACGTAACTAGGGACGAACCCGAGCGTATATATACATATGTTTGTGGGTATGTGTAAGGAGTTTGTAATTAGGTTAAGTAAAAAATAAGTGACATGAAAGTGGTTGTTAAATTAACTATGAAATAGAGTGAATGAAATAGACCGTTACTAAGTACTCTCGTAAGTGCTAAAAGTGCGCGTGAACTGAAATAAAATGAAATGTTGTTGAGAGTCACAAAAACATCAGTATTGGATCAGACTATAAGATTACTTTAAAGGTTTTAGCACAGTAGTTTCAAAAATGTTTTTAGTATGTATTATTATTCTGTTAAGCCGCACAAAAGCTCATATCATTTTGTATCCTTTGTAAGGCTAATATCGTATTTACAAAGCCTGTTTCAGTGTTCAATAACGTGTCAAACTTTTCTAATATCACTAAGAGGGTAAATTGAGGGTATGTTAAGCTCTAAAGGTATTTATGTTATATAACTATTGACTTACCCCGACTTCGTTCGAGTCCATCCCTTCGTGCCTTCTACTTCTTTATCTTTATACAACTTTTTCTGCACGCCGGTATTCCAGTTCTCTATATTTAAGGAGCATAGCACAGGGGACTGTTAGTGATATCTATATTGAAAAGATGATTATAGAGATGGTAATTATTGTCCTGTTATTGGTCCTGTTATTGTGGTCTTGGTAATGTTGTTATCCCCATGCACCCCTTAATAGCTAGGGTTATCGTTCTTTGCAACTTTTCAGTCTGATTCTGGATCGTGATCGTGCAACCAGATCAGGCAGGTACGCTAAAAGTGCCCGTACCACAGTTGTATAGAGCCAATTCTTTATTTTGGGTTTAATACCCTTTGCTTCCCAATCTTGCGCCTGCATTGGTTTAGTATTTTGTTTCACAAAGTTATTACAGGTTCTTATCTTTGTATATTTTCCAGCTGAGTTAACTATCAAAGGTCACTCACACCCTTAATGTCATTTATGACCTCATGCAAAAATGTCGGCTTTTCTTTATATATGTAACCAGATAATGTATTTATATTTTTTTAGTAATTGATCAGTGCCACCTTTTGACAAATTTTATTTCTAGCAGCAGCCTATGTGAAAAAAAAAAATAGTTAATAAATGCAATGAAACTTTCAAGTGCAATCCTCGTAACTAAATGATACACTCTTGCTATTAAACATTTTATAAAAAATACTTATTAGCGTCCGATAAACCAGCCAGCGCAAAGCCAACAAACGCACTGAGAGGCGGCCCACTTCGGTGGGTGGTATACCATGCGAGTTGCTCCTAGTACTTCTCTAATAGCAGAGAGGACCATGGGAGCAACTCTAAGGTTGTTGTGGTCTGCTTCAGCAGGCGGGGAATCGTAGTTGTGTGCGTAAGCAATCCTACGATGACCCATTAAGACGGGGGAGGTTCGGTTGGGCTTAGTGGGTAGTTCTGCCTTTGCTGGTGAGTCCCACATAACGGCCTGTATTCATGCAGGTGGTGTGCGTAAAAGCATTTCCCAACGTTAAAAAAGGCTATCCCCCATGAGTATTCATCTTGTGGTGGTAATCAATCCACACACACACACACACACACACCCACACCCACACCCACACCCACACCCACACCGACACCCACACCGACACCCACACCGACACCCACACCGACACCCACACCGACACCCACACCGACACCCACACCGACACCCACACCGACACCCACACCGACACCCACACCGACACCCACACCGACACCCACACCGACACCCACACCGACACCCACACCCACACCGACACCCACACCGACACCCACACCCACACCCACACCCACACCGACACCCACACCGACACCCACACCCACACCGACACCCACACCGACACCCACACCGACACCCACACCGACACCCACACCGACACCCACACCACACCCACATAATATATGTGTGATTTGAGTTCAAAATTAATACTTCTAAATTCTTTTAAAAATTGAATAAGACGGTAATTTCCATGGATAGCACATTTAACCATGGACACGCTGTTTTATATCTGTTTATCTGTTCAATTTATGCGTTGTTTACGTGTCGAACATTTAACTAATACCTATGCTACTGATTGATGTAACCGTTTATTTATGTATAAATTTTCAGATTACTCGAATTACTAACCGTTTATAAAGTTTCTAATTTTATGATAACATTTAATTAACCCCCTGTGCTCTAAATCATCCAAATCCGTCCAGCAGGCTCCGCGTGTATGAGTAGCAAATACACACGAGTTGCGATTGTTCTCGTATGTAAAATTTACGTGTCCAAAAAAAATTTGAAAGTAAGTTTCCTTTTTATTGATATTTTAAATTAAATCTATATTACTTGTTATGCTTCAGAAATCTATACATATAATAAAATTGTAACAAAGCCGAATCTGTATATTAAATATTTTTTGGAAAATCTTATTAAAATAGACATTATTATCGATACAGAGACCGAATCTATAGTTTTTAGAATTTTTGTCTGTCTGTCTGTCTGTCTGTCTATCTATCTATCTATCTGTTGCCGCATCACGGAAAAACCA
The DNA here is from genome assembly GCA_033884665.1 of Argynnis bischoffii washingtonia. Taxonomy (NCBI): domain Eukaryota; kingdom Metazoa; phylum Arthropoda; class Insecta; order Lepidoptera; family Nymphalidae; genus Argynnis; species Argynnis bischoffii. The sequence goes on along the minus strand of CM066616.1, from coordinate 7,735,645 downwards.
CTGGAGTTATTTTGAAGAAATTTGGTATAATGATAGTTGGTTATCCGGGTCAACATATAGGATACTTTTTACTGCGGGAAAATAACTCATCGGGACGAACCCGAGCGGAGCAAGGGTGAGTCGCTAGTGTTTCATAGTTTTTACTTGCATTCTTTATTTAAAGAAGCTATATATGCTTTTAAATTTTACTATATAGACTCTTATTATTTTCTGTGTGGATGTTTTTGATATATTTTACATTTTAAATAAAATTATTTTTTTCAACAACAAATCCAGTTTTTTTTTCTATTTTTTTTTGTTTCTCTGTCTGTTTGTCTATTTGTACGGGCTAATCTCCGAAACTGTTAGACCGATTTGAATGAAATTTTGCATGGTACCCCGGGTGGTTATACCCCGGGTCAACATTTTAGGCACCTTGCGTCCCGAAAAATTAAAGGGATCCCGTGGGATAGTTATACAGCTTAGTACACAAAATCTACTGATTGCATTTTAATGAAACTTTACAATAATATAGTTCATACATCAGAATCCGATAAAATGTACAGTTCCCGTCGGATGAATTTGTTTTTGTTTGTCTAGAGGCAAACCCGAGTGAAGTGAGGGTGAGCCGCTAGTAAATAATATAATAATTACACTACGGGGCTTAATGCTTGAATACGTAAGTGGCTGTATACCTTGTTCCCGACGTTTCGACTGGGTTGCACCAGCTATGGTCACAGGCACTTTGGCGGTGTACGGAATCCCCTGCTACGATTGGAGATGATTATTACAGGCACTCTCACTTGATCTTCACAATTCATAAATAAATAAACAAATATACAACAATTGTTCTTTTAAAGGTATTAGATGTAAGACTAACTTCATGAGTTAGTTTAACATTATTTTCTTTAACGCATGTTAACCATATCCGACATTTTTAGGTGCCTTTTATTTTTATTATAAGAAACGAGAACGATGTTTTACGTGACACGTTTCACGTTTCCGAATCATTTGTTATCTATACTAATATTATAAAGCTGAAGAGTTTGTTTGTTTGTTTGTTTGGTTGAACGCGCTAATCTCAGGAACTACTAATCCGATTTGAGAAATTCTTTTTGCATTAGATAGCCCGTTAACTGAGGAAGGCTATAGGCTATATATCATCTCGGAAAAAATGTACGGTTCCCGTGGGATAGATTTGGTTTTGTCTAGGGACGAACCCGAAGCGAAGCGAGGGTGAGTCGCTAGTTATATAATAACTATGACTATAGTTATAAATTAAATAATTATATCCATACTAATATTATAAATGTGAAAGTTTATGAGGAAGGATGGTTGGATAGATGGATGTTTGTTACTCTTTCACGCCAGAACGGCCAGACGGATCTGGATGAAATTTGGCACAGAGATAAACTATAGTCTGGAACAAAACATAAGTTTTTTTTTTACTTATTATCCCGGAAAAATGTACGATACCCGTGGGATAGATTTATTTTTACCCAACCAATTTGTTTTTGGAAAACCCAAAGCGAAACGAAGGTGAATCGCCAGTATTAAATAAGCGATAGTTTGTATTCAAGTACTAGTTACCAGGTTCATTTAAGTATTTATTAGAAGAAAGTAAAACAAGAAGCTCAATAAAACAACTTTAGTTAGTGTTTTATTGCGATGCGGTTTAGTATATAATGTACTTAAGTAATTAAATAAAGATGTTTCGTGCTACTATTATATTTCTTTTCTTCAAATAAGTACTGATATATTCTTGTTAACAGTTCTTTATTTTAAGAGTAGGTTCGAGGAGATTGTAATAACATGGGTAAAAAGTAACACGGTTTTTTCATTAAAAACTTTACATTTTATGCGTTTTATTTAAAAAAAAACAGTTCTAACAAGAATTGAGAGGAAATATTATTTTTTTTGTAATTAAAAATTTTAATTGTACTTATATTTAAAAATATTAGAGTATGAACAACTGCCATGAAAATATTTCAAGGGTTTGTTTCTATTCTATGCTTAATGTTATGTAAATTATTTTCAACAGATATCTATTAGCATAATATGTTAATTTATTTATGCATTTCAAATAACATAACAGTACCTACTTATGGATATAACTAAGATAGCTGTAATTGAATTCTTAAAATTACAGAGTACCTAAGAAAGAAACTTTGAGTACTGTCTTCGTAGACGTCAATTGCGTATTGGAGAACTCCAGCTCCTTCAGACAAATTGAAGTTTTACTTCTATAACCATTCGCTATTAAAAACGAATAATAGGTAGATGAAAGACATTCTGACCACATAATATAGATAACGCTTAGACTTGTAATTTTTTAACATTTTTATAAGCGATATCATAAAGTTACTAAGCACTATACTATTGTATGTAAGTAAATAAAAGTTCATTTTTGTTATTTTATCAACAATCGATCAGCCTATCACCGTCCACTGCTGAACTAAAGCCTTTTTTACGTTGGGAAATGCATTTGTGCATACCACCTACACGTATGGTACAGGCTATGTGGGACTCACCGGTAAAACCAGTACTACCCACTAAAATTCAACCGAATCTCCCCCGTCTTAATGGGGTGTCGTAGGATCGCTTACGCACTTAACTAGAACGCCCCGACGGCAAACTTGCCGAAGCAGATCACAACAACCATGGGGTTGCTCCAACAGTCCACTCTGCTATCAGAGAAGTACCGGGAGCAACCCGCATTACCCACCGCCCACCGAGCGAGTCCGCCTCCCAGTGCGTTTCTTGGCTTCGCGCTGGCTGGATTATCGGACGCTAATAAGTATTTTTTATAAAAAGTCTGCTTAAAATTTTTTTTTGCATTTATTAAAAATTTTTTTTTTTCAATAGAAGAATTTACTCACTAATTATATTATGTTCTAACTTTTTAACTGAGAAATATGAATACGTAATTTGTATTTTACTGAATAAAAAAGAAGAAATTGTTTTTTTTTTTTTGAATACTACAAATTTAAATGTGTAAGTGTGCGGTCTTGTCTTTACTTAAAAAACTTTACTAGTATTAAAAACTACAAGTTTCTAAGGATGTTTCATTCTTACTCTATCATACAAAAGTACTAAAACGATTTTGTGGGAACTTTACAGTTACAGTAGAGCTTATACATCAGAATGACAACTTATAAAGATACTTGCGACATACCCTCGCTTGGCTCGGCTGCGTCCCTAGGTACGTTTTATACGAGTATATGTAGATAAAAATAGATATTGTGCGCGTTTTAGTTGATATACACGTGCTATCGCGGACTTTTCTATAGGCCTTTGTAAGACCTACAATTTTCTAGTTTGCTTCATTTTTTTATGTATCTCTAAAGGTATAATACTTTCATAGATTAGATTACATTATTTAAATATCTCTAAAGGTTTAGCCTATGTTAGCCACGTAATAGTACGAAAACAGTTTTCCTTACTACACTGCTAGCATTTTTACAAAATATTTACAAATTATATAGACAAACTTTCCTCGTTTACCGTTCTTACTATTAGCATCGTATCGTATTAAAATCTGTTGTGTGATTTAGAGGAAATAAGCGTAGAAACATACAGACGCAGACAACAAATTTGTTTTAATCTATGTAAAGATATTATTTATAAATGAACTACGTGTGCAGAGCCGCAGGAGAAGCTAATATATACCTACTATAAATGAATTACTAATTTTGTTCTAATATCGGTCTCATTAAACAACAAACTTAATTTTATAATACTTTCTTAGATTTTAGCGAACATTTGACATTTTAAAATAAAACAGTCATTTCGTCCCGTCTCTCAGGGAACAAAAATCAAAATAAATCCACGAAAAAATCCGAAAAAACAGTTTTCTTTTTAAACTTAATTCTATGTTATTTTTATGTATTCAATTAAAATAAAATATTAACCAAAACTTGATACCAAATAAAATCAGTAAATATATTTCACGCTTTTATTCAACTTACAATATTTGTTCGTTACATAGTTAGCTATTTTGGTATGGTTGAAATCTTCAAGCTGAATTAGAAAATTTCCTCTTATTCAACAGAGTTGAAGTTTTACATACGAAATTATACGTGTTGGTAAAGTTCCAATAAAAATGACGTTTTATGATAATTATAACCTGATTCTTCATCTAGGATGTGCCCCAAACAAAGCAACTTCACAACGTTCAATAGTATAGACACAAAATTTAATATTTTGTATTGTATTGTATTCAGCCCTTTTTAACGTCCCACTGCTGGGCACGGGCCTCCCTTCAATACGATCAGGCCATAGTCCACCACGCTGGCCAAGTGCGGGTTGGCGGACTTCACATCTCTTTCGAAAACTTGCTAGGTTCTCTCAGACAAGCAGGTTTCCTCACGATGTTTTCCTTCACCGTAAGGCAAGTGGTAATCAAGTTAGAAATGATTCGCACATGAAAATATCAGAGGTGCGAGACCCGGGATTTGAACCCGCTTTACTCGGTTACCCAAGCGAGCGCGTTACCACTGGGCTACCACTGCCAAAAAAAAAAAAATATTACGCCCTTTTTATTTTTAAAACAAGCTATAAAGTCCGTTCTACAATCTACCATTACTTGGCTGCTGATTTCAGGGCTGGCTCCGAATTAGAGATCGCCTCAGCGGTCAACTGCACAGAAATGAAATTTTGTATTCGTATTGTTGTTTGTTGTTGTTGATGTTTTTATTAACCCGTTCTAAAGTCTATCATGGCTTGACTGCTACAACTAGGGTATAAGAGATCTCATCAGGAGTCAATGGCATAGACACGTTTAGTACCCGCATATAATTATTATTTGGTTGACTTAAATACTTTCCCCACACTATAAATTGTAAACGCCATGATTTGTAAATTAAAAAATTAGGTAAATAAATTAATAGTGAAAAAACAATTTTTAATTATAATGTGCAAAGTGCAAACATGTAAACTAACATATAAAAGCTTGTTTTTTAGAAATATTTTTTCAATATAAAATTTATTTTGAATTTATATTACTTCTGGTAGCCCAGTGGTAAAGCGTTCGCTTAGGAAACTGAGTAAAGTGGGTTCAAATCCCGGGTCTCGCACCTCTGATATTTTCATGTGTGAATCATATCTAACATGATTACCACTTGCCTTACGGCGAAGGAAAACATCGTGAGGAAACCTGCATATCTGAGAAAACCTAGCAAGTTTTCGAAAGACATGTGAAGTCCGCCAATCTGCACTTGGCCAGCGTGGTGGACTATGCGTGATTTCTCTCGTATTGAAGGGAGGCCCGTGCCCAGCAGTGGGACGTTAAAAAGGGGCTGAATACGAATACAAATATACGTATTTATTATACCAACCTTTTTTTATAAATAAGAATTTTGAAGAAGTGTCGCGAATACCGCAGGGTAATCGCGAAATAAATGTTTAATTATTCAAATTATTATTTGTCATTAACGTGAGGGTAGTACGAAAAGATTTTGATAGGATAGATTGAGATTTGACACAGACGTGGTACAGACGCGGACGAGAAGCGAGCGAGGCAGATCAGGCGCAGCACTGGGTTTAGTCAAGTAAGTGAACTTATTCTACCAGTATGTGAATATTCAGTGTTGTTGCGTGTAAGCAGATTGCTTGATTAGAAATCAGATTCAGAGTATTAGATTCAGTATAGACATGTGTTAACATGTTATCAGATAAATCAGACCAGGGATGTGAGATCAGTTAAATCAGTTGACTAAATCAGAACAGTGACCAGTTTAGCGAGGCTCGGGGTGGCTATAGGGGAGGTTGGAGGCCACTAGCGAGGGACCAGACCCTCGTACTTTAAATCAGTTATGTTCATTACTAGCAATCAGTAAATCATATGTTTAACAGCAATCAGTAAATCAGATGTTTAACAGTTACATTATAATTATGATATGTGCTGTCAGTACGTGTCATGTTATATTCGTCTAATACCAAAGAACAGGGTATTTGGCGACAAGAAGTATATTGCTTTAAATTGTAAATAATAACCTCTTTTTAGAAAGATTATCTCGCCTACAAATATCTATTTGAGCTGTTCATGGCATCTGGAAAGGTAAAATGACTTTGCCAGAGGTTGCAGATTCCATTTCCGGTAAAAAACCTTTTAACTTCAGTTCGGAGATTGACGATACAGATATCTTGTTAAGAGAAGGCCACGTATTTATTATTTGTTATTATTTTTCTGAAAGACTGCATAAATTTAGGTTCTTATACCTGACGACCCCATAGCCTGACTTACCGTTTTAAAACTAATATTTTTCTTTAACAGGATATCTTAAAATATTAACTATTCTACGTTCTGATTTTTCCAATATAAACGTTTCCTATATTCTTTATGAAGTTAATAAATTAACAAACCTATATAGCATCTCTGCCTAAATCGACAAAAACATCGATTAAAATATATTCTAGCGCTATCGATTACCTACATGCGGGTACCTAATACCCATAATGTTTACCTACTTGGTATATTCCCTCTTTAGTTGCTAGAACTCACGTTAGAACATCGACATTGCTAATCTATTGACTTTTTAAATTTAATGTGTAGTATAATTAATATGTAGTATGAATAATATAATAATATATGCGAATGAAATTGCGCGTGAATTCATTTTCTTTTGCTGGGTAAATTACAAGATTATTTTTAATTTATATGCCACATGTATTATTGTGAAGAAAAGTAAATATGATATGTACGAGTACATTAAACATATTATTTTTTACGCATCTTAAATGGAGAATTTATTATAAATAAAATACTGGTTTTCTCTGGCTGTTGTTTATATTTTAATATATATGAAATTGGTTAGGGACAGATTAACTATAATACTAACAATAGGCAAATTTCGACATTTTATATTCGAGAGAGATTAAAATTAAAAGAAATGGAAATGTATAGCTTATAACAGTAACGACTATTTAGCAAGCAGCTACTAATCTATACTAAAAATATAAATCTGAAGAATTTGTTTTTGTATTGTTTGCTTATTTGCAAATCTAGACAATCTCTAAAACATTTAAAAGCTTATATTATTTCTTTTTTACATATAAAGTAGTATTTGAAATATAGCTACTTTTTGCGCTAATTAGTAAAACTTAAATTAAAACAGTTATAGATTGAATAAAGTAGATCAAATAACAGTTATTTTTTATTTATTAGGTCAAGTTAAACAAATTGTACTGATTAATTGGATGTAGGGCGGATCTTGTAAATTCTGAGATGTGAAATAGAAAGAGCTCGCATTCAGAATTTTCAACATCAATTCATGATTGATTGTGATTGAAGATGGACTTATTTTTAATATACGACGGAGAATGGAGATTTATAAATCCCACAATCACGATTCATAAAAAATTGATCGAGCTTTTCATAATCTTGATAATAATAAAATTATGCTTTATTATAAAAGGCGTTGAGTCGTGTTTAAAATATGAAGAATGCACGCCAAGAATGTGGTGACGAATATTAGATTTTCAAAATCTATCCGCTGTATTTGTGTGAACAGATTTATTATAATTTATGTCACATAAAGATATTTTTATATTTCTCAAATAGCAGTATTAGGTACAAATATTTAAAAACAAATATTTTTTTAAGTAATGTAAAAATATAAAATTTTAAGTATTTATTGCAATTATAAATAATTATTTTAAAAAAATGATTTTTTTACCGACTTCTGATATACCATAATATGCACATAATATGAGAACCTATTTTAAAGTTAAAACGTTAATATAAAATTAAGTAACAACGTGGCATTCTAAAAAAATAAGATTTGTTAAATTTAAAAATTTAATAATAAATGAATTTAGCGAACCGTTTAATATTCCTAAGTAATTAAAAGTTACCTTGGTTTACAATTATAACATTTTGGACAAGTACATTGAATTTTTTATACAAGAAATAAGTTATTATAAAATTCTGAAGTAATTTTCCTTGTAATATAATGATGATAATTTAATAGTATTCACATATTTTTCTGGTTACCTGGATTTTCAAATATGAGAAGCGACACAAAAACTGGAGAATAAAGGCAGCAGTGCGGACTTCGTCGCCAACAGAGCTGCACGTTTCCGCGCGTTTTCCTCCGCGATATCCTATAAACACGAATAAACAAGTGATGCAAACATTTATCAACTCTTAGCACCATTTGTACTTTATGCACAAACTGTCATACGAATATTGATCATGCTGGAAAAATATTCGGTAAGTTTAATATTTAATAAGCTTAAAGGTTTTAAAAGTTATTTCTAAGTTTAACATGTTCTATGTGGACGTAAAATGATTACAAAAATGTATTGAAGATAAAATTATTTAACGTTAATCTCTTACCTATACTTTTGATAAACAAACTAGTTTAAGGGACTTAGATACAATAGCTGTTTTAATAGCATTGCACACAATACGATATGATCAACTCATTATATTATGTTTCAATATTTTTATAATGTATCTATGTAGCGTCGTAGAAAGTTGTTATTGAGTCCACGGGAGTTACATTTTAATGTGATAGTAGTACGTCTTCTTAGTTAACTAAATTATTATATTCAATAAATAGACTAATATGCCTACCTACATAATATGTATAACAGGGTCAAAAGTCGATTACATGACAATAGCGTCCTCTTTTGTCGGTGCCTTTTATTGTGGCGTCATTAGCAGAAATTTGTTAAGAACCAAAGTAATATTTTCGCTTTTATTATTGTGTACTCTTTCTTGTGATAAAAAGCTATGTTCGTTCTAACATAGAACAAATACTCCATTTACCATATATTCGTATATATTTGATTTTTTTATTTACGTATGGTTTTATACATGTTAGGCGAAATTATAGTCTTAACTTCGTTTCGCATTTATTTTTAAACACTCAACCTTATATTTAATTAAGCATACTTTTCTTACACAGTTAATTTACAAGTTATATTGCATTATTTACAAAAATCATTTTTACTAATCAAAAATTACTACAGTTTTCATACATATGTTACTTTGTATGTAGGTATCTTAATCTATAACATGTTTTCACAATTAGTGTGGAAAATCAGACTATTAAGTATTTTTTATATTAATATGAAACTACCTTTTAGGTAAAATCTCCTTTTGTTAATTATAAAAATAATTATTATGACCATCCAATTTCAAAAAAGCAAGATCAATTTGGAAGAGTTACTTTACTAAAATTCAAACTTAAAAGGCCATTTTCATAGCAGCGTCGGAGTTGAAATCCCCTCTAAAATGTTATTCAAACCCTAAAAAATGGAAATTAGTTGGGGCAAGGTTTGGTGAATTTTCAGCTGAAACTTTTATCACGAAGAAAAAATAGACGAGAAAAAATATACTCTGGTTTGCTCAACAAAGTTGCTTATCCGCTATTTTTTACAATAATTATAACTTCTACAGTAGGTAATTACGTAGTGTGCCAGGTATTAAGCTGTAGTGAATAATATAGACATATTCCCACTACAAACCACAATTTCTGTTGGTTTAATTTGCGTCCACGACTATTTTTGATGCCTAAAATGACCTATTTTGATGCCTCTTTTTCGATTATCATACAAAATCTACTTCTCATCACAAGTTACAATTCGATTCAAAATCCCCTTTGCCTTTATGCCTTTCAAAAAGTTAAGACAAGTCTCGACGCAATTTTACTTTCACTTTCTAAGCTTTTTTATCTTTCCAATTTGACGTAAATGAATCAGAATCGTTTTGTTAATCTTTTACTACGTTGAAGGATGCTAACTAACTCTGACATGATTTAAAATGAATCTGCTTCTATTGTAGCTTTTAATTCGTCGTTACCGGCTTTGATCTTCGATGGGGCTTATTGTTGAGATCAAAATAACTAAAACTCGCTGTAATAAACACACATTCCCTATCTAGTAGACGGTAGTTGATATTGCGTGAATTTTTCGTTGATGTCATGATGTAACTCGTATTCGAAAATGTGCAATTTTTATTGAACCATGGTTTTGCGTACAACAACAATGATGTCTGATAATGAAATATAATGGGAAACAAAAAACAAATAACATAAAACATATCATAGACCATTTAAACTTAGAATTCTAAATTGAATGCAAGATACTAAACTTCAAACTAGCTATTATTAAAATCTGGAAATTTTATAGGTGAATTCTTAATATACCCATAAATATTTCAAGAAATAAATTGCCACTGTTGTGATTTTGTTACAACACAATGGGACAATATGCTTGCGATCATTCAGCAGTCTCCTAGATAGGAAAAGAATTCCAACATTTAACATTACATCTAAAATTTATACAATTATATTAAAACTTGAAACTAAATTCACCATGGACAATTATTATCTGAAATAAATATTTTATTATTATTAACGTTTTGTTATAAAATTGTTACATAAAGTAATAATGTCTTTTATAGTTTCTTAAATAAATAACAACGTCTTTTGAGATTATTTTTAGGACATAAGTATAAAATATTTTGTATAGATGTTTATGATTTCCTAAAATCATAACCGAGTAAGATTTTGGGTTGAATATTTTTTATTATACTGTGAATAGCTCTAGGAGAGCCTAAAACTTTTTACGATCACCGGTTGCCATTTGATCGACATTCATAGAAAAAAAATATCAAAAAAATAGCTTAAAGAATAAATCAAAAAAGATTCAAATATTAGAAGAGTGGTATACAAAGTAAATTTATTTTAAAAATTCAAGGGAGGACTTTAGAGACCGTAATTCTTGGCTGTCTCTTCTCTCTGATAACACCAGAGATAGTTAATCCTGAAGTTTAATCGTAAATATGAATTTATATGTTTGTAAGCAGCAACATTATTATGCTCCCTACTGTAGATAATTAGAGATTTATACAAAAAAGTTACCATAAGAATGAACAACACATAACATGTATGTATTAAATCGCTTTTGTTATATTAATAATCTATACATAATATAATAAAATTGTAGCTGATGGCTGTCTGTACATGCGAGATATTTAAGAAAATCTATTATTGGGGGTCTTTGTTAACGCAATAGAACCCAAAACTATGATTTTTAGAATTTTTGTCTGTTTGTTTGTGCGCGCTAACTCAGACTCGGCTTAACCGACTGAGGTACGGTTTTCACCAGTATATTGTCGTAAGTTTTACTTAAAATTTAGTATTTGTTTTATTTCAATCGGTTCATAAACAAAAAAGTAATATCAATTTAAAAAATCACCTAGTGACGAACCCGAGCGAAGCGAGGGTGATTTGCTGGTATATAGTATAAGAACAAAATTTATTTCATATTGATATTTCACAAAAAAGTACAAAAACAGATAGAGAAGTTATTACAGAAAATATGCTAACTCATCTTTCCATTCTCACTTTAGCACACAAAAATAAAGCTTTCCGTTAATTACAAATGGATGCGATGGCATATTCTGATGATCCCCAATTTTATGATTTTGTTACGAGCTATTATACAAAACAATAAGTATAACTTAAATTGTGATAATAAAAAAATATAATACCTCAATATTTAAAGCAATAATAGCATGAATAAATTTATTAGACATAGAAACCTGTAATTAAAAAAGCTCAAGATATTTGTGCTGTATTCGAAAAGTATAACATTGTTATAGTACCTGAAACAAATACTAGCGAGAGCATCTCTCAGAAATGAAATATGAAATGACAATATCAAAACTATAACTCATTATTTCAAGATTCTATCTACAGTTTTATAAAAACTTTACTGATTGTCATTTGATGCCAATCGTCTGAAATCTCATTAGTCGGTTTGATTAGGTAATGTGATACACTGGTAACGAAACTAAAAGTGCGTATAATATTAAGATAACGAGGGTTATTTGGCAGCCTTTACTTAACAGACGTATAACAACTTGTCTTGTTACGCGCCTACAGTGATATTAGGAACAAAAATAATGTGGGTACATAAGGTAGATAAATGTATTATAATATATATATATATATATATATATATATATATATATATATATATATATATATATATATATATAACGTATTTTTTTAATTATTACAGAATTCTAATGTTTTCTAATGGGACTTAAATAAATATTAAATTAATATTACAACTGTTATTTTGTTTTGGATGTTATATATAATATAAAACTCTATAACGACACAAAAAAAGCGAGCAAAAAGTCACATCGCGAAATAAAATCTAAATGGTAGACAGAATGAGTAAAACGATAGATTTATGTGTCCCTACATGACGATAAAAGTCTTCTTTGCCTCAAAGCCGCCTGTTGTGAAGACACTATGATTGCCCACATCCATTAGGTACAACGGCGTTGTGGTGTGATGTTTCTCCTATTATATCCTATTCAACTGTATACGTATTTTACTGCAAGGCCCATTATCTTAATCTTAATCGGTAATATCAATTAGATAAAGCCATATTTGTATTTCGTGTAAAATAGTCCTATTGAATTAATGCGAATGAATTTTATGTACAAAATCAACATCATTATAATAAAACGATAAAGATAACAAAATTACGTAAGTAATGTACAATTCAATTCTTTTGTTTAGTGGCTTCCAGAAGTGCCAGTTGGGCACAATTTACTTCGCTAATGTCGCATAGAATGGAGAAAGTAAATAATGTTAGCAACACTTTTTTATAATTATGCTCATTTTTGTGACATTGATTAAAATAAACTTGGAGGTAAATAATGATTAAGAATTATAAATTTTGATATTAATGAAATATAAGGGTATAAACAAAAAATTAAGACGTGGGTTATCGATAAAAGGTAAAAAAGGATGTGTGTGAGGAAGTTAAAAAATGAATATTGTAACGATAGGCTTAATTTTACATCAATAAATGATTGTAAGGAGCATACAGTATTTGTCTATTATTGAACAACCAAATTCAACAATAATGACTTTTATTATGTTTGTGTTTATATATTTGGTTGGGTTCAAAATTTTTAGTAGAGGTTATTGCCACACTATATTTTAGGACTTTTATTTTCGTGTTTAATTACTCATTACATGATAATGAACGGAATTTAATAATGTTTTTTTATTATATAAATTATAAGATTATAAGTCTGAATTGAATAAAGATATCTAGTATATTTTCAGTCGACCTATGTTTCTGATCTGATATAGATTGACAGCTTAATTTCATCGCCCTAACGCATATAAAACGGGGTCATATTTAGTGATTGTGGACAAACAATAAATTTAAATTTAATTTAAAAAAAATTGCCTGCACACTAAACCAGTAAGCAGTAGCTTATTGCAATCTATTTTAGCAAATATAATTCTTACGTTATAAATGCAAAAACGAGTGTAATACTTCAATGGATATGAATAAAATTCGGAATGGTAAAACCTTAAGTCCGGGATTAAGGCTTAATTTTATCTCCGTAGCTACAAAGCGTTAGAAACATGGTAAAATAATTTTAAATTCAAAAGTGGCCATATTGGTACATATATTATAATATATTTATTTTGATGCGTTAATATATATACTTATTAACCCCCGTCGCTAAAAGAGGGGTGTTATAAGTTAGACTTCGTTTGACGACACGTTTGGCTTAGTTTGTAGTGACCCTACTTGCTATGCCAGCGGTCGCGGGTTCGAGTCCCGCTGGGGGCATCCATTTGTGTGAAGAACACGAATGTTTGTACTCTAGTCATGGATGTTTATATATTTATAATATGTATGTATTTAGTGTCCGCGAGTGATTTAAAAAGAATTAAATAAAAATGAAATAAAAAATTTTAAGTAACCTCCGCGCCCCGACAGAAAGAAAACTCTAAAAAATAAAAAGATAAAATTTCTGTCTTAGCCTTTTAACTTTAACATTAAATTAATACCTATTTTGATGATGAGCGTCGCTGCTTCGGGTAACCGCTAAAAAACCAGTATACTAATAAAAAGAAGATTGATAATAATCCCCCGACTTTTATTTTTCATTTTTACTCAATTAATGCTTACGTATAAAATCTATAGAGATAAATAAAATTGGGGTGTCTGTTTGTAATATTAAAATAACCGCTTTTTACTAAATGCATATGAATGTATACAAGGTACGTATACTAAAACAACATTTTTTACAATTTTTGTCTGTCTGTCTGCCTGTTTGTTTCGGCTAATCTCCGAAACGGATGGACCGATTTTGACGGGACTTTCACTGGTAGATAGCTGCTGTTATAAGGACTAACTTAGGCTACTTTTATTTTTTTTTAAATCAGGGTTCCGCAAAAAAAATTAAAACCCATGAAATTGTGAACAAAATCCGCGTACGGCGTACGCAATAACGTACGCACGTAACGTAAAACGCTATATAATTTAAATGAATATTATAAAAGTAGCAAGCTACTATTTATGTATACCTAAACATCGCTAGTATACATATATTATTCTTACTCGAACATAACTAATCAAGACTCTAATAATCAAAACACTATCAAGACCAATTAAATTACATACGATATACTTACATCATAATTTTAGCCTTTTTAATACTTACTTCTTGAGGGAAATATAGACAATATTAGTCACGAAAATGCACTTAAAAGATCGATGAAAAGTTTAGGGTCGATTAGACAGTAATTTTTACGAGTCTGTTAATTACGAACGGTAAAAGGTTCTAAAAACTAAAGGATCGAATAGTTTCTTTTTTGTATTCTTATTGAATAAATTTTATTTATTATTATCTAAATACATCGTACTTTAGTGGCGAAATAACCAATAAGTACTTAATTTGGCTTTTAACTCAACTAATCAAAATAAAATGAAATAATGCGAATCGCTGCAAAGAGAAAACATTTTCAATTCAGTGTTGTAATTCTTTTTTAAGCTTTTCAGATTAAACAAAAAATTAAGCATATTGAAAGTTTGAAACAGGAAGAGAAATTTTGGGAAATGTATACTTTGTATATTTTAAATTTAATTCATTCCCACTATACAATATTTAAGAATTATCCTTTTTTTTTACGTGGAGACGCATGCAATGCATCTCCATGCAATGAATCATATGAATAATATAATAGATAACCTCTTCATATCCTTTTTCATTAAATAATTCCTATGGATTAGAAGTCTCCCTTTCTTACCTATCTACTACTTCAATGGTAAAAATTGGCCGAACAGTGTGTAGGGATTGCCCTAGGTAAAGTATCATCTGTCAACACATTACCCATGTATTTTTAGTTTATGTATGGCAACCGTTCATTAATGTTCTCCGATTACCTAGTTCTTATATAAGAATAGTTACTAAAAATGTATGATTCGTATTTATAATACACTCGAATTGAGTACCTCTTCTTTTTTGAAATGGGTCAACCAGATGAAAAAAGTGAATTCCATACTACTAGTATGAAACAGTGGTGAAATTTTAAAATTCTTGTAGTCTACGCTAATAAATAGCCTCTAAGAATAATGTTCTAAAGTAAAAATATTATTAAATTGCATAGAGTATTTATTGTTGTTGCAATAAAGAACATGAACAAAGATGAAGTTTTATCGTTCGCATAGCGGTGATCGGGAGACGACTCAGTTGTTTAATTATCTAAGCGAAAAAGCTGACATTGTCCAGCATCGATATCCAACCGCTCAACTGGTGTTTCTGGGAGACTTTAATGCCCACCACCAGGAGTGGTTGTTCCCATTCCTAAAAACTGATCATGCTGGGAGAGAGGCGCGCAATTTCGCACTATCGCTAGATCTCTCTCAGTTAGTTCAGGAAGCCACTCGGATACCGGATGTTGATGGACACACACCCAACTGCTTGGACCTTCTGCTGACAACTGATCCTGGCAGGTTCTCGGTCTCAGTTTCTTCCCCCTTAGGAACCTCAGACCACTGTCTAGTGAAATCTGTTTCCAACTTTTATCCTCCTGCTCCAGACTCCACAGTAAAGAGGCGGGTGTGGCGATACAGTTCAGCAGATTGGGACGAGATGCGGCATTTCTTCGCATCTTACCCTTGGCGGCAAGCTTGTTTCTCTACCAACGATCCGTCGAGCAGTGAGAGTGCTATTTCGGATGTAATACGCCAGGCAATGGAATATTTTATACCATTTTCTGACGTATCGCCCGATAGCAAGACACCCCCGTGGTACAACGCTGAGTGCGCGGCTGCAGAAGCCCGTAAGCAGTCGGCGTTTGTGGCATGGGCGGACGCACGTGCTCTCAATGCACCGGACGTAAAAACTAAAAAAAGAGAATTCAATATTGCCACCAAGTCCTACAAGAGAGCCCTGGGAAAAGCTCATTTCAGCCGAACTAACCGCATGGGGCGTAAGCTAGCCACTCACCCCAGTGGTAGTAAAGCTTTCTGGTCCCTCGCAAAGTCAGTTGAAGCGAACTTCTGCCGTTCTTCGCTGCCGCCTCTGCAGAAATCTGATGGATCACTGGCTGTTTCTGCAACAGACAAGGCTAATCTTCTAGCGTCTCTATTTGCAGAAAACTCACGTCTAAATGCTGGCAATAAACTCCCACCCACTCTTTCAACATGCGACTCCTATATGCCAGAGATACGCATACACCAGCGAGAGGTCCTAAAAATTCTTCGGAACCTCGACGTGAACAAAGCTAGTGGTCCTGACGGTATACCTGCAATTGTTTTGCGGAATTGCGCCCCTGAGTTGTCTCCCATATTAACGCGTTTGTTTCGCCTCTCTCTTGCAACTGCTCAAGTCCCCGAGTCGTGGAAAGTTGCTAACGTGCAGCCAGTACCGAAAAAGGGGTGTCGTGCTGACCCGGCCAATTACAGACCAATTGCGATCACGTCCATCCTTTGTAAAAGTATGGAACGTGTGGTCAATAACAAGCTCCTAGCATATCTAGAAGAAAATGATCTCCTGTCCGACCACCAGTACGGCTTTCGGAAAAACCGGTCTACAGGAGATCTTTTAGTGTATGCCACACATACTTGGGGCGAAGCCATTGAAAAACACGGTGAGGCACTCGCCGTATCTCTCGATATTTCGAAGGCTTTTGACCGGGTCTGGCATAGCAGTCTTCTCAGTAAGCTTCCGGCATATGGGATACCCACTGGCTTTTGTAGCTGGATATCTGATTTTCTGAGTGAGAGGTCATTTCGGGTGGTCGTTGACGGCTGCTCATCTAACCTAATGGCTGTCAATGCTGGTGTTCCTCAGGGATCTGTTCTGTCTGCAACACTCTTCTTGCTGCACATCAACGATCTTTTAAAACCCGGCATTTTTGGGTACGCTGATGACAGCACTGTTGCCGATAGATACTTGTCTAGTTCTAGAGCCAGTGCTACTGAAATCCTTGAGCAAAGAGAGGCCTTGGTGAAACGCGTTGACTTGACTCTGAAGGAGGTGTCAGATTGGGGTAACGCCAATTTAGTTAAGTTTAATGCCACCAAAACACAAGCGTGCTTATTTACTGCAAAAAAGAGCCCCTTTACATTGGCTCCCACTTTCCAAGGTGTAACCATCCCGATCAGCGACCATATTGAGCTCTTGGGCATAGACATCTCACCCAATCTCAATTTCGGGAAATGCATCGAGTCAAAGGCCAAAACAGCTGCCAAAAAACTTGGTATACTGAATAAGGTGAAGCGGTACTTCACGCCTGAGCAGCGCTTGATTCTCTATCAGGCTCAGGTGCGCTCAGCCATGGAGTACTGCTGCCACCTCTGGGATGGCTCTGCCAAGTATCAACTCGATGCATTAGACTCGATAGATCGCCGCGCCCGCCGTATCATAGGTGATCAAAAACTAACACAGGTGAAAATGCTCAGTTTGAAGCATCGACGCAATGTCGCCTGTCTATCGATCTTCTATCGGATATACTTTGGGGAGTGCTCGCAGGAACTTCACAACCTTGTACCTCCTTCACCGTTTTACCGCAGAACTGCAAGAAGACGTGAGCGCTGGCATCCTTACGTGGTAGAAATCGAACCAACTCGCACGAAACGCTTTAGCTCTACGTTTCTGAAACGAACAGCTAAGTTGTGGAACACCCTTCCAGCATCCGTGTTTCCTACCACATATAATATAAGTACCTTCAAGGCAAGAGTGAATAGGCATCTTCTAGGCAAGCGCGCTCCATCCTAGACCTCATCAGTGCTTTAGCGTTGATTGTCGTCAAGCGCAAGCCTATCTAAGAATAAAAAAAAAATAAAAAAAAAAAAGTAAGTATGTATTTAATTGGTTTTAATTAAGCGCAGCATTATACGAGCGTATTCTTATACGAGCTATCCAAATTAAATCAAGAGTTTTCAAAGCCATTTTAGTAGCAGAAATGAAATGGATATTATCTTTAGAAATGAATTTGGTTTTGTTGAGTATATCAATTAATGTACAATTTGAGAATCAATAAACTCATAATTAATAAATATTATTAACATTGGTGGAAAAATACGGTTTCTGTTACAAAATATTTTCATGACAAAACAAATAATTATGACCCATTCTATCATTATGATCTTATTTTAATGTAGCTTAATATTCTCGAAGGACGTAGACTTATTGTAACGAAACAAGTGATTCACCTCTGCTTCTGCCACAAGTCATTAGTAAAGACCAGGGGTCGGCAAGCGGTATGCAACTCTTTATAGGGACAATTGCGGCTCTTTAAGTTACACTTAAAATACATTGATTTGGACAGACAGAAAGACAAGTGTATATAAAATAAGTGACCTCGCTGATATAAATATAAGAATTGTTTTTAAGCTTCAATTTTAAGATTGAGTAAATAATATTGCCACGAATATGACTTCACGCAACGACTTTTTAATTTTAAATGATTTACTTTGACATATATTTATTACATTTAAAAAATATTAAGGATATCATGCAAGCTTTCTTTTGCTAATATCTACAGTGTCATAATAGTTTTGTCTACGTATATGTAAGAAAAGACAGCGTGTTCTTTGCATATTCCATCTTACAGACATTATTTATGATTCCTAGAAAGAATAATTATTATATGGCCATGAATAGATTCATTAAATAAAAAAGTAATGAAAATCGATCCACAAATTAAAATACAAATCGAAATAGACAGAAAGAACCGAATTAAGCAATTTCTACATTCAATTTTGTTAATTCATATATTGTACATTAATCTTTCGTAACTAAATTAAAAAGTCCTGCCGTAGGTTACACAACTTTTATATAAATCCTTTATCTACTTTTCCGTAAGATCTTATTAAATTCCTGTCATAAACTGTTTTTCGAATACTAAACGATCACATAATAATATTCTTTATGTTACTTCATTATTTCTTTATGTTACTTCAAATTAAATTTGTCCAGTAGTTTTTACGTAAAACGAGAACCAATTAACACACAGACAGACGCACAATTTTTGTTAAATTAAAGCATACAGGAAAATTTGCGGTTCCATGGAGTTTTGGAAATTGACATTTATAATTCATCAGACTCTTCTTCTGCCGACCCCTGGTATAGACTATAGACTATTAATGTAGAAGATAGTAACGTTATCTACAATATTTGTTTACATAATTAAACGTGATTCATTAGTATGAAAACTTTTATTACCGCGGTCTATTCACACTTTCATTTATTTTACTATATTTTATTATGTACCTACATAGGTCTGATTTCCGTTAAAAACTGATTGATATCATTCAAAATAAAGAGGCATTAAGAAGCTATTTTAAACATTATTTCAAAATATACGTTATTTTAATAAAAATATTTTTTTTTACTTTGAAATGAGTTTTTATAAAAAGCTTTTCCTATGAAAGATCTATTTACTTTGAAGTATTATTGACAGTATTTTTAGTTGGATTAAAAAATGAGGAAAAAGAAAACCATTACGGGAGTAAAATGTTTTTAATAATTATAAAAAAAACCTAGCAATGTTTTTGATTGACTTTACGGAGGAGAAATTGCTTAATTCGGCTCTTTTTAGGGTTCCGTACCCAAAGGGTAAAAAGGGACCCTATTACTAAGAGTTCACTGTCCGTCCATCTGTCTGTCTGTCTGTCATGACAGACAGATGGATATGATTTTTTGCCGTTTTTATAGATAATGGTACGGAACCCTTCGTGTGCGAGTCCGACACGCAATTGGCCGGTTTTGTTTTATTTCAGTTTTTGTTCTAATTTATGGATCGTTTTTCATAACTTTTTTTAATGAATAGGTTGCCATATAAAATAAAAAAAAGTACTTTACTAAATTACTTTTAAGTGATTTTAAAGTGTGTGTTCCTTTTTTCTTAAAAGTAGATAATCATAACATTACTCGAATTAAGAAGAGTCATGAATAAGTGCTTAAAGTTAAGGCGATCAAATAAAAAATACCCGTACCTACATTTCATTAAAACAAGTCAAGTTAATACTAAGTATAAATTGAGCCCGCGTGAACCTTTTAGTTACCTATGCATTAAAAATTGATGGTAGTGTTATTTTATAATATAAATTAATGTAGCATATAGGAATATTTATTTATTCGAAGTTCACAACTCAAGTACCTAGTGATATTTAGACTAAGTTAAGTAATTTAACTTTGATTTCAATATCTTTTTAGAGCTTTAGTAAAAATAAATGGGTTTTTGAAGTATAAAGCTTATTGACCTTTCGTATGAGACAAGTTAGTAAATATTAAACGACACACAGAGAAAAACCTATTGGTTTTTCTTTTAATCATCAAGACTGTTTTTACCCTGTACCTACTGTTATATCCAAAAATTATTTATAAGCCGAAATACATTTAAATATTTATTTTTAAAGATTATCTTACTTATGGTCTATTTATATAAATATATCGATAGAGTGAATACTTAAGGAGGATACCTATACAAATATTATAAAGGGACGGATTTTGTTTGTTTGTTTGTTTGTTTGTTCGTTCGTTTGTTTGTCTGTTTGTTTGAACGCGCTAATCCCAGGATCTACTAATCCGATTTGAAAAATTATTTTTGCATTAAATTTGCGGAAAAATGTACGGTTCCCGTGGAATAGATTTGTTTCTGCCTAGGGACGAACCCGTAGTGAAGCGAGGGTGAGTCGCTAGTATAATGAATATGAATATAGTAATCTATAGTGAATATAGTAATATATAAACATATGAATTCGCTGGAAAACTGTACGAGTCATCCATCCTGAGGGACAGAATTTTTTTTTTTATTCGATGTAAGTACTAGAACCTGGCCAAAAGGCCTTCTTAAAAGTTTTCCTCAGTTAACGAACTATCTAATGCAGAAAGATTTTTTACAAATCGGATGAGTAGTTCCTGAGATTAGCGCGTTCAACCAAACAAACAAACTTCAGCTTTATAATATTAGTATAGATTAATGTGCAATGATAAAAATAGAATCTATTAAAATAATTAAGTACTCACCAACATGATGTTCTCCTGACCGATTCCGGCCACGGCGGCCAATCTCATTGAGACTAGCCAACTGCGCAGGAGATATTATAGTGCACAAGTGTACGCGCAGACACAAGTGCACTTTCTATTCCTGTCACTCTCATACTCCGGTGGGACGACTACTCGACACGACCGGTGAGAGTTAAGGCGCAGGACCGACGGCTTTACGTGCTATCCGAGGCACGGGGGTGTAACACCGCCAACTTCCCAACTCCGGGCTGTTACTTGAGGCTTACTATACAGAAAGAATCAATAACTAAACTTGGCCCGACCCGGGACTCGAACCCAGGACCTCAGGATGTGCAGCCGTACATGCTAGCCACTACACCACCGAGGCAGTTTTCTCTCACCAACATACCGCGTATCTATACATATAATAAAGCAGTAACTTAACGAAATCTGTACATGAAATATTTTTTAAAAACAATGACTGTAACGTATTGTGGACTTATTTTAACTAAATTTTCTGTAGTGATAAATAATTACTCGGGTCAATATTTAGGATACCTTTTACTACAGGGAAATCTTTTATTCCCACAGAAAAACACAATAGCTGGTACTATCGAGTCGCCCTTACTTTCTATGGCTAACGGTGACTAAAACTTAAAAGATACATCAAAATAATGTACTTTTTTTTGATGACACAAAACCATACCTTAATTTGATGGTCTTAAGTACATATTTCTAACTTATCAAAATATTTTTAAATATTTTGACCGGCTGCCCTAGACGCGCAACCTTATACAGAGAACTTATACAAGGTGAAGGTACTCAACAGAGTGCAAGGTATCCCCGCTTATGTTAATCTGCCGCGCTTGAGTAAATCATAAAATTCCCTCTTGGGCTCCCCTACTATTAATAAAAAATATTCATTGCAACCATCTCTTCTAAAACTTTGTGAAAACTTCAAGTGTTGGAAATATATTTTCACGAATAAAGATAAGCAAAATGTAATAAAATAATTTGCTTGAATGTTTTAAAATTTTATACTGCGAAGTTTTAAAATTTGATTAGGGAACTTATCTTTGAACTTAGCTGAACAAATTAAATAAATTGACATAAATGAAAATAGTTTACAATAAAGTTTTAAATATCAATAATTTAAAAAAAATCACACCAAAATCTTAATGCTGCTATATTGTTATATTACCTCTTCCTACATTTAAACTTACAAACTTTACTTCCTTTTAATATTAGTGGAGGTTAAGGAGTTTTTTTTTATTTACCAACACGTTTTATCTCAATTCTATAATATTGTTATATTGTCATCGAATTTAAAGGTGCAATATAATATACTGCACATAATATTCAGCTTGCTGGTGAACATAATTAAATAAGAGTCAATAGGGTAAAATTTTTACTTTTTGATTTGCAGGGTGCGATGTTAATGGACATAATATTTAAACAAATTATGTCAATAACAATATGGTACTCTAAAATGTCACATTTCCGAGATATTTGGAGGTTTAATTGCCATAACTGAACTAGTAATTCATTACAAATGAACCGATAAATTTATAATACAACACGTTAAGTTGTATTAAAATAATAATTCCCATGTTGATTTAAGTATTTATTAGAAGAAAATACACACCTTTAAGCACGCCATAACAACTTTAACTTAGTGAGTTATTGAGTTGTGGTTTAGTATTTATATTAAGTAATTAATAAAATTGAGGTTCACTTTTAACCGCCAAATATTAAATTATAATCATCAGCTGAAAGTTCCTAAAATTCTCTCAAATATGAAAATGATTGAATATAAATATGTCTTTCATTTATTAGGCTTCTGTTCTTTTGCTATTGAAAAAACGATCAGTATGCTGTAGCCTTAACTAGCATGAAAAATATAAGATTATTCTTGCTACCAATAAAATAAATTTTGTATTGTAAATATTTTATTTTGCTTTGCCAAACAAATATTTGTACGTAGCGAGATAACGAAGTATGAGGTGTCTTGATACAAGTATGAAGATATTTGAGACGAGTGCTTGAAATAATAGTTTTCAAAGTTTGTGTTGGATTATCGGTATAGTTTTGAATATAAAATTTTAATAGTATATATAATAAATACAAATGTAATGTGTGTTAATGCGGAAAGCTCGCAATACGGGCAGGTGTACATGCAAAATCAAAAATTATATTAATTCAAGCTTTGGTTACTACATAACAAGATTAAAAAACAATAAGAAACAATAAGTACTTAGAATGGCAATTCTTTCCATCCTATCTAGAAAATTTATCTCAGATGTTAGATGATCCAGGCTTTACTATATTTAGTTGTCTTAGTAATTTTTCTATTGAGAAGACTGTGCTCCTTTCCTCTATATTTTTAAGATTTAATTTTCAAATAAATAAGCTTACCTCCTAACTGTTTATGCTCAAAGTATGTATATAGCATCACATCAATGCCGGCACATTGTTTTTTTTTCTTTTTGTGTCATCTTTTAATAATATAAAATTTTATACGCATTCATTTTTTACAACAATTTCGCATTACCAGCGTGATTTAAGATCGTATGTAAGCCATATGTTAGACACCACAATGTACTACAGTTATGATATAAAAGACTGTCCTATCGACTGCCGGCAGAAGACCTTGATGCTATAATAAGATATTCCAATATCACAACAGTTTTATTTCCTGACAGAAAGATAAATATTCGATCTCAAGCGCCTACGCGTCCTTGAAATAACTACGAGTTAATATGAACGAACCTAGTGATCGTGTTAAATAAAATGTTTTTTGTTACAGGTTATGCAGTTAGAAAAAATAATTCAAAATGAGAGAGAATGCGAACTTGCTACAACCCAATGACTAAACGAATTGCGAATGAATTGCTAGAATGGCAAACGAGACGGATGCGTATTGCGTACCCGGCGCTACCAATTTCAATAAAGCCTACAGTCGTCTACACGGATATATCGCTATAGTAATATGTATTATCGGCTCCGCCACCAACTCAATAAATATCGCCGTACTCAGTCGCCGGGAAATGATAAGTTCTACAAATTCGATTCTCACAGGACTTGCTGTTGCGGATCTTCTTGTCATGTTGGAATATATACCTTACGCTTTGCATATGAATATTAAAATAGGCCCACAGGTGAACAAAAATACATACGCATGGGCGGTCTTCGTTTATTTCCACTCCATTTTCAGTCAAACCTTTCATACGATATCAATCTGGCTAGCTGTCACATTAGCAGTTTGGCGTTATGTGGCCATTGCTTTCCCGCAGAAAAACAGGACTTGGTGTAGCAAGAAAAACACGACTTTGGCAATCGTTAGCGCGTATGTAATATGCCCTTTTTTGTGTCTCCCTATTTATTTTGCGATGAATATAGTATCGAATGAAGTAACTCCACAAAACAATTCACAGTTTGCGGAGGATTTGTCTTTGCCACAAAATAGGACCGTGTATGTGTTAGAAATGTCGAAAAATAAACAGTTAGTTACTGCTATCATGTGGATTTATAGTGTTATCTTGAAGCTAGTGCCTAGTATAGCTTTGTCAATATTAAGTACTTGTTTGATATCAAAGTTAACAACAACGGAAAGAAGGAGGCAAAAGCTATTAAAGCGATCAACGATTGGATCCAATGAGGCAAGTATCATTTTTCTTTCTTTTAACACTCGAATAAGAAAAATAAATTATATTTAAAAGATATTTTACATGATATATTTTAATATTAAACTTTATTATTTAAGTCAGTTACAAAGAATTAAAGGTTTAATCATTATAATTTTCACGTCTTGCTATTTATATAAGTTATTATATAAAACTCACCTGAAGTTCTTATCTTATATAGTTATCTTGCTATTCATTATTAAATATCCAAATAACATAAAATATTCAAATTACGTTACCAATTGTTTTTTGCCTTTTTTATCTTTATGCCGTTATTTGCTTAGTAGGTATATGATATGCACCAATCCGCAATATCTCGTCTTGTATTTTCTTACTAAGCATAATGAATAGTTGAAGGACAAATAGCTTGATAATTCTACTTTACTAAATAGTTATTTTCTTCTTGAAGCATAACACGTGATTTATCTAAAACAGAGTCAATAAATATTGAATACAGATAAGTTTTACATAACAAATATCAACTAATGAAATACTTGATAAAACAGGGAATCGACAATTAAATGTTCATGCTTTACTATTCTTATTATAAAAACTTGAATCGTCTTTTGCAGTTTTAAATTAAAGCAAATTCACAAATATAACTGAGTTTTAAAGAAATTATTAAACAACATTTTGTAATTTAACTAGATGTTATTATACGATTGAAAAAAAACAATACGTTTTCTTTTCATTCTCCTCACCTGTGGCTCCCTCTTATGGCTGAACTGATACATGCCCAAATGTCAATGTCAATGTCAACGTGAACACAAAGCATAAAAGCTTACATATATATAGTAAAATGTCAAATATATGTTTCAGTTCAATTCCTTTGTTTAGTGACTTCTAAAAAAATTGTAACATATTTGTAAATTAACTGTTATTTTCTTGCGAGAATCTTACCTTTCAAGTTCTTATTTTTGAATGCAGATATCTTATATCTTAAGCTGCTCTCAAAAATTATAAAAACGAAACATTTTTTATCCTTTATTTTTAACCGATTCCTACCGAGTTACTTTTACATGAGTTACATGGTTCCAAGTAATACAATTAATATAAAGGGAAGTGCCTCAAGCAATGTTCGTAGAATCGTTTATGTTAAAATTGTGTACCAACACTATAATGACAACACAATGAGGGTGAAAGAAAAAAGTCACGTTCTAGTATTTCTCTCACGTACAACATGTAGTTAAACGTACGTTGCCTTCCGTAGGTACTAAGTAAACTAAGAAAACGAAGCGACTCTTCACTCCCTTCTACCTTCTTCCTTTTTTGTATTTATAATGTTTTGTAAACCATATCGAGAACTCATTTAGCTTATCTTTTTCAATACCTAAAACTAAAACTAAACCCATAACCTGTGTGGGAGTAGACTATGCCAGTTAGATTATCTATACTATAATAAAACTGTAGAAGTCGTATGTCTGTACATAGAAAAAAAATGCTTAAAACCGAGTCAGGGAGGTGTAAGAAGAGCAATAGAACAAATCCTGATTTTTTTCATTTTTTTTGTTTCTCTGTCTGTTTGTCTGTTTGTACGGGCTAATCTCCGAAGCTGCTGGACCGATTTAAATGAAATTTTGCATGGTGGTACCTTATATCCCCGGTTAACATTTAGGATACTTTTCATCCCGGAAAATAAAAGAGTTCCCGTGGGATAGTTAAAAAACTGTAGTAACTTATACAGCTTAGTACACAAAAACTAACGATTGGATTTTAATGAAACTTTACAATAATATAGTTCATACATCAGAATAACAAATAGGCTACTTTTTATCCCGGAAAAATGTACGGTTCCCGTAGGATAGATTTGTTTTTGTTTGACTAAAGGTGAACCCGAGCGATGCGAACGTGAGCCGCTATAATATTATAAAACGGAAAGACTTTTTTATATGAGTTTCACTGTCGTATTCCGCTTTGAACTTGAGATATAAAGAAAATGAGCGTACCTAACTATGACTTTCGTTCAAAAGGGCACACCAAACTATAGAGGTCGAATGTCTGTACATAGAAATAAAATGCTAAAAACCAAGTCAGGGGGGGTAAGAAGGGCAATAGAACAAATCCAGATTTTTTTCAATTTTTTTGTTACTCTGACTGTTTGTCTGTTTGTACGGGCTAATCTACGAATCTGTTAAAGCGATTTAAATGAAATTTTGCATGATGGTACCTTTTATCCTCGGGCAACATCTTAAATACTTTTCATCCCGAAAAGTTAAAGAGTTCCCGTGGGATAGTTAAAAAACTGTAGTAACTTATACAGCTTAGTTCACAATACCTACTGATTGGATATTAATGAAACTTTACAGTAATATAGTTCATACATTAGAATAAACAAAAGGCTGCTTTTTATCCCGGAAAGATGTACGGCTCCCGTGGGATAGATTTGTTTTTGTTTGTCTAGAGGCGAGCCTGAGCGAAGCAAGGGTGAGCCGCTAGTAATATATAAAGCTGTAAAAGTCTACACGTAAAAATAACGATATGCCCATTTAATATGAATATAAAGAGTTAAAATAGTACTGTTTAAAAAACTATGTACTTTCAAATTAACGTAGTCGAGCGTGGGTGAAAAATACCTTTAGCCATACACGCGAACTTCAATATAAAACTAAAAGTATGAGTAATTATAGCAAGTGATACTTTCACTACCTATCGGTATTAAATGTCTCTTATAACACCACACAC
The DNA here is from genome assembly GCA_033884665.1 of Argynnis bischoffii washingtonia. NCBI lineage: Eukaryota > Metazoa > Arthropoda > Insecta > Lepidoptera > Nymphalidae > Argynnis > Argynnis bischoffii. The sequence continues at coordinate 7,708,006 of CM066616.1, read as the reverse complement.
CTACGATATTCCAATTGTGTTCAATTATGTCATGGGAATGAAATATCTCCATAACCTTTTGAATTGTCGGGAACTAAGCCACATAGAAACAAGAACTCGCATAATATTACGTCTGCGATATTATTCGTACGATTTCATATTAGAGTACTTAATATTGCAAGTGATTACAGGTATAAATATACCTATACCTATACGTAATGTTTTGAATAATAATAACATAATATATTCGTTTTTTGTATGTTTTCTTTTAAACTTTGACGTTAGCAGTGACGTCGAAACGTACATCTAACAACGTTTTAGTGCTATTATAAGTCAAAAGCGTGAAAATAACCTTGGAGTCAATGTATAAAATAATAATTTGTTTGAAATGTTTTTACTAAATTAGCATCTTTAAACGTTTACATAATGTACAAATACAAAAAAAAGCCATTCGACTGTCATTCTGTTTGTCATTTGTCCCTTGATTGTATTTGAAAGATGGGGCGAATAAAATATGATGAATAATTTATTCACAAGTTAAGTGTTAGATAATACTAGAAAATATCTAGTGCACCATAAAAAATATTAAATGATTTTCATTTAATTATATGGAATGAGAGGTATTTGGAAAAAGTACACAATATAGGACTACACTTATATTGCAAAGGAAAAATATAACCCACAAACAAAATTATAAACCATATTTTTTTAAGACCTTTTTATATTTCTAAATGTATGAAACCTTTTTGGTAAATACCCAGTTCAGGTATGTCCAACTCAATTTTCTTTTAAATTATATGTATATTAGAGTTTCAGTCAAGACTCGTAGGCTTAATAATAGTTATGTTAAATATGTAATTAGTGGAAACTCTTTGGATACAAAACATAATACTTTCTTTACAACGGCTGGACCGATTTCACTAATTCTTTTTTTGTTGTATTTGTTGTTGTCAGGAGAAGGTTCTTACATTAAAAACAATAAGAAAATTGCGCAGGAACTTAGAAAATGGGGATGAAAGTTTGTATTGGGAAGCCAAGCGAGGGTGAGTCGCTAGTTTTAAATAAAACCATCTTTTCGAATTATTTCGCGGATTTATTTACTGTAACAAGTATAACGCCTTTGACACGTCTAAAACCTTAGTCTCTCCCGTGACCATGATTGCTGTAAACTGTAAAGCATTGGAAACGTCTGGAAACTAAAAATCTAAATAAATCCGCGAAATAATCCGAAAAGATAGTTTTATTTAAGATAATTAACAATTTAAACTTTCCCGGTTTTTCTTAGTAGCTTACTACCAGCTTGTGCCTTAGGTTTTGCCGTGCCGTGCCGTATTGCATTTTAAACTCCCAAAATATTTTTTAACCTTTTTTTAATCAATATCAACTCTGTTGAATAATAATTAACTAGAAGTACTGATTGATTTTTTAGATAATGTGATTTTTTTAGATAAATATCACTATAACGCAAAAAACTGCCTTGGAGAATAATTTCGATCTTTTAATGGTTATACATACAGAGTTCTAAGCCCTTGTCATTTTATTCGGATGAAGCAATTTTAATGGAATTTGTAGCCGCTATAAAGGTGGTGCTATATATTTGTTTGTGACATTAATTATAAAATAAATTAAAGTAAACATTATACCTAGTATTTGGCCTTAAAATGTATTGGCAGAAGAAAAGGCGCTAGAGAAGTATCATTAGTAGTAGCCCCGGGTTACATTCTTCATTATGAAAAACCCTAACGACGGGCTTTGAATAAATTATGCGTAATCCGCCTATAATGATTACTGCCTTTAAAGTAACCTTTATCTTTATTTCTATTAAGTATCCGTCTGCTTCGAATTCTCTATGATTAAAAGATACATTAACGTACAACAAATTAACACATCTATTGCTATTAATCTAAAATGTGAAAATATGATTATATCGTTTTACTCGTGTATACATTCAAATGTTACAATAAATGTACGATGTACGATACCTAATTTTATATTTAAACGAGCAATTCTTGTATATTTATATCTTTATATCTTTATTTATTTTTACCAGCGATCTCGGAAACGGCTCTAACGATTTCGCTGAAATTTGGTATATTAGAGCTTTTGGGGGCGAAAAATTGTTCTAGATTAGTCTCATGTCTGGAAAAACGCGTGTTTTCGAGTTTTCATGCGGTTTTTTTGCATTTATCTACGCAGAATATGGTCGATAATTTCTTACACTCGGGTGTAAGCATCATGATCAAGCGGTCAAGGCGCAAGTTAGACAACACATACGCCCTGGATCGAGTCCCGGACGGAATACAAAGTTTTTAATTTTGTTTTTTTTTTGTATTTAATCAAGTTTTTAGTTTTTTTTTATCTAAAAAATACAATATGTATTGTATGTATTCAGCCCTTTTTAACGTCCCACTGCTGGGCACGGGCCTCCCTTCAAGACCAGGGGAATCAGGCCATAGTCCACCACGCTGGCCAAGTGCGGATTGGCGGACTTCACATGTCTATCGAAAACTTGCTAGGTTCTCTCAGACATGCAGGTTTCCTCACGATGTTTTCCTTCACCGTAAGGTAAGCGGTAATCAAGTTAGAAAATGATTCGCACATGAAAATATCAGAGGTGCGAGACCCGGGATTTGAACCCGCTTCACTCGGTTTCTCAAGCGAGCGCGTTACCACTGGGCTACCACTGCGTTCAAAAAAAAAAAACGATATAACAAAATAGAACTCCGAGCGAAGCTCGGTCGCCCAGGTACTCAATTATAAAATGACATATTTACGTACATAATCATGTGGCTTAGTAAAATTAAAACGAACGAACGAACGAGTTAAAGTTTGAATTTAAATAAATATACCTAAATATTATGTTGGGACATTAACACATAGCACCATCTAGTTCCATGGTAAGCTACGAGGCTTGTGTTATGGATATCAGATTGTTGATACATTACAAAGATGTCAATTTAAATATATTCATATTATACATATAAACACCCATGACTGGAGTACAAACATTCGTGCTCATCACACAAATGATGCTCCCAGCGGGACTCGAACCTGCGATTGTTGGCATAGCAAGTAAAGTCACTACAAACTAAGTCAAAGTGTCGTCAAATGGATTTAACATTAAGGGGTAAAATGTTAATTAAATTCTTACTCCCTCGTGAGATTTACAGGCTTTTAAAAGATCAGACTCTTAAATTAGGTTGAGCCTTTGAAATAAATGCCTTATTAAATCTTTGCTATTTACATTTTTACGTGTTTTTGACCGACTATAAAAGGGAGGTAATAAACTCGTATAGGTAGGTATATGTTTTTTTGTGGGATATCTTATTTGGATATCAAATTATATAATTATTTTTGATGAATAGTTTCTATCTCAATAGGCCCACATAAATTACAGAGAAAAGGAATTTTGTGTTTCAGAAAAAAATAGAGTTATTTTTAAAATCGGTAAACTTCTGCTATATCTCTTCAAAATAACTACTTTTTAAGAAGTAATTTTGTAGATACATCTTATGGTCCGTAAAGTGGCATAGGTTATTTTATTGACACGCTTAATCAATTACGTGGCCAAGTATTCGGATTTAACTCACTTACTTTTATTTAAGTTGTCGAGTTGACATTTTGCGAGTAAGTTAAATCCGAACTATAATACAATAAACTGATACTTTCAATTCTTTTTATTAGTTTTAACAATTACCATACATTACGATTTTCAAAAGCGTGTTTATTGTCTTAAGTTGTATTTTTTTTATCCTGACGCAAATCCTTTCTTTTTAAAATTAATTCAATTCATATATATCTAAGTCTGTTGCTTAAATACACAATTAAGCTTACATTTGAGTAATTATCTAGATTCGATACACTTTTACCACATATCTGGAATATTCCAGGTATGAAATCTCATTATGTAAGGGACTTTGTTTGACAGAAAACTCACCCAAATACGAATTAGAAACAAATATTCAAAAAGGTAAAGTACTAACTTGATTTCGTTATAGCTTTTACGGTTATAGCTGACACAAGCGCGTAGATTACATACGAGTATATTATTATTTTAGGCCAATGTTTTAGTAAGTTTTAATACGTGCAAATTACTTGCAATTAGGTCAAGATCACCCGCATATCTCTTGTTAGGAAAACAATAGTATTTATTGTAATATATATACTATATATAATACTAGCGACTCACCCTCGCTCCGCTCGGGTTCTTCCCTAGATACGTTTTAACGTTTAGTGAAGATTTCTCAGAGATGAGCTATTTTCTAGGAATAAAAATTATCCTAAATGTTGACCCGGATAACCAGTTATCATCATACCAAATTTCATCAAAAACTGTCCAGTGGTTTTCTCGTGATGCGTTTCCAGAAAGATAGACAGACAAAAATTCTAAAAACTATAGATTCGGCCTCTATATCAATAGTAATGACTATTTCAATAAGATTTTCCAAAAATATTTAATCTACAGATTCGACTCACTTAGAATTTTATTATATTATGTATAGATTCTGTTTTTAATTTGACTAAAGAGTAATCCAACACCAAAGTTTTCTCTCACTTTAATTTGTTTTCTATAAATTAAATAGTTTATTAAACTATATATTTTCATTATGCTCTATAACATACTAGCTTTTGCCCGCGACTTCGTCCGCGTGGAATAGTGACTTTGCTCGCAGAGCTACCGGCGCGGCGGCCAGCGCCCTCCCCCCTCACGACTGCCCTGCCCTCGCCTTGTATCGGGCTGAGAGCGCGCTCACCCATAGACCGCGTAAAGTTAAATATGTATATTTTAAAACTATGATATCTCCTAAGATATTCATTGAAATCAAATGATGTCAAGGGCAATTTTGTTCAAAATTAAATACTTGTGATGAATAACGTATTTATTTGGATAAGGATTATCATTCATGTTTATAAAAACACCTTCGGAAGTAATGCATTATTTTAGAACAAATTTGATTGCCATAAAAAGGGTTATTTTGAGTCAACCTTAAAAGATAGACATATGCTGTCGCGGACTTTTTTTTAGAACTTTTAAAGGAGAACAATTCCGTCATACACGATTTTTGCGTAACTTCAACCGCTTACGCAGCGCACGCAACGGAAGCTCTCAAAAGGAATGATTTTTTCCCGTTTTTGCAACATTTTTCATTTATGCTCCGCTCCTATTGGTCGTAGCGTGATGTTCTATAGCCTAAAGCCTTCCTCGATAAATGGACTATCCAACACAAAAAGAATTTTTCAATTCCAACCAGTAGTTCCTGAGATTAGCGCGTTCAACCAAACAAACAAACAAACAAACAAACAAACAAACAAACAAACAAACAAACAAACAAACAAACAAACAAACAAACAAACTCTTCAGCTTTATAATATTAGTATAGATTCATTGCTTGATTCACTTCATTCATTGATTCTTACGTTTTAACGATTAGTAGGTATAGATTTCTCAAAGATGAGATATTTTCCCGCAGTAAAAAGTATCCTATAGGTTGGCCTGGATAACCAGCTATCATCATACCAAATTTCATCAAAATCTCTCCAGTGGTTTTTCCGTGATGCGGTAACAGACAGACAGACAGACAGACAGACAGACAGACAGACAGACAGACAGACAGACAGACAGACAGACAGACAGACAAAAATTATAAAAACTATAGATTCGGCCTCTGTATCGATAATAAAATCTATTTCAATAAGATTTTATAAAAAATACTAGCAAAACCCGTGGCTTCGCTCGCGCTAAAACTACAACAAAAAAACTTTGATAAGGTAGGTTTCATAAAAATTTTCATCCCTTATTTTCTCTCCTTATGGCCTTATGGGATGAATTTCAAAAAACGCTAAAACACGTATTTATTTAATTGTATTGAATGCAAACTGGACAACTGTCACTGGACAGACTTTTATAAAATTTGGTATGATGATAGCTGGTTGTCCGGGTCAACATATAGGATACTTTTTACCGCGGGAGATTATCTCCAAGTCAAATCACTGGGTTTTCCCGTGATGCGGTAACAGACAGACAGACAGAGAGACAGACAAAAATTCTAAAAACTACAGATTTGGATTCTGTATCAATAATAAAGTCTAATGTTTTAATTTAATGTACAGGTTCGGCTTAGTTACAATATCATTATAATATGTATAGATATCAAAATGTTGTTTGCGAATGTATTCTAAATATATTATAAATTACTATATAACTATTTTGTGTCCAGTAGTGACCTACTGTCATTTTATTTGGGTCCTAATTAATGTGCGAGGTCCTTCAGAAAATTTTCGCAATATCCCGCGGGACCAATGACAAGTTTTAAAGGTAGAGTCTAAATTACTTTTATTCTACTAATTAAGTACGAAATGAATAAAAGTTACATCTTCAAACACATATTCGTAATTTTAAAATAAGTAAGGATTATTTGGCACCTATTATAATAGGTCTAGCTTTACACAAATGTAGAGAATGTCAGTGGTCCATTCCGTTCCTGAAACAATTTACGTTTAACGCTACAATTTATTGTGGTTTATGTAATAAATAGAAATTCTCTCTATTGATTCGCCCAGCTCGTGAACCGAACTTATTACCCCAGAAAGCCTCGCTGCGGCCGAATTCACGTGGATAGTTTTCACATTAGTTTTTTTAATAAAATATACAAATGATTATTCTACATGAATTAATAAAATTGAAGTGCCTGTTTGTAATGTCAAAATAACAGTTTTTACTGAATACATATATATGGTATTAATACGATACTTATTAGACAAACACATTTTTTTTATTTTTTTCTGTCTGTCTGTGTGTTCCGGCTAATCTCTAAAACGGTTATGTTTGATATATGTATAGTGTAGGTATGTATTACTTATACATGAAACTAATTACTTAATTACTAATTAGTTTATGTAATGTACTAAAAGCTTTGAACCATGTTATTTAATTAGTGTTTAGTTAAAAGGATTATAAGGTTGTTTTAACAAATGAAATATTTTTCATTTCGCAAAAATAGGAAGTGATTTATATTTCTTGTTCTATAAATATTACTTCCTATTTCTTACCTGCGACTTCACCTGATTGTGTATTTCATTACCAACCAACTTACCAACAGCTAAATGCTAGAACTAAAAAAATGTTTTATTTCTTTATATATTTTATTTCTTTTTAGGGTTCCGTACGTTAAGAGAAAAAAAGTAACCCTTATAGGATAATGTCGTTGTCCGTCTATCTGTGTGTCTATCAAGACCCTTTTTTTCAGAAAGCCGTGTAGGTATCAAGTTGAAATTAATATCAAATAATTAGGTTTGCGATCTCTAGAATATGTGAAAAAATCTAACTTCTAAGTCAACACAATCAAAAAATACGGCCGTTTATGTCGCATATTTTAACGTCCGCTAGGAAATTCAAAAGGAAATCAAAACCTATAGGGAAAAATTTGGTAAAAAAACCTCGTCTTATTGTACAATTAAAGGAAAAAATCCAAAAACTAAATTTGTAGTTACATCACAAAATAAGTCATATTTTTCCGATTACAAACTTATATTTACTGTTCATTAGAGAATACAATCCCAAGCATGTTCTTCAATCCCGAGATTATGCATCAGAAATCCTGTATTCCTGGGATCCCGGGGCTTACCTGGATTAGACTATGTGGTTTCTAATTAGGCTCAAGTGAAAAAAAGCTTGAGTAATTTATTAAAAAACGTTTTTAATATCGTTGCATAACACAAATCACAATATGGTAAACAAAAAAGACAAAATTAAAAAATCTTTACAAGCAAGAAATCAAAATGACAACATAAAAAAACTATTTTATTTTGAAAATAATCGCAGAAATATCAAAGCATTTAATGTTTGAGTTGCAAGCTTGCTTCGTAGTTTATTGCCAACATAAGCAGCAGCTGAAAACGCTCGCTCAGGTTTTACGCTGGTTGGAGGAATGGACAAAAGATACCTATGCTGATAGATATGCTGTTTCTAAGTGATTATTCCGAGCAGGAAAATCCCTTCTAAGTTCTAAAACAAACATATTATTAGGGCTGTACCTGTGTAGTACGTATCGTACGGCGTATCTAAGGGTTATTTTGTCCTTATGTAATAAATGCTATTAATATAATCTAGGCAAGGTTATTGTCAAGGCGCAATGGACTACGGTATGCAAACTAGACCTGTTTGTGGCAATCCCGAAAATCCCGAGATTAGCCAAGTACAGTCCTGGGATGTACGAGGCCAGAAAACGGGCGGGATCCCGGGATCCGGAATATCGGGATTGTATTCTCTACTATTGATGAACTAATCTCCACCTACATCAAAGTATGAGGGCAACAGTTTACTTACGGCAATATAAAGTTTTTCCTTTAACCCACTTTATGTTTTTGTAAGAGCAATGTTTGGTGATTTTCCTTCCATCCATGATAGACGAACTAATTACATACTCACAGATAGTACGGAACCCTCAGTGTGCGAGACAGACTCGTACTTTTCCTATTTAAAAAAAAAATACGAATATACCTCAAAAGTGGTGTCCCTAAGAGTAGAATTTAATAAAAATCATATTAAAGTAATTTTAAAAACGATGTACCTCTTTAATTAAAAAAGTAGTCGTTTCAGCGCCTTAATATTAAAGGAACAATAAATATTATTGAGTTACAATTTTGACATAATTTTTTAATATAGGATAGGTCCAGGAGAGCCGTCTATAAGGGAGAGATGTCTACTAAAAGTTCTTTTTTAAAACTATAGGCATTTCTCCCTGACTTACCATATCATTCAATAAAAATATATTTTACAGCTTCAGCTGGGCACAACACTCACGTAAAGCTAATTAGCAGAGTTTGAAATTAATGGGTAACTTGCTCACACATGGTTTACAATTTGTAAAATTAATATTAATATTGGAATGAACAATTTAATTATTATGTTCGTTTACTAGCTGTAGGCTACGGTTATATTTTACCTTTGCTAGTTCACTCAACTGTTATTAACTTTGCACATAATTAGGTATTTGACGCTATTTAACTTGCATATAACAGGTAACTGTCATTTTACCAGACTCTTTACCTGTGTGTGAAGAAAGTAGGTGTGTAAAGGAAGTAAATAAAGTTTACCTGCTCTCAGTATAAAATAATTTTATTTGAAACTATATTTGTATTAATATAGCTATTCGAAAAAGTCTTAAATAAAAAAAATACACTTTTGCTTCTCTATTTTATTCGATTTTCGTTCAATTTTTATTATGATAAAATACCTTCATAAAAAATCATTAGTAATTAAATAAAAACACAGTCACGAGGACTGCCGACAGAAGTGAAAACTTAAAACTATAAACAAACAGTTGTTATTTTTAGATATTCAAATTCATTGTTTGGTCTTAAAGCGAAATTTATAAACTATAACTGTTTATATTTATCTGGTTTTGACATCTATCGGCACTCTCGAGTGTTAGTGTTAACACGTCACGTGACCATGTCGATGACGACCTACATGAATTTACTCCTCATCCAAACTTGCCTATAGAAGCTTTCACTTCGAAATATATTATTTCTTAAATATTTATAAATATGTTTCTTAAAGTAAATATTATGTTTGCACTATATCGTAAAATATAAAGAAATAAAAATTGTAAAGGTTTATTCATTGAAATTAAGATATTATTAGTGTAATGTGTTCATAGCGAAAAGCAAAATTAATGTAAATATTATTACCCGTCACATAAAAATCATAGAACTCGACGTCAATTACCTATTCACCACAAAATTGAATGTCACATACAAGTCAAAGCAGAATTGACATGTGACCATTCAGACGAAAGTGGCCCAAATGTAAAAAAAAATGGTATGTTAGAAAAATTGAGTATTTTCTACATTTTCATGTATCATCGGCTTGTCTTAGGAACAAAACGAAACAAAAATAAAGAAATTAAAAATATTAAATATTAATATTTTTTTTCTATTTAATATTTTTTGTTAATACCGTTTGTTTCCATAATAAATAAATAAATAAACTTCTTAATTACAGCTTTTATTTAACTTGCAATGTTTGTTAGTTTGTTTGTTTTGTAGTTTGTTTGTTTTGTAGTTTGTTTAGGTAAAATCTTGCAAGCTGAATTAGAACCATTTCCTCTTAGAGTTACAATTTTTTATTTGGTTCAGTTCGAAAAAGGCAATGAATTTTTATGATAATTATAAACGGATACTCTATCTACGGTTGGCTCCACACCAAGCAACTCTTCAACGGTTAACAGTAGAGACATGAGGTTTTATATAGGTATTCATTCAATTATAGCAAGTTTTTTAGTCCGCTTGTAAGATTTTATGTAATGAACATACAGTAAATATCATACAACACAGTCGTGTAAAAACTACGTCAGAAAAGAGCATTAGTACTTAATTAACAGAATATATTTTGTCACATTAATTATAGTTAGTGTGTATTTCCAGCCAGAGAAACAAACTCTAGCTGAGGAGTCCTCGGCGCGACGATCGAGTCGGACCGATCGGACAACCCGCATGCTGCTGGCCGTCCTTGGCCTATTTCTCTCCACGGAAGTACCACAAGGCCTGCTAGGTCTTGCGAGTGCACTGGCGCCAGATTTCTTCAAAAGCTGTTACAGTTTATTTGGTAAGTATAATGCGACGAATAAAGGCGTAAACGAGATAAATAAAAAATAACGTTTAGTCTTATTAGAACTACTAAGTATATACTTATACTATAAGGCACTCCTAAAGTTATATAACATGTACGTACATTAAGACTAGAAGGCAAACTAATTTTGAATATATCTATTACGAACCCAATATTAAACCATTATATTGTAATCTATAAAGTAATGATGATGTTCAAGTAACCAACATATAGCATGATACCAGTTATATTACCTACATATATTAGAAAGAGATAGTTTTCAATTATATTAGAACTACTTGTCACTATCTATTAAATTAAAAATTAAAGTATTATTGAAGTCGCCCAGTTATGCTCAATACACCTAATAGATTTAAAATTGGCCAATATCGACTTGAAATGCACAACATATTGGTATGTATAATTTATTAGTAAAACAGACCTTTCACAGCACAATCTTCAAACCTTTTTTCGAGTGAAATTCACATGGTTTTTGATGTAAAATATCTATTGGTAAGAATAATATAAGAATACTCAAAAATTTTCGTCGCAACAACTGTACAAAGTAGTCAGATAACAAGTAACGACTTTGCAAATGTATTATGATGATTTAAGAGAGATTTTACATAAAATTTGACGTAAATATAATATTGTCATAAATCTATACATATAATAAAATTCTAACTAAGTCAAATCTGTACCTTAAATATTTTTTGGAAAATCTTATTGAAGAGACATTATTATCGATACAGAGGCCAAATCTATAGTTTTTAGAATTTTTGTCTGTTTGTCTGTCTATCTGTCTGTCTGTCTGTCTGTCTGCCTGTCTGTTACCGCATCACAGAAAAACCACTGGAGGAATTTTGATGAAATTTGGTATGATGATAGCTGGTTATCCGGGTCAACATATAGGATACTTTTTACCGCGGGAAAAAGTCTACGATTTTATTAGAACTACTACTAAATTACCCGCGGCCCCGCCCGTGTTCAAATTATCAGTAAAGCAAACCTTTGGCTTTATAAATTAGTAACTATACTTACATATAATAAAATTGTAAGTAAGCCGTAAATTCAATATTTTTCGGAAAATCTTATTGAAATAGTCATTATTAGCGATATTGAACACGAATTTATAGTTTTTAGATTTTTTTCTGTCTGTCTGTATATGACCGCATCACGGGTTTTATTAGGTTAACACTAAAATAAATACGAATAATATTTACGTTTCCACAATATCGACTCATTTTATCAACCGTAAAAATAAGTTCGATATAAATCATTTTATATCATTTTGTGGAAAACAAATTTATGTCTATTTAAATAACAAAGCGAGAAACTAAAAATATTCTATATCTCAAAAACTATGAAAAAGTATTCAAGGAACTGTTATACCTCAACTTTTTCAGTTTTTCTTGACACCATTTCTTCGAAGGTAAAGGCTTAAAGGACACAATAAAATGCTTATGACTTTAATCATATTAGCCGAGCCATATGAAATAATAAAAAGTATTTTCTTAGAATTATTTACTTATTACACTTTCTTTTGAAAATCGTTTCGGAAAATATTACTTACTAGCGCTAACCCATCCCTGTTGCGCGGCAAATTAACAGTAAGAAAAGTTGACTTTGTGTAATTTAAATAATAATCAATAGCTGTCTATTAGTAAAAAATGATTATAATTAATTCCGTAGTTTAAGAGTTTATCGCCCAAAACTAAACAAACAAACAAAACAGAAGTATAGACAGACATACATAAATATTATTGCTAAAACAAAAAGTGCAATATTACTAAATCAAATATGAGATTAACGGAGGAAACTTTGTGGTATTGTCCACGGAATAGGTAAAATTTCATCAATTCTGTGAATTATACGGTGCGCAATGAAAGTGGTATATGTAAGAGTATACTAATGTGTAAAACTGTGAGCCGCGGGCAATACTAGTTATAATTATAAAATAGTTCTATAAACGACATCTATTTAAATAGCATACCATAGATTTATGATCAGTTTTTTTTTGTACCATTAATAGATTCTATACCCAAAGAATAAAATAAATTCTATGGCTGCCTAAATTAATTACCACAACCGTTACACACATGTAACGCAGAGTTACATTAAATATAGCAGAGACGCACGTCATGTACTGAGAATTCTCTAATAAATTAAACTTGAGTTATATTACCTGTACACAGAGGTGAATAAGGTGAAGTTAAAACAAATTTCTTGATTGAAACGTTATAATGCGTTTAATTTTGTCTACATAACTTCAAATATTAATTTAAATTGTGTTATCTTCTTGTAGACGTCTTTAATGTATATTTTAATATCTAGCTTATAACTTAAATCAAGTTCGATTCTAACAGTTTTGTTTTAGCTGTCAAATCTAATCTATCTTATACCTTTGACCGAGCAATTCTTGTAAATTTATTTATTTATTAATATATACCGGCGATCTCGGAAACGGCTCTAAGGATTTCGCTGAAATATGGTATGTGGCGGTTTTCGGGGACGAAAGATCGATCTAGATTAGTCTTATGTCTGAGAAAACGCATGCTTTCGAGTTTTCATGTGGTTTTCTTTCGCATAATTCCATGCAAGATATGGTCGATAACTTCTTACGTTCAGGCATAAGCATCGTGGTCAAGCGGCCAAGGCGCAAAATTGATTATCACAGGTGTCCGGGTTCGAATGCCGGTCGGTTACAAAGTCTTTACATTTGTTTTTTTGTATTTATTTATTTATGTACAATAAAAACATGTATTCAGCCCTTTTTGACGTCCCACTGCTGGGCATGGGCCTCCCTTCAATACGAGGGGGTATCAGGCCATAGTCCACCACGCTAGCCAAGTGCGGGTTGGCGTACTTCACATGTCTTTCGAAAACTTGTTAGGTTCTCTCAGACTTCACTCGGTTACCCAAGCGATCGTGTTACCATTGGGCTACCACCGCCTTGCAAAAAAAAACATATAAAATAGAAAACAGTAACCATGTGTACAAAGGATGACTTATCTCTTTAAGAGATCTCTACCAGAAACCCTCAAGCGTGAGAAAATAATAATAATAATAACAAGGTGCGGTGTAGGTACAAACTACTAGCATAATTATATCTATATTATATAAAAATACAAACATACATACATAAATACTTACATAGATACATACATACATACATACACACATACATACATACTTCAAGAAATGTATTTATTCAAGTTTTAGTTCTTTTTTGTTTTTAAGTCAAATTAAAAAGAAAATAGTACTTTTGGCCAAAATCTCCGGTCCCAGGAACTAACTTTTTAAGTTAAAACTTATACGAGTTTGATCTAACGCTTAATCTGTGCTATTTAGGCCTTTATACTATTAATATATAAATAAAAAGCTTAACTAAAGACTCATGTTTTCATTTTCGTTTTTTTTTTTTTTTATTAACACAGCACCATCTAGTTCCATGGTAAGCTACGAGGCTTGTGTTATGGATATCAGATAGTTGATATACTACACATATATAACTTCAAATAAATATATATTATAAATATAAACACCTATAACTGGAGTACAAACATTCGTGCTCTTCACACAAATGAATGCCCCTGGCGGGAGTTGAACCCGCGACCGCTGGCACAGCAAGTAGGGTCACTACAAACTGAACCAAACATGTCGTATACATAACAACATAATAATTTTGAGACACTCAATACAAAACATGATTCAGTTATCTAGACATCGAAAGACATAATACACATGACCCCAAACCATAAAAGCAAAAGCAAGTAGGTACATTATAACTCTATCTGGAATACCATCTAGTCTGAATAGGTCTATGAAGATACTCAGATATCGTTAGTAACTGGTGTCTTCAGCATTCACTTTCATTCTAAATGAATAGGTTGTTGTAAGATTATTCTTATACCTTAAAAAAATTATTCATATCACCATAAAAGTTTCTTTTTGGATGTCTTCAGCCTTTTCTAACGTTGTCAGCCTAGGAGAACCCAGTAATGTGAGGATCATACCGCTGGCCAAATACGTATTGGTGGATTTCATACGTCTTTCGAAAACTAGTTCTGTCAGATGCATACATATATTTAAATAATCTAAATTTAGACCCAATTCATTTTCCATAAAGTGATTACATTACAGTCTAATAACAATTCTCAGTTTAAATAGCTGTACTTTCAAATTATTATTATTTTAAGATAGATATTACATACAGAACGATAAAATATCGACATATCGAAAAGTTAGTAATAGAAATAAAAAGAGCCCGACGAATAGCCCGAATTAACGATGTCCAATTTCTTTGTATGGAATGAGGCATCTTTACTAGTACATATTATGTGATCTGTAGTAATAGTTACTTTATAACAAAATAGGCACATCGACTTAAAATCATAGTAATACGTAAAAAAAGTAGTATTTTCTTTTTGAAATTATACGTTATCATATAGTAGATATTACCTATTTATTAAAAAATATATAGTTATGAAAATCGACATTTGACAAAGATACCACGTAATATACACACAAAGTAAAAATAAAAACAATCTCTTCCTTTTGAAGTTAGCCAGAAAAAGAAAATTAAACCTGGTCGTTTGAAGCTAGCCGTTTTTGTTCATTTTCTTCCTATACGAAGAAGTATAGAAATATTTTATGTAATTCCAAGAACTATAGATAGAATTATATTATCTAAGTTTAAGTCTAAGCTTATATTATTTGTTTAAGTTAAATATTAACCTTAATAAATAATATAAACTAATTTTAATGAAAGATTAATACCTCGTTATCTTTATTAAACATGTAGGGCGGTTGAGAAATGGCTGCCGTAAATTCCTAATCTGTTCAATGTCAACCGACTCGACAAATCTGAATTAAACCTAAATCACACCTTATAAAATATCATTTGCTCTGTTACTACGCAAATCGCAATTTTCGTGTCAAATAATCACTATCACCGGTGGTAGGACTCTGTCAAGCCTGAGGAGTCCGACTGGATGGGTACCACCCCCTTATCTATTTCTGCCGCCAAGCAACAATGATTGCATTGTTGTGTTCCGGTATGAAGGATAAGGTAGCCAGCGTAATTACAGGCAAGAGGCATATCATCTTAGTCCTCACAGTGACAACGCACCTGTGGTTCTGCATTTTTGTTACTTAAAACCTAAGTGCATGAACCGTAGGTGTTATGGGCGACAGGTACTGCTTTCCATCAGGTGGTCTGTCTGCTCGTTTGTCACTGAATGTCATAAAAAAAACTATAAAGAAATGCCTAACATGACTTCGTTTGAAAATACTATATTAATGACTTTGCCGAAATATTCAACGTTTGTACTAATTTGATGTGTCAATTAAAAAAACAGTTTCGTTTTTCCAATTACTTTACCATATTATTAATTTCTTTCTCCATATTTTATTATTTGCTTGTCTATATAAACTTATATATTTTAACTAGCTCATTCACCCTCGCTCCTCTTGAGTTTGACCCTAGGTACATTTTAGCGGTTAGTATAGATTTCTCAGAGATGAGATATTATCCTGCAGTAAATAGGAAACTTTTTACTTAGGGAAAACTTTTACACTGACTCTGATAAACAGCTATCATCATACCAAATTTCATCAAAATCTGTCCAGTGGTTGTTTTTTCGTGATCCGTTCCCAGACAGGCACACAGACAGACAGACAGTCAGACAGACAGACAGATAAAAATTCTAAAAGCTACAGATTCGGCCTCTATATCGATAATAATTACTATTTCAATAAGATTTTCCAAAAAATATTTAATGTACAGATTTGACTCAATTAGAATAATTTTATTATATTATAGATATTATTGGACATAATAATTAAGAAAAAACAATATCTAATGAGGATTATAAATCCATCGACTTTAAATAAGTATCTATTCGACATTATCATGTGGTGGAGGTGTACATTATTCTGTGTAATATCAGACTTAGTTTGTCGATTACGAGAAGGCACACATATTGAATGTCGGGGGGACCTTTTATATGTACCTACTTACGACCGGGATTACGGAAAATAGGATCGCATTATTTGTGCTTATAGATACTTCTCTGCAATCTAAATGAAATCTATGGATTTAATTCAATGAAAGTAAAAAAAATTGAATTAATACTATAAAAACTTTTAAAAAAACCGACTTCCAGGCACTGAAAACTAAAAAAATAACTAAACGGGGGTTTTCTTTTAGAATTGATACCTAGAAGTCTTTTCAGTGCCTAGAAGTTGGTTTTTATTATTTTTTTAAGTTATTATTTTTCCATTTTTAGTGTAGACGTAATAAGCAGGTAATTTGTAAGAATAAAGATTTTTAAAAACATATTCGATTAAGCCATTCAGACCCCTAATAACAGTCGCAACCCATCTAGGTGTAAAGTTCTCATTAATACAAATTAATCAAGCCCAAACACCAGGTAATTGCTGTAAATCATTAAGGACTTGCCTCGACTGTCTTTCGGCTCCATCATCAGATCGACTCCGATAAGAGCCATCTTATAAGTCAAATATTATCGATCTATAAAAAGTGACAGTAGAGTAAAAAATGAATAATATGAACGTTTTCATTACGACGCGACGCTAATAATACCGTGCGAAATAATATACATACAAATATTGCTACAATGCTTGATGTAAGTAATACCATTACAACTCGGGTTCGATTCCTGGTCCGTCACATATGTAAGTAGTACTGAAATATCTGACAAGAAAACTTTAGTAACAGCATAAGCTCGACAAGTCCATCAAATTAGTGCCCAATCAATCCCTATTCTATCCCAAACCAACTAAGAGTGTAAAAGAACATAGAGAAAACAGAGCAAGGTTCTCTTTGCAAGATGCGAATGATTGAAATTGGTGAAGATACAGGCTTATATAGTGTACTATTATTTAGGTCGGTCTAACCTACGTTTAATGACCGAACAAGGGTCGAAGGAAAATTCAATTCTGGTACATAATCACTATCTTCCTCAGTTTATTAACTAGTTTCTATTGGAGGTTTCCTCAGCGTGAAAATGTTCTTTCTTTTACATTATTATTTATTTATTTACATTGAATATGTCATAATATTGTAATCTATACTAGCGATTCACCTTCGCTTCGCTCGGGTTCGTCCCTAGGTTGCTTCCCAATACATATTTCTTCTTGTGGGACCCTATTATTTTCTAAAAAAAAATTGCCTAAGTTACTCCTTATTACATCAGCTATCTGCCAGTGAAAGTCCCGTGAAAATCAGTCCAGCTGTGTCAGAGATTAGCCGAAACAAACAGACAGACAGACAAAAATTGTAAAAAATGTTGTTTTGGTATATTATGTACCGTGTATACATCCATATGCATTTCGTAAAAAGCGGTTATTTTAATATTACAAACAGACACTCCAATTTTATTTATTTGTATAGATGAAATTGCAACTATCTAAACACCTTTACTTATTGCCACGTTTATAATATTATTGGGACAGAATGTGTCTTTTTACGAATAAATTGGAAATTGTATTAACATAACGAATTAAAACACTCCGCGAACGAACCCCATGCATATACATATAACGTTACACATTTACATGTTATTACAATGACATATGTTATAACATTGCCTGATATTTGTTAGGCGGCCGGTGTTATAAATTGTTATAACCAAAAATGATTAAACTTAAAAATTCATGATTTTATAATATTTTATAGCTTAATAGATGTTTATATTTTTATGCGATCGTGTATGGGATAATCCCTAATTCAACAATAATAATCTTTATTATTTATGAAGAGAAATCTAAAAATGATAATACAACAAAGATTTTATAAAACCAAGTAATTTATATCTGTCCATGTCACTTTTGAAATTGAACAGAAAAACATCTGTAATAATATAACATGCTTTTGATATTCAAGAACACTAAATTTACTCATAGTTTAATCAACAAAGTGAAGTATGATAAATTGCCTGTACATGCAAAGTAAACAATTTCAGCGACGAACCGGTCGCAGCACGAGTTTCTAATATAAATATATATAAAAATATATGATATTTTTTTAAATTCTACACACATTTCAGATTTTAACTTTGCAATTGGTAGCCCAGTGGTAACCGAATGAAGCGGGTTCAAAACCCGGGTCTCGCACCTTTGTTATTTTTATGTGCGAATTATTTCCAACATGATTACCACTTGTTATACGATAAAGGAAAACATCGTGATGAAATCTGCATGGTGAAGTGAGAACCAGTGAGAACCTAACAAGTTTTCGAAAGATATGTGAAATTGGTCAGCGTGGTGAACCTTGATCCCTTTCATATTAAGGGAAGGCCCGTGGCCAGCAGTGGGACGTTAAAAAGGGCTAAATACATACATATGTATATACATTCACATATACGCACATTTCCTTACTTTTACAACGTCATCCATTTCATTTGTATTGTTAATTCAACAGTAGGTACCGTGACGCTGTGTAGCATAGACTCGGACTTATTGGCTGTATAATAATGTGGTTATATTCCTATCCAACATCGATTTGAGAGTCAGAGAGAGGCTGTACCCAGCTACTAATTAATTAATTGAACCTACCTTACTACTTGTAAATTGGTTCTAGCTCGCTCATATTTACGTATATGAAATATATTACCTATAGTCAAATTATTGCATTTGAAATTATATTATGTTTAGGATTAATTACGGCTAACCTCGGTAATGTTATTACGTTCATCCATCGATTTGATTTGAGTTTAAAATACCTATTAAATATTATTTTCAATTATTATTTGGACAAACTTTATGTAAAAAAAAACATATATTTGACTGTTTAGATATCTATAAAAAAGCGGACAAGTGCGAGTCTGACTTGCACACAGTGGGTTCCGTTGCATGAAATTAAATATAACTATAAATTAAACAAAAATAAATATATCTCAAAAACTAATCTAAATAATAATTTTTTACAGATTTTTCCGACTCATAATTCAAAAGTTACAGGTTTTTTACTACTATATGAAAAAAAACCACTACTCGGTTACACATATGGAATGCCACCCCTATTTCTTTTTATTTTAATTATTTGTCTATAGCATTGTCTTGCAGTTTACATGAAACCAATCTACTAAATTTCGACAATGTACATAGCTCCCACCAATAGTCTCCGAGTGAAACGGCTTTGAGATATGAACTCAATGACGGAGTGACGAATATGGTGAAATTGTAAGGGCGGAATCCTTTTTAGCCATTTGCTTACGGAACCCTAAAAAAGTATAACTTCAAAGGACGTCAATATTGTTCCACGGTTTCATGTGCTTCAATTTATATTATTTATACTATATTGCTTTAAAAATACAATTTAAATTTTGTTTCTAAAAAGACATAGTTATTTTAAAAGTTGAAGCTCTAAAATATTATTTTCTCAATCGACTATTGCTCGTGCTGCTGTGCTCTGGAACATGCTCTTATATTTTAATAAATTTCACTATAAAGACATGATTTAAAAGTTGAAGCTCTAAAATATTATTTTTTCAATCGACTATTGCTCGTGCTGCTGTGCTCTGGAACATGCTCTTATATGTTAATAAATTTCACTATAAAGACATGAATAAATAGCAGCTGTTCGTCTTGTTTCGAATAAAATTCGTCTGGAAAAAGTCACACGCGTTTGTATGCCGGAAATTAACATTGTGTTAGTTCACCCTTAGCTCTTCTTGCTAATATTATTACAAATACAATAGCCTTATTGCTCTTTTAAGGATCGACCTGCTATTATGGCCGAGTTCAAAAAGGAATAAAGATTTGTCTGTAGATATCTAATCCTATACGATATATTCGCCAATTATGAATCGAATTTTATAATTAGTATTTTCTCATTGGCCGAAATTTATTGATGACTATTTTTAACACATATGATATATGAATTTACAATTTACATTTTTCTAAAAATTTTGAACTTCGTTTTATATGTTAATATATACAAAACAAAACAAACAAAATCGGTTGACAAACAAAGGAAAACGTGTTACTGAACTGTTTTGTCTTTGTCTATTATTATAGATTATAATATATTGATTTTTACATATATTTATTTATTCATTTTATCTTATTTAACTTAGTCGGTGTAACTTTTGTTAGTAAAAGTGATTATAGTTGCATAGAGAGAGCTTATATGTCAGCGATATTAGTTCACTATGTATGAAGTAGGTAAGGAACTATTGCAATAAATATTTTAGCCCTAAGCTCTTAAACTTTATGCTAACTTAATGTGTTTTCCATACTGAATCTTACTTAGAGTGTTTTAAAAACAAGCATTCAAAATAAAATTTGGTTTCCTAAATATATTTTTTTCCATTGAGTTACATATTATAAGAATTCATTAAATAAAAAATAATATACCTAGTAGATGTCCTTATATATCCGAAAACAGCACCTGCGCAAAAAAAGTTGAAAGAATGTTACATTTCTTTTGCTAAGTTTCGAGTTTTATTTTTTATTATGGCTATTTTTACATAAAGGTCCGAATAAGAACATATCAATCTTTTAATTTAATATATCTTTAATTTTAAACCACTTTCTGTACTTGTATTTGATACGCTTTCTAAAGGTTTTCACCATTATTTAGCAAAAATTCTAAAATTCATCGGAAAAGAAAGTATGTATATTCATTTATATGTTTAAATATTGTCGGGAAATATTTTGTGGTCAAGCCAAAAAAAAAGCTTTAAGATTAATGTCTTACATAATATATTAAATACTCGTTATGTTAAATTGTAACACTAAGTAACTCCTTTTGTAATACTGGCGAGGTCACATTTTATGTTTTCGGTATTAGTTATATTTATCAATACTTAATCAAAAATAAGAGTTATTTGCGAAACTGTTTTACCAGGTAAATATTGTTGGTACATAAAAAACTTACTTGAAATAAAATAGGTACTATTTAGATATTAATTTGGTACAATAATTTTGTTAGTTGACCTATATATCTATATACATATAATAAAACTATACAGGTCGAATATCTGTACATAGAAAAAAAATGCAAAAAATCGGGTCAGGGGGGTGTAAGAAGAGAAATAGAACAAATCCAGATTTTTTCCAATTTTTTGTCTCTGTTTGTTTGTCTGTTTGTACGGGCTAATCTTCGAAACTGTTGGACTGATTTAAATGTTTTTTTTTATAGTGGTACTTTATATCCCAGGTCAACATTTTAGACACTTTTTATCCCGGAAAATTAGAGTTCCCGTGGGATAGTTAAAAACTATAGTAACTTATATAGCTTAGTACACAAAAACTACTGATTGGATTTTAATGAAACTTTACAACGATATAGCTCATACATCAGAATAACACATAGGCTACTTTTTATCACGGAAAAATGTACGGTTCCTGTGGGATAGATTTGTTTTTGTTTGTCTATTCGGTAATAAGTTGTATGTATGATCTATACCAATGAATCTTAGAAGATAGCATTTTAAATATAATATCTATTCTTATTAAAGCTGCAAAGAATAAACTGTATTAACGGACCAGATAAACAAAATAATCCATACTAATATTATTAATGTGAATTTGTAAAGATATACCGTGACGACGGATATAAGCTACCTTTTATCCCCGCTAAATATAGCGCATAGATATAAACTTTTTTACGACATTTATTCGTTATTATATTATACGCTATCGACTATCGTTATTTGTATGAATTGATTCATTTCACGGTTAATGCACCTACAAGCGTCAATAATTAAATATCAATTATTACGTAAATATATAATTTAAGTATTTCTTCTTCTATTCTTTTTCTAATAAACTGACATCCTACAGAATAATGTACCCAAAAATAGCCTATAGATATAAATAAATATAATACTTTATTATACACCACAAAGGGTTAAGGGATATATAAAAGAAAAATAAACAAACAGATAATGCACAGAAGGTGACTTTATTGCTATAAGCGATCTCTTCCTAGCAACCTTAGGGCGTAGGTGTAATTATATGAAATGATAGGTGGTGTACTTGCTATATACAAATACATATCCTAAATTTATACACAAATACAAACCTAAGTACATATATGCATAAATAAGTACAAATATACGTATATGTATACATAAATACATACAAATATAAATAAATAAAGTAAAGGATAAAAAGTATAAAATATATAAAGACACTAAAGAGATTTGATTTTAACAATAGCTTAAAATTATTAAGACTTTTAGCACGCCTGATATCTATTGGAAGAGTATTCCATAAATGTGCAGCTTTAACTGCAAAGGAGTTGGTAAGGAAGCAAGAGGCTAGAGGAGTGAGAAGGAATATTAAAAAGTAACGTTTCACTACAAGGAAGTAAAAGAAAGCTTATGTAGGTAGCTCTTAACTTCATAAAATTATGCAAAAAAAATGTGTGTGTGTGTGCAATTCACACATGATAGAAGTGAAACTCCAGAAAAGTAACCTACGAGAATAAGAACGAGAAAGACGAAATGAGATGAACATATCGATACCTCGGGGCTCAAAGGGCGTAATCGCCATTTTGGCGAAATTGACTTTTTAATGCAGTCCTACTAATTTTTTTCTCCTCTGTTTTATATTTAAAGTCTTCCAATTCGCCAAAAAATGGCGTTTACGACCCCATTTTTTGTAGAAAATAAAACAGATATTTTTAGTTTTTGTGTCGTAACAGCAACCACTGTTAATGGTCATAAATGCGAGGGTAGTAAGCGACACCGTAGATGATACAAATGTTTTTACGCCCAACATTTTACATCGAAATATTTGTAGTTTTGGGTCGTAAGAGCAATCACTCATATTGATCAATAAATGTGAGGGTAGTAAACGACATTTTTATGATTTTATTTAGACTATTTTTATAATGGATAAGACGAGTTATTGAACAGTTTTTAGGTTACCTTTTTTTTCGAAAGTTTAAGTAGCTTTTCTGAAGCCATTTGGCATTGTGACTCTAAAATAAAAGTCGTTTTCATCCATCAGCTTTAGTTTTTGAAAAATGGCTGATGTGTATTTTTGTAAAAAAACTCAAAGAAATCATTATAAAAATAAATTTAATTTACGAAAGCCGCCAAAAATGATTTTTTCAATGAATTTAACATTATATCTTGTGGGTCTTGTTCAAAAGTTTGGCAGTAATCTGCCCTGCAGTAGCAGTAATGTGTATCGTTCCTGCATAGTTTGAAAGTGTTGATGGAATATTTCTTCTTGTTTATCACTTAAGTTACCGTGATTTTCAGGAAATGGGTCTTGATAAGAGTGTAAATAATGAAATTCTACGGTCATGTTGCAACCAATATTTTTCAAGTATACTTTTGGGCAAAATTTTGATAGTTTGGTACTTTAGTATTTACAAAGAAAGTTTTTTTAATTACTGACACAAATGATTTCTATGCATTAGACTGTTTAATTTATTGTTTTGAATTAATTTAGCTAGCAGTTTAATTTGTGGCCTATTAAATATTTCAGCTTTTAACTTTTCCGTATTTAGTTAAAGGAATTTCTTTGCAATAGACTCAAAATAATTTCCATTTGTAATGAGCACCTTAACAAATTGCTCATGTTGATGGTAAAAGGCTGTATAGACTTTTGAGCTGTGCTAGATAGCAAAGCCTTTCTAAAGGGTCCTTTAGCAGATAGTAAATTAGGATAAATCTATTTACGGTTATTTTAATTAATACTGTTTAGATTATCAAAGTCAAAATAACAGTCATGATGGTAGTTTATAGGTTCTCGCCAAATATAGGGGTTTTGAAATTCAGGGAACTTCTTTTTCTACTTGACCATTGTCCGAAACGCAACAGCATAATTTTAACAATGATTTTTGGGTATCCATGGCTTGTAAATTACACAATTGTTCTTTGAAATCCTACTATAAAGTAATAAGCAGTTTTTTTCATTGATTTTCTATAATTTTTAAAGACATATTCTCCACAAATAAAGCAAACACACTGCGAATTGTATAAAACACGTATTCTTGACGAATATTTATCACAATAATTTTATCCTTCTGATATCAACAGTGTGCTAAATTCGTAAATGCATGCCTACCTTATGTAAAGTATCAAGAAGCTATGTACGAAAAATAAAAGCTGTTAGATAGAAACGGCTTGTAGATTTAAATTTACTGAAACTTAATATAAAGGAAAAGTAAAAAAAAAATCGGAAAAGTTTAGAAAGTACTATTTTGTAGCTATGTGTAATTATTTATATAATTAGTTCTGAGTTGAATTTAGATATGCTAAGTTAATAAAGTCCATATAAAATTGCAATTAAATATCAAATAGTGTTTAATCAATTGAAGAAAACAAAGTAATTATCTATAAACTGACAGAACTAGTAGGTAAATTGACGGTAACAACCATCACTCATCACACATCCATTGATTTTTGGGGTGTAAATGCCTTAAACACGCAGTTTTCCGGGGCGTATAGGAAAGCTATTTTTGTTAGTTTTAAATCTATTTGAAATATAATTTTACAGTTTTCTGCATCAAGAAAAAATTAAACTTTTGGTCTTAGAATGGTTTATTTAGGCTAAAAATCATAAAAGTTATGTCGAAAATAAAATTATTTTTTTTGTTTTATGGCTCTCCTGTAAAATCAAGTTTTGGTGCTTACGCCCTTTGAGCCCCGAGGTATCGATATATATTTATGTGTTTGTCTTTTTCTCATGTCGCATTTTCGTTTCATCGAGTTTCAAATTACAACGATTCTAAAGAAGTTTCACTTCAAAAAATTACACCGAGTAATTGTTTTTCCAGTATTGTAAAGCAAGGCGAAGCAACAAACACATTTCCTTTTTATAATATTTTTGTCTGAAGATATTCGTTAGCAAGGGCTAAAACTATATTTAAATTTAATCAGTATTCTCATTTTATAATATTAATTTGACAAATACAATTAATTATAAATGTTTCTAAGAAGATTTTATTATGTATAACAAAATGTAATTTTAGCTTTTTCTTTATTTCTCGCAGGAGATTTAATGGATGTCTTGGCGCTATTCACATCGTCGGTCAATTTCGTGCTGTATTGTAGTATGAGTAGACAATTTAGATGTACATTCGCTCGACTTGCTCGACGAATGGTCTACTCCGCCGAAGAACCGGCAAAATTTGGTACTAAGCTTGAACCTACAACGCAGGTAAGCAATAAAATTTCTTAATATACCTTATTACAAACGTTTGAAATGTTCATTTTTTTAACAAAAAAAGATAAACTGACTTTAAATCACTTAAAAGTAATTATTTACCGCCTTGATTCATAAAGTTTTCATTCAAAAAAGAATTGTATAATTCGATCCACAATTTTCAAAGATATCGAGTATGTTATCCGCAAAAAAAAATGCAGACGAATTAAGTACCCACTTTTTGAAATCAGCCAAAATATATTGCATACTCCTACGCCTATAAATACATATGGGCGATATAATAATATTATAATAATAACTTTAGCAGACTGACGTTATTTTGAAATATTACGTAAAATATACATACGCTTTATCATGAATATGAAGTGGTGAAGTGAGCACTGCAAACAAAACTCTGTTTTCATTATTACTAGAGAGCTTTGGTTGTTCCGTTATAATATCAAGTAATCAGGAACTCAATGTTTGTTTTGTTCAAATATTTCTATTGATATTCTGTTTGATTGAGATAGGTCTTGACGTAGTGTAAAATGTGTCTGCTTTTATTTTTTTAGCGTCCATTATTGTTGTTAATTATAGTACTTTTTAAGTCTAACCATAAGCTTTAAAATATAATTAGTTTTATCTAAATCGGTCTAGTAATGTTTGTGTGATGCTCAATCAATCAACCTTAGCAATGTTAACATTTTGTAACAATTTTTATATAATACAGGATTAAGTTTTATAGTGAAGATTTAAGTTATTTTACATTTAGAGTTAAAGGTTAAACTAAAATGTTCAAAATATATGATCTTAGCACCGTAGTATCTATTATAGCATCATATTGTATATCTACTTAGCAAATTGGTTTTTTTTTTATTTTTAACGCTGTTGTACATTTGTTTCATATTTAAATAAATAATTAAAGCATTTTAAAGTAATATCAACTCCCGTGGCTCCGCACACATTTATGAGAGTTATTTTTTCGTTTACTCTTTATTTAATCATTTAAAACTCGCATCCAAAGTATCCAAAGTTTTACGGAACTAGATCCAATAGTTCTATCTGAGCTTTGAGATAACTTGCAAACTAAAATATCTATATTGTTAAAAATAGAATCAGATATTCAATATAAAATAGCTAAACTTCATTATGTCAGTGTTATTTATCTAAAATAAAATAAATAATTTCAAGTATGGTTACGTTAAAATTACTTTCCTGCGGCTAACCCTTTAAAAGCTGGGATGAAATCACTAAGTGCGAGTGAAATAATGTAGAATGAAATTTCCTTGAGTGCCATTATCGGCTCTAAAAATAAATTTTGTTTTTACTTCGATAGTATCATAATTTTATTCAAAACTAAAATTGAAATATGAGTCAGCTGGCGATGCTTCATACAATGAAGGTTTGATTCCTGTCTGAGGGAAATATTTGTTTTTGTACTATACAGGTGTTTATTCTAATTTAATAAAGATATTGCTGCAGTAGTCTGGCGGTTGACAAGCCACCCAACATTATATTTTCAATAATAGAAAGTGCTTTAAATCATTATGCATATATACATCATCATCATCTCCCTGCCCATTTCCCATTACTTGGGGTTGGCACAGAGATAGATGTTGTTTTGCCTTTACATATACCATTTTCTTAAATGTCGTTATCACCTATAATTAAGGTACTACTCTATCTGTTCTATTTTCTGTGTATGTTATAATGTGTTTAGATTGTACTTTGTTGGTGGTCAAATTAAATAAATAAATAAATAAATATGATACTTTTTGTGACAAACCGAATAGTTTTCGAAATCCTTAAGAGAAACTGATCAAAACTACTAATTTACCAACGTCTACCCCCTCTCGCGCCGAAACCCAAGGCTCAAAAAGGTGTAACTTTTTACTAAATAATATGTGGACTATATAAAACAATTTGAAATTAGAGTGAAACTTTTACTTTAGATGTTTAGGTTAGGCTGCTTTTGGACTAATTGCACTGTACTATTTGTGACAATTTCATGATAATTTTCAAACATTATTTTTATATATCTATGAAGAATCGTGCATTTACTTTATTTATAAGCATACCTATGATCATAAGCATCTATTTTGTAATACTAATCTATATAAAGTCTTTATGTGCATAATACTAATACAAAAGGTACAACAAGTACAATATCTATTGGTAGGTATAAACATGATTCTCATTGTGAAAAAGCCGCGTTAGATCTAAGGACTTTCTTTAATATTTAATTTAGATTAAATATTAAAGAAAGTTATGAAGCCTAATATTGCAATTTTATTAAATTCACTGGCGAAACACTTCTCAAATATCATTTTCAGATAATTGCTTTAAAGAGCTGAAAGTAAAGACTCGAGTGGTAACATTGTCAAATAAATAAAGGCAAATGATCAAGAGCCTGTCACTTTTAGGAAAATAATATCAAATTGTTTTGCCAGCAATATAATCCCCTCCTCTCAAAATTTGAAACTGATTTCCAAGGAAATATAACTATGCTAACTTACTAAATTTTCGCTCATTATTTGAAAATCCTCTAAATCCAATTTTGGATAATGCCTGCGATATAATGTATCTAACATGTACATTGTACATACAAGACACTGAGACATTTCACAATATGCGTACACACAATGTGTATCACAATAGTAATTATTAAAAGCTTCTTTTCAAAAGCATTGCATTATATATAATATTGTATGATGGGTACTTTTTCTATTACGTAGTTTCCACTAAGTCTATATTACTTTATAAGAAGCTGCATTTTAACTTTTCATCGTTTGCATAGTCTTCGTCGTAACTACTACGATATTATAATAGTTGCCGCATTAAGATATGCGTCACAGAAAGTATTTTCCTTTTTGTTATCACTAAATGGCCGAGTTCTTCTTAAAATTTAACCTGAACGATGTTATTTTTGTAAAAGATGAAAAATACGACATTGTTCCAGGTCACCGGCCCGCTATAGCGACAGATTCCCGCCCTGAGCAGGGTGGTGGAGAGTATTATATAGATTTGAACAGGTAAACAATTAGAATTTGCTTTTATTAAAGTAATTCTACTCGGGAATCGAATATCGATAAATTGTAAGGATTCCCCACTTTCATCAAAGTGTTTCAGCTTAATGAATGAAACTTAGCAGAATTATAATTTTAGAAATTAAATCTAATAGAAAGATTAAATAAATCAAATTGAGGTATTTGATGATTGTAACAATAAATTATATAACGTTATTAAAGCGGTATATTAATTATAGAAATGGTTATATAGTTAGATGTGTATTTCAAATTTAAATCTTCAATACGAATGTATTTACTTTGTGAGCCGAAGCTTGATTATCGCCTTAAAGCTCTGGGTATTAAAATCTTAGTTATTTTCTTAAAGCTAATCTTTCCCTTTTATGAAAATGAATTATTTATTATAAAATAAAGCTTATTTTATCATTAATTATATTTGAATAAAAAAATGTCTTTAATATTCGAAACAAGCTTATTATTCTTGTTATTTATTGAGCTTTCACATCAATCGCTGGAAAAATTGCTGAACCAAACTCGATGAAAACTTGCACAGATATAGCTTATATTCTCAAAATTTACTTACGCTACAAATATAACGGAAGAAAAATGAAACGACACTGGATTACAAGTTGTACGGAATATGTAATATTGTGCAAACCTTCATGAATGTAAATTGGAGTGTTTGTGTGTGTGTATTCTGCCCTTTTTTGATGTCCCACTGCTGGGCATGGGCCTTCCTTCAATGCGAGGGGGAACAGGCCATAGTCCACCACGCTGGCCAAGTGCGGATTGACGGATTTCACATGTCTTTCGAAAACTTGCTAGGTTTTCTCAGACATGCAGGTTTCCTCACGATGTTTTCCTTCACCGTAAGGCAAGTGGTAATCAAGTTAGAAATGATTCGCACATGAAAATATCAGAGGTGCGAGACCCGGGATTTGAACCCGCTTTACACCACTCGTGATCAACATTGCCAATATCAATAACAATAAGTTGCCTGGATAACAATAAGTTCTTGTGAGAATGTAAACGGAAGTATAAAAATCCATTACGTGTTCAATCGCACCTGTACCTTAAAATATATTTTGCTCTAATGTATATTATGTCGCTTCACGCTAAAATGACGCCGACTGTTACTAGCCTTTTGCTAAAAGGGTATTTTTTGGTTTATTAAATAGAAGTAAAAAAACTCTTATTATTTCTTTATTAATAATACCAGTATTATATGATGTGTGCTAATAGAAAGTTACCCTACCCGGCTTAGTAACATTTGTTATATTTTATCGGCTTACGACGACCTACACGAGCGGAGCCGCGAGGAAAATTAGTATATAATATTTTCAATTAGTAAATTAATATAAGTATGGCATTCATTAAAATGAAATAAAAGGTAACATGCCTCTCATGTAGATTATCTTTTAGCGCTTTTAATGCTTTTAAACATCTAGATAAATCACGTTCCAATATCCACTTTTATTTCTTTCTCAAAAATGAAAGTAGCAATAACTAAAGGAGTTATTCACATTAAATATAGAATTAGTATAATAGAGACTTTATTTAAAAGTCTCGTTTTTGATTCCTGGTCTAATACTCAAGACGACAACGTTATAGCATTCTTTATTTTATTGCTTTAATAATTTTATCTCTTTGCTTCCACTTCATTGGTCAAACAGTTTGCTGAACTATGTCAGCTCTTTTAGAATTATCATAAATCTTTATATTATAAGGGTTTTGGCAATAACTTTCGTATGTTCTTTTTCAGGTAATGTGTCCCAGTCCGACCTGTTAAAACTATATAACATCTTGTGGGTATATAATATAATAAAAATTGGTTACTTTAAATTAATATAATAATTATAGTACTATTAGTATAATGGTTGTATATTATACTTGTAATTTTTTCCTAAATTAATTTAAAATAAATCTTTTGTAAATATAAAATTGTTACTAGTTTTCGCGTCTTTTGAGCCGAGACGCAAAAACTAGCTTATAGAATAAAATTTCTAGCCGTAAAATATTAACTATAATATTGTAATTTTCTAATACTTGTACTTTTATTATTAGGGTCCAAACATTCTTCAGATTTAAAATTTGTACACATGTGTGTTTATTTCATAAATATTTCATAAAAGTATCTATCAAGTGTAAAATATTAATTTTGAACTTTCAACATTGTTTATACTCTAATTTATTTAAACTTTTGTAATTTACTATTTTGCATCGTAACAATATTATTGTTGTTATATTCTTTTATAATAATTATTTTAAATATACCAAATGTTTTGAATATTTTTTTTTTAATAAAATAAATATTTCATTTAAAATTTGAAATTAATTTTATTTCCAACATTATTCCTGCAGAGATTTTATTTGAATAAAGGTTCATTTTTTAACTCTCGACGCAAAAAGAGAGAAATTATAAGTTTCTTCATTCATCTATGTATATGTCGTATGTGGCATCGTAACGCTCAAACGAATGCATCTATTTAAATTCAGTGTTTTTTTGTTTGAAACGAGACATTATCGAGCTTTAAATTTAAGCTATCTATACAGATAAATAAAATTGGAGTGTCTATTTGTAATATTAAAATAACTGCTTTTTACTACATGCATATATATGGATGTACACTCGGTACATATAACAAAACAAAATTTTTACAATTTTTGTGTGTCAGTCTGTCTGTTTATTCCGGCTAATCTCCGAAACGGCTGGACCGATTTTGACGGGACTTTCACTGGCAGATAGCTGCTGTTATAAGGAGTAACTTAGGCAACTTTTATTATAGAAAAAGAATCAGGGTTCCACGAAAAAAAATTAAAACGTGTAAAAAAATAAAAATGCGCACGCATCCGAGTGAAGCATGGGTAAATCGCTATATAATTTAAATGAATATCTTAGAAGTAGCAAGCTACTATTTATGTATAAATATAGCTAACCTAGGGACGAACGAAAACGTACCTAGGGACGAAGGCGAGCGAAGCGAGAGTGAGTCGATAACTTAAAATAATAATAAAAATTTTTCCTTCCAAAAAAGAGGAGATACTTAATTCTGCTGTATGTTCTTGTGTATGTGAGACTATATTTTATTATTTAAAAAATAATGAAGCACGAGGACCCACAAAAGCGATGAAATATAAGGAACGAAAACATTTTCATCATAATTTACAATAGTAATTAATACACGTCAAAAAGGTCATGACCAAAAACAAAGTCGAAAAATTCTATGCAAACTTCTCTTTAACTATTTATTTCATTGATAATTTCACAATTTTAATAGCTTTACTTAATCTCTTAATTTATCCTACTCTAATATTAATATTGCAGATATTCAATTACGTACACAGAAACGAGTTCGCTTTTATGCTCCGAAATTATACGATATATCCTCATTTCAGAGCGAAAATTTTATGTTTTCATTTGTAAATCAAATTAATTAGATTCTAAAATTTACATTTATAACGGCCGAGTTAAAATTAAAGTTACACTAGCGACTCACCCTCGCTTTGCTCGGGTTCTCCTTTAGGAAAACAAAAACAAATTTGTCCCACGGGAACTGTACAATTTTCCGGTATAAGGTATCAGCATACCAAATTTGACTAAATTAGGTGCATAAGTTGTTGTGTACTAAGCTGTATAAGTTACTATTTATAATTCGTCTTTTAACTATCCTACGGGAACTCTTTAATTTTCTGGGATGAAAAGTATCTAAAATGTTGACTGGGAATATAAGGTACCACCATGCAAAATTTCATTAAGACAAGCAAACAGAGAAACAAATAATTTAAAAAAAAACTGGATTTGTTCTATTTCTATTCTTATATCCCCTTGACTCGGATTTTAGTATTTTTTTCTTATGTACATACATTCGACCCCTACAGTTTAATTATATGTATAGATTGAGTTCTGAATTAACACTACGTGATAGGTACTGACGAAGTAATAAATGTACAGCACTCATTGGCAAATAGTCTGAGAGATATAAAAATATGGTTAACACGGTATTTCGGTTGCTTTCTTTATGTGTTTACGGTAAATAAATTCGATTCATTTTTTTATCAATGGCCTCCAGACGTGCCCATTGAAGGAAGTACTTTACTTTACTTATCCAGTATCATAAAAAAGGAAAAAATATGAATCCTATTGATTGGTAAAATAAAATATACAACATTAAATTACAATAAATAAAAATCAAACGGCAAAAAACAGCAGTTTGTATGATAAATTTTACCTTTTTTTTTTTTTTTTTTTTTTTTTTTTTTTTTTTTTTTTTTTTTTTTTTTTTTTTATAGTTGGGGAATGCATTTACGCATACCACCTATCCCCCAGGTGGTTATGTGGGGCTCACCGGCTAGAAGAGCCGGTACTACCCACTAAACCCCAACTTTCCCCTCCCCTCCGCCTTAGTGGGACGCCGCGGGATCGCTTACGCATAACTACCGCGACGCCCCGGCGGTAGGCCTGACGGCCACCAAACCAATGAGGCTGCTCCACAGTCCACTCTGCTGAACCAGAGAAGCACCCGGAGCAGCCCCATTAAACTACACCGCCCACCGAAGCGGGCACCATCAATCGGCTGCAGAGGACAGGGAGAGCGGCAACGACACACCGACACTCCTCTTCCCCTGCAGCCCCACCGCGTCCGCCATCCAAGACGGTGGCAGCCCCGTCAAGGCCGCGGGGGGCAGGGAGAACGGCGCACCGAAATACCGGCACTCCTCTCCCACCGCGGCCTTCCCCTCTACCGGTTACGAGCCTGTTTTTACAGTCCCGCAACCGGTCCCCACCCTCCGGTTGCGAGACCGCCGAAGCGGCCCCGCTCCCGGTGGCCGCAACTCCGGAAGCCGAAGCCTCAACGGAGAGCAGCCCCGTCCTGCTTTGGTCCGCGCCGGATTTCTCCGGTACCACCCGCCCCTGTGCTAAGCGGGTGGCGTTCCCCGATCCGCCACCTGGGGACGCGCCCGGTAGGAGTTGGCTCTCCCCCGGGATGATAAATTTTACCTAGTATATCTAAAGTTAAAACAATATAATGATTGTTTTTTTTTTTTAAGAATAAAAAAAAAACAAATATAATTAACTTAGTGAAAATATAGTTTTTAAAATGTAAATTATGGTAAAACCAAGTAGATTGGTCATAAAAGGTTAATTAGGAGTAACAGCTGCCACACCTCTCATGTTAATTGATTCATTTCATATCACAGGACTTATTTGGAATTCCACGCCTTTTCATTAGCACATATGCCACGTTGTTCTATCATCAACTAATGCCTACGGGACCGATTGCCAAATAGTATTTCACATTTTATGGTCTCATTTTTCTCAATTAACACCATCGATATCTACTATTATTTGCCTACGACTTTTCATATATTAACACTAGATTACAGACGTTAGCGGTAAGTACCTACGCAAGGTATACGTATATATATTAGTAATAATAATAACTTTTATTCAAGTACTTTTACAAAGACAAAATAAATGACAACGGATACAATACAATTTGGAAATTGGAACCTAGCTGAACTAGGTTGACAATCTGTGTTTTAGATTATAGTTTTACCATGTATCACTGTGACAAAGGTTTAGAACGGAGCAAACTTTGAAACTTACATAATATAAACGCAGACTTACATATAAAACGACAAGTATTCCAACTTACTTAACTAGACTTACATCTATGGATAATATTTATAATTACCTTATTTTAATATTTCTAGCATATTTTCTGTGTAGTTCAAATTTTGAAGAAGTTCCGATATTATTATTTTAATTTTTTTATAACTTATATAAATCCAAAACTCTATTGAGTTTGTTGTACAAAAAACTCCTAAAAATATATTAAACCAATTTGTTAGCAAAAGCATGTTTGGTTCGAGACTTAGTACAGACCAAATCTTTTCTTCTCTTGTCTGAAGATAGTGGGTAATAAAAAAATTATTGACAAAAATAAAAAACCCGACTGTGTAAAAAGCGAACTAAAAAGATAAAAACAAGTTAACGAAAAAACATAATATTATGCAGTCGGAGACATGTGTTCATAGCAAGGCTCGTAGCTAGTATAAAACATATATGTACATGCATATGTCTCCGACTGCATAATACTATGTTTTTTCGTCAATTTGTTTTCATCTTTTTAGTTAGTTTTTTACGCAGTCAGGTTTTTTATTTTTGTAAATATTTTTTTTATTTACAGCTTTTTTGTTTTGGTCAGTAAGACATTTTTAGTTCTATTTAACAATTTCTTATTATAAATTATTTTTAAACATATAAGGTTTGTATATTTTTGTAATCGCCTTTTAAAAACTTGAATTTTGATACCCCTACTACTCGATTGATTCGGACGAAAAAAATTTTCTAGACACAAATTGGTGCCTAGGTTCCGTTATTTTGATTTTTAATAATATCTATATAGAATCCTCGCCCAACTTTTTTCCGCCCTGAATTTGGCGCTTGCAAGGCCTCGCGCAGATACATTCGAGTGGACAATAGTTAACGCATCTATAAATATATGCTAATAAAATTATATTGTTATTTTTTACTTTTTCATATATAATGATTTGTTTTATTTTGTTTCAATAAATGTAATTATAATATCTATACAGATAAATAAAATTGAAGTGTCTGTTTTTAATGTCAAAATAAAAGCTAATAATTATTATATCGTAGACTGATGATGATGTATTATTTTTCTTAGTATTATGGTAATGATAATCATGATATACCTACCTTTTAGAAATCCTTGTGTCTATTTTATTGAGCCCTCTAATTTGATATCTATATGTAGTTTTAGCTTTTGCCCGCAACTTCGTCCGCATATATCCTACTGAACCGAATGTGATGAAATTTGGTACAGTAGTAGATTAGACCTTGAGAAAGGGCATAAGACATATAAAACTGATATATCTACGCGGATGAAGTCGCTGGCAGAAGGTAGTCAGTTTTATATAGCCTATACCCTTCTCCCAAACTCTAGCTTACCTAACTATGTACCTAATTTCATCAAAATCGCTTTAGTGGTTGTTGATCGCTTTAGTCGCTTTAATCGCTGTAGTGAGTTACTTTCGCATTATAATATTAGTAAGGTTTAGTAAGGACTCAAATATTTTTTTTGTCATTGTATTATTTTTTAGTATTACAGTTATGATAATCATGATATACCTTTTTGAAATCCTTGTGTTGATCCCTTTAATTTGATACCCTTATTGCAGTATTCGAAAAAAAATGATTTTCGCCAAGTCCAATGGCATCGCATAGCCGCCATGTTTGTTTTTTTAAAGTCACCTATCTAAGAACACTTAGGCTGCTAAGACGAGTCTAACGATACCTCAAATATGTAAATCCGTTTAGCAGTTCTGGAGATATGAGATAATAAAGAATATTACATACAAGATATGCGCGCAAAACAATACCCTTCCTTGGCAGTCGGGTACAAAGGGAGTTCAGTATGCTGTTTTAATGAGACATGCAGTATAAATAATTGTCGGACCGTTAGTACTTTGCATTCCAAGTAAAGCATGTTTGTGGAAATGAAATAAGGACGATAGGCAGTTACTTTTAGGATTGCCCTTTAAGCACGTTCAAGTGGTAGTAAAATAGGTTTCGTAGCACCACCCCAGGCAGTGGCAGACAATGGGTAAGGATGGATTCACATAAAGTTAGATAAACTCGTTTGATTAATCTTATATATTTAAACGAGCAATTCTTGTATATTTATATCTTTATTTCTTTATTTATTTATACCAGCTATCTCGGAAACTGCTCTAACGATTTCGCTGAAATTTGGTATGTTGGGGCTTTCGGGGGCGAAAAATCGATCTAGATTAGACTCATGTCTCGGAAAACGCGTGTTTTCGAGTTTTCATGCAGTTTTTTTTTTTGCATTATTTCACGCAGAATATTATCGATAATTTCTTTCACTCGGTTGTAAACATCGTGGTCAAGCGGTCAACGCGAGAGTTACACAACACATATGTCCGGGATCGAATCTCAGTTGTAATACAAAGTTTTTTACTTTTGTTTTTGTATTTATTCAAGTTTAGTTTTTTTTATCTAAAGAATACGATATAACAAAAAAGAACTCCGAGCGAAACTCGGTCGCCCGGGTACTTTGTTATAATCCGCGATGATACGTAAAAATTTTAAAAATATATATTAATTTACGGACTCTGTATTTAGACCTTTTTTTTAACGTCCCACTGCTGGGCACGGGGAGGCCCGTGTGCCCAGCAGCCATTACCCAGTAAAGGGTCAATGAATCTAGGTCAAGAAAAAATCCGGTAATATTAGCACAAAATTACGAATATATTTACTTTACAAGTGTTGCAATGTTTCCTATCCACATATTTTATGGGTTTTTAACCGACTTCCAAAAAAAGGAGGAGGTTCTCAATTCGACCGTATACAAATCAGCCAATACAAATCAAAGCACACCGACTTCGAAAAAATCTGATTAAGTATCTATTCTAAATGAAAACCCCCGTTTAGTTATTTTTTATTTTTCAGTGCCTGGAAGTCGTTTTTTTTTTTTAAAGTTTTTTTTCTTTTTTTTTATTCTCATTTAAAGAGCTGAGTCACTTATCTATACATTAGTTTTAATAATATCTAGTTACGTTTACTTATATTATATTTACCTATATTATACATAATTTTGGCTAACTCTGAAGTAGGATTCGCAAGATATATATTACATATTCCAATTGATCTATCTGTTAATTGTGATAGAAGGGGTTCGCTACGAGCACATTCCATTAAAATATGGTACACATCCTCTACAACTCCGCATATTTTATGGTGATTACTTAAAAAGAAAAACCCTTTTATAAGATCATTTCGCCTATATTTGACAAGACCTTTTTTCCTGAGGAACGCGTGAAGGTCTCTAGAAATCTAGTTGAAATTAAGAAAAAATATAGGTAAAAGATAGGTCCTTTAGATCCGTAAGAAAGTTTGTAGGTTTCCAAGTCAACGTAAACAAAGTACAGCCAAATGGCTGTACATTTTGACACGGGAAAGTAAATAAGAACTTGTATCAAAATTGGATAACTTATCAATTGTTTTATGTATTTCAGATGGCTACTATAAATGCTTCTAAGTAGTATACAATACTGCAAACTATTAAATACAAAAAAATATGCCGTAGAAGAAAAATGAATATTGTAAGTAATATAATAGTAATATAATGTTTAATATTTAACGCATCAAATTAGTATGGTAAAACATGACAATTGTTTAGTGCTAACAAACCCTGGGAGTGGGAGGATCTTAATATAATAATCATAGTAGATACCTAATATTTGCTTGCTAAACCTCCCAGGCGAAGTAACAATGGAATGGGTGCACCGATCGTAGAGCGTGGTGTACCTTTGACTATGCGTGAGTTTGTCTCCCAGAAGGTGGACAAGAAATCAGAGAAGACGACAAAAGTTGTAGAAAATACTGAATGCGGTTCTTAACAAGAAAAAATTTGAGGAGATTAGGACACGAAGAGTTGTTGGCTCACATGAATTGTTGGCTTACATGGCAAAGACGAACATTTATCGTAATCTATATTAAATAAACTAAATACCGAAAAATTTAATTATCTTGTTGTATGAGGTCTACACTTTCTTAATGTTTCATCTATACAGGTGGTTATGTGGGATTCACCGGCAAAGCCAGTATTACCCACTAAAACCCAACCGACCCTCATCCGTCTTAATGGGGCGTCGAACAATCACTTACGCTCTCAACCACGAAGCCCCGACGCCAGATCTGCCGAAGCAGACCACAATTTGGTTGCTTCAATGGTTTACTCTGCTATCAGAGAAGAACAAGGAGCAACCCGCATGACACACAACCCACCGAAGTGGGCTACCTCCCTGCGCGTTTCTTGGCTTCGCATCCAGCTAGACTGCCGGATGCTAATTAGAACCACGGCAAGGTGAATGAACATTGGAGGGATATGAAGTCTTTGTAGTATTCAGCCCTTTTTAACGTCCTACTGCTGGGCACGGGCCTCCCTTCAGTACGAGGGGGATCAGGCCATAGTCCACCACGCTGGCCAAGTGCGGATTGGCGGACTTCACATGTCTTTCGAAAACTTGCTAGGTTCTCTCAGACATGCAGGTTTCCTCACGATGTTTTCCTTCGCCGTAAGGCAAGTGGTAATCAAGTTAGATATGATTCGCACATGAAAATATCAGAGGTGCAAGACCCGGGATTTGAACCCCCTTCACTCGGTTTCTCAAGCGAGCGCGGTACCGCTGGGCTACCACTACCCATAAGTCTTTGTAGATGAACTGTAAAATAATAATAAATTTTAATTTCTGAAGGTTTGCTATTATTAAAATAAAATTGAATAGTTAACAACTTCCTTATTTTATTATCCTCTGTATTACTAAGTTTATAATAATACAATCTGGTGTATAATAGTATTGAATTTTTTATGGGTTATAAAATGAAACAGAATTATATACATTGTGAGTACATTGAATATCAACTCACCACAATGACGCAATTTAAATTGTACAGTGTACTGTATCAATGGAAGCATATTATCTACGGCGTCATACCTTTCTTTACGTTGGTTAATGAATTATATTAATTCATGATTACTACACTCCGTGGCTTTAAAAACCAGTATTGCATACTAAAACTCATCAGAACCTTCCCCGTCTCAAGCATCGCAGGATTGCTTACCCACTTAATCAGGACGCCCCGACGGCTGACTTGCCGAGGCAGACTACAACAACCATTTTTATTTATTCGTGGGGAAACCTATTTACGGGTACCCGCACGCGGGGGCACGCGGGTTATGTGGGACTCACGTGAAGCGCGACAGACTACTCACTAAAACCACCACGGGATTGCTTGCGCATTCGACCGCGAGATTACAACAACCCAAGGCTTGACCTCAAAGTCCACTCTGCTATCAGAGAAACACTAGAAGCAAGCCGCATGGAACACCACCTACCAGGTGGGCCGCCTTCCGTGGCTCACCTTGGTGCCTTTCTTGACTTCACGCCTGGCATTAATTTCCAGACACTAATAAACGATAATTATTTAATAATATTATATTTTGAGGCAGTGGTAGCCCAGTGGAAGCGAGCTTGCTTGGGAAACGAAGTGAAGGGGGTTCAAATCCCGGGTCTCGGCACTTGCAAAAATATGAGACCTCTTTTTCGTTTCCGTCATTTTTATAACAATTACAATTTAAAAAAAAGAACGTCTTTCTCAGAATTTTATTCGTCAAATGTTTTACGTCCAATGAGCCATCGCCCATAATTTTCTACTCTATACTAGCAATGAGTTGATACATTCGCTCTAGATATGTATGCCTGACATGTTTGATAAGTAGGCACATATTCTCATAAAAAAGGACGATATATAAAATTTACAGTACATTTTTTATGTAAGAAGAAATTTATTTATCTCACCATTTCATTCAATAAATAAATAACATATCTGAAAATCATAAAACTTGAGTCGATGAAGGTTTCATGTCTTTCGAAATTTATATACTTTAGTATCATAAAAAAACGTTGAATATGGCTGCCCGTAGAGATCATGTTGAGCTATCAAAATTAAACGTATGCATAATATGCACAGTTTTGTGCCTAACTAACCGTTGAATAGAGCCCACGAGATCGTCCCCTCGTGCAGATTTACATTGTTTCTAACAACTTAGTGTTTTATCATCAGAATTGAAAAAGCAAGAGTTTTAAAGAAAAAAAGTTAAATAAAAGCTTGTAATAAATAACAAACACTGTAAAACTTCAAACCTGTCATAACTCTATTATATATACAAAGCCTGTCATATATGTAGATTACTTACAGAGAAATTCTTTGTTGTGTTTACTTAATTCTTTAGCAAGAGTTTTTAATGTTTTAAGCCAAGAAGCCGAATTTATTTATGCATGAAAATACGTTACATAAAGTTCCTTTTAGTTAATCACTTCGTGCAACATACTATGGTTATTTTATTTTGTGGGAGTAACATTAACCCAAGTAGATATCGTCGACTTTGTATAATTTGTTTTTATAATTGTAACCTTATTAATAGTGATTTTTTCATAGGAATATATATGCTAATGCTATATATATATGTTAATGACGTAATTGCCGTAAAATTGTTGTAAAAGCTTTTATAAAATTTTAAAAACAGGACTTTTGTCCTAATAATTACACGGACTTGATGACACCAATCATAATTACTCTAAATCCATTTAACTCTATTTATTTTCATTGCATTTTGATGTTATTTAAAGTAAATTCTTCCTATTTATATAGGTAATTCATATTTTTTAAGTTGCACTCACAAAGAAGATTACTTAGTACAGGTTTATCACAAAATAAAAAGAAAAATAATTTAATGTACATACAAGGATGGTCTTATTGCTATAAGCTATCTCTGTCAGACAGCCTTTTTTAAAAGGATTTAAAGTGGAAAAAGGACAGTACAAATTCATATAATTAAGGTATATGTACATGTGTTAAAATCAACGTACACATACATAGATACATAAATAACATAATACATATATATTACATCCATACAAACATTTATAATAAATAGCATAACGTACATGTATAATACAAATTCTATAACTAAAGAAATTGTATAATTAGTTAAGCAACGTTTAAAACATTTCGATTTCATTTAGCGAACATCGCGGGGAAGCACCTTATAACTTGATAGATTTAACTGTAAAAGAGTTGCCATAAAAAGTTGAGGTGTACGATGGTAATTTAAAGCGGCTATCTTTCTGCGATCTAAATTCGATTTATTATAAAACAGCGTACATTATGACCACTGGATCTGCGAATATGGACAGATTTTTAAGTGACGTCAAAAATGAGGTTATTCCCTTCGGTCACATGATGTTACATATTTATTATTGTATGAAACTGCCTCGGTGGTGTAGTGGCTAGCATGTACGGCTGCACATCCTGAGGTCCTGGGTTCGAGTCCCGGGTCGGGCCAAGTTTAGTTATTGACTCTTTCTGTATAGTAAGCCTCAGTGACAGCCCGGAGTTGGGAAGTTGGCGGTGTTTCACCCCCGTGCCTCGGAGAGCACGTAAAGCCGTCGGTCCTGCGCCTTAACTCTCACCGGTCGTGTCGAGTAGTCGTCCCACCGGAGTATGGAGTGACAGGAATAGAGAGTGCACTTGTGTCTGCGCGTACACTTGTGCACTATAATATCTCCTGCGCAGTTGGCTAGTCTCAATGAGATTGGCCGCCGTGGCCGGAATCGGTCAGGAGAACATCATTATTGTATGAGTATATATTACGCGGTATATTTGCTTATTATGAATATAAAATATATTTTCTATGTATAAATATTTTATACCTAAATAAAAATAACCTAAGCATGGTCTCGTGAAGTTTGTATAATTTTAATTTTAGAAAACTTGCAGGTGTATGTTACTGTCTTCGTGATGTCAGTCTGTAAAGTTTATAATCGTTGGCGTCTAGGCGAGGTGCAGGTTAAGTGTAGTTCACTATCATAAACTTCAGTTCAATAAAGTTTAGTGGCACCTTATGTATTTCTTGTAAATACCTACCATTTCTGTTTTTGTTGCTTGCCAGTGTCTGGAATAGCACAAATAATTAGTGACGTAAGACTAAGTTACATGTTGTGATCTGTAAGTTATATAAAAACTCTTTTTAAGATATTCAATTAATCTTAATATATATAAATATAATAAAATTGTAACTAAGCCGAATCTATACATTAAATGTTTTTCGGTAAATCTTATTGAAATAGACATTATTATCGATACAGAGGCCGAATCTATGGTTTTTAGAATTTTTGTTTATCTGTCTGTCTGTGACCACATCACGGAAAAAACACTGGAGGGATTTTGATGAAATTTGTATGATTATAGCTGGTTATAGGATATATAGGATACTTTTTACTGCGGGAAAATATCTTATCTCTAAAAATCTATACTAAACGTTAAAACGTAAGTAGGGACGAACTCGAACGGAGCGAGGGTGAGTCGCTAGTCAAAACATTTAGTTGAAGATTCGTACTTAATCACACTACTATTATTATTGTGCAAGTTTTTTGTGTGTATGATTGTTACTCTTTGTGCTGAAACGGCTGGACAGAATTGGATTTAATTTAGTATACAGATAGATTGTGAACAGTAGTAAAATATAGACTACTTTTAATAAAAAAATACTAAAAGATTGCACTGTCTGTGTACTGTATATAAGTAAATAAATATAAAAAAATCGCTCGTAACGTCTAGACCATTATAATTTAAATTTAACAGAAAGCTAAATGGTCGTGTTAAACTACCTATAGGTATCCTTAAATAATAATTAAAGATTTATATAGTACAGTGAAAATTTGAGGTAACTTCTGAACCTCACGATAAACCAACTCAGTAAACTTTGATCTTGTAAAATTTTAATTAATTTAGTAAAACAAATACACTTTGCTTAAAATTAAAAATGTTATAAAACTCTGTGAATCATATTATATTATATTATAACCAACTTATATTATATTTTCTCAGAATTTATTTGTGTCTCATGTTTCAATTTTTACAAAGTAAAAAGTTAAAGTTTTTAATTGTTACTGTTATTGTTTCATTTTGTTAACGTTTAAAATTTGGGCTTTGTATGACGTGGGGTCCATGTATCAAAGAAATTATATGGATGCCTCGTCTCGTCATCTCAGCCTAAATACATGCACTGCTGGACATAGGCCTCCCCCAAAAGGGGGATTTGCCATAATCACCACGCTTGGCAGGCGGGTTAGCGATCGCAGTTACCAGTGCTTGCACTCGGAAAATGCTGCTGCTTATCCTCCGGTTTATGCCTTATTCTCCTTTTACGATACCCTCGGCTAGAAAGGGGGTGGTGTTATTCTATGCCGAACACCACGCGGCAACCGGACACTATGCGGCAATCGGACACCACGCGGCAAATTTATGGATTCACCGCTTAAATTATTGAAAGAAAAACAAACAAATTATTATAATTCATACCAAAAAGATACATTATTAGTTTTAAAATATATAAGAGTCATTTTATATATTTTTCCTCCCATCTTGCGTAAGCTACTTTTATGTTTTTTTTTACCTTTTATGATAAAAATATTCTTTTAATGTGCAGAGAAAAGGCAAACTATTGTGACTTTTAAAATAAAATCGTGCTGACTACTGTTTTCCCATCTCAATTAAATTCTCATTTAAATAACTTTATGATTCATTTTAACTTGACTACCGAGTCATATACTATCTGTGAACTTCTGAGATATCTATCTATTTGAACATAAAACTAATTC
The DNA here is from genome assembly GCA_033884665.1 of Argynnis bischoffii washingtonia. Classification (NCBI taxonomy): domain Eukaryota; kingdom Metazoa; phylum Arthropoda; class Insecta; order Lepidoptera; family Nymphalidae; genus Argynnis; species Argynnis bischoffii. The sequence goes on along the minus strand of CM066616.1, from coordinate 7,663,978 downwards.
ATTAATTTAAAAAAATACGTGGAGAATGTAAAAACAAATAAGGAGTTGGTTGGTATTTGCGTCTTTTTATGATATCATAAAAAAACGCATTTAATTAAATTCAGTTAATATTATGTTGTTTCTGCTAAAAGATGGCATTAAAATAAAGTTTTGCGCAAAAATAGAGGTATCAGAAGTTCACGGACGATACGGATTTTTACAGTCAACTTCTAGCTTCTAATAGTTGTAAGAGTTATTGATTTGTTTTAATTAGCTTCTTTTGTAACTAAATATGTAAACGAATCTTGGAATTTTAATCTTGTACTTTTTTTATACTTATTTTAATACTTTTCTTGTACTTATTTTAATCTTGTAATTTTGGTACCATGGAGTTGATCTGATGATGGATAGATAAATATACTGTATTGTATACCGCAAAAAAAATAAACGAATAAATGATGCACAGGAGGCCTTATCGCTTATAAACGATCTCTTCCTGGCAACCTTAGGGGGTAGGACTAATTATATGAAATGGTAGGCGGTGTACTTGCTACACATAAATACATATCCTAAATACATACATATGTATTTACATACATACATGCATAAATAATAACATACATAAATACTTACATACATATATAAATGTAAATCGAATTGCGGATGTCTTTAATAGCTACTCATAAAACCACTAAGTTTGCTGTTTGAGCTCATTTGATTCGTTTTGACGAAACCCGTGCATTAAAATTTTTGCACGAGTTATTTTTTTAAGTTTTTATAATACTTTCTTAGATTTACGTGAATATTTGACATTTTAAATAAAACTATCTTTTTGGTTCCCGACGTTTCTAATGCTTTACAGCAATTATGGTCACGGGAGAGACTCTCCCTAAGTTTTTTTATAATTTCTATTAATTCTGAAATTACTACCTATGACCAATATATACACAATAATCATTTGTATTTTTAAAGTATGTAAATAAACATAAGAACTATAAATTTTGTTCATAAAAAATAATGGATAATTCATTTTATAGCAATTTATTATGTTTGAAATGAAATTATAATAAATTAGGTCTAAAATATTTAATAATTATGGAATATTCATTTTCAATTTAAATTTACGTATAAAATTAATCACTTGTGTAAGTTTGCACGATTCAATCTCAATGAAAAAGAATCTATAAAAATTGCTTCGGGTAGAGCATGGTATGCCCTCATTGGAACCTCGGTATTGGCTCACTGAAAAATGTGCGCCTTAAAAAGGACCCACCTGTATTGGCGGTCTGCGAGAATTTTTAAAATAGAGATATTTTGTCCGATATGCTACGGTTAATAATAATTTATTAATTCTGAGAAAAACCTAAAACAACCGTTTCATACATTCTTCAGATGAAATAATTCAAATATATACTCAAATATTTCTAGAAATGTAATGTGAATATGAATGTCTGTCTGTCCATATACGCACAGTAAGTTAACACGGACAGACACAAAACCTATTTTTTCGATTCAATCCGGATAATTTTTTTATAATCTCAAAAATTACTCAAATAACTTAACGTATCATAAATAAATAACTATCGATATCGATTAAAGCTTTTGGTGACTGCGACCGAGATAATAGTCGCATACACTAACTTTTTGTTTTAACTACATATTTACTAAACCAAACCAAAAGATAAATTCAAAAATAGTTTAAAATAATCCATTAGTTTAAGTAACTCGTAATTAGCTACTAACGTAGAATACTTTTTGCATTTGCGTTGTAAAAATGGAAAGTAAAAACATGTATAAAAAAGCACTTATTAAAATTAGCTACAAAACAATGCCTAGTGAATATGTACCAAACAAAATGGAGATTCAGATATTGTAGACCGTACTACGCCGAGTTTACGTAAAATATAAAGTTTATACGAACTAAAAGTATCATTTTTTGTAAAAATATTCATCATATTATTTTTTATATAAATAAGAATAATGTAGTTATGTATGTATATGTGAATATATGTATATGTGAATGTATGCATGTTCTGATTTCCTTTTCTATATGTATATTTTTGTGGTACATAAATCTATACAGAAACATAAAATTGAAGTATCTGTTTGTAGTGTTGACATAACAGTTGACATAAAATTATTATGGGTAGGTACTTATACGATTAAACACAATTTTTAAAAATTTTGTCTGTCTGTCTGTCTGCTTGTTTCGGCTAATCTCCGAAACGGCTGCACTGATTTTGACGGGACTTTTATTGGCAGATAGCTGATGTTATTAGGAGTAACTTAGGCTACATTAATTTTTGAAAAAGAATTAGGGTTCCGTTCTAAAATATTAAACGTACCTAAGGATGCACCCGAGCGAAGCGTCAAGCGAGGATAAGCCCTACTAAATAATATATGTACTCCTGGCCTCACCATGACCAGGCTGTGACAGGCTTACTAATCCATGAATTTACTAATCAATACTTTACGTAGGTACTTTTACATTTTTTTCTATAACTTGATAAACGTGTACAATCAAAATTGTGTGCTGTAAAAATACTTTATTCTAGCCCTTGCTTCGCTAGGGTGCGTCCTTAGGTGCTTTTTGTATTTAAAATATTATCACAGATTACATAACACTATACTAGATATATTATATACAGGTACCACCTTTTGGCAATTTTTTTATTAACAGTAGCCTATGTGGCAATCTAGGTCATACTGTCCATCTGCTTAGTTAAGTTCATCCAAATCTATCAGTTCCGTGAAAAAATATCAAATTTAATTTATAATATACACATACGCACACATACAACTTTCGCATTTATATGATAAATAACCAACCAAGTGCAAGTCAATTTTCGACTCGAAGTCAAATCTCCACACAATATTTTTGTTAATTATTCACCAATAGAAAATTATATTACATTAATATATTGAAGAGTAGCTGAAACTCCTTGGCAAAGTCCATGAAAAGTAAAAAGTTTTTAAAAGAAGGCTTTAATTTGTTATTATAATTTGTTATAATTTCAATTTTCACAATAATAATTGATTCTGGAAAAATATAAGCGACTACTTTTTAAGATTCAAAAGATACAAGCTTTTATGTACAGAATCCTAAAATAGTCCAGTCAAATAAGGTCTAAAATCTGAAAAATTTGACACTCAACTTTGCATTTTTGATATAATGTAGTCGGTGAAGTCGACAACTACGCATTTTCTTACATTTTCACATTTAAGTCTCATACACGATGTATTTATTCAGAATTAGCTATAATGCTAATAATATAGTGCTGTAATAGACATACTATTTGTACAACAAGGATATTGCCCAATTTCCTACTTAACTAACAAAGCGACTATTGCATAGGACGCTCTAGTAAGAAGGATTGACTCTAATGTGGATATATTTGAAACAACAATATCATGTTTTAATTATATATATTATTGTTGTTGTTCTATATTGTTTGTCATAGATGTCACTTGTTATTAGGCCATGCAATATTTTCATGCTTTAAAATATAATTCACCGAGCAATTTCCTTCGTATCTTCTCCATTCTACGTTACATTGGCAAAGTAGTGTGTGTTTTACTGGCACGTTTTGAAACCATTATCAAGAAAATTAAATTGAAACTTCGAACCCAGGAAATTAAAATTCTGAGTACGATAAGGTATAAAGTAATTATAAGTCACGTCATCATTGAAATCTTTTGTTGTTCTACAATATTACCGTTAGCGTAGTTTCTTTTTGTATAATTGCTTTGCTAGTAAGTCTTAACAGAATAGCACAACCTTCCTCAATAAATAAGCTGTAAGTAAGTACAGTTCCAAAAGATAACATGTTCATAAAAACAATTCAACTTTAAAATAAAGGTAGCCAACATAACAAGCTTTCTTTTTCCACAGGTTTCTATTTTAAATAAACCCTTACTAAAGAGTAGAGGTACATAGACAATGTTATTTATTATAAAAAGTCTCGCTTACCTTAGATTCGTCCCTAGGTGATTCTTTAAATTGACATAACTTTTTTATTTATGAACCGATTGAAATAAAATAAACAAAATGTTAAGTGAAGCTTATAACAATACATTAGTGAAAACCGTACTCGAATTGGTTAATGCGTTTCTGAGATTAGCCAGCACAAATGCACAGACCAGACAGATAAAAATTCTAAAAATAAAATAAATATGTAAATAAATAGATAAATAAATACCACCAATATTAGTTTTTGTCAAATATCTTTCTTGTACATACAGCAATCAGTTACAATTTTATTATATGTAAAGATAAGCTTCCCAAATTTAAAAATGAGCAATTTAGCCTAAACAATGAAAAATCAGTGAGGACAAGCAACTTTCTTTATAATACATATATATTGATTGATATGTAAGTAAGTAGCTAATTAAGATTAACAATGCGAACAAAGTCAATTTCGACATTTTTGAAGTATTGAATAGTTCGAAATAGACCCCAATATTATATTTTTTGAGTTTTGAAATTTTAAATATCTACATTTTAATTTAAATCAATAGTACAAAAATAAAGTTTGAAAAAGCAATTAATATTAATCTAAAATTCTGATAATATAATTAAAATCCTTTGTTTGAGAGAAATAGACTTAGAGACATAAAATAATTACTTTCATAAAACATTTAGTTTCAAGGTATTTAACATCCTTTCTTTATTCGTTTGCTATGCAAAATATATATTTCATTATCTATATATATATATATATATATATATATATATATATATATATATATATATATATATATATATATATATATATAAATGAATCCCTATTTCCCTTGATCACGCCAGCACGCGAGAACGGCTGGAGCGATTTCACTAATTCTTTTTTTGCTGTGTTTGTTAAGAAAAAGATTAAGAAAATTGTGCAGGAACTTAGAAAATGGGGATGAAAGTTTGTATTGGGAAGCGAGCTAGGCGAGGGTGAGTCGCTAGTACTATATACAAAACCTAATTACTTTACAAGTCAGGACTACATGCTAACTTCTGCTCTGATTTCTAATGCCGATTGTTTTGAACGAAAACTAAGCCAACTCTCAAATATACTCATATTGTGAGTACATATGAGAGTTGGTCAAAAGTTTGCTCAAGCTATTTAATGTATTGACTAGAGTCACTCCTAATTAATATTTTATATAATGTAAATACTGAAACTACGTAAAAATATCTTTAATTATTGTTTTATAGAAAATGCACTTACACATGTATTTAGTAAAACATTATAAAGGCAGGATATTAATAATTGACTTTCACTTTCAAGGAATATCGCAAATCGAATGTTAAAGATAAATATTTGGTTACAAGTTAATTATACATATATTAACAACGTGTGTATTTCATTTCACAAAGATTACCTAATGTTTTTAAACGTGAAACAATAATATCAAAGTTGTTTTAAACAACAATAATAAAGGCACAAGCGTTGTAAAAATTACAAAAAATTTCATATCATATATTTTTATTATTTTTTTATAGCTTAAAGCTATTGTCCTTGTGAGAGACAGGCATAAATATCACTCCCTTATTTTGCTCTTTACTGTCCGCCGATGTCGAGATAGGGCGACTACGTAATTTTTCTATTGCTACACTTTAACCTTATTCATAATGTACTTTTTTATAATCAATGCAAACCAATATAAAAGCTAGAATAGAACCTGTGATATTTTAGGAAGTAGATGAACATAAAATTATAATAATAGTAAATCCAAATCAGATTGAATTGTATGCGCTATATGTCGAATGTTCCTATAAAACTTTCATTAATCAAAGAATATTGTGTGAGACGTGGAAAATTGAAAGTTTTGGTTCGAAAACGACTGATGATGATCTTTAATCTCTACAGGATAATTTCTAAGAAATCCGTGCGAATTTCCGAGAATTCAATTGTTATCGTACACGCCGGCGTGTATGCGGTCCTCGAGGGGTTAAACTTTTCTTGGTGATACCCGCTTACCCACTAATTTAAATGTTTGTGCCAAAGTTACATAAACACAAAAGAACAATATTAGAAATTTATAACAAAAATCTAACAATTAATTATTTATTTTTAAACACTTGTATTAATTTCTGGTTTATGAATACAATTCTACAAAAACTATGCAGTGATATACCGATTCGTATATCGCGCCAGCTTGAGAAAAAGTAAAGTCAACTTGACAAAGGGCTCTTGAGTCTTGAGAGCTTGATATAGTCACAGATTAATTATCAAATATCAAAATAGTGAATTTGTCTTTATAGTTGATTGCCATTTTGTTTTTTTATCTCTAAAGTTAATTATTATTTATTTTTAAAAGTAAAATAAGTGTTGATTATTATTTCGACTAATAAAATAGTGTCAATAATTAATAAAGATTGATTCATTTTGTTGTAATGCAAACAAAATTGAATCAATTTTAGTTATTTTATTTTGAGTCTTCTATCCCCGCATGGGTTAAGTATCCCCCAAAGTATTTTTAACGTGAGGCAACTATCCCGAATGTGCCGGCAACTATCCCTTTTTTTAGAGGTTAAATGAAACAAGAGTAATATTCATTTTGTTTAAAAAATAGGACACAATAAGAAATTTAAGACCAATGTTTTAATATAAACGGAGCATATTCTAAGTAGATGCTTATGTAATTGGAGATTTTCGAAAAGTAGGGCAACTATCCGGCTTTTACCCTTATAGAATTTCCAATAGAGCTAATATTTGATGGACATTTGCAGTTTCCGATTTTTTGCCAAAACCGGTGTAAGAGCTTATAAGACATTTGTGTATGTAGGTATACCTGCAGTCTATGGATTAAAAGAATTTGTCCCGTTTTAATTGGCTTTTAAAATCTAGGACAGTGAAAGTTTCATCAATTTTGTACTATAAAAGTACTGTATAGTAATAATATTTAAATCAGATCGTACTTTGTATTAGGACATATATTACTATTTAGGATATACTAGCGACTCACGCTCGCTTCGCTCGCGTTCGTCCCTAGGTACGTTTTCACGGTTAGCTATGTTTATACATAAATAGTAGCTTTATTAATATAATTATATAGCGATTTACGTTACGTACGTACGCGGTACGCGGATTTTGTTCACAATTTCATGGGTTTTTTTTGCGGAACTCCGGTTCTTTTTCTAAAATCAAAGTAGCCTAAGTTACTCCTTATAACAGCAGCTATTTGCTAGTGAAAATCTTGTCAAAATTGGTCCAGCCGTTTCAGAGATTATCCGGAACAAACAGATAGACAGACAGACAGATAGACAGACAGACAAAAATTGTAAAAAATTTTGTTTTGGTATATGTACCGTGTATACATACATCCATATGCATTTAGTAAAAATCTGTTATTTTAATATTACAAACAGACACTCCAATTTTATTTATCTGTATAGATAGCGGAGTCTATATAACATAACGAACGTATGAAAAAAGAAAGTAAAATTGAACGCCTTGCGCATCTTTTACCCCACTGGCCCTTGCCTCATAAGTATGTGCTTATCCTAATATGTTACATTACTCCTCTAACAGTCGAAAATAGGGTTGGCGAATTATATGGGAGTTCTATAAATTTTATTAAACTTTTTTGTTAATATAGGCCATTGTAGTTAGTTTTTAATGTTCTAATAAAGTTACTTTAATATCATTTTATTAAATTGCAAAGTACGACGGTGACTTTAGTTCAAACTACAGTACCTACCTACATCTATTGTTAATCTAAAAACTATCCTGTAAAATCTAATAACCCCTACTAGGATTTAAAGATATTGTAAATATATATGAGTCATATTTAGGTCAGGTAAACTTAAAAATTTTTGGAGTATTATCACACTCGCAGAAAGTGCGTAGCTCTCATTTACCGTGAAATGGTCCCCTAAATAACCTAAGCTACATCATCATATAAGCATCGCATATAGTAGTTGAAAACAGCTTTATGCGATGGCACATGTTCTATTTGCGGATTTATTTGTTTTTTGGTTCCCAACGTTTATAATGCTTTACTTTTTGATCAAGATTGCTGTAATCAAATAAATCCGCGAAAAGATCTGAAAAGTTAGTTTTGTTCGAATTAAGAATACCTAATAGGTACACATTTGTCAAAGTTAGTAAAAAATCTAAAATGATTCGATTCTCAACGAACAATGCGGTATTGTAATGTAAGAATACGAGATTATGTCAGGCGCCAAAATTGTTATATCCTGTCGAAAGATGCGGAGCACACCGGTGTGCCAGTTAACAATTGATTTCTTAGAAATTAACTAGGAGGTGATATGTACATAGTACATACATACATATTCGTATGTATATATTCGAGGACGAGCTCTCTGCATACGTGGTTTAGGTTAGCCTAATAAAAATACCGGCGCTGTTATTAATATTAAACGCAGATAATTAAATATTATATTTACATTACCTCGCTTCACATAGTGAACGTGTGTGAAAAAATTATTGAGATTGGATTTGCTTTCATAAGCGAATAACCATATAGAGATAATATGTAGACGTATTATAATATTTATTTATATTTTATTTTTTAACTTAATATTTATTTATATTTTATTTTTAATCTGTTTTTATACATAAAATTAGATAATTTATAGCCTACTTATATATATATTTTTTTAATTATTTTTATTATTATATTTTTGTATAAACACAATGAACTTTTTTACTTATTAGTCTGCATTTGCTTTATCGTAATCGTTTTTTTCACACACGTTTTTACTCTTATTTTATAGTCATTTTATTTTCCATTTATATTAGAAGTGCATTTATGTAATTTTTTAGTCAGTGCTATGGATACCTGTAAGTGACTAACATACTGAAACCATGAAAGAAGTGGCTAATTCGTTCATGACTGAAACCTGTAATTAAGAATGAATTTAAAGTGTTATGTTGTTGGTGTTCTTAATAAATAAAAAAAACTAAAGTAGGGTTGCAGTATATTAGTACGAAAAAGCTTTAAAACTTAGAAACTAAACTGTAGCTTACTGGCAAGGATTTGCTTCCGGCTTCACCCACGTATATTTAGTCTGCAACTGCATAAACGTAAGATGCTTACCTAGGAGTAAGTAAGTTAAACAAGGACCTAAAGCTCTTTATATAGGTAGATATTTTACAGAATTATATGGAGAATTTCTCGAACAACGTATAATTTGTAAACTGACGTTGTAGCATAATTATTCTAGTTATAAATAATAACTCTTTAACTAAAAAGGTAAACCGACTTAACATCACTTTGAAAGTAATTAACCCCTTCTTAGGGTTGGAATTTTTCTAGAAATTTATACGGGATTGCCCTTGAGGTATAGTTTATTCATTAAAATACGAAATATCGTTTCATAAATAACGAGTACATAGGATAACATACAACAATGCGAAAAAAAGGAGTTTACTCCCTTTTTTTCAATGTCTATCAAAATATCTTTAATTAACCCTGAATCAATAATTTTACGTTACCAAAGTTAATTAATATGTTATCCGTACTTTTGTGTAATTAAATTTGAACATATTTTTTCTTTGGAACTTTCTATCTGTTTTATCGCTCATCCTTCAAAGTCCAAGTAAGTTCAAAGATATAGTTGGAAGTTTGCGATTTACGTGTTTTCAAATAAAGCAGTGATCACGCTAATTAGTTATTGTTTTAGAGTTAAACGCGCTTGTTTGAAAAACCAAGAAGCAAGTTCAAATTCCGGATGTCCTGCATCTGTAATTCTTATGTACAAATCATTTTCAACATGATTATTACTTGACGACGAAGGAAAACATCGTGAGAATCCTGCATGTCTAAAGAAACCTAACTATTTTCAAAAGACATTTAAAGCCCACCAACTCAAACTTGGCCAGCGTGGTGGATGAACTAAGATCTAAACCCCTCGTAACCCTTAATGCAAAGGAGGCTCGTGCTTCGTAGTGGGACATTAAAAAAGGCTGAATGAGTTGATAGGCGAAACCAAATGGAAAAGTAAAATATATTAAAATTTTGTATTAAAGGCTTACTAAAAAAGGTGGATCGAAAGAATATTTCCGTAGCCCGTGGAGTGAAGTAAAACGAGAATTTAAGTGTGTAATATTGGGGACCTTATCCCATTAAATAAGATTTGCGCAGTTAATCCCAATGTGACAATTTTTGAAGTAAAACTTCTTTACGCACGCTTAACATGGGGTGTAAGCTGGAGAATGTGTTACGAAAAGTATAATCGGGCGAGGCGAACCTTTGTTGCCATGGTAACCGTTGTTACTGTCTGACAAATGATATATAATATTATATTCTTTCCTTAAATGGTATTCTATAAATATATGATTGTAATATGCCTAATATGCGATATTTTTAATATCTCACATATCCTAATTATTTAAAACATAAATTGAATTTCATAAAGAGTACGCATAACCTACAGAAGTTTTACTTTTTGCGTGTGTACACATTCATACACGCACTCTTTAATTTTTTTAATTAGTTTTGCATCGGCCATAAAGTCATCTCACACGTAATTTCTTAAATAACACCAAATAGTAAAAAACTAAAATATATTTCTATTCTTTTTACTAATATTTTAAATATAAAATATGTACGCAGGAGTATTTTATGGCATCGTTATAAATAACCATATAAAAACAAAAGGGCCCGCCCTTTTATAGTAAGTCCCCGGTAATACTTTACAGTTTACTGAGCTTTTAAAAATAAAAAATAAATATTTGAAGAACAATTAATATATAATTATAAATCTATGTGTCTATTTGTCTGATAATCGGATGAATAAAAATATTACATATATAATTCGTCCGACTATTGTTGGTATGTGATATAATTGCGACTGCGATTATTTTTATGTTTCTGTAAAAACGGTTACTTGGTTCTAAGGTATCCGATTATCGGACGAACAGTAACAGCCATTATAAATTTTATTGTTATCCATAAAGATTTTAATTGATTATTAATATAGATAAATCGAAGAGTTATACAATATGTTCCCAGCTGAAAGCCATCACAATTGCTTCTGAGATTTAATGATGTGATATAGAATTGCCTGAGGGCTGACCTAGAACTTCAAACACCATTTCCGTTCTCATCCTTTTATCATCGCTAAGAGCAAGTTTAAATGGTTTAGTTTTCCTTCCATACGAAATTAAATTACAACAGTTAGCGGCATATGTTAGTAAACGGTCGTTATTAGGTTAAAAGGGAGAAAACAGAAGGATCCCTTTGAGTAATAATTCTGTAAGAACGTATTCTGCATGAAATTGAATATAATAATAAACTCAGTATTACCAAGGACTTGATATATCTTTAATCTACCAAATCGATTAGTAAATATTTTGAATAAAACCATTAAAAAGTTTGATGAGATGTGATCCTCTTAGCCTTAAATTTATACCTGGAAATTGTAATCAATATATCTCAGTCATTAGTATTATAAATATTTCTAAGGTAAAAATTCAAATCATTCAGTCAGCTATCGTTAAAATATTAAATGATTACATACAAGTATGATTAAAGCAAGACAATAATTATCGTTATACACATGAACCTTTTACGTGTTATACGTTCAATCCCTTTTACATATTCAAGTACCTATCAAAATGTGTTCATATGAAGATGATATAATCTAATTTAGTATTACTTTAAGCTATGAAGAAGATTAAAGGAACACCAAAGCTTTGAATATTAATGTCAAAGTATTTATTACAAAATAAGGAAAATCTACACATATAAAAGTCAATGTTGCTATTCGCTGATTTACTCATCAAAGCTCAGCCCAAGCCGCGGATAATAGAATCTTTAAATTTGAAGAGGATATTGATTTTATACTGGAAGTGTCATTTAAGAATGGATTTTTCAAAATTCATCCAGAAGGTACAATAGGGAATGAAAGTTTGTTTGAAATTCTGTCATTTTTAACCAACTTCCAAAAAAAGGAGGAGGTTCTCAATTCGACCGTATATTTTTTTTTAATGTTTGTTCGTGGATTTTTTCGTCGTTTATGAACCGATTTTGATAATTCTTTTTTTGTTGGAAAGGAAATATCCCAAGAGTGGTACCATGATAAGAAAACCAGGATCTGATGATGGGATCCCAGAGAAATCGAAGGGAACTTTCGAAAATTATAGCGGCGACTAGTGCGTTTGTTAACATTTTCATTAGGTATTTTAAAGCACTACTATTTAATGAAGGTCTGGAGTTGATCTGATGATGGACCCAAAAGACAGTCGAGGGAACTCCTCGACGATTTACAGTAATTACCTGGTGTTTGGGCTTGATTAATTTGTATAAGTGATACGTCTACACTGAAAATGGAAAAATAAAAACTTAAAAAAAAAATATAAACCGACTTCCAGGCACTGAAAAGTAAAAAATAACAAAACGGGGGTTTTCATTTAGAATAGATACTTAATCAGATTTTTTCGAAGTCGGTGCCAGCCAATATAAATCAAAGCACACCGACTTCGAAAATATCTGATTAAGTATCTATTCTAAATGAAACCCCCCGTTTTGTTATTTTTTACTTTTATAAGCTTTATTTAGTTTCAGCTGTCCCGGTGTCTGTCTGTCTGTAATTAAATCTTGCAAGTTAAATTTGACTAAACGTCAATCTAACTCCAATATGGTAGACTCCCAAAGATGGATGACTATATTTTTTTATGCACCCCCATGATATCAGGATATCAAATGAAAGGCTTTGCTGAGAAGAATACGAATAAAATAAAAACTAAAAAATAAAAAAATAAATTAATAGTAAAAAAATAATATTAAAATCAAGCTTTTATTTAAATTCTTTGTAAAGAAGAAAATAAACTTTAAATTAAATCAAACCCAACCCAAACCCAAACCCAAAATTAAATCATAAAAATAGAGTATTATTGTCTTTATACCAAAAATCCTAAGGGTTAATCTTTGGGCCTTCGCTGCCTTAAAAAAGAACAAACTAACAATAAACACATCAATGAAGATTATAATTTTTATGATTTGTGCTACAGTGAGAGGTATGTGTCTACGATGCCGATGTCGCACGTTCGATCCCGCATAAATCTTTTTCGAGGCCGCACCAAAGATCGTCATGGTTCTAATTTATCGAGCATAAAACTAACATTGCAATAAGACTGATGTTACTTATTTTACTAACTTTTATCTAGTAATTTAGATGTATAGCTTGTGCTTGAATAGTTTTGATTCCATTCAAAGTGTTCCAGCTCAATTTTCAAACAAGATCTCATCTCTGAGAGGATCATTCGATCCTCACCTCATAATAATCTAATCAAATTGTAACATTGTCAGCTAACTTAATCTCGAAAATATGAGAAGACTTGTTACAATAATATAATTTGTGTCAAATTCTTTGCAAAAATAGATCTAACTATGATAAATAGTTATAATGTATTTCATTTATATTATATATTACAATTTTATTAAAATATACTGTATTTACATTTCCATAAAATGCTACACTATATTTACGACGAAGTCGAAGGAGTAACAAAGCAGGTATAAACTAGATGTGATGATAATATACCTAATCTATACATATAATAAAACTGTAAAGGTCGAATGTCTGTTATAGAAAAAAAAATGCTAACAACCGGGTCAGGGGGATGTAAAAAGAGAAATAGAACAAATCCAGATTTTATCTTTTTTTGTTGTTTCTCTGTCTGCTTGTCTGTTTGTACGGGCTAATCTCCTGGACCTAAAACTGTTGGACCGATTTAAATGAAATTTTTAATGGTGGTTGGTAGCTTATATCCTCTGTCAACATTTTAGATACTTTTCATTCCGGAAAATTAAAGAGTTTCCGTGGGATAGTTAAAAAACTATAGTAACTTATGCAACTTAGTACATAAAAACTACTGATTGGATTTTAATGAAACGTTACAATAATATAGTTCATACATCAGAATAATAAATAGACTACTTTTTATCCCGGAAAAATGTACGGTTGCCGTGGGATAGATTTGTTTTTGTTTGTCAAGAGGCGAACCCGAGCGAAGCGAGGGTGAGCCGTTAGTAAAGAATATATTTGAAGATATTGCAAATTTACGGCACATGAACAAAAAGTAAACGATAAATAAAATTATTTAATAAATCTACTAAAAGTTCCTTATTTCGGGTATGTAACTTTAATAAAATTATTATTAATGTAAAAAGTTTGATTGTAACTACAGTATATCATTTTACAGGTTTTTTATTGCTGGTTACAAATAAGAACTTACAATAAGCCGAGACATCTCACACTTTACTAATTCAATATACATACATACATGCATTACCGAAATAAATATATTTAACCATGTCACGAAATAATTAATTCATATCTCCATTTACATATATAAGTAGGCAAAGATATAACAGTTCAGTACCTTTTTCTCCTCTGTTCTTGAACCGTTTTACTTTTCTTTTGCTTAGTAACTATTGACGAGCTTTAGTGTCATTAACAAATAAAATGATAATGGTCGAATTGCGACCACTGGGTGAACACTAGCTATAATAATTGTTAATAATAATAATAATAACCCCCCCCAAGGGATCACCTTGCCGTGGTGGGGGGGCTTACGGGTATTAGGTACAGGTACTTATTGCTGTATGTTATAACACCTTAAACATACTTATTTAACACTTTTTAATGCCGTTTCCATCTTGGCTAACCATACCCAAACCAACGATCCCACACCCCCTTTTTTATGATATGGACAAAAACGAAAAGAGGTATAATTTGCGGCCGCTTCCCGGAGTTCGTCGGGGCGCACCTGGAGCCGACGCTGGGTGTTTCAGCTTACGAGCCGTCGGTGGTGAGGAGCTGAGCAGGCGGGCCCTCATCGGGCTAGATCCCGAAGATAATACAGCCGAATCATCAACTTCATCATTAACATCTCAATCGTCCAATGACCCATTTTCTTCAATCTCTTCATCAAATTATTCATACCCATCATCACCTTCCGTTAGTTCAGTCACAAATAGCATGGTTCTGGAGGATGTTGTGCAGGAGGCTGAGGCCGGTTTACCTGTACCCACCACTAGTTACCCTAAAAAGCGCAATAAATGGACTATTGAAATGAATAAGTTTATAATGCGCACATATTTTCACCTCACAATGTTAGATACCGATACTAGCACATATCTTTTACCACTTCATCAAAAATTTGTTGAAAAATTTCCGCAAATGCAAGTTAGCCGTCAACGTGTTGGAGATCAAAGAAGAGCCATTGTCCGTAATAAGTTATTACCACAAGTCGAAATAGATAAAATATATGAGGAAGTAAAATGTGAACTTCAAACCACTAATACACTACAACAAAAGAACGTATTATTATCTTTGCAAACGGGACAGCGAATGAAATGGACCGAAGAATTAAACGAAACCATAATTAGAGCATACTATAAAATAACAGAACTGGAAACCAACAAAACAACTTACAGAAAACAACTTCATCGCGATTTTTTAAGTAAATTTCCTCACTTATCTCATATTTCAGAACAAAGAATAGCTGATCAAAGAAGATCCATCATAAAAAATAAACTTATTTGCAGTAATAAAATCGAAAAAATAAAACGCGAAATAGCTATAGAATTACAAATTAGGGCTCTAGAAATAGAATCACGCAATGGTGTAGACAATCTCGTAAGTATTTTAAGTCCAGAAGTACAGGAGAATGTAGAAAACCAAATAATAGTGCAGCCAAATATAATAAAAAGAAATGAAGAAATAGATAAGATATTCAAAGCATGCTTAGAGTACTATAAAGATATTGACCCAGTTAAGAGAAATTTTATTCCAAAGCAAAGATCATCTAAAAGGTTAGCCGAAATAATTGACTACATAAATACAACAATATTACCAGAAAAATTGGATTCTACTATTAGTTTTAAGTCTTTTCAAACAGTATTTTATTGTGCTGCATGGACAGCTGCTAAAGTAAATGGTGCAAAAATTGAAAATAAGCCACAAGATAAAAAGTCAAAAATATTTAAAAAGACAAAACCAAAATGGCAACTTCGACTAGAAAAAAAAGTAGACGATTTAAGAGCTAAAATAGGCAGATTAACACAATACATAAAAGGTAATCGAAGTAAAAAAGTAGTTAAACATGTAAATGCAATACGGAATCATTATAAAATACACTCTACACATGAGGAACCAAACACACAACTGTCACATTTTCTTGATACATTAAAACAAAAACTCGCATTAACAAATAGTAGATTACAGAGATATAAAATATGTACACTACGTAAGAATCAAAACAATCACTTTACATCTAATGAAAAACAATTTTACAGAAATCTTAAATCTACTACGTCATCACAAATTAATCAAACTAATAATGTTGAACATTTAACAAGTAGTGCACCAACAGAAGATAGCTTTTACAGATATTGGTCTTCATTATGGGAGAACCCCGTTAACCACAACCATAATGCTGAATGGATCACAATTGAAAAGTTAAAATACTCATCAAAACCAAATATGGAATATAATAGTATACCTTTGGAAATATTGCTCACAGTCATCAAGAAATTAAAAAATTGGAAAGCACCTGGTTCTGATTTTATTCATAATTACTGGTATAAGCATTTTACACACGCACATTTATATCTTCATAAGTTTATAAATCATTTTATTCAAAACCCTCATGATATGCCCGAATACATAGCTGCTGGAATAACATATATGATACCGAAAGATTATAGTGATCTTGGAAATCCGGAAAAATATAGACCAATCACGTGTCTTCAAACGATATATAAAATAATAACGTCTTGCCTCACTGAAGTTCTTTATAAGCATTTAATGGATAGTAACATATTGACGGAAGAGCAAAAAGGATGTAGAAAATATAGTCAGGGCTGTAAAGAGCAATTAATTATAGATTCAGTAATATTAAAACAGGTTCAAAAAGAAAAGAAGGATATTTTTACACTATACATAGATTATAAAAAAGCATACGATTCAATTCCTCACTCTTGGCTGCTACAAACATTAGACATTTATAAAATACACCCTCAAATTATAGATTTTTTGAAGAATACTATGACCAATTGGAAAACTACATTAAAATTAAGTATACAAAATAATAACATCAACACTGAACCGATTAAAATACAACGCGGTATTTATCAAGGTGACGCTTTAAGTCCATTGTGGTTTTGTCTTGCTTTAAATCCCTTATCAAATATGCTAAATCTTACAAATACTGGATATCTCATAAGGTTTAATAACAGTTTAGTTAATAGCCCTAGATCAGAATTAAAGATAGTTAATCACCTTTTGTATATGGACGATATTAAGCTCTATGCGGAATCAAAAGAAGAATTAAACACCCTAGCAGATTTAACATACACATTTTCACAGGATATTAATATGGAATTTGGTATCGATAAATGTAAAATAAACGCAATTAAGGCAGGACAGAACTTGAAACATGAATATCAATTAAGGAATGGCGAATGTATATTGCCATTAATTGAAAATGAAACATACAAATATTTAGGATATATTCAATCAAAACTAATACATCACAAAGAAATAAAATTGAATTTAACGCAACAGTTTAAACATAGACTTAACTCTATATTAAAATCATGTCTTAACTCAAAAAATACTACAAAGGCGATAAATACATTCGCCATTCCTGCCTTAACCTATTCGTTTGGAGTAATTAACTGGACCAAAACGGAATTAAGAAATCTTCAGCGTGTAATAAATACAATTATGACCAAACACAGGAAACATCACCCACGATCATGTACACAAAGAATGACACTCCCACGATTAGACGGTGGCAGAGGATTAATCGATATATTAAATTTGCATAACAAACAGATAGCAACTCTCAGAAAGTATTTTTACTCCAAAGCTAACACATCTACCCTTCATAATGCAATAGTTCAGAATGATAAAAAGCTAAGCCCACTTAATTTGTTCCAAAAAACTCCACAAAATAACGAAACACAAATCGATAAACTTAGCAAAATCCGAGAATGGACCCAGAAGTCATTACATGGAAGACATCAAAACGAACTGAACCAGAATAACGTCGACAAGTTAGCATCGAACGAATGGCTCAGACGTGGCGAACTCTTTCCAGAGACTGAAGGGTTTATGGTAGCCATTCAAGATCAAGTCATAGAGACAAGAAATTACCAAAAATACATAATTAAAAAACAAAACTTCCATACCGATATATGCAGAAGATGTAACTCTGCCTCAGAAACTATACAACATATAACCGGTGCTTGTAAATCTATTGCCCAAACCGATTACAAGCATCGGCATGACCAAGTTGCATATATCATCCACCAAAAGTTGGTTATTAAATACAACCTTACTTCCTCACACCCATTACCTTACTATAAATATACACCAGAATCTGTAATTGAAAACGAATCCTATAAACTATACTTTGACCGCGCCATACTGACAGATAAAACTGTACCATACAATAGACCAGATATTACATTGGTAGATAAATTAAACAACACAGCCACCATTATAGATATTGCTATACCTAACTCACATAACTTACACAATACTTTTACAGAAAAACTTGTTAAATATCAGGATCTTAAAGATGAAATTATGAGAATGTGGAAAATAAAGACAGTTACCATAGTACCAATTGTTATATCCACCACAGGTGTTGTACCCAAGAATCTTCATCAATCTATTAAATTGCTTGGGCTTCCTCCATTTACTTACGTGCAACTACAAAAAGCAGCTATACTTAACACATGTCGTTTAGTGAGAAAATTTTTAAACAATAATCCTTAATACATCGGCATTCACTTGGCTTAGGCCCGTGATTGCTGATACTCCGGTACTGAGTACTGAGGTTTATGAACATGAACAAATAAAAATAATAATAATAATAATAATAATTTATTGAACAAAAAAACAAAAAACACAAAACAGTAGACAATATTACATACAAAAAACAGATATACATATATTATTATACAAAATAATCTTAGTTTTTTTAAGCTCAATTTAATTTAGGCTGTGTTGACTCAAAAGATATGGTAGCCTCTGTTGCCGTACTAGGAGACCTGTATTACGGCATACAGCGCCTATCCCCCAAATATGTTTTATCAATAATTATAAGCCATTTGATACAAATCGAGTTTTTTTTTACATTTTAAAGGGTATTTAGTAATAAAATCTAGTATTTATAAAGTTAAAAACAAATATAAAATGATATAATGTGTATGTATGTATGCATATCTATATGTATGTATATATGTGTGTGTGTGTGTGTGTGTGTGTGTGTGTGTGTGTGTGTGTGTGTGTGTGTGTGTGTGTGTGTGTGTTTGGAATGTAATGTGAATGGAAAAAAACATTAATTAAAAACACGTAAAATGTCCTCCGTTTCATCATAGGATAAATTAAGCAAGTAATTCATTATTTTCAATTTGCATGTTTTACTATTATCAGAATAAATTTTAAGTTTTTTATTAACTTGATTATAGATAAAAGGTCCTAAATAACTATAAAATTTGTGGATAAACATAGTTTTAAATTGCCTATCATTGTAACATACTGCAAATTTTCTTCGTTTATCGATCTTGGATGGATCAAATTTTAGCTCAGAATGTTGCTTTAATATAATATTAAATAAAAAAAGTTGCCGAACTGTTAGGATTTCACAATATTGGTAAAGTGCATGAGTTGGGTATAGAAATGGCTTAAAGGTACATATTTTGAGAGCTGTACGTTGAGCTATTTCAAGAGATTTTAATGTTGTTTTTGAGGCACCGCCCCATGAAGAGATGCAGTAAGTGATAATAGATTGGCACAGTGACTGGTAAACTCTCTTCATAATGATTGGCTCAACAATATGTCTAAGTTTTTTAAATATGTATGATAATTTACGGACTTTAATGGTTAAATCAGAAATATGTTGCTTGAAACTAAGATGGCAGTCTATGATTATACCCAAATATTTGATCGAATCTACTTGTTCAATTGATAGGCAAGAGCAATTTTGCTTGTCAATGCAAGAGTGAGTTAGTATACGATATTGCTCACTTGGTCGGTTTACTTCACGAATTGAGTATGCAATATATTTAGTTTTGTCAGAATTTAATGTTAACATATTATTTCGTTAAATGTAAAAATTTTAAAATACAAATGAAATGAGTCATAACGTTTTGAAATTAGACTTTATTTGAAGCTGCCTACTTATTTAAATAATATAGAAACAATATTCCAAGGTAGGGTTGGGCTTTTACTTCACAGGACATCAACAAAACGAACAGACAAATTAAGTACCTCTTACAAAAGTTTTCTTTTTGTTCTGTTATTCTGTTTTATTATCCTTTATCGAATTGCAAGGTAAACAACGCTTGCGTGACGATAATTAATAATTGTCAATAACAAAGCGATGCACTTTTATCTATGTTTGTTCAAAGATAAACCTCTGAATTGCAAATTACACTAACATGTCGCACCGGAATAACAACATTGGCGTATTTAATTAAAATGTGTAGATAACAAATCTATAGATTATGAAAACAGAAAACATGTTGTAGTCCAATATTACTTTAATAAATATCTTCAAAATTTTTTACAAGTCAGCCTCATTAAAAGTTTTTCAGGACGCATGTATTAATATTGAATAGGTAATCATGATTGCAGGAATGTCCTACTCAAACAATTAGAAATAAAACTTTTAAGCGCTTATTTTCTAAGTTAGTGAAGTTTCAATTTGTCAAAGTATCTAATTTTATTATTGTATGATAATCTATATAAATTTCTAACTGAGTCGAATCTGTACATTGAATATTTTTTAGAAAATCTTATTAAAATAGACATTATTATCGATACAGAGGTCGAATCTATAGTTTTTTGATTGTCTGTCTATCTGTCTGGGAACGCATCACGAGAAAATATCTCACCTCTGAGAAAAATTATATTAAATGTTAAAACGTAACTATCGACAAACCCAAGTGGAGCGAGGGTGTGTTGCTAGAAAATTAGATTAAAATATAGAATTATTTTTCGCTTAAAATAAAATTACCTACATTTTTATTTAGCCCTTGGAGATATTTTTATCATCTTAAATTATTTTACTTCATCGTGATAACAATGTCAGACTGGCCTATTATAGGTACAAAGTATTGATTTAGTCTGCGACTCACCTAAAAAGATTTCGAAGAAAAATAAATTAATAGGAAAATAGTTCGAAAAATAATAGCAAATCGTCCCAATATAAAAGAAACTCTGTCTAGCTATTTTCGTCATCTCCTATAACTTTTGTATAATCTCCATTTTTTGTCCTGTGAAGATTCTTTTGATTGTAACGAAAAGAATGATTGACGAAGCATGTCCATAACCCAATCTATCTCTACCTGCCGTAAAATCCATTCATTTCTCACTTTTTTCACTTACTAACCTAACCTACCTATTACTACTATAGTATAGTATTATGTCATCTATGCTATTATTTTTTATTAACTAGATATATAGACTCGTTTTAATAGATCTTATATCTTAAATTTACAAGTAGATATTTCTTCAATAACACGACTTGACGGAGCCGTGTGTGTAGCAAAATATTTATGGGCTTAGCTAAGCTTGGGTTGTAAATCCTTGCCACGGCTGCCTCGAACGAAGTTGATCAAGACACACTAAATCAACGGTGGAACACTCTACAAGTCGACAGCAACATATTTTATCACAATAAATTGTTAAGTTTTCCACATTCATGTAGAGTAAATTGATTTTCAAACAATGTTATTCACAAATGCTCTTTTTTTGGGTTTGCAAGGAAATTGTACAAATCGTGAATCCGTGATACATATTCACTAGTGAAATTATAATTACCAGGAGTATTGTCAATCGTCTCCTTTTCTTTCAGTATTGCGGAATAGTTTTAGGTATATTATAATTTTTCTAAACACTTTATTGAAATTATAATAACCCTAATTAAATTGTCAATAGTAGCAGTATCAGGATGTGGTGGAAAGCCTCGGTCCGTTGGTCGATTCATTGATCACAGTGAATCGACCTATTAAAACGTCTTTAAAACCACAAACGTAATTTCAATAAAGAGCTAAGAAAGTACTACAACTCGTATTAAGATTTTTATATGTATAGAATCTAAGTAGATCATTTTTAAATTTGAGAAGATTATTTATTATTTTTAATTTTCGATTAGGTGATAGATCCGACTTGGATAGGTAGGATGAGAACGCTTAAGTGCTTAAAAAATAATCCTAACTTGTAGCTTCAGAAATTACAGCATTCAAACAAACAAGAAGAACTTTAATTTTGGCATTCACAGATAATTAAAAACTCAGTATAAATGATATATATGTAGTTATATGTATTCAGCCCTTTTTAACGTCCCACTGCTGGGCACGGGCCTCCCTTCAATACGAGGGGAATCAGGCCATAGTCCACCACGCTGGCCAAGTGCGGATTGGCAGACTTCACATGTCTTTCGAAAACTTGCTAGGTTTTCTCAGACATGCAGGTTTCCTCACGATGTTTTCCTTCACCGTAAGGCAAGTGGTAATCATGTTAGAAATGATTCGCACATGAAAATATCAGAGGTGCGAGACCCGGGATTTGAACCCGCTTCACTCGGTTTCCCAAGCGAGCGCGTTACCACTGGGCTACCACTGCCTTTTGTAGTTATATTAATATAAGTATAAATGTTAAATGGAAAAATAACTTTATTGAATCATTTATTCATGTGATACTTTTTTTATCTATACTATAATAAAACTGTAGAGGTCGAATGTCTGTACATAGAAAAAAAATGTTAAAAACTGAGTCAGGGGGATGTAAGAAGAGCATTAGAACAAATCCAGTTTTTTTTTTTATTTTTTTGTTTCTCTGTCTGTTTGTCTGTTTGTCTGTTTATACGGGTTAATCTCCGAATCTGCATTTTGGACCGATTTAAATAAAATTTTGCATGGTGGTTTTGGTGGTGGAACGGGGATATAAGGATATCCCCGGTCAACATCTTAGATACTCTTCATCCCGAAATATTAAAGAGTTCCCGTGGGATCGTTAAAAAACTATAGTAACTTATATACCTTAATACACAAAAACTACTGATTGGATTTTAATGAAACTTTACAATAATATAGTTCATACATCAGAGTAATAAATAGGCTACTTTTTATCCCGAAAAATGTACGGTTCCCGAGGGATAGATTTGTACAATAATAAAACAGTAACTTGGCGAAATCTGTTCATGAAATATTTTTTTAAAACAACGTCTGGGACGTATTTTGTATACAAAATAGAACCCAAAACAATAGTTATTATTTTTTGTCTGTATATATCTGTTTGTCTTTTGTGTACGCGCGTTTCAAGTAAAAATCAATGAATCGATTTCAACGAAATTTGGTGAAATGATAACTTATTACTCGGGTCAACATTTAGGAAACCTTTTACTTCAGGAAAATCTTTCTTTACCACATGAAATCACAATAACTGGTTTTATCGAGTCGTCCTTTTAGAAACCTTCCGTTGGCTAAATCTTAAGATATACATAAAAACAATGTATAAAAAAAATTGTAGGACTTGAAAGGCCAATAGAAAAATCTGCAACAGTATATTATGTCTATCTCTTAAGGTACACTCGCAATACCTGTAACCTATAATAAAAGATCCACAGATTTCGTGTCTGCCACGACCTTCGAGTACATTGAAAATGAATCTTTAAATGAACTGAATTAAATAATTACTAACAGAACACGCGGTTTCACCCGCGTTCAGACTATAAAAAAAGTTTTTGGTTTTATGCTATAACTAATATAATTTGATGATTGTAATATTTTCAAATGTGTGAGTATGATTTTGACTCGCACATCAAGAGTTCCGTACCGATTTACACTAAACAAAAACTTTTACTCAATAGATACTTTATTATTTCTTAAAGATATTATGGAAAACCAATTTAATTTTAGCTATCGTAACTCAAAACATCCAGTATCTTAAAAGATATTTAACGTAAATTCTACAAATTAATTTTCGTTAAAGTATTAAGCAACCTTAAAATGACTTATAAAGAAAACGATATCAAATAGCGAAACTTTACCCCCAAAAAATAGGCCAAGAAAAGTTAACTATATATATTATGTATAAGGTTTTTAAGAGTTCGGCAAACGATGTAGCCAGGAGTTTTTAAAATACGTAATTTGAATTTCAAAATAAAATTAATGTACAGCCATGACATCTTAATATTAGAAATACTAATATTAAGATGTCATGCATGTTTGGCTACAGATTCGCCCGCTTTAGTGTTTTAACAGCCAAATAACTTTTTTTTACATCCACTTTTAATGTCTTAATCAGAGTACCTGGGCGACCGAGCTTCGCTCGGAATTCTTGAAACATTGTATATTTTACATTAAGTGACTAAGTGTTACTGAGAAAGTTGTATAGATGTCGCGATAAGAACAATTTTCTTTTTAATTTGGCTTAAAAATAATTTTACATTAAGTGAATAAGTGTTACTGACAGAGTTGTATAGATGTCGCGATTAAATTTTGCGTAGAATAATGCATAAGAAAAACGCATGAAAACTCGAAAACACGCGTTTTCCCAGACATGTGACTAATCTAGATCAATTTTTCGCCCCCGAAAGCCTCCATATACCAAATTTCAGCAAAATCGTTAGAGCCGTTTCCGAGATCGCTGGTATAAATAAATAAATAAATAAATAAATAAATAAAGATATAAATATACAAGAATTGCTCGTTTAAATATATAAGATTAGAGCTGCAATTTACAAACATTTACTTTTAAATATGGATTCGGTCAACAAAACGTCATTTCTAAGAGGTATATAAACCTTATAGAGCTTTTTTTTATTCTTTTTACGCTCTAATATCGAAAAAATCTCATTTTAGAGCCTAAAGAAAGGCGGTTCCAGCTTCTATCATATCGTTAAAACTCTTAGACAGCAAACCAGTACAGCAACACGCCGCGGTAAATAAATGTAGTAAATAAATACATGTGGAGCCGCGGCACCTGCATTTATTTACTTTTTTTCTTTTGCATCTGCATTTTAAATACTGACTAGCATATACTATAGAAGGCAGATGACAATATAGTCATTTAATACGATCGTGCTTATCTAATATTGAAACCTGAAGGCGAAAAGATAGTGAACTCTACTATAGCTACTAGGAAACTCATGGATTTTTTAACTCATTTGATTCGACGAGTTTTGACGTAGTAGTGACGAAGAGTATATTTTTTTATTTATTGAATATCATAATTATTTAAAAAGTCGTAACAGTTTCATAGTGAAACTACTTACTTATAGAATGGCAGGATGTTGTTTGGTCATAACTAAATAAAGGCGGGTCGCTAGTATTAAAAGTAAAGTGGGGAAAAGTTCTCAACTTTGTAAATAGCTTTAGAAAGTTACGAACTTAACTAGCAAATTAATAACAAATAAACAAATTTGATTAATTTACGTTGTTGTTTAGTAAATATTAGAAAAGTATACTTTTATATTCATTGATGGAAACTTTTGCGATTATAAAAAATAGCTTGTACCAACTAATAAAGATCTTATGATCTAAAAAATAAACTTTTATTTAATATTTTAATTTTTAGGTCAATCAAAGTAATAAATGTAACGTTTTCTATCTAGGTAGGTAAATCTTTTTGTCACAAAGTTATAATTTTATTTAATGTTCTTTTCCTAATGAGATGTACAAAGAGAACATAACGATATCAATTACTTTTTACGACTTTATGCCAGATCCATTACTTAACAAAAAATGAGTTAGATACTGGTTCTCTGCCAACCAAAACAAAAAAAAAACAGCTCTGCTTCAGATAAATACTAACCTAAAGTCAAGGGTTGAAATATTCAGAAATAACATCAAAATCTATAATATTATTAATGGAAATAATAGATATTGTCAGTCACCCACGGTATATCATTCACTATAATGGAACGAACAATATCATTACGAAAAAAACCCCGTCATTTTTGGAAAAACTCCTTTAACTACAAAATAACCTTTACCGGTGGTAGGACTCTGTCAAGCCTGAGGAGTCCAACTGGATGGGTACCACCCCCTTATCTATTTCTGCCGCCAAGCAACAATAATTGCATTGCTGTGTTCCGGTTTGAAGGATAAGGTAGCCAGCGCAATTACAGGCGAGAGGCATATCATCTTAGTCCTCACAGTGACAACGCACCTGTGGTTCTGCATTTTTGTTACTTAAAACCTAAGTGCATGAACCGTAGGTGTTATGGGCGACTGGTACTGCTATCCATCAGGTGGTCTGTCTGCTCGTTTGTCACTGAATGTCATAAAAAAAAAAATTTGAGCTACTTTTGCTTGCCAGCCGTACAATACCTTCATTATCGCTAAATACTTTTTTCATTTAACGTTGTAAATATGCGTTTACATATGGGTAAACCGAGACAGTTCTCCTCCTGAATGATAAAGCCAACTGCCACCCACCAAACATCTCCTCGGCTCGCCTGATCTTGAAATTGATAGCACCTACCAGGACCCACAAGATACACTTTCACAACAACAACCATACAAGTGAAATTGCCTTTTATATTTATCAAATAGCTCACGGAAAATACGAAATAGACAAAATTTAATACTTCTTTTGCCGGTTTTCAACAATGAAAGACACAAATTCGAACTCAGATAGATTCAATTCATGAGGGACAGTATCTCTAATGCCCCGCTTTGCTTGAGCCTGAATAAGGTGATATCAAGTATCTCTGTATAATGTACCTCTACCTCAGAAAGTCTTCGCCTTTTTTATTATACGCACTTCACAATCTCTGTCAGCACTGTATATTTAGTTAAAATATGTATTAGATTCTTTAATGTTATTAGGGAAATGAATCTTTTATTAATTTCATGTTAAGTATCCTACATTATGATGCCTACATTATGACCGTGATTTTTCAATTTAATGCCCATCTTTGGCGTTCTTATTCAGAGAAACTGAATCTCTTCGACAATTTTGACTTATTGTATGAATTAGCTCGTTAGGTTCAGAATTAGCTGTAAAAATATCCTTACAACATTAATATTATCAAGTAAATTTTATACCAGAATATACGTCAGTTCAAAAGAAATGTAATTAGGTACATACTTTTTTTGCAGAGAATGCAGCTTGCAGAAAATGCTAGAAACAGCGATGCGTCGACCGCTCGAACCCAATACCATAGAAATCAGTACATTTAGTGGTATGCCTCAAAGTAATTCTTTATTTAATTATGTCCTTAGAGGATTTTTGAAGTCATGACGTCTAGGTCATACAAAATATATTTGGAGCAACTATAAAAAAAAACGAATTGACTGGATGAAAAACAATAATGTTTTTTTATGTATTGAAATTATAATGTATTTTATATCTTTATTCATATTTCTTCTTCTCAAAAATGACATTTCAATGACTTTTTTTGAACCTTCAATTTGTGTACTTATGGGGTCATCTAAATGGTTATAAGTATAGTGAGACA
This sequence comes from Argynnis bischoffii washingtonia, assembly GCA_033884665.1. Taxonomy (NCBI): domain Eukaryota; kingdom Metazoa; phylum Arthropoda; class Insecta; order Lepidoptera; family Nymphalidae; genus Argynnis; species Argynnis bischoffii. Next base: position 7,636,547 of record CM066616.1, on the reverse strand, counting down.
GTCTAACTTAGACCCTATTTAGGTGGAGCTGTTGTCGAGACCCATAATTATTTTTAATTTTCCAGTCAAGGTCAGTAGTAGGATAACGTTTGCTTACAACTAGTTCATTTTATGTTTTTACACTAACGTTTGCGAGCTTATAAATAGATCCTTTCGCCTTGTTATAGTTGCTAAATTTTACATAATTGAAGGTACAATACATCTTCATGCCAAAGAATATAAACTTTTTAAAAATGAATTTAATATGAACACCGTTGATAAATGTAAGTAGTGATTTTAATTTATTATAAAACTTGTAGCCCGCGAAAGTTAGTAGCTAAAACCACAAAGAAAATTAGTAGTTTCTGAGCTTAAAGCACTGAAACATATTAATTATAAAGCATTTTAACAAAAGAATGAAAGAACGAAACGAATCAAAGACCGACCGACCGATCGACTGACCAAACAAACAAACAAACTCAAACAAACAAACAAACAAACAAACAAACAAACAAACAAACAAACAAACAAACAAACAAACAAACAAACAAACAAACAAACAAACAAACAAACAAACAAACAAACAAACTCTAACTTTTTATAATACTAGTATAGATTAATATTGCTTCCATAGTTCAATTTTTTCAGTACAAAGAAGCAGCTCAATCCAGCACAAAAACACACGGTTTGCTCTAGCCTTTGTATCCTTTCTATTGGTGGTGATGATACTGAATGTTAAATATTAAACTATTTTAACGTTTTTTTATGATTTTCCAGCTCTTCACTTCTTCCTTTACTTTACGCAAGTATCGAAATTAACAGGGAGAAACCATATAATTATTTTGAATCTTCAATAACATAATAATATTATTTGTCTCTTGCGAAAATTAAAGCAGCAAACTTCGGCGTAAGCAACTGCCAATAAAACACAACATTCATCTGATTAAAAATCTAAGCTAATAAAATATTAACTACATAATTTTTTATTACATTTATCTCGAAACACTTAACAATGTATGTAGAAGCTTCATATCTGTATTTTTTCCAGGAATTTATTTTGGAAAATATTTCCCACATTTCATTACCCACCCACGTGCTGTTCATTATAAACATATTAGAGTAATTTAATAGCCCAACCAAATGTTTCTTAAAAAACTAGTCTATGGTTAAAATTGGTTGTTTATACGAAAGCTTATAATAATTTATTATTAATGGTTCGATCAAATTTTAAAATTACAGATGATCCCATGACTGACTTTTCCCAAAAGCACGAGCGCAGATTTTAAAATTCTCTAATTAATTATACGTTAAAGATTTAAAAAATACTTAATAACGCAAATATTTTACATGAATTTGAAACATGTTTTGCGTGTATATGGCCTATTTGTTAGTTTGGAAAAAACATACTTTCTCTTAAAGATATCAAAAACATAAATATAAAAATGGGAGCCAAGTTCTGTAGATAATCCTGAAATTTATTTATAAGAACATACAACATTCTAAAAGAAATTTAAAATACAATTTCTTGTTTTTTTTTTCTGCTACAACAATGTTAGATAATTAAAAATATTACTTCTTAAATTTGAACAGTCAATTTATTTACACAGAGTAGATAACTTAGGATAAGTTAAAGCTTAAGATTTGACTTGGATATTTTTCACATATGTACATGTTTTCTTATATTAGGCGGTGGTATTCTACTATAGAACATTCTTGTGCCTTAATTTTACTAGGACCTAGATTAATAAAATGTAATTAAATATACTGATGAATCCTTCTTTACATATACTTACATTTTCTAAAGTGATTATGTACATTTTCAAGGTCTCTATTAAAAGTTTATAGACAGTAGGAAACATATCTGAGCTCTTTGAAATCACAGACTTACTATTTTCACATATAAGTAGCAAGATTTTTTAAGAACGTATTTCTTTCATAATATTATTCGCAATGATGTCAGATCGCTGAGGCGGTGCTGCCAGTTTCAACTTGTTTTATTATTGGTTGTCCACATTTTATAAATAATATGCTATACAAAACAGTAAAAGCGAACTTTCATCATGGAATCTATTCTTCTGGGAAAATAAAAGTTTTTGCTATTATAATTTTAAAAGGCGCTAGGTGTTAATAAAAATTGATTACTTAGAAAGTATAAATTCAATACTATATTTATATAATACTATATGAAGTTTAAATTCACTTTTTTCTAAAAATTTTCCTTTGTATACTCGAAATTACCCGCCTGGACACCAAATTTAAACTTTCAAGGTCATCTGGAAGTGGGCTAGGTTTTTGATCTATATGTCAGTCAATGAGTAATAAAATTGCCGATTTTTAGACGTTTGAGCTGTATTAATGAAATTTGGGGTGCTAGTTAGTCTAAGGAGAATTAATAAATAAACCAAATTTAATGTTCTTATGTTAAATAGATTTTGAGTTACTAAGGGGTCAAAAGCTCCAAATGATTCATCTAATATAACATATCGCACAGGGCTGCTGAGTCGCAAATTTTTCTTGGCTTAAACTTGGCTTCACACGCTGCCGCGTGTCTTGATACTATCTATATATAAAACAAAGTCGGATTTGTTACAACACTTATAACTTGAGAAGTGCTTGACCGAGTTTTATGATTTTTATTTTGTTGGATCTGTCTTCACCCCGGATTGCAGAATAACTATTAAAAAATTTGAAAAATTCACGAAAAAAAAATTGAAAAAAAATCTATTCCATACTAAGCGTCAAAACTTATCTAGAGACGAACCGGAGCGAAGCGAGGGTGAGTCGCTAGTAACTATTATTTATTTATTGTATTAGGATGATTATTAGTAATTGCGCGATATTTACCTGAATATTTGTATCAAATATGTTTAAAGCACAGGAGACAATTGTCGGATGAATTGATTTCAATTCGAAAGAAGACAGAAAGTTAGCAATTTTCCTCTAGAACAGTTTATCCAAACTATTCAGTGTGTACCAACATTTATTAATCAATCTAATCTCTTATATCTTTCATGTTAACGTGGTTTTTTAGCCGTAATTTATTGAATTAATTATATATTTAGATACTGTCTCGGAAATAATGTCTTCTTGACAAACACTTTAATAAGTTTATGCAGCGCAATGTCGTGACTCGGCCTCTAAGTTAACGAGCACTTGAACGCAAGGTGCATATTAACTAATATTTTGTTGTAAAAAGGTTTTATCTCAAACTAGCAAAGCTTGTTTAAGCACAAATTATAATGTAATGAACAAATGTATGTGGACATTTGTTCTAAAATATTTTATTTATATTTATTAAAAAAATCACGCTACTATTATAAATTCGAAAATTTGTAGGTTTGTTTGTTACGTACGCTATAGATTACTTCTTCACACTTAAACGGCAGATTTTAAAGCTTAACAAATTTAGTACTACATACATAGAAATTGTTTAGAAATTATGATTGATGATTGAGTATCCTATGTAATATATTTAATGTATTTAATTCACCTTAAAAGGTAATGGAGTTAGGTAAGTATAAGAACTTTTGTATTACTCTATTTAATATAACATTTTAAATACCACTGCTGGACCTAATAAATAAAAAAATAGTGTACCAACAATTAAATAAATAACGCCTGAAACTAGCACCTTGCACTTATGAAAATTTTCGCCACTATATAGAAATATAAATCTCAGCTGCAAGCAAAAAATAATAATATGTCAATAAATTTAAAGTACAAAAAAGGTTAAAAAAAAACAAGTTTTTATTATAAAAATGTGAACGAAAACGTAAAAATGTAATAGCTCAAATTTGACTCAAATTTAGGAGTTCCAGTCCTTACATCCCGGATATTCATCAGATCAGCTCGTACGATAATATTTCATTATCACCGAACTTACATAAGTATACCAAGGTCCAGCTCAATCCAAAAAAAAAAAAAAAAAGAAAAATCTTTATTGGAACTCACTGAAAGTTACATTATATATAGATTTTACGATAAAGACTACATTAGTTATAAACTGTGTTGTAATATCAAGAATTGCTTAAAAATGATTTACAAATTAAACTTACATAATATGAACATTGCAAGTAAATAAAAAGCTTGTTAAAATAGTCATAATGAATGTATGTATGTAGGTACATACATACCTATATCACATATTATTTTAAGTAATTTATCCATTTTAAAAAAGTGAAAAAGTTTAAAATTGATTTGAAGCTGGTTAATTATTTTTTGTTTGTAAAATAAAATCGTTAGTAATATCAAAACAGCACTCTCAGTACTTTATACTTGTTGGTTTGGAATTAAGAATAACTAGAAATTGAAGTGCCAATTCAAAAACTTTGTATTAACTTTGTAACACGAACGGATTTAAAATTACATTTAAAAGTTAGTGCTCTCAAGAAAACTAACTCTTTTGTAACCTAATTGGTTTTCGAGCTTTTGGAGATCATTATAAATGTTTTATGATGACTACGATCAATCTGTAATGACTAAGAAGAAGATAAATGTTTCTGAATTGATTCGCTTTTAATCCTATTTAAAATAATCATGGTTTAAGTTTTTTTTTTTTTATATACAAAATCAAAAAATCTTAATTATTTAAAATTCCTAATCGCGCATTGCCCGAAATAGGCTAGATAATTTAATAAGATACTTACTACTACGAGCAATTTTCCCACGCTTCGCTGGAAGTGCCTGACAACAGCCTTATCCACAATGACTCTCTGTGTACTAAATTTCATCCACCACAAACATACATACACATTATATTTTGTGACATGTTGTATTTATTCGTTCTAATATTTTAACATTTCTCCTAGACGTTCGTCAGTTGTGTAAATAATTGTTTCAATATGAATTTGTGTCAAAAATCTGTAACTGAAGTAAACTAGGTTTTCCATATTCATATTTACTAAATTGGTGAAAATGAGCAATAGAGTCGTTTCGTATTTAAAAGGTTTAAAGCGAACACCCACTGCATATGACATTTCTTCCATATATGTAATACTATATTAATTCATATATAATATTTTTATATACATCACATTTTTATATAGATCATGAGTAAGTTACTTACGATGTATAAACTATATTTAAGAAATATTTCTTTTTTAAATAAAACTAAATTAGAATCAAATGTAGTCAAAGCTTAGTTAGTAAAAAGTAGTTAATGACAAAATAAAATTTAATATTCTGAAATAAATAGCTTTTAAATTGTAAAAAAATCTTATATAATGCCTAACATACAAATATCGTAAAGTGCAAATGTCATAGCAAAAAAGCATGAATATTTACACAATTAATAAAACCCGACTGCGTAAAAAGCGAACTAAAAAGATAAAAACAAGTTGACGAAGGAACATATTACTATGCAGTCGGAGACATACATACGAGTATATACAATACATACATATTTTATAATAGCTGCGTGTGTGTGTCTCCTTGTGTAGATTTCTTTTTGACTTATTTATTATACAGGAATGAACATGAAAGAAAAGTACCTTAAAAAATGAAGATATCAAATGTTACTTAAAGGAAATATTACTTTAAAAAAATATATCTACATTCAAATATTTTTTAAGAAAAGCTTACCTAAGCCGATAATCATACAAGCTAAATTTGCCAAAAAAATACAACATCACTATTTTATCGATCTAATCATTAAGATCTATTGTAAGAACAAAAACTTTCGAACTAACATCGTATCTTACAATTTAGGAAAACCAAGAAATCTTACAATTCTATGCTAGTTGCTAGTTACAGGTCGATATGTAAGTATATCAACTCGTAACTAGTATCGTGGAACAAATGGGCGGAACATGTAAGATAAGTATCTCAAATTGGAAGATATTTACGCCAACATTTATTGAACGCTAAGTGAGGTCGGTATTTTAATAAAAAAATGTATTTTATTGGTAAGTAAATAACATAATTAATTATAATATTGTGTGATAATACGGAACAATTGGTATTCTAGCCTCAGTCGCTTGACACTTGACCTATTTTCTCTTTCATGTCAATAGATTAGACAATACCTATATACTTATATCAATCATATTATTATATCGGAACGTCAAGATCATTCATTTTATTCTTCTTTTCGCTGTTCCTAGCGTTACTGTGAAAATTGCAACCTATATAAATATGGAGTGCTCGTCGATAAAGGTGTAATACATATATTGACAATTTCGTAGACGAGCTCGTCAAGTGTTCCCATTTTCTTCTAACTCATTTTACATATTTATCATCGCCGAATATATCAAAAATTTCCGTGTTTTCAATATTCATTGCAAAAAGCTTTTCCCAAATAAATTGCTAACAAAAATAACAACAGATTTTGAGGAATATTAGAAATAACAGGCAAGGCCAAAGTAGCATAACTCACATTGTTTTATTAATGCAAAATATTCTAAACATGAGAACTTTTCATTAACAAATGAACTAAGTGCAGTTTCGATATTACTGTATTATTCCTGCTACTAAATGCCTCGGTGTTGTTCATGGTAACAAATCCAAGTCCAAGTGTTCAAGTTTAGTTGTTGAGTCTTTCTGTTCAGAAAGTCTCTGCAACAGCCCGTGAGTTGTGAAAATTGGTGGTTTTTAACCCCCGTGCCATGGACGAAATAATGCTTGCTGTTTTCACATACCACGAAAAAATCTAGTACAAACTTAATAATATGAATGAATGAATATTTCTCATATCATATAATTCCTCAGAACTTTTTTTCTTTTAAAATAATGTATATTTATCCATTAACCATTTAAAAAAATGTAAAAAAGTTTAAAATTGATTTGAAGCTGGTTGATTATTTTTTTGTTTGTAAAATAAAATCGTTCGTAGTATCAAAACAGCACTCTCAGTACTTGTTGGTTTGGAATTTTCTTCAATAACGATCTTAATGTAATTTAAGTTTCAAAGGATTAACGTGATTTTTTGCATAGGTATGGCTTAAGTCCTGGAAACTAAAATTAAGTTAAAAAAAAGAAGTAAACTGATTATTTCGATTTATTAATTCATTTTCGAGTAATGTAAATAAGTATTGTCAAAATTAAACAATACAATGCCACTCTACTCGGACAAAATTTAATTAAAAACATTAATATAAAATAATGTTGAACCCTAAAGAATGTTTCATTTATCCGTAATAAAGCGATATGATTTACATAACTCTCCTTGGCACTTTATTCTTGAAGAGGTAAGCTTAGCTTTGTTTATTTACTTTTCTCTAAATTGTAAATTAAGGGTCACACGGCTCTCCCGCGGACTCTCTAATCATTTGGTAATTATTTTACTCGAAGAAACTTGGAAGCACCAGTAATTAAATACTTAGCTGAAACTTTAACACGATGTTACTTAGGGAGGAGATTTGATCATATGCTAACTAGGTATACTACTGAGAGTATTAGATATTACATAAGGTATCTTTTCTTTAATGTTCGAACATTGTAAAAATCTGTTATGGTATTAACTAATTGTTAATTAAATAAATAGTTTTACAATTATATAATAGATTTCCATACAAATTTTCTGTAAAGAAATTTCAAAAATGCTTCTTAGCCATGTTATTTCAAGAAGAAATTGTCATAATTTGAGTCCTTTAGGCTCAGCGGTTTTGTCTAAGTGTTGATTAATCAGTCAGAACAATAAATTCACACTAATTTAAATTGATACCGTCTGCAATACAAAGATATAGCCCACTGAATGGATGGATGGGCTAATAGTGGTCTAGAATAAAGAACCCGACCTAATCCTCAAATACAGAACCCCCTAAAAATAATACTATATGTATAAGAAAGAAATAAAAAACAAATAATTTTAAGTAATAGAATTCATATATTTAACTAATATAAATCATGATATAATTCTCTGGAAAATTCTGTTCTATTTCTATACAGTATACACGGCCCACATTACAATGGCCCGCGCTAGCTGGTTCACTCAAGTCAGATTAAATTGACACATAAGAATATATTTGTGTATTGTATCAATTATATATAGGTTATATCTTACATTACATCAATACTCACATTGAACGCTACTCGGATTTTTAACGTTTTGACTTTATATTAATAAAGATTAATCAGTCTAAATACAATACGATATTTTAAGCTCTATGCAAATCGCGTGGAGCTTATCATTATAGTTTTGGTACTATGTCAGAAACATGTACAGGCATGTACATAATAAATAAACATGCACATAATAAATTGCCAATTTTTTATCGCAATTAAATTTCTATGAATGCACAGATATTCGAAATAATATACACTCATCAATGTTAACAGAATAAGCCTAAGCCTAATATGCAACCGCTAATTAAAATGCATGTGCGATACACACCTACTATGTATTACTTAATTTTATTTTTTAAAGTTATCACCGCTCAAAGAAAGTACCTACTGGAGAAAAGCTTACTGATTGTCTTGCTTGGTAGATAGAAAATAGTTTTATAAGGAACGAAATTAGAAATTCTATTATTTCTCCAACAAATATATTTTCACATTTCTAGATAAATACAATACAATTATATTGTAATTAATTTTTATTATTAATCTAAACAAATTTACCAATCTATATATTAATACGTGAAGCAAAAACTTTGAACATATTTTAAGAAAATTACGCGGACGGAAGAATGTGAAATTTGACACAGTTAAAGTTTACATGGAGAAGAAGTGCAGAAAGCTAATATTTTTATATAAAATGCATTAGAAATACATTAACTTAATACTTTCTTAGATCTACGAGAATATTTGACATTTTAAAATTGTAGTAATCATAATAATAACAGCTAAAGTGAAATAAATAATATTGCAATATTTAATTATAATACTTATTAAAAAAAAATAAAATGTTTAAAATTAAAATCAATAAATTTTGTAAGGTACCGTATTTTTTTAATTATTTTTTAAAATTGTGGGTAGACATTATCTGTAACAAGTATATGACCTTTGAAACGTCTAAAACCTAAGTCTCTCCCGTGACTATGATTGCTGTAAAGCATTCGAAACTTCGGAAACCAAAAATCTAAATAAATTCGCGGAAAAAATCGACAATATAGTTTTATTTAAATACATTAAATTAATTATAATAAACGTTATACATACTAGCGCGTGAATGAAACACTGTGTGTTATGTTATGTTACATATATAATGTACCTATGTATTCAGCCCCTTTTTTTTAACGTCCCACTGCTGGGTACGGGCTTCCCTTCAATACTTACGAGGGGAATCAGGCCATAGTCCCAACTGCGGATCCCACGCTGGCCAACTGCGGATTGGCGGACTTCACATGTCTTTCGAAAACTTGCTAGGTTCTCTCAGACATGCAGGTTTCCTCACGATGTATTCCTTCACCGTAAGGCAAGTGGTAATCATGTTAGAAATGATTCGCACATGAAAATATCAGAGGTGCGAGACCCGGGATTTGAACCCGCTTCACTCGGTTTCCCAAGCGAGCGCGCTACCACTGGGCTACCGCCACCTTATGTACCTGTGTAATAATTATCTTCTTTTGTTTATGGTTAAAATCTGTGGTCAAACTGAAAATATTAATAATAGTTTTATAATAGTTATCTCTATAATGATGCATCATAAATAAATAAATATTAATAAAAAAACATTTAAAAAAATCATGTGTATGCAATTCACACATATTATAAGTGAAACTTCAGAAAAGTAACCTACAAAAGAACGAGATGATTATTGAGTATCAGGAGAAGGATAATTATAAGGGTTATTTTTTTTTACCAAATTTAAAAGTAATTTTACATTTTATTTGACATAAATATACATTATATATTTTTCAGTAATTAATTTTATTATTTTTCACTTCCTGTGTAATGTATTCTATCTCAAATAACTAAATAAGGCATATTACAATCGTATATTTATATAATATATGATTGTAATATGCCTAATATTAAATGCTTAATTGTAAAATTATATTTTTCAGCCAGTACCAACGGTTACCATGGCAACATAGCAATGTATTCTAACTCATTCTCTCGCTGGCTTAATCCTGTATATTTATGTATTTGTCTCTTTTTAGTGTCGCATTTCCATTTCATTTCCGTTTTATCGAGTTTCAAATCACAACAAAAGAAGTTTCACTTCAATAATTATTAAATGAAGTAAAACATTACTATATTTGTCTATGGTCTTACTAAATGTCAAACATAATCATGTGCTTAATATCATATAATATTTGTCTATAGGCACGAACGCGCCTTCATCAGAAGTATTAGATAGTAGAGGGCGAGGAAATGCAAAACTCATCGTTTAACTGAGATCAACAAAATAACATTTTATTAGAATTTAGAAGCAATATAAATAAAACATGAAGCAATTAAAACACGTAATCGATCGATCGTAAGCGATTCGTCACGTAGGTATGTGTTGCGCTAATGGCCGTCTCCCCGAATCTCTCTGCAAAATGGCCGCCCCGCTTTCAACATTGCGACGCTCCGCTAGTGTTGCCACTCTTGATGCCGTCATGTGTAAAGATACATTAATAACAATATAACGTTAAATGAAAGGTAAAGAGAAAATCTGCTAAGAAACTAAATATTTGAGTTATCTCAAAAATCGCCCCGGGTCTAATATTTGGACTGACTTAAATTTTATTGAAATAGTCAAAGAGCCAAAGGCCGAATCAATATTTTTTTTAAGATTTTTGTCATCATTTTGTCTGTCTGAGAACACATCACGAGAAAACCATAGAACAAATTTTGATAAGTATGATGATAGCTGGTTGTCCGGGTCAACAGATAGGATACTTTTTACTGCGGGAAAATATGTCATCTCTGATGAATATCTAAATATTAAAACGTAACTAGGGAACGAACACGAGCGGAACGAGGGTGAGTCACAAGTTTGACTATGTAATTATTTGCGTGCCTGTTAATACAGCCAATATCCTTCATGATGACTTTTCAAAGAGACATACATAAAAAAATAGATTAAAAAGAAAGAGAAAAAATTAGAAAATATAAGAAAAATCAAGCATTTTTCTTTATTTGTATATTTTACTAACGACTTACCCTCGCTTCGGCTGCGTCCCTAGGAGTCCATTTGTCTTGCATTATATTTTTTTACTTCAAATTGTTTAGACAGCGCACGCCAATAAAGCAACTCGGCTGTTTTCTTCCGATTTCAATTAAATTTATTTAATTTTTGACAGTAAACCCATGTAATGTAGCTTAAAGAAAAAAAAACAATTAGATCAATATTTTAAGAAATTAATTTCTTTTGTTTGTGTATAGGGGTTAACCCCTATACACAAACTTACTAATTTTACATCTTTATAATATTAGTGGAGTTTGAGAAATATAGTATAACAAAACTACATATTAATATAAAGAAGTCTTAATCATGTATAATGGCTATCTTACCTGTAATACATAATTTATGGTCATCATATCTTTAAATGCGCTCTAACGAACTATATATACATATAAGTCGTCTTAGTATTAAAACCCCTGCAGACTGCAGACTTTTGTTAGCACCTATTCAGTTTATACCGAATAAAAAGTGGGAAACCTATGCAATTAAATTAAACAGTTGGTCAACTATATGATCTTAGATGCTAAATCAGTTTAAGTACTGCCGCTGGGCGCCGCGCCGCCTGCCGATACTTCTTCAGCCACTTCGGCGTTTGCTGTTAGCCACTACGTTCCAAAATATTTGAATCTAAAGTCCAATCGCATCGCAGCCAAGAGGTCTTGAAAGAATTAAAGTAACACCAACCCTATATATTTCGATAAAAATAATCTATATCTGCAATGTGTGATGTTTTAGTTTTTTTTTATTTCTTATTATTTTTATACATGAGATCACTCTTGGTGGGAATATTACCTCCGGGTCGTAGCTTACCTGTATGTTTTGTACCTATGTAGTAGTAAATTTCATCCAAATCCTTCCAGCCATTTCAGCCTAATATATCTTATATATTTAAATGAGCAATTCTTGTATATTTATCTTGATCTAGATTAGTCTCATGTCTGGGAAAACGCGTGTTCTGAGTTTTCATACGGTTTTCTTTTGCATTATTCTGCGCAGAATATGGTCGATAATTTCTTACACTCGGATGTAAGCATCGTGGTCAAGCGGTCAAGGTGCAAGTTAGACTACACATATGCCCCGAATCGAGTCCCGGCCAGAATATAAAGTTTTTACTTTTGTTTTCATTCAAATACTATATTTCAATATATATATATATTGAAATATAATAATATATATTGAAATGGCTGGACGAATTTATATAGAACTAGCGACTCACCCTCACTTTGCTCTCGGGTTCCTTCTATCCTATGTCCTAAAAACTAACCTAGGTCCTCCCCAAAGTCTCAAACTGTCTCCATACCCATTTAAATGGGTTCAGCGGATTAAACATGAAAAGGTAACAGACGGACAGAAATACTTTCACATTTATAATATTATATGTATGGATAGTCCGATTTTTATAAATAATAATTATTAATTACTATACCTACTCAATTGTTGTCAAAATTTTGAAATTCTGGTGCTGACGAGCTGCCTAAAAGTCCGAGGTATGCAGGGGCCTTTAGTCCGTTTATTTATTGATAATAATAAACACATTATACTCCATTGCACCTATCAGAGGAAATATTATTTGTCGACGAAAACATATACATACGTACATAAAGCACACTGAACATGCAATATCTGCTAATTATTTATTTAGTTTGTAACTAAGCTCTACAATACTGAATTTAAATTTTCAATGATTATTTGATGTACTTATAATAAAGTCACTACATTTTCAATAATATTTTGTTATTTACTTAAAAGCAAACTTAACTTTATTAGTAAATTTAAAAATATTATTAATATTCTTGTTATACTATGAATTTGCTTTTAATTTTGTATCTTTTTCAAACAAAACAACGAAAATTCCAATCTTAATATTGTCTTGTCTATCTTATATTTATTCCATTGCAGTAATCATATAACTTTTTTACTAAACAAAATGCCATCTTTTACATACGCATATTAAAAAATCGCTGTGTTCTTTGACAAGCGTAATTATTCTGAAGTAGACTCTCTAACGTTGAAATCCTTCAGTGAATTTAAGTGTCACTGTTTCGATGAAAGACGACCGCAACTTCAAACCTCCTCGAGTGTTCCTTATAGGTTTTCAATGTCTTCATTTTTCAAACATATCTTTTGTATACAATAATGTAGGTCATGTTTGGTAATATAAAATCTGAGTCCAATTCATATGTAAATTTTCTTCTACTCTTCTTTGGGACCGGAAAATATTTAATATGCTAAGTGAATAGCTGTTTATTAAATTTTCTATTGTGATGAAGCTTAAAGTATTTATGCTCTTTATATGAAATAAAATATAAGTTGATATACGTTAGACAAAGATATTTTTACATCGGTATTATGCTATTTACTAGCTTTGTCTCGTAACTCCAGAGTTTAGACATGTACATATAAGTCTATACATATAATAAAATTGTAACTAAGCCAAATCTTTACATTAAATATTTTTTGGAAAAGCTTATTGAAATATATATTATTATCGATACAGAACTGCCTCGGTGGTGTAGTGGCTAGCATGTACGGCTGCACATCCTGAGGTCCAGGGTTCGATTGGGCCAAGTTTAGTTATTGAGTCTTTCTGTATAGTTGGGAAATTGGCGGTGTTATACCCCCGTGCCTCGGAGAGCACGTAAAGCCGTCGTTCCTGCGCCTTAACTCTCACCGGTCGTGTCGAGTAGTCGTCCCACCGGAGTATGAGAGTGACAGGAATAGAGAGTGCACTTGTATCTGCGCATACACTTGTGCACTATAATATCTCCTGCGCAGTTGGCTAGTCTCAATGAGATTGGCCGCCGTGGCCGGAATCGGTCAGGAGAACATCATATTATCGATACGCCTCTGTATCTGAATCTATAGTTTTTAGAATCTTTGTCTGTCTGTCTGTTACTGCATCACAGAAAAACCACTGGGCAGATTTTGATGAAACTTGGTATGATAGCTGGTCAACATATAGGATACTTTTTACTGCGAGAAAATAGTTCATCTCTGAGAAATCTAAACTAAACGTTAAAACGTATCTAGGGAAAAACACGAGCGGAGCGAGGGTGAGTCACTAGTGTAATATAAATTGATGTATAATATTTTAACTATAAGTAATTAAAGTTGATGTCCAAATCTCTTGCGTCACTGGCATTAGCTATCTGAAGATCTATTTAACTATAAGATACTTATTGTAAATGAAAACGCCCGTTTAAATTATCTCCTACTTTTTCGAGCCTTAAACTCGATTTACAATTAAAAATTAAAAAGAAACAGATTTACACTTCAAGAAAAGAAACAGAAAATGGCTATAGGGTAAATGAATAAATATAAATACAACTCATCTCTTTTTTACATATTTTCGATTAACGGTCAACATACTTTTCATCCGTGGAAATAATTCTTCTTTTCTTGCAATTCGAATATACTTTTAACCACATAAATAATCGCATTATGGGTAACCGTGTCAAATCTATTAAAATCGATAAGTTTCTAAAATCTGGTGTTACTAATACTATAGCAGGATACATACACACTTATATTATCTTATATATTTAAACGAGCAATTCTTCTATATTTATTTATTTATTTATTTATTTATTTATTTATTTATTTATTTATTTATTTATTTATTTATTTATACCGACGATCTCGGAAACGGCTCTAACGATTTTGCTGAAATTTGGTATATGGGGGCTTTCGGGAGCGAAAAATTGATCTAGATTAGTCACATGTCTGGGAAAACGCGTGTTTTCGAGTTTTCATGCGTTTTTCTTATGCATTATTCTACACAAAATTTAATCGCGACATCTATACAACTCTGTCAGTAACACTTAGTCACTTAATGTAAAATTATTTTTAAGCCAAATTAAAAAGAAAATTGTTCTTATCGCGACATCTATACAACTTTCTCAGTAACACTTAGTCACTTAATGTAAAATATACAATCTTTCAAGAACTCCGAGCGAAGCTCGGTCGCCCAGGTACTATAATATTATAGCAGGTAATAGCCATTGACCATTTTGAGTAGTTTCAAAATGGGTCTGTTTTCTTCAAGTTCGGTATAGTGACTCGGTCTATATCAGCTACAGATAGCTACAGATATACAAATATTTGTTATAATTTTGTTACATTAAAATCTTACTACAAATATTAACCTGCCGAGAGTCGCGGGTACACCGGTGTGCCAGTTAACAATTGATTTCTTAGAAATTAACCAGGAGGTGTAAAATGGATAATTATAAGAAAAGCGCATAAAAGTTGAAGTTTAATGGACTTGCTGCTAAACGCGCGTAAAATGTTTAAATGAGAAAAAAAAATATTCTTATAAAATGTCTAAAAATAAGCTCACGAAGTGTCGAATTACATAATTTATTCAGAACAGTTTACCAACGTCTAGAATATGTCCTAAATAATTTATTAGATTAACGCTATGTTCTAGTCATCTACAAGGATAGGTATAATATGAACATTACGAGTACTTTGCTTATAGCATACTACAGGTACAATTATCTGGTCTTTCCCCTTACCTTAATATTTATGCTTATAAGAAATGTATGATGAACTTAAAATACAACACAGGTCATTTTATATATAATCTATAATATATTTAAACGTAAAAGTTTATCAAAGTATCAAAGTCAAATGAAAGACTGGTCTCAATAAATGTTAAGTATTGCGAATTTTACAATGGCACATTTTAAAATACTACTTCGGAAGATTTAACTAAAGATAAAGTATATTATCACAGTTGTAAATTCTTTGTTTGAATAAATAAAAAAATTGTTAATTTGTTCATTATCATTTCTCTCTGCGTTACGGACGACGAGCCCCGACGAATCCCGTCGGAAAATCTAGTTTAAGTCACGCCCCTCTTGCCTTACTATGGGAACGCGTGAACTACGTTTACTTACACGTACGAACTTATATATTTACTAATTTAAACGAGCAATTCTTGTATATTTATATCTTTATTTCTTTATTATTCTTTATGATTATTTATACCAGCGATCTCGGAAACGGCTCTAACGATTTCGCTGAAACTTGGGATATGGGTGTTTTCAGGGGTGAAAAATTGATCTAGATTAAATTTTTCTCAATCAAAAATCTCGATCAAAAAATTGATCTCATGGCTGGGAAAACGCGTGTTTTCGAGTTTTTATGCGGTTTTCTATTGCATTATTCTACGCAGAATATGGTCGATAATTTATTACACTTGGATGCAAGCATCGTTGTCAAGCGGTCAAGGCGCAAGTTAAACAACACTATGCCCGGGATCGAGTCCCGATCGGAATACAAAGTTTTTACTTTTGTTTTTTTTTTTTGTATTTATTCAAGTTTTTAGTTTTTTTATCTAAAAAATACGATATAACAAAAAGAACTCCGAGCCAAGCTCGGTCGCCCAGGTACTATGAGTTAGATTTAGCTACGACGTAATAATTGTATGACTCATACAAATGAAATTGATTTACACATTTTTGTTCATTTTCTTCATTCAGTAGTACCTATGTAGATTGCGCGTGTTAAAATTGTATGAATATAAGGGATTTTATCTGTTATGGTGTGTGTTCATTCAAGTGTTCAGTGTGCATCCAGTGTTAGTAAGGAAAATTAAAGTAAGACAATAAATAAAAAAGAAAAAAAAGTGTTTTATTCAGAAACCAACAAACAGTCCACAATACATTGTATAGCTAAAAAAGTTCCGAAAAAAGCTAATTGTGTTAGACAAAATTCAGTATAATTTAACCCATCAAATCATGTAACTTAGTTATTAATGATGATGATTGTTGGAATATATTATAATATTATTTAATAAATAGTTACATAATCAGATCAAAAAATACTAGCGCACATAGCTAGTTCTCAAAAGATTGGTCACTGTGTCCGAAATCGGTCAGAAGGATATATTTTCTGTATATGCTTACTAATATGCTAGAAGGGTTGTATTGTAGAGTAACAACACGCACTACGTCTGGTGGAAGCTGGCGAGGCCTAACCACCCCTTGTCTATCCGCTTCTACCTATTCTAACTTTTTCCCTATCCTTCCATCCCTTAACCCCTTCAGATGGATTTTGGGTAATAGGTGAGTTTTGTTTCTTTTATTTTATTATATATTCTTTTATTTTATTTCCCCTGTTCTATCATCAAGAACCACAAACGTCTGTATTTAGATAAAATATTTTGAAAATCGAAATAAGTAAAGGCATATATTATATGGAAGCAATACGCTACTCATAGAATATTATAGGTATTCTAAATACGAAATGGTAGAGATACGAAATAAATTTATAACGGGCTAACGGTAACTTTGTTCTATTCAAGATCTCAAAGGATTTTTAATTAAACTATCTTTTCGGATTATTACGCGGATTTATTCAGATTTTTGGTTCCCGACGTTTTGAATGCTTTACAAGCAATCATGGTCACAGAAGAGATTAGTCTTAGAGATTAAAACCTTAGGGTTTAAATAGTCTCAAAGGCGTTATATACCTACTTGTTACAAACAGTGCCTA
The DNA here is from genome assembly GCA_033884665.1 of Argynnis bischoffii washingtonia. Classification (NCBI taxonomy): domain Eukaryota; kingdom Metazoa; phylum Arthropoda; class Insecta; order Lepidoptera; family Nymphalidae; genus Argynnis; species Argynnis bischoffii. The sequence continues at coordinate 7,619,014 of CM066616.1, read as the reverse complement.
CCCACAATTTTACAAAATGATTTCAAAAATTCAAAAATGGCACTAAAGTACTTTATAATATTTGTTGATTTTAATGCTAAATATTTAAAAAAAATGTTTTAATAAATATTATAGTTAAATATAACACTATTATTTATTTCATTTTAGCTCTTCTATGTGATAAATATTAAATTTTTTTAAAACTTAATTCATTATTAATTTTATTTAGTGTTGCTAGTATTATAATATGAATATAAGTTTTTGAGAATACTCATAAAACGCCACCCAATCTATTTTAGACATTAATTAAACAACAACATACGCAAAAAATGTCCATTTAATTTGCCAGTAGGTATTTTTTGAATTTCAGCAGAGGAATTTTTTGGTTAGGTAAAATAAAAGAACACTTCGTTTTACCTCAGATGTTTGAACTGAAATATAATATTTTAATTAAATACAAGAATTTAGATTCGCAATTGTGCAAAATTCTGAGAAATTGAGATTGTTTCTTTTTCGCAAATTCAATATTCTCGTCGTGATGTAAATTAGTCTGTCGTGGCGTCGTAAATTATTAATTATTATGTAAAGAAATATACTTCGACTTAATTTTTTGGTAATATTAATTATATAAAAGTATTATCTGATCAATCCATCTAACTACGGACAAGACAAAGTATTAGTTTTAGCATTTTGTCTTTTTATAAAGAGCTTCATGTAATTTAAATATCAAGCAGCTTTAATAAATCTAAAAACTTAATATCATAATTAATTAATAAATTATAGTATATGAGTATGTAGGTATATGTAAGTATATATGTAGGTATATATCTTTGTATGTATGTGTATAAAAATATCTTTGACGGCGTGTTTGACTACTCGGTTTTATGTGAGAGACTGCTTAAAAAATATATAACCTTTTTAGGGTCTCCAATGTTCTTCACATCTGAAAGGCTGCTTAAGAGTAAATGGCCACTCAAACTGTCAATTTATAACTATCATCGATGAAAAAGATGGGTGGTTGTCATATTTACTCTGATGCAACACCAAGCGCTAGCGTGGCGAATAATCGGCAGCCAGCATCAAGATTATGATTATAATCTTCATGCTCTATATGCAAACGGTTAACATCGCTTAATATCGCGTTACGTGTGTGGTGGAGTATCTTTCGATAAAGTAAGGTGTACTTGAACGTGATTGACTTTCGTATAAAACGGTTATAGAACTATCAGTGTCAAATCCATGCATAAGAATATTGAAATAATATTTTGTGTTATAAAGTAACATTTCATTTTCCTCGCCCGAATACCCACGTATATATTGTATGGTACATAAATAAATGAAAAACAATTTAATATTAGTATAGCTACTACATGTAACAAAACTAACTTCATCTTGACCTTTAGGTATACTGTATCTAATGAGGTAGTTAATGATGGATTTTGTCAAGCGAATATGTTCGCAATAGAAGACGAAATTAAAACACTTATGGCTGTGTAAGAAAAGGAATAAAACACTATTACAAAGTTCACGAACGTACGTACACCGTGAACGTGAACCGAAAGGCAGGACAAATCTTGCCTTTCGGTTGGGCTGTTTTGTAGATTTAGGATTAAAATTTTCATAAAATAGATGTGTTATTTGAGATTTCATTATCTGGCTGACAATCACTGTCACAGGTCACCTGGAGCTTATTTTACTGCTTATTTCTTTACTTCAAATTTTATCTAAAGACTTGTTTGGTTTAACTTGTTGAGTAGATTGCAAAAATTCAGTTCGCATAATAACTGGTTTTTTACCCGACTGCCAAGGAAGGGTATTGTTTTTCGCGTGTATCTTGTATGTATGTATGTAATATTCTTTATTACCTTATATCTCCAGAACCGCTAAACGGATTTACATATTTGAGGTATCGTTAGACTCATCTTAGCACCCCGAGTGTTCTTAGATAGGTGACGTTAAAAACAAAACATGGCGGCTATGCGACGCCATTGGACTTGGCGAAAATATATTTTTTTTTCGAATAGGTACTGCAATATGGGTATCAAATTAAAGGGCTCAACACAAGGATTTGAAAAAGGTATATCATGATTATCATAACTGTAATACTAAAAAATAATACAATGACAAAAAAATTTTTTCGAGTTCTTACTAAACCTTACTAATATTATAATGCGAAAGTAACTCGATAACGATAATAATAATTATTGTTATATATAGCGTATATAATTCCATATACATCTTTTACATATAATAAAATTCTAAATAAGCCGAATCTTTACATTAAATATTTTTTGGAAAATCTTATTGTAGTAGACATTATTATCGATGCAGAGGCCGAATCTGAAAAATCACTGCAGGGATTTTGATGAAATTTGGTTATGATGATAGCTGGATATCCGGGTCAACATATAGGATACTTTTTACCGAGGGAGATTATCTCATTCCCACGGTTATAAAACAACCCAAAAAATATTTATGATCAGAATTTCTTGAAACTTACATATTCATGTACATATATATGTTTTATACTAGCTGCGAGCCTTGCTATGTACACGTCATGTCTCCGACTGCATAATACTATGTTTTTTCGTCAACTTGTTTTCATCTTTTTAGTTCGCTTTTTTTTTGGTGAATTAAATTAAAACAAGCGCGTACGCCGTAGCATGCGCTTTAAATTAAACTTATTTAAAATCTTATAATTTCATATTCGTTTCCATAGTTTTCATAGAATCCTTTATCGTTTCCATATAATTCTTGTTTATTAGATGTTTTTTATTAGTTTCGATTTTTTATTAAACAAACTTTAATATAATAGGCAAAAAATCTAATAAACAAATAAAGGTCAATGTCAAAGTAAACTGTTTGTAGGATAAAATATACTAGTATTTACGCTTGATTATGAAATACCAACGGCTAACTCTCGCTTCGCTCGGTTTCGTCCTTAGGTACGTTTTAACGGTTAATATGGAATAGATAGACTATACAAAATACATATATATATTATATACTATATACATAGGTATGATGAGTTGTTGTAGGTTGTATGTGTATTATAACGTGTTTTCTCGTGGGAATTAGATAATCTCCCGCGGTAAAAAGTAAGCCTATGTCACTCTCCAGCCCTTTAGCTATATCCACTCCAAAAATCACGACAATCCATCACTCTATTTCGACGTGAAAAAAGGACAAACAAACAAACACACTTTCACATTTATATAATTAAAAAGTAAGTATAGATAGCAGAACTCCACTACCAGATCGAAAAAAAATCCTGAGCTAAATGAAAACATTGCAGACAAAACCATTGTACGTGCTATGTATTGTGTATTTAATATTATTTATTTTAATTAAGCCTTGCTTGAGTTGCCTTAGTTTTAGCACTTGGTAAGAAATACTGTGTGGAAGCACCATAATATTTCAATTTCCATACATATAAAATAGATATTCCATATATTATAAATGTACTATGTATATAGATAAATAAACAATATATCTGAAGTAATATACTAACTACAAGCAAAGGCCTATTATCTTCTCTTCAATCAGGTGTCACATTGTAAGGACCTAGTTCATCTCGTTAGACTACATTAATTAATCAAGAGTATGACATAATAATTCGCTTATAATAATAATGGTAACTTGAACTGCAGACCGTGTAAGTAATTCAAATTTAATTACTTCTTAGCTGTTACTTTTTTTATTGCTTTAAGACTACTGCTGTTAATACCTATATTTAAAGTTGAACTGGGTTTTTCGTTTAAAATTAATTAATAATTATAATTAACTATTGTTAAGGTTCCGCTATTTTAATTTTATTGTGTAATAAAACAGTCATTAATTGGCTACACTGACGACGGGAATGCACAAATTACAGATACATTTATAAATCAGGTAGTTAAAAATCACGAGAATGGGCAGACCGAAAAAAAAAGAAATACAAATAAAAATAGAAAGACTAGGAAAACGAAAAAAGGGGCATCAGTGGTCAGGGAGTTAACATGCTATCCGTTATTTTTAACTGGAAAAAGGAAATAAGTAATAGTTGAGAATAAATGTTTTCTAATAAATTATAACTAAATCTAGTTAAAATATATAAGTTTGAAAACATGATGCTAACTGCTAGCTTTTTCTGAGATATCTTACACTATGGTAGTAGCTCTTGGTGTTTCTCTGTAATCTAGTGGCTTCGGTATGCGATTGCAGATTTGTAGGTCCTGGGTTTCAGTCCCAGGCCGGTTAAGTTTAGCAATCCGAAATTGCGATATTAGCGGTATTGTACCCATATACCTCGGAGAACAAATAAACCTGCTCTAATATGTTATCATCATCGGTCAGGTCGGAATGACGTTCCACCAGACTTTAAGATTGAAAGTAATAGAGAATGTACTTGTATTTGCACACACATTTCTGCACTATAAAATCTCCTGCGAAGATAACAAGTGTATTTTGGGACTTACGTAAAGTTTGTTCATGTTTTTTTTTGCTCTACTATTATGTTACTATATATTATTTTTGGTATTTATTATCAGAATATATCGAAAAACATCACAACAACAACATTGTTATATGAAAGTCCAATCATTAGTATCATTTATATATGTATAAGGACTATAGAGTATATGTGAATGGCACCGGGTGGAGTTAAGCGTGAACATAACTGTATATAGGGTCAAGCATTTTTGTCACGATTTCGCATGGACATGACTTGTGTATATGAGTAACATATACTGTACAAGGTAGACTATACAAGTTTAGCTTGGCATTTGAAAATTTTATTATGTTATTATTGTTATGTTTTGGTCTACAGACGTAACATGTTTGATTTAACGTAAAAATTTCAACAACTAATACTTCCAAGTTCCAAAATCATTAAAGGTTATGTTATGAATCATGTCACGAACATTATCTAAAGGTCAAATACTTGATTACTCTGCATATTGGATATTATGATAATAAGTTTTGTAGACCTATTCAGAGATACCTACATGCTCAAGTGGATTTAAAACGAAACACCTGTCGGTTATGGAGAGCCACTTCTATTTTATTTTTTATAATTAGACTACAGTATTGTCTAGCGGTTTAAATAAGACATCTATTAATTGCTAAATGCCTTTTAAAGTACTTCTATCTATAATAAATTGTAACTAACAAGCTCTATGGTTCGTTTTGCACTCTTGCACTGACAAAGTTGAATACACCCTATTATAATTTTTGCAATACGCTGAGAGCATTCACACAGGTTTCACTGAATTTCAAAAATGTAGTCCTTTTTACCAGCTCTATACAAACACTCTAGTGCCTCTCCGACGACGACCATTACGTATCTGCTCCGTTAATTATTTATTTTCTTTTTTTTAATAAAACATAGAAAATATTTGGTCAAAAAATACCATTATAAAGCAAGTCTTGAAGCTCTTAGGTTGACTTAGCTCTATACTAAATAATTAATTAATGCAATGTGTCCGCCACATGAATATAGCTGGGTGAATGTTAAAAAGATTTACCCAGATTTCAAAGGTTCGACTTTCTTGTTTGATTTCGACGATACCTTTGACTTAGTTTTTAGTGACCCCGTTCGAGTCCCGCTGGAGGCATTCGTCTCTAACAGGCTTATGTGACAACAAACAATTGAGTCAATAAAGAAATATTCTATTCTTTTCTAGACTCTTTTAATCTTTCAAATTAAGATCACAGTGATCTAACTAAAAATCGTAATCGGAACGCTATTAAAGCAAAATAAATTTCAGATAGTCCATTAGATGGTAAATAATTAAAAAAATAAGATAAAATGTACACACAAATACATTTTCTTAAATTATTTAAACTCTGTTGGTTTTTAATAATATGATAATTACATCTTAGATGAAAAATGAAAAAAAGGTGTTTTTTTTATTATAGCGGAATTTAACATAATGAGAAAAAAGCTAAAAATAAACATGCAATTGATGTACAAATTATTATACTAATAATACGAAAAATCCCAAAAAAAAAAAAGAATAAAGCCAAGGACTGTCATGGTGATAATGAAATAAATGTATTTATATATTCAACATATTCTTCATATTTAACTTACTGTTGTTGCTTTCAATGAACACAAATAAAAAATCTACATGAAAATTTAAATATTTTGTTTTACATTTCCGAACAAGAAAAACAAAACCATCGAAAATTTAACATGGAATTTTACGCGCACGCGCACATGCATGCGCGCACGCACACACGCGCGCACGCACGCACGCACGCACGCACGCACGCACGCACGCACGCACACACACGCACGCACGTACGCACTAACGTACGCACGAGATCCTGGAAAGGACATAGGATACTTTTTATCCCGAAAATCATTTCTAAAGGGGGTGAAAATGGAGATGAAAATTTGCATGGGGACTCTAGCTAGGGACGAACCCGAGCGAAGCGAGAGTGAGTCGCTAGTAAATTATAAAGTTTGTATGTACATTGGTGGATATGTTTATTAGGTACCCCTTCACACTGAGACAGATTACGTTGAAATACACACATATATAATAAAGACGTCTAGAAACGCACGCGAGCGAAGCAATGGTGAATCGCTAGTAACTAGTAAGATATAATATAACATAACTAACAATCAATCCTTCGTGTAACTTGGAAATGTTAATTTTGTATGAAGTGCACGCTCAATATTAATTTCACAGATACATACATAACGTTGGTAGGTATTACATAATATGCTTTTATAACATGTACGAGTATTCTCTGATATTACTTATACCGTCGCATCACCTTTATGGCTAAAGTTTTACTGTGATACTATAAATTAATTAAAATACTTTTAAAATAACTAAATCCTTTTTATTTTACTTGATCTTTCTAAAATAATAAAAATAACGGGAAATAGTGCTAGAAAAATTTAAGGGGCTATTATGAACTAAGACGAATGACCGAAAAGACAGTTTTATTTAAAATGTCAAATATTCGCGTAAATCTGAGAAAGTATTATAAGACGAATGAATGAGAATCTAAATTAATGGTTGGTACCTTGGTTGTACATGTAAGACATATAATGTGAAATTGAGAGCGCTTACGCGCTAGGGAATATGTGTGTGATTTAAATAAAGTTAAAAAAAATTTTAATAATTTTTTTTGCTTTTGAATTAAACCTTTATTAATAATGTAATTTCTTACTGATTTAGAAAATAATTATTAAAAAGTGCAAATATCGGTGGGAAATTCAAAGAAGTTGAAACGGACGCCATTGACAGACAGACCGTCAGACCGAATATGACGTCAGAGTGTATGAGCGATTACCGATTTTGTCGGAACAAATTGCGTCGTCATTTTTCTGTGTATAATATACTGTAACGTCACGCCAAGCGCGCAATATGGCGGGCGTTTAAACTTTAAAGTATCCGTATTTGTATGATATTAAAAAAAATACTAAATTTTAGTTTTTTGGAGCTAGCTTTTTTTTATATATTTATATAGCGATGTAAGTTGTTGTATAAAAAAATCACGCATATTGCCTATTATTATTTTTTTTATCTAAATAGTAGAGATAAGACATAGGTTATCTGAATATTTATGTAATATAACAAGATAATCTAACAATCTATAATTTCACTTTTAGCATCAACTTCGAGGCTTAAATTATCAAATAATTATCAATAATAATATCTAATGACCAATAATAATAATATCCCCCTCACCTCCTTCCCCTTTAAATTTAATATATGAATCGGAAAATTTTGAAAAAATTAAGATAATAGACATTCCAAAAAACTTTTAATGAAAATTATATTGAAATACATTCGTTGAGTTATGGGTTACTTTGTGTGTCAAGCCTTCGGCCGCAAAATTAGCTTTGTTTCTCATAGTAATACAAAATAATGAAATACAAATTTATTTATGGCATATGGTAGATGGGTAAATATTTTATTTTACTTTAATGACTGAAAACGTAAATGTTACGTTTAATGCTAGGGAAATCCTTTTCTGATTTTTTCCAATGTTGTGGTGCACGATGAAACTAGTATATGATAAATACTGTTATATAGAAACCTAAGAGTTTTGTTTTGAGTCGCTAGAACGCGAGCGTAATCGCGGTCAACGCTAGTGTATTATAAGATTAATTGCACCTCAACGTGTGCAATGCAATTTACCTACCGATAAGCAGGAAACAAAAATCAAAAGCTTGAGTGTTTATTGAAAAATCTTTCTTCTTGTATATTCTGTTACGGCAATATAACTAACGAAGTTCTTTTGAGTGAGTGATCGATCGACATCCGCGTATATAATTACTTTTCGAGCAGCGATAAGACCCAATATATCGTATAATGAGATTTACTCGTATGATACATAAGAATGCTCAATATACAGTTTCACTATAGTCGTAAGATCTTCACCCATCTGACTACCGAATACAAAGTCTTTTTTATTTAATATAATACAATGTAAATAAATATAAATAAACGTTTTTATGCATAAAAAAATCTACTAATTTTTATAGGTTGTATAGGTAATGAAATTTGATCAAGGCTATATTTAATTTATAACTCTTAAATTAAAAAATTAAAGAAAGCCTCAAGACAAAAAGAAACAAAAATTCAATAAGAAAAACGACCCCTTAAAATATAAAAAATAATTCCCAATTAATAAGTTCTGTTAAAAGGCAACCAAAGAAATCACAGTTCATTACCCCTTTTAATGAAATAATCGTCGAAAAAAACGTCGGTGTATTGCTAAGTTTATATTCTCTACATTTTGTTTACTCAAATTAACATAAACCGTAATCATTCATTAATTTATGCTACTACATATAATAAAGATGTAAACTTCGTTTGTATGTAGGGGGTAATCTCTGGAACTAGTGGACCGATTCCAAAAATTCTTTCACTAATAGAGAGCTGCTCCATTCCTGACGGATAAAGGCTACATTTTATTTTGATTAAAAAAAAACAGTTTTAAACCTTCATATTTGCAAATCAAGTCAGAGTAAAATGCGCTAAATAGGCATTTTACCGGCCTACGTTGGCAAAATCGTTGCTTGTATATGAAAAAATTGTTTATAATTAGGGACGAACATTATCGAAGCAAAGGTGAGTCGCTAGTTCACTATATTTAGCGCACAATTTCAAATAATGTACATATATCCATTTACTCAATCAAAATTATTTAACATTCTTTCATTCATTTAACACATTTATACTTACACTAAAACACTAAAAACGGTACTAAGTATTACTAAATCAAAATTTCTAATCAATTGAATGAATCAAAGTAGGTCAGAATCCATCATAAATTTATCTCCATTTCTCTATTCTGCTGCAACATTAGACCCGGATCATAATAACCTAATCATTGAGTCCATTTCAATGAGCCTCAGTCTGTATCAACTCTTTACTAACTCTTTACTAACATAGTGTACAGACACTATGTTAGTAAAGAGTTGAGTGTATTGCAAATTCCGTTCCATGTAATTGTGAAGAAAATCCGCTTACCTAGGAGATTAGGGACAAGCGAGGAAGCATCCTCCGAGCGAAGCGAGGGTAAGTATTCGCACGTGGCGAAAGAAACAAACGATAGAATAGTTAATTAGGCGCCTAGAAGAAGTTGCTGAGTTTATACTATCGTTATAGATTGGCTATTGTGTCTCGAATTCATATGTGTATTCAGCCCTTTTTAACGACCCACTGCTAGGCACGGGCCTCCCTTCAACATGAGGGGGATCAGGTCATAGTCCACCACGCTGGTCAAGTGCGGGTTGGCGGACTTCACATGTCTTTTGAAAACTTGCTAGGTTTTCTCAGACATGCATGTTTCCTCACCATGTTTTCCTTCACCGTAAGGTAATTAGTAATCATGTTATAAATGATTCGCACATGAAAATATCAGAGGTGCAAGACCCGGGATTTGAACCCGCTTCACTCGGTTTCCCAAGCGAGCGCGTTACCACTGGGCTACCACTGCCTTTTTGAATTCATATACTTTCAGTCAATTGTTTCTCTCGTTTTATCCTTTTTTACGATTACTATGGACGTAGGTAGGCGCATACCTATAAAACTTTATTATGGAGAATGAAAATATTATTATGGAGAATGAAATTATTTCTTAAAAAATAAACTCTATGACACAATAGTATAACTAAAAGGATTTTGGTGTTACCATAACCAAGTATGAATTATTTTTATTTCATCCTCGGCTCTGTTTTATCAAAAATGTGAGAACATAATTCAAACTTTTCTCTTAAAAGCCAGATAAATTCTTCGTTTGGTTAAATTTATGATAAAGTAAAAATATTTACCATTTATGTAGTTACTTTTCTACGAAATACTTGATCTAGTTTTAATGTCATAATGCAGTTTCCAACTTTATTAATTCGGAAATACTACGTCAGCATACACACACACGTGAAATATAGGTCAGAGCTTTACAAGACATGTATCCCACAAAATTGGTAGAAATAAACTAATTTATTTTAATTTATTTATTAATTTTATGGATACAAACTAGGCCTTGTGCTCTTGGATCACATTAGAAAGTACACACTATTTTTCATAAAAGAATTAGCATTAATTTATTATATACATAAGTATATCTATCTATATATAGCATAAAGCAAAGACGCTGTTTTCGTCTGTTTCTCTGGTAACTTCTTCTAAATCACGCTACGGACTTTGATACGTTTTTAACTATCATGTAGAGATTTTCTTTCGAAAGGTTAAATGCATAATATATGCATATATGACCTAGTAGAGAAAAGGCGAGAATTTTAAAGCTTTTAATGATGTCGTTTAAAACATATTTTTGGGCCCTTACATTGCTAACGCTGGCTAAACATAATGTTGATATATCTCTTAAAGAAAATAAAAAATATAGGGTACTCTTACTGAATAACACATCTTTTGAGTTTCATATTACTTTTAACCTATACATATAATAAAATTCTAACTAAGCCGAATCTGTACGTTAAATATTTTTTGGAAAATCTTATTGAAATAGATATTAGTATCAATATAGAGGTCGAATCTATAGTTTTAAGAATTTTTGTCTGACTGTCTGTTACCGCATCACAAAAAAATCACTGGAGGGATTTTGATGGGTATGATTTTAGCCGGTTATCCGGGTCAACATATAGGATACTTTTTACTGTGGGAAAATATCTCATCTCTGAGAAATCTATCATAAACGTTAAAACGTAAGTAGAGATAAACCCGAGCAGAGCGAGAAAGAATCGCTAGTATTTAATTATAATTAAAATTTTCAAGTACCGTAATGCTTACAAATATATAATGTTCTAGTAGGCGCTCGAACATCGCCTATAACTTCCTAAATAGAACTTCACAGTAAGAAGCTCTACGATTCCCTTAAAATAAAAAAATATGAAATATTTTTAGCCATATTTAAAATTAAAAAGAAACTTCTTAGGGAGATTCGTTTACTCGATATTTCGATTCTATTTAATTTATTAAATACAGTCTACAATAGCTACGTTAAGAGGATTGTGAAGCTGTAAATTTTCATACAAAAAGCGATAACGTTTTTCCCCCCCATTAAGATTCTAATCTAAGAGTCTAATTTTCATAATTTTTGTAAATGTTGTAGATATAATAAAAAACTAGGTCCGTACGTTTTTATTAAAAAAAATATTGAGTACCTATGATAGAAGTTATTAGCATCTAAATATCTGTGTTTTTTTTTCATGAAACTAAACTGAATTACTAAAAAAAACGTACGGACCTAGATTAAAGTGTACTGAATCTAATGAGACCAAAATTGTCTCAAACGTAAATATTTAGGGGGGTGAAAACGTTATCGCCCGAAGCAATATTTCAAACAAGAAATGTAGGTAATTGCCTCTAAGATTTGCAACTCTCTCTATCGCACCATACGGGTTGGCAAAGCGAGCGGTATGAAACAAATAGCATTTTTTTAAAAACCTACTCGCGCTCCGTATCGACACTTCACAATCCATTATTAAAATAAAATTGTGATAACATTATCAAAATATATTTTTTTTTATTTCAAATGTGCAGCCGAAATTTTTCATGAAGCTTTATGAAAAGATGTTAAATCTTTAAAATTGTATTGTTTTATCTGTTACATTATCATTTGTAATTGTAATGGAATACTCATATTGCATCTGCCGAGGTTACAAATTGTATCTAAGCAAATATTTTCAAAGTAGGGAAATATTTTGATCATTATGTATTATACAATAACGGGCAAACGAACAACGCTAAATCTAAGCTGCGACAAAATTAATGGTACTTTCTACTTTCTAGTGACAAAAGTGTTTATAACTACAGCTCAAGCGTGGGAGATTGTAAGTTTACTAAACTAATTATTTCGGATCACTAATTTTTTCACTTGAATTATTTAAACCCTACGTACAATACATATTTCCTGTATATGACGTATCCTGTATTGATAACTTCATATTTTTTCTAAGAAGCAAATTCAAATAAAGGTTTAACAAAAAAAAAATTACCTTCAAAATTCTTTTCAAAAAGAAACATATAAGCTTTAAATCTGCACATTGTTGAAAAGATCCCTTTGATCCTACAATCTTCCATTTTATAACTTAAAGCTTTAATTCAAGGTCGCATTAGAATATTTAACGAGAAGTAAGAGAGAACCGATAAAAACTTCTTTAATTAAAAAACGTAAGCCGACTTCAAGGCATCGGTACTTTGACGGGGATCCTCATTTACTATTGCCAGTGAACACAAGGCAAAACACCTATACAGATAGTTATTACTTGGGGAGAAACTCTATAACAATTTGGGACGAAAAAACATAGCTGGGCACGCTAATATCAATAGTAAATGCAACTATTAAGCTGCTACATAAAATATACATCATACCAATATGAAGGCCAATGTTTTCAAATTGGTAAAAACCAGCGTATGCTAATCCAAGATAAAAATATCTGCGAACTTCTCTCAAACATTTTAAGCCGTTAAAAAAAATATGAAAAAAATACACTTTTCACATTTATTATATTAGTACGATTTGTTAGAAGGCGTAGGGCCTTCACAGACGTAGGGAAAAACAACAATTTCAATTTGTTCTTCGTTACACACACGTTTTATGATCCTTATATTTTAGAAAAATATATTGCTGCTCCATGAACGTATAAAGTGCGTGGGAATAGATAATAAATTATTACACATGTGCAAACGCGTTATAAATACAAACAATCGGCGCATAAAGAATATTCCATTTATTGTATAATATTTCATAATGTATGAGAAAATGCAGTAGATAAAAGCGATATTACTGTAAAACTGTATCTATTTTTATATATATTTTTTTAATAATTTGCTGGAAACCTTTCTAACCCATCGAGTTTTCCCAATTCTGTGAGACATAGACCAAGTAATTTGCGTCCAACTGAACAAACAGAAAACAAAGAATTGAATTGAGTTGAGTCTTCTGAAGTCTGAAGTACATAATAAAATTGAACCTTTTGGAAGCTATTTGAGATCTTACGTAGTCCTAACTTATTTATGTGTATCTCTACATATGAAAATATACAATTATTAAAACAACGTATATCGAAGACTCCTTAGACATTTAACCGTTTTTTTTAAATTATGCGCATTCATAATTTCTTGCTTTATTTATAATCCCAAGAATATGTTGGAAACAACAGCGATAAATAAGAAATTCATCTTTACTCATTCAATTAAATTATCTCTAACCGAGTATTGATTTTCTTTTATTTATAAAAGACTTTAAACTGTTCCTATAAAAAATCAATTCTTTAAATCGATATCGCCGATGCTAAACTAAAAATTATAGGGTTTGTTTTATGACCAGGTTATAAGTTCTTAAGGATATAATTTCCATACATTATTTAATTTTCTATTTGCTATAGTAAATGTTAGAATGTCATTTTATCTAAGCTCCTTGTGCCTATAGAATACAACCCATTGTCAAGCATAAGTAAATTGTCGACCTTTACAAGCTTTGACTGAACTTATTTGAATAACCAGTGAATTCGACTGTTGTTCATGTACCTATCCTCTACAATGTATCTTAGAAGCTGTATGGTTAATTTGTAGACTAAAAAGGGGTTACAATACGATTTACATAAATTAATATGCAAATCTATTACCTAAAGTTACTGAAATATATTAGATACAATTTACAATGAAATGATGAACTAGTGTAGACAATTTGGAAATAAGCTCATGTCTTGTCATACTGAATAGTAATCGAAATAAAATGTACCTTTTACTCTCTTTTTTACACATTACAATTTCAATATAGTTTGCCAATCTTAATTTACCAAGCAATCTCCTTCGTATCTTTTCCTTTCCATGTACATTGGCAAAGTAATCTGTGCTCAACTGGCACACTTTGAAGCCATTAACAAGAGAATTGAATAGAATATTTTGTCTGCCTTGAAGAAAATACTTTAAAGATTTTTTTGCAGGTAGTATTTCTACTTAAAGACATAACTACAGTTATAGAGCTAATGGAGCATGGGTAATTTTCAGGACACGTTCTATGAATAATAAACGAATAGTCTTTAGAGTTCAGGGTTTCCTTTCTACGGTATTGGGTGGTAAAACTCTGCAGAATTAAAAATAATGTAAGTAAACAATTTTTGTAAAACTTAAATTTTATAATAAAAATATGCGTTACTGACTATCTTGCTGAATAAATTACTTTTCAAAAAAATATTGATTATGTTCGCGTCAGATATTTGCTGCGAATTAAGCCATAGCCCACCAAGTTGACCAAGTGCGGGTTGGCAGACTTCACATGTCTTTCGAGAATTTTCTAAGTTCTCTTAAACAAGCAAAATTTCCTCACGATGTTTTCCTTCACCATAAGACAAGTGGTAATCATTTTGAAAATAAAAATATCAGAGATGAGAGGCCTGGGATTTGAACCCGCTGCACTTTAACAAGTTAACACGTTACTTCTGGGCTACCACTGCATCATAAATATATGTATATCATAAATATGTTATATACATAATATAGTATATACGTAATAATAATATTGTGAGGATTATTTTAGAGTATGGCTGTATTGTTTGGCGACCACACTATTCGACACACCCTCATAGAATTGAACGACTGCAAAAGCGTTTTACAAGGCACCTTGCGTACTCCACAGGCGTAGTAAGAATGACATGACAGTAGGTTAATATACTTTAAAATGATATCCCCGACCACCAGAAGAGAATTGCTCGATATGGTGTTTCTGTATAAAATTTTGCGTGGTCAAATTAATTGTCCACAACTTTTGCAGTTATTTAATTTTTACGTGCCTCCTCGCGTACCCCGTGGACGTGGTGCGATCAAGTTTTTGTCTGTGCCATTTCGTAGAACAGTATTGGGGGCGAATCCAGCTATGACTCGAATTACTAAGATTTTAAACAGGTACAGTATTTCAATCGATGTATTTAACACTTCACTCAATAACTTTAGGAAAAACATCAAAACTGCCTTTACTAATACTAATTAATCTCACACATTAATTGTTTATTTCTCTGTTACATTCAATTGATTTTTGAGCATGTTGTATTTACCTTTATATAGATTTACAATTACTAATTTATATTTCACTTGTATATGTATGTAAGTCATAAATGTATATAATTATAAAACTGCTGGTAGACCTTAATAAATAAATAATAAAAAATAAAAAATAGCGTAGTTCTTTGTTTATTTCTTAATAGCAAAATTCATTTTAAAATTATATTAAATAATATTAAAATATTATAAAAGTAATTGTTAAATAATTAAGCGAGGAAGATTAGACACCACTCTCTTTTTGAGTAGCCAAGCGTGTCTTTAGATCCCAAAATCCAAACTTTTCCTCACCAATGTAATTCAAAATTTAGTCGAAGCCTGCGCTACGGCTTACGGCAGTAAAAAAATCTAATTATAAAACGCCAATTAGTTGAATTCTTAAGTACTGAAACGCCGCTATTTTTTGCCTAAATGATCCTCGATAATCATTTAAAACAACATATTTACATCAAGAGTGACATAAGTTGGTAATAACTAACAACTCTTAAAAAGAACTTTTAAGAGTCCTAAGCTTTTCTTAATAAATAATACCATACCCGCGGTGTACTGCCATTGTGGACGATAAAATAAAATATAATAAAACAGTTATATAAAAAAAATTGAGGTGAACATCATTCACAAGTTGTCTTACATTTACTAAATTAATTCAGAAGTCACAACTTTTAACCTTTCATTTAAGTACATGACGTTCAACTATCACATATTGTTTATTTATACAAATTCATTCTAACAGAGAAGCTTTTTAGAATTTATGTTCATTGTATTTTAGAGCTTTTTTTGGATAAAATACCTAAATAAACGGGCGGAAAGTTTGGACTGCGCCCCGGGCAACTGGTACCCACGGTACGCTACTGACTGTAGAATTTATATCCCAAACTTTTCTGCCATAAAGAATATTTTAAATTAATCAAAATTTTAAAATTGTATGAAAATGTTGGCCTTTTCTACTTAACTATTATATATACTAAACTATTTGTGTTGTGTTTATGACCGACTAGCAGCTCACCTTCGCTTCGTTTCGATCTTGTCCCTAATGAAAACAAAAACAACTCTGTCCCACGGAAACCGCACATTTTTTCGAGATAGAAAGTCTAGCAAGCCTATGTGCTATTCCAGACTGTAATCTATCTCTGTACTAAATTTCATCCAAATCCGTTCAGCCATTCTGGCGTAACAAACATCCATCCATCCTCACAAATTTACGCATTTATAATATAAGTTTGGATTAGTATGGATATACATATTGCTATTTATAAATGGAATATTATCTTGAAAGTTTTTCCTTGCTAATAATTCATTTGATTTTCAGAGAAGTATTTTAAGAGTAATACAATAAGTAGCTATTTTCAAGAAAATGTAATTACTTCCAATTAGGAAAAGTAAGAATTTAATTTTCTCAACAATTGAGAGCTATGCTTAATACCTACTGTCCGGAGACATTCAAAGTTAAACTTTTAAAGAAGGCTTTTAAAAGATGTAGGTAACTAATTATGGGCAGCAAATCAATCAGTTGAAGCGCACTTCAAAATTCACATAAATAAAATCTATTTGCTTTAAGAAATACACTCGTCGTTACTCGTCACAATAATAATAAGTAATCATAAATAATCATTATTATTATTATTATTATTGTAACGAGTGACGACGTGTGTTTCAAAGGTCCTCTAATATGTTTAGAGCACGTGTAAACTCCGAAGGTCGTACAAATTGGACTCTCGCAAATCTCTTTGAATTTACAGCAATGTAGGTACGCTCCATCAAGGCTGATAATTTTTTCATGTTCGTCTTTTTTCCCATTATGTCACTTAAATTACTGTGACAATTTTACTCGAAGACTATTTTGGAATTATGGCTAAGGTACACTCGCAATAACTATTTTTATTTATTTAAAATGTGCTAAGAGACGGACCAGAGCAAAACGAGGGCTAGTCACTGGTTTAAAATCTATACTTATTTAAGACTAGCGACTCACCCTCGCTCCACTCGGGTTAGTACTTACGTTTTACGTCGTTACGTTTTAACGTTTAGTACCTATAGATTTCTTAGAGATGAGATATTTTCCCGCAGTAAAAAGTATTCTATATGTTGACCCGAATAACCAGCTATCATCATACTTAATTTCATCAAAATCTGTTCAGTGGTTTCCTCGTGATGCGTTCCCAGACAAACAAGCAGACAGACAGACAGACAAAAATTCTAAAAACTATAGTTTCGGCCTCTGTATCGATAATAATGACTATTTCAATAAACTTTTCCAAAAAATATTTAAAGATTCGACTCTGAATTTTATTATATGTATTATAGAAAAAAAATTAATTGCATTACAAACAAAGAAAAAAATACACAGACAGGACGTTTTATATAAGATTAAGATATAGTTTTTTTAATTAAATTATCTTTACCATACAGATGCATTTGTATCTACCATATGTAAGTTACGATACGTAAGCTTTTATAGGCCGGTTTCCCTCCCGTGCACTCTCCCACGTCGCGTCGTGTACTTTTTATAGCAGACCTAGTGGTAATCGATAATTATCGAGTCCGGGGAAACATTATTAACTACCCATATAATTGAATCGATTTGTAAAACAATAACTATTCTTTTCATTATAAGGATAGTGACGTTCTTTGTTTTCAATTGTGATGTAATATGAATAATGTAATTTACATATATTGTTAATATGTCAATAATTTTTTTGTAACCAATTGTTACATTCTTTTAATTTTAAAAGTCGATTTTAATCTCTTAAATATAAACGCATAATTACTTTTTCTGTTTTTGTTTAAAGCTGCTGATCGTGTGAAAATTCGCAAGATTTACTTTTTTTGTTCATATCTGTCATTAAATCAGTCTTCCGTGTTCAATGGTCAATTCTTCTAGCACTTGCTGGTATCCTATTGAGCATACCTATGAAATTTCGGTGACAGTACAATCCGACTATAAAGCCAGGAAATAACCATAGAAGTTAAGCAATTACACAACACACTTATAAATAAAGGCTTGTTTTTTTATTAAAAAGCTTGTTTCACATTTCTTAATTTGACGAATGAAACGCACTCCATTTACAGATAAACTCTAGTGGTTGCTTAGAATCGCAAAGCGAGTATACAAACACAATTTAATAACGGCCTAGGAGGTATTATTTCTGCTACCTACATCTCGGATGTAAAATCTGAATGTTCGTGACGCAATAAGGATGCATAATAATATTACATATAATCATAACTGGTATGATGCGTAATATTTTATATTTTATCTAGAAGAAAGTAACAAAGAATGGGAACTACTAAATATTTATGGGAACATTATAACATGGGACCTAACTTTTTGACTGAAAAGCTACAAAGTCAATTTTAATTTCACACATAAATCTGTTATTTTTTTTTAATTCACAACCATTCACAAGCGTCAAAAAAAAATCATGAAAATTAGCTCACGAGGAAATTGCGCGATAAATAAAAAACTAACATGAATTCACTTATATATATTTATATACTTTGAATGCTCCTTGATAACCTTTTATATACTATAAATATATATTTATATACTTTGAATGCTCCTTGATAACCTTTTCTCAAGAAGTTAAAATTCGAACAGTTTTAATTTATTACAAATATATTACTTCATGACAAACGAGAGATGTTTGAAAACTGTTATCGATACGAATCTAAAGAATTAGCCTGAATGACTTCTCATTGTCATCTGAATATTTGCCACGTGAAATAATCGAACCCACGAATTTCCAATTATAAAGACAGTCTACCAGTCAAACATTGTAACACGAATTATTATATTCTGTTTTATCTCAAGCCTACCATAATATAAAAATAAAAAATATAACGACACCAACAAAAAACTAGAATGTAAATTGCGTGTATCCGCATTTATTAACTACCGCACTTTGTCAGCGTCACGACCTGCCGGGAACATTTCCTAACATTACACGACGCTATTATTTTTATCTTCGTAATAATATCCTTTGCACTTACGAAAACCAAATATTATAAAAAACCAACATCAAACAAACGATAATAGAATCGTTAAATTAATGTACTATAATAAATTATGAAAATAACAATCGATTTAGGTAATAAAATAAAACACAACATTGCTTAATACGTTACGAATATAATATTATAAAATATTTTCAGCCTATCGAAACATAATCTTACTTAAAGGGGATCTACAGTATTTACATACAAAACGAAAGGCGGAACCACTGTGTGGCGTTCAGTCGTCGTGCAAGCGCTCGGGCGGGGGGAAGCCGCGGGCCGATAGGGGGTCGGGGGCGGGGGGCGCGTGCGGGGCGGGGGACGCGGCGGGGGAGGCCGCGGGGGACGCGATGCCCCGGGGGGAGGGCAGGGTCGCGTACACTGTAGGCCTCGGAGGCTGGTAAGAGGGCGCATATGAGTCGCTACGAGGGTTGTAGAAGGGGGAGTCGTCTGCACTGCAGTCCAGGTTGGGGGAGTAGGGGGTGACTGCGCCGCAGGAGGGCGCGTCGTCGCTAGGGCGGTAGGCGGGCGCGACCGGCGCGTACACAGTGCGGCGCGGCGGCTCGGCCTCGGAGCGGTGGTGTGAAGACGGCGCGTACGCATCCGACCAGCACACTTTGCTCGGTGTGAAGTCGCCCTTCACGTACAGCTGTATGGGCCGCCTGAAGCCCTTGCTCGCGTGCTGCGGCACACCCAGAATGCAACACTTGCTGAAGCCGACCTCCGGTGACAGTAGATACTCGCGAAACTTATTCGGGAACAGTTCAATTGAATTGAAGTTCTCGTAAATCGTTGGCTGTAACAATAAATAATATTAGATAAATTGACTGTCTTACGTTCATATTATAATTATAATCATTTACTAACGCATTTAAACTAATAAAATTTTAATTCATAAAAATATTTATTTATAAAATACGTTTACAAATCATATGCAAGGATTAATCTAAGCCTCTAAAAAACATGACACTCAGAATTTATGAACATAATAAATTTTAATAATCCTTTATTTTATATTATTTAATTTTATTCGTACGTTGCGATAAAAAAGGTTACTTAAGTTGATAAACATTTCGCCTGATAAAAAAAGCTATAATAGGTACTAAATGAAAATTTTACTTGACGTATTTCACGAATGCCGTCTTCTGACCTAACACGCTATCATTATTACTTAATCATTACATCATACTTGAAATTTCAAGCCCCTTACAATTTACTCAAACCCTCTGTCATTATCACTGATTAATAGCAATTATTAACTTTAGTTGTTAACTCTATTTATAACGCATATTCAATTATCGCGTATTACGACATACAATTATAACATCATTATTGTTCAAAGTATAAACAAATAATTACATGATATAGTTTTACTCGTACTATTTATTGCAGGACCGAATTATATTATTTAGATTTCTATAACATTGATCTTTATGGTGGTATGCCATTGGTCAAATCTCTTTGACGATTGCCCCTTGGCCCTTGTCAGTTATAATTACTTCTGTACTACATGTACTGTAGTTCTCAATTTTTAATAACATATCTAAGTTTTCCTTACTCGAGATAGAAATTCGACATAATTCCGTGCAAGTTACGTCCAAATTCATATCTTATTAGTAGAAAAGAAAAGCACAGATAGGTTATTAAAGGTCCGCTGTTAATGAAATTTCTTTAATAATTGTCTCGTTTTGTGATAGCAGCAGCACAGTGGGGCGAATGCATTTTCTTATTTTAATGAAATATAATATATCGACTCTCGCTTCGCTCGGGTGCGTCCCGTCTAGGTACGTTTTAATTTTTTTGAGCGGAATCCTAATACTTTTTCAAAAATAAAAGTAGCTTAAGTTACTCCTTATAACATCAGCTATCTGCCAGTGAAAGTCCCGTCGAAATCAGTCCAGCCGTTTCGGAGATTAGTCAAAACAAACAGACGGACTAAAATTTTTAAAATTGTGTTTTTCTAATAAGTACCATATATAATTTCATATGCATTTAGTAAAAAGCTGTTATTTTGACATTACAAACAGACACTTCAATTTTATAGAGATTAAACTCTTAATTTATTATCAAACCTTTACAAAATTTTATAGCACCTACATATAAATAAATACAAAGTGAACAGAGAAAGAGTGTACACTATACAGTAAATTCATTTATTAATATGAGTGTATTTATAGAATTTTCGTATATAGAAAGAGCAAAACTATTTTAAATGTTTACAGTATCTGACTGCTTATTGGCTGTACGTATGTAAATGTCTTACACAAGATTTTAAGCAATAAAATGCAGTATTTCACACAAACCAAAGCCACATTAAAACTTACTGATGTATGATTATAATTAGCAGTGTTAATGAGCTCGTTGTTAACAATGCTAATGAGACAATGAGTTACAAGTTTTTGAGCATCAGATAAAAAAACTACATGAGGAAAAATTAAATTTTCCTTATAAAACCATTTTCAAAATAACTTGCTGTTATAATACAATACTACTTTTCAAATGTATGTCTTCTCTTTCTTCTAATCTTTGTTTATTTAATAATAAACACAAAGGAACTATACTTCATAAACAAAAATAATGAGCATCATAAGTTTCTTGTGGACATTATTTGTTGGAGCAAGTTGGGTTTATGCAAGCTACATAATAAAATTAGAAAATAATAATTGCTACCACTTTGCTTTCTTTGGAATAATAATTGCTACCACTTAAAAAAAACTAAGGCAAAACACACCATTATGGAAAGGTTTTATCATTCTAAATTAGACACAAAACTTACAGTTAAACGCTTCTTCTTTTTGTAGCTAGCCCAATTCTGTGCTTCCAACACAAGCTTGCCTCCCGGACGCAGATCTGCAAACATCCGACGGAAGGCCCTCTTCAGCCCAGCATCACCCCAGTTCAAATGCAACCACTTGGTTGTCGATAGACATAAAATCAAATCGAACTGGGGACTTTCCATACCAGAACCCACTGCTACTTCCTCACGCGGTACATAGTTACCCTGAAAATTATGAAAATATATGTAAAAAAATAAAATATCCATTAAATGCAATTGATTTAATGTATGTACTTATACAAAATAAATCTATGGTCAACAGCCATACAGTCAATATAAAATCTTTTTAATTGCTATATAAAACCAAGATGTTATATTTATATCTAATTAATGATTATTACAATAATTTTTTGTACATTTAAGAAAAGAGAGAAAGTTATTTAAATTAAAATGTTATACATACTTGTTTAAATGTGACATTGTATGGGAAACCTAGATTTAAAACATCTGCCTTTGGCTCTCCAAGAGGTCCAAACATCATGGACATTGACATAGGAAAAAAACACTGTCCATGATCCTGTTTGTTAATTGACTTCCTATTTTTCCTCGGCTTCCGCAACTTTCTTCCTGACAGTGTCTTCTTAGAATCATCTTCTTTATCATGTTTCTGGTCGACAGAAATACAGTCTTCACATTTATCCTCTTTACATTTATCACAATCTATTTTTTTCTCATCACCATCTGCTTTTTTATCTTCTTCCGTCTTTGGTTGCTCTGATGGTACAGGTATGAAGGACCTTAAGTTTTTTCTTGCCCTCCCTGGAATAAATTAAATATTATTACATATTATGTTAACTAATATAAGATTACAGATCGTCTTTGTATTTTTGAAAATATAGAATCTTCTCAAGTAATTTAACACTAGTAAATAAAAATTAATATATATATTTTAATACTAGCGGCTCACCCTCGCTTCGCTCGCGTTAGCCTCTAGAAAAACAAAAACAAATCTATCTCCCTCGAGAAAGAGCCAAAGAGTAACAAACAACTATACATACTCCAAAACTTTCACGTTTATAATATTAATACGGATTTTTCATTTTATTGAGAAATTTTATATATTACTATTATTTATACAAATAAATAAAATTGAAATGTCTGTTTGCAATGTCAAAATAACAGCTTTTTATTAAATATATGTGACATTGTACATGGTATTTATAAGAAAAGCACAATTTTAGAAAAATAAAATTTTTGTATGTCTATCTGTCTGTCTGTTCCGGCTAATCTTCGAAACGGCTGGACCGATTTTGACGGGACTTTCACTGGCAGATAACTGATGTAAGGAGTAGCTTTTAATTTAGAATAAGAATTAGGGTTCCACTCAAAAATTAAAATGTACCCGAGGGTCGCACCCGAGCGAAGCGAGGGTAAGTCGCTAGTGGAAACTTATAATGAGAAATATAAAATTATATAGGTAAGAAACCAAATAATATATAATAGGGAATATAATTTTAATTCAGTATAATCATCAATTCAGTGAATCTATACTAATATTATTAAGAAACAGAGTTGGTTTGTTTGTTTGAACATGCTAATCTCAGGAAATACTAATCTTATTTGAAAAATTCT
The DNA here is from genome assembly GCA_033884665.1 of Argynnis bischoffii washingtonia. Lineage (NCBI taxonomy): Eukaryota > Metazoa > Arthropoda > Insecta > Lepidoptera > Nymphalidae > Argynnis > Argynnis bischoffii. The sequence goes on along the minus strand of CM066616.1, from coordinate 7,595,101 downwards.
TTCTGCATTAGATAACCCGTTTATTAAGAAAGGCTATAGGCTATATATCATCATACTACTACCCAAGGAGGGGCAGTAATCATAAATGACTTCCATACATTATTGTTAAACTGATGTTTATACATATCATAAGGTTGAACGCGGGTACTGCTAGTATTAAATAAAACTTTACACATTATACATACCAATGAGCACTGGATCAATATCAATTCCCAAAACAGTCTTTGCTCCAAGAGTTCTAGCAACAGCTATGGAAATATGTCCCACATTACACCCTATATCTAAGACATCTTTATTTTGAAATAGATGACGATGCATTTCAAAAACTTGCAGCCTAATATCCATCATGGCATTCAGGTTTCGATAACCGTAATACCTGTAAATAAACATGAGATAAAAGACAAATATTAGTCAGTAAATAATATATTTTCAAAGAGAGAATTTTAATATGAACTAAATTATTTCTTAGAATATTATAGTTAGTTTTTATAACTATAAATTTTTTGCTTTATGAATTTATTTTATGTTCATTATTGGATTTCATACTTTATATGTCAAGAAAGAGATAATTATAAAAAAAAATTACCTATCATAATTTCCATACTGATATCTTGAATTTTTGGGGTGAAATGTTGGCAACTTTTGTTCTTCCTCAGACACACTCTTTAGTTTGGTCCTGTGAGGAGAAGCTGGACGATCTTGTGTACCAGTACGCTGCTGTGGTCGTGCTCTCATCCAAGCTCCAGGTTGTGGCACTACTGGACTTACTATTTTATCCAATGAATCCAATCTGCGCAATTTCTTACCATCTTTCCCTTTTTGAGAACTATTTTCACTTTCACTACAGGACCTCTTTCTTGACTTTGATACGGATGTAGATGGCTCTGGAGGTAATGGTTCTTTTATGCCCTCTTCTTTTTCAACAGTTACCTCTATTGTAGGGATATTTGTTTCTGTTGTGCGCCTCCTTATTCTAGGTTTCTTTCGAGGTTTTCGCTGTTGCATTTCTAGCCTTTTTTCATATTCTTCATTATCTAAAGGCTCCATGAGATTAAGTGGATCTCTAATATTGGGTGGAATTATAACATCTATCTTAGCCTTGTGCCTGGGAGGTGTAGGTACAGGTGATGATTCTGGAGTTACAGCATTCATAGCTCTATTTACATCTTCATCTTGTAAACTGTTTAGGTTCAAAGGATCCGAAATATTCCCGCCAAGAAGAAATTTTGTGGGTGGAATAAATGCTTCCTTCCGCGGTCTTTTGTAGGGAAGAAAAAATTTAGATATAGATGGAAAACTTTGTGCTCGTTTCTTACATTGTTTAAACTTTGTGCTGGGATGGTGAAGTCTTCTAAGAGTACTTCTTTCTTGATTATCCTTAGAGGGAACATGACCTTTTTTGCCATGTCTAAATTTCTTTTTAGTCTTCTTTGAGCTTCCAGCAGCAGAAGTATCTCCCTCTTTAGAAGAATTACCATCATTTGCAGTAAGTGCGTTTGATGAAGAACTCATATTAAGCGATAGTTCCACAGATTCGTTGACATCGTTTTCAGAAATATCGCCGGCTTCATTTTCGATGAGCTCACATTCAGTTTTCTTTTCATTAGTAAACACATTTTCCTCTGAACTACCCATTTTATACTTCAAATAAAATATTTACATGATAAGTCGTTGGTTATAAGTAAAAATCAAATTTACCGCCACAATATTTCTTGCAAAATGTACAAGGACATCCGTCAATGGTGATAAACAGGTCTAGCGACTGTATATAAATATGATGAAAAATAGATTACAAACCATACACACGATATATTTCGTCAAATCTAATATTATTCTTTCGATTATCTCCTTTCTATTAGACTGAATATATAAACAATATGGTTTCTTCAATTATTCACCACACTAGACACACTGAGACAAAATAGGAAAATGGCAATTTGACTTTCATTCATCCAATGTTGCAATGTCTCGACTCTCGTGTTCATTTATACAGATTATATAATTAAATATTTTTATTTTTCTAAAAAGATTATAAATCATTGTATTCCTAAATGTTAAATTAATAAATTCTATCATTTTTTTTTCATTTTATAATGTAAAATATGCCAGTTTTATTTATATCGTCACTCATTTTTAATATGTAACTTTATTTGTAATTTTACGCCAACACAATGCCATCTAACCAATTTTCAGAAAATATTAATATCAATAATTATCCCGATCATTTAATTATTAGATATTATTTATTCATTTTAAAATATCGTTACAATTAAAATGAACATGGGAATTTTATGTTTTCATATATTTTATTTATATTGCAACACTATTCCAAAGCGTAAATATTCGAATTTTAAATTGTGTCCGTTTACGCGTTTAATAACTTGACAAACGAAACGATTGTTCGTGTTTAATTAATGTGATTGTGAATGTTATAAATAATATATATAAGTACTTTACGGTAAGTTATTGTTAAATTATGTTAAAGTCATAGTAATAAAACAATCTATTTATAGGCAAAGCAATGACTATGAAGAATTTTTGATATTTAAGATAGTAATAGTAATGTTGACGCTTGTATTCAGAAAATCTTGAACTTGAATACTAAATTTTAGGTACTTTTGATTACTTTTTATTTATTTAATTACATTGTTTGGTTTTATTGAAAATGCATTCAGTAACTTTACAGGAAATAATTTTCTATTGTATTATTTCAGATGTCTCGTATTCCAAAATTTCCTTCCACTGCTTCTAAAGAAAATAAGCCAACATTTACAAATGGTCGGAATTTAACGAGAACAATTGGGAATACTCTAAGTGATGCCGACAAGAAGACGTTATTATCAAACCATACTAAACCTTTACGCGGTACTTCTGCAACCACAACTGCAGCTCCGCGCCTCAAAAGATCAGCAACAGCGCCCACCTCGACTACAGTCCCTAATAAAGTAGGGAAAGTAGAGAAAAAAGTTACTGTTGCTCCTAGAATTGCTCCATATGATTATAAAGCTAGGTTTAATGACTTAGTAGAGAAACACAAGGCTATTAAAAGTGAATTGAATGATTTAAGGGACAAACATTTAGAAGTATCAGATGAATATGAAAAAATAAAAGAAACTGTTGAAGGAAACATCAGTGAAAGGGATATGTTAAAGGAAAAGTTGCTAAATACTATAAAAGATCTTCGGCAAAAATCAAGTGAATATGAAAGTTTGAAACTTGATTATGAAGTTCAAAAACGAGAAAATGAAGACTTACATAATAAAACTCGACTTTTAGAAGATGTAACTGCTAGTTTGAAAATAAAAACATTAGAATTTGATAAGCTTAAAATTGAATTTGATGATTTAACTCGCCGACATAAAAGCTTAAGTGAAGAAACTGAAGCCCTAAGGGTTCTGACAGATCACCTTAAAAAAATATCTGCAGAGTATGATAAATTACAATTAGACCATAAGGATGCAATTGACACAATTACAAGAAATAAAAATGACTCAGAGGCATTACAAAATATTCTAGCAACTATGTATAGAGATCAAAGGGTTCTTAGGAACACTGTTCAAGATTTGAAAGGAAATATTAGAGTATACTGCAGAGTGAGGCCTCCGCTGGAGTCGGAAACTTCAAAGCCTCTGTACAATCTTAATGTACTTGATGCCTGCTCTATAGAAGTTGAAAAAATTGAACTCCTTAATTCAGCAAGAAAAGGTAAATCACAGCATTCATTTACATTTGATGGTATTTTCACACCACATTCATCTCAGGAAGATGTGTTTGCTGAGGTGTCACCAATGGTTCAATCTGCTTTAGATGGTTATAATGTTTGTATATTTGCATATGGCCAAACAGGCTCTGGAAAGACTTACACAATGGAAGGAGGCTGTGGAACAGAACAATATGGTATTGTACCCCGAGCTATTAATATGATTTTTACTTGTATGGAGGATCTCAAGAGGATGGGCTGGGAATTGACTATTAAAGCTTCATTTTTGGAAATATATAATGAAATAATTTATGATTTATTAAATTCTAGCAAAGATCAAGAAAGTCATGACATTAAAATGGTTAACTCCAAAGGCAATGATTTATATGTATCAAACTTAAAGGAAGAAGAAGTGAAGAGCTCTCATGACTTCATCAGATTGCTGATATTTGCCCAACGTAACAGACAAACAGCAGCTACTTTAAACAATGAAAGAAGTTCTCGGTCACATTCAGTTGCCCAAATTAAAATATCAGCTATCAATGATAAACGTAAAGAAAAGTTTACAAGTAATTTAAATTTGGTTGATTTGGCTGGCTCAGAGAGTGGTAAAACAACTCAAAGAATGGATGAGACAAAACATATTAATAGATCTCTTTCAGAACTTTCAAAAGTTATATTATCTTTGCAAACCAACCAATCTCATATTCCTTACAGGAATTCAAAACTTACTCACTTATTGATGCCCAGTCTCGGTGGCAATTCAAAAACTCTTATGTTGGTTAATATCAATCAATTCGATGAATGTTTCAATGAGACTCTTAACTCCTTAAGATTTGCCACAAAAGTAAACAGTTGCCGAACAGTCAAAGCCAAGAAAAACTTAACTATGGTTGACTTATAATTTCTCTTTGACATTTTTTAATTATATATTTCGAACATGGACGCATAAGTTTTAGCATCTATATTAAATTAATTATGTATTCGGCTTTAATATACATTTTTGTATTGGATACAATACATAGATGCTGTAACTCAATGTGCTGATTTTGTTTAATAGAGTTAGTTAGTTTTTATTTATAGCGCTTAATATTAAATTCTCCCTTGAGTTATCCACCGATATATTTTTACGTTTTTTAAATACCTTATATGCAGCAAATTAACCTTAAGTTAGTAAACAACACATCTATGTCTCATATAATCATGTTTCAAATTTAAATAAATAATGAATTTAGGAAAAACTTCTTTATAGATTTATTAAGAGATAACATGCAAAATTCTCCAGTAACTTAGTTTTAACGTTTATTATAATTCTACTATATAACATCAAATTCTTTAATTGAAAGCAACAAATATTTTTCATAAAATTAAATTCTTGTCAAAAAACACTCACTAGTTACATTGATATGCAGCAAAATTATTTTGATAAATTAAACTTTTCTTTATTTTTCTAAAAACATAAAAAATTGTATTATTATCACTCCTTATATGTATGTTGATTTTTTTGCCTGAGAGTGGTATGGAATGTTATGATTATTTTATCATGTTTAATTTATGTATAGCACTAAAATATTTGAGGTTAACTTAATGTTAAAAAATTAATTGACAATTTGTTAGCTCCTTATTAAGCTAATTAATTAAAATATATTTTTTAATGAATATAAAATAAACACTTTTAAATAATGCTTAATACATATTGGGAAACTTAATACAATCATTTGTATCTGTTTAGTGTTTTCTTCCATTGACATGTCGTAGGTTATATTTTTTTACTATAATTTAACTATAAAAAATTACGTATCTTGTTATTTTAATTTGTAATTAATAATAAGTTATATAATGATCATCAATAAATACATATAAATAATTTTGTTTTCACAATTTTTTTTCTTGTTTGGATAGCTGTTTCTTTTGCACATTAGTACTTCAGTTTGATTGTTTGTTTGCTTCCAGCCGTAAGATACTACGGGTTATAATTTCGCGTTTACATACACGTTAATCGAATGTTCATACAATCGAATTAAAAAATAATAAAATGAGCCATAAAATTAAACATTCTAATTTATAGTCAAGATTTTAGAAATTGTAAGTTTCTTATAACCCTAGTACTATTGTAAATGTTAAGTATGTGAGGATGTATGCATGTCTGGATGTATAGATACATCCAGGATTTCCTCGCACAAAGAAAAATTAGTTCAAATAAATGTCAATAGATGTTGTTACATGTATCGATTTGTTTTCAAGTTGTGTTAAATTAACAAAAGATAAGAAAATAGATCCCAAAAAGGTATATTATTGTTTTAAAAATATTCTAAGTGAAGTGAAACGAAATAATGCGCCTGTAAATCAAATTTGCGTAGTTTTACTGATTATTGAAAAAACCAGCAACCAGATGATGGGTTTGTAGTATATATTAACAGATGGTGCTTTTACTTTTTATGAATTGTTTATCACGGGTAAAAATTATTTAAATCATTTATTTTTTTTATTCAAATGTAGAATAAATTTTACAATATTTACCATTCGTTAGCAGTTTAACTATTTGCGAATCAACGACATCTATGTATTATTTATTCAAGCTAACAAAAAAGCCCGAAGAGATGAGGCATCTATACTAGTATTGTTAACATACTAGTATTGTTAACTATGTGATCTGTGATGTATGGATGTTTGTTACTCTTTCACGTAAAAATGACTGAATGGATTTTAATGAAACTTCACAATAATATAGCTCATACATCAGAATAACACATAGGCAACTTTTTAAACCGGAAAAATGTATGACTTGCGTGGGATAATTTCTTTTTATTTTTCTAGAGGCGAACTCGAGCGAAGCGAGGGAGAGCCTTAACTTAATATAAAATTGAAACTATTTACTAAACAATTATAATTTAAACTACATAACCAGAATTTTTTAATTCGTAAATAATATTCGATATATTACTAAATCGACACTTGCAGATTTTATAGTAAATCTATGATCTATGAATGCGCTTTTCTAAAATAGCTGTAAAAAGCCCCAAATTTGCGCAAAATGCTTTTGGAGGCTTAAGGTCCCAATAATTTATCTATCTATAGTTCTCGTTAGAGATAGAAATTTGACACAATTTGTATCGAGCTGAATTATTCAATTCTTTTGTTAATGGTTTCAAAGCGGAACGTATGTCATAATATGACTATCTCTATTAAGGTAACCTAGGGATAGTTAGGTCCAGGCTCTAAAATCGCTAACGCTATTAGCAATCTCAAAACATATAGGAATACTCTTACGACTATTTGACGTAATGCCTGAATATGTTAATACATACAATTTTTAGTTTTATTTAAGTGTTAACTATAAAGTTATGGGGTATAAGGAATGGATCAAAGAAAAATTAGTTCAAAACTAAACGTCAATAGATGGCATTACCTATATCTATTTGTTAATAGGGTTTGTGTAAATTAACAAAGATCAAAAAAATTGGAAACCATATTGTGCTCGTACGCTCGCAAATTAAATTTGCGTAAATTTATAGATGATTGAAAAATTAAGTAATAGTCGTGTACATTAAAAGATGGCGCTATTACTTTTTATGAAATGTTTACTCCAGTTAAAAACTGTTACATTCACAGAAATTTGTTATTTGTTTGTCAAGATGAGTTTTGAAATATTTCAAATGTTTTTAGTACCAGAAAGAAGTTAGAAATATGCAATTGCTCCACGTCTAAAGTGATTAGTTAATTAATAATTATTTAAAAAAAATTGCTTATTCAAAAATAAATTTACTATAAAACGAGAAGTAATCACTTTTTATTAAAGTTTTTTGCTTAATAAATTGCTCTTGAAATGCTCCACCGAAATCTGCAATTGCTCAGCGCCTAAAGTGATTAGTTAATTAATAAAAAAATTTTTTAAATTACTTACTCAAAAATTAAATTTATTATAAAACGAGAAGTAATCACTTTTTATTAAAGTTTTTTTGTCTAATAAATTGCTCTTGAAATGCTCCTATGAAATCTACAATTGCTCCACTTCTAAAGTGATTAGTTAATTCATAATTTTTTTTTTTAAATATTGCTTACTCAAAAATTAAATTAACTATAAAACGAGAAGAAATCACTATTCATTAAAGTTTTTTTGCTAAATAAATTGCTCTTGAAATGCTCCACCGAAATCTGCAACTGCTCCACGTCTAAAGTGATTAGTTAATTATTCATAATTTTTTTTTTTAAATTGCTTACTCAAAAATTAAATTCGCTATAACTCGAGAAATAATCATTTTTTTACCAAAGTTTTTTTGCCCAAAAAATTTATGATTAGCATATAGCAGAATCCAAAAAAATAAATTTACACGCTAACTTCTTTCTGGTGTTTTTAGTTTAATAAAAAATATATTAAGAAAATTGGGTTTGTAATTCACAGATGGCGCCTCTGCTTTTTATGACTTTCTATGAATGATTTATGGTATAGGTTACTTATTGAAATTAGCTCAATTAAATTCAGAATGATTATTTTATTAGGTATTTAATATATTTTAGATAACACCTATTTCGTAATATAGTTCGATAGTTTTCGGATTAAAGACATCTATTATCTATTCTATTCAACCATTTTTGAAGGTACAGCTAGGCACGGGTCTCCCCTAAATGCGGGGTGGATTAGGCCAACACGTTGGCTAAGTGCGGGTTGGCAGACTTCACATACCTACCATTCCAATACTTGCAAAGCTCTCTAGACATCCCTATTTAAAATCTCCAATAGGATCTCATCAAAAGCGACAAAAGCCACATAGATTATAGAAACCAATAAATATTTATGAAATAAACAGAAACATATATAATGAAATAAATAGAAACCAATAAATTATTTTAATAATGGGTATCTGTAGTATATTATCATATCATCTGTGATATAATGCAACTTGTCTAAGCCGCCATTTTCGACACCGCGATTTATGAATGTTTGGCGAACCTTATTACAGTACACAGTATATTATGAAAAATAACGTTATTTTTCAACTATCTTACAGACTTACCTTTTTGAACTCCGACTCTGCTCAAAAATATCTATAAAAGGATTCCATACCTACTTAAAGATAATTTACTTACTAGTAGGTACAGTTTAGTGATATGGTTCAACGGTATAATTGTCTAAATATTTTGTGTTTCGTTCAGTAGTTCCTGGCATCGTCCGAGCTTCCATAACAAAAATAATGAGATAAAGTAGGTTTTATATAGATTTTTCTATATATATCGTAAGTACGTAATCTACAAAACGGAATTTTTGAGAGTTTTATTATGGATTTGTTTTTAAAATAATATCTAATATTTATTTATAAATACATTGTAATACGAATAGCAAAATATTAATATCCATTTTAATCATAATTTGGATAAAATAGGAAATATTTTTGTTAGTGCCATCGGGGAAAACATTATTTAAACATTGTCTTTTGATTTCTGTTCTGAATACTAGATGGCGTTAAGTTGCTAACAACTAAAATTTGAGAGCATCTTGGTCACTCCCATAGAGTAAAATATTTATTAGATAATAATTACATTCTACTTTTACAACGAAATGTTAAAAATTATTAATTATTTAGGATAAAATATTAAAACAACACGGTTAGAAATCATAAAGATATAATTAAATATTTAAGGACTAGATCAATTAATTACATGATACATCGCATTTCTCTTTCTTATGAACAAACACAAACGTAATTTTCTGTACATCTCCAAGCCTTAACTTTGGCGCCGGGAGAGTAGCACTGGGGCACGAGGGCCAAGCGAACGGTGAAGTTACCGAGGCGAGTCCAATATCAGCTCGCGGAATGTTCAACGTGATACATCTGGTTCTGTGGTTGCTTCAGATATTCTTGCCGTTTCTATCGTATTTATAAGCCTATCTAATCCGTATAAGAAGCCCTCCTCGTGATTCCCTTGTTGCCACGGTTGTCGATGTGTTACTTTAATGTCATCTGGTACGCGTCGAGTCTTAGCGAAATCGATAAGCCAAGCGCCAACACGTTCATCATCGTAGATAATGAAGATACTGCTTCCAACGATTTCATGAGTTCGGAAAAAATCTGACTTTTCGAACTTACTTCTGATTTCACGGAGGCGAGCAGCAATGGCGCGACGAGCTCGATCGTCATTGCCAAGAAATCGTGCAACTGCGGCAGCCAACTGCTTAGGCTCACGAACTTTTTGGAGGTCATTAAGTGGTGGTTGACCGGGAAGTTTCACAGCTTCTATACGGAAACCCTGTTCGGCGGACGACGAACACTGTTCACGAAACTGCATGTAACGCAACTTAGTAACGGCACGTGCAGCATGTTCCGCTTCGGTGGGGGCATTCGGGTCTAAGCGAACCATTTTCTCATAAAGATCAGATCTAGCACGAGCATTGCTAACTTCATCTTCTAGGAAAGTGCGAGTGCCCATTTTGATATCCATTACGTGGGGATCACGGAATCCATGTAATAAGTCTTGTAATTCGATGAAATGCTCGCCGCCATATTCCAGTTCTCTGTAATAGCGAGGTATAGCGGAACGCATATGGGGACAGGCGGCAAGGGCCTCGTAAGCATCTCGCTCTGGATTATGCATGGGATGATCGCCAGCGGCACGTCTCTTCCAAACAGTACCGGGGCCAGCAGGTGCCAGGGATCCTGGATGTCCAGACAACTGGAACCATTCTGATGCCCGTGTTTTAAGCAAAGCATCAGATGCTGGTGCTGAAAGCTCCAATGCATTCTGTAACAAAAAGAAATAGGTGTTATAATTTACTTAAACTTAGTTTAGTTTCAATATGGTACGATTTTATTTTCGCTTTGTACTAATGTAGAGTATGGTAGGAGAGCTAGTGATATTTTTTTAAGGGAAATTTCTTTACTAAAAAAATTTTTTTTTGAGACGTTATGAAATTTTTATATCTTTAAGTTAGATATTTAAGGAATTAAAAAATAAAAATCAAAAAGCCAGACCAATCAGTCGGGTCTAAATGTTAACCCGACTGTTGTAAAATGATTTTTTAAACAAATGAAAAAAATGTTCTTGAGACAGTTTGGTAGTTTTTGAGAGTAATATAGATACTTAAAGACAAATAATCTCAAAAAGCCAGATTAATTTGATAGATTTTTTTATCTGCTAGATAAAAAAAATCAAGGGTTGCTACAGTGCCGCTACCCGTCAGCCATACCTCGACATCTTATTTAGGGGTCCTTCTAGGACAATTACAAAATTTTCTGTAGTGCCTCCAGAACCTACCCTAAAATGTTCACCAACTCTCGGACTAGTATGTTTGCGACGTCACGATACATAATTTAGTTATTATATTATTACTATGCAATATGCAGAAACGTTTAATGGATAGTGTTTATCCAAGTGTTACTTTATCTAAAGTATGTTGAGATAACTAACCAATTATTTAAGACCCAAAACAGTAATGAATGGTTTTTGTTAATAACCAGTAATAATTAAAACTAATTACTTTTCGAAAAAAGTAAAATCTAGTTTGAATAACGAATTATTTTCAATGTTATTTGTAATAATTCTTTATTTTCAATGTTATTTGGATAAATTGTATTTAATATTAAGAAAAAAATATGAAAATTACTAACTAGCAATATTTTGTTTCTTATTTCTCTTAAAGTAACACGTGGTTAATATTATTTAAATTGATATGTAGGATACTTACAATTGCTAAGAATTTGAGCAAATCGGAGGGTTGCGAAGATGGGGTGGTCGGTGTAGGAACGGGAGTGCTGGACTCCACAGAGGATGTCGTGCGCTTCCAGCGTCTGAACAAGGCCCCCTCGTTCTTACTACGCCAACGTTCCTCATCTTTGCCAGCAGCAACCTGCGGACAATGGAAAACACAATTGAAAACACCATATTTGCGCACATATTGACACTGGAAAACGATTTTTACGTCCATAAAAGATTAAACACCACACAATGCGATGACATACCGCTATTATTTTGTTTGCGGCATAGAGTAGCCCACCAGGGCCGAGCCGTCTAAATACGGACTGGCGAGAGACACTGTTCATCTTGCTGGTGACGGTCATGTTGTATACAAGTGCGTGTGCCAAAGGAACGAACACAAGTGACTAGTGAGCGATAGTGAGTAGCGCGAGAGTAGCGACCGACGTGCGTGACTTAACGTCTATTGCTAGCTAGCGAGTGGTGCTAGCGGGAGGGTAACGCGAGCTTATATAGAGACCTCGGCTTTCTCGTGACGTCGGAGGCGCGCCTGCGCCCTCCGCTTTTGAACCGTAAATGAAATACATTTGAGTTTTCATATCGTATCTGTTTTACTCTAAGAATTCATTTGACATATGATTTTATTAATCGTTCGGTTATTAAGACAATAGCACGTTTTGCCTTTTGTTAAATTCAATAACGAAAATATATATTGTAATTTTATACATTTTTTTATTTGAAATCACGTGAAAGTATGGTAATTTCTTTCAATATAATTAATTTAAGATTCGCGCCTAATTATTATTTGTCTTTAATGAGTAATCATTAGCTATTACTATATTTCTTGGTATATTGTTTTTTACTTTGATATTAAATTAATATTTAGCTGATATAAATGAAGCTTAAACCCTGTAAAAGGCGGTGTGATGACTTCTAATAATACTTACCTGTTATAGTACAGTACGTTTACAATATAAGAATATATTATTAATTTATACATTGTACATACACCATTTATCTCACTGGTAACTATAATTTAAGCCATCATTTTATAGCAAACATACAAAGCAGGTGTACAATATATAGTTAATTATCCATTAAAGTACGTACAATTACGTACCTACTCTTAAGTCACTGCTTTGAGCAAACTTATTATTATCTCTAATGGTAATGATATTGAGATAATTTTAATGAACGTACTAAGAATATATTTAAAACGCTTTTATGAATTATTAAAATAGCTATAAAATATTTTTATGTTATTTAGAGTTGTCTTTTTTACTTTAGAGTTCTAAAGAGATAAGATAATAAGATAACAACTAATTATCGCGCATATTAGTTACATTTATTTTTAACGAAAGAGCTCGTATCTTAAGTAGACAGTGAAAAGCCTGTGTTTGTGATTATGAAAGGTGAGCGGACTGACAGTTTCTTTCACATCGATTTCTTCTTAAAACAATAGTACTCTACATAACAAAGCAAATAAACATTAAGGTGTTGCGGAAATCGAATGTACGACGTCCAGCTTAGTAAGTAATCAATTAAAAATAAATTAATGATTTAACAATTTAATAATAAGTACTGAGGAAAAATATAAACATTCTCTTCATATGAAGTGTGCTATAAAATTTAACGTTAATAAAATATAAGATATCAACGTAATATTTCAAGAAGTAGTGTCTGTTACGTATGAAAGAAATTGAAGCAGACCATGAAAAATGTGACGTAACCGGCGTCCTTTATGTATGACGTATAGGGAAGATACGCTTCGAGTCCAAACATGACGCCCGAACTTCTGAGTCTTTACTTACATAAAATACGTATGACGTACCATCCACACATTTTGTTACGTATTTGAAATTGAAAAGGTAATCTTTAAAAAAAATTATAATTTATCCATCTTGTATGCTTTTAATATAGGTACTGCGAGGGTTTCCGACATATTATCTAACATCAATGTAAGAACCGCCTAAGTATGGTGGTAATAGTTTAAGATTAGCCAAGCAAAACGTACGTACGTACAGTATGTTGAATTAACGATGCATGTGTGTTACATAAACACAATATACCTATACATGTGTGTTTCGCTATAGATCGAACCACCTTGTTTACTAGTTAAAATAAATTTCGAGTTTTATTATATTTTCGATTGTCATATCACCGTCGAAAACGTGACTGGTTCCGAAAGATTAGTTTGAAGGCTGCGTAGTGGTACCGCAGTAGGTTAATTTATGTCGACATATATAAGTAGATATATTTTTATTCACGCAATGGCATCATATCAAAAAAGTGTCATTATTTTTAAATTATACAAACTAACTGGTAGGTAGGTCTCTTGAGAAAGACATGAAAAATGGCTATTCATGATAAAAAAGTTTACGAATTGCTATTTCAATTATTATAGGTACAGGTTATTAAAATCATTACACTGCCAGAAAAGATTACCTACTATGAGAATAATTGATTTCTAATATTTTCAACATAGTAATTACTAATATAAAAACTAAAACTATAATATAAACTCGTATGATAAGTCATATTTAAAAAAAATCAGTAAAAGAAAATTAGAACCGATTCCGTATAAAATCTTTTATCCGTTTATCCGCCCATCGATCACAGCTAAATTATATTGGATTAATTTACACTATTTAAACCAAGTACAACCATTTTCTAGAATAAAAAAAATTATAAAAATAGTAATTTTATATTATAAATCGTTTGGAAATAAGTAATAACTAATCACATAAAATATAATTTTAATTTAAAAAGGATATGTCGATAACACTTCATAATTCTTTTTCTCAAATATGAAGCCGAACAAATATATTTTTTCTTTAATTACGTCAAGTTACTCGTATTTCTATGTGATAGGAGCTAAGCGAAGGAAATTATGCAATTATTAGGACCGAGAGCAATCGGCCGCTAGTACACCGATACTAACAGACCAAAATATTATATGGAAGATGCATAGACTAGATTGCATTTATTTTCTCAGGTAAGAAAATAAATTCTGAGTTAACACTCATCAAAACTGTATTGAAAGCCTGTGGGAACTTTCACATGATATTTGATAACAATTTTAGTGCTTACTTGTAAATTTCTACTTAATTGAGTTAAAGTTCAAATAATTGCTTATTGCACGGACATCTATTTTTAGACTTATGTATCGAAGACCAAGAGTACTAAATAGGTAGGTAAATAAATAAAATCAAAGTTTGTTTTCAAACGCTATATTTGATACAACACTAAGCACTTAGTTTCTTCTTTAACTCTTAGGAGTATAATTTTAACACCTTTATATTTGCACCTGACCTATATTATAATACCTAGTGCCTAATCTAATTCTATATCAAAACTTTAAGTATTAACTAACTAATTAAGATCAGCATAGCATCTTTAAACATTCTTTTTTATTTTACTGTGGCTAATATACAATTTACTTAATATATCTCCTAGCGTTGCCTAACTGCTTCGACGATTTCATCTCACCTTTTACGTGTCGGAAAAATAAACGATAACGTATTTGGCGGACTCTATAGCCTTATAATGTAAGAATTGTAGGATATACACTAACTACAAGTGTAGTCTCAAAGAGTATCATCATTCCTAATATTATCAATTTTCGAACAAACAATATTGTTATGTATTACAGAATTAATGTTGTTTACCGAGTACTGCCTAAGTCGGGTCAGGGTCGCAGCAAGAAAGTTACCTAGTTGTCAGGTGCAAAAAAGTTGCAGTTTGCATTATGCGCAGACGACGCGTGGCTTTAATGCACGTCTGGAGGCCGAAATTGCATATCGTCAATGCACTATATAAATTGACGTCCATGCATTTGATACGCTTATCGAGTTTTATAGGTCAGTGTGTTAAGCAAGGCATGAACGACGTATCCTTGTTAAACATGTTTATAGTTACTGGCGTTCTCACGCGGCTCTGTCCGCGTCGTTTCATTTTGCAGAATTACTCCGCTCTCGTAGGTTGTAATGTGATGTAAGATAGACTACAGCATACCACAATAAATTGGCTATCAAATCCAAAAAGATTTTTTCAAATTTGACTAGAAAATCCAAACAAACAAACTCCTCAGCCATATACATTATACATTTATTATTAAGCGTAGATAAAACGAGCAAGCTACGCTACGCTAAGCTAAGGATCAAATGCGACAAAGCGTAATTTTCTATATTCTACTTCCTTCAACATTGTATTAAAATTAAATTTTCTGGCATATTAAGAAAGAATAAAATTTATTCAACATGAACGTATATTTCACATAAGAATCAATGGCATATTTTGCCATTTGTCATATGGTGATCTAACGTAAGCTAGGATAATAGAAATGCACGATTTCTCTGATGACAAAAGGATAAAGGCACAAAAGATATGCTTTGAATTTATGCTGACACGTTTGTAAACTGTACTTTTCCGATGTTTGCAATACGGCTGCAATGGTCGTGTCCGCTTGTATGTTCAAACCAAATATGTTTAGCGCCAGCTAATAGATTACGCTCAGTTTACTTTCGCAATATACACCTGACGCGTAAAAATATCACTTGCTCTCGACTCTAGCAATGTCTCTACCGCCTCTATATTATGTTCACTTTTTAATTCCATCAAATTGCGTTTTCGCGTATGTCCACATTACCTGGCCTGTGTTTTTAAACGAGATCTAGAAAAACGATAATTTATTTCGTATATCTTTACAATTTACATAGTGTTTACGTTTAAAATTGAAATTGAAATGTAATAATTAGAAACACAGCATTATAAATTTAATTAGTTCTTCATTTCAAACTTCATTTTTAAATATTTATAATATATGACTTTTGCACATGAATTGCATAATAAAGAGTATCCTAAGTCTGACAGGAAATTAATTATTACATCACTTCTTCTTCCTTAAAAAACTACAAAAACTTAAAAAAAAAAGCGACTTCCAGGCACTGAAAAGTAAAAAATAACTAACGGGGGTTTTCATTTAGAATAGATACTTAATCAGATTTTTTCGAAGTCGGTGTGCTTCGATTTGTATTGGCTGGCATATTATATATATATATATATATATATATATATATATATATATATATATATATATATATATATATATATATATATATATACGGTCGAATTGAAAACCTCCTCCTTTTTTTGGAAGTCGGTTAAAAATAAACATGTACTTTGTTTGGATGTCAGTTGTGACGTAAAAGAGAAACAAATAAACATATTATTCACACATAAATGTAGCTGTATATATTATTATGTGAAAAATATAATATTTTTAAAAACAATAAATATACATATTAAACTAAGTACGCCATAACTATGTTAGTGACGGCAACAGGTTAATAATAATACTCATTCGTAGTTAGTACCTTGTATTTTTTTATTAATTTGTATTTATGCTTTAAAATATAATTTAATTTTTTGATAGTATTCATTTAAATTTTAAATTTATGTATTTACGCGTCTGTTTAAGGTGGGCTAATAAAGATAAATTGGCCTATATCTGGTTACATAACCTCTATTAAAGGTTACTACACTGGATATTCCTTTAGTGAAAATTGATTTAGTGTAGAGGATGCCTTACATAAAATTATTCAAGTTATTTGATAATGCATCAAGATTTTAGAATGACTGAACATGTGTTATAATAATATATTGAATCGGTGTGGAGTTGTAACACTATTTTACTTTCATTTCACTCTATGTGTTATTTTCTTCCTCCCCCTTAGGATAAGACATTTACTGCGTACCTACAATTAGGTTAACAATATACCTGTTTGCTTTTGCAGTAATAAAAAATTGACCTAGTGCAAGTGGAATTCCGCCTTGAGAGTTCCGTACAAAAATAATAATAGCAAAACAAAACTTTGGCTTTTGCTAAATATGATGAATGATTCTAGGGATGTGCTCTATATAGGTCTTGTGATGAGCCAGCCAAAACGTGTCTTTCCATTGCATTAATTTAGTAAGTTAATTTTTTTACACCGCCATGAGACCATAAGCTACGCAAATTTTAATTTGAAAATTCTACCAGTTCCTGAGAAAAGCGGTTGTATATAGTCAGACGAACAGATGGGACCTGAACCCTAAAAACAGGCTTAAGCATAATATGTGAGCACAAATAATTATAACCTTATAGTAACGCGAGGTGCACACGATAGAAAACATTTGGAGCTGAGGAAAATATTTCACATATGTGTTTATAATATTTTAATTTTTGAAGTTATACTTCTTTTGAAAAAAAAAATGAGAGTAAAATTTTTACGATGCGCGCGTACACCGATAGACAAAAAGCGACATGATGAAGTTAGCTGATAACTGTTTGTTGCCATGGTAACTGTTGTTATTGTCTGAAAAATGATATATATACATTCATTCCTTGAATGACATTCTATAAATATATGATTGTAATATGCCTAATATGCCTTATTTAATTATTTTATTAATTTATTATTCCTTTTACAAACAGAGAGTTGTGACATATAGGATGAAATCTTAAGCTTTGTTCTGTTACGCCAAAGCAGTATAACTTCTTACGTGCGTACATATGTACACACACACGTTTTTTTTAATAATATAGGCATTGAAATGATATTTTGGTCATTTCATTCATACGTAAAGCGCAGTCTTGTATCGTCATACGTCCATGAAGTATATTTCTACTTAATGAGAGTAATATTGAATGAAGCTGTTTTGAATGTCGAAATTAGCTGAGTGACGTACATCCGCGGATGCGCAGGTGGTTTATGTTGACACAGCTGCGATCTGTTAAACACCAATAATCAATATATGTATTATAACAGTATTTAGGTCTACTGATGACTCATTGCGCAGAAACTATTAAAAATAAGTATGTTCTTAAAAATATTTGTTAAATACCAAAGAAAAATTATATTTCGATTAATTAATATTGAATGACGTGTCTTTACAAACAACAAAAAATATCAATGAGATGATTACAATATGGAAACAATGTGTCTAAATTATGTAAATTTGGCAAAATTCAAGCACCAACAAAAGGACGAAAATCTTTAACAATGAGCAGTTAACCAACAGGAAGCGTACGTGCCGGAATGCGCGGATGTCAACAAACTACTAATCAAATTTGATCATGTTACATTATATGAACTGAAAAACATAAACAAAAAATTAAATATAAGAATATTATCAAGTCCACTTTTTACAGTAATCTTATTATCTATTTAAATCTATGTATTTACAAGTAATAGAGTGTTATTATTATGTAAAAGTTGAAGGAAAAGCAGTGGATAAAATACAGTAAATCATATTTATCGTTTGGTAGCACTTTGAGGATAACAATCGTAACATGGTTTGTCAGCTCGTTCAATTCGGGGTCAAATGTTAATTATATCGGCAAGCGGAAACCCGCACTGGCGAATACAAAATAACAAACTTAATGTTGTCCGAAGCGGAACTCCAGGTACCATAGCATCAGCCTGAGGACACGTTACACCGCACGCGCCATATGCCAATTCAAGGCAATGCAAAACGTTGAAGTTACTTTATGTGCTCTACATTGTACATTAACTTTGACTGTCAAACAAACACAACAAACAAACAGACAAACAAACAAATAAACAAACAAACAAACAAACAAACAAACAACAACCAAACAAACAAACAAAGTAAGTTCTGGTACTACGGAATTTTAGAAATGCGTCACCTATAGAGAATTATTGTATAACCTACCAGAGTCGCGGGCGAAAAGTAGATTAATTTATTACATTACGCACAAAACTTTTACATATATAATAGAGGTTCCCAAATATTGGCATGTAACGATTTACACGCACAAATCATGACATATCCTACATAAGTTATTCCAATCAAAATTCCGGATACATCGCGGAAAGGGAAGTAGAGTTCTGTTATCCTCTGTATCCTGAAAACCTACATATAATACGGTTCACCTTCAAACTGATCATTTGATTAATCAGTAGTGTATAGTGTATCTATCTGTGTACGATATAACTAGTCGTGGTAATAAATTGTAAATCTCTACTTTAAATTGGCAGGAAGAGGTAATTAGGTACTAAAGATCGTTAGCACGAGGTATAGGTACTAAAACAAAATGTACTTTCGGTAATACTTTTAAAAATCAAAATAAATTCGCGAAAGAATCCGAAAAGATAGTACTATTTAAAATATAGTTATGTATGTATGTGATGTAATTGTAAATATCACTTCTAAAGTTTATAATTGATTTTTATTCATTTTTATATTTCCATAACAAAAGCGGCCTTACGCGTACAAATGAATTAATAATTATATATTTATTATAATACTACATACTTATATTGTCTTTTACAGAATAGCTATTCAGATAATATAAAAATGTTTATATATTTTTGGAAATGGTAACTACATACATACATATATAATTCGGTTCATATATTTTATGAACAGAAATTAAATTCTGCATATGATACATATGTATTTAAAGATAGCTAAGATTTAGCTGTTCAGTATGTACATTTTTGATATAAAAATATAGTAAAAATACCCACATATATTATACCTACGTGCCCATATCATACTTTCTTTATCTTTGAGGAGTTGATTGTTACGAAATAGAGCGCATCTTCGCAAGGCTATAAAGTGCGTCACTTTTCAATTATTCAAAACTTGTTTCGACATTTTCAGACTTTTTATTGAGCAAATACATAGCTATAAATATTTATTAGTGTTCTGCTCATAAAGGCTAATTCATAATGTCAACCACCTTTACGCGACAATTATACATTTTTTGTTTATTTACTGCTAAAAATTCAGATAATGTATTTATATATTAAAATCTATAAGTTAACTATGTAGATACACATGTGCCTGGTATATTTAATCTATTTTGATTTTCATCCTGTCACAAGACAATCGTTTTGCCAGAAAATAATACGCAATATTTTTAAAATAATTTATATTTTAGAATAATTAATGTGTGAATTTTGTACGAAAATATTAACAATGCCAGAATGTAACATTATAGTGCTATTTTTAGCTGGTGATGTGATTAAAACATCACCAATAACAATTCAAAGTAAAAAATCTGAAATTTCATTCTCCGTAATAAAGGTGCTAATTCAACTTTAAGTGATTTTTATGTATTAATTATACTAACAAATTATAACATAAATTCAGCAAAAGAACAGACATCATAAATTTTGGTTAATTATTCTAGTTTAACATACCACATGCTTAAGGTAAATAATATTTAAAAAGCAAGGTACTTAGCATTTCACTGTTCCTCGTGTTAAGATGACTTAGCGATAAGTGTGACGACATTGAGAATTCTTGTATGGCTTTATTATGTAAAATGCTTTATACCAAATGTATCATTTTGTAATATTTTTTGTTGTTTTTCTTTGAAGTTTTCAATTGGATGGGGTAAATTCAGTTTGATGTACATATGTTTAATGTTATTTCGATTGTGTAATGAGTACACTTGTCGTGTCCTTCAAAATGTTCTTGCGCAAACCACTCGGTGTCGCTGACATGTCCAGAAACATAAGTACTCTTATGCGATCCACGTGCTGCTTAGATTATAATATCCAACTTCAAACATTTTGTTGTCAATTGATAACAATAATTTTAAATATATTAAAAGTGACCAACTTTTTATGAAGGAATATTCCTTTTTTTTAATCTTATTCAACTTGACATTATTTCTACACTATTATTTTCTTACCTCATTAGTTATTATATTTAAATTGTATAGATTAATAAATAAAAAAATGCAAAATATGCGCAGTAAATTCAAAATTGCGAAACGCCGACGCATTGTTTTGATTTTAAGAACAAAATGTGACGTCAGATTTTATGTCAATAGATATTATTAATAAAGCTTGGAATTTATATATACCTTTTAAAGATATTTTTTTTCTTTTATTCGTTTTACACAAACTTCAATGACAAATTCTATATAATATAATGCCATCTATTCGTATCTATTTGAACTAATTTTTCTTGGTTAACCCATGGTTATAGTAATTCAATAAATAATAATCGAGTTTACCATAAAATAAAGACTAAAAATTATTAAAAGTATACATACAAATTTGAATATGACATGTTAGTGACTGAAATGAGTTCGTCCGGTCTAGCAGAATAAATAGCGAGCTAATGTCATGTTTAAAGAATCCTTTATCGTTGTCCTAATTTCAAGCGGACTTATCTAATAGGTAGATTCTTCCAAAATTTTAGATTACATAAAGAATTTCAAAAATTGCTATGATTTGATAAATTATACCTTGTCTTTGTTGGTGTAGCATCAGAGCAAAAAATCGTTGCAACGTTTTTTTTATATTGATGAAAAAGCATCAAAATTATTGATTAGTTCTGCAAAGCGTCTAAATTTAATATTGAGATATAAAATAAACTTAATTTGTTTTCGGTGTATTTTTTTTGCGGTGTATATGTAGTTTTATTTTTCTACACGTATCGTAAAGTGATTAGGAGAGTGATCAGCGCTGAGATAGGGTCGACAGGATTTTTTGCAAAAAATATTTAATATCAGCCACAGCTACTTTGCTCGCACTGTTATTAAGTCAATAAAAACGACTATGTGTTAATCGCAGAACACCTTTAGCTTTATTAAATTTATTTAATAAGCTTCACCTAAATTCGTTAAGCCTTATATAAAGTAAATAAGTAACAAAAACACTATCAAAACAACATTCACAAACTTTCCTCATTATAAATTTGTGTAATTGAGATTTCCTTTAATTTATCTGTATTTATTATGACTACTATTATATTTAAGTCCTAAGTACCTGGGCGACCGAGCTCGGAGTTCTTTTTTGTTATATAGTTTTTTTAGATAAAAATAACTAAAAACTTGAATAAATACAAAAAAAAACAAAAGTAAAAACTTTGTATTCCAACCGGGACTCGATCCTGGGCAGATGCGTTGTCTAACTTGCGCCTTGACCGCTTGACCACGATGCTTACGACCAAGTGAAAGAAATTATCGACCATATTCTGCGTAGAATAATGCAAAAGAAAACCGTATGAAAACTCGAAAACACGCGTTTTCCCAGACATGAGACTAATCTAGATCGATTTTTCGCCCCCGAAAGCGTCCGCATACCAAATTTCAGCGAAATCGTTAGAACTGTTTCCGAGATCACAGGTATAAATAAATAAAGAAATAAAGATATAAATATACAAGAATTGCTCGTTTAAATATATAAAATAAGATATCATTAATCTTATTAATATTTTAATAATAGAATAACATTGGCAAATAATGTTTTAAGGTTAACAAATCCATGCAGTGAATGTACGTCGTCAGTGTTGCGTTTACAACTTATCGAGATTATAATCGAGTGCATTCACAAACACTGAACTTGACACAACATTGTACTAATGTATGGAACTAAAAATACTTAGTACCGTATAAAAAAAAACTACAGCCAAAGGTCTGTTGTACAAGAACCGGAAAAGTTATGCGGTTCTTATATAAAATAAGTAAACTTTTTTATTATTTTTTATAAATAAAAAGTCTTTGATTATCCTTGACGCTTTCAAGTTTTTGTTAGACGTTTTTTGTTCGTAAAAAATTGTTTTATTATAAACTGTAACAAATTAAAGTGCTATTTATAAAATGTACAACTTTTGCGATATTTTTTAAGAGTTTTTTTTGCTAAATAAATTTTGGTTAAAAATGTAAAAGCCCAATATAAAAGCAATTTCTAAAGATGGCAATAAATAGTTGATGAATGTAATTTTTTGTTAATTACTTTTTTTTATAAAAACTGTACAAAAAGTATATAATATAGTGTTGCCAAAGCGCTGGACCTAACGTGTTCTGGTGAATGCCTATTTCCATAAAAATTATAATATCCTATAGCAATACGTCCGTTTTTCAAGTGTCTGAATAACCTATTTAGTATTTAGCCCCTAATTCGTCATATTATATTGTTAATTAATGTAACGTATCTATACTATTTAAAATAACTTTAACATACTAAAATTCACACTGAACTTAAATAGAATCAGAGAATAATAAACATGGAAAACTAAATATTTCTTTTAATTTATCACATTCACATATATTTTTAATAAAAAGTTTTATAAAAATATTTAGGTTACTCATTTCGCTAGTTCAGAATCGATGTTGCTGCTTGTCCACATACATGTACACTAGAGGAGCTCATCAGCGCCTTTGAGAACGCAATCAAGGAGGCAGCGTACTGGACCAATTTGACAACTGATATGCCGCCGATGCGACTTTAAATCGCTACAAAAAAATCTAGGTATATTTCGGAATATTGAAAAACAAATATCGTTAAATTGAGTAAATAGTTACGTTTCATCAGAAAATATAATGTTTAGAGACGGCTTGTTAAATATTTTTTTTTTAATTTGTCTACTTGGTTTCTAACGAATGATAAAGAATACTTAATTTTTTACTTTTTAAGGGCTGTTCCTTAAGCTATAAGTATTTTTTGCGTAGGGGTTTTTTTTTTAATTTTTAATTGAATTTTTATTTTAAGCTTTTTAACCGAACTAACCTATAGGGCAATACAATAAATATAGAAACCTAAGCGAGTATAATAAATAAATATTACATAAGCTGGGAGTACCTCCCAGCGGTGAAGGCGGTAACAGTGATAGGTACATTACATACCTATCACTGGCTAAAATTCCCATTTAACTAATGCCCATGCCTTCGGACTTATATTGTTGTTAGTATAGAGACCTATGTCTTTCGGATATGGTAACATAAAAAGGTAATGTTTCCAATAATATTAAGTTGGGCCGTTACTGTTCACAAATTACAAGGCACGACAGTGGAAAAGGCAGTTGTTTATCTTGGCAAAAAAACTTTTGCTAAAGGTCAAGCTTATGTGGCTTTAAGTCACGTAAAAAGTTTGCAGGGAGTTGTTATTTGTGAACTGGACCAAAGGAAATTATTTAACAATCCTCACGATAAATTAACTTTGCCCGAATTGCAAATAATCAAAGGTTTAATTTAGAATGCAGTTCTCTGGAGACCATCATGCTGGTTGCAGCACCAGGACAACGTGACCGTATTGCAAGATCATAACCTGCAAGGTAGCTTCTCATTGAAACTAATCTATTGAAGCCAAAAATACGATATGTCTGCTGTGAGTTTTCGAAGAGTTGGGTTCTCGGTCGAAGTTATCAATTAATTGTCATTTAGCGATTACACTGGCACGCGTGAAGCATTCGCGCGTGAAGCCTACCGGTGGTAGGACTCTGTCAAGCCTGAGGAGTCCGACTGGATGGGTACCATCCCCTTATCTATTTCTGCCGCCAAGCAACAATGATTGCATTGTTGTGTTCCGGTATGAAGGATAAGGTAGCCAGCGCAATTACAGGCAAGAGGCATAACATCTTAGTCCTCACAGTGATAACGTACCGGCGGTTCTGCAGTATTGTTACATAAAACTTAAGTGCATGAACCGTAGGTGTTATGGGCGACAGGTTTCGCTTTCCATCAGGTGGACTGTCTGCTCGTTTATCACTGAGTACCATAAAAAAAAAATTCAACCGAGTAATCATACGCCAAAATGCCTTTTAACATTTTGGAAAAGAGCTGATACTCGGAGACATGTATACGTAGCAAAGCTCGCAGCTAGTATAAAACATATATGTACAGGCATATGTCTCCGACTGCATAATACTATGTTTTTTCGTCAACTTGTTTTTATCTTTTTAGTTCGCTATTTACGCAGTCGGGTTTTTTATTTTTGTAAATATTTTTTTTATTTACAGCTTTTTTGTTTTGGTCAGTAAGACATTTTTAGTTTTATTGAACAGTTTCTTATCCTAAATTATTTTTAAACATATAAGGTATGTATATTTTTGTAATCGCCTCTTAAAAACCTGAATTTTGACACCCCTACTACTCGGTTGATTCGGATGAAAAAAAGAGACAGACACAAATTGATGCCTAGGTTCCGTCATTTTGATTTTTAATAATATATATGTAGAATCCTCGACAAACTTTTTGGCCGCCCTGAATTTGGCGCTTGCAAGGCCTCGCGCAGATACATTCGAGTGGACAATAGTTAACGCATTTATAAATATATGGTAATAAAATAATATTGTTATTTATTACTTTTTCATATATTGTATACGTTTTAGTTTTAATAAATATAATTATAATATCTATACAAATAAATAAAATTAAAGTGTCTGTTTGTAATGTCAAAATAACAGCTTTATACTAAATGTATATGGAATTATTTTTGGTACTTATAAGAATAATTATTATTATCGTAAACTGATGATGATGTATTATTTTTCTTAGTATTATCCTTGTGTCTATTTTATTGAGCCCTCTAATTTGATATCCATATGTAGTTCTAGCTTTTGCCCGCAACTTCGTCCGCATATATCCTACTGAACCGAATTTGATGAAATTTGGTGTAGATTAGACCTTGAAAAAGGACATAAGACATATAAAACTGATATATCTACGCGGACGAAGTCGCTGGCAGAAGGTAGTCAGTTTTATATAGCCTATACCCTTCTCTCAAACTCTAGCTAATCTATCTCTGTACCAAATTTCATCAAAATCGCTTTAGTAGTTTAGGCGTGATAGCTCAACAGACAAACAGATAGACAGAGTTACTTTCGCATTATAATATTAGTAAGGTTTAGTAAGGACTCGAAAAATATTTTTTTGTCATTGTATTATTTTTTAATATTACAGTTACTAGTAGTTACTTTAATTTGATACCCATATTGCAGTATTCGAAAAAAATAATTGATTTTCGCCAATTTTTTTTAACGTTACCTATCTAACAACACTCGGGCTGCTAAGACGAGTCTAACGATACCTCAAATATGTAAATCCGTTTAGCGGTTCTGGAGATATGAGGTAATAAAGAATATTACATACATACATACAAAATACGCGCGAAAAACAATACCCTTCCTTGGCAGTCGGGTAAAAAGGTGACCGACTTGAATGAAAATTTAAAATACACATTTTTTTGTCATTATTCCACCCTTAGGGAAGGAATGTTTTATTTTCTATCATCATAGAATCATAAAAATCATCTTTTTTTGAAGTCAGAAACATATGAAAGCAGGGAAGTAATAACAGAATAACTTCCTAACTACTAACTAGAGATATTATATGCTATGATGTAACCTGACACTATGAGTATCTCTTATGTAATCGTGCAATAATTACGTTTTACTTATTCGAATCACTTATAAGACTTAACACGTTGCACAGAATGTTAGATGTACTCGTAAACTAGCATTACAATAGATGCGTGTTTTAAGTTTGGTGTAAATGTTTGTTCTAAGCAATCTATACAAATATTTTCTTGATATAATTACAATGTTTATAGCTTTTATCTAGAACGTAGTAACGCAGGCAAAAAGTGAGAATTCCAGAGTAAGGCTGAGGAGAGTGAGGCAATTGTGATATAGAAAATTGCGTTTCCTTCCATAATGTTAAATGTAGCAAATCCCAAGTATAATATTGTACATGTAATTATTACATACACAACAAATAACTATTTGTATTTGTCAAATGTAAAAACATACATGATATCTTTGAAAAAAAAGATTATAAACCTGTTATGTCAAGCCTTTGTTTTGAAAAAGTAAATTCTTTTCCGTTCTATATTCCCCAAAAATTCTTTGTTTACTTAAAGTAGGTATAGTATTCTAAAAGTTTAATGTATTAAGACAAAAATGTCCCGCTTAATAAAATTTGTGTTCCGTCCGCTTGTTTTGGAATAAATTTTAAAGTAGTCTACATATGTCTCCAGAAACGAGATCTGTGTTCAGTTCCATTAGAAAAAGAAAAACAGAGATAACGACAACCAATAATTTAAAAATTTGAATAAGAACAATTATTAATTGATAATTACAGCCTTTTTAGTTATTTGAAAGGTTAAGAAGCTTTTTAATGCTTTCGGCAATAGTAAATTAATTATATACAAAGGTTCATAATTCAATATTTCATCTTGATTAGGAAACATCTTATACTCACTTATATTTATATACATGTTGAACATATTTTTATGTATACATATGTAATTATAAAGCACATAAAGTACAATAAACCTTTGATTACCACAATTTCAATACCCCACGTCTCAAAAACAAAACAAAACTTTTATGAACATTTTCTCAGATCAGAATATGAAATAAGTAGGTACCTACAAATTACAATGTTTTTGAACTCCAGCGTGGATATTAGAAACTCGTTTAATTTATATGGCTTTTTATTATCCTTATTAATTTTAACATGGGAAAAGTGGGTTATTAGTAGTAGTACCTATATAAATAGCCTAACAACTCTATATCTTTGGATGCCCATCCCTTTAGATATGCAAGACGTTAACCTCGGGTCTATCGGTATCCAAAGACAAGGTTCGCATAAATAACAATAAAGGAAAACATTTGCATACCGATTTTTAAATTTTAATTTTATTTTACGATAAAACTATGTAAATTATACTAGCGACACACCCTCGTTCCGCTCGGGTTCGCCCCTAGTTACGTTTTAACGTTTAATATAGATTTCTCAGAGATGAAATATTTTCCCGCAGTAAAAAGTAACCTATATGTTGACCCGGATAACCAGCTATCATCATACCAAATTTTATCAAAATCTATCCAGTGGTTTTCCCGTGATGCGGTAACAGATAGACAGACTGACAAAAGTTCTAAAAACTATAGATTTGGCCTCCGTATCGATAATAATGTCTACTTTAATAAGATTTTCCAAAAAATATTTAATTTACAGATTCGGCTTAGTAACAATTTTATTATATGCGTAGATAGCAAGATACATTTTAAAGAGCCATAAATACGTCACGTAATATGACGTTATGAGAAAACATACGAATTCTATTTTTTAAACAATGCTACAGAGTATTATCAACTTCATTTTATAAACTGACTGATAATTGTATCGGTACAGATCTAGTGTTAAAAATTGTAACATACTTGATAATAATTATTACACACAGTACTACAATATCTTTATTGAGCACTGGCTGTAAAGAGTATAAATTATTCAATCACATGTAATTAGAACTACATACGAAGGAGGGCGCTACACATATGGCCTATTTACATTCAGTGTGAGGTTATGAAATTGTGATATCTCTTTTATACCTGGTTTTTTGCTTCTATTGTGTTCGCATCTTACCTGTATAATGAACTGTAGCTGGAAGTTACACCAGCTGAAGGAAGGAAGGAAGAAATTGAATAGAGGTGCAACCTGCGGTGGTTCTAAAGACTCATGGTTCAACACACTGCCTAAACTGCTGATTGTAGAAACATGAAATTTGAAGAAAGTATTCCTTATATGTAGGCATCCAGTAAGAAAGAATTTTTTGAAATTCATCCCTTAATCCGTTGAGAATGGCGGGCACGCCGGCGTGAAAAGTAAAAAGTACAAAAAATAAAAAAAAATATTAACCTGTTGACGATTTAAGAGATTTAAAATCACTTTCTTTAAAATGATGTCCACATAGTCTTAAATATAAAGATTGTGATTCATCAATTTTGGTCGTCTTATTATTGGTCTTTAGCCCACAATTTCTTCAGTTTTGTCTTTCGAGAACGAATGATATCCATTTTCTTTGCATCCTGGCACAGTATAATTTTTCATTCTAATTAAATTTTAAATATAATGTAAAAATCCCATCCACGCTACAGAGCTTTACAATATACTGAGAGCCATACTGATCGCGACATCTGGCGAGGGACAAAGGCAAATTCTTCCCCATTATAAATAAAAGAATCATAAAAACACTGTTGAATGACTAGTTCTTGTGCTCCACAATATCTCCACATTAAAATGTTTCAAATCTAAAATCTTGCTATGATTAATCTAAACAATATACATAATTGTATAAATTAGTATAATTTATAATTTTTATCCTAAGTAAAATAAACTAAAAGTAATGTAATTTGTATATAAGTAATTTATCTATACTAATATTATAACGAGGAAGGATTTGATTGTTTGTTTGTTTCTTTGCACCGAATAGGCTTCGAAACTACTGACCCGATTAAAATGAAATTTGGTAAGAAGATAATTTGAGACCCTGGGAAGGATATAGTATAGTTTTTATCCCGGAAGTCATCTCTTAAGGGAGTGAAAATGGGGATGAAAGTTTGTATTTTGAATCAACCTAGGGACGAACCCGAGCGAAGAGAGGGTAAGTTCCTAGTATATTATAGAAAAGCTCAATGGCTGACCATTAAACTTGACAGTTGACACTTATCTATAGGAGGCTTTCAATCTGGTATTGAATTGTAAGTTATACCAGTAAAAAAAATTATTTCACGATATTTATTTACATATATTAATAAGTATTTATAATGCTATCTAAACTAACAAATGTGGTTTTAAATATTAATATATGAAGAATTAACCTTTAATTATAATAATAGACTCATTTAGATCCCGGAATCAGCTCGGGAAGGCAGAAAACCAGTTTATTATGGAAGGACCTTACAATAAATACACTTTTATCTCTAATATCATAATACTTAGTACTTGATGACTCGTCCTGTAAATTTTACAAATCCAAGACTATTAATATGTAATAATATAAACATCACATGCCTATAAATCAATTTGGTTAAAAACCTTTAATTTTTTGATTAAAGAATTTTTATTTTATTATTAAAATTAGGTAATTTCAAGGAAATATCTTAATTATACATTAAATACATATATTTTGGTAAACCTAATTTTAGAGTGGCATAATTGTATGTAATATTACAAACGAAAATATAGACAATTGGAATGTATCTTTCAATGTTGTGTAGCAAATAAACATTTAGATAGTAACAATAAGATAGTCACTTTTCAATTTCTTTGACAAGATGTTAATGCTGTTACTAATTTATATTTAGAACTGTAACGGCACGTCTATAAGCCATAAAACAAAGAATTGAATTGAATCAAATTGAATTAAAATAAAAAAGTGTTACGTATCCGGTAACGTATCAGAATGAAAGTGGAATTTAAAAACACGTTACCAATATTTAAAAAAAATATGTTTTTTTTTCCAGAATTTAATAACATCTCAAATTATAGTATTAAAAAATCTCATATAATATTATTGAGCTGAAAAGTTTTTGGTTTGTTTGAACGTGCTATTCTCTGAAACTACATATATACTATATTTTTTCACAAATAAAACTTGTTTTAAATCATAACTGTTTTTAATAGTTAGGTCTATATGAACCCATTGAATTACAGTAGCGTTTATTAAAATAGCGACGCCAGTTAAAGGTTATGAATAAATTAATTAAACAATGGTAATGAATTGACGTCAACGAAATTTATACATAGTACCAGAGGTTATCTCATTTTAATTCGCGTACTCAGAAGTAAACTGGTTTAATACTATACTTTAAGCTTTATCGCTACACGTTGAATTATCGCGTGATGTTTTATTGTATAAACAGACGGACTTTTAAAAAAATTAAAGTGATGAAACTTATTACTTTCATAACCCTATAAACAAAAGTAGTGTAAAAATCTGTGTCGAATGTCTTCATGTTTGAATGACACAAAAATACAGAAGTTAAGCAATTCGTGTGTATGTATGTTGAGATGTTACTGGATATTTTTTATTTGTGGATCAACATACAGTTTTTTTTAAATTGCTCAAGGGCGACTCCATATAAATTTGAAAAAACGAAACATCCAAAGGTCGAATATTTGAAAAATATTTTATTTAGATTTTCCACATGCACTAAGACATTGAAGTAATTAATAAGATATCACTTGTTCTCGGGCGCTTACTATAATTATGGTAGTTATTATAATTACGTTTAGTTGAATCATGATTTATGACCATAACGTAAAAACTAGACAAGTGTGAACGTTTACGTACGCATTACTTATCCTCTAAAACAAAAAAAAAAATATCCCATTAAAATATGGAAGAAATAATATGTAATGAAATATTTGTGTGAAAGAAAAGCATTTATCTATACAGATAAATAAAATTGGAGTGTCTGTTTGTAATATTAAAATAACCACTTTTTACTAAATGCATATGGATGTATACACGGTACACATACCAAAACAACATTTTTTACAATTTTTGTCTGTCTGTCTGTCTGAATGTTTGTTCCGGCTAATCTCCGAAACGGCTGGACCGATTTTGACGGAACTTTCACTGGCAGATAGCTGCTGTTATAAGGAGTAACTTAGGCTACTTTTATTTTAGAAAAAGAATCAGGGTTCCACGAAAAAAAATTAAAACCCATGAAATTGTGAACAAAATCGCGTACGACATACGCATATCATACATCCGTGAAAACGTACCTAGGGACGAACGCGAGCGAAGCGAGCGTGAGTCGCTAGTACCTAATATATTTAAACGAGCAATTCTTGTATATTTATATCTTTATATCTTTATTTATTTATACCAGCGATCTCGGAAACGGCTCTAACGATTTCGCTGAAATGTGGTATATAGGGGCTTTCGAGGGCGAAAAATTGATCTAGATTAGTGTCATGTCTGGGAAAACGCGTGTTTTCGAGTTTTCATGCGGTTTTCTTTTGTATTATTCTACGCAGAATATGGTCGATAATTTCTTACACTCGGATGTTAGCATTGTGGTCAAGCGGTCAAGGCGCAAGTAAGACAACATATATGCCCGGGATCGAATCCCGGTTGGAATACGAAGTTTTTACTTTTGTTTTTTTTTTTGTATTTATTCAAGTTTTTGTTTTTTTAATCTAAAAAATACGATATATCAAAAAAGAACTCACCAGTCGCCCAGGTACTGATAGTTTATTATTGCAGTTAAAATTTTACTATATGTATAGATAGATGAATGGCGCCAAGGAAAAACAACAAAAACTAAGAAAAACTACTGTTAAAAAACTATATGTGCATAGGTAAAACGTGAACATTTGTATCGTTGCAAAATGCTTTTGAAGCCAGTCTAAAATTTTATAGCAAAGTTTAAAAAAAAAAAACCTGTTTAATAGACTAACTGATGTTAAATTTCTTAAAAAAGCAATTTGAGTTAAATATTTAAATAAGTTATTATTGTTACTATTTTTATTCTTGTTGTCATAAAAGATTCTAGATGTACATGTTAATGTAGTCAAATGTCTAAGAAAAAATCATATGCGTTAAACGAGAGCTATTATTAAAATCAACTTGTTAACGTTTTCGAATTAATTAGCATTATTTTTATATAAGCTAATTAACTAATATGTATAAAAAGCTTAATTATTTCCCATTTAATTGGTATTATTATTAAACATATTTAAAATTCAGTTTATATAGAGTTCTTTGTAATCAAATTCCTTTGAGATTGACGTCAATAGTAAAAATAAAGCGTGGCATTCAGTGCACACGCGATTCGAAACGACTTAGAAGCGTGCCGATTTTGTTCCTTCAGTGTTACCGATGCACTAGGCACACCCAGTTTGACCACAATTTGGTAAGGAGACTTAGACATAACCGGACGTCTGGCTCACCCGTTTTTTACGGATTAGTCGTAGCGCGGCAGTTTGTGGGTCAATGCTCTGGATGAGACTGTACGCGAATGAATGATGATTCTTATGAGCAGCCAGTTCTCTTCTTAACTCACAATAAATTAAAAAATATATATTAAATAAATTTATGAAGAAAATTTATAAACGAATTAATAACAAATACTCAGCCAAAAGAATTCATGAGTTGAGAAGTGAACGCTCAAAATTATTAAGTAAAGTTAAACAATACAGTGAAGAATTAAATCAAAGCAGGTCTAGATATGACCGAGACACAAAGTGTAGTTTTATAATTTGCTCATTCCCATATTCTAGTGCACTATTAGAGAAACAAAATAAGTATATCTATAATTTAAATTTGACAATGTACAACATGACCCACCGTCATATCGACGCTTTATTTTATTTTGATGTGAATAAATTTATTCACTATAGTTTTAAGTTGACAAAAGATACAATGTTTTTACCTAATTATTATAAAAAACAAATTGCTACTTTAGTAGCATATAATTTGAAGAACCCTGTTATACGTGGTATAACTTGTAATGTTTTAATAAATAATAGTGACATGATTAGTTCCAATTTAAACTAAATATTGAGACAAAGCCTAAGCGATATACCTACTCTTAACGTTGTGCATCAAAACATATAAGGTTTAGGTGGCAAAGAATTAGAAGTGGAACTATTTCTAAAAAAATGTAATATCTTATCTTATATATTTAAACGAGCAATTCTTGTATATTTATTTATTTATTTATTTATTTATTTATACCGGCGATCCCGGAAACGGCTCTAACGATTTTGCTGAAATTTGGTATATGGGGGCTTTCGGGGGCGAAAAATTGATCTAGATTAGTCACATGTCTGGGAAAACGCGTGTTTTCGAGGTTCATGCGTTTTTCTTATGCATTATTCTACGCAAAATTTAATCGCGACATCTATACAACTGTCTCAGTAACACTTAGTCACTCAATGTAAAATTATTTTTAAGCCAAATTAAAAAGAAAATTATTCTTATCGCGACATCTATACAACTGTCTCAGTAACACTTAGTCACTTAATGTAAAATTATTTTTAAGCCAAATTAAAAAGCAAATTGTTCTTATCGCGACATCTATACAACTTTCTCAGTAACACTTAGTCACTTAATGTAAAATATACAAGCTTTCAAGAACTCCGAGCGAAGCTCGGTCGCCCAGGTACTACATTTATTATGTGTCACAAAGCACTGGCTCTCAAATTGTACTAATATTATTAGTATTGAAAATTATAAACTGTCAAGTTCGTTTGTTAGAGAGAAGGCTATTCGCGGTGGCTCACTTATATTAATAAGAAACGATATTGTTTATAAGTCTCGACAGGACATAGTTGCCCTCTCTGTCGAGCGTACTATTTACTATACTAGTTTTAAAACATACATTTATCAATTATATAATTTATTATAATTACAAATATAATCGAATCTAGCCTTAAACTCATTTCGGCGAACGCTTTTTGAACTAATGGCAATACCGATTACCTTTCTACTGCAATTCAACTACAATCCAATTACAAGACCATTGATCGACCATTGTAAATTTAGTAGACTACGAAATTTTGGACCAATGGTAATTGAATTATAATTGCATTGTTCCATAATGACAATTCATGTAAAATAGCAGACTTGACCCCCTGCATTGAGCTCAATAAATATATTATTGTATGCGTATACCGACCTCCATCCGGTAACTTTGATGATTTTGAAGCTGGAATGGAAGACATTCTTAAACGTCTCAGCAATAGTAGTAAGGGTATAATAGTTTGTGGTGATTTTAATGTAAATATATTACAGGTAACTTCTCTTAGTGTGCGCTTACTTAGTCTGTTCAAATGTTTTAATATGTTTAGCGCTTTTTCCGAGCCTACACGTATTACCAGCGGGTCTGCAACTTGCATAGACAATGTGTTCTGTCACTGTGATATTTTAGAAAAATCAGTAATTAATAATTTAAGTTCAGATCACTGCGGTCAAAAAATTTCCATAATTGATAATAATATTCAAAAATCAGAAAAGATTTTTTGCAGACCCATGACACTTAATAAAATAAATTGCTTTAAGAGCAATGTTGCTCAAAAAGTCCTAGACATTGATTTAATAGATGAAAACCCAGATAACGTATATTCAAAGTTTTTTAATTTAATTATGAATGAATTTAATGATATTTTTAAAACTAAAACAATTTATAAACATTTATAATTGAAATTTAGTGATTGGGCGACCGTTGGAGTATATAGGAGCAGGGAAACATTATATGAGTTATATGGTATGAAGCAATGGAATCATGATCCAGTGTTCCTTAATAAAGTAAGAAATTTCTCATTTTTTTTTAAAAAGTATGTTCCCACGCGAAGTCAATATTTGTAAGAAATAAAATTATAAATTCTGATAATAAAATTTAAGCAACCTGGGACGTAATTGCTGACGTTACAGGGAAATCTATAGCTCCTAAAGAACCCATTAGCTTAAATTTTAATAACATTAGCAAAACTTCGGATCGTAAATTGGCAGATAGTTTTGAAACTTTTTTCTCGGAAATACCTCTAACCGTAACTCGATCGTTAAAATCATCTCCATCAGAAGCAATTAAAATAATAAAATCTAATGTTACATTAAATAATAATGATTTCTTCGAGTTCAAACATGTTTCATCAGAGGACATAGTAAAAATATTTAAAACCTTAAATTCAAAAAAGACCGGTGATTTATGGGGTATGTCAGTAAAATTGCTAAGTCATATTATAATAAATATCGCTCCTTACTTAGCTTCTATTTTTAATAAATGTGTAGATAGCGGTACATTCCCCGATGTAATGAAACATAGTAAAGTAATACCTTTGTTTAAAAGTGGGGATAGGTCTCAACCTGGAAATTATAGGCCTATTTCAATACTACCAATATTTGAAAAAAATATTTTAAACCAATTACGTAATTTCTTTTATTGTAACAATGTTATGCACAGTGAACAGTATGGCTTCACCAAAGGTAAATCTACAACTGACGCGGGTGCTGCGCTTCTTAGGCACATTTACGATGCATGGGAGAAATCGCAAAGTGCTATTGGTGTATTTTGCAATTTGTCTAAAGCTTTTGATTGTGTAGATCATCAAACATTTTTGCTTAAACTAAATCATTATGGGATTAAGGGTGCTGCGCTTGATCTTGTTGCTTCATACCTCAATCAGAGAATCCAGAGGGTTGATGTAAATAATGTAAAATCTTCTGGATCTCTACTAAAAATGGGTGTTCCACAAGGCCCTTTTTTATTCTTAATATACATATATTAATGATTTACCTTTCTACATAAATAAATTATGCGATATTGTACTCTTTGCTGATGATACCTCCTTAATTTTTAAAGTTGAGCGTAGCAAACCTAATTATGACGAAGTAAACAGTGCATTGTCGCATATACTTCGCTGGTTTGAATTAAATAACCTAGTTTTAAATGCAAAAAAAAACAAAATGTTACGAATTTACATTGCCTAATGTAAAAAAGCTAAATTTTAGCCTGATTATGAATAATGAAACACTGGAAATAACTGAATCAGCTGTATTTTTAGGTATAACACTAGACTGTAAACTCCAGTGGAATCCCCATCTCTCAACAGTTGCAGGTAAACTCAGCTCCGCCGCCTATGCAGTTAGGAAAATTAAAAACTTAACGGATATTAACACTGCCCGACTTGTATATTTTAGTTATTTTCATAGTATTTTATCGTACGGAATACTTCTCTGGGGCAGTGCCGCGCAAATTAATTCGATATTTATTCTTCAAAAAAGAACAGTATGGGCTATTTATGATCTAAGAGCTCGTGATTCCCTGCGAGATGTTTTCAAAAAAATTGGTATTCTTACGGTTGAGTCGCAATATATAGTGTGTAATATATTATTTGTTCGCAAAAATCTAAATAATTATGAAAAAAACAGTGATAGACACACAAGAAACACTAGGAATAGAAATAAGCTTGTTACGCCTAGACTTCGGCTCCAAAAGGTGAATAAAAATCCTTTGAATAAAAGTTTATTTCATTTCATTTCATTTCAATGGCGGCTTAGGTAAAAAATAAATAAAATAAAAACAATTACTATTACGTTAAATCAAATCCAATATCATTTTTATAATAAAGATCTCGTAATGATATCTAGCTATCATAGTAACAGATTCAGACCATAAAGACCAGACCAGACATAAAGACCGTCATAAGATTCCTTTATGAAGCTAACGGGGCGAATTTTCTACAGAAACCTTTACTAGCTTAAACCTATCAAAAACAACTGTAAAATCTTCACCAGAAGATATTTTTAGGAGTTATAACAAGTACCTTTTCCCGACTGCGACGAAGCATACAGGTCAAACACATAACCAAAGGGTTATGTGTTTGATCTGTATGTATGTATGCATTTATGTATGTATGCAATATGCATATATGTACCCTATGTTCCCTCGTAAATACTAAACAGCTTAACTGATTTTGGTTATTTATATGCCGTTAAATTTGTTTTGGTAATTCGAGTGTTATAGGGTATATTATAGATATCATTAAAAATCAAAATGGCGGATCTTGTCGCCAATTTGTGTGTCACGAGCAAAATTATTTTCGTCAGAATCAATCGAGTGGGTTATCAAAGTACATATTTCGAAGAGTTGATTACAAAAATGTAC
Source organism: Argynnis bischoffii washingtonia (assembly GCA_033884665.1). Lineage (NCBI taxonomy): Eukaryota > Metazoa > Arthropoda > Insecta > Lepidoptera > Nymphalidae > Argynnis > Argynnis bischoffii. The sequence goes on along the minus strand of CM066616.1, from coordinate 7,557,504 downwards.
AGAACTTATATGTTTAAATACAGTTATATTTAAACATGTAATTCAGGGTATAAAATTATTAAACAAAACTAAAAATGTCTAACTGACCAAAACTAAAAAGCTGTAAATACAAAAAATATTTACAAAAATAAAAAACCCGACTGCGTAAAAAGCGAACTAAGTGAGATAATACTATATTCCTTCGTCAACTTTTCTCGTCTTTTTAATTAGTTGGCTTTTTTAAACGTCTGTCATCATCGATTTGAGCTGAACGCTGATAAGTTAGTGAGTGAGTCGCAATATTGCTTTTTATATCTAATATATTTAAACGAGCAATTCTTGTATATTTATAGCGATCTCGGAAACGGCTCTAACGATTTCGCTGAAATGTGGTATATAGGGGCTTTCGAGGGCGAAAAATTGATCTAAGATTAATGTCATGTCTGGGAAAACGCGTGTTTTCGAGTTTTTATGCGGTTTCCTTTTGCATTATTCTACGCAGAATATGGTCGATAATTTCTTACCCTCGGATGTAAGTATCGTGGTCAAGCAGTTAAGGCGCAAGTTAGACAACACATATGCCTGGGATCGAGTCCCGGTCGGAATACAAAGTTTTAACTTTTGTCTTTTTTTTGTATTTTTTCAAGTTTTTTTTTTTTTTTTTTTTTTAAATCTAAAAATACGATATAACAAAAAAGAAGTCCTAGCTAAGCTCGGTCGCCCAGGTACTAATATAATAAAAATAGGTATTGCGAGTATACCTTAGGAGATAGACATATATGCTATTGCGGACTATTCTGTAGGCCTTTTTCAGGCCTACAATTTTCTAGTACATTGTTTTGATGTGTCTTTAAGGTTTAACCAGCGTTAGCCATATAAATTACTATGGACAACCAGTTATTGCGTTTTCCCGTGCGAATAAAAGATTTTCCTGTAGTAAAAAGTATTTCGCGAAAATTCGAATTTTCAAATCATCCTACGACATATAGATAGATTATAATGGTGTATGTGTTTGTGGTGACACCCCGCACCTTTTGCGTTTCCTATTTTTGTCGATGAATTGAATGACGACATTAAAATGCTTTATCTTAATTACGGTGATTACATTAATAATTGATATTAGTATTATATTTAAATAAAGTTAGTTTCGCGGTTGCTATTGAGCTATGAGTAAATAGGATAATAATGAATTATACATAACATATAATGTTCTACAAAATTTGCTTTCTACATCTCAATGACAAATTCAATTTTAGCCAACTTAAATAATCTGATGTATAATACCGACAAGGGGGCGTGACCAGTTATCATTAGCAGCTCTCTCTGTACTTACAGCCTTAACCTGCTTCAACACTAAATGGTTTCTCTAATATTTAATAGTATATAAACGACCTTCGCTATAAAAGCAATAAAAAACCTTTTAAAATGGTCTAAGATAATATAATTAAATCCATACTTACTAATATAAATGTGAAAGTGTGTTTGTTTGTTTGTTTGTCCTTTTTTCACGTCGAAATGAATTGTCGGGTTGACGTGATTTTTGTGTGGAGATAGTTGAAGGGCTGGAGAGTGACATAGGGTACCTTTTACCGCGGGAGATTATTTCATTCCCACGGGAAAACACTTCATAATAAATATAAATGATCAGAATTACTTGAAACTTGATATTAATGCTCTTCAATACAATTAAATAAATACGTATTTTACCGTTTTTCGAAATTCATCCCATAAGGAGGTAAAATAGGAGATGACATTTAGCGCGAGCGAAGCCGCGGGTTCTGCTAGCATAATATACAGTTATTTATTTGAGTTTTAGTATATACGCTTATTTATTTGAGTTTAGTACAGTATGATAAATAGTTTTAATAATTGTGTCGTCATCTATAGCGTTGCGTTGCGTTCTTTGTTTAGAAATGACGAAATCTTTTATTGCGGTAATAAAGGAAATGATTTTCAATTTTTAAGGTAAAATAAAGTTTGGAATATCGAGACACTTGGACCATATTATATCTTTAACATTAATGCTAGGAAAACCAAAATCGATAAACTAAAATAAACCAACCTAAATATGTGTTCATTAATGTATCTAAATCGTGTTTCTAACACTAACAGGAAGTGGCTAGATAGCGGCGTAATCAGTCATTGCTGCTTGTAATGAGATTAACTACCTATTTACAATTAAACTATACAGGTTTATTGTTAAGAATGTAACTATGACGACTAAACGTACAAATATTTGGTAACTAAAATAAGAAAGGCAACTACTAGAGAGGAGTGGAGGCTAATTGTGAAGCGGGTTACAACACCTAAATGATGACCACGACCAGTCTGTCAAGACCATAACGACTAAGAAGAAAATAAAAAGATATAAAAGAAAAAAGTTAATTTAAGAAAATATGATAAAATTATATACTATTCATATTTCTTATATTTATAAAATTAACTGCCTTGGTGGTGTAGTGGCTAGCACAGCCGGAGGTGCTGGGTTCGAATTTCGGATCGGGCCAAATTTAGTTATTAAGTCTTTCTGGTTAGTAAGCCTCAGTAAAGCAGAGAGCACGTAAAGCCGTCCGTCATGCGCCTTAACTCTCACCGGTTGTGTCGAGTAGTCGTCCCACCGGAGTATGAGAGTGACAGGAATAGAGAGTGCACTTGTGTCTGCACGTACACTTGTGCACTATAATATCCACCCGTCTTATGGCATACCTAGAACAGAACGATCTCCTCAGTGATCGACAATATGGGTTTCGCCGAAATAGGTCGACTGGGGACCTTCTAGTGTATGCCAATCACATCTTAGGTGAAGCTCTTGAGCGAAGCGGGGAGGCGATTGCCGTCTCTCTCGATGTCTCAAAGGCCTTTGACAGGGTCTGGCACGCTAGCCTTATAAGCAAGCTTTCAGCCTATGGCATATCTCCTGGCCTGATCGGCTGGATTAAAGACTTCCTGAGCGACCGATCACTCAGAGTTGTGGTTGAGGGTTGTTCATCACAACCCTTAAAGACCAACTCAGGAGTTCCACAGGGGTCTGTTCTCTCTGCAACCTTGTTCCTGCTGCATATCAACGATCTGCTTGTGCCCGGTATCTATGGGTACGCAGACGACAGCACTGTTGTAGAGAGATACCTGCCGAATCCTCGGGCCAGTAGAGATCAAATTCAGTCCGAAAGAGAGGCCATGGTAGAGCGGTTGAATCTCAAACTCAGGACAGTCTCCACTTGGGGCGATGCCAATCTTGTGAGTTTCAACGCCACCAAAACACAGGCGTGCCTGTTCACCGCAAAAAGGAGTCCTTTTACCTTGACTCCTACTTTCCGAAATGTGCCTCTGGAATACACTGACCGTCTGCAGTTGTTGGGGATGGATATTAGCCCCAATATGAACTACGGCCGGTTCATCGAGTCTAAGGCTGATATCGCAGCGAGGAAAGTTGGCATCCTTGCAAAGGTCCGACAGTATTTCACGCCGGGACAGCTTCTTACTTTATATAAAGCTCAAGTCCGGTCGTGTGTGGAATACTGTAGTCACATATGGGCTGGTGCTGCGAAATGCCATCTGTCAGCCTTGGACTCGATTGAGAGGCGTGCTCAAAGGCTTATTGGTGACCCTACGTTAATAAAGGCTAACTTACAAAGCCTCGATCACCGACGTAGGGTTGCCAGCCTTTGTGTATTCTATAGGTTACATTTCGGAGAGTGTGCGCAGGAACTACACTTCTTAATTCCCCCATCCCCTTTCCATCATCGGACAACCCGACGAACGGCTAGCCTCCATCCTTATGTCGTGGACATTCCACCCGTCCGGACGAAGCGTTTCGCTACGTCATTTATTATACGTGCGGCTAAGGATTGGAACAACCTGCCTGCGTCGGTGTTTCCGTCCGTTTACAATATGGGTGTCTTCAAGGCAAGAGTGAATAGGTGGCTACTGAATTAGTGCGACTTACCATCTACGACTGCGCTAGCACTTACCATCAGGTGGAGCGTAGTCAAGCACTAATTCAGAATACGATAAAAAAAAAAAAAAAAAAAAAAAAAAAAATCTCCTGCGCAGTTGGCTACTCTCAATGAGATTAGCCGCCGTGGCGGATATAGGTCAGAAGGACTTATATTTTATTTATAATTATCCTAAAATAAAAAATATGACATTTTGTACTTAAAGAAATGTGTAGATTTTTATTTATAACGTCGTGTTGGGTAGACTACTAACACTTTTCACTATAACTTATCATGCTTCTTCCTATTTCCAAATTAAGTTGGTATTTTTAATTAAATATTAAACATTTTAAGCTAAGGATGAAAATAAATTCGAAATGCAAGAATTTTTAACTATGTAAACTAAGAGTTCTTGTAAATTTCTACTTGTTCTTTTAGTTTCTAGTGGTTTTATTATTTATTATATAATTAATATTACGATTTTCACCTGACTGTCTGTTAAGCTATACTAGATTTAGTACCTAGTTGTACAGATGAGAGTTGGGGCCAAATAAGGGTATCCTTACTGTACTATATTTTTAACGAAGAAGAATTAAAAATATCCATACTATGTCTATAAAAATAGATAAAACTGATCAATGATATAAATAAAGCCTTGTTTTATAGGTTATCTAGTAATGACATAAGAGTTTTTTCTCTAATACGCATAAACATAAGGAAACAAGATAAGCTTTATTATAATCAGCAATGGAAAAATAATATAAGGCAAATTAAATAGACGATTCTATATTTTTTATAGTTATGGTCTAAAATAAATTTAAAATTCGATGTTTAACAGTGCAAATATGTCAGAGGCGGTAGTTTAAACGTGTCTTAAAATTAATACGAAATATAAGTGCCTAAAATATTTATTTTATTCACCACTAATCTATTCGTTATAAGGTCATCTTATCGTGAGCTTACGGAGTTCCAGAGGCGCGGGCAGCGGCTGACGTTTGTAGCCTTGGCGTACGAACATTATTAACCATGTCTGTACTCAAATATAGTTTTTATTAATATAACGATAAGTCTTAAACTTATGTTGAGTTTGTAGCAAGGAAAAGCTATGTGGTAATCCTCCTTGATGACATTCAATGTTTTGAAGAATAAAATAAAGAGTAGTTATTATATTCTCTTCGTTTAAATGGATTTTTGATTGATGCCTTACCTGCGTTTATCGTTATACTTATTATATTATTTTTCATAAATAATTAAATCTCAACTTTAAGTATGAGAACAGCCTTAAAGCTCTATTTATGATGTGGGTTTTTTTCTTTTGCGTTCTTGAAAAAATTTCTTGAAAATATTGAATTTTTTTTTGTTTGTTTATATTTATAATTAAAAATATTTTCTGTAAGTACTTATTAATATTGAATTAAACTTTCTTCTAATCTGATCATCTAATTTAAAATATGTGTGCTATGTACGTATTATCATATGTAATGTATGAAAATAATAAAATATGATAAAATATATTTTATAAATCATATAATAAATCTAATAACTTAAAAAATACTTTAATATATTGCAAGCGAGCCTAATTTGAATAGGTACAACTTAAATTACTTATGAATACGGGGTAATTGAACTAGTGAACAGAGATTCCTTTAAATCAGACACGTCGTGACTCCTAACGTATAAACAATGCAACTTATAATAAGCAACAACATTTCCGCTTACTTTTTCCTGGGTGAATCGCTTCAAGTCGATCAACTTCTGATACTGGCGTAACGCGCGCATGTAGAGCCGGACAGGTAGGTCGGTCGGCATGGGGACCGTCCCAGGGCTTCGAGAGCTAACGTCCGTACCACTCATTGGTAACACGATGCACTCAAACACTATTCATAAGGATTTCTAATATCGTTATACTGTACACTGATCACAGCGCGATTTGCGCGTCCGAAGTGAACGTAGTCTCCACGCAACACTGACGTACAGTAGGTATGCCGCGCATGCGTACCCGATGTGCCGCGTTTGCAAAAAAGAAACTTCAACTAGTTACCCACGCTCAAATAACTTTCCCTACGCGTTCGCCAGGCCACCGACCTGACCCGCTTTTACTATAAATACTAAGTACTATAATTGAATTTAGTATACGCATTACATAAATACACACCCACTACAACAGCCATACGTCATTAGTGAATGACAGTCTTGTAAAAGTTCTACAAGAGCTTTTAGAATTTACAAATAAACCAATGATTTTCAATACAAACATGTTTACATTGCTTTGTTTTTTTTTTAATATACATATATACACGGCTCTAGCCGTCACCTCCGATTGAATATATAGTCAATATTATACGACTAAAACTATGTCGACATCGAGGAACCAACTTAATTTAAACGTGTTGTGATGGCATGATGCATGGGATTAAAGCTTTATCTATATAAAAACTTCTGTAGCAGTAAATTTATGGATTTATACCCGGATCACTACAATGTTGTAAAAAATAACACACAAAAATTATCTAATACTCTAATTTAGCGAATTAGTGGCAGTTTAACATTAATTTAATATAAATTTTATTGTTAAGTAAAATTCAAATAAATTATTATTAAATAGAATAGAGTGCATGCATGTTAAGATGCAAAGAAACAAACGACATGACAGACGTTACATATTACGTTACCTTATTATTTATAATAATTATTAGTAGTAGTTGGACTACTGAAAGCTTTTTGGTATTAATCTGATGCGTAATCATCGACATATTTCCTTAAACTTTACAATAATTTAACGGCATTTTTAACTGATTCTAAGATAACCACAATGGTTGGGCAAGAAACCCGATAGCAGTTAAAACAAAATAAGAATTTAAAATTACTTAAACAGTAGTATTTATAAACATTAATTTGTATTAAAACTTATCAAGAAGGAAGGTATTTTATAGTAACATTGAACATTCATGAATGACTTTTGTCTTTTTAATACCCTAATTATTTCGTGTATCTAGTTAAAGACGGCTTGAATATTTGACTTTTAATGAACTCTAAACAATGTGCATAAATTAACATTGTGTAGGACGTTTAAAATGAGTCATTACAACTAAACGTTATGCTTTAAAACAAAATTAGTCTACATACAAAGTTATTAAACATGTCTACTCACGGTCGTGCACAAGTCCTTTGTCAACATAACCTAAACTGCAAAGTATTCGCCGCTAATTTCTTATAATATTTATTCTTCATTACACTACAATTTGCAAATAAAGGCGATAAAACTTGTTCTTATTTATTTAAGCATAATAATACGTATATTTAAGCTACATTGATCTAAATAATTTATCTTCTGGTTGTTTCTATAACCCGTTTGTTCTCCCCGGCCAGGGAGCGTCCCGTATACTATAGCGGTATTTCTAATATAGAGATATGTATGTGAGCTCTGTGTGAGACTTGCCAGATACGTTTGTTCTGCAATAATAATAATTATTACAAAGAGATAAGGAGTATTTTAGTATGGATTAGTATTCTGGTTCAATCTAAACTCTATCGGTCAGACTAACAGGGGGAGATCAAATGATGGATTCAAGCCCAATTTGTTAAGGGTTTATCTTATCTTTTGAACGGTTACCATTATGAGTGGATGTGGGTAGGTCAGGGATGGTGACGCCAGATTTTAATGAGTATTGTGGGAAAGTGACGAATGGGTCATTAAGATAAGTATTAAAGAGGAAACGAAAGTATAAGTTAAAATTTGATATTGGAATATGTATTTGAAATATTATCTTCATATTTTACAGTCATTTAATTTTATTACTTGAAAATATTTCTCATACATCCATTGCCTACGGTATGTCGTCCGTGACATTACTTTTATGTGCGCATTGTTTTGTAGACAAAACGACAGTAATTAGTAATTAGTATACTGTTTTCAAGCAAATACTACAAATTACATCATGTTTGTATTTTAAATAAACTGTAACGATTTTTTGCAAAACTTGCGTCATAACTGAAGGAATTTGTATTTAGGCATGCGTGAAATAAATTAAAATAATCAAAAATTGAAGTTGAGACGCTTCACTTTTATTATTAAAAATAGAAAAATGAAGCGCCACAACTTTATTTTTGACTAGCAAAACCCGCGGCTTCGCTCGCGCTAAAACTGCAACAAAAAACTTTATTTTATCTCCTTATGGGATTAATTTCAAAAAACGCTAAAACACGTATTTATTTAATTGTATTGAAGAGCATTAATACCAAGTTTCAAGAAATTCTGATCATAAATATTTTTTGGGTTGTGTTATAACGTGTACTCCCATGGGAATGAGATATGTTGACCCAGATATCCAGCTATCATCATACCAAATTTCATCAAAATCCCTCCAGTGGTTTTTCTGTGATGCGGTAACAGACAGACAGACAAAAATTCTAAAAACTATAGATTCGGTCTCTGTATCGATAATAAAGTCTATGTCAATAAGATTTACAAAAAATATTTAAGATACAGATTCGACTCAGAATTTTATTATATGTATAGATTATTACTTATAGAAAAAACTAGACATCGTTATTCTATTTGTTTACATATTGTCTTATTAATTCTTATTCCAATTTTTGAATAAGTTAGAGTAAGTTAATTAGTTACTTTATTATAATACCTAGTATTACAATTTTTATTCTGTCCGTCTGTAAAACCAAATTGCAAAATATATTTCCAATTTCCATCATTCCCTGTCATAATATGAGGGAGCCTACCTAATTCATCAAGAAGTTGAATACGTAACAATAATAATTTATTATCAAAACACTTTCAAACAAAAGCTCCTATTTGAAGCCTTTTAGGTATTTGTTCAATTGATCCCTTCCCTACACTAATATTATAAAGATAAAATTTGTAATTTAGTATGTAAGAGATAATCTATGATTTATGAACCTACTGATCCGAATCCGAAAATTCTTTTACTAATAGGAAGCGCATTAGTGTTACAGACTATTTTTATTCCGATAAAAATGTGTTTACTGTAAGAAATTATTATATCTTTCAAGTCAGAAAAAAGTTGCAGTTAAGTTGCTATATTTAGCTATGCGAAGCAACAGCAAGTCACTAGTAATATTAAACATACGTGTGTTTGTTGGTTTGTCCCTGTTTTAACTCAGCAGCTAAGCAACAGATCCAAATCAAGCTATTTTTTTAATAATCTATGGTTTAGAAAGTAATGTCATCCACTTTTATCACGGAAGAAATCCCATAGAAATAATAGTAAATTACTATGAAATATAAGTTAAGCTACACGTGGGTCATTAGTTGCCAGTTAATAACAAATTTAACATACTGTATAAATACAATGATTGTTTGGAACAAAGGCCAATACTATTTTGAGCGTTCTTCTAAGTAACAAATGACGACGATTACTATCCTAGCCTTAGGATCACGAATTCTCTCTTTTTTTTGTTTTCTTAGTAAAAAAAGAACTGTTTAATAATAAATAATAATTTAAACAGCACGATTAATTACTATAATCATTAGTGTAACGTCTCATAACATTTCAAAGTTCATTTTTGCGTTTATTTCTTGCTTCATACGTTATCTACTTTTAGTTTAAAATTTACGCTCGTATTGTAATTAAAATACATACATATGGATGTGGATATAGTATTGGATAACAATCGTAAACGACGACGCTATTGACAGTAGACACTGACGTCAATGCTTGTGATCCTATATATTATGCTTAGAATTTCGATGTATCGAATTTATTGAAATTGTATACTATTTTTATGCTGTTTTCGAAATTAATTGTATAGAAACAGTATTAAATAACGCCCATCTTAGACTTTTAAGGAAAGCCCACATAATATCCAACATCAAAATGTTATGGAAAATTTTGTGATCTTGATAGTTCTTAGTAGTTATATTAATATATTATTACTATGACGACTTGTGTGTTAGTTAAAATTTCAAAAGGTATAGCTATCTTGTCGAAATCTCATAGACAATAATCATCATGTAATAAAGACAAAGCACTTGAAAGTCAGTGAGAGTTGCAATTTGTAATGTGGAAACAGCGGTGAAACAATTTTTTAAAGTTTCTCTTTAGAAATTACCTGTGAATTATTAGCTAGATAAAAAGTGTTTTCTTTTTTTTCATTCCTTATTGGACTTCGTCATTTACTAATAAGTTAGGAACCAAAATAATATAAAAATGTTTTTTTTTTTATTTCAGTAGAATACATTAATGGAAACAAAGTTAATATTTAGTGCAATAGCTATCGCAGGATTTACCAACAAACATCCTAAAATGGTCATTGTTCAGGTAGTTTTAAATTTGTATATAGGGTTTGTACTCAGCCCTTTTCAACGCCCCACTGCTGAGCACGGGCCTCCCTTTAGGGAATCAGGCCATAATTTACCAACCTGGCCAAGTGCGGGTTGGCGTGACTACACATGTCTTTCGAAAACTTACTAGGTTATCTCAGACATGCAAGTTTCCTCACGATGTTTTCCTTCACCGTAACATAAATGGTAATCATGTTGGAAATAATTCACACATAAAATATCAGAGGTGTGTGACTCAAGATTTGAACTTGCTTTACTAGGTTTTACAAGCGAGCGTTTTATCACTGGGTATCACATTAGTACGGTATAGGTACAGTACAGCATCAATCGGTATAAACTCAATATCAAAATATATGAACTAATTAACTAATTATTATTAAAAGGATATCATAAAATGTAACCAAAATAGGTATCATCTCTATGATGCAATATTTCTTATAATTACATTAATTTGCACGCGTTACACTTTGACTTGATTATGATATAAATAGTATTATAATTTCAGTGACCCGACTAATATCGGTTCAGTATAAAATAGTATGTATATCAGTGACCGCGGCGTTAGTCGACCTTACCTAATGTGTGATATGACGTTTACTATCAATGTTTTTATCAAATTTAATTGTCGCCAAATTTAAATTAAATGTTATACCACCCATATAAAACGGTACGTCCCTAGGTATGTTTCCACGGTTAGTTTAGAATAAACCATATATATGTACATACGTAAGTATAGAAAAATAATCACCTACTTTAAAAATTAAAAAAATATATACATATGTACATATATCCCTTACTTGAGACATGATTCCCCATACAAACTTTCATCGCCCTTTTCACCCCCCTAAGGAATGATTTCCGGGATATCTACTATCTTATGTCTTGATCTTGACTATCGTATATCCTTTCCAGGGTCTCAAACTATCTCCATACCAAATATCATCTAAATTGGTTCAGCGAATTAAGCGTGAAATGGAGACAGACAGACAGAGTTACTTTCGCATTTATATATTAGTATGGATAAGTAATGGTTACTGTTAATTACTTTTCATTTAAGCGACGACTAAATTCTTAAGAACTGTTTAACAAAAATTGTTTTTCCGCATATATATTACGTAATTTTTGAGCAATGGTATATTTTTGATTACCCGCTTTGTCAGTTTAGCAACCGCAACATCATTTTCTATAATAAAATAATAAATAAAAAAAAAATAGAATATATGAAACACAAACGTATTTTTTGATGTTAATATTTTGAAAACACAAATATCATTTTCAAATGAAACTATCTTTTCGGATTTCTTTTGATTTTTGGTCCCCAACGTTTCTAATGCTTTACAGCAATCATAGTCATGTTAGAGACAGTCTCTCCCGTAATCATGATTACCGTAAAGCGTTCGAAATGTCCGCGAAAAAAGTCCAAAAGGATAGTTTTATCTTAAATGTCAAATACTCGCGTAAATCTAACAAAGTATTATATACATATACATATTTTATTTTAAGTAAAAACAAAACAGTATTTGCCTAAACGGAACCGTCGATGTCCGAGTTGAAGCAGCACTTGCCCGATTTTTATATTTAAAGATTCATAAACATAAGCATTATATACTAACTAATAGCAAAAAATTACAAATATTTTAATTTGTTTTATTGTCCAAATCACGAAAAAACGTGGGTGACGAATGGTTTCTCATTGCAGTTCCTGTAGAGTTAAAACGGTTTCTCGTGCTGTATGAGGTCTCGCGTAATCATGGAGCAATAATGGTGAAAATCGATTCATGAGTCGGGGCTGTTTCACTACTAGTTTTGCTATCATTGTTCGGTATCGCCAAATACCCTGATCATTGGTATCAGACGAATATAACATGACACGTACTGTCAGCACATATCATAATTATAATGTAACTGTTAAACATATGATTTACTGATTGCTAGTAATGAACATAACTGATTTAAAGTACGAGGGTCTAGTCCCTCGTTAGTGATAAACATAACTGATTTAAAGTACGAGGGTCTGGTCCCTCGCTAGTGGCCTCCACCTCCCCTATAGCCACCCCGAGCCTCGATAAACTGGTAACTGTTCTGATTTAGTCAACTGATTTAACTGATCTCACATCACTGGTCTGATTTATCTGATAACATGTTAACACATGTCTATACTGAATCCCGAGCCTCGCTAAACTGGTAACTGTTCTGATTTAGCCAACTGATTTAACTGATCTCACATTACTGGTCTGATTTATTTGATAACATGTTAACACATGTCTATGCTGAATCTAACACTCTGAATCTGATTTCTGATCACGCAATCTGCTTACACGCAACAACACTGAATATTCTCATACTGGTAGAATAAGTCCACGTACTTGACTAAACCCAGTGCTGCGACTGATCTGCCCCGCTCGCGTCTCGTCCGCGTCTGAGTCAAATCTCAATCTATGCTATCGTACTCTCTTCGTACTACCCTCCCGTTAATGATAAATAATAATTTGAATAATTAAACATTTATTTCGCGAGTACCCTACGGTATTCGCGACATTCGGAGTTCGGTACAGTAGACATCTGCCGTTATTGCTTAACCAGATCAGAGAAAGCTCTAGTGAACAACACCATGCTGAGACCACCAAACAGTTACCAAACAGTTACCATTACCTATTTATTGGTAAGTTTTGACTTAGGACACTGTTGCGGCGTTTGACCTGGGGTCAGCCATTGTATTTTTCGCTTACGGTTATCGCAAAGAATCTACTTTTTCATCACATGTCGCAATTCGATCTAATATTCCTTCATTTCTGTATCGATTCAACAGGGCAACACAAGTTCAACACGCGTTTCTTTCTGCAGATCAGTCAAATCATGAGGCACCCATTTATCATATTTTTTTATTTAATTGATTTGACGCAAATGAGTCAATATTGTTGGTAAGGTTACGTTTAACCATACCGCTAATTTCTGGGTAGGTTGGATCGGCTTCCACCACCTCTTTCAATTCATTGTTATTCACCTGTGTGGGCGGTCTTCCACGTGGTTCGTTCTTCAAACCAAAGTTTCCATCACGAAAGCGTTTAAACCAAAATCGCACGGTGCGTTCATTAGCAGTCCTCTCTCCAAATGAACGAGCTTATCTCATGAACAACTAATCCGATTTGAAAATTTTTTTGCATTAGATAGCCCGTTAACTGAGGAAGGCTATAGGCTATATATCATCCCGGAAAAATGTACGGTTCCATTGGGATAGATTTGTTTTTGTCTAGGGACGAACCCGAAGTGAAGCGAGAGTGAGTCGCTAGTCACATATATATAAGGTTCTACTCTATTTCTTTTGTTTTCTGTTTTTATATAATTATGTTTAGAATATCCTTCGTTGGAGGTTTATTAAATAAATAAATATTAAATACATTCAAACAAATTTTATGTATCGACCTAATTGATTAACCTAATGAAACGATTTAAGGTTTCAGCTAAAAAGATGTACTGATTATAGCAGATAAATAGTTCATCATAAATATGTAAGGCAGTGGTAGCCCAGTGGTAATACGCTCGCTTGGGAAACCGAGTGACGCGGGTTCAAGTCCTGGGTCTCGCACCTCTGATATTTTCATGTGCGAATTATTTCTAACCTGATTACCACTTGCTTTACGATGAAGGAAAACATCGTGAGGAAACCTGCATGTCTGAGAAAACTTAGCAAGTTTTCGAAAGACATGTGAAGTCCGCCAATCCGCACTTGGCCAGCGTGGTGGACTATGACCTGATTCCCCTCGTATTGTAGGGAGGCCCGTGCCCAGCAGTGGGACGTTAAAAAGGGCTGAATACATGTAAGGAGTATAAGAAACAGAATCCAATTTGAAATAAAAACTTGAATATTTTTTGCGTATACGTAATGATTTCGCATTATAAATTATATAAGGATTATGCCCATGTCACGTTGAAAGCAACATTGATGCTACGAGTCGCGTTTCAGTTCACGTGTATTGAGAGTTTAATCGAAACGTCCGCTTGCGATTACTCATTAGCGAGTCGACAGCATTTCTCACGTTTTGACCGCATTTTAGTGTGGTAACCAGGTTTCTAGAATTTTGCAGGATACATTTAAGATATCTTAGTTCGCTAGTCATTAACTTCGCTTGTTATTTTTAAGCCGACTTCCAGGAAAATATGCCCATAAAAGTATGTGTGGATTTCGCAAAATGCAGTAGGTACGTGTTTTATTATTTGCGTAGATGAGTAAGTCAAAAAAATTTGATTAGGAAAATATTAATTCCTAGATGAACTCAGGATTTTTTATTCAAAACAGTTCGTTACTGCTGTAAAATAGAAATCTTAATATTTATGGATAACAATTAGATACATGTGCGTTCTATCGTTCTTAATTCCATTATATTATAATTGATATTCCGCTAACACGAAACGAATGTAGAAACTGATCAATCAATCGGTCTCGACCATTATTCCAGTGTACTTACAAAGAAAGCAGCATTTAAAACCGCCACTCCCTATTCATAGACCAAAAATAAATAATTTGGCAGGAAATAAGATACGTAAATAATAAAGGATAACTTAATTAGAATAAATACTTTCTTAATGATTTTGGACTTCTGATATCTCTTTTAAAAGACAGTAGATAATATCGAAATCAGAGGTATATATTTACCTAAATATAAAATTATATCAACTTTTACGAATTAGACAGCTATAATAACACAATCGGAGTAGCGAAGTGATTGCGAGATACTCGTATTAGTAAATAATTCGTCGCGTCGTCTGCAAGTGGAAAACATGTCGGTAGCGTGCGAATGTTTATTGTTGATAAAACAGTCTGCATTCGTATAACTCGGAGTTAGGCGTTAGCATAATATAAACACAATATATGTTTACATAAAAACTGAGTTTCATAATATTTTAATAGAACAATGGCATCGTTATTATTAAAAGTTCCGCTCTATCAGCGCCGAAATAAGTCGATTAACACGGTAAATATAACATTAATTGGGTGTGGAGTGTTGGAGCTTCCAAAAGTTATTCACTATCTGGAATAATATTTTAATATTTTTATGCCTTTACTTTTTTAAGACTTTATTCTTTTAAGCGTTAAAGTAAGTCACTTTCCCTGACAAGTCCATCAAAACCCAGACTAAGCTGCGGACTGGTTAGAGTATGACACTTTTTAGCAAACAACCTATTGTTATATGACATAACCTAAGTTAAGAGACGATTGAAAATATTCTTAAGAATATGCATAGTTTGTATGGAAAATCTATACATATAATAAAATCGTAACTAAGCCGAATCTGTACATTAAATATTTTTTGAATTTTTTTTATCGAAATAGACTTTATTATCGATACAGAGGCCGAATCTATAGTTTTTAGAATTTTTATCTGTCTGTCTATCTGTTTGTTTGTCGAATGAGTTAAAGTTAAGAGTCAAGCGAAGATCGAGAAGAAATATGAAAAATGGAAAAGTGATATAAAGTGAAATGAAATGATAGTGTGGGTAAGCTAAAACTGCGCGTGTACCGCGCGTGTGGAAAACTTTATGAAGTTACTTTCTTAAAGCTAAAGTAATTAAATATCTATAGTAAGTAAGTATCTATAGTAGTAGGACGTATATTAACTTTCGGGGGAGAGCTGACTCCTACCGGGCGCGTCCCCAGGTGGCGGATAGGGGAACGCCACCCGCTTGGACCCAGCGGGTGGTACTGGAGAAATCCGGCGCGGACCAACAGCAGGGGGAGGGGTGCCTCTGGCCGTGGGCCGTCGAAAGCGGTTGAGGCACCCCGCACGGGGCCGCTCTCCGTTGAGGCTTCGGCTTCCGGAGTTGCGGCCACCAGTGCGGGGGGGGGGCCACTTAGGTGGGCAGACGGGTGTCCACTGCGGTGGACCAGATGGGGCCTCTCGTTAGTGGCTGCATCTGACGGCGTTGCGGCCACTGACGGGGGGGTGGTGGTGGGTGCCCTGACCGTGGGCCGTCGAACGCGGTTGGGGTGCCATGAGGATGGGGCCGCTTGCGGCGATTGGGGGTGTGGACCCACTTCGGTGAGTGGTATGGGTGCCACATTTTGTGGTGGATTTGGGGCCCCTCTCTTGTCGTGGCTGCATCTGACGGCGTTGCGGCCACTGGTTGCGGGGTTGCTTGGCCGATCCTGCGATCGGACGGGAGGGGGGTGGACGTGGTGGGGCTGCAGGGGAAGAGGCGTGTCGGTGTTTCGTTGCCGCTCTCCCTGTCCTCTGCAGCCGAGGTAGTGTTGCCCACTTCGGTGGGCGGTGAGGTTTGGTGGGGCTGCTCCGGGTACTTCTCTGTTTAGCAGAGTGGACTTTGGAGCAGCCTCATTGGTTTGGTGTCCGCCAAACCAATGGAAGGTGCCAGAGGGCGGTCGGCTAGGGGAGGCCGGCCATCCACTGTTCTGGCGGGAGGAGGCCGTCAGGGGTGGTCGAACATCTCAGCCCCTGACATGGAGACGGGCCATAGCAGGCGCTCGCCGTCGGGGTCGCGGAAGAGTCTTTTTGGTACCCGCGGCCCCGGCCTTATGGCGACCTTATGGAGGATCTTGGTCAGGTTTTTAGTGGGTAGGCTGCCGCACATCGCGGCAGGAGTCCCACATAACCCGACTCGCTTCCCCATTGCCGAGCGGGTACCCGTAACAGGGGTTTTCCTGACGATAAAAAAAAATAAAAAAAAAGGACGTATATTAACTTCCGATCCCAGAACCCTAAGCTTGTAACTACTGTTCGAAATATAAAAACCTTTTAAAATGTAATAACTTAAGCTTGAGATCTGATAACAAATTACTTATCATATTTATATATGGCTATGAGAATAGCTTGTTAATATAAATTACTAGCGGTCTACCCTCGCTTTGCTCGGATTCTCGCTAAGTACGTTTTACATAGATATTTAAAATAGTTATTTGCCAGCGTTCGCCATATAAATTTTAATATTTTTTTACTGAATTTTTCTGATGTTTTAATACTTATTATCCTATTGCGGACTAAGAGAAAGCCAAAAAAAAATATCATAAAAATTTGTACAGCCATTCTTGAGTTATAAATAGGGTAAGTAACACGAGTTTGTTTTATATATACTATATAGATTTTAATGTTTATAAGTACGGATAATAAATCCAATATAAAAATTTTAATGAAGTAGGTACTCGTACTTAGTTATTTTATGGTGAAAAGACGATTAAACTATGAAGAAAATATTTAGTAAATTTTATTTTGACTTTATTTGTATTGTATGTATTTGATATAAAAATATCTATACTTGTAACAAAATTGTAACTAAGCCGAAACTGTACATTAAATATTTTTTTGATAATCTCATTGAAATAGACATTTTTATCGATACAGCGGCCGAATCTGTAGTTTTTAGAAATTTTTTCTGTCTATCTGTCTGTCAGTCTGTCTGTGACCACGTCACGAAAAAACCACTGGACAGATTTTGATGAAATTTGGGATGATAGCTGTTTATCTGGGTCAACATATAGAATTCTTTTTACTACATAAGTCTGAGCTAAACGTTAAAACGTAACTAGGGACGAACCCGAGCGAAGCGAGTGTGAGTCGCTGTTTATATATAAAAAAGTACTAATAACAATAATAACCTTTTCACAACAAATATTAATAGCGACCTGATTTTATAGGATCTCGCGGCCCTTACAAACGATGAAAAATATTATAAAGCTGAAGAGTTTGTTTGTTTGTTTGGTTGAACGCGCTAATCTCAGCAACTACTTATCCGATTTAAAAAAATCTTTTTGCAATAGATAGCCCGTTAACTGAGGAAGGCTATAAGCTATATATTATCCCCGAAAAATGCACGGTTCCCGTGGGACAGATTTGTTTATGTCTAGGGACGAACCCGAAGCGAAGCGAGGATGAGTCGCTAGTGCAATATATAGGTACAATTCTGATGATTCAAATAAAATATTACCTTCCTACTTCTTTATTATTGTAAGCGTACAATATTATAACAGTATAATGAAACTTATGTATTTCCGCAGCAAACGTATGTATGTTTCATTTAAACCACGTAATATGAAATAGGTACATTTATATCAACATAACATAGTATTGTAGTAATCTTTATTTATTTCAATGAATATTGTTACATAGCATACATTTACATTTTCATTTGTTAGTCAGACTGTCTCGTGGATCTGGTGGCTACACACGGCTCCATATCATGAAGTCCTGGATTCGATTAGAGGGTTGGGTTAAATAAGTTTATGGGGTTTTTTAGACTAGCCGCTGAGCTCTAGGTCTGTAAGCTGACGACAGATACGAAGAGCCTTTGCACTAAAGTGGACGTTAGTGGGATAATTATGATGATAATGATTAATTCGGCCCTTTGCAATATTGTAATTCACACATAATATGTTTTTTTCTCAGTATTTATCATTCTAGGCTTAGCTATCAATAGAAAATATAGGAGTGTTGTGCCACGTTCACTTCGCTCAGCTTTACGAATAAAAAAAACTCTTAGCTATGTAAGTAGGTAACTTGCTAAATAAATACATAATTGAGTAACAAATTGATCTACACACTATTAATATTTTTTACTGTTTAATATTTGGTATATTTTCCTTTACGCAGTAAATAATACAAAGAAAACCTACTGACTTTTCTATACAGTATGTAGAAATTGAAAACATGACTTACGGGATTGTAGGCTGGTACTGGCCAGTCATACATACCTACAGACATATAAGACATGCCACAATACCCCACGTCGATACAAAACTGTTCCGAATTTATAAATATATATTTCAACTAGCGTAAACGCAAACTAGGTACGTTTTCACGGTTAGCTATGTTTATACATAAATAGTAGCTTGCTACTTTTAAGATATTCATTTAAATTATATAGCGATTTACGTTACGTACGTACGTTATTGTGTACGCCGTACGCGGATTTTATTCACAATTTCATGGGTTTTTTTCGCGGAACCTTGATTCTTTTTCTAAAATAAAAGTAGCCTAAGTTACTCCTTATAACAGCAACTATCTGTCAGTGAAAGACCCGTCGAAATTGGTCCAGCCGTTTCGGAGATTAGCCGGAACAAACAGACAGACAGACAAAAATTGTAAAAAATGTTGTTTTGGTATATGTACCATGTATACATCCATATGCATTTAGTTAAAAGTGGTTATTTTAATGTTACAAACAGACACTCCAATTTTATTTATCTGTATAGATGAATTAAACATATTTGATAATTCACGATACACTAAATGGTTCTCAGCGATAACCAGCGCACAACAACTTAAAATACATACTCCTTATAATATAAGATGATAATTCTATATTTACCGTTTATAAATAGACATAATCCTTGTAATTGGTAGTAGTGAACTAGTGGCAGACGCAACGACACAGTGGAAAGAGCCCGGATCGACCGATAACCCACGTCAAAGTTTGTCGTGTAAGTACGGGTCACTGGATGCACGCATCTCGCGCCTGAATGTATTTTAATAGAAAAATACTAAGTATTAAATCTCACGAGGAAATTAAATGGTTAAGACGGAATTTGTTAAGTTTTTTTTTAATTAATGTCGTCCATTCACATGGATAGGTCAGACAGTTCTTATAAAGCTCTATTTACCGATTTTAGTTAAATGTGACAAAATATTTTTCCCATGTGTGTTCTACTGGATAAGTACCTATACTGTTGTGTATTTAAAGAAATTAAATGAAGAAATAGTAACGTAGTAGGTATAATAATGACTTGCTGTTTAAATTATAATTATATATTCCATCTAGCGACTCACCCTCGCTCCACTCGGGTTCATCCCTACTTACGTTTTAACGTTTAGTATAGATTTCTCAGAGATGAGTTATTTTCCCGCAGTAAAAAGTATCCTATATGTTGAGCCCGATAACCAGCTATCATCATACCAAATTTCATCAAAATCCCTCCAGTGGTTTTCTCGTGATGCGGTAACAGACAGACATGTATAGATTACATACCTGATTTTTTTTTTTTTGTCACTGCTACTTCGCTAAAGTAGCTTGTCACAGAAAGCACGGGGGAGGTAGACCAGCTAAAAAATACATTCTACACTGAAATTTGATTACATGTATAATGGGACCAATTTATTGTATGATCTGGACCTTCAACAAAAAAAAAAGCGAACTAAAAAGATGAAAACAAGTTGACAAAAAACACAGTATTATGCAGTCGGAGACATGTGTACATATCAAGGCTCGCAGCTAGTATAAAACATATGTACATGCATATGTCTCCGACTGCATAATACTATGTTTTTTCGTCAACTTGTTTTCATCTTTTTAGTTCGCTTTTTACGCAGTCGGGTTTTTTATTTTTGTAAATATTTTTTTTATTTACAGCTTTTTTGTTTTGGTCAGTAAGACATTTTTAGTTTTATTTAACAATTTCTTATCCTAAATTATTTTTAAACATATAAGGTATGTATATTTTTGTAATCGCCTCTTAAAAACCTGAACTTTGATACCCCTACTACTCGGTTGATTCGGACGAAAAAAAAAATCTAGACACAAATTGGTGCCTAGGTTCCGTCATTTTGATTTTTAATAATATCTATGTAGAATCCTCGCCAAACTTTTTGGCCGCCCTGGCTACATTCGAATGGACAATAGTTAACGCATTTATAAATATATGCTAATAAAATAATATTTATATTTATTACTTTTACATATACTTGTTTTATGTAGTTTTAATAAATATAATTATAATATCTATACAGATAAATAAAATTAGTGTCTGTTTGTAATGTCAAAATAACAGTTTTATACTAAATGTATATGGAATTATATACGGTACTTATAAGAATAATTATTATTATCGTAGACTGATGATGATGTATTATTTTTCTTAGTATTATGGTAATGATAATCATGATATACCTTTTAGAAATCCTTGTGTCTATTATATTGAGCCCTCTAATTTGATATCCATATGTAGTTCTAGCTTTTGCCCGCAACTTCGTCCGCATATATCCCATTGAACCGAATTTGATGAAATTTGGTACAGAAGTAGATTAGACCTTGAGAAAGGACATAAAACATATAATACTGATATATCTACGCGGACGTAGTCGCTGGCATAAGGTAGTCAGTTTTATATAGCCTATATATACCCTTCTCCTAAACTCTAGCTAATCTATCTCTGTAGCAAATTTCATCAAAATCGCTTTAGTGGTTTAGGTGTGATAGCTTAACAGACAAACAGATAGACAGAGTTATTTTCGCATTATAATATTAGTAAGGCTTAGTAAGGACTCGAAAAAAATTTTTTTGTCATTGTATTATGTTTTTGTAATAAAGATATAATAATCATGATATACCTTCTTGAAATCCTTGTGTTGATCCCTTTAATTTGATACCCTTATTGCAGTATTCGAAAAAAAAAATGATTTTCGCCAAGTCCAATGGCGTCGCATAGCCGCCATGTTTGTTTTTTTTAACATCACCTAAGAACACTCGGGCTGCTAAGACGAGTCTAACGATACCTCAAATATGCAAATCCGTTTAGCGGTTCTGGAGACATGAGGTAATAAAGAATATTACATACATACAAGATACGCGCGAAAAACAATACCCTTCCTTGGCAGTCGGGTAAAAAGACGTCACAGCATAACGTCTACATACAATATACATACATATATGCCGACTGAACGTCGTGAACCGATGCCTGCGAGCCAACATTATATAAAATATTTAATTGTACAATGAATAAAACTATATTGCAAAAAGTAATCATTCAACCCTTCTATTCTATAATTACCTTTTATTGATATATTTTAGGAAGTAAAATATTTCACAAGCTTTTAAAAATAAAAGAAAAACATCAAAAAATTGTCGTATTATCCTCGTCTTCTTAAATTTTTTTTTTGTTCGAGTGAAGTTTACGATATTATGTTTAAGTACATATAGTAATAAGTGAACTATAATATATCTTTTTTTGGTTTAAAAAAATAACTATATGTATGTTTATTATTCAATTTAGCTCGTAAACTACTTTTCAAAGTAGTTATTATTGATCACCTAGTAGTCTTACAGACTGACATGTTAGTTACTAATATTTTTTGGAATTTTCTTTATCTAAATAGTCGCGAAAACATATAGATTTACTAAGTAATTGTATAATATAACAAGATATGCAGTTAAGCATGGGTATCTTTAATTTGTTACGCAAATGTTGCTGTATGTAGTTATCTACACAGGTAGAATACACTTTAAGAATAATGATTGAAAAAAATTGATTTATTTTAGACATGTAAGGAAGAAAATATTTTTGCAGTAATTTTACCAGATGCAGAATTGACTTACAGATAGATGTTCCTTTTAACTTCTTTTAAACGAACCTTTTTTTTAAATTAATTTCAAAATTATTCTGTAATAGTTCAAAATTGATTAATTTAACGCACACATCCACGCCTGCGTCTGACTAAGTGAAATTTGGTTATAATTGCGTGAAATTTGACCGACCGTCCGGGGCGTACAGGATCTTAAAATTACATTGAAATCCTTATATTTTTTAATTACATTTCAAATGTAATAAACATCCTGAAGCCTTTTATAGAAATCCATTGTCTCATATATTTTATTTCATTTTTTGTTTGTTTTTTAACTGGCAGCAGACCAATTACCAACAAAATTCACTATCTTCAAATATTTCTATCAAGTGGGAATGCAAGATATTTTCATTACCGTACCTCCTTATGCCACCACTGCGCCAAATGGTCACAATATAATCTTGTAAATATTGAGATAAGCCATCATTTGCCATTGGCAATGCTGCATGCGTATGCTGCATTAACGTCATTACCAGAGGCGGCGACATTAGCAGTTGGCCGGTGCGTCGCAAGTGCTAAGGCGCACAGTCTGCGACGTGACCCGCCTATGATTAATCCCAGAATAATTACGCAACGAACAACTTATACAAAAGCTATTTGCCAAGAAGGAAGAATTTCTTGCAAATATCTACCCATACATTTGGTTTCATTATAACTCTGACGCTTTTGTTTTTTATAATAAGTTACCTAACAGGTTATTGAAATAACAACTTTCTGATATTAAAAAATATATCTTTTAAAGGACTTTGACATCATATATTATACTACTATCAGCTCACCCTCGCTTCGCTCGGGTTCGCCTTTAGGGAAACAAAAACAAACCCATCCCACGGAAACCGTACATTTTTCTGGGAGAAAGTAGCCTATGTGTTATACCAGACTATAATCTATCTCTGTGCCAAATTTTATCTAGATCCGTTTAGTTTTTCTGGCGTGAAAGAGTAACAAACATTCATACTCACAAACTTTCACATTTATAATATTAATATAGATTAGTATAGATTTCCTGCAGAACACTGTATAATACATGTGCATTGTTAAATAGTTTATAGATTTAAGTTTTAAATGTAATTTATGTAAATAAATAAATTTAATTTAAAACAAAATATTAATTATGGAGGATACTCTTTTTATAGAATGATAAATGAACACACTACCATGTTTTCTGTATACAAATATTTCTGTTTAATTTATAATAATTGTTAACCACTTTATAAGCGGAATTATTGGTTAGCAGATAAAATTTGCTTCTAAAGGTGTATTTTATATAAGTATGAACCGAATAAAATTGTACCTACAAGGAGTTCAGCTGTACATTGACACAAGGGACCAATCTAATTAAAGCAAAATATCTATATATTTATTAGGTACATAATAGTTTCCACTAAATAATCAGTGAAATTTAGTTAAAGCTTTTCAAAAACATATACATAAATAAATAAAGCTCTTATTTTCTTCTACACCTTTACTGCATGTTAACATGAAACATACTCGTATATGAATATTGTATAGTATAGTTGCACATACATACACGTGTCCATGTTATATTAATAAAATTCAAAGTCCTGAATGACTGATATATGAACACACAGCCTAAAGCGCTGGTCCTAGAGACATGAAATCTGGAGGGTGTGTTCTTTGTGAAATGTAGGTATCTACTAAGAAAGGTTTTTTTTTTTTAATTCCATCCCTAAGGCGATGAAAATATAGGGGTTGAATTATCTGTAAAACTTTTTATTCTGTGGGTCGATTGACTCGAAAACTGGTACATACACTTTTCAATTAAAATTATGAGACACATGTATCACAGTTTTACCAAAACCATCCCCCAATAGGGTCAAATGTACTTCGAAAATCCTACGCTTCATGGTAGACGAGCGCATGGCGAGCAGGGCTTCTGTATCATAATTAATAGTAATCTTATAAAACCAATGAACCTGTTTCTTTGAAGTTTTATCGCGAGCGAAGCCGCGGGTTAAGCTAGAAATAGTACCCATGTAAAATGTACATATTTATATCTGTTTGAAGGCTCTCGCGAGTATATTTCATAATAAATATGGCTGCAAGTAAAAGGTTTATTTAAATTATTTTATCTGAACCAGTGAGAACACCACTTTAATTTACCAACATTACACCAGACAATTGTCAACGTCTATCAATATTTTATCTCATATGTTTACCTGTTCATCTTTTACAGCCTATTTTTATTATGTAATTAAGGTATTTTTAAAGATGCTGTACTCATATTACAAAATAGTACCTGGGCGACCGAACTTCGCTCGGAGTTCTTTTTTTTTATATTGTATTTTTTAGACAAAAAAATAAATAAATCCCGGGCATATGTGTTGTCTACTTTGCGCCTTGACCGCTTGACCACGATGCTTAACATCCGAGTGTAAGAAATTATCGACCATATTCTGCGTAGGATAATGCAAAAGAAATCCGCATTAAAACTCGAAAACACGAGTTTTCTCAGACATGAGACTAATCTAGATCAATTTTTCGCCCCCGAAAGCACTCATATACCAAATTTTAGCGAAATCGTTAGAGCCGTTTCCGAGATCGCTGATATAAATAAATAAAGAAATAAAGATATTAATATACAAGAATTGTTCGTTTAAATATATAAGATAAATAAAGGCAGTCTATTTATTTGTATATTCAGTTTATATGTAATTATACAATTAAAGTATGTAATTTAGGCATAAAAGAAAATTGAGTGCACACACGCTTATGGGATTTCCTTGAATAGTTCTATAAAAATGAGATGTTTCCGAACAACTCTTTTATTTAACTATAATAGTTAGTATAGTACCAATGTACTTATATGTAAATGCCTTTTAAATCGTAACTAATGCGTCACCGTTGTATTTAAACGCTTAATTTGTCGGTATTTAAAATCCGTAATTATAGATGATATGCGTCATTGAGACATACCTAACTGTATATCAAAATGATATTGAACATTAAGGAAGGAAAGACAATGTGCGAACACACCGATCCCCATTAGTGATGAGCTGGCAGATTACGACGCGCGTCTGAATGTGAAACTTATGACGTCAATGCCAATCGCAACCCTGCACTTTCTCTTAAAACATGAGTTTTGTTCAATATGTACAAATATTTAGCAGTATATTCATGTACAAAACTTGCAACAACTCATGGCTTTGCTTCTGTGGTTTTTTATAATTTACACTTTTTAAAATATAGAATACGTACATATTTCATAAATTGTTTAGATGACACTTAAAATTGAGATTTTAGTAAAATTACCATTGCCGAAATGGCAACACTACCACCATCGTAGGATTTAAATTTCAAAAAACCTTTCTTGCTTATATATCACTAGCGTCTCATCCTCGCTTCGCTTCGGGTTCGTCCCTAGACAAAAACAAATCTATCCCACGGGAACCGTACATTTTTCCGCGATGATATATATAGGCCTATAGCCTTCCACAGTTAACGGGCTATCTATTGTAAAAAGATTTTTTAAATCGGATTAGGAGTTCCTGAGATAAGCGCGTCCAACCAAACAAACAAACTCTTCAGTTTTATAATATTAGTATAGATTAAGTATGACATCACATTGTCAATATTTCAGCCTTTAAGGTCCAATTGTTTGGTGTAGTCGATAATAAATTAGTCAGACAAGATGTAATTTTATATATTTATATAGATGACACTACCCTCGTGGAATTTGGTCAGCACTATTCTGTTTAAGTGGTACATTTACATGATTTAAATACACAGAGAGATAGGGAACTCAGCTAAAAAGAATTAATAGCATCTTGCTAATAATAATTGTTAGCATCTTGGACGCATTCCTAGCAGCTACGTATTATACCTTATACTCGTATACTCCTATGTAAAAAAATATTTTTTGATATTGTCAAGAAAATGAATCTGTATAGAAAAAGCCACATCCTTCAAGGATTGTTGAAAATTTGTTAAGATCTAAAATATACAGGAAACATATAATATTTCCTTAACTGTTAAAGGAAGGTAGAGACTAATTATCTAATACATTCGACAAGACTTTAACGACAGAAAGGAATTAAAATATTTTATCAAAATACCTTCGTTTTATTGTTCACTGAATAACATAAGTTATTTCTCTGTAATTATTTTATTAAAAATGCAGTCATATACGAGCAGTAATGAATTTTATAATTATAGTCCATGCCTATTATAAATGAGACAAGTGGAACCCGTTTCGTTACTTCTGTAATATATGTCTATGACGTCAATAGCCAAGTACCTCGTTTAATATTGAATATACATATATATATATTCGCAGGTTATTAGTCCATGTAAATTAAAAACATATATAGTGTATACAAATATTATTTGTATTAGGAAAAATACAAGACATTGTTATGCTGTGTTCATGACTATCAAGATATTTAGGATTTTTCCTACAGTTATACATATTTCGTCTTAGTAGCAGATGTTACAACCATACTAAATAGGCTTATTTTATTAGGGATTTTTGTGAGAAGTAAATGATCACCAAACCGTCATTTTGAATAATTTTGTAAATAAATCTTAAAAAAGTGAACAGGTACAAATGATTAAGACATAATGAAAAATGAATTACCTATAAACTATTCTTAACGGTAGTTTGAATAGGCCTTATAGCTTATACTTATGTATATTAGTTTAGGGTTACAATTCATCTATGCTATCTGGCTTCCTCTCTCTTAGGTAATTTAAACTCGCAGCTATTAGTTATTATATAATTGTATGGAATGCACAGCAGAATCGGTTTTGTCATACTTACGAGTAAGTATATATTATGATCGTTTTATTGCAATTCTGGTCTGGCTTAACGTATAAACTACTTACTAATCAGTTGTTTTCCCATAAATATTAGTTGCAAAACCCCAGATAAGATTTCAGTCCTAGAATACATAAGTACCTGAATTATAGAGCGACCTTTAAAACATTCCACCAAATGGAAAAACAATTATAAAAAGTTCGTTAGTATTCACTGCAAACATTTACACAGCGATACTCTAAGCTCATAATCGCGTATTTTAATGCAATGTCAACGAACAGATTATACAAAAATACTCTTTACCCATTTAAAACACTACATGAATACAAAGACAGACTAATGAGTAAGTGAAGAATAAAAAATATAAAAGCATAACAACGAAAAGTTATACACTTAAATTTAGTAAAAGGATAACAATAAGGACTTTAGAAATTAGATGTTAGCCAAAAATTTTGGCAAAATGCAATATCGATAATAAATTTAAAAACTTTTCTTCTGTAATACTTTGGGGCCCATAATCCCAATATTCCCAATTATCATTAACATTTTGTATATGAACTTTTAAACTACGTATTCTACAATGTACGTATTTCATTGAACTCACTTATAAGAAACCTTTTCATTTTCATGTCGCCATTGATCCACTTTTTTTCTAATTTTCTAGTTAGTCCCCAAAATAACTAAAAAAGGATTCATTTAATCGGATAGCTATTATAATTGCGAAAGTTTATACTCGTATATGCCTATGTGATTGTGTGTAAGCTTGTTACTTCTTCACGCTCAAAGGGCTGGAGGAATGAGGTTGAAATTTAGTACACAGATAGACCTGGAGTAACATAGGATAGTTGTCGGCATAGGGATGTAAACGAGCGCAACGAGGTTAAATCGCTAGTGCTATTTACGTCCACCGCTCACGCTCACACAACATGCACAAGCACGCACAGCTAGGGTTACCAACATTCCCGGGGGAGAGCCAACTCCTACCGGGCGCGTCCCCAGGTGGCGGATCGGGGAACGCCACCCGCTTGGACCCAGCGGGTGGTACCGGAGAAATCCGGCGCGGACCAAAGCAGGACGGGGCCGCTCTCCGTTGAGGCTTCGGCTTCCGGAGTTGCGGCCACCGGGAGCGGGGCCGCTTCGGTGGTCTCGTGACCGGAGGGCGGGGACCGGTTGCGGGACTGTGAGGGCAGGCTCGTAACCGGTAGAGGGGAAGGCCGCGGTGGGAGAGGAGTGCCGGTATTTCAGTGCGCCGTTCTCCCTGCCCCCCGCGGCCTTGACGGGGCTGCCACCGTCTTAGATGGCAGACGCGGTGGGGCTGCAGGGGAAGAGGAGTGTCGGTGTGTCGTTGCCGCTCTCCCTGTCCTCTGCAGCCGATTGAAGGGTGCCCACTTCGGTGGGCGGCGTGGTTTAATGGGGCTGCTCCGGGTACTTCTCTGATTCAGCAGAGTGGACTGTGGAGCAGCCCCATTGGTTTGGTGGCCGTCAGGCCTGCCGCCGGGGCGTCGCGGTAGTTATGCGTAAGCGATCCCGCGGCGTCCAACTAAGGCGGAGGGGAGGGGAAAGTTGGGGTTTAGTGGGTAGTACCGGCTCTTCTAGCCGGTGAGCCCCACATAACCACCTGGGGGACAGGTGGTATGCGTAAATGCATTCCCCAACTATAAAAAAAAAAAAAAAAAAAAAAAAAAAAAAAAAAAAAAAAGGGTTACCAACATTTCTTCGGCGAAATATAGTATTTTTCAATATTTGCTATAAAAATAAAGTACACTTCAAAAAATTATAGTATTTTATAAAAAAAAAACAAAACATTGACAAAGATGTATTTATTACTTATTTTTTTATAAAAACTAATTTTCTTTTCATTTCTTTAAATTCTTTTGTCTCAAATAAAAGTTTCATAATATGCTTTATTACATTCAATCTATACATATAGTAAAAATCTAATTGAGTCGACCTTACATATTTTTTGGAACTTAACCTTAAATATTTTTTGGAAAATCTACTGGAAATAGACTTTATTATCGATACAGAGACCGAATCTATAGTTTTTAGAATTTTTGTCTGTCTGTCTGTCTGTTACCGCATCACAGAAAAACCACTGGAGGGATTTTGATGAAAGTATAATGATAGCTGAATATCCGGGTCAACATATAGGATACTTTTAACCGCGGGAGATTATCTCATTTCTACGGGTGTACACGTTATAACACAACCCAAAAAATATTTATGATCAGAATTTCTTGAAACTTGGTATTAATGCTCTTTAATACAATTAAATAAATACGTGTTTTAGCGTTTTTTGAAATTCATCCCATAAGGAGATAAAATAAGGGATGATAATTTGTATGAAACCTACCTTTTTAAAGTTTTTTGTTGTAGTTTTAGCGCGAGCGAAGCCGCGGGTTTTGCTAGTTTTTGAATAAATGTAAATCAAAAGCTCGTTTTTTAATAATAAGACACTACTTCTGTTTCTTTCTTCTTTTTAAAATGAAGGAATTGTTGTTTGATTTCGGTGATGAAAATATAGTATTTTTGCGTACTATATATTTCTTCAAAGTTTATAGTACGCAGACCCGAAATATAATACAATACTATATATTATAGTACGGTTGGCAACCCTACGCACAACACGGATACACATGTACATATACATACATTTACATAATCTCATTTTTGATTAATAAATAATGTACGACATAATTTTAGATAATAATATGCCTGTGTATGTGTACTGTGTAGCGCTCGCTTATAGAGAAATGAAATAAAAACAACATTCTTCACCTCCTTCATCTACATTATTCTACCCATGTGTGTGTACGTGTGAGCGTATGTATCATCATCTATACATACAGATAAATAAAATTGGAGTGTCTATTTGTAATATTAAAATAACAGTTTTTTTACTAAATGCATATGGATGTATACACGGTACATATACCAAAACAACATTTTTTACAATTTTTGTCTGTCTGTCTGTCTGTTTGTTCCGGCTAATCTCCGAAACAGCTCGACCGATTATGATGTGAATTTCACTGGCAGATAGCGAATGTTATAGGGAGTAACTTAGGCTACTTTGATTTTAGAAAAAGAATCAGGGTTCCGCAAAAAAAAATTAAAACCCATGAAATTGTGAACAAAATCCGCGTACGGCGTACGCCCCCGAGCAAAACGAGGGTAAATCGCTATATAATTTAAATTAAATGAATATCTTACAAGTAGCAAATTACTATTTATGTATACCTAAACACAGCTAACCGTGAAAACGTACCGTAGGGACGAACGCGAGCGAAGCGAGCGTTAGTCACTAGTTCATATTAAAAGTGTGAATGTATCGTTGTATTGTATTTATTTATAATAAGTAAATATTAGTATAGGTAGTCAAAGGTTATTTAAAAAATCACAAATAGATAATATCTGTTATGTCTTATTATAAAACAAAACATTTTTTATTATGTAATGGATAAGTGTTTTATATTTTTACATATTAAAAACTTATATTACTCATTTTTAATAAATACTTAATGTTTAAAATTATTAATTTATATTTAATTGCATAACTATGAGATATGTTATGAAAAAAAAGGTTATTTTTATAAACTTTCAACATGGGTGGGCACTCCAAGCATCCATAACTTTTAAGTAGGAACAATTTATTACACTGGAGACACTAATAAAGCAATGCGTATTCATACGATAGAACTCAAACGTAGACAAAAAGGTTAGTAAGTATATGAATTAAATTGTTCTAGGAATTAAAATAATGGGAATCATTTCTCCATCACAGTAATTAATTATTTGAAAGTCAAACGTATATGTAGTATAATAATTTAACTTAGTTTTTGAAATAAGTATATTATATAAAATATGTATTTAAGTATATTTTATCTTAATATATATAATTCTTCTATACGTGTGTTAGTCGCCTAACTCCTCCTAAACGGCTGTACCGATTTAGTTGAAATTTTGTGTGTATATTTCAATGGGTGCGTGGATGGTTTAAAAACACAAATGGACCTAGTAGGTTTTATACTTCAATATGAATGTTTCTGAATTTTAATTTCTATGGGTTCCTGAATCATTCGGGTAGCCATAGAAATTAAAAAACATCTAAAATTAAAAAAATATCGTAATTAAAATTATAAAAATGATTAAAATTAAAATTAACAAATATTGTAAGGTACTTTGATGCCATTTTTCAAGTTTTTGAATTCATTTTGTTATTTTGTGGGTAGGCTGTCTATAACAACTATATAATACCTTACAGACATCTAACACCTTAGTCTCTCCCGTGACCATGATTGCTGTAAAGCAATCGAAAT
This sequence comes from Argynnis bischoffii washingtonia, assembly GCA_033884665.1. Classification (NCBI taxonomy): domain Eukaryota; kingdom Metazoa; phylum Arthropoda; class Insecta; order Lepidoptera; family Nymphalidae; genus Argynnis; species Argynnis bischoffii. Next base: position 7,525,837 of record CM066616.1, on the reverse strand, counting down.
GTCGGGAACCAAAAATCAAAACAAATCCATGAAAAAATCCGAAAAGACAGTTTTATTTAAAATACAAATATTGATGTTCACTTTTTTCCATTTTTTTTTTATGGAACATCTTCCAAACTTTTCATGAGAATAACTTATTTAAATTAAATAAAAACAAAAATCTATTTAGGTATTGGATAGCGCAGGGGTACTTGGAAACGGCCAGACTGATCTGACATTTTTTTAAACTAGTATACAATAATATTGAAAAATTGCGTAAAAAATTGGAAATTTTGTTAAAAACGGAGAGCTCTTTGTATGAATTCAAGGATCATAAAGATATTTATTGAGTCATAGGACGTCTATCGTCTCAGTTAGTTTAAACACTTATTACTTAAATAACACAAATTTTTCATTAATAAGCATAGTAAATTATTTGTAATACCAAAAAGTTACGCAAAACAAAATTGCAATACATTGATGAAATGCGAATGTCACGTCTTCTTAGACAAACAAACCTTCTTGTACATAAATATTATTTAGGAATGTTTTACTGTGTCTGAAAGTCTCTTTAAAAGAAAGGTAATTTTATCAAGCAATATTTTTGTGTTATGCACATACATACGGCTATAACTGACTCTCACTCTACATGGCTTGGTTCTTTTCCAATATTATATTTATTTTTTCGTTTTGTGATTGGTCTATTGTAAACGTAATTAAATGATATTATTTTTTTTAACTGACGAAAAACAAAGAGGAGGTTGTCAATTTGACACGTATATTTTTTTATGTTTGACCACGCATAACTTTTTACTGTGTAGTCCGCTTTTAAAGATTCTTTTTTATTAGATACCTTAAGTTGGTCCCATTCAAATTTGAAGAAATCCACCCCTAAGTGTAAAAAATAGGTTAATGATTTTTCACCTACTGAATTTTTAAAATACATTCTTCTTACTTTGCTATTACTACGTTTACACTAAAAATGGAAAAATAAAAACTTAAAAAAATATAACCAACTTAAAAAAAAAACCCTAGTAAAAAATAACGGATTGGTAGTTTTTAAATGTTTTCATTAACTATCTAAAAATCTTATAATCAGATATTATCGAAAAAGGTGTGTTTTAATTTGTATCTGGGTTTTTTTTAAGTTTTTTATAATGGTACATAACATTCGATAATTATTTTATGAATAGATTATAAATGAAATAGTTTATTATTAAAATATGTATGTTATTATTATGTCTATGTATATATGTGTATATAATATAATGAAATTTAGGGAAAATTGAAGAGTTATACTCACATAATTTATCCTGGAATTTTGACGCACCATTTCCCTATTTACCAAGAATTCTTGTGTGGTCAGTGTTAATATTTATTATTATTTATGTGGTAGAATAATTCATAGTGTGTCGCTTATAGTTTTTTACCCATGGAGCGTTGAACTCAACGTGCTCCCAAGAAGTCAAAGATGAAATAAAAAAAAAAATCATAAACATTACAATTTTTCAAAAAACTTTATTAATTAATAATATTATTTAGTGTTGCTATTACTATAATTTGTATAACCACAAACAAAATTCTAAATATTAATTAATTAATTATTTAAGCAATATTATTGTTTTATACGTAATTTAAAAATTAAATTATTAATTTAGATTACTATTATTTAAAGTTAAAATATTAAGCAACACTATTGCTATCTTTACAGATAAAAAAAATATTATTTGAATTACTGTTATTGCGATCCACACAGTATGAACTAACTACATCTAATAGTCTGTTATGTTTTTGTTGTTAGATTTTATTATGTTTATTAAAGGATCCCACGATGATGGTAGCGCCCAGCCATCTTTCCTATTGAAGTTTCAATAAGGAAGATGGCTGGGTACTACTATCACATATAATATCTTTAAAGATAGCAATAGTGATGCTTAATATTCGGGCTCTCGCCTCTAGACAAACAAAAACAAAACTATCCCACGGGAACCGTACATTTTAATTTTCTTACAATCAAATCAGTAGTGTTTGTGTACTGAGCTGAATAAGTTACTACAGTTTTTTAACTATCCCACGGGAACTCTTTAATTTTCCGGGATGAAAAGTATTCAAAGTGTTGACCGGGGATATAAGGTACCACCATGCAAAATTTCATTTAAATCGGTCCAACAGTTTCGGAGATTAGCCCGTACAAACAGACAGAGAAACAAAAAATTTGAAAAAATCTGGATTTGTTCCATTACTCTTCTTACATCCCCCTGAATCGATTTTTAACATTTTTTTCTATGTACAGATATTCGACCTCTACAATTTTATTATATGTATTGATGTACTTAATGAAATTAATCTTTTTTTCTATATTTTTAGTATATGCAGGAAAATGCGTCATTCTATTTTGTTGTTTACAGAATATAATCATCATCATTTTAAAATACACGAGGACAAAATGAAATAGAAACATTGAGAACGAAATTCTAATTATAAATTAACTATCCTGAAATAAAACTGATTAATAATTAAGTTTATCTGTTACTTTGAGAGGCTGTGAACTTTTCTCGCTTGTAGTCCTCCGTATCAACAGTCATGAGTGACTCGCCGGGTGACCGGTCCATGGCCGAGGTCGCGCTGAATATGCAGCAAAGTGTTCTTTAATATTAATAGAATGGCTTCTTAAAATACTACTCGCGGACAATCACTGCAATAATCGAATGTAGATGATTACCGGGGCGCTTGACCTGTCCGCCCGACCGCGTCCGTACGGACCAAATCCGAAGAGTTAGAATTTATTAAAGATTTATTGTTATTACAAAAAACCTAATTAAATTAAAGGGACCATGAAGAAATATATTTCTGAGATTGACAAAAATTAAAATTTTATATATTATTTAATTCATATTAAAACTAAAGTACTAAATAAATAATTTCAGTAGCGATACTAGAACGCTACTGAAAATATACATATATTTAGAATTTTAGTTTTAGTTCAAGCTGTAAATAACTATAGCAGCAATAAGCCAGCATAGCACCATTATATAAGAATTTATTAAGTAGCCAAAATAACGACTTACTCAAACCACTTCTGTATAATCGTTACTCTATTAGGAAAATTGTAAATAGAAAAAATAGAAAGTTATTTAACCAAGCGAAAAGATATAATTTGTTGCTGCAAAACCTTAACAAATATTTCAACAATTAGCCAAATTAAAGATGAGGTATTTTAAAAAAATGAGCATGTTATTTTTATTGAAAAGACTTGTGGATGGACAAAAACAAAAATAACAGAATCTTAAACTTAGCAACGAAATAAAATAATAATAACGAATTAATTCTTAAAAAACTGCCTGATGTTTTATTTTAAAAGTGCATGAAGTACATGAGGAGTTAACAATAAATCGGCAGGAAAAGCAGCTGATACTTCAGGAACTAAAATTTTTTACTACTACCATAAAATTAGTTTTCGTTCCTTTAAAATTTTTGGAACGGGCTAAGAAATGTAGGGGACATTTGTAAGCCCGTTATGATAGAAATAATTTAAAAAACGAAACATTCCTATATGCTTTACGTTACTATATTTTTAACGTACAGAACCAACTTGTCATTTTATATTTGTACCTAGCGTAAAATGAATTATTCTTACACTACGAGTACCTACACTCAAATGCGTCAAAGACTGAATAATTTTAATTCAAATTTTTTATTTGCAAATCAAGCCGTAACCTTTGCATGAAAATCTTTGTGCCTATACTTATATTAAATAAGTTTACATAATGTCGGTTAAAAAAACAAAAAGTAACAAAAATATCAGAATCATCAGAGGCGACGTTTAACTAAAATATCATCTGTTTATTATATTGTATTTACTTCTACATACCTCAATTTTATTATTTCCAAATTTCTAGTGTTATAATGTTTACTATAGCTTTGTAATTTGTTCTTGTAAATATTTATAGTCCAAGAAATATCCCCGATCGATGCACCACATCCGTAATATAATTATTTTCCTTTAGTCATGAACAAAATATTATTATTATTATTTGTATCTCTTTGGAATTCAGGGGCTCGAAGGAGCCCGGTCCTTTGGAAGGCTTGCGTGGAGACACAAGTCCAACACGTAGAGGCTCCTTAAAAGATTCAAGTTTGTTTAATGTAACGCATCAGCCGGGATCCATCTCTGAGTATCCCGTAGAGAATTGCCCAAAAATGGCCTTCGGATAATGCGTAGGGACTATGGAAAATATAAAAAACTAAATAGGGTTATGCAATGGAGTTTATATGGACTAAAAACGGGTATGGGATAAGACTACCGGACGTCTGCCTGCTCAACAGTCTCATATTGAATATTTGGCGGACGGTGACTTGCCTCCCACTAGATAGGCCCCACAAAGCGGCATAGTACCTTGGGCGCAACATCGGCGTAGTCGACTAAGGGTGTTGAGAGGTGTGCACCGGTTCCACCATCGCGGGAGTGCTCGTGAGCAGGTTTTCCCGTTATTACGCAGTTGGAGCACTTCCACCCTTTCGAGCACTTGGCTCTTGTCCTCCACTCTGGATAGCCAATAAAGGTAAGCCAGTGGCAGGAGATTGATGTTGTTTCCTCTAGGTCTCAAGTTCGTGGTGTCGCCACTCACCAACAGCTCGCCACAAGCTGCCCTGCGGGCTTATTATTATAATTATTATATTCACAGAAATGCTATAAAACATTTATTATCAGTAAATTATACACAAATCTATATTTATTTATATATGTATATATATATATAAAATTACTTATCATTTTATAAATTATTAGAGTAAAACTATTGCCCTTGAGTTTTACGAAATTTCCAGTGAATTCCGCTTTAACATTTATATACATACATACGTGTATAGGTGTATAAAACATTATTTTTGGAAGTGGAAATGTAAATGCATAAGAATTGAACACAAGTCTGTGATAAAGTTGACCCTTATAAGCAATAAGTAACTTATTATACTGCTGATTACCAGTTAGTAACCTTATATGCCTGAGCTACAGTTTTTCTAACATAAAACGATATATCCTAGTACTTATAGGTTACTAACACTCGCTTCACGCGCGTTCGTCCCTAGGTACGTTTTCACGGTAAGTATAGAATAAACTATATATATGTACAGATATATATATATATATATATATATATATATATATATATATATATATCCCTTACTTGAGAAATGATTCCCCATAAAAAGTTTTATCGCCCTTTTTACCCTCTTAAGAGATGATTTCCGGTATAAAAACTATCCTATGCCCTTCCTAGGGTCTCAAACTATCCCGGGGGAGAGCTGACACCTACCGGGCGCGCCCCCAGGTGGCGGATAGAGGAACGCCACCCGCTTAGAGGAGCGGGTGGTACCGGAGTAATCCGGCGCGGACCAACAGCGGGGGCGTGTCTCTAACCGAGGTTAGTTCAACCACGGTTAGAGGCACGCTCAGGACGGGGCCGCTCATCGTCGAGGCTTAGGCTTCCGATGTTGCGGCTGCCGGTGGCGGAACCGCTTCGGCGATCCCGCGAACGGACGCGGTGGGGCTGCAAGGGAGAGGGCTTGGTGTTTCGATGCCGTTTCCCTGTCCTCTGCAGCCGTAGTGGGGCTCCTTCGGGGGTCCCACCAGATTGGAGGTCTTTGGACCTGCCGCCGGGGCGCCGTGGTAGAAATGCGTAAGCGATCCTACGGCGTCCCACTATGGCGGATGGGAGGGGAAAGTTGGGGTTTAGTGGGTAGTACCGGCTCTTCTAGTCGGTGAGCCCCACATAACCACCTGGGGGATCAGGTGGTATGCGTAAATGCATTCCCCAACTATATAAAAAAAAAAAAAAAAAAAAAAAAAAACAAAAAAAAAGGGTCTCAAACTATCTCCATACCAAATATCATATCATCGAAATCGGTTCAACGGATTAAGCGTGAAAAGGTGACAAGACACTTTCAGACAGAGTTACTTTCGCATTTATAACATATATATATTATTATAATAATGTTATAATATAATATTAGTTAAATTAGTATGGAAGTATAGATTAGTATGGATAATAATCGTCAAATATGGGCAATATTTTTGATAATTCCTTACAGAATCAGCATTTGTATTAAACAATTTCTAAACTAGGACCAGGCCCAGGCGCACCCACACCTGGATTGCTGAACCACAGGTAATATGGATTGTCACATGTATACACCTACTACCTACTAAAGATCTAACGATGCTACCATCGTAAGATCTTTCACTCGAGGCAACTCGTTACCGCGTGTTGCGGTTATTTGTAGTGGGTAGGTGGTATGGGGAAATAAAGGCGTCCATGTATCGTGATAAAGTTAAGTTTTAGTGAATACCTGTAACTATTTTAAGTTATTTTTATCCTTTAGTAACTATAGCAGTAGATAGCATAGATGTGCAAAGAACCATTTTTGAATTTCTTTTTTATTCATTTCTCGTATTGGACTTCCTACTCTAATATTTTCAGACTTTTATAAATCTTTTATAAGCGATTATTCGCTGGATGCATTTTAAAGTTTTTTATTATTATTCTAGAAAGGTCGCAGCAAGAAGTTAAACTCAAATATGTTTGAAATTGAATATATTTTAATTGGATCCTGTACCTGAAGAACTCAAAGGTTTGAAAAAACTTGGAGATAATGATTATATAGCGACAATAAACAATCATTTGCATAAATATATGTATACGTGCGCATACAAAAGGACGAGCCCAGTTTATAAATGCTGGCATTAGCTGTGATTGAAGCGATCAGTGAGAGGCGACTCGCGGGCGGCAGTAGCACGCGCTCTCGTTATGACTGATGACCGCCTGTCGCCCACAGACAATACTACCTACGTACGATTTATCCTCTTAACATGATACCCACGATGAGGTCGTTTTAATACAGTATAATATATCCACTGCTGTGATATTTATATTACTTAGATTATGTGTTAAGTACACATTATTACATTTATTAAATTACGCTTCAATTCAAGGAAACGAGAAAATTGAATTACTATTATATATATCTTATTACTAGCATCTGGACGACTGAGCTTCGCTCGGCGTTTTTCGGTGATGATATAAATATGGCGTTTTTTTAGAAAAAACCTACCTATATATAATAGATAAACTTGAAAAGCAGAACCTTATTCATTTCCGAGATACCTACATGAAATTAATTTATATATATACAAGAATTGCTTATTTAATGTAATAAATGTGTTTAAATATAGTAAAACAAATAAAATGCTTAAAATGTTTTGAATACTTCAAGTCTCTTTCTGATGAGTGATTGACGATTTAGATTTTTCCCGATAAATATAACATTACTTTCTATACGTACATAGGGTTGTAGTATTATGTATATTATATATATATACTATACTTATAAAACATGTCTGCAATGCTTAACGTATGTATGTACGAATTATTAAAGCTGTTATTGCACAAGAATTTCTTATAGACCAGTATTCATTGTTTTTCTTAAAGTAGACTTAGTGTGCCGACGATCGCCAAACCAGTATCCTAATAGTTCCATTTTTAGTTTAAATTGGTCATTCAATTGAAAATGTTCTTAAAAATTTATATATTTATAATCATGTTGTTTTCATATAAAACAGGGAATATTTTACGATAATTTAAATTGTAATTATATTAAAAGTACAAGATAATAAGTTGTCTCTTCGGTAGATGATGGTATATGTAGTGTCCAAATCTAAACTCTTGAAAAAACAAGAGTTCGCGGTGAGCCTACACAGCACGCGCTGACACCGTGAGGCGGACGCGCATCATTTTACATTTGAACCCACGGCGAGTGCTGTCACACCCAATTATGATTTAACCTATGTTTAACCTCAATCACTTACTAATAATTTTTTACCCATAAAAATTGCCGCGTAAAGTTTATGTATGAATATGTTCTAAACTTAAAAATATATGGTACCTACATTACTAGAAGCTCACCCCGCTTCAATCGGGTTCGCCTCTAAAAAACAAAAACAAACCTATTCTACGAGAACCGTACATTTTTCCGGGATAAAAAGTAGCCTATGTGTTATTCCAGACTATAATCTATCTCTGTGCCAAATTTCATCCAGACCCGTTCAGCCGTTCTGACGTGAAAGAGTAACAAACATATATCCATACTTACAAACTATCACTTTTATAATATTACTAATGTTATATTAGTATAGATAGTGCATAGTCCGATTACCTAATCACCCTTGAGTCATTATTACCGTATCTACCTATAACATATTCTTTTAAAAATGTATTTTGAAAGTTAATACTCAATTGAGTCTGCGAAGATACGCAAAAAATATACTACCGAAGTAATGCCTACCACCTCCTATTAGAAGTAGATCAAAAATTATTATAATATAACTAGCGGCTCACCCTCGCTTCGCTCGGGTTCGCCTCTAGAAACAAAAACAAAACTATCCCACGGGAACTGGCGTGATTGAGTAACAAACATCCGTCTAAACTTTCACATTTATAATTTTATAGTAAGATAAGATAATTAATCTTCTTTGTCACAAAAACCTTTGTTTTCTCGAGATCTTCATCTTGCAGGACTTTTTCCACTCTTAGGCAATTTTTGCTTTATATTTCTAGAGATATACCTAAGCATTATAATTTCACTACAAGTAAACAATTATAGTGCTCAGTCTTATAAATAAAATATTTATATATTTACGACATTCATTTTATTTACGGCATAAATAAATTTTTATTTAGAAGTAGATATTATTATAAGAAACAAAGTTAATTGCCAAATATTTTCAATAATATGGTAAGCTGGGACCGACGAACGACAAACTTGTAGTACATAATTGTAAGGGTTTCAATTTAGCCTTTTGGTTTCGGTACCCTAAATTACAGCCTAATAGAGGACAGACAAACTTCTACAAGGACTCTTGAAACCAATTATTGTCATACCTTAAAAATAATAATGTGTTTAGATTCAAAACTATTTAACTATTACTATTCTATACTATTTAATATATCTTTTTGCATAGTAATTACTTTGATAGATTCGAACATTCTACACCAAGCTTATTAAACCTGTTATAAATTACAACCATTTACGTCATGAATGTTTATAATTTAATTTCAAATCAAACTTGTTGTATCGGAGATGGATTTCATGAGACTTATTTCACGCTTAACGGGAAAGACTTAGGTACTCTGCTAATACTATAAACTAAAAATGTAATCCAGAAAACCTAGCTTTGTCTGGAAATCTTTTTATATCGCTTTAACGATCCGTGACACTGCCTGCACTGGTTTGATTTCCCGCCAGCAATTACTAGTAATAATAACTGTTACTATAATATTAGGTATAATGATCGTTACCGACAAGACTTTGAATAATTGTTCTTTCGCATACAAAACAAAAGAGCTATTTTCTAATAAAACCGTAGGTATCATTTTTTAAATATTCTATATCCTATAAATATTATAAATGCGAAAGTTTGGATAGGTGTTTAGTACTCTTTTACGTCAGAACGACTGAACGGATCTGAATGAATTTGGCACAGAGATAGATTATAGTCTGGAATAGCACATAGGTTACTTTTTATCCCAGAAAAAATGTATTGTTATTCGATTATGCTACTTATGCAATGAACATTTCATTTGATTTATACTTAACATACTTAACGTACTCTAATAGGCATATTTAGATTCGCAAAGAGATATAAATTTTTAAATAGAAAGAAAAATAAATGAATTCAGATATCAGGGGTCAATGATGCACCTTCTGAATTATGCATTTACAGACTCAAGTCCGTTTACCCCGAACGTCTGCATTCTTAGCTCGCTCCGAGGTCCTGAGCATTGCCCTTTACCCTACACTGGCAACTCTCAAACAATGCGACATCAAAATTTATAGTGTATCGCTTATAATAAATAATTTCTGAATGTATACGCTCAGACGGAGACTTCTTATTATTCCTGTATAATTTATCGATCTCAGACCACTTTACGGAAACACTTTAACAGACGATGACACTTAATTTCGGTTTCAGAATAGGCATTACAAAACTTTTTTAAGTAAATAACAATATTAAACAAGAAATGTAACCAATAAAGTACCTTTCGTTGATTGTTAAAAGCGCAGTCTTTATTCAAATTTGTATATTACACTGTATAGTATTTTTATTTACACGTCCATTCAACGCGACAGGGACAAGCCCGTAGGCAGTTCGATCTCGAATTGCGGGCTGGCAAGCCTCGCGCCCATAGAGTATATTGTGCCTAAAGAAATTCAAGCCTCCTTACAATGTTTTCCCTCGCCCTATTAGCAGCTGATAATCATGTTAATATTGAGATTTGTAGACGGAAGTGTCTTAACTCACACCTAGGTGTGATCTCGCTCTACTCTTATTTATATAAATTATTATCTAGTAATAAAAGCTTGCAGTATTTTTTTATTTTAATTAGCTATCATTCAATAACGACTTTATATTGTATTATTATTGTACTTGCAACTTATTAAAACTTGTATTCATAATTTAAGTACATATTATATATTTTAAATATAGTAAGCTGGGAAAATACAACTAAATTATTTCAAAATGAAATATGGGTAACCCCATATGCTATACCCATACGTCGAATAGAAAAAATCATAAGAAACATCGGATCGTCGACACGTGCCTCAAATTCCCCATTGGCGCTCTTATATTATTTTGCTCTTTAATCTTGTGATGAGATGAGGAAAATATTTACTGAAAATCCAAATTTACATTAAAAAACAATTTAAAGATAATTAATCGACCCGCCCCTCAAATTTTATAATTTTGACACACTTGGATTTAGTCACGTATGCTTCATATTAATTGGTTTTCGTAAATATTACTATCACCTCTTAATGAAAACGCACATCATACAAAATCACACTGCCCCTAATGTCGTTCTGCAATAATTAATTAAGAATCAATTCATCGATAGCCACGGGTAAATTGATGACACGATTAGAGATTGACGTAGATCCAAAAATGAATAGTTCTATGCAATAGGAGATACATACATATTTCTATACCTGCTTCATTAATTAATTAGGTTGTTTAATGATATTGGTTTTTATTCAGTGGTCGAAGTTCGACCATAATATTTGATATTTTTTATTGATAACATCACAGATCACACAGTACTATACTAGATAATACAAAAAAGCTCGTCCCATAGCTACAAAACAATAAAAAACAAAATCGGTTGACAAACAGAGGAGCAAGAGATACTGAACTGATTTGTCTTTACCTACTTATATACAGATAACACATAATGCATTATGTACAGTACCTGGGCGACCGAGCTTCGCTCGGAATTTTTGCCCAAAAGTACAATTTTCAAAATAAAAAAAAAACTTAAATAAATACAAAAAAATAATAAACGTAAAAACTTTGTATCCAACCGGGATTCGAACCTGTGATTGTTAATCTTGCGCTTTGGCTGCTTGACCACGATGGTTATGCTCGAGCGTGCGAAATTAGCGACCATATTATGCGTGGAATAATGCGAAAAAAAAACCGCATGAAAACTCAAAAACACGGATTTCCCCAGACATAAGACTAATCTAGATCGATTTTTCGCCCCCAAAAACCCCCACATACCAAATTTCAGCGAAATCATTAGAGCCGTTTCCGAGATCGCCGGTATATATAAATAAATAAATATACAAGAATTGCTCGTTTAAAGGTATTAGATATTATTGTGTTATAAGTATTATAGTTATTAATAATATTTAATTTATTTCACTATGCTGAGGTGCATATTTATACTCTTTAAAACTTATATTTATAATTTAAAATGATTTATTATAGTAGGTTAGATTGGAACTGTGACCACAACGAACGAGCCGAGCGAGCGAAGCATGCGTGCTGCAGTAGCGGCCGGCGAGTGCCATAAGCCTCACTAGAACTTTTAGAAAGAAATTATATAAAATAGCTAGTTAATGTCATTAATTCTGTGTCAATTATCACTTTGTCCATATTGAGTAGATACTATATATAATGACCATTAATTATGTATAATAGCTATTTAATCACTATGACTGTAACTTATACAAAAGTTAAAATATTTTATGCAAAGGTGGCCCCATTATGACAATAAAGTACTATTGAGTTTTAACGAGTATATTCTAGACTTTTCGTTACCGTTGACTCCCATACCTACATGGTTCATATACATATATCTAGGTACTCCTAGATGTACATAATTTTAATTTATAATAAATATAATAGTAATTTAACCTATGTAGAGATTTCTACGATCATGTAAAACAGTGTAGAAACACCTTCGACGAAAAATTATATTTATAGTTTAATTTTTATTTTGGGAGCTTTTATGAGCTTTTAAAAATAAAATGTTATATAAAAGTAGAGACATTATTTTTGTTTTATTTGACTAAAATAACGATAACCATCAATGTTTGACGCAATTAAATATGATAAAAGCCTTGATATGATTCACAGTAATGAATGTGCTTCTGTTACAGTTAAAACCCGTTTTTAGTTAGAACGCGTTTTCCCTAGTTAGAACTAGTTTTTACTAAATGCCTTTGTTAAAACTAGAATTAACTAATGCTCAAAATGGAATATCAGTTAAAACTAAGATAAGATTATTATTTTTACTAGGTACATATGACTCTGTGTCCTAAATCTTTTTAATAAATATTTTTAAAACTATATCTTGTTTTTAATCCCAAACTAGTTTCGGTTCAACTGTACAAACGATGACATCGATTTAAGGGGGGAAAAAGGGTGGAGGGGGAGGGGAGGGGTGAGAGGACCCCCCTTTAAAAGAAAAAACTGTGGAAACTTATAGTTTTCGAGATATTTAATTTTGAAAATTTCAAATTTTGAGGTTATGTTTACATTAAATAAACTAAAGTGTAACAATATATCCCGGAAAAAGCACTCGCCGGCCGCTACCGCGGCACGCTCGCTTCGCTCGCTCGGCTTGTGCGTTGTTTTAACTGTTCTAACCTAACCTAACCAACCTAGAAGATAAGAAAAGGTTCTGTCATGGCGTTGATTTATCATAATAATGCTAATTCTGACATTGACATTTAACATAACCAAGTACCAGTTTTACTGATAGAATTGATGTTAAATACGAATAAATCATGATTTTAAGTATTAAAATAAATATTTAAGTACAATAAGGATTTAAAATAACTCAGAGAATAGAATATTATAACGAACTTTGTGAAAAAATAAGTGCGTGTATAAACGTGATAAAATTACATAAAAAGTTGAAACTTTAAATTTTTTTTTGAAAAAACTATTTGTTTCCACAGTCTCACATTTTATATATACTTAGGCTTCTTATAGCGAGATCTATTAGTGAAAAAATATGAAGTCTTAACTCGATGTCATCGTTTGTACAGTTGAGCCTTAGTTTCTCTAGTGCTAGTTTTAACTAAAGCTCGGAGTGACAACTAGTTTTATCTGAAAATCAAATATATCAGTGGTAAATTCTAGTTTTGACTAGTTGTATCTAGTTTTAACAAAGGCATTTAGTAAAAACTAGTTTTAACTAGGGAAAACGCGTTCTAACTAAAAACGGGTTTTAACTGTAACACTTCCATCGCATAAAGCCTGCAATCATTAGTGTGGGGCACGAGCCTTTTCTGTGCCAAAAAGCCTACGTGACTACAAGCAGGGATTGGATAGACATTTTAATCGTTTCTTATAATGAATCAATTCGATGACCGTCTTCTTGACAATTTTAAAAATTAATCTATCTTGTAAGACATTTTTACGTTCAAAAAATTTAAATTATTAATAAGTATAATAAACCATTTTAGGCTGTAAATGTCTGGGGAACATTACAAGGCGTGGTAAAATTTTTGTAATAAAATTGAAATAAAATTCCTTTTCTCATATACAACAGTTAACACTAATAGTATTCTAATGTTGACAAAGATACAACCAATTTTAACTTACTTTCTAAAGCTGAACGATTTCGTCAAGACTAGTGAATGTTACTACTTTTAAAAATGTTCGAAAGAAAAGAAATTCGTTCATTGTATTTGAATTTGGACCAATTTAACATAAAGAACAAATTTAAAGTTATTATTCGGAAGTACTTTTTAGGTCCCTTAATTTTCTTTTAAAATGTATACACTGGTATAAGATATGTCAATATGGGTGATTGTTATCGGATTTGCAATTTGCGACGATTGCTCGTCATCAAAAATTAATAGGTACTTTTAATAAACTTATAACAATCCTGTTTTTGCGTCGGCGCGGCGAGTAAAAAGTTAAAACAAATGATACATTCTAATAAAAAGTAGAGCCTTACTGGCATAAATAATTTGGGTGGGCAGGAAAAATAATATATTTTCACAGAATTTCGAAGTAAGCCGTACCATATCAGAGCGCCGGTGGCCTAACCTCTGTTTCCCTTGGTCTTTTTTAGCTCTCCTAATGATACCGCGCGTGTGATGCCTTTGGAATTGCAAGCGTACACTTAAGCGCGACTATGGTCACGGTTTATATTTGTTAGTACGTGCTATAAATAACTTAGTAAGTAATAAATACGACAAAATATTTTGAAAGATTACCTTACTCATAAGAAAAATAAAGAGTTATATATAGCTTACAATTAAAGTTATTACCTGTATGAAAGATTTTTTATATACATATATAACGTAACTATTTAAAACCGTGGCAAACAAGCGTATGCAGGCTTTCTGTGTCACTTGAATAGCACAGGAAGCACTTAAAATACATTCTCTTTATACAGCTAAAATTAGGACAAAAAACATAACTTTAAACTAATCATTACAAAGATTATAGTAAAAGTAAAACAAACTTCTCTTTACATAAAACAGTTTGAGAATAATACATATATATTCGTAAAAAATGCAAAAAAAACAGGAAATATGAATTTAAATATTTAGATATCATTATGTTTTCCCGTAAACTGCGATTGAACCTTAATATTCCGTATGTTTGCCGTCCGTATATTCTAGGTTCCGCAGTTTCGGACGAGAAGGTTTTGTATATATTTTAAGCTCAGTTATAAATCCATAAAAATGTTTTTTTTTTTTTATATTTCTTTCATTCACAAGTCGATTTATTTACCTAATGCTTACAAGTCTTTCAAGTCACTTTATGTGTTTAATTAATCTTATAGTTTAACCTCAAAAATTGCCATAATCATTAGAATTTCACCTAACCCTATATGAGTATATTCCAAATTTCATTTCCGATTCAGATTCCGTTTCCAATTCGGAGAGATCTATGCTAATTTATACTAATATTATAAAGAGGCACACTTTGTTTGAACGCGCTAATCTCAGGAACTACTAATCGGATTTGAAAAATTATTTTTGCGTTAGGTAGCCGTTTTTTTTTGAGGAAGTTTTTTGCCGGTTGAGGAAGGCTTTAAGCTATATATCATATAGTATATAGTCTCTCTATTCCATGCTAACCATTAAATACCTAGAGACAAACCCAAACGAAGCGAAGGTAAGTCGCTAGTTTTTTTTTTTTTTGCACTTACGACATCAGATAGATGTAAAATAACTAAAAGAGTACAGTACAAAATGATTACAGCAAATTTCGTTTACACTATCATGACGTACAACAAATAATTTAAAAACAATAGACACCATTCTGAAAAACCCTGAATTATTATTGGGGAAAAATGGTTTTCCCCCAGAGAACTTTGTACATATTGCGTAAACATTGTATCGATTATTTATGTAAGTTTACAAGAAAAATATTGGTACTTTTAAATTTTTTGCAGCGTAGCAGTCTGAATATGACTATACGTCAGAGTTCGCGGAATGTGTTTAGGTATATCTATGTTTTCAAATGCCTGTTCTCTATGTTATGGAATTGAATTTGTTTAACAAGAATTTTCTTGTCAAACTTTCATCCATTTGAGTGACATATACTTCTTTTTTCTTAAACTTCTTATTTTTGTCACACTAAATTCCTACCTTACTTTCCTACCCTAAAATTCTTATCTTATTAAAAAAAGGATATTTTGCGTTTTATTTATATATTGTACTATTAACGAATAAAATTATTTGAACCTAATAAAAAATTAAACTACTAACAATTTCTCGCGTCTCCTTAACCCATTAGAGATCAAACGAAAAGTACCAATAACTTTTGTAAACTTTCTTTACTTTCTTATTAAAATAAAAACGAATAGATATGAAATTAAAGAAAACATTTAAAAAAATACGTTTTCTGGAAATTACAGAGTGTAGGTACTCAAATAAGTACACTGACCGCCTCTGCATGAAAATTTTCACAATACGTTTTTTTGAAACAAAGTAACTAAGCACATTCACATTTGTAAAACACTCTTGCATGATACAAAAACACACCGCAACAGTGTTTCCATTTTGAGAGCATAAGAGGATAGTATCTATTAACAGTTTTGTACTGGATTATGTCTAATTCTATCTTGAGATAATCCTTCAACCAAATTGGCGCGATTTTCTTTATTCAACTTAACGCAAGTAACAAGTAACGGCGAAACATTAGTTCATCCATGGGAGCATCTTTCCACGACATCTTCGCCTGACGGTCTTTAGTAGTTCAATGGTATTCTAGTTTATTGCCATTGTAAAAACTCTTATCAAACCAACCAGTCACACCTGTTATAAGAGGAACGGTCTTTCTTTTTCATATTATATTTCATGCTAGTCCGTGGATATTTTTAGTCCCATTTTCTTTTACAGTTACACACAGTTCATTTATGTTTTTCAAATCAGATAATATCAAGATTCTTAGTGTTTCATATAAGAGAAATGATATAATTAATGATATATTTAGTCTATATTTTATGATTAAAAGATGTCTTTTTTTAGCAAATAAACGTATGACACGATACACCTAACTTTTTTGTTTGTAAATTATAGTGAGACCAATTAAGTATTGGTCATTTTGTGTTAATTGAAGCCGGATTTCTTTGTGTTTTTTTTTATTTTTGTATTTTTAGTTTTTTGGTGTATAATAAAGAATATTATTATTATTATTTCTTTAATTCTTGAAACCCTAACTCTAAATCCTATGCATCTTTATGTAACATAGGCGTTATACTGATATCCTGCTGGTAGAAGTGGTGGGTAATAAATTAAATTGTCAACTGTGTACTACATTTTATCCAAATCTGTCCAGCGATTTCTGCGTGATCGAGTAACAAAGTATACAAACATTTACAAGGATTCGCATTTATATTACTCAATTTAGTGCACAGACTATGACCTGGAGTAACAAATAGACCTACTGTAAAGCACCTATGGTGGCACTCGAGCAAAGCAAGGATACGTTGTTAATTATTTTATAATTTTGTATTAAAATCGAATCGAATATATAAAACTATCTTCCCGTTTTCCGCGGGAAGGCTTAGAATTTCTGGGATAAAGGGGTATTTAAAAAAAACGATTTGATAACGAAGAAATAATCTTGCAAGTTTGTAAGTTATATCAAAAGAATTAATTATTTATTATCTATTTCAATGGTGGTAATCTGTAAAGTTTTGTACAAAAAAAAATTATTGGGCCAAAATTACTTAAAATTTAATGTGTATGGGATGGGTTTCATGATTTAAAAAACACCCTCATAAATAAAAAAAAGGCTTTAGATCCGAATTAAACCAGGCCTAATGAAATACTTTTTTTGGAAAAGAAAATCAAAATGGTTCATCTATTCCATTTTTACTCCTGAATATTTTTCTTTTTGTTCAACGAAACTAGACACATTGCCTTATATTTTTGTGAGGAACAGTTTTTACGATACATATGTGTAGGTATATAATTATTATTGAATAGAGAATGTGAAGTTAAGTATAAGACGGTATATTAATAAATCTAAAATATTAATAAATTAATAAATCTTAATTAAGTAGTACTAAAAATAAGTAAAAATGCATTTTTATGAATCTTTATATTTGAATAGTGTTGCATACATGTGGTGTATTAAAAACAGTAAATAATGGTACATAACTATCTAATTATAAACTTCCGAAAACATAAACATTATAATTAAAGCACCGTCAAGCACAAAGTCGCCGTAAGTTTCATACACAATAACTATTAATTGAAAAGTTACGATATTGATTTAATGTTGAGTGATTTTCTTATGTGAATGTAAATAATGAAAGAAATAATGTTTGTTTGGACTTCACATATGTATTGTATATACACACATATGTGGCGCTTCGTTTATATCCGAGGTCTGTGCGAGGCGCCGGCGACGTGCGCCCGCGCATCGGGCATTGTTAGCTCTCGGCGTTCTTACTCGTAGCTTTGTCGGTTCCGCGCCCGTAGGTATCGACACACGATCACGTGACTCATTGACGTCAATTCTGACCTCTGTCAACACCAGCCTGCCTCCTACTTGCTTATCTCAGCCGAAATACCCTACATATACATTGGCAATCCGATGGCTCCTTTGCTGCTTGTAACGCATTCGAATTACGACATACATTTAAAGTTATTCAACGTGCTAAATTAGCGAGATCCTCAAAACATATCGCGAGAATTAGCATATGGTACGTCAATCGTATTATGTTCGCATTTAAAATACGTCCATGTTGAATACCTACCTATCTACTTGTCGCGACTATGGATTAGAATCGTTTATATTATTATTTATTTGGTATTGGATTATTTCTATAACAAATAAATTAAAAATCAATCAATAATTTATGTGTTTATTTTATTGTAAAAGTACAAACTTGTGTTATTTAATCGCCTACAGGTCAATGATTATTTTTTGATTAAAATATCAGTAGACTTGTGCAAAAAATCTATATAGTTATATTTGTATTTTCTATTTAAAATTAACATAATTCAGTAACAAAAAAGAAGGTCGATTCGCCCATATTTTATATACATTCGCGCATCACATTTTTACACATATTAAATATATGTATAAGCAAATTTTAATTATACTTTTTGCGCAATATATGTAACTACAAGGTGGTCTTTATTTTTAACTCATTTATATTGACCATTGACTAAAAATTCTTAGATGTCTTATGAAATTATAAATAAAATCCAGGATTATGACAATTTTAAAACCTGGGTCAAAGAATGTGCTATACTCGACCACTCTGGTCTACAAAGGCACACAAGAAAACTTCTTAAATTTTTTGGCTATATTGATTGACGTCAAACTTAAAAAAAAAATTAAGTATTAATTGTTCTGATAAGTATATATTATATAATTTTTCACACAGTATCGAGATCAAGGTCTATAGATGGCATCTAAGTATATTTTTAAAGCAAAGCCTTTTAACGACATCGAATTTACAATTTTTGGCTAGTTTTTTTGCGCTATTTATTGTTACAATAAAAACGTGGGTCCTTGATATAATTATATATTATTTATTTAAATGTTAATTTTACACAGTCTGAACACTTTTATCACGTGTTATTTTTTTTTTAATATCCGATTGCTCCGAAAGGAGCGATGTATTTCTATCTGGCATTCGTGGCGTTCTTTAGCGGAGCACGGGGCTTAATCGATTTAACAAGATGTCTTTAGATTTCTTTGTGACATTTGTAGATATTGTGAGTTTGACATCCATGAGCATATAATATTTAAATATGTCATATTGCTATCAGAAAAAAAAGCCAGTTAGCACTTTACAACAAAAAATAATTTAATCATTAAGTCATTATGTAGCCGGTTTTTTCTCATTGATCAAACCTCTGTTCGAAACTACCCACTTGAGAAAAATCACCGCCAATACCTACATTAACTGTTTGCTTATTTTAAAACGATTTTCTGATTACTACTATGACTTAAATATATGGTGATACATACTCACCCTCGCTCCGCTCGGGTTCGTCCCTACTTACGTTTTAACGTTTAATATAAATTTCTCAGAGATGAGATATTTTCCTGCAGTAAAAAGTATCCTATATGTTGACCCGGATAATCAGCTATCATTATACCAAATTTCATCAAAATCCCTCTAGTGATTTTTCCGTGATGTGGTAACAGGCAGACAGACAGACTCTGTATCAATAATAATGTCTATTTCAATAAGAATTTTTTTTAAATATTTAATGTACAGATTCGGCTTAGTTACAATTTTAATATACACTAGCGGCTCACCCTCGCTTCTTTCTTTTTCAGGATGAAAAGTATCTAAGATGTTGCCCAGGGATATAAGGCCAGGTTTAACAGATTCGGAGATTAGCCCGTACAACAGACACACACACAGAGAAACAAAAAAATTGAAAAAAATCTGGACTTGTTCTATTTCTCTTCTTACACCCCCCTGACTCGGTTTTAACATTTTTATTCTATGTACAGGCATTCGACCTCTACAATTTTATTATAATATACATAGATAGATAGATAGATTATTTTTTAAAGGGTTGTTATTATTTAAAAAATCTAAAAAAAAAAATATGCTTTCAAAGGTTACCTAAAACCCCGCCTTTGTTTTAAGTTTCTAGCTTTGAAGGTTTTCGAGATATGCCCTTTTGAACGAAAGTCATAGTTACGGTTCGCTATACTTATTCGGCTAAACCGTTTCATCTAAATCGGTCCAGTTGTTTTGGAGCTTATTCGGTACAAACAAATAAAGAAACAAAAAAGTCTTTCCTTTTTATAATATCATAGAGGCTCATTCTTGCTTCGCTCGGGTTTGCCTCTAGACAAACAAAAACAAATCTATCCCACGGGAACCGTACATTTTTCCGGGATAAAAAGTAGCCTATTTGTTATGTTGATGTATGAACTATATTACTGTAAGTTTCATTAAAATCCAATCAGTAGTTTTGTGTACTAAGCTGTATAAGTTACTATCGTTTTTTTACTATCCCACGGGAACTCTTTGATTTTCCGGGATGAAAAGTACCCTAAATGTTGACCGTGGATATAAGGTACCACCATGCAAAATTTCATTTAAATCGGTCCAGCAGCTTTAGAGATTAGCCCGTACAAACAGACAAACAGACAGAGAAACAAAAAATTTGAAAAAACACTGGATTTGTTCTATTGCTCTTCTTACACCCCCCTGACTCGGTTTTTGGCATTTTTTTTCTCTATGTACAGAGATTCGACCTCTACAGTTTTATTATAGTATAGATATGTATAGATTACGTACGTCACCAAGTCAAGTAATATAGTTAAATAAAACGTGCAAAATCATTGACAACAGTCAGTTACCTCTATAACTGTTAATAAAATAATAAATCATACCTTTATGGATAATGTTCACATATCATTGCAATTATTCAGATGTACCACAACACCTTTCATTCATTCATATTGATGATCATTTAGATTTTAAAATCATCACATTTTCGAAACTTTCTATGTCAACGTGACTTTCATGAAATACAGAAAAAAAAACAATTTGCGTACAAAAAAAAAATATAATTTTACTTTATTTATGCTAACATTGCATATGATTATTTACTGGTTATTCGGCTTATGCACTATGTTAATTATTAGTACAACTTATTTATTTTATATAATTAAATATCTCTTCGAATGTTTTCGCGAAATTATTAAGATTTTTGGCTATCGACGTTTCGAACGCTTTACACTTTACAGCACCCATAGCCACGGGAAACACTAAAATATTTTGTTTGTCTTACAGTTCGCTCCACAAGTCCATAAGTGTGTGTAATAGTAGCTAATTAAGACAACATGTTTAAAGGCTGACAGTTTCAATCCCACCTTACATGTACTTAGTTATATATAAAGTGTATAAAGTATTTATATATTGGCTATTGCAACTTGAAAATACATTATACATGTAGGTATCAAACATAAACACGACGCGCTGTAGTAATATTTATAAAACTCGATTTAAATGTGGTCGCCTTTTTAGCGTTGAAAAATGCATTTATATATACCCACATGTGAGACTCACCGGCTAGAAAAGCCAGCACTACCCAGTACCCGTTCAAACCCAACGGAACCTCACTCATCTCTTGCGGAGTGTCGCAGGATCGCTCACGCACTCAACCGCGACGACTCGACGGCGGGCCTTCCATATCGGACGGTAAAATCTTTTATGTAATTATGAAATTTGAATAAATACGCTATTTCTTAGACAATTTGGTTAACACTAGCCGTATGACGGAAAAAAATCTATTTAAATCCTCCTTTAGTGTTTTAAAGTTTAAACCTGTTTTTTATTCTTACTAAAGTGCTAGTAATGTTAAAGAACAACCTTAGTAAGAATATTAACAAATAATAGTTCATCTATACACACGTACATCTACATAAGTGCCTCAACGTAGTCAAGTTATGTAGGCTCCTTTTAAACTCCCTCATGAGAATATGTGCAAGGGATAACGGGTAGCTAAATATATATAATAATTTGTAACATAAGTTGGGATAGTACGAGTAGCTTAGCACAATCCTATCACGCAGTCTTTCTCGATCACTTCTACTTGCTACCAATATCACTAATATAAATAACTAATATCATGTAATATTATGGAATTTTATGTTCTTAACTAGACCAAATAAAAAAATAACATGATGTTTTGGTATCACAATATTATTTCAACATACCATAAAAGAACTTTCATTTTAAATTTAGGTTTACGTAAATACATATTTGACATTTCAATTAAAACTCCAAGTACTGTTACTGAGAGTTTCGTGCTTATAAAACACCGCTCTAGAAGGCGAGCATTTCCTTTGCTTGTACCGTTGTTAAAAAAGATTTTCACGCAGAAAATAATAAGCTGTATGCTGTTGACTCGGATAATATGTTGCCACCATACTGAACCCCTACACTAACAGAAATATTTAATGAAATCATAGAGACTGAAAATATTCCTACAGATTGGACTAAATCGACTATAATTCTACTTCATAAAAAAGGAGATAGAGGAGAAATAGCAAATTATCGACCAATTAGCCTGATGTCGAATATCTATAAAGTCTTTTCAAAAATAATTTTGTCCAGAATTACATCTATACTCGATGAAAACCAACCAAAAGAACAGGCGGGGTTCCGTAGTAAATACTCAACAGTAGATCACATACACGTTTTAAGACAAGTCCTACAGAAATACAAAGAATACAATAAAACTTACTATCTAGGATTTGTAGATTACAACAAGGCCTTCGATTCCTTAGAACATGAATACATCTGGGAAGCATTGCGTACTCAAGGCATACGGGAAAAGTACATACGAATACTTAAGAGCATATACTCAAAAAGCACAGCCCAAATTAGGCTGGAAGCAACAGGAGAGGAGTTTCCTATAGAAAGAGGCGTCCGACAAGGCGACCCAATTTCACCTAAGTTGTTCTCGGCGGCCTTGGAGATGATATTCAAAAACCTAGATTGGAGTAAAAACGGACTCAACATAAACGGTGAAAACCTAAACCACTTACGTTTTGCAGACGATCTAATTTTGTTCTCAGAATGTCCAGAAAAACTAGAACAAATGCTACAACAATTATCAGATCAAAGCATAAAAGCAGGACTTTCAATGAACACAACAAAAACAAAAATTATGACGAATGCTTCACAAACATACAACATCATTGTAAACATGGAGAAAATAGAATACGTAGATGAGTATATATACCTAGGACAGCTAATATCCACACGGGATACTATGCATAAAGAAATTGACAGAAGTATAGCCAACACATGGAAAAGATTTTGGTCTCTTAGCGAAATCATGAAAAACAAAGACATGCCAATTAAAGATAAAAGAAAAGTATATAACATATGTATTTTGCCATGTTTAACATATGCCTGTCAAACGTGGTCATTAACAGAAAAGCTAACAAATAAAATAACCGTATGTCAAAATGGAATAGAGAGAAGTGTAATAGGAGTAAGAAGGAAAGATAAAATAAGATTAAAAAAAATTAAAAATATAACTAAATTTAAAGATGTGAACAAAGTATGCAAAATACTTAAATGGAAATGGGCAGGACATATACTAAGAGAAAAAAATGAGAAATGGACTAGAATAATATCAGAGTGGTACCCCAGGGATGGCAAAAGAAGTAAAGGTCGACAAATGAAACGATGGGAAGATGACTTCAAAAGAGTTGCCGGTCCAGAATGGATCAGAATTGCAAGAGACAGAGATAGATGGAAATCTTTGGAGGAGGCCTATGGCCTAAGGCTTATTTTATTTATTTATTTATTTTATATACATATATATATACATACAATATATATATATATATATATATATATATATATATATATATATATATATATATAGACATACTTATATTACAAAACAGAAAGATGTATATTTTTTAATTCTGAGCTAGAAAGTACTTTTTTTATATTGATTTTGAATGCATCATTAGAAGGGCTCTCCTGTAGGATTTTGGGAAGTCTGTTCCATAGCACTGCAGCGTGTACCGAGAATGAGTTTTGGAGAAACTTGGTGTTGCTTCTCGGTATGTGAAGCTTTGATGTGATGCAGGGCCGCCTGGAACGCGTTGGAGTGGGAAGAAAGGTAAACCGGGAACGAAGATAAGAGGGAGAATTGAGGTTATGAAGGACATTGAACAGAAATGAAAGGATGTGCATATCCCGGCGATATATACATAACATAAGTTGGAGTTAAAAGAAATTGAAGGCTTTTCTGCGAATAATAATGGGTTTTCTAAGAAAAATAGAAATATGTGAGTATACATTCGTTACGTAACCATATCGACATAGCATTATTGCTTCCCTCTTAAACACAGCCAATATACAAGAAGCAAGTCTTACTTATTACTAGCCTATAGTCATGCGACTTTATGGCTAAATAAAACCTTAAAAAAAAAAAAACGACTTCCAGGCACTGAAAAGTAAAAAATAACTAAACGGGGGTTTTCATTTAGAATAGATACTTAATCAGATATTTTCGAAGTCGGTGTACTTTGATTTGTATTGGCTGGCACCATGGTATTGGCTTTTTTTTTAATTTCCATGACTTCTTTTCCTATTTAGTTTTAAAACGGTTATAAATAAAATACATTCTAAAAATGTATTAAATATTCCATTTATACCTAATGGAAAGATGTAATTTAAAAAAAAAATGTTATATTCTATTTGTTTTTATAAATATTACAATCACTGTCTTAAATATAGTAAAAAGTGGCCTTTAATTGCAGTCATGTGCTTTAGAACCGGAACAGAGTAAAGAAAGGGAGAGATTTGATCGAATATTTACGGAAAATGTGATTGCCGGTCGTCCGGTCACTCACCGCTGTGACGGCAGACGTACATAACAATGATACTTGATCATTCCAGAATTTATTCTAAAATAAAATCTCATTATGCTTTTGGCGGCTTGTGTATGAACACAAGCCGCCAAAAGCATAATGAGATTTTCTAAGTATAGGTCTTTGTTTTTTTTCTTAAATTTACGCGAATACTTAACATTTTAAATGAAATTATATTTTCGGTTTTTTTCGCGGGTTTATTTTGATTTGTTCTTACTGCCTGTAATATTGAAACGTCTAAAACCTTAGTCTCTCCCGTGACCATGATTGCTGTAAAGCATTCCAAACGTCGGGAACCAAAAATCAAAATAATTCCGCGTAACAATCCGAAGAGATTTTTTCTTTTAAATCCGTTCATACTCTTTCAGGATAGAAGACAGAGTTAATTAATATATTGTTTTTGAAAGGAAAAAGGCCTTTTTTGTAAAACAATTAATCTGCCAAGTTTTTTCTTTATATTTTTATGCGATGTGTTTAAACAAAAAAAAGAAAAGAGGTAAAAGAAATTAAAAATGGCGTTGGTTTCACTAGTTCAGTTATATATAGTTCTATAATAGTTAAGTAATTCTATCTACATTC
Source organism: Argynnis bischoffii washingtonia (assembly GCA_033884665.1). Classification (NCBI taxonomy): domain Eukaryota; kingdom Metazoa; phylum Arthropoda; class Insecta; order Lepidoptera; family Nymphalidae; genus Argynnis; species Argynnis bischoffii. The sequence goes on along the minus strand of CM066616.1, from coordinate 7,500,075 downwards.
TAAATGAAAGTAGTATAATAACGAATTTAGCAATACTTTAATATGAACTTTTTATTCATCTCTAAATCATTGCTTTTGTAAATAAAAATAAATAGTCAAAACATGTTATCTTGCGATAATCTTTTTCAGGGTCAACGAGAATTTTTTTAATGCGATGCGAAAAATCATTACGTTATAATCTCCCCCAAATATAGAAAAAAGCATGCAGTTTCCCGTAGATAATACTTTACGAAACTTCTACCTTCTACTTTTATTTGTACTTTAACATAAAAGGCTCTTGGCCCCGATCAGCAACATATAGGTATACGCTTTAAAGATCAAGTTGTTTTCACATCGTAGCGACTTGATTCATCACGTTACCGAATCAAAATTATTTTATTAAATTAGATTTTTACGCACTGATTGCACAATGCACTGACACTTCAAAAAAGTAGATTTTTTATCTGTTAATATGGTGTGTATTCATAATAATTTCAATACATATACGTACGTACTCAGTACTATAAAAGTATTTAATATTTGTTAAAACGTGTTGGAATGCACGAAAAGCGTCTTATAATAGCGATATGCAAGCGGCGCCTCATGCCCTTCTCTAGTTATAGTCCCGCAATCAAGGTCGTGTTCTTGAAATCGTTTTTATCAAAATACCTACGTCAATATATTTTATTAAACAATGAAAAAAACAGATGCTATAACTGACCGCCTATAATAAAATTATTATAATACCAATCTTTATTTGGAAACTGGCTAATTTTATATATATTATTTTATTCATTCTACGCAAACATCACAGAAAATACAAAAAAAAACCGTTCCGAAATTAAAGCACTGTAGCACCATCTTGTGGCAAGTTACAGTTATAACCCCTCAACCTAAAAGATGTTTCCCAATTGTCATATACACTAAGTAAGTAGGGTGCGCCTCACCCGCGTCCCCCACACTATCGCTCTATCTAGAAGCCTTCATTAGCCGATTCTAAAGATTAGTGTACTGGTACTTTGTGCTTTTTCACTGTGGATACCATCAACGCTATGGATATCCCGTATTTTGGAAAAACAACGAGGACCAATATGATTTAAAAAGAAGCCTACAGCCAGTCCGTATAGAGCAAAGAAGCAACATTTAAAGAAAATGTTTCTCAACTTATTTGCACGTAGGTACATAATATGAAAACAGATTGCCAGACGCATTTCAAAGAGATCGTCTTTGGTCAGCACTGAAACTTAATTCTCTATTGTTTGGAAGATATTTTATCTTAATGAATGCGGTTTAACGTTAGCATTTGCTAAACTTGAATATTTACCTAGAATTACAACACATGACTCTACTTAAGGAATGGCACACCCACCTTTTATATTCGAGGTAAACGCTTAAGCTGTTTAATTTATAAGCATTGTTTGTAAAACAAACATCAATGCGTTTATATTTGGAATGAACATGGCAAATCAGTTAACAATTGATTTCTTAGAAATTATCCAGAAGGGGTTAATATGTAGTTGGAAATTCCAAATATAAACGTTTGAACTTACCTACATATATAATTATAAAAAAATCATATATAATTATAAAAAAATCATATTTTATTAATGTAAAAATACTCTTCTCTTTCAATGACTATTAAGTGTTAAAACCAAATTAACTAAAGTTGTACTAAAAATACTTACCTCTGTTTTTCTAGTATTCTTCTGCTTTCTTATGGGCTTGATGTTGTTAGAAAACTGAAAAAGATAATTATATTATGTTACAAAATGCATAAAGAGAGTCTACGAGCATCTTCGACTATATCGAGAACTTACATCGTACAATATGTCGAGTTAGATGGCACATATCGCTTAGCGACATAGATGGCGGCAAAGTATTAAAATACACTGTGTGCAGGTACACTGTGTACAAGTACCTACTTTAGCAAAGCCGCGGGCAAAAACTAGTTGAACATAAAAAGTAAGTTTAAAAAAAACTATCGTTTGAGATTTTGTCGTGATTAATTTGGAGTTTTTAATCATATCGTTTCGAATGTTTTACAATAAACATAGTTACCCGTATAGGGAAATAGGGAGAGCCGAGAGACTTTATATCAATGGGAGCGACGAAGGTTTTTAATATCTCAAAAGCTATTCCATAAAGGTATTCTATTATATAGCCTAAATTAATTCGTACCTATTCAGAAAATTTAAATTTTATAAAAGTGATAAAAAGGGGAATCATTTCATTTTGCTTCTACCCAGCCAAGTAATTCACTTAAACTAAAGTAATTCACACTGTGCTTAAACTTATTCTTAGAAAAATCTTTATAAATTTAGAACACGAAAAGCCTATTTGCAAACCGATAGCGCCATAATAAGGTGTTATGGAAAAATAAAATTTACATAGTACCTAATAAGAATAGAGGTGATGTCAAATCAACAAAAAATTGCTAGCAAAGCCGTGGCTGCTACTATTTAACAAACATATGTACATATTGGCAGGTAGCGCACATATTGTATCGAATTTGAGATTTATTAGTCTAAACTCTAAATACAAATATATAATAATAATAAGTAATTAAAGTGTATGAATAATTTACATTGTACTTAAGTGTATGAGCAATATATGTGTCTATGGGTGTAGATACTGTGTATCATTTTACTTATTAGCAAAATCTGTTGGAATCGCTAATATTTATAAAACTTACAGCACATTGAAAACAGCCGAAAATAGATACCGGAGACGTGTTAACACTCGACGCTGGTGACACAATATTCTCAGCCTCGCCTTTTGTTAATTTGCAGTTCACCGCCTAGTTAGGTAAAAAAATAATCTTTTAAAACTATAAAATTAATACTTAAAATTCATTCATAAGTCTAAGCCTGATAGAGATTTGATTAATGAATGACGTAATGCGAACGTCGAAATTAGAAGTATTTTAATTAAAAATAACGTATTGTCATGTTAATTTAAGTAACTCTGTTAAATATATTATACGACAATTTATTTCATAGGCTACGGTAAAATTCGGAAAATGTCAAATTAAAATAATAAAATAACCGGAGCATAAAGATATGATCACGATGGAAGAGACATAAAAGCTGCTTTAATATATCAGTTGATTCCCGTGGGAAATGTGTATTACTGAAGTATACGACATACGTGCAGCATAATGTGTGGGGTCTAACCGCAACAAAGGCAGTAGTGACTTTATAAAGTTCTAAAGAAATATGTATGAATCATTATAAGTGCCTACTTTTATATCCATAAATACATATACAAATCATGTTTTATTAAAATATAAAGTTTTCAATTATTTATTATTATGTGGTAGTTAATCTCGGTATTATCGGTATTAATGGTATCGGGCGGCGAAACGCACCAATGCATCGATCCTGAACCAGCTCCGAATAAAAACTCACTTGTCCACCTTATGCCGACAACGTATTCTTTTGTATTTTGGTCACACAATGCGCAGAGGCGAAGAAAGTTTGGAAAAACTAACTGTGGTAAAAAGTACTGAAGGCAAAAGCTCGCGCGGTCATTTTTCAACAAGATGGACCGACCAAATTAAAGACTCGTCATCCAAATTCTTCACGGTTGTAAGAGACGCGCTGGACAGAAACCGGTGGAGGCAGATCATCCGCTCCAGATGCAATCTTAATGCTAACGATGATCCTCAGACCTGAGGGACCCCAGAGAGAGAGAATCTCGGTATAGGTAATTCTAGTCTTTGGAGTTTAGAAAGTGTTTGATTTTATAAATTTCTATTTGGAATCACTTTTTAAGCACAAATCCAAAGAGTTTCACTTTCACTCTAAAGAGTTATAAAGCTATTTATTCATTCTTATTTATCACTCTTCAATATAATGCTTATAGCCTAACGTTATTGCGTATAGACAGGTTCAAGTATGTAAATAACGTCAGAGTCAAAATACTATAATGTAAACATCGACACCCTTGCTCCAACTTTACACTCCTTAATAATAACCTTTAATAAACAAAAGAATAAAGCAGATGTCGCTTCTGAATTATGCGACCGTCATAAACATATCTGTTGGTTCATTTCCCTAACACGTATAACGTATTTAATTTACATAGTTAATTTCACCACTACTTCCAATGATCCAAACAATTGATAAAATAATATTGCCAATATACAGATATTAATTAATGAGTTTTAAAACTCTTATCGCGTCAATTCAAATGAATTGTAAAATTATTAATACATCGGCATCCCTAATACAAGTTTGAAGGATGGCCTTTAATTATTTTAATTTACAAAACAAGTTGAACGCACCAATGGAGTGCAGTGCACACCGCTGTGGCCTTGCTGGTGCGCACACGCATGCCGAGCGGCGATAACGTCGCCACTCGCCGCACAATCATACTCACATTCGTGCTTGTCACGTCGCCGGTGTAAACGGCCGAATAACTCTCCGGTGGGAAGTTGAATCGAGGCGGCGGCATCTCTAATCACGATCACAGCACAATTAACAATGTAGCGGGAAAGCGCCTCGCGTTCCAGGAGCTCAGCGGGTCAGAAGGCGGGCCGCCGGCCGCGGGCGCCGCGCGTGTTCATTGTTCCTTATTGATCAGCGGTTCGCGCGTTATAGGGGCTGCAGCGCGCGGGTGCCGCGGCGGGGTCGCGGTCTCACTGAATAGTGACTAGCGGCGAGCCGGCGCCCGCTCGGACGCGGATTATCACACTTTATGACGATAATGAGCGATGTAAACTTCCCCGTAACTAAAATCGCGTCGATGTCACTGTGCGCGGACTGGTGTAGGGATTTAATCTTATCGCATCTAGTTAAAATTAGCGGAACGTGTGTTTATTGGCAGTCCGACGTGGCCGGCCACCGCGAGTCTGCTGTCGTTATCGTTTATGTTGCGGCTACCTACATTACATACGATAAATAAACAATTGTTATCATGTGTATGGATGTCCGTCCGTTTCCTGAACAATGACTAATTTTAACATCTATTGTGAATTCTACTCATTAAATCATCTATATAAATATACATATTCATTAAATTGATGTGCCTTTTTGTGTCTTTGATCTTACTTTTAGGTCATGTATGCATGAGAATAACATATACAAAATAATGAACAGTCGGTTGAACTGTCATTCTATATCGGTAAATCGTTTGAGTCGATGTTGACGAGGATTCAAGAGGAAGTTGATGATTTTTATTTTGTAGTGGCTAGTCCAGAATGTACACAATTTTCATTGTATTATGTTAATTGCAATAAACTATAATTACGAAAAAATGCAAAATGGAGTGCAAAACTTTAAAAATAATATGTTAAAATATCAGTATATATAGTTCGTACATAAGAAATTGGTGTTTTATATGGGAAAAGCAAAAACAAAAAAAAATATGAAATGATATATTTAATCAATCAAAGTATGTACCATAGTTATCAATGCACTTTCGCACTTTTAGTTCAATGATTTCTTTGTTGATAATAAAAATCTCCGAAAGCGGTTTTGACTGCCTCATTAAATCGATTTTTTTTCCTTGAAAGAAATTGTCCAAATTCCGGAAAAGTGGCAATTTGTTGTAGCAGGGTTCGGGAAACATGGTAGGTGTCAGTGACATTCCAATCGCAGCTCCTCTAATTTAGCAACAGTCTGTTGTGCAGTGTGCTCTGTAGCAAAAGTAACGTTGTTCTGAAGCAATAGTGGGCTAGAGCAATTGACCAGCCTCGATTGTTTAATGGTGAACTTTTCCATCATGGTTTGCAATTGTTGACAATACATATCTGCCATAATCGTCTGGCTAGATCTTAGGAAGCTGTAGTGGATGCCACCAGTACTGGTCCACCAGACGCTTACCAGTACCTTTTTCCGAGTCAACTTTCGCTTGTGGCAGGATTTTACCGGTTCTCCTGGGTTCAACCATTGTGATGAGCGTTTCCAATTATCGTACAGGGTCTATTTTTCATCACAAGTAACAATACAATTTAAAATACTCTCGTTATTATACATATGTCAAAATTTCCAGAACGAAAACGTTAGAATTAAAAACTTACCATATTCTCTTTTACAGTAGCCCCTTTATACACTTCATTAATTTTCAACCTTTGTCCGTAGAGTTAGTGCCACAGTGGAACTCGTATTTGAAAACAACACGATATTTTAAGTTTTCCATGTTGTGAACAGAACGATATCAAAAAGAAATCAAATGACTCGAAAACAAAAGAATCACTAAATTCAAAATACAAATACACAAGCCTAAATTTGAAATAAATTTGAATTTGGAATTCCTAACCAAACGCCAGATATTTGAGATCAAAGTGGCCAGTTCGACAAAACGCCACTGGGGGCATTCATTTGTGATGAGCACGAATGTTTGTACTCCAGTCATTAATGTTTATATTTATAATATAATATGTATACATATAGTATGTATTTAAGGTTATATATGTGTAGTGTATTAACTATGAAGTACCTGGTATCCATAGCACAAGCCTCGTAGCTTACCATGGAACTAGATGGTGCTGTGTGTCAATGTCCCAACATAATTTATTATTAAATGTCAAATGACACTGAACGTTTACTCTTTTTGAGCTTTTCATCGCGGATCTTGACTATTTTACTCTTCATGATAATTGTGAAGATCGTACCATTGCTGATTAATTGTGACAGACGCGGTACGACTCAACAAATGTTATTGTTTTAAAAGAAGAGCTAAGAAAAGTCAATACTTTATCTATTTGGTTATTATAATTGTTAAAAATAAGATCGCAATAGACTGGTTAAACCAACCAACCTGCCCGCGCTAACAATTAATATATTAAGTTTATGATCCTGCCGCACTAACATTTGATTTCTTAACGTAAGCAATAGAACCTTACTCGCCAGTAGCGCCAACTGGTACCACCAGACACGATAGCCCACATTTCATACGTGAGGACCTAATATTTACGTATTCAATGTATGTTAATATTATTAAACACCAACAGGAAAATGGTAATAGGAGGATAAACTAAACAATAACACTATAATTATGTTGTATAATTTATTAATAGGTACAAACCATTTCTCACATCACTATTATGCTAGTTTATAATCAAAAGCAAAAACGTTAAAGAGTAATTTCGTAAAATAGAATCTAATAAAACAAATGAAAGTCGATTTTGTGTTACAACAGTCATAATTGAAACATTTAAGAACTATGGACTGGATATTTAACAAGAAACACGGAAATATATAATATACATACACCGGTGGTAGGACTCTGTACCGGTGGTAGGACTCTGTCAAGCCTGAGGAGTCCGACTGGATGGGACCCCCTTATCTATTTCTGCCGCCAAGCAACAATGATTGCATTGTTGTGTTCCGGTTTGAAGGATAAGGTAGCCAGCGCAATTACAGGCAAGAGGCATATCATCTTAGTCCTCACAGTGATAACGTACCGGCGGTTCTGTTACGTAAAACCTAAGTGCATGAACCGTAGGTGTTATGGGCGACAGGTACCGCTTTTCATCAGGTGGGCTGTCTGCTCGTTTATCACTGAGTACCATAAAAAAAAAATACTTATATGTTTTAAATGTATAATGTAATAAGATACATAAAAATATATAATACAAACATTTTATGGTGAAGTAAGTTTATACAATTTTTATATTCTTATGAAAATTATACGTCACAGAATTGTCTCAAACAATTACATATTCCATTCTAAGTCATTTTAAATTAAGTGTAATGGTAATAAACTAAGTAATAATAACTAAATGCATAACACATTTTATAAAATTATATACATTTACACCATCGTCCTTGATTCGATTTTAAAATGTAAACCAAAACATAATTCATTCACTACATATTCATATCCGAGCTTATCATGTTTATTACAATTCATATAGAAAATTTAATTGCAATTTAAAAAATCATAAATGTAAAGTAATATACGTAATTGCACACTGTAATTTATACAAAATATAAATTTAAAACTTGGTCTCTTTTCGTAATCGTACATAAGCATCACATTTGTGACTACAGTCGACATATCTATTTGAAAAGCAATTATATCATCAGGAAATGGCCTATCTGCATTAAATAATTAGAAATAAAAGTAAACATCTAAATCTGAAGACCAGCCGCTAGCGTTTTTGTCCGATTTTACTCAACGATTTCCAAATTTGACCGTTTAAGACAAAGGGGGGACTCCTTTTAGGAACGCTCTCGGCGATTTCAAAATTCAACTGCTTTAAGGATAACCAAAAACTCTCTTAATGAAAGTTCAGATCTGGGCTATGCCGGGGCAGGTTACTAGTTTAATAAGGACCCAGACGAAACCAGGGTAGTTTACTAGTTTGATAACGAGATACATTCGTCACGTCGCCTGTAGAATGGTGTGAGTGTAGGTGAGGAGCTCGAGCGCGCGGGCCGCGTCGTCGGTGCGCGCGGCGAGCAGGCGCCGACGCGCCGCCGCCACCGCCGACACTATGCCCGCGCTGCGGCACACTAGTTTTGCCTGACGACATATAACTTTTATTTATAAACTAACGTCTCACGTTAGTTCCCAAAACAACCAATATGAAAATCTTTACTCTACCAATAAAGTTTATATATATTATAAATAGCGATTTACCGACACTTCACTCAGGTTAAAATCTATCTATGTACTAAATTTCATCCGAATCCGTCCAGCCGTTTCAGCTTGAAGGGATAACACACACACACATATATTAATTAACAATTTATGTCACAACAACGTTAGAACGTTTTAAAACCTTTTATTGGAATTATTTAATAAATAAAATAATTGTTTACACTTTATGCAAATAGTATTAAAATAAAATTATATTAGCATATAATGTTTGCATTGTATAAATACATAAAAAAGTGAGGACGTGAATTTGGTAGCTTTCCATAAAAATACGTTTTTTTTCATAGTAATGAGTTTGTTGCAATTCTTGCAATGAGTCAGTCAATCTCTCTCTCTCTCTCTCTCTCTCCCTCTCTCTCTCTCTCTCTCTCTCTCTCCGTGTGTGTGTGTGTGTCTCTCTGTAACGCTGCTCGATTAAAAATGTTACAACTTCAAGTCAATAAACCCTAAAAATATTCCCGCTGGAGCCGTTTTTAAGTGTCGAATAAAAGTGTCAACCAACCCACGAGACGATTTACATTAGGAGTTACTTCTTGTTTGTTCAATAAAATACTAACCCTGCATTGATTGAAGCTCTCTAATAACGTTTTCGTAAAATAACGTTAAAAGATTCGAAGAAATCTGTTCTCATACTGTGACACGCGACATGACATGTACGTTTTCTTACATTTAGCAATTAACACGTACATTGTAATAAAAAAAATATTAAAATAATTAACATCAATATTATTATTTCATATATTACAGTTTATAGTGTTTACCCTATGATTGTTAGCCGCTAGCGCCCACACTGCTCGCGCCGCTAGCACCACCTCCTTTGTATTTCCCGTTAGAAGGAAACTCGATAAAAAATCCAGTAGATCCGCTAAAAATATTAAAAGTTGAATTAAGAAATGGTAATTGTATGTAATACATCTAAAAGCTGTAGTTGTAACAGACAGAAACATATATGCATTGAGTGTATATATTATTTATTTACCATTATAACACTAATAAACCGGTTAATCGTAAATACATTTCCCAATACGTTGGAACGTCCTGGTGGGCAGACTAGATGGTCTGCATTTTCCTTCCTCCATAACAGCTAAAAGTTGCTATCACGGTCCACTCTGCTGTCAGAGAAGTACCAGGAGCAACTGTACACTTAGGTGAACTGTCTCCTACACTGCCTCTTGGGCGTGAAAATAAACAAACCCAAATTAAAAAGTAGTAGTGTTAGTAGCCATGGTAGCTCAGTGGCAATGCACTTGCTTGGGAAACCAAGTGAAGTTGGTTTCGAATACCAGGTCTCGCATCTATAATAGTGTAATTTGTAAATTATTTTTAATACGATTACCATTTGCCTCACGGTTAAGAAAAGCATCAAGAGGAAAACTGCATGTCTGATAAAACTTAGCTGAATACAATAAAAAACCTATAAATAAATAAATAGTACTAACGCGACTGCAGGAAGGCAAGGCGGTGGTGGTGCGCGGCATGCGCCAGCGCGGGCAGCAGCGCGGCGGGCGCGGGGCGCAGCGCGGGCGCGCTCAGCAGCGCCAGCAGCGCCGCCGCGCCGTCCGCGTGCGCGCTCGCCGCGGCGCACAGCCGCGCCCACGCCGCGCCCGCGCCGCCCGCGCCGCCCGCGCCGCCCGCGCCGCCCGCGCCGCCCGCGCCGCCCTCGACACTGGCGCCGCGCGCGCGCAGCTTGCATATGCATGACAGTACGTCGTTCTGTTGAAAATAAACTAATTTAATTAATTAAAAGGTCAAAGGAAATATTTTTATGTAAATATAGTACTTCGTTTACAACACGGTGTCTCAAAGAACACGTTAAACCACTAGTTTTGAGCCTGATCTCTCACCGCCTTTCTCCTATATAATATCTCCTGAAGTCATGACTAACCTCTGTGAGGTTGTGTTGTGTGTGATGTATGTAGATGACCGCGGTATTCGAAATCGATCAAGAATTTAATTAAAATAATCTATAAGCTAAAGGTCATTGCATCACATTTAAATCGCGCATGCACATAAAATAGACACACTCCATCATAGAACCTTTTCCTATCATTCATCATAATCAATGTAAATACCTGAAACCGTATAGAATTCTGTAAACCTATAAATATACTACAGATTAACAATATTAAATAAACCTCACGTACCAAACCACAACAACAATAAGATCTTCGATATACCCATACCTTAAGCATGACAGCCCTACAATGATGATGCGGCACGCAATGCGTGAGCGCGGCGAGAGCGCGCGGCAGCGCGGCGGCGGGGCGCGGGCGCGCGGCCTCGCGGCCCGCCAGCGCGCACAGCTCCCCCACCAGGCTGCGCGCGCCTGTGCAGCTGCACATGGCTGCCCATGCTGGAAAATCGCATTACTTGTATAGTTATTCAAGTTTACAGTACACTATCGACTTATCGTTTCCCTTGAGTGTGTCCCTAGATGCCTCTCGTAGGTTATGGACTTTTTTTTAAGTTATTATGATTTTTGACACTGAATACATTTTTTTCTAGCTTATATTTGTAATAGAGCTTCCAATTAGTGAAAAAATTTTCAGAATCGGATCACAACTGAGTTTAAGTGATTAATTAATTATCTTTCATCCAATGTTTATGATATTAATGTAGATAGTTTGAGTGACAATTTTTAATGTATAAAATCTTTATCCATCCTAATAAATTATCGCCGAATGTTATAAGATATTTTTATTGCGATAAAAATGCGTTTATAATCAACATAATAGTTTATTAAAGCCAGAAAGACACCAAAGGAAGCGCAGAAATCGTAATTATTTTTTCAAAAAAAAAATATATATCGAAAAAAATGTAAATTAGTTACAAAATATACAAATATTCCTATATGTAAACCTATATAGATGGCCATTATTAAAGAACAGTTTATATCATTAATTAATTACTTCTACAGACTACAGATATCAGCACGACCTCGCGACCGTTACATGAAAGACATGGCCAAGTTCCATTTTAATCGATATTGGTCTAAAGTTCAAAGTATGAACAATTTAATTCCCCATTCTGAGTAAAAATCAATTTCTTTACAGATATCTATGATTTGAAATTTATGACACCAATATTTGGAAGGTAAATCAAATTTGCCAATTCTTGCAATATCGTTATCTATTAACCTATGGCCCGTCTTCGATACCATCGTTTTACCATACAAACATATTCTTAAACATTATACACAGTATATAGTTATATAGTTTCACTTTACAAAAGTTATATAGATATTACATATTTTTTTATTACATTAATCATTTAAAGCTACGATTTAAATTATTTAGGTTCAATTAATAATGTTTTTAATTCGGTAATTTTACATGAGCAACAGCAATATCCTTTGTATATTTTAAACATAAAGATGAAATTTATTTCTTAATGTTTTAAATTCTATTAGTATAAGGTTCTATTTCTTAATAAATGCTTAATACCCATATCTAGCCGTTCAAGCAACAAAATCTTATAAAATGTACGTACCTTTAGGGCAATCATTAGTGAAAGTAACAAGAAGATTCATAAGAGTATCTCTTAATCGTTCATTCATCATGCACCAGGGCCACAGCCGCGTGAGGGAGGGCGCGATGTCCTCCGCTATGTGTTCTTTGGCCGGCGGGCACTCGTACATGAGGCAGGAGATGAGTGTCAAAACCCAATTTAAAGTAATCAATATTGGTTCCTGAATGAATATAAACACACACATTTTTAGCACTACATAAATATTTTTTTTACATTGGTCTACTATAGCCTGAACCCCATGGGATGTTAAAAGGGCTGATATTGTAATATAAGGGGTGGTATTGTAACTATTTACTCGTATATTGAAGACTGACGACTCACCCTCGCTTCGCTCAGGTTCATCCCTAGGTGCATTTTACGGGTAGTGTGGAATAAATAGACTATATATAAGATATTATATGATAATACAGCCTATAGCCTTCCTCAATAAACGGGCTATCTAATGCAAAAAGAATTTTTGAAATCGGATTAGTAGTTCCTGAGATTAGCGCGTTCAAACAAACTCTGCCTCTTTATATTATTAGTAAAGTATAGTAATCTATAGATTGGAGAGCTACAACAGTTTCAAGTTACATATTTTTTTACTTTATTTGACAATCCCAAATTGTTTAGATTTCAATAATATGTATTTCAAAACGATAAAAGCTTGTCGTCGTAGCATTATTTTTTGTAGAATTAAAATTTTGTAACGCAGTCTGGAGTAATGTAAGTCATTAAATTTTCATTATCTATATAATTACATAATCATAGTTCTAAAACGGACTTTAAACAAAAAGAAATATCTAAACAAAAAATTGCTCAACATAACATCTATTTTTGCAAATTTTTTCTATGTTTTTGTACTTAATTTAAAATTGTCTTATCACCGAAGCGTAAAATGACGTAATTATGTTTAACTAGCTTCTCACCATGATTTTTCCATCCTAACATCTTCTCAACCTTTTAAAATATTAATCGGAGTAGTATTATAAATACGAGAGTTTACATGTATATGTACAAGTTTGTTACTTCTTCACATTGAAACAACTAGATGGATTTTGATGAAATTTAGTACACAAATACATTATGACCTGGGCTACACATTAGCTATTGGGCACTTAGGGACGCACACGAGCACAGCAAGAGTTACTAGTATGAAACAGGTTGTTATTGGATAAAGCACTCACATGGTCCGCATTTCTGATTATGTCTGCGGGTTTGCCGTGCAAGGAGAGTGCGTCGCGCAGGGCGTGCAGCGCGTGCAGCGTGACGCGCGGCAGCCGCCGGTGCACGCTGTAGCGGCGCGCGCGCGCACTCGCCGCCAACACGCTGCACAGGCACGTGCACACTGACGACCACCTGGCGTCTGACAATGAACTTGCTGTTAAAGTACTTGCCACTACAATCTATAAGTCCATACAGTCGTCCATACAACCGATGTTAAGGTAGACAGACAGGTATAAAAAAATTATCGAGTTTTTGTGTAGTGATATTTCATCCTTCTTCTACATAGATAAATAAAATTGAAGTGTCTGTATGTAATGTCAAAATAACAGCTTTTTACTAAATGCATTTGAAATTATATACGGTACTTATAAGAAAAACACAATTTGTTAAATTTTTGTCTGTCTGTCCGTCTGTCTGTTTGTTCTGGCTAATCTCAGAAACGGCTGGACTGATTTTGACGGGACTTTCACTGGTAGATACCTGATGTTATAAGGAATAACTTAGGCTACTTTTATTTTAGAAAAAAAAAATTAGGGTCCCACTCAAAAAAATTAAAACGTAAGTAGGACACACCCGAGCGAAGCGAGGGTAAGTCGCTAGTTGTATAATATTTTAATTAAGTGTTTGTAATTCTTTATACAATATCTCTTCGTTATTTGATAAATATTTGAAACAAACAATATAAAGAAGCAATAAAATACAAACACGTTACCTTGACTAGCACAAGATATATCCTTTTCGGAGCATTCCTGATAGATTTTGATCAGAACCTTGCAGATTTCCTCAACCATATATTCAGGCCGGCAGTCCTCCCTTGCACTGTCACCTGCGCTTAGCGTGTCTGATTTTGAATACGATGACGGTAAATTATCGAAATAATCTATATATGATTGATGTTTTGACGATTCGTTACATTTTTGGTTTTTAGCCAATAGAGATCTGGTCAGTTGTGTAATGCAATGCAATGATGCTTCTTGTAATTCTGGAAAAAGAAACGAATAAACTTATATCCATATCAATATTATAAAGATATGTTTGTTACCATAATACTTTCTTAGATTTACGCGAATATTAGACATTTAAATAAAACTATCTTTTCGGAATGGGAACCAAAAACTCAAAATAAATCCGCGAAAAAATCCGAAAAGATAGTTTTATTTATATGTTTGTTACCTTTTCATGCTTAAACCGCTAAACAAATTTCGATGAAATTTGCCAGATTGCAACCTGGGGACGGGCATAAGTTATAATCTTTCATACCTGTCCTGCTTACCATAAAAGCAAGCATCGGGCAAAACGTTCTTAAATATGGTTTAATAGCAATATTTTTACAAGTTCACAAAATACGTAAACATTATGCAAAATCTTCTTTAACTGACTGACTTAACTAAAGTTTCAAGTTTTTAAACATTCGACATAATTCACGGGTAGAGAGCGATTATATTGATCAAGTTGGTGACATCTTTTCAGATATTTATTTTTGGAAATTTATTAACATAATATCCATACCATTATATTCACTTTTTAAAGCTTGAAGCAGTAAATCAAATAACATCAAGCGATTTTTCTTCAATTCCCACCACACAGCATCACTGGCGGCTCGCTCTGGCAGCAACGACGCTAGCAAGTACAACGCTTGCGCACGCGCTGACATACATTCTAAATCACTTTCATCTGAAAAAGAATATAAAATAACACTTTTCCTGTTAAAGTATAAATAATCACAGTGTTTTCCATTTTTTATCCGTGAGACATTGTTTTAAATAAATTTTTTACAGTAAAATTGTGATGAGGTCAAAGTTACAAGTGGAATAAAAGGCAATACTTGGAATGTTATATAGTCAAATCAACAATTCTTTGATTTTTTGCTTATTTCTTTCAAAGTGATTTATTGTACAGGTAAATTAAAAAAATATATATTTACATTGATTTTAATCGCATTTGAAAATAAGATTCAATTTTGCACATAAACATTTAACAGAGAAGAGTGAACCTTAAGACCTTGATTGCGCACTAAATAACACAAGGGGTACGTACGTACACAAGCGTTTATACAATTTAGACTTAAATTCGTGATTTTAAGCATATTAGACACTGTTAGTGAGAAAGATTGGGAGGTATTGCTACCGTTAAACATATTTAAATCTTGATAAAATATAAAATGGTACCATTACATAAATACTGTTTATTGCTTTTATTTAGGGTCTTATCAGATTACTTATGAACGGATTATCTGAGCAGACAAAAAGTCTAGAATAAACTGCTATAATTTAAAATTGCTATTAAACTAAGTGTTTTTTAATTTATTTATGACGTATTTTGCTTTCTTAGTGGACCGCGGCTTTATAATTATTCATAGAAAAATTAATACCTACAGAAGAAAGAAGTAATAAAAATCTGAAAAATAATACATTTGTAAATATGTATATTATAATTGTAAAATAAAGTAACATATTATACTATTACCTTTTTCAAA
The DNA here is from genome assembly GCA_033884665.1 of Argynnis bischoffii washingtonia. Classification (NCBI taxonomy): domain Eukaryota; kingdom Metazoa; phylum Arthropoda; class Insecta; order Lepidoptera; family Nymphalidae; genus Argynnis; species Argynnis bischoffii. The sequence continues at coordinate 7,484,279 of CM066616.1, read as the reverse complement.
GGGCGTGAGCATGACAAGCAAATTGTAGAGACAATCTTTAGTTCCCGCGAGAGATGTTCGCACGCACTTTCTCATTGATGCTACAGCGAGAGCACGACACGTCGACGTGCGAACGCGATATACCTCAGATAACGGCCCTTGAGACCAAAATACACATCTGCCAATAGACATTGTTGTGGTAAATATTTTACTTAGAAAACATAATGCGATAATACTAGATTAAGTGCAATCCAAATTCCATTCCAAAAGTGCATTCTAAATTGAAAATTATGCATAATAGTCAATATCTACTACTGGTAGTAGTCTACTACCAAACCAAAAGAACAATTGGAACACGAGTAAAGCCCCACTCGATTGGCGGACAGTAAGCTTAATTTTAGAGCGGCGAACATTAAATAAAACAACTTCATCTAATAATTATAGACCTTAAGATTACGTTAAGTTATAAATCTTTACTATATCGAAATAAATACACACGGTAATTTCCATATAATTGCAAGTCAATTTAGTCGTTGATCCTAAACACTAAATACATTCATATTAGAGATGTACTGACATGTGGCCGACTAGTCAGGAAAGTTGACTATCTGGCCATATTTATGGTCGGCGACTAGTCGGCCAGAAGCAGCGACTATTCCATTACATTATTCATGTTACTATTCTCAAAAAAGGGGGATTATTATTATTAATGAAAAATATTATTTTCATTTTTTTTACAAATTTTATTTTGTAATTTTGTGGGTAATGGGTAGGCATTGTCTGTAACAACTATATAATGTCTTTGAACTGTATTAAACCTTCGTCTCTGCCGTGACCATGATTGCTGTAAAGCATTCGAAACGTCGGAACCAAAAATTAAAATAAATCCACAAAAAATCCGAAAAGAAACTTTTATTTAAAACTAGCGACTTACTCTTTTTTTGCTCGGGTGCGGACGCACAAGGTACGATTTTGTTCACAATTTCATTTGTTTTAATTTATTTTGTGCAGAACCGTGATTCTGTTTCTAAAATAAAAGTAGCCTTAGTTATTGGTTGTAACATCAGTTATCTGCCAGTAAAATTCCCGTCAAAACCGGTCCAGCTGTTTTATAGAGATTAGCCGTAACGAACAAACATACAACAGACAGACAATCGAATACAAAACCTGTTATTTTGACATCACAAATAGATACATTAATTTTATTTATCACTACAGATGTCAAATTTTCGCGTAAATCTAAGAAAGTATGATATGACTTAATTTCAATTATGTAGGTACTTTTACTATAATACAAATTGTATTAGCTATACAATTCACTGATTGTTTTATTAAAAAAAAACGACAAATAACTAGTGTCCGACCGAAAGTTCGGTTTCGGTTTCGGTTTCGGTCGAGTTTCGGCAAAAAAACGGGGTTTCGGTTTAGTTTCGGTTTCGGCGGCAAACCTGCCGAAACTACGGCCGAAACCGAAACTGCATTCGGGAGTTCTCGCGCTGTGATCGGTCATGTTCGACGCGTTGAATTACATCCAAGCGATGAAGACATTTTGCCGCGTCCACGTGCTTAATCATATCGTTACTGGCTTGTGTTTGCAGTTAGTTTTGTTTGTTGTGAGTTTTCGTGTGATTTATTTTGAATTCAAAGTTTTATCACATGATATAGCATAAGAGTAGGTAGTAAACATCAAAATATAATTCAATATAACAAATTATTACATAGATTATAGTAGATTCAAGTTTAACCTATTTAAAAAAAAATTTGGTTAATTTAACTCTCGCTAATGCTATACCTAAACAAACATTAGTGTACTTGGTACTTACTATAGTGTATATATTAGTGGTGATAATATTAGTGGATTCAGAGTTTCAAAGTTCATTTTAATAGTTATTTTATTTTATAACCAAGGTATCCAAGTGGTAAGTACAGTTAGATTCTTACCTACGTACCTAATAATAAACAACTCAAATAAGTAATTTTATGTTTAATATAATACTTTCTTAGATTTACGCGAATATTTGACATTTTAAATAAAACTATCTTTTCGGATTATTTCGCGGATTTATTTTGATTTTTGGTTCCCGACATTTCGAATGCTTTACAGCAATCATGGTCACAGGAGAGACTAAGATTTTAGACATCTCAAAGGCATTATACCTCTGAGAAGATAGCTGGGTACTACCATCATCATAGGATCCTGTAATAAACATAATAAAATCTAACAACAAAAACAAACATAACAGACCATCAGATGTAGTTAATTCATACTGTATGGATCACAATAAGAGTAAATTAAATCAATATATATTTTTTATCTGGAAAGATAGCAATAGCGTTACTTAATATTTTAACTTTAAATAATAGCAATCTAAATTAATAATTTTATTAAATAGATTACGTAACATATATATAAAATAATATTTTTTTTTTGAAATTAAACAAAAAACAATAAAAAAACAATTTTTTTTCAAATTACAAAACAATAATATTGCTTAAATAAATAATTAATATTTTTAATTTGTTTTTTATTTTCTTTGTGGTTATACATATTGTAATAATAGCAACACTAAATAATATCATGAATTAATAAAGTTTAAAAAAAATTGTAATATTTATAATAATAATAGCTAAAATTAAATTTGTAATATTACTGTATTTAATTATAATACTTAATAAAAAAATAATTAAATGCTTAGAATTAAAATCAACAAATGCCAAATGCCATTTTTGAATTTTTGAAATCATTTTTTGTTAAATTGTGAGTAGGCACTGTGTGTAACAAGTACATAACGCCTTTGAGATGTCTAAAACCTTAGTCTCTCCCGTGACCATGATTTCTGTAAAGCATTCGAAACGTCGCGTCGGAAACCAAAAATCAAAATAAATCTGCGAAATAATCCTATCTACTCAAAAAAACACCAAGTGAGATTTTAAGTATTTTTAAGGCGCAATTTTTTTTTCTTAAATGAGGAGTTGAGTTGTTTATTAATAAGTGAAAGTATCGATGACTGCATAGTTATGTCATTTAAATTTTAAAGAAAAAAATAAAGACCGCCTGATTATAATAACGTTTTCTCTATTTTTCCCTCAAAACATGATCCTTGTAAGGAAGTTTCGGTTTCGGTTTCGGTTTCGGCCGAAACTGAGAACGTTGCCGAAATTCGTTTTCGGTTTCGGTTTCGGTCGTAAAAACCAGTTTCGGTCGGACACTACAAATAACAAATAATTATAAAGTAAACAAAAATCTGTTCGTACATGTTCGCATGCGCGACGCGTATAAGAGATGCGAAGCGCGACAAACATCGCGGAAAGCAATGATGAGCCGACTAGTCTGCCTAGTCGACAAATCTCATAGTCGACCCATCTCTAATAGGTACATATGTATAACACATACATATTCAGTTCGGTTCAATAACTTCAAAATAATAGAAAAACATAATATTTCTCTTTTACACATTGATTTTACCAGAAAAAAATAAAACTTACGTTAACATTGATTACATGCAAAGTCAATGACCTAGAGCAGCAAAATCGTATAAACATACAATCTGGGTACTTACTTGAACAATACCCTATAAAGACCTTGATCGTTCCACGCTTGCACGGGTGCGTTCTTGTACGTAGTGACGTTGTGCACGACGTCAGCTAACGATGCAATTAGAGCTGAAGTTGGTGGACATTTTTGAAATGGCAGGGAAGGTGTCAAATGGAATTCGCCGCTTTTCTGCGCACGAACTTCCAGCTCTGCACCGCGCTCCAACATCGATAAGGGTACATTAGGCTCTAGAAAATTGTTAAACAAAAAAAGTTGTAACATTTTTTTATAGAAGTATTAGGTCACAAAAGGTTATACGTCATATTGCATTTACAAATAATTTCAATTTTGACCATATCTGATAGTTCGTTATGGTATTAGAGTAGCAAACAAAAATAGGACCTCTTTTGTGTCAAAAACTGTACCCTACATGATTGTGATACTAGATACAACAGCCAAACAGGTTTCGTTACCAGCTAAGTGAGTGAAGAAAAAGAGGATAGATGACGGATGGTTAGGCGAAACAATTTTAATTGTAGTGGGTTATTTCTGTTCATTTTTGTACTCGATAAATATTAATATTTGACTCAGAAATGTTTACCAGCCCTGGTTAAAACAAAGCATGGGAAAAAAATTGTTCAAGCACAAAATAAAAATATTCATAGAAGACAAAAACTCGTCAATTATCTAAAATTATGCATGATACTATAATTAACTTATTCTGTTAATGTCAATGTAGCTTTTAAAAATAATGTAGAATAATTCGTAATATTTACCTATATGAATAATTTAATAAAATAGTGAACTTGTTTTTATTGACTTAACGTAGGTACCAAATTTACGGACTAATTACACATGTGAAATATATTCCAATCAAGTAATACCTTGATTAATATGTAAGGTAATATAACATTGAAAATAAATGAATGAGAATAATTCTTACCAATATATTTTTTATACTTTGTATCATTGCAAAATTCAATGAATATATTTAAGCATTCTTCTATAAAATCCCCTTCAGCTAATTCTTGTAATAATTCCATTTCTATAACCTGTAAAATTATGGAAATGCACAACAGTTTAGTTTTTTTATGGACATAAACATAATCTGTGTACAGATATTGAATATTAACAGTTACTAAAAATCTATACATATATGACTACTAAACCAGGCCACGGCCACGCATTGCTGTGGTATATTACAATTTTTTTTAGCTTGGGGGTAGAATTTGTACTTAGGGTAGCCGTTTCTTAGGTTCTCCCTCCGGCTATGATAATCGTTAATTTTGCAATATAAAAGGAAATAATCAGGATAAAAACTATCCTATCTTTTAAGTTGGAACAAATCACACATTTAAAAAAATAGGTTAAGATCGAATAAGTAGTTTGCGAGTTCTTTGCGGACCGACAACGTGGCATCCACACAAACTCACAAACTTTACCTCTTGATAATATTAATATAGACTAGGCAAACACAAAGACAAAGCTCAATATCTTTTTCTCCATTATTTGTCGACTAACTTTCCTTTTTTTTTAGTTTAGTAGCTAATGAGGAGCTGTTAGTCATCATTGTTTTGAATATTTTTATTAATCAATAAATAAAGATAATAATGATTATGATCGATTTTCGACTAAATAATAAAAATAGCATTCTATGTAGGTAACTTTTTGCAATCGAGAATTCCCCAGAAGCCACTTGATGTACAGGAAAGTAAAAGAAACAACCCAATATTATTGTCCATTCAGAAACAATAATATAAAAGAAAAGTCTTGTCGGCCCGTTAGTGTCCCTAAGAAGAAAAAATACACTTGTTAGAATGTAATCTAATAAATTAATTTTAATGTATATATTATAATAATAAAAATGAAACAAAGACGTATTAAAACTTAAAACCTAAGTATTTCATACCAATTTATAATAGTTATCTTTACCGGAAATCGCAGGTTAAAGCTCCGCACAGAACAAATATTTGTAAGGAGAAGGGCCATATTATGGGTGTCGAGCACGTAGGAATAACCCATAATAATATTTGCGATAGCGACAATATCTTCTTTCGTACCGTACTTATTAATGCCATTAAGTACTTATATTTACAATGCAGTAAGGTAAACTTTATTTCGAACATTTGTTTATCCATAGGTACATAGCAAAGATAACGAATGTTAGTCATAAAAGCGGCTTTATTTAATACCCTGTACCGATAGATTTAAAAGTTCTTACGATAGTTTAATAAAGAATTTGCAAACTTATTTTCAAACTTTTTAATACATATTATTAATGCAATTCGTTTGCTTATTTATACTTTTTAATGCAGGAAAGTAAGTAAATAAGTAAACGATGGACGTGATTTTTAACATGAACAAGTTTATGAGAATCCTTTTTATTGCAGTACATCAACGGTCCCAATATTAGAGATATGCCTGAATAAAAATAGAATTTAAAGAAAGGCAAAAAAGTTAGTTAAATGCTTAAGTGTTTGACAAAATGTATATTAAATTTTGTATTCAACTCTACATAACAGTGTATCTATATTTGTCATAAATCATCTAAGAGTAACTTCATATATTTTGTGTATATGAATTTTTCATAACGTTACTTTCAATAATAACAAGATGCCAACTATTTGTAAACACTTTAGTCAGCAAACAAGGAGGTCTATAAATAAAACCCTACAACTTAGTGTTTAAATATTTTTATATTATATTTATAACTCAAACTAAAACTATCGATAAAATATCATTGATATGATTACAGATTCCTTATACTTATGTACATATTCAGTTCCAGATATAAGTAAAATTATAACTTTCATCCACGTTCATGTTTTACTTAAACAATATGTGTCTATACATATTTTTAGAAATAGATTCATATTTTATATAGATTTTATAACTATATTAAATAAACTTAAGCGCAATTACAAGTACTGGATTGTGGCAAATAATTGCTGTCGCACGATTGAATCCAGATTACAAAATAAATTTGAAAATAGCTTGGTAAAGGTTATCATTTATTATTTTATATCAACAAAAATATAAAATCCCTACATATATTTATTATAAAAGTAATACTGATAACCACACATATCATATCATTCTAAGATTAGACTCTATTTGGGAGAAAGTGTTTTCATCTTTAACTAAGTATTATGTAGAGGTCTAAATCTCAACCAAATGCTTCCTTTATTTTTTAACATAACGCTCCGCGCGTCATATTGTATGCTTGGAGTAGTTCTAGCACAAGGCTCTAGCACATAGTTTGATAGAATAGTCGTCAGGCCAGCTGCTACGATTAGTTGAGCGAAACGTGCACCTGCAAATGAAGACAATACGATAACATAGTAAGATCAAAGCATTGGCATATTATATTCATAATCTTTTTACGACCTTAATTTTTCATAATCAGTTCATATTAACCGTCTACATATACTCGTATTAAATACTAATTCTTCTTGTTTGTACACTTGTCTACAACATTGAATATAAACAAGAGATTTTATCGATCTTATTAATCGACAACTTTTACTGTCAAAATTATCTCGTATGTTGCCGACTTCATTTTATTGCTTATAGTCCAGTCAATATAAGAAAAAAACGGCGAAATGTACATCTCAACAAAAACAGAACTTTCACTTGGGTTTAGCTGGGTCCGGGTATTTATGAGGCTGGGCCTCATAAAAAATCCAAGCCCAGGTTACAGTGACTACAATGTTCTGGCAAGCTGCCATCATATCATTGTAGCATTCGACAACAGGACATGTTGCACGTGGCACTAATATAGATAACTTAAGTAATAAGTCGAGAAATATTATTAATAGAAAAAAAAGTTTTGAATAAAAGTTGTAGGTGATTAAAAGATTTATAATTGTGATATAAAATTTCATGTAAGTGAACGGTTATGGAGATAATCGCGAAAAACTGAAGAATGAAAAATCTCAAGAAATATTAATTATAGAAAAAAAGGTTTTCAATAAAAAAGATAGTAAAATTAATTTAAAAGTGAAAAGATTTCTATTGTTTTACGTATGATAAGCCGTTCTAGAGATATTGAATAAAATGCGTTTTTTTGCAACAGTGGCTTACAAAATGCCCCTTTATCGAATCGCAATATCACGGAAATTATTTTATGTAGATCGATTCACTATATTGACTGGACTATTAAAGGCTTGAGTTAAAGCTCTTATACATATGCACGCATGTTAGCAATTAAATTTTATCAAACATATTGAATGATTCTGCTGTAAATAAGTTATCAAGTATATAAACATAAATTACAACATACTTCGAAAGTTAAACTGCGTAAAACATAAATAACCAAACAAAATCTATAGGTACATATTATAATAAAATAGTAAAAAATTGAAATATAAACATGAAATATTTTTTTAAAAACAATGATTGTTACTTATAGCCTACAGAATATAGACCCCAAAACAATAGTTATTGATTTTTTTATTTTTGTCCTTATGTCTGTTTGTATACGCATTTCACACAAAAAAGTACTGAACCGATTTTAACTAAATTTATGTAGGGATTAGTGATAAGTTATTACTCGTGTCAATATTTAGGATAACTTTGATTATCGGAAAATCCTTAAATTCCACGGGAAAAGACAACAACTGGTTCTGTCAAGTCATCCTTAGACAGGACAAACGCTGGCTAAACTTCAAGAGGTACATCAAAACAATGTATTAGTAAGTTGTAGGTCTTAAAAAGGCCTACAAAAAAGTCTACGATAGCGTATGTCTATCCCCTAAAGTACATTAGCAATAACTAATTTTATCTATTCAAAACATACCTATCTGAGCCAAGCGAGGATGTCGTTAGTAAGCGAGGGCAAGTCGTATATAATAAATAGATAAAAAATAGCTAATTTATCAAGGATTTTAAGGGACAAGAATATTTGAATTAAACAATAGATTCATTTTTATAATTTTAATTTTACCATGATTGCTGTAAAAAGCAATCGAAACGTCGGGAAACAAAAATCAAAATAAATCCGCGAAAAAATCCGAAAAGATAGTTTTATTTAAATGTCTAATATACGCGTAAATCTAAGAAAGTATTAAACTATAGATTCATATTATATGTATGTATTAAATTTCAGTTGACCTCATTTTATCTAAACAGTCCTAAGATAAAATCTTTAAAAAGCTACATTTAGAAAATATTTATTCCTACGATGTATAAAATAAAGACTTACAAGTAGGTTATGCACATAATTCGTATGAAATTGTATTGAAATGTAAACAAATTATTCACTTTCACATTCATTACCTATTGTTTAAATAACATCGAATTCAATGACTGATACTTAATTTTGAATAATTACTCACAGAAGTTGTTTTAAAACTATACGAATAAAGTATATATAATAAAGTAGCTTTAAATAACACATACTAAAATATAACTTAAATATTCACAAAGAGAAAAGTGAAAATCGTTAATAATAAACTTTTAGGCACCTACCTGGGCAACTTCTGGGGCCATCGCCAAATGCGACGAAACCCGTTGGATTTAAGTCATCTTGGAATCGATCTGGATCGAATTTTTCTGGATTTGGAAAATATATAGCATCCCTTTGAATGCAATATATGGGTATTAGGAGAGCGTCCCTTTCTTTCATATTCAGTTCAGTACCGGGGAGCGTGCAAGGTGCTGTGCAGAGACGGGTAGTTAGTGGTGTTGGAGGATGCAGTCTCAAAGTCTCTAAAAACGTTTGAGCTACTAGTCGCATGTTGCACGCAGCCTCATAATTTAACTCACCGTAGCGATTTAAGCATTCCTTTATTTCTTTTCTTAATTTATTTTGTACATCTTGATCTTTGGCCAGTTCATATAAACAAAACGATAATGTGGTTGATGATGTTTCTAGACCAGCTAACATAAATATAAAGGAATTTGATACTATCAATTCATCCGTCATAGGAAATGCTGTGTCAGTTTCTTGTACATTCATCATAAGTTGAATAAAATCACTGCGTTGCTTACCAGTCCTACGTCTCTCTGATAGAACACGTTTAATAATATTAGTAAAAAACACTTCTATATCCACCGCGTATGACCTGAGATTTAAAAATTTAAATAGCCGTGGAAAAAATGCTCGACAGTATCGTTTTAAAATTGTTGTACTATCAGCTTTGAACATCCTATTAGCCATTATCAAAAATGGAGATTGAGTGTCTCTTAGAGCACCAGGATCAACCCCGAATGCGCAGCTACCTATAACATCTGTAGTAAAACGACTCGTCAACTTCGGAACTTCGATGTCTTTCTTTGATTCTTCCAATAAAATCGATTCTAGTGTTTTCGCACAATCTATAACTAGAGGAAACATAGCTTTCATTTTAGCTGAAGAAAATGTAGGCGTAATAATTTGTCTCATCTTCTGCCATTCAGTGCCACTCATATTAGCCACATTCCGCAATAATGGTTCACGTACTGTATCCGTAGCTACAGAAATGCGATCACTAAAATTTGGAAATTCTTTAGATAACACACTCTTCACCAATCCGATGTCAAATAGAAGCAACGCCGGTCTTCGGGCTTGAAATATACCCATATATTTTTCATTTTTGTATTGATCATAAAAATACTGAAGCATATTTGTGTAGCTTCGTCTCATAGTTAAAGTTGCACCAAAATTTCCAAATATTGGACACGGTTCCCTATAAGCAACATTCCTGTGGTACCAATACTTCCTTCCACTTGAGGCATAGTGAAATATCACAAGTGTCAGTAATAATAAAAGTAAAATCACAAACATTATAAACGCAATAAACATTTTTAGCGTTCTAAATATTTCAAAAATACAATTAACAAGGATATGATTGAACGTGCATTAAGTACATGAAACTTAATTATTTGTCGTCGCGATATGAATAGTAAACAAAGTAGTGTGCGCGTCCGACTGAATTTGTGGCAATGCGCGGCGCTTGCGACGGTCGCGGTCAGAAATCCAATAAGTACTGACTAGTATCGCCAGAGAGCGTCAAGATAAGCTCTATGCGTAGTTTCAAGGTCGTATATGTTGACGTACCGCGTTCGTGACTTGCATTTAACATGTACCCGCATGTCCACTCTTTAGGGCGTCTTTTTACTTTTGTTCACAAGGGTATATTTTGTGTTTATCCTCGTACCTGTTATAGGCTCCTATTTAATAACAAACTGACCCTTCTCTACAAGTAATTAAACCAGTGTTTTTTTTTTCTATTTTTTACCTCATTCATACATTTATACATCATACATACGCAACATTGGCAAAGTAAATTGTACCCAACTGGTGCTGAGGCAAGTTATTTTATGTTATACCGATACGATAAAATTTTACGATTACGATTTTTCATTTTCATAGATTGTTAGTATTAGCAGACGCTTGACATTGTATACATCTTGTTATACGATAATATTAAAGATATTCGTTATTATTACATCAAAATATGCGGTGGGTAAATATGTCTACAGATTATCGTGTTACTATTTCGTAGGAGCTAGGAATGTAGGAAGCTCTACTAGAGCGTGAATTTTAATGGAAATCCCGCGAGCGAGAAAGCTTCGGCATTCTTTTCTATATCATTTCAGAACAAGCATCATATTCGTTTTATTATAGTGTATTAGATAAAGTAGTATTCGCTTTCAAATATTTTTTTCCATCCATATTTATAAAATCGGCTACAGTAACAAATACATAAATTCATAATTTCTTATCAGACTTTTATTTCATCTTATTATTTACTAGCGACTCACGCTCGCTTCGCTCGCATTCGTCCCTAGGTACGTTTTCACGGTTAGCAATGTTTAGGTATACATAAATAGTAGCTTGCTACTTCTAAGATATTCATTTAATTTAAATTATATAGCGATTAACCCTCGTTTTGCTCGGGTGCGTACGCCGTACGCGGATTTTGTTCACAATTTCATGGGTTTTATTTTTTTTCGCGAAACCCTGATTCTTTTTCTAAAATAAAAGTAGCCTAAGTTACTCCCTATAATATCACCTATCTGCCAGTGAAAGTCCCGTCAAAATCGATCCAGCCGTTTCGTTGATTAGTCGGAACAAACAGACAGATAAACAGACAGACAAAAATTGTAAAAAATGTTGTTTTGGTACATGTGCCGTGTATACATCCATATGCATTTAGTAAAAAGCGGTTATTTTAATATTACAAACAGACACTCCAATTTTATTTATCTGTATAAATAATCTTATTTTCTGTAATATTTCTAAAAGTCATTAATTTTTTGATATTATTATAACGATCATTGTAAGCGAGATAAATATTAACAAGTAACATATGTTCCAGATGGTTGACTAGTTAGTTATACGCGATACTTAATATGTTTGGCTCTTGCAACATGAACTTAACGTTCTCAAGGTTTTAAGAATTAAGTATTTACTAGCGACTTCGCTCAGATTCGTCTTATGGTACGTTTTAACGCTTAGTATGTAATAGATAGTCAATCCCTTGCTCTGGGAAAAACAAAACAAATCTATCCCACGGAAACTGTACATTTTTACAGGATAAAAAGTGACTAATGTGCTATTCCAAACTATATCTATCTCTGTGCTAAATTTCATCCAGATCCATTCAGCCGTTCTGGAGCGATTGAGTAACAAAAATTCATCCATTCAATCTTTCCGATTTATAATATTAATATTAGAATTATCTTTTCAATAATTTCATATTTGCATGTTATAATATACTTGTTATTGTCGTTTTAGTAATGTTTGGTTTCACAAATATTATAGGTAAATTAAATAAATCCTTGCAAATACCTACTATAATGAGAAGGTATGCTTACTAGTCTTCTTCTCGCATAACAATGTACGATATTTTTATTTTGTGGTTGGTTATATATTTTCCCTTTATTTTGTGGTACGCAATATTTTTCTTAATTATTGTGAATCGATTTTTACAAACATTTTTTTAATGAAAAGAATCTTACTAATTTTATAAATGTAAAAGTTTAAGTGGATGTATGGATGTTTGTTACTCAATCAAGCCAGAACGGTTCAATGGATCTGGATTAAATTAGACAGAAATAGCATAAAGGCTTCTTTTTATCCCGGAAAAATGTATGGTTCCCGTGGGATAGATTTGTTTTTGTTTTTCTAGAGATGAACCCAAGCGAAGCGAGGGTCAGCCGCTAGTTCCATATAAATTTTAAAAACCAAAACGCCCGTTTTAGTGAAATAATTAAACTTTTAACTGATTTTCAATTCGATGTACCTTTTTAAATTGAAGAATAGTATTACATAGCTATAATGTGTAGTCCCATGAGGGACGCAATAATACAAATTTAGGTATCTTTTTACCGGCACATCAAGTATTTAATACAGAATATTAGTCCGATAAAAAAATTTACCTAACATAGACCTAAAATTTTGAATGTACTCGGATTAATATAAATATGATAAGCGATCAGATTCATATCTTAGGCTTTATTTAGAAAATCTCTAAAACGTCGTATAGGTGTAGTAAGTAAATATATATTTTTTCTCATCCGAAACTTGAGCATAATAGTATTTCCAAAATTTTACTACCTAACTTAAAAATTATAATCCCATTAATACTTTCTTAGATTTACGCGAATATTTGACATTTAAATAAAACTATCTTTTCGGATTTTTTCGCGGATTTATTTTGATTTTTGTTTCCCGACGTTTCGATTGCTTTACAGCAATCATGGTCACGGGAGAGACTAAGGTGTTAGATGTCTCAATGGCATTATACAGTTGTTACAGACAGCCTACCTACTATTTTACAAAAATATTTATTTATTTATTATAATAGCTAAAATTAAGTAAATAATATTGCTATATTTAATTATAATACTTATTAAAAACATTAAATTTTTTTTAAAATGTTTAGAATTAAAATCAACCAATATTGTAAGGTACTTTGATGCCATTTTTGAATTTTTAAAATCATTTTTGTAAAATAGTAGGTAGGCTGTCTGTAACAACTGTATAATGCCATTGAGACATCTAACACCTTAGTCTCTCCCGTGACCATGATTGCTGTAAAGCAATCGAAACGTCGGGAAACAAAAATCAAAATAAATCCGCGAAAAAATCCGAAAAGATAGTTTTATTTAAATCCCATTAATATTATAAATGCGAAAATTTGAATGAATTGATGTTTGTTTAACCACGCCAGAACGGCTGAACGGATCTTGATTAAATTTGGCACAGAGATAGAATATAATCTAGAATAGCACATAGGTTACTTTTTATCTCGGAAAATGTACGGTTCCCGTGGGATAGGTTTGGTTTTGTTTTTCACAGAGTTTTTCTATTCCACTCTAGCCGTTAAAACGTACCTAGGGACGAACCCTATCGAAGCGAGGGTGAGTCGCTAGTCTTTAAAATATATTTGATAAATCTGTAGTTCTTTCAGTAAATAAGAATATTTATATTGAAAACAAAACGAGGTTTACAGTACAGTTAGAGTATATTAACATATGACATTCTACAAATGTACAGAATTAAGTATAAATGTTAAGTGCATACCACTACAAAGATAGTAAAATGACAATTGTTTATGCTAACATATGTGGTTTATTGCTTTGACTGTTAAATGGTGTCTAAAAGTCATAAAAAGAAGTCAAACCAATTGAACATAACAGTTAGGTTTTAACAATGAACAATAACACTAAATATTTAATACACATCTATACATCAATAATACTACAATAATAATCATACAATAATACTAGCGACTCACCCTCGCTTCGCTTCGGGTTCGTCCCTAGACAAAAACAAATCTATCCCACGGGAGCCGTACATTATTCCGGGATAATTTATAGCCTATAACCTTCCTCAGTTAACGGGCTATCTAATGCAAAAAGAATTTTTTAAATCGGATTAGTAGTTTCTGAGATTATCGCGTTCAACCAAACAAACAAACAAACAAACAAACAAACAAACAAACAAACAAACAAACTCTTCAGCTTTATAATATTAGTATAGATTATAAAGAGGTAAAGTTTGTGAGGTTGTAAGGGTAATATCTTGATCTACTGAACCGATTTAGATGAAATTTGGTAAGAAGATAATTTGAGACCCTGGGAAGGACATAGGATACTTCTTATCCCGGAAATCATCCCTAAAGGAGGTGAAAATGGGAATGAGTTTCTATTGTGATGCAAGCAGTTAGTAATATTTTGTTGGTCGAAACAACAAATGAAAATATTTTTTAACAAATAATGTTAATGTTTGTAAATCTTTTCATATAAAAATTGAGCAAATGCAACCAACTCGCGCATTATAGGTTCCGTATAGCAAAATACTGTGTTGTTTTTCTTACTTACGTATTTTGCTAGGTTAACACTCAAATAAATACGAATAATATTTACTTTCTACAGTGTCGAATTATTATATCAACCGTAAAAATAAGTTCGTTTCATATTATTTTCTAACATTTTATGGAATACAAGTTTAAGGTTGTTAAACTGACAAAGCTAAAATTAATCCATATCTTAAAAAATTAAGAAACCTATATTCTGCAAGATAATTTTCGATAAAAAGTACTTTATAAACTGTTATACCTCAAGTTTTTCAGTTTTTTTGACACCGTTTGTTGAAAGGTGGAAGACTTAAAAGACGCAATAAAATGCTTACATCTTTAATCGTATTAGCCGAGCCATATGAAATAATAAAAAAACATTTGCTTAGAGTTATTTACTTATTTACCTTAATTATTAACTTCTAGAACTCGCACTTTCCCCAACACTTTCTTTTGAAAATCATTTCGGAAAATATTAGGTGCTAACTAGCACTAACTTATCCCTGTTTCGCGACAAATTAACATGAAGAATAGTTATTATTATATAATTTAAATAATCAGCTAAATATAAATTAATCAATAGCTGTCTATTAGTAAATAAATGATAAAAATTAATTCAGTATTTGGAGAGTTTATCGCCCAAAACTAAACAAACAAAACAGAAGTACAGACATACATAAATGTTATTGTTAAAACAAAAAGTGCAATATTACTAAATCAAATATGAGACTAACTGGGGAACCTTTGGGAAAAATTGGTATATGTAAGAGTAGATATACTTATATGTAAAACGTAAGAATTTAGTTTTTGGTCATCAGAACGCGGGCGGATCCGCGGGCAATGCTAGTCGATGATAAATTGCTTGTTTTTAAAGACCACAAACTAAAACACAAATAATAAATCGCAATTGACGTACCTAACGTTCTAATTTATGTACACATTCTGCACCTATTTGTATGTTTTCCTTATATCTTCACTTTCCTTTAGTCAAACAATTCTAGTAATGTTGTTTACGAACATCATATTTTTTATTTATTTTTTCTTTCGTTTTACCCTCACTTCAGTCGAGTGCGTCCCTAAGTTCTTTACAGTAAGTAGCCTATGTTTTACAGTTTACTCCAGGTCAAAATCTATCTGTTAACTAAATTTCATCCAAATCCATCCAGTCGTTCCAGTGTGAAAGAGTAACAAATATACACAGGTATAAACTGTCGCATTTATAATAGTCATACGATTAAGAGAATACAATTCTTGAGTACTCCTATTTACGTTTGACAAGTCGAAGTAAAGTTCATCATAAAGCATTTCTATTAATTTTTAATCAAATTCTAAATAAAAGAAATTGCACTAATCCTAAGACGAATAACTGAAAAAAAAAATTATGTGTCACATTTAGATTACTCATATTTATCTGAATAAATAAATTATTGTAATATATATTTTTTATACATTTTTTTAATTTATGACAACTGTTTTTTCTTACGCCACACCGGTTCATCCAAAGTGTGTCAGGATATTCTAGTACAACCCAGGATCAAATACTAAATACTTTAGGCTTAACTAGTTAGGCCTAAGTCGAACTGATTTTGAGGTATTTTTCGGCTGCAGTTTAGTATATGGGACGCGGCCTCGAAGGAATGGATGCAGGTTTTATTATGTGACAGGCCCGACTTGAATCTTGAAAAGATTAAGGCGGGAGCTACACTACGCCTTAGTTCGCCTATTCGGCTTAGGCCAAACTAGTTAAGCCTAAAATATTTAGGCCAAACTTGATTATCCTGTCCTGATTGATTAAAATTCATCGAATTTTGGAAGAACAATAATTTAAAATGTGTGTAGGCAGATAAATATTTTTTACACGTTAGAAACATAGCGCCATGATTATTTTTAGACAGACAAAGAGATATAAGCTTTGATTTCATTCGTAGCCTTTTGAATGACGCACCGCGTACTAAATAGCACTATCTCGCATCGCACCAACGTAGGTGGTCCTCGGAATTCCACGCACGGACTAATGTGGTTACTATAAATTACACTTATACCACTGATTATTATAGCGCTCATACTCGTATATGTTTGTAGCAATATTGCTTATTAATTATTACTTTTGGTAAAGTTTTTCATTAAATTAAATACCAATAACAATTAACCGAAGCAAATATGATTATTAGTTCTTACTAACAATAAGTGTATGGAAATGGAAATGAAATCGTAACACAAAATCCTTTTAGTAAAATATTGTACATGAGCAAAGCTACGCTAGACCTAGTGCCTATAAACTGAGGAACAGATCAAATCATTCAGAATTTCTATCAAACCTGTTGAACCGTTACGTATGACTGACATGCATATGACTCACACTCGCTTAAAAACTATCACATTTATAATATCAGTTACCTATATTATGTTAAAGTTTATATATGCGCTGTGTGTATGTTACTAATTAGTTCCTTCAAGCTGAAACGTTTGAACGTATTGGAATGAGAACGCAGTTACATTACGATACTGAAGTAACACATATATACTTTTTTGTTTGACACGCAGGGATGAACCTTTTTTTTTATTTTTGGGAAATGCATTTACGCATACCATCTGTATACATACAGGTGGTTATGTGGGACTCATCGGCTAGAAAAACCAGTACTACCCACTAAAACCCAATAGAACCTTCCCCGCCCCGACGGTAGGTCTGCAAAAGCAGACAACACAACCAAGAGGTTGCTCCCACAATTCACTCTGCTGTGAGAGAAGTACCAGGAGCAACCCGCATGGTACACCGCCCACCGAAGTGGGCACCTTCCAGTGTGTCTCTTGGCGCGAGCCGGACGCTAATGAAACCCCCCCCCTCCCCTCCTCGTCCCCCCCCCCCCCCCGCCGCTACGACAAAGTGAAAATACGTCCAGGGGGACGCACGGACGAACCTGAGCGAGGCGAGGGCAAATCACTAGTAATATACTAAATTAAACCAAATTAAATACTATTTTAAGAACTCACTTGGGTATTAGGAGATATCCTCGCAGTAATGGTGGTGAGAAGGCAGGCGGCAGCCGCGCGCACTGCATTCGCTTCTCCCGCACGGGAAAATATTTCCAAAGCAAATTGACTTAAAGATTCTTTATCTATGCCTAAAAAAATTAAAATTTTCAATTGTTTTCATACAATATCAGAAAAATATAACTACTAGTTTGGTATTTATTTATCATATATAAGTAAATAAAAAAAATGTAAGTAATATTTTTATAATAATAAAATTTTAAGAAGATGACCATTCGCTCAAAGTTGGTAGTTACAAAATATTATTTGGAAAAAATAAACGTAAAGCCTTTGACCACATGTACTTTTTTTTTAAATGTAAATATGTCATCAAAATATATAGATAAGCTCATTAGATTGTGTTTTGGAACCAGTAAGTCAGCTCCTTAGTTACAGCTTATAATATATTTATCCATAAAATAACATGATATTTGACGACCACAAATCTGATTTGTATTGTGATTACAGCCATTTTTCTAACCGACGACGTTCCAAAAAGCGTGTTTAAGATACAAATAAACTTATTGTTACTACAACTACCGCAATAATGCAATAGTCTTTATTTTTAAAGATCTCTTTATCTGACTGAAGTTTGCGTGAAAAGACGAATGGATAAAAAGAGCGATAAATAATCGCACATAAACACTTCCACTTTATTTACATTTTTATTATGATACAAAGATATCTCTATCTATCCTCTTTGATTACCATACATCGCACAGTGTAAATTATTTATTATAATTATAAAACATTATGTTAAAAAAATATATTAAAAAATATTAGTTGGGAAAAACAAGAAAGAGAATGTCGTGACAGAAAAACCCACTAACTCGATCCGGGACTCGATCGTCTTCAGATATGCAGCCGTACATCCTAGCCACTAAATCACCGACGCGCTATATACTGACTGGCGTATAAACGCACAGGCCAAACCCTTAGGACTAGAAACTTTCGCACATATATATCTCTTATGACGTAAGCATCCACTAAGGAAGGATTTTTCAAAATTCAACCCCTAAGGGGGTGAAATAGGGGATAAAATTATGTATGAAACTTTTTATTCCTTTGACATATTTGCATGAAATTTCGTATTTTTCATAGTTTGATCGCGAGCGAAGCCGCGGGGTTCTGCTAATATACGTATGTGACAGCACGTACTTTGCAGCAGGTGGGGCAGGAGGTGCGTGTGGTGCGCGAGCGCGGCGGCCACGTGCAGCGCGGCGGCGCGCAGCTCGGCCCGCGTCGACGCCGCGCACGCGCCCACCGCGCACATCGCCTTGCCGCCCCACGCATCACTCCACCTCTGTACCAAATGAACGGCTAAAGTTAATCGACATTCTTTTCATGCCATGCAATCCACTAAATATTCTTAGAGCGAGTACGACGGGAAACTCAAGCTGTATCTTTAAATCCACGCGGCCATACCACAGATTAAAATCAAAACTTGCTGTTTTGAATGACTTAAATTGATTTAAATGACTATAATAGCAAAAATGATTAAAATTCTCCCTCAAGTGAGACTCGATTAAACAGGAGACACAAAAATTAGCTATTTACATTCGCAATAATTAGCTATTTTTATCTATTTAAAACGTACCCAACGTAAGCAATATTTAATATTAATATAGTACAGACATTTCGTCGCTGAGAGTTGCACTTAATATTTATAAGTAAGCACATTATGTGATATTATGTATTACAGTATCAATAGATAAAATGAGAGATAGATATCGATGTCCAAAGTAAACAATACGTTAAAATAAAAATAACGCAAAATTCTATCAACATAGAACAAAAATGCGTAAAAGTTCATTGACTCTCATTATTTTTTTACGATATGTATGTACATAGTTTTGCATCATAACTTACATATACATTTTACTACTTACGCGAATAATTGACATTGTAAATAAAACGATCTTTTCGGATTTTTAAGGGATTTATTTAATTATTGATTCCAACGTTTCGAATGCTTTACAGCAGTCATGGTCACGAGAGAAATTCCTATTAATCCGATAAATATAAAATACTTGTATTACTTGTTATCTTTATCATATTCAAGATAAAAGATCTTAAATGTGAGCAACAGTGATATATGCGTAAAATGCCAATATGTCAAGTGAGATAATAATAAAGCATTCTAAATGAGTTTGATTTAAAAGTGCACGCGTATAAACTTAAAAATAAGATTATAACGTCATACCTACATACTGTATACAATATACATATACATCTAATATTCTGTAACTTTGTGTATAATTAAGACTCTTCTGTTAAATCTGTGATTAACTAATAACAAGATTCGCCAGAAAAAAACTAAAGACTTTCATACTGAGATTTCTATTGTTATTTATAAAAGTTTATAAACATATACTACCAATTGTACAAAATCTATTCGCAATCTAATCTTAATTCAATTCTCGATATTGTCAAATATGTGATATTTATCGTTTCCACTTCCCATCAATAACAACAACATTTCGTAATCATAGTTGTGTTTCTATTGTAAATTCTTGTAAAACAAGTTGCTAAAGCAATTTCAGGAAAGTAACCAATAAACGTGGGGCAAAGGTTAGTAAATCGTTGTATGGTATACAAACCTGAACTGGTATGGATTGTTGCTGAATGAGTTTCAGTAAAGCGAGCAATGTAAGCATTGCATCGAGCCTACAGGCCTGTCCTTTTCGACCCGCGCCGGACGCACATCCGCTTAAAGTGTTCGTCATCACTCTTAAGCTTTGTACTAGAGTGTCTTCAGATATTCTACAATACTGAGAATACACTGCGTATCTGATGCAACGTATCAGCTCGTTGAGATATCCTGGAAGACACACAATATTAGCAACACATAGCTAAAAGCGGTCGTAGTAACTTGTTTTATAACTACGATAATAATTACTAGGAAAATCATTAAGTCATCTGTATTTATTGATGCTAATATTGTAAGTTCAAAATGTGTGCCCTTTGAAGTATAATCTTATGTACTCTTTATAAGTTTTATATCAGTTTTCCTCTTTTGGCTCTTTCCTCATAGAAATTCACTTCGCAAAATACCAAACATACATAATTACCATACTTTTATTATTATTCAAAGCATAATTATTATTCAAAGCAGGATTATCTCTGCACATTTGCATATAGTTAACATAATTAGCGGTAGGATGCAAATGTTTCAAGCCGACGAGTTGTGAAACATATGGTTATTAAGTGTCTGTAGAAAATGAAAAACAAGTGTTCATTACCCTTCCTCTAGCACTTTATAATATTAGAGTAGCGAATTTGTACCTAATTAAACGGCTGTCCTACTGATAAATATGATGACTTATTCATTTAATGCATATACATTATACAATTTATCATAGTTAAATAATTTATTAAAATATGTTAAGCTAATAATATTCAACCATCGCACCAAAGATTATCAAAGGTAAAACCACCTTTGCACAGCTTCGCCTCTTATGGCAATCACGGCAACTAACTCGGCGAATGAAGCTTAAAATATTGCAGTCGAACGTCAAAACCATGCTGATGTACGGGTGCGAGGTGTGGAAAGTTACTATTAAGAATATCTCACACCGTCACTAGGTCTTCGTCAACCGCTGTCTCCGTCGAATTCTAGATGTATACTAGCCCAATAAAATCTCAAAAATCTCAATCATATCAGTAGAGCGCTGCAATAAGACACCTATTGACCAGCAGATCAAAGGCTGGAAATGCAACACGATCCGAAGAGACCTTGATCACATACCGAGGCAAGCCCTAAAGTAGAATCCTCAAAGAAAGCGTAAGCGTGGCCGACCTAAGCAAACCTGACGCGTTGTCAGGTTAAGCTAACAAAATACAAATATATTATATGCTGCCCTTCGTAACTGTTCAGTTGAACCACATAACGATAGTCGTCCTGCAAAACAAGGAACGTCTAATAGAAGAACGCGAGTCACTAAACAGAATTATTAATTATTAAAGGCTGAAAAGCGAACTTCTATTTCTAATAAATATATTCGAAAATCAAATTTTAATAGTAAATCAAAATAAACAATCTAGCTATTATCTAACTAATATTAGCTTTCATAGTCATAACAAAATGTTAACCTTTACTCAAGGGATATTTTAATATTCATGACCGATGTATTTGTAGTTTTTTCTTTATTATAAGCTAGTAGCTTACCCTTGCTTCACTCGAGTTCGCCTCTAGGAAAACAAAAACAAACTTACGGGAACCGTACATTTTTCCGGGATAAAAAGTAGTCTTTGCCTTAGGTCAAAATGACGTCCGTCATACACAATTGATTTAGTATGAAAGACGCTATGCTAGACACTGTTTTTGTAATGTTTTATTTTCCTGTGGGAACCCATCACTTTTATGGGATTTATAAATTTTATGATACACATTGTTTAACCAGTAATATAAAGTAGCAGCATGCCAAATTTTACTAAATTAGGTGCATAAGTTGTTGTGTACTAAATTGTATAAATTACTATAGTTTTTTAACCATCCCACGGGAACTCTTTAATTTTCCGGAATGAAAAGTATCTAAAATGCAATAAAATAAAATGCAAAATTTCATTTAAATCGGTCCAACAGTTTCGGAGATTTATCCGTACAAACAGACAAAGAAACAAAAAAATTGAAAAAAAAAAACTGGATTTGTTCTATTTCTCTTTTTAGATCCCCCTGACTCGGTTTTTAGCATTTTTTGTTATGTAAAGACATTCGACCGCTACAGTTTTATTATATGTATAGATATAGATTGAAAATTGTGAGAAGACATACAAATTCTAATGGTTTTAATTGAGATCTGTTGTAAGGTAGAGAAAGTAAGATTCTCATATCGTTTTACTTGTAAAGTCATTAATAACACTATATATATAAAATCAATGTGTGTATGTATGTTCCCTATGGACTCCAAAACGGCTGAAGCGATTTTGATAAAATTTTCAGGCTATCTTCAGATTAGTCCAGCGGGTGATCCTATGAAATTTGGTAGCGATCGAAAGCTTGAACGCAGGCGAAGCCGCGGGTACCTGTTGTTAGTTATATTCATAAAGCAAGATCGAACTAGCTGCTTATGCAATTAAAAACCCTGCGATATACCTATACAAAAGAATGTAAGTAATTAGTAGATTCCACTGCCTCAATTTTTTCCTCCTTTTGCCTAATTGAGTATCGCTTAATTTTTGTTTTACTTTTACTTTTAAAATATAAAAGAAGATAAACATTCTTATCTCTAATATAAAACCAATTCAATAAATCCATTATCAGCTCTTTATACTTTTCATTAACATATAGTTTTATACGAGCATTTACAATAACCATAATTTAAAAAAAAAAACGACAACACAGTTTTTACCAACTGGAATATAGACTCAACAAAACGAATGAAATAGGCTCAGATATATTTTACTAATAGCCATTGAAGTATTCCATTATCTACTTCCTGCCTTTATCAATAGGTCAGCTTCATATTACCAAACTATTTATACAACTAGATCATTGTTATCATCATACAAAATTAGAAAGTTCATCCCCATCCTTCATACTTACCGAGAACATGAAAATTCTTCAAATCAATTCTCTCTAAGCACGTCAGTAATATCTTCAACAAACTCTCCATTTTACTGCTGGTATAGTACCCTCGATGTTCTACCAATAATATACATCGTAACACCACTTTGACTATGTAGATGCGCAACTGGGTCACTTCTATATCGTCGCAGGTAGTCTGTTGCGGGTACAGTCGGTCACGGCTCAGTAGAGATATTATGACCGCATCGTTCCCAATAAATGACGACTGAATCCAGGACATTGCGTTATCTTCGGAAAGAAATCATGACATTAAAATAATATTGAAATTAAAACATTCAGTTAAATTAATAAATGTTAATTCTCTTACGCTATTCGTACTTATTAACCGACTTCCAAAAGGAGGAGGTTATTAATAAATAAAATTGAAGGTCATATCTATGATAACAAAGTAGCAGCTAGTTTAGCATTACGGACATGAAATCCATTTTACGTGTTTTATGATGATTTTTAATGTTCTATAGCTGCAAATGAGCCTCCCTTTAATGCGAGATGAGAGAAGCAGGTATTTTTTGTCTTTGGTTTTCATAAGTCTGTCTATTGTTCATTCGTCACTAACACTAACAACAGGCTTAACCGAAACTAAATACCGACTACTGAATATTAACCGAGAAATGTTAAGAGAATTGATAGAGTATGGACTCGTCGGCAAAATCCCACTTTCAACTTTTTGTTCTAAGACAGTAAAGGGATAGAGGATATAAATTTCATGATTTTTTAGCTTCTTTTAAACACTGTATATATTCTTGCAAATAATATAATACTAACCATCTCTAGGTGTATTGTCCATATAAGCCACAATAAATTGTAACAACGAGATCAATAAAGAAGTGTCCCGCGAAGAAGCCGGCGGCGCGCTTAGAAACCGCCTTGTATGATGCCAGGGCAAGTCTTCTAATTCCTTACCGCTCGATGGTGAATATTGTATGAGATATGTATAGCTACGACATAAAATACAAACATTTAATTTAGAACCAAGATACTCTTTATATATTTTTAAATATTTTTGATTCTAATAATATTATTAACTTTAATCATAGTGCGAATATATCGTTTCATTATTCATATATTCAAATCTGCAAATAGGAATCGAATTTTTTTTTTCTTCCTAAATATTGATATTTATATTTATAATAATAATTATAATGGACTCTAAAGTTGCACGAAAAATACATACATACCACTCTAATAGGTTCAACGCGTCATACACTTGTACGTGTGAGGTGGCGTTTTCTAAAGCCAACAAGAGGTTAGTGCAAGAGTGGCGCAAGCTCGCTGCTCGCAGCAGGGCGAGGTCACGGGGTGTGGGTGCGGGGGGTGCGGGGGGTGTTGGGAGCCCGGGGGGTGAGGCTCCGTGGGGAACGGAGACGAGCCGGCCGCCGCTGTGGAGCCACCACCAGCGGACGCGTATCGCGCTGCGCCACGCCTCGTCACTTAACAGCCATTCTTTAAAATCGCAAAGATTTATTATTTAACTGTAACATATACAATAAAAATCTCTTTTGTAGCTTTACCTTTCGTCATATATATTCTTTATTGCACAAACATCTATCTGGTGGTACCTATCTTTTGTATACTTTAAATTTATTTTTGAAGTTATACTTCTTTTAGGACGTTTGGAAAAAATTATGGGAGTAAAATTTTTATGATGCACATGCACACCGACAGCCAAAAAGCGACATGAGTGATGACAATGAAATAGGCTGAAAGCGACATGATGAAGTTAGCTGATAACTGTTTGTTGTCATGTTAACCGTAGTTATGGTTTGACAAATAATATATAATATTTTATTCTTCCCTTAAATGGTATATTCTATAAATATATGATTGCAATATATATTTATAGAATATTTTAATTATAATTATTTTTATTTATAATTATTTTTTAATTATAATTATTTTTATTAATTTATCATTCCTCTTACAAACAGAGAATTGTGACATACGGGATGAAATCTTTAGCTATTTTTGTTCTGTTACACCTAAAAGTATAACTTCTTACGTGCGTACATAAGTACACACACACGTTTTTTTTACTAGATGCTAACTGCGGCTTCACTTACATACAGCCAGCATGTTTTTCTTTCTTAACGTTATCAGACAATACTATATATTAGCAAATTCAAATCTAAAGTACCAAAACATTGATAATATATTATCTATCATTGAAACAAGTTTGCCGGTTACAGTATACGAAAATTATTATTACCCACCTACGGAACAATGTTCAACGTTAGGGCTAGTAGTCCAGTAACTATTGGCTACAAAGGGCAGGCAGGTCTTGTGCGTGACAACCGCAGGCAGCGCGGGCACCTTGCGCCGCGACGCGTCCAGCTCTTGCAAGGCGAACCCCGCCCACACTACCAGGGACAGCACTTGTGCAGCCATCACTACACAGTCGTCGTTCGCTGGGAATATCAATATCACTGAAACATCATTTTTTTGGGTTATTAGATAAAATGATATTGGTTTATTACCGTGCTTGCTGGCACGAGTATTATCACTCACCAAAACTAAGAAACTACGGGTATTCACTATATAATAATCAAACATAGGGCATTTGCACACAGCGACTTTACATTTGTCCTTCAACACGCACTTGTCGCGCATTTGTATCAATTCAAAGGCAAACAATATAAATTTTTGAATTTTTATTTTTAATCTGACGATACACAATATGGTATACATAAGCCTTTAGTAGTGTCACAAAGGTAATCAAAGAATAAAAATACCTTTAAAAAGAATAAAAATTACATGAAGACAAATAAAAAATAAAACTAGTAATGAAATGTAAATTAAGGCAAATAATTCTCATATATACTGACCCCTTAATAATAGTAACGGTAGGTCCGATATTTTTGCTAAGTTATGCCGGCTTTTGAAACATACACTATTTAGCACCGATACACAGCTAATTGCACATTCAGGAAAAGCAAGATAATCGTCCACCAACAGAGACAACCTGAAACAATAATTTAATATCAAATTAGGATAATACAAACAGCGAGCCTGGGCTTCACCAGTCTATTAAATTTTTACTTAATTTGATACCCGAAAAGCATTTTCTTTTCCATTCAAACACTGCTACCTCTTTTTACTACTTTAGAAGATGCATTTCGAAAGAATATAAAAATACAAGCGTATATTATAATACGTAATTATAATAGATATGTTGGGACATTAACACACAGCACCATCTAGTTTCGTGGTAAGTAGTTGATAGTTGGTACACTACATAAAACCTGGGCGACCGAGCTTCGCTTGGAGTTTTTGCCCAAAAGTACAATTTTCTTTAAAAATAACAAAAAACTTGAACAAATACAAAAAAAACTAAAGTAAAAACTTTGTGTCCGACCGGGATTCGAACCCGGACACAGTGTGTGAAATTAGCGACCATATTTTGCGTGGAATAATTCGAAAGAAACCCGCATGAAAACACGCGTTTTCCCCAGACATAAGACTAATCTAGATCGATTTTTCGCCTCCACATACCAAATTTCAGCGAAATCGTTAGAGCCGTTTATGAGATCGCTGGTATAAATAAATAAATAAACAAGAATTGCTCGTTTAAATATATTAGATAACTTTAATACATGCATAATATAAATATAAGAACCCATGACTAGAGTACAAGCATTAGTGCTCATAACACAAATGAATGCCCCTAGCGGGATCAAACACGCGACCGTTGGTACAGCAAGTCAAATTACAAAAATACCATCTAAAATGATTAAATATTTTTTTTGAAAAAGTTTTTTTTAATTAAACTCATTTTATTTAAAAGAACAATTTATCATAACTACTAGATCATAAAGGTAAAAAATACTATGTTTACACAGAACACGGAGATGAACTACATAATACATACAAAGAGAGATTTCTATTTTCATAGATTAAACCATTTGGCCACAACCACATAATAGAAAATAAATAAGTGAAATTTAGTAACGTGGCAATACGAAAATCAAAAACCTGTCCATGTCACATCATTGTAAAAAACAATATAAAATAATAAAACTATAGATAAATACAAACTACCATAATTTTAAAATACTTAAATCTGCATACCTGAGCAGAGAAATAATTAAATTAAGTCCATCATATTGTATGAAGGTGTCATGTAACTCCTGCTGCCTCATCAGCACGGCCAGCTGCTGCAGCGTGCTGCGTCGCAGGGACGGCTCCAGCGCGGGCTGCCGGGAGCTGTGACCTGTGTACTCTAGTGTATCTTCATCTATTGTTAAGTCTTGTTTTAACACTTCCATTATTTGAATCAAGCCCGATGTCTGTAATTATAAAGAGTACATATTGTATATATTTTTAGGATACTTAGTTTAACTAAGTCAAATGCTGGTGATATCAGCGCCACTACAGACTACTATAAATATGTCGAGGCAGTGGTAGCCCAGTGGTAACGCGCTCTTTTGAGAAACCGAGTGAAGCGGGTTCAAAGCCCGGATCTCGCACCTCTGATATATTCATGTGCGAATCATTTCCAACACGATTACCACTTGTCTTACGGTGAAGGAAAACATCGTGAAGCAACTTGCATGTCTGAGAGAACCTAGCAAGTTTTCGAAAGACATGTAAAGTCAACCCGCATTTGGCTAGCGTGGTGGACTATGGCCTGATCCCCGCGGTATTGTAGCGAGTTCCGTGCCCAGTTGTGTGACAAGAGGCCACTATTAACGATTAGCTTCCACTCCGTGAGGTTTGATAGATTTGCTAGCGATATTGTATCGTTGTAAATTCACTTATAATAATTAAATAAGAAATGAATAAGGAACATTTAAATTAATTTTAATTTTCATTTTAATCGATTTTATGTTATTTTTGTTTGCGATCAACTTCTGGTTTCCAAAATTACTAAAATATAGATATTATCAAGATTGTTAAAGATCTTAAAGATTTAATATTTTCGTTATTATTTATTATTTTATGTCTTTTTAACATAAAAACAAAAAAAAGTATTATGTTAAATTTGTTTAAGTAAATTTACGCACACAGCTATAAAATACATAAAATATTAAAAATAAGAACATCATGTAATACCTGTGGATTTTTCGAAGGGGAACTAGATTGATCGACATTGAAATCTTGGGGCTTGATGCGTCGCAACGCGTTCATTATTACATCAGTACGCAATACCTCTCGAGGAGGCAAATACTTGCTGTCATCTATTTAGAAATCACAAAACAGTTGATAAAGCCTTTTAAAAATATCTTTAGTAATATACTAAAAAATATTTAAACATTCACAAGTCATTGAATTCACATCACTTACGATTATTACTCAAATTAACTACACTAACGACTCAACAAACTTCAGAGGTTATTTTTATGGAAGCTAGTAAAGTCATAGGCAAAAAGTAATAAAAATAATCTACACAGGAGATATTATAGATCAGCGCAAGTACGCCCACTGCCCAGACACAAATGCACTCTATTCCTGTCATTCTCATACTCCGATGGGACGACAATACGACACCACTGGTGAGATTTCAGGACTGACGCGATATGCACTTTCCAAGACACGAGACTGTATGACTGGCAGCTTCCCACTTCCGGGTTATTCTTAGCAGAGAAACCCATAGTCATTGGACTATGTTAAGTCTTGACCCAAGACTCGAACCCATGACCTCTGCATATGCAGTTATATATGTACATAAGCCAATAGTATATAATATATAAAAATAACAATTACCAAGGAGACGGCAAAGAGAATGTGCCGCATCCAACTGCACGGGGGCGCAGTTGACGAACAGCAAGCGAGCGAGCCCCGCGACTCTTTCTGCGTTGGACACGCCCATACAATCCACTATATCCGCCTCTAACGATTTACAGATGGCTTTGCCTGAGAAGGAAACAGTTTATCTATGTTAAAAAAGAGAAAACAAAAAATAATCATTTCCCGAATATAAAAACAATAGAATAAAATTTTTATTTTAAATCCGGGAATGTTGTGACTATCAATATTATTAATAAGTCATTATTAATAATTAACTTGTCACTATTAATATTTAATTTAACACTCCTTACTTTAAAAGCCCTTAAAGTGTCAACTTTAAGAGCTTTTAAAATAAGGAGTGTTCAGGGTAGCTATTAAAAGGAAAAGATACTGCTAATTTAACCCTTCCTGGATAATTTCTAAGAAATCAATTGTTAACTGATACACCAGCGTGTACGCGTTCCGCAAGGGGTTAAAAATTATACTTGTATAAATATTGACCAACTTCAAAGAAATATCGTAGAGGTATTTAATTCGAATGTATTTTTGGGCATATAATAAAAATATTTTAAACTAGCGACTTATCTTTGCATCGCTCGGCTGTGTCTCTACATACGTTCTGAATTGATAAAATAGTTATTGCGAGTGTTCCTTAGGAGGTAGATATATGCTATTGCGGACTATTCAGTAGGCCTTTTTAAGACCTACAATTTTCTAGTACATTGTTTAGCCAAGGTTGGCCATGTAAATTTCTAAGGACAACTCGACAGAACCAGTTATTTGTACCCAGCAAGGTGTCGTGCGCAGCGTGCACGTGCAGCAGCGGCAGCGCCGGCAGCAGGCTCGCCAGCAGCCGCCACCAGCAGCCGTCGCTCAGCGCCAGCCTGCCCCGCAGCAGGTACAGCATTATCTCACTGGCATTGTACTCTACCTAAAATCATGTTTTAATATGAATAAATATTTTTATACATAAACTAAAAACTTGTTCTGGATATTATTTTTTTTAATTTGATTTTAATCGATAAATACTTATAATCTTAGAATAACATCACAAAATACGTTGTCAATATAAAAAATGAAAAGTATAAGTTATAATTAGTATTTTTTTTTTCATATATAACCTAATATCCGATTATTAATGTTTATTATTATTAACCTATAATCCATACAAAAACAAAAATTCACCTCTTTTTCAGTTGAAGACAGTCCATGGCAACATATCTCAGTTAGAATTCCGACATCACAAATCAGAGTTAAGCATTTTTCATTATCAGCTTGATTTACATCATCACCCATCAATGTTGTTCTAACCATCTCAGCTAACATTTTATAGAAAGTGGCTTGTACCCATACCAAATTATGAGCCATCAAAGTTAAAGAAATACTCCGTGCTATCGACCAATTCTCATCACTCATATTGAAATCTTTTAGTTTTTTCAGTAAAACCGTTCCTATATCTCTTAAGTACTTCTCACTCAAATTAATATATATGATCGGGAGAGCATTTTTTATACAGTTCAAAATAGTCTCAGGCATTCGATTAGTGTCATTTATTTTCATGAATTGCATAGCGTAATCCATACTGACAAATAATTTACTAAGTTCTTTATATCTGCTTTTATACTCTTTATCAATAGACGATTTCGCGTTCTAAAATATTAATAAACATTAAAACAATAGTTCTATACAATAAAATCATTCAAAATAATAATTATTACTTGAAAATAATTTAAAATAAACTTTAAAACCATTAAACAATTTTTTTCAAAGAATAAAAGTACTTACATTAAGTTAAGATTTGTGAAATAAATTGATTCGTTTTAATAGCTTATACTTTGAGTTTCATAACATCACTTTATATAGAGTGTAGTTAATCTAACTTAAAAAAAAATACGTACAAGTCAAGGCAAGAAATATTCAATTAAAAAAGACTTACAAATAAAACAGAAGCAATCCTTTTGCTGATTTTAGGATACATAAGCTCTAAACCAGGGTCGATGAGAGCCGCTTGTAGGGCAGCCACTAAGGCCGTGGGCGGCAGAGCCGACTCTCTCGCCCAATGTAACAGTTTCTCCCCACAGGGGACTAGACGAAGCCATGCCACCCTATAATGTGTACGGTCAGGCTCTTTGGTGAATGATGTTCTGGAAAATATTTGTGTTGTAATTATAATATTTATTAATGTTTAAAATATTAACTAACAAGAAAATCAAAGAATCTAGATCTATAATCTAATAATCTTTTCTTTTAACTATATAATTCTGTGATCTGTCTATATGACATTTAACTGGAGATTATGTATTTGATTAGGTTGTGCATGGAACAATAGCCATTCGTCCCCCCAACGTGCATTCACCTTGTCGTGGTGGGTGGGGCATTAGCGTCCGGCAGTTTAGTCGGAGGCGAAGCCAGGAAATGCACAGGGATATGGCCCACTTCGGTGGGCGGTGTACCATGCAGGTTGCTCCTGGTACTTCTCTGATAGCAGAGTGGACCGTGGGAGCATCGTAGTTGAGTGCGTAAGCGATCCTGCGACGCCCCATTACGACTGGGTAGGTTTTGTTCGGTTTTAGTGGGTAGTACTGGCTTTTCTAGCCGGTGAGTCCCACATAACCACCTGTACCTCTACAGATGGTATGCGCAAATGCAAATCCCAATAATAAAAAAAATGAAACAATATCTATTGATATGCCCATTTTTATAGTATCAATTATTATCATGTAACAAAAAAATCAAAAAGTGTTTATGAATATAGATGTGAGAAAGTAGAAATGTTATAGGTCAGTTTTTATTGAATTCTTGGATTATAATATATAATTTACTTAAAACTCGTAGAATTATTATAAATATTCATATTTTTATAAATATTAATAATTGCTTTAACTTACCGATACTTCATTGTAAGTTCGCCCAACATGCGCATGGCCATACAAGACTTGTGAGCTATATCCCTGTGGGTTTTGGTCGTGTGGTCTGCAGACCAAAAACGTTCAGTCACACAATCCAATAACAGTACGATGAGACTTTCGACTAGACACAGGCAAATATTTAACTCCTTCTGTAATATATTTATTAGTGTTTAATAAATTTATTAGTTTTTGTAATAATTGAACTCTGAAAAATAGAGTTCATTCATAGTAAGTAAGTCAGTAATCATTATGTGGCAAGCCTTAATAGATCAATGTAGTGTTTTATAGTATAGTAGTTTTATAATTAAGGAAGTGAAACTTCTTTGCGCGCTTGAGAGTAATATTTCAAGGTCGCGTCACGAGAAATCGTCACAAAAATCCGTCACGTTTGCTACAGTAACGGATTTCATTAGGTTGCCATAGTAAGCATTGTTATGATCTAAAAAATATATACATACGAGCGGCTCATCCACTCTTCGCTCGGGTTCGCCTCTAGAAAAACAAAAACAAATCTATCCCTAGAGAACCGTATATTTTTCCGGAGTAAAAAGTAGCCTATGTGATTTTCCAGTCTATAATCTATCTCTGTGAAAAATTTTATCCAGATCCGTTCAGCCGTTCTGGCGTGAAAGAGTAACAAACATCTATACTCACAAACTTTCACATTTATAATATTTATACAGATTCTTTCCTTTGATATCTTCAAAGATTACTAATTTGTTTTCAAATATGCAAAATATTTATAACTAGCGGCTCACCCTCGCTTCGCTCAGGTTCGTCCCTTAGAGTACATGCGATAGATGTAAGAATCCAGCTAGATACGAAGAGTATATATATTATTCTCTCCTCTTTGTGTGATATTCGTTCAAATTATATTTATGTCTGATGTGAGTGTAATATTAAAAGTCTTTTATATATTAATCTTACAGATTTGAAATATAAATAACCAATGAAGTTTCACTTCTAACACATTTCCATAGAAACTTATTTCTTTTTTAGTTTTATAATATATATACATATGATATATTTATTACACTTAAATTTAATACTATAATTAAAATACAATTTTTGTTTGCAAAGGTTAATTTTATATCATGTAGCTACTATGGAGTATTAGGATATTATAAATAACTTACTTAATCACGCGCGGGTGTAAATATGAAGCATCACGTTTATAAAAAGAATAGTATTATACATATTACATAATACCAGCGACTTACCCTTCCATCGCTCGGGTGCGTTCCTAGGTACCTAACATTAGCCGATAAAGTAATTCAATATAGACAACACGTTTGGCTGAGGCATTCATTTGTGTGATGAGCACAAATGTTTGAACTCCAGTCATGCGTGTTTATATTTATAATATGTATGTAGTTCTTTATGTGTGGTGTATCAACTATCTGGTATCCATAACACAAGCCTCGTAGCTTACCATGGAACTAGATGATGCTGTGTGTTAATGTCCCAACATATTTATTTATTTATTTATTACTATAATATTAATGTAGATTATCAGTAGGTTTATTACCATATCCAAAATATCCCTTTCGTGATTCATATCAACTAGCACCACACTTCGAGTCATAATAGTAAGAATAGTGTGTAATGTTTCTAACGCATATAGAGGTGCTGGTAGTTGCCTCAAGGGTACAAGATTATCTTCTTGTGGCAAATGAGACAGGCTTGCAAACTGTTCCAGTTCTGCATTTACATTGTCCTCGCAATTTCTATTATCATCTGCAATCTAATCAAAATTGATAATTCATAAAAGGTAAGATGGGACACTGTAAACATAAAAACCAAATATAAAAAAATGCTAAAAATCCTTCTACATTACACACGCATCATGAGCTTGTTTTATGCAGCGCCATCTATTGTTAAATACATTAGTAAGCCTTTGAAGGAAACCAGGTACTGCTTGTTCTAGCTCTTTAAATTGTATTTAAATTTACTAAATAATTGAAAGATAGAGCACAACATTCACATCCATACTAATATTATAAATGTGAAAGGTTTGACGATGGATGGATGGATGGATGTTTCCTGTTGTTCCATGGATCTGGATGAAATTTAGCACAGAGATAGATAATAGTCTGGAATAACAAAGTGGTTACTTTTTATCCCGGAAAAATGCACGATTCCTAAGGGATAGATCTTTCTTTTGGCATACATTATTTTGAATTGTTGACTGACTTGTACAATCAACTAACAGCCCATTGAGCTTTCAATCATTTTTTGGGAATTTTATCTTATTTTGAAATTTATATTTGCATGCATGCTAAGTTTAAGCTAATATACCTTATATGATTGTGAGACAAAATCCAAAGAAAATAATGTGTAAAATCTTGCATGAAGTGACTGAGTTATGCATAGAAGAGTGTGTAGTGCTTCTGCGGGATGCCCACCACATTGTCCATCAGAAATAGCCAATAATGTCTACAAGTAGAGAAAAATTATGATTATTATAAAAATAAAGACTTAATTTAAAAATATTACTAAATACTTATGTCCGACATAAGGTCGATTTCTGGCCAAATCCGACGCCGATTTATCGCCACGACCTTCGGCCGAAGCCGAAGCCGAAGGCTAGAAAGCTTTAAAAAAATTTATTCAAGATTGGCTACAAGCTACAATTAATATAATTAATATAAATGATTTTAAAACTTTAATATTGAATGTTTATATTGATTATATAATATAGAATGGTAATTTAAATCATCAGACAAAAAAATCACCTTGCAATTTATTTCTCAAAAATATTAACATTTCGAAATAAAGTGAATTACAACATTTATTTATTTATTAAAATAATTTAACAATCACAATCAGATCAATCTACTACTAGTGCGAAACAAGACTAACAAACAAACAAACATTCACTTTCTTAGTAAACTCTGGTCAATTTAATGCACAGTTTAGAAAATTGAAAATAAAAGTAACAATTATGATAGTTATAAATCGTTGCCATATCGCTCATTCATTCTTAATAGTTCGTTCAATTTCGACGTTTAAAAAAAGTGTTTTTTTTTTGGTCGAAGGCGGCCGAAGCCGAAGTCGTAGCTGAAGTTTCGGTCGGACACAACTTTATACATATTTTTAAATCAGTTGCAAGATAGGCACTATTTTTAAGGAGAACTTTTGTTGGGATGATTACTACAAATTTAAAATTATAATTATAAAATTTTTAAATATAAATTTAATTTACAATTATGAAGACTATTAAGCATTAACATTTTACTTTCCTATAATCTATATATTCATTTGTAAAGCGAAAATTTCATACTCCTTTTTAGGAATATTGCGCACGTGGAGAAGTGTAAGATTTATCATAGTTAGTTTATACAGAAAAGTGCAGAAAGTTAAAATTCATTGTGGCGCTTTTGCCTAGAATAGATTATTTAACCCCTTGCGGAACGCGTACACGCCGGCGTATCAGTTAACAATTGATTTCTATGAAATTATCCAGGAGGGGTATATATTTATGTATAATTACTCTGCTTCTAAAAGCTGCAGCATGATGGTAAAAAGCAAATAACCTCCATCAATGTACAATGTAAGAGGATTTTGTAGCCTATTATTCAGGAACTTCCTGTATTTTGATCAAAAATCTTCAATAACACTCAAACTCAATGAATTGTAGTCAAAATTCAATTAAGGGCCAATATTTTACCGGTGGTAGGACTCTGTCAAGCCTGAGGAGTCCGACTGGATGGGTACCACCCCCTTATCTATTTCTGCCG
Source organism: Argynnis bischoffii washingtonia (assembly GCA_033884665.1). NCBI lineage: Eukaryota > Metazoa > Arthropoda > Insecta > Lepidoptera > Nymphalidae > Argynnis > Argynnis bischoffii. Next base: position 7,448,484 of record CM066616.1, on the reverse strand, counting down.
CCAAGCAACAATGATTGCATTGTTGTGTTCCGGTATGAAGGATAAGGTAGCCAGCGCAATTACAGGCACGAGGCATATCATCTTAGTCCTCACAGTGACAACGCACCTGTGGTTCTGCATTTTTGTTACTTAAAACCTAAGTGCATGAACCGTAGGTGTTATGGGCGACAGGTACTGCTTTCCATCAGGTGGTCTGTCTGCTCGTTTGTCACTGAATGTCATAAAAAAAAAAATAAAAAAAAAAATCATCTTTTTCAATCTGCAACTCATGTGCCTCAAATAAATCAACTAAAAGTTTTACTTGTAGAGTGCTGGCTGCATGATTAAATCAGATCAGTAACAACTATTGCATTATCATCTGATTCCACATACTTTTAAAGTTTTAAATAAATGTGACAATTAGAAGAAGTAAATAAAAACTATTTAGAAATTTTGATTACTTAATTACAACTAAAGCAAATAAAAGCATGTTATGTACAAGGAATATCTCCCTCCTCATATGTAATGTAATTTATTCTGTATTGGTCCTTAACATTTTTGTTTAGTCCTAACTTCCATATCAACATGTTATTAGTTATCTTACTTTTACTATTGTGGGTCTATTCAAGAATACTTCCACAGGAAAGTCCCTTAAAAATACATTTCTTATAAATCTGCAACATCTTCTAGTAGATTTTAAGACTTTCAGTGAATCACCTATTAAAATGATTGTTTTTAAATCTGATGAACTTAGTTCTACCCAAGGATATAATAAGATAAGTATACCATCTTTAGTTGACCTGAAAGGGGAAAAAAGATATTAATGGGAAAGGCTGTGTATTACACTTTAGTACATTTTCTTTATATTACATTTATAAATATATTTTAGATAATATTTAGGCACTTTTATTTTCCTTGAACAACTCACCATACAAGTGCATATTTTGCATATCAAATTATCTTTCGGTGGTATTTTAGTTTAAAGAAAAAAAAATAAAAACCATCTCTACAAACTATTAATTTTTATATTATCAAAAAAATAATAATAATTGACATCCTTTGCAAATACTCATACTGAGCTTGTAAAGTCACCATACAAGTAAAGTAAATATCTTTACACCAGTTTACTATGATTAAAACAAGTTTTAGTTATTTATAAATCTGTATGTGTTACAATATTAATTTTGAATATGAGCCACTTAAGTTACTTTTATCATACTCCAATTGAACTAAAAAATCAAAAAGTATTTAGTATTTAATTGAATTGTAAAGTAAGTACTATAATTCATTTACTTACTCATCATTTACATTTATTTCAGCAACTTTTGCCACAAAAGATTCTTCAGATGACATTTCATTTATATAATAGCAGCAATTGCTTGATCCATTCGTACAAGAACTAAAAAATAAAATTTGAATATAAAATTTGATTGAAAATATATTTATTGTATTTCACTTAACAAATAAATATACAAAACCTTGTCTCTGAATTTAATTTGAGGGGTGGTACAGTTACATTCACTTGTGAATCTACAGTATTTAAAAAATGTAGTGTTTCAACTAAATCTTCAAAGGTTTCTAAGGCTTTACCTTTTATCTTATTTTTAATTACATTCAGATTATTCAAAATTTTATCAATACCAAACTCTTTGGCTATATAAGTTCCTGATTTAGTCTGTAAATAAAACATTGATAATAATATCTGAATTAATTCATACAAAACTAGACATAAGAAAAATGTAAATATAACATTACCTTTACAATTATAACTAAAAGTTCTAAGGCTTCCTGTTGCATAGATGGTTCCTGTGTATCAAACCAATTTAGAAGTGCCTCAAGCAAGGCTCTGGTACCAGCTAGTTCATCTTCTAATTCCCATCCTAACCGAAATTTTGCCAATAATAATAGTAAAGCTCGCTCACGTATTTCCGTCATAGGATGACCTTAAAACAAAAAATATTGAAATTTAAATATTTATTTTAGCAAACAACTGTACTACACCAATGAAATTTTATACATTGTTTACATTTGAAAAGAAAACAATATGTATTATTGTTAATTAAATAAAAAGTGAAAAAACAGGCACGTACTTAATTTATTTATGTAAAGAGGTAAAATGTCCGTGGAAGTCATTTTAAAACTAAATTTTATTTCAATATATAAAATGTAATAAGTTTTCACATTTTTAAAATAAACGACTTTAGACCGGTGTTTACAAAAGCAATATTATGACATAATACATATTCTATTTTTCTCTATGGATATATTATGCCATAAGCCATAATATCAACCATAGACAAATGAAAGCATTGCCAACATGTGGCGAATTCCCCAAACTACGGGAAATCTCAAGTTAAATGGGGATTTGTTAGAGATTGGTATTATGCGGGCAACCTATGGGGATTTTGAATGTCGATAGTCTAGGTCAGGTCAAAACACTTCTTCAAGAACTCTAAATACGTATTATAAGATTTTTTAGATTACTTATGGATATTGAACGCTATATATATTGAATGGTAAAATACTTTTATTTATCTTAAAATGCTTTTACAATTATTTTATAAAATTTAGTGTTCTTAAAAATTTGAAAACAGAACAATCGACTAAATACAGATACTGTAGTATCTTTAATGAGAAGGGATTAAAAAACTGGGCGGTAGTGTCAAGTTTAAGCCATCGAGCAAAATGCTTGTTAAGGGCCGTTTATAAAATACGTCACGCTAAAATCTGCTTTTTTTGTTGTGATTATTAAGATAATAAATATTACATAGGAAGGATTATATTATAAAGTATATGGTGATTAAAGTTCATTTACTTATATTAAATTGATAAAAATATATGGTTGTTCCTCATTAACCTATATCACCTTTCAATTCACTTACTACTACATATTTAGCTACTGTTGGTAATTTAAAAATTATCCTAGCTTGTTTAACATATTATCATATTGGCTTTCAATATACACCAGGATCTCAAATATTTAATTTAGGCTTCAAATAACGGTTCAAAGCTTAATATCAGCGTTTTACCTACTAATAAAACGCTTTTTAAGCGAAAACCTTATTTGAAACCTATTATATCAACTCTGCCTGGTAAAAAAATTTTGTATATTATATTTGAGATCCAATGAAGCAAGGCACTGACACTCGCCATCACGCCATCTTCTGAGCGCAGCGCTACCTGGTGTACAACGAGGGACCTAATATGGTGGGGGACAACCAATGAGAATTCGAGAAAAAACTGACGCGTTACTGGAAATCAAGTTAAGCCTCTCTCTAAATATATAATTTCGGCTTCAAATAACGGTTCAAACCTTAATAAATTGCCCCTAACAAAAATATGGAAAAGGTGTGACAACATTTTTTAGAAATATAATAAAAAATATAAAATAATAAAAAATGTATATTATTTAAACAGTTGAAACTTCTTTTATTTTATTTTTATAAAATAATTTTGAGGGGTATTTTTAAAGAATCAGTATATTTTTATGCCCAAATAGGGTAATTTGATTTGAATTGTCGGGGAATTAGATAAATTGGTATTGGCAACGCTGATGAATAATAAAAAATGTCAACTGTCAACTTAAATATGAAATGAGTCTTCGAGTTTGATTGAAATAAAATGTTATTTTTATCTTAAACTTAAAGTGTTTTCAGTTTTAAGAAAGTAAGTAGAAGAGAATATAAAAGTAAAATTATAAGTTACGCAGCTATTAATGTTGAATTTATTACATTGCTTGCAGATGGCTGATATTAAATCACTTTTGAAAGAAGCAAGAAAACTAATTGATGATAAAAAGTATAACGAAGCACAAGAATGTTGTAAAAATATTCTACGAAAAGACAAACAGAATTATCTAGGTTTGGTTTTACTTGGAAAATCATTGCAGGATTCCGATCAAGCAGCATTAGCTTTTCAAAAAGCAATATCAACTAAAGCAGACCATGCTTTAGCTTGGCAGGGCTTAGCAAATTACTACGAAAAAAAAGAAGAAATCTCTGCCAAAAATAAACTATTTGCCATATATGCTGAAATTTTAAAATTACAAGTAGAGGATGAAAAAGTTACTGAAATTATAAGTAAGCTAGGCCAACTAGGCTGCTTGTTAAAAAATAATGAGTCGGTCAATATTCTTATTGATTATATGGATAACAAACTTGATGAAAAAAATTATATAAATGCCGAAAAACAACTATTAGAGCTTTTGAAAGCAGATGTACAATGTAAAGATAAGGACATTCCAAGAGTAATAAAATATTTAACAGATAAACTAAATAAAGAGGAAGATGATTCATTGCAAATATTGCTAGGTAAAGTAATATTACAGAAAAAGAATTTTGTTAATGCTTTTATGGAAGTAATGAAATTATTTTTTTTTAAATCTAGTATAGTATTTCGTGAATGGCTCTGTAAATTCTTATGTACAAAATTTATGCAAGACAATGTACTTGATGATTTTGATATTGACCAATACATTGATGAAATCACAGTAGGAATTGAAAATTCCAAGTATCCTGGGCTTTTAAAAAGTATGATATATTATAAAAAAGGTTTATATTTAGAAGCATATAAACAATGTGTGCCTTTAGTAAATTATCAAGAAGCTGATATCATTGAGGCAACATTTATTATAAAATGCACATTTATGTTAAAAAAATGGCCAGTTGCCCAAAAACTAGCAACAAATTTCTTAATGAAAGTAAGGGATTCAAATTTTACAATTACTCTTAAGAGATTTTTATTTCTTGCACTAGCTGAACAGCAAAAATGGAAGCAAGCAATATCTATTGCAAAAGAAATACCTTCTACTCATTTAGATGTCAAAGAGCATGCAATCCTTGCAAAATGTTATATAGAAAGTAATGAAAGTGCTGGAGATGTAATGAAAAATTTACAAAGTACAGAATATTATACACAGCTTGAAGCTCTATCGCTTATAAAACAAGAAAAATTTAGTGAGGCCATAACTTTACTAGAACAGTCTGAAGAAAATTCAATTAATTTATTTTATATTGGAAAAGCATACTGGAAGTTGCAACAATATGATAAATGTTATGTTTATTTGTTGAAAGCAGCCAAACTAAATGCTGAACATAGTGACACCTTTTTATACTTAGGTATTTATTATCAACAATATAAAGCAGATTACCATAAAGCAAGAAAATGCTATGAAAAAGCTTATAGTCTTAATAGCACAGATATTGAGACAATACAAAACCTAAGTGACATATATACCAGAATGGACCTAAAAGATGATAATTTTAATATATTATATAAAGCTTCTCAAAATGTTCAAATCAATCAGCCCTGGATTCATTTTCGCTTGGGATTGCATTATATCAATAATAGAGAATGGGAAAATGCAATTTTACAGTTTCGCTCTGTAATCAAAAGTAATCACAATGATGTGATAGCTTTTGAGTGTTTAGCAGATGCTTATTATTCACGAGGTTCATATACTTCAGCGTTAAAAGCTTACAATAAAGTCATATCAATGAATCCTAACAAAACTCTACATTGTCTTTCAAAAATTGGCTTTATTCATTCATTATTAACAGATTATGAAAACGCTATATCAGCATTTGAAAAAGTTTTGGAAATTGATCCTTACTCACTTTTGGCCCTGAAAGGAATTTCTGAAACCTGGATAAAAATTGCAAAGAAGAAATATACATCTAAGTTATACGGTAGTGCAAGAGATACTGTACAGAATGCTATAAATTATTTGATCAAAGCATTGTCAAAAGAGAAAAAGTTTTTATGTTTTTGGAATTTACTAGCAGATGCCTTAACATTTATTACAAAATTGCCTAATCAGTACTGTTATGTGTTCATGAAAAGTGCTTTGAATGAAAGTGAAGAGATAGTAAAAAAAGATAAACTTGATATTTATCCACAAGTACTAGCATGTTATTCACATATAGCAAAACACAAACAACAGTTTACTTCTTATGATTTAGCATCTACATATTTAAATTACTACCATGCAACAAAAAATATAGCTAACTGTCATATCGCATTTCATTTAACAGTAGCTAGTATTAAATTGAAACCTTTGGTGTGGAGGAACTGGAATTTACTTGGAAAAATATGTATTTTCATGAAGAAATATTCTCTTGCTCAACATTGTTTTATAAAGGCATTATTAGTTACCCGAAAATGGTCTGTAGCACCAATTTGGTGTAATCTGGGGACACTTTATATAAAAATCAAACAATACAAATTGGCTAATTATTGCTTTTGGCGTGGTCAATCAACTTTGCCTTCTTATCCACAGAGTTGGATTGGTCAAGCTTTAATAGCGGAAGTTATTCGAGAAGAAGAAGCTATGGATCTTTTTAGACATGCATCCCGCTTAGGGTATCATTCAGAGAGCGCTTTAGGCTATGCTGATTGGGTATGTCGTACTTTAAAAATCTATGATCATGAAAAGGGTTCAGATTTTAAATATATTATTGATAGTTTACATGCCCTGCCTTATGCAATGGATTTATTAATATGGTTTTCTACATTTGAACAACATGATGCTTGCGCCTTCAACATCTTGGCTATTTTACAAGAAAGGAGTGGACTTCTTAATACAGCTTTACAAACCTATGAAAAAGCGTTTAAATATGCAGAAGAAACTAAGAAAAACATAGTCTTATTAAATATTGGGAGAATATTTCTGAGACTAAATAAATATGATGAGGCTGTAAAAATATACAAATCTATTACTGAAGCTAGTCTTGATTCTGCATGTGGTTTAGCCCTTGCTCTATTTAAAAAAGGTCTATATGAAGAGTCATATGCAGCTTATGATACTGCATTTCATTGGCTTTGTAATAATGAGGAGGATAAAGCTGATCTTCTTGTGGCTATGGCAGGAATTGTGTATATGTTTAAAGGACTAGACGATTCTAAAACTTTGCTATTTCATAGCATTCAAGTATCACAAAAGAAACCAAGCCCATACAGTTTATTTGCTATATGTTCTTTAGGAATTATCCACTCTGATCAGAGTTTATCGAAATTGGCTTTAAGTGAATTGCAAAAGTATGAGAAGGACAGTCAATTTGGTTATGACATAGGTTTTTTGAAATCTTATTGTGCATCTGAAGATTTAAATCAAGCAATTAAAATATTGAGTAATTCTCTTCTAGACCATCCTAGTAATTGCCAATTATGGTTTAGTATGGCGCAATATTGTCTAAAGGAGTCGAATACTAAAGCAAAAATTTCAAGTTGTTGTGCCCAAAGAGCTCTCAGTTCTGCCCATGATTTTGAAAATAAAAATAACTTGGCAAAAATACTAGCTACTGCAAGCATTGCTGAATACCTTGCAGGAAATAAAGCCAAAGCTCTCTTGTTAGCTAAAATAGGTCTTCATATGCATCCATGTCAATCTGAGATTTGGGCTGCTTTACTTCTCTCTATTATGACAAATAAAATGTGGTCAGACAGAAAACAGTGGATTTTAAATATCGCCAATCATATGAGAAAGAATCTTGATATTACTAGAGGCCTGAGTAGATGGCTTAATCTCTTAGAAAAAAAAATTAATAAGCAATTAAATGCATAAGTGACTTACTGATAGCAGTCTTGATGTAGTAAAATCAATTATCAACTTTTTAATACTTCTTGTATAATTTATTATAAGCTTTAATTAACAGGCAAGTGTAACTTATATATGAAACATATTATTCATGTCTTCTATGCTATACATATATCATATCAGTTTGACCATGAGAGCTGTGCAGATAATCTTAAAGGTAGAGAGAAAGGGGATTATTTAATTAACGAAAGCTTTATTTCTCTTATTTTTGGTGTGTATGACTCATAAGACTGCTTTTGTAGTCAAACTGTAATACAACAAGATTACTAATGATAAATTGTGATAATTTACAGAACTTGCTAAGTTTAAGAAGTTAATATTTAATTACTGATTATAAAAATACTACAGGTTTTCATAAAATATATTTATTGTAAACATAATTGGTTATTATTGTCCATATAAGTATCATGTATTCTCAAGTAAACTGCTAGAAACTTATCTCCATTGTTCCTAGTCACTTTTTGTCCTTCTTCTGTGCTTTCATAAAGCTTATCTACAATTACATCATTTTTCTAAAACAAAAATACATTAGTAATAATTTATAGCTTTTATAAAAATGGAAGTGTTTGCTTTTTTTTCTATCCACTTACCAAATCTTCTTCAGATACTCTTTTAAACAATGGATGGTCTTCAAAATGTGTCACCATCCAATCATGTAAATCTTTTACATCTGTGATTGTATACACCATACCCTTAAACCATAGTTAATAACCATTTAACTTTATTTCAACCAATATAAATTACAATTTAAATGTAAAATTAGTAAATTTATTGTTTACTTGTTCAATAAAGATTTGGTAACCAAATAATAAACTTACTTGTTCAGCAAGTACATAGGCATATTCTGACAGAAGCCATTTGTTAATAATTCTCCACTTGTGCTTAGCTTTTTTAAAGTGTGGATCAGGGTATAAAAAGAACATTTTTTTTAGCTAAAATAAAATAGAAAATTACAATATGATTATTACTTTGTAAATTCAGTAGGTAAATCATTTTACACAATATAATAATGCATATAGTTATTACCTGACCCTTATGAAAAAAATTAGGTAAATATTTCATAGCATTTGTCCTCAACACTGCAATATTCTCAAACTGGTCTGGAAATTGAGTCCTCAATGCTTTAATTCTATCATTTACATAATCTGAAACTTTAACTCTGATTTCTAGACCTAATATTAGATTGTCTGGAAACATTGGTGATAAGGTCACTGAAAAATTAAAAAGAGTACATAACTTTAAGATTTTACGTTAAGAAAAGTACTTAAGATAGTAAGTAACAAACACCAATTATGACTTTAATTACAAATAGAGTAAAATAGATTAGAGTTATGATGCATGATCATTAAAAGAAAATACATTTCTTTATCTATGGCTATGCATTACCTAAAAGTCCACCATATCCGCATCCAACATCTAAAAATTCTACTTTTTTGCTTTTACCAGATTCAGTATTTGTAACTGGATAAAGCTCCGACCAGTCGTAGCTATCTGGATGTGCAGGGCTATAACAAGTGTATGAATATTTTATAATAATAAAGTTTTTTATGTATAATATACAATTCTTATGTATTATAAGTGGAAATTTAACATTTAGTTACTTACTATTCAAAACAATGATCAGCAATAGGATTTGAATGTGCACGTTGTCTGTAATATTTTTTTTGTGGCAAAGCCATGTTTATTTATAATATTAGTACTTTATAATTATTTTCACGAACACATTATACACATAAAAAGTTATATTCTTTGAAAAGAGGAAATTACTGTCAAAAATCCAAATGTTTACATTTAAAAAGATATGATAGGTTAGGCATAGATCATATTTTCATTCGAATTTATCAAGACCATAGACTTAAACTAGTTAGACTCAAAAAGTCTGTCTCAACTCTCATGCTTGACGTCCACTAGGTCGCCGAATCGAGGCGAATCGAACCGCAGAAATTCGCCTCCAATATATTTACTATGAAACTGCGTCCAGCGATGAGTCGCGGCACGCCGAATCGAATCGCCCGCGCGCATTGCTCGTCAGGCGATTTTCTTCGGTGAAGCGTTTTGGCTCGATTCAGCGCGCCTTAATCGACGCGGGGAATAACATGCGTACCTGCGAGAAACTATAATTAAGTACTATATTATATTTGATAATGTGATAGAAACTAAAGAAATTGTTCAAATAAACCAACAGATCTATCAGAAGAGATTATGCTAGTCACGGAAGAGAAATTATAGAAAAAAATATGTGTACTTTCCGTAGTTCAAAAAGAGCCTTTAAAGAACTATCTACAAATCAAACGAATAAAACCAGAGAAGAGCCCAGGCGAAGATAACATCATAAACGAAGCCCTAAAAATCGGAGCGCCAATCCTGGCTACATATCAAGCAGAATTCTTTAACTTAGTACTGCTATAACAGCAAGTACCTTCGCAATGGAGTAAATCGAACATAATACTATTGTATAAAAAGAGAAACCCGCTCGATATCAGCACCTATTATCGCTTATCAACTTACTATTAACAATATATAAACTCTTTTCATCAATCATCCTAAGAAGAATAGCACCAGATATTGACAAGAATCAGTCAAGAGAACAAGCGGGCTTCCGGCCGCACTACTCAACAATAGACCACATTCACACAATAGAATAAATAATAGAGAAATTTAAAGAATTCAATAAACCACTTTACATAGCTTTTGTGGACAATTCCAAAGCCTTCGACAGCATAGTACACTCATCTATATGGACAGCTCTAAGAAAAACGATATAAACAAAACATTTATAAATATCATAAAAATATCTATTCTAAAAGTGTAAGTAGAGTAAAACTGGAAAGACAAGGGCAGGAGTTCACAATTGCTAGAGGGGTGCGGTAGGGAGATCCGCTCTCTCCAAAGCTATTTATAGCTGTACTTGAAGAAATTTTCAAAAATATTAGCTGGAAAAATATAGGCCTACGGATACTTAATAATAAATTAACACATCGAAGGTTTGCAGATGACTTTGTTCTTTTAAATGAATCCGCGACAGATTTAGGCAATGCTACAAAGATTAAACTCTGAAAGCAAAAAAATCGGCCTACACATGAACGCATCCAAAACTAAAATTATGTCAAACAGTCAAAAGAAACCAATCTATAGGAGGGTAGAAGTAAGGAGGGTCATCTGTGTATATGAAAAGTGTCCGTCAAAATGTATTAAATTAGGATGGCGCCACATTTGCGATGCTACATTCATACCATACCCTGTGAGTCCACCAGCGCGATTGTGGAAGATTTTGGAACTGTTATTTAGCGCATACAACTGGACACTTTTTCAACTTTTCTCCCATATAAGATGACCCTCCTTACTTCTACCCTCCATAAACCAATCAAAGTAGAGGAAAACCGATAGAATATACAAATGAATATGTGTACCTAGGCAAATTGGTGTCCTTTGATGCAAATAGCAATGAAAAAGAAATAGATAGTCGAATAAGTTTAACTTGGAAGAAATACTTTGCCCAAAAAAAATTCTAAAAAAGAACTATAACTTTAATATAAAAAAGACAATAACGGATTCTTGCATTTTCCCAAGCTTAACATACCCTAGCCAGATATGGGTCTTCACTGAAAAAGTAGAAAATAAAATTTCACCTTGTCGACATGCAATGGAACGTAGTATACTGAAACTGAGGAAAAAAAAAGAGAAACATAGACATCCGCATGAAAACTAAATTAACAGATGCTCTTCATTTTAGTTTGAAACAGAAGTGGAAGGAACTGGGCTGGGCACTTGTCAAGATATAAAGATAAGAGATGGACCTACCACAACTAAATGGCAGGGCCCAAAAGGCAAAAGAAAAGTGGGAAGATAGAAGAAAAAATGGGCCGATATAATAAACACAGCAGGAAAGCTAACTGGATGTTTACGGCCAAAGAAAGATGGAGAAGTATGGAGGAGGCTTTTACCCATCAGGGGTCTACATAACAAAGAAATGGAAAGGAAATAATTATAATTGAATTAGTAAGAATTGTTAAGTGCAAAATAAAGCTGAAATAAATAAATAAATTATATTTTATTATATAACTATACTATTAATTCTTTTTCTAAGATAAAAGTAGCCTGAATTACTTCTTATAACATCAGCTATCTGCTAGTGAAAGTCCCGTCAAAATCTATCCGGCCGTTTCGGAAATTAACCAGAACAAACAGACTGTGTGTGTGTGACAAACAGTGTTTTTCTGATAAGTACCACATATAGTTTCGCGTGCATTAGTAATAAGATGTTATTTCAGGATTACAAACAGATAATTCAATTTTATTTATCTTTGTAGCTTTATACTACACTTTAGAGTTAAGAAGATTAAAGTGCATTCACGACCTACTTTGCTAACGAGTTGCGATAAATGAACGAGTTGATTCGATTCGGCTGAAATGGACGCACCAAGAATAAAATGCGACTCGATTTGACTCGCCTCGATTCAAAGCTTTTCGGCTGTAGTCAACGCTAGAGCGAAGGGCGATTATTACTAAAACTAATCGAATTAGTCGATTGTTCAAATATTCGATTGTTACTAACCTCGTGCGACGGGGGCTAATGACAGACATGGTTTCAGTGTTATGATTAACTACTATATTACTGTACTCATACGTACTACTAAATAAGATATTACAAAAGATGGTGCGGCGACGTGCACAGCGCTACAAATCAACAGTCCGTGCGCCTGCAGTTATTATGCTATTGGCACTAATAGATTATTTGTCTGTCTAGTAATCAATCCATCGACTGAGGGATATCCATTCGTTCGTGGTAGTGTAAGTTGATCCTTTCCTACTAACTACGAATTGATAGAAAGGTAAGTTTCTAACTAAGCATGACTAGAATAAAAGACTGCAGTTCACCGCACGCACATGCAGTGTGCGTCGTGCGTACAATTAGTAGTTAGTCGATTGTTATTCGAATAATCATGGTAAGGAACTACTAAATCGACAATCGAATGCGCAATAGCACAATTTTCGATTCAGTCGATTGTTTTTTTTTTACAACAATTGCCTATCGCTAGTCAACGCCAGGCTTCACGAAAAAAGTCCCCGTAGACCCGGCGGGCTCACCAAATTTGGCCTCTAGGATATTTTTTCTTTTAATTTTCGAATTTTTATTTTCACATATCGTTCGTTCGTCGTTTTTTCTTGATTATTCACCATAATTAATTGTTTGTTCGTAAATTGTCTATTTATAAATAAATAAACAAAACTGTACCCTTAAAATAGCCCCCTCAATTGAAATTTATAATTTTTCTCATTACTAGTAGTCTTTGAATATTCATTAATGTTTGTTCGTTTATAAAATACGTTTGTTCTATCGTCAAAGTACCTGTTTTTGTTTAATTAATAATTTTTATTTAGCTCAATTATTATTTAGATAAACTTATGTAGCGTTACGTCAATTTTACGTTTAAGGCGGTTCTTTCGAGAATTCTGGGGCGCCAGATTTGGTTAGCACCGTAAACACTCCTGCACAACTCCACTTTGATGAAGTGACTTTACAGAATGAGACATAATTTTTTTTTATCATGGTGACAAAAGTCACTAGTTGTCAAAAGTCGCTATAATAGGCCTTAAACTACATCATTAAATGAAATTAATTTAAATTTTAAACTATGTTAAAAGGAATTCATTGTTATTTTATCCTATTTCGGCTATAGGCCGCCTGCACATTCGTCGAAACATATCATGTTTCCGAACACAAAAAACAAAACTTACTAGGTTTACTATAAGCTATGACCATATGCCAATGCAGTCGTAAATTTAGTATAGGTACGTAATATATAAATAAATTATTTTATTTATTTATCTATGCTATAAGGGATGGGATTTTTTTAATTTGACAGTTGACATTGATATATGATATTTGACAATAGCTCTTCGCTCAAACAGAATTCAGTCTAAATATTTAAAAAAACAATGAAAAATAAATCACCATGCTTATCGTGTGTTAAATATTGAATCCATTGATGAAGGATCACTGTTACTTCAGTCACTTTGTCATGTAGAGCTACGCGGCAACGTTCTTAACAACATATTTAAGTTCAAGTAAGTGTAAATTTAACAGATAACCCTCTGCATACATAATTATGCGCTTTTTGTTTAAGTTAGAAACTATTTGTTTATTCATTTTAATAAAATTTTTAGAATAAATAAATTCTATATAATTTCCTAATAATCATAATTCATTACCTCTCATTTGAGTAGAAAAACTGAAGGTTGAAGTAAAATTTAGTTTTTAACGCAATATTTTAATTGTTGATCAAAAAATTTGCAACGACAATGATTTATTTAAAAAAAATTAAACCGGGATACATAGTTTTTAGTTAAGTTTAGTACATAAACAGATTACAAAAAACTATACTAGTACAGTTGCCTCATCCCATACAAAAAAATTGAGCAGCGCTAATTGGGTTATTCTTTGGGCTATTTTTGTGTGCTTGAATAGATAGTAAATGTTGTTAATTCGCAAATATTAAAATGGTTTTATTTTATATATATGTGCAAACTAATGTTTGGTAAATATTGTAAAATTCATCCTGCATTGGAATATAAAAAAATGTCAATGATTTAAACACTTTTTAACTGTGATAAACAAAAAAAGTAAAAACACCATCTGTGAATACACACTACAAACCCATCATCTGATTGCTATAATTAAATATAAATAATAAATATGTTGGGACATTAACACATGGCACCATCTAGTTCCATGGTAAGCTATGAGGCTTGTGTTATGGATACTAGACAGTTGATATATTACACATATATGACTTTATATACATACATATAATAAATATAAACACCCATGATTGGAGTAAAAGCATTCATGTTTATCACACAAATTAATACCCGCAGAGGGACTCGAACCCGAAACCGCTGGCACAGCATACATTTATAGTGATGCTACAGCGTCACTATAAACTGAGCCAAATGTATCATTAAAATTGATTCTAAATTATCAAAAATAAATCTGTTCGTGCACAAAAAAAAACATCATACACATCTAGTATACACACTTCTTCATATGCATGTAAATTTATTTAAAGAGTCAAATAATACTGCATGTTTCTATTAACTATTATTATATCACATTCAAATATGAACTATTTCTGTACAACTTTTTTACTAATATTTGTTCTTATTAACATTTGAACATTGATATGAACATAAATATTTTTTCTAAGAATAATTGATGTTATGAACCCTTGTTCATTAATCCTTGTGAAGACTGAAACTTGCTATAAAAGTTATAAGGTATCATCACACTATTTATTTTTTATGAAATAATTTAAAAGTAGAGATATGACATCAACTAATATTGATTCTATTTGAGAAACTATGTCGACTCGATTATGAGTATATTATGAGTATAATATGTACCTATATTATTACAATTTGTCACTTAATTTCTCGTTTTTATCCCGGAGAAATGTACGGTTCCCGTGGGATAGATTAGTTTTAGTTTTTCTAGAGTGAGGGTGAGCTGCTAGTTTGAAATAAATTTACAATTTAACTGAGATAGCTGCGAGATGCAGCCGGTATACGGGGCAAGTGATTGCGCGATGTTTTGACGTTAAAGCCCCGGCGGCCGGCACCCACGTGCGCTCACCAGCGTCGCGCCGCAGTCCGTTCGCGGCGTCGCGCGCGTCACACGCCCGATACATCGCAAATTAACCCGCGCTTATCAAAACTTCACGGAATGCTGTCATCCTTTGCAATGCGTTTATTAACACTAGTTTGATTGCGAATCGTTGTTCATGAGCGTTTACACTCCATTTTCGTATAACGATACCTCGACAAAATGAAGAGAAAGGATTCCCAATATAGTTTAAACAGAGACGAATCGCGATCTGCTCGAATGCTCTCGGATAGTATGTCATCTGATGAACCAGAAACTGAAAGCCTGCTAAATTTGCAACAACCCCCCATCGTGATTGCAATCGGTAGTGGACGACGACAGTCCCTCACTGCACCGCCCTCTCCTACCGAGTACCGCAAAAAGCGCGACAATCGTCATCATCACAACTATATAAACCATCTTCATCATCTCATCCACTGGAGAGATATCTGGGGTGGAGAAACGCAAAAACCTCAGGAGGTATATATTATAGTGCACTTAATATTTCAATTGTATATTATGTATCTCTATGCTTGAATTGTGCATTGTAAGTTGTTACAGTGGTGAAATGATTAAAATCAACAGAGTGAGAGATGCAATTATGTTCATTAAATGTAAATGACATATCATATTACATGTACCAAATGTTATGTACCTACTTATGTACACAGGTTTTTCGTTCATGCTTCATATAAAAATTTCCTACAAATAACACGTGCGTTACTAAGTATTATATTCGGCTTTAAATATGTTGAAACTTTTATATAACCCAATTGATACATGTTAACTATTAAATACCAGATTTTTTTGAATATTAGCTAAACCAGTAAATGTTAAGAAATAATGACAAGATTAATTTATTTATTTATATCTGAATAGTATTTGTTCAAGTTTCTTTGTCTCTGTAGCCTTGGTCTACTTTTTTTTATTCAACAATACCTTGTTTGTGAGTGTAATTTTGCTATAACAGATTATAATTTATAAGGATGTGAATATGTGTAAAAACTTCATAATGTTTTTAACATGAAAGAATAATTGGCAACATAGAGAATTATGGAAAAATACTCTACAATTTAAAGCAACAATTTTTTACTATACTTACTGTACCAACCTAAATAACTAAAAAGGCTTTTGCAAATTAATCAACAATTATAAAAAAAAACCGACTGTGTAAAAAGTGAACTAAAAAGATGAGAACAAGTTGACAAAGGAGCATAATATTATGCAGTCGGAGACTGCACACACGCAACTATTATAAAATATGTACATACAAACATATACATTATACATGTATGTCTCCGACTACATAATACTATGTTTCTTTGTTAACTTGTTCTGATCTTTTTAGTTCTCTTTTTACGCAGTCGCTTTTTTTTATTTTTATAAATGATTTTTATAAAAAATTTAATTTTAGTCAGTTAGACATTTTTAGTTTTATTTAACAATTTCTTATTATAAATTACTTTTAAACATTTTAAATAAAACTATCTTTTCGGATTTTTTTCGCGGATTTATTTTGATTATGGGTTCCCGACATTTCGAATGCTTTACAGCAATCATGATCAGGTGAGGGACTAAGGTGTAAGATGTCTCAAAGGTTGTTTGTTACAGACAGCCTAGCCTACCCACAAAATAACAAAATGAATTCAAAAAAACTTGAAAATTGGCACCAAAGTACCTTACAATATTTGTTAATTTTTAGGTAGCTAGTTTACTAAGTTTCAAGTAGTAAACGGTGCCCAAATGGCACTCCTAGAAGCCATTGAACATAAGAATTGAATTGAAGTTTCAAGTAATTCTGATCATAAATGGTTTTTTGGGTTGTATAATAACGCGTTTTCCCGTGGGAATGAGATAATCTCCCGCTGTAAAAAGTACCCTATGTTACTCTCCAGCGCTCCGTTTTGACGTGAAAGAAAGACAAACAAACAAATACACTTTCACATTTATAATATTAGTATGGATATCATATTATGTACACACAATTAAATTAGGAGAGTCAGATTTACGTATTTTTTTAAATTAAAAGATGCTCGCTTACACATAACCGCAGACTGGTTAGAAAAAAAAATCAATACGACTTTTTATATATCAGTTCAGACCTAAGCATTATGGTGAATTACCTACTCATCAGGAACAAAGAAAAAAATTGTTTAAAATTTCACAATTTCACTTGTGAGATGTAGGTATCTCTTTCTTATTGATGAAAAATAGAACATAAATATATTCTGACTTTAAAAATTACTCTAAAGGAAAATGAAATAATGTTTCAAATTAAACCAAATTTCTGTAACTTAATTGATTACTAGCTGGTTATGTTGTAATTTTTTTGAGCGGAACCCTAATTCTTTTTTAAATAAATGTAGTTACTACTTATAACATCAGCTATCTGCCAGTGAAAGTCCCGTCAAAATCGGTCCAGCTGTTTCGGAGATAAGCCGAAACAGACAGACAAAAATTTTAAAAATTGTGTTTTGCTTATTAAGTACCATTTAGTAAAAAGCTGTTATTGTGACATTACAAACGACACTTCAATTTTATTTATCTGTATAGATAATTATTTGAAAAGTTAGCTATTACATAATAAGTTTATAGCGCGTGCCGCGTATTGATAGGTTGTTTTTTGCGTATTTATTTTATAAGTTGTTTACAATGTTTAAAAACTGTTTAAGTTTTTAACCGTTATTTATCAAATTAAAATATCTCGACAAGTTACCGAGAAATGCCAGTTAGATCTTTTTAAGTTTTTGGAGACATATTGGCTCTTTTGTGTCTTCTAACTCATTCTTTAAATGATCGTGTATGTCTAAGGGGGCTCATTATGAAGGATTTTTTCTGATGTCATCGTCCACCGTCACGCTTGTACATCGCACGCATGGTTCAATAGATCCAGAAATTACCCCGTACAACCTCACAAACTCACAAACTTTACCTCTATATAATATTAGTATAGATGAAATTCTATAAATATTGGGTTTTCAGTACCTACCTAATAGCCTTTCCCATATATTAACATAAATAGGGTTTTCCTTAGAGTGCCTAGTAAAATAATTGAAATTAATGTTGTTTTCGCGTTTTTTAAATTTTATATAGGTATATTTTATACGCTTCAGTGCACATAGGTATTTTTTAATAAAATAAAATATTTTTTCTATCTTTGTTCTATTGAGGCGGAAAAACATACTCGGAAAAATATGTCGTATTAAGACCATGTGGTTTTTTGCCGTGACATTGTAGATTCTTAAGCGTCTGGTTTTCTATTATATAAACTTTTTTATTTATAAAAATAATTATCCTTATTATTTAGTGAAAAATAATTTTTTTTTTACTGAAAACCTAAGTACTTGCAAACGCTAACAAGCCACAGCTGCTCCGCGCAATTCTGTTAACTGTTATACTGTGATGACATCTAATAATTTAAAATCGTCGCATTACGCATACTCATTGTAAGTACAATTCAGTCCCGGCAATTGATGTTGTAACGGCAACCATCTCGAATCGCGAGAGAATAATACTGCATTCACAATTATTTATGTCATACTTTTAGCTTTTAGTGATCCCAAAATTTACATTTACTTATTACTAAAATGAAAACATTAATAAAATTATTATTGTTATTGATTCGATGCTAAAGTAAACCTGGTTGGTTTTCTGCTAAATTCTTATTCAAATTCCGTTTGTTTAAGAGTAATTATGAAATGAGTTTTTTTTTTCGAATTATGTCTAATATTTAATGCACTCTAATTTTAAGCTTCCTTTATTTTTATAAATAGCGGTATGCTGCAATATTATAGAATGAATGTAAATATGTGTATTTTTGAATTCGCCTTAGTTTGTAATTAATTAGGTCCCCAACTGGATAAATATGAAGTTCGCTTTATATTAGTTTTTTATTTAGGTATTACTAGTGATCCACTAGTCCCTGGATACTATTCACATGTATACAGATAAATAAAATTGGAGTGTCTGTTTGTAATTAAAATAACCGCTTTTTACTAAATGCATATGGATGTATACACGGTACATATACCAAAACAAATTTTTTTACAATTTTTGTCTGTCTGTCTGTCTGTCTATCTGTCTGTTTGTTTGTCTGTCTGTCTGTCTGTCTGTTTGTTCCGGCTAATCTCCGAATCGGCTGTACCGATTTTGACGGGACTTTCACTGGCAGATAGCTGATGTTTGTTACAAGGAGTAACTTAGGCTACTTTTATTTTAGAAAAAGAATCAGGGTTCCGCGAAAAAAAATTAAAACCCATAAAATTGTGAACAAAATCCACGTACGACGTACGCACCCGAGCGAAGCGAGGGTAAATCGCCTAATAATTTAAATGAATATCTTAGGAGTAGCAAGCTACTATTTATATTAACATAGCTAACCGTGAAAACGTACCTAGGGACGAACGCGAGCGAAGCGAGCGTGTTTCGCTAGTTTATAATATTTCTGATCTTCCCTGTTTTGTTAAAATATATTTTTATGTTCTTGTACTTTTGCAGCACTGATGACTTTTCAATAACACATAAGTGGTATTAGGTCTTGCTTGAATAATATTGCGTTATTACTGTTATGACTACTATCACAATACTTAAGGTTAAACAGACAGATATGAAAAACTGACGGCTATAACTAAATATTGCCGTCGTTACTGTCTCTTCTCCTATTAACAGTAGCGTTTAGCGACATTTTATTGTTATGTAATTAACAAAATGTATATTAAAAACTGTCGGGGTTTTATGCATTTGAGATGTAAGAGAAAGACAGTATATAATAAACATATTACAATTAATTAGTAGGTACATTGTAGGTCATCTAAATGGAACTCAATTTTACGAAAATAAGTATTAATTAATTAATAATCTTAGGTCTGCTTCTGCTTCAAACTTCAAACGATTGTGAAATAAACACTAACAACTTACAGATAACTACTTCCAACGGATATAAAACGATATCTCATAATTCAAAGCAAATATAATGTAATCTGAACAAGATAATAATACAACCTACAACTATTAAAACTAAAAGCGTTCAAATGTTAAGTAATTGTACAAAGTAAAACTTAAACCTTTCTACAATTTCTACGAGTTCGAGAGTTTGTTACCTCAGGACTCTACGTACGTAACGGTACGTAATTTATTAATCGATTTGGAAAATTCTTTTTTTGTTTGAATATGTATACTTAGTTTGGTCCCATTTAAATTTGAAAAAAATGTCACTCCTTAGAGTAGAAAAATAGCTAATGAAAATTTAACCTACTTTTAATTGTCATATTGACTTGAAACTTTGCAAGTGTTTATATTTCGTCGATAGTTCAGTTATTCGTAGATACTTTGAGTTTAAGCTGATTTTGTTTGATTTGACAAGCCCAATACGTTAGAATTATTGAATTTTAGTGTTACTAATAAAACCGAATTTTAGTTTATCAGTCTTCATATAAAAATTGGCATCAAACTAGATTCAACGGCTTCAGTAAATATTATATTAAAAGACTTTCTTCTTACTTTGTTACTACTACGTCTACACTGAAAATGGAAAAATAAAATCTTAAAAAAAAACCGACTTCAAAACACTAAAAAGTAAAAAATACCTGAAGGCCTAGACAAATGGCATAAACGCTAGTAGAATAGAGAAATCAATGTATGGGATTGACATATATTTACGACTTCGAATTTGACTCAACGTATCGAATTTGTAATTGGCAGCCAAATGTTGACCTAATCTATTCGATGAAATGAAACGTCAGGGTAGTACATTAATCTCCATAGAAATTGAAGACAAGTTGCACTTTTGACAAACGGATTCGGCTGCTAGCGTACGACACCTATCGAACGCTAACACCTTGGAGATAACGCTACAAAATGGCGAATCATCTTAAAAATGATTAAGACAAATTACTCCCAAAAGTAGCCCGATTTTCGTGGAAACACCCATCTATATATATTATATAATAAAATTTTAACTGAGTCGAATCTGTATATTAAATATTTTTTGGAAAATCTTATTAAAATAGTCATTATTATCGATACAGAGGCCGAATCTATAGTTATTAGAATTTTTGTCTGTCTGTCTGTTACCGCATCACAAAAAAACCACTGGACAGATTTTGATGAAATTTGGTAAGATGATAGCTGGTTATCCGGACCAACATATAGGATATTTTACTTCGGGAAAATATCTCATCTCTAAGCTAAACGTTAAAATGTAACTAGGGACGAACCCAAGCGAAGCGAGGGTGAGTTGCTAGTAATATATAAATTCATATGACATATACATTCATATTAATGGTATGCAATAATTTTACCTGAATTACCGTCCACCTATAAATTACATCAAAGCTATTTTATGAATATAGGTATATGTATATATACCTATCTACTGTAGAGCGCTTCTAGTAGAGACCTTTAATTTTATACTTAACTATGTACTACAAAGGTCAGACTGTAAAGATTCTATTATGTTGTCTGATATCAGGATAAAATCTTGATTATGAATTCATCGTGATTATAGCAATACCTATTGATAACTTGGTAGTCTCAAGGACGTAACCCATCAAAGATTTAACTTTTTTACAAAGTACGCATAATATTCTTAAAGGCTCCAAGGCATTGGTATTGTATAGTGTTGGTATAGTAAGTGCATAAACATGTATGCGTTAAAGTAATATGATATTTCTATGTAAAGTTGCCTGATCGAAGATCGTTACATGTTATTCCTTTGTCTACTTTTTTATATTTTTAATATTTAGAAATATAATTTTTATTTATTTTAGACAAAAAAACTAATTGTGTGTTTGTGTGCCTCCGTGCACACTCCGTGTAAGTTTGCAAAATGTCATATTAGCGCGTACATATTAAGGTTTGTAAATTATTTGTATTTATTAAGTTCAATGTAAAATTACGAATTTAAAAAATATCTGTATAATAAGTTTAGTAGTGTGGTAGGTGATACCGCTTTATTAACTATTTTTGTTTCGCTACTACCTATATTTTTAGGTTTACAAAGGAAAGCATAATAAAAGCCAGCTATTTTTACAATTTACTACCATACTTGGCCAACACTTGTATTTTTTTTTAGTTCTTAATAAATATACGCGACCCTCGTTACATTGGAACTACGAGATTGATTGAACTAAAGCATAGTTGAGTTTTTAATCATACTAAAAAATCAATTCATTATGCCGTCCATCGTTAACGAACATCCTTTCACCTCTCTATGACCTTTATACCTACAATTTATTCATAAGGTATTAAAGAAACAATTTCTGGTCTTCTCTGTGCATATTATCACACACTACAATCGACTATATACTACCTGACCCGAAAGACTGAAGTTGTCCTGTCAAAATTTCAATAAAATTTATTTTCGTAAATGGCCAAATCGGTCCAACAGTGCTCAAGTGATTAGAAGAACTTTTCCTTTTAATTATAGTGATCGATTTTGGTCACGGCGGCCTGTCTCACTGAATATGACAATGAGACTAGCCAACTGTGCAGGTGATATTATAATGCACAGGTTTGTGCAGACACAAGTGCACTCTCTATTCTGTAACTCTTAGTTATTTGTTTTATTATTTAGAATATACAAAATTATTTTATTTCGTTTGGTTGGATTTTCCAATGACAAATTTATTACACAACACACATAACATAAGTAAAAGGTATTCCTAGCACTATTATCTTTTAATCTACAAAGGCCTTCGCCAGATAGTAAATTTCAATAAGTATGGATAAATGTCCGTTGGTAATGTGTGTTTTTTTTTTTTATGAGATTCAATGACAAACGAGCAGACAGACCACCTGATGGAAAGTAGTACCTGTCGCCCATAACACCTACGGTTCATGCACTTAGGTTTTAAGTAACAAACATGCAGAATCACAGGTGCGTTGTCACTGTGAGGACTAAGATGATATGCCTCTTGCCTGTAATTGCGCTGGCTACCTTATCCTTCAAACCGGAACACAACAATGCAATCATTGTTGCTTGGCGGCAGAAATAGATAAGGGGGTGGTACCCATCCAGTCGGACTCCTCAGGCTTGACAGAGTCCTACCACCGGTGTGTTGATGAGTGTTACTATTTTATTTAGAAAAGTCACCTTTATCTATTATACTTTTATTGGAATATTCTAATTAGATTTTTTATATAGTAATGACGTTCGAAATGAAAACATTAGTTAAGACTGAAGACGACATTTTTTTTTATACTACATATTATACCTTGACAATAAAACAATCTTAATATTTTACTCATAGGTTGTTAACTGAACAGCTAGGTCATGGTAGTTTGGTTCAATTTACTAAGCTATGACTAATTTAACTAATATGTATTCAGTCCTTTTTAACGTCCCCCTGCGGGGCACGGGCCTCCCTTCAACACGAGGGGGATCAGGGCATAGTCCACCACGCTGGCCAAGTGCGGATTGGCGGACTTCACATGCCTTTCGAAAACTTGCTAGGTTCTCTCAGATATGCAAGTTTCCTCACGATGTTTTCGTTCACCGTAAGGCAAGTGGTAATCATGTTATAAATGATTCGCACATCAAAATATCAGAGGTCCGAGACCCGGGATTTGAACCCGCTTCACTCGGTTTCCCAAGCGAGCGCGTTACCACTGGGCTACCACTGCCTGTATATTAACTAATATATCTTTCAATATATTCCAATTTAACTAATATATCTTAATGGATTTGCATTTTGTTGTGCCTAAGAATTCATATTTGATGAAGGAACTTTGAACTTTGAACAATTTTAAGAGACATAAGGCGAATACGTTTCTAATGATACCATAGTATGACTTGCTTGTGTTAACAAAAAAATCTCTAAGACGCATGAACTAGTGATAAATGATAGTTGAGACGCTATAGGTATAACGTAAAAGTCACCAAACAGAAACCAAACAAACCAAACAGTCAAACTAAACAAAATAGGTAGGGCATTATTATGCAGGTGTTAAACTTATTTTAATGAAAACGCTTTTAAAAAGGTGAACAAATTGATAACAACTACCGTTATCATATTTGTAATAGTTGGCCGCAAATTCTGAAAAAATCTGTATTATTTGCAATTGTCTTGTCGTGTTTACCTACTTCAACTGTTGCCCCTATTATAAGATTATTATGGATTGTTCTTATATTGTCATATCCCTTATTGCTTATGATTTATGAAATTTCAAACTTTTGATATTTTGAACAATTAGAAAAAAATTATGTATAATTATAAAAAGTAGCCATCACCATATTTCATTATGCAAGCATTCCGCAATATATTCGTTTACTTATTAGTTATTACCTACGTTTCATACAAAATATCTACTGTTTGTCCGGTATGCAAACCTACTTATGGGTGGAAGACATTTTTTACTATTTAATTGAATGGCCCACATAACACTTTCAATTAATTTGTCTATTTTGTAAGCATTATACATACTCGTATGTATGTATGTACATATGTATGTACGTGCTTAATTAGAAAAAACGGTATTGCATGTAGAAGCGTACATCGCGAACGGCTAGTGACACATAAATAAGGTGTGTTTTAAGCAATCATACGGTAGGTGGGTTTTATTGTTAGTAAATACTATTATTAGAGCTCCGTAGCCCAAAAGCTAAAACATAATCCTTATAATTTCCTCACGTCCATCTGTCCATATCAAACACTTTTTGAAATTTGTGATAGGCGCCTCCTTGAGTTTGTTAAGAAAAATGATACCATTATACATAATATATTCAATTACATATTATGTTATTGAACATTTATTATTGTAGTTCTTTGCGCTCGTATTTCGATCGGTAAGTTTTATTATAAACTAATGTTATAATAGAATTAGAAGGTTACAGTTGGATATCACAAAATCTAATACGGCTTCGTAATCTATAACCTTTAGCAACTGTTTAATAATTACTAATGAGTTATAGTGACGGAATAAGCCAATCGCCCCATGCGGAAAATGTAGCTATAGGTAGGTATTATATTTTTAAAACGGTAAGTAAGTAGTCAAAATTTCTATTATACATTTAGTGTAAAAATGTACTATTTTCTAAATATGTCAATATAGAATGTATATATATAATTATACGATGATATACGGTTTGTACTTACTTTCACATTTAAAAGGCCCCGGCGAACGTCTCTCCTTCTACTAACCTGTAGATAGGTACGAGTATGTACGCTAATTCTCAAGAAATACTGACCGAATTTGGGTGTGACTTATAATGTTATAATTTTGCACCCTACAACATTTATAGGAAAGCTCAACATCGCAGTATTAAATCCATTATCCAGTTGACAGAAATCAATCAAAAATCGCTTCTACATTGCTTTATTAGAATTGATAACCAAATGGTTGAATATTCGTAAAAATGAAGCACTACAAAAATACTAGTCATCACGGGTTAGCACTTATATTCAATTCAAAATATTTTTTTTATAATAAAACATTAATTAAATATTATAAGATGATAGTCAAATAATAGTGTAGAAAAGATTACCGATCCTCCAACTATCTCAACACGCAAAAAATCACGCCAATCCGTCACCGTGTTTCGACGTGAAAGAAGGACAAACAAACAAACATACTTTCACATTTATAATATTATAGTATGGATTATTTTCTGCACCATAATAACTTAATATTACAAATACAAGAGATTCCTAGGGATGCAGATAATATCAAACACTAGATATGCCGTAGCTGTACGTCTGCCAGGTTAGGTTGTTAGGTTCAGTGTATTTTTTCGATCTAAATGAAACTTATCAAACACACATTTATTAAATTATTCTGAATCTTCACTTAAGGTTGAATTCGAATTCAGTAATAAAAAATTCAAGAATGTATACTTACATGTACGTTTTGTGATATTTTCTGTCTGGAAAGTATTCTTCCCTATTCATGGCATTCTTCTATTAATTGTCCTTATCATGGATTCTCGTATAGTGCAGGCGTATCATTTTGATGCAAAGTCGCTTATTGCAACTACGTAACAATATATTGTGTATGCGAATAATTTATTCCATAAAATAAGAATCGCTTTATAACTTCAATGCAGGTGACATAACATCGAATAGGTACATAGCATGGTTATAAAGATATAAACCAACGTCTAGAATCTAACAGTCTAGGTAAAACTTGAATCTACATAGCATATATATGGTATGTATATGCCCTAAATAGGTTATGTCTTTCAAAAGTTATGCTACGTCACGTTCATCATAGACTAATATAAAATGTATAAGTACCTACCTACCAACGTATTATTCCTAAAATTTTAGTTTCCATGCGATTAGTTTAATGGATCTATATTTATAAGCAGCTTCATTTTAGTAGAAAACGGATTTTCTGCTTAAAATATTTTTATGCGGAGGTCATATAATGTGTGAAGATGTACCTACGAAGTATTTTATGTTATACGACTCACGCTCGCTTCGCTCGCGTTCGTCCCTAGCTACATTTTTACGGTTATCTATGTTAAGTTATACATAAATAGTAGCTTGCTATTCCTTAGATATCCATTTATTAAAATTATATAGCGATTTACACTCGTTTTGCTCGGGTGCAGAGGCCATACGCGAATTTTGTTCATAATTTCATGATAGACAGATAGATAGACAGACAGACAGACAGACAGATAGAAAAAAATTGTAAAAAATGTTGTTTTGGTATATGTACCGTATATACATCCATATGCATTTAGTAAAAAGCGATTATTTTAATATTACAAACAGACACTCCAATTTTATTTATCTGTATAGAGTAGCGAGTAGCGAATTAGGTACCCTCGCTTCGCTGGGGTACGTCTCCAGATACGTTTTAATTGTTTTGAGCAGAACCCTTATTCTTTTTCCAAAATAAAAGTAATCTAGGTTACTCCTTATAACATCAGCTATCTGCTAATGAAAGTCCCGTCAAAATCGGTCCAGCCGTTTCGGAAATTAGCCAAAAATTATAAACAAATAAACAGACAGAATATTTTGAAAATTATTTTGACATTATACATATATAGACACTTCAGTTTATCTGTATAGATAAACATAAAGGTTAAACTTTAAGCACATAAAACATACATTTAATTTCGAGCTTGTCTACATATAGGTACCTATTTCTATTACATTTAGTTCCATTAGTTTTATAGCATATAATGTATTTAGATAAATACAAAGATAAATTATAATACTAGTTAATGTATTTACACATGACAAGGAAAACCAACGTACCTAAATGAAAGCTTCACTCTCGTCGTAAAAGAGCAATATACAATAGCCTCATCTCACTATCTTTGTTTAACTTTGTTCAATACTACGTCCTGCCTGTGGGTTTGCCCCATGTTTTAAAACACCGCAATAATAAAACATAAACACTTTTTTATATCAATCAATCAATCAGCCTATCGCCGTCCACTGCTGAACAAAGGCCTTTTTTTTTTTTTTTTTTTTTTATAGTTGGGGAATGCATTTACGCATACCACCTATCCCCCAGGTGGTTATGTGGGGCTCACCGGCTAGAAGAGCCGGTACTACCCACTAAACCCCAACTTTCCCCTCCCCTCCGCCTTAGTGGGACGCCGCGGGATCGCTTACGCATAACTACCGCGACGCCCCGGCGGCAGGCCTGACGGCCACCAAACCAATGGGGCCGCTCCACAGTCCACTCTGCTGAACCAGAGAAGTACCCGGAGCAGCCCCATTAAACCACGCCGCCCACCGAAGTGGGCACCCCTCAATCGACTGCAGAGGACAGGGAGAGCGGCAACGACACACCGACACTCCTCTTCCCCTGCAGCCCCACCGCGTCTGCCATCTAAGACGGTGGCAGCCCCGTCAAGGCCGCGGGGGGCAGGGAGAACGGTGCACAGAAATACCGGCACTCCTCTCCCACCGCGGCCTTCCCCTCTACCGGTTACGAGCCTGCCCTCCCACACAGTCCCGCAACCGGTCCCCGCCCTCCGGTCGCAAGACCGCCGAAGCGGCCCCGCTCCTGGTGGCCGCAACTCCGCTCAACGGAGAGCAGCCCCGTCTGGGTAGCGCCCTTTACCGCGGTTGACGGCCCGCGGTTAGGGCACCACCCTGCTGTTGGTCCGCGCCGGATTTCTCCGGTACCACCCGCTGCAGACTAAGCGGGTGGCGTTCCCCCATCCGCCACCTGGGGACGCGCCCGGTAGGAGTCAGCTTTCCCCCGGGTGAACAAAGGCCTCCCCCAATGAGCGCTAACCATCCCGGTCCTGGGCAGCCCGCATCCATCCACTGCCAGCCACCTTTCTTAGGTCATCTGTCCATCGTGCTGCACTTTTTTATATGCGAGGCAATAAAAACAAAAGCCATAGGTATTTTAAGCTTAGTCAACCTACATTTTTAATATTTACATTTCAAACGGCTCCATAGCAAAAAATCAATATGCATCTATGATGTCATTGCTATTTATTAGGTATAATACTACCTCGTTGGTGTAGTGGCCCGCTTGTACGGATCCACGTCCGGAGGATCTGGGTTCAAGTCCCGGGTGGGGCCAAGTTTAGTTATTGAGTCTTTCTGTTAACTCCTGCGCAGTTGGCTAGCCCCAGTGAGCTTGGCCAACGCGGTCGAAATCACTTAGGACGACATCAGATAGGTATAAAATTTTAATTAATTAATTGTTGTAATTTAACCAAGACTTAACATGACTACTAAAATAAACATTACGACTACTAAAATTATATATAACTCGTTTGCATTAAAGAAGAAATCCTAAAGCGATCCATTCGTGATCTTACGGAAGTAGTACCCGCTGTGAAGTGTCGACTGTTGATACGCGGCGCGAGTAGGCTTTTAAAAAAACGCTATCTGTTTCATACGCCTCGGTTTACTAACCCATATGGTGCGATCGAGAGAGTTGCAAATCTTAGAGGGAATTACTAACATTTAATGTTTAAAATATTGTTTCGGGCGATAACGTTTTCACCCCCCTAAACATTTACGTAATAAGACAATTTTGGTCTCATTAGATTCAGTACATCTTAATCTAGATCTGTACGTTTTTCTCTTTTAATAATTCAGTTTAGTTTAATTAAAAATAAATAAAAACGCTCGAGGAAGTTTTTAAGTCAAAAATACAGATATTTAGATGTTAATAACTTCTATCATATTCGATATTTCTTTAAAATAAAAATGTACGGACCTAGTTTTTCATTATGATGTAACATTACAAAAATTATGAAAATTAGACTATGTTAATGGGGGGAAAAACGTTATCGCTTTTTGTATGAAAATTTACAGCTTCACAATCCTCTTAAGACTTTTCTTTTCCAGGATAAGAGTGCTCTATCTTAATATTCACCAGTTGCTCTATCTGCCTGTAAGCCCCACTAGTGTCGCGTCGAGATTAAGGTGGAAACGTACAGACAAACATTAATTAATCTGCAAACCGGTTCGATCCATTTGATCTTATAAGTTTTAATACGTATGTTATAGGCTTCTTGTAATTTGATATAGCTATAGGGGTATAGAGTGATGTATGTATGTAACAGCTCCTTCTCACGAATGTGAATATTACGGTAATGTTCTAGTCACGTTTTATTTTGGACATATTCACGTGTGTCACTTGCGTGATCGTTGATGGCAATTTTATTTAAGACTAGCAAAACCCACGGCTTCGCTCCCGCTGAAACTACAACGAAAAAACTTTAAAAACTTATTTTATCTCTTTATGGGATGAATTTAAAAAAACGCTAAAACACGTATTTATTTAATTGTATTGAAAATCATTAATACCAAGTTTCAAGAAATTCTGATCATAAATATTTTTTGAGTTGTGTAAAAAGTATCCTACATGTTGCCCCGGATATCCAGCTATCATCATACCAAATTTCATCAAAATCCCTCCAGTGATTTTTCTGTGATGCAGTAACAGACAGACAGACAGACAAAAATTCTAAAAACTATGGATTCGGCGTCTGCATCGATAATAATGTCTATTTCAATAAGATTTTCCAAAAAATATTTAATGTACAGATTCAGTATAGTTAGAATTTTATTATATGTATAGATTTTAGGATATTAAGACTGTTATAGAGATAACATTATATGTTTCATTATGGTTTGTTTCCGTTAGGGATATTACTGGCATTAGTATTGAAATGACTAAGTACTCTTCTGTTTTTACAGTAGTTTTAACTTTTGATTATTCAAGATTTTAATATAATGTCTTCGTGTGGAATATTATTGAGTACTTTTTATAAATTCTGAAAATTGAAAAATATCATACAATAGTCACAGAAGATAGTAATTTTATAAAAATTGGAAATATTCAGTTGTTTTAAATTTATGTTAATTTTAATGTTTTAACAATGTGGTTTACGATTCTGAATTCTATGAATCCATGACAAAATAACATATAATGAGGTGTATGAAATTAGATTTGCGATCAACAATTAATCAGCACCACCAATCCGGCTCCGGTTGCTATTCGATGACTGCTCACATTTATACGGCCTTGAAACCAAAATAAGTAATAAACTTACGATATAGATTTTTATAATTGTTAAATAGTATTGGTTATACCCATATATCAATATATTAGTTAAACCGATTTAGATATTTGTTTTACTTTCAACCAGAGCAAACTAGAAATTGCAATTTGTTCAAATATTATTAGCTGTAGAATAAAATGTGTACCTACGTAGATAAATGTTGTACGTCTCAAAAATTAAATAAGGCAATATCAGTTTCTAATCTATTAAGATTATCGAAAATTATTTGCTAAAAACAGTATATTTAAACTTTGTGTTACATTATGTTTGTTGTTCTACAAAAAAAAAAAAACTAAAATCTAATTTTGCCGTTTTAAATAACGATCGTGCAGATAGACAGACAAAATACCTGTATATCTTTTCAGATACCTGTGTATCTTTCCTCAATAACTGTGTGTTAATGTCCCAAAATATTTATTTATTTCTTCTAAAATACATTAGAATAAATAATTAATATATCTACCGTAGGATCGGGCCATTAGTATTCCCTATGTTTTATTATAGACTAGCTTTTGCCCGCGGCTGAGATCGTTTAATTTATGTATAAATTAGCGCGTTCAAAAAGCATACAAAACACTAGTTTTATAACATTAGAATAGCCGTATAAAATTACGTTGTAAATGTTGTTGAAACAGAAGTTCATTATGACTCGTTGTGTAATTTATGATTATATGTCTGAAAGTGTGAGGGTTCCAAATAATAGTTGCTGTTTATTGAACTTAAGCCAAGAAAACTTAGTTAATTGACTAGTCCAATGTCAATCTAATCTGTTAGTATAGTCTACACGATTCATTCTAAATTATTAATCTGAATCTAAGTTTAAGGTTTTGATCTATTAACTAATATTGACTAACGGTTCTCGTTTTATAGCTTATCTAATAATACGGCTCACCCTTGCTTCGCTCGGGTTCGCCTCTAAACAAACAAATCTATCCCACGGGAACCGTACATTTTTGCGGGATAAAAAGTAGCCTATTTGTTATTCTGATGTATGAACTATATTATTGTAAAGTTTCATTAAAATCCAATCAGTAGGTAGTTTTTGTATACTAAGCTGTATAAGTTATTATAGCTTTTTTACTATCCCATGGGAACTTTTTAATTTTCCGGGATGAAAAGTATCTAAGATATTGACCGTGCATATAAGGTACCACCATGCAAAATTTCATTTAAATCGGTCCATCAGTTTCGGGTATTAATTAGCCCGTACCTACAAACAGACAAACAGACAGAAAAACAAGGAATTTGAAAAAAAAACTGGATTTGTTCTATTTCTCTTCTTACATCCCCCTGACTCGGTTCTGAGCATTTTTTTTTTCTATGTACAAATAATAGACCTCTACAGTTTTATTATACAGGGCCATTTTAAATTTATTGAAGACATTTAATGACTACTCTAGATCTAATCTATTGAACTGAGTTCTGTGACTTACGAAATGATCATTAATTGTTAATAGAATAACATACAAATAAGATTTAACAAGTTCTTGCAGTATGTGTATAAATATTTATTGTATATCAAAATATTACCTACATTTACTGTATAAATATTTACATACTTGGAAAACAAAAACAAACCTATCCCACGGGAACCGTACATTTTTCCGAGATAAAAAGTATCCTATGTGTTATTCTAGACTATAATCTATCTCTGTGCCAAATTTTATCCAGATCCGTTCAGCCGTTCTGGCGTGAAAAAGTAACAAACATCTATACTACTCACAAACTTTCACATTTATAATATTTATACAGATTGTATAGACTAGTTATTTAAATACTCACTTTTGAAACATAAAATAGTACTAATAAAGCAAGTAAGCACGTTCGTGTTAATCTGAATATCTGAATATCAAAAGATATATCTAAGCGATCACGTTTTTGTAAATTTTAAGTGTTTTAAAATGCTTACAGAATATGTATTACTTTGGCAGATAATTTAATAAATAAAAAAAAATACAGTCGAAATTTAATAAAACCGTCCACACGATGCATTTTCGTTACATATTGGCCAATTTCCATTATTTGCACTTTCATTATAATTTAACCGATTCATTGTGAGTGGCACCTTAGGGGTGTCATAAATTTATATCCTGTGTGCCGTGTAACGCTCAAGCGGACCGCTTGAGCGTTACACGGCATATTATTATATATATTATATTATAATTCAATTCTACGAAACTGTGTTAAAACGACATTTTGAAATATTTTATCACGCAGATCATGCCTGTACTGTTCGTTTGAGAATTTAGCCTGAATAGAAAATTTTCAGGGGTTAAAAACTTTATCATTGTTGCGGATACATTTCTTTCATGCGTGGCGTGTGACACCCGAGCGGCGTCATCATAATTCAATCCGTTGAAAGTCTGTTAATCGTAGAATAACGTATGGAACTGAACTTTTTACCTGTTTTACTAAGTTTTATACCCGACTGCGGCGAAGCGGAAAAAGGTTATGATTTTGACGAATTTCGATGTTCCCTCGCTACGGAACGGATAAAGTGTTTCGATAATTTATAAGTCTGTAAATTCTTCTTTGGTGACGGGAATGTCTATGTGTAAATTAAAATATTCGCAACTGGTTCTAAATAAAAAATGTTATAAGGTTTAAATTTTATATTAAAAGCATTTCAAAATTATTAAAAACATATTTTTATTACTTAGTGAAAGTTACTCTCTAACAATCACTTTTGTTGTGAAGGAAGCAACAGTTCAACCTGTACTATCTCTATTTTTTCTTTTTTAAGAATGAATAAAATAATTATTTATATTATTTTTCTGTATTATTTAGTAACTTTTATTGAGATCAAATCTTAGTAATTCATTTGATATAAATTGTTCAAAATATTTGCAGTCATGCAGATCTACGACGCTTGGACAATCTATGTTCTCTTTATTTTGGGTGCATGTCCCAATATCTTTCAATCTCTTTTTGTTAGAAACATACTCTTCGTATGATTGGGAGTTCTATTCCCAAGTGTATTCTCATGTTTTATGACGAAATATTTCTAGGGGGGTCACAGAAAGTGTGACACAGCGTGACAATAGGGGGGGAGGGGGTAAAAAAAGCAGATTTTAGCGTGACGTATTTTATGAACGGCCCCTATGTAAGCACAGAACTCACTCTAAACGAATTAGCAAGGTGCTTAGGTCTGATAATAGATGCCGACTGAACGTCGAAGTGTAAACAAGCCAAAAACAGAAAAAAGCAGAAAGTTTTCATACATGGCTGAAGGAACCGTACGGTGTCTTTTTAACCTATGGCGCATGACGCCCTAGAGGTGTCATGAAAAATTTGTTAGCCGCCACGGGCCGTAATTTGTAAAAAAGGCCGTCGCAATGAATCGGTTAATTGTTACGGAGCTGATACCGAGTGAAGCGTACATCACAAATTACATATTATATTCTGTAAAACATTTAAACAGTTACATTTAACGGCTCAAAAGGTAAAGCCTTTATAAAGGTCAGAAAAAAACGGTCCAACAGTGTAGGCAGTAATATCCTCCCATCGACCTTTTCGGTACGTACTAGTTACTGTAAAGATCAGATGTTTACATTTTTATATTTGATAAAAAGATTGATCGCTATACTGAAATTACAAACAAGATATATAATATCAATACCTAAAGTTTTACAATAAAAATATAATACTTGCATTCATTGGCCAAGTATTTCTATAAGTGTAATACTGACAACAAATAACCTTATAGTCAGGAATCAATACAAATGCTCGCTTATCACCATTAATAGCTTTTAAGAGAAATACACATATTCAATGTAAGGTTACTATTAATAATAAATGGGGGCTCACATAAAATTAACGATACCACATAGAAACAGAAGACATTTACATCTTGTGATAAAAGAATGATGTCATTATACGTTTTTCCTGAGATACAATACGTATAAAATTAAAACGGTTTACAAATAAAAAGTGTCGTACTACTTTTATTACAGCCTTAAAATATGTGTAGTAATACTACTAAACAGTAATCCATACTTAATATTATAAATGCGAAAGTAACTCTGTCTGTCTGTCACCTTTTCACGCTTAATTAGCTGAACCGATTTAGATGATATTTGGTATGGAGATAGTTTGAGACCCTGGGAAGGACATAGGATAGTTTTTATCCCGGAAATCATCCCTTAAGAGGGTAAAAATGGCGATGAAAGTTTATATGGGGAATCATTTCTCGAGTAAGGGATATAAATATATTTTTTAACTAAAGTAGGTACTTACTTTTCTATACCTATGTATGTACATATACATATATAGTTTATTTTATGCTAACCGTGAAAACGTACCTAGGGAAGAACGCGACCGAAGCTAGAAAACAGAAGTAAAATTACTTTTCATTTAAGTTATTTATTATTCAATTTACTTAATACTGCCTACTGGCGACTTAGCCTCGCTTCGCTTAGGTCGTCCGAGGTACCTAACAGTAACCTATATGTTATTCCAGGACATAGTCTATCTGTGTTCTTAGCGTGAACGAGTAAGAAACATACACACACATAAAAACTTTCATATTAATTATAATAGTAATCAAGTAAAGTGGCCTCTTAATATATTTTTAGTTCAATTGTTTAAGAATTACAGGTAAAAAAAGATTTGACTTTACTTTGTTTTCAAAAAGTAAATCTTATCTGCTGCTTTTATCTTTGCATTTTATTGTTATCATAAAAATATTTCACAAGGATTATCTATTTGAGACTGTCTGAAGAGAGAATTTCAAGATTTCAAAATCAGAAGATTTTTAACTGACTTCCAAAAAAAGGAAGAGGTTTTCAATTCGACCGTATATATGTTTTTTTTCTAAATTAAAAATATAGTAAGGTACAATAAATTATTAAAAATATATATTTTAAAAAGCTTTAATATAAAATCTAGAATTCTAGCATAAAATTCGATTTAAAAATAAAAACCGGAATGCATAAAAGCTAACTAAAAAGATGAAAACAAGTAGACGAAGAAATAATAATAATAATAATCCCCCTGACCGAATCCGGCCAAAGCGGCCAATCTCATTGAATTTAGCCAACTGCGCAGATGATATTATAGTGCACAAGTGTACGTGCAGACAAAAGTACACTCTCTATTCCTGTCACTCTCATTCTCCGGTGCAACGACTACTCGACACGACCGGTGAGAGTTAAGTCGCAGGACCGACGGCTCTCCGAGGTACGGGGGTGAAACACCGCCAACTTTCCAACTCCGGGCTATTACTGAGGCTTACTATATAGAAAGACTCAATAACTAAACTTGGCCCGACCTGGGACTAGAACCCAAGACCTCCGGGTGTGCAGCCGTACATGTTAGCCCCTACACCACCGAGGCAGTTAATACATATAATAAGGAATATAGTATTATGTAGTCGGAGACATATACGTTTCATCCTTGCCGCGAGATGTAGGTTTGATCTTTCCCGTGACCATAATTGGTATAAAGCATTCAAAACGTCTTCGGGAACCAAAAATCAAAATAAATCCGCAAAAAAATCCGAAAAGGTAGGTTTATTTAAAATGACGTCTAGAACGCCACATAGCAACAAACATACATACATAATTACGTACATACTTAAACTTATAAACACATTACCTTCCTTTGCGTCGCGCAGCCGGGTAAAAAGAAAAAGCTCTTGATTTAAGTCATGTAAGTACACTTGTGCGCTAAAACCCTTAATTATGGCTAACCATTATGTTGTGCGGAGCAGACGGAGAAGATAATATTGAAGTAGATCCTAGATATAACTGTTTGCCGATTATATTTAGAACAATACGAGCTTGGCATTTAACGCCGCTGTTTGTGTTATCTAAATTGAAGGATTGTTTAATTTAGTCCATAAAATTGTCGTTTGTCATAGTGATATATCTAACAAGTATAAAAATTAAACCACTAAATAACAAGGGCCATGCAATAAAAATAATAGATAGCTTAAAAAATATAATTTAGTAACTTAATTATGTTACGAAATAAAAGCTTCCATAAAGAAGAGGTTGAATAAGATCAAGGCAAAAAGTTAGAAATGGTCTTGCTGACTTCAAAATGTTTAAAATTTAGTAGGAATTTAAACAGGCCCTTGGTGAAAAATCGTAGTCATTAGTTCGTAGGCACTCCTACTAAAGGGTTTGAAAGTTCAAGCGCTATTTCATTTAGCAAAATAGAAAAATTAATGTATTAAGGGACTATTTTAGTCCCACTTAATTTTAAAAATTCAGATGATAAGTTAATTGCAAAACTACAATGTAGAGACGAAAAAAAAGCTTTTCTTTAAGTTTATTTTATTATAATAAATAAAATATTTAGTACATTATATTTAGAAATTGGCACAAATAGAAATTATTATCCCTATTAATGTTTATTAACAACTGATACCGATAAGATATTTCAAACCAAAATTTATAAAATTATTACTCGAAGTTTATTGGATTATTCCTGTATTCTGGTCCTTGGTACGGATAGATAGATATAAACGTTTAATCTTTGTACAATTGCCCTTTTCTATATCCTATCACTCGATCGTTCGATTTATCGATATTGTGTCAATTTGCAAATAAAATTAATAGAAATATATATTAATATTTTTATTTTAATACTAACAACTTATTGAAACACGGTCACTGTAATTTATGAGGCTTGGCAAAGCGGATCAAATGATCTGAACTTAAGGTTTTTAAGTAACCATTGAAGAGTTCCACTATTCACGTCCTGGCTGCATCACCAGATCATATCGAAGGTATTAAATAATTGTATAGTCCGGATTTTGCATGTCTAGAGTGAAGATTATTAAATCTTTACTTAAGGTACTTCTTTAAAACATTTCCTGTTGTTTCCATGTATTTCAGGTTGTTGCTACGCCCATTGTCATTAGCTATGTTTAAACTCTGAATAATTCTATAGGAACTTTGATTGAGGAAATCTGGATCTACACCTTTTTTTTTAAATACTCGGTTATTTAGATTCTAGACTGCCATCTTGCCAGATTGCTATCTGACTGACGGTACGATAAAATTTATAAAAACAAATAATTTGGTTAGTTTTACCCTGTTTATTATTTCTTAAGACTATTGTTCATCTGCTTAAAAATGTCTAGAGGTAAGGCAAAGATTTATGAGCCTTTAATTAAAGTAAGCAGAAACTGAAATGCTTCAAGATGTTAAAAAAGATTACGTTTAAATGTCAGTCTAACTTATTTCTACTAATAAAATTCCAAACAATTTAAAAGCTGGAGTACCTACTGACTTTTTAATGACTTAATGAAAATATACAAATTAAGATAAAACTTACAACCTTATATTACAGTTTAGCTGACACTAAAGTATATAACTAGGAGTAAGTGTAATTTATTAGTATAATATATGAAGAGCATCTATTTCTAAAAGAACGTATTTTTATCCATGTATGTATAACTGCGGGTACAAACTAGTAATAAACTAAGTTATGCCTGCGGATTCAATCGCGTAGATAGTACTTATGTACATTGGTAGATGTCCTATATGTTAACATAGAATATAAGTTGTCTTCATTCTAAATTTCACTCAAATCCAAAATGATAAAAAAAACGTGGAGAACAAAAAAACATAACCTGTTTTACTATTTTCATTATTATATTATAAATAAAACTATCTTTTCGGATTTTTTCGCGGATTTATTTTGATGTTTGGTTCTCTTCCCTCGGGAGCCAAAAATCAAAATAAATCCGCGAAAAAATCCGAAAAGATAGTTTTATTTAAATGTCTAATATTCGCGTAAATCTAAGAAAGTTTTATATTATATTATATTATATTAGT
This sequence comes from Argynnis bischoffii washingtonia, assembly GCA_033884665.1. Classification (NCBI taxonomy): domain Eukaryota; kingdom Metazoa; phylum Arthropoda; class Insecta; order Lepidoptera; family Nymphalidae; genus Argynnis; species Argynnis bischoffii. The sequence continues at coordinate 7,409,989 of CM066616.1, read as the reverse complement.
GTGACAGATACCTAAAATATTTTTTTCCTTGATCATATTATGATATGTTATATCGTGTACGTCGTTGTTTCAACACTTATCAAGTAGTCACAATTGACATTTGAATAAGAAAACGTGACTCACTTGTTAACAATGAATTTATATTAGCATTTCACCATTTTTATTATTGGTTGAAACTGTACAAAGCATTGGGTATTTACCTATTAATATCAATTATTAACTTTGTAAGATTTTACTCAATATTATCATTATTTTAAATAATACAATAAATAGATACACTTATCTCCGAAATATCTATAACTCATCAGTGACCCGACCTGGCTTCGATTAGACACATATAAACGTGAACAAATAGTGACAACAAACTACTATCTACTTTTCTATTCATTTTTGGTTCTTTAGCAGGCTATTGATTCAGGTCTTATACATATAAACTCCTTGAAAGATTCAAATTGATTTAATGTTAGAAAATGCTGGTGTCCTTCGATGGGCTCCTAAATAGATGTAATGCCTCGCGCACAACATCAGCATTGTTGACTATAGAGTCGAGCGGTGTGCACCGGTTTTACCATTGCGAGAAAGCTTGGAATCGATTTCCCGTTATTACACCGATTGAGCACTTCCACCGAACATAACTTTCGAGAACATGCTTTAAACATTCAATGTCAATCCGCTTGCTACAGTCAATGGAGAAACCTAAGTTGAAATGTAATATTATACCACATTATTTTATATAGATAGTGTTTTTTTAAGATAGGACAAAAAACACTTATAGAAAGGACACAAAAATAATTTGGTTGCCTCGAGCAAGCAAACGCCGCGCCGTAAAGGCCAGTAGGGTCAACAGCACTATATTATGTTCAAAAAAAAGTCACTACTTATCAACAGCTTCCCGCAAGTTATCGCGTTTGTTTACTGGTATATTATTATTAATTTAAATAAGTAAAAAATACTACCAATTCTGACTTATACTTGGCCAGTATTTATATTATAGGTATATACATATATTGGTTAACGGTAGAGTTAGCAAAAAATTTTTTTTCATTTTTATGATAAAATTAAAGCAAAGATATGTTCCTTTTTAGGAATACCACCCACCCCTAATTTTTAATTTTGTGTTTTATATTTACTATTTCAACTTATGACCTTTGACAGAGGAAGCGGACGTAGGCTCTCATAGCTTCGACCCTTACCGTACTAAACTCTAAAATTTTACATTATATACAAATTATTACTAGTAGTAGCCGTCCTAATTACTACGAAAAATCATCAAAGTTTTTGATTGATTAATAACTGTCATATCTCGGATTTACCTATCGTTCTTATAGCATTTTTAATTGCCAAATCTTCATAAATGCGATTTGTACGCTATGCTAAGCAAAATATAAAATCTTATAATAAACGCCATCTATATAAAAAGTGTATTACTAACAAACCATTATAAGCGTTGCTCTGCGTGTAGTCCAAAGTTCTGTTTCCGTAACGATATTACCATTCGGCGTTAGATGGCGCTATTGTAAACATATTTTTTTGAAGGTAGAAAATGTAAGTGTTCAAATATATTTATAACGAAACTAGCAAAACCCGCGGCTTCGCTCGCGCTAAAACTACAACAAAAAACTTTAAAAAGGTAGGTTTCATAAAAATTTTCATCCCTTATTTTATCTCCTTATGGGATCAATTTCAAAAAACGCTAAAACACGTATTTATTTAATTGTATTGAAGAGCATTAATACCAAGTTTCAAGAAATTCTGATCATAAATGTTTTTTGGGTTGTGTTATAACGTGTACTCCCGTGGGAATGAGATAATCTCCCGCGGTAAAAAGTATCCTATATGTTGCCCCGGATATCTAGCTATCATCATACCTCATCAAAATACCTTCAGTGGTTTTTCTGTGATGCGGTAACAGACAGACAGACAGACAAAAATTCTTAAAACTATAGATTCGGTCTCTGTATCGATAATAAAGTCTATTTCAATAAGATTTTCCAAAAAATACTTAAGGTACAGATTCAACTCAGTTAGAATTTTATTATAATATTGTATAACGAAATAAACAAATAGTCTCGTACTAAGAGTACACGTATGTCCGTTTTTTTTTTGGTCTGAAGATATTTTCCGTGTAAAGTGAATACTATAAAAACGAATTTTGGCTATTTTTAAAACAGTTTACCTTATCTCATAAAAGTTTAATACAAAACAAAAATAATATTGTCTACATCTATACTAATATTATAAAGCTGAAGAGTTTGGTTGAACGCGCTAATCTCAGGAACTACTAATCCGATTTGAGAAATTCTTTTTGCATTAGATAGCCCGTTAACTGAGGAAGGCTATAGGCTATATATAATCCCGGAAAAATGTACAGTGTCCGTGGGATAGATATGTTTTTGTATAGGGACGAACCCGAAGCGAGGGTGAGTCGCTAGTTAGTATTATAAAGAGGAAAAGCTTGTATGTGGGGGGTAGTCTCTGAAACTACTGATCCGATACTCAAAAAACTTTCACTACTGGAACTTCCAGTTCGGAAGCTATATTACCGCCGAGAACTATAGGTTATTTTCTAATCCGATAAAAATGTGTTTACTGTCAGAAATCATAATAACTATTTAAAGTGTTGAGCACCTAGACACTCGAACTAAGTGAATAGCGTATTATCTTAATAGCGAAAAGCGAGTAATATTATAGTACTTTCTGAGCGAGTGCTAGTCGCTATTAGATAATTTATAAACTGTTAGGTAGTTGCATTAAATGCCACCTATGATACATAATTCAGTAATATAATTACATAGGTAATATACTCATTTCAATTTTAAAAAATATCAATTACTTGTCTACAAAAATATTTATCATGTCAATTGTCTATATTATAGTTAATTAATATACCGCCTATTTATAGTTATCTAATTAATAGTGTGTATCCTATTTGACGTTATTTTAAAGTAGTACGTATATCTACACGGGGCATGGCCCAACAAACATACTGATAATTGATAAGAACTCCTGTGTATAATTTAATAATATTACTTCAATCACTTCTTATCAATATATAGAACGGTGGTGGCAGCAATACTGAGTTATCCTTACTGTCATATTTTTACAATGTCTACCCTCGCGTTTTATAAGACAATATATAAATTCATTCTTTTCTTTTGCATTGCTTAGAATCGTGTTAATCAATTGTCATATAAAAAAGTGTTGTGAAAATGTGGATGTTATAATACTAGTGAAATGTTATCTTGGTTGACCAGAGGCGCGTCGTCTTCGTCACCAGATTCAACTGAAAGAAACCCACTCATACTGCCTTTTAGAGTTCCAAGGAGCTATGGAAGTGTGTTTCCATATTACAGGTTTATGAGGGATGCATTAGGGGAAGCGTTGCCAAATGAGGTTACTATTTATTTATTTTATGAGAAATTTCAGAAATTCGGAGCAATTTTGTATTCCGCGTTTGTTTTTATAAATAAAAAATATTTCTTAATAATTGAGATTAAAATACAAAATTAATAAACTCGACGCTAACCCAACCACATTGCTTTGTAATATTATCTTTTGTACACATCTTCACGTTCGTTTCCATGTTGGTATAAGACATACTTGCAAACAAATGCATCACCATCGAAAGATTTAATTCAACATACGTACATATATATATGTTATGTATACATAGGTAGATACGTGTAAAAAATTGATATATATTTAAATATATAAATTTTAATCTTTATTCAATGTGAATGTTAATTTGTAACACATAAAAACTTGAAGTAAAACATAATCTTACGGTATTTTGAAAATTATCCTACATTTTAAAGTTTAAATACTTAGTACATAATGCACCGACTTTTCATTACGCTGTTACAACAAAAATGCTAATGCATTTTACTAATACTCTTCTTTGATGTTTCATGTATGAAATACAGTTGGTAGGTGTGTTTGCGATTTCAAGTTGAGAATAATGGAATAAAACTTTCACTTAAGCCAAAATAATATTTTTAACTATCGTTATTATACTAACTACAAAGTTATTAATTCATTAATGTACTAACTTACATTTATATAAATTATTAAGACAAGTGACTCACCCTTTTATTGAGTGTGTGTGTGTGTGTGTTTTTTTTTTTTATGTTGGGAAATGCATTTACGCAAACCACTTGTTGACATACAGGTGGTTACGTGGGACTCACCGCTTAGAAAAGTCAGTACTACCCACTAAAACCCAACAAAACCTCCCCCGTCTTAATGGGGTATCGCAGGATCGCTTACGCACTCAACCACGATGCCCCGACGGCAGGTCTGCCGAAGCAGACCACAATCATGGGGTTGCTCCAACGGTTCACTCTACTATTAAAGAAATACCAGGAGCAACCCACATGGCACACCGCCCACCAAGGTGGCCACCTCCCAGTGCATTTCTTGGCTTCGCGCCCGGCTGGATTGCCGGACGCTACTGAGCCCCCTCACCACGACAAAGTGAACGCATGTTGGGAGAGTGTTTCTAAGTGCCTAATCTAACCTATTAATACCGATAGACTATAACCTCCAGGTTACTTCAGTAACCTGGAAGTTAAAGTCAAAATTTCATGCAAATCCGTTCAGTCGATTGAGCATGAAGAAGGATCTATACAAACTTTTGCAATTATAATAGTTCTCCTATTAAATTAGGTACTTATTCCCCCTTTAGCTTAAAAAGACCTGCAGTATACACATCTTATAAGATAACATGCAAAAATTACAATTTTATTTTGCAACTTATATATCGGACAAATATGACATTGAAAATTTGCGAATTTACTGTGTAATCAGTTATACCAAGGTTGAACGGTAAACTGTATTATCTGCTTATGCTTTATGGGCCACGAGTAAATTATGGTGTAAGAAAATTACGAGTTATCAGGTAAATCTTTGTGTTCAAAGAAAACTCTTTAATCCCAGAATCAACAATCTTAGTTCTCTATCATTATATAAAAGTTGATTAAGCCCAGGAGCTCGTTATTTTATAACGGCATTAGTATATCGCATGTAGAATATGATATTATACGAATGTATTATAAGATACAAAAATTAAAATCGGATTAACATCCTTGGAATCGATCAACGTCTGGTGACTTTTCGGCGAAATGCTTCGTGCGGCTTCTTTTATACGGACATATGGTCAGGTAAGTATTTAGAAATTAAATTCTCGGTATAACTTTATTTATTCTGTTACATGTAGCTTTGAGTAATAGCATTTTGTAGATTTAATTTTGTATTAAAATTTATTTTAGACTATCAATATCCGTCTTTATGAGAAGTAATAACTTATGTCCATCATTCTTTGTTCCTAATCATTTAACTTCAGTTTGACGTTCCTTTTATAATTTAAATTATTATCAGCTTCATCCGCTTTAAAATAAGGAAAGAAAAAAAGGAGGTCATATTAATCACGTATCATGCAGTATAACCTCTGCATGTTGAGGAAATGTAATTGGTCATTGGTTCACCTGTATGGCCGTAAAAGATAACAAAAAATTGTATATAATATAAAATCACTTTCTCATTTTGTTTTATAAATACTATTGACAAAATATTAAAAAAATATAATATAAAAACTTTTTCATACATTCGTGCTTATAAAATTGTGGTCTGACAATCCATAAATGAATATAAAGAAACTAATAAAATAAATATAGGTATGTTAGAAATAAATCAGGCTCTCAAACATAAGTCTAAAATAATCACCCGAACTCTAATTGAATATTTATTGAAGGGTTCCACTACCACATCTGCCTTCTGGTTTCACCGTTAAATCAGATCTCGGTGATAACAATATGTAAATGAAATCTATGCAGCACATCTGCAGCGTCAGCCAACTAATGACGTAGGTAACTTTCTGTCCAATATCATATTCAAATTCAAATTCAAAATTCAAAATATTTTATAAATATTTTGAAATATAAATTATATATAAATTAAATATTTAATATACAAATTATTACAATTTTTTACTGAACGTCATGAGTCTACTACCAGTTCGAAAAGAAGAAACCTCAGACCTGAGAAGAACTGGCGAAAGAAACTCAGCGGGACTAATATTATTTTAATAAATTATAATTTACAATATTTCTATAAAGTTGAAGTAGCCTGGAGGCGATCACTTCATTCCCAAGGCGTGCTATCTTCTATAAAATTATTTATTGTATAATAGCCTTTAGCACACAAACGTTCTTTAACAATTTTTTTGAATTTAGTGATAGAAGCTTTTTGAACATTTTCTGGGATCCTGTTGTACAAGCGTATACATTGTCCATAAAAAGAATTACTGACTCTCTTTAAACGAGTCACAGGCATTACAAGTTTGTGTTTGCTCCTAGTATTAATGTTGATCAGATTAGAGAGATCCTTTGTTGTCCCGGGAATTGTATCCTATTCGGATACAAAGCTTTTACTTTTGTTTTTTTTTTTTTTTGTATTTATTCAACTTTTTAGTTTTTTTTAATCTAAAAAATACTATATAACAAAAAAGAACTCCGAGCGAAGCTCGGTCGCCCAGTTACTATCTTATAATAATATACATAAGAATATTTAATATTTAAACTGGGTCTCTAGGTATTTCTATTGCATAGAGTAGAAGGCATGACCGTGTCTAGAGAGGTGTAGTTACTTACATAACTTAAACAGTTCAGCCCTTTCGACTGCATCCTTACATTGGACATCAACAACAAAATGTATATTCAATATAAGCTCATATAAACGTTCCCCACGTTCTATTTGTGTTAAATTCGAACCTAAGATCTAAGGCGCACTAGGTAATACCCTACAAATGTTTCACTGCCGCCAGACGGTCCTTGATAAATTTCATAATTTATTGACGACCTTTTGTATGTATGTACTGTGTATATATATGTATTTTTCGATAGCTCAAATTCCAAGTATGAGTCATCAAAATTATCAGATTTCCTCAATTGGTACATACGTATTTATATGATCTTTTTTTAATACTTAAAAAAAGCAGTCTGTAAAAAACCAAACGGTTGTCTTCTATTGACCCAATTTTTATGAGACATATGTATTATATGCTTCGAACTACGCAACATTTTTATAAAAATATGATAAGTAAAATAATTAGACATAACCCTACGGCGCAGTCGGAGTACATATTATGTACAAGCACATAACTCCTGGCGCAGTCGGGTAAAAAATTGCGGTATTATTTTTTTAATTCAGTTTACTTTTTTAATTAATATTAAATTTCCACTCTTGGCTAGTTTACGCATAATCTAACCCATTTTAAGCTTCCAATGTTTACTAGTAAAATTTTACAAACAATGATAAATATTAATTGAAATATCTTTTCGCAATATTTAATAATTTATTTATTTTTCAATATAAACCTCATCTTCCTTACTTATATCGACTCCGTTCTCCTTTAGATTGAATGATTTGTTGAACTAGCCTGTAGTATGTCCGCGGTACCTCATGCTTTATTGCTACGCTCTTAAAAGTCGTACCGTGATCTAACATGATCTAGTCTGAAGTAGTTTATAACCTCTCTCAATAAAGTAACTATAAAATCGAAAAAGAATTTCTCAAATCGAACTGGTAGTTTAAGATATTAGCATTTACATACTCGTATATACTAGCGACTCACCGTCGCCTCGCTTGAATTCGTCCCTAGGTATGTTTTAACGGTTAGTACGGAATAGATATATATTTTATGATGTATATAGCCTGTATCATTCCTCAATAAACGGGATATCTTACGCAAAAAGAATTTTTCAAATCGGATTTGTAGTTCCTGAGATTAACGCCTTCAAACAAACAAACAAACAAACAAACAAACAAACTCAGCTTCTTTATAATATTAGTATAGATTAATATATAGATAAAGACACCTTCACTAAGGGTGTAAGGTGTTAATAGATTTTGCAGAGATAGGTCTGAAATAATTACCAACATACGTCACTAAATTCTTTTACGCAAAGCTAAATACTTTATCATTTCTAGTGTCTTAAATGTTACTCTATTTTACGTCTCTTGTAAGAGATGTAATAAGATAAAATTATAAAGCTAGAGATGCTATATCGAAGCAATTCTAAGATCATTTTTGAGAAATTTTATATTAATAATTTTTTATTATTTATTAGACATTATTTAGGTATATCTATCTATATATGTTATTTTAAACCCTAAAGGACCGCATACACGCCGGCGTGCACGATAAAAATTGAATTCTCAAAAATTCACACGGATTTCTTAGAAATTATCCTGGAGAGATTAATATCCTGTAATATTGTATACTTATAAATGTAACTGGATGGGGATAAAAGCAAACTTGCACAATATAAGTACATATTATATTGTTATGAACAGCCGTCGCACGGTCGCACGAAAGCTTTTTACAGCGAGTGATAGGTAACCGTGACGGCCGTGTGTCACTTGACTGGGCGGAATCCTGTAATCCCCGTTATTCTTTTTTGCTTTACATGTGTTGAGGATCTTAACCTTTACTCCTTTTGTTTTTTCTGATATTATGATTACACTAACACAATAGGAATGAAGTAAACGACTTCTTACTACATCGTTGTAATGAAATACATTGACTTATGTAACTTATATACAGTATAGTTGAAAACATTATTTATTTAGAGTAGGTACCTATTTATTGTATCAATCGTGCACCGATTAATGCTTGAATGTGAAATAAAATGCCGGATATTATCATCTTGTCGATTATGAATGATGGTTTCTAATATGTTTTTAAACCATATAGTATTCCTACACGATTTACCTTCACCGCAGAATAAAATAAAATTTACTAATTTATTTTTCGTGTAATAATTTCCGCGTACAATCATGCATCGTAAGCTAACCAGTTTTGATTTAGTGAAACATAGCACATTGATTAGCTCATTATAAAAAAGATCATCTCATGCATATAATGTATAAAATAAAATAAAAAAATACTTATTATTTAAAAAGAAAAAAAGTTACTAACAACTTCGGTGGGGAGCGCTTCGACTCCAGCGCTGCTACTAAATCATATTATACGTTCCACCGGCACAATGTGTCCGGCCTCAGAGCGAAATGCTGCCTTCAGAGCGAGCCATCCATCGTACCACCTCTGCGATTATCAAGCGGCTTTCGTTAGGAACTTACAGTACATATTCTTTAGTACGTATCCAACCGCGTTCATTCATTGCGCCCGCCCTTTGTCCGCTCTCACTACGGAGCGCTCTAAATAGTATCCGCCCATCGTGATCACGCGAGACAGTGTGAGTTTCCCAAGCGGCTTAGTCACGGTTCTCGTATATCTGCCACGGGACGTCGTGCGGAGCTCTCATATTATTATGCCGACCGTCGCGATATGTCTCAAATGCCCGAACTACCTAAAGCAAAAACCGGTGATGAATACGTTCATATTCGCTGTCTTATTGCGAATATACATAAACCGAAAAATGTGTCTAGGCCTCCGGTGTCATCAGAATCGCCTTTGGAGGTGGTTCAAGAATCACCTCCATCGTCCGATACCGATCGGAGCTGTTCAGTGTCCGAGCTTTCAGATAGATCCGAGAACGTTGACGTCACTGAAATCAATATTATAGAAGAAGGTCCACGGCCACAACGTGCAAAAAGCAATAGTTTTGCTGGCGCAATGCTGGGGCTTCCTTTAGTGCAAAAACGGCGGAGGCCTTCGTTTCTGCATCTGCATGTTAAAGGTGAACCGACCACAGGCCCTTTGTCTGCAGGCCCACATCTCAACGTGCCGCGGTTCACCGTCACGGCGCCGCCAGGAGAACACCGTCGGTTCAGTCATGGCTTCCCCTTCCATGGGTTCGCTCTCCGTCGCCATTCTAACACGGTCTGCGATTAAATTATTAATTTAATTGTTATTAGTGTTGTGTCTAGCAATTGATAACACTGAATGGCTATCGTAAACAAAATACATACCTACGTGTTTATTTACTAATGTTGTGCATGATTTTTGGATTTACAAAACGCACATAATATATTTGTGATTTTTTCGTAAATAAACAAAAATGTTTCACTGTTGATTGAATGTGAAATGTTACTCTATATAATTAAAAGATATAGTATAAATTATTTTTTTAATAACATTTTTACTGAAGTACTTACCGACTAAATGTAGTAACTTGTTGTGTTACTTGATTAAAGTGAATGAACTAGTTTTACCTAAGCTAGGTATACGCACCTCTATATAACCTTATCAGTTAAAGAATAAAGCGTATTAATAAGTAACGGGGAATAAATAATAAGATAATTTAAACGCAGAAAGACAATGTTTACGTGAAGTTACCTTGTGATATCTGCTCTTTATCATTATATCTATAATAATTTTATATTATTCATTATAGGCTTTGTGAACAGTGCCGTGCAAACGTATTCCCAGTTTTGTTAAACTTTCTGCAGTTTATTTTCATCCCGTTTTTATTATTTATGTAAAAAAAATATACAGTGGAGTAAATATGTTACGCTGGAGTATTCAAGCAACTGAGGTGTACCTTAATTCACAATAATACTAAAATACTTTTTTGCTTGTTGTGTAAAAATATCGAATAATGCATGGATTGTAAATTTTATTAAAGTTCTCTTATATAAAAATTAAAATTTAAAGAAACAAATTTAAAACTTCACTGTTACTAACATGGAAATGCGTAAAGTAATGTTAAAATAAGGAAAGAATGCTATATTTATTGTTATTAGCAAATGACGTATTTATAATTAATGACAAGTTATTGTAAACAAAATATTTTACCAGTTATCATTTGCAAGCTAACTATGTTATTGTTTTCATGCTCGTTTGTTAATTAATACATTTCAAGTATTATTATGAAGTACCTTTTTACCCTTTTCGCACATGTTCAATACTTAATTAAAACTAATTTATAAAGTTATATTTTTACAAATATTTTATATTCATTTTTAACAACAGAGCCTTCACCGGAGCGAGTCGATGGTTTCCCTGGCGTGCTTCAAGACTCTATCTCAGTTGGTGAACAGTGATGGCAACGAACTACAAAACTACCTTTCCTCTAACAGGAATGTCAATGTCGACGATAGAGATGAGGTACTTTTATTATATATTTATCTATTAGATGTACCTAAAATTTATTTTAAACGTAAAAAGTGCACAATCATAAAACCTAATTTAGATTTATGAACAAATTATATTATTTTACCATTAATGATGATTACAATTAATAATGATGGTATATTTCCAATTTGTTCTTAATAAAAGTATTAATAAAGTAAAGTTTATTTTGTTATAACTGATTCCATTACTTAGCAGCTCTTAACATTTTATATTCTCTGATTATGATCTACTCTATCGTCTCATTGTAATCTATCTGTAATATTTGTATGCAAGTAAATTTTTAAATGTATCGAATTTTTTTTTTTTGCTCAACAATGAATTTTTGACTCTTTATTATACGCGAGTTGCAGGTGAAATTCCTGTTTAGAGTACATTGTATTAGCATTCTATGCGTTATACATTTGTTATTAATTTCAGAACGGTACAACGGCGCTTATGTGTGCTAGTGAGAACGGGCGGGTTGCAGCGGCGCGGCTGCTCCTCGGCGCGGGCGCAGACGCTTGCGCAGCCGACGCCGATGGCTGGACGCCCCTGGCCTTTGCCGCTAGGGGAGGACATCTACCCGTCGTACAAGAACTTGTCGATGCAGGTGCACGTATCGATTCCAGGGATTGTGTAAGTATATTGGTTAATTTTGATATCATTATAGTAGATATACATAAGTGATAGTTAATTCTGGATATACGTATTAACACCTCCTGGATAATTTCTAAGAAATTAATTGTAACTGACAAGGGTTGCTCAACGGGTTAATGTTAAGTAATATTATTGGTATTATATGTGGATACGTTACCTTAATCTTGTAAAATGATATTAAATACTTCAGTTACAGTCATTTTTAAGGATTGTTTGACAGAGAGTGACCCAAATAACTATAATAGAGCAATGACCAAGTGTATTCTGGACTGTGCATCTAAATTTGTGTATTTATACTTGTGGTGGACCATTGCCAAGAAAGCAGCGACATCCCCACATTCTTAAATCTGGTTAAATACACAACTACCACCTATAGAATATTTTTCTTTTTTAGAATATAAACAATATATTTATATATTTTTCAGCTCTATTCATTATAATTATTGCCAATATTTTTACTGAATCCTTATAATAAATTTTCTGCAAATGAAAAAATATTAAATTTTAATAATAACAAATTGTTAAGTCGTTTTCGTGAAATCTCATACTTTCATTCACCAAGCAAGGCTTTTAGTTGTATTTGGCTACTTTAAGTTTTTTTTACAGGGCGGGTGGACACCCCTCATGTGGGCTTCTTACAAAGGGCATGAAGAAGTAGTAGCATTACTTTTAGAAAAAGGCGCTGATGTCCATGCACATGGGAACTATAATATTAAGTACGTACATAATAATACATACTCGTAAACACAATATATCTCACGTTGTCTATTTAATATATTATATGCCTATTGTTAAGAGGATCATATTTATATGCAATAAAGAATGTTGTGTACGTTGTAAAAATGTCACCAGCTCCACTTGTATTTAAATAAGTCTATCTAATCTATTTTTATATTGTTATCTAAATAGTCTCATTTAATGTGTTAATGATTTTCCTCTCATTTAAATATGAAGTTTCTCATGACCTATAAAAACTTAGACATTTAAAAGAAGGTTATCAATAACGTGCACCTATTATGTAACTGATACAGCATTCCACAAATTCCAAATAATAATGTCACATAGTAGCGTTAATTATATAACCGCTACTTCTGCTAAATAACTGTGCCTATGGTAAAATACATACATACATACAGTCTAACGTCGGCGTTTAGACAGGACAGGACTTGTGTAGGTCGTGCGAGGTGAGGAGAAGCTGGTGAGGCGCACCCGCTATCATACTTACTGTTATATGAAAATTGGGAAACCGCTTCAGGGTTGAAGGCAGTAACTGCAACTTGCCGACGATACGAGATAACACTACAATAATTAACCTTGAAACTGTTGCCATGAAAACTGATATGTTGTGACAACACTTGTTTTTGATAAAGTTTTCGTTAAAGTCAATGGGCGACCACCTTTTTTGTATGGATTTTTAAACTGTAGTTGATGCCTGTGTAGGTACTTCAAAAACGCTATGCTGTCACATAAAATATTATATATAATGTATATCCATAATCTTATTTCTCGACCAATTTCTCTCGTGTCAAAGGTAATCTGTGCTCAACTGGCGCGTGTTGAATCCATTAACATGAGAATTGATATGTAGCTCACTAGTGTGGGCAGCGGGACGTCGCCACAGTGGAGTGGTGTGTCGGCTGCTGGCGGCGGGCGCGCGCCCCAACTCGTCCGACAAGTACGCCACGTCCGCGCTGACGTGGGCGGCGCGCGCGGGCGACGCGGCGGCGTGTGCGGCTCTCTTGCGAGCCGGTGCCGATGCTAACAATGCTGGCATGTACTGCTGGACGCCATTGCTGCAGGCTACACATGGTATGATTGTATATTTTAAATTTTTTAATATGTTCTCTTATGTCTTAATTAATACAGGATTTAAGCTATCCCATTTTCATATCTTACTGCGATCCGTTAAGCTGCAAAAAGGATAAAGTATGATCTGTTACTTCTTTACATTGTAAAAGTAACAAAATATTCGAATTGTTGTGCTTTAATTTAGGTTTTTCAGTTAATACCATGTAATAGACCAAAACAAAAAAGGCCTGTAGTCTTCTCCGTATCATAGGTTACGACTGCTTCATTCCGAAATATTGAGACATTAACAAGGCACAAACAAACTCATATTTACATTTAAATATAAGCAGTATGTAATTTATGAATCTAACTTAATTTGACACTTATCTTATTAGAAAGGAGTCTGCTTTTTACACGCAGCAATATCTCGGTACATCGAGTAATTACCGTGAGAAATTAGTGTGTCGTGATAAGCTACTGAGGAATATAACTGTACCTAATTAATACGAGGGGCGGCTGAAAAGTTAGTGGCCTAGGGTACTTAACGATGAGTAATTAATTAGCTTGTTATGCATGTCACTAGTTGAGACACTGAGTATTATAAAAGCCGTCACTACTTAAGTTTACACTCATAGTTCAATTATTTATCGAACAACAAACATCACCATGTCAGCCGAATCTGGAAATTCCTTGTAAAGTAGGGAAATACACCGAAAGACATTTTTGAAGAGATATCATCGGTTCTTCAGGATTCTGCGCCTTCATATACGATGCTGAAAAAATGAGCCCGCCTATTTCAACGAGGACGAGAGAGCTGTGAACACGACCCTTGCCCGGGCCACCCTGTCACGAATATAATTTTTAATTTTGCTTATTGACTGCTTACCCAGGGGAACTACGACGAATGGCCAATATTACGCCAATTTATTGACTCAGGTTCGTGAGGCTATTGTACAGAAACGACATGGGAAACTGACTGACTGATTCACACCGCACATGTTACGAGGCAAGCCCTGAAAGACACGTGGTTCTCAGAGATTGACCACCCTCCGTATAGCCCAGACCTAGTACATACCTAGCAATTTTACCTGTTTTCCACTTTGAAAAAGAACTTACGGGGCCGGAGATTTGCAGAAGACAATGAAATAAAAGCTGCGGTTAGTCGTCATTTTGAAGAGAAAGATACAGAATTTTTTTTGGGTGGGTTAAAGGTATTGTATGCGAGATGTGAGAAATATATTTCACTTGAGGGAGATTATATTGAAAAATAAAAAAATGAAACCATATATTTTCTTTCATTAAGTAACTTAGGCCGCGGACTTATCAGCCGTCCCTCGTACATATGAATGTATCTAAGTAAATCAGGGTAATTAATATTTACGTTGCATGTAATCGTTGGTTTAGAATTAGATTGAGATAAACAGAAGCGAGTATGCTACGCCGGATGCCAAATATCAAAAGAATAGGATTTTGTTGTTAATGCTCCAGCAAAACAACATTTAGTCGTGACAGTTCAGTGACAGACTTACGCCAGAGTTGGTTGTTAGCCAAACTTTCATATCTCTTACATTTATACAACGAACTCATCTAACAATAAACTGAAATACTTATCACATTTCAATATTAATTTTAATGTGTTTATCACTATGTAGTTTGTTTTTTAGGGTTCGGTACCTCAAAAGGTAAAAAAAAACCCTTATAAGATCACTCTCCGTCCGTCCGTCTGTCTGTCCGTGTGTCACCACCGATTTTCTCGGGAACGGGTTGACCTACCAAGTTTATACCTGATACTGAGGTCCATAGTCCCTATTAGGTGTATAAAAATCAAGGTCCTGAGTCAACACAATAAAAAGATAATATGGGCAAATTTAAATTTTAGCGAAAACTTTTAGGTACCAAAATTTACCTTAATTTTCATCTTTTTTATTTTTTGGAATTTTTCCTTTTCTTGTGCTGTCTTGCTTTTAACCGAAATTGACAATTCCAGGTAAACCGGAAGTACCCTATAGGTTTTAGGTCGAAAACTTATATGGTAGCTCCCGTTGACCTAGAATCACGAAATTTGGCAAAAAGCAAGGTCTTACAGCACAAATAAAGGAAAAAAATCCAAAAAATAAAAAAAGTTGAAAATTAAAGTTAAACAGACTTCCTTCAAAGTACGGAACCCTCGGTGGGCGAGTTCGACTTGCACTTGTCCGGTTTTTTTTCATTATCTTATCAGTTATATTGCTACTATATGCTACGATATGTCAAAATTTAATTTTAAAAATACCTGCTCATTCAACTTCCTTTAATGATTCAGCGTAACAGCCTCATGACTTTGGAATTCTCTCTCATTGAGTGTATGACGCGACAAAACTTATAATTCCTTTAAAAACCGTTTAAAACTGCATTTTCACTCTTTTTAAACCCAAGTTTTCTTTTTTTTATGCCTTCTTCTTTCTTTTTTTTATGCCATACTTATATCATATATCTTTTATTTTTATTTTTTTAATATGATATAATATTATTTATATATTTATGTACTTATTATATTATAATTATTCGGTTTTGTATTAATCTTATCATATTTACATATGTATGTATGTATTTTTGATATGTAAATTTATGTATAATATTTAAAAAAAATGAATGATTATTATTGTATTATTTTTGTTTTTCTACAAACTATATTGTTAACACCATTTCCATCTTACAGTTTGCCAATTCCCACATCTTAAGGTTGCCTAGAAGAGATTGCTGTTATAGTGATAAGGCCGCCTCTTGTACATAGTCCTATTTTTAATTTTTCTTGTACTAATTTTTCTTACTTTTATGAGGACACAATAAACTATTTAAACTGTATGACAATTGACATTCTTGTGTACTTATTTATCGCGTATGCATTTGTTGCTAATTTTGCTAAGATGATTTATAGTCATTATTTGCCCATAGATTTTTAATGAGCAAAATTATTGTTGAAATAACCTTGTAGAATAGATAATACCTAAATTTTTTTAGTCATTTAAAATTCCAATTTTTATTGGGACGAAGTTCCCTATCGCACGTTTTACTCGGCACACTTGACTAGACGGAAAAAAGTGTAATATATCGTCCGTCACGACACTTTATTATTTATACTCCATATGACGTCATCGTAAGTACCAGGCGATTATAAGTTTTAAAGAATATATGTTTACCTTAGTAGTCGTGACAATTTTTATGACCTGATTCATTAGCCAAAGGCTAGACAACCAAAGGAACTTCCTCGTCTCGACCTTTTTTGATTTTAACACGATTTTTTGCTGAAATATATTGTTATTATACAATGTAAAAATGGTCCTTAGTAAAAAGATTCAGATTAAGGATGTACATTATTATTTATAGTATCATTAACAAAGACTCCAAAAGTTGTTGCTGTCATAAATAATATCTATACTATAAATATGTATTTACAGATACATATAATTAAGGCAATACGCGCTTATTTAAAAATAATACAATAAGTAGAAGCTTAACAAGAGTATAATTAAGTAAAAATAAATATTGTATTATATAAATCTCATTATCTATGTACATCATTTTACGTCCATATACTAAAATTTTAATCACATCTTTATTTGTAAATGTTTTTGAAGTGAAACTTCTTTAGAATCGTGATTTGAAACTCGATGAAACGGAAATGCGACACTAAAAAGAGACAAACACATAAATATAAAGAGAATGAGATAGAAAACATTGCCATGTTGCTATGGTAACCGTTGGTACTGTATATTTATGTCAAATAAAATGTAAGTAACTTTTATACTTGGTAAAAATATTATTAAAAAAAGTAAACCTTCTAATTATCCTATTCCTGATACTCTATATTCATCTCACTAGCGACTCACCTCCGCTTCGCTTCGGGTTCGTCCCTAGACAAAAACAAATCTATCCCACGGGAACCGTACATTTTTCCGGGATGATATATAGCCTAAAGTCTTCCTCGATAAATGGACTATCCAACACAAAAAGAATTTTTTTAATTCCAACTAGTAGTTCCTGAGATTAGCGCGTTCAACCAACCAAATAATAATAATATTAGTATAGATTCTGTCGTAGGTTACTTTTCTGAAATTTCACTTTTACCATGTGTGAATTGCACATACGCGTACTTTTTTGTTATAAACGAACCGTTTTTAATATATGATTTATATTAGAAAACACGCACTTGCAATTGCTCACTTGATTCGAATAAAAGGGCTTTATAAAATTTTGTACAGATTTCAAAGTTCCTATTTGTATATATTTTTTTCTTATTTAATTCCGTTCTCAATATTTTAGTATTTGGTATACAAAAATTTGCAAGATTATAAAATATATTTTAGATATGCTATATTTCTGTTTCAGGTAACCATTTTGAAATAGTCCAGATGTTACTGGAACATAAGCCTAACGTAAATGCCTTAGATAAAGACGGATGCACAGCTTTAGCGATCGCTTGCAAGGAAGGCTTTTATGACATTGCACTAGCCTTAATTAATTCGGGGGCTTATATTAATGTTCAGGTAAATTAATTTGTGTTACGTAATGGTACTTAATTAAAAACAGTAGAAAATAGAAAAAGATCAAAAGCCTCTATATTTTCTA
The DNA here is from genome assembly GCA_033884665.1 of Argynnis bischoffii washingtonia. Classification (NCBI taxonomy): domain Eukaryota; kingdom Metazoa; phylum Arthropoda; class Insecta; order Lepidoptera; family Nymphalidae; genus Argynnis; species Argynnis bischoffii. The sequence continues at coordinate 7,391,862 of CM066616.1, read as the reverse complement.
ACAAGATTCAGTAATATAGAAGTATATCAGATTTCTTAAAGTGTCAATCATTATTTCAGCTAGAAATGCTAAGTTTGTGCTAATTAATCATTCATATTAGATGCGACAGCTGCAGCGTCAAACAGCCTTGGGCGATATAAGAGGTTGCCAATTTTGACGCTTCACTCAATAAATTTGTGACATAAATCTGTCGCAAATTTTCCGGTAAATACATTATGACCTATAAATTTAGAGTAACATAAGATTTTAACGACTATCTAATTGATTATATACACGCGTAATATATTGAAAGTGGACAGAAATGAATGAGACTTGGTGACGAGGAACAAGTAAACACTATATTTTATCGTTTTTAGTAAACATTAAATAATAATTGGCAATAAATTTAATTATTTCAGGATCATTCTAAAGATACGCCTTTAATTTACGCCGTTAAAGGCGGTTATAAGAATATAGTGGAGGCGTTGCTCAAGAAACATGTGGACGTGGACTTGCCGGGCAAGGAGAAAAAGACCCCCGTCTACACCGCCGTAGAGAAGGGACACGTAGCCATACTGAAACTTCTATTAGCTTCCAATCCAGATTTGGAACATTGTACAAGTGTAAGTTAGTTTTAACTCGCGTTTATTCACTTGTAACTAACTTGTACATATTAACCTAGGTACTTAGAGCTAGGAGTTGAGGAGGTGGATAATGGAGACTTTTACATTTATTTTATTTCGACATTTAATTTTATGAACAAAATGTGTCATTATTGGCTAAAGAGTTGTTTGTTTTGCATTTCTAAAAATAAAATAAAACGTGCTAGTGAATAGACAGTCATATTTCTTTTTTCTTTTATATATTTATACGTCACAAATTATATAAATAATAGCATAGTTCGCTAATGGGTCATTTAAGGAAGGCCTCTAGGCGGAGCAATGATGCGGGGCGAGCGGGAAGACGCGGGTGAGGCGAATGCACCCGTTACACTTATGTACCTTTATATGCCATTGGGGAGACGGTTGACAACGAGTATAACTGAAACTTGCTACGATATAGCCTACATTGCCTAAATTTCGAACTGTTCTTTAAATAAAATTAAACAAGATTTGATATAGCATTCCATTAAAATCAATCGGTGACCATCTAGTATATGAATTTTTATACTTTGATACTATAGTGTATAAGCTAAACATTTACATAATACATATAAGTGTGTGTTAGATAGAGCGAAGACACGTTGTTTGCTTTACACTACAATGTGTAAGTTACCTTTTTAATGAATTTACATATGTATGTACGAACGTATGTTTGTATGTATGTATATATTGATATGTGTATCGTGTGTGTCAGAGCGGCGACACGGCGCTGCTGCGCGCGGTGCGGTCGCGCAGCGCGGAGGTGGTGGCGCTGCTGCTGGAGCGGCGCGCGCGCGTGGCCGCCGCCGACAACCGCGGCGACACCGCGCTGCACGTCGCCATGCGGGCGCGCTCAAAGGTACACTCGACATCTTTATTTATTTATTTACTTTTTATTTATTTACTTTTTATTTATTTACTTTTTATTTATTTACTTTTCGTATGTGTGTTTATGTTTTACATTTTTGATTTGGATGAAACACAGATAAACTATGATATAGTGTAGCACAGAGACTACTGATAGGTACCTAGTGAATCCGACAATTATGTAAAAAGTCTTTTAGCCATTTTAATGTCCCTCCGCTCTCTCTCTCCGCGGTCTCTCAATGGATGGAGGATCAGGTTACACTAGGTTTGACAATCTTCACATGTCTTACCGAAACTAGGTAATTGCTCTCAGGCATGCAGCTCTATAGGCATTTTATTAGAAAATTGTGTTCATATCGAAAACGGGATTCACTCTAGCATATATCAGAGTTTCTAGGCTTGAACCCCTACACTTGAACATCACAAACGAGCGCGCTACCGGTGTGCTATTAATGTAGTTCTGTATGTCCAAGGTGATTTTGTTAAAACAATTGTAATGTGTATATAATGTCCTTTTTACCGATTTTCGATTATGGTCAAGCTCATTGAGGTACTTTGGTTTTTAACTCTCATATCTCATATATTTTGATTTTTTCCAGCAAATAGTCGAAATTCTACTACGAAATCCAAAAAACAGTCAGCTGCTGTACAAGCCGAATAAAATGAAGGAAACGCCATATAACATAGACATGAGTTACAACAAGACGATACTTGGTCAAATATTCGGTGCTAGAAAGTTGAATACGAATGAAGATAACGAGAACATGCTCGGCTACGAGTTGTATAGTGCCGCCCTCGCCGACATGCTGTCGGAGCCCAGTCTGTCCGTGCCCATCACGGTGGGGCTGTACGCCCGGTGGGGCTCGGGGAAATCCTTCCTGCTTAATAAACTTAAAGGTAAACAATGAAAAATATTTACTACTAGCTTTTGTCGCGACTTCGCTTGCAGTTTATTTATAAATAAATATAAATAAACATGTGGATATTAACACACAAATCCATCTAGTTCCATGGTAAGCTACGAGGCTTGTGTTATAGATACCAGATAGTTAATTCACTACTCATATATAACTTTAAATACATACACATTATAAACATGAACACCCATGACTGGAGTACAAACATTCGTGCTCATCACACAAATGAATGCCCCAGCGGGACTCGAACCCGCGACCGCTGGCAAAGCAAGTATATTATATATATTATATTTTATTGCTTTATTTCAAACCGTTTGGGCAGCGCACGCCAATAAATACTGTTTTTTTTTTTCAACTTTAAATAAAGTTATTATGATTTCTAACAGTAAACACATTTATTCTTATCGGAATAAAAAATAGCCTATAGTATACTCTGCGTAAAGTAGCTTTCCTATTAGTGGAAGAATTTTGCGAATTGAATCAATAGTTTCTTAGATTACTCCTACATCCAAACTTACAAACTTCATCGCTTTGTAATATTATTATCTTTATAATGTAAGTGTAAATAGATATAATTATAAGCTATAAAATGAAAAAAAGAATTGTACAACTCTGACTGGTTGTTTAAGAGATAAGCGCGTTTAAACAAACAAAAAAAAATATACAAACAATTTTATAATTTTAGTATAGACTAATATTGATCTACTTGTATGTGTTTACTGTAATACGCTAAATTCTAGTGGCTGGGTATGATTTCGTCACATGTTTGTCTGGAGTCATCATTTCTAATTATACTTAAATTTGAATCGGTATATTTTTATTTACGTTACGTAAACAAATGAGAAGTTTTTGTATATTTTTTTATTACTTTCATGAGTTGTTTGTTCCTATGATTTCACATGTAAATATCACGAATATAGTCGTGATCAAATTAGCTGTAACCTGTAAGGTTGCCAAATGTAAGTGTTAATAAATATGGATTAACTGTTTATTTATTTTGACATTCTATAACAGACAGATTATTATGTTTATAATTCATGTATGAATTAAAAAGGATAGATCCCACTCTTTTTATATAGTCATTACATTTTCTATAGTGTTTACACTGTTACTGTTTACAGTAATATTTTCTCTACAATAATTTATATAAATATATTAAAACTGATAAAAAATAATTATGGTTTTTTAAATATTTTTTTTTTAATTTAATACAACTGACTAGCGTTATTAACGTTAGTCAGTTGGATTTAGGTATTTTTTATAGTGACTCGTGCATTTACTTCTAATTATTTTTTTCTTACTTTTTTATTACTATGTCTAGACTAAAAATGGAAAAATAAAAACTTAAAAAAATAAATGTGCTTTGATTTGTATTGGCTGGCACCGACTTCGAAAATATCTCTTTAGGTATCTATTGTTAATGAAAAGTCATATTTAGTTATTTTTAACTTTTAAGTGTTTTGAAGTCGTTTTTAATTTTTCGTATAATCGAGATCACAAGTTCGTGCTCCATCGAGGAGAATTACTCAATTGGGCATTATAGGAATAATAAAATTAATTATAATATACCTGAAAGTCTGTTTGATCTTTTTATATTTCATAAATGTCCAACACACGGTTATGTTTTTAGCAATCTATTAACATATGTATGTAACATATTGAGCAGTGGTAGCCCAGTGGTAACGCGCTCGCTTGGGAAACCGAGTGAAGCGGGTTTAAATCCCGGGTCTCGCACCTCTGATATTTTCATGTGCGAATCATTTTCTAACTTGATTACCACTTGCCTTACGGTGAAGAAAAACATCGTGAGGAAACCTGCATGTCTGAGAGAACCTAGCAAGTTTTCGAAAGACATGTGAAGTCCGCCAATCCGCACTTGGCCAGCGTGGTGGACTATGGCCTGATCCCCCTCGTCTTGAAGGGAGGCCCGTGCCCAGCAGTGGGACGTTAAAAAGGGCTGAATACAATACATTAACATATGTATGTTTGTATTTATGTATTTTCTACCGTACCACCTAAACTACTCTTCCGATTTTGATGAATGAGGCTTCAATCGATTTGCTATTTTTGCCCGGGTGACGTAAGCAATTTTTTTTGATATTTCGGTTAATTACGTAGCCAAGTTGAAGGTTTTTTTCTTCAGTATTCGAGTTTTGTAAAGTTTATTTTGTGTGGACCCAGAGGAGATGAAGAACTTCGCGCGGCAGTGGAGCGAGACGGGGTGGGCGTGGTCGTGGGCGGTGTCGTGGGGCGCGTGGCACGTGGCGCTGGCCGCCACCGCTGTGGCCGCCGTGGCGGGCGCGCCCGCCTACATCGCGCTGACCGTGCTCTTTGCGGTCTTCGCCGCACTATACTTGACCTTTTATGTGCTGTGGTATCTTGGGAACAAGTGAGTGTTGATTTACAGACTTATGTAGTTTGTGCTCAAGATTTTCGCGAGTTTAATTATTATTAACTTCATTTGGCAAATAGAATTTAAAATATTGGCTATTCATATTTAAAAAAAAACTCTAGGAATTATGGATAGGAATGGATAAGCTTAATAAATTGCAACGTTTTGCTATATATTTTGGATTAACTCGGGAAAAGAAACTAGGTTTAGTAGTAGGAAGGTAGGTTTTCCTAACAGTATTTTGAGCCAAAACATTTTATGTTGTAGCTCTAGTTATAAAATAAAAAGTACTTCAAATGAAATAGTATCTTAAAATAAGAAATGCTTAGATACGAGTGGTGGTGGGCGGGCGGCATGGTGGCGGCGCTGGGGCGGCGCTTCAGCTCGCTGCTGCTGCTGCTGCAGGTGGTGTTCTGCCACCCGCCCGGCCCCGACGACCCGCGCGCTCTACCCGCCACACCTATCAGGTACGTCTGCGTTACTTACTGATTAGTATATTTTAGATCCATTTGGTTGATATTTTAGTCAAAGTCATAATAGAGATTTTTGTTAAAAACTTAAAAAGCCACTATAGATTGTAGAAGAAACTTAAAAATCGGCTATTGCATTGTATTAAGAAAGAGTTTGGGATGTTATACAAGAAAAAAATTAACGATCATTTGGATATTTTTTTTGTTTAGCTGGTTTTCAAGGTGACATTTTTGTAGTTAATAGTTCATATTAAATATAGCTAAGTCTAATTTCAATAATTTAGTTTTATGATTTCGTACCAGATTCCACTTCACGGAGGGCATGAAGGGCGGCGCAGGGCAGGAGGGCGAGGTGATGGTGGTGCAGATGATCGGCAGCCTGGCTGAGGCGCTGGAGTGCCAGTACGGCCGCGTGTGCACGCGCCTGGCGCGCGCCTTCCGCCCGCGCCCCGTCTCCTCCACCTCGGGGTGGAAGTGAGTGTTATAGAGCCCGTATTTTGAGCTCCTAAATTTAGGAGGCCTTTTTACATTTAGATGACCCCTAACTGTCGGTGAAACAGAAACTGTCCCTTAACAGCCCCCTAACCATGCTTAGGGGGTCCCTTAAACTAGGTGACGTTGGTGAAATCGGCCCATAATCTCCTAAATAAATCGGCCGCCTGTATCAGTGCTACGATTTAGTCTATATATATATATATATATATATATATATATATATATATATATATATATATATATATATATATATATTGATTCCGTTTAGAATATTATCAATCAATAATATTGTAATGCTAAATGCAGTACAATCCTTGTATCTACCTATCCTATCCTATCCTTCTATATGCATACAATCTAGCTATGTATTGAAAACAACGGCTATCATTTTGAACAATTGATCTGTTAAGGTTTACTAAGTAAATAACAAAGAACAATAAAAAACATTTTGTTAAAAATGAGCTCTTTCCTTAAGTTTGCCGTATGTCATGACTTCCCAGAATGCGTTCCTTATTAGCAACACTATCGAATGGTGTAATTGTACAGATGTGTTTTTTTTTTTTCAAAATCAACAGGTTCGATTCCTGGCTAGGAAAATTGATTTTTCAAAAATCCAATGATGCAGTTTTAGTTTTCATGAAAATCGGGCCCGAGACCCCTTTAAGTACTTTTCGCTATTCCTCATAGTTTCGGATTTAGCCATGCACGCCCACTTGAAAAATTCACCCTGTATATGTATTAGATGGCGTTCGAGGTTTTGTAAAACGTGCTATAATTAGTGTTCAGACTCTAGTAATAGGAAATGATGCTTGAATTTATAATTCGCAATAAGCAATAAATGTCAGAACTATGAACAAAAATATTGTTTTGCTTTTAAACAATGGAGGTGTTTATAAGAATAGTATAGCTCATAGATAAACGTAGTCGATGTGCTATTTACATCTAACCTTCTGCTCTTAAATTTATTATTAGATTTTTTTCTATTTGAATAGTTAACAATTGCAATGTTTACAGATGGCGCCGGGCGTGTTGCATTCCGCATATAATCACATTTGAGCTAAGCTTCTTGTGCGTGCTGGTCGGCGGCTGCGTGCTCATCATATACGTCACCGACAGTGAAACCGATCCAATGTAAGGACATTATTGTGTAACGTACATGTATATTTTATTCATTAGTAATCAATCACAACTATAATATATAAAAACTTAAAAGAATTATAAATGTTAGAAACGATTCGTATTTTTTGGTGTCTCTGGTGATAATATAAAGAATTTCGTTAATATTTGACATTAAAGTATGTAAGTAAAGGTGTTTGCCACTTTATTTTTGTTTTGTTATAAGTGTCACAATAAGTTAACATTGTGTGAACAGGTGGTACCTGAGGTGTAGTATTCTCTCAGATTAACCGATGTAGAATAATTAATGACGTTTAGTGTGTGTGTGTCAGGCGCCGCGACGTGCGGCAGGGGCTGGTGGTGGGCGCGTGCGCGGCGGCGGGCGCCGTGCTGCTGGCCAACCTGTACGCGGGCGCGCGCGCGCTGGCCGCGCTGGCGCTGCCGCCGCGCGCGCGCCTCGCCCGCCTGGCGCGCGCGCTGCGCCGCGACCGCGCGCCCGCCGCGCTGCGCCCCGAGGTGCAGGCGCTCACGCACACCGTGAGTGTACACACACGCGCACACGCGCACGATGGATATTGTATTCTTGTGCTACATCTTTTTCCATTTTGCTTTAAAAATACCCTACAAATTCCGAAACATTTATTCTGACTCTTCCATCCAGTTCACAGAAATTTAATTGAATCATATACTTCAATTTTATGTTCAATTTGGAAAATAACATTACTATTATTTTAATTATTTTTTTGATAAAACGTTGATATAACACAATATCTAATTGTGCAAATAAATATTTTCATTTTAAAGAAAGAAAAATCTTCGTAGTACTTAATTTATTTATTTATTAGTTTACAAAACCGATAAACAAATGAAATAAACAAGCTTAATTGTTTAAAAGTATACAATCAGACAAATGATGTCCTTTAAGATGAGAACATCACGTGCATATGAATAAAACTTAAGTATTAAATATAAAAATATATACTGTTTAACAAGACTAAATTAATTTAAATCTAATTATTACTGTATTATAATATAACATAACACAAAATATAGTAGAATCCGACTTATCTACTTTTGTTTTATAGTACTAAAGTAATATTTAAACAGTAAAAATTTAAAAGTAATATTTATACTTTTTTGTATGTACTAACATGTATGCGTTTTAAAATAATATTTTATTATTAATTATATTAATAATATAATATATAGATAAAATCCTAATAATTTCCTTAATTACTAAACATTAATCTCTTGAACAAATGCACAGGTGTCGTGCCTCGACGCGTTCACGGGGCAACAGACCCGCCTGGTGGTGGTGGTGGACGCGCTGGACAGCTGCGAGCAGGAGAAGGTGCTGGCGCTGCTCAACGCCGTGCACGCGCTCTGCTCCGACCCCAAGAGCCCCTTCATCCTGCTGCTGGCCATCGACCCCCACATCATCAGCAAGGTCGGTGTTCGCGATATTATTGATATTTTGACATCTTTAGTTAATACGAAATTCTTAATTTTTAATGAAGTAATTAAAGCACAAATGAAAAATTTTGTTTTTTACTACAAAAAAATAGGAATAATATAATTTTATTTAAATTTTATTGAACATTATATACGTTTTTAAAACAGCTGCTTTTAAGCCAGCACTTTTTGAGTAATGTAGGAAGGAGTTAAAATACGAATAAGATGAGATATATGAGAATTATATTATAACAACAATAGTTAGGTTACACTTTGTACATTTATGTGATTATGATATCTATAACCATTTTCGAAAATAATCGATTATGTATATTAAAATTAGAGATTTACTTGCACGCCGTTATAAAGTTTTTTGCTATCACAATATGCAACATCATTTAACAAAGAAATTGATCCACTTTTCGGCATGTAAGCTCCGAAATATATATTTTTTTAATTACACCGATTGTTATTCTATTTATTTCTTCACAAACATATTTGTTATACATATTTTTTTATAAAATATTTTAACTGTACTATAAATTATAATTGGCAATTCATCAAATTTCAAATACGCAGGTTGCTTGGATGGAGGTTAGTTAAGTTTTGGGTGTGCCCCATTAGATGACAGTCAGTGTTGTGACTCAGACGTCGATGTCGATGTTATATCGTGTGCTTGCATGATCAGTCTTACTTTGATTTTGCTACTTTTTTCTTACTTTTATATTTGCCTTTGATGTTGCATGTCACATGTACAATTGCGCAAATTTCATTGAAGGAAATACCTATGAATATTTGGATTTTTCCTTATAAATACTTTTCCCAAGTTTTTCATAAGAAGCTGTCTTTAAACTCGAAGGTTGTTATAAATATGTAATATATCGATTTTGCTATTTCATAGATTTTCTTATAATTTCAATTTGATCCAACCATACATATAATTGTTATAAACCAACGTCCAGGCAGTAGAAATCAACAGTCGTCGAGCCTTGTCCGAGAGCAATATTGGTGGATGGGACTATTTGCGCAATATGGTACAGTTGCCCTTCTACCTACAAAATTCCGCGTTGCGTCGGGTCAAGGTCGCCCAGCAGACTGCGGCAAAAAGAATTCAAACTCTGGGAGCTGACGATTTTAGCACTTCTTTGCAAAGATCTGTAAGTTTCCTTATTTCATAATATTATTCTATATGCTTTATCATAGGCATGTTCTTTAATTATGCTTTTTTAAAGTTGAAACATATTTATTTCTAGGTGAATTAAAATTAATCCTCTGTTGCTATGAGAAATTATGCTATAAAATAAATAACAAATAAGTCACTTAAAACCAAGCAAACCCTGCTTAGATTGACAGTTGTTTTTGTCTGCACTGTGAACCAGGTGTCTGCACGTCGATTATCCTCCACGTCAGAGCTGATGTCGAGCCAGGAGCGCATCAAGGGGGGCGCGCGGGGCGAGCGCGGGGAGCGCGGGGAGCGGGCGGAGAGGGGGGAGCGTCGCGGGCTGCGCGCGTCCGACTCAGTGGCGTCGTCGGTGGCGTCGGGGCTGCACCGCGCGCCCGCGCCCGCCGCCGGCGCCGCCGACCTGGGCCGCGTGCTGCTCACAGATGACTACTTCAGTGATGTCAACCCACGAAGTATGAGGAGGCTCATGAACGTGCTGTACGTCACAGGTGAGGATTCGATGATGCAGAATAGTTAAATAACTTTACAACACGATATTTTTTATAAGGAGTGGCGGTAACCATACTGTGGTGGAGTCATTGGACAAGAGCGGCTAGCTGCGAGGTGATGCGTACAGTCCTGGTTTCGTCTCGTCGTTGATTAATTATGATATTATTAGCGGCTCACCCTCGCTTCGCTCGGGTTCGCCTCTAGGAAAACAAAAACAAACCTATCCCACAGGAACCGTACATTTTTTGGGATAAAAAGTAGCCTATGTATTGTATGTGAGTACGACATAAGGGGGTGGTCAATCTACACATGCAAAACGCCTTTAAAAATACGCTCCAGAAACTAAAAAGCTTCTATTATGTTGGCTTATTAACTTTCATCAGATTGTCGAACTATCAAAAACAGTGCCTCTTAATTTATAAATATTTATTTAAATCTTTTACTTTTAGGTCGCCTACTTAAAGCATTCCAAATAGAATTCAACTGGTATCAACTGGCCTCCTGGGTGAATCTAACTGAACAGTGGCCGTTCCGCACGTCCTGGATCATTTACCATCATGAAACTTATGAGGAACACATCGATGATTCTACATCACTTAAACACATATTTGAAAAGTAAGATGCTTGAAAAACATAATACTAGACGAAATAAGCATATATTTTATCAAAACTCTAATTTAAATTTCCACTATTTGGCGACTAATATATATATTCAAGATTTTTTGTACAAAGAATCAAAACGGGGAGACTAAAAAATAAAATTTATAGTGTAATAAAACTCATTTAATATCGACCTACTAATATTTTTTTCCACAATATGGTAAAGAAACTTTCATGTAGTTAATGTGATATGTTTATTTAAAAAAAAATTGGACTATGTTTTTAGAGTGAAACCCCTGATAGGTGGGCTGCGTGAAGCCAGCACGCTCATGGAGCTGGACCGCGACGAGCGCAAGCTGGAGGTGTTCTTGAGCTTCCACCGCGCCACGCTTACCGCCGCCGACCTCAAGATATTCCTGCCCTTTACTATCAACCTCGATCCTTACATCAAGAAAGTTATTAAAGGTATGATGATGATGTCTTGAGGTTCAGGAGTCACTAATATTATAAATACCTAAAAATTTTATCTTGTAGTAATATTTTATCATGCAATAGCATGTGGCGCCATCTATTTAAGGAGATAGATACTATTCTCATAGTGTTTTACCTATTTTTAAAACCATCGGTATCGTATTTTTAGAAAAACACGGAATATTTTTGTCAAATAGAAGAAGTTTGGACTTAATATTGCGATGCTATTAAGTTTATAAGGTTACAGACAAAAAAGGTCGTAAGAATTTTTTATTTTATTTTAGAAGAGCAAGTACAATCTGGCATGGAGGAGGAAATAGGTGCGAGTGGAGCTGCGCCCTGGCCTCCAACCAGCAGGCCACCTCATACCAAAACATTCCATAAGAAACCGGTATATTTAAATTAAATTATTTTAAAATAAAATAATAATTTAGTAACAATTATTACAATTTTTACTAACAATGATTAATTCGGTAAATGTACATATAAAAAAAATATAATTACGCTATGGAGTAATCCGGCGACCCCATCGTCGCTTTTGCTAAATATTTCTGACGTAAATGTTTTGGAATTGTTACAGACGAAAGTTCTACCTAACCCAGCGGTGCCAGTGTCGAGCGCAGTGGTGGCACCGCCCCTTTGGGCGGGCTGGAGTGCGAACGCGGCGCCCGCCCTATCCGCGCCGCCCGCCCTGTCCGGGCCGCCCGCCCTACCCGCCTTGCCTGCGCACTCCTACGCGCAAGCGCAGGAGTACACGCCCGCAGTGTCGCTCAACCCTGTCGCGTTATTGCGCACTGCGTTCCCGGCATTGGTGAGTGTGTAACAGATTGGACAAATAGTCGTTTTGGGTGTATTGAAAGAGTATTAGACTTACGTATTTAATTACCACTCACCTACCACTTTTGGCACAGACACAGTTTTTTATTTACATTAAATTGTCGTTAAAAGATGAATATTTCAACTGTTAAATTAGAAAAGCGAAAGTACTTAAATGAGTGATTTGATTAAATATGAACAAGTATAGGTAAATAATGCTTTTTAATTAACAAAAAAATCTGTAATATATACGAATTATGTATGTAATGTAAAAATATACTATCGACAGATATCCATAATACAGGGTAAATATACCAATATTTTTTAATTTAAGTTTTGATCTTTTTTTATTATACTCTTACTAGCGGCTTACCTTTGCTTCGCTCGGGTTCGCCTCTAGACAAACAAAAATAAATTTATCCCGCGGGAACCGTACATTTTTCCGGGATAAAAAGTAGCCTATTTGTTATTCTGATGTGTGAACTATGTTATTGTAAAGTTTTATTAAAGTCCAATTAGTAGTTTTTGTGTACTAAGCTGTATAAGTTACTTTAGTTTATAGTTTTTTAACTATCCCACGGGAGTTCTTTAATTTACCTGGATGAAAAGTATATAAGATGTTAACCGGGGATATATAGTACCACCATACAAAATTTCATTTAAATCGGTCCATCAGTTTCGGAGATTAGCCCATACAAACAGAAAGAAAAACAAAAAATTAAAAAAAATCCAGATTTGTTCTATTTCTCTTCTTACATCCCCCGACTCGGTTTTTAGCATTTCTTTTCTATGTACAGGCATTTGACCTCTACAGTTTTATTATATGTATAAATTGTATGGTCATTGTTAAAAATTTCTATCTGATGGATTTTGTTTTATTACGATGCTCTAAAAAAATATTCACCTCATATATTTTTCTTAAACTAAGCAAGTATAAATGTGTGTGTGTGTGTGTGTGTGTGTGTGTGTCAGGGCGACGTGAGCGGGCTGCGGCTGTCGACGCTGAGCGTGGAGCGCGTGTGCGGCGTGGCGCGCGCGGCGCTGGGCGCGGGCGGCGGCGCGGCGGCGGCGGCGCTGGCGGCGCACCGCGTGTGCGGCCTCGTGCTCGCCGTCTGCCGCCTCGCTGACCTCAAGCCGGTGCGTTCTATACGATATAGATTGTTATGGCGGATGTTTTTTGGGATAGCTCCCACGGTCCACTCATGGAGCAATCTGAATGGTCCACCGCCCATTGAGGCGGACCACATAGTCCAGTCGAACAAGGTCTGAAATTCACACCTGCCGAAATATACTAGGTAAAAATGTTTTTTCAATCGTAAAATTCAGAAAATTTTACGAGAAATCTAAATATGGCAAAAAATAAATTATTCATTAATTTTTAAGTATTAAAATTTCAATTTAAATACATACTTCAAATTAAAGATTAGTTTTTTTTAAGCAATTAATAAAAGAAGAAATTAAAATTCGCTTATTTTCTACTACCTATGACTTTTTTAAATTTACGTTCATCCCTTAAAGTTAAAACTTTGCTTACTCGGTTAATTTTGACCGGAGGAAAAAAGTCATGAAACCTTTTTTATGTAAAATTTTAAGCTCTACATATTTTTATTTAATTTTTTTTGTCTAATTTTTACCGTTTTTGAGTAATTGCGAAAAAACACTTTTGACAATTGTTTTCAACCCTTGCCGAGGGTTACAGAGACGGAAACCTTTACACGTTGTTTTTGTATCATTAAAACTACATTATATCAAAAATGCAAAGTTGAATGCCAAAATTTTGATTTTAGAACTTATTTGACTGGACTAAAATACTAAATGTGTAACTTGACTTCAAGCCCGGCGGGATACTGGACGATACATTTATTTGATTTTCACAATTGCTTTTACTTTTCTTCTCGAGTCATCCTAAGTTCCCTTGATACAACAAGCTCTACGTCCTCAAAGAAAACTCTTATGAAGCTATTACCTTAGACCTTCATGCTCAACTTTCTAAGCAGTGCCTCGCCCCGTGACGCTTTAAAGGCTAATAAAGTCAATAACAGGACTTTTAAAAACATTTCAAAAAGAATATTCTAGTTACTAGACAATTTATATATGGTTTTCTTTAATTTCAACAACCAATTTTTTACCAATAATGCAATGAAACAATAAGCAGAAATTATAAATTAATGTTTTTTTATATAGATATTAGATCTACCATTTGGTGACTGGGAGCTGTTTAAGATGCTTATAATAAACCTACGCGAGCTTGAAGCGAACGTGCCCCTCGCGGCGCCCACGGTCACCGGTATGTCATAAGCCTTATATTATATATTTTAGTTTAAAAAAAAAACGCTTTAGAGCAATTTCATGTACTTGACTTATAAGTCGAATTTTAAATGTACTATAACTTAGTTATTGAAAAAATTTTCAGTGATAAGTGATAAAACTGGTGAATCGGAGGCAGACAGCATCAAACCAAGGGTGGGACTGGAACACCAAAGAACTCGTCCGTCAAATGTTGAAAAACAGGCATGTACATATATTTTTTGTTTAACAATATATACTTTGTTTGTTTGTAATCAATATAATCTGTTTAAGCCGAGCTACGGTTCACGATTATTAGAAGCAATCTATATCTATAATCTACTATAGTTAAACGGTTGTTTAATACTTAAAATAATATTTGGAAAATATGTAGTAAACGTTTATTTAGTAAATATTGGTCTCTAGTTTTACGGCTTTTAGCTAGGGACTCTAGTTTTACATAAAATGAGTAACAAATTTTAAAATAAGTATATTCCAACACATATGTATATTTAAGATACAAAGGTTTTCCCAAATTATTGACGTTAATTCTTAACAATTTAACTACTTGCCAAAAAACCTTCACACTTATTAAAAGAATGAAATATGCATAGTTTATTTCAATATATAATATTTACAGCATTTCAATATTGTAAATTTTTATTATTGCAGCCATTTGCGGAATATCAGGTGATAAAATTTAATAAAAAGTTGTTATAGAATATAGACACATGCACATAGAACTGTAATTCATTTAGCATCTAGCGTTCTGGTAGACTGAATCAATTATATTCCATTATTAATTGTATGTTTTTGTTTTTAGTTCATGCACATTATTTAGATGGTAAAATGTTGTTTAGGTCAAATGTGGTTTGAATATATTTTTACTGTGTGGTGTTAGCCCTAGTTGCTAAGAAAGTATGATTAGCCCTAGTAGTTCAAAAATGTAACCGTTCCTGTCTGGTAGATGTTACACACTTGCACGTCAAATGTATTGAGTAAATATGAATATTATGGTTTAAAGTAATAGAATAAACATTTTACTAGCATTTTATCCGGACACCCATTCCCGCATGCATACCTGTTCATCTTTTGTTATTAGTGTGTTTTGGTGATGATGACTTCTTATATATAACCTTTTTCATTTTACAGGTGACACTAGAAGAGCAGATGATATGTGGAGCGCTGCAGACACTAAACGAGGAGGCGTTGGAAGATGTCCTGCAATCAGAGCCCTCCGCCCTCCCCGCGCCCTCCGCGCCCTCCGCCAACCCGCCCTCAGGTGAGGCCCTGCGCACCATCCGCGAGTACCCCCCGCCCCCAGCTCCCCCCGACACCCCCAGAACCCTCCGCACCCCCGACACCTCCACCACCCCCTCGCACAGCGACTCCTCCTCGGAAGAAGGGGAGCGACGACCCGAACACGTCATTGTGAACCTCACCGATGACGTATTCCTATGATATTGACGACGCTTCTTTAATTATTGCTGTACTTCAAATAATATCAATATGTTCCACAATTAGTAATGTAGTAAAGCGAAAGTGTTTGACTACTCTTAAGTGGTTAATATAGTATGTTTTACTTATTTACTTGTCTAAAACATTTATATCGAAATGTTGCCAAAATAGTCAAACACTTTTACATAATAATGTCATTCCTAATACAATTTAAAACTTCTTTAGAAGAAGGTATAAAACTGTTTAAATATCTTAATTTGCTTACATAATACATATATGAATCGCTTCAAACTTGCTTTACATGAATGAAATTGACATAAATGTACTTGCCATTAACCAATTAAAAAGCATTAATCTGCCATATTTATAAATATTAGTCGTTACATATTGTGAGATTAATGATTAATTACTAAAATTGTAAAGTATCACATCAGAGACTTAAAGAAGAGATCTCAAGTCGCCATCATAGTTACGCATAACTCATATTATACTATTGAGTTCAACCTTAGAACTTCCATAATGCAATTATTTTATTTTAAGCACTTATTCATAATATGTTTATGTACTTATATCATTATAATTGTACCCTTCGTAGAACAAAGACGCACATATTGGAATATCTATCATAGATTGATCTCTTTTACTTAAGTCTGTCATTAGAGTAAATATGCAGTTATGCAACTTTATTCTACCGATGGTATAAAATATTCGTGTAAAAACTCGTAATTCAAACAATGACGTGGATTTAATTAGTACTTAATTATACTTGAATGTTGTGATACCTATATTTTATATTATCATATCCAAGCCTTAGAGAGTATGTCTATACTTCTCAGTTAATATTTGAATGTATTTCGATAGTTTTTATCCATCATTAATGTTATTTTGCAATAATGTACATTGTGATACGTTTAAGAATATTTATTTTGGCTGTGTCCCTAGTGCCCGTGCCCGGTTGTGATGACGTTTCAATATTTTTAAAGATCGAATTGTGCCATTACGGTTTTTGATAAATTAGTTCACAATTTTTTAATTGTGAGTTTTATCTTTACTATTCGAATTATGAAAGCATATTCTTGCTATAATTTTTTTAGACATATTATACACAAAAGTCCTAAAATTGTTATGTCTATAACAATTAATTTATTTGTATTCCTAAATAAAGTGTTATTTTTAAGATTATTCTTAAGAATATTTAATATAGATTATCAATTGCCATTCTAATTATTTACATGTATACGAATGCAGATTGTGCCGAGTGAAATACATATCGGGAAAAATATTAGCTCCCTTACCTTTTAGAATTCCATTTTACCATTCCGTAGATAGATAGATGAAATTTTAGTTGGAATTTAAATAAATGTTTGAAAAACAAAGTTCGTTTTATTTCCCACAACGAGCGTGAAACTGGCAGGGCCGATCGCGCCGCCCGCGCGGAGCCGCCGCCCTGCGCCTCACCGCCGTCTTGCTTTCAGACGAGCCCCCGGAGCCGCCCCACGCGCCGGCCGGCGAGCGCGCGCCCGTCGTCAGCTTCAGCGTGGAGGACGAGGAGCACATCACGTTCGCCGCCCGCCCCCGGCCGCGCCGCGCCGCGCGCGCCGCCCCGCGCCCGTCCTCGCTGCGCCTGGACGACGCGCCGCGCGCCGCGCCCGCCCCCGCGCGCTCCCTTTCCGTGGAGGACTCGTCGCTGTCGCCCGCGCGCCCCGCCGAGCGCCTCGCCTGGCTCAAGGACAGGTTCACGCGTGCGCCGCCCGCGCACGCCGCGCGCCCCTCGCGCCCCGCCAGCGACGACGAGTCCGCGCCGCTGGTGGCGTCCCCCGCGGCGCCGGCGGACGCGGGCCCCGCCGCGCTGGAGTGCGACCTCAGCTACCACGGCGGCACGGAGGGCACGGCCAGCACGGACTTCTCGCCGCGCTCGGACGCCAGTGACGCGGACTCGCTGCGGGACAGCGTGGACTTCGACTTGCTGCCGGAGAGCAAGGGCGGGCGCGCCGGCAGCGACGGCTCCTTGTCCAACATGGTGGAGCCCTACAACCTGCGGCTGCTGGCGCGCAGCGCGCTGTGGCGCCAGGACGCGCTGGACTGCGACCCGCCCTGGCACGAGCCGGACTCGGCCGTGTGAACGCGCCTAAATGTACTTAAGGATTACCTCACATATTTAACAGTGAACGGGTACTTAATCTCGAAAGAGAAAGCCGGTACCGGCATTCGCTTAATGATATTTTATTATTGTGATATAGCAATACAATGAACCTATCAAGGATTGTTCGTTGGAGCTAGTCTAATCTGCCATTTAAAGGTACTATGCGACTCAAGTCTTATTATTATGTAGTTTAGTAGTAATGAATGCAACACACACTTGGAAGAAAAATATTTTCATTATTATTCCACGTTGTCCACTTTAAGGCTATATGTGGTATACTTGTTTAGTGTAATAGCTTTGATGCATTTATATTTCTTATTGACACTCCATGTTTTGTAATTTTACTAGACTAAGCTTGAAAATGCTATATATTTGTAGCAATTACTTTTTCAATAGAAGAAATAAAAAAGTATATAAAATGAAATCAGATTTATTGTTTACTATACAATACAATATCAACAATAATTAGAGATCATGTTAAATAAATATACGAGCTGATTCACTACGTGTCTACTTTACATAAATTAAGTCTACAAATTATAATCCAAACTATTTGGCCCATACTTGTTATACACCATTTGTCATTTCATAGACATTTACACTCGGTAATTCCCTGTATTCTATACTCATTAGCCTTTAATTAAAACATACGATACAAATATATAAGCAGATTTTTTTTTATTGTTTTAATATTGCACACAAAATGCTCGATTTTATATGTAACGATGTTTTGAAAAAAAGTCATCGGTATTTACAACACACTAAGATTTAAAGAAAATTAGATAATTATTAGTCCTACGTATTCAAACATATAAACGCCCAATAAATAAGACAGGACTACAACTCATGTTTCCACACATCTATTTAGTTACCAATCAATATAAGTTGCTCTCAACATTTTAACAATCGCTTATGAATATCTAATACTAAATGTCATAAATATGGCAATATTTATAATTGAAACAGCCCAAAACTAATTAAATTAGAAAATAAATATATCTTTGAATATAATCTCGCTTTAACTTATAATTAAATTTTATCTGGGGTTGCCGACTTTCACTGCTAAACATATAATACCTATCAAACTTACAAGTGTTAAGCTAACAATAAGCTACTACTTACTACTACTAGTTTACATTTTCAGGATCCCAATTAATAAGTACTGGCAACTTAAATAGCTAATTAATTATAAAGCAAATTCAGATTACAAACAATTAATAACAAATATTTAATAATAATGTGAAAAACTGAACTGAACACCAATTAATATCATTATTACAATTTTTGAAACAACAAAACATCACTTTAAAAAAAAGAAATCACAAAGTGCCATAATATACATATAAAATCCATAAAAATATTCTACAGTTATGCCGCAATAACAATCGACTATTTAAGTATCACACTTCAAATGACTCGTATTTTGCTAAGGTTAGTGAGGGTGTCGTCTTCTATGAGCTTGTCTGGCGGGTCGGCGTCTGCGTCGGGCTGCGTCCTGTTGTCCCCCACTTCCCTTACCTCCGCGGCCTCCCTCGCCTCCCCCACTTCCCCGTCGTTGTCCTCCGACTCGGAAGTGAGCGAGGGCGTGTCAGAAGGCGCATCGGAGGGCGGCGCGGGCGTGGTGAGGGCGCTCCACCAGCCCGAGAGGGCGCCGCGCGCGTGCGACAAGGCGCCGCCCACCGCGCGCGACGTGCTCGCCACCGCGCGCCCCGTGCTCGCCACCGCCGCAGACACCTTGCGCCCGCCCTCCGTCGTCGACATCGTGCTGGAGAACGACACACGCATACCATTAAGCGAACTCACCGATATTATAATTTACTACTACTATAAATGTTTGTGAGGATGAATTAGATGGATGTTTGTTGCTCAATCACGCCAGAACGGCTGAACGGATTTAAACGAAATTTGGCACAGAATCATGGTCTGGAATAGCCCAAAAGTTACTTTTCATCCCGAAAAAATGAACGGTTCCCGTAGGATAGATTTGTTTTTGTCTAGGGAGGAACCCGAAGCGAAGCGAGGGTGACCCAGTCGCTATTTATAAATAAAAGTTTTTGAATGAGTACATGTGATTGTTATTTCGGTACGATTTAACAACTCAACAGGTTTTAAGTCAAATTCGGAACGCAATATTCAGGAATAACAATAAATAAGTGTCCAGACAAAACTAATAGAGGTTCTTTTTTCAAAATCCTACTAATATAATAATGTATGAATAAAAGTGAGAGAAGATCTTTGGCATAAACTTGATAAACATATACATAGATCATAATCTGAGCAATCCCATAAAAAAAAATATTTAGATTTAAACGATTCATTGCGACAGCTTTTTACAAACGAGGGCGTCATGCGCCATAGGTTAAAATGACGCCCGTATTGTTCCTTCAGTCATGTATGTATGAAAACTTTCTGCTTTTTTTTCTGTTTTTAGTTTCTTTACACTTAATTTCGTTCAGTCAGCATCTATTATCAGACATAAGCAGCTTGCTAATTAGTTTAGAGTGAGTTCTATGTGTTTCTATACGTGTTCTACTGAAATGATGGGTAAGTGGCTATTTTAAATCAGATGTTGTAAATCTTTAGTATTCTTTTTTCTTTGACTATACAATTTAAATAGCTAAAGATTATATTTTGAAATATGTTATGAAATTGGTGTTGCAAAGTTTCTTTTTTATACTTGGTGCAATATGGGTAATTTATAATAATAATAGAATCGAATAGATACGTAACAATGTCAATAAACATTTGAAAGTATTGAGTTTAGCTATTGAAATGATTATTATCTTATAAGCATTTTTCTATACAAGACGACTATCGAAAATGCTGAATCGCAGAGTGACGACGAGGAAACTAATGCGAAACAATATCTAATCACTACACTTGGGAACAGAACTCCTAATCGTACAAAGTGTATGTTCCTAACAAAAAGAGATTGAAAGATATTGGGGCATGCACCGAACATAAAGAGAACATAGATTGTCCAAGCGTCGTAGATCTGCAATCTGCATGGCTGCAAATATTTTGGACAATTTATATCTAATGAATTACTAAGATTTGATCTCAATAAAAGGTACGAAATAATGCAGAAAATTATTGGATTGCTAAAGAAAATATAACTTATAAGATTATTTGGTACTTATAAAAAAAATTAAAGAGCCAAAAATTTAATGGCTTTGTTCATCGTACATGAATGCAACTTTTCATTCTTAGAAAAGAAAAGATAAAGATAGTACACGTTGATCTGTTGCCTTCTTTACAACAAAAGTGATTGTTACAGTGTAGCTTTTAAGAAGTAGTATAAATATGTTTTTAATATTTTTGAAATGTTAATATAAAATTTAAACCTTATAACAACATTTTTTTTTATTTAGAACCAGTTGCGAATATTTTAATTTACACAGGAACATTCCCGTCACCAAAGAAGAATCTACCGACGTATAAATTATCGAAACACTTTATCCGTTCCATAGTTACGAGGGAGGGAACATCGAAACACATCAAAATCATAACCTTTCTCGGCTTCACGGCAGTCGGGTATAAAACTCAGTAAAACGGGTAAAAAGTTCAGTTCCATACGTTATTCTACAAATAGCAGAGTTTCAACAGATTGAATTATGATGGTGCCGCTCGGGTGTCACACGCCACACATAAATGAAATGTATCCGCAACAATGATAATGTTTTTAACCCCAGAAGTTTTTTATTCATACTAAATCCTGAAACGAACGGTACAGGCATGATCCGCGTGATAAAATAATGATAGTTTTATTTATCGAAAACCTTTCAAAATGTCATTTTAACACAGTTTCGACGAATTGAATTATGACACCACTCAGGCGTCACAAGCTACACAGGTAAGAAATTTACGACACTCCTAAAGTGCCGCTCGCAATGAATCGGTTAAAATAACACTGAAGAAATCGCAGTAGAAACTAGTCAAATATAAAGGATTAGTTATTATATCATAAGGAATTAAACCATTTTACTCAATAATTTATCAGAAAATCGTAAACATTCACTACTAAAAGAAAGAAACTTACTGTGCCAATTTCAACTTCATATCAGCTACAGATAATTGACCAGAAAACGGATGCATCGGCGTAAGGTTCATGAAAGACTCAATGTCAGCGTTGTTTGTTGTCTTCAACCACTTATCATAGGCAGGTGTCGATTTGAACGCCGTCATGAACTGGGCATTGTATGATTCGATCTCCCGGCTTCCTTCTAGAATAAAATTCATTCTCATTATTTTAATTTAAAAAAAAAAAGAATACAACTTAATGTTATAGTATAAATATATTTTCAAAATTACAATGACTAAGTGTGCATTGCATGCTTGTGTATATTTATTAATAAAAGTAATAAATATTTTTTTCTTATATAAGTAATTTTAACATGATGATAAGAAATGTACAGGCATAGATTGGAAAAACCTATTTTTCTGAGGTATATTTGATAAATTTTAAGCAACTACATAAGTGTACATAGTTACAATTCAATAAATCTTATATACTTTCTAATATGTAATATTTGGTTAGAAGTTTTTTTTTTTCATGCGATTCAGTGACAAACGAGCAGACAGACCACCTGATGGAAAGCAGTACCTGTCGCCCATAACACCTACGGTTCATGCACTTAGGTTTTAAGTAACAAAAATGCAGAATCACAGGTGCGTTGTCACTGTGAGAACTATGATATGCCTCTTGCCTGTAATTGCGCTGGCTACCTTATCCTTCATACCGGAACACAACAATGCAATCATTGTTGCTTGGCGGCAGAAATAGATAAGGGGGTGGTACCCATCCAGTCGGACTCCTCAGGCTTGACAGAGTCCTACCACAAGTAAAGTCGCAACTTAAATAATTAAAAAAGTTACATTTAAAATACATACCTGGAAGTAATGATGTTCTCAATAAATAAATTAAGTAACTAGCAAATTGGTCCCGTATCCAGGTGTCACCTTGTGATGAGGCATGGCGGACTACATGATCAGCAAATCTAAGATCTTCAGTACTAAGAGTGAGCTGTCTCCTTAAACCTAAGTCAGCTGTCTCTATCCTCATCTCATTAAGCTCCACCAACACATCAAACAGTTGCCTCTTTTGTTTAAAAAGTACATTAGAAGCGCCAACAACAAATCCCTTAACAGCTGCATCAGAGAGCAGGTCTAAGTACTGCAGAGAGAGGTATGGTAAGCAAATATATCCATCTTCAAAGAGTGGCAATGGAAATCCACACTCTGTT
Source organism: Argynnis bischoffii washingtonia (assembly GCA_033884665.1). NCBI lineage: Eukaryota > Metazoa > Arthropoda > Insecta > Lepidoptera > Nymphalidae > Argynnis > Argynnis bischoffii. The sequence goes on along the minus strand of CM066616.1, from coordinate 7,368,844 downwards.
TGATCTATCTGACCTGTCAAGTTATAAAGGCCATCAACACTCATGTCCCTCGCCATTGTAGGGCTTTGCTGAGCCTCTGACACAGGTTTCTGTGACTTATATTTTTCACCAATACTGTGACATTTCTCTCTGCCAGATGACAGATCCTGCCTGTCGACCACATCTGACAATAGAGATTCATCAAAACTTTGTCTACTCACTCTATCCTTTTCCTCCAACATATTTCCACTTTCTTTAGGAGATAATTCCTCATCTAACTGACTTGTTCCATTAACAATGTTTATATTTGTATCAACCATTTCTATTTTTTCTGGAAGAACTGAAGGAATAGGTGACAATGGCCTTGATAGACTGAAAAAAACAATGTAAGACTGCAAATTTCAATTTGGAGTTTTTAAATTAAACAGTAAGGCTATCATTTAGTTTAAAGGTGTGCAAGTAGAGTTTTATATTATTTTATTGGATGATAGATGACTGTACATTATTTGTTTAAGAAAATATACAGCTTAAAAAAACCTCTGTGATGAAGAGTTTCTTTCCTTTTGTTTTTTAGGATTTGAAATCAAAGAAGATTCATTACTCAGTGATCTAAAATCCTTACTACTAACAATTTGCTTTAAAATTAATTTAATTAAAAGTTTATAACTGCACCAAAAGAGAGTTGAGAATTTCTCAAAATGAAAGTGAGAGATTACATATTTGACCATATAGTCAAATATGGTCCTCACTTCAAAAAATAACACTTAATAATTTGTTAGATGTTAGTTGTTCCTAATAGATTCAGAAACCCTTATTATAACATATTGTTGAATGTTTAATTCAAACTCAATGATAGATCCCAATCCAAAATACCCTTATTAAAACCCCAACCATAATGTAAACAACTTACACAACATTTGCAGATTGTGACAAACCATACTCTAGGCAGCGTGGTAATAGTGATATAAGAGTTAACAGAGTTCCTGATAGAGCCCCAACAGGTGATCCATAAATAACAACTTTTCGCCTCAATAGTAATAGTTTAAACAGCAATAAAGCTTTATGCCTCCAATTTTCTACTAACTTTGTAATTGACAATCCTATAAATAAAGTTGAAACAATTAGTTACATCTATTTCATTAGTTGTAAAAAATTCAAAGACCTACAAACAATTTTAATAATATACCTTCTAGAGCCTGGTCTATTTGGATAGGACAACTATTAAGATGTTTAAAAGCATCTTCAAGTAGCTTTGTTTGAGAGAAATCCCCCTGTAAAAACCATGCTCTCACAACTAATTCCATTTTAACAGCAAGACGGCCAAAAAGAGGCACTCGACATATTATACAAACACTCTTCTGAACAGAGCTACGAGTCATATCCTCAGTTTTTTGTGTCACTTGCTATGAAAAGAAGATGATTATTGATTATTGACATTTAATTATGCAAATTAAGATAATATAAACACAATATCAATCAGCTTCATTATTAAGGAATTACTAACCTCTATAGGTATTTGGCGAAAACATGATATACCATACACTGTATGAGCAGGTTCAGTCAAACCTGGTAGAGTAAAATATATTGTATCAGATAGGTAGTTGTGTGATCCATCTGGCAGGGCTAGAGCTGGAAGATAGCGCCAAGCTGGTGGTAGTTCTGAAGGACGACCTGGTACTAACTCAGGGTAACAATGTTCCACCTGTAAATAAATAGCTAATTCTTACAATTTCAATAGATACTAATTTTTGATTACAAATACCATGTAATAATTTTTGATAACAAATATAAACTCTTATAATTCTAGCTTTTTCACTAAACATACAACAACCGTATTGATTTAAGTAATGACGCCTACCTGACAACCTTTCTTATGGTGGAAGCCTACAACTATTATATTCAACACTGGTTCATTTATGAAAGACATTTTATTTTTAGAATACTTTTTTCCAGAAAAGAGTACTCATAATCTTCTAATTTATTGAACATGAAACAAATAATTTCCAACTACATCACAAATTTAGAATTCAGATTGAATTGACATTAGAAAAAACTTCACAGACTAAAAAGACAGCTACTTCATTCTACGCATAAAATATTAGAAAATCAGACCAAATCATTTTTGTATCAAGCGAATTAATTTTTTTTTATTATTATACATAGATATAATATTCTAATTTTAAATTCAAATATTAATTGCTTACAAAAACTTAAACAGAAAAACATTTTAATAAAAAGTAGACTAAAAATTCCTCATCTGTGTTTCATGAGTGGTGAGCCTCTGTCATTTTGTAATTTGTGTGCATCTGTACTATCGTTGCAAATTTTGATTTGCACTTTTTATTACTTATTAGCTAAACAAATGAAGTTTGTTTTTTATGTTATACTTATGTACTAAATTGCTATTTTTACTATTAAAAAAATCATTACTTTCTCGTTAGAAAATATATAATATATATTTTTAGTGTAATTTAAAAACTATTGTTGTTTACAATAAAATTTATGCGTCGCCATTTTCGCACTTATTGCAGTGACATTTTATATGTTCGTGGGTTATATACTATAATCAAAAGTGTGATTTGAATTCTTGTATTTCGAACAATTACAAAAGTGTTTTAAAGTGGCCGCTCTTTTATTTGGATGTTATATCTATATAAAAAGGTTAAGTGTTTTATTTTAAAATAACATATTGACATGCTTATTTATTATGCATTTCGAAGTCTGCTAATTCAATAATATGTAGTTCTAAAGTTTCCTCTTGCTAAAAAAAGTTTATTTTTATAATGGTAGAAAGTAAACTAACATGTATTAAAACTTCTTAAATGTTAATTTAATGTGGGACATTCTTCCTTATACCTATCCATTTTATTTTATAGAAATTTTGAAGACTCCACGTCAGTACTTCTTTTTTCTTGTAATGAAGACAAATAGTACTTACAATTAGTTGAATTCACTTCCTAGTCACTATGTATCTTTTGTTTACAAATAAACTATAATTATTGTTAATAAATATACTATCATATTTTTTACTTTGATAGAACTTGTATATTATAAATAATAATATATAAGTAAATTATCATTTATTAAGTGGTAAAAATAAATATTAAAATTTACATAGTACATAAAAAAAACTTGTTTATACATACACATGTATTTGTTTTAGTACTTTGGGTATTGTGCTAATAATCATTAATTATTATGAAAAATTCTAAAATAATTTGAATGAAGAGAGTTTATCTAATAAATAAAATATAACCAAACCAGATATATTAGCTTTTTATGAACACTAAATATTAAAATTTTGATAATTTCTATACCATATTCTACAAATAATTTAAAAGAATATATTGTCACAAATAAATGATCTAACAATATAAAATTGTAATAAAATACCAAACAATTACTATGTATTTTATGTAATGAATATTAATACATTTATGTGTAACATTAAATAGCTTTATTTATTTACAGGGTTCAATGGATAACACATTAGACCCATCGGCATGACTGAAAAGGTGCTATACCCAGGTAACTATAACAATTTTTTAGTTTTTGCATTAAACTTTAATTATTTTTGATTTATATAACCAGTATGACCAGTAACCAGTCATCTGACATCATCAGATTAATAATAATGATATAATGAATATACATACTAATATTATAAATGAGAAATTGTGTTTGTTTGCTTGTCCTTCTTTCACATCAAAACATTGACAGATTGACGGACAAAACATTGAGGGCTGGAGAGAGACATCGCGAGAGATTATCACATTCCCACAGGAAAACAAGTTATAATACAACCCACAAAACATATATATTCTATCTATTTCATACTAACTATTTAAAATGTACCTGGAGACAAACCCGAGCGAAGTGAGGGTGATTCACTAGTATTATATAGATGATTGTTCTGTGATGTTTGAGGCATATTGTACTTGGATCTTATTGACCATATTCTACACTGTAGGTCATAATTTTGATTATTGCTCGGTGCTAACGTTTGTATACAATTTATGTAGATACATAATCAATATTAGTAAAGTATCTTCCAAATGTGTCAAGAATACATGTATCTAAGAAGCACTATTGTACGTCGACTTGAGGTAATTGATATGAAAATTTACTTGATTACGTTATACATAAATGTGATTTAAAGTTAATACATACAAGTGTTCTTTTTTCCTAATATAATTAGATTACAATGATAACATGTGATAATATAGGGAAACCTATAGACTTATTACGTGTTTAACATTTAAGTAATCTTTGTTTTGACTAATATAAACGTATTTAGTACTAATACACCCTATGAGGCGTTTCATGCTGACATCATTATGTATAAAATATAAACCTATTATCAGTAGTATAAAATATAAACCCCTTGATATGTATCACGTGATCCCGGCGTCATGGATGAGTCGTCACCCGAATCAATAAAGATTCTAGATTGTTCCAACCCGACTATTGATCTATAGTCTCTCCTCTTCAGAATAACTTTAAGTGCGAATTCATAATCGTGCCCGCTAGTGGTAAGTTTTCTTGACGTGATAAAATTGTAAAATGCTGAATATTAAAGTCACGCATAATATGTCTATCTCATTATTTATTATCTATTCAGAAATAATATCATTAATGTTAGATATAATTTTGCTAAAGTACCACATGAGGCCTAAATTAAAGCCTTAAACACGTGTGTACCTACTCAACACGACGAATTATTTGGGGCATAAAATCGACATTTATGGTTAATTATTAATTTCGTATCGTATGCATTTGGTTTCAACTTTCAACTCATTATTCATTAAGACTTTAAATAACATACAATCATAATTTAATTATGTATGTATTAAAAATTCTAGGGAAAAACCAAATGAATCATCAGTAGGTCACTACCTTACTTACTAAAATTAATTCATTAAAAAAAGTACATTATTATTTACGTACTGTACTTTATATAAACCTGAAAATGTTTACGTATCTTAACAATATTTACGTACATTAATTATCTCAATACGTACTATCTTTGCTACAAAATTACTACGTAAACCGTCGAATGGGTTTAGACAAAACTCCTCGCACATTTACTAGATTGTCCTTTTTTATTAATGTTGGGAAATACATTCACGCAGACTACCACCACAGGGCTAGAAAAACCTGTGCTACCATTGCCAAATAGAACCCAATGGAACTTTAAACGTCTTAATGTGACGCCGCAGGATCACATATGCACTCGATCACGACGCCTCGAAAGCTGGTCTACCGGGGCAGACCATAACTATCAGGGGTTTGCTCTCACGGTCCTGCTATAAGAAAAGAACCAAGAGTTACCTGCATGGTACACCTCCTAAAGCTCACCGAGGCGGGCAGTCTCAAAAATGCGTCTGTAATAAGTGGGATTTCCGGACGCTATCTATTGAGCCCAGAGCCATCCTCACCACATTATACCTAGATCATGTCTTGGGCTAACGTATAGGATATTTTTTTATTCTGGTAATCACTTTTAAAGCGGGCGAAGTCGCAGTTAATAAATATATCATGATTTTGAAGAATGGTGTGTCTTCTTGTTTGGTTTGCCCTAGCTTGCGTAGTATAGATTGACGCTCAATTGTAGTTATCTATACATATAATAAAATTCTAACTTCTTATTGAAATAAACATAATTATCGATACAGAGGCCGAATCTATAGTTTTTGAATTTTTGTATGTCTGTCTGTCTGTGACCGCATCACGAAAAAACCACTGGACAGATTTTGATGAAATTTAGTATGATGATAGATGGTTATCCATGTCAACATATAGGATAGGTACTTTTTACTGCGGGAAAATCTCTAATTGAAAAATTTATACTAACCATTAAAACGTATAAGTAGAGACGAACCCGAACGAATTATAAAAAAATGTAATTGCATCTTTAAGGCAATTTTCTTGTATTTTTAATTTGAAATTGTAAGTTTTACAATTCACTGTTTATTTATTTCGTGAATATCTGCCAGATTTATGTTGAATGCTAGAATTAGGTACTTTAATTTTTTTTTTATATTTTATCAATTACAGACCGACAGGTGTTCTGCAATACCTATATATGTATATAATATATATCAAAAGAAAAAATCCCCATTATTTTGCATTGTATCAAGACAAGTAGGCAATTTTTCTGTTGCGGTATAAAGAGATAATGGTTTCAACAGTTAACTTCGTTGGCCGCTTTCCCCTAGTGTCGGGATATAGCGCGTGGCGTTGTGATTCCTGGGAATTTTCAACGTGATTTCTTTATTCAATTATAAAACTAAACATCGTAGGTTCAACGCTCATATTTGTCTAGTGTGGAAATCAAGCCCTCGGCTAACGACGCATTTAAATTCAAAGTCGAAAATCCTGAAACTAACTCTTCTAGTTTTATTTATTGTAGCAGATTTTATTTTTAGGTAGAAATAGATGTTTTCGTTGTAGATATATTCTTCTCAATACTACAGTGTAGTGTAAACGATAATTGTAATAATACATGAAACTTTAGATGAGACTAAAATTAGTTCCATCTTAGATATATTTAGAATCGAAATGAATATGTACTCTTGTAATGGAAACTTACTTAAGTTCCCCGCAATGAAAGCTACTACAGTTCGTTTGACTTCACGACATACATAGGTACATACATATATGTATACACACATGTACGCCACGCGTGATCACGTGAGAAGTGTGAGGAATTTAAGCCGTGAAACAACCGCTTATATACCGGTCCTGTTTACTCTATGATGTGGTGCATGTGCATCAGTTGGCGCATCACAGATGAATCTTTACATAAAGCGCGACTTGCGAGGACCGAGGAAGTATGTAAAACGGGTACATAAGCCTTGGATCGATGCCGGGGACCGACACCCACAGACTCGTTCTCAATTCTATCTGTCTTTTGTGTCATCGCAACTTTTTTATATCCACTGCTTTTTTTATTTATTACCTGTAATGTTATATATGGGTTTGGGATCTTTTGTTTAGCCCATTATTTTGCTTATAAAGTAAAGCAAACTATTAATGACTAAGCATGTTTATTCAAAAATTTAGTGATTCTATGAATAATAAACAATTTTCATAACGCTTTTAATCCAAATATAATCACAAACTTATGCAACTAACATTGGTATATACTATATACTCATAATTAAGTATAATAAATATTTTTTCTTTGATTTTGTTGATGTGAAACGTAATTTTTATTATGAACATTTAAGAAGGACAATGTGGAATATAAAAATAGTTTTAAATTATATATATGATTATAAAGCTTGTTTTTTACTAAAATCAAGGTTACTCACATGAATAATATGAATATGTATATAAAAGATCAGACACTTCTATTCTACGAAGGAAAATCTTTATTCTTTGCAATCAAATACGGCACATGCGCACCCCTGTGACCTTGACGTTCTGTAACAACTCGGGGGAAGAGTATTTGGTTAGTACATAGTAATATTATAAGAAAGCTCATAGAGATTTATGATAAGCTCGCTTTGACTCCTCTAAAAACTTTAAATGTGATAACATCTTACATTATAAGTTTACAATTGTAATTAAGTTTAAAATCATAAGACGAATGCTTTGTAGGCAGTATCGATTTCATAGTTTCAATACAGTTTTCGAGTGCTTATCGAGTACTTACGGCGCAATGCACCAAAGATGTTTTACTGCAGCAAAAATTCATTTATTTGCGTTTGCGTATAGTGAAATAATAGTTCTAAGTCTAACACATAATAGGGCCACTGAACTGGGCTGGGTGCCGCTCTACAAGCACGAGTGAAACCCGGCTCGCTCGAGGTCATTGAACCGTTTATTTTGCTGCATCCGTTGCAAATACTCTTATGCACATTTCTATTACCTGCTACCAATTCTGTCGACTGTATATTCAGTACCAATTTTCGCTGCTAAGTCAAGGGAAAAAAAGATCGTCGTTGAAAACCAAAGTAACAATAGAAAGTTTATATCGGACTCGATGGTGAAGTAAATCGGTTAAGAAACTTGACGTTTAGTGTTGAAATTTGTTCTTTTATTATTATTCTATTTTTAATGACGCAAAACCAATATTTTCGTTTGTTCTATTAATAACTCACAAATATATCATTTGGGAAGGGAAACAGACACTTCAAGGGCGAGCTCGGTTGAAAATGGTAAGCGGCAGAGTTGACATTATCAAGTGTTTGAAACGAAAAATAAATAGTTGTCTATATTTTTTACATTTTATAGTTAACAAAGTTAAGTACTATCATTTTAATGTCATATAATTGGTTACAACTCAATTAAGAACATTCAGTGAAAGCACTGTATAATATGTGTGTATTACAACAGTGGCACTAGAAAGTAGAGAAGTGCAACGTGGTCAATGTAAATATTTATTTGTGTAAACTAATCACTTCTTAAAATAGATACCTACTATATAATACATTATATATATATATATATATGTATGTATATATATGGTTTTGTGACTTACCGTAGTTTCTGTACTTCATTTGGCCTCAGAGTCATTACATTAAGAAATAAGACCGTTTGGCAACAAAGAATGTTTCGAGTTAATTTATCGTTTTTCCGTACAAAATGTATGGGAATATTTTTTGGCGATTTCTGTCATTTCTAGTACTCATACCTTAAATGGTCCCATAGAGCCTTTTGATCCTTATATGAAATAGGATAGATTGACATAATTTTCTTTTTGGTATTTTAGCATTTTTTTCGCTCTGTGTACATTTTTTCCAAAATCTGTGAATGCAGTTCAGTATATATCTGTACCTCCTTTGAAAAGTGATAATGTAAAAAATCAACATTTTTCAGTAGAGCAAAAACAAGATTTAAAAAATTCTAGTTCGCGTCCTAAGTGGGCTTGGTTAAACTTGAGTACCTTCTTAGATAAAAACATTCACTTTCTCTGTGCATTTAAATTTTTCTGGTAAATATTATAGTTTTAAAATAATTCTTGAAAAACCTGTTGAGTTGTACCTTTTTTTTATTTCTAATACATGCTAAAATTACGTGATAAATGGTACAAGTACAGTTAAATTATTTTGCACCTATAAGTTGTTGTCGTGTAAATTGATATATGTACATGAAATAAAAATATCTAATAACTCATTAGAATATATTCCTAGCACAATGTTGCTCAAACAAATAATACAAATACTACCCCAAAGATGAGATTTTTTACTTATTAGTCCCGTATTTTCATAATTTAGCTGAATTGTATCAGTTTGCAAAAACCTTGGCGTTTTGAAATATGTGTTAAATAATACAACTCAAGTTATTCCCTTCACTAAAATGCATATTTATTGTGTAAACAAATACAACTTATAGAAAGATAATCAACGTTTATTCAACTTCTTCAAAATCAATAATACACTTACAAATAAGGCACATTTTTATCAAAACTCTTAAGAGAGGTCAATTGAGATCTTATCACCATAATTCTAGAATACGAATGTAACTTAACTATTCTCAATAGAAACTAATATACTCGTAGTTTCACAAAAGTTAGATAAAAAAGTAAGTGGTGGTCAGAACTGGTGTTGGTGATACCGAGCCGGCTCTTAGCCCGTTCTTATTCAACTTAATACTTAATGTTGTCTCGACATGCATCCAGGACCAGCCTCCATGGCTGATGATGTATGATAAGAGCCGTCTAGAGCTGGAGCGTAGGGTAAACCTGTGAAAGGGTACGCTTGAGAACGGTGGTCTCAAACTAAATGTGGCGAAGACCAACTACATGACTTGCGGGAATCCGGACTGCAGTACCATCTACATAGGGTTTGAACCAGCCGTTAAGTCGGAAAAATTCAGAAAACATTGATCACGACGTTCAAGCCCGTATAAGCGGAGCTGAAGGTCACAAATGTGATCTGTGATCGTAGAATACCGCCCAAGCTCAAGGAACAGATAAACAAGAGCATCACCAGTCCTTTTATGCGGAGGCGAGTGCTGGCCAGCTCTATCTCGACACACTCAGAAGCTTCACGTCACGGAGATGACGATGCTGAGGTGGATGTGCGGCGTTATGCGGGATACGCAACATAACCGCATACGCAACATGTTCATCCGTGGCAGTCTCGGGGTCCGTGACGTAGCGGATAAGCTCCAAGAGCGTCGTCTCAGGTGGTACGGCCATGTCTACTATGTGATATGAACTATGTCAGAAGAAAGTGCCTTGATATATCTGTCTCTGGAATAAAACCTTCTGGGCGCCCAAGAAAGCGATGGCTGGGTGTCGTGAAGCGAGACATGAGAACCAATAGATTACCCACGATGATGCTAAAGACCATGCAAGGTGGGGAAGGCTTAGTAGGAAGGCAGAACCTGGCAATAGCCGGAATTAATAAATGCCAGGTAAAACAAGAAGGTAAAAAGACAAGTAGTTTTTAACTTAAATACTTAGAAATGGCACAGATCAATCTTACGCGGAAATCACAATAAGCAATGTACTTACTGAGTACAAAACATAGTATCACAACCATTGTCTGAATCTTAAAAAATCTAGAAAAATAGCAAACATAACAAAATTACTAACATGTAAAAAATTACATAGCACAGCTGTTAATATATCCTATAGGAAGTAAATGCACTCTATGAGACGGGCAGTTCGTCATAAATGAATAAAGAGAATAAAAGAGGTACGTTAATACTTTATCAGCAACCAGGGTAATTATTCTCTAATGTGCTTGCATTAATTGGCGACGGTGTTTCAAGAACAATATTAATACCACTATTCCTCGCTGATGTAGCCATTCTTCTCTTTTTAGCCAGAGTTCTTTCATCATCAGTAGATGAGGAAGATTAATCAGTAATAGCAGTATAATCATCACTGTTAGATGATCCAAAATTACCATCGCTGGATGAATTTGTAAGGTTCAAATCATCATAAGGTTTTAGGAAGCGTTTTCATTTATTTTGTTTGTCTTATTATTGTTAATAACCATTTCTGTTAAACTCTCTGACGATTTTTTTGAATTCTGGTGTTCGTGGATAGTAGGGACTGATCTTTCAATAGGTTCTCGAACATGATATCCGTAGCTGTCTTCATTGGTATTATTATTTTGTGGTATTAGTTCAATTTCAGCTTCAATATGGTCTTTTGAACTCCTGTTCGCCCTATAACTAGTGGTTAAATCCATAATTCTAGCAATTCGAGATTTCGGAAATGATTACTGAAATTAAAAAAAAAAGTCCTTAAAAAAGTACACCTACCTAATTTAGATCGACTACTACTAATTGCAACTGTCCGTGTAGTGATAGATTAAGAATACTGAATGTCACCAACCCTACATTCCGAGGATGTCGTAAAAGGTGACTAACCACTTGACAGTCCACGCGCTCATCTTAATTGCTTTTGAAGGATCAAGTTTACCTACCCGAAATCACTGGCCCAAAATCGCGCAAAAAAAATTGCATACAATCATAAAAACCAAAACCACAATTCTTATATTAAGGAGGGAGGACCATTCATACATTTTTTATTTAGATTTGGTTCGAGTTTTAGATACAATTCAATTTATATTCGTTTACACATAAAATTTGTTTTGTACAGAATGATGTAAGTCGAGATGTATCACTGATCACAATTTAGGCATAAATTTGGATTAGGATTAGTAGGCCCATGTTAAATTGTACCTTAATAAGTATTAAGGGAAATCTGTTCAAAGTGATATAACTCTAATTAAATCAATATTCACGATAATATACCAAAAAATAAAATGTGAAAATTTATACAATCGCACTTATACCACGAAACACGAAAAATAATGTGTGCAGCAATTACTTATAGAGGTTACAACTTGAAATAAATCTATATTCACTATATTTTTGCGAAAATCCTGCCACTTATATCACTTTACACAAAATTATCTCCGAAATTATAGTAGATAAAAGAACGTGAGTTAGACCAAAAATATCCTATTTTTTCTGATAATTTCTATATAGAAATCACAAAAAGGGTACAACTCGCCTTAAATCACTCATCACAGGAGGCACAGATATATATTATACTAGTGATGTGACGAATATTCGCATTCGTCACATCACTAGTGACGTGTCAAATCCAAAAAACCGGCTTTTTTACCTTTGACCTTTAATAACTTTTTTAGCACACATGGGATCGATGGGGACTTCTGACACTTTATTTCTACCGATGTACCCAAGGTCTCTATCAAACTTCAGCTCTGTCGGAGTTTTTGTTAATCGAAATGTCTATTTTGACCGGACTATTATCTAATATCCGCCATTGACATCGCCTAAGTAAAAGTATACTTCTATTTAATCCACGTATAATATACCATAAACCCTGCTTTATATGGGATCATGTAGAACAGGAGCGTCAGCTATATTTATAGATGTACTCCATCGACTGAAATATAACTTGCTTTGTTTGTAATTCAGTCTTGGTTTTACTGAAATATTTATATCTGTGGTATTATTTTATACTAGCAGCCCACCCTCACTTTTCTCGGTTTCGCCCCGTATGTACGTTTAACGGTTAGTATGGATAATGGAATAGATACACTAAATATTATATATTTTGAGTTTATAGCACTTGAACGTATTATAAACATCAGTTTTACAATAATGTACCTATAGAAGTCTGGCAGACTTCCATACATTATTGTAAATTGCCGATCGCCGATTTGTTGACATTTATAACCACTGCTCCGCTCCCTTGGGTAGTACTCGTAGCATGATAATATATGGCCTATAACCTTCCTTAATAAACGGGCTATCTAATGAAAACAAGAATTTTTCAAATCCGATTAGTAGTTTCTGAGATTAGCGCGTTCAAACAAACAAACAAACTCTGCCTCTTTATAATATGTATTAGTATAGATGTACACCTACATGTAGAAAAAGAAAACGCTATAGAAATCTGTTTATGCGTTTAGAATGAACCGACAGACATACAGACAACTGACAAGACCAAAAGCCATTGTACAATCTCGACAATTTGTAACAGAAAATAAATAGAAAGAAATACATATTACACATGTATTTTTTAATTTGAACTATTGCATGGGAGTCGGGATATTTAGCATTTTTCATTCTTTAAGGTTTTTGTTTCTACTTTCTGCGGTTTTCGTCGACGCGAAGCTTATCGACCGGAACCGTCGGATAGCAATTTACAAGTGAACCCTTTGTACTGAGTGGAAACCTCTACCACCCTCTCTCTACTTATTTACGAGTCACGCTAATAGTTCGGACGAATCGTCCAATTTACCTATTCGATAATTAAATTTTTCATTAATATATTTTTTTTATTCGGGGGTGAATGAGTTATCTATTTTGGCTAATTCGGATATTTATTATTATTGACATAATATTATCACGTTAGTATAACTAATGGTGTTTGGATCATTCCGTTGACATTTTTGCGGTAGCTATGGTTCGTTGCTACTCGCCCACAGGAACAGGTTTAGCGTTGTAGTACGTTTAGTGAGCTCTTGAGGTTAATGTTGCTTAAAAATGCATGTAATAGCCGAAGGTCGTAAGAAAATTTTAACCATGTAAATAGATATTTATAGACAATTAAGTGGATTAAAATGACGCCTCTGTTAAGTATGTAGCAAAAGAAAAATTTTTTAGTGTCGCCTTCGGGAGAAGGGGAGAAAGAGTGGGTGTTAGGGGTGCGGTCGATGGTAGGAGCTGTTATATAGTGACGCGATCACGTGTACATTTTGCAGCTTGTATTGATCCTGTCGTCTTTTTCTTTTTAAATGCGGTAACACTGCGTGATTTTCTACATTTTACAGTCCCTATTAAAAATAATATAACTTATACTACGTTTTTATAATTCCGCGTATGAATTCTTTACCTTCAAACTGGCATATTGTACTCGTATGACGTGTTACCTATATTTGTCAAATTCATTCGTTTCTAAATAACATATTTTCATCAATATTTTAGCTATGCCGTTTGAATAACGAGAAAAGCATTGAGGATATTATTAAAACATGCTGTATATGATTCTTTTATGATGAACTAGCGGCTGACCCTCGCTTCGCTCGGGTTCGCCAATACAAAAACAAATCTATCTCACGGAAACTGTACATTTTTCCAGGACAAAAAGTAGCCTATATGTTATTCTGATGTATGAGCTAAATTATTATAAAGTTTCATTAAAATACAATTAGTAGTTTTTGCGTGAAAGAGTAACAAACATATACATCCATACATCCTCACAAACTTACTCATTTATAATTTGAGTAGGATTTGCAATATGGCAATGATTGATTTTGTAAAAATACAAAAATAACTATCGGCATGAGTGTTGTATCACAGCAGGTGTACCCCACCGGAGCTGTCCCAAGCGAATTGCCGTGTCGTGACACTCTAGTGAACTGTGTTGCTGTTTGGGTGCGTGCCATTTATTCTTCACTTTATTTTATTTTTGTCAAACAAACCTACATTGGCATTAGGTCGATCGATAGAATTTCAACATCGTTTGTATTAAGTTTTAAGGCAAATCTAAACTAATTACAATTATAAAATAGAAGTAAGAATTTAAGCCTTTTATAACTAACTACATTTTTGTAAACAGTAAACACGATGGCTCTCTTTTTAGTTGCACGATTCCAGTCGTGATCACGAATATTTATAGTTCTTGTTGCAATTGTAATAGTGTATTCATTCTAATCATCATCATCTAATTAATAACATAATATTGAATATTGATAAATTGTAATAAAATCTTATAATGTGTATTATATAAAGAACTATGCTTTAAAGGGTCGGTTAAATGTGTATTTAGTTAGTAGCGACAAAAAAATAACGTTACGCATCACAGCGGCTAGTGAGAACTACGACGCTAGTTTACGATGAACGGTCGGTAAAAGTTAGACAAGAGACTGAAAAGAGGCGTGTGAGTGTAGTGAAGTAGAACGAGATGCGAGATTTGTATGCGTGCGCTCTATTTTGGTCGCGGTGGCACACTCGACGGCTAATCGGCACGTCACGTGGCCACCGCCGGAAGGATGGGGGGTGAGGCCTCGCGGGACGCGGCCGGGGCGTCGGAATGCAGTCACCACCGCTCGATGCACAGCCCGCCGATTGATCGTTCAACTGCTTACCACTAAACCATTTACACTCCTGCCCACTAACAAATACGTACCCTCTCAAACAACTTATTCACCAAACATACCATTATTTAAACAGGCATGTTCAATTCATAACTTCTATTTTGTAGTTTACAAGGTAATAAGATATTTAAAAAAAAATATCATGGGAAACTAACAAGTGGCCTTATCAGTTTTCCATAATAAGTAATAACTGATAATAAAGGAAGTTTTCGCTCTAAATTATATTTATGGTTTTTGATAATATGTAGTTTTAAAGGACAGCATTTCTTTGTTCTTTTTTCACCAACACTTGTGTGTGAACCACCCATGTTAGGATAAAATTTTGAAGTACGAGCAAGTAATTGCACCGCGCGGATTGCAGGCAATCACCCCCGCACCGCGCCCGGCGCTCCGCTCTCGAACACCGTAAGTAAACAGTCTGGTGTTTATCCGCGTCTCGCTCGCACCGACCGCGTCGCGTCGCGCCTCTGAGGTGCACTCGCTGTTCCTATTATTTTCGTGACGGGTATTGCGCCGAAGCCGATTCCCGCATCCTCGCCCCGAGACGCGAGGTCCGGTCTCGCGGTGGAGGCGACGGCGGCGGCCGTTCGCATCACGCGCCAGTCCACGCCCGAGGCCGACTGTCGCATCGGTTCGCGCCTTGTGAAACTTTCGCACTTCGCGGATTCGTCCTCATCGAACAGTGATGACTCGGGAATTATACTTGTGACAAAAGCTACGGTTGCTTACTATTTTAAGATTACAATATCATATTGGTGTCAGTGCTCGGATTGTGTACTGGTTTGCTTATGATACACGTGAATGTGAATGGGGTGCAGATTGGAGTTGGAAAATGCATTTCAGGGAGTCGTTTGCGATGAACGATCGTCCAAATGAGCGCGGCCGTCGCAACTCCCGATGCAAGGGTGGGTGTCTACTGTCTATCCGCGCTGACGGCCACGAATGGTTTGCGCTCACTCTCCCGGCCCTTGACAAGTTTGTTCGTATACAATAACAGCTGCTTGTTTCTTGCCCATATCGTTCGCGCGTTGAATTTATCGCCACTTTAAGTACACAAAATGATAATATGATAGCTATTAAAACTTCAGCCCTTTTTTTACACATTCTCAAATTCTCATGATCATTTGTGGAGTTAAAAGTGAGATTGATTCTTTATTTGAGTCTTGATTTGTGACCTTATTTAATAACAAAAGACTTACCCTCGCTCCGCTCGGGTTCGCCCTACGTACGTACATTTTAACAGTATAGATTTCTGAGAGATGAGATATTTTCCCGAGTAAAAAGTATTTTATATGTTGACCCGGATAACCAGCTATCATCATACCAAATTTTATCAAAATCTGTCTAGTGGTTTTTCAGTCAGTAAAAATTTAAAAACTATAGATTCGGCCTCTGTATCAATAATAATGATTATTTCAATAAGATTTTCCACAAAAACATTTGATGTATAGACTCAGTTACAATTTTATTATATATTATATTTATTATAGATTGTGGTGAATATTGGTTATCATGTATCTAATCCAATTTTATCAGCTGAAATTTTGATTCAGATCAGTCCCATTCATTTGAAATTAGAGTTGCGACATATTTTTGTGTCAATTCCTTATTATTGCCTTAATACAAGAATAAAATGTATTAATATGATGGTTTCAAAAATACTTATTAAAACAAATTTTATTAAGCTCATCTTTATCTAGTAATTTTATTTTAATAACGGTTACTAAAAGTTAAATATTTGCTATCAAATCAGATATATTGACAATGAAATTTGATCGTAAAAATAATCGATGACCAGTTTTTACGCAATCACATTAATCTAAGTAGACAACTTGTCGCCCGCAGCTTCACACAGCTAGACTTTTTGTATTTACGAGTGTATTACGTATGCTAATTAGTACTAAATCCTATCAAATACTTTCACATTTAAATGGAATTTTCATATCATAGAGAAATCTATTTTTTTAAAAAGCCTTTGCTTATTGTTATAACCTGACAAGTCTTTAGTTTAGCCTTAAAAATCTTATTAAAATTAAATATACAACTCAATTCTCTTGTTAATGGTTTCAAATGTGCCAGTTGAAAAAAAAAAATATCAAGAAGACAACAAAAACAAATGATACTCCGTTTTGTTTAGTGTCGTGCAAGAGCTCAAAAAGGTTTCAGGTTTAATTACAAATGCATATTATATAACTTTCCATATGTTAAAGCTTACGAATTACAGACGGATTAACTTACGGATTTATATTAATATAAGAATGCCTTTGATTGAATAACCTAAATATTTATAGTTAAACTAGTGACGTTTTAACGTTTAGATAGATTTCTCAGAGATGAGATATTTTCCCGCAGTAAAGAGTATGCTATATGTTGAACCAGATAACCAGCTATCATCATTCCAAATTTCATCAAAATGTAGCCAGTGGTTTTCTCGTGATGCCTTTCCAGACAGACAGACAGACAAAAAATCTAAAAACTATGGAAACTATTTCAATAAGATTTTCCAAAAAATATTGAATGTACAAATTAGACTCACAATCAGTTAGAATTTTATAATTTTAGAATTTAATTATACATATATGTAGATGTGTTTTTGGATCATACAATGGCATATTCAGTCACTACACTTGATTTTAATTACTTGATTTATTTAACTATTTTATTTTAACTTTATTATGTACTCGTACATATATCAATGGTAATTGTTAAACATAGTTTCCGTTTAATACTGTGCCTTTTCGATGTGCTACTTTGAAACTGAAAGTTTTATCTTAATAGAATTTTATTTTATACACAAGCATTTTCATTTGTCATTTTTTTTATACGGCAATAAGTAATGTTATTTTGTCAGTCTAGTAGTTTTACCATCATGTAGCTGTATATTTCTCCATTCCATAAATAACGATCTGTATTTATTAATAGAGGAAGTATTTTTACAATGTACATTTTAAGAAACTGATAAGAATTAAATATTTCACACTGAAAAACAACTTCAAGCCGAAATGAAAAGAAAGTAAACATCTTATTTTAAAATATATGTTACATTGAATGTAATCTTTAAATTAATTAATTTCGACTTACTTCATAAAAGATTTCATTCATACTTAAAAGGTAGCTCGGAAGGTTTTAGCAACATTTTACTCTGACAGCAATGTCAATATGTTATAAATCTTACTTGGTGATAATAAACTTACTACAATAATTATTAGAAGAAATTGATAATAATACATATTATACGAAAAACGTGCAGTTTTTTAATAGTTATAAAATAAAAAAAATAATGGTCAAATCAATTTAATCACCTAAATGTTTATTTTCTTCTTTGTTTTGAAAACCAACTTTACCTAACTTATCACAGATGTACACAGAATATATTGTTCTCCTATCCAGACAAATATATGTACATGTTTATAACGGATACCTATAGATATAGATAGTCTCATGTGCAAATCAAAATTGCTAATGGCGTAAGGGTGTTAACAAGAAACGTTATTTATTGAAGTTATAAATGGTCTTTGTTAAAAACGTGATAAAAATATTAGAATTCATTTTATTAACGAGACTTTAAACATAATACTTATATTTTAGTTTCACCAGCAGTGTTGCTCAACGAGTTGACATTTCTATAGATTTTTTTCATAAATATAGATCAATTACTGCCTAATTAATTATCTTTTATGAGGTTCAGACTATGCGTCACGTATAACATTGTATGTTATGTATATATGAATTTACTTAAATAATGTATCTAAAGCTTAATAAGCGTTGATTTAACATCAATGAGAAAGAGCTAATGCATTTGCTCATTCTGAAACAAACCTTAAAGAAATATTAAATAATGTAATTCGTCATAATGGGCGAATTCGACAGTTGGTTGGTTTGTTATAGGCTTTGGAGTCTATGCGGCAGTAAGGGTGAGGGGGGAGGTACTGAGGATGGAGGTGAGATCATAGTGGCGAGTGGCCCGGGGAGGCGATCAATATGTACATTGAACATACATACATACCTACCTATATAAATAACGGTACCTAACTTCTCCCAACTCACTGTCTGCTCCAAATACTGCGCCAAAACCCCGTTTCCCCCACCCTCTATGTCATTTAACCGATTCTTTTTCGTAAACATTCCTATTATTTAATCTGAAATATTTTCCTCATTTCCTACATTAAAATTTATTGTAAATGCTATATTATTTACACTAATTTTATATTATTTTTAAATTGTAAATAATGTGTTCGTCCTATTTTAATATATCTACATAAAAATATTATTTGATAAAATAAAGTTTATCAAAAACTAACTCTGCTTATCAAGAAACCAAAAATGTTTTAGATTTGGGTAAACAAAGTGGGAATAAAGAAACCACAAGTATTAATTTTATATATTTTTATTTATGATTTATTATTAATTTCCTCTTTATATTGTTACATGAGACACATTAAAAACTAATTTTGTTAAACTTATTTTTGGCAAATTATTACGTACAGCTTGCTTGTTGTTTGCGAAGCATCTGCCTTTTGACCTTTCGATCCGATTGAAGGGTAAACGAAGTATATTGCAGGGAACATAACTTTTTTCTTATTTTCCATTCAACTTTCTCGCTTTTTCCCAAGACAATTTTAAATAATTAATTAAATAAAATATTTTATAGAATTTTATAATATCACATATCGACACTTAGACAGGTTTTTTTTTCAGATTCTTACGATCCCTAGTGAGAATAAAACATACATACATACAACAAAGGTATAAATGAATATTCATATTACTAACATGATCAGTTTTTATTATTCAATCTTACAATTAGTAGAATTCAGTATGTTACGAGTATTTATTGAAATAACTCATTTTATTAACTGACTGATAGAAAGGATATTAGGGTCATTCGGTACAGATAGCTCAGTCGTTATCTTTAAGATCTACTCGACCAACTAAAATAATTTTACTAGTCTTGGTCTGACTGAACCAAGACTAGTATAGGTGAATATTAATTCCGCGATATTGTCGCAATAATATCTCCAGGACGGCTCATCCTACGAAATAGAAATCTTTTCTCTTTGAAATGAAATCTTTGTATTTAAAACTTTTTTTTCTAAAATAAATATTTCTCGAGATATCGCGTTCTAAACGCACAAACGCTACCTTCTCCGATTACTTCCCTAACCGATTACATCCCTAACCGATCACTTACCACTTAGTATCGCGAGATATCTAGGCTATGTGTGTTATACTAGTACATACATTTTCCCATGGGATATTAGCCTGTTGCAAAAGTTACTTAGGGATGCGCTTAAGTGAGCTGAGAACGAGTCAATACTTTCAAGATAAGATAAAAAGAAAGTTTTGTCGGAATCCATCCATCTGTTTCTATATGTAATACACGCGAGCAGTAATAATATACGTAACCACTTCACAATCAACTAATTTTGCTACTATTAAAAATATCAATTTAATAAAATCAAAAAGTAATTAATTTAAGAAGGCACTCGCTTTATTTCATACAGTGCATAAATGTATGTATGTACGTGTATAAAGATTTAGACAGTGCACTACAGAAACTTACCTATTGCTGATAGCAGATTTTTTTCCAGCTTTTGCGATAGAGCTTTAAGATTTCTAATAAAATACAATCAATTTATGCAAAACCTTTAGTCATATTTAATAAACTTTTGTCTTAAATATAATCTACAAATATAAATAATATTTGTTGTGCTACTGAAAGTTGATTGTGGAGATAAACAGGTCTTCAAACTTTTTTTTATCCCGTCTGCATATAGTGAAGATTAAATAATATTACTTTACGAACTTTTTTTTTTATTTATATCATTCGTTATATTGAATATATTATTTATTATACACATGAAACTATTTTATTATTGTCTTTTTCATTATTTATATAATAATTTCATTAATTTTGTCCTCTTATTTGTTCTTAGAACTCTACATTGTAAAACTCTGAAAATTTTCGGAATGTTTAAAAGTGATTACATAAAGCTGGAAATAAGCCCTTAAGACATCTAAATTTTTTGCTAATAAAGTGCGGAATAATAAGAGAGCGTTTAAACTGTCGTACCCTTTGGATTTATTTAAAAAAAAAGAGGTTTACAGTGCGTCTGTATATTATATTTTATATAATATGTACATATATTCTCGCTCAACTTCTTTATTTATGTACCGATTTTAATTATTGTTTTGCTTTTGCCTTGGGTTAGTTAAGCTTTAATCTCTCATTTAATTTCACGTTTGCTTAATAACATAAACCTCACATTTTCTGATTGGCACATATTTAAGTTATCAATTATTCTAACAAAAATAGCAAATATAAGTGCAACCAAACCAACCATCCAACCTAAAACAAGTATCGTTTGGTCTAAGAAAGGATTAATGAATACTTAAAATGAAGGTCCGAATTACGCTATAGAAAGTAAAAACATTAATAGCGTATATGTAGGTAAATAAATTGTAGTAATTAGCATTTTTGTATTAATTTATATTACTCGTACATTAATTCATTAATACTAGAATTCGCTGATACATACTAAAACAAATATGTGTGTACATTGTACATCAAGACTAGCTTTTGCCCGCGGCCTTTCGAGTAATTATTACCCGACTAGCGAAGCCCAAAAGAGGGGTATGTGTCCAATCATAACATGTTCCCTCATTATAAATAAACGATTAAAACTTGACATACACGTAGCAAGATTCAACAAGTAAAACATGTATGTTTCTAACTACATAGTACTGTAATTCCTAATGACAAATTTTTCTTCATTAACATTTTGCCTTCTTTTTAATTCGCTTACTAAACAGTCTGGATATTTTTATATTTTTTTTAACCAATAACCTAACAAAGTAGCGAAAGGTAAAATGGCCTATAACCTTCTTAATAAGTACGCAATTAAATGCAAAAAGACTTTTTTACAAACCTGACCCTGGACCTACCTCCAGAGTTCTAACGGTCTAATAAAAAAAACACACAATAAAAATACAATTAAAAATTACTTACACACAGTAATTTTTTAGAAAAATACATGTAACGTATTTGCTTAGATACATTTTTATTTAGTCTATTGATCAAAAATCCATAACTAGCAAAATTAAAGTTATTACATTATAACTTTTATTTGAGTATGGCAGTTATGTTTATATAAACAACCAATTTCAGGGATCACCTTCTCAAAGTACAGGTATATAGATGCAATACAAGTCTCTACTAGCTTCCAGTAGAGATCAGACTCTATCTCAAACTACATTAATGTTCTGTATGCCCGCTGCATTGACATTTGGATCTGAAATCCAGATGAAACTAAAAACTTTACATAATATGTTCTGAATATAAAGCTTAAATTTCATTTATTTTTAACCGACTTCAGAAAAGAGGAGGTACTCAATTCGCTTGTATTTTTTTTATGTTTGTTACCTCAGAACTCCGTCATTTATTAACCAAATTGATCAATTTTTGTTTTGTTTGAAATTAAAAATACATCCAGGTTTGTCAAATTTACATTTGAAAAGAAATATCTCCCTTAAGCGTGGAAAAATAGCTTATGAAAATTTTAGCTACTTCTAGTTATCATATTGACTTGAAAATTTGCAAGTGTTTGTATATCCGTTGATTGTGTAGTGATTCGGTATCGTCGAATTGATCTGATGGCAAGGTAAGGCCAGAAGGTGAAGAAACTCTCCAACGGTTCATAGTAGATACTTTGAGTTTGGGCTTATTTTGTTTAATTTGACAACAACAAACTGGTTGGTAGTTTTCATTTACTATAGATACCTAATCAGATGCTTTTTTTTTAAGTGTATATTTCCAATTTGGTCGCATTTAATTTTGAAGAGAAATACCATCCCTGAGGTTGGAAAAATAGCTAATGAAAATTTAACCTACTTTTAATTACTCCGTTCCTAAAATCGTAGCGTGATATTAGATTTCCTCAATACGTAGAATATAAAACAATACCTAAATATAAGAACGACATAGGTAGTAATAACATAAGGATTTTTAAGTTGGACTAGTAGTTCCAGAGTATCTAATAAAAAACCAACAAAAATAATATTTTTTTCCGTTTTACATATTAGAATACATATATGCATGTATAATGATAATATATATTAGTCATATTTAACACTTTGTTATTTATTACCTATAGTTATTTTTTAAAGTAAAAAAATATCAAAATATATATTTTTTATAGTACTAACGACAAAAGTCATCAGTAAACATGGAAAATTATGTTATGGAAATTTTTTGTTCTACAGCTATTTAATAAAAAATATTTCGTAGGTACCTACGTTTATTCAATAAAAACACACTTTGAAACTTTCAAAACAAAATTATCCTTAAAAAAGTTTATACGCACTTAGTTCCGTCTGTTATGACTTATGACAACCTTTTGTGTATGCTAAGCAAAGACATCACCACGAATCTTTATTACTTAAATAAATAAATATTCGCTTTTGACAAGAATCGACTTGCTGAATTTTATTATCTATACTATGTAATATTATAAAGAGGTAAAGTTTGTGAGGTTGTAGGGGGAAATCTTTGGATCTACTGAACCGATTTAGATGAAATTTGGTAAGAAGATAATTTGAGACCCTAAGAAGGACATAGGATAATTTTTATCCCGGAAATCATCCCTAAAGGGGGTGAAAATGGGGATGAAAGTTTGTATGGTAAGTCGCTAGGTAAATTGATATGAGTCATTAATTGTTCAATGAATTGAATATCGTGGCCAAATACATTTAAATACAACTAGCGATTCACCCTCGCTTCGCTCGGGTTCGTCCCTAGGTACGTTTTAACGGTTAGTATGAAATACAAATCTTTGAATTTCTCGGCTTATATATGCATGTATTATGCATATAAACTTTCCTCTTTGAATCACTCTATTAAAAACCGCATCGAAATCCGTTGCGTAGTTTTTAAGATATAGCATATATAGGGACAGACGGACAGCGGGAAGCGACTTTGTTTTATGTTTTTATTTATGTAGTGATAAACACATTTTATGATGCTACCAAAACTTATGTGCTTTGCAGTGAACAGAGAACATAGCTTTGACAACAAAAGCTTGGGCATTTATTTTATTCGAAAACTATTTCGTAGAACAAAAATAATATAATAATATATTTATTTATTACAACAGATTTTGAGGCCATTATTCAGTTAGAGATTACATTAATTATCATTACATAGATATATCAAAAATGGTTATGCATTTCATTTATATATTAAACTATAAAAGCAAATTAACAAAACATACAAATCTCGTTTATTACATAATTATGTGTACTGACTACTGAATATGAGATCAGTTGATGTATTATTAATGATTGTAAAATTATAATAGGTATATAAAGTTATTGTAAACAGAATGATTGTTTCTTTAATTCAGAGAATTTATCCACTGTGGTTTTTCTATTTACTTACAATTTTAATTCATTTAATCGTCCCTCTCACGTAATAATGACTTGTACTCATGATGTGTTGTTGTTAGGCGCTGGCGTCAAGATGGAGCATTTCCAGGCGGCGCTGGACCCTCGCAAGCAGGAGCTGCTGGAGGCTCGCTTTCTGGGCGCCAAGGTCAGCAACATTTTATACCCTACGTAGACTATCGAATTATTAAAATAAGGACCTTTGCCATGTATCGATATGCATCCATTGTAGAGAAATGGAATAACTGTTAACGATTTATTGTATTTTAAAATATCCATATCCATAACTAAATCTAAAATACTTAACATAAGTGTGTTGTGAATAATAAAAAAAAGATATAATACATAGGGCACGTTTTTGGTTAATGCAAATTTTTCAAATAGGTATGTAATATATGAATATAAATAAAAGTGACTGTAGAAATTTAACTCTTATAAGGAGCCCTAATCTTAACTCCAAATCAAAGATGGCGGTTGCAATGATGTTTTCGTATCGATTCTTTTGTTCTCTCAACGTTTCCTGTGCGCTCTGTTAGGTTGTTAGTTCAGTTTATCGGCTACGCGGAGACGTTGCTATGTATCATTGGGCTACGTCAGCACACAAACTCACGCTTACGTGTACAAAAGAAAATGGCCGCATCGCTACAATAATGGAAAGAAACGGGCATTAATCATGTACGCTATGATGCAATTATAATGGCGAAATTTCCCTTTTTATTTATAGGTACATCTTTTTATACGTAAACTCATTCGTTATATCCTGCGATTATTTCGTTTAATATAAATTACGTGACATAATAACGGTTTGATAAAATGCAGGAAAGATAACTGACTAACA
The DNA here is from genome assembly GCA_033884665.1 of Argynnis bischoffii washingtonia. NCBI lineage: Eukaryota > Metazoa > Arthropoda > Insecta > Lepidoptera > Nymphalidae > Argynnis > Argynnis bischoffii. The sequence goes on along the minus strand of CM066616.1, from coordinate 7,343,485 downwards.
ATTGTGGCTTGAAACTTCCAAGTAACGTGTCTAAGATAATATACTATACGACGCGACGGTTTCGGTCAACCCCACCTGAGTGAACCGTTGCTGCGCCTACTCGCGCCGGCAACAGCGGATTATTGTGTTGTCGCACCGCTTACCTTAGATACGTAAATAGCTAACATACATATATTGTGGTCTCGAGCAAGTAAGTGCTGTAGATATGTAATTCCATTATGTGTCTCGCCTCCGTCCGCCCCCCCTACCCGCGCTTCTCTTCTACTCCCCTCAGTGAACCTATTGACGCGTCATTTTGCCGCGCCAGAGCATTGGTTTTATACGTTGTTTTGCTTTATAGCTTATTCAAATGATCTCCTTTATTAACCACGTCCCTTATTCGTTTATGGAAGGTTCTTAATGTGAGTAACTAACGTTTGAAATTTTTTAACCGGCACCTCCCTGCTCATTAATTGTGACATAAATTATTAAATACCTCTATTAAGCGCTATAGCATACCGTTCTCAGTCTATATAGGTAATAATGAGCGTCGTAACTTGTAGGTATGAGACTACCATTTCGTCATCGACAACAAGATGGCGGACGGACATAAATAGTTTGTCAGTAAATGTACGTTTGTGACTTATCAACCTACAAACAGATTGGTGCTCTCACTGCCTGACTGCGCGGAATCAGAGCGCAAAGTGCCTACGTAATTCTTGGAGAATATTGCTTTTGCGCCGTGTCAAGTTATAATATTTTTGGAATTTTATTTACATTTATGCTAATAAATCATGTAATTAAATAAATTAATGTAAATCGTAAAGATTATTAATAGAGCAATCAGTTCCACAAGGACATAGTTCTTAGTATGAAACTATACCAGATTCTTATATTTAATGTTTCTAAATATAAACTGTTCTAATAAGAGGGGTTTCTAAAATAAACGCATGGTTTACATGAGCGCATTGATCGCGTGCTTGCAGGTGAGCGCAGGGGCGATACTAGTAGAAACCCAACGAGTCACCGAGTTCAAAACGGTGAGTTTAGTCTTTTGAATTTACATTCTTCAATAAATATTGTCACATATCACTATAGTAGATGCCCGCATAGGAAAAGTATCTATTGCATGATGGCATACGCTAAATATAGAATTATACTTGTGCTACACGTACGGCATGGCGCCAGTTATCTTGATGACAATTTTATTACGTACGTTAGATAATACAATAAAATAGAGTTAAAGATATATTCTAATGTTGTCGCATTAAAATATTTTTACTTTCAATGTATGTCAGTCGTAATATTTATGTGAATTTTAAACTGTAAAATATGTGGCAAGTATAATATCCAAAATTAACATTTTAGCGTATTGATGTAATCTCCGAGATTGTTATATTAACTTGTATCGATTATATACGCGACAGTGACAAGCAGTGACTACAACGTAGGTATTTGCGTGTGCAAGAGAGCTAGAATATGCCGGTGGCGTTGCGGACGGCCTCGATGAGCGTAGCAAGCGGCTTAGACTCGGGGCCGTGGGGTCACCGACACCGCCTCGCCCCGCGCCTATCTATCACCATCCAACCCGCGTGCTTTGCTATTTCACAATTTGATTTATTGCACATAAATGACTAGTTAACTGTAACATTAGTCATGAATAACAATAATTAATATTAATTGTAAAAAATATAAATAATAAATATTACTGTTGTTTTTATTTAATTATATTATAAATATGACTTTTCTCTCACTTAATCGAAGTGGACCATAACTTTTAACTACGACACCATCAAACTGTTTGAATTCTTGTATTAAATATTTAGAGTCGAATATAAAAATATTTCGTCTTGCATCAAGTTTTAAGACACAGTATAAATAGTAGGTACCTATAATAATGTTCAGTCGGTAAGTTTGCACATTCAATACGAAGGGAAATTATAACATGGCGCACACGGCCTCGCCCCGCCTCGACCACAATGTGCCGCCAAACCTCATTCCATCGCTTAGCTGCCCGGTTCCGCAGTTATTTTTACACAGCCCGACCTTTCGCACCGGTCATCACCGCACTCAGCATAATTTACATCTTAAATCACACACACAAACAATTTATTTTCAAAATTTCACTATTCAGGCACTAATGATCGATTCGATTTCAAATACGACGCTGCTTCTGTAGCTGTAAGCCCATAGCCGTAATTTCGAAAGTGAATCGTGACTATTTAAACATAATATACGATCGTCGCGATCGTTGCATACGAAACGTCCACTCGTACAGACTGCCGCGAAGGCAATGAACGCGCGCTGCGGGGTGGCGGCGGGCGGGCGGCCTGTCATGCGTCAGCTGAGCGTCACGCCGCGACATTGCAAGGTCCGCCGTACCGCCTCGCCTGACCCACTGCGCCGTACCGGCCGGCTTTTAATGCCGGTACTTTGATAGAACATTCATATAGTTTTATAAGCAAATATGCAAAAAGTAGTTAGTTTATCAGCTATGTGCTAATGTACAGTACAATTTTTACTAATATCGAATAATAATTGTTGTAAAAACAAGCGACAAGTAGAGCCGCACCAGTCAGCCGGTTCGCCCCGAGGCGACACGTCATTTGTTGTGAATGGAGCGCCGCGCATGCTCGCTACGCTCGCTTGACTTGCTTTACAGAGTTGTTTTCAACTATATTGAGACCATTTATGTTCACACTTATATGCCTCACATAATTTTTGTTTTTATTTTGTAATGTTTTTACAATAAAAATTGCCATACCTCGGATTTGTTTTATATTACTAATAATATTATTGTTTTTATATTACGAATAATAAGTTTAATTATAATTGACAATATACTTATTTTTAGTTTTTAATTACTTAATACGTTTATTCTCTAACCAGTCACAGTGTCACAAATACCAAGTTATTTTTTGAAACTACCATTTCTATAGAGCATCGGTATTTTATTTTCTCGCAAGTTTGAGATATGTTTTGTGTACACTTAATTATCTTAATGTTATTTGATCTTCAGTGTAATTGATAATTGTGATTACTTCCCCGTCACGACATATTACCTATTATTTAACAATTTAGGACGTATTATTACAATCTTTTATTTAACTTACTTCATTCGTATATCTGTCATTTTTCAAGCACTTGCTTGTGCCCGATTAAGATAAAATATGGAAAATCTATGTAACTTTAACATAGACTCTTTGTCAGTAATATTAAATATATGACCACGCTGGCCTGATTGATGGACCATTCGAACTTCTCAAAAAAAACTACGTAGTCTAAAAAAAGTACAGAAGTTTGTATTTTTAATTAAATATGTTTATTTAAAAATGGATTTCTTTTAAGAAAGTAAAACTAACTTGAAGTAATTGACGTCACGTTACATTTAAATTAAGGATTATTGATATCATTACGAGTGAATTTTGTATATATTTAGTACTTTTAATAAATTTGTTATATATTTTACAACATAGAAATATAGCATCTCGATGTTATTTATTATTTATCAATAGGCTATATACTTACTCAATGCAGCTGTATTAAACTTGTCTGTCGTGATTCTCTTGCTCGTAAACTATTTATGACCCGCAAATTATGCAAAAAAAAACACGTGAAGTAACATATTATATCTTTAGACCTTAAGTGAAAGAACGAGAAACTACAAACACAAACATATTTATATGTTTATAAGATCTATAATATTTTTAATAATATATTGAGTCAAATAACATTGAGATTTGAGTATTAAGAGAGAAACTTTGAAAATTTGATAATACAATATAAGTAACAGTAGATAAAACTAAAAAGTGATAGATTCGTGCATAGAATGGTTGGTAGCACAAGAAATAATCAATATTGCAGGGTCGGATTCCAATCTCGTGGCGCCTCGTTGGCGTTGCACACTTGTGGCTGAAATTGCGCCCTACCCTCCCCCTCCGCTCTCACCTCGGGCCCTGCACACCCCTCGCACTAGAAAATTGGGTTAAACAGCACGCGGCTGAATACCGCACCGGAAGAGGGGATTTCGGGGTCCGCGGAACTGCGCTTCTACAATGAATGCGGGACAGAGATGTGACTGAGTATTGATTGTCTTTAACATCGAGACGCAGTTTCCTGCGCCGCAGTTATGCACACGCCCCATCCACTTGGTTTTTATAAGGAGTTCAACTAAACACAGATACGACCTTGACAAAATTACATTTATATTAAGTTCAGAGATTACAAAATGTACATGTACATACGAAATGACCGTGACGTGTTTAGTATAGGTGTAAACACTGATAAATTAATAATGTAAATTAGGTAATGTTACCATACAACTACTAAGAAAAAGTAATACCTACAATACTCAAGCATGTAATTGGCTATAATACATAATATATTACAAGAGCTTACTTTAGACTTGACAGTAACAAAATAATTTACATTTTTAACTAGCGAGTTTTATAAACTAAACAATATCATGACCTTGTTTTGTATAATATTGCGACTTACAATGATATAACTAACCTATACCTAAGTATTACTAAATAGATCGATATTATAAACAGTTATGTTAAGTCGTGTATATATTTTAGTTACGAGTGCCTATATATAAAATATATATTATACTATCGTTGATATAACTGATTTTAACCTTCTTATCGATTTACAATGATATTTTGTTAATTATGGACAAGTAGAAGTACAATCAATATAATCCTACTAAAATTATAAATGCAAAAGTTTGTGAGGATGTATGGATGTCTGAAATCTGAATGCCTGAATGTATAGATGTATGAATGTTTGTTACTTTTTCACACAAAAACTACTGAATGGATTTTAATAAAATTTTACAATAATATAGCTCATACATCAGATGTACGATGAACCGATTTTCGTAAAATTTGTGTAAATTTAATGTACAGTAAGTAATGGTTTATATGAAAAAATAAATTGCCTATTAATTGTACTTATATGGTCTACTTATATATCTACGCACAGTATGCATCGACGTACATAAATAATTGTTGCCAGCTCGCTAACTTTCCATTCGCCTGGTGCTAGAATTGCTAAATATAGACAGAACAATAAGTACTAGGTTATAAATTATTACAAGTTTTTATCCGATTTACGGGATCACGAGATATTTCTTCAAAATCCTTTTGTTCTTTGCCAAAATATAAAAAGTTATAAAAGTGTATATTTGATAGTTACTTTATTATCTGATACGTAAGCCTTGCTAGAAAAACACGTATTGAATTCCACGTGATACATAAATTTTCTTATCATTAATTTGATCCAGTCGAAATGCGTTGCATCCGTTTAAGTATTACCACAAATGTTGGTTTTAGCAAGGTGGTGGGTTGTTTCGAATTGAAGAGGCGGGGGCAGAAGGCACCGGGGGGAGAGCAGAGCGGCAACGTAACGATGATAACGCTAATATGCCCGTTTGATATGTTTCATCGCTTGTTATGCTGCTTGAAATCATCAATGTTTTTTAAAAAGCTAGCGATCGCCATCGTTTCGTGTAGGCACTAGTGTTTGACCTGCGTCTTTCGGTAGCTTATTGCAATAATAGTCCACAACGAGTAACGACTACTTGATTTATGGGCAGGAAATGGGGCTTATGTCACTTAAGGATAATGTAGCTTCTAAGTAGTGAAAACATTTCAGAAACTTTTCACTAGTTCCGAAGCTTATTTCATATACTAGCGATTCCACCTCGCTTCGCTCTGGTACGTCTCTAGATAAACAAAAACAAATCTACCTCACGAAAACCGTTCATTTTTCCGGGATAAAAAGTAGCCTATTTGTTATTCTGATGTATGACTATATTATTGTAAAGTTACATTAAAATCCAATCGGTAGTTTTTGTGTAGGTACTAAGCTGTATAAATTACTATAGTTTTTTAACTATCCCACGGAAATTCTTTAATTTTTCGGGATGAAAAGTTTTAAATTGTTGACCGGGGATATAAGCCCGTACAAACAGACAAACAAATAATTTGAAAAAATCTGGATTTGTTCTATTTCTCTTCTTAATCCCCCTGACTCGGTTTTTAACCGACTTCCAAAAAAAGGAGGAGGTTCTCAATTAGACCGTATATATATATATTATGTTTGTTCGGGGATTTTTTCGTCGTTTATGAACCGATTTTGATAATTCTTTTTTTGTTGAAAAGGAGATATCCCAAGAGTGTATTTCGAAGTCGGTGCCAGCCAATACAAATCAAAGCACACCGACTTCGAAAAAATCTGATTAAGTATCTATTCTAAATGAAAACTCCCGTTTAGTTATTTTTTACTTTTCAGTGCCTGGAAGTCGGTTATTATTTTTTTTTAATCAGCATTTTTTTCCTATGTACAGATATTACACCTATACAGTTTTATTATATGTAGGCCTGCATTGTTCATTCAATACCTTACATTATTCATTCGATACTTAACTAGTTCATATTAAAGTTACAAGTTAAAATAAGATATTTTTTAGGTTTATTTAGATTATAAAACTTATTATGTGATTAGCCGATATACGTAATAAATAGACATCTTTAAATACTACGTATCTGAATCACGTAGTATTTAAAAAGTATTACGTGTATAAAAAAGAAGCTATACATAGAGAGATAGATAGATCTATCCTATCAATCATACGCGTAAAAATAACTTCATTTTATTGCTCTATTTCCGACATAAATACACAGATTTCATTATGTAAAGTTTTTCTACTGCACAAGATATATGTAGGTATAGTTTTAAAATCTTAAGTAAATATCAAAATTTAATGCACATTAAAATATATGTACATATTGTGCTATTACAAGCACGATGATAATGAATTAAAGATGTCATTATAATATAATTGCTATAATAGCTAAAAAGTAATAAATAATCTATACATATAATAAAATTCTAACTAAATCGAATCTGTACCTTAAATATTTTTTGGAAAATCTTGTTGAAATAGACATTATTATCGATGCAGAGGCCGAATCTATAGTTTTTAGAATTTTTATCTGTCTGTCTGTCTGTCTGTTACCGCATCACAGAAAAACCACTGGAGGGATTTTGATGAAATTTGGTATAATGATAGCTGGATATCCGGGTCAACATATAGGATACTTTTTACCGCGAAATATTCATTTCTACGGGAGTACACGTTATAACACAACCCAAAAAATATTTATGATCAGAATTTCTTGAAACTTGGTATTAATGCTCTTCAATACAATTAAATACATACGTGTTTTAGCGTGTTTTTTAAATTCATCCCATAAGGAGATAAAATAAGGGATGAAAATTTGTATGAAACCTACTTTTCAAAGTTTTTTTGTTGTAGTTTTAGCGCGAGCGAAACTGCGGGTTTTGCTAGTAATGTATAATCGTGGATAAAATTTAGAATAGATTCGTAGCTCCAATTTAGTAAAAGAAATCCGTGAAATAACAGATAAAAGTTTTCACATCTACGTACATCTAACTTAATATAATTTTTTCTTCAGTCTTTAATTCATTATGGTTATTAAATAACAATGATTTTTAACTCGGAAAGAAGCATTATTGAATGCTTGACAAATTCGGTAAACCTCATGTTGGTATCGCTTTCTCCGTTGTTTTGCCAGCACGTAATTGCCCTCCCATTTTTCATTGGTACATTGCGAAGATTTCTTAATTATCTTTTTTATTATAACTAAATATAAACAGATATACGTTATTATCAACGCCGTACAAGGACGTAGATCTAAAAGTTTTCTTAAATAGAGCTTTTTTTATTAAGTTCAATATTTTTTTTTAATTTTCTCATTGTGTATTTTGTTGCTTTTAGTTGGTAGTTGGTTGGCAGGCAGAAATATTGAAATATTGACGAACATTACTATTGAAAAAATTTATTGTATATTTCTTGTTTATTGCTTGAAATACGTAAGTACTTCTGAGAAAGCTAGTAATTGAGAACTCTATTTTCGTGTTATTGCTGAATCCGATCTATAAAAAGACACATGACAATGAAGTCTCTTGTAATACTTGAACTATTTTTTTTTTATCACATAAATCTAGCATCAAAGTATCTCTATTATCCGTGCACTTTTGTTATTTACGTTATAAAGTTTACTTATAAAATATAATTATTCAAAATCTTATACCATACCTAAAATAATACATACACGGCATAATAATTCAACTACGAATTAAATAATAATGTTCTCAATAGTAAAACAATTCCATAATGTGAGTCGAACTGCGCTTATCTACCTATATAAAATATTCAATTTTATTGCGCTGGTTTGCCTACCTATATAATATGTAAGTTTATCGCGCATATATGTAGCTTGGCCGCATTCAGCATACCTATGTAGTATGTACATACATTTAGGTATATGCTCTGTACGTACCTACGTTCATATCTGTGTTTATGTTGGTACATCGCGGCACAGACGCCTACGTAACACGTCCAGTAAGCAGTTTGTTGTGGGGCACGAGCGCCGATATCACGTACTCGTTCGCCGCAGGTCGGTGGCACTCCGCCCGCCACCCGCCGTTGCCACCGCACCTCGTTGCGGGAATAATCGGTCAAGTCGATTTCATTCCGACTACTTTTATACATTCTCATTATATATTCTCAGTGATCGCATACTAGTTTAATACCTCTATTTTGTATTGTGGTTAAATCTTAATTCTAAGTTGTCCTTCATTAACTATATAAAACTGCACAGCACTGTGTTTCTGCATAAGTTATAATTTGCGAGCACTCTATCTACTTGCAATGTATGCAATTATGGGCTGTTGACCCGCCGTTCTAACTTCAAATGCGATCCGTATCTTTCGCAATGGCTAACTTTGCGAAATGCATTTATAAGAAAATTTCAATCTATGCATAGGTGTATACTGTTTAATTTTTTATTGGATTAACAATGCTTCTGGCCTTGTATCCTTGTAAAATGGCGCCTCGCCCGACGTTATTATTATTACATTCGAAGCGAACTTCGTGACGATCTCCATTCTCCAGCCCCCCGCTCCGACACTCCCCGCGGATGCGTATCCGATTGTCGCGAGTCGCGACTGGCGTTTACGACTTGTCAAACAAGTTAGGTTATTCGGATTATTGAAGCGAATATTCACAAATATAATTAAAAATGGACTTCCGTATACGTAAATAACTAGTGAGTAGTATTGTTTGTGGCTACAAATGAGAGAATACTCTGTGAAAACGGAAATAAACTGGGCGAGTCATATGTAAAGACGCCATCTTTCTTTACAGATGTCAGCTGGGTCACAAATTCAGATGGCACCACAAACTACTGTCAACACTGGGCAGCCACTACATAATCAGGACTCCAATATGAGCACAGGTAAAGTGTGTGTATAAGTGTATAAGTGCAGTTTAACCTTGTGATGTGTTCAGTGAAGTTAGTGTTAGTTATTACACGCTCACAAGTTCTCAAGAGGCTAAACTTATTTATGAACTTTGAGGACTTAAACTTCTATGGATAACTGCCATCGAAAGGATTGTGACGTAAACTTTTTGTGTATAATGCCGGATAAGAACTGTGAAAGTGTAATTTTTTCTACTGTGATCCAAAACTATTGCGTGACACAATGCATGACTATAAAAGTGGAACTAACGTGAACCACATCGGTCTGCTCAACTCTTTGTCAAAAAGTGAGTTAATGTTTATCCCTGAATACTGAGCTTGTGTCGAGTAGATTTTGTTATGCTGATAAATATGAATGTAGGACAGTCGTCTTCCCAATACATAGTTTAAAGATTGTTTATGTGTACATTAGTCTGTTTAGTAGTACTATGATTTTTATTGAATAAATTCCAACCTGATAGTGTTATTTGATTTTAAATTTTTATTATATTTATGACCTTCCAGGGTCTTCGCATAGTGATAAAGAAGTAGATGCTTTGACGCCTGAAAAGTCAGCTGCTATGAGAGGTTCAAATGCAGTCCCTGGCAGTGCTCTTGTACCACCAAGTGGTGCCACACCAACTATAGCGATGCCAGAAAGGAAAAGAAAACGAAAAGGTACTTTTCTTTTTAAATATATGTTCTTAAAAGAAATGGTAAAAAAATTTTATATACCTGGCTTTCAAGACATTTATATTTTTACCATGTTCTTTTAGGTGACGAAGGTGTTGGCGGCGGTGGAGGAGGTGGTGGCAAACAAAGGCATAATTCATCAGACAAAAATATCAGAGAATATTTTTCAAAACATCCCTCATCTAGTCCTGTCCGGCACGCTGGTGCAAAATCACCTTCGCCACAGGGCGCAAACTATCCTATGGTAACTATGATATTACATGACTTTAACTATTCATAACAAAAATATGTTTATTATATTCAATAATTTAAAGAAAAATACTTTAACAGTATGTATGATATTCATGAATTCATAAACAAAAATTCTTTTACAAAGTTTTAAATCCTTAATTAGCAGATTCTTTTCAACATTTCATTTCTCAATAAATATTATTCACAAAATTTAATTCAGTACCCACCGTCACCTTCATCATCACTGCCCTTGGGAGCTGATTTTCTACGTTCCGCCTCGCAACAGAGACCTCACACTTCCGAAAAAAAGGTATTATTACATTTCACATTATACATTGTTATAATGTATCTTCTATTAACATTAACTTAACATAGGCTTATAAAAATTATAATCTTAAATTTAAATATAGTAAAAATTAAATTCATTCAATACAATGTTTTGAGCTAGAGAATGAAATATTTTATTTTTCAATATTTTCATTTCTACCTACAGATTTCAACAGAACTGACATGTCAGAGGATACAAGAGTTAGAAACTCAAGCTTCGTCTGACTTAGAACTAAGGAATAATAGAATAGAAGAATTAACAAGAAATAATGAAGAACTAAAGCACCAGGTTCAAGCACAGAGCAAAGTAATTAATATAATTTCTGTTTCTTTACAAAATAAGAGTATTTTATATATTAACAAAACTATTTTTTAAATTGTTTCTTTATATGATTTTTCACTCAAAAGTAAAAAGAAAACATGAAAAGTTATCATGCTGACTATATCAAATACAAAGCGACACATATTTCTAGGAGTCATCTCTTATCATAGTATGGATTAATATTAATTATTACTTTTATCACATTCTGAAATATAAGTGAGTAGCCTCCACTTGTATTATAAAAAGAGTTTTGAGAAATTGAATTAAAATGAAGAAGATCAAGAAAAAACTACTGATGTTATTTAGATAGATATATATTATTTCTTAGAAAATTATATTACATATTTTTATTTTGGCTAAAACAGTGTAGGAAGCTATTATTAGGGCCTGTCTAAAAATGGTGGGTGTTACTGTGTAAAAATTAATTAGTGATGTTTTTGTTGCAGGTGATAGATCAACAAAAATCACATATAAATAAATGTATAGAAGTGGTTAAGAAATTGTTAAATGAGAAAAGTACTATTGAAAAAAAGGAAGCTAGACAGAGATGTATGCAAAATAGATTAAGACTTGGTCAGTTTGTTACTCAGCGAGTTGGCGCTACCTTCCAAGAGAATTGGACTGATGGATACGCATTTCAAGAATTAACTAGGTAACCATTTGTTTCTTGTCAAGTTATAATTATTATTTTACTACTGTAGTACTGTAACCTAAATATGGTACTGTAGTATCATATTTAGGTTTTAGTTGATAAAATATGTTTTATTTTTGTTACATGGATTAATATTAATATGGCTGTATATATTTACCCAAACCATGGAATCGTGGGTAGCTCTCCCATCACCAAACTTGGATAAATTAAAGTTATTTCAGTTTCAGTTAGAGTTTCAGTTCCATGGGAAAGCTTACTTCTACATTTTCACAATAACTTAAAAATAATTCTTTAGAAACATATTGTTCTAAAGTTTTAATTTGTTCTGTACTACTACACTCTTAATGTTTTGTGAATGTTCAATTTTATTTTTAGTAGAATTATATAGTTCCTTTTGCATTAGATACGTTAGACAAAAGGCATATAAGACTAGCTATTCCTATTGACTGTGTTGAACTCTTTTAAAAAATATGGTTAGAAGTATCTAAGATTATAATTTACTAGTGATTCACCCTTGCTTCGCTTTGGTTTTGTCCCTAGTGAAAAAAAACATATCTATCTCATGGGTACCGTACATTTTTCTGGAATAAAAAGTATAACCTATGTGTTATTCTAGACTATACTATCTCTGTGCGAAATATCATCCAGATCTGTTCAGCCGTTCTGGCGTGACGTGAAAGAGTAATAACCATCCATCCATCCATCCTCACAAACATTCAAAACTTTCTAAGATTTACGCGTATATTTGTCATTTTAAAAAAAGACTATCATTTAGGATTTTTTCGCGGATTTATTTAGATTTATAATTTCCGACGTTTCGAATGCTTTACAGCAATCATGACCTCGGGCGAGACCACCCTTTTATTAAGATGGTTTTATTTAAAATTTTATTAAGTAGATTGTGATAGTCAACTCGTACTCCACATGTTAAAGATTTTTTTAAGTTAACTTTCTATTTAAGTATGATGGAGACTTTTAACACAGCAAAAAACATGTTATGGGAGTTGCCTTGAGCATTAATTAATGCCAATTAGCATAAAATTTATGCTACTGTTTTCACATGCTACAAATCTTTGTACATATATGTGTATCAATCTCATGCATGAGCTTTCTAAGTCAGAGCTTTTTAAATCTTTTTCCATAAAAATAATTAGGAGGTAAATAAAACTTATGTACTTACAATTCAATACAGTTCTCTTGTTAATGGCTTCAAATCGTGCCAGTTGCGCACAGATTACTTTGCCAATGTTATGTAGAATGTAGAAGACAATGTATTTGCATATTTATAATATTAGGGCAAGCATAATATATCTGAAATTGTCTTAATAATAAAAAAACTCATTACAGGCGGCAAGAAGAAATAACGGCGGAGAAAGAAGAAATAGATAGGCAAAAGAAGCTGTTATCAAAGAAGCGGCCGTCGAACGAGGGTGGCGGCGGGCGCGGCAAGCGGACGTCGAGCGTGTCCGCGCCCACCACGCCGCAGCCGCAGCCGCTGCACAACGGCACCGACGCGCCCACCTTCCTCAAGCCCGACCCCCTGCCCAGCATGACGTGGCAGGAGTACTATGAGGCTGATGAAATACTTAAGGTGTGTTAGCTTTTTTATATAGAACCAGAACGAAGCGAAGGTGCGTCTCTAGATGCCAAAAAATTACATATGTTTTTAATTTTAATGTTGGGACATGCATTTACACATACCACCTGCATACATGCAGATTATGTGGAACTCACTGGCTAGAAAAGTCAATACTACTCCCTAAAACTCACAGAATCTCCCATGTTGTAAAACAGGGCGTCGCAGTGTCACATACGCACTCAATTGCGATACTCTGAAGCTTATGGGTTACTCCAGTTAATCTGTATACCAAATGTCATTCAAATCAGTCCAGCTATTGAAAAAGTAACACACATACATGCAAACACAAAAATCAAAGCAAAATATACTTTATTCAAATACATATTTCTTCAAATACAGGCACTCTTGACCATCACTCTTATATTTAAAAAATATAAATTAAATTTCAGTATCGTAAAGAATCTTCCATTGGCTCGGAAGGCAGACATACACACATATACAATCTTTTTTTTTTTTTTTTTATAAATATATAATATAAATCCAGATATTATGGAAAATGGCTTGCTTCATACCAAACAAGAATATCTCTTGCTAGGGGCATTTTCCATGTGTACTCAAAGATACTCAAAGATATGAAAGAAACAAGGAAAAACGATGATAGGAAGGATACGATAGAGCATATGGGTTTTCAAGTGGCCTTTGTGACAATCTATACTTCTATACTAATATGTATTATAAATGTGAAAGTTTCTGAGTATGGATGTATGGATGTTTGTTACTCTTTCACGCCAAAACGGCTGAACGGATCTGGATGAAATTTTTCACAGAGATAGATTATAGTCTGGAATTACACATAGGCTATTTTTTATCCCGGAAAAATGTACGGTTCCCGTGGGATAGGTTTGTTTTCCTAGAGGCGAACCCGAGCGAAGCGAGGGTGAGCCGCTAGTACTTATTGTTATTATTACAATAAAATATTTCACATATTTATTTGAGTGGTATGTCTTATGTTAAACAATCTTTATATAAGGTTGCAATGTTGATTTGAATTTATAGTGTTTTTACCTTAAAGTAGCAAACTCATTCTGAGTTTGTACAATAAATCAATTTTTCAAAATTTGTATTGGATATATTTAAAAAAAATCATAAAGAGGCAAAATAACAATTTCTTAATTTGTTTCAGTTTGATATAATAACATGGATAGAGTATTTGAATTGTATTCATAAACTATAATGATAGTCTAATCATTTCGTTTTAATTGGTTGAGTGGACACAAAGTAACTTGAGCTCTTCTATGATTGACCTGGTCCTATTGCGGTCTAAGTGTGCTGGGCAAAATACTACATACATGTAGTTTAATTAATTTTAACTGCATAATAATATAAATATATTAATACTAGCGACTCACGCTCGCTTCGAGTTCTTCCCTACACAGAAAGCAATCTAACCCATGAAACCATACATTTTTCCAGGAAAAAAAGTAACCTATGTGATCTGTTCCAAATCCTATCTAGATTCATTCAGCTGTTCTGGTGTAAAAGAGTAACAAACACCCATCTATCCTCACAAACTTTCACATTTATAATATTAGTAGTATTATAAAGATTTAATTAATATGTATATAAATTTAAAATGTTGTACATAATATTAAATATTTATTTACATACATTAAAATAAATAATATGTTTAATTACAATTTCAGTTGAGGCAAAGTGCCTTAAAGAAAGAAGATGCAGATTTGCAGCTAGAGATGGAGAAATTAGAAAGGGAAAGAAATTTACATATTCGAGAGCTTAAACGGATACACAATGAAGACCAAAGTCGTTTCTCACAGCATCCTGTGCTCTCTGAGAGGTAACACTATAATGATATTTATCTTATTATACTATGCATTCAGCCCTTTTTAACGTCCCACTGCTGGGCACGGGCCTTCCTTCAATACAAGGGGTTCAGGCCATGGTCCACCAAGCTGGCCAAGTGCGGGTTGGCGGACTTCAAATGTCTTTCGAAAACTTACTAGGTTTTCTCAGACATGCAGGTTTCCTCACGATGTTTTTCTTCATCGTAAGACAAGTGGTATTCATATTGGAAATGATTCGCTCATGAAAATATCGGTGCGAGACCCTGAATTTGAACTCGCTTCTCTCGGTTTCCCAAGCGACCGCGTTACCACTGGGGTACCACTGCCTTTTTCGCTTGCTTTTTTATTATACCTATGTGTGTAACAAATTAAAATTTATATTCTTTTTACGTGTTGCTGTGTTCAAATCTCGCATTAGGAAATGATTGTGCAATGGGATGTTTGTAGTGCAATGTTAAGAACTAAGCATGGTATTGAAAAACAATAGTGTGCCGTGTTTTGATACTAACAGAAAGCAAACAATAGAGTGAGATGTCACAATGTTCTCTGTATCTGCTTTATATTGAACGCGAAGTTACATTTTTCGTGAGTGTATTGCTTTCATAAAGGATTGAAACTAATTATACAATTAATGTTATTGCTAATTTCAATATCATTTATAAAGGATTTAAACAATAAGTTTCTTTTTTATATTTTTTAATGTGTACTACATATTCTGAGATTTTGAGGCAGACTCGTTATTCTTTTTTATTTGTAAGTATTGTACTAGCGAGTTTCATGTTTACATATGCATATGGTGGTGATCTGATGATGAAATTTAGAGATAAGCAATGATCTCCTTAAAGAATAAAATAAACTGACTGTGATTCAAATATTTGATATTGATAATTGTTACTTTTTTAAAAGACAGAAAAAGAAAACAATATTTTGTAATATGAAGTGATTTTTATTGGCTAGCGTTTTTATTACTTTTTGAATTATTTGTAATTTTTTTTAAATGAGTTTGCTTATGTTCAGTTTTGATTAATACATTAGTGCAATCTATAGTCACAAAGATTGGGTAATTAATGCAGTCCTTCACAAGCTTGATGATTGGTTTTATATAAAAAATAAATTATGTTCTAAGCAGATTGTATGTTAATTGTAATATTATAGCATTGTATTATCATAATTAAAAATCACTTTGAATATTTTTAGCCCATTTCTATACATATAATAAAATTGTAACTAAGCCGAATCTGTACTTTAAATATTTTTTGGAAAATCTTATCGAAATAGACATTATTATCGAAACAGAGGCCGAATCTATAGTTTTTAGAATTTTTGTTTGTCTGTCTGTCGGCCTGTCTCTGTGAGCGCATCACTTAAAAACCACTGGAGGGATATTGATGAAATTTAGTATGATTATAGCTGGTTACACGGGTAAATATATAGGATACTTTTTACTGCGGGAAAATATCTAATCTCTGAGAAATCTGTGTTAGCTAAAAACGTAATTAGGGACGAACCCGAGCGGAGCGAGGGTTAGTCGATAGTTGTAACATAAGTCTTGTATATTCATCATCGTCATTAGCCCTTTTCAGTCCACTGTTGGACAAAGGCCCTTCTCAGGGTGTGCCATTGAGCGCGATCATGAGCTTTGCGCATCCAGTCTATACCCATCGTATGGCGCAGGTCTTCGCACCATCTAGTAGGTTTGTCCACTGCGTTTCCTTAGCCATGGTCTCCACTTGAGAACCTGCTTGCTTCAATGGCTGCCCGTTCATCTGCAGATATGGCCGGCCCACTCCCACTTTAGCCCTGCTGATTCTCTGAGCAACATCAATACAACGGTTTTCTGTCTGATAAATTCATTTCTGAATTTGTCTTTCAGAGATATCCAGAGCATGCCTCTTTCCATAGCACACTGTGTGACCTTAACTTTGTGAACCATCTGTGACGTGAGTGTCCACGTTTCAGCGCCATAGGTTATAACAGGTAGGGCGCATTGGTTTAAGACTTTGGTTTTGAGGCATTGTGGTATGAGCGAGATGCTGGAATCTGGAATGCTGCCCAGCTCAGCTTTAGTCTACTTTTTATTTGCTTTCCGTCGAAATTATACCGAATTGCACAATTTGCCCGAGTGAAAATATATTTTGAGACAATTTCGAGAGCGGTTTTAGCAACAGTGTCTGGTCTCGGAACAACAAGCTCGTTATGCATAAGTTTTGTTTTAACATAATTAATTCTGAGACCAACACGTAAATCTAATAAATTACTAAATAGCTACCATTTATTTATTGTATTAAGTTATAAAACTTTAAAATAAACATCATTTTATGATGATCATAATATCTGAAACATATTATGTTTATCTTATGATAAGCATAATATGTTTCAGATACAGTATTACTATTATGTATTAAGAATAATGTATTTACTTTGAAATGAATTTAAAATCATTATCTTTCTTGTATAATAGCTTAATAGCTATAATATGATTGGCACATTAGGTAAACAGCGATATAAAGTAACAACAACATAAGTAGATATAGAAACTTAGTAATGATGCTTTTGTAGGCATATGTATGTCTTGAGATAACATTGACAATTGTAATTTGAATGTACTATGATAGCTCAAGTTTAACATTTATATATGTATGATCACCCCATACATAAATAAATAAAAAAAAATTGAGAGTAATTTTGAAATTGATGATTTATGAAGTGAAACTTCTTTAGATCCTTGTGCAACTCAATGAAACGGAAATGCAACACTAAAAAGAGACAAACATAAATATCTAGGATTCAGAATACATTGCAATGTTGCCATGGTAACTGTTGTTGTTTGAGATAGAATGCATTACACAGGAAGTGAAAAGTAATAAAATTAATTACTGAATAATATGTAATGTATATTTATGTCAAATAAAATGTTAAATAACTTTTAAACCTGGTAAAAACATTATAAAAAAATAAACCTTATTATTATCCTACCCCCGGATAGTCTTTATTCATCTCATTCTCTCATATGTTACTTTTCTGAAGTTTCACTTCAACCATGTGTCAATTGCACACTAACCCACTTTTTTTTATTTAAAAGTAAATTAATGTACTTAATGAGTGTAATTTATTTCCAGATATTTACTCCTAATGCTACTAGGCAAGGGTGGTTTCAGCGAAGTGCACAAAGCGTTCGACCTGCGCGAGCAGCGCTACACGGCGTGCAAGGTGCACCAGCTCAACAAGGACTGGAAGGAGGACAAAAAGGCCAACTACATCAAGTGAGTCTGTACACCAACACTCCGGCAATATTAACGTATTTAGTTCCTATTGGCATTGTGTTGCGAGTTGTTTTTCCTTTCATATTATTTTATTATTAAATAAATTATTTTATAAAGCTTTTTATGTAACTTGAATTATATATAGTTAATGTTTTTTGTTTATTTTAATTAAAATATACACTTTTTGTTCTAGACATGCACTGCGGGAGTACAATATTCACAAGGCTCTTGATCACCCACGAATTGTAAAGCTGTATGATGTTTTTGAAATAGATGGAAATTCATTTTGTACAGTACTCGAATACTGCAATGGACATGATCTCGATTTTTATCTCAAACAGGTAATACTTTTATGTCGTAATAAATGTTTTCTTTACATGTAGAATGGATTTATTTGTGATATTCTATCTTATCAATAAAAGTCGAATGCAATTGAAATTATACTTATAATGTGTAAAAAAAATTACATACTAAATAAACACTATACTATATAGCGTATTTGTATTTAGTGACTTGAGTAGTAGTATATAGTTTTGCGATTGAATTTTGAAATAAGAAATATTAAAAAAAATCATCCAAATTTCCAGCATAAAACAATACCGGAGCGCGAGGCCAGGTCCATAGTGATGCAAGTGGTGTCTGCACTCAAGTACCTGAACGAAATCAAGCCGCCGGTCATCCACTACGACCTGAAGCCCGGCAACATCTTGCTGACCGAGGGCAACGTGTGTGGTGAGATCAAGATAACAGACTTTGGACTGTCCAAGGTCATGGATGAGGAGAACTATAATCCTGACCATGGCATGGACCTCACCAGTCAGGGTGCGGGCACTTATTGGTTAGTGTATTTTGTTGTATTTTAAGTTTAGTCCAATATAAATCTTTTTGATGGCTTTGTTTAGTAACAGTTTCATAAACGATCACTCATAGTCTCTTAACACTCACTTAGTTTTGATTTCTTTTGTATATTGAGAATATTTGAAATCAATGAATTCAAAAAAAAATGTTAGTTAGTAGCTGCAATTTACTATAAGAGTAATTTATAATTATGAAAAATATATAAATTATGATTAACCCCTCGAGGACCGCATTCACGCCGGCGTGTACGATAACAATTGAATTCTCGGAAATTCACACGGATTTCTTAGAAATTATCCTGGAGAGAGACTACAAGATAAAAATGCTATTTTGTTTCAAATTTATTGTTTATTATTCATTTATAGTTTAGCAATTGACTGTATTTTCAACTGACTTCTAAAAGGAGGAGGTTCTCAATCTGGCTGTATATATTTTTTGATATTTGTTACCTCAGAACTCCATCATTCTTAGTGAATAATTTGATTTTGTTTAGATTTAGATTTAAATAATTGTTGTTTTGTTTAAAAGTGTATACTTCCATATTGGTCCTTTTTACATTTAAAAAAAAAAATATCACCCCTAAGGATGGAAAAATAGCTTATGAAAATTTAATCTACTTCTAATTGTCATATTCATTTGAATGTGTTTCAATTTCTGTTGATAGTGTAGTGATTCGGTATTGTCGACTTGATCTGATGGTAAGGCCAGAAGGTGAATAGTGGAACTCTTCAACGGCTCATAGTAGTTACTCTGAGTTTGGGCTTGTTTTGTTTGATTTGACAAGCTTAGCCAAAATAAAAGCGAAAGTCACTAATAAAAGCGAATTTTAATTTGTCAGTCTCATATAAAAATTGGCATCAAAGTAACTTTTAAACGGCTTAAGCGAATATTTTATTAAAATATTACTATATTCTTCTTACTTTGCTACAACTATGTCTACACTAAAAGTAGAAAAAAATAAATAACAACCGACTTCGAAAAAAAAGGTAAAAACTAAAAAGTAAAAAATAACTGATTGGTAGTGGGTGCCATCCAATATAAATCAAAGCACATCAACTTCGAAAATATCTTATTAAGTATCTATAGTAAACGAAAACCACCAATCAGTTATATTTTACTTTTTAGTGTCTTTTTGAAGTTGGTTTTATTTATATTTTTTTACAAATACATAGTTTTTCACATTAGCAATCAAATAAACTTTGTTCATAGGTACTTGCCGCCAGAGTGCTTCGTAGTTGGCAAGAACCCACCAAAGATCAGTAGTAAGGTGGACGTGTGGAGTGTTGGTGTCATCTTCTACCAGTGCCTATACGGCAAGAAGCCGTTCGGTCACAACCAAAGCCAGGCGACGATACTAGAGGAAAACACCATACTAAAGGCTACTGAAGTTCAGTTTGCCAATAAACCTACAGTCAGTAACGAGGCTAAGGTGAGTAATGTATCAATTGTAATAAATATACATACTTGTAATAATATATTATAAAAAAAAAAAACATAATTTTATAAATCTTATGAATATAGCAAACTTTGCAATACATATTAGTGTTTTATACTAGTGGTTTTCCTCGCTTCGTTCTAGTGAATCCGTTTAGGTGCCTAATTATAACTTGTGTCCAAATCATAGATAACCTGAGAACTAAACATCCAAATCGTTTTATCTTGAGGAAGTAAAAAACATACATACACACATACAAATTTTCATGTAAATATATAATGTAGTTATATAAAGTGTGTGTTGTGTGTCGCAGAGCTTCATCCGCGCGTGCCTAGCGTACCGCAAGGAGGAGCGCATCGACGTGTTCGGGCTGGCGCGGCACGAGTACCTGCAGCCGCCCATGCCGAAGCCGCGCGGCGCGGCGGCGGGCGCGGGCGGCGCGGGCGCGGGCGCGGGGGGCGCGGGCGCGGGCGCGGGCGCGGCGCCGGCCGCCTTCAGCGCGGGCCTGTTCGCGGCCGGCTCGTCGTCCTAGCCGCGCCGCGCGCGCCCGCGCCGCCCGCGCCCGCCGCGCCCCTGACGCCGAGGCGCGCCCGCCCCGCAGGCCCCGCCGGCCCCCCCACGCGTAAAATGACTATATCGTTTACGGAATAAATTGTTTAAGATTATGCTTACTACTACTACTGTTGACTGTATTTATTGAGCAGGTGATAAAATGTGATTCTACATTCATGATGGTTTCGACCTTTTGTCACTAGAGAAGAATCCTTGGGACTATCCCTAGCATATTATATAAGTTATCCCTATTAAAAAAGTTAAAATATGAGTGCCGTGTTTATTTATATCGATCCTCTCTGAATGTTTCTGTAAATAAAATATTTGAGATCTTTATGCGTATGTTACTGAAGTATATCGTATTATTGAGGTGCTATACCTTGTTCCCGTCGAGTGGAAATATTTGTAGTGTGGACTACGAGAGTGCTTTAATGACAACAAATAATGCTCGTATTTTAGAGTGTTCTAAATTTGGCTTATAATTATTTTGAAACATGAATAAAAATGATTATTGACTAATACAACTCTATTATTCACATTTTTTATATTAAATTTTATTTCATTTGATTATTCGTATTTTATATACTTCTTAATTTGTGTTTGTTATGCAACAATATTTCAAATAATTAAAAATGCACACTTTTTATGCCTGGGTAAATTTTATTTTTTGAGTTTTTTTTTTTATATATCTAGATAACAGTAGCACAACAAAGATCGTAAAGAATGAAAAAAATAGCACAAGGACAAAAAAGATTTTATAAAAATATATACCTAATATAATTTTATATATATTCTTCTAAACTATAATAATTTGAATTATTATAAAAGTATACATTAGAAAGTTTTTTTTCATCTAACTAGATATTTGCTTTACCCTGATAACTGTCAAAATAATAATGTTTTAACTTTTTTGTAATGTATAAAAGGTTCGTGTTGATAACGAGTAGTGTCATGAATGACGGAAACATGGGTGTCTTGAATATTTTTATTCCAAACCTGACGAGTGAGATATAAAAATCCCTATATCGCCGCCCCCGGAGAATAAAATGATAACTGCAAAAACACGATTTTTCAGGAAAAATAAAAAACTGATTTTTGACTTTAACTTGCTAAGCAATAAATGTAGAGATATAAAAAAAGGCTCAACAATAGCTAATTTTTAAACTTTATAATGTTTTAAAATATGTTATACTAAGGTTATCCGAACTAAAGATATTTAGAATTTAAAAAGTTACTAAAATTCTATTGTTGATTTTATTTACTAGTAACACTTAGCATTTTATTCTCGTTACTTTCAAGAGATTGTGAATATTGCATTAATGTTAAACAATAATAATGCTCTAATGACAGAAAAGAATAGCAAGATATGTCTTTGCTCAGTCATTAATAGTACTATTTACTAAGAACATGTTAGTCGCCGAGCCTAAGCGGATTTTTACGAGAACAAAATGATAATAGCTCTCACAATTATTTCGCCGATTTGTATTCCGAGAATATTATTGCAAAAGTTTTTGTCGTATCTTTAATGAAGAAACTGTTTCACTAACTTCATATAATATTTTTTTTCAAGAAGCCTGGTATGTTTGAAAAAGTGACGAATATTATTGCATTATTCTGTAACCTTAATGGCTGGAAATTCACGAAAAAAATTGGGTAGATGTATTAGGCACCGTTAGACTTCAAATATGGGATAACACTAAAACTATGGTAATATCAGTAATCATTTTATTCTCCGGGGGCGGCGACATGTCAATTACAAAAATACAATTAATATTAAATCAAGGTCCAATAGTCTGGCTAAAATAAAAAAAATAAATAAATTCGAGAAATTGAATTAAAATATATAAAAAACCCGAAATATCATCATCTCTACCATATACAAAGAGAGTGGATTGAGCCAGCCGTTACCCAAAAATGGCGGAAAAGCGACTTTTATATTAATTGAATTACGATTAATGAAGATAAGATATTTATAACCATTTTACATGCCATTATAATATTATAAATTTTAATAATATAATTTTTTACATTTTATTTAGGTTTTAATTTAAACTGGAATAAAAGACAGATATTGGGTGCAATTCGATTTCTCTATAAAGAGTGGTCAATTTCATGACAGTATTACTCAGTCCATACTCTATGTCTATGGACTCTACTCTCTATTTTGTAGTACTATGCAGTCGAAGACGTAGCAAGTTGCAAGTCTCGTAGCAAGTATACTGCACTATACTTACTATGTTTTTAATATGCCAACTTGTTTCCAGTCAGAATTTAGAGCTTTAGCGCTCCAAAATGTTATGCAATAACTTTTAATTGATTGACACAAAACATAACTTACCTTGGTTTTAAATATAGAAAATCTGCCATCTTCCTTAGTTTTTTAAAAATAAACTATTTCTTAGACATTACACTACTGAATGAATTTTCGGTCTGCGTGTTAGCTTTTCAGTATAACAAGATACTTATGTCTGCAGCTGTGCTAACATGGTACAGTCCACACATACACCGTGTACAGATGTGTCCAGGAATTAACAACTATTTCGGAGCCTGCACTGCAAAAGAATAAGTAAAAGTTATACACTTTGTCCTAGCAACATTAGGAGTAAGCAGGTTACGCCAAACCATAGTATCATAGCTTTCAGACAGTAACTCCAACATCTCAATTTCAACTAGAATTTCCTACTTATGTTTTCACTATTAAGAAATAGATACAGTATTTAACTTTCCAATTCCGGGCTGCTACCGAGAATTTCTTAACAGAAAACTTTGATAGTTAAACTGGTTACCCAACCCAGAACTTGAACCTAGGACCTTCAAATCTACAGCCATACGTGCTAGTCACAACCCTCGCGCCAGTTAAACAAGTAGATCATTTTTGTTAGGTATGTGATTTGT
Source organism: Argynnis bischoffii washingtonia (assembly GCA_033884665.1). Lineage (NCBI taxonomy): Eukaryota > Metazoa > Arthropoda > Insecta > Lepidoptera > Nymphalidae > Argynnis > Argynnis bischoffii. Next base: position 7,319,505 of record CM066616.1, on the reverse strand, counting down.
GAATAAGAACATGTGCAACAGCTTTACTAATAATAATAGCTCATAGCTTTCTTCGTCTATAAGACAATTCTAATCTCATTTTGTTTAGACAGCTTTGTATGTGAATAATTGAGACTTATTGCCAACTTATATTTTAGCTATTTCCATAGAATAATCATCCATTTTAATATTGGGAAATGCGATAGCCTTTAATAGGTACGATTTTCATTCTGTAGGAAGATCAAAGAGCTATTCTTGCAATTTAAAATTTAGGACATTGAGTGTCTATTATTTTAGATATAAAGCATTGCATTGCATTCAGCCCTTTTCAACGTCCCATTGCTCGGCACGGGTCTGCCTTCAATGTAAAGGGGAATCAGGCCGTAAAGTCCACCACGTTGGCAAATACGGATTGGCGGACTTCACATGTCTTTCGAAAGCTTACTAGGTTCTCCCAGACATATAGGTTTCCTCTCGATGTTTTACTTCACCGTAAGACAAGTGGTAATTATATTGGAAATGATTTGCACATGAAAATATCAGAGGTGTGAGAACCGGGATTTCCCAATTTCCCAAGGAATTTTCCAAACGACCGCATTATCACGGCTACCAAAATTAATATATTACTCGCCTTAAAAATATATAAATTTAAGGAATAAAAATTATTAACAGTTACTTTTTATAAATAAAAAATGTTGTGTAGTTTATGTGTGATCCTAAAGGCTTATGATCAATTCAATTTTACAAAAAAAGAGTTGTGTTGCTATTTTATCGATAAGCAAACAGTAAAATGACGGTATCAGCAAGAATTAGATCGAATTAATATCCGAATTTGTTGCTAAAAAACAGTGTCACAAGAAAATTTGAAAAATCCCTTAGAATTGGCTAGACTTAGAGACCTGTACCAAAAACCAGTGACCGTGCCAGTGCGTCTTGGCTTCATGCCGGACGCTAATAAGCTCCCAGCTTACCACGACAAGGTTAAATAAACATGCTATGGCAAGATGGACCCAACAATTTTGATGGTGGCGGGCCATTTAAAAATACTGATGAAATATAGGCTGCCCAGGATTGGAATGGTTGGCACTCTATAGCTTTCGTTCTTAGACAACGGTCATGATGATGAAATTTTACTTTTCTCAAAAAATACTCTCCCGGACAGAATGAACTTGGTTAGTTACCTAATTACAGCTCTGTATTAAAAAGGTTGTCAATGTACACTTTACAATATATTAATTATTTAATCTAGAATACAAGTTAATTAAGAAAGTATTTTAACATTTTTTATGTATTTACTAATAGTTGACGTTAAGGTCCGTAAATGTACATAAAACATGCCCATTAGACCAAAATTAAAATAAATAAATGTAATTCACATGCGCTTGATTAATGACTAGACGTTCAGTTTAACATTTTAAATTAATTACTATGTTCTTAATTAATTATATTGAAATAAACAGTCTCTTAGAAAATAAACTGAAATGGTTGCAACCTAAATATTTTGGGTCCATCTAGTTCTTGTGTGTTATTTTCAAGAAACACTATTTAAATATGTCTAAAAAGAAAAACATAATTGCCTTCGATCTTATTTGAATTTTTAATTACTTAATTAAAAATAAACTTTAGTTATTCCTAAATTGGTTAAAATAACTTTGTCACATTTTTAGTAAATCAATTTTTGTAACAAAGGGTCATATATTATGGTTCCTATTCATTACCAGCAGAACATTACGGTTATGTAATAACTAAATATATAAAAGTGAAGAAGACCGTCTCGCAAAATGCCTTATCCGTACATGGAGAAAGTAAAAGTTCATGAAACGTCCTTCACCAACGTACTACAATAGCTGGCAGTGAGCCGAATCCCTACCGAGTACCGACAAGTCGCAGAACTTAGTTCAATCGATAAATACTTATGTAAGTATTTATTCTGTGTATAATGTTTGTAAACGTTTCAATCGAAATATTCACAGCCAATAAAGTAAATATAAGTATTTCTGTGAAGTTCATAACGTCTGGGAGTCCGGACTGTTCAAGTATTCTGTCTAGAAAAATCTCAGTAAAAGACCAGAGCTGGGAAGATGGTGGTGTTACTTCCTCGGCCTCAAAGAGTAAGTACGTAAACCGTCGGCTCTCCGCCTAAACTCTCGCCAGTCGACTTATTGTTCCACCGGATTTTAACACTCGATGGAAAAAAGAATATCTTCTGCCTAAATACCAATAAGACAATAACAAGTAGGTTAAATTTATCATTAGCTATTTTTTCACCCTTAGAAGTATTTTTTTAATTTATATGGCCGAGTACGAATACGAGTGAGTACAAATTCCACCTTAGTACTCCCAGTCAACCTCACCTACACGTGGTGCATCCTGCTAAGCAATGAACGAGGCTCTGACGACCGAATAGACGGCGGTATAACCTCCTTAAAAACAGCGTAGTTAAATGCCGTGGACCTGTGACGGGCAGCAGCGTCACCGGTACAAAAAGCTACGCCCTGCAATCGCCAACCCGCTTGCCCAGCATGGCGATTATGGACATTACAACCTATCGCAAGTGCACGAACGAAACGGCCCCTAGTTCCCGGTCGCCCCGCTATTCCTGGCCAAGGCGGCAGCCATGGTAATGGCGGGGTAGGGGGTGCTAAGAATCCCTGGGCTACGGAAGACCGCGAACAACGACTGACGCTGGCTACGTTTAATAGATATCTGGTACAATTAGAGGAAGAACTAAAAAATATAAGGTGGCACATTCTAGGGTTATGTGAAGTCCGAAGAAAGGGAGAGGATACCGTACCTTTGGAATCGGGCCATCTTATGTATTTCAGACAGGGAGATCAACCATCCCAAGGCGTCGGGTTCTTAATTCACAAGAGTCTATTTGGCAACGTTATAGAAATATCCAGTGTGTCAACAAGGGTTGCATACCTTGTGATTAAGCTAACCGAGAGGTATAGCCTCAAGGTTATCCAAGTACGCGCCGACCTCGACACACTTGGAGGACGAAATGGAAGAGATGTACGAAGATATCTCAAAAGCCTTACATACCACCTATAAGGCCCACTTTAATGTTGTCATGGGGGATGGAACGCTAAAGTGGGAGTACAAGCAAGCGGTGAATCGGTAGTAGGACCACATGGATTTGGAAGCAGAAATTATAGGGGCAAATGCTCGTCAACTTTCTGAAAAAAGAGGGACTTTTCTTGATGAATTCTTTCTTTTAGAAACAGACCCACCGAAAGTGGATGTAGCGAAGCCCTGATACTATGACAAAAAGTGAGATACACTTTATTTTGACGGACAAGAAATGCATATTTAGAGATATCTCCGTGATTGACAGGCTCAACACCGGAAGCGATCACCGACTCTTCCGAGGCACAACACAGGGTATTGATAACAAGCTTGAACGGGACCGTTTGATTAAGTCTACTCTCCGGCCCAATATGCTTCAAACTCCTGATGGGTCTGAAACGTTCCAGCTAAAACTGGAGAACCGATTCGCTGCCCTGAAAACCAAAATAGACGTTGACATTGACCAAGAACTCGATCAAGTGGTGGGTATTCTTTGTTCGGGAAGAAGGGACTAAGATCTGCAAGATAGACCAAATCGTGGTGGTTCTAAAACAACTTAAAAATGGAAAAGCCCCAAGGAGGATGGAATTACAACGGAGCTCCTAAAAGCAGGTGGAATTCCTACGCTAAAACAACTCCAGCGTTTATTTAATTCCGTCCTCTTTTCGGGGAGAGCTCCTAAAGCATGGAGCACGAGTTTGGTCGTCTTGTTCTTCAAAAAGGTTGACAAAACTCTGCAAAACTACTGATCTATCTCTCTCTTAAGTCATATCTACAAGTTGTTTTCTTGAGTTATCACGAACCGTTTCACGCGTAGACTCGACGATTTCCAACCTCCCGAACAGGCTGGTTTTCGAAGTGGATACGGCACCATAGACCACATTCACACAGTGCGGCAGAGTATTATTATTATTATTATTTTTTTATGAGATTTAGTGACAAACGAGCAAACAGACCACCTGATGGAAAGCAGTACCTGTCGCCCATAACACCTGCGGTTCTTGCACTTAGGTTTTAAGAAACAAAATGCAGAACCACAGGTGTGTTGTCACTGTGAGGACTAAGATGATATGCCTCTCGCCTGTAATTGCGCTGGCTACCTTATCCTTCAAACCGGAACACAACAATGCAATCATTATTGTTTGGCGGCAGAAATAGATAAGGTGGTGGTACCCATCCAGTCGGACTCCTCAGGCTTGACAGAGTCCTACCACCGATTATACAGAAGCAAGAAGAGTATAATCAGCCCTTATGTCTAACATTTGTGGACTATGAGAAAACCTTTGACACTATTGAAACCTGGTCAGATTTAGAGCTTTGCAACGGTGCCTAGTCGATTGTCGATATATTCAAGTGTTGAAATGTCTGTATGACGCCGCAACAACAACCGTCTAAGTCGAGAACCGACAGTCTGAACCTATCTTCCTGCATCGAGGAGTGAGATAAGGGGACGTGATTCCCCCCAAATTGTTCACAACTGAATTGGAGGATGTGTTTAAGACTCTGGATTGGAAGGGGCGTGGAATAAACATAAACGGTGAGTACATTTCGCACTTGACATTCATAGACGATATCGTCATCGTGGCTGAAACCGTGCAAGACCTGCAACACATGTTGCAAAGCCTAGCTGTTTCTTCAGAAGACATCGGTCTCCGGATGAATTTAGACAAAACCAAAGCCATGTTCAATGTACATGTAATACCGGGACCGATAGTTCCCAATGGAAAAACTCTCGAAGTAGTACAAGACTTCCAATTTGGTCTCATTTAAATTAAAAAAAAATATTCCACCCTTAAGGGCTAACCTGATCTGATGGTAAGGCCAGAATGTGGATAGTGGAACTCTTCAACGGCTAATAGTAGATACTTTGAATTTGGGTTATTTTGTTTGATTTTACAATACGCTATAATTGGATTTTAGGGCCAGAAATTTTTGTGTTACTAATAATAAAAGCGAATTTTAGTTGGTCAGTCTTCATATAAAAATTGGCATCAAACTAACTTAAACGGCTTGATAACGAATATTTTATTAAAAAATGTACTATCTTCTTACTTTGCTACTACTGTCTACACTAAAAAGGGAAAAATAAAAATTAAAAAAATAAATAAATAAAAACCGATCCGAACCGAACCGACAAAAAAAAAACACTAAAAAGTAAAAAATAAGTGATTGGTAGTTTTCATTTATTATAGATCCCTAACAAGATATTTTCGAAGTCAGTGTGCTTTGATTTGTATCGACTGGCACCGACTTCGAAAATATTTGATTAGGTAGGTATCTATAGTAAATAATAAAAAATAAAATAAAAACCGACTTCCAGGCACTGAAAATTAAAAATGATTAAACGGGGGTTTTCACTTAGAATAGATACCTAATCAGATTTTTCGAAGTCTAGTCGGTACGCTTTGATTTGTATTGGCTGGCACCGACTTCGAAAATATCTTATTAGGTATCTATTCTAATTTTTTTTTTAAGTTTTTATGTGTAGTACAAACATCAAGTTAAATAAGCTCAAATGATGAACGCACGTTGAGATAACGAATATACATTGTAACAGAAACATATAAAATGCCATTGAAACAGGGATTCAAGTAAAGGAATTCCTATATGACGATGAAAGAGAGAAATATTTTGGTTGTCATGCCCAATCTGTATGTAAAAAAAACGTGTACGGTATATAGTGATTGATCATAGCCCTGCATATGTCTTTCAAAATCAGGACTGTGTTTCCTAAACTATTTACAGCCATAAGCTCCATTTCAGCAAAAAATGATAAACAAAATTAATAATCTAACTTAAGTGAATATAAAGTTAATATTGCGTCCCCTTTAAAGTTTATACCTACTTAAAAACTTATCCGAATTTGATTTCTATCTAGTACATACCCAGAAAAAGCTTTTAAAACTTTTCATTCGCGTCCCTCTAAGGACGTTCGTAAACCTCTAGCTTTTTAACATCTATGTTCTAAATATGTAAGTAAAATCTAGTCTTTTTATTTAGTTGTAACTTGTACTAGCTTTTTTAATTAGAAAATTAAAAATAGTACATCTATCATGTTCACGTAATACATCAAATATAAGAAACTCGTCATGCATCAAACATATACAAATATATATTTTAATTTTACTACAAAATATAATTTAAACCCGTAGTTTAATATTGTATTCTTAGTTACGTTCTGAAAAGCTGACCTTCATAAATAAATATGTGTTTAATTAGGTTGCTACTGTGATAAAATTAATGAGTGAAATAAAACATTTTAGTATTATGGTATTTAAACACTTCCTGCAAGTCTACATGAGTAACTGTAGGAACAAAATATAGAGAGAGGGTTATTCGTATTCATAAAAAAGAATTTCAGGACGAATTTAATTAGTGAGAATATTCAAGAGATGAGCCGAGTTACTCTGAATGCTTTTATAAACTGAAGAGTCCGTGCTCATGTTCTTTTTTAATATGTATGTTGAAAAATGGAATATGTTAAAACACGTGTACAATTTGATTTTAAAATATTTTATAGCTATCTATTGTTATCTTTATAAAAGTGTAGTTAATTCTTAAAAGTCTATCAAATATTTATATTTTCAGGCGACACGATGTTTAGGACCCACATTGATATATACGAACGAGTAGATTTCTTTATAAATGTGATAAACGAACATAATTTTCAGTATTCTACATAATTAGAACACAATGCGCAATGCATGCATATGCATATGTAGTAACAAGTATGTACATCCACTGTAGAAATCTCTAAAGAACGATGATCACGTTATTATTTACTAATATAGTATAAATTATGTCATTTGTTACTAACTAACAAGGCAAGGAAAAGTGTTAATGTAAGTGAGCCAATTCTAGCTTCTAAGACCTTTAAGTTTATAAAATATCACAATATAAATATCACAATTCACAAGATTTCAAATAAGTATATTTTAGTTTAGATATGTTAACTCTACAACATAGAAAGGATTAAATCCGACATTCATTGAAGCAGAATTTTCCAACATTCACAGTGATGACTTTGCTTTTTATTTTATATTCAATGGGTTTTCCAGCTTAGGGACACTACACTCAACGAATACGCCTTTACTTACATATTTGTTATGATCATAGCTAAATAATATTTAAACAGTTTTTTTTTATTTCTTATATTAAAAGAAACTATAAATAAAAACTCGAAAAGTAGTCGAAGTATTCATTTGAAATTTTGACAGGTTGTTGCATTTTACCCAAAAGTGTTTATACATAGGTACTGTGTAACCCGAAATTTCCACGGGAATGGTCCACATTATAATTTTAAGAGGCCATCACAAAATATACTGAGTTCTATGGTATTCAGTTCAAGCGGCCGACGCATGGCTGTTTCTAGCATTTTCTACAGTTGTAATTATTTCTATGTAAAGTTTTATAATAAACTATTTAAAAAAAGGTTTATAAATTACGTTTCTTTTGAACTGACGTATATTTTGTTATCAATTTTACTTAATAATATTAATGTTGTAAGGATATTATATTTACAGCTAATTTTGAACGTTATTACTAGATTTTAAGATTTTGAAAAGGACTTTTTTTGTAGAAATGAATACATATTTTCAAATTCCGAGGCCGCTATAAACTCAACCACTATATACGAGATATCACTATAAATTTTTCATTTCGTTTGCTCAGTATAGTATTTCAATCCATGAGCTTGAAAAAGTGTCGTAGCGCATTTTATTAAAAACTTGCTTCGGAATTTTGGCTTTATTTCAATTAATAATGAAAACTTGCGAAAAGCGAGGCCGCTATGAACTATCTTAATAATTATTCTCCACCATACAATAAGTCAAAATTGTCAAAGAGTTTCAATTTCTCTGAATAAGAAATTCAAAGATGGGCATTAAATTGAAAAATCATAGTCAAAACGTAATAGGCCTCTTAAATTCACTCATAATTTGCTATTGTTAGGTTGCCATGGTAATCGTTGTTATTGCCTAACAAATGATATATATTTACATACAGTGATATATGACATTCTTTCCGGTGTTATCTTCATAGGTTACTATATTTACTAATTTGTTTTCAAATAGGCAAAACATTTATAATTACAGATTACTGATAAAAAGTGTCACTGTAACAAGTTGATTTATGTGTAATATATTATTTATAACTAGCATTGCCCGCGACTCCGTCCGCGTTCAGATGATCTAAAACCAAATTCTTAGGTTTTTAACCGACTTCCAAAAAAAGGAGGAGGTTCTCAATTCGACCGTATTTATATATATTTTTTATGTTTGTTCGCGGATTTTTTCGTCGTTTATCAACCGATTTTGATAATTCTTTTTTTGTTGGAAAGGAGATATCCCAAGAGTGGTACCATGATAAGGAAACCAGGATCTGATGATGGGATCCCAGAGAAATCGAGGGGAACTTTCAAAAATTGTAGCGGCGACTAGTGGGTTTGTTAACATTTTTATTAGGTATTTTAAAGCACTAAGTACTATTTAATGAAGGTCGGGATTCGATCTGATGATGGGCCCGAAAGACAGTCGAGGGAACTCCTCAACGATTTACAGCAATTACCTGGTGTTTGGGCTTGATTATTTGTATTGATGATACGTCTACACTAAAAATGGAAAAATAAAAACTTAAAAAAAATAAAAACCGAATTCCAGGCACTGAAAAGTAAAAAATAACTAAACGGGGGTTTTCATTTAGAATAGATATTTAATCAGATTTTTTCGAAGTCGATGCCAGCCAATACAAATCAAAGCGACTTCGAAAATATCTGAATTCTAAATGAAAACCCCCGCTTAGTTATTTTTCCTTTTCAGTGCCTGGAAGTGGGTTTTTTTTAAAGTTTTTATACATATTAGCATACTCTTACATATACCAATTTCATTGCGCACCGCATGGTTGGTAAATAATGGCGGTGATTGACAATGCCACAAAGGTTCCTCCGTTAATCTCATATTTGATATAGGTAGTTATTTTTTTAACGATAACATTTATAGTAAGTATGTCTATACGTCTGTTTTTTTTTTGTTTTTAGTTTAAGTTGATACAATCTCAAACTACAGAATTAATTTTAATCATTTATTTACTAACAGACAGCTATTGATTAATTTATATTTAGCTGATTATTTAAGTTACATAATAATAACTTTTCTTAATGTCAATAATTTGTCGCGAAACAGGTATGGATTTGCGCTAGTTAGGTAATACCTAACATTTTCCAAAACGAAAATTTTCAAAAGAAAGTGTTGGAGTGAGAGTTCCAGAGGTACATAATTAAGGTAAATAAGTAAATAGTTCTAAGCAAATGCTTTTTATTATTTCATAGGTCTGGCCTAATATGATTAAAGTTGTAAGCGTTTAATTGCGTCCTTTAAGCCTTCCACCTTTCAACAAATGGTATCCTACCATATTTATAAACTAGTAGTAATTGTTGACTGTTAAACTATGTATTTTAAAAGTATATTTAAACCCTTATTTGTTTTAAAAATTGAACTTGTGTTTTATCTTGAAAATTCGTCAATTTTTTAACATAAGTCATTGTTTTTGTGAAGCTAAATTGTGCAAATATAATGTGACTCTATTAAAAAGAGATGATATTTGCTTATTTCTTTGTTTGTAGCTCTAAACATTGCTACATTGTATTGTATGTATTGTATTCTGCCCTTTTTGACATCCCACAGACTCCCTTCAATGCGAGGGGGATCAGGCCATAGACCATAGTATAACACGCTGGCCAAGTGCGGGTTGGCGGACTCCACATGTGACATGTCTTTCGAAAATTTGCTAGGTTCTCTCAAACATGCAGGTTTTCTTATAATGTTTTCTTTCACCGTACGATAAGCGGTAATCACGCTAGAAATGATTCGCACATGAAAACATCAGAGGTGCGAGACCTGGGACTTGAACCCGTTTCACTCAGTTTCCCAAGCGAGCGTGTTACCACTGGGCTATTACTTCTTAACCTACATTACCTCTGATTAATGTAGTTTACTGTTTACATATTGATGGAAGAACCATGCGAAAATATAAACCAACCTGAGTACCTACTATCTAACATACCTAGAAGGTATTTAGGGACAAAAGGACGAAAGTATTGTAAAAGTGAATGCATTTATTCAAAGAGATTTCATTCATTTCAAAAGTGAAGAAGGTTTTTTGCTTTATATTTTCACACCATAGGAAAGGGTAGCATCGTTTTTTCTTCCCATGAATAGTCCTCGTGGGAAGCTGGCCTAGAGAGCGTTGGTCTCGAAACATTGTGGATAGAATAAACTCTCGCAGTAGTATAAAATGTTCGTTGCATTTGTGGCTCGGCCGTCGGACTGGAGTGCGTGCTTATTGTGCGAGATACCTATTTCTGTAGTTTATAGTTATTCACATTGTAATAGTTTGACTGAAACAAAAAGGAAAATAAAGTTTACAGAGTTATTTCAATTTTGTTGTTGGAATACATTGTTTTATAAAAAATCCTATGAGCCGGATTTGAACTAGCGATCTATGGATATCAACTTTTCTAATTTGAATTATTATTATACATCTACACTCTACAATCCACCGCTCTACCAACTGAGCTATCGAAGGTGTGATATCTACTTTTAAATGAAAATATGTATCATAATATACGAGTATCTGTACGCTAAGGTAGCTTTAAGGATTGAAGTTTGATAAAGCTATTTCTGGGGTGAGGTTAATTAATAAAATAGTGATTTTTGGAGCATGAGCTTTCTCAAGTCAATTTTTGATAGAAAAACCAATAAAATTTATTAACATCTACAGGGTCTTATGTAAAAAATGAATATAGAAGATAAATATATTTTTCAGTTTAGCATTACAAGGCATGATAATGGGCATGGGCATGGAGTTCCCGTTTTGTCATCGGTGTCAGGAATTTTAAAACATATTATTTTATGCATTTCAAGGATTCCGTAGGTACCTGTAACCAAAAGATTGAAAGTAATACTAAGAAAAATATTATGGCAAGTTTATCTGTATCCTAAATAAGTTGTTAACTCTAAAAGCTGCGTGTTTTGGGTTTTAGTAAGCAAAAGTATTTAGATAGGTACAGAAAAAAATACTTTGTGGGATTTTTACTGGATATTATAAATGGAATAACGTAATGGATGGTCATAGTTGAAATATGATCCTAGCCATATCTGTAATTCGTAGTTATTACTTTTCCTAATGGCTCCCCCGGCTCAAGGTCTGAATGTGAAGGTCTAACGATCAATCTGAAGATAAACAGTTGAACTCAAATATATTTCAATACATTGCTGTATGGAAATGACTTTCCTTAATTATTATGTTTCTTAGTTGCTTACTACAATACCTTCACAAATTGAAAGTATTTTGGGGCTATTTATAAAATACATTTGAAAACAGACGGGAACTAGAGGTATTGTTTTTGCTTAGCGTGACGAAATGTAACAAGCGTGTCGGGACTCGGGGGAGTCTAAAGAAATTGGAATTATTTAAAATTATCAAAAATATTAAGTAATATTTCAAGCCGAAAGGGTTTAATATTGTGTCTAGCTTTATATGTGACTAGCTTTTGCCCGCGACTTCGTCCGCGTGGAATAGTGACTGCTCGCAGAGCTACCGGCGCGGCGGCCAGCGGCATCCCCCCTCACGACCGCCCTGCCCTCGCCTTGCATCGGGCTGAGAGCGCGCTCACCCATAGTCCGCGTAAACTTAAATATGTATATTTTAAAACTATGATATCTCCTAAGATATTCATTAAAATCAAATGATGTCAAAGGTAATTTTGTTCAAAATTAAATACTTGTGATGAATAACGTGTTTATTTATATAAGGATTATTATCATGTTTATAAAAAACCTTCGGAAGTAATGCATTATTTTAGAACAAATTTGAATACCATAAAAAGGGTTATATTGAGTCAACCTTAAAAGATTGACATAATATGTTGTCGTGGACTTTTTTTAGTACTTTTAAAGGGGAACAATTCTGTCATACACGATTTTTGCGTAACATTAACCGTTTACGCAGCGCACGCAACGGAAGCTCTCAAAAGGAATCATTTTTTCCCGTTTTTGCAACCTTTTTCATTTATACTCCGCTCCTATTGGTCGTAGCGTGATGTTCCATAGCTTTAGGCTATAGAACATCATGCTCATCGGTGCCAGCCAATACAAATCAAAGCACACCGACTTCGAAAAAATCTGATTAAGTATCTATTTTAAATGAAAACCCCCGTTTAGTTATTTTTTTACTTTTCAGTGCCTGGAAGTCGGTTTTTTTTAAATCTGTACTCAAACTCCATTTAGCCTCAAAGAGTTTGATCATAGTAAGAAATAGGACCGTTTGGTAACAAAGAATATTTCGAGTTGATTAATCATTTTTCATACAAAATGTATGGGAAAAGTTTTTGGGGATATCTGTCATTTCTAGTACTCATACCTTAAATGATCCCATAGAGCCTTTTCACCCCTACATGAAATAGGATCGATTGACATAAAAAACTTTTTTTTTGTATTTTAGCATTTTTTCGCTAACTGTACATTTTTTCCAAAATCTGTGAATGCAGTTCAAAATATCTCAAAAAGTTGTCGATGGTCTCCTAGGAACGTTTTCCTGTAACTATAACAGTCCACCTGCATATAACTAGCTCTTTATAAGAAAGAAAAATTCTCTATAAATTATAATTTATTGCATAATACTTATTACTTTCTTAGATTTATTTAAAACTAGCGACTCACCCTCGCTTCGCTCTGGTTCGTCCCTAGGTCGCTTCCCAAAACAAAATTAATTAATTAATTTGATTTTAATTTTTTTTCGTGGAACCCTATTTTCTAAAATAAAAGTAGCCTAAGTTACTCCTTTTAACATCAGCTATCTGCCAGTGAAAGTCCTGTCAAAATCGGTCCAGCCGTTTCGGAGATTAGCCGGAACACACAGACAAACAGACAAAAATTGTAAAAAAAAAATGTTGTATTGTTATAAGTACTGTATATACATCTATATGCATTTAGTAAAAAGCGGTTTTTTAAATATTACAAACAGACACTCCAATTTTATTTATCTGTATAGATAATTTATTGACTTAGCATTATGAAAAGAGATGACAATTTACCTTTTCTATTAATCGTGTACTTTTAAAATACAATGAAATTTGATTCTTGTACATAAATTGATTGCTTGCAAGATTGGATTTATTTGTTTGGCAAATAGATAATCTGAATATTTATGAGAAGCGTTGTTTTTTTAGGAAGCCGTCTTCTTTAAATTGGGAGTTATTTATTAGGAAATGAACGACCGAAAATCGTTTAAGGAAAATTTCGGAAGCATCTGAAGACTATGTTATTCAGACATTTTTTATTTGTTTGTGCTTTAGAATTTTATTTTAGTTTACTAAAAACTAATCAAAACATTAGACAAATTTAAAATATTAGTAATATTCTACGTAGACTCTAAATAGTATTCAAATTGGATTAGCCAAGCGAAAGGAGAAGATAATTAACATTACAATAGACTTAATTCAGAGCTAGTCTTCTAGCCAACGTACTCGTATGTAGGCAAGTTTACTTGCAACATTCAAAATATTACCTGATTTAAGCTTAAATATCTAATCAAGAAGTTGTACCTAGTCTTTAATATTTTTACTTGAAATATAATAAAGTATACCATAAAATATTACAATAGGTATACTTAACACCTTAATATTGATAATAAAGTTTTAAAATGATAAAGCTTGAATTGAGAAATGATGTAAAACAACATGTTTGGCTTTTTATACAATATGTTTAGTTATTTCTGATTATTAATGTGTGAGAACGGGTAGAGCTCGACTGTTCGACGGAGGGGATAATTTGCAGCGATCGAAGGCTTTGATGTTCAGCGGCCTTGCGCCACGCGGCGGAGCGTGAGCCACCACCGCACCACCGACACCGCCGCCACCGCCGCCGCATCTCCACGAACTTGACCTTTATTTATCCTACATTCCCGAATAACTTTTGCTAAGTTTTAATCTTAATCAAAATATTTTTACCAAAAAAATTGTTGTTACAAGGATTGACCTTATATACTGCATTATAATAAAAATATTTGACCGAGCGAGTGAAGCGAGCGAAGAGTCGCAGTTTCAAGTCTGGTAAAATTTACTTTTCTGTATTAGTTTGTTGGTACTCCTCTACAGGTCTTATTTTACAACCAATCTGAATAAAACTTGGTATACAGGTTTTGCAACTTTATAGATTTTTTTGTCATCGGCGATTTTTCATTGGAGGGGTACTTCCTTCAAAAAGGGGTAAAAGGATATTCCGAGAACCTTATGAGATTCCGATTTTGAGGTTCTTTTTTATTTGATTATATTAGTAGTAAATTTAAGTTGGTCTCTCAAAAATTTGGTTAAGATCTGATAAGGAACTTCGGCGTGATGAGCTGAATAGCTCCTTGAAATACATTTTGTGCTCGCGAGGCCTACAGCTGTTCGCATAACTACTAGTTATATAAAAAAAATATTGAAATTGTTTGACTATGTGATGATTAACCCACACTTAATTTATCCTTTTTTAAATCGCTTTGGAGTGATATTCTTGATTAAAAGTACACATGCGGACACTGTTTAAATGCTTGTACAGGCACAGCTTTGTTTAATGTTATATATTTGTGTGTAGGTAAATTTAAAAAATGGACTTAGTGGCTGCGCCCACAACGCGAACCTAGTCGAACAATAAAACAGTGCGTATCCAACTACCAAGCATTTCACTTGTCCCCGTCAGCATTTAAAAAAAAATGTCGAATTGATTTAAGCCCGTAACCCCGTAAGATACTATGAAAATAATTTAAAAAAATGTAATTGTAAAAATTGTAATTGGGGATTCCATTGGAGTTTTGAGTTTAAAGTCATGCCTACTACTGAATTATTTCCAATTTTCATTAGTAAGAACCGAAATAAAATTTCGCCTTATTACATTAGGTGAAGTAAATTCGACATATAATTTGGTTATTCTTACTATAGCACTAGACTAATAACTTTAAACCAGTGATGTACCTATACTTAAACGAAAATCCAATCTTTTTGTCGTAAATAGTCTTCCATCGTATTCAAATATGAATATTAACAGCAAAAAGCACAATTAAGTTTTTAGAAGAATTATGCAAATGCTTATTATCCGATTTTTTATTATTATTACTTTTATATCTAGAATATTACACTCGTACCAAGGTTCTTGTAATTTCAATTTTTAAGTTAACTTGAAACACATACACACACATATACATGTACAGGGTACCCGTACGATAAGATCCAATAGAAGCTTTTGGTATATATACTATCCAACATATGTCTATAATTTTGATGTTTAACATTACTAGAAATGATTTCAATAGAATAAAAGTGTTCTGTAATAGACTACTGGCTATGTAACTATCTCCTTACAGATGTATCCCGTATTGATCCTAGGACCGTCATCGGTTATTCCGTCCGTGTTGCTCCGTTTGCGCAGTGCTGTCT
Organism: Argynnis bischoffii washingtonia; assembly: GCA_033884665.1. Lineage (NCBI taxonomy): Eukaryota > Metazoa > Arthropoda > Insecta > Lepidoptera > Nymphalidae > Argynnis > Argynnis bischoffii. The sequence goes on along the minus strand of CM066616.1, from coordinate 7,303,985 downwards.
AGGCTAAACTAATTTATTTTCTGGTCAAATTTCATCAATTACACAGTTTTCTCTATTGTCTTGCAAGTGATGCGAAGGAGAAACACTTTGTTTTAATAAATACACTTGTGTATTACTTTATCTTAATATTCTACTAAAAATATAATAAATATATCTTTGGTTATAGTACCAAAACTATATGGACTTTACATTGTAGATAGGTGTAAAATACAAATATCTATCTAATTTAATATATTTAAACGAGCAATTCTTGTATATTTATTTATTTATACAGGCGTACTCGGAAATGGCTCTAACGATTTCGCTGAAATTTGGTGTGTGGGGGGTTTTCGGGGGCGAAAAATCGATCTAATTTTTTTTGAAAATAATTAATCTGTGTCATCATTAATCACTATAGGAATATCCAATAGGTTATGTCCAGATACTTTGCAATGATTAATCTCTCCAGGATAATTTCTAAGAATCCATCCTTCTCTTTAATAAACAATGAATATCACTGATATTATACATGATTACATATACATGTTAACTGAAAATAAATATCCAGGCGTTGTCTATTCCGCTCACCTTAATCCCCATGAGCTTTGTCGTGATTACCGAGAAGCCGAGTATTTAGGCCAGTAGCTAGATTTGTTATACTGATGTTAAATTGCGATAAAATATAATGTACGAACAATTTGAAACATCTGGTAAACCAAAGCATATTTCTCTCTATCGTTATATCTAATCTAGCCTCGCCGCTCATGGTATTCCCGCCTTGAGCCATGCAATGATTCAGCCTCGAAAATTGACAGATCGCGTGCTTTCCGTTGAACAACCCTGTAACCTTCCTATTTTATACAAAGTCAATGTCATTAGTCCTCGTGAAGCATATTCAATGATACTTGTAAAAAATGTATGCAGCGGTTGATATAAATGTATAATTGCCAGGTAACATGAGAGTGGCAGCGGAAATATGCGTTAACTTGTGCCTACGTAAATTATACAACAGTAATTTAAAAGAATACTCTATTTTTACTACAATATAAATGAATGTTGTAGGTCGCAAATTCGACTCCCGCATAGTCTAAATGTTTGTAAAATAAATCTGTGAAGCAGTAACTTAGACAAATAATTTAGTCTTGTTTTAAATTAACAAAATTCTAACCGAGTCGAATCTGTACATTATATATTTTTTGGAAAATCTTATTATTTAAATAGTCATTATTATCGATACAGAGGCCGAATCTATAGTTTTTATAATTTTTGTCCATCTGTCTGTCTGTCTGGGAACGCATCACGTGAAAAGCACTGGACAGATTTTGATAAAATTTTGTATTATAATAGCTGGTTATCCGGGTTAACATATGGGATACTTTTTATTGCGGGAAAATATCTTATCTATCTATAGGGACGAACTCAAGCGGAGCGAGGGTGAGTCGCTAGTATACTATATAAATATGTGTACAGTGTACATTAATAAACAAATTATAGATTGAAATTTTAGAGCTAAGTTGTTATTTATTACTGTGCAAACAATAATACACAAGCCAAACATAAAAGACGTTTGCTAATTTTCACACACGTTACCAGAATAAATAAATATTACGCTTAAAATAAACGTAAATTCGTTGATAGCAACGTGAAATGCCCCACGACGGCAGTGAACGAGCCTTTAAAATGGAATTAGTGCAAATTACAATGACCAACATAATATGTACGTTCTTAAGTTATATTTCAACAAGTACTAGATAGGTACAGTACTACAAAAAAAAAAATCACATAACTGTTTCTCTTATATATAAGAAAAAGAATTAAGTATTTTATATATTACTAACAATTTACCCACGGCCCACGCTTCGCTCGAGTCCCTGGGTGCTAAACAGTAGCCTATGTGTTAATTAAGGTCATAGTCTATTTGTGTACTAAATTCTATACAAATCCGTCCATTCGTTTCAGCGTGAAGGAATAACCAACATATTGTTAGGTTCTTTGAGTTCAGGGATCGGAAATTAAAGCACGTCTTCTGAACTACCGATGGTTTATTGCTCTTGGTGTTAACCAAGATCTCTTGTTAAAGAGTGACATGGAAATTCACTAACATGCGTAGTATATACACAGTTCTTGTTAAACTCATTCATTGAACACAAATTTTTACCATAGTCACTAGATACACTTTCACTAAAACATCACTCCAACTTCCTTCACTTTTCACTTTTTTTTGCATTTCTTCTCAATCTTCACTTAACTTCGAAATTCAACTGAATACTGATCTCTCGGCACACTGCCTTCCGTTTTATATGTATGCATAAACAAAGATCATTCTAGTATTTGTAAATTCGAAACCTTTATGGTCATTTCGAATGTTTTGTTCCTCTCTCACTTATACACACGGCAATTTACAATTAACTGTTTTTAGTAATATCGATGCGTCTCTGGAAATGTTTTGACAACTAACTATCTTAAGATGTATAAAGTATGCTTCAGACATGTCTTTTTAATGATTAGTACCTGGGCGATCGAGCTTCGCTCGGAGTTCTTTTTTGTTATATCGTTTTTTTAGATAAAAAAAACTAAAAACTTGAATAAATACAAAAAAAAAATAAAAGTAAAAACTTTGTATTCCGACCGGGACTCGATCCCGGGCATATGTGTTGTATAACTTGCGCCTTGACCGCTTGACCATAATGCTTATATCAAAGTGTAAGAAATTATCAATCATATTCTGCGTAGAATAATGCAAAAGAAAACCGCATGAAAACTCGAAAACACGCGTTTTCCCACTCATGAGACTAATCTCGACCGATTTTTCGCCCCCGAAAGCTCCCGCATACCAAATTTCAGCGAAATCGTTAGAGCCGTTTTCGAGATCGCTGGTATAAATAAATAAAGATATTTTTTTTTTTTTTTTTTTTTTTTTATTAATAATGGGCATACTCTTGACCTTCATCTTAGCTCGAAGGCACAGATAAGATCTACGATGTAGCGAGTTTGCCCAAGAGAAGCCTGTTAACACGCACCTTAAAAAGTTTCAGGTCGTACTCTCTCGGAAAAACAGACGCAGGCAGGGCATTCCACTTCTTGGCTGTGCGCATTATAAAAGATGATGAAAAGCGCTTAGTGCGAATGATCGGAATGTCAACCAAGAAAGGATGGTATCCTGCAGTACGTCTGGTGTTCCGATGGAAGAATGGTGATGGCGGTATAAGACCATGGAGCTCGTGGGCACACTCCCCGAAGTACAGCCTGTAGAAAACCGACAGACAAGCAACTTGGCGACGGTGTGCTAAGCTGTGAAGCTTAGTTTTCACCAGCTTCTCGTCGCCGATTAGCTTTTTGGCTCTGCGTTCCACCGAGTCAAGTGCGGCAAGTTGGTATTTTGCAGAGCCATCCCAAAGGTGACTGCAATACTCCATGCATGATCGGACTTGAGCTTTGTATAAAGTCAGAAGCTGTCCAGGCGTGAAGTATCGCTTTACCTTGTTAAGGATGCCCAGTTTTTTGGCCGCAGTCTGTGCCTTTGACTCGATGTTGTCGCCAAAGTTAAGGTTTATACTTAACTTTATGCCGAGAAGCTCCAGACTGTCGGAAACCTCTACAGGTGTACTGCGAAAAGTAGGAGTCAAGCTAAACGGACTCCTTTTTGCGGAGAACAGACAGGCTTGCGTTTTGGCGGCGTTGAAATCTACCAGATTTTTGTCACCCCATTGTGAGACAAGACTTAAGGTCGCATTTGTACGCTCCACCATGGCCTCTCTCAGAGAACGTATTGCAACCCCTCCGTCCTTTGCACCGGACACATAGCTCTCTATGACTGTGCTGTCATCTGCATACGCAACAATACCCGGTGATAGTAGGTCATTGATGTGCAGCAGGAAAAGAGTCGCAGAGAGAACAGACCCCTGTGGAACTCCGGCATCAATTGTCATTATATCAGAGGAGCAGCCGTCAAGGACGACTCTGATCGACCGTTCGGTTAGGAAGTCTGATATCCAGTCACAGAAGTCGGAGGGGATGCCGTAAGCAGGAAGCTTGCTCAGTAGACTTGCGTGCCAAACCCTATCAAATGCCTTCGAGATATCGAGTGAGACTGCTAGAGCTTCACCACGGTTTTCGATGGCCTCGCCCCAGCAATGTGTGACATACACAAGAAGGTCCCCAGTAGACCGTCCCCGGCGGAAGCCATATTGATGGTCACTAAGGAGATCGTTAGCTTCAAGGTATGACAGCAGCTTACTGTTAAGCACCCTTTCCATAACTTTACAGAGTATGGAGGTAATGGCGATTGGTCGATAGTTGCAGGGATCGGCACGACTCCCGGGGGAGAGCCAACTCCTACCGGGCGCGTCCCCAGGTGGCGGATCGGGGAACGCCACCCGCTTGGACCCAGCGGGTGGTACCGGAGAAATCCGGCGCGGACCAAAGCAGGACGGGGCCGCTCTCCGTTGAGGCTTCAGCTTCCGGAGTTGCGGCCACCGGGAGCGGGGCCGCTTCGGCGGTCTCGTGACCGGAGGGCGGGGACCGGTTGCGGGACTGTGAGGGCAGGCTCGTAACCGGTAGAGGGGAAGGCCGCGGTGGGAGAGGAGTGCCGGTATTTCGGTGCGCCGTTCTCCCTGCCCCCCGCGGCCTTGACGGGGCTGCCACCGTCTTAGATGGCAGACGCGGTGGGGCTGCAGGGGAGGAGGAGTGTCGGTGTGTCGTTGCCGCTCTCCCTGTCCTCTGCAGCCGATTGAAGGGTGCCCGCTTCGGTGGGCGGCGTGGTTTAATGGGGCTGCTCCGGGTACTTCTCTGATTCAGCAGAGTGGACTGTGGAGCAGCCCCATTGGTTTGGTGGCCGTCAGGCCTGCCGCCGGGGCGTCGCGGTAGTTGTGCGTGAGCGATCCCGCGGCGTCCCACTAAGGCGGAGGGGAGGGGAAAGTTGGGGTTTAGTGGGTAGTACCGGCTCTTCTAGCCGGTGAGCCCCACATAACCACCTGGGGGACAGGTGGTATGCGTAAATGCATTCCCCAACTATAAAAAAAAAAAAAAAAAAAAAAAAAAAAAAAAAAAAAAAAAAAAAAAAAAAAAAAAAAAAAAAAAAAGGGATCGGCACGACTACCCTTCTTAGGTACTGGCTGAATATTGGCAAGCTTCCAAGAGTTGGGCACCGTGCTAGTTTGGAGAGAGAGGCGATATAAGCGAGTCAGTACAGGAGACAACTCAGGCGCACAATGCCTTAAGACCCTTGAAGGTATACCGTCAGGACCACTGGCCTTATTCACGTCAAGGCTTTGGAGTGTTTTACTGACCTCTTTTATGTGAATTGTGATCTTTGGCATCAAAGAATCACAGTGAGGCAAAGTTGGCGGATGTTTAGAGCCAGCGCTTAGACGTGAATTGCTAGCAAACAGAGTTGCAAGTAAATTTGCTTTCTCAACTGCGGAGTGAGCCAGTGATCCATCAGGTTTCTGCAAGGGAGGCAAAGAAGGCAAAGAAGGACGGCAGAAAAATAAAAAATAAAAAATAACTAAACGGGGGTTTTCATTTAGAATAGATACTTAATCAGATTTTTTCGAAGTCGGTGTGCTTTGATTTGTATTGGCTGGCACCTTCGCACATTTAATAGTAGTTCAATTTATATAAAAAACCTTTAAAGTGGGATTTTACAATGCAGTATTTGGATTTATTTGAAAATGATGGATGCTGTAGTTGTTGAGTGACCCGCTGGCTCTTCTGAGCTGAATCTACATGCCGGTGAAGTAGTTAGTAGCGCTTTAACGACTGACATTTTATAAAAAATACGGTTAAAAATTTCTCTTAATTGAAGGTAACAATAAATAGTATATTATTACATTATACCTTTTAAAGTAGTACTATTTTACTAGTAGACAGTTCAGTTATAAATATATCGTTTTCCCTGTTAACGACAACATTGAACTATTTTATAAAGTCTATGACGTTAAAGGTGAGCTGTAACATCAAGGACGCGTTTGGGGGTCGCGACAATGGATTTGGTAATATGACCTCGTTAAGGGAAATTTATATATTTTCTTTGTATCAAAGTTTTTGTTTAGGTAGTGTAATGTATTTCGAGAGTAAGTAAATATGTGTGTCTACTGCCTATTTCTTTGACACGTTCTGTAGCCTTAATGGATAGCTGGATTTTAATATAATATGTGGTATTGTTAGATATTTACTTTATTTATGGACTTGATATAAGATAATATAATGTATGTAATATTATACAAGGCTTCTAGAAATCAATATATTTGTTTTGTGACGGCATTACATAATATATGCTATTTCATTTTAAAAATATACATAGGTATGGTAGGTTATTTAATAATTATTATATATTCATCACTCGGCCCTCTTTTTCTGTTGAACCATAATAACACAAAGGCAATAAAATAAAAAATAGGGGTCCCAATACAAAGTATCTTTACATCTTTACGTTATGTTAATATCACACGTGGTATGATTATAGTGCAAACCCTTATTTTCACGTTAATAAAGGCATTTACGCAGGATAACTTACGCGCTCAGCCACGACGTCCCGACGGCTGGCCTGCTGAGGCCAAGTACCAGGAGCAATCTGCATGATACATCGCCCTCCGAGTTGGGCCGCCTCCCTAGTGCGTTTCTTGGCTTTACGGCCGACTGGGTTGCTGGACTGAGGCGTTCTAATATAAGACACCTGGGGACAAACTCGAGTGTACCATAAACTAGCTGGCATATAAACCAATCATAAAGAATATATATTATATGTGTGGGCAACATTACAGTTGTTTACTTGTCAAGTAACAATTTAAATAAATAATTAAGTAGGTATTTAATACAATAACATTACTTATCCCGACCAGCACACTAAACTCAATAGAAATAATTTGCATAGAAACTGCCAGTGCCGAGAATTAAATTTCTCTATTGTTGTGTAGTTATTGTAGTCGACGCGACGTCGTCTTAAACTTATAGTGGGTACATATTCGTAGAATTGTAACTAATGCGATAAATGCGAATGTTTGTTTGTCGGTTACTTATTTATTATTGGTTACTTAGTTTGTTTGCTTGTTGCAAGTCTTGTTACGTGTATGTACATTGTACTTATATCTCCGACTGCACATGTTAACCTTTGTCAAGTCACCACTTATTTTGATCTGTTTAGTTAGGTATTTATGTAGCTTCGGTTTTTTTATTTTTATAATATATTTTTTTTATTTATGGCTTTTTAGTTTTGAACAGTTTTCAGAAATTCAATATTTGGATTTTATTTAAGAATTTTTTATCTCAAATTACTTTTAAGCAGATAAATAAAATTGGAGTGTCTGTTAGTAGGTAATATTAAAATAACCGCTTTTTCTAAATGCATATGGATGTATACACGGTGCATATACCAAAACAACATTTTTACAATTTTTGTTTGTCTATCTGTCTGTGTGTTTGTTCCGGCTAATCTCCGAAACGGCGGGACCGATTTTGACGGGACTTTCACTGGCAGATAGCTGATGTTGCAAGGAGTAACTTAGGCTACTTTTATTTTAGAAAAAGGGTTCCGCAAAAAAAAATTAAAACTCATGAAATTGTGAACATAATCCGCGTACGGCGTACGCGCCCGAGTAAAACGAGGGTAAATCGCTATATAATTTAAATGAATATCTTAGGAGTAGCAAGCTACTATTTATGTATACTTAAACATAGCTAACCGTGAAAACGTGCCTAGGGACGAACGCGAGCGAAGCGAGCGTGAATCGCTAGTAAGTTGTATAAATTATGTTTTCGATCATCTTTTAAAAACCTTTATTTTGATACTCCATTCGATAAGTATTGGAGATTTTTTTATAAAGGTACAACGACGTGATCGGTTAAGCTATTAACATGGTATCAAAAATTGCCAAATTATTACATGTGTCAGTTGATAAATTTCATAATTCAAATTAGAAGAATAGTAATACTTAATGTTTTCTCAAATGGCATAGTTGTGTATTTATAACAATCACAACTACTCAACACGATTCAAGTAGGTATAAAAGGAATTAACGCAAAATAAAGTAAGAAAAGCTATGAAAACTGTAATAAAAATCAACAAAATATTCAACGTGAAACTTTGACGTCATTACAATTTTATTATTATGAATATAATAGATTTATTTAAATAACGTATTATAAAGATAGTCCTTCAATTATAGTACCTACATCCAGTTTCATTGTCTATTCTAAGGCTTACATTACATTTAATGGATTCGCGATAAACATGATATTATTAGCTAACCTTAGCTTAGACCTTAGTTCTTTGTAACTGATTCTTTGTCATTGTTCGCGGCCACTTGGATGACTGCATTGTTCACCCTCTTAAAGCAAAGGTAAGATGTCTATTGAGTGTAGATTTCTTGTCAACAATAGACAAAATACTTGTATTAACTACTTGTATAAACTATTTCAAACAAAACTTTACCGAAAGCTTAAACTAGTTCCTCAAGTTCTGGACTTTGAGCATATAGATAGTTAGTATAACTTTAAAATAATAGTTATAATATTTTTCTTATTACCTTATAGGAAATGTTAATAATATTTCGTATATACAAACCTTACGGTGAAGGCAAACATCGTGAGGAAACCTGCATGTCTGAGAAAACCTAGCAAGTTTTCGAAAGACAAGTGAAGTCCTCCAACTTGTACTTGGCCCGTGTGGTGGATTATGGCCTGATTCCCCTTGTATTGAAGGGAGGCGCGTGCCCAGCAGTGGAAAAATTAAAAAGGGCTTAATACATAATATAAAAAAATAGGTTAGTTTATATAGATGGATAGAAAAAAGTTGATATCACAAATTGTCTGTAGGCACATCTCAAATAACACGATATTTTCATTTCAATGCGAATCGTTGAATAATGAAACGAGACAACCGAATGAAGTTCCCAATTATGGTAGTGAATTTTAATACCTATGAATTTCTATTAAGGAAAACAGGATATGTGAGGACGACGGACGTGAAAAGGTCAGAAGATATTATCATATTTTAATATCGACGCATCAATATACAATAAGTAGTGTGGCTCATTTCAGTTTGACATTTGTTTACAAAGTTTCAATATTGCGGCTGGAGTTTAAATTTTAAAACATGTTACCATTTGTTGATTTTAAGCGCTAGTCGATATTTGATTAGCCCAGTAAGGATATGAAATGTTACAGCCTTGCCGCGCACGCTTTGCAGTGGATAGAATAAGTTGAAACGCGTAGCCTACATTTGCAATTCCGATATCAACGTTTCCTGGAAAACTTGCCACCTGGAATTATACATTTACCTGCGTTGAAACTGCTTGTTACAACGAGATATTTTGAAAATAATGAAAACTACAACTGAGCATGAAATATTTAATGTATCAATTATTATCATTCTCTTAGCATCTAAATACGTATATAAATATATTTTCTAGATAGATATTATCCTCGGTCCTAACGTTCTATAAATTGGATTATATAGAGTCTAGGTAGGATACCTAGGGAAAGCTACGTGTACACTGTGCAATATACATTAAATAATAGAAGATTGCTTAACAATTAACATACTTTTTTCAAACTTTACCTCTTTTCTTGTTATTTCGTTTTTTATTACTTCAATCATAATACCAGTGGATAAGCCTAACTTTAATATAGGTACGAATTGTTTTATCAGACATGCAAATATTGGTGAAACGGAGAAATGCAAAAACTCTCAATAGAATATACATAGCTTGCGTAGGTAGATACTGTCATTGTCGGAATAATATCTGTGATGCTGCAAGCATCTGTTGGTAGCCAGGGACCCTGTCATCTTAATATGTGACTGGAATAAATTATTCAAGGCGATTGAGGCGTCCTGAGGCCTTCATTTTACCTTATTGACAGCGAGTTCCGGTTACAAGGAATTACAATCACAAGTGAAAACTGAGTCACGTTAAGCTGGAAGGAGCTATTAATAAATAATTAGAATAGAAAGAAATGAATGAATGAATAAATGAAGAACTCTTTATTGTACACCCAACAAGAGAAAAGAACATATACGAAATATAGAATAAGGCACAAAAGGCCGCCTTACCGCTAAAAGAGCTATTTCTTTTACGCAACCTTTAGGTGTAGGAAATAGTACTAAGATAGAAAGGGCGCGAATAATAAATAAAGAGATAGTAGAAAGAGTATATATTTATACATATACGTATCATACAAATACAAAATAAAATATAATTCATCAATAAATAAATAGGTACTATAACTACATACATAAATATTATACTTATATTATACATATAAACCTAAATGTAAAATAATAAAAAGGCAAGTTTAACAAGAATTATACTAAAGTTCATAAAGAAATGTTTATACGTAAATATAATTTGTTAATGATTATGAGACTTTTAAATAAAACTATTTAAGTCTAGCGACTCACGCTCGCTTCGCTCGCGTTCGTCCCTAGGTACGTTTTCACGGTTATGTTTACACATTAATAGTAGCTTGCTACTTCTAAGATATTCATTTAAATTATATAGCGATTTACGTTACGTACGTACGCCGTACGCGGATTTTGTTCACAATTTTATGGGTTTTAATTTTTTTTCGCGGAACCCTGATTCTTTTTTAAAATAAAAGTAGCCTAAGTTACTCCTTATAACAGCAGATATCTGCCAGTGAAAGTCCCGTCAAAATCCGTCCAGCCGTTTCGGAGATTAGCCGGAACAAACAGACAGACAGACAGACAGACAAAAATTGTAAAAAATGTTGTTTTGGTATGTGTACCGTGTATACATCCATATGCATTTAGTAAAAAGCGGTTATTTTGATATAACAAACAGACACTCCAAATTTTTTTATCTGTATAGATAATATTGAAACTTTTTCATGAATTCCTTGAAAATATATTACTTGAAATTATAACAAACTTAAAATATTTCTTGAACGAAAATAAATTATGTGAGGTATATTGGTAGCTGGGTTCGGCAGTCGGTTACTATTGTTTAATAGTAATGATAGTAATCAGCATGCAGAGTCGGTAATGTCGCGGCGGATATAGCGGCGCATGATTCGATAGCATCATATTAAGCGAGGTTACTGCTTTTCTGTGTTTGGACCTATATTTAACAATGCAATTTATCCGTGAATAATACTGAAAGATGTGTTAGTGCACGTATTTCCAAGATATGACGCCCTAGTGGTACGTGTTGAATCATCTATGAATCAGTGCATGTGCAGAAAGTGTCATTTTGTATATTTTTTTGGTCTTATCTGAGTATGTTTACTTATTCCGATGAGTACCTACATATATATTTATATCAGTCAATATAAAAATAATTTAGTTCGTTTTCTATGAAACGCTCAATTTGAAAGCCAGTTCTTTAGAGATCGTGCCAAAAAATTATTAATCCCGACGTAATTGACCTCGTGACTCTTGGCCCCGATAGTCCTGGAGGTTAAGCTATTTTATAATGAGTTCTCGTCGTAAAATGAATTTAAATTTATGTAAAACTTCACAGAAATTGCCAATGTACGATTGATAATCCAATTTATGTTACACGGTTTTATTAGCTTAACTTGTGTGTAGCAAACAAAGTAACATCGTTACTAAGTACCTATATAAATCAATCTGGGAAGTAGGTATATTTTAATCTATTTCATAACTAGCGTCTCACGCTCGCTTCGCTCGCGTTCATCCCTCGGTACTTTTTCACGGTTAGCTATGTTTAGGTATACATAAATAGTAGCTTGCTTCTCCTAAGATATTCATTTAAATTTAAATTATATAGCGATTTACCCTCGCTTCGCTCGGGTGCGTACTCCGTACGCGGATTTTGTTCACAATTTCGTGGGTTTTAATTTTTTTTCGCGGAACCTTGATTCTTTTTCTAAAATAAAAGTAGCCTAAGTTACTCCCTATAACATCAGCTATCTGCCAATGAAAGTCCCGTTAAAATCGGTCCAGCCGTTTCGGAGATTAGCTGGAACAAACAGACAGACAGACGGACAGACTGACAGACAGACAGACAGACAGACAGACAAAATTTACCGGTGGTCGGACTCTGTCAAGCCTGAGGAGTCCGACTGGATGGGTACCACCCCCTTATCTATTTCTGCCGCCAAGCAACAATGCTTGCATTGTTGTGTTCCGGTTTGAAGGATAAGGTAGCCAGCGTAATTACAGGCGAGAGGCATATCATCTTAGTCCTCACAGTGACAACGCACCTGTGGTTCTGCATTTTTGTAACTTAAAACCTAAGTGCATGAACCGTAGGTGTTATGGGCGACAGGTACTGCTTTCCATCAGGTGGTCTGCCTGCTCGTTTGTCACTGAATCTCATGACCTGAGTAGAACTATTTAGGTGGAATGTAAGAGTAAGAGTTGGTAGCTTACATAATATTTCTCTTGTCTGAGATAGATAGACATGTATCTACATGGTATAAATATCTTTTTAGTGATCTAAAGAGATACGGTGTTAGTTTTTGTTTTGTCGCACTGATCTTACGTGAATTTGTCACTAAATAAATATGCCAACTTCTAGAGTAAGCACATAAACAACTGGACGTTATCCAACATGACTGCTAATACTCAGCATTAATATTGTTATTAAAATCTTCGTTTTTTTGTTTAGGTATTTAGTTGTACTATTAGTGTTGAATTTGTATCTGTTTTCTTTATAAATGTAGGCATAATCCTCAGAGTTTAGACTAAAGCAGTTTAGAGATAGAGAAAGCCCACCAAAAAAACTGTCAAAGTCAAAAACATTGTCTTTTTTTGCTACTATACCTGTTTTTCCAATTTTATTGCCACTATTTTCCCGATTATGCCATATATAAATTCTTATTATTCTTATAATTATATAAATTCTTCGCGAATGCGAACATAAAAGGTTGAAACAAGTTGACGCAGGAATAAAATATAAAAAATTTAAAGTTAATAAAAAATTAAAGTGTTTTTTTAGCCTGCAAACATATTTACTGTAATGATCGTAGCTTCGTCCTTTAAGTAATAACTAATAACTAAATATACTTAAGTATGTAAATAACAATAAAAAATAAATAAAAGGTAGATAGTTTCAGAGTGTATTAAAGTAGTCTAAATTTTATACTTAATTAGGTACCTACTATTATAATATATTGTGAAAGTTACGTATATTATGGTGCACTTAATAGTTCATACTCTAACAAATTATAATATCTATAATAGTACTAAGTGTATATTTATTCTTATTCTTAACAATCTAGGTATTTAATGTAAATTAAAGCCAGTATAAATTACAAAACTTGCTAATGAAATGTTTAAGTCAATAGTTTAAAGTAAATTACTTGTCATAAACAAAGAAGTCACAGATTAAGTGCGTATGATCAAGAAAGGATTCGATTAACCAAGAACGGTTTGCAGATTAAAGTGAAAGGGTTTAATATTCAATTAAATGGTTATGATTTACGAATTACTTTGCACAATAAAGAGGGCATCGTCCGTGCAGCACTGACGTCGGCGCCGGCTATTTGCGTCGCATTTGACTGTTAGCTGTCAAACAGAAGATTAGCGGCCAGAATATAGGTTTGATTTACATTGAGATGCATAAAACACTTGAATATTCGCATCAATTGTATGCATACATTGACCTTCTTCCATCAAATTGAAAAAAATATATGCTATTTGATAATTATTATTAAATGCATTTATTCCATGGCTATTTAGCTTATGCTTATATAGAAAATGCATACCTATTAACTATTACATTAAAAATCAGATAAGTGCGACTCTGCCTCGCACACCGAGGGTTCCGTAGCATTAGTAGCATGAAACATTAAAATAAGTTTATATCGCAAAAAAAAATATCGATTTCCTTGCGAGTGTCAAAATATTAAGAGGCCTATCACAAAATGTACTAAGGTATGGTAAGTAAGTTCTATGGTATTGAGTTCGAGCGGCCGACGCACCGCGGTTTTAGCATTTTCTGCAGTTTTAATTACTTCTATGTAAAGTTTATAATAAATTATTTAATAAAAAAAACGTTTCTTTTGAACTGACGTATATTGTGGTATAAATTTTATTTAATAATATTAATGTTATAAGGATATATTTACAGTTAATTCTGAACGCTTTTTGTAGTTTTTAAGATTTTGAAAAAGACTTTTTTTGTAGAAATCAATACATATTTTCAAATTCTGAAGCCGCTATAAACTCAACCACTATATACTCAACCACAATATACGAGATATTATTATATATTTTTCATTTGGTTTGCTTAGTATAGTATTTCAATCCATGAGCTTGAAAAAGTGCCGTCGCGCATTTTATAAAAACTTGCTTCGGAATTTTGGCTTTATTTCAATTAATAATGAAAATTTGCGAAAAGCGAGGCCGCTATGAACTATATTTTGTCGAAGAGTTTCAGTTTCTCTGAATAAGAACGTCAAAGATGGGCATTAAATTGAAAAATCGCAGTCAAAATGTAATAGGCCTCTTAATATATGTAGAAGAAAAATAGAAGCCATATTCTTCTCACTTTAAGGTACGATGAGACAAAAAATTTAATGAAATAAGCTGCGATCAACAATACTGATAGTAGTATTGTTGATCGAAGGAAATAAGTAATAACATGCATTGAGTATAATGCTTATACACACAAATATAAGGCAGTGGTAGCCCAATGGTAGCACGCTCGCTTGGGTAACCGAGTGAAGCGGGTTCAAATCCCGGGTCTCGCACCTCTGATATTTTCATGTGCGAATCATTTCTTGCATGATTACCACTTGCCTTACGGTGAAGGAAAACATCGTGAGGAAACCTGCATGTCTGAGAGAACCTAACAAGTTTTCGAAAGACATGTGAAGTCCGCCAACCCGCACTTGGCCAGCGTGGTGGACTATGGCCTGATTCCCCTCGTATTGAAGGGAGGCCCGTGCCCAGCAGTGGGACGTTAAAAAAGGGCTGAATACATAAAAAAATACATACACACAAATACCTTCACACTTTTCACTTTAAAAAAAAAAAAAAAAAAAAAGTGACTTTCATTAGTTTTTGTACGTATATTATTAATTATTATACTTATATCCTTTTTGTAATAGATCGGCGATAGAAATTGTGACACAGCTTATTAACTTCTGTTATTACTTTCGTTTTCATCTGTTATTGCTACTATGCACTGAATTTTTAATAAATCTTTTAAATCTTAAAATATGCGGCCGTATCTTTTGATAGCGTAGAAGTTTGATTTTTTCACAGCTCCAAGGGGTTGCAAATGTAAGTATTTGATATTCATTTCAACTCGATACCTCCATGCGTTCCTGACTACGAAGTTATTCTATAAGGATATAATCCTTTTTTCTTTTAAGGTACGGTTTTTTAACCCTAAAAAACTATTGGAAACCAGTTCCAAAGATCTAATCTCTAAAGTAATGTTATAAATTTTAACGTGTTTTATCTATTATTAAATTGAATGATAATCAATGTTTTACTAAGCATAAGAAATTGTGTTTACCCTTGGTATTTATAAAATATCATGCTAAGTACTCCTTATTTTAGAATAATATAGAAATCTTATCAAAATTGATTTTATTTAATTTTTTATTGAAAATTAAAGATGATAAAGTTGAAAGAACCTTCGAAATGCTATATTTATTGCCTACTTTATTATTAGGCTGTAGACATAGCAGTAGCATGTAAATAGTCTAAACGTTCATTCATTTTCTATGTCCGGTATAATGCTACCAGGGAGAGAAGGTGCCTGCGGTGTATACCCCCGCCCACTTCGCGCCGCGGCCCCCTATGGACCGCGTATTCCGTCACTATTGCCACCCGAGGTAACCCGACCGCGGTGAACGGCATGCGCTCGCCAGTCATCGAGCGACGGTCTTTTAAGATGCTACAATGAAATTTTAAAGGATTTTTTTAATTCATAATATGACATGCGCGCTTATATTATTATATAAATTTTGACTAAAAACAAACGTTGATATTGGATTTCAGTGGTTACTTGCAGTTATAGTGAAGTGCGGTTATTTATCATCTTATTCTTGTAAGTTCCTTATTCCGATCTCGACTTGAGCTTGTGCTGTGTTTATGTTGGGAGCGCGGCGCCCGTTCCGTCCGGCGTGTTGCAGGGACGTCGCCCTCGAGGATTTTTTTTAGAGGTACATATTATTAAATACATTATTATGTATCTATATAAATATATAGGAAATAACAGGAAAAAGCTAATTTATTCACAGATACTATTAGAAACTATTTTAGCCAATTAAGTATATTATATAGACAATAACATTATCCAATGTTACAGATCGTTAATAAATTCTGTTACGAAACATCAGCTTTTATTTATGCTCATTCAAATCAATCGCTTATTTGCTAAAATTATAAAAAAACAACACATATATAACATATATAAGTAACTTTAAATATATAGTATAATAAAGCATAATATTACTTAGATTACAAAAACTAAAAAATATCGTAGATAGTAATAATTACGGAAAATATATGTACAAGAATTACTTATACTCAAACATTTATTTTTATGGATTTATTTAACTGCAAAACATAAAAATGGCTAGATTGGTACCTATTGGTACCTTTTGTTTGAAGTCAGTAAAAAAATTACATTAAACTACTAAAAATATATATTATAAAATGATAAATACTTACATACATCTAATATTTTTAATGTGAAACAAAAAGAATAATATTTTACAAAACAATAAAAAAGGTAGTTTAGTTGTATACCACACCTACCTAATCGTGTTACGCTTATTTTACCAATTTTAATACGCAGTATGTAGTCATATTGATGATATTTTTAATAACATTAAAGAAATAAACAACTACATATTGTATTACATACGTTGTTTCATGTAGGGGTTAGTACTTTTGTATTTCTTTTATATTTCGCTTGTTTTTTCAGTTTTGTAATTGATGCAAGGATTCTATAATATTCTATAGAAACTACCTTGTAAATGGTATTTCGACAAACTTTTGTTTTTATCTTGGCCAAAACTATAAAATCATCAATTATGCATCTAAAAGATTTTTTATTTTTTCGCCGAGTAAGCGAAGCGTCTCTGCTTCAAGTCTGGCAAAATTTGTTTTCCTCAGCTTGTCGTATATTGCTACCGATCTGGACGATACTTGATACACAGATATCACGACTTTATAGTTTTTTTTTGTTGTCGGGGATTTTTGATTGGAGGTATACTTCCTCCAAAAAGGGGCAAAAAGGGGGCTATTGAATATTTCCGCCTTAAAAGATCCGATTTCGATGGTTCTTTTTTATTTTAAAGAACTTTAAACTGGTCTTATAAACATTTGTGAAGATCTGATGAGGACCTTCGCAGTGATGAGCAGAATAAATGCAGTAGAGCTCTTAATGCAGTAAATTGCTCACATAACTTTAGTGGTATATTAATTGTTGCAAAAAAGTTTGTGCTCGCGAGATTTACTATTCGCAGTTAGTATTACATTGTAAACATAGTTAAACCTATATACCGTCAGCTATTACTTATTGAACATTATCAGTTGAATTAGTAGTGAAAAGCGTAACGCACGAACGGTGAAGTCATTGGCCATAGAGATGATGTCACAGATTTTGATCACGCCGTCTTATCTAGCCTACTGCGGAACAAAGTCATACCCCCTTACAGCTTTGTTTAATTATACTTTTTGTTTATTTAAAAATTTATAAAACCAGAAAAAGATAGTTATAAGCTTGGCTTTATAATTAAAAAAAAACACCAAACTGTTTTATAATGTCCCTGTGTATTGAAATTATAAAAACAAAAAAAAAATGCAACAATTGTTTTTTACCTAGATATAATGACACCGTCGAAAATAGTGTAATAATTACATTTAAATACATTTTAAAAGTAAATTATCCATCTTTAGTAGTCGATTTTTTCTTGAAATTTATATGGGATTGTCCTCGCATTATTATAATGTATAACCAAATATTATAACATTATCGTAATAGGTACTATAAATTATTATTATATTATTGAAGTTATATGTATCTCTGTTGGCACGTTTGGAAAAAAAATATGAGAGTAAAATTTTTACGATGCGCGCTCTCTCCGACAGCCAAAAACCGACATGATGAACTTAGCTGCATTCCTTTTACAAACAAACAGAGAGTTGAAATATACAGGATGAAATCTTTAGCTATTTTTGTTCTGTTACGCCAAAAAAGTACAACTTCTTAAGTGCTTACATAATTACACACACACGATTTTTATAATAATATATAGGTAATTTTATGTTTAATTACTTATTCAATAAAAAAGAATAAAAAAAATACTTATTATTGGTGAAAATATCGTGTATGTACTTAACATACATTCGAAAAATACACCCGAATTGAGTACATGTCAAAAACTACAAACATACATACATATAATATATACACAAAAAACTATAAAAATTGGTCAAAAATACATTGCTGTGTGGTTTATTTGATCTTTTGTGTAATATGAAAGAATTCTCACAAAATTGTTAGGAATAGTTTTAAATGTATATATGTAATTTAGATATTTTATCGATGCCTATTTTAATAGACATTTTTTGTTTTTGCTCATTTAGTTTTTTAAAAACTGGCTAGACCAACTTATAAGATATTAAGGAAAAAATTACAAGTCGTATCCTATATGTAACATAAAAAATGCATACCAGCTAGAGGAGGTTGCAAGATTTAAAATATTATGTAACTAGCGACTCACCCTCGCTTCGCGAATATAACAAATCTATCCCACGGGAACCGTAATTTTTTCCGGGATGTTGTATAATCTATAGTCTGCCTCAGTTAACGGGCTAACTAATGCAAAAAGAATTTTTCCAATCGGATTAGTAGTTCCTGAGATTAACGAGTTCAACCAAAAACAAACAAACAAACAGTCTTCCGCTTTATAATATTAGTATAGATTAAAATACTAAACGTTAGCTTTGCGAAGATTTTAACACGTGTCTGTAATTCAATAAGGAAATAATGCTATACGACTCTTAATAGTAGATAATAGATCTAATGATTATTATAAATTAATTAATTTTATTGTTATTTTGTATCAAAAAAACAGGAACACGCTACGTTCATGAGTTTGATTTCATTTGCATTTAAATGTGTTTCAAATTGCAATTTTTATTGAAAATTGTACCATCTTATATATTGCTTACAATCTCAAGTTGACCTTCTTAACTTGGTTACCTTGAGAACACCGAATGAACAATACAATTTTTGCTTTGGTGAGTAAATTTATAAGGTTTCCCTAAACATAATATACTTGCCGCTTGGATGTTCGGCCGCGTTAAGCTGAGGCTTCTCTATACGCGTATAATTATTGCAAGTTATAGTTTGAAAACATAAAATATGTTATGATAATTTTATTACATTTTATATATACTTATTTTTGCCTTAATAATTTTATACGTAGGTAACTTGTACGGGTTAAAGAAGTATTAATTTTTATAAAAGAATTTTTTTTGTCAGAATTATAATGCCAAATTACGGTTAGATGCAGTACGTACTTTAACTTCTGAATTAACAAAATTTTAAATAGGTACATTATACTGCTAAGACCGTCTTTACCCTAAGGTTAAGATAATATTCCAAATGATAACAATCTATCTATACAGTACATTTGTTATATTACGAACTTATCTCATTTAACATCATTTATCCCATAGAAACCCTTTATTTCTGCATTATAATAGTAAATAACCACCATCAGTCCTTCCTGTTTTCTTAACACATAAGTATCGTAATGATTTGCTCAGTTTTCTAAAAATTATTCGGGACAAACCTATGGTCTTTTTTCCATAATAATCGTTTGAGATTCCTTAATAATTATTTCAAAAATACAGAAAGTATACGCTTTAACTTTATAAATGTATAAGTGTAGGTTTCTAAAATAAATATTCTTTCTACCTTTCCTAACATTTCCCGTTATTCTGCGATCCGCAAATATTACAATTTCCAGCTTCGATCTGGGCGTCATGTTGTATTGATGAATCGATCCTTGTGAAACCTTTTATTTATAGAAATTGTTTCCAAGAAGAGAAGTAATTCCGCAACTCGTGACGGCTACGGACGGATGCTCTGTATTACATTTAGGCACTTTTATTACCTCTAATTACTTTAGGATGTCTCACTAATTGTTCGTTAACAAAAACTCTTATCTTCATTTGTGCTTTATTACAATACCGATAAAGTTTCACGGAAAGCAGTCTACTTTCTCTCGGCTAATTGTTATATTAAAACGATATAAATTAATCATCAAAATTATTAAGATAAGTTTTTGGCAAGAATTTCTAGATATAAAACAAATGCTTTGAACAACGTGCTCTTGCTGTGCTCTGCCCCTAACTCAAGGCGCCACGATTTGAAGTCTTATGCGAATCAGACAGACAGATTTGTCGATTTTTAAGTATCGATATCTCGGAAACTAAGCGAGATATTGAAAATTTTTATTCTTACTTTTCGGCATATCTCGTCGAGATCTATGCGAACCCGCCTTTAAATCGTGGTGCCGTCGGAACCGTAGACGTGCCCGTGTATTTTTACAATACTTACCAACATCCCATGTAATGTTTTATAGTATAACATTGTGTGATGTACCAGAATAAAAGTAGTCTATAACACCCTGCAGGTGTAGGTACTATTTCTATGCAAATCACTCGTTTGTGTAATATTAGTAAGGATAACTAACTTCTTATCACCTCCTGGATAATTTCTAAGAAATCAATTTTTAACTGACACGCCTGCGTGTCTGCGCCTCTCAACGGTTTGTTCTTTACTGTAGATACTCTTTATTTTTCAATCCGTTTTAAGGGCAGTAACCAATACCGCATTCGCCTTACGACAATCATGATCTACGACGTAGCAAAAGCAATTAAATATTATGTCATTATGTCATACAATGTTGTACTGTATAACATGATCGTCTGAGCATATGGCGAGATACTTGTTTCATATGACCAATTAACGTACAATGATGGAACATTAATTCGAGGCTTAGTAAAAAAATATTGAATAATACAATTAATAACAATTTGCATCTTAATTATTTACTTAACATTTATAATGAATATTTGTAATATAAAAGTTTACCTCGCCGATACTTATTTGGGTATCATTGCAACCTTGCCCCATTTTCTTTAAAATATTTTAGAATAAATGAAACGATTATTTATCAATAAACATTCGAACTTGCGAGTTAAACGATAATATTTTTTTAATCAAGGCTTTATATAGTTAACTTTAATTTAGTATCCTATTGTAGTCACATTTATTATATTTTTATTACTAAAGACGTATAGAATACAAATTTAATAATGAAAATTTGGTAAATATGTAGTCATTATAGAAATTCCCACAGTAGCTTAGTTTAACAATAATTTAATTATAATCAGGCGTCACTTGCAATTAAATAATTTAATATGCATTGTTATCCAAGCTTTGGTACTCGTTCAAGTTCGACCACTTATAGTTTTTTTCAAATGAGTGTTCAGATTAACGTTTTTATCTTATATAAAATTGTAGTGTCTGTTTGTACCTAATATTAAAATAACCGCTTTTTACTAAATGCGTATGGATGTATACACGGTACATATACCAAAACAACATTTTTTACAATTTTTGTCTGTCTGTCTGTTTGTTCCGGCTAATCTCTGAAACGGCTGAACCGATTTTGACGGGACTTTCGCTGGCAGATAGCTGCTGTAATAAGGAGTAAATTAGGCTACTTTTATTTTAGAAAAAAAAGGGTCACACGAAAAAAACATTTAAACAAAAAAAAAGTTTTGGGAAGCAACCTAAAAAATAAAAAATGACATTATCAAGAAATCTTTGTAATACGTACGTTTTATATTGTTTAGTATAATTAATTTTCTTATATTAAATGCTATCTATACGATATAAATCTTAATCAATATCCTATTATTTCTGTAGCGTTTACAAGAGGTATTAAATATGTAGTAATGTTTTTTACAATATATTAAGTAAACGCCTTATATTTATTACTTGAGATCATCGCAATTGATAGCATCACAAGTATAATACAATCATTTTATAACCTTCTTACGAGTAGTAACCGATAAGTTTTAATTAAATTTATTTATTTGGACGCCAGTGATTATTTTTTATTTACATACATATGGTAGGTAATCAATTCCTTGAATCAATATATTACTCATATGTCTTGTGAGATTTTGTCGGGTCGAAGTCACAACAACTCTTTTTGTCCTTATTAAAACGGAATAGACACTTCTGACCCAGCCTCGCTACAAGTCGGAATGACACTCATCAAATTATGTCGTATAATAGAACTAGTACCTGGGCGATCGAGTTTCGCTTGGAGTTTTTTTTTTGTTATTAATATTATCGCGTATTGGAGAGTGTGTAATGTCATTACACCAAAATAATAAATAAATCTATACAGATAAATAAAATTGGGAGTGTCTGTTTGTAATATTATATTAACCGTTTTTAACCGACTTCCAAAAAAATTTCCAAAAAAAAAAAAAATTCTCAATTCGACCGCCAGCCAATACAAATCAAAGCACACCGACTTCGAAAAAGTCTGATTAAGTATCTATTCTAAATGAAAACCCCCGTTTTTTTACTTTTCAGTGCCTGGAAGTCGGTTTTTTTACAGAGGTTTTTACTAAATGTTTTAATTAAATTTATTTATTTGGACGCCAGTGATTATTTTTTATTTACATACATATGGTAGGTAATCAATTCCTTGAATCAATATATTACTCATATGTCTTGTGAGATTTTGTCGGGTCGAAGTCACAACAACTCTTTTTGTCCTTATTAAAACGGAATAGACACTTCTGACCCAGCCTCGCTACAAGTCGGAAAGACACTCATCAAATTATGTCGTATAATAGAACTAGTACCTGGGCGATCGAGTTTCGCTTGGAGTTTTTTTTTGTTATTAATATTATCGCGTATTGGAGAGTGTGTAATGTCATTACACCAAAATAATAAATAAATCTATACAGATAAATAAAATTGGGAGTGTCTGTTTGTAATATTATATTAACCGTTTTTAACCGACTTCCAAAAAAATTTCCAAAAAAAAAAAAAAAGGTTCTCAATTCGACCGCCAGCCAATACAAATCAAAGCACACCGACTTCGAAAAAGTCTGATTAAGTATCTATTCTAAATGAAAACCCCCTTTTTTTTACTATTCAGTGCCTGGAAGTCGGTTTTTTTACAGAGGTTTTTACTAAATGCATATTGGATGTGTACATGGTACATATACCAAAACAACATTTTTTACAATTTTTGTCTGTCTATCTGTCTGTCTGTCTGGGTTTCTGGCTGATTTTGACGGGACTTTCACTGGCAGATAGCTGATGTTATAAGGAGTAAATTATGCTACTTTTATTTTAGAAAAAGAATCAGGATTCCGCGAAAAAAATTAAAATCCATGAAATTGTGAACAAAATCCGCGTACGGCGTACACACCCGAGCGAAGCGAGGGTAAATCGCTATATAATATAAATTTAAATGAATATCTTAGGAGTAGCAAGCTACTATTTATGTATACCTGAACGTGCCTAGGGACGAACGTGAGCGAAGCGAGTGTGAGTCGCTAGTATATTATAAAAATAAAACCCGACTACATAAGAGCTAAAGTTAAAAGATGAAATCAAGTTCACGAAGGAATATAGTATTATGCAATTGGAGACATACACGTTTCATCCTTGCCGCAAGATGTATGTACCTACATACTCGTATGTACGAGAAACAGCAGCGCATTGGTGCGTCAAAACAATTTTGGAGCTGTGTGGAGACGAACCTGCACAGATTTTTGAGCGGGTTGTTACCGGAGATGAAATATGGGCTCATCACTTTGAGCCTGAGTCCAAATAAAAGTCCATGCAATGGCTTAAAAAGGGGACACCACCGCCAAAGAAATTCAAAGTGTCGGCGGGAAAGTTGATGTCTATTGTGTTTTGGGATTGTGAGGGGGGACCATATCCGGAGAATACTACGCAATGATACTAGAAAAATTAAAGTAGGCCATCAAGGAAAAACGTCGAGGAAAATTGACCAAGAGTGTGTTGTTTTTGCTAGACAACGCGCCGATTCACAAGAGCAGAGTTGCAATGGCTGCTCTGCACACGCATAGCTTCGAATCACTAGTCCACCCACCCTACAGTCAAGATCTGGCCCCAAGTAAATTTTATTTGTTTTCTAATTTAAAAAAAGATTTAAGGGGAAGGAAATTTTCCGGCAACAATGGGGTAAAGGAGGCTATTTTGGCTCATTTTGAGGCAAAAGATAAAAAATATTTTTACGATGGTTTAGTATAAAATTAATTCACAAATCCAATAAATGTATTCAGCTTAAAGGTGAATATATTGAAAAGGAAAAATAAATTTATTGTTTCATTTTTTTTAAAACCCTTCCACTCCAGGAACTTTTAGAACTCCCCTCGTATGTCTCCCGACTGCATAATACTATATTCCATCGTGAACTTGTTATTATCGATTTAGTTAGTTTTTATACAGTCTGGTTTTTTTTATTTTTATAATATATTTATTTATTTATTTACAGCTTTTGAAGTATTTTTAAGTAGGAAAATTAGCGAGAATGGTGATTAACCAACTTTAAATCATTATATATCCTAATCTGTTATTTAAAATGAAAAATGATGAAAGAAACCTAAAAATGATTTTTAAATACCTATTCGACGATACGCCACTTGACATAGTTAGTCGATTTTCATTTTTTTCTTTTTCACATTACGGAATCTAGCAACCCCCATATTTAATTTGTTTTTATGTCACCTATCTAAAAACACTTGGCCTAATGAGAGGAATCTAACGATACGATCTTAATTAAAGAAATCCATTGAGTGATTTGGAAGATATTAGGGAATAAAGAATAATACAAACAAACATAAAAAGATAGGCGCGAAAAACATAACCCTTTCATTGCAGTCGGGTAAAAAGACACGTCTGAAGCATGCTTTATACATTCTAAGACAGTTGTCAAAACATTTCAAAAAAGGCATCGAAATTACTAGAAGTTTTAAAATCAGACAAGAACAGTTAATCGTAAATTGCCATGTGTAAGAGAGAGGAACAAAACATTTGAAATTACTAGAAATATTTCGAATTTTCGAATACTAAAATGTTCTTTTTTATGCATATAAAAAGGCCGGCAGTGTGTCGAGAGATCAGTCTAAGAAGATAGTCGACGAAAAAGTGAAAAAGCGAAGAAAAGTGGAGTGAAGTTATAGTGAAAGTGTATCTAGTGGTAAAAATTAGTGTTCAGTGACTGAGTTTATCCAGAACTGTGTACGTATATACTGCACGTGTTAGTAAATCTATTAAGTCACTCTTGTTAACCAAGAGCAATAAAACATCAGTAGTGCAAAAGACGTGCTTTAATTTCCAATTTTCGAACTCATAGAACGGAACAATTATAATTATATTATGTGCGAGTAACATGGAAACAAAGATATACACTTACATGTCATTAGGTTCACAAGGTATGGTATGTTACTAAAAGATATTGTTATTTCAAAATAGTATACATACAGGAATATATTAATAATATGTTCATATTTATACCTATAGTTACGTTATACGCACAATAAATTATGGTATGTAGTACAAGATAATGATTGTTTAATAAGCAATTTACTTTTATTAGCGTCGGAACAATAACAATACACAGTTTACATGTAAACTGATAATAAAAGGATATTAAAAACAATTCTCATATTAAATTCGTTGTTTCATATTATCAAGTTTTAGTATTTTTTGCTTAAACTAAATTTCTGTCTTACTTACCTTGTATAAGTTTCCAAGGTATCAACTGTACTTTTCATTTGAACGAACTGCAATATTCCCCGCAAAATTTGAACTTAGTTCATATTACGCCGTCTTAAGTGCAAATATGTGAGCTTACTTTGCCTTTGACTTACAAAACTTTTACTACCTTGAGTATTTTTTCAAAAAATAAGTACTGGTATGGTATGAGCTTTTTATTTATATTTATCAAACGCTACATTTACCTGCGTCTCCTCAAACATCGACAAAAAATTACCATGTTACTTGATAGCAATGTTTTTTATATTATGTAATCATCGATATACATAGGTATAATATAAATCTCGTACGTCACGTGGAATAAAAATTTTTTAGAAGCTTTTGGTATGTAGGTATCGCCAACTTTATAGCTAAAATATATTGTAAGTAAAATATATTTTAAGTATTAAATATGAATTAAAATAGATAAATTAAAATCTTTAACAAAGACCAAGTCCATCTATACATATAATAAAATTCTGAGTCGAATAACCTTACATATTATAAAACCTTAAATATTTTTTGGAAAATCTTATTGAAATAGACTTTATTATCGATACAGAGGCTGTCTGTCTGTCTGTCTATCTGTCTGTCTGTCTGTCTGTCTGTCTGTCTGTTACCGCATCACAGGAAGACCACTGGAGGGACTGATGAAATTTGGTATGATAATAGCTGGATATCCGGGTCAACATATAGGACACTTTTTACCGCGGGAGATTATGTCATTCCCACGGGAGTACACGTTATAACACAACCCAAAAAATATTTATGATCAGAATTTCTTGAAACTTGATATTAATGATCTTCAATACAATTAATTAAATACGTGTTTTAGCGTTTTTTTAAATTCATCCTATAAAGAGATGAACTAAGGGATGAAAATTTGTATGAAACCTACCTTTTTAAAGTTTTTTTAAAGTTTTTGTGAGCGAAGCCGCGGGTTTTGCTAGTAAAGTGATATAATTGTATTCATTATGATAAAAAAGATTGAAGTAATTAAAGTACGATGTTGAGTTAATAACTCTTATATATTAATTGTATATCTATTATCTGGTGTATCTAACATTTTTAACTATTTAGTAAAAGCTGAAATAAAGAATATATGACTGTACTAGGAATTTACTCCTGGGAAGGCTCTGTTTCGATATATCGGGAATTTCCTTTTCGATATCGACAATTTACTTTACTTATTTGTACTTTTTTAATTTTGTAATGTTAGTTCATGCTAGTATATAATATAAATCTCTATAACCCAACTACTCCCTCTTGCTTAAAGGAACGCTTCAATTTCCTAGGATCAGAATCTGGAAATTCAACTTAGGTCTCATAGCGACAACCGTTTTAAATTACCACTTTGCACCACAAATTTCTATGACAACTCTTTCACTGTAAAGCTGCAAAGCATAGGAACATACTCCCCCGCGATGTTAGCCAATCAAAATCATGAGATATTTTTAAAGGTCGTCTAATTATTATCTTTCTCTTAAGTTATAGGTTCTGTATAGTATACAGGATGGGTTTCTGAGATGGGACAGTAAGAGCAGGTACCTTAACTGATATAGTTACAGGTAAACTTTCCTAGGAGACCATCAATAACTTTTTGAGATATTTTGAACTGCATTCACAGATTTTGGAAAAAATGTACAGTTAGCGAAAAAAAATGCACCAAAACATTTTTTTTTTAGTCAATCGATCCTATTTCATGTAGGAGTCAAAAGGCTCTATCGGACCATTTCAACTATGAGTACTAGAAATGACAGAAATCGCCAAAAACTTTTTCCATACATTTTGTACGGAAAAACGATTAATTAGATATTCTTTGTTACCAAACGGTCTTATTTCTTAATGTGATCAAAAGACTCTTTGAGGACAAATAGAGTTTGAGTACAGAAACTACGGTAAGTCACAAGACCGGGTTTTCACGCAGGCATTTTATGCAGCGGGCGTAAAATTAATGTTACAGTTTTTGTTAAGCCGGTCCTGTGGCATATTGTACCTAGAAGCAAAAGTACCTACTTAAGTAGAAAATCATAAATTTAGTGTAGTGATAACTCATAACTTATTACTCGGGTTAACATTTCGGATACCTTTTACTGAAAGAAAATCTTTTGTTTCCACGGGAAAACATAATAACTGTTTCTGTCGAGTCGTCCTTAGAAACTTGTCATGACTAACGCAGACAAAACCTTAGAAATCCATCGAAATATTTTACTAGAAAATTGTAGGTCTTCTTAAAAAGGCCTACAGAAAAGTCTGCGATAGCATGTGACTATCTCCAAAGGTACACCCGTAATTGCTATTTTGATACTTCTTAGTTTTTCTTTCCGAAATCGATAGAATTGGGAATTCTCGATTCCATGTCAGTGAAGAACTAAAAAATCCCGCCACTGGCATAAGAATGGTAAGGAGTCTATCATAGACACCCTAGGATTTTTATAGCCTATTTTTTTGACTGACTTAAATTGGAACAATTCTGACAAGCCAAAGTAAAGTATAACCTACACTGTGATTACCAATTCGGTCCACTATAACTAAATGGACAATTTTTTTAATTTTAACTATCTTAAGGTAATTTAAGTTTTTTAACTATGCAGTCCCTTAAATATATTGCGATTGCTAATTAAAAAAGCTACATATGAAGAAGAGTAACTAAAACTATAAATATGAAGAAGAGTAACTAAAACTAGTAAACATTTCTATTGACTGGAGTATAAAATAATAAATTTGTCACGTTGTTAAAATTCGTTATTTGAAGAGGTCCTGAAGGATTTAGCTAAATTTGGCCATTAAAATTCATGAAGGTTCTAAAACCTTGAACTCCTGGGAGTCTAGTAAAATATAGCTTCATAGTATAATTAATAAATTAGTGTTGTTATGTAATGTTACTGTACATTTGTATATGTATTTTCAGAAAATAACTATTATGAATGAATTGGAAATTGGCTTGGAAAATAATGAGCATGTTCTTTTTATTCAAAATTATAGAAGTGATAATTTAGATTAATATTGCTGCTTAGTATTATTATCTAAATTAAATAATATTCAGCCCTTTTCAACGTCCGACTGCTGGGCGCAGATCTGCCTTCAATGCGAGACCTAAACAAGCAATGTAATCCAAAAAAATATTATTTATAAGAGAATGTGTAAGAAATGAATGATATTAAAAAAAACGTATCATGAAAGAACACCCGTGGACACCTGTTTACTAAAATATTCTGGTATCACTAAGTTAAAGCCTTACATTATATATTGTCATAATTTTTGTTATGGTCGCTTACGGCGTTTCTCTAAAATCTATTGAGTATTTACCTAAACTTTTCCTAAAAAGACATAGAAAATTGACACATACAAATCATGTCAAATTCGTATCTCTAGTAGGAGAAGTCAGAAGACTCGGGAGAAATCCACCGCTAGTTTTTTTGGGTTCTACTAGAGCTTTTTAGACTATATCTAAAGTATCTAACCAATGCGTCTTCTAATACGAGGATGTTAAATGTTTAAAGATAAAGAGATTGAAATACTTGATAAAATGTTCTATAAGTCACACTGATCCGTTACTTCGTTTCTACGCGAAAGAAAAACAAACTTTTCTACGGCTTTTTTTGTATCTACATACGATACAAATTTTGAATATTAATGAGAATTATAATCTAGGTTAAACGAATTCGAGTCAAACGGTTCACATTGATATGAGATTACGAAGGAATATTTACTAAGTAATAAAGTACAAGAAAGTTTAGAAATCGTTTCCAAGTATAATATTTATATTCTTTTTTATAATTAGTTTATTGTTAAAAATAACGAGCGTTATATTAACAACGTAACATGATCGTTTTGTTCAGCGTTATTTGATCGTTTGGGAATAGCCGCCCTTGGCCGCGACCGTACTTCCGCACCGTTTTGACTTGAGTCCAAACAAAACATTAGCGTGACATGCTTAAAAGGGGCACTGCGAATATCAGCAGCTTATTTGAACATTTCTCTTGTTATTTCTTAGTTATATAGTGAATACGCCTTTATAACTTATACAGGCACTTAATTTCCAAAATCCGTTTAAATCGTCAATTTTTACATTTCAATTAAATGTAAAATAAACTTTTGTACACTTTTGGTCAAACTTCTTGTTTTTAAAGCAGCAAAGGGGTCAAAATTTGCACATTAAACATTTTATTAAAATGTATATAAAATAATGGTTTCAATGGAGTTGAAGCTAAAACACCTGTCTTTGAAATTTAATTAGTCACATTCATCGGAGAGGTAGGATTCTGACGATTTTATTGTTATATTAAGTCATATTTAGCGTTACATATGTATTTATTATTTATATGTAAAGCGTTATTTTCTTTACTATATATAAACTGCACACTAGGGCTCGCAAACCCGTTGAGTTTTTAAACGGGTTGTGGTTTTTAACCCGAAACCGAAAACCTTTTCGGTTTAAGGTTTAGGTTAATTTTTAACCGGTAAACACCCAGAAAAAGATTTTTGAGGAATTTAGGTTCCATAGTCGAAAATTAACCTCTTAAAATGAGTTTTTGTGCGTTTATATTTGGCGAATCATTTATATAGAATTAACTGGTTTATTTTGGCATCAAAACCCTTATTATTAATCTTTCTCTAAGAATAATCGTTAACCATATTTCGGTTTACTAAACCGTTCGTTTTCATTACCCGGTTAATGAGCGAGTGATGAATTAACCATTACATTACCGAAGTTAACCGTTATTTTTAAACCGGTTCCGAGCCCTGCTAAACATATACACACATGGAAATAGGCATGAAACCGCGAACGAAATCCATGCAAAAACTAACTAAAATAAATATCTTTCTTGGCATTGTTTTAATTGGTATTTGGTCGTAAATGCAATATTGTGATAACACAGTTAATAAAATAAATAAAGCTGTTTTGTACAAC
The DNA here is from genome assembly GCA_033884665.1 of Argynnis bischoffii washingtonia. Taxonomy (NCBI): domain Eukaryota; kingdom Metazoa; phylum Arthropoda; class Insecta; order Lepidoptera; family Nymphalidae; genus Argynnis; species Argynnis bischoffii. Next base: position 7,273,304 of record CM066616.1, on the reverse strand, counting down.
TCATATTTTCCAGAATAAGTGCTTTTCATTTTAATTTGAGCAGCTCTTGCTTGGGCTTTCGATGATTAAATTAAAACGCGAATTTGAAAAGAATTCTTGTAATTAGAGGGAAGTTTCAGTGTTAAATGAAAATAGGTCAATAGGTAGACGTGTGTTAGTTTTACATTCACAATGACATCTTTAAGCAGTACTTCGTTATAAATATGAACTTAAAAGATCATTACGTGATTTTATTTTGTGAACCTTCTGAAGCTTTGATTTTGTTATTAAAAAAGCTTTCATACTTAATGTAAAAGTGTAACCTGAAAAACAATTACATATTATTACCTATACATACTTATAATAAAATTGTAATTAATCGAATCTGTCATTAAATATTTTTTGGAATATCTTATTGAAATAGACATTATTATTATTATTTTATGCGATTCCGTGACAAACGAGCAGACAGACCACCTGACGGAAAGCAGTACCTGTCGCCCATAACACCTACGGTTCATGCACTTAGGTTTTAAGTAACATAAATGTAGAACCACAGGTGCGTTGTCACTGTGAAGATTAAGATGATATGCCTCTTGCCTGTAATTGCGCTGGCTACCTTATCCTTCATACCGGAACACAACAATGCAATCATTGTTGCTTGGCGGCAGAAATAGATAAGGGGGTGGTACCCATCCAGTCGGACTCCTCAGGCTTGACAGAGTCCTACCACATTATTATCGATACAGAGGCCGAATCTATAGTTTTTAGAATTTTTGTCATTCTGTCTGTTTGTTACCGCATCACGGTTTTGCCGTGATGCGGTAACAGACAGGAGGGATGGATTTTGGACTTTCCCACTGGAGGGATTTTGACGAAATTTGCTATGATGGTAACTGTTTATCCGGGTCAACATATAAGATACTTTTTACTGCGGGAAAATATCTCATCGCTGTGAAATTTATATTAAACGTTAAAACGTAAGTAGGGAAGAAGCCGAGCGGAGCGAGGGTGAGTCGCTACTAGTATAATAAAATTCTAACTAAGCCGAATCTGTACATTAAATATGTTTTCGAAAATCTTATTGAATGAAATAGACATAATTTTTTTTTGACATTATTATCAATACAGAGGCCGAATCTATAGTTTTTTGAATTTTTGTCTGTCTGTCTGTCTATGACCGCATCACGGGAAAACCACTAGACAGACTTTTATGAAATTTGGTATGATGATGACTGGAAAAATCTGCGGGAAAATACCTCATCTCTGAGAAATCTATACTAAACATTAATAATTTTAAAATCATTTAAATAAACTTGTGCTTGTTCTCAAAAATGAAATTACTAGGCCCTTCTGATGAGTTGGATTGATAGCCTTAATCCAGCTAATACTACACTACCAACAAGTTCTTGAATTATTTGTGTAATTTCACTCACTAGGATCTACTTTTTAAAAATGTTGCTTAAATCTTGAACCTGTTCTTTTACTGTTTTTATGGCTCCCATTCTTTGCACGAAAGCGAGTTTACACAATCACTATCAATGTCATATTAGCCTGCCTTCTTCTTGTCTTAAAAGTGGTAGGCGGACTTGTATCACAAAGTATTATATTATGTGAAGGAAATAAAATTTTTACGGTTATCCATCGTTCTGGACCGGTATTTTTATATGTGTATTTATTATAAGCTAATTCGCGCATTTAAGCGCTATACGTAGTTTTAACACATCATAGAAAATAAAAATTAATTTGCGAGTTTTTGCTAATTTATAGCAATAGAAGTGAACATCACTTCTAACATAAAATGTACAGTGCGGTGTTGTTGTAAATAGCCGGCTATTTATTCATATTTCGAGGTGACAGTCTATTTTCGCCGCCGCCAGCCGCGCGCTAGTGACAGATCTTTGAGTAAGCCCAGTATTTACTTTTTACTTCGTCGAAAGTCATTAATTTTTATCAAAATAGCCCACAGAATTTGATATTCTTCTCCTATGTAAAATATAATATTTATTCACTCTCAGGTCCGTCGTATCTGTAGACACTAGGCAGTCTATAGGGTATTTATTCTTTGTGGGTACACTGGTATACTGGACTGAACGTACAAATGGAAAAGCATTGTTTCGACTATGCGGGTATTATTGTTCAGTCTCTTCTTTCTCCATTTGAGGTGGGGTTGTCAAATATTTTAAATTCAATAAATAAATGTTATACACGTTACATTCATAATGTTTTTATAATATTATTATTTTTTACTAGGCTACTACTGACTTATTCATACATTTAAATTTTTAAACTACCAAGTAATAATTAAGATCTGTCACAAATTATCTGTGGATAGATATATCTCGTGTGTTTGTTGCTCAGCTGTCGCTTGGAATCGATCCATTAATTATTATTACGATGACATTTGAATTGATTGCATTACAAAGAGCTACGAATGCAATTGTTTCTAGTGCTTCATTAATTCGATCATAGTAATAGGATTATGGCTGGTCGCAGTATTTTTATTATTATTTCTGACTAACTTAACATAAATATAATAACATTCTCAGTAAAAACGGCGATTTCATGTTAATTTTATGTTATGTATAGGTTAGAAATACGGTTTAGCATTATTTTTTAAATCAAAATAAACAAACCATACTATTATATTTAAAATATCTAACTCTAATACCTAACATCTTTTAGAACGTAAAATAAATAGGAATCATTTTTTTTGGTGGTAGACATTGTAAAATGGTTCGTTTGTGTAGTTGTTTTGAAAGGCTGGGTTTTTCATAGGAGTGCAGTGGGCGCGCCGAGCGCCGCGGCGCTCTGCGTACCGAGTTCCATTCGTCTACACTCTACCGCGATGCCTACTGAGTTTATTGACCCGACGACCGTGACCCCCTCTTCCCCCTGTACCCCACCAGTGCCCACGATTTGCAACTAAACATCGCAACGATGAACGAATTACTTAGTTTATACGTTTCAGATCACATCTGGAAATCTCATACATTTTTGACCTGTTTGAAACAAAGCTGTTATGCAGACCAGATTACAAATTAGGACGAACATGTTTATTATATAGTAGACTGTAGGAAACTATCTTATTTCGTTTTGTTTTTAAACATTGGCAAGTGTACTATGTATTTGTTTAGTGTGTCTCATAAATCTTACTATGTTATAAATGTTCCAAGATTTGATATAAGTTCATCTTTATTCTGGTGAAAGTTAGATCATAAAATAATTTGCTGCAACCATGGTTATTACGGAGGTTTTTAGCTGAGGTAAATTCAGGTGTTTTAATGCTGGTATGTACAATACCAGCACCAGCAAGTCATTCCTATTTCCTATTATTAATATATTTTTTTATTAATATTAATATTATAAAATTGAAAGTGTCAAAAGGTTGAATTGGATGTTTGTGAATTGTAAATCAATGAGCCGTAAGATGTTGAACGTATTTGTTTAGGTAACACATGGGTGAGAACACAGCTTGGAATAACATAGAATAATTTCTATTCCGGTATTTATATATATTATTCCGTTTCGCTTGATAATACCTTTTATGTTATTTAAGTTCTAAAATTATAATCAATGGATGGTGTTAGCCTAAAAGGTTGATAAACACTTCACTCAAGCGAAGTCGCGTAGAAACATTATGACAGTTTTATTTTTTTATTTTAGTTAATATTTTTACACAGTAGTCTTGAAACGTTCTTAGAAAAAAATATAAATAAATCCCTATAATCTAAATATACCTAACTAGCGGGTCACCCAAACTTCGCTCGGGTCCGCCTCTAGAAAAACAAATTATCTCACGGGAGCCGTATATTTACCGGGATAAAAGTAACCTATGTGCTATTCCAGACTATAATATAGGTATCTTTGTGCCAAATTTCATCTAGATCCGTGCAGCCGTTCTGGCGTGAAAGAGTAACAAACCTATCTCACAGGAACCGTACATTTTTCCAAGATAAAAAGTAGCCTATGTGTTATTCCAGACTATAATCTATCTCTCTGCCAAATTTCATCCAGATCTGTCCAGCCGTTCTGGCGCGAAAGAGTAACAAACCTATCCCACGGGAACCGTACATTTTTTCGGGATAAAAAGTAGCCTATGTGTTATTCCAGACTATAATCTACCCCTGTACCAAATCTCATCCAGATCCGTTCAACCGTTCTCGTGTGAAAGAGTAACAGACATCCATACATACTCACAAACTTTCACATTAGAAAAGACATTAGAAATTGTATAATGTGATAATTTAGTTGAAGAGAATTACGGAGTGTAAAATTCAATATTTAAATAATTTTAGGAATCAATAAATAACAAAACTCATGAGCAATTCATTGTAGTTTATTTTTAAATCTTTAGTAAACCTTTTTCGTTGTTGTTTAGTGGCGGTCGAGTGCGGCGCGGTCCTGCGGTGCGTTTAACATACAAACAACTGCACAAATGCTTCGTCGTAGTTTTAAATTCACAAAGAGCAAGTTGAACGATTTTTATGTTGCAATAGCCATGCAATTACATTTGTGTTTAAATTCAATTTTATGTTAAAGGATTAATTATCAAGTGTACTGTAAAATTGAAATAAATTAAAGGTTTTTGTTTCGAGATTAATTTTTATTACTGAATTATTCATTCTCAGTTGCTACGCAGCAATCATATTTTTTATTATTAAGCTGCTTCCTTTGTATAAGTGTAGTAGATATCTTACAATATTATAATCAATAATGAGGTAAAATTTTATTATTTTTGCTTGTTTGTTTTGTATGAATGTGATATTTTGTTTATTTGTGGAATAAAAATTAATGATATTTTTCTTATCACATTTGTTGGTTAGGCTTTTACTGAACCGATCGTAACAAATATTTATGATTATTGATTTCTTTGGAAATTTTAGAACAGATATCATCACACATAAAATACCTATATGTTTTCACAAAAAATAATTTACGCCGACTAAGCAAAGTGCCCTAAGGCAAAGTAGTTTATTATTTTGGCCCACGACACCAATTTTGAGACTTACATAATTATATCTGTCTCATATCTATCATAAACTATAACTGTACGTATTAACTACTAACTAGTAATACATAAAAAGACAAGCATTGAATTTTCTAGTATTACATAAAAAATATAAATATAAAACCTTATTAAACATATACAATTTCTTAATTAACCTACCTTAATAAATTAATCTTTACACGCAAAAACGCAAAAACACACTTAGACCCCTTACTGACGCCGGGTGTCGAAACAATGCAACAAAACACTTGCCAATTACCACGCATTGTATGGTGACAAACGTACGTTTTCATGACAGTATGGTTGCCGGTCAGCGAATAATTTAGGAGTAATGGGGTGTATTCGCTCTACCCTACCAACAACCTACTAAAACCAAAAAATGTCCTGGACCTAAGCTATACGTGGAATAAAAATGTAATACGCGCGACGAAACTCGATAAAATAAATAACTGAATGATGCAAGTCGTGAAAAGTAATATTCTGAGAATATTATGTTCTAATAGGTAGCTTATTCTCAAAAATTTGCTTTAGCATTTTTGAACTTTTTACATAAAAAATTAAGACCCTTGAATATTGTTATGGAAACTGCCTTACGAGATTTAAACTAGATCAAGAATTTCGCGAAAAATCTATACTAATATTATAAAGCTGAAGAGTTTGTTTGTTTGTTTGTTTGGTTGAACGTGCTAATCTCAGGAACTACTTATTCGATTCGATTAGCCTAGTTATTATGGAAGGCTATAGGCTATATATCATCCCGGAAAAATGTATTGTTTCCATGAGATAGATTTGTTTTTGTCTAGGAAAGAACCCGAAGCAAAGCGAGGATGAGTCGCTAGTAACTACATAAGTCGTAAATATTTTTACCTATTCTTTCTTTATAAATATACCTTTATTTTATTTGTAACTTTTACAGTTTTATTAAAGTAGCATAAACCTATATGTATCTAAGGATTAAAAATATAAAGCTTGTGAACTTTAGAGGATCCTGTAAACGTCACATAATAAGTTCTTTTTTACAAAACAAAAAACAAAGAGCTCTTATTAAGCCTTTGTTTCAGAATACACTGTAGTTGGTTTGTTATTTTGCACATTTAGTATTCAGGGCTTTTGATCTGTAAAGTTATTGGCTTCTATTCTCTAACTAAAATGTTAAATGAAAACTTAACTTGTTTTAGCCAAGTAATATAAATTACTTCTATTATTATAATATCTAATTTGCATTCATCAAAATCTTAATATAATTTAATAACATTTTCGCAAATAATAATAATTTTAGAGGATGTAACATTATTCTTTTGCCTTTTGTGTTTCGAGTCAAAAACTTCCATTTAATGTAGATGGCCAAACTCAGATTACTCTCTGGAGTACCTATTTAGATTTAAAACTTTAGCGACTTACCTTCGCTTCGCTTTATGACTAACAGTAACGTATTTGTTACTTCAGTTCGTAGTCTGTGTATTAAATTTTACCCAAATCTGTTTTGCAATTTTAGCGCTAAGGAGTAATAAACATACGAATACATAGAAACTTTCGCAATTATAATAATAGTCCACTTTATTCAGATGAAGCGGCGGGCGGTACGCGAAGGAGCGCAGGCGAGGTGAGGCACCATGGACCACGCGGTGAAGGCGATGTCGGCGCGCGGGCCCGTGGCCCGGCTACTCGCGCGCCGCCGCTTTGAGTCCGCCGAACTAGAGGAACTGTACGCGCGGTACGCGTGCAAACTGCAACGCACGTCGGTGGGCTCTGCTCTAGCACTGTGGGCTGTGCTGGCCGCTGCACTCGCAGCCGTCGACGCCACACGGGGCTGGCGTAGAGCGCCGCAGGTATGTTATATTATTTGAAATTTAAACTGCCTCGATAGTCTAGTGTTTTTTTTTTCGTTTCCGGTGCTCAAAACGTAAACAATACCTGACTGTTAATCCACAATAATTTCGTGATTTAATAGATAAAAACTATAAGCTTGAACTTTCATTGTCCACAATCCATAAAACAAGTGATGAGGGTTGTCGAACTTAATAAATCGGAGTGTTCCAACAAGAATTCACCATAAAATCAGAAGACAACATACGAGTATCATTTTGAGGTTAGAGACAATTCATAAGCATTAACAGCTGTTACTTGTTAATTCAACGGTGATAATTACGAAACGTCAAGATCAAAACTGTCATTGACAATTACGTTGCTGTCATTGAGTGAGTGTTGCCAGAAAAAATAAATAAATAAAAACATTAGAATACGTTCCGTTCCACGCCTAAATATTGAGTAAAAATGGATGAACAATTTCAACTTTTGTTCGATAATATGAAAATGGAATTAAGCAATCAAACAACTGAATTAAAAAAGTCTATAACAAATGCAATCATGGAAAGGATTGAAGAAAAATTAGAACCAATCATAGCAGAAAACAAGCAACTAAAGACAAAGGTGGAAAGTTTAGAGAAAGAATTAGACTATTTGAAAAGAGAGAAGAAGAGCAATAACGTTATTATTTTTGGCTTGAAAGAGGAAGAAAAAACAACTTCAGAACTACTACAGAAAGTGAAAGCCAAATTTAACGACAATTCAAGTACGAAATTAGAAGACTATGAAATAAACAAAATATACCGCATTGGAAAGAAGAGCAAAGATGGCAAATCAAGGCCGGTTTTACTGTCATTTGTGTCTTGGTGGAAAAAAGTCGAAGTTATGAAAAATAAAAAGAATTTCAAAGAAATTTATATCACAGAAGACTATTCCAAAGAAGTTTTAGAAAAAAGGAAAACGCTACAACCTCAACTAATAGAAGAACGTAACAAGGGGAACATCGCGTATTTAAAATATGATAGATTGATAGTAAAAGAAAACAATGTAAACAAAGAGAAAAGGAAAAGAGAACCATCTACATCACCGCAAGACAATCCGAGAAAACAGTTATCATCGAAATCAACAGCTAAAAACAACAGAACAAATGCATTCGACTTGATGAGAGCGAGATCGAACTCCTTATCTTTACCACAGACCAAACAATAGCAACGAACTACCGGCAAACGGAAAAAACGACAGAAAACAGATAACTACATAACAGAACAAACACATCCTCTCCCAAGCCGACTGGTCATCGTGGGAGAAAATGACTACGACCCTCTAAAGATTACTACAAAAAACAATAAAATAGAAAATTACAACACATCAAAAAATATTGGCACATCAAACAAAACAATACAAGAAAACATAAAGGAAACAAATACAATTATTGCAAAGGAAATAAAATCTAATAAAGAAACAACAGACATTCATATAGCCACATTTAATACAAGAACATTAAGAACGTCAGAAAAACTTATTGAATTGGAGTTAGCCATTGAAGACATAAAATGGGATATTATAGGAATTAGTGAAATGAGACGATTAGGTGAAGGAATAGAAGAATATGATAATTTTATCTTACATTACAAAGGGGAATCTGTAGGACTTTACGGTGTAGGATTCTTGATTAAAAAGAAATGGGTAGAAATGATAGAGGAAGTCAAAGGTATTTCAGAGAGAATAGCTGTTTTGAACATTAAACTCCCCATATATAAAGGAAAGGAAGAAATGTGGTCTATAATTCAAGCTTACTCGCCAACCGAATCTGACATAAAGGATGATATAAGGAAAATCGAGGCGTTTTATGAGGAACTACAAGAGTGCATTCAAAGTTCACATAAAAACACTATTGTGATGGGCGACTTTAATGGGCAAATCGGAGTTTGTACACCAGGTGAAGAATATGCGATAGGAAAATATGGTTACGGAAAAAGAAGTAAGAATGGTGTAAGACTAACTACATTTGCTTTGCAAAATAAGTTAAGCATAATGAACAGCTTTTTCAAGAAGAAGGAAACAAAGAAATGGACATGGATTTCCCCTAATAAATTACACAAAAATGAAATAGACTATATCATGACGAACAAACCAAAGACATTTAATAATGTATCAATAATAAATAATCTAAATTTCGACTCCGATCACAGAATGGTTCGGGCGACAATAATAGGACAAAATGTAAAGAAAAAGAGAAGTTTTATGTATCAAAACAATGCCCTTACATGTACAGGAGATAGCTTATCACTCGTCAATAACTTAAAATCAATAATGAACACAAACACATTCGAAAAGACGACAGTACAAGAAAGATATAACACCATGATAAAATGTCTTAAAACGGAAACAAAAAGAATAAATAACAACAGTAAAAGATATATTTCTACTAGAACCCGGGAACTTCTGAATGAAAGGAAAGAACTCTTGCAAACAAATAAAACAAAAACCGTTCGCGAAAAGATATCAGAAATAAGCAAAAAAATAAACGAAAACATTAGAAAAGATAGGAAAACACATAGACAAAAAACCATAAAAACGTTTATAGAAAAGACTGGGGGATTAAAGAAAGCTTTAAAAGAATTGAATACAAAGAAATCTTGGATGTTAAATATGAATAAAAAAGACGGAAACACAACAAGTAAAAGACCAGAAATTCTGAAAATTGCTACAAAGTATTATCGTGACCTCTATCGAAAACAAAAACCACAAAACAGTATGGTAAATATAATAACCGATCCAGAAACAATACCATTAATATTAAGGGAAGAAACCGAAAAAGCAATTAAAACACAGAAACTTGACAAAGCACCAGGATCAGACCAAATAACTAATGAACTGCTAAAAACTACTTTGCCAGTGATTGCTCCTATTCTAACTGATATATTCAATGAAATCATTAAAACAGAACAAATACCTACGGATTGGACCAAATCAACAATAATACTATTACATAAAAAAGGAGATAAAGGTGACATTAAGAACTATAGACCCATAAGCCTAATGTCAAACATCTACAAAATATTTTCAAAAATTATACTTTCTAGAATAGCTAATTGTCTTGACGAAAACCAACCTAAAGAGCAAGCAGGATTCCGTAGCAATTTTTCGACAATAGACCACATCCATGTTTTAAGGCAAGTTCTTCAAAAATATAATGAATATAATAAAACGTATTACTTAGGATTTGTAGACTACAACAAGGCTTTCGACTCACTAGAGCACGATTATATTTGGAAGGCGTTAGAACTACAGGGAATACAATCTAAATATATAAGCATACTAAAAAACATCTATTCGAAAAGTACTGCTCAAGTTAAACTAGACACAGTAGGAGAAGAGTTTCCCATACAACGAGGAGTGCGTCAAGGAGACCCTATATCGCCTAAAATATTCTCGGCAGTTCTAGAGATGATATTTAGAAATCTGGAATGGGAAACACAAGGCATTAATATAAATGGAGAACACTTAAGTCACCTTCGTTTCGCGGATGACCTTATCCTCTTTTCTGAAAGTCACTTAAAACTAGAGAAAATGCTACAAGAACTAGCTAATGAGAGTATTAAAGCAGGTTTAACAATGAACACATCTAAAACCAAACTAGTGACAAACTCTAAGCATAAAAGTGCCATAAAAGTAAACAATGAGGTTATAGAATACGTGGATGAATACATCTATTTAGGCCAACTAATATCTCCAAAAAACACTATGGACAAAGAAATTGATCGAAGGATAAGTAACACCTGGAAAAGATTCTGGTCACTCAGCGAAGTGATGAAGAACAGAGATATGCCTTTAAAAGAAAAAAGGAAAGTTTTCAATATATGCGTATTGCCATGCTTAACATACGGCTGCCAAACCTGGGCACTGACAGAAAAAATGGCAAGCAAACTAAGGGTCTGCCAAAACTCTATAGAAAGGAGTGTCATGGGTTTAAGAAGAAAAGACAAAGTCCGCCTAAAAGACATTAAAAGTGCTACCAAGTTCAAAAATGTACAAACGGTTCATAGAACTCTTAAATGGAAATGGACAGGACATCTTCTAAGAGAAACAAAAGAAAAATGGACAAAACTAATAACAGAATGGTACCCAAGAGACGGAAAAAGGAAAAAAGGACGACAAATAAAAAGATGGGAAGACGACCTAAAAGATGTGGCTGGCTCTACATGGATGCGAACAGCAAAAAACAGAGAAAAGTGGAAATCTTTAGAGGAGGCCTTTGTCGGAAGGCAAGTTGTTACAAAAGACTAACCATTTGCCGATAGCTATTGAATATTTTATTTAAAAATTAGTAGTTAGATTAGAAATTTTTTTGTAAGATCTTCGCTTAAGGCGAATTAATTAATTTTTATATGTATTAGTGTTAAAAAGAACAGCAAATAAAGGCTTATTTTATTTTTATTTATTTTGATAGTCTAGTGTCTAGCATGTATAGCTGTAGATCCGGAAGTATCAGGCTTCCGGTTCGGCTGTAGATTGTTAGTTTTGGCGAGAATGGCCGCCGTGCCCGAAATCGGTCAGGGGTCACTATAATATTAAGAAAATCTTTATAACTTCATTTTTTATCTTTATCTTCAACTATTTATTTATTATTCTCAATTATGGCGCTTGCAACTACTTTTCTCCTACGCATCAGAGAAAGATATAAACATAACATCTATGTATTTAACGACAATATTTATGCGAAACCAGTTCTTAAACTAAGTTTCTTTCTCATTATTTTCTAAGCCTATCCTTAGATATAAATTATATGTTGCAATAACTGTAGGTAGACTATCGAAGTTGTTGTCTTTTTAATTTCTTTACCATCGCAGCTCCCGAGTTCGGTACAACCACAAAGATGATACTAATTAGAATCAAACTCTGAAAACATGAATCTTCTAATACTTTCTGCACTACAAGATTAAGCAGTGAAATATTTTACCTCGACATTTTTAAGATCCACTATTAATTTTCTCATCGGCTCTTCTTAGTGTAACTACATTCCGAGCAAGTATCTATCTAAGCTTGTAAAAGTAAACTCACTGCCAATAGTAATTAATGTATTTTCCTTTATATTCTCTAGGTGGGTGTGCTCAGTGCGCACGCTATTCTATGCGGTGGGCTCGCGTGGTGGTGTGGTCGTGCAAGTGGCGTGGCTCCGGAGAGACGGCTACCACGAGCCTGCTGGCTGGCGCTTGCGGGTGGGGGCACAGCCCTAGCTGCAACGCTACCAGCCTGGAGCCCTGGTGCAGCAGCTGAAGGAGCAGCTCATGTAGTGTGGGCAGTATTTGCGGCCTACGCTTTGCTACCAGTAGGCGCACCCGTCGCAGCTGCCTTCGGACTTCTACTGCCCATTGCGCATACAGTTGCGGCAGCACTCGTGGCCCCGCGGTTTCCTTACTATGTATGGCAACAGGTCAGTGTTGTCTCATACAATCGTCTTATACGTATATGTTGTTTAAAAGTTTTGTATGATTTTTTCTCTTAAAAGTTATCAAGAGGCATATCATCTTAGTCCTCACAGTGATAACGTACCGGCGGTTCTGTATTTTTGTTACCTAAAACCTAAGTGCATGAACTGTAGGTGGTATGGGCGACAGGTGCTGCTTTCCATCACGTGGTCTGTTTGCTCGTTTGTTACTAAATCCCATAAAAAATTCTGTTAAAATTACATAGGTCTTTTTTGTTCTTAGTAGGTACGTTAATTTGAAATTTTTAAATTAAATTTTCTACTGTATTTTCCATTTATTCATTGCCGATACTCTTGCTTAGTGGTGGATATTATATCTATACCTACTAATATTATAAAGAGGAAAGATTTTTTTGTTTGTATCGAATAAGCTCCGAACCTTCACGACCGATTTAGATAAAATTTAATAAAAAGATAGTTTGAGACCCTGGGAAGGACATAGGATACATTTTATCCTGAAAATCATCCCTTAAGGGGTTGAAAATGGGAATGAAAGTTTGTATGGGCAATCAACCTAGGGACGAACTCGAGCGAAGCGAGGATGAGTCATATTACATATGTGAATACTTAAGTTAAAAGGGAGATGAATTTGTGAAACATTGTGTTATGAACATTTCCCTTGAATTTTTTTTTGAATTTCCATTGAATCAGTCATGTTGCCACTGACTGACTGACTTACCTGACTGTCATTTTATTCAATTGTCAAAATAAAAAAAAAATTGTAAGTTAACACAAGGGTAATTAATAAAATATAATGGGTAATTCTCACCGGCATGAGGGTTGCGTCATAGCATACAAGTAGGATTAACACACCCCTCAAACAAACCTTGAAAATCGTTGAAATGTAGGCGCTAAAAACATGGCGTTGTCAACACGACTTGTGTATTTCATTTTGTTATTAATAGTATTTACTAACGAGGAAATTATATTGTTAACTGTGAATAAATTTATTCCTGGAACAAAAAGCGATTCCATCTATGTGTCATGCTGGGTGTGGAATTGTTAGCGTCGTCAATATGCAAATTTATCGTATTACCTATGTGCGAGAACGGCAGTAGACCGGTACTTTGACATAAATGACACTTATAATACCACTTTACGCCTTCCTTATATTCACAGGATATCGTTAGGTCCTTGAGCTATGGAAATTAAATTTTTATCCTGCAGCGTTACATTTTGCATTTTCGTACAACACCTACAAGGAACATTAAAAGCCCATCACTCTTCCACAGACAAAAAGACTGACATATAAAGTTGAAATTACAAGTAGAGACAATAAAAAACGACCTTGCAAGACCATTCGTAACGTATGTAAGCATTTTGTTTATCCAGAAATCAAAGTAAGATGTTTTAGTGTTACTCTTTTATATCGGCTTTTCGTTTGGTTTATTCGTGGGCTTAATCTTAATAGGACTGATCAACGATTCTGTTACAAGATAATGTTATACGACGTGGTTAATTGAAAGGGAAAAAAGAACAAAGCTTCTGATATCTGTATATTTTACTCCGCGTGTTGCGGTATTAAAAAAATAAAACTTTTATTTTTTTTCTTTAAGTAGGTAAATGCATTTACACATATAACCTGTATACATAAAGGTGGTCATGTGGAACTCACTAACTAGAAAAGCCAGTACTGCCCACTAATAAAACCCAATGGAACTTCCTCTGTCTTAACGGGGCGGAGCGGCCTGCCTGCCGAAGCAGACTACATAACCTTAACTAAGAGATTGCTCCCACGGTCCACTTTGCTATCAGAGAAGTACCCGAACATGCTTCATGCCCGGTTGGATTGCTGGATGCTAAAGGCGGTCCCTCACCGCGAGCATTTGCCTGTAATGTAACAATTTAAGATTCGATGTTGCGCATTACGTTATGGCATTGTCTCACTGACTGACGAGCATTCACCTGTAATGTAACAATCTAGATTCGATGTTGAGTATTACGTTACAGTACTACCTCACTGACTGATGAGCATTCGCCTGTAACGTAACAATTTAGATTCGATTTTGAGTATTCGCCTGCAGTCAAATCAGTTGTTTTTACAATGTCGGACGAAGCGGTCATATTGAGCGCGGTAATGTTGATTTGCTATGTTATTTACGTAAAAAAAGCAAAAGAAACGAACAATCAAACAAGTACAGATGCGTTACACATTGTATCACGATGTCACAAATTGTATCGTTAGGTACATGTTGCGCAGTGTTATGCTCGATTCTTCTCCCTCACTGATGTAATGTTACACATTGTATCATTATAGGTTACGCACGTTACGTAATGCTCAGTTCTTCTCTCTCACTTACGTAATGCTCGAAACTGAACTTTTTTTTATGCGATTTAGTGACAAACGAGCAGGCAGACCACTGTGAGGACTAAGATGATATGCCTCTTGCCTGTAATTGCGCTGGCTACCTTATCCTTCATACCGGAACACAACAATGCAATCATTGTTGCTTGGCGGCAGAAATAGATAAGGGGGTGGTACCCATCCAGTCGGACTCCTCAGGCTTGACAGAGTCCTATCACCGGTAGACAGAGTCCTACCACCGGTAGACAGAGTCCTACCACCGGAACTGCTACATTACAGACGAATGCTCCCGGTAAGGGACCGCCCTAATGAGAACGTTCAATCTTGGAAGACGGTTTTAGCTTACATCTAGTTGCCGTTTCGTTTTGACAATATAATAATTTGATTTGAGGTGAATTAAGAATCTTCAACGATTACTAAGAGAAACCTTCGAGCTTGAGATCATATTATTTTGATTCGTATTGACGGGTCACATACATTAGAGTTGTCCAATAACGTGTGTTTTTAGTATATGTTGCACTGTCGTATTTAATTAACAAGTATAATTAAAAATTAACACCGATAACATTAATACATTAAGAGGTTAAATAAAAATGAGATGAACAACATGAAATGTCAACGGGTTTGTAATATGACAGTATTTTCGCAAGAAGAGGTGTTATAAACGATCATGTCATGGTGATATCAATATACACATCAAAATACTCGTTAAAAGTGATAACTTAAAAAACACTGAAAATAATTTCTATTTTATTTTTATTGTGTTCATTTAGCAGTACCATGTAGGATCGAATAAGATTACTTCGTTTGGTGGCAACATCTGTTTAATGTAAATCAGAGCCGCGAGCCGAAACCGATTAATATATCCACCAATGAATTACTATTTAGATATTTGGTTATCTTGAAATTATCAGCCGAGGTGGAAAATTAAAGCGATGTTTTGAACTCACCGGTGAATTAAATCTGGTAGCGGCATCAAAACGTTCTTTTGTATTAATTAATATACAGCAAATGTATCACTTAAACATTTTGAAATAATATGTAAATGTTATTTTATTTATTAACACGAGAATCTAGTCAGTTTAAATGAATCGATTGTAATCAGTTGCGTTGGGTTTACATTCTACTGTTTACATACTTTTATTTAACATGTAATGTTTGTTAGGTAGTATGTTTGTAATTTGTATGGATCAAATTTTGTAAGCTAAATTAGAGCCACTTTCTCTTATCCTACGGAGTTGAACTAGTAGAAGTAACTTCTCAACGGTCAACAGTACTGACATGATATTTTATACACACTTTCAATTTTTAATTAAAGGTTCTAAAACCTACCATGACTTGACTGCTGCGTCTAGGGTTGGCTCCAAATGAGACATCTCCTCAGCGGTCAACAACAGCATACGAACGAAATTTTGTATACGTATTATAATATCCCTTTCTATCCGTGCTGCACCCAGAATATGAGAGATCTCCTTAGAAGTGAACCGCCAGACACGAAATGTTGTATACGTATTCAATTATATATGACTAGCGACTCAACCTCGCTTCGCTTCGGGTTTGTCCCTAGACAAAAACATATCTATCCCACGGGAACCGTACATTTTTCCGAGATGATATATAGAATATAGCCTTCCTCAGTTAACGGGCTATATAATGAAAAAAGAATTTTTCAAATCGAATTAGTAGTTCCTGAAATTCGCGCGTTCAACCAAACAAACAAACAAACTCTTCAGCTTTATAATATTATTAGTATTAGTATTAGTATAGATTCAGTTGAGTTTAAAAGTTTGAAAAGTTAAATACATTAATATAAAAAAGACATTTTTAAAAACAAGCCTTTATTTTTATGAAAAAAAGAAGTTAATAAACCTATAAAGCTTTTTGTAAAAATGTTTTTACTATTAATTTATTATAGTAAAAAAATAACTTGTCTTCCAATTACTTAATCAAATTCCTTTGGCTATTACGTCATAATATAACTTCTAATAGACGATACTATTCTTTCTAAGGTCAAATGCTTAATAAATGTGAATCAATCCAATTAATAACGGTTCCTATAGTCAGATAAGTGGTTTACGATCCGGCAGTGATTTATGGAATCCACCATCCAGACCATCGCTCCCTAACAAATGTTTTGCTCGGTCGATCTCCGATTCTTGTCCACTTGAACGGAAACCTCGTTTGTCTTAACGGTTTGCAGTACCAATGTTATAACTGAACAATCCTAAACATAAATATATGTATTATATGATGTATAAACTAATAATCCATACTAGTTTAAACGATGTTAATTTACCTTAATAAGTTATTAAGTTATTGGTTACCATAATAAGTTATTAAGATATATTTTTATTAATGTATATAATATGTTACGGGCAACTTGAGAAGTCCGACCTCTCTATATGATAATGACCGGTCTGTATACATAACGCCCGTGTCAAGTTGGCATTGTAAGTAATACTGCATGTCTACATTTTTCCCGATTAGTATGAATAATTACTATTCTATCTAGGGAAATATAATAACACAGGTGAACTGTAGTGTTTTTGTTTATTACCTAAATGAAATTAAACTTACATAATTTTTATTGAAAGGTACAATTAGGGATATAAAAGCGATTCAGCATATAGTTCAAAATAAGTTAAACAATAGGTTAGGTTTTTTTAATAGAGTTGAAGTTCCTCTGACATACTAGGTCTGAAACTTTGTTTACAGTTTTAATTTTTACATAAAGAACTTAAGGTTTTAGTGTTTTTTACAATGTGTATTTTTTTACATATTTTATATCAATTCTTGTTTTTTTAATTGTGAGAGTTGTGAGTGTGAAATCCTTAAACATTTTTAATATAAGCCGGCCAAAGTAATAAATTTATCAATTTGACCGACGCTCTTGGTCATTATTCATAATGATCGGTCCATATTATTACTGCCCGGTTAATCAAGTTGCCCGTAACATATGTACATAATTTTTTTTTTTAAATATTAGTTCCTTATACCTCATTCTATATGTATAACTATACATATAGAATGAGCAGCGAAGCGTGTGTTCTATGAGTTGTTTTACTTCTTAGAGATTTTCGATTAAGTGACTTTTTGCAATAATGTACGCAATGTAACAATAATGCTTTCTGCATTAAATAAAATGGTTATTGAAAATACAAAAACAATTGTAAATCGGAAACCGGTTAAGTTATAAGAGCTAGCGTAAACCTTTTTCTGCATATCGCGATCGTCAGAAATACGGTACTATTGTATGTATGATACACGATATTTTTACCAATTATAAAATTGTATTTTATTCAAGTACCTAGTATCCGAAAAAAAAATTCACGTCAAAGGATTTTTGTTCTAGTAAAAAATTCTTTAGTAGTAATTAGAATTGTTACCAAATATAATATTATTATTTTTAAATAATATTAGTAGGCACTTCTGGTCATATTCTACTTATTTCTCAAGGAACAAAGAATTCCTCACTTATGGAGTCTATGGACGGAAGCAAAGTATAAAATATTTTTTTGAACTTCTGTTGCTGCTTTGAATCCAACGCGGCCTGTTAGTTCATTTACTGTAATGGAAGGGAACGTTTGCTTTACGATCAATATAACTGACTACTGACGTCAATTTTATAGCTTTGACAACATTTTCGACATTAAAGCAAACCGTGCAGTCAAAACATGACGGACTGTGATTTATGGGAAGCACCATAACCGCAAGCCCTATTATACTTATGACTTTAAATGTTAACCTCACTTCTTATAACAATACCATTAATATTGTATATGATTTAAGATATCACAATTGACATAATATAAATCATTAAGAAAACAATGAGTCAAAATTGTCCATAATAATATAATAGCCTCTGGAAATATTATATGTGTACATTTTAATAGCAATTCGAGACTTGTTATCTTACTCCATCAGAAGTAATAAACATGTGTACAACAATTAGGCTAATCACTCGGCAACAACAATAACGGAATGTGTTTAATTGATCACTGGAATTTTACACTTACTAAATACTAAATAAAAAATTTTAAATCGGGAAAGAAAATCATTAAATTATAAATTTTAGGTCACCTTTTGCACTAATACATTTTTATATATCGGAAAAATTAGAAGATTTTTTTTTGAGCGGACCCCTAATTCTTTTTCTAAAATTAAAGTAGCCTAAGTTACTTCTTATAACACCAGCTATCTGCCAGTTAAAGTTCCATAAAAATCAGTCCAGCCGTTTCGGAGGTTAGCTGGAACAGACAGAATTTCATATGCATTTAGTAAAAAGCTGTTATTTTAACATTACAAACTCTTTTTTACAATTTTATTTATCTATACAGATAATTAAATAAATAGTTTATAAAATTGTAAACTTAAATCTTTATATTGTTATTTCAAATCAGTTTCATATTTATACCTATATTCCAATATAAGACATATAAGATTTCCTTGTATGATAGCTATTCCTTAACTTGTTTTGACAGCATCCGCTCTTAGATTATGCGAAATAGAAATTTTCTTATCCCTTTCTACATAATATAACAAGAATATAAAATATTGATTTGTACATTCCATTAAAATGTTTGCAATTTATTTGTCAGTTTATTTATTATTGTTCGGCCTAATGATTTGCTTTTTATACATTTCTTAGTTATTTTTATTTGTACTCTAATACTTTATAAACCTTTTTACCTTGTCACTCGAAAGAGTTCACTTTGAATTTTCCATAACAATAACGTCCCACAACATAATGCATGAAATTTATTCATTGTTTCACATTATTTACACCCTAGTGATTCTATGAAGGTCAAAGCTGACACGCTTTGTAAAGACAATGCTTCGATGAAAGTATGCGATAATACTCGTAGTATCTATCTATATATGTATATAATAAAATGTAGAGGTCGAATGTCTGTACATAGAAAAAAAAATGCTAAAAACCGAGTCAGGGGGATGTAAGAAGAGTAATAGAACAAACCCAGTTTTTTTTTTTTTTGTTCTCTGTCTGTTTGTCTGCTTGCACGGGCTAATCTTCAAAACTGTTAGACCGATTTAAATGAAATTTTGACATCTAAAATACTTCTCATCCCGGAAAATTAAAGAGTTCCCGTGGGGTTGTTAAAAAACTATAGGTAGTAACTTATACAGCTTAGTATACAAAAACTACTGATTGGATTTCAATTAAACTTTACAATAATATTATTGTAAAGTTCTTTCTAGTATAAAATAGGCTAATAATGATATAAAGTAATGTAATTAGTCAATTTTACTTCACTATTTAAGATCTCACTATGAACTAAAGTTTTGCCTATAAACACTTCATAGTGTTAGTACATTATATGCCGTCTAATTTGGGTTAAAGCGTATCTCTTTAAATAATACTAACTACTAACCATACCATCACATTATATTTAACACTAATATATTTTCACGTTATAATTTCAACTCACGGTCTAGTTCTCTCATATTATTAGAATAATTGTAAAAAATAGGACAGTAGCTAAAAAGCTCTGAGTCACTATGAATGAGAATTTTTATTATTTTATTAGATCCCTTAGCCGTGCCGCGACTCATGATAACACGAAAGGTGACACATTTAACTCTCACAAAGGTCAAATATTTTACGGTCTAGTTAATAAAAAACGCATCATCTAACCTGATTAGCGTGTTTACGTTACCACAAATTGTGAGTGTGAAACTTATTAAGTCGAGAATAAGAGGCACAAAACGCGAAGTTTAACCAACCAAATTATATTCATAAATATTGCCTAATAAGGTGTACAGACAGTTTCTATTTAAAAATAAATTACTCAGGTAACGAACACGGATTACGTACGTTGAAAATAAAAAAATGTTACCTATTTGTTTTGTTTGAAATTTCTTCTTATGTGTATTGTGAAGTCTTTGAATTATTCACTAGCTTCTATTCTTAAAGAAGCTTATAAAAAAAACATTACATTCAGATTTGAATTTATTGAAAAGTGTTTGCTGCGCAAATTGAATGGTGAATCGATGAAATACATCTAGGAGCTTTCAGCGATGTTATTCTTTACAAATGCATCTTTTGTAACTTAGGTACTTTACTGATGAATACCTGCTATAAAAAACATTTTCACCTGTAATATGTGTATGTATAAAGTTCCTTGGTTCACCAATGCCACGAACAACCAAAGCCTATTTCTATGATATGAGTAAACAGAAAGGATTTTTTGCAATTCATCTTCTAAATGATGAAGGGATGACAAATTTTATAGGGGAAAAGGGTTAATTTTAAATGTAAAGTAGCTAAATATAACATATTAAAAAAAAGCATATCTAAACTCTGTGAGCTATATACCTATGTAGATTTTAAAATAATTACTTTTACAATATTTTCATTGGGTTTACTCCAGAATTAAGAACATGTTAGATGATGTTGCACAACGTCACAGCATCACTTTGCTTTAATTAAATCATAATAATCTTAATTATTATGATTAACAAACTCTAAAAAACATTTTTTGAACCCGTGCTAGAAACGAACTTGCGAACACAAGCAGACATTACGAGATATATGTACATGTTACATATGTATGTATCTATTTTAATTTAGTATAAACTATAACTTGCACCTATTAAAAATATCTCTTAATCGGATTCGTACAATCATATCATCAGAAATGACAACGGGCACACGAATGCTAATAAACACGTCTCAGCCTCCATTTACCATTTAACGAATAAAAGTGGTCTGACAACTGTAGCTTTCTTATCTCGCATATTATAGTTTGAACATTACAGATAACGCACTACTTGCATTCGAAGAAGTAATTAGTTTTGATCGCATGCTTTTAAATACGATTTGAATCTAACATATCAATCAAACTGAACGAGCACTCTAATATTTAAGATGTGAGATTCTGACGCTTTGGTATTCGATACAAATGACTGTGTACGCAATCTATGCAAGACTATCAGTATGTATACAATGATAGAAACTTTTTATAAGATATAGAAATATAAGTATAGAAGAGATATAGAAATAAGAAAATACGACAAGGCTTTTTCAAAGTTCGCTCTTGGCGGTAGTAGGCTCTTCGTTCAAGAAGTTGCGCTTTTGAGTTTAAAAAAATAGTTTTCTATTAAAAAAAATATGATTATAATATTAGCTTATGCTCAGTAGGTCAAAGAAATTGCTAGGGCCGAGAGGAAATCGCAGGGGCTCGAAAGCTCAGTGGGCCGTCGCAACCTTTAGTGAGACAGGTTCTATTCACATCCCGTCACACTGCACGCTTGCCGTAACGTACGCGTTAATAATGTCAACATTTTTTATTTCTTCTTATAAATAAATTTTTAGCTTCTACAAGTGCCAAGGTATGAAACATATTTATAAATACCACATAGTTGAGTTCACTGATATAATAAAGCTTAGAAATCATGCACCGATTCTGTTTTGTTAGGCAAAAAATAAATTGCTTAACTAAGATACTTATGCATATTATCGAGAATGATTCATACTTTTAGATACCTGTGTAGATATTGTCAATATACTGATGTTTAACTATTTATTTGAACATTTTAATAAAAAAATATCTAGTATTGTCAACGGGTCTCTTAAATCTCTTTTATTTATCTATACATATAATAAATTCTGAGTCGAATCTATACATTAAATATTTATCATCATTATTATCGATACAGAGGCCGAATCTATTTTTTTTTAATTTCTGTCTGTCTGTCTGTGTCATCTCCGAGAAATCTATACAAACGTTAAAACAACTAGGGACGACCCCGAGCAGAGCGGAGGTGAGTCGCTACTTTTTTATATTTGCGTATTTATTTGTGTATTCGCACAGTATGTTTGAACAAAGAGTATCCGATAAAAACTGTTGAAGGCAAATTTTTGGTTGATTTCCATTTTGCGGGTTTCGAAGGGTCGATTATCAAATGAAATGAGCATTTATTTAATGAGTTTGAACAGAACTTCCTACCTAATTATACTAACGAGTTTTCAGGAGCTTTCAAAGCAATTTTGTTTTTACGCAATTCAAACACTTGAGAACTGTGCCGTTAGACCCCCACACGCTTTTCAGAAGAGTGTTTTAAAGAGTTCTGTTCAAAGGAAAATACCTAAAAATAATATATTTCCGTTTGCCATGTTTATCAATTATTTACATTAAAAAACTTAAAAAAAACCGACTTCCAGGCACTGAAAAGTAAAAAATAACTAAACGGGGATTTTCATTTAGAATAGATACTTAATCAGATATTTTCGAAGTCGGTGTGTTTTGATTTGTATTGGCTGGCACCGACTTCGAAAAAATCTGATTAAGTATCTATTCTAAATGAAAATCCCCGTTTAGTTATTTTTTACTTTTCAGTGCCTGGAAGTCGGTTTTTTTTTTAAGTTTTTATTTTTTCATTTTTAGTGTAGACGTATCATCAATACAAATCAATCAAGCCCAAACACCAGGTAATTGCTGTAAATTGTTGAGGAGTTCCCTCGACTATCTTTCGGGTCCATCATCAGATCGACTCCAGACCTTCATTAAATAGTAATGCTTTAAAATACATAATGAAAATGTTATCAAACGCACTAGTCGCCGCTACAATTTTCGAAAGTTTCCCTCGATTTCTCTGGGATCCCATCATCAGATCCTGGTTTCCTTATCATGGGACCACTCTTGGGACATCTCCTTTCCAATAAAAAAAGAATTATCAAAATCGGTTCATAAACGACGAAAAAATCCGCGAACAAACATAAAAAAAAATATACGGTCGAATTGAGAACCTTTTCCTTTTTTTGGAAGTCGGTTAAAAACAATAGGAATTTACACTTACCTGAAAATATCTTAAAATAAGTATTTTCAACTTATCCTGGAAATCAATTTCAAGTTTTGAAAATTTTCAAATATGTGAAATTTAGGAAATCATACAATAATTTAACACCATCTTACTGATATAATGATGGAGTTAAGTGGCGGATAGTGGAACTCTTCAGTAGCTACACTAGTAAAAGCTTCGAGTTTGGGCTCATTGGATTCGTTTTGTTGTCTCAAATATTGTAGTTAGTCAAAAGCGTGTCATTTTAGGAATTAAAACACTTTTTGTATTCTTTCATAAGCTTAGTATACTGTGACATATGTATCTCACATTGATTGTGATAAAACATCATAAATTATTCATATTTGGTGACCACGATTGGCTGACTTAGCTCTATCAGACATCTAATAAATCAGGCATGCCAGCTTTATCTGTATTTATATACGAACGAAGTTAGGTATTTTTATGTATATTGAAATTTCTATTATTCTGATCTATTTATTTTTATAAATATGATACTAAACATAAATTTAAGAAAATGAAAAGACATCCTATCATCAAAGATTTTAAAGGGAAATAGAATATTTAATTACTAGCGTGTCACCGTCGTTTCTTTTCGGGTTCCGCCCTAGACAAAAACAAATCTATCCCACGGGAACTGTACATATTTTCGGCATAAAAAGTAACCTGAGTGTTATTCCAGACGATAATCATCAATGTGCCTTTCACCCAGAACCGATCTAACGTAAAAGAGTAACAACATCCATCTATGCATCCTCACAAACTTTCACATCTATACTAATGTTATAAAGCTGAAGAGTTTGTTTGTTTGGTTGAACGCGCTAATCTCAGGAAATACTAATCCGATTTGAAATATTCTTTTTGCTTTGGAAAGCCCGGTAACTGAGGAAGGCTATAGGCTATATCATCCCGGAAAAAGGTACAGTTCCCGTGGAACAGATTTGTTTTTGTCTAGGGACGACCCGAAGCGAAGCGAGGGTGAATCGCTAGTTTATAATATTAGTATGAATAATATTTATGCATAGGTTCTTAAGGGTAAAACACTATGACGCTTACTCAATAAATGTATAATAATATTTATAAATAACTATAAGAGGTACTGAGCTCATATGGCTAATTGTAAGTACGATACGAAACCCTACAAAAGTCATAAAAGATATTTATCACGTGTTTGTACCACTATATAGTAGGTAGAGAATTTAATTGAGAATAATAATTTATTTATTATTTATAGAACTGGAAAAATTAAGTGGTTACGTATGAAAGTGTCTGTCATATAACGCTAACAACTAAATTATATGTTTATTAAAGCTATTAATCCTTAAAAGAACCAATTGAAAAGTAAAATTAAATTTAATAGAAAATTAATTATTTTTATAATTAAATTAATTATAAATATAACGATTAAATTATATGAAAATGCTGTAAGATTATTCATGAAACTATCGTTACTTATTATTATTTATTATCACATCGTGTAGAAAGGGGTGGAAAATGGATCCTGCATAATAGAACTTTTTTTTTTTTGGTAAAATTGATATATTTTTAAGTAACTTATTAAACAGTAGATACTTTGAAAATTGAAATAAGACGAGAAACCTTATTATAGAGTAAAATAGGTGCGCCCGCAGCCGCGCCGTGGTCGTGAAATATAATATTTAGCAAATAATAAACTAAGCGTAAAAAATTCTGTATGAGACTTTTGTAGTTATGAAACTCGGAAAATGGATAAAATAAGTACATATTTATAGGTAAAAAATCTATGAATTAAAAACAATTGAAACATCTTAACACTGATTAAATTAAATATTTTATTGAATTGTACAACCAATATTTACATTATCAGATGCTGGGCAATGTGGTGGTGTTCCTGTGCGTTAACGTCGTGGGTGCGCTTATGCATTCGCTCATGGAGACTGCTCAGAGGCGCGCCTTCCTTGACACGCGTAACTGTATCGCAGCTCGACTAGACATGGAGGATGAAAACGAAAAATTGGTAAAGCCTTAATACTATAGTTTATCAAAAATATTACAAGTAGTTTTTAAATACCAATACATTATGTTAGATGTAAAAGTATATTTTAGAAGTCACATATTAAGTAGGTAATAAGTAAAAGGACTAAAACCTTCAATGTCTACACGAACAAATATAAAATACGAAAAATAACAAAGAAAACAGATTACCTATTATCTTTTAATCTGCTGAGAGTACGCACATAAAAGAAAACTAGTCGTCATCCTTAGCGACTCTTTGGTTCGGAGATGTATAACAAAAGTTCATCCAGACCACGACTATTTGAGCTCGTGTTCAGTGTAAATATTTACCTCAACGGAACAAGTCTGACTTGGAGTACAAAGTAGGCTATTATTGTCACTGAACTGAAGTGTACACAGACGTCAAGGAAAATATGCCATAACTTTTAAAACCAGTTTAAATTGGCAATTAACAGGGTATTTGTACATGTAATTATAATAATTCTAATGCAGACTTAAAGAATCTAGGCATATATGACATGAGTTACGTATTTACACTGCAGATAGTATGTGCTCTATGGGCTCTACCTGGCTGTTGTAGATTCAACTCTACATGAAACGAATGTTTGTATATAATGTTACCGCTTGTCTCATTTTGATGAAGACAAAACATATCGTTATATATTTTCTCATACGTATTTCGATTTTGACGGAAAGCGCAAGGCAAAGGCGTGAATGTTCTTTCTACCTACTCTGCGAAGGGATGGAAAGCGTAAAAAGAATGAAAAATAGTATTACATAATTAAAACTAAATACAAAAATGTTTTAAGTAATGGGTGCTATTCAGTTTATATAGTATACTATTGTCAACAGGAGCGATTACTGTTATCCGTTCTTCCGCAACACGTCGCTATGGAGATGAAAAACGACATAATATCACCCGTCGAAGGACAATTTCACAAGATATATATTCAAAAGCATGAACAAGTTAGGTGAGTTGCAAATTTTTTATATTATTAAAATTGTTTTTTATAAATATTGTGTACATTTCATTTTATTAGTATAATAATATTTAACAATTTTATAATTATATTGCCAACTACGCTAAATTACTTGTAGTTGGCGATGTATCTTATCTGGACATTGCGGTTTTGGCCTGCTTCCAAATTGAACTAGAAATGACTCCTCTCGACTCAATAATCTCCCTTCATTATTGATTAATCTTTATAGACGCGCTAATCGACACGTTTAGGTCAATATGTTCTGTTGCAACCGTTATGGATTAACAAAAACATATACATATTTATGAAGACCAAATTGAGTAACTTTATATTCAAAGTGTTCATGAATTATTCGTGAAGAATAATGTTAATGCCGCTGTGTATGGAAAGGGATAGTCATTTAAAAAGGAACCCGAACCGAATAGAAATCGAAACGCAAAATCTGAAAGGGTACATGACACGTAGAATATACAATAATTTTATTTCACTGAGATATATCTTATCGAATTATTTTTGAAGAATATGTTAAATTCTTTTTCACGCAAACACACTCACAGTCTCCGTAAAGGATAAATTACCCGGGTGTAGGTAGATTTTTGGACGTATGTACGTGGTTGCTACGCGACTGGTATCATTTTAGATGAAATATAACGTAAAACAAAAAACGTAGCACCAAACGGCTAAAAAGGTACGAAATATTTTAATTATTTTACATTTAAGTGCAAAAGCTTTGCACTTGAATATGGTAAAAAATTCTAGTTTATTCATTTAGCTTGGTAAACATTTTAAAAAAAGGTTTATTCATGCGGAGTCCTTTTATACTGGGTGTATATAAAAGTAATCCACGCAAAGTACACACATGTTTGCGTTTTTTTGGATGTTAAATTATTACGTTGTATGTAGATAGGATATAGACTAATAAAATTTTAAAATAGTCAAAAACTTACTGTTTACTGATTTAGTATTTTTTTTTATTTGTAAATATATTTGATTCATTAATATAAAACGACCGTGCCCGTGTCCGTGTGCGTCTCAAGGATTTCGTTTAACGCAATAGAATACTATGAAACAGCTGCCATGACAGTCACCAATCCGACCGTCTGAACAGATCACAGTCACAGTATCTTTAAAATGTCGTGTGAAGACTGAATCGTCATAGTACCCTTTACACGGAAACAGTATACATAAGTGTGTGAAAATTACGTAACAATACGTTAAAACACAAAAAGTTGCAAAAACATAGCGTAATGTCCATTACTATTTTCTCTCAATAATCTTTCCTAAATAAAGTAAATATTTCTAGTCGGTAAATGCCTTAATCCTTAAGAGAATATTTCTATTTAATTAATATAGGAAATAAAGTCCAGCTTAATTCGCTGTATCGTTACTCGTCAGGGTGATGTGTGGCGTCTCGGTAGGCTGATGGATTAATTTGTGTGTAGTGGATGTCATTGTGACATATTGCTTTTTTCACGCGGTCATGACCTGTTTATTGCTTTTTAGCTTTGGGTATATTCTACCCATCGTCTTGTCAATTTTGATAGATTATTTTTTGCACTCATTTAAAAAGAAATGGTTAGTATAATATTTTCATTAAAAGAAACTAATCATTGTATTTTTTATAGTAGGTAAATTAACTTGATTTTGCTGT
Organism: Argynnis bischoffii washingtonia; assembly: GCA_033884665.1. Lineage (NCBI taxonomy): Eukaryota > Metazoa > Arthropoda > Insecta > Lepidoptera > Nymphalidae > Argynnis > Argynnis bischoffii. Next base: position 7,245,266 of record CM066616.1, on the reverse strand, counting down.
TCTGACTGATTTTTGCCTAGTTAAAACCAATTTTCCGATGTAACAACTTTTAGTACATAAACTATAAAACAGGATGTTTTGAGAAAATTCATTGAAAAGTATAATCTATACTAATATTATAAAGAAGCAAAGTTTGTTTGTTTGTTAACTTTATTTGTTTGAAAGCGCTAATCTCGGGGACTAATCCGATTTGAAAAATTCTTTTTGCATTAGATAGCTCGTTTATTGAGGAAAGCTATAGGCTATATATCATCCCGGAAAAATGTACGGTTCCCATGGAATGGATTTGTTTTTTCTAGGGATGAACTCGAAACGAAGCGAGGGTGAGTAGCTAGTCTAATATATTATAAATATCTCGTGTCACGGTGTTTGTAGTCGCACTCTTCCGAAATGGCTCGATCGATTTTATGTTTTTTTTTTTGTATATTTGGTAGGTATGAGAATAGGTCGTAAAATATTTTTCACCCCCTATCCCCGATTTTAATTTTTAGTATTTTTAATTGAACAATATTTTATAATATTAGTTATAATTTTATAATTTATATTTTGGTGAAGAATGTTCGAATAGCCATCATTTATATTTTGTTATTTATAATTTTATATTTATTTGATATTGATTATTTATAATTTATTATTTTATAACATAATAACTACATCGGTTAGTTGTACTTATTTGTAATATCAATTGGGTAATGTTATACGTAGAAAACAGATGTAATGTTTAAATAGTTGTAATTGCCATTTTGTAGGGCATTCCGTTAAGTAATCGAAGTAAAGAGGAATTGCTGAATCTCTGTAGTCTTATTTGAAAATAGTCTTATTAACAATAAATACATAGCTGTATCACATAGAGCCAAAAAAAAATTTTTTTAATTAAACGCGGGCGTAACCGTGGGTTCTGCTAGTAAATTTATATTAAATGTGATTGTTACATTTCCACAAAAACAACAGCTTACGGCATTGTACAGTAATTGACACGTCTTAGCTTTATGTCTGTAGTGTTTTTAGTAACTCCCAATGGTCGTTATAAACTTTGGACCGTCTCTTCATTCGTTTTGTTGCTGACAGACGTTGTGTTCACGTTCTTATCGTTGACTAATTACTTGCTAGTCATTCATTAGAACATTTACTACGATTATTTGACTTCTTTTGTACTAGATATTTTCTGGAAGTACCTATTTAATGTTTATCTACTTTGTTATCGATGTAATCTCAAGTCTATAAGTTACGTACTATTGTCAATTTGTATACATTTCAAGAATTCCTAGACAATAAATCTACGAGCTAAAAATAAAGAGCAAATAAAACATTTATTACTCTTCTAGGTACTATACATATAGTAGGTATGTTATAGTGATGTTTATTACGCTAATGACATTCACTTTCTTAGACCTCTATATATGTGTGTATATCTTGAAATAATAAATTACAGATTTATGGATTTTATACTGAAATACCTAATTAGAAAAGTATTTTCTTTTAAAAGCTATTGGTAAATAATTCAAAGGAAGTAAGATTAATTTTATCCATTTACGGCGAAGCAAAAGGAGGATTATGACCTAAGTTGTCTAGTGATACAAGGATTATGTTCGTGTTCATTTATTTTATAGGGTCGTTTAAATTATTTATTTAATAATTATGAAAAAAAATCATTGTATAATTTAAACATCTCTTTATCCACAAAAAATAATTTTCAACATAGAAAATAATGCAATTTTGAATTTATATCCTGTGGAGTAAATAACAGATGCGAGTTAGTTTTAAACTTAATTTCAATATGTTTGATATGGTACAATTACAATCCATTTCTCACTTCACGCAGAATAAGTCACGAGTATAGATATTTGATTAGGCAAATAAGGTTATCTATATAGGAATATTGTAATCTTATTTCCTTAATCTCGTTTTATTCTCTTGTAAATTTGAAGTCTATTTTTAAAATATACACAATCTACGAAGCGAAGTTAAAGTGATACTTGTTGCAAAATAAAAAGCAATATAAATATTATATCGCTATACGTAATATATAAAGTAAATTAAAATTAAATAAAATAATTAAATAGAAATAAAAAAAAAATTAATAGAAATAAATGGAAATTCGATCATTATGAATGATAAGTAAGTATGTGAGTGAGTATTGGCGGTAGTCACGTTAATTACCTGCCACAGATTGGCGTCAATACGTCGTTTACTGTGGGTGATTTATTCTATGATGAAGTACTAAATACCGTGTAATTATCACTCGTTTTAACATTTTAGCATACAGTTTTGGCATCCTTTGGGGTAGTAAAAAAAAAAACATGTTGGTATATCTTGAATATGAAGGGCGAACAATATTAACTTCGCAAATCTAATTTAGGGAAAATGACTTGATATTTTGCTTTTTTGATTTTTCTATTAAAATTCTTATTCAACTATATAAGTATTAAAAAATCTACTTGGGTACTCTTAAATACGACATTTGAATAAAGATGATTCAATTAAATTAGCGAAGCCAGTCACCGGTACTTATAGTTAATCGGATGAATCGCCGAGTGCATTTAGACTCAGGATATTTACTCGCTACTTTGTCTTGAGCTAATATTAACTGCTAAACCGTCATCATGTGGAATGCACTCGAATAATTTAGCATAACATTGATATTCATATATTTTAGAGCGCCAGGAAATATTTTATGTAGATCCGTTTTTTATCAACTAGTGTGTTTATTAAGTGTCTAGTTCGTTGCCAATCAGCCGCGATTCGTGTCGGAAATGTAATTTTGCCTTCCAACGCTTTTTTCTTTCATTTACTCTGAAGCGTTTGCTCGCAGTGTTGTCAGTAGACAACTCAATGCGCACATCCTTTGTGTGAGTTCATTAATGTTCGAACTTTCCCCCACCAGTTCCTGTCTTTGTTGCTTTGATTATAGAAGCGTCATAAATTCGAACCAATTAAATGGTGCAAGTAAAGCGTCCTTAACAGTTGCAAAGTAGGTACATTGTCTAGTTTTGGGTTTTACATTTTTTTATAAAGTAGCGATTTACTCTCGTTTCGCGCGATGTTTCTAGGTTTTATATGCCACTCCAGATCTAGATCCGTGTACAAAATTTTGTCAAAATCGATCCAGCCGTTGCAGCGAGAAGAAGAAACAAATTTACACAAACACATAAACTTTCACATTTAAAACAGTAGTCCGATTAAGTATAGTATCTGGACGACCGAGCTTTGCTTGGAGTTTTTTTTTTAGTATATCGTATTCTTAGATAAATAAAACTAAAAACTTCTAAATACTAAATATAAAAAAAATATAAAAAGACATAAGACTAATCTAGATCGATTTTTCGCCCCCGAAATCGATTTTTCGCCCTGCCGTTCGCCTACATACCAAATTTCAACGAAATCGTTAGAGCCGTTTCTGAGATAGCCGCGCCGGTGTAAATAAATAAATATACAAGAATTGCTCGTTTAAATATATTAGATTAGACCTTACCAGCACTTTTTTATAGTTTTATTTTTTTAACACTAAAAAGCATTTGGGGTTATAAAAAATATGAACAAGCTGCTTCAAAATATTGTTATGGCTGTTATATTTGTATCTTAGCTTTGCTCACTAGCCTTGAGCACTATTACAATAATATATGACTAACAGACATGTCAACCCACGTCTTAGGATTTAACAGGGGTAGATCACATATTATATAATTAGAATATTCTGCAACAGTAAGTCACATATAAATTAACAGTTTGTTCATAATAAATTGAATATCATTTTTATAATTTATGGTAGCTTCCAAAATACAAATTTCGTTTTGATATTAAAATACAGAAAGTTATAAAAGTGCGAGTCGAATTTGACACGAAGGGTCCCGTACCATCGTACATGTACTTTTTATTAATATGACTTACTCTACGTACTCCTATGTAGTATATTAATTGCAATGATCGATTACGAACGTTAAAAAAATTGTTTCTTGTATTTTTATTCAATTTTATTATTTGTTGTTAGAGCGACAATAGAAATACATATTCTGAAAATTTTAACTCTCCTCCTCGGATAGACGGACGGACAGCGGAAGCTTAGTAATAGGGTTCCGTTAGAGCACCCTTCGGGTACGGAACCCTAAAAATGACCAATAATTATTGTCTTGGGGTCTGGCAACTGAGTTCCTAAAAGTTCGAAGATGTTTTTCTTTGACTTAATTGGGTTATTTAAGGAAAATTTGTTTGAAAAGATTAGAACAAAACTTTTGAGCAACAGTATTCGTGTGTCATTTTGGCTTCTTACCAAACCTTGTTGTTTCACAAGAATTTAGTATCTACAAAATATGTTCCTATTAAATTTGATGAGTACACCACTGGGGCAGATTATGAGTTATTTTCAAAACAAAGAGATAAAACATTGTTATGAAAAATGATATAGAATAGGATGTATGAATATTTTTATCGATTGCCATTTGTTTAACAAAATAAAATTAGACGGACATTCTTTCGTCCTTAATTAATAAAGCCGAGTGGGCACTATTAGTAACTCGACCGTTGTAATGACCTATATTTAATATACTTTTACTAACTTCACTTATAACTTTGTAAACAAGTACTTAAATACAATAACCCACATATAACTGTCTTACCTATTTAAAACATACGATAATTTGGTACCATAGAGCCAATCTATATCTATATTATAAAGAGGCAGAGTTTGTTTGTTTGTTTGAACGCGCTAATCTAATTTCAAAAATTCTTTTTGCATTAGATATTCCGTTTATTGAGGAAGGCTATAGGCTATTAATCATATAATATATAGTCTATCTATTCCATACTAACTGCTAAAATGTACCTAGGGACGAACCCGAGTGAACCCGGTTCGTCCCTATTTACATACGTTTTAACGTTTAGTATAGATTTCTCAGAGATGACATATTTCTCCGCAGTAAAAAGTATCCTATATGTTGTCCCGGATAACACCAGCTATCATCGTACCAAATTTCATCAAAATTCCGCCTGTGGTTTTTCCGTGATGCGGTAACAGACAGATAGACAGGCAGACATAAAAAATCTAAAAACGATAGATTCGGCCTCCGTATCGGTAATAATGTCTATTTCAAAAAGATTTTCCAAAAAATATTTTATATACAGATTCGGCTAAGTTACAATTTTATTATATGTATAGATAAAAGGAAAGTTAAGTTGTAACAACTTAATTAGTGACTCAGAGCTTTTTATCTACTGTTCTATTTTTTACAATTATTCTAATGATATGAGAGAACTAGACCGTGAGTTGAGATTATGACGTGAAAATATACTAGTGTTAAATATAATGTAATGGTATGGTTAGTGTCTCATTATTTAAAGAAATACACTTTACTCTAACCCAAATTGACGGCATATCTTCTATCTAATATATTTAAACGAGCAATTCTAGTATATTTATATCTTTATATCTTCATTTATTTATACCAACGATCTCGGAAACGGCTCTAACGATTTCGCTGAAGTTTGGTATGTTGGGGCTTTTGGGGGCGAAAAATCGATCTAGATTAGTCTCATGTCTGGGAAAACGCGTGTTTTCGAGTTTTCATGCGGTTTTCTTTTGTATTATTCTACGCAGAATATGGTCGATAATTTCTTACTCTCGGATATAAGCATCGTAGTCATGCGGTCAAGGTGCAAGTTAGGCACCACATAATATGCCCGGGATCGAGTCCCGGTCAGAATACAAAGTTTTTACTTTTGTTTTTTTTTGGATTTATTCAAGTTTTTGGTTTTTTTTTATCTAAAAATACGATATAACAAAAAAGAACTCCAAGCGAAGCTCGGTCGCCCAGGTACTAATGTACTAACACTATGAAGTGTTTACAGGCAAAACTTTAGTTCATAGCGAGATATTAAATAGTGAAATAAAATTGGCTAGTTATGTTACGTTATATGATTATTAGTCTATTTTATATTGTATATCAGTTATTACATACATAGTGTAATCCAGAAAAAATCAATAATAAACTGATCTTTAAAATTGTATCATAAAAGAACGCAGCAAAGCTGGATAAAAAGATCGTTACTCTAGAATAACTTTTCTAAAAGATCTTCTCTTTCCGCCTTTGATGTTGCAATTAATGGAACAAATTAAAACTAGTCTAAGACTATTCGTTGATTACCCAACTAGCTAGGGATGTCCAAATTAGTTCACTTTCTGCCAAACATTTACTCGCAAATTGCTTATTTATTGTAAGTAGGTCCTTACTTAGTTATGTATTTGCTATTATGTATGCAATACCAGGGCTCATCAAAATAATTACTCCATTCTTAGGGTTGGTGGTTTCTAAATGTAAAAAGGATTATTTTATAGAGTAAGTTACACATATGTATGTATACATAAGTATGTTTGTTTAAAAAAATATGAAATTCAATTCACAATTGGCAAAGATATCTACTTATTACGTGTATATCTATACAAATAATGAAAGTGTGACTTATACTGTCTGTACATGTATGATATTTGAGAAAACCTATTATTTGGGGTCTTCATTAACGCGATAGAACCCAAAACAATAATTTTTAGAATGTTTTGCTGTTGGTCTGTAGGTTTATGCGTGCTAATCTCAGAAATAGCTTAACCGATTTGGGTGCTGTTTTCACTAATTGTTTTCACTAACTGTATTGTGGTAAACTTCACTTAACATTTAGTACCTACTTGTTTTATTTCAATGGGACATAAATAAAAAAGTTAGGTCAATTTAAGGAATCACCTAGGGGAGGAACCCAAGCGAAGCGAGGGTGAGTCGGTGAGTATAAACATATACAAAAAATACAGCCGTGTGCTCAGCTCAATGCAATTTAGTTTAGGAGCTACATAGTTTAATGTGCTGTCCATCAGCTTTTTAACCGCTGTGAAATTAGAACTAAGCTTAGAATTTAGATCCTCATTTGCGGTTAAGCTATCAATAGGTGCTAGTATGGGTAGAATATGAATGAGATGTGCGAAAAATATACAATAATAAATATGATAAAAATAAAAGTTATTTTCTGGCAGAATGCTACGTTTCCATGACGAAACAGATGAACTAATAACAGAGTCCAAATTTTATTATTTCTTAGCTATCTGTATCTGTAGTAGATTATTATTATATTTTACAATGACACTAATTCTAATGGAAAGCAGTTTCCATCAATGTATCTAACATGGAATGAAATGGATTAATCAATTATTACTAATTTAAAAATACATATAATATGTATATTTAAGGTAATATAACAATAAAGTTAATTATCCCGTACATATGTGATAACTGTAATCATAAAACATTAGCGAAAACTTATAATTCGTATGAAACACTTCTGGCGCTACTACATTAAAAATGCTTTTATGTTTTTGTGAATGGTTCGCTACATCGCGAATAGCTGTAACATCTTTCGACCGAGGTCGAGTTCTTTTGTTTTATTTAGACGTGGTAAATATAGTGAAAAATTTTTACCGCTCTACAGCACGTTATAATTTTTTAAACCACTTGTAAATTAAGTGTAAGTAAAAAAACAAACCATACAAATACTGCTGCATCAAAATTATTAAAAATTATAATTTCACGCAAATGTTATAAAAAGTAATATAATCCACTTATTTAATGTTTGTAGAAACAGCGCGTGTCATGATAAGATCATAAATCCACATTAACATTAGGAACCAGTCGTAAGATTGCGTTTAAGTAAAAATAAACTAATTTAGTGAGCAACTCACCATTTATTTCAATTTACCTCGAGTTGCTTTAAGGCCTTTTTATTATAAGGCCGTACAGTCAAATCTTCGAATTTGTTTTCGTGGCACGTCTGCAGTTGCGCAATGTGCAACGTGACGTCACGATGACAGGAAGTCTATTACCGCACTTGATCCTTTTAGGCTAAACGGATATTCAGCTCAAGGAATTGTCTCTTTACTATACCTATAGGTAGGTACTAAGTTAACATCTGTTTATAGTTTGTCTTTGTAAATCTATATATTAACAGATGAAGAGAAATTTGTACCACTTTATAACAAATTGCGCGTACGAAGGAGAATGAGCTTTGACATAGTTAAAGCTTATATGGAGGTGTGACAAAAGCTAAAATTCATTGGGTTGTCTTTAAGCATGTCTCCGCTCGCTTAGTTTATTTATGTGTAATTACTCTAATTCTTAAAGTTTTAGGGTTCAGCTGAAGTTCGTTTGCGTGTCTGAACATGCTAATATTTGGCTCTATATATATCACTAGCGACTCACCCTCGCTTCGTTTGGGTTCGTCCCTATCTTGGACATAATAAAATGCATATAGTGTGTGGTTATCCTTGAGAGATCTATATGTCATCGCGTATTTTTGTAGGTCTTTTTAAGGTGTACAATACTGTAGTACATTATTTTCACCTATCTCGTAGGGTTTAGCCAGCGTTTGCAATGTAAGCGTAAAAAAATGTGTTTATTTACGACATCACATTAGAAACCTCTAAAATTATCAATGTTTCTCTACTATATTATGCATGTATTTATGCATATATACCTTCTTCTTGAATCACTATCTATTTAAAAAACGCATCAAGATCCGTTGCGTAGTTTGAAAGATCTAAGCATATACATATGTATATGGACGGAAAAAGCGGGAAGGGACTTTGTTTTATACTATGTAGTGATGTGAAAAATCTGTTTACATTTTATAGTCTATTTAGTGATGAAAGTTACAGGCTATGTAAATATCACAAAAGAACTTCAATGACGTTCAGACTTCAGACTTGATGAATTAAGGTCGAAATTAGCGCGAAAAACAAATGGATTAATAAAAAAATTATGAAGCTTAAAGCTTTGTCGACATATACGAAAAAAAAAATTATGCTAGGTCTCAGATCAATATCTACAATAACATTTCATAATGAACTAAGTTTAGCGGCGCCTTGCGCGTCTGTAGGCAGTTCGCAAGAATATTGTGTTCCGGACAATATCACGAGTCCTTTACAAGATATTGAATGAATGGTATTATAAGAAAATTCAAAGCTTATCGTTTTTGGCAGCTCATAAAGCAAGCAACGCTTTTGTGTTATTCTATAGGTATAACTATCGTTCAATACTAGTCATTATAATATATTATTACTTTTTTATAATACGTAATTTATTTGTAAGAAATAGAATATTAAATTTTGTATAAACACCACAAAAGCTTTTTTCTGTAGATTTATCTCTAATAATATAGTCTTCCTCAAGATTCCGAAATGCATAGAACTGGGAGCTTAAAGTTATCCGTAATAACTCATTCAATTGAAATATACATACCTCAAATTCATATTTAGAAAATTATATTCAGCATTAAATTATTACAATTTTTATTGAACGTCATTAATTTACTATTAGTTCGGAAACAAAAAGTCAAACTTGAAAAGAACTGTTAAAAGAAACTAAAATTATTTTTAGTTCTATTTATGTTTTTTCTAAAATAAAATAATATACTAATATAAACTGATAATTCTGCAACATTGAATAGCCCAAAGGACTAAAACGGGACCTGTATAATTTCGCCATGATCGTACGACAGTCATTTTTTAAAGTTCAGTTAGTTCGATTTTTGGTCTTATAGGTACTTATACCTACTATGTACTATATACTACGGGCCAATACCGTCTAGTAACGTGTGTGTATAAGCAATAATATATGTACATTTATATATATAACCACAAACGTCTCTCAAGTACTACTTTAAAAAAATATTCATCATAGAACGTGATTCCACTAGTTTAATTTCTCAGATTTGTATTTTTCTATATAAAAATTGAGCTAAAAATAATTTTGTGTTGGCGCTCTGGGAAATACCTCTCATAAATATCATGCAGTCGGAAGAAATAAATCAATAGGATCAAGGAGAAAATTCTTAAAGGCAATATTTATTGATATTGAATGATACGTGTTTAAATTAAAATATGTCATGAACTTAGAATTTTAAAAGATAACTTAGTATAAATTTTACCAAGGCTTTACAATAATCTTTAAAATACTTCAAATTTTCACTGTAAAACTTTAAAATTATGACTCAACCGAATACCTGAGTGCACTTTGATCATAGATTCAGGAGCCTCAGTCATTATACTCTAATTTCATATTTCCTCCTTTTAAGAGATGCCAGACGTATTTGCATAAAAGTTTTAAAATAAATTAATTGTGATATAACGTGTGTTTGATTTACGTGTAAAAGAACCAACTCTTGTTATTTTTATACCGCAATTTATTTTAGTAAGTATGTACTTGGATGATATAAATTATTTATAACTTAATAACTACATATGATGTGATTTATGTCAATAATAACGAATGTATCATGACCACATAGAAATCAAAAGAAATAAATCTAATATAGTTTTATCAGTACAAAATATACCGAATTTCAAAAAAATATTTGTGTAGTTGCAGTAAATAATGTTAGCCTGAAAGCCTGCTGGCTTTATTTAATCAAATCATTGGCCCCACGCGCGTGCTCTTTTGATTTAATTTTATCTATGGGGTGTTCGTACAAATGATAGGTAATTATTTTAATAATATTTTATACTAATGAATAATTTTATCGCTTTAAATATGTATTTGGAATGGAAAATGATTGAGTATTTATTTTTCAGAGATTTCATATGAATTTAAATATTTAAGTTGACATAATGTCAATGATGTTTTATCGGGCCGAAAGACTATAAAAAACTTTACCATTTGTTCATTTTTGAAAATAACGTTTATTGAAAAAACCTTGATGAGATTTTAGAATAATTAAATTAAATGAATATTTAAAATACGGTACAAAGCAGAATTACATCGTCTAATATATTTTAATTTTCTATGAATGTGCGGCGGGTAGTGTAAATCTCACATTGTTTCTATTACATGTAAAATATTGTTATAGCATCCTGTTTGCGGATATCGTCGGCTTCACGGTGCTCGCATCGCAGTGCAGTGCGCAGGAGTTGGTGCGGCTTCTAAACGAGCTTTTTGGCAGATTTGACCAACTTGCCAACGTAAGAAATGTTTTATTTTCATATAATATTAATTGCATACTTTATTTTATTTTCCAGTATAAGCAGCAGCTGAATCTCCATCGTAAACACCTGTCGCCTCAGACGTATAAAACAAGGTTACATTTTATCATTATGGTGCCACTAAGAATCATTTAAGTCGCAATGTCGTCTCTATTAATAACGCGTAAATTTAGAGCGGATGCTATATTTAAAATTTGTTTTGATAGTAATGTCAGTCCAGTGTAGGTATTGATCGTTGTACGAATTTTTACGTGTTACGTGGGAGTTGATAATGTGGCTGTAGTAACGTCAACAACATAATATTACAAAGTTTTTTTCTATGTTATATAATATGCTTGAAATATTTTATTTATAAATTAAGACAATTCTATGATAATGTTATAATTTAACAGTTCTAACATATCAATACAGCAAATGGTTTGCGTAATTATTTAGTGAACAATGTCCTAGAAATCAAATCATTTAAACATATTGAATATTGATGTAATAACACTTGATGGAAGTTCAGCACGTCACTTAAAAACTCATAATCTTAATAAAAATAGAAAAAAATGAACTTAATAATGAATCACTTAATAATGAACGGAGTATTTACATCTTGAAGCTTCCGGAAGTGTGTTATTTGCGTTAACATCGTAAATTAAAATAGGAATTTGTAGTGATAATTTTTAACGGTCACTTAAATTTTACCAAACTCTTTGTTCTAAAACTTATTAAAGAGATGTTTTATTATTCTACTTTATTATCTCTACAAATCTATACTAATATTATAAAGAGGCCGAGTTTGTTTTTTTGTTTGTTTGAACTTGCTAATCTCAGGAACTACTAACTGAAAAATTCTTTTTGTAATAGATAGTACGTTTATTGAGAAAGGCTATCATCATGCTAAACCAAAAGAGCGGAGCAGTATTCATAAATATCAAGAAAACGGACAGACTTCGTTTGTTATATGTTAAGTGCTTTAAGCTCAGAAAGCGAGCGAAGCCACTAGTTCTGCTAGTATGTACATATTGAAACGCGCAGCGAGACAGCAAGACGAAGGTGGCGAACAGCACTTATGGATCGTTATAGCAAAACGTTATTATCACCGCCTGAATACAATTCAACCCTGATTTCACCATTACACGGCTTTAAGTACAAGTACCCGCACTCACGCCAGAATGATCAAAAAGCAACTTATTAGAAATAATACATTCTGTTATATTATTAAATATTGGGTATGTAGTTATGCAAATAATTTATAACTGTAATAAATAGTAATTATTTATACAAAATAATAAAACACACGAGTGAATTGGAAAGATAATACAAAACCCGTTCGGAAACAAAACGCTAATCTATTTTAAGATATTTGAAATATAATTATTATATATTGAAATATAAGTATTAATTAAATATAGCAATTAAGTAAATATAAATTACGAATAAAATAGCCGATTGATGTCTACAACACTATTAATACGATTCTTTTTAATAAAAGATGTGTTTAGAAATATGTTTTGTAACAATATATCTAAAAAAATAATACTAGATAAAAGTAATTTTATTACGTTAGCAACATTTCATTTGAGCATTTATAAGTAGGATTATTCTGGGCTGTCTCGATGGAAATGTGTTGTTTTGCAAATTAGGATACCTATGAATTTATTCCCTCCAGACTGTGTGATTTGGGTTTAGGATATGACCCATTTCCTAAATTTCATCGGATTCTTATAGGAACGTCTATATCTTTGTTTTTACTGAAGAAACATTAAATCATTTATTATAAAATTCTTACTTGTATAACTACTGAATGTACAATAAATAAATATCTCTATAATTAGGTCCGTATCATCAATTTATTTAAATAAATTTTGCAAATTATATTCTTAAATGTCTAGTGGAAAACTACTTATTCTTATACTTGCAGAACCCGGGCTTCGGTCATACTAAAACTACAAAAAACTCTTTGCTTTTATGTTATTAGTAATAATGGAAGCTTGCCCGATTTGTTGACATTTATGATTACTGCTTCGCTCCCTTAGGTAGTAGTATGATAATATATAGCCTATAGCCTTCCTCAATAAACGAACTATCTAATACCAAAAGAATTTTCCAAATCGTATTAGTAGTTCCTGAGATTAGCGCGTTCAAACAAACAAATAAACACTGCCTCCCTATAATATTAGTATAGATTTTAAATGAATTTAGAACATGCATATAATGTACATTTTTTTTCAGGATAACCACTGTCTCCGCATCAAAATCTTGGGTGATTGCTACTACTGTGTGTCGGGACTGCCCGAGCCGCGCTCGGACCACGCGCGTTGTACCGTTGAAATGGGACTCGACATGATCGATGCTATTGCGTAAGTTATAATATACTTAATATTATTACTTCTTTGTATACATAAATATGTTAATAATATTAAAATATGTTACTTTACATCACAAATAATGTAGAAGGTCATTCCATTATCCTATGGGACGCACTACCGGGGTAAAAAGTCTATGCACAGGACGGTTTATAAACTATGTATATGCGAAAAACATGAATCTTTTGCTACAAATAAAAGGTAACTAAATAACCTGCATTTGTAATTAAACAACACGCATTTGCATTAGGTACCAATACTATACATTTTATAAATATCTGTATGTACACTTATAAATTTTATAAAAGTATAGGTACTATGGTTGCTGTAAATAACGTACGGACACTTTTAATATTATTCTATAAAAAGCTTTATACATAGTATTTATTTCAATAAGTCATTCAGACTAATTGTCCGTACTGAACACACAGTAAATCACAACTTCTATGAATATCTAGTCATCTTTTGATTTGCTAAATATAATAGAAACAAGACGGAATGTCGTATAAAATATTCCTATATTAAAAGCCTATGAATGCGTTGACGAATGTATTTATATCGGTGACTATAAAAGAAATATTCAGTGACTATAAAAACAAGAACTGTCCCTTATAATAACTTTCTAATAACATTTTTATCTAGGGGAATGTAGTGAGTAGACGACTTAAAAGGAAATTCAAATGAGATTTTCCATTGACTCTATTCTTCTAAATTGTCTTGTTTGATTTATAATATATTTAATTTTAAACATCGACAGTATTTAGGTAATATAAACAAATTCGCGAACATTTTTAAAGTGTACGAAATAAATGCTTTATAATCACGCAACAATATTTCAAGTCACAAGTAACCTTAATGTAATAAATACACTAATTTAAATTAATATGAATGTCAACTGTTCGTTTGGCATCGACTGACATAATAAATTTAATTTTAACGATCCTACACTACTAGGTACCTGAAGCATGGTATACTTTACGTACTGAAAATATACAGTATATGTCGTTAATTATTTGCAAGCTTATTCTGCTCCTTATATTGACTAAATTTAAGGAATTCGAACATGGCTTACATTATATTTTGTTCAAATGAAAAGTGTGCAAAGACAAAGTTTTGGTGAATATTTAAGTTCACAGATTCTCGTAGCTCGTTATCTTAACATGCTAGCATGGATTATCCTATATTATCCTTTCTGAAAGGCCACTTTATGGCAAAGTTATAACATTCCATTAAAAGCGGCTTTATTAAACTCTAAGCATCTTGTGGATAGATAAATACAAAACTTTGTTAGACACCTAAAATTATACATATTTATTATCTATGAAAAATAGCAAAGACACTGAGATTATTGATAGTTGATACATTAAATATGTCATAAATAGTAAAAAAAATATTCTTTTTAAATTTTTTAATCAAACAATAATTCTGTTTAGCCTCAGTGGAACTGATCTACTCAATTATGTAAGGACATATATGTATGTGTATCTCGCGAGGCCCCCACGCTTGTCTGGATGACATTTGATGTGATATAACCTTGTTAAGCCTGCCTCGTATTATGACAAGTTGACTACCAAGCATTGTACCTTACATTTTATATATTCTTTTTTTATTACGTTAGTATATGAAATAACTTAAAGGATATATAAATAAATGCTTAGATTTATTATAATTGATTGACAATAATATTGTCAATCGATTATAATAAATAGGAGTAAAAAAATATGAATTTGGTTTTGATGAATTTTAAGATATTACCATGAGGTTATATCTAATATTACCCCCTATTTGAAGTAGCGCTTCCAGTATATTTAGTTAGTATAATCGATAATATTGCTTATTATTAGTAGATAACATTGTGAACTACGTTGTTATAGAGCGATGTGTGATTACATAATACACTTTTCTTATTTTAATTAAGAAACATATTTTTTTGACTATATTTTTAGTTTTTATTAAATACTACATGATAACTAGAGGCAACTCTAACTAGGAGGAAAAGTAAATTTTGCAATATGTTAATATTCCGTAATAATTTTGAGCACAGCGCAAGCTGCAAAATAAACGTCTTTCTCATTAAATGTGGCTTGGACGTTGTGTTGAGAGTTGGCCAAATAAATAATGTTTTTATTACTTACTCGAGCCCGCCACGCTTGTCGCCGTGACAGCGACTGACGTAACGACTAAAGCTTGCTTCCTCTATACCAGCAGCCTACACTTGTCCATTTGTCACAACTCAGTCTCCGCTCTCAAAAGCGAATGAAGATAAAATCTCAACATTGATTTATTTCTCTTAAACTTTATTGTTTAATCAATCACTTGATCTCTATATACTGTTTGTTCTAAATTAACGGTACTTTTAAAAATTTTATGTAAGAAGTATTTGACATATGTTAATTGTAAGTAAAATGTTTAATCGAAAAATGTTATGTCTTTGCCAATATTATTTTCTGTAGATACAGTAAATAAATAGTATATTGTAATTTACGCAGCATTCTGAAAATCCAAAGCTCTCATAAGAGCATCAGTGTGGAACAGTTAAATTACACAGTTTCAGAAATTGTCATTATGGAATAATATTAATTTTCAACGGGGACAATTACCATTCGACGTTATAAAATAAGATAATGTTTGCGTCTCTAGGGATGAAAACTACCGTTGTCCTCCGTCCTATAAATATGATATAGAGTTTCAGCTTTGTAGGTCACCGAATGAGAGGATTGGTCGGGTCGTGTGTACTTGCTCCGGTGTGGCATCAAGTTTCCGATTCGATATCTAAGCATTAGCCGAACTTATACCTCTCTTGTCTCTACAATTCAAAATTTATAAAAACAGCTTTTTCAGCCATAAAAATTAGTACCTGGGCGACCGAGCTTCGCTCGGAGTTCTTGAAAGATTGTATATTTTACATTACGTGACTAAGTGTTACTGAGAAAGTTGTATAGATGTCGCGATAAGAACAATTTTCTTTTTAATTTGAAATAATTTTACATTAAGTAACTAAGTGTTACTGAGACAGTTGTATAGATGTCGCGATAAGAATAATTTTCTTTTTAATTTGGCTTAAAAATAATTTTACATTAAGTGACTAAGTGTTACTGACAGAGTTGTATAGATGTCGCGATTAAATTTTGCGTAGAATAATGCATAAGAAAAACGCATGAAAACTCGAAAACACGCGTTTTCCCAGACCTGTGACTAATCTAGATCAATTTTTCGCCCCCGAAAGCCCCCATATACCAAATTTCAGCAAAATCGTTAGAGCCGTTTTCGAGATCGCCGGTATAAATAAATAAATAAATAAAGATATAAATATACAAGACTTGCTCGTTTAAATATATAAGATGATTTGGAGCAATTATTAATTTGACAGCGCATCGAATATTCGAATTTAACTACAGTAAAAGTACAACTACTACTACTACAAAATAAATCCGCGAAAAAATTCGAAAAGATAGTTTTATTTAAATGTCAAATATTCGCGTAAATCTAAGAAAGTATTATACAGTAAAACTATTTTTGCCTTGGAGAGATAGGAAAATATATTACTAAGATTTCAGCTTAGCAGCTTCAGCAGCTTTATTACAGCAAGGAAATGCACTCTGCAGTGACCATATTAACAATCAAACACAAAGATTTATAAAGAATTATATAATATAATTGATATATTATAATAAAGTAAAACAATCAAATATAACAATAAACCAAATTAAACTTAAACTAAAGTAAAGTTTGCTAAGTAAATATAAAAGTCTTTTGAATTATTAGGTCAGAGGGATGATAAAATTGTAATGTTTTATTTTTCCTTAAAAATATATCCGTGATGAAGGCATCTGATAAAAATACTAAACTGTAGCATTAACTATAGTAATTAATTCAATTTAGACTTTAATTGTTAGCAATTAAAGTCTAAATGGAAGTGGTAGCTTAGAAAAAGTCCGTTAACACACTGTTTGTGTCTCTTATATGACAAATAATTTTATCTATTTAGATAAAATTTTTACTATTACAATACATCAATTGTATCACTAATTTTAAAAGTTCAATGAAAATATAACACACATTACATTTTGTGGTGTTATGTCGGCAGATAATAAATAATAGATAAACCTTAGTAAAATAAAAAAGCATGACTGTTCAACGGAAACGAGGTGTTTGTATAAGAAATTGAAACTATAAGGCGCGAAATCGCTAACGTATGTGATAATCGCTTATCAGCACTTGGAGTATGAAAGAAGCTGTTTTACTTGTCAAGGCTCTGGCTTATGCCAGGTGGTCTTATTGTAGCGAAAGTCAAAGTTTATCAAGAAAAAGACAATGAAAAGATACATACATGAGGTTTTCTTATTATCCAAGAATAATACTTTATATGTTTAAAATGGTAATACTCTTATTATCTAAGAACATTAGATGCGTTTTTAAACATTCATTTTAATAAGGGATTGTTGTTGCAAACTACTGTTGTGACTACGAGTACGAAGCATTCGTTTTACATTGTTTTTACTGTATAATATTGAAAAAAAAAAATAGAATTATCCTCCAATACTGTTTTACAAAAACCTGAAGGATTATGTATTATACAAGAGTTATTATGAATCTGGTGAAGTGGAAAGAACCATATAAAACTCAGTATAAGGTAAAAAAAAAAACACAGACAAAGGCTTTAATTAGATTTATCAGTGTAGTAGATAGAATGACCAAATTAAGTAAATATTTTGTTATGTCTGTTAACGTCTGTCATCCACGCCAATAGATTGAATAAAAAAATAAAAAAACTCGACTGTGTTAAAAGCGATATAAAAAGAGTTTCAACATGGAACATGTTGACGAAGGAACATAGTATTCATAATGTATGAAGTCAATATAAAAATATACTCGTACCTAACAAATATTTCTTATCACGCAGCCATTAATTTCATTAAAAAATTAAAAGAATTTGCTTTGTAAAATAATCAATTAAATGTAAAGCTTCCATATAAACAGCAAACAATTCTAATAATATGAAGTTTAGAAATATATCTTGTAAACACCACATACCTACCTAAACCTGTTCGTGAAATATGTATACATGCGTTGTAAAATACGCGCTATGATCGTGGGTGGTATTTATTGCCGACTGCACGTTTGAAAAGTTTCACGAGTCACTTTATATAACAGTTGAACAAATTCCTTTTTCACATTTCCATTTCAAAGCCCAAACCATAACGAAGCTGACAGTTATTAAATTCAAAAGAAAAATGAGCATCTGAGATTATATTAAAATATAAAATAGGGAAATTAAATTTCATAAAAATATGATTTTTTCTGTGAGTAGGTATGGGATATAGAACGGTATGGTCATGGTCGGTAATAAAACTTTGCAACATAAATGTATATTCTCACTCACTATGTATTTCTTACATCGCGTTATCACAGCGAATGGATCCAATTTTAATGAAAGTGACACAGTTTCGTTATAAGTTGGCAACGATACAGGGTTTTAAACGTCAGAATGTTAAAATTATAAAAAATACTCACTATATACCTACGCATATATTAGAAGAAGTTAAATCAAATTTATACTATTATTTTGAAATATAAAGGCAGTGGTAGCCCAGTGGTAAGTGGTAACACGCTCGCTTGAGAAACCGAGCCAAGCGATTTAAATCTCGGGTCTCGCACCTCTGATATTTTTATGCGCGAATCATTTCCAACATGATTACCACTTGTCTTAACGTGAAGGAAAACATCGTGAGGAAATCTGCATGTCCGCCAACCGGCACTTGGCCAGCGTGGTGGACTATGGCTTGATAGTTCATCCCTCTAATATTGAAAGGAGGCCTATTCCTAGCAGTGGAACAAATACAATAATTATATTACTTATTTATTATATGATAAGGTATGTAGATTAGATTTAAAGAAGTAAAGTTATAATTGAATATATTTTAAATACGAAATCTTTTGAGGATGTATGGATGTCTGAATGTATAGATGTATGGATATTTGTTACTCTTTCATGCAAAAATTACCGAATGGATCAGCCGCTAGTTATTATAATAAATGAATTATATTTAAATTAATTATTAATTTTATATTCACAATTATTTAGTATTAATTTGTAATTTTATTTATGATAAACAAATCGAACCAAATAAAAAAGATGATTCGACGGATGAAGATGAAGATTAAAAAAATATATATTTTGATAATTTTAATATTTTTACTTTACTATTTTTATCTTAAAAAAATATACTATAATTTAAAGAAATATTGTTTTTATTTGCATGCTATTTTCCGTGCATTTTTTGCAGACAAAAGTCTGTGATTAAATGAAACATTATTTTTTTTCAAATCCTCAAATTAAGAAAATCAAATCCTCAAATTAAGTACGTCTAGGACATCAAGCAGAGTTGTCTATATGATAAACTGACGCGTTTGAGTATTTGAAAATGGCGATTTTTTTTATCAAAAAGTCGCCACAAGCTTGCGTGACGTCCGAATCGCCAGTCTTGAATGAGAGCTTCTTTCGGGTTCATTTAACACCCCCTATAATTATATACCAAACCGCAAACCGGCAGAATAACATACCTCCGTTATCAGAGACACGTGGGGCATATACACTATCAATACACGATGCGCTCGAAAATTTCCATATGGTTGTTTTTTTTTCACATTTTTGAAAACATATAGTCGTTTTTCGCAGCGGTGGAAGACTTCATATAACCTTTTTTTCTTTCTTTCATTCAATCTTGAAAATCCAATAGGTCCCCCAAATTTACTATTTAGCATCGTAGGCTCTCCTACTATAGGAATCGAAAAGATCTCATAAAGTGAATGTCAAACACAGAACACGCTTGAAGCAAGTGCTAAACGATAGTCAATAGGTCTTTTGTTGACGGGACCACTCAAAATATACCAAATGTTTAAATAAAATACATACCATTTGTAATAATATATTTATATATCATAGAACGGTAAAGCTTTACAGTAAAAAGTACGTTAACGGCATTGCATTGTCACCTGATTGCGGCAAGTCGGCAGCATTCAAAACCTACCGCAGACCACAAACCTCAAGATCTAAATATCTTTACATCTGTTGCAGGTGTAATTTCAGGAACACTTAACGTTGAGAGCTGAGATAAGAATTTCATAATTTATTTAGATAATTCGTAGGTATCTACATTTATATCTACTTTTTTGTAGGATAGGTGTAAGATTACTTCTCATCTTTCAAACGTACAATTTCCTGTGAATCACGAACATTC
Organism: Argynnis bischoffii washingtonia; assembly: GCA_033884665.1. Classification (NCBI taxonomy): domain Eukaryota; kingdom Metazoa; phylum Arthropoda; class Insecta; order Lepidoptera; family Nymphalidae; genus Argynnis; species Argynnis bischoffii. Next base: position 7,224,663 of record CM066616.1, on the reverse strand, counting down.
GCTCAACATTTCTTCCGTGTCACATTAAAATGATATATCACTTTGCCTTTCCTTTAAAGCGTTAATCATAATATAAAAATTTTACAAAAAGCATACCGAAATACTACGTTATAAAAATTGTGTTTTTGTGTATTTAAAAACAAAAATATCCGTGCGAATCTTATAAATTCGAAAGTTACTCTGTCTGTCTGTCTATTAACTTTTAACGCATAATCCGACGAACAGATTTAGGTGAAATTTGGTATGAAGATAATTTAAAACCATGGGGAGGACATAGGATAGTTTTATCCCAGAAATCATCCCTTTACGGGAGGGGAAGGGGGGGGGGGGGGGGTGTTGTATGTTTTATTTATTTTATTTTTTAACGTACTATCTACTTTCTATACAATCTTAGATTCATTCTTCAATCTTTCTATTCCATACTAATTTATAAGACACCGTTTAGTTCTAAGTATAATATATTTTTTATATCAAAAAATATTAAAAAGTTCAGAAATTACGTCTCAGGCAAATGGTCTCCTATTATGAGATACTGAGGGTTGCTAATATGGGATAGTATTATGGTATCATATTAGGTGCTTTAGGGTTTGAGTATAGATTTAGAGAAAAAGGAAAGAAATCAATTTACATTAAAGTTTAACTTTAATGTAAATTGATAAAACTAACAAACTTATATTTTCTAATTAACAACATTATACTCCTAACTAAATAGGTCGAAGTACGACTTAATATATGTATGTAATAGTAATAAATGTATGTAATATATTATATATTTTTAGTTTTTTTTTTTTTGTATTTATTCAAGTTTTTTTTTTTTAAGAAAATTTTACTTTTGGTCAAAAACTCTGAGTTTCGCTCGGTCGCCCGGGTACTATATCCTAAATAAGTGATATCTCATTTTAGGAGCCCCCGCGTGTCTCATATTAGGAAAACATCTACATGGAAAACAACAAAATGGTTGCCTATTATTTCTTTAGTACATAAAATGCAACAAAACTCCAAATGTATTAAAATTTATGATATAATTGATACAATGACTGTAATTAAAATCATTTAGTGTAATTAATATAGTTGTAGCATACCCTGTAAACATTTGATGATAAAAATCTTTTGGGATTAGGTGAAAACTTGCGCGTACATAAAATAACTTCGCCTCGAACTGGGAAGCACGAACACACGTTTCGATCTTTTGCCACGTGGTTTCTAGCGGTAGTAGCGCCAAATGGCTGCGGCGATTAGTTTCGCCAAAACCTAATTATTTCATATTTGGCGACTACCTCATATTCGGCATTCTTACCCTACGTTTAAACTAGGGACGAACCCGATCGAACGTATCTGGATGAAATTTAGCACAGAGATAGATTATAGTCTGGAATAGCACATAGGTTTATCTTGGTAATACTTTTTATCCCTTTTTTCACTAGGGACGAAACCGAGCGAAGTGAGGGTGAATCGCTAGTATGATATAATAATAATAATTCAACAGAAATATGTACGCATGTGACGAAATAAAATCTGAAGAGTTTAATACGTCAAAGTCTATTAATTCAAAGACATATACCTATCCGTTGTAATTTTTGATTCATAGTCGGATAAGATTTATGTTAATTGCAGCAGCAAGCGTTGGTAACACAAACTAAAATGCTGGCGCCAAAGAAATTACACCGATATCATACAAATCAAGACTATTGCCGTATTATTTCACGATATCTAATGCACGCACATTACTCTAATTACGTTGACGTTGATTATTATCGTTTGACAAACTTCGCGATTAACAAGAACTAACATTGTAAGAGTATTTATGATTAAACAAACGGCTCCTAAACATAGCTATTTATCAAAAAAACCTATTGCAATTGCTGTTATTAATAAAACTAACGACTTAATAACATATGTATGTACGCGCATTTCATAAATGTTAATGTCGGACGGTTAATTCATTATGTTTATACACACGATAATCGAAATAATAAGTTGATTTTATTCATCCGATATTATTTATATATGATAAATTAATGCATGAAAGACATTAATGAATTTAAAACAACAAACAAATAAAAGGAAAAATATTTTGGCATATATTTTTAATTTGATGGCGTAATCTCATCGATTTTGATAAGAGAAACTAGAAAATTAGAAAAACAACATGTTTGCTTCCGAATTTACTCAATACTAATTTCGCTTAAAATATTAATAACTCGGTAGGTAGTTTTATCATATTTATAGTAATATTATAAAGTAGCAGAGTTTGTTGGAACGCGCTAATCTCAAGAAGTACTAATCCGATTTGAAAATTCTTATTGCATTAGAGCCCGTTGATTAAACAAGGCATAGGCATATCATCATGCTACTACTACCTAAGGAAGCGGAGCAATAATAATTAATTAATCATTAATGTCAACAAATTGGACAGACTTCCATACATTACTGTAAAATCTATACAACTATACATATAATAAAATTCTAACTAAGCCGAATCTGTAGTCTGCACATAAAAATATTTTTTGAAAAATCTTATTGAAATAGACATCACTATCGATACAGAGGCCGAATCTGTAATCTTAAAAAATCTTGTATGTCTGTTACCGCATCACGAGAAAACTACTGGACAGATTTTGATGAAATTTGGTATGGTGATAGCTGGTTATCCGGGTCAACATATAGGATACTTTTTACCGCGGGAACATATCTCATTCCTGAGAAAAAATACAAAAACTGCAATGTAAGAGTATACTAATATGTAAAACCTAAGAATTTGGTTTTTGATCTTCTGAACTCGGGAAGAGCCGCGAGCAATGCTAGTACTAATATAAATGTAAAAGTTTTTGAGAACAAATGGATGTTTGTTACTCTTTCACGCCAGAACGGCTGAACGGATCTGGATGACATTTGGCTCAGAGATAGATTATAGTCTGCAATAGCACATAGATTACTTTTTATCTCGGAAAAATGTACGGCTCTCTGGGATAGATTGTTTTCGCTAGTAGTATAATAAAACTGTAGAGGTCGTATATCTGTACATAGAAAAAAAATGCTAAAAACCGAGTCAGGGGGATGTAAGAAGAGAAATAAAACAAATTCCCATTTTTTATTAATTTTTTGTTTCTCTGTCGGTTTGTCTGTTTGTACGGGCTAATCTCCGAAACTGTTGGACCGATTTAAATCAAATTTTGCACGGTGATAAGGTACCACTACCTTATATCCCGGTCAACATTATAAATATTTTTTATCCCGGAAAATTAAAGAGTTTTCGTGGGATAGTTAAAAAACTATAGTAATTTATACAGCTTAGTACACAAAAACTACTGAATGGATTTTAATGAAACTTTACAATAATATAGTGCATATATCAGAATAACAAATAGGCTACTTTTATCCCGGAAAAATGTACGGTTCCCGTGGGATAGATTTATTTTTGCTTGTCTAGAGGCGAACGCAAGCGAAGCGAGGGTGAGCCACTAGTTAATGTTTATAATCAAACAAAAACGAGAGTGAAACCGCGGGGAAAAACTAGTAAGAACATAAAATTACTCATATCCAAAAAAATATGTTATTCTTTTGGTAGTACACAGACAGTCGCAGATCATTTTTGTCAAACAAATAATGTTATTTTTTATTCATATAATTTCCGTATGATAACGTAGTTACGCAGCGGTTTAAATGTAACTGACTTGTATGTGGATAAAGTTCACAGTTAAATTAATGCTTATCAGACTCTTTTGCCACGAATATTAAGTCTAGACATTAATCAAAATGACAGTTGTCAATTAACATACTGGCCGACATGGACGCTGCTGGCGCTCATGAAATTCAATTTAAAAATAGTTATTTACGTTTGTGAACAAACATGCGTTGACGCATATTGACATTGATGCACTCTATGCCGTAGACGGGAGTTAGCTCTATCATGCTCATACATATGTATAGAGAAAATAAATAGGACGATTTATGTAGCAGCTGCGAGTTACTGTGTAGATAGACAACTATCTATACCGCATGGCTATGCGGTATAGTAAAAATAAGCTCTATATATAAAAACTTTTTGATATTTTATTTGGGGTTTCCATTATTCGCACTCAAACTCCTTTGCCACGGTTACATCACGTTTTATTTGTTTATGTTATTCTCTCCCTTGCGCTTTTTCAGTTTACAAAAAAGTTCGCTGTCATTGCGAAAATAAATTATGTTTACTTAGTAAATAAAGAGTTGATCCAATAGAATGTTTCAGCCTTCAATCATCAATACTACTAGATAAAGTGTCACATACAAAATTAAAGCTAAATTCTGTCCGCGCGAATATGTACTTATACGGCTTCATTTGTATACAAGTACTAACAAACCAAGAGAAAGTCTTATAATAGTTTTATTTTCAACCTAATCAACACCATAGCACCTTGTAATAAAGTCACAAATCTTCAAATTATCATCATACGCTTAGGATCATTTCGTAAGTTTTATAATGTTTATTGTAAAATCAATCTTATACTTAAAAACATAAAGCACTTTTTCCCGTTGTTGCTTTGTGAGTTAAATCGTTATGTTTTGTCTCTTTTTGCTTCTTTGAATTTCGCCAAACGTCCTCAGGGGATTTAAAATTGTTCAAAATTTCATTTTTATATTATTTCGTAGGTTAAATATTTAAATATTGACTTATTCAACATGTACTTACCGAAAATAAGACACTTCGTCCGAGAAAAAATTTCTTCGCGCATTATTTTTGAATTTTTTAAATATTCATTGCGGCATTGTAAACGTGTTTACGCTTGCAGTGTTTCAATACAACTAATCGAAATATACGCTCACTTTTCAATTGAGCTGAAATCTACCGAGACGGATTTCTGACGCGATTCTGACACGATAATTAAGTAGTATCGTTGATCGAAGGTTTCAGCAATAAAATTAAGTTGATTTCTCTTTTAAGCTTCTCATTAAGTAATATTATTTTATGAAGGAATAAGTGCGCAATTTAAACAAAAACACAATTTAAGAAATATTTAATAATAAGACTCGATGTTCTGTGCGTGTGGTCTCACACGCGTGGCTTATAGCTATAAACTGTTTATCGTTACTGCAGTCTTTTATACACTAGAAATATTATGACTTACTATAACATTATTACACGTGTTAGCTAATTTTAAATGTGTGTATTAAAACATCGACAAACACTTTATACAGTATATTCTGAACTTCAAAGTAGTTACTCGTTATTAGAGTTTCTAAGTTAAATAAGGCAGTGGATTCTCACGCCTTGAGCATAATAATATTTACTTTAGACTTAAGTGTGACATAATCCATACAAGGTGATATTTATCTTGGGATCTTAATTATATACCTGTAAATATAGTCATAGCTGTTTCTCTATTATCAACTTTAATCTGTTTAATAGGATAATAATTCATTTAAATTGACTTTAAATGGTACAACTTCACGCTAGAATTATGATACAAATTAATATATTATCAGATATACAAACATATATGTAAAGATATTTATTATTAGAAGAGTCGTCACAGTTAGTGTTATTATTGTAAACAGATTGGCTTAGGTTTTAGATCAAATTAGTTTTTTTAATTAGAAATATAATCTACCTGTATGGCCGGCTCCATTAACGTTTGATGTGTGGATGCTGCGTGCGCTCCAACGGTTTCATTCATAACACTTCATTGCGCACCTACAATTTACTTAGCTGCGATGCGGCAGGACTTGTCCTACATTTGGAATAGTTATCTTAAACGTACTACAAAATCTTTCAGATTAATGTAGAATTTTAGCACATATATTTTTGAACTTTAGCTATGCATTTTAAATTAAAAGTTATTTTTCTCATAGTAATAATCCATTATGAACTGTTTGTTTTTCTGTTTTATTAAAAGCATATTCTTGCCCATATGCAATTTACTCGTATGCCAAGAAATCTGGCATATATTTGTCGATGTCAATTCTTGTGGCCTCCGCGTGTCAAGAAAGTGTTTAGCACTGTGACTTTAGATTATCAAAAAATTATCAAAAAAAAAATGTTATGACCAAGATTTCATAAATATTGACGCGGACCTTTCTAAATATGTTAAACTCCCCATTTTTTACTTTGCCAATTTAAGTAAGGGAATAAATTCAGACAGAACAGTTATTCAAATTTAAAATTTGCTTACAGAGAGCTTTACTAATTATTCATTTTGCTTACAACGCTTTGCAAAGAAGCAATCCTATATAGTTTTATGCAACAATTACAAAATTTTAAATTAAGTACCTGGGCGACCGAGCTTCACTAGGTGTTCTTTTTTGTTGTATCATATTCTTTGGATAAAAACAAAGTAAAAACTTGAATAAATACCAAAAAAAACAAAAGTAAAAATTTTGAATCCAATCGGAATTCGAACCCGGATACCTGTGATTGTCAATCTTGCACCTTGGCCGCTTGACCACGATGCTTACATTTGATCGTAAGAAATTATCGACCATATTTTGCATGGAATATTGCGAAAGAAAACTGCATGAAAACTCGAAAACCCGCGTTTTCCCAGATATAAGACTAATCTACATCGCCCCCGAAAACCCTCGCATACCAAATTTCAGCGAAATTAATCAGTGTCAGCAAAATCAATAATTTAAAATAGTAAAATATATTTGTGAGCATTCTTAACTTGATTCTAAATATAATCTAAAATCATTTGTAGCACAAAATAGTGATTAAACAATAAATACGTTTTAATAACTTCAATAATAATGTAGCATATCTATATAGCTAATAAAAATCTAACTGAATTGAATCTGTACATTAAAAAGTTTTGAAAATAATATTGAAGTAGTCATTATTATCGATACAGAGGCCAAATCTATAGTTTTAAGAAATTTTGAGACCACTGGAGAGATTTTGATGAAATTTGGTATAATGATAACCAGCTGGTTATCCGGATCAACATACAGGGTACTTTTTACTGCGGGAAAATATCTCATCTCTGAGAAATCTACCTAACTAATCCGAGCTACTATAACCCGAACTACTAATAACCCGAGCGGAGCGAGGGTGAAACACTTGTAATAAATAAATTTTGTGTGTAAATTTATTTATTCTTTATTTATTTTATGCATAATTACTCACATACATATTAAAAGAGAATATTATTATAAAAATAATTTGATGCTAATGATAAGACTCGACCACAAATGTCATTTTACCTTTGAATATGTCGGGCGAGCAAATCTTTCGGGGCCTATTTGAATGAACCGAAATGAAACCGCGAATGTGTTTGTTTACAGAAATTGTAATTAAACGGATGCTCATTTACAGTTAGATGTAGAACGCAAATATAAAATAATATTATGAAAGAATCTTTTATTTAGCTAATAGCTATTCTACGCTCGCCGGTCTAGTAAGTACTGACAAGGCGTTGTTAATGGAAACTAGGGCTATTGAATTGCACATTGGGTGTTTAATGTTTATACATAAAATATGCATCTAATATGATATAATAAACCTTTAATGATAGTACTTTAATTACGCTCTTGTATTTACATTTACTATGTTTAAATTTATTTTTATGACCAGATGTTCATTACACTTTCCTGTAATACCTATATCTGATCTAGTAAAATATTTAAAAACGTAAATCTTGTGTTCAATATCTTTATTATTGCTGACTTAACAGTTGTATCAATGCTTATAATAATTTATATTAGAGGCTTAAATACAAAAATAGGTAAACTTTTTAAGAAATCAACTACTTTTTTAACTTTTAATAACTCTTTAAAAAAGATGAAACTATGCCAGAAATTCAAAGATAACCTTGAGTGAGACGCCATCGTGTATGATTAAAATAACTAAAATTTACTTTTTTGTCTTGTCTTTGTCTTCTTAATTTATTTTCTGAATTAATTGATTTCTTTCACTAGGCCCAACTAGGATCAAAATTTACTAGAAATAAAATAAATCCTTATCCTTGATTTTTTATTTCATTAAGTGTTTTTTTTTTAAATTTAAAGCCGAATTTATTTAGAAAAACGATCAAAATAGCTTTAGATTCCAATAAGTATAATATTAAAAACTTAATATTATAATGCCACCAACTTGACAGGATTTTACTATCTTGCCAACATACCAATATATTCTACCTTATTCCCAGTAGGCACGTTATTAGGGAAGTTATTAAAGCTTTGATTTAATAATGCAGCCTTGTTATAATTTCTTTACTATGATCGTCATTGATCATCATTAGAGACCTGATAGACTTTAGTGATTAAAGGTTGGAAAACTTACTTTATCAATTGATTGTGCCCACTTGCAGTATAATTAATGACAGTCCCAGTGCAAAATTACATCGACACCATGCCATACTTACAGCTTTCCTCGCTATTTCAACTGCTTCATTTTTTCCATATCAATAATAACTCTTATGGAGTGACTGCATTGTGAGTTTGGATGCTTTTTCTGAATCTAGCTTAATCAACATAAGTCCTATTTCTCAGAGATTAAGTTGTTTCGGGTGTAGTTGTATGGCTTGTTTATTATAATTACAAAAAAAGCGCTAGTTATTTTTGTTTTTAAATAGAGGAATACGATCTGTAGTTTTAAGAAATATAAGTTGGAGTAATAAATAAAATAAGTTGGACGTTACGATGGAAATTTACGTTTGGGATTTTTGGCTTCTCGTTTTCTAGCTGATTTAAATATTGCAGACTAGAGAACGGCGATCGATGCCAAGTAAATAGCGTAAAATTGCACAGGCTATTTTTTTAGCCTTCCTTAATTTATTTTATATTATTTTTTAGATGTTGATTTTTGCCTGTCTTTTAAAACAACGTTTCATTAAATAACGTAAATCAAAGTTTAACATCTTCAGCGAAGCTTTTTCTTTTCATGTTACCTGATGGGTTTCGTCAATTAACAACTAATTTATCACTATTCGAAATATTTACTCCTATGCTATATGTTATAAAATATTTTATAATATATCTATTACATATTTTACTAAATTCTAAATTATTACGTGTATTACTTATTTTTAGTTACCTTATTTATTTAGTTATATTTTTTATTTACAGGTCCGTAGTAGAAGCAACAGATGTGCAATTGAATATGCGCGTAGGCATTCATACTGGACGTGTACTTTGCGGGGTATTAGGATTACGGAAATGGCAATATGATGTTTGGTCCAACGATGTAACGCTTGCTAATAACATGGAAGCCGGGGGTGAACCTGGGTAAATTATATGAATATATACATGAATATATCATATATAACTATAACACATCTTTTTTTGAGGTTTGAAGTTTTTTTCAGCCGCGTACACATTACGCAAGCTACGCTAGAATGCCTCGGGGGAGCATACGAAGTAGAGCCTGGTCATGGTGCTAGTCGAAATGCATACCTGCGCGATCATTCCATTCAGACGTACTTCATAATTCCACCTCCTAGACGAAGAAAAGTGTGTTTATTTTTATTAGTACATTATTAATGTACTAGAACAGTTTTATTTAATATTACTTTATATTTTCAGATGTGCTTGTCAGCGGGTGTAGGGTTGGGATCTGGATCTCGGCGGAAGCTGTCTTTCAAAAATGTATCCAATGTTGTAGTGCAATTGCTGCATTCAATAAAGTTCAACGTAGACGTACCGTTCTCAAACATGGCGGCCTCGCCTCAGGAGCTTAAGGCAAACGCTGCCAGGAAGGTACTTTTTGCACCAAAACGAGCCAATTATAGTTAGATAAATTTCGCCGTGTACAGATGTTTTATTTTTAGATAACTTTAAGTTTGAATTTGCACTTGGTCGTTATTCATATCGTACTGGACACGCTTTACAATACGAGGTCGATGTCCACGTTTCTTTCTCCAGATGTTTTCAATTGAGTGATATTTCTTTTTCGGTGAACTACACTTAATACTTCAAAGGTAAGTCTGTTTCTTTTACTCAATATTTATGGTGTTCTATACTTCAAGCAATGTGTGTTTATTATTGTGTTAAAGTGTTCTGTAAAATGTAATTTTGAAAAGTTCAATAATCTCAATATTATTCTAAAATGCCTTAAAACTTAAAGAGCTTACAGTTATCATGTGGTGCAAATCTGCCACTTACTGGGTTTCTTAAGATGGAAGATAATACCTGCTAGCTCTAATTTGATTATAAGTAAATTAGTGTAGCCACTCATTAAAGTGTAAAAATAAGTAGTGAAGTATTAAGCCTGATTTTAAAGGAAAATGCAACTGGAATATTTGCATGTTACTGGTTTAATGTTGTTGATAGGCGGGCAACACAAATAGTGATGGGACATATTAACATTGATAATACACAAAGCCTGACGATTTATAAATACTATACATACACATTTAATTTAATGAATAGATGTTTTAAAATCTAAACCTTACCTTTATACATATTGCTGTTCTAAGAGATAAAGATCTACGTACTTTGTCACCTGCAAATACATACATAATATTAATTGCTTTGGTTATTTTGTCTTCAATAGCTCCGTCGATTTAACACATTTAAATAAAAGAAGTTTAATTAAAGGAGTTACTAAATATGTTTAATCAAAAGATTCTGTAAATTGCAATAATGCATTTAAGTGAACTGTTCATAACAATTAGTGATTATAAAGTAGGAATAAATCAACTCACATTAAAAATAAAGAAATATAGTCTTTGACATTTAAATTCAAATTACCGAATATTGCTCTAGTCTTTCGGACTTAATATCTAACATAAGTAATGAACATGTTCGGGTGCCAAAGTAAAGGATGTCCGGTGGTACCAAAGCTAGAACGACAGCGTGTGGATCGGGTTGACAGGTGCTGGACCTGCGGCGCGCGCTGCACGCCGAGCCGGGGTCGGCGGAGGCCCTGCGCCTGGCGGCCTTGCGCGGGGAGCACGTGAGCACCGACCCCCCCACCGCCCCCCACCACCACACCTTCGACGCAGTCATGCAGCACCACGCCCTGCGCACACATGCAACGGTCACCGATAGCACCTAGCAATGCCTTAATCACTCACTTGATTTGTCTATATGACGGCTTTTTTTTAAATATTAATTAGCCAACCATATAGACAAGTTAATTATGATCAATGTGCAAGGAAATACATACATATATACAACCTGTTCTTATTTAGTTGTATGTTTATGTGTAGGATGTATAGTTTTGTGTCTATTTTGATGACTATCTTGCACATTGATATTGTTTTTAAGCGAATTGTGTAAATTTGCAACAGTTAAATATTATGGGGTGTAGACTGTGAAAGATAAACATTATAGTTATATGTATGAATTCAGCGATAGAATTAATAATTTAATAATGGATAGAAACTTCAAAAGTTGTATCCGATAATTTCGTTTTCGTCATATGACTATAGCGTCCATTTTTTGCTTAAGAATTTTGTACATGAAATGCATTGAATTAATGCAAATCAAATGCGCAGCAAACTATAACCTCGCTTAATGTTTTTCTAGTAGTTAGTATGGTTTTTGAGTGTGAATTTTTACGACTAAATCTGCAGCTTTTTCTGAAATTTTAAATTGTGCTCTCAAGCTTTCTTACAGCACTATCAAAATATTTTGCGAGGATTGGGAGATTTTCGCTTTTCACTAAGTTCTTATGCGATAAAAAAAACCTCACAACCTTTAGGTTTACACAACACCCTTACTTCTTTTCCAAATTTAAATGACAATTTGGCGAACTCGCACACAACACTATTTTTTCTTCAATACCGAAATATTTTCTCTCTTTAAACACAATAGATACCCAGCTTATTGAAGATCCAACTAAAATAATGTCCCAGATTGACGATATCTTTGTAGTAGTACCTACCAATAAAAAATTTATTAGTTACAATTGTGAAAATATTGAGTAACATGTTCCAACAACTAACATGGAACGTCTGCTCGTTGTTTTTCAGATTTTCCGCTCTTGGACATTAGTTCCACAACAAATACCCGCTGAAACAGTAAGCGCAGAAAAGTGTTTTCCATGTGTATTATTGTTTTCCATTCACCAGGTGACACTAAATATCCCAAAATTATGTAGGAATCTTACAATCGAGGGTCGCACCTCACCAATGATTTCGTTCGCACCTTTGTTTTCTAACGTCAAATCAATCGGGTGAATCGAAGACCAAGCAAAAGAGAAACGCGAGCACTCAAAACCTACACTTTATATATCACTGTTTTCTTATTGGGACTTATTTTCTTTCAAAATGTGGAACTATACTTGATATTGTTTTTATTGAATTTTGTTTGAGAATAAAGCCGAATGCACTGAAATGTGTTTCACTTGCTATCCCGGTTAGCTACCTCAGCATGGCATGGCATGATCCACAATAACAATAACTTGCATGGATTTCTAACAATGGATTACTACTTAGTTGTATAATATTGATGTAATATTGAAGTCTAATAGTTCAACTCTATCAGACTGAGTCGTTGTGCAATGTCACGTGGTTAAGAGCAATGTATGTACTTCTACTTTATTTGACAGTCTCTATTTTAAACTTATCGATGTCTAAAATTTATGTATCATAAATTATATACTATTTTGCCATTCTAATAATGCTATGCTGCTTCGGATTCCGGAACTTTTATTTCTAAGGTCAGTCCGAACTTTAAATGGAGCATGGAGTCGGCATGCTGTGGGTTCCAAATGTGCCCAGTCCCTTCACATCTGACCCTTGATGTTTAACGTAATAATCAGTTAATACCCTCACTTTTCCCTGCCAAGTGTTGGTCAATAAAAACTAAATTGTAAATCTGGTGTTGAATTCTTATTATGTTTATACAGAATAAAGTCACGGAGAAGTCAAAGCGCCCATTGAAAAAACGTCATTCGTCTGTATACCATCAGCCTACCAATCGCGTGAACAAGTACTTGGCGCAGGCGATAGACGCTCGCTCAGTGCATCGGGAAAAAGCTACGCACGTGCATTTGCTCACGTTATGCTTCAAAGATACGGATAAAGAAGCACAGGTAAACAACTTTAAGACGTTAGCAATTAGCCTTACGTTAAAAACTATTGCAATCCCCTCTTTCGAATACATTTCAAATCTCTTTTATTCACCATATCAATAATAATCAAAAGCATTTTGTTGAAAATAATAAATCTATACAGTTCTAAACACCGTTGGGATTTAACTTTGGATAAAAGTGAAGTTAGATTGATCTTGTTAAAGCATTGTTCAGAGATCTCCTTTGTAAATACATTTTATATTAAATAAAATCTGAACGATATGTATTACATTTTGCTACTTATTTTACTACTAGCGACCCACCCTCGCTTTGCTCGGGTACGTTTTGACACTTACATTAGTATGGAATAGATAGACTATACATATATACATAGATATGATGAGTTTTAATCTCTTGCTTGAGAAATGGTTAATTCTCCGTACAAACTTCCACCCACTTTTCCCCCCCTTAAGGGATGATTTCCAGGATAAAAAACTATCTTATGGTCTCAAACTATCTCCATACTAAATTTCATCTAAATCGGTTCAGCGGATTCTGCGAAGGTAACAGACAGCCAGACAGAGTTACTTTCGCATTTATAATATTAGTAGGTATGGATTTTATTTACTTTCTCAAATTGCAGTAATATCATTATTTTTCTTCTTTTTGCAGTATCGGGCATCAACAGACGGTGGGTGGGCGGGGTCATTAAGTGCCGCATTGGGAGCTCTCGTGGCTGCCGGGGCACTTCAAGCTGCCATACTCCCCCGTACTACCATTCTTCTCCTTCTATTCGTCACTGCCTTCGCATGGTCTGCTGCTGTACTGGCTTTGACATTGGCAGCTCGGCTGAGGCTCATACCTTGTGATGTATCCAGACCGTTCGCACTAAGAAATGCTATTACAACTTTCACCATCGTACTGGGTTACGCTGTAGGACAAGTTAATGTGGTAACTAAACGTTTTTAGAACTCGATTTGACGAAAACACATCAAATTTTAGTAAAAATACTTTATGTATTTTCTATCCTTTTTCAGATAACATGTCGAGAAGTTAACGTATGCGCGAATTTAACAGAAAACATAACGATGGGGGATATTCAAGCGGCTTCGGATAAAGTATCAGCTGTGCTGTGGAGTAGTACGGATCATAGGGCCTGTCCTATCCCTCTGTACATAACTCTAGGCTGCTGCCTCAGCATGCTCGCTGTGGCCGTGTTCCTGCGACTCCCTATACTAGTGAAGGGAATTTTGCTGGCGGTGATGACGGCCGGCTACGTCACTGTGATACTGGCGTACCACAAACACCTCTTCGATTGCTACGACCTGATGACTGAGTAAGATATACTCGTTATGTCCTGGTACGGTTCATACCGTATCAATATATACCGTATCTTAGCTATCTGGATCAGAAACAAAACAGTTTTTAAGAAAAAGACGTAGTACTGAGGCTCACATTATTAAAATCACTTGTGGGGTGGAAAATAATATGGTAAAAATGAAATTGACTTAGGCTTACTTTTACAGAATAATTATAGATACGATCTTATTTATATAGATTATCTCATATTTATAATTGTCTAATGCCTACTATGCTAAAAATTGCGATTCTGTTTTCTTTATACATATATTGCGCATGCAATATTTGCAATAAGATGAAAACACGAAATTTATCTTTGTCAAGTTTAAGACAAAAACTGGCATTTCACCATCCAATGATCAAAATATATAACTATACACAAAATGATAACTGTGACTAGTTCTTAATATTTTTAGTTTCTATCTATAGCTTGGCGCTCGTTTGAACCTGTATACCGATTGCATCTACTAATGAATCCCATCTCTAGAACTTTCAGATTTAAAAAAAAATTACGACGTCCGAATTAAAGAGGGTTTAGATTATCTAGCTTAAGGCTATCACCCTTACAAGCAGAGAAAACAGGCACTATCTGTACATATAATAAAATTAAACTAAACCGAATCTGTACATTAAATAATTTTTGAGAGGCCGAATCTATAGTTTTTAGAATTTTTGTCTTTCCGTCTGTCTATCTGTCTGTGATCGTATCACGGAAAAACCACTGGAGGGATTTTGATTAAATGGTATGATGATAGCTGGTTATCCGAGTCAACATATAGGATACTTTTTACTCGGGAAAATATCTCATCTTTGAAAAATCTATACTAAACGTTAAAATATAAGTAGGGACGAACATGAGCGGAGCGAGGGTGAGTCGCTAGTTATAAATACGAATGTCTGTTATTTCTTCATGCTGAAACGGCTGGATGGATTTGGATGAAATGTAGAAATATGACACAGATGTATGGACTAACTCATAGGCTACTGTGCGACATCTAAGGATACTCGAGTGTCTAGTTATTAATAAACTAACGAGAGGAATCGCAGAAATAGGTTAATAAGAGAAGATAGACAAATAAATACTTCATTGTAAACCCAAAAGAAGAGCACAGAATATAAATAAAAAGACAGATAACAAAAAGGCTTGCAAAGGCAGTCTTATTGCTGAGAGCAATGTCTTACTGACGACCTTTGGTGAAAGTATAAGTGGAACGGTAAATGGGGCAGTACAATTAATATAGAATAATCATCAATTAATATGGAATAATCATATACGTTAATAATAAGAGTAATACGGTCGGTCACTTCTAGTCCCGGGGCCGTGGGGTCCGCGTACGTGGCGTGCGCGTGGACGCTGGCGCTGGCGCTGGCCGTGCTGCTGCACGCGCGGCAGACCGAGTGGACCGCGCGCCTCGACTTTCTCTGGCAGGTGCAGGCCCGGGACGAGAAGCGCGATATGGATGCATTACAGGTTAATATATTCTTTTTACGTTGGGAAATGTATACACATAAACCACCTGCATACATACAGGTGGTTATGTGGTGCTTAACGTCTACATTAGACCATCCACCTCCAACCCCCAACAGAACCTTCCACGTCTTAATGGGGCGTCAGAGGATCGGTTAATAGTAGTGACTATTAAAGATGGCTTTGTGTTTGTTCAGTCTAAGAAACTATTATATAGATTTTCATACGATTTTTGCGTTTTATTAAGTTTTAACTTAGTATTAAATGGGGCCCGCGCCCCCAAGATAAATTAATTCTAAGTTAGTTTTTTATACCTGATTTGTATAAATTTCGATTTTAGTTTTAATTTTAATATTACTTCATGTAAAAACACAAGTGACTTCAATCTATGATCTACTAGTAGCGGAAGGATAGGTGTTCTTAAATAATGTCCATTAAAAATATAATTAATATTTATTTATTTTTTTCTTTTAGGCATCTAACAGAAGAATATTGTTCAACTTACTGCCAGCGCATGTGGCGACACATTTCTTGGATAATCAGTTTAGGACGAACATGGTAAATCTTGCTTCTTCATTGTTACGGAATATGAATACAACAACTGTTTCAATTTATTTATCATTTATCAATAATATAATAATTTATCAATCATCATACTACGATGTATATTTTGCGCACTTTTCTTACTATACTATACTATACTACGATGTATATTTTGCACTTATCTGTACTTTAAACTTTAATTATAAAAACTCAGATGTAAGCATGGTAAACTATGGACTGGCATAAAAAATAATCTATTCTTTTATATCGCAGGTTATATTCGTATCAATTTTATCAAAAACGAATATACATTGATTTTTTCTATAATATGTATTTTACCTACTCTTTGAAGTAAGCATTATGATGAATAAAATTTTAAATTTAAAAAATAAAAACACCATATCGGACTGTTCATTCCAAGAAACAAACAAAAATCTCTTTATATATCGATATATATATATATACATATATATAACATAACATAGTCATGTTAGTTACACCATAAATATAACTCAAGAACGACTGGACCAATTTTTATGATATTTGATTTTTTGGATTTCTCTTAGTCTGGAATAGGATAAAAAGTTTTGACACATCAGAAAAATTAAAAAAAAAAATTATATGGCTAACGCTGAAAAATAACTATTAAATATCTATGTAAAACGTACCTAGCGACGAACCCGAGCAAATCGAGGGTGAGCCGCTAGTCTAAGTAAGTATAGATTAAGTATATAACTATATATTCCCTAATTGCTCGTTTATTATGTCTTTTTATAGAACTCAAAATCATATTTATTAACTAATGGAAACTGTTTCCAGGACCTATACCACCAGTCGTACCAGCGCGTGGGCGTAGTGTTCGCGTCCATCACCAACTACCACGAGTTCTACATGGAGCTCGACGGCAACAACCAGGGCATGGAGTGTCTCCGGCTGCTCAACGAAATTATAGCTGATTTTGATGAGGTTGCATACTTTAAATAGTTTTAATTACATATTATGTCACTAGCGACTCATGCTCGCTCCGTTCGGGTTCGTCTCTAGGTATGTTTTAACGGTTAGTATAGACTTTTCGAAGATTGGATATTTTCCCGCAGTAAAAAGTATTCTATATGTTGACCCGGATAACCAACTATCATCTCACCAAATTTTATTATAATGCCACAAATGCTTTTTCCGTGATGGGGTCACAGAGACAGACAGACAAAAACTTAAAAATTATAGATAATAATGTCTATTTCAATAAGATTTTTAAAAAAATATTTAATATACAGATTCGGCTTAGTTACAATTTTATTATATACTAGCGACTCACGCTCGCTTCGCTCGCGTTCGTCCCTAGGTACGTTTTCACCGGTAGCTATGTTTATATATACCTATCTAGTAGCTTGCTACTTCTGAGATATTCATTTAAATTATAGAGCAATTTATGTTATGTACATATGTACGTTATTGCGTACGCCGTACGCAGATTTTGTTTAAAATTTCATGGGTTTTAATTTTTTTTCGCGGAACCCTGATTCTTTTTCTAAAATAAAAGTAGCCTAAGTTACTCCTTATAACAGCGGCTATCTGCCAGTGAAAGTCCCGTCAAAATCGGTCCAGCCGTTTCGGAGATAAGCCGGAACAAACAGACAGACAAAAATTGTAAAAGATGTTTTATTGGTATATGTACCGTGTATACATCCATATGCATTTAGTAAAAAGCGGTCATTTTAATATTCAAACAGACACTCCAATTTTATTTATCTGTATATATAGATGTGGATTGAGATAATTTGACATAAGTACTACTAATATGCAAAGCATATAAGCTATATAAAATGTTACATTTAATAAATATAAATGTAGGATTTGCGAGATAAGTTTGCGTGAAATGATATTTTAGTAGTAAAAAGAGACTTAGGATGTTTTTTATAATGGCTACTACAAATAATTTGTATCCTACAAACTTCCGGAATTCAAATTCAAAAAAAGCACTTAATAACATTCCGACTATTAATTCTATTAAAATTACAGGAAACAATGTTTACACGTATCGTCATGCCGCCGCTATAGCAAAACATCCTTCTTTTCTTATTTATCTTTCAATCCATTCTATTCTTAAAATGATATCATACCTCTCTTTTTACTTTTAATATATCATTTCAAACATACTTATCTTGCAAATGTAATAGTATATAATGGTAGATAACAAAAATATATTACTTGCAGCTACTAGGCGAAGATAGATTCAGTGCAATAGATAAAATAAAAACTGTGGGCTCTACATATATGGCGGCAGTTGGTCTCATTCCTGACAAAAAGATGTTAGATGACGCCAGCACGAGGAAGCACATGGCTACTTTAGTCGAGTTCGTATTCGCTATGAGAGACAAGCTTAAGGATATCAATGATAATTCATATAACAATTTCATGCTTCGTGTTGGTAAGTTTCTTTTATGTATTCAGCCCTTTTTACCGTCCCACTGCTGGGTGCGGGCCTCCCTTCAATGCGAGGGGGGAACAGGCCATAGTCCACCACGCTAGCCAAGTGCGGGTTGACTTCACATGTCTTTCGAAGACTTGCTAGATTATCTCAGACATTTAGATTTCCATACGATATTTTCCTTCACCGTAAGGCAAGTCGTAATCATGTTATAAATGATTCGCACATGAAAATATCAGAGTTGCGAGACCCGGGATTTGAACCCGCTTTACTCGGTTTCCCGAACGAGCGTGTTACCACTGGGCTACTACTGCTTTAGTTTCTTTTAAGTAATAATTAAAATAAATAGTTAAGATTCAAGCCATAATATATTTTTAGGTATTAATGTCGGACCTGTGGTTGCTGGAGTGATAGGCGCGAGAAAACCTCAGTATGATATATGGGGAAATACAGTTAATGTAGCCTCTCGTATGGACTCCACCGGTCTTCCGAACCACACGCAAGTCACAGAGGAAGTCTTTCAGGTGTTAAAGGATTTTCCGTATCAATTTATTTGTCGAGGCAAAGTCAAAGTTAAAGGAAAGGGGGAAATGACTACCTATTTTTTAACAGACAGAGCGCCATCTAATGGCATTAATCAAAATAATACAAACAGTCAACCTCAAAATCCTCCCACCGCGTACGGTGGTGTCGCTACTCCATTAGCAATGTTACCAAATTCAGCGAGAAGAGCGGCGCAACCGTCCAGATTGCCACCCCTAAGGGAATCCTCTGTGGCCGGTGAGAACGAACCGCTTTTACCTTCTAACGGGCACCAAAGCAACGGGAACAATCACAAAGGCAGTAAAGGAAGACGCAATATGGACTCCGAAGATACTCCCCCGCCCCCTCCTCCTCACGGCATCAACGGCAACCCGCGCTGGCCGCCGCCCCGGGCGCTGGTGCCGCCCTGGCCGAGACCGCAAGAGACTCGACCGCCGGCTGTGCACAAACGCAGACCCCCGACTAGACTGCCGAGACCGCGGTCTAGTGAAAGTCTTCCTTTAGCAAGAAGTCCTCGAGTCCATTCATCAGCGGATGAGCTGAGCTCACTCACCCGCTCCCCCAGTCTCAGCTCGTCTGACGAGAGCTACTCCAGGACCACGGACGCGTCCCCCTCGCCCCCTCGTCCCGCGCCCTGGCTGCCCCCCGCTCGACCCCAACGAACCGACCAGAACACGTACGACTATCCCCCAATTAGACTTAACAAGCCGACTCCTAATATTCTAAATGAAATTTACGCAAAACATAAAAATAATAAGAAATCATCAATCGACGACAAAATTCTGGATGGCAGTTTAAATTTTCAAAAGGAAGAGGAAAAGTTGCAAAGGAGTATAATTAACATGCTCCAGGCGTCTGTGAAGAGGGACGGTTGCAGTCAGACTGATAAGAAGGACATGCCTCATCGCCTCACGCAGAGGACCAGTTCGTTCTCCAGCTCGGGCAGCCGCCCCGGCAACTTGAAGCATTTGAACCACGACAGCAGGGAGCTGTTCACGAAGCGCAGCCCGTCTGACGTAGCGTGCGTGCCGCCCTTCGAGAGAGAGATACAAAGGCTGTTTGATGATAAAAATCTTATTAAGATGAACTCGCCAAAGGCAGAGAGGAAGGACTTGAAATTAGAATTAAGGTGAGATTATGATATTCTTTCATAGAATTTTGAGTAATTAGTATATTTTTTTTATTAAATCGCATCAGTTACAAATATGATATTTTTGTTGGGCAGTCAGATTCATAGCCTTACTCATTCCGTTTTAATAAACTGCACATGTCCTTCAAAAACTAGTTCTGGTTCTCTCAGACATGCAAGGCCTTTTATTGTTTTACTCCACCTCAAAGCAATTGATAATCCTGTTGACAATGATTCTCATATCAAAATATCGGAGGTGCGAGCTTCCGCTTGATTTTCCAAATGAGCACGTTATCACACGATATCATAATAAATTTAACCTTTAATATGTTAATATTCCAGAGCACCACCATCAGTAAACAACAACAGTAGCCCACTACACGCGGTGGGGCTGGCGGCCATCACGCAGCTGGCGCGGCAGGAGGCGAGCCCGGCCCGCGCGCGCGCCCCGCCCCCCGCGCACCCCGCGGCCCCCAGCGCCCTGCCGTGCGGGGCGCCCCCCGGCCCACCCCCCGCCGCCTCGCCCCTCAAGCCCACAGACTTCCCCGGCGTGCTGCCCACAGACGTGGTGGTGGAACTGCCCTCGCCCACGCACTCCAGCCTCGCCCAAATGCATACTAGGTAAGTCATATGTACGTGTAGGAAGTGATCGCTTTAAATTTTAACCGAAATACTGCTAAATATAAGAGCTGTAAATAAATTTATCAATTTCACGATGAACGGACAAGAAAGAACGGAAGATTTTTAATGCCATCTAGTGGTAAATTACAGCAATAACCCGTCAAACCTACAACTGTCTTATGATCGTCATATAAAAGTATGTATGACAGTCTGGAGCTTCTTATCCGCATCTTCCTCAACACGATTGCACTATCTAGACGAGTACGTCAGACGATTGTATGGATATGGCTGTGTTAAAATTAAGTAAAAGTTAAAACATTATGCTAAAAATATTTAAATGTAACAAACACAAATTTTTACTTTCTATGATGTTAAAACATTATAATTAACTTTTTATAATAAATATTTAACTTAAACCTCCCTCTTAAACTTCCCTCTTTCATTATCAGCAGTGCGCCAGGTGCTAGAACGAGGGACACGATGCCTTCAAAAGTAAAACAGGATAAAGAATTGCAAGACAGACTTCATAACCGGGTAAATATTATTTTTATTATTCTCTTTTCTTATTATTTTATAAAACTTTGTAGATGGATTTCTAAAAAGGAAACATATTTTTGATGTTTTTATTTACACATACATACGTGTTTTATTTACGTCTAATTATCAACATACATATACTACAATTCTTTTTTTGTAAATCTATATCAAGTTCTATAATAATTTTTAAATTATACACAGGTAACCACTTCTAACCATAGAGAAATGGGTATCTACGGGGAGAGTCAGTCCGAGTGGAGTTCCTCGTGCTCGGAGGGCGAGGGCGAGGGCGAGGGCGGGCAGCCGGAGAGCACGGGCTACACCACCGACGACCCCGCGCTGGAGAACGTGTCCATGCTGAACGAGGCCGGCCTCACGGACGCAGAGGCGGCCCTGAGCGACGTCAACTCCTGCTACCTGGAGCGCGACGACGACGTGTCCTCCCGAGCCTCCTCCCGCCTCCTGGACTCGGAGGCCTTGGTCTCGCTGGAGTCCCTCAGCGCCATCTATGACTCGGACGAGCCCGCGCACCGCTACCTAGCCAACATACGCACTGTAAGCGAATCCATCACAAGGAACTTTGGGCAGCCCGCCTTCGAACATGTGACCGATGCGGAGAGTGACGTCTAGCTCTCTATTGTTTAATAATACTCAACTTTGTGCTAGTGGTTTAATGTCCGAAATATAATTATCCTTCATTCATATGTTTATCAGACGTGGGTTTTGGTTTGAGTATTATGTATAGACTATGTATAAACTAATATATCGCGTAAGGGTTGTTTAGTGATTGATATACGGTCAAGTGGTCTATTTACTATAAATTATGTTTTTTTTGTTCATTTATAGATATATTGTTTGTTGCTATTTCTCTTTCACAACAAACATAACGCGCAACGTTATTGCTTTTTGCGACTTGATTTGCTACAATTCTTTAAGCCTGGCAATCCTGATTCATGACGGATTTTTCGAAAGCAACATTACTTCTACATATTTCCTACTACTACTAGTACTATTTTACACTTTCAATAAGTATCAAAATGAATTATTAAACAATATATTTTTTATTAATGGTTCATTAAACAACCCGTCTCCAACATATTTGTTTATCTGTCTGCAACACATTATTCGAATTATTCGATTAATTTAACCGATAATACATTTCATCATCTGATAAGCAAAAGTGTGAAGGATTATCTCTCTTCGGATCTTCCACTACGATCGATATGTATTTATATGGATCTTCGCTATTCGAACGTGCCTGATCGTGTAACTCTAACTCTGTGCTGTGTACTTTATGTAAATTGTCAATATGTACCTATTTGCCAGTGTATAATATCCATTGTACATTAGCGGCGCCATCTAATGGCCGTCGATCATCCAGAGGTGCGGTGATCTCTACAATTATAAGGTGCTCTCGTATAGAATTATTCGTTATTTGTCTTGTGATAAAGTAGTCGTCGGAGCGGCGCCGGGCTGGCCCCGGCCGCGCCCCGCCTCCACCTCGTACCGTGGTTTGATAATAATGTATTCATTTTGCATTTCGATTCATATGTAGACATATTGTTACCACAATTTATTATTGTAGATGCTTAGATTTTATGAATTCTTTGGTATATGTAATCTATTTTTGAAAAAAAAAAAAACGCCAATCGTTTGCTTTCTGACTTGGATTCGCTATTACTTTGTATCTTTCGATTCTAGTCACTTCTTACAAATTCATGACTTTTGTGAAACAAATATTTATACATACATATATGCGTAAATTAGTAAGCTCCCTTCATTTATTTATAAACAATATAAATAATTTTTTCCTCGTTTTTAATGAGATATTTAAAGTAATTTGCATAGCTTCTTAAATCAACGTTAACCATGTACCTAATACTACATTTTAGAGTTTATAATTATTAGAAAGATCAATTATTTAGCATTGAAAAATTTTAAACAAAAATTATAAAAGATGTAACAATGTTTAAAATTTTATTATACACTTATTGAAATGTACTTATTAAAGTCCTTAGTTTTCGTATTACGGCCTCGGTCATAATCAGTAGCGTTAGAACAAAACCGAAAGTACAACCCATACATAAACCATTTACGAATATTTGTTGTAGAATATTCTTCATATTTACCATTATTATATTATTATTATGAATGTAACATAGTTTTGTGTCAATTCATCTTATCGGTAACGGTACGTAAGTTTAAGATAAAGTAAATTCTTTTCAAAGTAGTATATGATTATTGATTATATATATCTATCATGCTACTCTAATTGCTTATGTATGATTTGACTAAGCCTGTACTTAATTTCGCGATAGTCGGGAGTGGCGAATGACTCACGTAACTTTGCTGTTAACTAACTTATTTCGCCGTTGCTTGCATCAAGCGTGTATTTGCCGATTATTATCAATAATGTATTTTAGTTTCCGCTTATGATCTTTCCTAGGGTTTTTATAACAAATTGCATCGTATATTCGTTTGTATAAGGGAGTTCATGGAATCTTCGCATTATTTTCTTTTAATGATATAATAATTAGAAGTAACTATTCAACTTGTACATTTTTACACCTGGAGTACTCCACTTTATAACTAGTGAATTGTTAATAATCTTTGTAAATATTGTTAATCATCTGTCTAGTGGTAATCTTAAGTAGCGTACCATGCTGTGAAGATATATCTTATTTTTGGAAGAGATCTCTTGTTTGCAATCGGTCTTCTCAGTATGTCAGTTTGAATATTCTCGTTAATGTGTTTAGATATAGTGCCAAATATTTTGACTATATGCTTACATTTATATTTATTTAGACGCTGTTCAGTTTATATTCTTATTTTTATATCACGTTATACGTTTATTCGATTTTATAAATCATATGCGAATTTATGGTACGACGCGAAGTTTCAATTTAAATTAATAGCGTATATGAACAATACTGGTAGGAGATTACAAAATTCCTTAAAACTAAGTGATTTTTTAAACTTTTGAATTGAAAATTTAGAATTGTACCATTTTGGTGATTGCTGATTTTGAAACAGTAAAGATGCTTGTTGATAATATTTTTTCACAATTAATATTATATTAATTTATTTTAAAACGCTAAAACGTCATCTTAACGCATTTTTTCTTTTGGAAGATAACAGAAAAGAAATAGTTCCTACAGTACGTCCATATTGTAGGACCTCAAACTCGCGAACTTCGTCTTGTAAGACTGTTTCAGATAAACCCATATTATAGCAAACAGCTTTAATGTTCCCGAGTCAGCAACGAACCTTACCGAATATTAGCCAAATATCCTGTGTATCAATTATTTTTGTAGATGTTGTTTACTTCGATTGCTGCGTATTCAAGTGTATTATCTATTTTATTTATTTCAATTCAATTAAGCAATATTAATTAAATATAATAAAAAGGGTTTACAAGATCTGAATTTTAGTTTTATTTTATACCTTAAACTATATTTTAGACTTCATCCTTCTGGATCATATGGATGTCTGTCTGTCTGTCTATCTGTTTGTTCCGGCTAATCTCGGAAACGGCTGTACCGATTTGCACGGGACTTTCACTGGCAGATAGCTGATGTTATAAGGAGTAACTTAAGCTACTTCAATTTTAGAAAAAGAATTAGGGTTCCGCTTAAAAAAATGCTAGTATACTATACATTTATTATACTTAATAATAGGAACACATACATTATTCATATGCATAATATTTAAATTATGAGAACGACCCGTCTTAGCTTCGCTCAGTCCATAAATACATTGCGTGCCCTTCGGTGGATAGATATACATATAGCAAGCTCTCTTGCCATGAAATAATTTTTCAATCAAAAAATCACGCCAATGCATATCCTAATTGCATCAAAGCAGGAGACACTAATACACATTTTCGCATTTATAATAAGATAGGGATAAGACAATATAATGGGTAATAATGAATGGGTATGATCCTATAATGAATGGGTGTAATCGTATAATCCTATAATCTATTTAAATACAACAAAGTTGGGTTAGTTACATCATTTATACCTCGAGAACAATTGAACCGTTTTCTATGATCTTTGATTTGTTAGGTTTATCTCGGCCCCGAATAGCAGAATAACTATTAAAACATCAGAAAAATTCTAAAAAATATATATTTATTAACGTGGATAACGCTGGTCACTGGCTAATAACTATTTATATCTATTTAAAACTTATCTATAGACGCACCCGAGCGAAGCGAGGATAAGCCCCTAGTCAAAATCTATTTTAAAATGTTATTTAGCTCTAAGCGCCACGACCAGTCATGTATAAACGCCATGCTTTGCCATAGGCTTGCATGTCATGTGTGAAGCGTCGGCTACGGTGATGTTTTCCGCATACTAATGCCCTTAGCCTTGAAATAAACACCATGGAGCTCTACCTAGCGAGCTTTTACGAGCGACCGTTGGAACATTATCGTCACATTAAAATGAGGAATTTTTAGACTTGTGAAGTACTAGCGACTTAATTCCTTCTCAAGGTACGTTTTAGATGATAAAAATCGTTATTACGAGAGATAGACACTTATTATTGCGGACTTTTCAGTAGGCATTTGTAAGACCTACCTTTCTAGTACATTGTTTTGATGTATCTCTTAAGGTTTGGTCAACGTTAGTCCTGTAAATTTTTAAAGATGACTCGATAGAACCAGTTACTGTGTTTTCCCGTGGAAATGAAAGATTTTCTTAAAGGATATAGTAAATATTGACCCAAGTAATAAGTTATCACTACACAATATTTAGTTAAAATCCGTTCAGTAGCTACTGTTTGCGTGAAATGCATACAGATATACCTACAGACAAAAATTTCAAGAACTTTTGTTTTGGTGTCTATAAGTATTCTGTACACGATATGTAATGTTTTTTTTTTATTATTTCATGTACAAATTTCGCTTTTTTACTGTTTTATTTATCTATATACAGATAAATAAAATTGGAGTGTCTGTATGTATTATTAAAATAACTGCTTTTTACTAAATGCATATGGATGTAAATAAGGTACATATACCAAAACAACATTTTTTACAATTTTTGTCTGTTTGTCTGTCTGTTTGTTCCGGCTAATCTCCGAAACGGCTGGACCAATTTTGACAGGACTTTCACTGGAAGATAGCTACTGTTATAAGGAGTAACTTAGGCACTTTTATTTTAGAAAAAGAATCAGGATTCCGCGAAAAAAGTTAAAACCGTGCGTAGAAGCGAGCGTGAGTCGCTAGTTAATAATAAAAATGACCTCCCGACCGATTTCGGCCGCGGCCAGTCTCATTGAGACTAGCTATCAGCGCAGGAGTTATTATAGTGCACAAGTGCGCGCGCAGACACAAGTGCACTCTCTATTCCTGTCACTCTCATACTCCGGTGGGACGACTACTCGACACGACCGGTGAGAGTTAAGGCGCAGGACCGACGGCTTTACGTGCTCTTTAAGGCACGGGTTTGAAACACCGCCAACTTCCCAACTCTGGGCTGTTACTGAGACTTACTAAACAGAAAGACTCAATAACTAAATTTAGCCCGACCCGTGACTCGAACTCAAAACCTCTCGATTTGCAGCCGTACTTGCTAGCCACTACACCACCGAGGCAGTTAAGTTTTTTTTATCTATTATAAACTATAATATGTATAAATGGCTTAAAAAATATTTTTATAACAATTAACTATAAAAATAATTTACTTGTGGCCCTTATCTCAGACTAATGTATCTTAGGAACCAATCAATTTGCCAGAAAGAAAAACAGCTTATTTCGTTCACAGGATCCAGGATCGTAAATTAGCTCCATTCGAAAAATCACGTCAAGTTGTTGCTCTGTTGCTCGTGACAGAAAGATAAACCAACAATTAATAGTACTCATTCAAACACATTTAATATTACATACCTACTCATATTTATACCGCACAGCTTGAGCACCCCTTTTGCAATATGGTGTATAATATTAATACTTTTAATATTTACAACCGATAAAGCAACCCTTTATCTAACCGAATTGCTGACTGTGACCATACCTAATTTTTCATATAATGGTCACATATATGGTGTATTCAAACATTTAATCCGCAATCAATCAAATCTTGCGAACACAACAGCAAAGAGAACATTTAGTATTAGACAAGTATGTTGCATTTAAAGCATTATTGTAATCAACGCTAACTGTTAAGTGTTAATCTACAAATTGGTTCGACTATTGCGTTAAGTAATTTTTGCAAAGGCTTCCTTCATTCTTGAAATTGCATTTCAAACCATTCATGTGTGAATTTAATCGATGTATTTGCTTATTCTTTTCTCTAGTTTTAATTATTAGATAACAATATTTAAGCAGTTTCTCCAGTTCAATCTGTTTCTTTTTAATTTCGCTATGACTGCAATGAAAAACGTAACTATGCTAGGAAATTTAAATTATATTATATACTTTGTTATTTAGGTTAAATGTAAAACTTTGTTGGAAAACAACTGAATCACATATTGCATCACACTGCCAGTGACGATTAGTTAGCTTAGCGTTTGAGGATATATTGCTGAAAATATAAACAAATAATAATATTTTGCAAAAATGCATATCTTCATAAGATAAATTAATTTCTTTCCATATACCTTCGCTGAATTAAATAAATGTCGGCCATGTATATTGTACCTATACATAATATTATAATGCATAACATACTTGTATACTCATTCTTCGAATTCCTTTTAGGTAGATATAACTAGATTTTGATAACAACTTTACGTTGGCATGACAACATTGATCAAACTCCGAATAATACTTTCTATTCCAACAACTCACCAGTTCAAGACAGTCTGCCGAGTTCATAACCGATTATATCTACCCGTGCTTTGGTCTTTAGTGAAATTAGTTAAAAAATTATTTATAAAGTATGTATTTAGAAATCTGTGAACATAGAGGGCTTTCTAATGTTACAATATAAACCGTTTCCTGAAACCCCATGAGTCAGAGTTACTCATAGTGAGGGGCGGTTTCATTCAAAAATTTGAATCGGTATGCTAGTGGTATACGACAGAGTGTGGCGGCAGGTATGACGCGACACGTCGCCGTCCCGCGCAGGCGCACAGCTGCCGCCCGCCAGCGCGGCGC
Organism: Argynnis bischoffii washingtonia; assembly: GCA_033884665.1. Classification (NCBI taxonomy): domain Eukaryota; kingdom Metazoa; phylum Arthropoda; class Insecta; order Lepidoptera; family Nymphalidae; genus Argynnis; species Argynnis bischoffii. Next base: position 7,195,996 of record CM066616.1, on the reverse strand, counting down.
GGATTGGCCGCGGGAACCGGTCGCGTCCCCCCGCCCGCACCCCGCGCCCTCACCCCTCGCCCCGCCGGTACAAACTTCCAAACGAATTCTTATTCATACTCGGTACTCCTCGCGACTATATGACCGTTGTTGTCGCTGATTGCGCGCTCCGAGCAAGTATTCCGCGTAATCTTATCGAAATGTGCTCAATTTTGAATGCTATTTCTATACCTGAATGATTGATAAAATAAAACACAAAACTCGTTTGGTGCGAACGTACTCTGCATACGGCGCTATGACAACCCGTGGTTTTGGCATTTTTATTTCAACGGAGTTCTGTGAGCCTCGACGTAGGGCCACCGGTGCCATGTGCGTCAGGTAGTGGAGTGCTCCTATTAGTTTTTGGACAAACTAATATGCCAGCTTGTGTGTACTTCGGTGTGCGGTGAGCGCGAGAGCTCGGTGAATCATAGTGTTTATTGTGTTATCATGAAGGTGACGGTGTGTTTTGGTTCCGTGCGGGTGCTGGTGCCCTGCGGCGCTGGCGACTTGCTGGTCAGGGACCTCATACGGGAAGCAACGTTACGATACAAGAAAGCTACCGGACAGGTCAGTATCGTTACAACTGTACTTGACAATTTTAATTTCGCGGGTTTTTCCTGCATTTTTATTGGTCAATGTGAATGTCAGTTATGAAAATAAGGTTTACTACAATGAGTGTAAGTAAAGAGGGTATTTGTGTGCACTGTAAACTTCGCATCGTTCAAATTTCTTTTATTAAAACAATTCTATTAAAATAAAAACAAAAAAAATTTAGCATTGGAAAGTGTGAATAATGCAATTTGAGCAACGAAAATGAGTGTCACGATTTGTAAATCTTGGCCATATCTTGTTTTTGCGTATCTTACGATCATTTCGCTATGGAATGCACGATAGTAGTAGAGAACCACTTTCGCGTCAATATATGAGACCAGAGCACAGTGCCAGCGCGAGCGACGTCTACCGATGCGGTCAGACTAGATCCATGCACGACTACAAGAATGCTTTAATTTCGTAATGGGAACGCACACTTGTCAGGTTCTCCTTCACTCGTATTATAACACGCCAATAACACACGGGGTCAAATGCTCTAATTTAATTTTTTGGATAAACTGCAACTTTTAACATATAAGTACAGTTAATAGTATTTACACAATCTAAACCGATATTATAAAGAGATAGAGTTTGTTTGCTTGAACGCGCTAATCTCAGGAACTACTGAATTGCTTTAATGTTACGACATGCAGGTACTGACAGGTAAACTAATAAATAATAACAGAAATAGAATTAGTAGTAGACGTTCACCTGCAGACACACCTGCAGGCACAACCCACTAACGTCAGTCGTAGGAGGCTACCGACCTTGCTAGTAGTTAAAGTATCCCATCCATAAATATCACTCTGGCGTCATAAACCTTTTGTTTCCCTACGACAAAAGAACTAAACGTATTAGTAACACGTATCATATTAAGTTTCTTAATATAAAAAAGAAAACAAAACATTTCTTTTCGATTGTCATTAAGATTTTCAGGCATTAATAAATAGGCGAATAATAAATAATTAAGACATTGTTTCACAGCTCGTATCACAGCTTAAATAATTACGATGACATTAAAATGTTATCTATCTATATATATTATCTATCAAGTACAGTGTTCTTGCATCAGCGATAATATATTAAGTGTTACACAAATATAGTATGTAGTTTTGGCAAACTTTCTGCCTGATTGCCGGTGATTACGCAATTTAAAGGTCGCCAGCACTACTAGTTAACGAGCAGCAAACAGTTTGTTACCGCTCCACCGCCTGTATGATATCATATTAAATTACTGAGACTTCTGATTAAATTTCTTATTGCCATTGACTTCTTCTATAATCTTTGCATAATCGGCCGTACTACATCTGAAAGGCTACACACATTTTTTCATATTTTTTACTATGCTTTAGTTGCACCAAAGAAACCTTAATACGTAATTACATTTTGATTTAGTGTTAAAAACAAAAATTGTATATAACTTTTTTCATAGAAATTTCTATCTGAAAAGTAATGACTAACACTTTACATATTTTGTTATTTTATTGTTAAAAATTTAAAACGCAAAAAATACTTATAGTTTAAGGAACAACCCTTAAAAAGTAAATAACTTTGGAAAAGAGCTGATACTCTCACTGCTGGACCGATATTAATCAAACATAGCTAAGAACAACCGCAAGGCAAACTGGCTATCAAATTTATATGAAAGTTTATACTACAGACAGACAGTCTGCCCGTGACCACGGCTGGTGTAATCCAGTCGAAACGTCGGGAACAAGGTATATAGCCGCTTATCCACGCGTTAAGTCCCGTAGTATAAACTTTCATATAAATATGAAACGCGATAATTTAAAAAGTTATATGGCTATCAAATGAAAAAAACCGCATCGAAATCGGTCCATCCGTTTGAGAGCTACGATGCCACAGACAGATACACACACACACACAGACACAGCACACACACACACATACACAGCACACACAGCACACACACACACACACACACACACACACACACACACACACACACACAGAGAGAGAGAGAGAGAGAGAGAGAGAGAGAGAGAGAGAGAGAGAGAGAGAGAGAGAGAGAGAGAGACAGACAGACAGCACACACACATAGACAGATATCGACGTCAAACCCATCCATCTTTTTGCGTCGGGGGTTAAAAACAACAATTCTCATTGCGAAGGTACCTATTCGAACATGAACACCTATTGTGTTTTTCGTGCTATATGAATATCATTTTTGACGTCTCGTCTGGTTCTGAGAAACATGACGAGAAATTTTAAAGTTCAAATTTCTATCTCATAATATACGAATATCCGATTACCCTCCTCACACTCATATACACATGAGCTCTACGTTAATATTGGCTAAAGCTCAGATTAAAGCCCGCCGGTTCAAGTTAATACGCATAAAACGTTCTATGACAAAAGTCTTTTGTTTGCAAAGTAATAAAGTTTTCGACTATTTTTATTTTATGGCAAGAATTTTATTACTGTAGGCTATTTATCCTGTTACTTGATTTTACATCCGAAATCATTTACAGAGCCGCTTTAAGTACTTAACCTCACTTGGATTAAAATTTCTAATCACAATGATAATATTATACATACATCAAAGATTTGTGTGCGGTTGTGCTTTGATTTTTGAGTTAACGTACTCGTATCTATCACGCGAGCGACGCCGCAAGAAAACTAGAAAATAATAAAAAATTACTGCCTTCACAATAATTTAATATAGTCCAATATAATGGCGGTATCGTGGAAAAAAATTCTAAGTGGGTTTCTCATAACATGGCCATATGTGAGGTTCTTGTCAAGTGAATAAATGTGGTCCTTTCATCTCTGTCTTATGTTAGTAGACACTTGATGTTTTTATTTAACGATCCGCTTGCACGTGTTTTAAGATCGACCATAAGAAAAATTTTGCTTTTTTGAAATTGCTGATAAAATATACTTATTATTAATTTGCTATAGTTTGTAATATAAAATGTAGGGTAATATTTATCACATATCCCACATAATATACAAGTCTAATCTAATCGAATGCCATAAATAGGTAACTGGAGCAAGAGCCGAGTGATACAAGTAATTAAAATATTAAAAAATTACGCCTTAAGATACAAATAAATATTAAAACAGATATTTTTAAAGCCGTCCTGTGCGTAACATTTGTAACGGAAACCTTTCAAGTCCAAAGCCAATCTAATTATATAAATCAGAAAACCGATGACGATTACTTTTCCAATATTCCCTTTATTATATGCATGTGCCTGTTAATTGTTTAAAGATATCTCCGTGTTTTTTCATGTAATTTAAACTATGAAATTACCTTTTATCTGTTTTCTTACATTTTTTCCAATATAATTAACAATTATAGATCATCCATAAATTATGCCACATAAAAATCATAATTTTTTAATCCTTTATTAGTTGTAACAAAGTTCTCTCGAAATATGACAAAATAATTAGATAAAATAATAGAAGGATGTTTTAAATTTATCTTTTATCTAATTAAAATAGCAAAACGGTTTAACCGACTAGAATTAAGATCTCGAGATTAAACAATACCTTTGTGAATGTGGTATGTGACTTGTAAGCTTATTATACCTATAGTTATTGAAATATTTGTGTAAATCTGAGCGTTGTCATATAAAATGAAGTTGCGTAGGCAGAGCAGGCTTACTCACGCGCACGTGCAACGTCAGTCACGTCTCATGTCCAATTAGGCGACAATTTGCTAGTTTACATTCACAGTACCGGTTCAGTCACAGTCCACACTCCACGGTGTACCTTAGTTTTATAACATTTGCTGTTTATGTTAATTGCTCCATAAGCATACCCGCATAACTACTTGTATTCTAAAGTAAGAGAGAGTTAACCAGAGTAAGATAGTAGATGACATCTAATACTATTTTGTTAATCGTTCCTCTTTCTAAAACAAGCTTTTTGAAATATCTATAAGTATATTTGTAGTTAAACACTCATTCACTCAGTACATTTACCACTTTGTCAAAAGTTAAAACTACTATAAGACTTTTAAACATGAAATTTGAACAAAAATAATATAAATAAAACAGTGATACTATATATGCATACATATTATATGTTAACTATAATAGTAATGTCTTTGCTCAAGGTCACAATAATGTGGACTTTGCTTTGATTTAATTATCCCGCATACCATTACAGCCTCACGGTGCTCGTCATTGAATAAATGAATGTACCTACTTCAAAATAATTACGATATATTTTTAGTTTTAAACTTTAGGTATTACAAATCGCAGCATTCATCATAAGCGGTAGGATTTGCGAGCATTTTGATTAACGTTGACTCATCTCTATCATGGTCAATGCCGTAAACATTACAATTAGCTTTGCGATTATTACTCTTTTCGACAGTTCTTAAGGAGAACTACATGACACTAAGCTATTCAACATGAAAGTATTGTAATTATAATGCTGACGTAATTACAATGACAATAATGCTGTTTGTGATAAATTATGATATTTTTTTTAATGAGATTTAAGGGACAAACGAGCAGACAGACCACCTCATAGAAAGTAGTACCTGCATGTCGCCCATAACACCTACGGTTCATGCACTTAGGTTTTAAGTAACAAAAATGCAGAACCACAGGTGCGTTGTCACTGTGAGGACTGAGGACTAAGATGATATGCCTCTTGCCTGTAATTTCGCTGGCTACCTTATCCTTCAAACCGGAACACAACAATGCAATCATTGTTGCTTGGCGGCAGAAATAGATAAGGGGGTGGTACCCATCCAGTCGGACTCCTCAGGCTTGACAAAGGTCCTACCACCGGTGATGATGATGTCTAAAAAGAAAAAAAACCCAATAAATTATGAAAAAACAACGTAAATCCTGCGTATTGGGTTATCGACCTTAAACCTCTTATTGTTAACAATAAGTTATATAATAATTACATTATAAATATGAAAAATTGATATGTGATTTATATTTCATACATTACCTAGCTCTAGACTACGAAATTATAATATTTTTACACACAAGGGACAGAAATAGATCTGAATAGAGATGATAGTAATCACATATTATTTCAAAGATCATCGTAAAAATATCAGTTTTAAATCGAACGGAAGTGTAGAATGGATTTTACAAAAAAGGTTGTAAAAACTGTAGACTACCTGGTACTACGAGTGAAGAACCAGATGCACCTGTTGTACGCAGGTAGCGCATAAAACTATCCCAGACCCGCCTCTTGGCAATTGCCGCTTGTTTTTTTTAAATACAAATGTTTCGAGATACATCTATAAAATAAAAAATAATTACGCTCTCGAGTCAGTCTATTCTATTTAAATACTACGATTAAAATGTTTAAAAATTCAATAAAGAAGTCACAAACCCTGAAGTTTTCTGTTTGAACGACTGACTAATTGATTATTTTTATACAATAATTCTTATACGTAGAGATTTCATGTTTTTAATGTATTCTCATAAACTGTAATATTATTTAGAAAGTATGTCGAATGAATATTTTTCATTAACTCGTCAATTATCTTTCACTTATTAATATTGTTAAATTAGATTTGGCTTTCAAAACTGCGCACATATTGTAATTGATAATCGAGCACACAAAATGCAGATCTTTTTATAATTTAAGTTTCAACATCTATCTGTATATATTTGTGATTAGAAGTATCATATTAGTATCGTAACTTAGATAATATTAGGACGTGTTATGTCTCTGTTGAAATAATAACGACATAAATCATGTTTAAAAATGTCAGCTCTTGAATTTAGAAGTACCTATCTACAACGTTACAATACACAAGACAATACAGAAGATTGTCTTTTCATAAAAATATGTAATTTATAATCTATATATAATATTATAAATAGTATTAATTAGTAGTAAATTTAATGCGTAATGAACCAGTCGATAAGTGGGAAAGCAGAGTGGCCAGTGCAGTCTTCACTCTTCAGATGGAGTGGTTTATATCCGTTTGCTGGTAATTACGCTCGACAGATCACGATAGGGCGCGTCGAGAGACTCCTCCGACATATGTAAGGATGACTGTCTCGTAGTTAAATTTGGGATTTCGTGTGAATTTCTCTTTGAAATTTTTAATACGAATTTTGATAAGCTACGTACTACACACATACTTTCTATTCAATGTATGAATTGGTGAATTGTATAAAATTAGACTGCTCTTATAAATGCAAAAGTTTGTATGTTTGTTTGTGTATTTTTAATGGCTGGATTTAGAAATAACTTAATATTGGCTATAGTTAGGCACTTAAAGGCAGCAGTTTCAATGTGGACTTTTTATAACTTTGCGAAACTTATGTATGTACTAGCGACTTACCCTCACTTCGCTCGGGTTCGTCTTTAGGTAAGTTTTAATTTTTTTGAGCGAAACCCTAATTCTTTTTCTATAATAAAAGTATCCTAAGTTACTCCTTATAATATCAGCTATCTGCCAGTGAAAGTCCCGTTAAAATTAGTCTAGCCGTTCCGAAGATTAGCCGAAACAAACAGATAGAATTTTTTTTAAAAAATTGTGTCTTTTTTGTAAGTACAACATTACATTTTTTGTAAGTATAATTCCATATGCATTCAGTATAAAGCTGTTATTTTGACATTACAAACAGACATTTCAATTTTATAATTTTATTTATCTGTGTAGATGTACATGTATGTTTTGTTTTAAATTTGTTTATATGTATTTTATGTTAACATACACACAGACACACATGCAAAGTTTCGCAATAATAATAGTCTGATTACAGATACTAAGGAGGTGAATAATGATATTCTTGAATTTACATATTATGTTGTATTATCATAATTCATTTTTTAAATTGGTCTAATATTTACACATGTTAAACATGTTAGTAAAAAATTCGTTATTTGAATTAAATTTGATTAGTACTGCTATAAGATACAATATTTAAAATTCAAACATTACTTTGTTAAATAAAAAGACAGTCTCTGGAAATACTAGACGTATGGCAACCATTTATCTACGGAATGCCGTCCTACCTGCAGGCCTTTTAAAACACAATTGTACATTCTCGTCTAGTCCTCATCAAAGCTGAGGTTTTTTATACTCAATTTTAGCGTCGGCACTATCCTATTTTTTACCATCGAATAACGGAGATAAGGCCATGAACTTAATGCTTTATGCCTCATCTAAATATTTATATGTATTAAAACATACTGTTATTACTATGCATTAGATTCAATTAAAACTTTCAGACTAAATTAACTCTTGACGTCTGTCTTTTCACGTTTGACCGTTGAAGAGATTTTAATACGATTTTACTAGGATAATAGATATTTCATCAAGTGACGGACATGGTCTTTTATCTCCACCTTGTTTACCATGCAAGAGGTGCCGCGGGCTAAAACTAGTGCAATTTGAGTAATCTATATACATATATAAAAATGAATCCCTATTTCCCTTGGTCACGCCATCACGCACTAAAGGATAGACCGATAACTCTAAATAATTAGTGTAGTTTGTTGTGTTTGTTATTGTCAGGAAAAGGTTCTTATGAAAGAAAAAAATAAGAAAATTGCACAGAAAATTAGAAAATTGGCATATAGCTGATATTATAGGGAGTAACTTAGGCTACTTTTATTATAGTTTATTAAAAAAATAGTATTCTGCTCAAGTTCATGTATAGTTTTTGTGTGAACGCCTCGCGTGCGCTACGTAAAGGGAAATGATATCCACAATATTTTCTTTAGCATGAATTAAATACTTCAATTTAAACGTCAAACTAGTTTCCGATAATTAATCTGCGGAAATGACTTTCCTGTTTATGTACACTTATGAAATTAGAACAAACTCAATGTTCTGGTATCTAAATTTTACCTGAAATAACTTGTTTTGTAATGTTTTATGTACATTCAATTGTACATTGTATTATGTATATACACTATACATAATACATACATATGGATATATGTACCTATCGAAACTTAAATAATACGTATAATTACCCGAAAAGTTATAATTTATGTTCTAAAAACATGGTCTCGTTATAATTTTTCTCACCCTTTGAGGTAAAAACGGTACAATCTGGTACGAAGTACGAACGATATGCTTCCAGTTGGCATCAACGAAAATGTTGTATGTTTAGGTTGGCTGTGAACGATACATATATTCGAACCCCCCTTTTTGTCACCCCTTTAAGGTACAAACGATTTAAAAAGCGGTACAATCCCATACAAACGTAGTACAATCGAATAGAATTGATAAAAACTAATTATTGTTTAATCAGTTTCTAACTTCACATAGGTTCGTTATAATAAAACATAAATAATATCTTCGGGGATATATAATTTATTTTAAGGTAACATATGTATATTTTTTAGACCGACATTGTTCCTTGCTGAGTAATAAAATTGATTCACTTGTTATTTTACCTATTCGAATGTGAACTACAAGCTGTCATGTTGGTTGTTTGACAAATAACTTTTAACCTTGACCATATAATACAAAATTTAATGAAATATAATGAAAATTTCAGAATAACTGATGGAATTAAAGGATGGAATTGAAAGATCCCAAATTCGAATCTTATTTATATCTATAGGTACGTACGTACCTACTACTATTATAATAGAGAAAAGATGTATTTTTTTTGTAATTTATAAACTCTTCAAACAAGAAACAAGTTTTCATAGTTAATTAATCGTGTTATTGGTATAAATATTTATAGATAATCGTTGTATTGTATCAACTCTAAGAGTCTTAACTTTTAACTATATGAAACCTACCTACATACTTAATCAGTGGTGTTGAACCTTGGTAGATCTTTTACTCCTAAACTGCACACAACCTTGGTGCAACTTACATATTTATTTCAATGTGTGTACGGAAATAGTTATTTCAAGCTCTTCCTATTCCATTTATTTATTTTAAACTTACTTGTGTAATAATGATTGCCATAAATATATACCCTTTCACACTCAATAATTACGTAAAAAGCTTCAAAATCACCTGCAGTTTATGAGTGAAAGATCTCTACCACTGTTCTACCACTGTCTAGTCTGTTCAGTTGAATTCATAATATTCGGATTTCGGGCATGTTGTTTTCGAAAAACTGTAAAATAAAAAACATAATATAAACTTTTAAAAGAGAAACATTTCTGTGTTTTGTCTCGCTGCTATAATTTGCACGTTTAAAATAAAACAGTATTGTATTTCAAAACTATGGTACGGGAACAAAGAGTACAGGTATGAATTTAAAGCATTGTGAAACGTTGGGTACCTGGACCGGCGCACACGCACCCATTGTTCGAATCCTCTGTAACATTATGCACCGTAGGTTAGTCGATTCGTTTCAAAAACATCCCTACCTACATAATGTAGGACTACACTAGTTCTTTGTTAGTGTTATCTTATCTTTAATTTACTTATTAAGTACAGGAGTATTACACATTATATTGTTAGGAGTTATACACACTTTCTGTTCGTATTCTTTATGGATTAATGCTTTATCTAATATGCATGGAATTTAACCCAGTTTTTTGTCCGATAAGAAAAAATATGATAAGTATACAAACATTGATATTTATTGTAATCAGAAGTGGACGATTTGCTATAAATAGTACCTACTACACTACAGTTAAAATCTTAGATTTTTACATCACTATTACAACACAGCTATGTTATAATAGTTTAATAGCTAAACATGATAATAAACCTCTTTAATGTAAATGAATATTTACATCAATCATCTAATTTAACCAATAATGAAATAAAATTAGAATAAATTTGATATTTGTGTAAGATGTAAGTAGTTTGCAAACAATGTAAATATTCTGCTAACAAATTATGATTCTGGCTATACATTATAATATGTATTATATTTTGCACATCGTGGGACGATCTAGTCGTAGGTATGTATAGGAATGATGTAATGAATCACATTTACTGTACACATTTATTTCGATTTTTTCATTGCAAAATGTTTCTAAATTACGTTATATATTTATTTACACATAATATCGTGCGTGATATGTCTTCGACCTGGTTTTACCATAATATATCTATCAACATTGTTACTAGCCACTCTCGTTTTCTCCCACGACCGTTACCCTCGGCTGGCCACCCTGCTTACGATGTTAACTAAATGAAATAACTGAACCGAAAAGTTAATATACGTTTTCCGCCTTCATTAACATTTTTAATAGGATATCGAAAGTGATTGTACCTGCAAGTGCAATTACTATGAATAAGAAACTTATGTACTCGTTGTGGCTCGTAGCATATTCCGATAAAATAAATTACATAATATAGTACCTATTCCAAAACTATTTATTTAAAAGGCACATGCCTTTTAAATAAATATTGTTTTTTATGTTTGTAGATGGTGAATAGCTTCATTTAAAAAAAACTCTTATAATAGTTTGGTAGAAAATAAAAATTACAACGTAAGACAGTAGCAAAGGTTCACGTCGCTGAAACTGTTCTGAAAGTGTCTGATCAAAAATGGGCAAGTTATGCTATGTTTCAAGTAACGAATTAAGTATATAAAAATAAATCTCTATTATCTAAATTATTTTACTAGGAGGTAGATGCTGATATATAGATCATGAGAATGGTATAAATAATTTATTTTTTTTTGTTTTTTCAAGCAATATTTTGTTTAGGTTTTGCTTAATATTATAATTGTACTGTATGCGACATTAGCAACGTAAACAAAAAATATCACTATAAATAGGTACCTATAGCAAAAACGCACTACAAATAATTAAAAAAAAAACTTTATTAAGACGGTTGGCCGTACGTTTTACTATCCATATATAAAAAAAAGAAAGTCGAGTGTTAATTTCGTAAGATATTACTATATCTAACTATTTTGGTCAAGATCTCGTTCGTAGTAGAAATTTTTCGTCTGCAACATATTGCGGTTGTTTGCCATGAATGACTTTTTAATGAGATCGTCAACCTTTGATGGTAAATTTGTTAATTCACCTTATTAATCAAAATAAATATCATATAAAATATATTTCTTAGTCAAGATAATTAATTAATGTTTACTATTGATTTCTGTAAAAACTTAAGTATTTTCAACGTAAAGGCACAATTATGTACTTTCCTTACTTTATTACCTATTAAGTAAATAAATGATTTATTTTGATTACTAGCGGGTCCCTCGCTTCGCTCGGATTCGCCACACACAACAATCAAAAACAAATCTATCCTACGGGAACCGTACATTATTCCGGCATAAAAAGTATCCTATTTCTTATTCTGATGTATGAACTATATTATTGTAAAGTTTCATTAAAACCAATCAGTAGTTTTTGCGTACGAAGCTGTATAATTTACTATAGTTTTTTAACTATCCCACGAGAACTCTTTAATTTTACGGGATGAAAAGTATCTAAAATGTTAACCGGGGATACCACCATGTAAAATTTCATTTCATCCAACAGTTTCGGAGATTAGCTCGTACAAATAGACAAACAGACAGACAACAGGAAAACAAAAAAAAATTGAAAAAAATCTGGATCTGTTTTATTTCTCTTACATCCATCTGACTCAGTTTTTAGCATTTTTTTCTATATACAGACATTTGTCCTCTACATTTTTATTATATGTAATAGATTTTTGATATATTAATTTTATATTTATTCATGTAAGTAGCAAAAGTTACGTGTTTGTCGGTAGCTAATCTCATTTATTAATCAAGTTGCGACTTACGTCCCTAGTAGGTACGTTTTAATTTTTTTGAGCGAAAACCCTAATTCTTTTTCTAAAATAAAAGTAGCCCTTGTTACTCCTTATAATATCAGTTATCTACCAGTGAAAGGTCCCGTTAAAATTGGTCCAGCTGTTTTGGAGATTAGCCGGAACAAACATACAGACAGACAGACAGACAAAAATTTCAAAAATTGTGTTTTTCTTATAAGTACCGCATATAATTCCATATGCATTTAGTATAAAGCTGTTATTTTGACATTACAAACAGACACTTTAATTTTATTTATCTGTAGATATAGATCATATTTTTAAATTGTACCTTTATCAATTGTATTTAATATCGTTATTTATCATCGTTTCTTTTTTTACCAAAATTATTGTAATTTGAACTCTGCTTTCGTCAAAAATTCATAGAATTAATATCTTAGCCAGTGTTCTGCGTAACTTATTCCCAGTGGCGTACGGTCACGCCACGAAAGCTTCATCAAGAAACAGCAAGGTCATGCCGGCAATGGAGATATCGTACCCGCTACCCAGTTTTCATAAAGTATCTCCATTGTTCCATTGGGAAATCAAGTTTCTATTATCGATAACAATGTTCGTGAAACAATACTTTTTCTATGATTAATACAAGATTAATATGGCAGCGAGTTTGCATTCCACACTTGATGGATCGCGTAGGTGCGACCTTTATTATGATACATTTATGTAATTTAAATACATACTAGCATTTTTTTATTGCCATTGACTGAATATGGGGAAATACAATTCCTATTTAGTGTATATTTTACTAAGATTTATTTAATATTAAGAAATATTTTTCAAATTTACGCGTTTGCGATTTATCAAACGGTTTCGTATGTTTTTCGTAATGCGCCAGCCTAGTAAACGTTTTGATTGATATTTTTTGTTTGATTGAATTTTTTGTTCAAAAATTAACTTCCGCACGCTTTTCATTTGAAATCGCCAAATATAGACTTTTTCGGAAGGTAAAGCTGTTGTATTTTGCTTCTATTCTTTTCATTATTTTACAATTTTGCTATTTGTATAAAAAATCAATGTACTTCTTTAGAATAGTTCCTTACTTTAAATATTATGTAAACATGTTTTAATATTGAATTGATTTATTTCTTACGTATTCTTAATTATTTATTAATTGTAGGTCGTTACACTCGAATACCCATTTGGACCCAGTTTAGAAGGTTCGCATAATAATTTATGTAAATAGCAAGTGAGCGTAAAATATCTGAATTCCATAAAACGCCATTGGCTAGCTTGCCATGGTGTTGCACAATACATATTATATATAATATTCTAACTATAACCTATTATTTATAATATACTAACGATTCACCCTCGCTTCGCTTGGGTTTGTCCCTAGAATGATTCCCCATACAAACTTTCATCCCTATTTTCACCCACTAATGGGATGATTTCCGAGATAAAAAGTATCCTATGTCCTTCCCAGGATCTCAAACTATGGCTGCAGGGGAGAGGACTGGTGTTTCGATGCCGTTTCCCTGTCCTCTGCAGCCAAGGTAGTGTTGCCCACTTCGGTGGGCGGTGAAAGTGCCAGAGGGCGGTCGGCTAGGGGAGGCCGGCCGTCCGCTGTTCTGGCTAGAGGAGGCCGTCAGGGGTGGTCGAACATCTCAGCCCCTGACACGGAGACGGGCCTTAGCAGGCGCTCGCCGTCGGGGTCGCGGAAGAGTCTTTTTGGTACCCGCGGCCCCGGCCTTATGGCGACGAGGAGGAGTTTGGTCAGGTTTTTAGTGGGTAGGTTGCCGCACATCGCGGCAGGAGTCCCACATAACCCGACTCGCTTCCCCACTGGCGAGCGGGTACCCGTAACAGGGGTTTTCCTGACGTTAAAAAAAAAAAAAAAAAAAAAAAAAAAAAAAAAAAGGATCTCAAACTATCTTCTTACAAAATTATATCTAAATCGATTCAGTAGGTCCAGAGGTTACCCCTACAACCTCACAAACACACAAACTTTACCTCTTTATAATATTAGTATAGATTATAGCATAGATGTGTATACCTGGTTTAATGAACTTTATACCCATTAAATAACTATGTTTAGAGAATGAAAGGGGACTTTAGCCTAGTAGGAAAGCAGTTGGTGGGTTTCTCTACGATTGATTTTTCAGTGTGAACGCAGCGGTTATTGCCATTTATTTAACACTAGCGTCTCACCCTCGCTTCGCTTCGTGTTCGTCTCTAGACAAAAACATATTCCATGGGAGCCGTACATTTTCCGAAATGATATATAGCCTAAGACCTTCCTCAATAAACGGGCTATCTAATGATGAAATTAGCTCATTCAAACAAAATCTGCTTCTTTGTAATATTAGTATAAATTCGTTTTATTTTATACATTTACTTGCGTTTCCCTGTGGCTCCACTCACATTGTTCATTTATGTATTTTTGCTCTGCTCCCTTGTTTCACAGCGTCTCATATTTTGTGTCCTCAGAGAATCTACGGCCTAAAACTCGAATTAGAATTATCATAATTTTTATTCAGAAACATTATTTCCAATTTTGGAGTTCCTTTTGTAACAGATTTTACGTGCTGTTAAAAGAAGAGAGAGACCTATGAAAAAACTACCTGCCAAGATTGTAGCATTTTTACTTTCTGTAATTCATAGCTATTCATTGAGTGGTATTTCAATTTTGTATCTACACATAATATAGAAGATTCGTATCACAATATAGAATAAAGAAAACCATATTTTATATGTAGTTAAAAAAGAAATTGAGGTTTTATTAAAAGAGGAAGTTATTAAAAATGGGTTGCAGATTTATTTTTATGGGGACACATTCATTAATACAGTTTATTAATGAAGAATACATAGATATATTCTTATCGTAATGCGGGCTAATGCACTGTTATAGATATTTTCTAATGTCAACTGTTTATACATAAATATAGCGTAAAGCTATAATTTAAACCAGTTTAAGACCTGTATGTATAAAGTATATATTACTGTAAAATCTTATCTAATCTAAACTATAATAAAACAGTAATTTAGCAAAATTACATGAAATATTTTTTAAAAACAATGACTGTAACGTATTAAATACACAATATAGACCCCAAAATAATAGTTATTAAAAATTTTGTTTGTCTGTATGTCTGTTTATGTGTGCGCGTTTCACGCAAAAAGTAATGAACCGATATCAACAAAATTTGGTGAAGTGATAACTTGTTACTCTGGTTTCCATTTAGGATACCTTTCACTTCAGGAAAATCTTTCTTTCCAATGGAAAACACAATAATTTGTTTTATCGAGTCGTCCTTAGAAACCTTTCGCTGGCTAAACCTTAAGACATACATCAAAACAATGTACTAAAGAATGTAGGTCTTGAATTGTATATAATAGTTTTACACAAAAAGTACTGAACTAATTTTAACTAAATTTTTATAGTGATAACTTAATACTCGGGTCAACATTTACAATCTTTTTTTTCCACAACACCTTATAAGATAAATTAAATTAAAGTGTCTGTGTGTAATATTAAAATAACTGCTTTAACTAAATGCATATGAAATTATATTATGCTGCACTTATAAGAAAAACAGGTTTTTTTTAATTTTTGTTTGTCTGTCTGTCTGTTTGTTCCGGCTAATCTCTGAACTGGCTGGACTGATTTTGACGGGATTTTCACTGGCAGTAGATTTTAAATGGAACTAACTTGGCTACTTTTATTTTAGTAAAAGAATTAGGGTTCCGCTCGGAAAAATTATAATCTAGTCACTATCACTAGTTATATGATTATATTATTTAACTGTTAAAAAAAGTTGAGAATAATTTAAATTTCAGTGGAACGAAAGCGACGACGTACTGCTAGCGACATCTATTGAAGATAAAACACACTCTCTTCAATAAACTAAAAAAAGTACATAACAACGTGATTTATATTGTTTATTTTCGATTTTTTATTGGAATTCAAAAACCGACAGTAAGATAATTTATCATAAAAAATATGTTTTTTTTCTATCTATTATGCATGACGTCGCACATGCAACATTTCAAGTGAGCTGTCTCGTGGTTTAAGAAGATAATTGTAGATGGCGTTAGTTAATTATAATAATTACATACGTTATTAATATCCCAAGGCAGTTCTGTCGGTTTCAATATTTATCATATAATACCAAATTTAAAACACGAAAATGATTTGTATAATAAAAGAACATCAATAAATAAATGGAAATAAGCAGACATTTTGTTTTGTGTCTATAAATATAATAATAAAAATTTAATTAACCAAAGAAATATAATATTTTTTCCTTTTGGAAAGTGTCTGGTGCCCTTGATACGAACTGGATCGGGTCGGCACCCCGGGTCCGAGCGTTCCGCTCAACGCTTCCGTCGCGCTTCGCCACACAGCCAACGACATCCTTCCTACCCTTAAATGAAACAATTTTTAAGTACATTCCTCCGTCATCCGGCTTTAAATAATATTAATGGAGATATTAGAAGTTTATTTAGTAAAATAAATATGATAGGTACTAAAAATAATATTTTTATCGTCTATATGTAATATGCACGAGATTATAATTCACATAGGATTAGGTATATAACTATATAGTATATAATTATCTCTGTGCCATACGTTTAATACAAGTTTATTTAAATTATCCTACTCTTACCCATTACACATGTTTAATAAAAGTAAGATGAAAGCGTGACGCAAGTCTACCATGTGCCGTCTTTTGACTTAGCGGAACCTCAAGAACTGGATGTTGGGTTACATAGTTTTCTTATTCAATCTTGCATTTGGTAATTTTATCCTTGGTGGTATCCCATTTAGCGGGTGAATTTTCAAAAATACTTTCTGCTCACCTTTGTTAGGTACATTATAAGGAATTCTTTTGCAAAAATACTTTTAGATTTGCGTTTTCGGCCAGCGAGTGAGTGAATTTAATAAAAAATGTTATAGATTTGGTTATTAAATACTATCAGTGAAGATATCTATGTAGGTTTCTTATAGTCTATTGAAATAAAAAAAATACCATTTTGATGTCTCAGGTGTTACTTGTAATTGTTTACATGGGGCTCAATGACTTTGTTACCTAGAGGGGCGCGGAGGCGACCCAAGTGCCGGCCCTCCCTCCCTCCGCGGAAACCGACACGACCGACGTACGCGCAGAAAACCGAGCCAGTTGCCTGCTGTCGCCGCGCAGCCTCTTGTTTGTTTACATCCGCTATTTTAAGTGATGTTAAAATCTCTAAACGTTACAATCAACAGTTAAGTGAAGCAGTGCTCTATAATACAGCAGTGATCGGTTAGATGAAGTGATGGCTGAATGCATTGTTTCTTTTATACGGTTCTTCCAGTTTGGTATTTGTATTTGCACAAAAGTTGCACAGTCCACTGCATTAGCGCAACCGATAGTGAAGGTTGAAAGTGTTCTAAAATGAAAATAATTCATTTGTCGTATTGACGTCGCATTTTAATAACTGTTTTTTTTTAATTTAACAATAGAAATAAATATATAATCTTTATTTGCAATCAGTAATATATAGTATACTACTGCTATATTATGTTTACATGGTGTTATTAAGGAAAATAAAAGCACGTAAGTAAACGTATAAAAATAAACGTACATGGTTTAGCATTATTTTTTGTTAAGTCTTCAGTGTGGCGTGACTACACGTAAGCCAGATTCTCCTTGATCATAACAGATAATGCAATAATATGTAATTATAAAGCAAAACACTTTTAAATATATAAAGAATCATTCAACATTCAGTAAAATATATTATGCTTTCTCGTCATTCTGCTGTTATTATACGGCTTTCTACAAAGAAATTTATCCACTTATATGATATTATTTTAGCAAAATAAATTGTAATGAAATTTGAGGCTTATAGTGCTACGTAACTGGTATGCATAGTCGCGTCGTATGACATTAGTATACGATTGGAGAAAAATAATTACGCCATTTCATTGGATGATATAATAAATATATAATTGTGAACCAAAATAAGTGGTACCAAGTATCTAACTGTGCTTGATTTATTCTCGATTAATGTGGGTCAGAAATTGCCAATACAGTTGTGATGGTAATTGTCAATGAGTGTCATTACTGCAGAATACTGTATTGTTATTTTGTAGTATCGCCAGCAGTATCACTGATCCATATACCTAGATCTCAGCTTAGAAAGGTGCTGTTATCTTAGTTACATGTTTTTTATATCAAAATTATGTCACTATTTCCTTTATGTGCCCAACATTGAAAGCTTAACAAATTTTAACTGGATCATGGACGAGATAGAGTTATAAAGCAATATGAAAATAGCCTTTGTAGCCCTCTAACTTATAAAAAGGGACAAATCGACACTCACATTTATAATATAGTGTAGATTGGTTTCTTTAATACAGAATAATAGGTTGTAATGTGTCAGTATTTAAAATATGTATAATCTTCAATTCCGTATTACTGTCCAAAATAGTCTCACGTCACTATTACCTCTGCACTGGCAACAATAGATTCGTTTGAATCGGATTTGCTAACTTGCTTTTGTATGCTTTAATGGCCGATTGTTTTAATCTCAAAAATAGCACGGTCTTACGTCAAACACGTCACATGATAAAGAATTATTGTAAATCTTCCTTAACCTATTATGAAAGAATTTCATTTGATAATAACCATGCAGTGGCTTTTAAAAACGCGATCGTTGAACTTTCTGCGGGCTCAACATCCCGGCTGTTAAGTTGTACTTTCTCGTTTTATTTCTTGGCGTCCCTTTAATATGCATTTGCATGTGAGTATTGTTATCGGGCCCTGTTAGAACCAGTTGGCAGCCCATAATATAAAAACGGCACGCAGAAAATGTTTTTTCTGAAAGCTGTTATTTCAACCTTAATAGTCGCTTATTTCTGTCTATTAATGAATTAAACTAAGGGACATCATTTAAATACCTAACTGGAGGAGGCCGTACAAGAGAGCGTAACGAACGCAGTCGGTCCTGATAGAAACATAATATTCGTTCTATTTGTTCAGTGAGTTGTGTATCACGTATATAAGCTAATGTGTAAAGGAATTTAGAACTTTTGCTATGAAAGGTTAACTTGTTCTAATCAGTGAACACACCTTCTGACTTGAACAAGTTAATGAGAAATTTCTTTAGTTTTCAAAGCTTCATTTAAAGCCGAATGGAAGGAGTGGGGATTATAGATAACGATTGAAAGATAACGGAGTCGAGGCCAAATAAAGTGCTGTTCAGACGCGTCACTATCATTTTTTATATTTTTTGCGCGTCTGTAAACTGAACAACCTGTGATTGGACATCAGCGAGTTCATCAATTGAACTACTATGTCGCATAAAAAATATTCCATAAAAAGACTGGCACTACGTTATATAAATGTATATAATTGAATAGTACCAAGAATGCTGCCAATATAAAATAAAACGTGGAATAATTCATTAAAAAAAGAAAAAATATGAAAGACCCTCCCCGGTGTGAAGATGTGGCCGACAAGCTCGTAAGACTATTTGGATGGAGACAGACTTATCCCGTTCAAAAATTACAGCGGAATATATTGTCTAAAGCTGACGACACGGTAAGTGAATAACAATTAGCGAATTCCGAAGTATTGACATAATATTAATCGAGTAAATATTATTTAATGTTAGAAGGAAGTTTTTTTATTTACGATTATTTTATTAAGATATAAATATAATACACATTTTAATTTTTTTTAAAAATGTGCAATTCCTAAATACGTAAGAGGTAAAATTTTTGAGTTTACAAGTGAGAGGTAAAATTTTTGAGTTTACAAAAGGCAAGAAATATCTCCGCAATTAATTTAAAAATTCTGAAGTGCTATTTACTGTTTTATATTTTAATGTTTTAAAATGAGTTTTCAGTAAGACATTTTACAAAATAACAATATTTTAATTTAATTCGTTAGAACTACTAATTTACTAATGAATTATAAGAAATAATTAAATTATGATAAAACTTCTTAGCTTGACATTTCGCACTAAGCAGGAAATAGAAGTTTCTTATAGAAAATACTATAAGCCAAGCTCTTCTATTGTTTTTGCTTTCACGGTTCCTATTGTGATGGAAACATTGGAAAATACTTCATTAAGCTAACATAGTTCTAAATGCAATTAAACTGTCAATGCCACTAATTAAATGACTTGTAGTTTGTACTTTGTAACACGGACTTTCAGTGGTCAATGAACTGCATCTAATTGGATAAAGTATAAAAAATTGTGTATTACCTAGTAAGTAAGCACTTGATAATCATTAACTCATATGATACATTTTGGTTTTCATAAATTATTGCTAAACAAAAAGGTAAAAGGTACCTACTGAATTCTTCAGTTTTTTTTTTGTGTAGGTATGTTACTCGATATATTCTTCATTTGTAGATTGATTTTCATAATTTTTCATCGTAGATTCAAAAGATCAATTAACAATTACTTTTTAATTGATTTTGAATATCGATGACCCTTTTTTATTAAAAGTTTATAATTATCTAATTCTTCCCTTGTATGATCTCTTCTTTTCTCTTCTACATTTTATATAATATATGGTTTAGACAAGGAGATTATTTTTGTTGACTATATTCTTCACTATTAGGTACCAACTATCTATTTACAAAGAGTGAATATATGTACATACATAAATTTAATAAAAAATGTTTTATTAGTAATAGTCTTATATCTTTTAAGATTTTTTTCTTGATTTAATTTCAATTAGTTATCTAATAAAACAGAACTTGATTACCTTTTCTTCAACATAATCGATATATAATTACTCAACGCAACACACTATTAATAACCCTATCCTTGCGATGGCAACTAATCTGTCACATTCCAACGCGATAATGTTGACTAATGTTAGCCAAAGACAAATAAAGATAATAATACTGTAAATTGAGGTAGTTAAGTGAGTATATTGAATTAAATTAAATATAAAGTTAGGAGCAGCAGATGCCTTGGTACGGTCATGTCATGTAGAGGGAAAAAGCACATATATTATAGCAAAAAATAAATATGAGAATGCAGCGTTCAATGGGAAAAGAGCGACCGAAGAAAGTATGGAAGGATTGTATAAAAGATGATATAAATAATAGGAGGGTGTACTAGAGGTGAACAGAGAAAAAGTACAAACAGGAGGTGGGTATATGTTCACATACACTCCTCTCGTCCACTCCTTAAGGAGGGGGAAGAGGTAGTGGTGAAGTGAAGAACAAAGAAGTGGATGTACGGTCAAGAAGACGATTGAACTAAATTATATCTAAATATTATCTATATTCAATTATGTAATCTTAAACATAATTTAAGTTATTTAAGTGTACCTATCTAAGCAACAAATGTAGTCAGAATATCTCATTGTCGTG
Organism: Argynnis bischoffii washingtonia; assembly: GCA_033884665.1. Classification (NCBI taxonomy): domain Eukaryota; kingdom Metazoa; phylum Arthropoda; class Insecta; order Lepidoptera; family Nymphalidae; genus Argynnis; species Argynnis bischoffii. Next base: position 7,174,366 of record CM066616.1, on the reverse strand, counting down.
TATTTTTTAGCAAAATCAGAATATCTCATTCTTGTATATTTTGTAGGTTTTCAATAGCTATATCGAATATATTTATACTTTCGAGAAGCCTGATATATATATCAACAAACAATGAGCAATTTTTGATTTTCCGGGTGCTTTTATATTAAAAAAAAAATAAAATCTTTTAATTTATTGATAGTAAGAATGACTCGTATTAAAACTGTTAGAACATAAGATTTTATAATATGCATTAAGCCGATGTAGCAGGCTAAGTTTCAGGGCCACCTGGGTATTAATTTATTAACATTTCCATCTATAAATTACCTACTATTAGTAGAAGAGACAATGTAAATATACTTAAATCCTTGACGACTTAAGCGAGATGTAGGTCGTGCATTACGACTTTTGCAAAAGATGTGATACCGACGCCCAACGTCTTTTTGCAAATAAATTAATAGTTACCTAACAACAAGAATTACATAATATAATTAGCCTATGTCACTTTATGGTCCATAAACCATAAGCAATCTCTAAGCAAAAAATTGTTTAACTAAATATGTTTTCCAGTTTTAGCCGGTGATAATATATAGGACTCGTTAACCCCGCCTGGATAATTTTTAAGAAATCAATTGTTAACTGATACACCGGCGTGTACGCGTTCCGCAAAGGGATAAAACGAATCAAATAAGAGGAATTCTTCAATATATCAATAGTGGAATGGTTAAATAGTTCCAAACTAAGGAAAGGAGGATAAGCTCATGATTATGTGTAACTGTTTATGCATGTCGTGGTTACTTATAAGTATGATAACACTTGGATTTAGACCTCCTTTGTACAATTTGTGTATTTTTGTTAAGTTACTGTATATCATGTTGGTGATCCTAACTAAATAAATAAATTATTAAATCATCATCTGAATTTTATATTATTACAAAGTTTCAAATGAAAATGATTATTAGAAATACCTATGTTAAAATTGACTTCTGAGATTTGATTACATATTAAGTTACATGTTAAGTGAAGCTCAAAGCATGTTAAAAATCACCACTCGGTACGGTACTGCATTCATGTGTGAAAAAAGAGAATCAAAACACTTTCGCATCACTATACTTAGCAATAAGTATAAACGGATATACTCCTGTCTCCTAAAAATCAGTTTAATCTATACCTACTAATATATAAAGTTGAAAAATTTGTTTGCTAGAAGGAAACAATAATTTAATCTAAAATTATTTAATCACTGAATGTGTGTATGTCCGATTTGAATAATTCTTTTTGCGTTTTATGGGCTATTTATTTAGTAAGGTTATAGGCATACAAGGCACTACGATATACGAGAGTGGAGTAATTCTACAAAATTAAACGAGGCGGACAGCGCGGCCATGAAAGAACGCTAGTATATAATAAAGCCATGTGTACGAAATCTATACAAATAATCTATATAAATATTCTGTGTCGAATCTGTACATTAAATATTTTTTAGAATTGAAACAGTCACACAGTATTTTGTCGATACAGAGGCCGATTCTATATTTTTTAGAATATTCGTCTGTCTGTCTGTTTGTCTGGGAACGCATCACAAGAAAATCACTGGACAGATTTTGATGAAATTTGGTATGACGATATCTGGTTATCCGGGTCAACATATAGGATATTTTTTACTGCGGGAAAGTATCTCATCTCTGAGAAATCTATACTAACCCTTAAATCGTATCTAGGGGCAAACCCGAGCGGAGCGAGCGTGAGTCCTTGTAATATAAAATTCTTGACACTGAAATTGTACCAGTCTATTGCTTTTGAAATTCAAATGACTGTAAATCTTACTAGGTTTTTAGCCTTGGCATGCAATCTTATTATTCAATAACTGGATTAATGAATATTGGCTTCTATAAAATATTTTTATTATATTTACTCCTCGGCTGCTCCGCTATTATTATTTATTAACCTCTAGTTCAACTACTACGCTTTATGTGGTTCGTTAGTTGTTACGCGACCCTCATTGTTAGAACACAAAACCATTTCCTGTGGACCACATGCCTATACAAATTATAATAGCATAGATATACAAAATAAAGATAAAATAGGTCCTCTTGATGAAATTAATAAAAATTAGGAGAGAAGGTCTTTATTAAGCCTTTAAATAAAATAAATTAAAAAATACTTTTTATTAAATTATTTTCCACCATTTTTCGTGACAATGTAATGAGTTTATTTAAAAAAAATAGAAAATAAATAAGCAAAAGCACATAAATAGGTATCTTTAATATCTCAATTGTAAATATTGCTGATTACTTATCAATAAGAAAGTTTTTTGATAGTTGGTCCATAGAGCTATCATCCTAAAAACTATGTAGGTATATTGAGTATTGACCATATGTAATTTGTAAATTAACTGTGTAACATTGCGATAGACCGTTCTTATTGATTAAATTCAAAGAGCTAATGAGTGTTTTAATTTAAAAAAATACTTGAACGTATAACTGTAACACCATATGAGCACTTGAATAGTCTAGCTTACCTCATACGGTAATTCTAATATAATTTTCTGTTTTCATATTATACTTACTTACTTATTATTTCTTAGGAAAGGAAACAGTTTCTTTCTCAAGTTTATTCGTCGTTATTCTGCGATCTTTATTAGTTGCCTTCAGTTGTATTTACGCCACGGCGCCGCACGACTGTGCGACACGCTCTATTATTTCTTTCATGAGCGGTCCGTATTTAAAGAAGATATTAAAAGTAATTTAATTAAAAAGTTATCGATAATAACATAAAACGTGAAAGTCGTGTGATACCATCTTGTGACGCTGTAGTTTTAATTAAAATAAGGACTTACAACAGTTACCTTTGAAAATAATGTTTTGCTAAGTAGAATAATGCTTACGTGTGTTGAAACGACTTAATGGTTTAAGTTAAATATTTTGTAGTTCAGTGAAAACTGTCGTGTTATTCGACACCTTGAAATACATGAAATCACTGAGGAGTTGCAAATTACCGCGGATGCTATGCACGTATTTACACTTAGTATTTACATAAGAATTTCGCGAGTTCCCTTGAGCCACGTTGGTCTTCTCAAAACAAACCAAAAAGCAACATTCTCCTAATAGACCATTAGTTTGTACTCGGACGTATCGGAGATAACATTCGAGTATTCATATATTTATCATTTCGCGGATAATGCACAAATGTATAATGAAAGTATTAAAATCATTAATAATTATACGAATACTTATGGGAAACATTGTTTAAGTAAAGATAATATACATTTGAGTTTCCTTTTATTTACTGATGATTAGAACGTGATATTATCACACATTTATCTATTGTCTTCGCAAATTAAGCTGTAAACTTACATTATATGGTCAACTCTAATAACGTTGACGTGCATAGGCTTATTTATAATTCGACACGAGTACCTAAACCATAAACGTTTGCATTTCCGATGGCTCTGCAAAAGGTCTTCGGCAAATTCGTCGTCAAGATAATCAGTTTCATTTTAAATTACATGTAAATTCGCCGTGTTCCAAATAATACTTAGACATCGTGATAATTATGTATACTAATCGTTGGACTTTTTGTAGTGACAAATGAATATGTCCTTACTCATGAATGTTATAGTCATTTTTAAATAAATATATAATTCGAAACAATGATTATATTCAAAACTAGTCAGTTTGTGCGTAGGTACGCATATTAAGCAATAAGTCGGAACTTCAATGCGTTTTAAGAATTTAATCGTACGCACAAATGTTGTGATGCATTGAGCGCGAACCGCCTTGCGTGATAAAACGGCTGACGTTTTCTACTCATATTGCCATCGTCATCTAAAACAACCTTCTTCGTAATGATTCGGGCTTAGGTTAGGTGATTTTATTAACATATTCACCGAGCCAGCAAATCAACATTGTTATCGATTGTATTTCTATGCGATGGTACTCATAAGTAGATGAAAAAATAACGGTATGGCTCTCGATAAGCGGATTTTCAATGAATCACGCGATCCTAAATGGGATGTAGCATCTGGTGCATGCTGGCTGCGAGGCCGTGTTTGGTCGACGGCGCGCGAAGGTCAAGGCTTCATCCGCACCAATGACCTGTTACAATTAACTGCTATTTCGTGAACACCACTTCTTTCATACGGCCTTATGTTGTTTCAACGATTAAACGGTTATTTAAAAGTACAATTAAAATTAATAACGAAAAAGCTTTTCTTGTTGCCTTAACAGAATTAGATTGTTTTGACCTGAAAATAAAAATTTGAACATATGAACATAATTACGGATTATTACTAATTTTTCCTTCATTTTAATTAAAGTTTGGTGATATAATTTTGTTAAAGTGTGAGTGATATACCCTTAAAAATGTTTAAAATGTTGAAGAAAGATGGATGATTCTGAGGAAACTCCTGTACCTCCGCCCCGATTAAAGAAACGAGCTCGATTAGCTTCTAAGGATCGTGAAAGGAGAACAGTTACTTGGGTATGATAATAATTTGCGTCATTATATTTTCCTTTAGAGTATTCATTAAATTGGATAAAAAACGGATCTATGGTAGGATCACGCGAGACCTGTTCGTCTGTCGCAGTCTGCTTTCTGATTCAAAAACGTTAGAACTTTAGCTAACAAATAGTTACCAAATCACGAACGAACAGCATAAACAAATAAATTGTGATTTTGGGGGATAATTTTAAATATAGAAAAACAATTTATTTAAAACTAGCGCTCACCCTCGCTTCGCTCGGGTTCGTCGTTAGGTATGTTTTACATAGATATTTAAAATAGTTTTTTGCCAGCGTTAGCTACGTAAATTTTAAATTATTTTGTTGATTTTTTCTGATGTAATACTTAACCATAGACAAAACGTTTAGCTGTCATTTGCGTTTTGTTATTTCATGTCAGATGCGTTTTTTGTCATACCACGTTTTATAGTGAACGCGGTCGAACGGGATAAAAAGTATCCTATGTCCATCTCCTGGTTCTAAGCTACCTAAAATTGATGGGGACCAATTTTCAGACAAACGTGTTGTAACCAACACGACTTTCTTATATATACATATATATATAGATTATAATGGTCCTTGCGATAGTCTCTTATGAAATGACTCGAGGGTAGTTTATTGTTCTAAATATATTAAAGGGGATTATTATTATTATTATTATTAAGATATTGAATGTACTACTTTACTCCTTTGCGATTTTATTATAAGTTCGTAGAAATGATAGGTAGTTTGACAAAGACAAATATCAGCTTACTTTGAAAAAATATACTAATAAAAAAAAGAAAAAATATAGTAAGGTCAGTCATATTGGTTTTTGCTTTGATGATTATCTATTCGAGCTTCTCCATTGTCACAATACGTATTTGCTGGCAGAATGCTCTGCTGACAGTCGCACAAAGGCTTGCGAACAACCATACAAAACAACTCTATCTGAATAAAACGTACATATATATAACATCCATGTGTTCACGCAACGTTCACTCGATGAATAGATTGAAAGGCGCAAATACTGCGTGGGAATATTCGTAAAGCCGTCGCAAAGTGCCGTGATTAATTCCTATGCAAGAAAAACAGAAATCTGTTAAACCAACACACAATGCCAATGTTCATATATAGTTGGTGTTACAGTTATATGTGCCTTGTATTAAAATAAATTACACATTTCTGCAAAAAATGTAAACTGCGTAGGTATTTAGACAACATTTAATGTCTGTCTAAGGATATGCTTTATAGATTAATGTAGTTTGCTTTTTTAACAATAAAATAAGATTTTCAATATAAATTTCAATTATATCAACATTTTTAATAATCTTTAATTTCATCACACATCACAGGGGCCGGAAACATGGGTGGGTGTACGTGCTCTCCGCGCCAGTTCAGGTGGTATCCTGGACCTGGACGACCGCGTGCGCGATGTGGCGGACGACCGCGAGACCCTCACTGCAGAGTGCGCCAACCAGGCGCAGCCACGAGCTGCCCAAGCTGACGGAGCCAGCGGCTCCTCTGCTGGCACCGCCTCACCTGATATGTTTCGGGTAAGTGTAAATAATGACTTCATTAAATATCTATTTTTTAATTCTTTGTTATAGAGTAACTACTCGTATACACCTACCTACCTGTATATGAACACATACAGTATCATACATTTTACAAACTACAGAATGATTAGTTCTGGATAAAAGAATATAGATAATATATTTTATGGACTACTCGTTATTTTTATTTCAAGTGTTTTATTTCAAGTTTATAGACAATATAAATAATATGTAAATTATTTAAAAGTTAATAATAATTCTATTAATTTAATGTATAAAATATATATTTTAATAATTAAATTAAAGATGAACAAGTAAGACTGAGGTCATATCATGAATAAAAAAAAAACGCGGGAAATTTTAGCTTCAAGGACGTCATGGGAAAACAGACATGTGAAAACTTGTTTAAATTTGGTGCAAGTTTCGTCGTTTTTGCATCTTCTTTATAATTTCAAGTAAAAGTTTAATTTCATTAGAAAATAATATTTTGAAAAAGAAACATTAAAAATGGGACAGTGTTTATCAAGTTGCTTGTACGTGAGGAATAAAAATATGGTGAGCTAAGTAAATATTTTAAAGTCTAACAATTATTAGTTACTATCGAATAGATTCTTGACGCATAATTATTAATTATAAAATTATTATTATGTACATAATTAGCTTAAAATTATATAACACAGAAGTAATTCTTATTTAAAAACGTATTTCCGATGTGTAAAAATATACTTTTTTAGATTAATATCGTTTTTAAAAATAAAGATATTCGAACAAAACTATGTGAAACCAAATGATTTAAAGTATTGATAAGTCCATTTATTTTGAATCATTAGTTGACACATAGTCATTCTAATGTATCATATTGTATACATATAGGTGTTTCTGTTTCATAGATAACAAGCTAAAAGTAGGCTAACAGGATTATCATATTTGTGAGTTGTGACAATACAATACCGATATTGACAATGAAGAACTTTACATTGTGCTTTCATTATGGTGTATTTTTGTGACTTTCGTCCGTTCGGTTCGTCCCTAGCTTGCTTCCCCATGCAAACTTTCATCCCCATTCTCACCCCCTTAAGGGATGATTCCCGCGATAAAAACTATTTCACTCACTCACTTTTTTATATCATGAGATTTAAAAAAATTATAATAAAAAATCTTTTACTTTTAATTTTCTTCTATACAAAGCTTGTGTGTGTGACAATAACAAACACAATTCTTTTTTTTTCTTATTTGGTTTATTCGATCGGAAGTTATGCGCGTACATGCATTTCGATGATTCATTTTTGTTTACTAGCGACTTACCCTCGCTTCGCTCGGGTTCGTCCCTACCTTGGATATAGTGAAATGGATATAGTTTTTTTTTAAGAATTAAAACCTTCCGTGGACCTACAAAAAAATAAATTAGCCGAATTGGTCCAGCCATTCTTGAGTTATGCGCTTACCAACATTCATTTTTATTTATATAGATAGATAAGTAACGAAAATTGTTGAAAATTGAAAACGCGAATTCAATTTAATAATAAGTACCTACAGTAGATATAGAAAATTCCTGAGCTCTCGTTGTGGTAGGTACAAACCACAGATATTGTTGGAGATTACAGTGCTATGAAAATGTATATTTATTATTTATGATATTACGGTATTGCCAATTTAATAAGTAATATAGTTAACGGAATCATTTAAGTAACAAACTACGTTTATCGCATATAACCGTTACTTTGCAAAAACATTATAATATATTTGTAATATTATATTCATTTTATCAACAACCGCCTTCTTTTTAGAGCCATTCAGTTGATTAACCTATATAAAACATTCGAATATTTTAGGGCGTCAGCAGTATGGGGGGCAGTATGCGAGTGCCTAATACGGACTCGTGCGTGGAAGTCGGAGTAGCGGACTTGGAAGATGGCGCTAACGGTCTACAAGTGCGACGCGGAAGCGAGCCTACATTACATCAAGACACATTACCACCTCAAAGACAGGTTATTGCAATTTTTTGCTACCTTATTTAATATCCATTATTATTATTATTGTTAAGACATTAGTGTTATAACCATATTCAAATACTAATTATATGTTGAGGGATGCACTTTAGGTACGTACGTACATCATCAAATAGAAATGAACATCTTGGTTACCGATTTTAAGCTACACACATTGCAGTCTACTTCGCTAAGTCATACGAATTACAATGATTTCTTTATATTATGACTTAAAAAGATAAATATTTAAAGATGCGAAACATCTTTTTTTATATTTTCTATTTATTTATATATTAACTTTTCTCTGTATATAGTAATCTTTTGAAATATAAATTAAATTATATTCCAGGTTTCAGAGCAAACAAAACGATGGTCAGCGGCGGTAGTGTGTCGAGATGACACAAGTCGCGCGACGCACAAGGTGCACCCCATGGACGGGCGCCCGCCCGACCAGACCGACCGGCACGGCCAACACTTCCAAAGACAATCAAATCGACTATCCATGCAGTTTTCTGGCTCTGGGTAAAATATGACGTTTTGTTCAAATTATATCCGGCACTATTCTATCGGTCGGAGTATGTCCTGATATTTTTTCTTTAATGCTCTCCAGACTGATTTTAGTAACGGCGGCCAATCTCATTGAGACTATTGTGTAGGAGATATTATTAAGGTGCGCAAGTATATGCGCAGACACTTGTGCAAAGTCTGTTTTAGTCCGTTGGGACGATATTCGACAGGCACTGGGATGTAACAAAGCCGACTTCCCAACTGTGGGCTGCTATTGAAAATTTCTTGACAGAAATACCCAGTCGCTTTACCTAGCTCGACCTGGAACTTGAAACCGGAATATCTGAATTTCCATCGTGCCTTCAGCGGCTTTATGTTTTTAAATATGTGTTTACAGTTCTCAAATAGTAAGAAAATTAGGTTACTTTTTAAATTTTAAATATTTTAAAACAAAAATTTTTAAATATTTTAAAACAAAAAATTTTAAATATTTTAAATTTGCGTACATCTAAAAAAGTATTAAGAAAGTATTAAAATTATGTTACTTTTAAGCCTCTGATGATTTCGTTGACTGTATGACACCTTGAAACTACTCTATTGGTCTACATATCTTTCGATATGACTGCACTTTTTTTTATAATAATTTATTAATATTATAATTTAAAAAATGGATATAAATGTTTTACAGTATAAGTAGTAGTATACTGTAGTCCTAAATAATTCTACTATTTGTATTTAACACCTACACTACGTTTGCGATGGCGTAACTACGAGTAACTTATGATATATGGATTTGTCTTAAAAAGGCTTGATGAGACTTTTAAAGGTCTTAAAGGTATGGGCAAATAGTTTTATACATACGATTTTAATTAAAATATACCGGTTCTTATAAACTCTTTTAGTTTTGTATGTTTATTTATATATTCTATAAAGTTGTTTTATAATTTGATCAGGCCATATTCTGTTTAATATATCTTATATATTTAAACGAGCAAATATATATATGAATATTGTATATTTATTTATTTATACCGGCGATCTCGGAATCGGCTCTAACGATTTCGCTGAAATTTGGTACGTGGGGGTTTTCGGGGGCGAAAAATCGATCTAGATCAGCCTTATGTTTGGAAAAACGCCTGTTTTCTAGTTTTCATGCCGTTTTTTTTCGCATAATTCCATGCAAAATATAGTCGATGACTTCTTACGTTCAGGCATAAGCATCGTGGTTCATCATCCGTCTGGGTTCGAATCCCGGTCGGATACAAAGTTTTTACTTTTGTTTTTTTTTAATATAAAATTGTGCTTTTGGCCATAAACTCCGAGCGAAGCTTGGTCGCCCAGGTACTACTACTGTATATAGAAGAAATGATTGATTATAATATATTGAGAATTGAATAACAATTTTTTATAATAGAAATCAATTGCCCTCAACTGGCAAACCTTGAAGCTAGCAATGTAATTGAATTTACTAGTACAAGATACTACGTAATAGCGTAATAACTTGTGTCTAATAAAAAACAAATATTCATTTTAGGTTTGGGTTATTAATCATATTGCCAATTTATATTGTAAGTCAAATTATTTTAAATTTAGCTATAGAGTTCATTTAAATTTTAAATATACACTATTCAGTGGATTGAAATAGTGACAAAAACTCAGACACACCTTTGCATAATTTATATTTATTGTATTGCGACGAATATTATTTATTTTTTGTATGTCACGTAACGATTATTACATTGGCTGTAAAAAGTTTATCTTTTATTAGGAATATAGTAACTGTCAATGAACCTACTTATCAGAAAACGGTAATTTTATGCAAGAGAGATAAGCATACTGTGGCTTATTAAATTTTCCAGTAGCAAATTAAAATTTTAAAACACTTCAACTAAAACACCTACGTATGTTTCTAAGAGCCTACTGCTTATTAACTACTTTATTATAATTCATTTATAAAGCTTGGAATAACTAATAACTACAGTCCATATTTGAAAAGCATATTAATTATGCGATTATAGTTAATTTATAGTTTTTTTTATTCACACAGCAAATACTAATAAAAGAGTTATTTGAAGACAATCATTGAAATAAAAATAATACACTTTTATATTTACTAATGTGATCTTTAAAATAAGAAGAGATAAAAATAAATATTAAATAGTGGAGGAGAGAGAGCGAAGAAGAAAATTGGCTATGTTGTATCTACCTCCTTAATATACAACTTTAACTGCCTTGTTGGTTTAGTGGCCAGTATGCAAAGCAGTAGATCAGGCATATCTTGGGTATAAGTCAAGCCAAGTTGGACCAAGTATATGAAAGGGAAATGGGAGGTTGGCATTCTTACACCTCTGTCCAGAGCACATGTTGCGTCTGTGCTCCGCTTAATCTCTCATTGTGAGTGTCGAATTATCGTCTTCGGCGAAGATGGTCAGATGGTCACTCAAAGAGATAGGTCACAGTGAAAATTGGTCAGGAGGTCATTATTATTATGAGCGAGGATAATATTGATATTGGAAAAGAAGAACAATTGTTTTTTATCTTTATTCTATTAATATTATATATCGATTATTTTCAGAAGTGGTGTATGGTTAGATGCAGCTGAGCGAGTTCAAACATATGGCAGTAAAAGTCTACCTCGAGATGCTAGGAAAGAACCTTTAGGACAAGACACACCACCCACCCATGATCAGAGTCACAGGTACGCAATCTAAATAATCTTTCGTTCTTTTTGTGATAATTTTAGTATTCAATTATTTTAACCAAACTATCAACTGCGCAATTCATCAATTTAATTATTAATTTAATTTTAAATGCAGATAAAAATCTCTATATTTTTACAATATCAGTGTAATTTTGAATCACAGAGTGGAGGACATGCTCCGCTGGGTGTCCGGAGTGAACAACGTCGCCACCGTGCCCGCGACGCAGGAGCGCCCGCTCGATCTGCTGCCTGAATGTAAATCAAATTATTTTATAGTTTATAAATAAATAAATTTTATTGTAGTATTTCTATTTAATATATGATTTTTGTAAATATATGACAAGCTTACTTTTTATCTGTAACTTTATTAACTCTATAATCTCTATCCATAGTAATTCTCCTCAATCGCCATATATCTATGTATATTCTAAAGCTTGTGTTTACATGATTCGTAAATGTTATTTTTTGGAATGATTTTATTTTAACTTGATGAGATAGAGCTTTAAAAACGTCTTAACGAATTTTAATAATTCTAGTATTCGTCCTATTTTATTATTTGATCTTAAAATGTCAATACTACAGCTCCACTTAAAGTATGACAGATAATACATTGAGTTATTAACGTATTTAAATAATAGCATTAAAAATAACTTGCATAATATACAGCAGGTAGTGGGGAAAGGGCGATATCTGGTACGGAGTCGAGTGCAGGGGCTAGTGCGGGCGCGGGGAGCGCGGGGGGCGCGGGGCAGCTCATCGCCGTCACGCTCGTCAAGGGGGAGAAGGGGCTGGGCTTCACCATCACCACGCGTGACAACCCCACGGGCGGACACTGCCCTATTTACATCAAGAATATATTGCCTAAGGTTATTACGTCAAGAATATGTAGCTGTTAGTTATTAATATGTTACAGGTGTTTTAATATTAATTAATAAAGTGTCAAGTTCAAGTCAAGGAATACTAACTAATGTTTTTTTTTTTATTGTAATCATATTGCTCGCATTCTTTCAATTGTTTACTTTTATGGTCAATGATTTTAATTGTATGTTTTTTTTTAATTATATTACTTTGTACTGTTTGTTTCCTGAATAAAATAAAAATAACCAATATGTGGTTGTACGCAGGGCGCGGCGGTGCAGGACGGGCGGCTGCGCGCGGGCGACCGGCTGGTGTCGGTGGACGGCGCGGCGGTGGCGGGGCGCTCGCAGCAGCAGGTGGTGGCGCTGCTGCGCAACACGCCGCCCGACGCCGCCGTCGACATCGTCGTCGAGCGCGTCTCCGCGCGCCCGCAGGTACCGCACGATACGACACGACACGACATGACTCGTACATACCAACCAGTTAGGGCCACTCTATAACGCCGATGATAGCTCGTCCTCGGTCCGATTACGATCAGGTAAATCTTTTTTATACAAGAAACGTTGCTGAAGTGTATTTTACCGGAATTTAACTTTTACTGATAATGTGAATGCGTGCATTCATTGTTCCTTGTATAACAATACTTTACCAGACTGATATCGGAACGAGTCCGAACCGTGATCGACTATATATAGTGCACAAGTATGGACTGTTATAATGGACTCTATTCCTTTCGCACACTCTTACACAATTTAACATGTGGTGTACACTGGTTTTTTAAATTTAATATTTACAGAAAAACCCAATAACTTTAACTTGGCCAAACTTACATCTCAAATCCAGGACTTCCGGATTTGCAGTCATATTACTACTACATGCTACCTAGAACAAAATACGTACTTAAATCCACGATGTCATAATGTGCAGCTGCTTTAGCCATTGCACGTACAAAGTAACTTGAGTTTAATAATAAGATAAAATGAATGGACTTACATTATTAAAATATCCCTTTTTTAACCTTTCAGAGGGTAGAAGCACAAAGTCCGACAAAATACACGGAGAAGCCAGTGGGTCCGCCCACGCCGGCCAAGCCCAGCCAGGACAGCAAGCCGGAGAGCGGGCGCGTGTCCAGCATGGTGCACGCCATCAACCAGAACTCCATCAGAGGCAGGATACCTAAGAGTTCCAGTAAGGACGACCTATTGAAAGATCAGTCGTTTGATAGTGCGTTACAGGATGCCCTCAATTCGTCTTCTAATTCGGTTAGTTATATTATTCTTTGTATATCTTTTATTCTTTGATAAAGAACATAGAAATTGTTTTATTATGAGAGGATTTGTTAAAGGTGTTGTGATAGTAAAAGAAATTAATTTTTCGTTGTGCATACTGCATAAATCCATGCTAATATTATTAATGCGAAAGTAACTTTGTCTGTCTGTCTGTCTCCTTTTCACGCTTAATCCGCTGAACCGATTTAGATGATATTTGGTATGGAGATAGTTTGAGACCCTGGGAAGGACATAGGATAGTTTTTATCCCGGAAATCATCCCTTAAGGGGGTGAAAAGGGCGATGAAAGTTTGTATGGGGAATCATGATTTTTCTGTACCTTTGTATGTACATATATATAGTTTATCCTACATTAACCGTGAAAACGTACCTAGGGACGAACGCAAGCGAAGCGTGCGTGAGTCGCTAGTATGTAATATAAATTCAAATGTTTTCTTAAAATTCTGCATTGGAAAATTGAATTTCTAATTAAAATATTTATAACCTAAGTTTACGATTTAATTCTATATAAACTGTAGATTAACTTTTAATACATTATTTCAGTTGCTAGGCCTCAGAAACCGTCTAATACTAAGGCTAGACGTGCCAGTACACGACTCAGAGAAGGCTGGCCTCGGCATCAGCGTGAAAGGCAAGGTGACTGTTGGTCCTGATCCTCACGATTTGGGCATATTCATCAAATCTGTTTTACATGGAGGTGCTGCTTCTAGAGACGGAAGGTATTTTGAATTTTGAAATTTTGTTTTGTACAAATTGAAAAATATATAATAAAAATTTATTTACTTAAAATCCTTTAGTTCTCATAGAAGATATAAATTAATTATTTAAGCTACAATTGATATCTAAAATGAAACCGATTACATTGTTTTATATACGTTCCGTTTACTTATTATCTATTATAAGCACAGACTTCTAAATTTTACCTCAGCAAATGTAATGTTTCTTAAGTGTACAATCTATACTAATATTATAAAGAGATAAAGTTTGTGAGGTTGTAGGATGTAATCTCTGAATCTAATGAACCGATTTAGATGAAAGGTAAGAAGATAGTTTGAGACCCTGCGAAGGACGGAGGATACTTTTATCCCGGAAATCATCTCTTAAGGGGGTGAAAATGGAGATGAAAGTTGTATGGAGAATCAACCTACGGTTGACTGCTCGGTAGTATATCATATACCGTCCGTCCTCAGACTGCACACGAACGACCAGCTGCTGAGCGTGAACGGCGTGTCGCTGGTGGGGCAGCCCAACGCCGCCGCCATGGAGGCGCTGCGCCGCGCGCTGCTGCACGCGCGCCCCGCCGTGCGCGGCAGCATCTCGCTCACCATCGCGAGGCGCACCGGTACACACACACACACACACACATACACACACCTCTACTGTCTTACATTGACGTCAATATTTAACATTTTATATCTTCTTCTATTTTATCTTTTCGGATAAAATTACTTTGATACGTCTAAAACGTTAGTCGTTCCCGTAACCATGATTGCTGTGAAGCATTTCGATACATCGGGAACCAAAAATCAAAATAAATCCGCGAAACAATCCGAAAAGATAGTTTTATTTCAAACTACACATCTTCTGATATAAACTGAATCGCTATCTAATACCATTACCAAAATTCCTTACATTTACACAAATATTTGACATTTTAAATGAAACTTTTTTTGAATTTCGTCGCTGATTTATTTTGAGTTTTTTTTTTTCTATATGTTTAGTACGTTGTAAAAAAAATACCTGGATGGGAAATGTATGTATTTTTAATAAGAACTTCTTTACATAATCTCTTATTAATTACTAGGTAACGATTTTTATCATTTTCGCACATTATTGACTAGGATTAATTTTGTTAGAATACAGTAAGAATATTGTGTATTTAATGTGTCATGCAAGTTAAACATATTTTATGATGATAACCAACAAAAATTACTCTACCATAAATAATTCTCCTATACTTTATATTTAGATGTCATCATTTATAATAAAATTTTCATATAATAAAGCACCATAATTAGCAAAGCAACTTTAAAAACTGAATTACATATAATTACTTCAATAATTATATTTGTGTTTCCTTATCAGACAGTATGGATAGCCTTGCGAGGTGGAAAGACGACACCCCTCCAAACGGCAACGACACAACTAACTCGAACGAAAACAGCAATTCACAAAACTTCAACACCGTCATATATAATTCAATAGATAAAGAAAACAAACCGATAGACTATCAAAAACATGAGACGAACAGAGAAGATAGTAGCAGATCGAATAAAAAGCACGCATCGATTGTGACGATAAACAATAACAACAGTTGGGTGTCAAATCAGTCGGACGACAGCAAGGGTTATTTAGAACGGGATAAAGATGTGCCCCATGATAATAAACGGGATAGCTTTGAATGGAGTCGGTTGGATGGGTGGAATCCCGTCATAGATAGGTTGACTGGTCTGCGGAATGAGAGTTATTACATGGCGACGCAGACGGAGGCGCCGCAGTACCGCGCGGCGCACGTGCACGCGGCGCGCTCGCCCGCACACCACAACGTTATTATCGAAGAGGACTATGCTACCACTAGGTAAGTTTTTTAAGTTATACTTCTTTTAGAACATTTGGAAAATATTATGAGAGTAAAATTTTTATGATGCGCGCGCACACCGACAGCCAAAAAACGATATGATGTTAGCTATATTCCTTTTACAAACAGAAAGGTGTGACGTACGGGATGAAATCTTTAGCTATTTTTGTTCTGTTACGACAAAGAAGAAGACTTCTTACGTGCGTACATAAGTACACACACACACACACATTTTTATTTAATATGTTTATTTTAGGAAATTTTATATTTTTAAGAATCTATATTAGTCATTGTTTTGATATATAAATTTTGATATATCCTAACAAATATATTTTTAAAACGTGGCGTCGTAATGTGACGGTATGTTAAACCATAGAATAAAACCCAAAAATCATAAGTTCTGATTGTCTTAACACAAATTCACAGAATAAAACTATTAATAAATGAAATTAGTAATAAACGAAAAATGTAAGAATAGCTTGAAAAAAGCCTAAAGATAACGTCTCCATTTAAATAAGAACAGAGTAGAGCATTAATCGACTAAATATAGAAGGAGCACAATTTGAAGTTTTGCGCTCTTTTTTTTAAGGACACTTGATGCGCTGCCTATGTATTTGTTGGGTTTTTGTATATCAATGTTAAAAGGTTACAAAATTGTAAAGATGCGTCATTATTTATGTATAATTTGTAGATTTTTTCCAGTAATAATAGCGCTATATTGTAATATTCTTATATAACCTCTGTTTTTTTACGTTACGTTTTATACGAATTATAAATAAATATATCTTAAAATAATAGCCGTCATTAACGTAGTCTTTTTCGACGGATGACCGTTATTAAATTGTTTTTTAAATCTGCACGTCTTGCTAATAGGCATGATCATGCAATATACCACAATAATCTTTATTTATATGTGAAGAATAATAACTCTGGGCCAAAGTTCACACAAAGTGGTGCTCTGAGATGGGGAGGTGAAGTCGCGGCAGATCACGAACTAGATGGCGAGATGAACTGGAAAAATTCCATCAAAATTTTCCTATTCGCCACAAAACCTGGAATGTAGAGGTAGCTAGAGTGACCTTTGCCCAGCTGTGGGATGATGTGGGCTAACTGTAACAGAAATATGTATGTATATAATAATGCCAGGGGCAGCGCGGGCGAGTCGGGCAGCGAGGGCGGCGGCGGGGGCGCGGGCGCGGGCGGGGACGGGGACGGCGCGTTCAGCCGCGACGCGGTGGGGCGCCGCTCCATGTCGGAGAAGCGCCACGCGGCGCTGGACGCGCGCGCCACCGGCACCTACCGCAAGATTAAGGAGAACAAGGCCATTAATGGTTTGTATGATTTGAGGATATCCCGTTATATTTTAATCAAAACGAAACGTATAATTTGATAACACAATATATATTTTTTATTTATGAGGGGTGTAGGAAAATAGCGAAGTTTACTTTTATTCAATTAGCCATGTACATTTTTTGAGCTATATCAATAGCTTTAATGTAGGTCTTAGGCAATATCTAAAGATAAATACTGTTTCATCTTTTGGGATGAATAAAAAAAAATGTCACTTGACAACTTGAAACTTATAAAAGATATAAAAATAATTAACTGAAAATTACCAAATATAACGTGTTTTTTATTTACAGCTATGCAAGTGGGGCCGTCGCTCGGTATGAGAAAATCGTCAAGTTTAGAATCTCTTCAAACTGCGATACAAGAAACACAGAGAAATCCAAATCGCAATGAACAGATCTACGTGCTAGCGCATCCACGTGAGTTCTTTATTTTTATTTTTAACATTTATTAAATTTAGCTAAAAATAAAACACTGTTAAATTATTCTAATAAAATATTAAATAATTCACAAAGATTTGCCAAACAAATTCTTTATAAATGAATGAGATAACTTATCCTTATACATAACATTTAAATTAATTTCACATCTATCACAATATTTTTAAGTGACTATAATAATAAAAAAATATTTTACAACTTTAGTTTCAAACTTTAAATGGGGGGAGGAGGGCGGGATAGGACAGGACCAATATCACTAACTATCTTTCTTCGTGAAGTTCTCGGGACGGGATATTTAGATAAACCGACAGAATCGTGAAAAAGTCAAGAACTTTTCTAATAAAAAATAAAACATAATTTAATATACTGTGAGTTTTTTTTTCAAAGAAAAATTTTAATAGTTTTTTTTTTATTATAGCGTTAAAACACTGGCTGACGGACGACAACGCTGCGCCGGAAACGATAGTGCGCGGCTCCCCGCAGCAGTCCTCGCTGTCTCACAAGAAGCCTTCGCTGCTCAAATCACTGTCCACTATGTTCAGGTAAAGTTTAAACATTTTAATATTTAAACTGGACATCATTTGTATATATATTGGACATAACAATAATAAATAAATAGATAAATATGTTGGGACATAACACACAGCACCAACTAGTTCCATTGTAAGTTACGAGGCTTGTGTTATGGATACTAGTTAGTTGATACACTACACATATATAACTTTAAATATATAGATATTATAAATATAAACACCCATGACTGGAGTCCAAACATTCGTGCTCATCACACCCGCGACCGCTGACACAGCAAGTAGAGTCACTACAAATTGAGCCAAACGTACATGTTAATCATAATTTATGATTTTATATAAACACATTTATGTGTATTCAAATATTGAACATAAACATATACAAACATAAACATAAAATTTTGAAAGGGAGAAATACTCGTAATTTGTACTTTAAATATATCCATTGCATGTACCTTAAATAGCTAAAAATTTTTTATATTACTATGATACCTGAAAAGCTTGAAATAAACCCAAAAAAAAAACGTTTATAATAAAACAACATAAACAATTACAAATTGATTTTCAGTTGATTTTCAACTGTGATATCAATTTGAAATTGAAAGCTAGAGCTAGTTGAAAACAATTTGTAAGATTTGATTTGATGAACTATTATCCCACTACAGAATTGGCAAGCCGCACAAGAAGCCGGAGGGCGATGTGTACGCGCGCACGCAGCCCGGCCGCGCCTCGGAGAAGTCGCTGTCGCGCGACGCGCTCGAGCGCCGCGACCACGAGCCGCTGCCGCCCGCCAGGTACGCGCCCGCTCTCCGGGCTCCGGCTGCTCTTGTATATGCGACAGTTACCACACTGTGTGTATGTGTGCGTGTGTGTGTGTGTGTGTGTGTGTGTGTGTGTGTGTGTGTACGTGTGTGTGTAGGTGTGTTTGTATTTGTTACTTCTTCATACTGAAAGATGGTCGGATGGGTTTTAGTACACAAATAGATTGACCTGGAGTAACTGGTAACTATGGAAGCACATAGGGGAGCGTAAGTCGCTATTACAGCATTGCTTGTTACTTCGTTTAGTTAGCTTTTAACTACTTCGTTGGTCTTTTGGCTAGTACGTATGACTGCAAATCCTGAGATCCCTGATTCGAGTCCCAAGTCGGACCATGTATAATTAGCGGTATGTTGATGCACATGTCACTTTCTATCTGATCTCTTCCACAAGAGTCGAAATGTTTGAAAGTGAAGGAAATTGAGAAAGCATGTTGTGTTGAGCGCAATACTTATATTCCACAATATCTTTTGTAGAAATGCTAATCTCGTAGATAATGACAGCTAGAGAGCCTCTATGCTTATTTTTTTTTGTTTTTTTGCTGTTGAAATTAAACATAAACCAAAATAACATCACACGATACAGACAAAACTAGATTTAAAAATCGTCAATGCCACTAAGGGAGATTGCAAATAACAATTCCATCATCCTAACATATATAATGTTGTGTCAGAGAGGATCGCGGCTCGCGGCAGAGCAGCTCGGAGCGGCGCCAGCGCGCGCACCGCACGGCGCCCGCGCCCGCGCCCACGCGCACTCAGGTACCTTGATATACACTTTTGTATTGATTTTTAATGTTTAATCTATTTTTAATTTTTATGACGTAGGTAACGGTACGTTTTTACAGTTAGTATAGAATAAACTATATATGTATATGTACATACATAAGTATAAAAAAATAAGTACCTACTTTAAAAATCGAAAATATATATATACATACAGGAATTAGGAGTAATTTTTCAAGTGGGCGTGCATGGCTAAATCCGAAACTATGAGGAATAGCGAAAAGTACTCAAAGGAGTCTCGGGCCCGATATTCATGAAAACTAAAACTGCATCATTGGATTTTTGAAAAATCAATTTTCCTAGCCAGGAATCGAACCTGTTGATTTTGAAAAAAAAACACATGCTGTATAATTACACCATTCGATAGTGTTGCTAATAAGGAACGCATTCTGGGTAGTCATATATCATCTCAATCGATTTAGCGGATTAAGCGTGAAAAGGTAACAGACAGACAGAGTTACTTTCGCATTTATAAAATAAGTATGGAATAAAAACTTTTTTTAACATATTTTAATCTTAAAATTATACTATTTAATTCCTCGGCAAATAAATCGAACGTTCTGCCGAATGCGAGCATAAAAAAATTACTCTGAACATACCAAATACGAATATTCGACCGAACATTAGGCGCATCTCTAATTTTAATAAAATGAATATTTCAATTACACTTATACAAGCACTTGTAAATCATGAATTCAATTTAAAAAAGAGTGAGTCGGTTCGTGAGGAAACTAATACCGACTCGGAAAGTGTATCTCTATTAAAAATTGAAATACGTATCTGCTTTAAAAACGTAATTCCCCCATAGAATTTGTATGGCGATAGCAGCCGGTCACTTATTTGCTTACTCAACTGTTTACTTTATTGATTTCAAGGCAACTATTTTTTTTAAATTCATAGTATAAACTAGCGACTCACGCTCGCTTCGCTCGCGTTCGTCCCTATGTTTGCTGTTGTTTTGTTGATACGTTTTCACGGTTAGCTATGTTTAGGTATACATAAATAGTAGCTTGCTACTCCTAAGATATTCATTTAAATTATATAACGATTTACCCTCGTTTTGCTCGGGTGCGTACGGTGTACGCGGATTTTGTTCATAATTTCGTGGGTTTTAATTTTTTTTCGCGGAACCCTGATTCTTTTTCTAAAATAAAAGTAGCCTAAGTTACTCCCTATAACATCAGCTATCTGCCAGTGAAAGTCCCGTCAAAATCAGTCCACCCGTTTCGGAGATTAGCCGGAACAAACAGACATGGATGTATTTTTTTATGGGAATAAAAAAATACATCCATATGCATTTAGTAAAAAGTGGTTCTTTTAATATTACAAACAGACACTTTAATTTTATTTATCTGTATAGATAATGTGTTTTTAGAGAAATTGGAACTTGGAATAATTAGTTAATGGTGCAAACTACCCAGTTATTATATTATTAAATAGTAAATAATTTTATTTTCAATTGACATCAAAATTTCCAAGAACCTCCTGCTCCAAAATACAGTATACGTAACAGATTAGTTTAGAATATACACTTCCAAAAACAAATTTATAAAACACGTTTTTCCAAGTCACATCTCAGTGAAATTATTGAAAAAGCTTTATTACACTATCTCGGAATACTTTGAGGATGTCAATGTTAGATGTCAATGTTAGTCCCACACTAATGTGTGATTAAGTGTCACGTAGGATAAGTAGCTGGCGCTGGCCAAGTGCGGATTGGCGGACTTCACATGTCTTTCGAAAACTTGCTAGGTTCTCTCAGACATGCAGGTTTCCTCACGATGTTTTCCTTCACCGTTAAGGAGTGTGGTAATCAAGTTAGAAAATGATTCGCACATGAAAATATCAGAGGTGCGAGACCCGGGATTTGAACCCGCTTCACTCGGTTTCCCAAGCGAGCGTGTTGCCACTGGGCTACCACTGCCTTAATTAAATTATTGTATTACAATATTGTAAACAAATGTTATTTAAAGAAAACAACTGTTGAGTTCCTCGCAGGCTCTTCTCAGTAGAACAGCAGTGGTAAATTCCTCACGAATGTACTTACTGACATTTAATTTAAATTTTGAAATGTAAAATTGACGATACAAAAGTGCATGTAAAAGTTTGTTTGAATAAAATATATTTTGATTTGATTGAATTGATTTGAGTGCTTCTTTTTCTATCATACAGCTCTTACTTTTTTTATATCGCGGCATGTAACGTTATATTCGTTTAATTAATAATTTATGTCATGTAACATCAGGGTTGTCTATAACCGTCGTCCCCGCGACTCGTGATCACGAGTAAATATCCTTACAAGAGACGAGGCTTCATATAATCGCTCTATATTAAGACTACTACGTGTGAGCGGTGTGTGCGAGGCGGCTCGCCGACGAGTTCACGTACGCTCTGCTCGTTGACAAAACCGTTTTTTTCCGGATCGAGCTGATGACAATCTCTAGCCGAGTGCGTAAAAAAGAAAACGCACACACCGCCGCCTTATAGCCTTATGTGTGAAGCTTTATCCGGGATACTTATTCGTACAATGACGCAAATTCGCAATTATGGCGTGAGTAGCGCGCTAACATACGACCCGCGCTTGACAACACCAATGAATGGTTTTGTTACTTATAACTTTGCATGTTTTTATATTTTGGGTTTTAAGATAGTAAATTTTAGATTAAAATTAAATGGTGATCTCATTTTTATTAAAAAGTGTTTTTATTTAAGTCAATCGGTTTAATTATAGAAGAAATTATCGCGCCAGTTTTTTATCACGTAATTAATAGGTTAACTTTTTTATGGGTTGTTTTTAATTAATAAAAATTTGATATTTACTTTAAAGTCACAAACTTTAACATGTTGTAAAAGGTTCGCTAATGGTTTTGATTAAATTTTTTATTATTATTTACGTTCCACTTTATTAATCGGGCACATATTTGATATTACTCCTGGTTATATATATTTGTACGTGTGTTATATATTTGCGTTTTGTTCCAGGTGATAGACACTGCGTGGGGTCCCACCGGCCATTATGTCAACTATGAAGAGATACAACAAAATTTAAAGTGAGATACTATTCTGTAATTACTTAGATCATATTTTAATAATAGTATCTATCATATTGTATCAATGTTTCATATTAATAGTGGAAAAATTGTCAAGAAATAATTAATAATTCATTATTTAACTTACCTAGTACACAAGTGATTTATGACAAACATTTGTATTTTTTGTACTTAAAACCTTGAGCATTAAAAAATGTAAACAAGTTAATAAATTAAACAAGTTTATAATGAATACGTAACATTTTATAACAAAAAAGTAATGACCTCGATTTAATTCCCCTTCGAATCATTAATCTATACATATAATAAAATTGTAACCGATCACTGTCTGTACATGAAAGATATTTGAGAGAAACTATTATTTCTTAAGGATCTTTACTAACGCAATAGAATCAAAAAAAAAATAAAATTTTTGTCTGTTTGTTGTTTATTTTGTCTGAACAATTTTATTGCTCAATTAATATTTTAAATTCTTTGATTAAGTTTATAAATATAATAATAGCATCTAAATTAAATAAGTAATATCTAACATTCAATTATAAAACTATTAAAATTATAAATTATTTTTATTTTTATCGATATAAAACACGTGTTGTGTAGATGGAAATACCGGAATAATTATCTATACATATAATAAAACTTTAGAGGTCGAATGTCTGTACATAGAAAAAAAAAAATGCTAAAAATCTAGTCAGAGGGAGGTAAGAAGAGAAATAGAACAAATCCAGATTTTTTTTTATTTTTTGGTTCTCTGTCTTTTTGTACGGGCTAATGTTCGAAACTGATTTAAATGAAATTTTGCACGGTGGTACCTTATATCCCTGATTAACATTTTAGATACTTTACATCCCGGAAAATTAAAGAGTACCCGTGGGGTTGTTAAAAAACTGTAGTAATTTATACAGCTTAGTATACAAAAACTACTGATTGCATTTTAATGAAACTTAACAATAATATAGTCATACATCAGAATAACAAATAGGCTACTTTTTATCCCGGAAAAATGTACGGTTGCAGAGGTTCTTATTTGTCTAGAGGGGAATCCGAATGAAGTGAGGGGCGAGCCGCTAGTCTCGAATATAGACATCACTTCACACTATACTAAAGGGAGATTTAACAACTAACTTTCTACTGTAGTCTAAAGCTGTCGCATCGTAAAAAATTATTCTCATCTATTTTTCCCTAACATGCCAAAATGTTTAAAATTAAGGTTATCTAACAAATTGTAACAGGTTGTAAGAACCTTTGGTGCCATTTTTTTTATTTTTTATCATTGTATAATTGTATGGGTACCTACGCACTATCTGTAGCATCTATACAATGACCTTTGAGACGTCTAAAACCTTAGTCTCTCTAGTGACCATGATTGCTGCAAAACGTTAGGAACCAAAAATGAAAATAAATCCGCGTAAGAATTCGAAAAGATAGTTATTTAACATATAGTATATAGTATATATGCGTGTTGTGTTCAATACATGGTAGTGTGTGTAATGTTTTTTTTATTGATTTAATGTGTTTTTTATGTATAATTTAAAAAAATATTAGCATTCTGCACTCCTTCTCTATATAAACTATAAGCGTGGGAATTTTCATACTCTTCCGTCCGCGCAATTGTCGTAAAAAGGGGTACATAGTTTTTGCTTCACGTATTAATATATAGATAAGTAGAGTGTTTGCACCATGAGGTAGGCCTTAACATAGTGTGTGTGTGCGCAGCGCCCGGCGCGAGAAGCTCAGTGAAGTGCAGATCGGGCAGGTGCGGCGCACGCACGCGCCCGCGCCGCCGCACGCGCACCCGCACCCGCACCCGCACCCGCACCCGCACCCGCACCCGCTGCACGACGACAGGTGACTTGCTCTTACTTGTTACTTCACTTTTAGTTATTTTTTCTAATAATACTTTCTTAGATTTACGCGAATATTTAACATTTTTAATAAAACTATCTTTTCGGTTTTTTCGCGGATTTATTTTGATTTAGTCTGTAACGACTAGGTATATAATTCCTTTGAGACATCTAAAAACTCAGTCTCTCCCGTAACCATGATTGCTGTAAAGCTATCGAAACGTCGGGAACCAATAATCAAAATAAATCCGCGAAAAAAACTGATTTTTTTATTTAAAATACTTTATCTACCATTTTACTAACTTGTTACTTTTTTATTTTATTTTTTACATGTTAGGTATTAAATTGTTAGTAGCTTTTATTTACTTTTTATTTTATTTCGAAAGTCTTTCCGATACGATGTTTGTAATCGATTTTCAAAAATCTTGGTAGTAATCGATTATCCGGAAAATACTACGACCCTATTTTTAGAAACTTCTTAGTATATGTACATATACACAAAACTTAACAATTAATAAAAATTAAAAACCTTAGTATTTAATGTAGTGTGTAGTTATTTATGAAAGACATATATCCATATCCTGCAAATAAAAACAAATATGTATTCAAATATTATTGATATTTACATAATATAAAAAAAAAATAAAAAAAAACTTTAAAACAGGATACCTATATACAGTGGTAGCCCAGTGGTAACGCGTTCGCTTGGGAAACCGAGTGAAGCGGGTTCAAATCTCAGGTCTCGCACCTCTGATATTTTCATGTGCGAATTATTTACTAACTTGATTACCACTTGCCTTACGGTGAAGGAAAACATCGTGAGGAAACCTGCATGTCTGAGAGAAGGAGAACCTAGCAAGTTTTCGAAAGACATGTGAAGTCCGCCAATCCGCACTTGGCCAGCGTGGTGGACTATGGCCTGATCCCCCTCGTCTTGAAGGGAGGCCCGTGCCCAGCAATGGGACGTTAAAAAGGGCTGAATACATACATACATACCTATATACATAAGTGTGAAATAAATAAACAGTAATTATGGTTTTAAAAGACTAAAAACATGCGTCACCGTCTGTCACTTTACTAGATCATCTCGTGAGTCGTGACTTGTCAAAACGAATGAAGTGGAGTCCAAGTATTACTACTCGATTATTGCTTTGTCATTCGGATTTCACGTTCAAGTTTCAAATCGATATAATTATGTAGAAGCTTAAAAATTGACTTTCGAATGCTGAATGCGAATTGAATAAGATTTGATTACTTAGCAGTCTAAATACATTCCAATGATCATGTTAAAAATAAAACCTTTAATCGGCAATAAAACAAGTCCTATGTAAAAAGTCAAATGCATCACAATTAATTATTTATAAAAGCTACAGTTTTATTTGCACAGTAACATTTTCACGGTTAGCTATGTTTAGGTATACATAAATAGTAGCTTGTTACTCCTAAAATATTCGTTTAATTTAAATTATATAGCGATTTACCCTCGTTTTGCTCGGGTGCGTACGCCGTACGCGGATTTTGTTCACAATTTCATGGGTTTTAATTTTTTTTCGTGGAATCCTGATTCTTTTTCTAAAATAAAAGTAGCCTAAGTTACTCCCTATAACATTAATTATCTGCCAGTGAAAGTCCCGTCAAAATCGGTCCAGCCGTTTCGGAGATTAGCCGGAACAAACAGACAGACAGACAAAAATTGTAAAAAAATGTTGTTTTGGTATATGTACCGTATATACATCCATATGCATTTGGAAAAAGCGGTTATTTTAATATTATAAACAGATACTCCAATTTTATTTATCTGTATATTAATAATATAATAAAAATATATTCTGCATAATTTGTCTAGTTTTTACGAGGATTATGTACACGTTACCCTGATAAAGATATATATTCAAAAATAAACATAAATAATTACGTAGTGTAAATATTTTCGTGTTAGTTTAGTTTTTGCAATTCATTTGTTGACACAGCGAGATACACAACATCTTTCGCCTTAACTAAAATATTTATTCAATCTCTATTAATTGGAATACTATATAACATTTTCAAATATTGTTAAGTGATGTTGCGTTATTTTTTGTTATTCTAGAATCAATTCTATATAAATAAAAGAAATAAATTGTATGTACATAATTTTTTTGTTTCGAAACTAAATAAAAAGGATTTTACTATGAAATTAATCCTCCTTTTTAATGTTGGGGAAATACACTTACGCATACCACCTGTAGACATACAGGTGGTTATGTGGGACTCACCGGTTAGAAAAGCCAGTACTACCCACTAAAACCCAAAAAAACCTCCCCAGTCATATTGGGGCGTCGCAGGATCGCTTACGCACTCAACTACGACGCCCCGACGGCAGGTCTGCCGAAGCAGACCACAACTACCACGGGATTGTTCCCACGGTCCACTCTGCTATCAGAGAAGTACTAGGAGTAACCTGCATGGTACCCGCCGTCTTTACGTGTTTCTTGGCTTCGCTCCCAGCTATATATAATACAATTATATATGCAACATACAATTTTTATAATTTATGTTTTTAGAGTTTATCAGATTTATAAAATTAACTAGCATTGCCCGCGGCTCCGCCCGCGTTCAGATGACCAAAAATCAATTTCTTTGGTTTTACATATTAGTACACTCTTACATATATACCAATTTCATTGCGCACTGCATGATTGGTAAATAATGGCGGTGATTGACACTGCCACAAAGGTTCCTCAGTTAACCCCATATTTGATTAAGTAATATTGCACTTTATTGTACTTTTGTTTTGTTTGTTTGTTTAGTTTTGGGCGATAAACTCTCAAACTACGGAATTAATTTTAATCATGTTTTACTATTAGACAGCTATTGATTAATTTAATATTCTAAGCAAATACTCTTTATTATTTCATATGGCTCGGCTAATATGATTAAAATCGTAAGCATTTTATTGTGTCCTTTAAGCCTTTACCTTTCAAGAAATGGTGTCAAAAAAAAACTAAAAACTTGAGGTATAATAAATAGTTCCTAATATATTTTTTCATAATTTTTGAGATATGGAATATTTTTAGTTACCCACTTTGTCAGTTTAACAGCCATAAATTTGTTTTCCATAAAATGTTATAAAATAATATGAATCGAACTTACTTTTATGGTTGATAAAATGAGTCGATATTGTGGAAACGTAAATATTATTCGTATTTCAAAACACGTAAGTAAGAAAAACAACAGAATGTTGCTATACGAAACCTATAATACGCGAGTTACATTTGCATTTGCCCAATTTTTACATTGAAGGATTTACAAACATTAACATTATTTCCTAAACACTAAAAATTTACACATATTTTCATTTGAAAATTGTTTCGGCCAACAAAATATTACTGATTTGTTACGAATTTATAAAGGCAAATGTTTGTTTTATTGGAAATTTGAATACGGGCGGGGTCGCGGGTAATTTAGTAGTAATTCTAATAGTCATAGAAAGGTCATATCCTAGACTTACCTTTTCAAAAATTTAAAGATAAAATTAAAAATGTTTTAATGGGTAAAGCATATTACACGGTTCAAGAGTTTCTTGTTGATGAAAATGTATGGAATGAGTATTATTGACTCATATGCGGGCCATCTACATTGTTATGTTAATAAAATAAATGTAATTTCGATATTTAAAAGAGCAACTGTTGAGTTTCTTGCCGGCTCTTCTTAGCAGAACTGCTTTCCGAGCCGGTGGTACCTTCCTCACGGACAGACTACACTGACGCTTACATTAAATTGACGATTCAAAAGCATTTGCAATAAGTCTAATTGAATAAAATTTATTTCATTTCATTTCATATCTGTACATTTTTTTTTATTAAACATCTATTGTCAAATATCTAAATAACACATAAATAAACTTTCATTAAAATAACTATTTTAATGAATAAAATAGCGCTATTAATATTTCTTTTAAGATAAGTTTTTTTTAATAATTTTAACATATATAAGTAAGTTACCTTACTAAAATGTTAATAGTATCATTTTAACCAGTTTTTGTATTTTTTCTCAGAAATGAGATACTTTCCTGCGGTAAAAATTATCCTATATGTTGAGCCGCATAACCTGCTATCACCGTATCAAATTTCATTATCTATCGCTCTTTATCGCTAATAATGAATATTTCAATAAGATTTTAGGTAAAATATTAAATTTACGGATTCGGCTTAGTTACAATTTTATTATATGTATAGTTACTAATTTATAAAGCCAAAAAGTTTGCTTTACTGAAAATTTGAACACGGGCGGGGGCTCCGGGTAATTTAGTAGTAATTTTAAAAAAATCGTAGAAAGGTCATATGTGTACATTCATTTTTTGGGAATTAAAACTACGTACTTTAAAAACATGACGACATCTATTGTCGAATATCTAAAGAACACATAAGTATATATTAATTAAAATAAGTATTTTAATGAATAAAATAGTACTATTAATAATTAGATTTTCAAGATAAGTTTTTTTAATAGTTTAACCATATTTAGTAAGTTACCCTGCTAAACTGTTTACAGATAGTATCATTGTGGTTTGTTCCAACCAGTTTTTGTATTTTTTCTCAGAAATGAGATATTTTCCCGCGGTATAAAGTATCCCTATATGTTGACCCGGATAACCAGCTATCATCATACCAAATTTCATCAAAATCCCTCCAGTGGTTTTTCTGTCATGCGGTAACAGACAGACAGACAAAAATTCTAAAAACTATAGATTCGGCTTCTGCATCGATAATAATGTCTTTTTCAATAAGATTTTCCAAAAAATATTTAATGTACAGATTCGGCTTAGTTAGAATTTTATAATATGTATAGATAAGCGTGTAAAATGCAAAAAATGATATATCTATAATATGGAAACTATCTCAAGGTTAAACGTCAGTGTTAACTTTTTGTATAGCCTCAATAAAAGTTAAATTCCTTTTGTAATCAATGCAATATTTTATATTATTTGAAATAAATATTTGTATATAAAATCATAGTTATTTATATATTATATTACTTTATAGTTATATATTATTAAATAATATATTACATACTATGTAGTAGCGGGCATTCTAATTTAGTAGCTTTTATATGATTTTAAATATTTAATACACATTGAATGGCAAACTGTTTTATTTTTAACCATAGTTGCTTTTTAAATTTTCTTAAAAAGGAAGTAGAGCCTATTAAAATATTTTAAAAAGGATTACAATTGGAAAAACCAAACTTAACGTCTAATATATGTACATGTATAAACTAGCCGGAAATTAATAGTCTCTCAATATCTTTTAAAAGTCAGATTTAAATTTTTATCTTTATAATATAAATAACTCAAGAACGGCTGGACTAATTTTTATGATATTTGATTTTTTTGGATTTCTTTTAGTCCGGAATAGGATAATAAGTATAATAATATAAAATATTGCATTGGTTACAAAAGGAATTTAACTTTTATTGAGGCTATACAATAAGTTAAAGTTAACGCTGACGTTTAACCTTGTTCCATTAAATAAACATCAGAAAAAATAAAAAAAAATATATTAAAATTTATATGGCTAACGCTGGCAAATAACTATTTTAAATATTTATGTAAAATGATAATGTAAAGATAACTGACTAATGAGTAAAAGTAAAACTAATATTAAGCGATTACAATAATAATCTGTTATACAATTTAATGTTTTGTTGAAAGAATTTTTAAAATATTTGATACTACTAGTTTCGTTATATAGAAATATAACAATCAAAAATTATTCTATTTTAACTATCATATTTCTATTATTAATTATTTAAAAGAATATTTAAGAGAAGAACAAGATTTAAAATACCATTTTGCAATATTATAATTACTACTGTGAACCTCTAAAATTAACTATATGCTCTGTTTCCTGCGACCGGCGCGGCGCGGGCGGTAAGATGCGAGTATTTTGTAACGCACTAATTGCTAACAATACACTTGTTCCATTAAATAATTGCTTAGATAACGTATTAATTCCGCTTTTTCCTTTATTAAGATAGTTGATGTTTTTATCCATTAGTATAATATGTTAGCTCAACCCAATCCTCTTAATGGTATCGTTTATGTATAAAACACCGTAGACATATCCATACTAATATTATAAGAGGTAGAGTTTGTTTATTCGAACACGCTAATCTCAGGAACTACTTATCCGATTTGAATTTTTTTTTTGCATCGGATAGCCTGTTTATTGAGGAACGCTATAGGCTATATATTATCCCGGAAAAATGTAAGTTTTCCGTGGGATACATTTGTTTTTGTCTAGGGACGAACACTAAGCGAAGCGAGGGTGAGTCGCTAGTTATTATTTATGCTCAAAGGTGGTTTGTATACATTTTAATAAAAACGATTGTAAAATGGATAGGTACCTTATCCGAGAATAACATTGTTTTCGATTTAGACTTTCATTTTCATATGTAACATAATATTATGAAATATGTGAAAGTTTAGATGGATGTTTGTTATTCAGTCACGCCAGAACGGCTGAACGGATCTGGAAGAAATTTGGCTCAGAGATAGATTATAGTTTGGAAAAGCACATACGCTTCTTTTTATCCCGGAAAAATGTACGGTTCCCGTGGGATAGATTTGTTATATAAATAATAGATAAATAATAGTAATGTTACTTATGTGTTGAAAAAAATATACAAAGTTTTATGATCACGAAATGTGAAAAATTTGCTCAGTGACAAAAACTCCTTTGGAATTCGATCACTCTGCAGATATAAATACATACAAAAAAAAACTTTCTATCGCGGATATTTCATAAGCATTATTTTTTAAGTAACATATAGATTCAGACATTATTATTTGATACGAAATTTTCGTTTGTGATTCGTCATGTGTTCCTTATGCTGTTTTTTAATGTGTTGTGTCTTAACCGTGTTGTTAGTTGCTGCTATATATCATTTATAAAAAAAAAATTATGTGTTATGTTCTAATAAATTAAATAGCTTGAATGCAGTATACTTGAAAAGCTTTTTGTGAAAAGTTTTATAGAGTATAATTTATTAATGTATTTAAATTCATTCTATTGTCTAAGATATTTTATCTGATCATAACTTAAATATCTGATATTTTGTATATGCAATTAATTGAATTGAAAACTATGGTGGTCGATCATAAATATTTTAATTACATTTCTTTGAAAAGATAATAAGATACAAGATGTGTATTATACAATAATTAATACTTATTCAGAGTAATAAATATTTAATCAAACATTTGTCCACAGACGACCAACCCAGTACAACCAGCGCTCCAGCAAAGAAGGCATACGGCCGCAGTCCAACTACTACGAGTACGACAGCGCGCCCCCGCGCCGCCCCGGCAAGCTCTCGCACTACCACTGACCCGAACCTCCAAGAGGGCACGCTCGTGCTTGACATTGTCATACTTACGGAGGACTTCAGAGAACATTCGGGAAACCAGGTTTATGCTGTTTTGTTATGAAATCAACTAGAGGTTATAAACATGATTATTTTAATACAACTTTCAATGGCATTTGAAAATGACAGTCTTTCGAATTTTATATTAGATATATAGAAATTGAAATTCTTCTTTCTTTTCAAATGTTATTAAAACGTATCCTAAATAAATTTTAGGATGCAGTTAAGTGAAATAATCGTGTAGAAACATCGTAAGCTACTTGGTTTGATGATTCTGAGTTCACTGAATACGATACAACTGTTATACCTTGTGCCATTGGTCTAGCTCTCGATAGTGAAAATTCAGTTATGTTTAATGTTTTATATATAAAACAATGAAAATATATCTGAAACTTTTAAATGTTAAAACGAAACAATCTAGTAGATGTTGTTTGTTAAATGTGAATATATTCTCATTTTCGATAGAATAGATAAATGTTCTAATAAAGAATTGGGCTATGAAAACTAATATATTAGATATGTAAGCTGCTTTCCATTGAGTGGAAGTACTGATATTGTTCTACGTCAGAATGTTATAATTTGAAGTAACACGCAGTCGAGAATAATTAGAATTAAGGCTATGATTTTTAATATTTAGCTATAGTGTAAATGATGCTTCTTGAAAAATATGAAAAATGTACTTGGACATGTTTGCTATAGGCTTTTTATATCAGAATTTCCCTTCTAGGTTTTATATTTTTTATTACTAACTAGCGTTTGCCCGCGGCTCCGCTTGCGTGGCTTATTTATGTAGAATTTCTCATTCTTAAGATCATGTCGTGATATCAGATGGCCTATAACCTTAATAAGTTAGCTATTAAAGGCAAAAATATTGTTTTAGATCGGACTGATACTTCTTCAACCGTTTTTATATACATGAACCTATTACAAATATTGATTATTTGGTGCCATTTCTGTCAGGTAGCTGCTGCATTATGAAAGATCTGTGATGATGATGTTAAAATACCAGTGCATCATTATTTTTCAATAATGATCGAAGTGTTTCGGTATAAAATGAAATTGCTACAATTAGTATTTTAATTTTTAATAAAATTATTATAGAGGAAAATGAAAAATATATTTTAAATATTACGTTGGTACACTGGAAAAAAAATAAGAATTAGTGTATGAAAACCTACTTTGTTATTCTGTTCTATGTCCATACCTTTTTTATTTTATTTGTGAGTTAGTTGTGATAGTTCAATTTTTATCCAATCATGTTGAAAGCCATTTAATATTGCACTACTTTTTGTCCGCGACTTTTTTTATTTTTTATTACTCAAACATTATTTATAGGGATTGGTTCACTAGTTAAGGAGATTTCCTTCTAGCTACAAACAAACAGACATAACTTTATATAATACTGTCACACGTGCACTTATAAAAAGTTAATGATTCATAATAATTTTCAGTTCATTTAAATAAAATAGAAATATGTATTGACTTAAATTCTATGTAACTGGGTTATTTTATAAAATTATTCGAATAATTAATGCTATGATTGTTATGACTTTTATTATCCTCCCATTATTAAATTTATCATTAATCAATAATTAATTCCCATTTTAAATGATTCAAATTCAAATATTGATTTGTAATTTTATGATTTTGACCATAATGTTAGGAAACATGCTAGTATTAAAAAATGCAGGAAATTGTGAACAACTGAGTCTATACAATATTATTTAAAGTTGGCCCCGTTTTACTGATATAGTATGGGATCATTGTCAAAGTACATGTCATTTGTATTGTCACATCTCTCGTTTATTTAGATTTTTTTTATTTGTTTTAAAAATGCTTAATTTTGTACGTGAGATTTTCATATTTATTTTAAGATTGTCAAAGTTAATTGTGTATGAAGACCATTTTTATAGAGCAAATATAATGCTTATAATAGGTATGTAGTGCTAAAGTCTCATTTAACTTTATTTTTCGATCAAAATATTGATGGAGAGCTTTCGCGTTTTAGCGTTACTGTAAATATTATGCATTCCAATTATATGATTCCGAGTTTAAGTTCGTAAATCAAAGAAGCTTTAAAGTGTACGTTAGTTTGTAAGGAAGCTCTATGAAAGAAAACTATTATGGTACTTAAATTCGACTGAGATTAGACATTCCAAGTTGAAGGCACACTCATGTCCACTCATGCACGAAGTACGTCGATTTCCGAATACGGAATATATGGACCAGTTTCCATACTAACGTACGGAATTATTTCCGAAGAGAAAGTATAAGATATATATGCAAAATATTTAATATGAATAAGTGCATTTTGGGTGCTCGGAAAACGTATTCGGAAATTGAATCGAGTGCATCCTTAGAGTATTCTTGTATTTCATTTTAAGACCAAAATAAAATTTCTTTGGAAATGTTAATTTATTGCTATACTCTGTTTCTACTTATCATTGTGATATTTACGGTAATGAGAGATATACAGGTGTGTTTGGTAATAAGTTTAGTTTTATATTTTTAATAATATATTAGTTTCTCATGTAAATATATTATTGTTGCGTCGTATAGCGAGTCCAATTTATTTTATATATAAAACGACTCCATTCCATGTGAAATTTTTTGATAAACAAATTGAATGCAAAGATATTTTGCATACGAGTACCTATAAATGTAAATAGATACGTCCAATCATCATGTAGGTATTTGTATATTTTTAGAGATATAAACAATGCGATCGGCCATCTGTACCTTAAATAAATAAGTATTATCTCTAATTTTATTTTGTTTTATTTTTCCTGTTTTAGTTTACAATACATATTTTAATGAAATTAATATAATAAAAAAATATCTGGAGCGTTAAAGCTTGAAACTATTACTAATAGAAATTCTTTCATTGTTTTCTTCAATAAAAATTACAATTAACCATCATTTTTTTTTCTTTAATGGCTTCGAGTTGCGCAATACATTTTACCAATGTCACTTATTGTGACTGGTGATGAAGACACGAATGAGTTTGAGCGTTAATTTTGAAATTTAGCAGTTTTAAAGTGGAATTAAAACTATGAATGAATAATCAGTCACCATCAATTATTATTATTAGTGGAATAAAATCTATATCTACTAATAAATAAAAATAAAGTCTCGTGATGTCAAAAAACTAGTGATTTTCCGGGCGGATTAGTCAAGTAGAGCCGCAGATAATAGATCGTGCTGATGGGAGGATGGCAGGATGGGATAGTGGATCTTAGACCCTAGTTAATCCATTGTAATTTTCTGATAAAGTTTAATTTCGTACATTCCAGCATATTGTTATCAACAATAGATCGGATAAAAAATGAAATTCTTATTAGATTCACTCGCATGTCTTTCTGTCCGATACATTTTTTTTTCTCCGGATGTAAAGAATATTTAAAGATATGGGATATAACAAAGTTTTTGTGCTAAATAAACCAATAAGGAATGTATATATGATATATGACTATTGTAGAGGCAAGCAAAATAATATGAAATAAACTTAAAAATACCAGTCGACTGAATTATAAAACCTCTTACTTTTTAAAAGTTACTTTAAAATTCATGATGCAATTTAAGCCATATACAATACATGTATATGAGTGTTATAATTTTTTAATGCATTAAAAATTATGCAATCTTAAAAGATGTTAAAGAAAATTTATGCACATAAACATACCCTTATTATCTGTGAAGACATTGTCTCTACTTTGCATATTTAATATAAAATAAATATATAAATTTATTTATTTTATATTAAATATATTTAATATAAAATAAAGGC
Organism: Argynnis bischoffii washingtonia; assembly: GCA_033884665.1. Taxonomy (NCBI): domain Eukaryota; kingdom Metazoa; phylum Arthropoda; class Insecta; order Lepidoptera; family Nymphalidae; genus Argynnis; species Argynnis bischoffii. The sequence continues at coordinate 7,138,417 of CM066616.1, read as the reverse complement.
TCTTTAGATTGCACGAAAAACTTAACGAAAACCTAAATTTTAAATGATCATAATGTATATAATCTGGTTTCAGACGACTTCGACACGATTTGAACAAATTTTTAATTAAACTTAATTAATTTCATTATAGGTAGTGGTAACGCGCTAGCTTGGGAAACCGAGTGTAACGGGTTCATTTTCATGTATTAATCATTTCCAATATGGTTACCACTTGTCGTCGTGAGGAAACCTGCATATCTAAGAGAACCTAAAAAATTTTCGAAACACATGTGAAGTCCGTCAACCCGTTACTGGTCCAGCAGAGGGACGTTAAAAAAGGGCTGAATACAATTTCACACAAATATAATACCTGTATAAAATAAATTGTTATGTAGCTTAAGCGTTAATAAAATATCTCTACATCTATACATTAATTAACGTTTAATAACAAGTTTCTTATATAACATACATATAAGTAAGAAAATCGATTACAAGTTGTCTTTGTTCAAATAATTTTAGATCTTAACAGTCTAAGACATTATAAAAGATGAAGTAAATGTCTACTTTCTAAATACGTTTAATTTAAGCCTTTTACAAAAGACCCAGACATCTTGATATTCAATTTGGTCAATATTTAAAGGAGTTTCGAAATGACTTTTCAATTATATTCGTAAGGTCGTATACTTATTATATTATAATCTTATTACTTAGAGAAATACCTACTGTCGCCAAAATTTTAGCTTGCGCCTTATATTTTATTTAAACGTTTATATTTTTATTAAAACCTTTTATTGAAAATTGAATAAATAGAATTCTTTTCCTAATTATAGTGTAGAGTAAAAAATTAACACAATTATACAGGTGGATTTTTGAGACGGGACAGCAAGGGCAGGTACCTTAACTGTTATAGTTACAGGAAAACATTCCTAGGCGACCATCCATAACTTTTTGAATTATTCTGAACTCCATTCACAGATTTTGGAAAAAATGTACAGTTAGCGAAAAAAATGCTAAAATACGAAAAATTTTTTTTTCGTATTTAGCATTTTTTTCGCTAACTTGATCAAAAGGCTCTATGGGACCCGATCTTGTGACTTACCGTAGTTTCTGTACTCAAACTTCAGTTGGTCTTAAAGAGTATTTTGATCACAGTAAGAGATAGACGTTTGGCAACAAAGAATATTTCGAATTGGTTAATCGTTTTTCCGTATAAAATGTATGGGAAAAGTTTTTCGCGATTTCTGTCATTTCTATTACTCATACCTTAAATAGTCCCATAGAGCCTTTTGATCCCTAATGAAACAGGATCGATTGACATAAAAAAAACTTTTTTCGTATTTTAGCATTTTTTTCGCTAACTAAACATTTTTTTTTAAATCTGTGAATGCAGTTCAGAATATCTCAAAAAGTTATAGAAGGTTTTCTAGGAACGTTTTCCTGTAACTACAGCAGTTAATGTACCTGCCCTTACTGTCCCATCTCAAAAATCCACCCTATATATTAATATAATAAATAATAATATTTATAAATTCATACTTAATGACAAAGATTTGCTTTTAGTATGTACATGAATTACGGAAGTGAATTATGGACTAAAATTAATTACAACTATGAGTATATCATTAAAAACGTGCACTAGTGGCTGGCATTGTATACTTACAATACTAGATGAAGTTTTATTACTTAGCCGTGTTTTAATAGATAAAAAATACTCATATCTAAATTTAAGAACGAAGGTCGCTCTATACAGATTTAGTTTAAAAAACATCTACAATATACGAGTATGTATGTAATATCGTTTAAAATGGATCAAGGTAAACTCTAAGTACGTTTTTAAATATTACTTTTATTAATATTACAAGAACCATATATAAGTAGTAGCTTAAGTACCTTTTAGCTTAACAAACGTTTTGTAACATAAATATGTTTTTCAGTTCTACCTGGTAGCACTACTTGTGACTGTCGTGTAAGAAGGCACTTATCTTAACAAAACTGTAGTTAGAAAGGGCAAGGCCGAGGCTCGCATGACTCGTACAATTTATATCAAATTGTTTCTATTTTTATGTCGTCTTTTCCCAAGGAATTACTTATGGATCACAATTCACATCGTGTAAAATACCTACTTCAGGAAGGAGTGACAGTAATAAAGGCTACAAGCAAATATCTTATTGTTATGAGATTATTATTTATTATATTCTATACATATAATACCGTTTTACGCAAAATGTACTGAACCAATTTTAACCACATTAATTTTTTGTAGTGATAACTTATTAATCGGGTTAACATTTAGGATACCTTTTACTATAGGGAAATATATAATTTCCACAGGAAAACACAATAACTGGTTCTATCGAGACTTTCTTAGAAATTAACATGTCTAACGCTGGTTATACTTTAAGAGATACATCAAAACAATGTACTAGAATATTGTAGGTCTCCATAAGACCTATAGACAAACTTGCAATAGCATAAGTATTTCTCCTAAGGTACACTCGCAATAATTATTCATAACTATTTAAAACGTAGTTAGAGACGCACCTGAGCGAAGCGGGAGTTAGTTGGTAGTAATAAATAAAGTTTCATTAAAATCCGTCCACCTATTCTTTGAAATAAATAAAGAAGCAAAAGTTGTCTGTGATGACCATAGGTTTTTACATGTTACAGACCTTATACATATGCATTAGAATACGTCGCAGTTTCTCAGTAAATATCAAAGCATGCTCTAAAGCGTTTTCAATAAGTATATGTAATATTCGTCCTTAAATTCCGCATATAAATTGCAGGTTTGTAAAATCCCATGACGTCAATTGAGCAGTCGCCCCAAAGGTAATGCGGCGTGAAATAAAGGCAAATTGAAATACCTTCAGGTTCTAAAGCGTATAAATTCAAGTTCGCAGGGGAATAACATGTCACAAGCTGTATATGAAGCATCTGTATACGGTGCAGAAACAACTATACTTGTACATATAGGTACATATTTGTCGTTTGTATAAATACGGCGTATTTTTAAAGTTATACTTCTTTTGGCACGTTTGGAAAAAAATATGAGTAAAATTTATACGATGCGCGCGTACGCGGACAGCCGAAAAGCGATATAATGAAGTTAGCTGGATGCACGGGATGAAATCTTTAGCTCTTTTTGTTACGCCAAAGAAGTAGTTTTTTTTAACAATGGAGGCTTGCTGTATACCTAGATCTGAGTTTGCTTAGATATTAAAAATTATTTATTTTCCCCTTTATTAACATTTTACGTAAAATTAAACGCATGTTATTACATGTTACTCTCGCATTGTATTAAACCAAATATTAGTGTATATCTATAAAATTTGTGTGTACCTATTAGCTTTTATTATTCATTGCTATAAATAACATTTATTCTATTTACGCGACTACGGTGAAGCCCAAAGAAAGCCTAAAGCGAGTTATGTGTTTAGGTCAAAAATAGTGTGTATGTTTGTATGTAGGTACATATATATGTATGTATGTCTGATCCTTTATTCCCTCGTTATTACTAAATGGCTTAACCGATTTCGATGATTCATATAATACCCATATATACTTAGCAAGACTCGGTGTCAAGTATACATAAATATGTACATAATATGTCTCTGATTGCATAACACTATGTTCCTTCATCAACTTGATCTCTTTTTAGTTCGCTTTTTACAAAGTCGGGTTTTTTGTTAATATTTTTTATTAGTTTAATAACAACTAATTAGATCCTTCTTGTATGTAAGAGAATGTAAGAGCTTACGTTGTGGAGATAGAGGAATGCTATTATTTGTCGTGTTTATATATTACTATAGACAATCCTCACTTCGCTCGAGTGCGATCCTAGGTATGAAAATTCCGTAATACGTTGTTTTAATATAACTCCATTGGCTTACACGGCGCTCGCCATTGAAGATCCCAGTGGGCACATTTTTTCCGAGATCATCAACAACAACAAAAACATATTTCAAAACAATACATTAGCAAAAAAATAACAATAACAAAAATAAAATTCAGTTAATTTACACAAAACCTTAATACATTATACACCTAAACCTTCCTCCGTTTATTGGTGAAAACCGTATGATAATCCGTTTGGTAGTTTTTGAGTTTATCGCGATCAGACAAATAAACAAATGTGACGGGGGACTTTGTTTTATAATATGTATGTATTTTGCATACAAGCATACCCAAAAACATGTTAAGAGTAATTCTTCTCTTAACAGGTAGAGTTGATAAAAGTGTGCTTTAAAAATTTCTCGCCTCTCGGCTTTCGCATTAGCCTTTTCGAAAGGTGTTTAAACCTCATATTACCGGCGCTTATAGTTATTATACTTATAGTTATTATAGTTATCAATATTTTAAATTGTCACTCGATAATATGATATTTAAAAAAACTTTCAAAATATTAATCATTTTAAGGTTATTTCTCGTATTTTTTTAATGTAATATTTCTAAGTATTTTGTATCTTAAAATGTCATAATGTTTAGATCTTTTAAGTGCATTGCTTTTCCTTTTAAACCCAACTAGTAATATTTAAACAGATAGAGACGTGATTAATATTTAAGGCCGCAAAAGTGGCTCAACCTTATACAAGTATTCATTGCATCATTCTATTTAAACTGTTTAGTGTGCAATAATAGCAAATACATGACAGTTCTTTGTTTAATGTTCCATATTTACTAAATGCTAATTCAGTCCATCAAATATTGAACTACATTGTGTTTTACCTTAATACTATTTTTATTTGATACACAAAAAATAATAAACCTTATTTTTCCTGTATTCTGGTTATGTTAAAAATACCTACGTTGGATATTAACGCTACATATTTTCCTGACACTGTTATTGTAGGTACAGGATATAAAAGTAGAACTTCGTACGTCATAATAACTATTTAAAGTTATAGTAAATTACAACTCTAGTGCCGTGTATTTATTATTATTAATATTACCAATGTAGTTCTCAATTTACATCGCCTAACCAGCTTATTAAAATTGCAAGGACATTTACCCGCGCGGAAAACCGCACAGTATGAATCTAATACTAATATGAAGTAATTGCGTGTTTACATAATAGCTTGGTGTGCACGAGGTTATTACGAAGGAGGATTTGTAAGAAAGCATTCAATTACAAATGGATTAATAAAAATTATTTTTTTTCATTTCAATTGAATTGAATTTTCTTGTTCATGGCTTCAAAATTAAAGTTTTTATATCAGAATATATGTAGGTACTCAATATTAATCTGTGTATGTGTCAGTATTTCTATTATGGAATGTTATTTAAAAAAATGACTATTTGTATTTGTGTAAAAGAATTTTGTTATTGGATTTTGTGATTTTTCATTTACAGTAGCTGTACCTACCGAGCTAGTTAATCAGATATTTTAGGGTCGGGTCAGAAAAAAACCAGTTAATGTTTTGTAGGTATTCATGCTTAAATTATTGTTTATTTCAAATATTGTTCATTTATCTTTATCTTGTATGGCATAAAAAGCATTAAACATCATTGACAGGTAATGAAATCTTATTTTTATTATATTTATATTTCTCGCCCCTTTTTATTCGCTGCAAGCCACGACTCACTCGTGATATCGCCGTGATTTTATAATATGTTTATAGAATTTATTCTGATCGGTCGATTTTAATAAAAATATTAGGCATATTACAATCATATATTTATAGAATATCACTTAAGGAAAGAATATAATATATATCATTTGTCAGACAATAACAACGGTTACCATGGCAACAAACGTATGTACGTACATTTTGCGTAGCGCATTCACCAGCTTACCCCCCAATTCAAGCGTGCGTAAAGAAGTTTTACTTCAAAAAAATTGTCCAATATTAATCGAAAGAGGTTTATTTATATACATTACCTATTCAGTGTCAGTATAGTATTAAAACAATTAGAATGTTTTGGTTGTCATTCCAATCTTTAACACTAAAAGACAAAAGCGACTCGTTGAAATAGACGTTTCACATTTAACCAGCGACGGTGTGCTTAAAATTATTTAATCTTATTGTCATCAGCCAGCCCTAAGGATTTATAACATTTTATATCGCATTGACAAGAATATGTTATTACGTTCAAAAACTGTTTTTATTTATTTTAAACCTTATGTGACGTGTGTCATATATCACACATGTAAATTAAGTAATTAACATAGATAACTGGACATGCAAGTAGAGCTGCGCACTGGGACACGTTACTTCCAAATTAATGAATTTGTCAAATCCAAAGTAAGCTTGTAATGTATGGTCGTGGACTGAAGGTTATGTAAGAATCTCTGCTTTAACTTTGGCCTAAGCCTTATTTATCTTATAAATAATAAAATCTTAAAAAAAAAACGACTTCCAGGCACTGAAAAGTAAAAAATAACAAAACGGGGGTTTTCATTTAGAATAGATACTTAATCAGATTTTTTCGAAGTCGGTGTGCTTTGATTTGTATTGGCTGGCACCAATTTTATTTATCTGTATAGATAGATATATGTAAAGACAAAACAGTATAATATGTTTTTCTCCCTTAAATTATAATACCACTAAACTGTTTTGTATTGTAAATACATGTAAAAGTATATACTTATTCTCAGATGTAAAACAAACGAATATGAAAGAGTAGATAAAAAACTGTTCGAAAAATGTAAAATATTCATTTCCACAAAATTTCAATTATATTGTTCGAATTTCAACCAGGCAAACACTACTGAAATACGTTAATTAGCTTTTTTTGTATTATTGTGTTAAAATATCTCACGTATAATTATGAAATATTTTTTATCCCGGTATGTCAAGTACGAGCTACTAATTACTAACTAACAGAAAACCCAGCCCAGCGCGCGGTAACGCGCTCACTTGGAAAATAAAGTGGAGCGGGCTTAAACCCTCGACCTTACATCTGAAATTTTCTTGTGCGAATCATTTTCAATATAATTACCACTTGCCTTACACTTGAAGGAATACATCCTGAGGAAATCTGTATGTCTGAGAGAACTTAACTAGTTTTCGAAAGACATGTAAAGTCCATTAACCTGCACTTGGCCAGTATGGTGAACTGTGACCTCCTTCCTCTCGTATTGATGAGATTAAAGGGCTGAATTATTTTAAGTTTTGATTATTATTAATAATAATAATCAAACTAAAGGTTGTTCATAATTTCTGTGGAGGATTTTCTTCTGTGCTTCTATACTCTTTGTTGTTTGAACGGACTTCAAAAAGGAAGAGGCACTTAATTTAGGGGTATCTTATTTTTATTTAGTTTTGTGTGTTTATTACATGATATCTTTGCTTATAGTATTTTGTTATGAAAATGACATATATTTATTATATGGCTTCGTAGTTTATATACATTTTTAGAAAATATATTTTTATCCACAAAAATTTCTTGAGAACAATTTATTTAAAAAATAGTTATTCATTTTCATTCATTCATTCATCATTATTAAATGTTTAATTGGAGCTAAGCTTTAGAAATATTTTTAAGAGGAAAACCAGTGTACCTATACAAAAAGTTAATTTACGTAATAAGTTTAGTATATTACATAAGTAATCAGCTTTATACAAAAAAACATAAATTTTATGTAATAAAACATCCACAATAACGGTATTACTTATTAAAGTATCATTAAAGGTAATTATGTTTTTTCCGAATTTTTATAATGACTTGTTTATTGTTTTTATTATTTGTCATCACATAAGATCACTTTAAATTATTAAAAAAACCATATAAACTTAATATGACAAAAACAATTCGATTATTAAAAAAAATGCTTATATTATATCTCTATATATTGTAGCTACAATGTAAGAATTCAAAGTAAGAGTACCAAGAAAATTTTGTAATTTGGTGTTAATTAAATTTTAAAATAAAATTTTAAAGTGACCTTTAAATATAAGAATTAAAAAAAGCAGTCACGAGGACTGCCTACAGAATTGAAAACTTTAACCTACAAACAAACAGTTGTTATTTACAGAGTGCCGGTAGATGTCAAAATCAGATAAATGTAAACGATTTTAATTTACTTATTTTAATTTAAGATCAAACAATTAATTTGAATATCCAAAAATATTTCTCGGTCTCTTTCTCTCCTTTCGGAGAAACAGAGACTGCTTTAGTTACGTCAATTGCTTTTTGCGTGAATAAGAAAGTCAAACCAACAATCACACATTTACAACTCGATACTTTAATTCGCAGTCGGCTAACTCCGTTTCAGCGTACTTTTCGGGGGGCACTATCTATACTAATATTATAAAGCTGAAAAGTTTGTTTGTTTGGTTGAACGCGCTAATCTCGGGAATTACTTATCCGATTTGAATAATTCCTTTTGCATTATATAGCCCGTTAACTGAGGAAGGCTATAGGCTATATATCTCGGAAAAATGTACGGTTCCCGTGGGATAGATTTGTTTTTGTCTAGGGACGAACCCAAAGCGAAGCGACGGTGAGTCGCTAGTAAAGTATAAACCTAATTATCTCAATAATGTTACAAAAAAATGAAGACCCCTTTTTTAAATTATCCAAAAAAGTTTTACATTTTGATATGTTATAAAGTATCGACTTATGATATTAGTATGTAGATAGCAGAGAATATTGCTGGAGATAGCACAGAACAAAGGAAATTCCATTTTAAAAAAATTATAAAACTATTACTAAATTTATAAATAAACATATCTAACTAAAGCACGAACAGCTAGCGACGCGATGAGGAAGGTTGCTAGAGCCTTCATTAATTATAATATGATGCAATTTGCAAACGAGCAATTTAGTGAAGTTTCCTGGTGTACATCAAAGATTGTGAATTGTTTGTATTATTATTCTTACGTATAAAGTGTATGATTTGGCGTATTGTCAAACCAAAGTCCAATTAAATCAATTTCATTAGAGAAACAGACTATCATAATGTATTATAGATAGACTGCGTATTCAAATGATCTTGCTCTCTTAACAGTTTGCAAATTAATTATTTTAATAAAGCATTGTATAGTTTTTTGTTATCTATGTATAATAGGTACAAACCTAATGCATGTTTATTTTGCATGCCTACTATTCACAACTCGACATGTCACATTTCTAGAATATACTCGTACATATTACGGCTTAAAGTGTGTTTGATGTTTCAACTAGCATTAAAACATAGCTAGCTAGCTTTTGTCTGTGACAACGCCTGCACTTTTTATTTTTGTACCTATCATTGGTCCGACCCTAAGGTTTCAAAGCTCTCTAATTAGGATTAAGCTAGGCGTATTATAAGTAAAAATAAACATTTCCAAATCAGAGTGCTAGTCTGTTGTCTGAAACATTAAGCGTTTAAAGTAACAAATCAATTAATAGGTATCCTTCGTTGGTTTTAGGATTTATTTTGTACGTGTTCATAGCAACTATATTATTTATTACAGCATATTCAGGTCCATACACTAATGAAATGAAATTCCTTATTTTTTTCTAGAGCCTTAGATTTTTTTAATATAGATTAAAAATTGTGTTAAAGAATAATCGTGGTTTTACAGTTAGGTTAACTGACTTTTACAGAGCTTTTACAATGCATTTTATACCATCAAGTATATTTTAAATATAATCCCTAATTCTGTATTTTAGAAAATATTTAAGTTCAGTCAAATTTCAGGAAGTTGAAATATATTGTAGTGTTGTTAGATGATGCCCGACGATTTGAAGATGGATATTTTGTTATTTATTTATCATATAGTCGGTGCCTTTTTTGAGCTCCTCTTTTTTGCCGTAATTATGAATGTAAGCAGTTATCCTCTTGCAACACGTTTAATATTTTAAAAGAAATTCAATTAACATTTATTCTAAATAGGCTTTAGGAGCCCATTTAAGTCAGTTGGGTTTCTGATTTTATAATATTGTATAAATGTTGATTCTCAAAATAAAATATTGAGGACTACACGAGTCAGCATGCTAGCATTCTTATGGCATTCTCGTCTCTATTAGATATTGCTATCTTCAAATAATAATATATAAGTAGTGTAGTGGTAGTTTAAACTTTAACTACTATCAGTAATTGCATTTACCCGCTGCGCCAGATAAATCTGTCACTGGCGTCCACGTCGGTGTCGGAGTAATAACTGCATCCGACTTGAAATTGCAGCCACTTCATGTGGGACACTGCCGTGGATGTAAATCTAACTAGTTTTCTGACTGAAAGTGAATATTATATGTTATATATTATACGGGTATTACCCATAAAAGGATTGTATGAATGCGTTACTACGCATTTATAAGAATCCTAACTATAATATAAACGCTTCTACTTTGAATTCTATAAAAAAAAATTTCAGAGCATTATCCGTAGTATTTCGTAGGAAGTGTATGTATATTATTGTGAAGTATGAAAATGCAATCAAATTAAAGAAATTGTTTACAAATTAGGTTAATTGATGCCAATATATTATTGATCCTAAACAATCTGGCCATGGAAATATAGCATCAGACGGCGAAAGTGACACAAGCGTTGGATAAACGATCAATTCTAGGACATGTAGATGTACCAGTTGGAGTGGTCGGTAGTCTACCACTTCACGCGGCGCGGTCGCGGTTGGCCGCGGCCGAGTAGCGACCAGTCTTCAGTCTCAGTGAGTGTGTGCCACGCGGTTGACCACTCCGTACTCTGCGCCGCCCGGACGCAGGCGCACACGCAGCCCGAAACATTCACTATCAAAACGTTTTAATTGACATAGCTTTACGGAAAAAGCGCGGCGAAACCTCATTTCTTTTTCGGTTTCGTTATTTTAGTGTAAAAGTGGTGTGTGCTCAGACTGAGCGAAAGTGGTTAAGCCTGCAATGGTCGCCAGAACGATTGTTTGTGTATGTGTTTTTTCTTCTGATGTGTTGCAATGAAAATTAGTGTTAAAGTGGCGAAATCTGGTTTATGAGGAGTTTAGTGAGTGCGCTCATGCCACTGTAAAAAACGAGCACACTGCTTATGTAAGCCTGAATCAGCGGATTGAACAAGTAAGTGCTGGCAGGCACAGAGGCAGGCCACAGCCCCCTCCTTATGTTATTATAAATGAAAGTATGTTATTATAAAAATTCTTTCTGCCTCATTTAGAATATACATATTTTCTACGATAATGTTCAAGACAAGTCCTTATATTGGTTATCGAAGAATTACCTCGATTTATACATTTATAGATACTGTAGGTTGAGCATTACCCCGGCAAGTAGGTACGTCTAACTGTTTATACTAAAACACGGTCATTCTATTTTTGTAACGTTAAAAAACGAGTTATTGATTTTGTTATTTGTTAAGTTTAATTTTAGCAACCTTGCCGTCCACATATACGAGTATACCTGCTTGCTATAAATTCATGTTATGTTAGATAAGTATTTTGTATCCGCATTATTAAATTAAAATATAAAAACGTTTTTAAAGGAATATTGCATAACTCATTCAACTCAAAAGTTCATTTGATACTAAGCAGGTTATTAATTAATAATTCAATTATGGACACGAGAAAAATAATATAGAAATATCGATATGCTTATCGTATCGAACAATATCTTAAATAGGACCGGACCTACAACATATTTTTATCTGTTATAAAATGTATAATATGCAGTTAAGAATAATATACATCATTATATCCGAGATTATTGAAGTTTTGCTTATTTTCGCACGTTTGGAGAAAATTATGAGAGTAAAATTTTTACGGTGCGCGCGCACACTGACAGCCAAAAGCCGACATAATGAACTTAGCTGTATTCCTTTTACAAACATAGAGTTGTGACATACAGGATCTTTAGCTATTTTCATCTGTTACGCCAAAGAAGTATATATGAGTACAAATTAATTCGGTCCGTTTTCAAAACATTGCTCTGGCTGTTGTGAATGTGTCATAGAGACAGCTGATTGTGGTGGTTTCGGAGAGGTTATACATCTGTTAATAATAATAAATTCATATTGCTTTGAGTTTTACATAAAACACCTATATTTTATTGTGTTAAAAATGTCAAGATTTGTGGGTAACTAAGCAGCATTTGCGGGAGATTTTACTTTCCTGTTTAATTGGAAGAAAAGTGCAGCTGAAGCGCATAGAATATTTTTGACAGTATACGGTGACACAGCTCCAACTGACGTATCTTGTCGAGAATGTTTTCTAAGTTCCAAGGATGGTGATTTTAGGGTTGAAGACAAGCCTCGCTCTGGACAGCCAGAAAAATTCGAAGACAAAGAATGAAGATCCGAGTCAAACGCAAGAGGAGCTTGCAGAATCATTGAAAGTGATACAACAAGCGGTTTCAGTACGATTAAAATCTATTAAAAATGTTTAAAGTTATTCTTTAGACAAGACAAAGTTATTCTTTTGCATGATAACGCTCGGCTCTGTCAAGCCTGAGGAGTCCGACTGGATGGGTACCACCCCCTTATCTATTTCTGCCGCCAAGCAACAATGATTGCATTGTTGTATTCCGGTTTGAAGGATAAGGTAGCCAGCGCAATTACAGGCAAGAGGCATATCATCTTAGTCCTCACAGTGACAACGCACCTGTGGTTCTGCATTTTTGTTACTTAAAACCTAAGTGCATGAACTGTAGGTGTTATGGGCGACAGGTACTGCTTTCCATCAGGTGGATAATAATACTTCAATTAATGTATTTATTTATATTGTTTTGAAATAAAAGCATTTTTTAAACCAAAAAAACGGACTGAATTAATTTGTACTCCGATATAATGTCTTACGTGCGTACATACGTACACACACGTTTTTTTTTAATAAACTTATAATAAAACTAAAATCGTATTACGCACAAGCGGTGGGGATATTGTGCGCTGGCAATAAGCAAATTATATTCGGAAAAAAAAATGTTATAAGCAAATTGACGTGCCATATAACTTAATACATAAAATGTTTAATCAAGCAATATCGCAATGGATTTTTTATTTTATTTCTTATACGATAGGTACGTCATTTTTGTTTTTGTTTGCTTCTCAAGTTGCACGTCATTGTCTCGGATTTATAGTGTAAAAAATATAATATACTATAAAATTATATTATGTAAGTATATTTATAATATACTTTGATGATGCCTTTTAAATAAGATTTTCTTCCGATTGTTTATTGCGAAGTAATGACACCATATCCGTTTGGTTACATGTCAGATATCACGTGTTTCATTCCCGGACACTGGCATAGAAAAAAGTTGTATTGCTTGACTGGCATGAAAGATAGTTAAGCGCCAAGCAGCATGCCATCATATTATTTTGGTTTTTCCAGCAGGATGGCATACACTTTTTTTACCAAAATTATTACGAAAAAGTTATATATTATTTTATATTTGATTTTAGTAATCACTTAAGATTATAATTGCGAAAGAATTTTAGTTGGTTTGGCCTCGTTGTATTGGTTAGCTTTTTTATTTCATAAAGTCCCTAGAAAACTTTCACATTTATAAATTATAATATTACGGCTTTTGTTCGTTAATTCGAACACGTGATTTACAGAAACTATATTTTTTCAATGATTATCACAAAATAAAGTTCTCTTTAGTTTTATTATTATAGCATGATATTCCAATTTCTATAGTAGGTAATTCATTGAAGTAGCAGGCTAAATGGTTTCAGGAATTTTTTAATTAGGTAGATACAGTATATAAATTCAAAAATACGGCATATACTTAGTATACGGTCTTTAGAGGCCTACCACAAACTGTACCTACCGAGTTCCATGGTATTGAGTTCGAGCGGCCGCGGGCCGACGCATCGCTGTTTTAGCATTTTCTGCAGTTGTAGGAAATTACTTCTATGTAAAGTTTTATAATAAACTAGCGACTTACAGTTTTAATTTTTTACTATGTTTTAATTTACTTTAATACGTTTCAATTTTTTGAGCGAAACTCTAATTCTTTTTCTAAAATAAAAGTAGCCAAGTTACTCCTTAGAATATCAGCTATCTGCTAGAGGAAGTCCCGTTAAAATTATTCCAGCCGTTTCGCAGATTAGCCGGAACAAACAGACAGACAAAAAATTTATAAATTGTGTTTTCCTTATAAGTACTGTATATAATTTCATATGCATTTAGTATAAAGCTGTTATTTTGACATTTCAAACAGATACTTCAAATTTATTTATCTGTATAGATTATTTCAAAAAAAAAAATTATGTAATTACGTTTCTTTTGAACTGACGTATATTGTGGTATAAATTAATTATACTTAATCATATTATGTTGTAAGGATAATTTGAAAAGGTTTTTTTTGTAAAAATCCTATACATACATATTTTCAAATTCAGAGACCGCTATAAACTCAACCACTATACATAGTCTGGCCATAAATACTGTTACAATTAAAAATAAACTAAATATTAAAGTTGAATTTGGAATCTGTCATTTTTATATGATTGTTCATTGTGTTTTCTCATTTTCGCGCAAATACATTGTAAAATATTTTGTGTAAAATATTTGTGTGATAAAGAGAACCGAATCGCTGTGATTGCATTACACAAAGCAGGTATGGAGTCAAATACAATTTTCAAAACTCCATACTCTTGGTATTAGTCAAATGTTTGTGTACCGGGCTATTGATAGGTGCAATGAAACCTCCTCTGCTTGTGACAGAAAAGGATCTGGTCGTCCACGTAGTGTTTCGTACGAAAAAGGCAATCAAAGCAGTAAGGGAAAGAATTCGAAAAAATCTTGTCCGAAAGCAAAAGATTTTATCTCGGGAGATGAAGATAGCACCTAGAACCATGTCGCGTATTTTAAAAGATGACTTAGGACTTGTGGCCTAGATAATTTAAAAAAGAATAGAATGGTAAAATCGTAACAACTACTTAAGCGGTACGCAAACGGAGGTCACAGAAAAATTTTGTTTACGGATGAGTATTTTTTTACAATTAAGCAATATTTTAACAAACAAAATGACCATATTTATGCTCTAAGGAAGCTTGACGACACGTTTGGCTCAGTTTGTAGTAACACTACTTGTTGTGCCAGCGGTCGCGGGTTCGAGTCCCGCTGGGGGCATTCATTTGTGTGTTGAGCACGAATGTTTGTACTCCAGTCATAGGTGTTTATATTTATAATATGTATGTATTTAAAGTTATATATGTGTAGTGTATCAACTATCTGGTATCCATAACACAAGTCTCGTAGCTTACCATGGAACTAGATGGTGATGTGTGTTAATGTCCCAACATATTTATTTATTTTATTTATTTATTTCCAATTAGTCAATAAAGTACAACGTGGGCATTATCCGACTTCAGTGATGGTTTGGTGGGGCGTTAGCTATGAAGAAGTGACTAAGCCATATTTTTGTGAAAAAGGTATCGAAACATCGGCATAAGTGTATCAAGATACCATTCTTGAGAAGGTAGTTAAGCCCCTTAACAACACCATGTTCAAATAACCAAGAATAGTCCTTTCCGCAAGACTCGGCGCCGGGTCATAAAGCTCGATCCACGCAATCTTTGTTAGAAACCCTCATTCCGAACTTTATCAGAGCTGAAGACTGGCCTCATCTAGTCCCGATATTAATCCGCTGGACTATGATTTATGGTCAGTTTTAGAGAGTATGGCTTACTCTAAACGCCATAATAATTTGGGGTCTGTAAAACAATCCATACGATTGGCAGTTAAGAATTTTCCCATGGAAAGAGTGCGTACTTCTATTTATAACTGGCCTCAACGTTTAAAGGATTATTGTATTGCAGCCAATTTCGAATTGAATCGAGACCATTCGAATAAGCTTCATATATTTTTAATGGTTTTATATTAATATATTATACTAACACACTATAATAGTAATAAATGTTACGTGCAATAGAAAAATGTTTTTTTCTTTGTATTGTTACAAATTTAGGCGCAAGACTATGTATACGAGATATCACTGTATATTTTTCATTTCGTTTTCTTAGTATAGTATAGTAAGAAGGCACCACAAAATGTACCTACCGAGTTCATGAGCTTGAAAAAGTGCCGTCGCGCATTTCATTAAAAACTTGTTTTGGAATTTTGGCTTTATTTTAATAAATAATGAAAATTTGCAAAAAGCGAGGCTGCTATGAACTATATTAATATCTATTTTTCACCATACAATAAATAAGTCAAAATTATCGAAGAGTTTCAGTTTCTCTGAATAAGACGCCAAAGATGGTCCTCTTAAATATATAAAATAAATACACTCAAGGATAATAGACCCATCTATTATATCATTATTTCTGAAGATTACCTTCATAGAGACAAAAACATAAATTTTACCTCTATCCTATTATCTAGGTGGCGGCAACTGGCAGAATTGTTCTTTTTTGTTTTACATATGTATTTTAAAATTATGAGTCTAATCTGTACATCATATATTTTTTAAATAAAACTATCTTTTCGGATTTTTTCGCGGATTTATTTTTATTTTTGGTTCCCGACGTTTCGATTGCTTTACAGCAATCATGGTCACGGGAGAAACTAAGGTGTTAGATGTCTCAAAGGCATTATACAGTTGTTACAGAGAGCCTACCCACAAATAACAAAATGAATTCAAATTTTGAAAATTGGCACCAAAGTACCTTACAATATTTGTTAATTTTAATTTAAACATTTTATAATTTTAATTATTTTATACTTGAAATATGAAATATTATTTATATATTATAATAATAATAGCTAAAATTATATAAATAATATTTCATATTTCAAGTATAAAATAATTAAAATTGTAAAATGTTTATATTAAAATTAACAAATATTGTAAGGTACTTTGGTGCCAATTTTCAAAATTTGAATTCATTTTGTTATTTGAGGGTAGGCTGTCTGTAACAACTGTACAATGCCTTTGAGACATCTAACACCTTTGACCTTAGTCTCTCCCGTGACCATGATTGCTTTAAAGCAATCGAAACGTCGGGAACCAAAAATCAAAATAAATCCGCGAAAAAAACCGAAAAGATAGTTTTATTTAAATGTCTAATATTCGCGTAAATCTAAGAAAGTATTACATCAAATATTTTTTGGAAAATGTTATTAAAATAGTCATTATTGTCGATACAGAGGACGAATCTAGTTTTTGTCTGCCTGTCTGTGTGGGAACGCATCACGAGAAACCACTGGACAGATTTTGATGTTTGTTATGATGATAGCTAGTTATCCGGGTCAACATATAGGATACTTTTTACTGCGAGAAAATATCTCATCTCTGAGAAATCTATACTAAACGTTAAAACGTAACTAGAGACGAACCCGAACGGAGCGAAGATGAGTCGCTAGTTGTTAATAAACGAAACGACGTAAACACGTACATATATACCATATGCGCGTCCTTGACTATGTTAAAATGAATAATGTCAAATATTTTTATCCGTTTACATGTCAAAGTGATACCTACCTAATTGTACAAAAGTTGATTGATTAATTAATTATTATTCATTAACAATTTCCTTTTTTTTATACTAGAAATTATAAAATATGTAAAATCGAGCATGTATGAATAATTTTTAATCATGTATTCATGATCCATAGCGGCGATGGTAAGGATAAAAGGAATATGTCAGATAATTCAATTTTGTTAATTATATATATTCTAGCAATTTATTAAAATTATTATTGTAGCTTAAATATAAAAACAAAGCGTCATTAATTGATATTACGTAAACTTGGGGTATACTTAGCAGACATTAATATTAATTTTATTATAGTTATGTTAAAGATTATTTTTTGGTGTTCCAAATCAAGTGTCCATAAAATATTAATCTCTCCAGGATAATTTCTAAGAAATCCGTGCGAATTTTCGAAAATTTTGATTGTTATCGTACACGCAGGCGTGTATGCGATCCTCGAAGGGTTAAAGTGAAATCAGTAAGTGTGAATCTTTGTCTGTTACCTTTTCACACTTACGCCGCTGAAAGTTGTCGATAAAATTTAGCAAAGAGTGAGGACATAGATTTTATCTTGGGGATGAACATAGGCTATATATGATCCCCGCCCCAGTTACCACGTGAGCGAAGCCACGCATAAAAACTAGGCGCTGAAATTTTTATTTTAAATATATTCCTATTTTGATTTTAGACATTGTAGTTAATCACTTGGAACAGGTCTTTTGAAATTCAACTCCTAAGGATCGACGAAGTTCGAAACTATTTTTCGGGCGTCTGAATACTTATGTTTAATGAATATTCATGGACTTGATAGCCAACCCAATTAACTTTTCTGGCAACTCGGGGTGATTTCTGGAAGAAAACTATTACTATACGTCCTTTTACATGAATGAAAATTTATCGTATGGACTTTTTGCTATATTTAATACTGTAAATATTTGTATAGTATTGTATTGCCGTGTGAACTCACTTTGAGATAGACGTTTTTAGACCCTGGATTTGGTTTCAGAAATTCCAATAGGTAATTTAAACTACCTATAAGTAGGAACATATACCTCTTAGCCTAATATATATTTTACTTAACTTGATAAATTATAAATAGTTTCATATTTAATTTATATTTGTCTAGTTGATTAAGTAAAGGAACATTATATACATATGTCAATTCAATTTCTTCAATACTTTTTTATAATGGCTTCAAAGTGTGCCAATTGAGCCCAGATAACTTCGCCAATGTCACGTAGAATGGAGAATACGCGAAGGATGGATGGAAGGAAGGATTGGTCAGTAAAATAAGATCATTAAAATTATATTAAAATATAATGTGTAAAGAGGGAGTAAATCCTTAATAAATCTTAGACCTTCAACAAAAGAGCACAATTAATATGTTCATAAAAACCTTAATTAGAGATAAGTGCTTAGTAAATTCTAGTTAGTTTACAAAAAAATGTTAGTCTATAATCTAATTCTATTACACTTAGTATATTTATATAAAAATGAATACTGATGACTAAACACAAATATTAATATTAAACAGTTAACATTAATGGGACGGGGGACTTTTAGTGGAAGGAATTCATAGATAGGATGAAGGAGTCTAGGACAGCTAAAGAGAATATGAGAGGGAGTAACTTCGTCTAGGCCACATTTATACGGGGAATGGTTATGACCCTGATCTTCGCTGTATGAGTAAGTGTAGATGCGTGTTTAAGACGCTGATAAATCATATATTATGTCATATACGTATATATAATAAAATGACGTTATGTGCAACTAAAAACTCAGCTTGTCAGTCTATGGACGTGTATAAAGATAAGATAAACCCTGGATCCGGACGAGTCATAGTATCGCGTCCGCTTCTTTGACCGTATTGTGATGTGAGCCGCATCGGGTCATATGTTATCAAACCGGAATCAAAACTTATCCTATCCATAAAGTTTACGAAATTAGTAACAAATGCGAGAATAATGAGCTTGTTTTTTTTTGTTTTAAACTTAGCTTCTGTGTTTTTATAACATCGAATTTACTTGACCTCCAATTATTATAAGACACGTGCGAGTTAAGTTATGTTGAATTACATCCATATTAATATTATAATAATGTGAAAGTGTGTTTGTTTGTTTGTTCAAATCGTTCGTTCGTTTGTATGTTTGTTTGTCTTTCTGTCAGGTCGAAAAAGTGACGGATTGGCGCGATTTTTGTGTTTCTATTTGTGTGGAGATAAGTGGAGGAATGGAGAGTGATATAAACTACTTTTTACCGCGAGAGATTATCTCATTATATATGTTAATAAGATTAAATTTATGTTTATTTATATGTACTTATTTACTCAGTATATTTGTACTTATTATATCCTCATCATAAAAAAGATTAAAGTAAATGTAACCGTTTGGTATTACAATAATATTCTGTACAAGGTCTCTTAAAATGGGGCTAATTGGTATAAAAAACTACGATTATTTGCAGTAATAAGACATATAGATAAAAAGTTAAAAAAAATAATAATAATAAATATCTGTTTTCTGTATGAATTTCTTTTTCTTAGACTATTTAAAAAAAATACGATCACGAAATAACCCTTGAAGTGGGATACCTAATTAAGATCAAAGATATTGATGTTTGGGAAAAGGGAAACTGTAAAATGGAAAAATACCATATATAAACAAGATTACAATAATGCCACTTACACATATTTTGTTCTTATCTATAATAAAACTTATTATAAAATTTAAAGCCTCAAGAATTAGGAAATAAACTTCTATAGGGTTATTTGGTAATAGCTGCTATTTTTTAATTGGCTATTTGAGATTTACCAATAAGCCTATTTTTCTATTCCAAATAGAAGTCGAGAACTCGAGAATTCTAGAAGATTCCGAATGTTGAAGTATAAAAAACATTTAAACACGTAAAGCATAAAACGAATACACGTTCTTAAACGGAGGAAAACAAAGCAAAACACCTTAAACTTACTGAAACCTAGCAACTTTATCTTCATTTGGGTGTCCAAAACTTTGCACCTAATGTTTTGATCCTTCAGGCTTCAATTCAAGAGTTTACACAAATTCGTTCTTTTGACGACTGATAAATGAACTACTCTGATTGGGTGAAATTTGAAATCGACACTAAAGCCACGGCAAAATGGCGAAAACAAGTTACAGCTGCGTTCACAGATTAATAAAATATTTGGGATGCATTCTTATTTTTATTTTTTTCCAAATAGCCTCATAGTTCTCAAATAGCTCCATTCTATCGGTACTTTGATTTGTTTAGTCAAAAGCATTTTTGGTTAAGAAAATCTTTTACAAGTGTTCAGCTCTATTAAACGTCGTACTCTTGGGCGTTGTAATATAAGGAGGATAGGGCCATAGTCCACTACGCTGGCCACTACGTTAATAGATTTCACATGTCCTTCAAACACTAGCTAAATTCTCTCAGGCATATAGGTTTCCTCACTATTAGCAAGTGATATTTTCTCTTTATCAGCAAGTGGAAATGATTCGTACACAAAAAAGTCAAACTTTCTTCACTTGGTTTCCCAAGTGAGCACATTACCACTAGGCTGCTACTGTTAGGTGTTTTTCTAGATAATGAATAAGTTATCTAAATTAAAATCGATGAAAAGATCGTGGATTTGGTATGATTTGTAGAAGATGGGTAAGTTAAAGAAATGGTGGTAAATGAATAAAAAGACCATTATATTTGTATGAAATGTATCATTTTACTATCAAAATAATTTTGACCTCAATTTTATGTAGTTCATGCTTTATAGTTTTTCCCTGACTGATATTCCATAGTAATATTATAAATGTGAAAGTTTATGAGGTTGGGTGGATGGATGTTTCTTTACTATTTCACGCAAACGGAACGCTAAACGGAACTGGTTGAAATTTGGCACCGAGATAGATTATAGTCTTGAATAGCACAGAAGTTACTTTTATCCCGGAAAATTGTATGGTTCCCGTGGAATAAATTTGTTTTTGTTTTTCACTTGGAACGAACCCGAGCGAAGCGTGGGTGAATCGCTAGTATTTACATAATATAGAACACACTTCTGACTATTATAAATTATTATAATACCTATATATCATAATAATATATATCATTTTGTTATTTTGTGGATAGGCTGTCTGTAACAACTATATCTATAATGCCTTTAGAGATCTAACACCTTAGTCTCTCCCGTGACCATGATTGCTGTAAAGCAATCGAAACGTCGGGAACCAAAAATCATAATAAATCCGTGAAAAAATCCAAAAAGATAGTTTTATTTAAATATTTAAATATATAGTACATATACGCGTATGTTAGAAATATATGTATCTCTAATTCTAAAACCATATATTTAAACAAAATATAAATCCATTATTAGTCTTTTCCGCTTATTTTAATAGCAAGTATTATTGGCCATTAGTACCACATATGGTACTAATGGCCAATAATACTATACGAAAAATTATCTTGAACATATACATACCTACTTAGTTTTACATACATATATAAGAAATAAGGAAAGAAAAATTGATACATAGGTAGTTCTTGTCATGCAAGTCAGCTCAGAGTTTTTATAAACAAGGATTTTACAGGTTAGTTTTTATAAGCAAGTCAAATGACGATGATAATAAACTAGTATGGTTATTGCTATTAAGTTAAATTAGTTAGTCACCTTTGACTTTATCTGCGTGGTTATCCAAAAGGAATTTGAATAGGTGATAGTAATTTTTCAATTTCTAAAATGGTCTAGAATTTTCGCACGTATAAGTACAATAAAGATAATATATAAAGATTAAGATTAGTTCTTTCACAACATTAGCACGTCACTTTGCGCGCTACTTTCCATTTTAATATCTGTATATCCCTGAAAGTTGTGAATGTTATTTTTAACATCTAAACAACATTGTAAAGACAATATTTTACTTTTCTAATGTTATATATAGGTACTAGCAGACCCGGCCACGCGTTGCTGTGGCACACATAAGAAAATCGTTAATTTTGCAATAAAAAAAAGGAAATAATCAGAATAAAAACTATCCTATCTTTTAAGTTGGAACAATTCACACATTTTGAAAAAAAAACGTTAAGATCGGATAAGTAGTTTCGGAGTTCATCCCGGACCAACATTGTGACACGAGATTTATATATATTAATATATATATATATATATATATATATATATATATATATATATATATATATATATATATATATATATATAATGGGGAAACATTTTGAGGATAATTATTGCAATAAAACAATCAACTGTTAGGTAAATTATTTGAATTCACCTAACATTAAGTTTTTTTGTTATGTGTAAATTATAACGTCCAACAGGACGTTATTTGATAGTTTTCTGTCGCAGTACTTAAAATAATAACTACGTAGAGTTATCATCATGTTTAAAGCTGATGCAGAAATAATATTTGTGGTTTTTTTACTAGTATTTTTTGTGTTCATTACTATAGCATATTTCACAGTTTTTTGATACGATAATTATATGTACATTGTACCTACATTATAAATAATATAGTTTATTCAACTCATTTCCATCTTATGTTTATATGTGAATATTTTTATTAAACTAATTAATCTTAATTGTTTGCATAGATTGATTCATAAAAAAATAACACCATTCTTCACACTTTGATATTTTACAGAAATAATAAAAAATATAATAAAAAAAAAATTTTTACAGAAATAATAAAAAAATATATAAACACTTGATTTTAAATCCAAAATTATATAACCAAAACTAATAAAGTCAAACCGTAACGTTTAATATATTGCATGCGATTATGAAAACTCACAATTCCACTTTTCTAGTTTCTCTTCGATCCGGCTTTCTTGGCCTCTACTTGAAGCGCGAGCGTAAAGGAAAACACGATTTGGCGGTAACCAGGCCCGTCTCGGGTGTGTTCGGCCGCGGTCGGCTCTCCTCGGAGGATATGTCAGCACTCAGCAGTAGATGCGGAACGTCGTAAGTGAGCGGCGCGTGGCACGGTATCCGACCGGCGCTCCGGCTTGGGCACTAGTCGCCGACTATAGACTAGTCACTCTGCACTAGGCAGCCGGTCGCCGTCCGATGTGCACTTGACGTCGGACCCGCGCCGCGATTCTAATTATCATTATAAACAAACCATATGACAGAAACCCTTATTTATTTGATAAATCACCCCATCGTAATATTGTGCGTCCCATAAGCTTTTACGAGGGTCATATTTGCAAACCGGCTATTGTTTCTCGAATCTAGACGGCCGGCCTGCATGAATTTTGTAATCATGCCAGGTTAGAAGGTGTATTTTGGTGTGCGGTGTTTAAGTGAAAGGAGCTAGGATATTGCGGTTTTTGTGTATGATTCGGAGTGTAACTGTTACGGAGATCATTCATCATCAACTCTGAGAGAAAAGTTTGTGTTTGAGTTCTTAGTTTTTTTAATTTCATTGGAACGAAAATAGAAAGTATGCTGAAAACGATGGTGGAACCTCTATAAGACCATATTTCTTCCTTGGCAATTCGTTCATGATCATCTGAACTAGGTAAGTAGGTTTTAATGTAGTGTAAAGTATTTGAACATCTAAGTATTAAAATATTTTACCATTTTGAATGTTACTCGCGATGTATTTAATAATATCAAATGATTAACAAGTTTTTGGTATTTTCAACCTGTTAGCTTACCGAACATTGTATGACATTGATAACTAACTACCAGGTGAATTATTATTTCCTTCCAATATTTTGCTCTGTATTATAAAGTATTATATTATATATTATAAAGTGCAAATACATTTTTTTTACTGTACGTAACTAAATTTTATTATTTTTTTTTTAATAATAGATTATACAAAATTATATCTATTTGTAAATTTATAAAAAGTAACAAAGAATTGTGAATGTTAGCAATGCGATTTGCTAAACTTACGTATCTTCGGATGTCAGCTATTTTTAACTGTTGTTAGTCAGCCGTGACGTGCACCTCACGATGGACTATAATTTTTAAATTTACTGCATACCTTATGAGAGGTAATCACAAATAAAAAAAATATGCAAAATAATAATAATAGCAATATAAATAATATTATTTATAGATGGAAAAGTCAATTATTCTATAAAAAGCTTTCAAGAGCTTTCGATAGATAATATTACAAGAAAATTGAAGAAGCCCAACCGGTCATGTTCACCTTTAAATTGAGCCAAGTTTACCTTATGCAATAACAATATTTTATATAAAATCGGCAATTTAACTATACGTTACACTGCAAATTTACTGCCAATAAAACAAAAAATATTTTTTCTGCCGCCATAAAAAGTAACCAGTAGGTAATCATTTGTGTCAAGTTCTTAATCATAAGTGATTATCGCCAACTACCATAAATAAACGGACCAAGCCTCCATCAGTAAAGAAATTTTTAAAAATCTCGCACAAATTATATATATTTTTAATACTACTTACTAGCTGAATTGTTGATAAAATTAAAGTAGCTCTATAATTTCTATCACAAAAGGTGAGATCTATTACTACCATAAAAAAAAACTGCGGCTTCACTTTCGAAGGAAATTCAAGATATAATAACTCTTTGTGTCGACGCGTCCTGAATACTTTACTAAACACTACTTACAAAAACTTTAATTTAGATTTCTTGTTTCACAAAAAAATAATTTATATTCAGCAAAATTTACAAAGTTTTATGATATAGACGACTTATCTAAATCTATACATATAATAAAACAAAAAACTTAGCGAAACCGATGTGCGCGTTTCATGCAAAAAGTACTGAACCGATTTTAACCAAATTTTATGTTGTAATAACTTATTGCTCTGGTCAAAATTTAGCATACCTTTTACTTCAGAAAAATCTTTCATTCCCACGGGAAAATACAATAGCTGGTTCTATCGAGTCATTCTTAGAAACTTACATGACGAACGCTGGCTAAACCTTATGAAATAAATCAAAACAATTTACTAGAAAAATTTTGGTCTTAATAGAATATACAGAAAAATCTGCAATAGCATAAGTCTTTTTCTTAAGGTACTCTCGCAACAACTATTCTTAACTATTTTAAACGTATCTAGGGACGCACGCGAGGGTAAGTCACTAGTATAATATAATTAATAATTTACTAAGTGCTTCGAGAGCCTTGCCTTATAGTGAATGCTTGCAAAACGATAATCCCATTATATAAAAGACCTCTGGAGCTTAAAAATTATTACATTTTGTTAGCAAAATATACAACATATTTCGTTTTGACTTTTTGGCCTTACAATTAATTGATGCAAACCGTAAACTGGATTAAGATGTAGGTATTTACTGTAAAATGTTTTTTTCCCCAGATCAGATGGTATTAAATTACTGTCCAAAACCATTTTTTGTTCATTAAAACTTTATTGCTAGTTACTTAGTAAGTATTCTTATGATATACGAGTATAACGTGATATTTATCATGTATTTCATTTACTTTTATGAACTATAATATATTAATGCCCTAACTCGCGCTCTGAGTTTTCCCGAACCTTTTGATAAGTAAGGATCGATGTAGGTATGCCAAACAATGAATAGTTAACCCCGTAACTATTACGGCGTATTTCATATTTAAAATAATATAAGGAAATAAAAAAATTTAATTTCTTTCAACCACTCTCGTTTTTTACAAAAAATGCACATCTCTATCGACTATAACATTTTGCCGAATTCACTAGAAACGTTCGAAATGCTGGACACGTCAACATTGCAAATGAACGTTTTTATTGCGTATTCAGTCATTTTTTTATTACCGTAATGGCTAAGTAATACCATAATAGCAGGTACGGGTTAACCCCTCGAGGATCGCATACACGCCGGCGTGTACGATAACAATTGAATTCTCGGAAATTTCTTAGAAATTATCCTGGAGAGATTAAGTGATACGGCTTAAATGGTAAAACTTTTGCGAGTGAAACCGCATGCAGTTACTAGTGAAAATTAAAAATTGAATACTGACAAGATATACGACAGAAGCTGCTGGCATAGTTAAGAATACGTAATAAAGAGTTCTTAGTACACTCGCAGGGGATGTTAATTTATAATATTTGGTCAAAAGGACAAATAATAATAAGTATTTAAATATTATTAGCTTTCAACTTGTTATGATTCTAAACTATTAAAACTAATATTAGCTTAAGACAATATGCGATGTGCTTTTATTTATACAGATAAATTAAATTGAAGTGTATGTTTGTAATGTCAAAATAACAGCATTTTTACTAAATGCATATTATTAAATTACAAGCGACTCTCGCTTCGCTCGGCTTCGTCCCTAGGTGATTCTTTAAATTGACATTGCTTTTTCGTTTGTGAATCGATTAAAATATAACAAACATTACATGTCAGTGAGGCTTATCTTAATACATTAGTGAAAACCGCATACAAATCGGTTAATCAGTTTCTAAGATTAGCGCGCACAAACCCACAGACAAACAGACGAAAAATCTAAAAATCATTATTTAGAAGATCTCCAATAATAGTTTTTCTCAAATATCTTCCATGTACAGATAGCGATTAATTACAGTTTTATTATATGTATAGATATACGATACTTATAAGATAATCCGAGCTAAGCGAGGGTTCTAGTAATCAATATAAGTGAAAATTCGACAATATTCAGTACACAATTTATTGCAACTTACGGAAATTTTAAATTTAATGAGTGCCGCTAAATATTTAATGAATTAAATATTTATAATGTTTTTTTTTATAAAAAATAGCTTATTTCAAGCAGAAATTCTGAGAATCGAGTGGGCTAAAGAGATAACAAAGTGATTAGACACGATCCTGTGGGTGGATACCCTATTATACTACAAATGTCTATATTTATCGACAGCTACACAAGGAGGCTGTGACATTGATGTATTCCAAAGATTAGTAGTAGAAAAGAACTAAGGGTTTATAAAAATGGCCGAGCATTCATCTAAACGAAGCAGCTTGTTTGTAATGCCGCGTTATATAAGATGACTTTTTACTATCGATATCACCAACAGAAAACTAAAACATATTTTCTGGTCAACCCTTAGTCACGCTATTTCTATGTATTTTTTTTTTATTTTTTACTAGTCTAGCGGATGTAGATTGTCATTTTTCTAAGCTCAGGATCCAAATAATGTGTAATAAAAATTAATGTAAACGATTTGATAGGGTTTAATTTTAAATCTATCTATATAAAGTAATACAAAATCGTTTTTTATTTTTTTTTCAAAAATTAAAAATCAGCCATAAAATTATTGCGTTTAAGCGTGTTGTTAGTGGTACCTATTTACGCTACACAAATAGTGTACCTATAATGAATGAACAGTGTTACAAAATATAGAAGAAAGTCCAAGAGGCGGCCTTATCGCTAAAAGAGCGATTTCTTCCAGGCAACGAAGCTCGGTACCAAATGTCTAAATAATAATCTATCTATATTAATATTATAAAAACACATTATTTGTTTGTTTGCTTGAACACGCTAATATCCGGAACTACTATTCCGATTTGAAAATTTCTTTTTACAATGGGTAGCTCATTTGTTGTGAAAGGCTATAGGCTATATAACATATAATATATAGTCTGCGATGTTAAGCGTTAAATATAAATCGTAACATTGACTTCTTTATTTTTCAACGTACCTACTGTCTGTAACCGAGTCATTAATAAAAAGAGATTTTAAAAAGATTGCTGCATTATAATTAATTATTAGATAAGACATTCTTTATACTATCTAATATGTTAATTAAATTTTATCTTTAATTTACCTCATAATAATTCCTTCTAATCTTAGAAAGGAATCGATTAATAGTAGATACAAGGTGTTATTTTATAAAGTACCTACTGTAATAAAAATATTGATAAGTGTTTATAGCATCATAACTGTTTTTATAAATATCTGTTATCTTTCAAAAGAAGTAAGTAATAATATTCCAGAAGGCTAATCTTCAGCGAAATCTTCAATATATTCATATCATAACGTTTTCCACGCAGAATAAGTATTAAGCAAAGAAAATAATATCGCCTCGATGAACTTATCTACGTTTAATCATATAACATTTTTACTAGTGACTGTTCCTCGCTTCTCTTATGCTTTTCATACCTTTACGTACCTAATGCAATAAAAAGTAGCGTATAATAACTATATGAACCTATTATTTGCTACGTTAACATAGAAAAATTAATATCAAACGAACCTTATTCGCATTTGTTATTAATAAGGATAAACATTACATTTTTAAGTTTCACTTGAATATGTACTATATAGCTTTACACTCTAATTTTGTTCAGAAGTGAAATTCGCGTTCACTAAACTTCATTGGAATAAACTTGATTTCCCCGACGTCCACACAGCTGATATTTAATTAACTTTTCTGTTCAAGCTTATGTAACTTCGGTGGTAATGGAGCGAAGTAAGTAATCCAATTTTGCTCCGTAAACTCTGAGCGATTCGCATTGTTTTAACGCGATCTTGAAACGTTTAACGCCGACAGTTGTGTACACAATATCCATAAACGTTGAGAGCTGCATACTATTACGTAGTATTTCTTATTAAAGGGGGTTTACTATTTCAGTAAATGTTTTATTTTACGTTACCAGGAAACAGGATATATTATAGTATAAATATAATGCTATCCTCGTTTCACAGGCTATTTACTGAAAATTCCATAAGAACAAAAATAGTGCATGATACTCTTGAGTACAACTATTAGGGATCGTGTTTTCAGAATCATATCAGCGCATACACACAAAATTATTCTCTTTATAATATTAGTGTATATATATTATGTAGCTCAAATAAGTGACGTAGTATAATATTGTATGTATTCAGCCCTTTTTAACGTCCCACTGCTGAGCACAGGCCTCCCTTCAGTACGAGGGGGATCAGGCCATAGTCCACCACGCGGGCAAAGTGCGAATTGGCGGACTTCACATGTCTTTCGAAAACTTGCTAGATTCTCTCAGACATGCAGGTTTCCTCCTCACGATGTTTTCCTTCACCGAAAGACAAGTGGTAATCATGTTAGAAATGATTCGCACATGAAAATATGAGAGGTGCGAGACCCGGGATTTGAACCCGCTTCACTCGGTTTCCCAAGTGAGCGCGTTACCACTGGGCTACCACTGCCTTTTAATTCTATTTATAGGATTTTTTTCCTCTTAATATAAGTTTTGAATAATAATCGTAACGACTTCGTCACTGTCCACACATCAGTATACTCGGCACGTACTAGTCTTCGTGCGGTGCATCATCTACATAATTTAACAAGTTATATTTATGTTATAAAGTATTCAAATTATAATAATGTTTAATAAATGATTATTGTAAATTATGTGTTGTTATAAACATAAACAGCTTTTGAAATGATACGTAAATATATATCACACAGGTTAATCTCTAGGATTCGACTCTGCTCGCGTGGCCGTTATAGTTATAGTATGTATATAAAAATCTATTTGTAGGTCTATAAAATAGGTAGCATTGTTACACAGATGCACAGTAAAGCTTTCTATTAGTGATTTTTTTAATCGGTTCCGTAGTTTTATGAATAAACGAACTAATTCTACCTTTTTATTTAAATAGTGTAAGATGTA
This sequence comes from Argynnis bischoffii washingtonia, assembly GCA_033884665.1. Lineage (NCBI taxonomy): Eukaryota > Metazoa > Arthropoda > Insecta > Lepidoptera > Nymphalidae > Argynnis > Argynnis bischoffii. The sequence goes on along the minus strand of CM066616.1, from coordinate 7,108,525 downwards.
AGTAAAGTTAATCAAGATTCCCATAGGTATCATGTAATTTTTTATGAATTTTAAGAGACCTATCACAAAATGTACTGAGTTCTATGGTATTGAGTTCGAGCGGCCGATGCATCGCTGTTTCTAGCATTTTCTGCAGTTGTAATGACTTCTATGTAAAGTTTTGTAATAAATTATTTAATAAAAAAACATGTAATTACGTTTCTTTTGAACTGACGTATATTCTGGTATAAATTTTACTTAATAATATTAATGTTGTAAGGATATTATATTTACAGCTAATTCTGAACGTTTTTAGTAGTTTTTAAGATTTTGAAAAAGACTTTTTTTGTAGAAATAAATACATATTTTCAAATTCCGAGGCCGCTATAAACTCAACAACTATATACGATATATTAATATATATTTACCATTTCGTTTGCTTAGTATAGTATTTCAATCCATGAGCTTGAAAAAGTGTCATCGCGCATTTTATTAAAAACTTGCTTCAGAATTTTGGCTTTATTTCAATTAATATTGAAAATTTGCGAAAAGCGAGGCCGCTATTAACTATACTAATAATTAATCTCCACCATACAATAAATCAAAATTGTCGAATAGTTTCAGTTTCTCTGAATAAGAACGTCAAAGATGGACATTAAATTGAAAAATCGCAGTCAAAATGTAATAAGCCTCTTAAAAAGACAAACTGCGTTAATCACTATTTCTTTTTTTTCTTTTGTTGTCGCATTATATTGCATAAGTAAGTAAGGACGAATCCGTTTAGTAATATATGCTTTATATAATTATTTTATCTATTTTATCAAAAATCTATAAAAAACGAGACTTCTGCACTACGTGCAATATTTTAAAAGATAACATTTTTAATTATCATTTTACGATTTGCTACTTGAGAAATATCGTACATGTATTAATAGCAGTAAGCAATAACAATACATTTCTACGAGTATACATAAAATGATTCTCAGGCCTCAGCATGTCTTTTACATCAAGATTAAAGACACTATTATTTTGACATTAATACAGTTAAAATATGCTTTATAATCTATGGTTTATTCATTATAAGACAGTTCTCTTATGTATTATCCGTGCGTAATAGAAGGGTTTTACATAACCCTATTACTCTACCTAGGCCAGGCCTTAAATCTAAATTAGATTCATGAAAGTATGTGAGGTTCTTTACACTTAGCTTCACTCGCTTTGCTCGGAGTCACATCTAGAAAAACAAAAACAAATCTATCCCACGGGAACCGTGCTTTTTTCTGGGATAAATTGTAGCGTATTTGTTGTTCTGATTTATGACATTATTATTATCGTCAAGTTTCATCAAAATCTATTCAGTAGTTTTTGGGCGAAAGAGTAACGAACATCTATACTGTATCCAGACATCCATACATCCTCACAAACTTTCGCATTTATAATATTATAGTAGGATACGAAAAACCAAACAAGATTAATAAAATAAACAAAGTATAAGGAAGATAATTTATAACGTTGGTAGAGATATAAAACTTAACAATTAAATAAAATATAAATATACTTAAAATTTAGGATCTAACTTTGCGACCACTAATTATTGTGAATACAATGAGTGGGTCGGTCACTAATAAAACAAAAGTCTAAAATGTATTTTCATAGGTAGAACGTTCATAAAATTTATTTTATTATACTAGCGACTCACCCTCGCTCCGCTCGGGTTCGTCCCTAGTTACGTTTTAACGTTTAGTATAGATTTCTCAGAGGAGAGTTTTTCCCACAGTAAAAAGTATCCTATTATGATTAAATAACTAAAATTGCTATTAAAAAATAAGGGTTGATCGTAGAGGGGTGAAAATTTAGGGTTGTAGGTATTTTTGTATGCTGTATCATAAAAAAATTAAAACAAAAAATTTTGTCTGAAAAATAAAAAAAAAAAATTTAGGGGTGGTCCACCCTTAACATTTGGGGGGATGAAAAATAGATGTTGGCCGATTCTCATAGATACCGGATAAGCACAAAAAATTTCATCAAAATCGGTCAAGCCGTTTCGGAGGAGTATGGCAACGAAAACTGTGACACGAGAATTTTATATATATACTAGCGACTCACCCTCGCTCCGCTCGGGTTCGTCCCTAGTTACGTTTTAACGTTTAGTATAGATTTCTCAGAGGAGAGTTTTTCCCACAGTAAAAAGTATCCTATTATGATTAAATAACTAAAATTGCTATTAAAAAATAAGGGTTGATCGTAGAGGGGTGAAAATTTAGGGTTGTAGGTATTTTTGTATGCTGTATCATAAAAAAATTAAAACAAAAAATTTTGTCTGAAAAATAAAAAAAAAAAATTTAGGGGTGGTCCACCCTTAACATTTGGGGGGATGAAAAATAGATGTTGGCCGATTCTCATAGATACCGGATAAGCACAAAAAATTTCATCAAAATCGGTCAAGCCGTTTCGGAGGAGTATGGCAACGAAAACTGTGACACGAGAATTTTATATATATAGATATAAGATATAAGATTTAAAAAAAATGTGAAACTTATAATTTTTATAAATGTAATACTTATTTCATAACTTTAAATTCAAGAAATAAAATATATTATTTTTATTCTGTTCCTCACCTCAGTCGATTTCCATATTGACCAAACTTACAAATAGACTACGTAAATACACTTTGGATTTTTTTATTAGCGTCCGAAACCTTATTGTAGGTATTCGATTATTATGATTAGCTTGCAGTTCACCCACATACGATATCACACGTTCTGAGGTGAATAAAAGTTTTCGCAGCAGTTTTAAATAAATAATATTGAGACATAATTTTTGGTTTTTCAAAGACAATTTTTTATGGGAACAAGTTGCAAGTATCCATCAATTTTAAACACTTTCTGAAAAATTATCCGATCCACTAGTGCCAAAGCAGATGCAAATACAGCATATGGCAAGGTAACCTTCATAGCATTATTGATGAGTTTGTTTTAATTAAAACTAATCAATCCAACCAGTCGACATCAATCACCATACGACGAAATTACTTAAATATACTCTTTATAGTTTGAACTATAATTAAAGCTAGTTTAATCTGACCTTTATACTTGGAACAATAAAGTTTATCTAAGAGAGCCCTGGAGGTCTTCTGTTCTGGCTTGTATAGTGTCTTTACATTCAGGTCACGGATTCCGCGCACCAATCACATAATATGCAATTTAAAAGAGCTAGTCATTTAGCACTTCGCTTGCGCACGCAGGCCTTTGCATACAATTAAACCTTTAGTACCGACAAAAGTGACAAGTATATTTAGTTTTATTTATTAATTTTTTACGAGTGACCTCATTTCAATACTTTTTCGATAAAAAAATAATTATATTATTTTAATTACATTAATTTACATGAAAACGATATCGATTAGTACAAATTATTTTTACTATCCTTATAATGTAACAATATTACTTTCTTAGGATCTAGGTGCTTTTCGTATTTATAAATTACTGTATATATATATAGGTAGCGCCACTTTTTGGCAAATTTTATCACCAAAAAATGTGTTACGCCAAGTAAGATCATAATATGAGTTATGTAACGATATGACTCTTTGCGGAGACATAGGTGTTATTGCCGTATCAATTAGTGGCCCCTGTTGATTTTAACGCAAAGGTTTTCTGAGGGAATGAGAGATATTATTATCAGTTATATTTTAACAAAGATTCGTAATTCTATGGTTAACAACCTTGAATTGACCATAAATTATATATTGAACAAATAAGATTATACGAAGCCGTAGATGAGTTAATCGTAACTATACCTACACAACACGTAAGTTTTCTGTTTATTATTAGATAAGGGAAAATCAAGATAGGTTACAGTTTTCACACACTTTCCTTTACGAGATCGACTGATAGAATATAATAATGTCTCAGTTTTTCTAGTTTAAGACCACTTCCATTAATCTAAATCAAATTGAAATATTATTCATATTGTACTATTCGTACTTATATATTATTATTAGAGGTGCGCCGTATATTCGTATTCGGTATGTTTGGCGTATTTTTTATGCTCGTATTCGCCCAATAATTGGTTAATTTGCCGAATAATTACCTACCGCATATTTAAATAGTATAATTTTAAGATTAACATATGATGAGGGCTTTATTCAGAAAATCATGCGTACTATTTGTAAATAGCACAAACAAAGGTTGATCAGAAAAGGTTTACAGTGTTATCATTGGCTCGCCATACTCATCCTCGCTTCGCTTTGTCCCTAGGGAAAAAAAAATTATCCCACTGGGACCGTACATTTTTCTGGGATAAAAAGTAACCTATGTCCTATACCAGCCTATAATCTATCTCAGTGCCAAATTTATTGTAGATCCTTTTAGCTGTTCTGGCGTAACAAACATCCAAGCATTTGTAATATTATAATGGGATGTGTAGCTTCGCGCATATCTTTTTCTTGTAATTTACTTAAAATGAAACTTTTTATATAAATTTAAGCATGCTTTAATAACTTTAAATGCGTACTTAAAACAAATTAAAAATTGTACATATTATATTAAATAATGAATTTGACTGACTTCAAAAAAGAAGAGTTACTCAATTTAGGCTGAATGTCTTTTTTGCTTACCTTAAATGATATATTCACGAAAGTATATGATTTTTTCATGATTTGTCTTGCAACGAATACGGTATACCTGGCCGACTGACCGACTGTTATTGTGTTTTTCGGTAGGAAGAAGAGATTTTAGTCTAATAAAAGGTAAGCTGAATGTTGATTCGAGTAATAAATTATATCACTACACGAAATTTAGTTAAAATCCGCTCAATAGTTTTTCCGTGACAAACAAACACATGTACCCTTCTTTAGTAAACCTGGGTTTACTTTTTGTTTAATATGAATACAAAGTACAAATCTTAATTACTTAATAAACCATTTTAATTATATATAATAAACTAAAAACTAATCACTTGTAACACGATCGTAGGTAACGTTTTGCATTAGACTTATATCTCACGGGAAATGCTTGATGTACACTGTACAGGCATAGCATGCAGTCTACGAGTGCGTCACTCGGCTGAACCGCTGCTCTTTACTGCGTGAACAAAGGACAATCTAACACTATTTTATAATACATAGGAAACTGTTTTTAAAAAAAATAGTGATAACACGAAAGTTCGTCAATAGCTAGTAAACAAAAAAAAAAGAAAATCGTTTGACAAACAAAGGAGGAAATTTTACTAAACTATATTGTCTTTGCCTATTTATTTATAGATATTAATAAGAATTTTAATATCAATAGAGATGTTTTATTGAATATTTGTTAATATCTTTATAATATGCATGATTCTAATATAACTTCCGTCACGTAAGTTTTTAAAATCGATTCGCTTAGTGTTTTGTAAGGAACTCAACATCGGGTAGACTCTGGTTCAACATATTGATTTTTAATTAATGTATGCAATGTTATTTTAAAACGTATTATACATTCAAATATCGGGGACACTGGCATTTCTAGCACAAATCGAAGTAATTTTCCAACCGACCTTTACCAGTTCATGTACATATTTGGTAATGTACCTACGTAATTCAAGAAATTAAATTGCAAATAAATTAAAAAATGGAATTTTTAAATCTATAAACTGTTTCCGGCTAGCTAAGTCAATGAAAAATATTCTCTAAGTATCTTATACAGTTCTCTAGAAAAGGTAACCTAAAATAATTATTACTCTTCTTTTTATTAAATAGTTGTTAACATTCAAACACACAGAAGTATCTTAAAGATTTTACATTAGATTGCCTATTACATAAATAAATATTTTAGGTGACATGAATATGAGTAAATACAATATTTAAATTGTTCTTATGCTGTAACAAATGACAATACATTTAGTTGAATTCGGTAGACAGTATGATCGACCTTTATTGTACTCACGCTAACCATAGGTATGTATAATATGAGCACCTACACGTGGCCGCATAAAAGCTATTGTTCAAAGCTTCAATGTAGTGTATACGCAATGTTTGTATTCTCTACTTGTTTCAACTTCGAAATTATGACGCGTTCGCTATAACTGAAATTTAAATGTTATTTCTTCAATAAGTATCTACATAAAATTATTTAAATATTGTTTTATGTTTGAAAATAACATTTTTATTTTTTACCCATCAATTGTCTTTAACAAGCTTTTATTAGTTTTACAATATATCTAACTATGTTACTAAGTAGATTCTAAGCTTCTTCTAATTATGTCGTATGGATTTCAATATTTCTAATCAAATACTTATAAGTATTAAAAATAGCAATTAAAAAAGTACAATTTACAGTTTTCCGATACACTAGGGCAACATGGCGTCCCCCCCAACGTGTTTTCACCTTGTCGTGATGGAGGGCTCATTAGCGTCCGGCAGTTCAGCCGGGCACGAAGCCAAGAAACGCACAAGAAGGTGGTCCACGTCGGTGGGCGGTGTAGCATGCAGGTTGCTCCTGATATTTGTCTGACGGCAGAATGGACTTTTAGACGAACCCCATGGTTATTGTGGTCTGCTTCGGCAGACCTGCCGTCAGGGCGTCATGGTTGAGTGCATAAGCGATCCTGCGACGCCCCAATAAGACGGGGGAGGATTTTTTGGGTTTTAGTGGAGAGTATTGGCTTTTGTAGCCGGAAAATCCCATATAACTACCACAATGATGATATGCGTAAATGCAAGATTAAAAAAAAGGCAACATGGCGTCAGTGACGTCACAGTGTCCTAAACAATCAGGCATCGTACACAAGTTGAGGGTTTATTTTTGTTATTATTCACTATTACCTAATAAAGAAAATATACCTACAAATGGTGTTTACTGTTTAGTTCCAAAATGCACAAATACAAGGAAGAAGGAACGGCAATGACAGTCTGTCAATACTCATTGACAGGCATTTTGTTTGACAGTTTACTTCTCTGTAACATTGTATATTTTAGTCAATCAAGATGATTTTGATGATGTGTAAACAAAGAAAAATAAATTAGGTTTTTCGGGGCTTTAAAAATCCTACCCTATGCGGATGTCAATAAATGAAACAATATTTCTCACACTGTCAAATAGACTTGCGAGTATGAAAGCGTACTAAGAGAACTAATTGAAAACGTCACTTAATATTCTAAAGGTAGCATTTGAGATACGCCGACCGCAACGGGCGACACGCGACAAAGGACCCAGCACGTCCGCTTTGAATACAATTGTTGCACGGAAAATAGAAACAGCTATAGACTAAATTCCACCTAGAAATTATGTCAATTATAAAAGTATTAATGTTTTTGTAAATTTCTGCAAATCGTAACATACTTTTAACTCACTTATTGTACTGTGTTACAAAAATTGACTATACCTAATCGTAACTCTACCCCACCATGCTCTGTAAAAGAAACAAGAACTCTCTTGCATTTATAATATTATTAAGAATCTAAATAAAACTTGTGCTTATACCAACTTGGACGTCTTTAATTAAAATAAAGTAAAAAAGGCAAGGCGTTTTATTCTTGCTAGAAATATTTGAAACGCCAACGACTAGTATCTAATAAATAATTTGATGTAATGCTAAACCCAACTTATATTAAAAACCTATAATAAATTGTTTTAAAAATGTATATATTATATATAGTACATATTAATTTACTCCTAAATTATAGTAAAAGATAGAAACAAAATGTAGTTATATCAAAATTTAAAACATACTTTTTGTGTTTAGGGGATACTAGCAGCTCGACCTCGCTGCGCTCCGGTTCGTCCCTAGGTACTGTAAAAAAGTAGCCTCTGTATTATTCCAGACTATAATCTATCACTGTGCCAAACATCCAGATGTGTTCAGTCGCTCTAGCGTGATTAAGTAACAAACATCCATCCATCCAAACTTTCGCATTTATATAGTAACTAGCATTTCCCGTGGCTCCACCCACGTTCAGATTATCAAAAACCAAATTCTTAGGTTTTACACATTAGTATATTCTTACATATACTAATTTCATTGCGCACCGCATGATTAGTAAATAATGGCACTGATTGACAATGCCACAAAGGCTCCTCAGTTAATGTCATATTTGATATAATATTGCACTTTTTGTTTTAGCAATAACATTTATGTATGTCTGTACTTCTGTTTTGCATGTTTATTTAATTTTGGGCAATAAACTCTCAAACTACGGAATTAATTTTAATCATTTTTTACTAATAGACAATTATTGATTAACTTAATATGTAGCTGATTATTTAAATTACATAATGAGAACTTTTCTTAATATTAATTTGTCGCGAAACAGGGTTTGGTTAGCGTTAGTCAATAATATTTTCTAAAACGATTTTCAAAATAAAATGCAATAAGTAAATAATTCTAAGCAAATACTTTTTATTATTTCATATGGCTCGGCTAATATGATTAAAGTCGAAAGCATTTTATTGTGTCCTTTAAGTCTTTACCTTCCAAAAATTAGCGTCAAAAAAACTGAAAAAATTGAGGTATAACACTTCCTAAAATACTTTTCCATAGTTTTTGAGATATGAAATATTTTTAGCTACCCGCTTTGTCAGTTTAACAGTCATAAACTTGTTTTACATAAAATGTTATAAAATAATATGAATCGAACTTATTTTTACGGTTGATAAAATGAGTCGATATTGTGGAAACGTAAATATTATTCGTATTTATTTTAGTGTTGACCTAACAAAACACGTAAGTAAGAAAAACAATACAATATTTGGAGTTGGATTTGCATTTGCCCAATTTTTACGTTAAAAGATTGAAAATATTAACATCATTTACTAAACAATAAAAATTTACAAATATTTCCATTTAAAAATTGTTTTGGCCAACAAAATATTACTTTTATAAAGACAAAAAAATTGTTTTATTGAAATATTGAACACGGGCGGGGCCGTGGATAATTTAGTACTAATTTTAATAAAGTCATAGAAAGGTCATTATTTTTTAATGGAATAAAACTACGTATTTTAAAAACACATAGCGACATCTATTGTCAAATATCTAAATAACATATAAATAAATTTTCATTAAAAAAAAAAACTATTTTAATGAATAAAATAGGGCTATTGATATTCCTTTTAGGATAAGCTTTTTTTTAATAGTTTTAACATATATAAGTAAGTTATTTTGCCATAATGTTAATAGTATCATCGTGCTTTTATTTTAACCAGTTTTTGTATTTTTTCTCAGAAATGAGTTATATTCCTACGATAAAAAGTATCCTATGTGTTGACCCGGATAACCTGCTATCACCATCCTACATTTCATCAAAATCCCTCCAGTGATTTTTCTGCGATGCGATCACATACAGGCAGACAGACAAAAATTCTAAAAACCATAGATTCGGCCTCTATATTGCTAATAATAAATATTTCAATAAGATTTTCCGAAAAATATTGAATTTACGGATTTGACTTAGTTACAATTTTATTATGTGTATAGTTACTAATTTATAAACCTAAAAAGATGGCTTTACTGATAATTTGAACACGGGCGGGGCCGCGGGTAGTTAAGTAGTAATTCTATTATAATCATAGAAAGGTCATATCTGTACATTCATTTTTTTGGAATTAAAACTACGTATTTTAAGAACACATGGCGACATCTATTGTCGAAGAGGTAGGTATCTAAGTAACACAAATGTATATTTATTAAAATAACTATTTTAATGGATAAAATAGCGCTATTGATAATTTGATTTTCAAGATAAACTATTTTTAATAGTTTTTACCATATGTAGTAAGTTACCTTGTTAAACTGTTTACAGATAGCATCATTGTGATCTTGTTCCAAGCAGTTTTTGTATTTTTTCTCAGAAATGAGATATAGCCTATATGTTGACCCGAATAACCAGCTATCATCATACCAAATTTCATCAAAATCTGTCCAGTGGTTTTCTCGTGATGCGGTAACAGACAGACAGACAAACAAAAATTCTAAGAACTATAGATTTGGCCTCTGTATCGATAATAATGTCTTTTTCAATAAGATTTTCCAAAAAATATTTAAGGTACAGATTCGACTTAGAATTTTATTATATGTATAGAGTAAGATTAGTTTTGTAAGTTTTACTTATTACACAAAAATGTTAAGTAAATGCTCCACATTTAAAAAAAATACATAACTTACTTTTATTATCTCTAAGTAGTAAATGCTGCAAACATGATCTTAGTAAAAGTTACATTGGCAATCTAGGAGATCGATATTACCAATGTACCATGTTACTTCTCTATAATATACGCGTATGTTTTAGGCAACTCCCTCGTGAATACCATGATGGTAGGTACATATTTGGAGACAGCAAATACAATTCTAGTTCTTATTCCACAAAGTATACGGTCTACATTTTTTGGAGACTGTTCGTAAACATGAGAGAGATTGAGATTGAAATATTTTATTGATAAAATTACAAGAATTTTACAGGTCATACAATAAATTAATTATTTCTACATTATTTTACATAATTATAAGATATTTATATTATTACACAGCATTTTATGTTTTATATATTATTAATAATTAGTATTTGTTCACAATTCTCATTTTACTTATTTTAATTCAATCTTTCCTTAGATATTTTACATTTTATTTATTTTAGTAACAAATGTCCAAACATTCGAAAATCATTACAACTTATTTATTTAATTTTATATTTAGGTATTCAGGAAAAAGGTAGATAATATCTATTACTTCCCTACACAATACACGTTGTACTATTGTTATAATTGTACTTGCTTCGACATAAATTCAGCTATGCTGTAGCAAGCGAGGTCAATTAACATATCTTTAAGTTTACGAGTAAAAATTTTGTCACTTGGTGATTTAATGATGTCATTCGGAAGGGTATTGTAGATATTTACGCCAAGGACACCGAGTGACTTTCGCGCTTTCGCGAGTCTGCGACTCGGGACGAGCAGTAGGTGCGCGCGTGAAAACTGTTTCATTCCTTTCATCACGTTTTTTCTTGTTTAAGCTTCTCGCGGGAGCTGTTCAAATATTAAAGGTGTAACTACGCTCTGCAACCTCTAGAGCTTTTGGTTTAAACGATCTTCGTGTTCGTTTTTTCAATAATTAATTATTAAATATGAGATATTATATGATATGAAAAATTATATTTATTTAAAACCTAGCGCTCACCCTTCGCTTCGCTCGTAGTTAGTAGCTTAGGTAGGTTTTACATAGATATTTAAAATAGTTATTTGCCAGCGTTAGCCATATAAATTTTAATTATTTTTTTTTAATTTTTTTAAGTGTTATAATTCTTATTATCCTATTTCGGACTAAGAGAAATCCAAAAAATCAAAAATCATAAAAATGCTCCAGCCGTTCTTGAGTTATAAATGGTCTAACTAACACGATTTTGTCAATTATTGTATTCAAGGTTAACTTTTATAAATATAGTATTTAGATGTATTCAGTTTTAACTTTAAAAAAATTTAAAGTTTTTATTTTTCCATTTTTAGTGTAGACGTGTCATCAATACAAATTAATCAAGCCCAAACACCAGGTAATTGCTGTAAATCGTTGAGGAGTTCCCTCGACTATCTTTCGGGTCCATCATCAGATCGACTCCAGACCTTCATTAAATAGTAGTGCTTTAAAATACCTAATGAAAATGTTAACAAACGCACTAGTCGCCGCTACAATTTTCGAAAGTTCCCCTCGATTTCTCTGGGATCCCATCATCAAATCCTGGTTTCATTATCATAATACCACTCTTGGGATATCTCCTTTCCAACAAAAAAAGAATTATCAAAATCGGTTCATAAACGACGAAAAACACCGCGAACAAACATAAAAAAAAAAAAAATATATACAGTTGAATTGAGAACCTCCTCCTTTTTTTGGAAGTCGGTTAAAAAAAACCTTTAAATAATACATTCTGACAATTTTAGGTATTTCGGCCTAAATTATTCGTACCAATGATGTAAAAATAACATTCATAAATCCTGGCGAAGCTATAGAAAAGGAATTTACCTTCATCCCAAACGACGTTCTAAGAACAGAAAAGTCATAAATGTAACGGTGATACAGTTGGAATGGAATAGGTAAATCAGAAAATGTTGATGTGGAAATTTATTTGTACCCATGCATACATGTTTTAATACTCCGAATTATAATGCCGCAAGTTTCTACCGTTTGTTTTGATATGTTATTAATGTTTAATACACGTGAGCTGTCTTGAATTACACTAGCTATGCACTATACATGAAAATGTACATACATATTTTTTACAAAAATCTTTTACACATGATCAGTAATACTTAAAATTCTATTACTATTATAAAAGTATTTACTTACTTAGCAATATTATGAATAATATTGCTTGCGCAAAATATTAAGAGATCAGTAATTTTTACATTTTAAATAAAATACGTAGTATTAGTTCCTTTAATATGAAATTGGAGTTTTGTCGAACTGGCCACTTTGATCTTAAATATCTGTGACGTTTGGTTAGGAATTCTAAATTCAAATTTATTACAAATTTAGGGTTGTGTATTTGTGTTTCGAATTGAGTGATTTATTTGTTTTCGCGCCATTTGATTTATCTTTGCCATCGTTCTGTTCAAAACATGGAAAACTTAAAATATCGCGTTATTTACGAATACGAGTTCCATCGTGGCACTAGCGCTGCAGAAACAGCTCGAAGAATTAATTATGTGTATGGGGAAGCTACCGTAAAAGAAAATTCGGTACGTTTTTGGTTCCAACAAAAACACAAAAGTCTTGTAATAATAATAATTTATAAGAAAATGAGGTCTTAAAAAATAAACAGTTCAAGATCAAAAAGCATTTATCTTGAAAATAACAAGAGCTTGCAACTAAAGCATCTGTCTCTGAAAGCCAGTTAGGTGTTTTGTGAAATTACTTTTGCCACCAACAAATATTGTTAACTTAGTATTTGTCACGAGACTTTAGCATTAAGTAAAAAGTTCAGTCATTAATAATTATTAAAAAACGTTCAACGTCGTTCAGTTGTCTTATATAACGAGCTGTTATATAAAACAACTAGCGGTTTTGTATAATAGCGGATTTGACAATCCATCTGCGAAATACACCTTATTTAAGTAGGTAGTGTTTTTATGTTGTATAATGATTAAATTATTTATTAAATTTATTAAGAGTTCTTAAAAAACTACTTACTTGATTTTGTTGTGTTATATTTTGTTACAACCGATAAAATAGTATGTATGAAGAAATCAATGCACTTAAAGGTATTTGAACTATTGATTAGATATGAAATGTTCTAAAAAATAAAATAACTTCCAACTCGTAAGTTGTAAAGAGGTCAATTCAAAATGACACAGCTTTACAAAATTATTTTGTTTGTTCTTACGTAAATAAATATATATTTATTCTATTTTAAAAAATCTAATAGATATTTTTGAAGTAACGTCTTCACGGTAGTAATAAGTTTTACTTTAAAACCGCTAAAATACTCTTAAAAGCTTTTTAAAATTAGTTATAGTGAAATGAAAATACATTCAGAAAATTCCTGTTAGTTTATTTAGTTTAAAGAGAGTCGGGCTGTACAAAGGTATGCAAAACTGGTGGCAAAACAGTCAAGAGCTTATGTCAGAAGAAAATGAGAAATGAATGAAGACCTAACAATCGAAATGTAAATATTTTTTTCATTCCGTCTAACTCGTAAATTTATAAAATAATGGGGTACAATTATAAAGCAATGGTATAAATATTATATATTGACATACATAACTTCTAATTTAATACAATACCTATTCATTTCCAATTTGGGAAGTTCTTGTTAATACATAAGTTAGTATATTCCACGTAATAAATAAAGACATAGATTTCCATTTATTTATCTTTTTTTTTAAATATATAAAGTCTACATACGTATAATATAAAAATCGATGTTTGTTTGTGGTTCAAAATTAACAAATCCTGGTGAATAATGTTCAATCTATTCTAAAAATTAAAAAAATATTTTTAACTCTTAGGGGTTTCGGAAAGTACTAACATTTTAAAGCAGTTTCTTATAACTGGCGAACTAAAATTATTATATAGGACATTTGTTATTTCATTCTTCATTATTATAACTAAGTTGATTTCTTTGTAAAAAAAAAAAAAATTTGGTAAGGACCCAAGCGCCACGCAACGCTTACCATACGAGCAAAGCCGTAAGCAAAATCTAGTATGATGATGTATTATCGTTCAATAGAAATGTTTGAAAACAACTTGTCTAAATATAAGTAATGTTAAATAGTCGTGGGAAGGAATATTTGTTATTCAAATTACTACATAAATAGTTTCTGCTCCCGCTATTTACATGAGAAAATCATCGTCTAGCATATGTTGGCAAAGAATAGAATATAATATATACTTGAGTATTCTATTTATCGATTGCAGTTCTTTCATTTATCTTTATATCTGTAATTGAATAGTCGCGGTTGTACATTTGCTAAAAATAAATGTTAATATTTAATTACATTAAGGTTACCTACTTACTAAATATAACATGATTTTGGGATCAAGATTTTACTAAGATGTCAATAATGATTTTACTAAGATGAAAATAAATGGATTTAATATATATTTTTTATTTTAATAATAATCTAAAGATATAAATTGCATGATATATGTATGTACATACATGTTTTCGAAGAGAAATTTTTTTTTCATATGTAACTCATACATAAATATAGATATTTTTAACTTTTACTCGTATATTATAATTATAGATGTAGGAATGAGGCGATTCAAAAACATGAAAATATGATATATTCTTGTACTAGAAGGTGATGAGCGGATATTAAGTGCTTAATATTGATAAAAAAACATATTTTATATTCAAATATACTACAAAATTCTCGTTTCTTTTTAAAAACAAATATCAATTATATACTAAAATAATGTACATCTATTTAACAATCATAGGTTATAAGGTGAAAAGGAACCCATCTAATACATATTATAAATGCCTCGCAATTGGTTTGAAAAGCACGTACATGATCTATAGTATAAAAAACTTTACTATTATTCCAGATGACCATGTGGGTTTGGAATAACTGGATAAGTCATAAGTGAATAAACGGTTATATCAGTTATGGTACATATTTAAAACTAGTGACTCACCCTTGCTTCACTCGGGTTTGTCCCTGGGTACGTTTTAACGATTAGTATGGAATATAATAGTATGGTATAGGTAGACTATATGTTATTTGATATATAATATCTACAGCCTTCCTCAATAAACGGGCTATCTAATGCAAAAATATTATTTTTTTAATTGGATTAGTAGTTCCAAAGATTGACGCGTTCAAGCCAACAAACAAAAAAAAAGAGCAAACGAACATAATATCAGTAATAATATCACTATAAATTTGAATAATTTACTGTTTGATTTATCTCTAATGAAACATATATTTAAATTTAAAAAAATGTGAGCTATACTGACTAGTATCTTTAACAAAGCCTTTAAGTATAGTGGCGAAGAGGCACAGTGATTGTATTAGCGAACCACGCAGTTTGTCCTGGAAGCGCACTAATTTAATTAGTAGAGCAATCACGTGGGATGTAGCGCTTCAGACGTGCATGGGTTGTTCGTTTTTACTTATTGCATAATCTAATAATCAACGACCGCGTGAGACTGAGCAGCAGGTACTTTTACGACGTTCATATTACGTTTAAAATTTTAAAACTGAAAAATTTATGAGATTTACCATTCCACGAACTTTATTATGCCTATATAGTGTTATAACACAAATAAAAATTTCAGATGTACTGTAATTTAACGTTTTTAAATATCGTCATGTGCAATACATTAATGGAAACTATTTTATCAGATAAATATGTAGATAAACTATAAAAAACTAACATTAGATTATTTGGCAGTGGTAGCCCAGTGGTAACGCGCTCGCTTGGAAAACTCAAGTGAAGCGGGTTCAAATCCTGATTATATATGAGTATATACACCCGAAATACCTCTGGTATTCTTAAATGCAAACCGTTTTTAACATGATTACCATTAGTTTTTTGATGTATGACAATATCGTGGGAAAACCTGCATGTCTGAGAGAACTTAGTAAATGTTTAAAAGCCATATAAAATCCGTCAACCGCCACTTGGCCAGCGTGGAAGATAATAAGCTTGATCCCACACGTACTGAAGAGAGGCCCGTGCCCAGCTGTGGGACGTTTAAAAAGGCTGAATACATTACAGATGAAAAATGTATGTAAAATATAAAAGTTAAAAAAAACGCAATATTTTGATATGGAATATTAAATATTCCATATCAAAATAAATTTTGGATCAATCAAATTTTGGACTTATTTATAAAATAATTTGTTGTTTTATAACACGACGTACTTGTTTATTTTCCTTCGTTAGGGTTACGTATCCGAAGGGTGCCAACGGAACCCATTACTAAACCACCGCTATCCGTCCATCCGTCCGTCAGAGGACTGTATCTTATGAACCGTAATAGGTAGAGAGTTGAAATTTTCACAGAGTATGTATTTCTATTGTCGCTATAACAGCAAATAATAAAAATAAAATAATAAATAATTTTACCGGTGGTAGGACTCTGTCAAGCCTGAGGAGTCCGACTGGATGGGTACCACCCCCTTATCTATTTCTGCCGCCAAGCAACAATGATTGCATTGTTATTGTTGTGTTCCGGTTTGAAGGATAAGGTAGCCAGCGCAATTACAGGCAAGAGGCATATCATCTTAGTCCTCACAGTGACGACGCACCGGCGGTTCTGTATTTTTGTTACCTAAAACCTAAGTGCATGAACTGTAGGTGTTATGGGCGACAGGTACTGCTTTCCATCAGGTGGTCTGTCTGCTCGTTTGTCACTGAAACTCATAAAAAAAATAAAATAAAATAAAAACACAAGAAACATTTTTTAACGTTCGTAATCGATCATTGAAGGTAGTATACTACATATTTATTTAATAAGGATCACCAACATGATATACCTACAGTTACTTAACAAAAATACACAAATTGTACATAGGAGGTCTAAATCCAACTGTATTATACTTATAGGTAACCACGACATGCATAAACAGTTACACGGAGCATTTAAAAAATGGCACCAAAATTTGATGAATTTTTGTAAAATTGTCTGCAACAAGTATATAACGCCTTTGAGATGTCTAAAACGTTAGTCTCTCCCGTGACCATGATTGCTCTAAAGCGTTCGAAACGTCTGGAACCAAAAATCAAAATAAATCCGCGAAATGTCAAATATTCGCGTATTATATTAAAAAAAATTACATACTACATACATAGACACTATTATATTTAGTTACTTAAAGCCAAAAGAAGAAAGAAGAGAAAAAAAAACCGGCCTAGTGCGAGCCGGACTCGCGCACGAAGGGTTCCGTACCAATACAATCTATAAAAACGGCAAAAAATCTTGTCTGTTGTATGGGAGCCCCCCTTAAATATTTGTTTTATTTTAATTTAATTATTTATTTTTAAAGTGAATATATAACTAGGTAAATATTCTGTGAATATTTCAAGCATCTACCTGTTACCAATACCTGTTATCAATATCGAGCAAAAACGAACAAAAAAAATCACGTTTGTTGTATGGGAGCCCCCTTAAGTATTTATTTTATTCTGTTTTTTGGTATTTTATGTTATAGCGGCAACAGAAATATATCATATGAAAAATTCAACTGTCTAACTATCACGGTTCATGAGATACAGCCTTGTGACAGGCGGACAGACAGACGGACGGACAGTGAAGTCTTAGTAATTGGGTGCCGCATTACCTTTTGGGTACGGAACCCTAAAAACAAATTAGCAATACAATAGATATAAGTTAAAAGCTATCATTAAGCAGTTTAATATCAGAGGCTTAAATATTTCAATTTTATTAGAAAATATGTCGATATCCGAGTTTCTGTGTAAGATGTTCTATTGTTTTAATATTCAATTTATAGGAGGATAAAGGCCCTAGTTTGATTTGACATACATAGAGTAAAAGTCATATTAATAAAAAGTAAATGTACGATGGTACGGAACCTTCGTATGCGAATTCGACTCGCACTTGACCGATTTTTAAGTATTTTTCTTTTTTATTTCATTGACATTACATTAAATATATAAAAGCTTTTATTATTCTGCCAATTTTCTCATATTGATATTTTACGCACGAACCTCTGCGATATCATGGTCTAATAATTCCTAATTGCTAAAAGTCTCGGGAAATATTTATTTGTTTTCTCTTTTATTTCATTTTATGAGTCTCGAGAGGTCTGGTTAACGATTCGATTTATTGACTGACGACGGGACTTATTATTACACTGTATGTGGATGGATATTAAAAGCTTTTTTGTAGGTTGACGTATTGTATATGTGTAAATATAAGTCAGTGCCCCTAGTTTGGATTTTTCCATATAATAAATAACGTAATGGCTTTTCGAACTTGTTTTCAAATGTCAAATTAGGTAGTACTAGCTCTTCAGTTTAATTCGTCATTTAATTCTTGGAACTTTAGGTAAAATCAGAATGTTACAAATGAACTATATTTTTCCACTTGAATAGATTAACCTCAAAGTCTCGCCTCAAAATTTGTTTCTGAAAATTCTAAAATTAGCTCGCAGTAAGATCTCAAGAAACATACACAATAACAAAATAAAAGGTGTTTTAATATCATGCAATCAAAGTATAAGTGTCTGAAACTACACAAAATTACATCCTCTGAAGTCTTAACCTTCATTTTTGTTTTATTTTACATATTAGCGACTCTTTGAATTTTGAATATTAAATAATAAATATTATAAATCTAAAATAAATATTCTTTTAAATAAAACTATCTTTTCGGATTTTTTCGCGGATTTATTTTGATTTTTGTTTCCCGACGTTTCGATTGCTTTACAGCAATCATGGTCACGGGAGAGACTAAGGTGTTAGATGTCACAAAAGCATTATATAGTTGTTACAGACAGCCTACCCACAATTAACAAAAATGAATTCAAAATTTTGAAAATTAGCATCAAGGTACCTTACAACATTTGTTAATTTTAATTTTAAACATTTTTATAATTTTAATTTTATACTTGAAATATGGAATATTCTTTATATTTCAAGAAAATTCTAAGTTTGTTTATTATTATGTTATATCTTGGTATTATGTTAAACTTTAAAACAAATTATCACAGCTAAGTTGCTGGGCTGACGATTGACGTCATTGCTACACTTGGAAATTTTGTCTCTTATTTGTGGTTGCAAAAACTAAAAAGTAATTTATGATTACTAAGAATTTCGAACTATGAAAATTAGCTGGCTCAATTATTTATACAAATCGTTGTTTTTCTTTCGTATATGTTAAGTGCACTTTTTGCAAATAATATGTAATTTTGTATGTATATTATCTGTATATTAATATTATTAAAAAAATAGACCATAATAATGGTAATGGTGGACCATAAAAATAATAGTGGGAAACATTCACCTGAATATGTGAACATGTAAAAATATGATTGAATAAAGAAACAAATATAACTTTTAAAAATATTGCATTCACTCTCGGCTTTATAAATTTAAATACAGACATTATATTTTTCATTCTATCTGTAAGATTAATTGTAACGTTAATTTGTAAACGCATACGAGTGCACATAGACGAGTCAATGATCACACAGTTATCTTACACTATTATCAAGAGGTACAATTTATTACGTTTTTGTTTTTATAAGTTGAGGATAATAATACTGTATATATCTTGCAGATCTTTTTACTCAATCGCCTACGCTTTCGTTATGTAGGTAGTACCTATTACTATTGATTACTGAGTTTCTAAAAGGTACGCCGGTGCGAATAAGTTCATAATATGGACCCTTCGACATTAGAAGGTAGGTACCTACTTAACATAGGCATCTCAATACAGGAAAGGATTTGGCAATTTTATCCAATTAAATTACATAAAATTATTACTATAAATTGTGATATAGGTTATTTAAAAATCAAATAATACTTATTAAAAGATCGTGCTAGGTAGAGCGACGATATACGTAAAGTGTCTGGAAGCAGGAAGGATGCGCAAAGCTAAGATGCGTAGATTTAACGCAATGGCGTGCGTTAGGAGAGGCCTATATCCAGCAGTGCATGAAAAAGGGATGATAATAATTATAACGATGAAATAATAGTTTCTTAGAAGACAAATTTAATTAGTATATTTTATAAAGTAGTATTTTAGGCCGGCAACGCATTTGCAAGCCTTGCGGTGGTTGCAGATGTCCATGGGCGGCGGTAATCACTTTCCATCAGGTGAGCCTCCTGCTCGTTTGCCCCCTTGATGACATAAAAAAAAATATAAGTAATTCTATTTACAATATAGACAAAAAATAGTTTTATATTATGCATACGTACAGTTTCAATGATCAATTCTTTACCATTCTTGAAATAAGTTCTTAGAACATAGCCAAGTACTTAATGGTGTTTCCCCGCCGAGTAAAGGATTTTATTCTACTTTCGCATCCATAACTTGTAACAAGATTATCACATTGTGTAGAACAAGGCGACAAGGTCATAACATGCTTTCTACATCAACAATACATTGTTTTTATTATGCAATGCATTGTGAAATACGGAAACATTTCAAAATAACATGTTTTTAATATATATTTTTAATATTTTATTACAGAAAGAAATTATGACCATTAAGATTGATTAAGTGTGGCAGTCAATAGTGCTTGTCACTAAAAAATAGTCGGGGGCTATCATAAATAGGTTTGAGATGTGTGCTTATAACAAGTAGACGATCGGTTATCTTCGACGGTTAAAGATATCGATAACCCACTATCAGCCTTCAGTTGCGCGAGACGATGTAATGTTGACGGCTGAAGACATTTCCCCTGTGACTGCAAGTTTGTAACTTTATCTCTGAACTGATAAGTCTCAATATAATTTATTTTGTTTTGGAGATAAACATAGGAATTTTTAGCATTAGTAATCGAAAAGGAATTAATTGATTGTAGATTTTATTTTTCTATTCTACGCTTGTGGTCAACCATTTGAATACATTGTACCTATTAGAAAATTCTTTTTTTTTTGTTACTTTAATTTGGTTATCATACTTGTTTTAAAACCAAATTATGGAAAATTATAATTTATTATCCAAAAATTGCGTAAATCGGTCGTACTCTACATACTCTACCTACTGACCGAGCTTAGAATAGTAAACAAGAACGCAAAAGATTCCCAAAACGTTTGGTTCATCCGGGTTCAGCGTACGATGCAGAATATAGGATACGAGGCCGAGATGTTTGGGATTGCGAAACATTGCTTTGTTTGAGTTGGGCTTTTACCTAAAATCAATAAATAAAATTGATATAATGATAATACTCGTTAAGATACAAAAGAGCATTTCTTTCATAAGTTCCTAAATGTACTTGTTTATCTACTAAAAATAAAAAGAGATAAAAATAAAGTCACAATACTATTTTTAAAGCAAATCAAAATATTACAATAGATATCTATTGATAACGCACGCATAGGTACATAGGTATATATTTTAAGTAGTAGATAAACTAAGAAGTAATTTCTTTTACTGCCGTGTTTTGTATCAAGTTCTTTACTATGACTTTTCGAATGGAAAATTAAATAAGTTTTACAAACAAATTGTTGTATCACAAATTATGTGGTGATGCCACACCTAGGTGTAGTCAGTGCTATTTACGCGAATTACGATATCTACTTGCGCAAAAAGAACAAATTGCTCTTACACAACAAAACTGGATTTTCCGCAGTCAGAAGTACTTTTCCTAATTTCCTACGATTTTAAGTCTACGGACGGTGTGTGAAGTAATGTAGTCCTTAACTACATGAGTTTAAAGGCGTGTCTTGTTTCAGAATGCCGGCGCTCCGGCTCCTAGGGCGCAAATGGCTGGCTGCCTCAGACGATCTCGTGTTTCCGAGTATCTTCGAACTTCTTTTTCGATTTGTTTGGTAAGTGTATTAATATAAAAGTTACATGATTGATATGGTATCAACTTGCAAGCTATTAGTTTGTTATTTTTCTCTTCGTTTGTTTTTATACTGGAAACATGAGCTGATTTTAATAGGTACATATTATTTACAAAATGCCTTCTGCTATTATTTCTGAGCATGGAATTTGCATTTCACGAATCAAGCCAATTATTTTTCGTATGTGAGTTTCAGCTATAAACTCAATATAATTAGCAAGAAATTTCATATAGTTATGTTAAAACAGCGTTGCATACAAAATGAAGTAAGCCTAGTTTCTGTTCAAGGTTCACAACAGTGTGTAAAAAAAACAATCCGAGTATCTTAAGGCTATGAAAACAATCCTACTAATTACCGTATCTCGCATTATTATAATTAATGAGATATAACGCCACGTTAATAATTTGCATGTGATCCTTGTAGTAACCAATTATTATACTAGGAAGTTATCATCTTTAATTATATTTAAGGTGTCAATTACTGTTATATGACGTACTATCTTACATTAAAAACAGCTTAAAAACAGCTACCTATTACAAAACTAATAAACATGATATTTTGTTAAAAACGTCAAACGGTATTAATGTTATAGGTACTTATTTTTAAACAACGAGACAAGCTGAACAATATTTTGATTTTTTGAGCCTTTAAAAATAATATCCATCTATATTTTTTTTTGACATTATCCCTGAGCTATCTCCACTCTTCCCTGTGACGTCCGCTGCTGACCTTCTGCTCCCGTCTGATTGCTTTATAATGGATTTTAAATTGTCACGAATCGTTTTGATTGCCATTATTTGCCGGCCACTTACTGTCGTACCGGACATTTGATTAGTTTTGGACATGTCATGTTTATTATTCAATTCAAGACGTATTTCATATAATAGGACTTCATTGTGTGTGACATGTTTTGTGTGCCATTTTATGTAATCTTTAACACAAAAGTGACAACAGGTGCTAACGGAATAATTAGGTTTGACATTTACGCTTTGGTAGGTTCTATAATCTATTTTCTTTGGGCTTACTCTATTAAAATAAAACTTAGTAGAGAGCTTAGTATTATTAAATTGGCCGTGATAAATAAATTAAATAAATAAATATCTTGGGACATTAACACACATCACTATCTAGTTCCATGGTAAGCTACGAGGCTTGTGTTCTGGATACCAGATAGTTGATACACTACACATATACAACTTTAATATGTATATATTCATATTATAAATATAAACACCCATGACTGGAATACAAATGTTCGTGCTCATCACACAAATGAATGCCCCCAGCGGGACTCGAACCTGCGACGGCTGGCACCGCAAGTAGAGTCATTACAAACTGAGCCAAACGTGTCGTCAAATACTAGTAGATAGACAGAAAAACATTTAAAATCATGTTATATTGGCTTTTATTACATAGTACATACATTGCTGATATTTCTAATAGTATCGATGAATCACGATCACAATAATATGATAGTTAAATACATCACATATAGCTTTACATTTATAGCTATTTATTAGGCTTCATAACTTTAATTATTGAATTTAAATTTTAAACACAACTTATATAGATGTAAAAATAATTTACGCAGTTATGTATTTTTTGTGTTTATATGAAATTTTTAAAAGAACAAAATTCGATATTTTCATTTCTAAACGTCGCTTATAATTTTTTAACTTGAAAATTAGTTTACCTAAAATGCTTTCGAGCGACCACTAAATACTGTGGCTCGAAAACATTTTAGATACAACAATTTTGAAGTTAAAAAAATTATGAGCAACGTTTAGAAATTTAAATATCGAATTGAAACTATCAGAATCGAAATCATCCAGAAAATCTAGAAAAGTATAAAATAACGAGAAAAAATAAAATAAAAAAATAATCAATTTTTGACCATTTTGGAAATTAAAAAAAAATGTGAGCCATTTCCATATATATAACTTTTTTGCGCCACCCTAAATTGTAGCTACATGATTTATATGAACGAACTGATAGATAAATTTATTCTCAGAATGTTTACGAAGAACTATTCATAAAACAATAAGTTGACTTACGGATTGATTGAATTCATTACGTACTCTTACATATTGGATACTTACTGTATTAATTCAAATTGCCCTCTCCACATCATATATGTAGCTGTCCATTATAACAACTAGATACTTAGCCATAAGCTGTGCTCTACCATGGAAGAGTTTGTCTCTAGTGAACTCTGTGCAGATCTGTGCACAAATTAACAAAGTAGCGGCGCCTGTACAGAAAAATTAAATACTTAAAAAATTACTTATTGACATGATTATTGGATTATATAACCCAAATATACTTTCGCTCAGGATGAATAATAGCCAGAGCCTATTTAAATGAGTGTTTTAAATTATATGTTTTCAACAGCTGAAAATAAAAAAAATATTAAATTTTAATAGGTTAGTCCTCATCGCCTTGGTGGTCGAAGTCCTATACCCGATAACATGGCAGTGTCAGAGCGATGGGTGGCATGGCGGGGCGTTTGTACGACTCTATCTATGCGGTACGCTGACTTTACAGGCGTGTCTTATGCTGTTGCTAGCGGCCTTAGCGCAGCAGTCAGCCAGAGGCACTATCACCGAGACAGACGCTAGAAAGTTCGTCTCCCCTTTGCTTTTACTTAAGTAAGTACATATTATGTATTAAGTGCCATTACAAATCATTTAAATGATTTTTTACACCTCAATTAGACCTTTAAAGTTTAAATTTACAAGGGATTACCATCAATCAAGATATATGTTAAATACATGGTGAGTATGTTGGTCGGGCTAGTATTGTGTACAATAAAGAACAAATAATAATGACTAGACACTTTACAATCAATGAAGATAGCTCATAACATAGAAAAATACAACCAAATATTCTCCTTTTACAAAATTGGTTAAAATGGAATAAGATTGGGCGTATGCACTGTTTTGAAATGAATATATTTTTAGTGTGCGTATAACAAATGTATACAATATATCTGTAGATCGATCTATGCGTAAGCGCATATGATACGTGTAGTAAAACTTATTAACTTTTAATAAAAATATTTAATTTTTAAGATAATAAATAAATTCAATTTTATATCTACCTATTAATATTATATTACAATAGCTATAAACTACCGCAATAGTTCGCTATTATTAAAATTATTATAATCCCTCTTTTTACAAATAAAGAACAAATTTTTTCACTTTTTTAACCGACTTCCAAAAAAAGGAGGAGGTTCTCAATTCGACCGTATATATGTTTTTTTTTTATGATACTAAATGATTTTAAGATACTAAAGATAGTAATATAAAATATAAAAATGACTAATCCTTATTTCAGGGTGTTTTTAGTATTACCAGAAGTGGCTTTGAATATAATGGGGACCATGTGGATGTTCTGTGAGGTCATAGAGTGTTCCGTATCGGATACGTTTTCTAGTATTGTTATACAAAGTAAGTATTTATGTATACTTACTATAAAACATTAAAACTCAAAAGTTAAGTTAAAAAATTAACTAATAAAGATTTATTTAAATATAATATTTTATAGGTATAGTTCTCTTCAATTGGGTCCAACTGGGTCTAACGGTCTTTGGGTTATTTATGGTATTTGATCCTTTGGGATCTGTTAACTATGGAGATATGCAGGACACGCCTAACCAGGTCCGGCATCATAGAAAAGTAACTGGATTGTGGTCACGGCGGTTTAGATGGGCCTTTTGTTGGCTAAAAAGGGATGAACATGGAAAGGAAGCGTTTCAACAAGTAGCAGGTTACTTAGATTTTTTTAATTTATAAAATATTCTTATAATGTTTCGGTAGTACCAAACACTTACTATTGTATATAAAGCATCGATAAGATAATCTTTGCAATAGCAATAACACTTTAAGTCTTTTGATTATAGATATTAACAAACTATAAAGAGTAAACATATTGTACATTTAAATGTACCTAATAAATAATGATTACGTCTGCTTTGCGATAAATAATTTTAAATAGAATCGTTATTCACTTCAGATTCTTTACATTTTCCAGCACTCCTCAGCGCTTTATTCAGATCGACGGACTTGGTTCCGTCCGACGTGGTCGCCGGGTGCGTCCTACTGAGAGTACGTCAGAAACGCGAAACAAGGGAGATGCGCCGAATACAAATGTTGAACGATGAAGAACCGATATATACGACTGACGTCAACAAAGTATTCTCCGAAACCCCGCCCTGGATGAATTTGGACGATGCATTACATTATTTGAGGCTCTCGATCGCAGCGTACGGATGGCCATACGTTTTATACCGACATTGCTTCACTGGTTTCTGTAAATTGGCAAAGCATTTGACTTGTTGCTGTTGTCGGTAAGTGCGCAATACAGAACTTGTAGGTTAGTTGAATGATCTCTTTTAGCGAAGGAACTATATCTATACGGTGAAATGGCATCGTGTCTCATATACAGTGCCTTAGGAGCTAGGGATTGCAGGCCCTATGTTAGCACGAAGTTTATCAGGCATTTACTATAAGTGTGAAAATTTGTATGTGTGTATATTTGTTACAACTTCATACAGAAACGGGTGGACGAATTTGGATGCAATTTAGTACCTACACAGATAGACCTGGAGCAACACAGGCTTCTTCCTTTATATGTAATGCTTATTTATCTATCTAACAAAGGTGAAGCGAGATAAAAGTCGTTTTTAAATTCTTTTCTCGAAATATTTATTTAAATCAATCAATGAGGAGCTTTTTAAGATGCTGTTATTCAACAGTATGACGTGCAATAACTAGCAAATGCTAGAGAAAGGTTTAAGCGATAAAAACGTCATCGGTTTGCATTTATGAAGACAAAATTTCTTACCAGACTAAGATTAATGCTGTTTGGAAAAGGCGTTTAAAAGAAATATTCAATACATTTAGATCTTTAAAATTAGAAATCTTAATGGTTAGTAAATATTAATAACAAATATAAAAAGCAAGAGAAGTATTATAAGAAGCTAAGTGATATAAAATATAAATTAAAAATTAAACCGACTTCTAAACTACATAGATATAGCTTAAACCTTAAAAGAATAAAATACTAAAACAAATTAAAAAAAGTAGTCAGTACACTTTTTTTGAAATCGGTTAATATACTGTAAACTATTTCAGGCCAAAGAACTCTATAGTGACGGACGACAATTGCTGCTTGTGCCATTTTGCCGGAGTCAAGTACATGTCCAAGCTCTCTGCAGATGACATCATCTTCGCGTCATTCAACAATCGGGTCTTTGAAGTGAGTATAGCTCTATCTGATCTAACAAGTAGCAGATTGAACGCCCGTTGTTCCTAATACAACAATTTATAATTTAAGCACGAATTGATCTTTATTCAGATAAAATTGCAACAAAATATTAAAAATGGACACATTTTTAAATTCCCTTTTTAAATTACTTTGTTTTAATGACTTGTTTAATTCTCGATTCTGACATGATATCGTAATATGTCATAAAGAATTTCATTGTAATAGCGTAGACGTGACATGCATATAAATTACGCTACTCTAATGGAATGGCTTATTTCATCTGTTTATGCAAATTAATACCAAGAATCATAAAAGCTAATTTGAAGGAAACAAAATAAATTGTATGAATTCTCTGAACAATGACTTAGAAGTTATATGTAGGTGTTTTTTATAAGTAACCTAGATATTATCTTAACATCTCCTGGTTAATTTCTAAGAAATCAATTGGTAACTGGCACACCGGTGTGCCCGCGACTCACGACAGGTTAATATAACCTAGGATATAAGCAATCTCCAGTTATGATTTCACTCAAATCTATTTAGTTGTTACAATTAAAAGTAGTTATGAGCACACTAACTGACTGACTTAGTTTTGACATTAATAAACTCAGTAAAAACTATAATTTGTGGCTGCGATTTATATATAGATAATTAAATATACGTATAATTATCCGTAGATATTTATTCTGGCTTAATTAACTTGCGGCATTCAGGCACAAGTGGAAACCGCTTTATACCTTAAAATAGATTTTCCTAAAATATGACAGTTGCGGAAACTAAATAATAAAGAATAGAAAAAGATTATAATCAAAGTTGTATTTTTTATTATGGTCATGGTTTATAAATTTTTATTATATATATTTTTATTACATAGTTTACATAAAAACATTCTACATAAATGAATATTGAATATACCTAAATATTATGACTATAATTAAAGTTAAGTCTGTCCCTTATCGCTCTTGTAAGTGGATTGGCAATTTACAAAAGATATTTTAATGACGTAAGGGTTAGATGGTTACGTTATCCTTTCTTCTGACACAATTATTTTGATATTACCTTTCACTGTTTTTGAAATCGTTTTTTTTTTATTCTGCTACCACAAACGTCAAGTACCTAATTCGAAGAGGTGTGTTCTGGAAAAAACGTGTAGTTTGTCGAATATATAATTATATGCACTTAATAATATTTGATTTGTTCTAAAAAATGTATTGTACTACTTACCCTGGCATTTCTTGGTTTCGTCCTTAGGTGCAGTACAATGGCTATTTTACTGTGTTCTGTGTGCAAAATTATTAAATTGCATCAAAATCCATCCAGCCATTTCAGAGTGAAAGAACAAAAAACATACACACATACAAATTCACAATTATAATAGTAATTGATATAACATCAACATTGTTCATTTTATGTAAAGTATTTCTATTTATTCAGTGTAATACCTACATTAAGCTAAACATTTTACGAGTACATTTGCCTGTTTCTTATAGCGACATTTAAGTGCTTTCTTTTAACAGCTGCCATTTTGCGTGATAGCCGATCACGATAGGGAAAGTATTGTCGTAGCAGTCAGAGGGTCCATATCATTGAGGGACATCTTTACGGATTTTTCGGCTGGCTCCGAAAAATTTGAGGCCGATGGTATGTAGCCGGTCGTAACGACCTTAATTTATGTAGCATAGTATGAAGTATGAACATATTTGCTTTTCTATTATTTTGGTTTTATATTTAAGTAGTTTATGTCCGCAGCTTTGCTTGTATAAAAAGTGTTTTGTTTTTTCTTTCAATGTTAAAAAAACCGTTCGTCGGTACCGCTATGTATTATTCAGTTCAGAACTATAAAGCTGTCAAAATAATAACCGTGAAAAGTAGTTCCACGAGAACACATTAAGAGGGACAAATTTTTCGCATTAGTGTAAAACATGGCCTAGTTCCATTCAAATGTTGTACAGTACATTATTAAGTAAAAACATCAAAATTTGTACACATATTCTCATTGTTTTACATTACCTATATATTTTGTCATAATATTTTTTTTTACAATTTTTGTATTATAATTAGGTTTACCAGAAGATACAGTAGCGCACAAGGGTATGTCGATGGGTGCAGCTAAAATGTTAAAACGTCTCATGCCGGTATTAGATAGGGCGTTTGCGCAATTTCCACATTACGACTTGATTCTCACAGGTACGTCCGTATAGAATGTTATTTATCATAGTTTAAACTTTTTGACGTCTTATTAATGGTCATAGACATCTCCTCAATGCGAGGGTCATGACTTCTACCAAGTCTTTTGAAAACCAGTTAAGTATTGTTGTAGGTTTTATCATGATGTTTTCCGCCCCAGTTGCTGATAAAAAGATTGTAATTTTGTTTAAATCAATGAAAAATCTCAGAGGTCAAACACTAGGTTTAAACCCGATTGGTTATAGTAAGCGATTTACCATAGGCTTATAACAAGCTTTACAAAATAGAATTTTATAATATAATAATTTAAAAATATTTTTTCACATTACCACATATGTTTTCTATTGAAAATTAATGGGAAGCGAGATGAAACTGAGTCATTGTTAATCATTATAGACTAACGTACTTCTTGTTTCGCTCAGACCATTAAATATTAATATCGATAATATCTTTATAATCTCCCATATGAGAATGCAAACAACGGCTTTCGCTTTTGTGAGCCTGACCAATTTATAAAGCCTAGTAACAACAATCGTGCAATAATTTATCCAATAATGTTATTAAGAATATATATTTATAATCTATATTTTCAGGACATAGTCTTGGCGCTGGAGTAGCAGTATTAGTAGCATTAAAGTTAAGATCTAAATATCCTCTCCTCAAAGTATACGCATTTTCAACACCAGGTAATATTTTTATTTCAATAAAAAAAAACAAGTAATATTTTAAATAGTTGTTTTAATTTATATTATTGTTATTTTTCAGCCGGTCTCATCAGTAGGGAAGCAGCGCGGTTTACAGAAAGCTTTGTGATGACTATTGGAGTCGGAGACGACCTGGTGATGAGGCTCAGTGTCCACAGCATAGAGAATCTCCGAACTAAAGTCATACAGACAATACATGCCACGAAATTGCCAAAGGTATTTATAATTACTGTTACATAATATTATTTAGTAATCTCGTGTAATATCGCATGTATCCTTTCCGAAAACCTCGGTTTACTGTTTATTGCCACGGTTTTTAATTATTGCGTTTAGGGAAAGTAAAATAAAGTATATTTTTTATTGCACTTATGAAACATACTATAGACATTGCATATTAGGGACAAAGGCAATAGTGGATAAATCTTTCCTAAAATAATGAAGATGTAATATTTATAAAAATGTTCGAAAATTTCTCTTTTTCAATTGTATATTTATATTATAGTGTAGATCTAGTATGGTCCCTGTATTCTTTAGATTGAAACGCTCGTAATTACATAAGAATTATATTTACGAGTATTATCCATCTATCAACCCAGTTGTATGGGTATTATACTGTACCACCTTCAAACGTGCCATGTTTTATATATGCCACGTTTTATAGTTTATTTTTAACACCTTTTTATGATATAAAATAAACTACGTATTAACAGATTTAAATCAATGTTTATGTGGTTAAACAAGTCGTTTTCTAGCATTATCTATTACATATGTTATTTGTTTGTATTATGTATGCAATAAATTTGTCTAAGCACTTAAATATTTATTTTAATATATACGAAGAATTTACACATTTATTATTATATTACAAGATTTTATTATTTGACGTTTAATTGTTACTTTTTTTATTAATTCACACCTTTACCGATTAGGATATACATATTATAATAGAAAAGTTATAATTTTCCCGCGTTTTCGTTTGACAGCAAATGTCAGAATGGTACCTAACATTGGTTTAGATTTATTACTGTAATGCAGAAAACAATTTCGAATTCTCTTATTACCATAATTTCATGTTTTAAAACTATATATATAAGCATTGCTTCAGAACTGTACAATGATGAAATTTCCCGAGCATTATTTAATCGCTGTCCGCTACATGTCAAAAGACGCTTATTTGAAAAAGAGAATCGAATTTTCACATCTATCATAATAAACTAATTTTTTTTTTTAATAAAATACAATATATTTGCCATCAGTACCGCATAATGCTGAACGGTTTCGGGTACGCGTTGTTCGGCGTGCCGGCGCGCGACCTGGAGTCCACGTGGCGGCGGCCCGAGGAGCTGGAGGCGAGCCGCTCGGACGACTCCGACGCGCTGCTCGTGCAGGGCGTGTCCACCGTGAGTGCTGTCAGTGTCTTCCAGGTCCCGCGTCTCGTGTGCCGCTGTGCCTCGCTGTGCCTCGCTGTGCCCCACTGTGCCCACTGTGCCCACTGTGCTACATGTCGCTTGGGATTATCATCATCATATTATTCTCTTTCATTGTTTTGTTGTTGTGTGTTCTTTACGTGTCGACGTAGCTGAGTTTGTTTAGTGTCATATAGTTTAGTAGAAACAACCTTTATTATTTGTTAGACTCGCGAGTTTGTGAAAGTAAAAATACACACATTTATTATAGTGTTAGTGAGTTATGGAAGGATTTTAATGTCACTAAGTATATGTAAATACCCGTTGACTTTTATATCAACTTTTCATATAGGTAGTTGTTAAAAATAATAATGTTTTAAAATTACTTTGAAATGCGTTTTGTGAATAATATTCGATACTTCAACAATCTCAGTTACGTCTACGCGAGCACTGTGTGATGTGTGTAAGTCACTGCATTATATTTAAATGCTGGTTTGTGTTATCATTTTGATTTTATTATATATATACAAATAATTAAATGTGTTAGGTTATACACGTACAGATTAATAAACGTTAACGTTAAATCTGAGTGTCTGATACAATTCTACATCAGAATACGCCGGCGTAAACATGATCATGATAGCTCATCAAAGTTTAATCTCAATCAGGTATATAGCACACAATAGAAGCAGACAAATTCCCATTAAAACACGCTTTCTTTTTTTTACTGCTTTAATTAATTCGAATACTTTACCTTAAATCCTTACATTATTTGTGTCAAATTAAGTTGATTAAATAATTATTACTTAGAAAATTATTATTTATCTTTGCTATTCATGGCTATTAAAAGTATCAACCCACTTCAATTATTTAAATAGAAAACATTAGCAAAAGACGATTCTAAATATATTTACATGAGTAGATTACAAAATACCGTTACTGTTACTGTTTCAATAAATATACTTATTGAATAATTATTATTAAATATATTCTACTTCCATCCTGCATTCATACAACATTGGAATTTTACGTTTACAAACAATTATTTTAATGTAAACTTTCACTGCATGACACTGATTAACACCAATGGCTTTTCAAACTTCACATAACGTATCTTAAAATACGTCCACAAACAGATACGGGATTGCTTTTCGTGGTGATTGTTTTGAATGGAGTGGGTCAAAATTCTAAACCAAGATGACGTTCCTTACCTCGTACATACATCACTATAAAAATCACAAAAAACGATAATTACATATAATATGTTAACTTCAAACCAAGGTTAATAAAATTCATTTTAATTAAAATTAAATAAACTTTAAAAAAATATTAATTTGTTACAAAATATTGAATTTTATACAAAAATTACCAATTATTTCTTACAGTGAATTTACCTTTATTTGAAGTCATAGAAAAGATATATGTTTAAGAAAATTGATGTGATAAATCTAATGAATAAATATATTATCAGGAGGTTTCCAAAGTGTGATGCAGTACAACAAAGCGGGAGCGAAATTTTGCGTAATGTATCTGCTTCAAATTTACATATATCTTACTATATCATTGCCCTAACATAAGACAATCAACAAAATATAAACTACGAAAGTACTTACAAATAAAACTAAAAAAGGTTGTCTGTATAACACAATTCAATTCAATTCTATGCTAGCTCTAGCAGTCTCCGAAATATGAATGCCTCAAATTTCGATGCAAAATCATACTGTCAGTAATATTTGTTTGTTAGTAACACAGGAACAGCTCTCCGTTACTAACAAACAAATTTTACTATTTATACACTTATAGGCCTTATAATCATGCAAGTAAATCATATCGATTCCAGGAGGCAGCACTAGTGTCGCGCAACGTATTCGCGAGACGCTTCTCATCAGCGCGGCTCTTCACCGCCGGCAGGATCTTGCACATCGTGCGACGAAAGCGCATGGGAATCGAAAAGTTTGTATAAATAAGACTGTTATAATAAATAATACTTTTATGTTATATAATACAAGATCAGAAGTAAGATCGCTCTTCACCTATGTGCTTACCAGATGAAAAGTATTTTGAATTAATCTTAATATATAGGGAAACATAGAGTAGATGGGTTGCTTTATCAAATATTTTCAAATTTCATGTTGTTATATTATATTTGAACTATGGCTTATACGCTGTAATGTTTGTAGGTTTATTATTTTTTTCTTTTACAACTACAATGATATTGACTGTAATTAAACCCAGTTTTATTCATCTCTATCAGCCCCGGATTTACTATATTTTTGAACCGAGGCAAAACGCAAAAATGGCGCCCCTCTATTTAGGGTTTGAGATAAATTGTTAAAAAAAACGCACAAATATATAATAGACATTACTTATGACCGGGAGAATAAGAACCCTTTAATGAAGGACATCGACAGAATTTATTTGTATAGGACTTGGTCACTTTTGTACCACAATGAAACTACTTGTATGTCTTAGATTAGGTATTCCGCAATCCTAATCTGCAAAAAGTTTTTCATTTTTCACAGTGTGTTTTGAAAAAAATATATTTAAATATAAGTCTTTTCTTCCTTAATGGCTTAGAGAATTGACATAGGTAAATGACAGTTTTTAAGTTGACAATTCTGCCCAATGTACTATTGACTTGTATTTAAAAACTATACATATAATAAAATTCTAACTAAGCCGAATCTGTACCTTAAATATTTTTTGGAAAATCTTATTGAAATAGACATTATTTTCGATGCAGAGACCGAATCTAAAGTTTTTAGAACTTTTGTCTGTCTGTCTGTCTGTTACCGCATCACAGAAAAACCACTGGAGGGATTTTGATGGAAATTGGTATGATGATAGCCTTGATCCGGGTCAACATATAGGATACTTTTTACCGCAGGAGATTATCTCATTCCCACGGGTGTACACGTTATAACACAACCCAAAAAATATTTATGATCAGAATTTCTTGAAACTTGATATTAATGCTCTTCAATACAATTAAATACATACGTGTTTTAGGGATTTTTGAAATTCATTCCATAAGGAGATAAAATTAGGGATGAAAATTTGTATGAAACCTACCTTTTCAAAGTTTTTATGTTGTAGTTTTAGCGCGAGCGATGCCGCGGATTTTGCTAGTATGTATATATTTAAAGTTATATATGTGTAGTGTATCTATCAACTATCTGGTATCCATAACACAAGTCTCGTTGCTTGTTGTCTCGTTGCCATGGAACTAGATGGTGCTGTGTGTTAATGTCCCAACATATTGAAAAATATTTAGATTAATTTTAACCGCCTTCCAAAAAGGAGGAGGTTCTATGTTCGTCTATATGTATGTTTTTTATGTATATTCACCGATTTTGCGATTTTAATAAAATGCTTAAATGTCTCAAAGGCATATATTAGGTATATAGTTGTTACAGAGTGCCTACCTACAAAATAACAAAATGAATTCAAAAAATGGCACCAAAGTACCTTAAAATATTTTGTGGGTAGGCTATCACTAACTGCTATTAAAATGATTTTATTTCAACACATGTCTGAAACCTAACAGCAATGACGCAGATGAGGAACGGTAATTGTTAACCAATCATAAATATTTATAATTGAACATTATAGTAGTTGTACTGAATATGTATATTTTTATAAACTTACATAATTTATGTAGGATTTATTTAGCTAAATCAATAGCTTTTAGATTTTTTAATCTGTTTTTCCATCTTAGATTATCAATATATTTTTTTTTGTGCAGATAATATCTTAATAAAAAAAACCTTTTAATTTGAATATATATTACACATGAGAGGTCATGAACTAAGTACTTAAAATAGTAATATTTGTGAATATTATTTTTTACCGTTTTACTTATTTTATTATTTCATAATAAATAAATTCTAAAATTATTCGATTAAGATATATTTTTATAATATTCTTCTATTATAATTTTTTTTGCAAGTAAAAATGATTTGATTCAAATACATATATATGTAGGTAATTGACAAAATAATAATACACGATACGGAAACTGTAAACTTATTAGCCGTAGCATTAATACATACTTAGTAACATAAATACATAATACTCCCAGCTGCATGGTTTGACTGGAAGAAATCTCTTGTAGACATAAGTCCACCTGAGTCATTTAACATGCAAGTCTGTATTGTTTTTCATAAGTGCTATAAAGAATATATGTAAATACTACATATCACTATATAATCCTGGATTCGAATCCCGGGTTGGGCCAAGTTTAATTACTGAGTTATTCTGTTAAAGTATTCTCAGTATAAGCTCGGAATTGGCAAGTTGGCAATGTTGCAACCTCGTGCTTCGGAGAACACGTAAAGCCATGGCCCTGCGCCTTAACTCTCACCAGTCGTGTTGAAGTATTGTCCCATCGGGCTTTGAAAGTGAAAGGGGTAGATAGTGCATGTTGTGTTTGCACGTACACTTGTTCAGTATAGTATCTCCTACGCATCTGGCAAAATCGGTCAGCAGGACATTAATTAATTAATTAGTGTTATGTAAATAAATAAATTAATCAAATAGAATTTAAATGCTAATAAGTTTATTGATTCTAGGAAAGTGCGCACGCAGGAGCCGACGTACGAAATGCGATGGGCGTGTCCCGAGGACTTCATGGAGTTGCAGGTGATGCCCCGGATGCTGCTGGACCACCTGCCGGAGAACGTGCACCGCACCATACAGACCGTCTTAGAAGAAAAACACTCGTACAGAGTCACTCAAGTTGTCTAGACAACGTGCTAAATGAAGGACAAAAGGACACTGTTATATTATATAGTTAGTGTGCGATTGAAACAAACGATCGATAACGATATTTGTTGTACATTTATTTGTGGCTAAGAAAAATGTTGATTAATAGAAGTTTTTGAAATATTATTAATGTTAATTGTAAAATTATGTGAACATGTTCAAAATCATCGAAGTACAATCATGTAAAACGGTCTTGTTAGTTTTTTGAGCGGTCTAAGTTAAAATGGTCTAACTCATTTTTTTAAATATCTAATACATTACAGATATTGCTATAATTTAAATTGATCCGTATGTAATTGCCATAAATAAGGGTTAGACTGTTTTTGCTTCTACAGCCGTATAGTACATAAACAAAAACCATCGCACGATATACTCTGGTTCTTGCATTTCTTGCATTTAGATCTTGATTTCTTTATATTTCAAGTTATAGTTCAAGGGCTAAATAAAAGTAAAACTTAGCTAAAATAAGATAAAATGAAGTTAATCAATATTTTTAATTATTTTTTATTCGTCGATGTAATAATTTATCTAATGTAAGATCTGGTTGTAAAAGTAAGCATGACAAAATTTCACTTTTTCTCTTTATATGAAGTATCAGAAAATGATTTAAAAAACTTCAATTTTTATATTCTTCTGTACATACTGTAAGCGAATATACTTAATGTAAATATGCATAAATTATGAAGAGAACACTATTTAGGAGCGGCATTAGGTAGGTGCAATGTGAGAAGACTGTGATGGACGTTAGTTCGAAAATCTATCAAATGTAAGTAAAAATATTTTTTTAATGGCTAATTTTTCAATCTTCATATAAAGTTATTTATTTGATAACACACCATTCAGCATAAAGTTAAAAGTTACAGTGGATTTTATATGATTCAATAATTACACTTTTATTTAACTAAGGAATAGGCAGTGGTAGCCTAGTGGTAGCGCGCTTGCTAGGGAAAGCAAGTGAAGCGGGTTCGAATCCCCAGTCTCGCACTTCTGATATATTCATGTGCGAATCATTTCCAACATGATCACCACTTGTCTTACGGGGATAAAAACATCGTGAGGAAACCTGCATGTCTGAGAGAACCTAGCAAGTTTTCGAAAGACGTGAAGAAGAAAAGAGATGTGAAGTTAACCCGTACTTGGCCAGCGTGGTGGACTATGGCTTGATCCCCCTTGTATGGAAGGGAGGCGCTTGCCCAGCAGTGAGACATTAAAAAGGGTCGAACATACAACTAAAGCATAACTTATTTGATGATTGAAAATCTGTCTTAGACTAAAGTTCATATGATTTAACCGACTATTGATTATACATGTAAGTGTAAATAGTTACGTTTTTAGTACTTCGTATGGACGTTAAAAACGTTCTGGGGGTTAGACGAGATGTCTTCCTACCATCATTGAAGGATAGAAGACAAAAAAAAATATGGGAATGATATATTATAATGATAATTGTATGGAAATTTTTAAGTTTCAATTCGTCCACGTTTCTTCGCTTTAATGCTTGTTTGTTCAAACTACCAATACTTGTTGTGCTCTCTTTACTTGTTTTCCTTTATTTTAAAATCAAAGCTTAATTTTAAAGTTTTATGTAAATATGTAGATGTTTTCGGCCTTTTTAAAGTAAAATGTGTATTTTACACCAATAGAATTGATATTTAAAGTTAATAATTCTGTATTAACCTGTCGAGAGTCGCGGGCACACCGGTGTGCCAGTTAACAAATGATTTCCTAGAAATTAACCAGGAGGTGATAAAAACTCTTTAGGTGAATTGGTTGTTTGGACATATCTTAGACCTAGATGATGGACTGAGCAATACTCTCATGAAATTATCCACTCTCTAGAAAGAGAGAAAGCGAACATGCGGCCAATACCAGTTTTTTATTCCAAGTTGAATTTATAAATAGAATGTAAAAATTTAGTAAAAGTTATACTATTATAATGAAATGTAAAATGGTATATATCTTCATTAATCGTATTTCAATTAATACAGAAGGCTTCTGGCCGCACATTCGTTTTGTCTCTGTCGCGCCTGTCCGCTATTTTTAGTTGTCAGCTGGTAAAGAAACAGCCCACTCTATGTCTATGGGACATATAAGCACTGAGACGACGGACCGTATTGTAGAATGACATCTTGTCTAAAGCTAAGATTCCTTTTTATCGGTGTTATATTCCTTCAAACTCAGTTCAGCTGTTTTAAGTGGAGTTCAAAACTCATTATTCATTTGCTCAATTGAAAAGCAATTTTTTTATAAAATATTTTTTATTAATCAATTTTCGTGCACATAATGAAGATAAGACACGCGAAGCTACCACAAGTACAATAACTAGTTGGTAAAGTAGGATACTGCGTAGTGCGTGGCCGCCGCGCGCCGGCCGGCGTCAATTATGTAGGAAATACAAAATAGGGTTATTTTATTATTATTTAAATATACTACAAATTTGAAATATCACTTAATCCAAAGTATTCATATCTGACGCAAAATAATTGCACTATAATAATTATAAACGTAGAATTTCTTTAGACATACATTTTTTTTATGAAATGAATGCATAATTGACTTTTTTTTTTATATAATGTAAATACTGTGACGATAATATTAAAAACTTGCCAAAATTATTTAAATTTACCCTCTATCTAACTTTATGTGAACTTCGGGAACAAATTAAGCGAACTTGATATATAATATTCTGTCTTTAGCATGGACGTCTCGTACGTTAGCATTTACCTCTACGTAGAATAAACAAATATACATTCCAATCTATCGAAGGTGACACTCAGTCCTATTTTTCTTGCCTAAGTTATATTTTGATGCTTGCTATATGGTGCCTTAGTAGTTTTATTATTTCAAATTAAATAATCCAATATTAATATTATTCGCTTTTTCTAACGTGAATTTATTTTACTGTTTTATTTTATTTTTTAATTGTTTTTTAATACAGCTAAAAATTCTATTATTTTTTACTTTTATACATAACATAATATATGAACAATAAAATTATATGAACCAGAAATGACTTGGTATTTCTGAGAATTTACAGTAATCAAATATGACTATTATGTTATAACATGAATCTCATTTTATATTATATTATATAAGAATGTATTATAAATTATTTTTGTCATTTTGGAAATTCTGTTGGTGATTGTTAATTTGTGTTACTTATCTATGTATATTCGAGTATTAGAAGGACTGAGGTTCTTTTCACTTGTACCCTAAATTAGGGCTTTATATTCTGTCACTTTACGTACTAGATGTAGCCAATATATTGTGTTGGGTTTATGTTAATTTATAATAAAAATATATTTTAAGTATTGATGGTTTTATTTGTCATTTGTATGAAATTATAAGTTGAAGCGTAAAGAAAAGGCCCCTATTGAAAAACTCCAATAGGAATAAGAATCTCATCAAAAGCGACAAAAGCCACATAGAAACTAATAAAAGCCATATAGAAACCAATGAATATTTATTGGTTTCTTTTTTTTTTTTTATCGTATTCTGAATTAGTGCTTGACTACGTTCCACCTGATGGTAAGTGCAAACGCAGTCGTAGATGGTAAGTCGCACTAATTCAGTAGCCACCTATTTCTGTGTGGATTTTGTCGCTTTTGATTAGATCTTATTGGAGTTTTTAAATAGAGGCAATGTTCTTCACTCAGGATTTGCTTAATTTTTGAACGATTTAAAGGAAGACGTGGTCATTTCGTATTATGTATATTTCACCTATTTGAGAAACAAGATCGAAAAAAATCACAAGCAGTATGTCTTTTTTTTTTGTGTTGTACAACTTTAGAAGAAGCAAAATGTGAATTGTTCTGAAAACCTTTTTGACGTGAAACGTCTTCAAAATGACACCGAAAATAGGTAAATAACTGGTACCAGACCAGGTCAGAAAAGTGGACCGTAACGAAAATCTATATCTTCTTAACTAAATCACTACAACTATTAATCTTAAAAACATGAATCTAGTGTCATTATTTAGCTTATATAAGTCAGCCTGCTGTTGTGACCTTGACTTTGCGTCAGGGTAATAACTAATAAATAGCTTAGGTTATGATATTAGTTAGGATTGATATGTGCTGGTTGTAAGATTTCACAGTTTTATAATTGTAACATACAATTTTCGTTCGAGACATTTCATCCTTACCATAAACTCTATTCATTCATTCGATAAAATACTGACGGTGTACCTTTTTGCATTTTCAGTTGGTTCGATTACGGGTTCAGGTCACCTCTATAAAAAAAAATTCAGTTAATATTATTTTAAACATTAAATAATGTTTCCTGTAAGTGAAATTTGATATTTTCAGTATTTTAAACACTTTTCTACCATGTCCTTTAGGTTTATTCCACGATGTTAGAGTCGATATAATTTGTAAGATTTCAACGTTTTCTTCAATTCTAATACGCAATGTGTGATCGAGAGATTTTATCCTTCCCATAGACTCTTTTGATTAAATGGATAAAATATTGTCCTTTTTTGCATTTTCATTTGGTTCGATTTTTTTTTTTTTTTTAAATAAATGCAGTTCTTATAATTTTTTTAAATAAATAAATGTGTCCTTTGAGTAAATCTTAATAACTTCAATATTTAAGGTACTTTTCTTCCATGTCCTATCGAGTTGTTCCAGTATAGTATTAAAATAATTAGAATGAAGTCAATGTTGTTTTCATTGCAATCTTTAACACTATAAGAGCGACTTGTTGAAATAGACGTTTCACGTTAATCCAACGGCCGATGACACAGCCCCACCCGATTTTTCAAGCCAATAAGAGGACTACTTAATTTTAATTTATATCATTCTTTAAATTTTTCAATAGATATGGTAGTGGCGGTAAGCTTGTAAATAAAATCAAGAAAACAATGCTGTTTATTAATTTGTATATAATGTACATTTTCATTACAGTACATTTTGTTTATGTTTTTTTTGTCACTTAATAAATCTCGTTTCGAGTTGTTTTAATTTTTTTTATTAATAGTATACATGAGTTTGGTACTAACGACTATTACTTTAAAATGTTTTGTTCTTTGAGATTTTACTCCGAAAATCTTTACCGATAATATTGATTGAATATTGTCAATTCTCAGGCCCTCTGTACTGACACATGCACCATGTTGTACTGGAAATCGTGTAGGTTATGTATGTAGTATGGAAGATATATTAAAACGTTTTTGAAGTCGTACGTGTCTTATTATTATTACTCTATGCCCCTATCTTTTATTATTTTAGTTCGAATTATTATACTTATAAATATATTTAATATTTTATTTCTATATTTACAAGAAATGAAGGAGACGTAATAAAACATTATTTTAAGAATAACAAAGATTTATTTCCAAACGACACAGCTAATAAAATAAAGTTCATCAGTCAATTTAGAATATCACAGCAACACCACTTATACTTATTTTTTTATAATAAAATAAAACAAAATTTCGATTTAGCAAATACATCATTTAAGAATAAGTATATATTTATAATATTATTTGATATATTTTGAATATTAATTATCAAATAGTTATAAGGTATAGTGACACTTTGGAATATATACACTAGATATAGGAAGTACATTGAGATCTTAACTGTAGCGTGTCTTAGGCCAATATCATCTAACCAACGCGCGAAGTTCCGTCATGGCTGCTTGAGATGCTGGAGTCTTTCTTTTTTCTGATTTATATCTGTCAAATGAAGGATATAAATTATTAAAATTCATAAATATTTCGATTCAACTCGCATGTTAACTCGATAGAAATCCATCATGTTACTTAGGCACAGTAACGTTTCGTTAAGAATTTATAGAATACTTCATTTAATTAATAATTACCCACGTACAAACAAAATTTACTTTTATTACCATCATTATATATTTAATTTCATAAACATGATTAATAAAATATAATCACTTTTATATAGTAACTAACGTATGAGTCGAACTAATCAATGTCTATCAGTGTGCTAAGTTTTTTATCCAACCTTCATCGTGAAGGAGTAACACACACGCACATAAAACACACACGGACACACAGACAAAGTTTCGAATTAACAGGACATTGTCCAACGAGCACCTGTCGAGGAATTCGTGCGCGAAGTCGGGGCGGCACAGCGCGAGGTCGCGCAGGAACACCTGGTCGTGCGCGAGCGCGCGGCGGTAGGCCAGCTCGCGCCACACGCCGCCGCCGCCGCCCATCAGCACGAGGCCCTCCATTAGACTGCAATGTAAATATGAATAACTGCAATGTAAATGTAAATATGAATAATCTTAGTTCATCCTTTTTAAATGTGTGTTCTAGGATATTCCCCCCGTTTAGTGTCCGGCAATGCAGCCGGGCGTGAAGCCAAGAAATACATTGTGTGGTGGCCCATCACAGTAGGCGGTATACCATGCAAGTTTCTCCTGATACTTCGCTGATAGCAGAGTGGATAGTGGGACCAACTCCTTGGTTGTTGTAGACTGCCTCGGCAGGCCAATATCTCCCTTGTGTTTTATACTTGACTCCGTTTTGTATTTACAGTAAGATGATATAACAAACACACATGACGACATGGTTGGCTCAA
Organism: Argynnis bischoffii washingtonia; assembly: GCA_033884665.1. NCBI lineage: Eukaryota > Metazoa > Arthropoda > Insecta > Lepidoptera > Nymphalidae > Argynnis > Argynnis bischoffii. The sequence continues at coordinate 7,065,703 of CM066616.1, read as the reverse complement.
TTTGAAATGATCCTACTTGCTGTGCCAACGGTTGCGGGTTCGGGTCCCGCTGGGGCATCCATTTGTGATGAACACGAATGTTTGTACTCCAATCATGGGTGTTTATACATATTTATAATAGGTATGTATTTAAAATTATATATATGTATGTGTAGTGTATCAACTATCTGGGATCCATAACACAAGCCTCGAAGCTCACCATGGAACTAGATGATGTTGTGTGTTAATGTCCCAATACATTATATATTATTTGGATATTAAATATCTTATACCGCTAGACAATAGATGTTTAGTTAAATTACAAATGATAAAAAGATAGGTGCTACCAGCACTTCACATATGTAGGTGAGGGACGGTAAAATGAGAGCCACCGGCCACTTCTGGAATTGTGCATACATATATCCACACAAACAGAGCGTCTCGAAAAAACCAAGCCACTCGCAAACAAATTTTACTTGATAGATTTGTATATAGATAATTGAAGCACTAACACAACTTACCTCAAATACTCACTAACTAGACTATACGTCTGTTCCGTGCTTCTGTTAAGAATGAGTCTTGTAGGAGAAGCATTTAAAAGGGATATTTGTAGGGCTATTTGCTGCGCAAGAGTTGCCATCTCCCCCGCGAACCCCGTACACCCGCCTTGAAGGAACAGTTCACAGGCATCCGTACAATGATTCAAAGCTGTTTCTAGCAAAGATCTTGTTGGGACATTATCGTGAATCATTAGCCATATCGGTTGAGGAGTTTTCTTGGTCGTTTTAGTCGCATCTGTCGCCATTTTCTCCAAATCATCTATTAGGTGTAAGGCTTGTTTCTTTTTAACATTTGCCGCTTCAGCGTGCATATTAAAGTGTAAGGCGACCATGATGTAGGTGTCAGTGTCTCCGGGACAGTGGGTCTTGAGGAAATCGAGTAGTCCATGCTTAAATTCAGCGATTTTGTCCTGCTGTTGACCCAACATGTAGTCGAATTGTCCAAGTAGAAATTCAAATTGGTGGTTATCACGTAATGTCTAGAAAAATATGTAATAAAATTTTAAATCCAAACGTATACATATTAGTAAATACAGTAATATTAAAAAAATAAGATATTTTTCTTTAGTTTTTAGTATTTGAGTGATAAATAGAAAGTCGAATTGACAGTTTAAGATTTTAAGTTTATTTTTTTGTTTGATGTTTTTATTTGTGTGGTGGGATTGCTCCTGGTTATTGCGGAGGATGAAAGGTCTGCCTCGGTAGACGGTCGTTGGTGCGTTGATAACGAATAACTGTGTTAGGTTTTATTGGGTTTAGGTGGTTAATACTGACTTTTTTAGCCTCTAATTACTAATATCATAACCACTTGTTGTACAACTTGTATATGTAAATGCATTTGCCAATATTAAAAAAAAAGAAACACGAGTGACGGTGTGCAGATAGTTTAAGTAATAATATGTGCCAATGTTAATAAAAAGAAAAAAACCGTGTCAGGGATGTGACGTGCAAATGATATACGTAAACGTCCAACATTAAAAAAAAGAAAAACACGGGCTGACATAAAAAAAATATTAAAGAGTGTGTGTATGAATATGTACACGTGCAAGAAGTAAAACTTCTGTAGGTTATCTGTACGCTTTATAAAAATAAATTATTTTTTTAAATAATAAGGATAGGTGAGATACTAAAAATAATGCATATTAGGCATATTACAATCGTATATTTATAGAATATCATTTGAGGAAAGAGTATAATATTATATATCATTTGTCAGACAATAACAACGGTTACCATGGCAACAAACGTACGTACATTTTCTCGTAAGGCATTCACCAGCTTACTTTCAAAGTTTACTTTCAAAAAGACAAAAAACAAAAGTGTCAACCTGCAGTATGTACGCGCACTCGCGGTAGCGCGCCAGGCCGGTGAGCAGGCGCGCCAGCAGCCGCCACGAGCGCGCCGCGCGCAGCCGCGCCGCCAGCGCCGCCGCCGAGCGCAGCGCCACCGCCACGCCCTCCGTGTCGCACGCCACCGACGAGCACTCGTGCGCCGCCACCAGCAGCTCCAGCGAGATTATGTTCACCTACCACCGCGCCCTCGTGTTACCGTCATTGCTAAACAAGGCACTACGACTATGTTCACATACCACTAAGTACTAACATTATTATTTTGCAAATGAGCTTACTCTAGACCTTCATCTTAGCTCGACGGCCTACGTTGTGTATGTTAACACGTACCTTAAATAGCTTCAGGTTATATGCACTCGGAAAACAGACGCAGGCAGGGCATTCTACTTCTTGGCTGTACGCATTATAAAAGATGACGAATAGCGCTTAGTGCGAGTGGTCGGAATGTCAACCAAGAAAGGATGGTATCCTTTACATTAATTACTTAACTAAATAAAAAAAGGTATACTTACAGATTCGTTTAAAAATATCTCATTTCATAAAATAAGGGATTACGGGACTTTAGTCTCGTAGTGTTATAAAATAGAGATTAGATTTCTTGTAATTAATTTGATTACAGAACAATGTAGCGGTTTATATGAGACATCTTTCGCCTACATGCCAAATTTCAACAATATAGTTGCAAGGTTCCTGTGACATGCAGACAGATGGATATGTCGAAACTAGTTTCTACTTTTAGAAAAGGTCTATTTTTTACTTTTTAGCTATGAGCCTCAAAAAAGGCATGCTTTATACAAATCATTTAAAAAATCATAATTTCGCCTTTGGACGTAATTTTTTTAAAGTCCTATAAGATCACCCAAAAGGAGGATGAAATGAAACATAACACACCCGCAAAAAGCTCAAACCAAGTACTTAAGTATCCTCTTTTTAAAAAGTCTATCACATACTATTGTTAGTTTTCTAGAAAGTTAATTTTAAAAAAAAACTATTTACCTGCTTCGTAGACAATTTAGCACCCTTAGTTATCTTCCGGATATTCGACTTGACTTCATATCGGATGTGAACGTTGCTTCTAGATATCACATCGAACAGGTTCCTTCGCGAGTCTCGCGACATTTTATTGCCCGCTGCATACACCGTGGACACCGAGTACACCGACTCCGTTTCCGCAGACATCAGTGTCCCTTCTTCAGTCAAAATAGACTCCACTTCGTCTTCTTCCACATTCTGGTACTCTTCATCTATTAAAGTTTCAACATCTAGGCAACTATCGTCCAAAACGTCTTCTGGAATTTTAAAAGCGTTTGTTGCTTTGTAAATCTTTTGGAAAGCCATTAAATGCTCGAGTATAAGCCTGCCGATGTGACTGCAGGCGTCTGGACGCATGTTCAGGAACATCTCTAAATCAGAGTCGAGCACGTAGCCCCAGAGTGTGTATTGAAAATGTTCTTTTTGTCTGAAAGTAGATGTTTTCACCAAGTGCGGTGATATGATGGCCGCGACTAATTCACGGCATAAATATTCTGCAATCTGAAATTGAAAAAAAAATGTAAATTAAATATAAATTATAAGCACTTTTTATTGTACTTTTAAATTAAGTAGGTAAATTTAAACGATAAGAATAATCTTATTATAAAATATTATAAATGTGAAAGTTGAGCGGATCTGGATGAAATTTGGCACTCAGATAGATTATAGTGTGGAATAGCACATAGGTTACTTTTTATCCCCGAAAAATGTACGTTTCTCGTTCGATAGATTTGTTTTTCTTTTTCACTAGAGACGAACCCGAGCGAACCGAGGGCGAGTTGCTAGTATATGAAATAAAAATTAACTTTATACAATTAGACTTGTAAACACTTTTAATATATAATATATCGTTGTTTTAATATAAATAATATGCTGTTTTTTGTTATTAATTTGTAAATAATTTTAAGAATTAATAAATTTAATATTATTAACATTATACAGAACTATAATTAAATACCTGTTTAGAAGGTATGTTGAACGTTTTGAAGACCAAGTTCGCTAGCGACATGCGAGCCCGGCCGCTCACTAGGTTGATGAAGTCCAGCGGACGACTCTGGTACTTTAACACTGATGTGTAGTCCCAACCAATTTGTAAGGCAATGCGGAAATAATTAGCTATCTGTAATTAAAAGTTATTTAAAAAAACATTTAAAACAACCACTAGTTTCTTTTATTTACCTATACTAATATTATAAAGAGGAAAGATTTGATTGTTTGTTTGTTTGCTTGCATCGAATAGGCTACGAAACTACTAAACCGATTAAGATGAAATTTGGTAAGAAGATAATTTGAGACCCTAGGAAGGATATAGGATAGTTTTTATCCCGGAAATCATCCCTTAAGGGGGTGAAAATGTGGACGAAAGTTTGTATGAGGTAGCAAGCTAGGGACAAAACCGAGCGAAGCGAGGGTGAGTCGCTAGTCTATATATAATTTTTAAAACATTCATATTGAGGTCATACTTTTCTATATGTATGTAACATTTACAAATTGTAATACTTATAGTTCAGTAGTATACATACGTTCTATAGTGACATTAGAATTAAAATGGTAGAACCATTTAGGAGTGAGAGCAGTTGATGATAAAGTTGATAAAATAGAGAATCCCTACGTTTTCAATGTTTCCTCACAAGGATTTTCCAATGGAATTGTATTTAGATTAGTTTTAATGATTTCATATACCTAGTCTTCTTAAATAACCTTTTTTAAGCCACGATCATGATATTAAATGTTATAAGTACAATCCTAAGATGTCCTGTCATTGCTCCTATTTTTTACCCGACTACGAGGAAACCCAAAGGAGGGTTATGTGTTTGACCTCTTATGTACATATGTATGACCAATTCTAAGTTACTTACTAATTTTATTATACGGCTTAACCGATTTTAATGATTCATACTTAGACTCATCTTGATAACGCGATTGTTACATACTATTTAGATATTATAAAAAATCAAAATGGCGGATTTTAGGCGCCAATTTGCGTATTTTAAAAATTTTTTAATCTCTCAAAACTCGAGTGGGGTATTAAAATAAAGGTTTTTAAGAAGCGATCACAAAAATATATACAATTTACACGCTCAATAATAATTTAGGACCAAAAATTTTTATATAAAACTCCCAATGTATAATTGGGTAAAAATAAAAAAAAAAAATAAAAAAAACCGACTAATACAGTCAACTTTCAACAAACCTGCTTAGCTACAGTCAGACCACTTTTGACTGCCAATGCTTCTAAAGCAGACAGCCTGTCAGCCTCCTCGCGAGCCGCCAGATGTGGGACACTATCTCCATCTTGTCTTTCTTGAATCACCACTAACTCTTCGAAACTAGTTTCTGATGCTTCTGAAACTAAACTTATTAAATAAGTATATACGTTTTACTTAAAAACCGAAAATACAAAAGAACTAAACTTTTATATCACTTTTATGTATATAAATATTTCATTTTTTAGAAAAGAAAATTTTTAATTTATAAAGTCAGTAACTTGACCCAAACTAGGACTCGAGAAACCCGGGATTTTCAGATCTGCAGCCTCACATGCTCGCTACTAGAGCAGTGAAGCTGCTTACATATAGTTTTGTCAAGTCAATATATAATTAGAATATAACTAGTGCGAGTCGGACTCGTACAGGGTTCCGTACCATCGTACAAGATATAACACTATGTACTCGTATGTTGTTGAAAGAATGAAACACGCTGACCAATACCAACATAATAGATTTTTTTTATTTGCATGGCAGCCATTTTGTAATTCAGCATCTTAAATATTTGTTATTTTGGTTTTGGCAATAGAAATACACACACTGTGATAATTTCGACTCTATACCTATTATAGTTTATGAGGTACAGTCAGCTGACAGACAGACAGACCGGACGAACAGCGGAGGCATAGTACTAGGGTCTCGTTGGAAACCTTCGGGTACGGAACCCTAAAAAAGTGAGCATATTAAAGCTCCAATATTTTTAGAGTTTACAGTTAGGACTCGAACCCAAGCCCTCCAGATCTGCAACCGGACATGCCAGCCACTAGATAACAAAACAGTACATGATACACAGACACACGCCATACCAGATAATTTGTTCTGTAGAGTAGGTGAAGATATTACTAGACGTAGCTCTTGAGGCAACTCGTACGGCGAACATGTTCCTTCGGCTAGTCTGAGACACGTCCGTATTATTTTCACAGGGCACACCGGGGTCCGGTATCTGTATTCGTCTGGTGTTCTAAACAAAGTCGACAGTCGGAACGCCTCTACCATCAACTTCAACTCCAAAAGCCTATTGACTGCTTTCTGCCAACTCTCTATTTCCTCTATCTCTTCTAACGTTTCTACTTTCTCTATGTTCATCACATCCGATTCAACCTCTATTTCGTGTAAAGTCGACGTAAACGGTTTTTCTTCATATAGCATATCTCCTCTTTGAGATCCTAGTGGCTCTTTTTGGTCGTTAAGTACAAACTTTATGGTTCCTTGGTAGTCGAGGAAAACTATATCAGTCTTGTTAATAGATAAATTATTTAATAGATAAGCTTCCCACATTTTGTGTTCAATTTCTTCTCTCTTTTCTCCGTACACGTGATTTTCTTCGAACCAACTCATAATTACTCTGTAAGAATAAAATTCTTGATCGTGTTCCCTCATATTTGTGGGAATTCTCGGAAGAAATTCAATTGCTTTATTAAAAGTTACACCAGCTTCTTTAAATGCCTCACTACATTGAGCGGTTAAGAGTGTGAGATCTTTGTCTTCTACGAAAACATCATCTTCAGTGATAAGGGTCAGTTTCTGGCATTTCTCTTGCCATTCGGATATTAAAATTTCGTCCACGGAAAGATTTGCGAGTTTTGCTATTTTCAATGCTACGTCATAGTTTTTATCTCGCGTGTACATCTCTACACATTCCTGGAAGTAGTGCGTCGCGTCGTCTTGCAACATTTTTGATATATTCATTATTGTCGAAGTTTCCATTGTTATTTCGAATATTTCATATAGAGAAGTGAAATTTGGCGAGGATACTGAAAAGTAAATTTTAGTTTTATAAATATATGGCCGTTGCAGCAATATTCGATTGAATAATCTATTTTAATAAAAATAGAAAATAAGAAATCGTGCTTAAAATTGTATGCCTTTTTTAATGTCAATACTTTTCTCTTCTCTTTTTTATTCAAATCTGTCACAAACGTAATTTATAAAAAGTAAATGAAAAAGGTCTTAATTAAAAATATAAAAGTATAAAAAGGATGTCTGTGTATGTTTGTGTGTATATATTTGTGCCTACAAATAGATTGTTATTCTTTTGGCGTTATTTATTTAAGTTTATTTTATATATAAGGTATAAAGTATTTTATACATAATATTTTTATTTTTATATATATAAGGTTAACTCTATTAAAAAAAATAAGAGACAAAAATATTTTTTGGCATTAATATGAATAATTCTAAAACATAATAATCTAAGAAATACTTTAAATATTAATTTGTCAAGAAACAACTCTCTTTAATGGAGATCATTATCCTTAACAATAACTAAAATATAAAATCCATACCCATAAAGTCTCTTCCGAAGCGAACATCGGCCAGACATCTAAGAAATTCCTTCTGATGAAACGCCATATCGAAATTGTGCATTAAAGCGATTTTGACGAGAGAAACCGAGATTTTCTGCAACGATTCTTTGGATAACTCATACGGCAAGCAGCTTGCGTCCACACTATATCTCCGAAGGCAATGCTGAATGAAACTATTAAGGTATTTGGTCGTTTCCGAATCGAAAATAAGGAGACGTATACTTCGGTAAAGGAACGCTGTTAGCAACGCCAAAGGACTTTCCTGTCAAATAATAAAATATCAACTATAATATATCAAAAATAAATTTAAAAAATATATTCATTACCTATTAACTTTATAGTATGGTGTAAATGATTTTTAGACCTTTTTGAGGAATCATAATTTTTTTTAGTTCCTATAAAAAACGTTGACCAATATGCATATAAGATGCAAACCATGTTTTTTTATAGTCTATATTATAATAAAATTGTAACTAAGCCGAATCTGTACATTAAATATTTTTTGGAAAATCTTATTGAAATAGACATTATTATCGATACAGAGACCGAATCTATTGTTTTTAGATTTTTTTCAGGTCAACATATAGGATACTTTTTACTGGGAGAAAATAATCTCTGAGAAATCTATACTAAACTTTAAAACGTAAGTAGGGACATACCCGAGCGGAGCGAGGGTGAGTCGCTAGTACTAATATATTTTTAGTCTCCAAAACATAAAATTATTATTTAAACATAGCACATACTACTACATACATATTAACTATATAAATAAAAGTTGAGTTTGTCTGTTCGGGCTAATCTCAGAGAATACTCTACAGATACTAGTGATGTGAACTTTCATAGATTTCCCCGAATATATGGCATTTTTACGGACGGATTTTTGCGTGGATTTATTTTGATTTTTGGTTCTAGACGTTTCGAATGCTTTACAGCAATCATGGTCACGTGTACAGATTTTCATACTGTTTTCACCAACAGAAAGGGGATTATCTAAGAAGGCTACAACTTACAAAATTTTTCAAGAATAATCTCCTTATAGGATGTTATTCATCTCTTTTAAAAATCATCTCCGATGAGGCACCAGAGTGGGGCAATGTTTAGCCGCTAGTATATTCTAAGAAAAAGTAAATAAACACAACTTACCGGTAAAAATATAAGCATGGACTCGTGTAAAGTTGCAATGTATCCTTCTCCGAGGCATATTTCAGCGACACGTTGGAACAGTTGGGCGGGGACGCCTTGAGCGATCTCCGACTGTAGGGCGTCGCGGCTGCGGGCATTGGGCTCTAAGGAGGAAAGGATCCAGTGTGCCCACAGCACATCTACTGCGTTGGGCTATAAATAATTATTGTATGGGCTTGGGCAATACAAATATTTGTATTTTTTTTTTTATTTATTGACAAATTCCAATACAGGAGAGTAGTATATTGGGTTAGATTGGGTAGAATGTTATTTGAGCATGTTACGCGATATCTTCACCAATTTTAACCTTGATGTATCGGAATACCAAGATGTCTTTCCTTAATAGGCAAAATAATATGTTTAGGACTATACAAATCCCAACATAACCTCTCGATTCACGGACTCAAATAGTCCGCACAACCATGTACTACTTAATACCTCATGGGAACTACTTCAATTCAATTTTCTGGTTTATGATGTACCGTTTTATAACTACCCTCAAAATTATGCATGAAAAATCAAACATGTCAAAAAAGTAATTCTTATTAGTTATCCTCTAACAAAAATATATTATATTATATAAATAGATATTTCAACCGTTTACTTCAAGTATATGTATGTTACATAGTAAATGTGTGGAAATGGAATGTGTGAAACGCTAAAAGAGTTTTTATATGTTATTTTGTTCTGCCCGATTCGAAAAGATGAATTATTTAATTTTTCCTTACTCTAAAGTACTATGCAATATTCCAAAGAATTAACACTCTAATAAGAGTATTATTTACTCAAATTAATAGTGTGAAACATTATAATATTACATAACATGTATAATTAACTTAACAAAAAAAACATAAAAACTCTTAGTGTTTCGCAACAAATGTACTGCCTCGGTAGTCTAGTGGCTGCAGATCCGCAGTCCTGCACTCCTGGGTTCGAATCCCGGGTCGGGCCGAGCTAATTACTGAGTTTTTCTGTTAAAACATTCTCAGTAGTAACCCGGAGTTGGGAAGTTGGCGGTGTTGCACTACCGTTCCTCGGAGAGCACGTAAAGTCGTCGATCTTACGTCTTAAATCTCACCGGTCGCGTTGGAGTATCGTCCAATCGGACTTTGAGAGTAAAAGGAATAGAGAGTGCAGGTTATGTCTGCGCGTACACTTGTTCAGTATAGTATCTCCTACGCATCTGGCTAGTCTCAGTGAGATTGACCACCGTGGCCGAGATCAGTTAGGATGTTAGGAGGACATTACACTCCAACACTAACCTCATAACAGCTAGCGATGAGCACGAGCAGGGGCTCCCGGTGCAGGTCGGCGGCGCGCAGCAGCGCGGCGGGCGGGTCCTCGGGCCCGTGGCACGCCGCCGCCACCTCCCACAGCTCGCGGCCCGCGCTGCCGCCGCACGCGCTCGAGGGGAACTCGAATGTTATGCTGTGGGTTGGGCTCTGAAGGACCATTTTTTAACATTTTGAGAATTCATCCTTATAATGCAGTATTAACATTTTTATTGTTATAAATAGGAATATTAATATAAACAAGAAAGTTTGTATTTGTGGGTATATGTTTATTACTAGATTGATGAATTTAGATGTTTAGAAAACAGATTATGATAATGTTTAGAAAACAGACACACACGCGCATACACACACACACACACACACACACACACACACACACACACACACACACACACACACACACACACACACACACACACACACACACACACACACATTCAGATGAATTCACATGAGATCGATATTTCAATATTTCATTAGCTATGAAAACTATTTATATTTATAAATTAGGATAAATCCTTGCTGACATCTATACAGATAAATAAAATTGGAGTGTCTGTTTGTAACATTAAAATAATCGCTTTTTACTAAATGTATATGGATGTATACACAGTACATATACCAAAACCACATTTTTTTAATTTTTTTGTTTGTCTGTCTGTCTGTTTGTTTCGGCTAATCTCCGAAACGGCTGGACTGATTTTGACGGAACTTTCACTGGCAGATAGCTGATATTATAAGGAGTAACTTAGGCTACTTTTATTTTAGAAAAAGAATTAGGATTCCGCGAAAAAAATTTAAGACCCATGAAATTGTGAACACAATCCGCGTACGGCGTACGCACCCTAGCGAAGCAAGGGTAAATCGCTATATAATTAAAATGAATAAGTTAGGAGTAGCAAGCTACTATTTATGTATAAACATAGCTAACCGTGAAAACCTAGGGACGAACGCGAGCGAAGCGAGCGTGAGTCGCTAGTTATGAGATAAAATCGCCATATTTTTCAATATTTTAAGATCAACTAATTACCTGACTTACAGTGGTGTCAACTGAATTTAGTCGTGTTAGTCTTCGTTGTCCATTGCTTGAATTTGATTTCTGCTCTTTGTCATCTTCAGCCGTTCTATGCATCATGATGTGTTTTAAATGTTCTGAATACGATTTCTTTTCAAATTCCTGAGAGAGTTGAAGCATTTGTGCTAATGGATATCGAAAAACATCGGCAAACAATAAGAAGTTGAACCAAGAATTGTTTCTAACGAACTCTCTCAACTGCATTTCTGGCAAAGGCAAATTGTGAAGCATTGCAAACTTGACCATTGTTTGAGATTCATATAAAACCACCGACATGTCGAATTTGCCTTGTGCTTCTTGAATCTCTTTTAAACTACAAAATGTTATTTCTTCTAGATGTTCGAGAATAATCTTAGCGGTATCATCATTGTTTTGTATTAGTTTTGTCATATATTCGTTTATTATTTTATTAACCTCATTTTCTGATAAGCCTTTTCGAGCTATGAGATGGTGTTTAATCATTTTAGTAGCCGAAATATGAACTCTACATCTAGTAGGGTTACATCCGATCATGGCGACGAAAGAAATAGCACATGCTGTCATGGCTGGATCACACCAGTTCTGTAGGGCTAAAGCATGAGCCTCACAGCAAGCGCTTTTAACGCCTTTCTCTTGCAATCTGTTGTATGTTTGATATTGCTGAGACACAAAAGCCTGGCTAGCATTACAAGGACGATATTGCTTCAAATAATAAATGTGATTAAGTTTTGCATCATAGCCATATCTTTTCATAAGTTTTTCATTCGCAAAATCTGGCATGTCTATTGGTCTTTGAGATAGTGTTTTAAGATGAACATCTACTTCATTTGATAAAAGGCTTCCGAGACTTCGACGATCTGCTTTATCAGGTAATTGGTAGCTAAAGTTCATATTGATTATCTGAAATTCGAATATCTTTGACACATCCAAACCGCGATATCCAGACAGTAATTGGTATACATTTACGTCTCTACAATCATACATTTGATTTTCACTTGAATGTTTTTTGAAAACATTATATAGATGCGGAAGCTTATTTTTGTATCCCATATTTGGCAATTTAAAATCTTTGAACTCTAAAATTTCCTTTTTTGAGAAAATGTCAAATAAATTAGCTTTATCCTCAAGTAAAATCATTCCCAACACTAAATATGGATTAGACGATATATAACTGTCTATATCATTTTTAGCTATTTGCTGACATGTTTTGTATACGGGCACAACATGGCTTTGCCTATCAGATGTTTGCTCAATACTTTTAAACAACAACCAAAGCTCTATACATTCTTTAGTTTCTTGCTCTACATCTGATAAATCTGTATCTAATATATGACCTTCAATGCAAATTGTCAATACTTTGTATAATTTGTTTTTTACATAATACTTTGTCAATTCTAAATAAAATTCTTGACTACTCATTGTTGCGCAAGATTCGGAGAAAATATCATCAAGCAATTTTAAATTTTGGGTTCTTGACATTCTTAAGATTATTTGAAACAAATCTTTTTGCTTATCATCTACAATAATTCCATAGGAAGACAAAGTATCATAAATACACATTTTTGTGTAATTGAAACAATCACTGTTGGCTATAATTTTTATCATTTCCTCAGATATAGCCCATTTACGAAATATTTCATCTAAAGTATCTAGAACTTCATTTGTAAATCCTTTTGTATCGACATTCAAAAGTTTTTGAACAAAATTGTCATTATTAAAAAAATTATAGCGTGCATTCATATCACGAACAACTTCAGACATCTGAACATTGATCCAACGTACGAGTATCATAGACTTGTTGTTTTGCACCAAATGATTCCACATTTGGAAAGGTGATGAAAAATGAAGTAGAGAAAATTCTGTAAAAAATAATTATTAATTTTAAAAGCACTTGTAATAAGTCTAATTGAATAAAGTTTATTTCATTTCATTAAAGGTTTTATTATAACTCCTATAAAATTTTTTTTTAGAATTTACACTTATGACTTAAATAATTGAAAATTTATCACATATCATTAATATTATTCATAATCAATGCCTATACATACATTTTGTACAATTTGTCATTATACAAACTCAGTCAGTTTGCGAGCACTTGCTGCTTTTGTGAAATGGTGAAAAAGATACCCCTATTATATTCATACCTAAATTTCTGGTTGTATTTATTGTATGTTAACTAAAGCATCTCAAGTTCAGGGTTAAACCAAATGTAATTTAAAATACAGTGCTAGAAACAAATTTGGGTAGTAGTTTCAGCCCTTTTAGATTTTCCACTGCTGGCATGGGCCTCCCTTTTATATGAAGGGTCCAGGCCACAGTCCACCATATCATACCCACAGTCATAATGCAGAACAAATAAAATTACTTTAAAATTTTCTTAAATACTGTTTAAAAGCTGCTATTTAGTTTTTTCTTTGATTTTATTTTTATGTGACCCACTAACTTACCAAAAGTATCAAAAAACAAGGTTGTTGCTATTGTGCATTTCCATTCTGAAGAATATTTTGCTATTTTTTCAACAGTCAGGGCTTTTATTTCACTCTCATTCACAAATACTCTCTCAGTTCCAAAACCATATACTTTATTTTGTTTAAATGTACCATCTACTTCAAAGGATTTCTCCAAGCATCTAAGCAAATTCCAGTGCCGTTTAAAGTTTTCCCACTTTTCCATGTTTTCATTTTTAATATCTTTTGCAAGTTTTTGTAAATGATCCACAATAAAGTCTCTATACTCAATTTCGGTTGATGTCTGTGCAATTGATATTAAGTGTTCTTCTGGATTTAAATTACATTTACTAAGTATATGAAGAACTTTAAATATCTGCTTACGCATTAGTAACTGCACTATCCATGTTTTTACCTAAAATTATTACCTTTTTGTTAAAGACAAGTCATAATAAAAAACATTACAACAACAAAAATATTAAATTGGTTTAAAATAAGTAAAATAGATCTTACCTCTGCAAGGAACCAATCTCTAGCTTCAGATTCACTCCATGAGTTTTTAAATACCAAATATTTAATAGCTAGATTGATATGAGTGCCTTTTGCCGCAGCTTCTCGAACCATATCTCTGGGAGTTTTCTCTTCCCAACAATTCCAAATAATCTTTTCATTTTGGCTTAAACCTTCCATTATTTAAGACCATTAAGATTATTTTAACGCATAATAGAAGTAAATTTTGGAATAAATGTTAAGTAACTAATATTAGAAGATAAGTAAGTAATCTAAATAATATCAGTTTATTGTTATGATGTAGCAGGGTCAACAAGTTACTCAAGACACTAATTTTAATTTTCAATTCGCTTCTGTACTAAGTAACCAACAAAAATTTCCAATTTACTTAATTTCGTGATATATATACTCTTACGCAGATTAGGTTTACAGTTTAAATGAATTAGTTCTAGTTTTTATATTTAGAAACAAACAACAATGAATATAATAAATTATCAATTGTCATTTGTCAAATATCAATCACAAATGTCAATGTCCATAGATTCAAGATTGTCAATGTGAATGTCTTCAGATTTGTTAGACTCATTCACGTTATTAGATCATCTGTGACAGCCATCTTACGCTTATTAATTCACAAAAGAAATGCTAGCTACTTTTATTTGTCATCCATGCTAGCTACTTTTATTTGTCATCCATGCTAGCTACGCATGACTCATTCAATTTTTTTTTCGTGGCTTGGAGTTGCATTAACAGACGCAATACATTCTGCCAATTAATCAATACATTCAATTTTATTAGTCATTCATGCATTCAATTTGCATTTAATGATTCAAATTTCAACTGAATAAACAGACAAACTGCAGTATAAAAAATTAAAAAAAAGGAGAGATTACACAAATTAATAAGTTAAAGTTATGATAGTTTAATTCTGTGATAATATCTATTAGTTATTTTTCCATTATTTTTTTCCAACTTCTAATCAACTTGCTAACTGCTCGGGAACGGGATGCTTTATAGTACGTAACAATCCTCTATTTTCGCCGTTGCAATATTTTCATTTATTCTCAAAAAAAAAAACAATAAATAAACATACGCACTCACTATCATAGAATAATTAATTTATTACTTTATCGGAATGATTATTTTTCAAAATATGTATATTATATTCTCTTTCTCCTAGGAGAAATGCGACACAAAAAAGAAACTAACACATAAATATATAGGATTAGGTCGGCGAGAGAATGGGATAGAATAAATTGCCATGTTGCCATGGTAACCGTTGTTATTGTCTGACAAATATTATATAGTATTATAAATTCTTTCCGTATATGATATTCTATAAGTATATGATTGTAATATGCCTTATTTAATTATTAATTTGTTTTTCACCCATTTTTTTTTTCAGGGGCTTAGGAGTGCTGCTTGGGCACAATTTAATTTACATTTCCAATGACGTAGAATGGAGAAGACATGTTATAATATGTATAATAACCGGTAAAAAAGAGAAAATAAAACATAAAAAAAATGAGAGAAACTTTACGCGCGGTTGAAGTAAAACTTCTTTGGCGCTGTGACAGATACCTACCGCAAAATAAAACAAACAAAAATATAATATTTTTTATAAAGTTATTACTTATTAGTAATGTGCGATTGAGGATACCAGCAATAAAACCACCACACCACAGTCACCTTAATACGTTTATTATTTTTTTTAAACTAACTTTTTCATTCAACATGACCGAACGCACTCTGTCGCTTTCACTCATTCTTCTTTTCATTCATACATTAGTCATAACTCATAATAGCTTGTATTTATTTTTATGCACATTCATCTCTATAAATATTCATTTTTATAAGTAACTAGCAAAACTAGGCTTCGCTCGCGCTAAAACTACAACAAAAAAACTTTAAAAAGGTAGGTTTTATACAAATTTTCATCCCTAATTTTATCTCCTTATGGGATGAATTTCAAAAAACGCTAAAACACGTATTTATTTAATTGTATTGAAGATCATTAATTTCAAGTTTAAGAAATTCTGTTAATATAAAATAATGTTAAGTTCCTTCATCAACTTGTTCTCTTTTTTTAGTTCATTTTTTACGCAGTCGGTTTTTTTTTTATTTTTTACACGCTTTTTATTAGCTTCACCTGTATGTTTGTATGTTTGTTTGTATGTTTGTAACCGACTTCTTTGGCCGCGATTTTGACCCACTTTAAACGGCCAGATTTCGTTCAAACTCTGTAGATTTATTGAGGACCGATGACAATACACTAATTTGATAAAATTATTCCATTTTTCAATTTGCAAAATATGATTTTTGTTAATTTATATAATTTTCATCTATAGTCGATAAGGTAAGAAAATTAATTAAAATTTTCTATAATTTTTCTCTACAGTCGATAAGGCAGGACTCGATGTTAATTTTTATTTCCAATAATTATCTTTAAGAAATCTTTTAAAAATTTAATTCTTTTAAAAATCTTTAAGAAGCACCCCACGCTTTTTTTAAAATAAAATAATATTTTTTTTTTACTCACACTATTATTAATTTATATTCATTGAAATTTTTAACACTATTTTCTTAATTTAAATTCATTTAAATTTATTTTCTATTTTTTAGTTCGGTTTTCTATAAAAAGCGTGTTTTTTAGTTTTTTTAAACTATTATTTATTTTAAATATTATTTTATTTCCATGAATAACATAAAAACATCGATTTTTCTCTTAAACTGATATGTAATTTCAATGAATAAATAAACCTTTTAGAAAAAAACTTTTTACTAATTATAATGAAAACTGCATTAAAATCCCTTTCTCTGATTGAAATAAATGGAGAAAAATGGATAACAAATATATTCAATACTTATTATAATTTATAATTATTATAAATTAAACAGAAAGTAAAACTGACATATACAAAAACATACATACATTGTATATATAGATAATTTTTCTATTCATTAAATCTTATAGTAAATCTTATATTCTATATTTTTCTGATGATCAATTTGTTTTCTCAAGCATATTATGAATGGCAAGTAATATGTCATCGATAACAATTTGATCACATTTTGTATCATATTAATAAAAATTTGCCTTAAAAATAAATTTAACATATACGTACTAACTACTACCACAATAAAATTATCTTATCAGTTATAATAACCTTGAATATAAAATAAGGTGACTTCCCTTTAATAAAAATTGCCCTTGTGAAAAAAACAGTCATAATGTCCCGTTTGATATTATTTATTTTGTTAATATTATTTTAAGTTGTTCTTATAGAAAATTGAATTATGCTCGCAATATAACATATATTAAAAAAGACACATATTGATATAATGATTAATAAATAGGGGTAATGGTACTTATTTATCTTATTGTGGAATATATTTTTTTTGTCCTGGCAGCACCAGTATTTTAAAGTTAAAAAAGTACCTATTAGTCAATATTCTAAGTTCCAAGAAAGGTACCTATATAAGTATGAGCAAAGTATATGTAATATTAATACGAGTCTATAAGTACTAGTGAATGAGTAGTGATTTGTTTATTCTGTGACTCGAATACAAGTTACGCTTTGTTTATAATATTACATAAACATCCGTCACCTATATTATAGTTTGGTCAGAGTTTTTGGAAGTGAAGGAGTTGGTACAAAATTATTATAATTAAGTGTGTTATGATAAATATTTTTTTAAGTTTAGTGTGTTAAACAGGAAATACTTTCAAAGACTGAAGAAGTAATTGTTGTAGATTAAAGATTTACTATTGTTTGCAGGAATATAATACCGGCTTGTATAGGTAGTAAAAGTATTAATAAACCTAGCGACTTTGTTTGGGCCAAGTGGATTTTTTTCCGAGGTAAAAATAGATAATTCACAATACTAAACACTTTATCCTCAGTTTTTGTATGTCTTACGAAGAAGAAGAATTGAATATTATCTATACAAATAAATAAAATTGGAGTTTGTAATATTAAAATAACCACTTTTTACTAAATCCATATGGATGTATACACGATACATATACCAAAACAACATTTTTTACAATTTTTGTTTGTCTGTCTGTCTGTTTGTTCCGGCTAATCTCTGAAAGGGGTGGACCGATTTTGCCAGGACTTTCATTGGCAGGTAGCTGATGTAATGAGTAACTAAGGTTTTTATTTTAGAAAAAAAAATTGGGTCCCACGAAAAAAAAACAAAACCAAAAAAAATGTTTTGGGAAGCAACCTAGGGACGAACCCGAGTAAAGCGAGGGTGAGTCGCTAGTATGAAAATAAAATAGTTATATACTTTATATAAAATAGTTATATATTAGTTATAATACTATTTTAGTACTTTGTCGACTTGTTCCCACCTTTGTTCATCTTCAACAGTCTGGGTTTTTTATTCATATAAATTATTTTTTCAATTACAGCTTTTTAGATTTGGTTAGACATTTTTAGTTTTGTTCAACAATTTCTTATCTTAAATTACATATAAACATATAAGTTGTATATATTTTGTGATCGACTCTTAAAAACTTTTATTTTAATATCCCACTCAATAGGTTTTTAATAATATTTTTTTAAGGTTAATTTTTTAAAAATATACAATATCCATAAAGCCATATAGCCTAACGACAAATGTATCATGAAAATCGGTTAGGAGGTTTAGTAATTACGAAGGAACATAGGATCGGATATACACACAAACAAACGTGCAGGTCAAACACATAACCCTTCTTTAGGTTTCGGCGCAGTCCAGTAATAAAGCTAAACAGCTAATTAAAAGTACCTATTTTAATAACTTTTGTTATATATTTTTGAACAGTACATAAAAAATATATTAATACTTTTATTTGGTAAATTGTACTTAATAAAAAAAAAAACAGCATATTTTTGTGGTTTATTGTATGTAAAAAGACATGTAGGGATCATCCAAGTCTCGTTATTACCTCATTTTTTTCATTAATTCATCATTTTTTGTCAATCTTTCTTATTTTTCTTTATATACTCATTAAAGTAGGTATGCACTTATTTCAGTTCGCATGAGAAGATCGCTTACGCAAATTTCCTCTTAAACATAAAACAATCACATAGCTATTGATGAAATGGATCGTAACAGGAACAATAACGGAAATAATAACGATAACAACAGTTTGTCTTGGTGGCAAATAGGCGCGGCAGCGGTGGGGGCGGGTGCTACACTCGGAACACTGTATGCACTGACTCGTCGCTCAGAACCTTCTCAAAGTACATCTGAACAGCAGGAAGAACAGACCCCTAGCGTCTTTGGCAGTTTTGCTAACGATTTAGAAAATTTGTTTAACAACACTAAAGCAATGGAAGAGTAAGTTTTAATTTTACACTTCCCTTGAACATTTAACCTTTTAAAAATAAAACTATCTTTGCAGTCATTCTCGTGGTCATCGTTATCGCGGTTATATTATTTGCTAGAAAACATTCGATATGTCGCGTTGGGATCAAAAGCATATAAAAAACTGCGAGAAAACACGAAAATATTTTTATTTAAAAAGTTTTGATTCAAGTATTAGTTAGTTTTATTTTATGGACTTAGAAACAGAAATATTCTGCTCTAACGATTTCATAAGTAGGTACCTATATTATATACTATCTTGTATAAAATATATATAATTATTTTTAAGCACAATACCACAAGGATCAATACCAGTTTGGCCTCATATTACAAATCTTAACACTCTACTCAGTGATATTTATGATCGATATGTTGCTCTCAAAAGAGAAGAATTCCAACGACATTACAATGTGTTCACTGAAATTTTCGGCGAGTTACAAAGAAATATGAAGAAGGTTGACAAATATTACGAACGCTTCGCCAGTGACGTAAGTTACATATCCACTTATAATATATCTAATCTATTACTATACGTAATAAAAAAGTAACTTATCGAAATCTGCACATGAAATATTTTTTTAAAACAATGATTATAACAAGTACACAATATAGACCCCATAACAATAATTATTAAATTTTTTCTCTGTTTGTCTGTTTGTGTGAGCTAAATTTGGTGAAGTGATAACTTATTATTCGGGTCAACATTTAGGATACCTTTTACTTTAGGAAAATCTTTTTTTCCCACGGGAAATCGTAATAACTGGTTCTATCGAGTCATCCTTAGAAATTTTTATGGCTAACACTGGCTAAACCTTAAGATATACATCAAAACAATGTGCTAGAAAATTATAGGTCTTAAATAGCCCTACAGAAAAGTCTCCCATAGTATATGTCTATGTCCTAAGGTACACTATATATCATATATAAGGGAGTGAAAAGGGGAGTGGAAGATTAAATGAGGAATTAATCATTTCTCAAGTAAGGGATATGATATATTATATTACTTTTATAATAGGTACTTACCTATTTTTCTATACTTATCTACCGTTAAAACGTATGTACCTAGGCGCGAACCCGAGCGAAGCGAGGGTAAGTCGTTATTTCTATATATAAAATTTTAAAGACCTTTTCTGTTTTACTTATATTTATTACTAGCGGCTCACCCTAGTTTCGCTCGGATTCGCCTCTAGGAAAACAAAAGCAAACCTATCCCACGGGAACCGTACATTTTACAAATATCATCCAGATCCGTTCAGCCGATCTGGCGTGAAAGTGTAACCACGGAATAGGTATCTTTCATCAATTCTGTGAGTGTAACAAACATTCATACATCCATACTCACAAACTTTCACACAATATTTGTTGTTTTTAGTTTTAACTTGCTAAAATTAAAAAGACTTATAATATTTTTTTACTGTATTTTTATGGTTCCGTAGCCAGAAGGCAAAAACAATATGCTTAATTTTGTCTTGTCTGTCTGTCCGCATGTCACAGCTATTACTCGTGGACTATAAATCTGTAGTCGAATTACAAAAAATAAAATTATAGAAAAATCTACGTAAGCACCTGGGATGTCTCTCAAAAGGTGTAAAGTTGTAAAATTGTGATGGCTTGATAATTTTTAAAGTGGATTTTTTACTCAAGCCATTAGATTCAGCAGGTAATGGTAGCCCAATGGTAACACGCTTGCTTTAAAAATCATGTAAAGCGGGTTCAAATCGCGGGTCTCACACCTCTGTTGTTCTTATGACAGAATCATTTTTAACATGATTACCATTTGCCTTACGGTAAAGAAACATATCATGATAAAACTTGCATGGCTGAGAGAACTTAACTAATTTCCGAAAGATATGTGAAGTCCACAAATCTGCACTTCCAGCGTTGTGGACTATATGGCATAGGCCTCGCATTCTTCAATTCGAAGTGCCTAAAAGTCGGACGTTAAAAAAGGCTGAATAAATGAAGCAACGAAATAGTTATATAGTATATCTACTTCTATATTAATATACATTCTATCTCCTTCAACTTTAAAAGTATGAAATTCCGAAAAAAAAAATTTAATATACCTATCTTCTAAAATCTTATCAACGAAAATGATTTTGAATAAGATACGTTAAGCTGTATTTGAGCTATGGGATATTTACAACAATAACTTTGCTTAAACAAGAAAACTTTTCGGAAGTTATAACCACGAGTATTAATTACCCTTTATCGCAAATACATAAATAAAAAACTAAAAGTAATTATATAATGATCACCTATATACGTATGTCCTATATGAGAAACATGCCTTATATTTTTTCCTTTGCTTGCTATGCTTAGCACAATTAGGTTTGTATACTTATTACAAGTAACTGAAGCTTATCGGTCAATCACATATTAATCGCGATGCAATTATCTTGATGTATTTCTACTTCTATCTTTTCTTTTAATCAACTTAAGTAGATAGATGCATAATGTATTAGTAAAACTTAAAATTTGGAGCAAATTAAAACATTAATGACATATGTACCTAACCTAATCCACTTATATATACATGTAACATGCATGAAGTCAAAAATATTTAAAAAATCTATATTAGGATACAAATACACATAACAAGATAAACGATAAAAAATATTACTATTATATAAATATAAAGTAATGTTATTTGAATTATACTAATAAGATTTTTTTTAAAATTATAAATTAAAAAATATTTTCAGGTCAGATTTGCTGGCAGTCATTTCGATAATCTCCGTATAAAAAAGCCAGATGAGTTTGATATGGATATTGTCATTGGTCTTCCAGTAAATATGCGTCCAAATCCTCACAATCCTGAAGATAATGACGTGGTAATAGAACAAAACTACCCGGGATACGTCCAACTAAGGGCTGGGGTTCAATATCAAAAGCTGCTGGTTAGAGACGGACCTGATAGTCAAATTTACAGAACTGCCCACGAATGGCTGGATGAACGAAAATACATTCTTCGTTCAAAATTCGTTAATTGGTTTAAAAGTGTCGGATATAGAGCCCTTAACGAATTTCGAAGAGTGGATTCAGTACCAGCATTGTATGTGAATGGTATTCTATACAAAATTCGTAGTTCCGAAAGCGGCCCAGCTTGGACGATAATAATCGAAGCACCGCAATTCAGATTAGACGTAGATCTAGTTCCGGCTCTAAAATTTCCGGAAACACGCTGGCCGGTTGGTAAATCATATCGCCCTATTCCCGCTGGATGTGAAAGGGAGTATTGGATGGTAGTCCCAAAACCCAATAAAAATGGTAACACTGTGCACGACGAGTATCGCTCGTGGCGCATCGCGCTGCAAGATCAAGAAAAGAAGTTATTTTACAACACGTACGCTTTACGCAAAACTTTACGCTTGGTGAGTACTCAATGTTTTTCATGTCTCTCACTAGTAAAACGTAGTATTAAAGCCCTTTAATAAATACGATTGTTTTTTAATCTTTAAATTAATCTTAAGTGCTGAGGGCCTACCATCAATCTTTCAATCTTTTACATAACGTTTTATTTCCAATGCAGTTTAGTTTCTTAAACTGAATTGCTAGTTTTCTTACTATCGACATTGTTGTAAGTTGGATCGTAACTGAATCAAACTGGTGCGAATTGAATGAATAACATTAACGTTTGAGTTTCGTTTTTGTTTTGGCTACAACTTAAATTGACGTCTTAAGAAGATGATAGTATGAAATGTTGAAACGATTCATTTTATGTCGTAAAATTTATCGCAAAAGAGTTGATGGTAGACGCTCTGATAAGTTATTATTATTTTTATGAACTGATACTATTAAGTCCTAAATTATTAATATTATCAGTTCAAAAAATTGTTCGGTATTAATATTATATTTGCGAATGTTTGTAATTAAAGTGGTAACAGTAAACAGATGTAGGTACCTATACAAGCATGACAAGTGGTCAAAATAAAAAAAAAACGTTGATAATGTTCTCTAGAAATTACGATACGAATTTCGGTTAATTGACAAAGGAGTCAGTCATAAGTTAATCTACGAACTTAATGAACTAAATGCTTTGTTTCAGATAAAGAAATTACGCGACGCACTCGGAATGAAAAAAATTGCGAGTTACTACATAAAAACTATTTTCTTTTGGGAAATAATGGAATTAAAGTATTCTAACCCATTATTTTGGCAAAGAAACGACATCGCGACACTGTTTAAATACATGGTGACAAAATTGCACAGTGCCTTAGAAAAAGGGGAGATACCTTATTTTTGGAACAAAAATAACAATTTAATTGCACACGTAAATCAATCTATTCTTAATGAATATAAATACAAAACTTCCAAACTGTTAGCTGTACTAGAAGTACCTGCTAACTATAGAGAAGTGGCTAAATATCTTTTGGACAATGAAGAGTATTCAGAATACAAGAAATTTTTGTTCTAATTTGCAAGATATTTTAACGGTTTAATGATTCATAATAGTTTTATATAGAAATAAACGTTTTGATAATTTTAATATGGCTTTTATTTCAGTAAACAATGTAAATTCAATAATAATGAACGGCTCTTTAATTTGACAAGTTCATTTTCTCACTTTCGATAAATTGAATAGATATTATATGGATATATGTATATATTTTAATAAAATATTCGTTTAAGCCGTTTAACTTTTAAGTTAGTTTAATACCAATTTTCTTATAAAGACTGAAACTTGAAAATATACTTTAGAATTGTCGACATTTAGTGTTTACGGTTTACCCGGTTTAAATGATTACTAGATCTTTATAAATTATAACCTATCTTCTCTGACGTATAAACCATATTATATTAAAGTTTTATCAAAATCCGTTCAGTAGTTTTTTGCGTGAAAAAGTAACAAACAAAAGTATGATTTACGTTTTTTAAAATAAATATAGAAACTTCTTGTAGTTTTAAGAAAAATTGCTTCGTTTGTGAGGCGTGAGAGGTTTATCACAAACTTTCATATGCGTACGAACGTGGCTGTGCTATCTACTCTTATATCTTTTATTTATTTTTTTAAATGAAACATTTTTGACGATGCTATAACGATGTAAAAAATGAAATCTTTACATATGTAGGTATAATAAAATTTTGAGTCAAATCTGTACATTAAATATTTTTTGGAAAATCTTATCGAAATAGTCAGTATTATCGATACAGAGGCCGATTAATTTATTGTTTTTAGAATTTTCGTCTGTCTGTCTGGGAACGCATAGTATCATTATAGTTGGTTATCCGGGTCAACATATTATATAGGATACTTTTTACTGCAGGAAAATATCTCATCTCTGAGAAATCTGTATTAAACGTTAAAATGTAAGTAGGGACGAACCCGAGCGGAGCGTAGGTGAGTCGCTAGTCTATACAGATAAATAAAATTGGAGTGTCTGTTTGTAATATCAAAATAACCGCTTTTTACTAAATGCATATGGATGTATACACGGTACACATACCAAAACAACATTTTTTTACAATTTTTGTCTGTCTGTCTGTTTGTTCCTGCTAATCTCCGAAACGGCTGGACGGATTTTGACGGGACTTTCACTGGCAGATAGCTGCTGTTATAAGGAGTAAATTAGGCTACTTTTATTTTAGAAAAAGAATCAGGGTTCCGCGAAAACAAAATTAAAACCCATAAAATTGTGAACAAAATCCGCGTACGGCGTACGTACGTAACGTAAATCGCTATATAATTTAAATGAATATCTTAGAAGTAGCAAGCTACTATTAATGTATAAACATAACCGCGCAAACGTACCTAGGGACGAGCGCGAGCGAAGCGAGCGTGAGTCGCTAGTGTTTAATAAAAAGTACCTCTGTGCACCCAAATGTATACAGTGTTTGTGTACTTAATTGCTAAGCAACAGTAACTATAGTATTTTGACAGTATAAACTCAAAGGCATAATAAAACGTTTTGAGTACATAGTATATAATTTAGAAAGGGATTAAAAAATAATGGCAGAGGAATTGCAAAAAGCTCATCTCTATTATGATGAAATTAATAAAATAAGAGTTATCGAGAGCACAGTTCTTAAAGAAACTGAAGATTTAAAAGATACCTGCAAGGATTATGATACAAGTAACTATTACGTCTACTACTTTTTTAAATAAGTTTTATATATCAGACAAATAAAACACCTGCCGTACCCTGGATATAAGATGTCGACATAACTTCTCAAACGTAAGACAGTCAGCCGTCAGCCGCAATAACGACAACTTGATCGCAATTCTAAGCGAAAGGAAATAAATAGGTATAAGGAAAAAAATAATACTGTATAAAATAAATATTTAAAGACAATACCAAACTTCGAAGAGTTTTGATGCTCTTTCACATACGATGAGGCTCTTGTTAATATGCCCAGATTAGGTACCCTATTATTAGCACCTTACAAGAGCTTATACGGACCCAATAAACGCGTTAGGATCCGAGTTCTGGGCTGACTTGATCTTATTGTACTTTTGCCATAGATACACTAAAAAGTATGCTCTAAAAAACTTTTAAAATCTGTTTTTTATACTGAAATCTAAAATTCATGATTACTTCATTCGTTATTAACCATTATTCGATTACTAAGCGTGATGCCAGGTATTAATAACATACATTTTTACCTTTCAGAGGTACAGGAATTTGGAAAATTAATTACTTCTCTACTTGATATGCTGAAAGATCTTGGGGACAATGTAGAGAGGCAGAAAATGGCAGCTATAGGTGCTACAAATTTGTTAAAGTCCATTGCAAAGGATAGAGAAAGTGAACAAGCAAAGTTACAAGTAATATTTTGTTAGATTTTCACTACTATATTTTTTCTTCACTTAAGAACTTTCTTCTATTTCTTAAGTAAAACTATTATCTTTTGTACTGTTTACGATGTGTGATTTTAACCGATTCCAATACTTACAACCCATGTTGATCTCATTCAAAACTACTTTTCAATCGTCAATTTAAAGAGACCTTGTAGTCCTTGAGGAAGGTAACACCTGCTCGGAATGAAATTCGTACATTTTTTTTTTATGAGATTCAGTGACAAACGAGCAGACAGACCACCTGATGGAAAGTAGTACCTGTCGCCCATAACATCTACGGTTCATGCACTTAGGTTTTAAGTAACAAAAAATGCAGAGCCACAGGTGCGTTGTCACTGTGAGGACTAATATGATATGCCTCTTGCCTGTAATTGCGCTGGCTACCTTATCCTTCATACCGGAACACAACAATGCAATCATTGTTGCTTGGCGGCAGAAATAGATAAGGGGGTGGTACCCATCCAGTCGGACTCCTCAGGCTTGACAGAGTCCTACCACCGGTTAGCTTTAAAATATTTAAAAGTTTAACATTTAAAAAAAAACAAGTAAAAGTTTTATAAATAACATTCATATATGTTACTCCAGGTCATTAGTCTCTGTTCCCATCCAAATCCGTGAAGCAGTTTCAGCGTTAAGGAGTATTAAACATATGTACATACACACACAAATTTATAATAGTAGTACGATTGGAGCAAGCCGTACTTAATCTAAATTGGAGCTTTGTTTCCTTATTCCGCCGCCATAATAAAGAAGCCTTCTTGTAGGCTGTTGGTAATTTCAAATATCCTTTTCGTCAATGGTATAACGATTATTAAAAAAAAAACTAAAAAGATATTTACGTTTTGTTTGAAATAATAAAATGTTTATATACTTTACAGGCTGAAATTAACGACAAATCTATGATACTAGAGCAGTTAGACAGTGAATATGATGCACTACAAATTTTAGAAGCTACTCAAATAGAGACCATCGAGTATTTAACCCAACTGCGATAATATTTTTATTAAATAAAATATTTAAAATCTATTATTAGCTATATATTATTTTCTCCAGACTCGTGAATCTAAATGCATTTTCGTCGATCACACACGTTTTCCTATTTTAATATATTGTAATACTTTGTATTTAACCATAAATAGCAAAAAAAAAAAAATTGTTCACTGTAAGAAGCAATCGCGAAAACTAAATCAGCTTCAAAGTATACTAGAGCGACTCACCGTCGCAGCGGGTTCGTCCCTTGACAAAAACAATCTCATGGGAATCGTACATTTTTCCGGGATAAAAAGTAACATATGCAGTATTCCAGATTATAATCTATCTCTGTGCCAAATTTCATCCCGATCCGTTCAGCCATTTTGGCGTGAAAGAGTAACAAACATTCATCCATTCTTACTAACTTAACAGGATTCACTGTACTTATGTTTCTTAAATAAACAATATTCTACATTTTTCATACATGGAAAAATAAAGTATGTGAAATAAGAGATAAGATATGGTCTGTAAAAATGTATTTTTTAATAATTGATTCACACATGAAAGAAAATAACTTTGCAAATTGACTGCTACAATGATAATTTAGTTATTTCAACATTCATTTGTAGTATTTTCATTGAAACCTAAAATTGTTTTGAATTATTTGTTGACATTATTTCCAAAAATTACCTGTTATTATAAAAATATTACTACTTACATTTCAAGTAACATATATAAATAAGTAATGAATTAAAATATACATTCACTCCCTGGAGTCAAAATTTCACTTTAGAATTTTTTTTAGGAACATGCCAATTACAATGTCACAATTGTTATTATTTATTACCAAACACCTAAAAGTATCAAACATATTCAAATATAATTCAGTAACATTATTGTATTAACGCAGGCATCCATACAATAGCCAACTATGTGATACTTTCTTAGATTTACGCGAATATTGGACATTTAAATAAAACTATCTTTTCGGATTTTCGGATCGGGAGACCCGTGACCATATTTGCTGTAAAGCAATCGAAACGTCGGGAAACAAAAATCAAAATAAATCCGCGAAAAAAACCGAAAAGATAGTTTTATTAAAAAGCCAACTATGTGATTTAAAAGTTTGCTGCAACAGACTAAAGGTCTTATCAGCGTTGGCCCAAAGTTAATCTGATTAATGATTAAAAATGATGATCAAAAAATTTGATTAAGATCAATTACCAATAACCAAATTTAAAATGATTAAGATTAATAATCATAATCATTAATCGTAAGACCGTTTAATTTAGAACATTGCTTGATTTTCTTGATGTTCAAAATACGTAATTACTTTCATGAAGACAAAACCGCCCAAATTGATCCTCACCCACCAAACAAAAAAAATATGATATTCATAGTCCTTCTTAAACTTAAATGTGAATCTTAATACTAATACCATTCTTAATCTATTCGTCTATACCAGGGCTGTCCAAAGCGCGGCCCGCAGGCCCCCGGCTAATATTTGTGTGGTCCGCGACGTGTTTCCAATCTACCTTTTTTACGCAACTTTTCCCGTCTTCACTTGACAGATAAATCACAATTAGACCAGGCTTGGGAACAACTAATATTAATGTTGATATTTAAAAAATTGTAAAAGATTAATTAATGAAGAAATATAAAGAAATATAAATAAAGACTAAATTTAGCATTATTATCGAATTTTTATTTTTTCTCCAAAAAATTAACAGATATTTGTTATCGCACCGCAATCGTATCTGGTCTGGAAAGCCCTGGTCTAAGCTATTTTTATCAAGTCAGTTCTATATTTTATCAATGGATCTACCCTTATTCTTTCGCTGGTACCAATTAAGTGTTGTTACATTAGAAATTCCATCAAAAGATGTCTTATCAAATTGTACGTACAGACAACAAAAAAATATTTAGGTCAATTAGAAAAAAAGTTACATGATAATTTAAACTTATAATTCAGAATGTCAAATATAATGATGAATCAACAATACATTAGACAAAGTGTTCAATAAAATATAAACATACACAATAGTAGTGATGCAGTATGAATGAATGGAATGCATCAAAATATAGATTAGATAAATATATTGTACTGAGAAAAAAAAGCCATAATGAGGTCACCTACAATCAATCTAGACAATAAATAGCACGCAGTAAATTGAAGGAAAAAGTTTTGTGTCGAACTAAAATTGTCTGTTTAGATCAAAATAACTAAGAAAAATCAATACAAAGTTTACAAAAGTCATTAGAACTATAGTGATTCGTCATTTCAACGTCTCTACGAATGCAATACACTGTGTACTTAGTCATAGGTTTAAACACTTGAAGTCACTACTGAACTCGACAGAGGATCATCTATTTTCTGCCTCTTCGAGTCCTGTATGTCGTCACTGGAGTCGTCTGCGGCACGTTTTTTCGATTCAACGTTATTAGTGTGTTGACCGACGTCTGAAACAACGCCATCTTTGAATCTTATTATAATGGCCGTCATATTGTCACAGCCTGTCCCGTCGCCCATTGTGCTCGGTGCCAAGCAGTGGTCGAACATCTGAAAAAATATATCATACGAATAGAAAATGTTCATGAATTAAATGTTTCAAAATACACAAGAATCTTATCTTGATAATATAATCTATTAATATTAAATCAGCAATTCTCAATATTTATTTAGTGTATCTTAGAAATGGCACTAATGATTTGGAACAAATTTTGTATTTAGATAAGGTTTTACCTTTTATGTTTATTTTATTACATTACATTACTTATCTAATCTAATATATTTAAACGAGCAATTCTTGTATATTTATTTATTTATTTATACCGGCGACCTCGGAAACGGCTTTAACGATTTCGCTGAAATTTGGTATGTGGGAGTCTTCGGGTGCGAAAAATCGATCTAGATTAGCCTTATGTCTGGGAAAACGCGTGTTTTCGAGTTTTCATGCGATTTTCTTTCGCATTATTCCACAAAGAATATGGTCGAAAATTCCTTGCACTTCGGCATAAGCATCGTGGTCAAGCGACCAAGGCGCAAGATCAATAATCACAGGTGTCGGAGTTCGGATCTCGACCGGATACCAAGTTTTCAAACGACTTCCAAAAAAAGGAGGAGGTTCTCAATTCGACCGTATATATCAGGATGAATTTTTCAAGTGGGCGTGCATGGCGAAATCCGAAACTATGAGGAATAGCGAAAAGTACTCAAAGGAGTCTCGGGCCCGATTTTTATGAAAACTAAAACTGCATCATTGGATTTTTGAAAAATTTTCCTAGCCAGGAATGGAACCTGTTGATTTTGAAAAAAAAACACATACTGTATAATTACACCATTCGATAGTGTTGCTTATAAGGAACGCATTCTGGGAAGTCATGACATACGGCAAACTTAAGGAAAGAGCTCATTTTTAACAAAATGTTTTTTATTGTTCTTTGTTATTTACTTAGTAAACCTTAACAGATCAATTGTTCAAAATGATAGCCGTTGTTTTCAATACATAGCTGGATTGGACGTTTCAAGGAAGTAGCTTTTAGCATTACAATATTATTGATTCCGTTTAGAATAGTTACCCTTAATGTTTAAGGGTTAGCCAAAGCTAACCCTTAAACATTAAGGGTAGCTCAAGTGTAAAAAGTAATTTAAGACATTATTTTAGATTATATAAGTTATTCATACACACCTCTTCGCAAATCTGCGATAAACGCTCCCTGCCCTCGATCAGTCTGGGCAAGATGAAGTCGCAGACATCTTGACTCGACATGAAGTTCCAGATGCCGTCACACGCGAGCACCATGAACTGATCCTTGTCCGTCTCTATCGTAAGCTTTTTCACATCAGGCAAAGCTGTTATCATTTGCTCTTTAGCATCCAATTCTTTATTTTGCTTATAAGAATGGTCACCAATGGCTCTCGACAAGTTAAGACCACCATTGATTCTGCCATCATTGGATACTTTCCCACCGGCTTTTGTGATCCTTTCTAATTCCGGTGCGTCTTCAGGTTTGTGGTCTATTGACATGTCTATGGCTTTGCCTTCTCGACAAATTATGCAGCGGGAGTCACCAGCATTTGCGACATACAACTCATTGCCTGTAAACAAAATAATATTACTCAAATATCTCGTTTTATATTATAAGAATTTGTTCATAAAAATGTCGTCACTAATTTTAAAATTGTAAAAATGGTTTTGTTGGTGTTAACATTAAAATAGCCTATTAATATTACTACAAGTTGAGTTAAAGATATAGTTGAGAATTTATTTTGAAATCATAGATTTTATTGAAGTTATACTCCTTTTGGCATGTTTTGAAAAAAATATGAGAGTAAAATTTATACGATGCGCGCGCACACCGACAGCCAAAAAGCGACATGACGAAGTTAGCTGGAATGCTTTTACAAACAGGGAGTTGTGACATACGGGATGAAATCTTTAGCTATTTTTGTTCTGTTACGCCAAAGAAGTATAAACGTTTTTTAGGTTATACATTTTGTTTCTATACCTCTGAGAATTGCCACAACTGCTGTGCAGCCACTATCATTGCCAGGTTCCTCCGACATATTTATGTCATGCTCCCCTTCTTCATCACTCGACTCTGCTTCATATTCTTCTTCTTCATCTTCCTCTTCAGCTTCACCTATGGAAACTATCATTTTTAATAACAAGGATTTCTATTACTTAGGGTTTCAATTAAAACAGGTTTATAATTTTTGTAGAGATGTATAAAGTTACATAAATAAATAATCTCCTGAATTTTTTTCCATATGTTGACTTTGTGAGAAATATTTTAAAAACAAACATTTGATGAATTTTACTTAGATATATTTAGCATATCCCCTACATAGGACCTCTGCTTTATATGTGCAGAGACCATACATAAAACATGAAGTTTTAAATATCATTGAAACTTAGCTGTTTTTGACCGACTTTAAAAGAAAGAATTAAGTACTTAATTTCAGTGTATGCTGCCTCTATGGTCTGCAGGTTCGAAAATCCTGGGTTCGAGTCCTAGCTCGGGCCAAATTTAAATACGAAGTTTTTCTGGTAAGACTTCTCAGTAGTAGCCCAGAGTTGGGAAGTTGGCGGTGTTGCACTCCCTTGCCTCGGAGAGCATATTCGAAGCCACGGTTCTTCGCCGGTCATGTCAAAGTAACGTCTCATCTTACTTTGAAAATGAAAGGAATAGAGAGTGCACATTGTGTCTGCGAGTACACTTGTGCAGTATATTATCTCCTGCGCATTTGGCTAGTCTCAGTGTGATTGGCCACCGTGGCAGGAATCGGTCAGGAGGACATTATGCATTTTTTGTCTATGTTAAGTCAGTCTTATCTTTAATAATTTGCAAACTAATTTACGAAATAGTTTCTGTTATAATATAACTATTCCAAGGGTCCCTATATTCTTTTTTTTTTAAAAAAAACATCCTAAGGATGAAAAAAATAAAAAAAAAGGTAAATAATCGGATATAATAAGATTTTGATAAATATCATTTTTTAATATTTCATACTATCCTTAATTCTAATATAAATATTAAAATGTAAGCTGTTCGGTTATCTTTCTTTCACTCAGTAATTCTTTGGACTGGAAAGTGAAAATAGCTGTCTCCCAGTAGCAAGTTATTCATATGAAATATTCACTGAAGAAATAAATATAGAATGTATGTAATAATACATATATTTGGTAAAATTAAACATATGCTTGAAGAGTACTTCACTTGTATAATAAAAAAGATTTTATTAATTTCCATCCAGCTGTTTAATGTAATGTAAATGATGAGAAAAGAATTGTTGACGTGAGTTCTATCATATTATGTATAATTTAAAAGTATAAATTTAAAAATGTTCAATGTGAATTTTGTTCCCATTACAATTTTAATGTATTACCAGTTATGTATAGATAAAATAAATTAATTTATTGATAAAGTGTACTAACAATGTGTCTGCTTGCTTAATTTATTACTTAAACTACTATTGCCGACTAATCTCCGTCATGTCTTTTCCATTCTACATGTCATTGGTGAAGTAATCCGTGCTCAACTGGCACGCTTTGAAGCATTAACAAGAGAATTGAATTGAATCGAAATTACTATTTATATCAACTAGATATCTACTACTAACTTACTTTCATTAGAAGATACTTCTATTCCGTTCACATTTTCTTCATCCGAAGAGTCAACTTCTCCACCTTCAAAGTTTTCATCATTGGAATCACTTTCATCATCATCTTCTGCTGTGACCTGCTTCAGAATAGTCTCATACATAGCAGCAGCGGCAGCTCTCCTAAGATTTGCTTTCTTTGGTCTCTCAGGTGTAGCTTTGTCAGAACTTGACACTTTATCTAAAAATGAGACACTTGCTTTAGGAAAACACTCGAAGTCGTTTTAAATGTAGAAAAACTGTTTCCACTAGGGATGCATCCGATATCGATATAGTCCGATATATCAGTATCGGCGATATTAGTTTGCCGATACACCAATACGTTTTTAATAATTTAAGGATGTTGTGTTTTCTGAACAATTCAATTTTTCTTTTAACGAATCAGATATTGATTTTATAACTCGCGTTGCAACCTCTAATAAGGACTCTAAAAACCTAAGCTCATTATTTTTCGGTTTTTATCGAGGTATTAGTAAAGACGATTTTCTGAGCAAAACAAAGCAACTTAAAAGCTTAAAAGCGTGTGATATTGGTTTTTATGGAGTCAATCGTTGAAATTTTTCTACGACCATTTGACTAGTTTAAATAAGTCTGTTACGCCAGGTGAAAATTAAGGCGAAAGATAATAACTATAGATTTGTATGGGTTAAAAACTGCAGTATTGTGGTTAGAAAATCTGAATGTAGTCCTATTTTATACATAAATAATACGGCGGATTTATTAATAATAAAGAAAGAATTATTATTTTAAATAATTTTATTAATCGTTATCTTAACTACATTGTGGCTTATGACGTATTATTTGTATCACTCTTTGTAGTTCACTATTTCGTTTTAAATGTAATCTATACTATAATAATGTATAATAAACTTATTTTTATGGTGCACGTGATCTTGACACATTCTGTGACATTTTCTTTTAGAAATCGCAGTTAGGCGGTTGCAATAAAAGGATACTGTTCATCATTTTTCCCTGTTTCTTCAGGCGTACTTCAGGGTTCACATCTTGGTCCATTGCTGTTTATAGTATTTATAAATGATGTTATATCCTACTTTCATAATTCCAAAGTTCTCCTTTTCGCAGATGATATGAAAATTTTCAGGTCTATTAAAACTTTAGAGGACTGCAATCTACTTCAAGAAGAACTGTGTAGGCTAAGTTCATATTGTCAAGCAAATGATCATTACTTGAAAACATCAGGAAATGTAACATCATCTCATTTACCAGAAAAAAGGATCCCATCCTCTTTAATTATAAACTGGATGATAATTTACTAAAGAGAGTAAATGAATTGCGTGATCTTAATGTTCAGTTGGATAGTAAGCTGTTACTGGGGTCCATATTAGTATTATAACTCAAAGAGCTTACAAAATGCTAGGAGATTTTAAACGGTCCACAACTTTACTTTTACTATTTAACTCTCTGGTGCGGTCTATTCTTGAGTATCGTTCTTCATGTTGGAATCCTCAATACAAAGTTTATATTAAAATGATTGAAACAATAACAAATTTCTGCGTCACTTAAAGCATTATAATTATTCTGTAGACTCCATTATCGAAAACTTAAACAGTAATACCCTCGAAAAACGCCGTAATATAAGAGATCAAATGCTGTTGTACAAATTACTATATAATATCAACAACTCTCCCCTACTTTTAAGCAAAGTGAATCTGTGTCATAGATTAGGTGCACGAAATAAACCTCTTTTTGCAATACGTAATGTTAAAACGAAATATGCTTCAAATAATTTTGTATCTCGTTCATGTAAAAAAAATAATTTAATATACATATTGTGAATAAGATATTTTTCGCCTTAAATATAATAGTTATAAAAAAATATTGTAAAACTTAATTTATAATAGGAAGTTTTGCTATTATTACTTTTAACTGCATAAGTACTTGATGTTTTATTATGTGGTACCATTCAGTTATTTTTATATACAAAATTTTTATATTTCATATTGTGGTGGTAAGCTTTTATTATGTACTAGGGACTTACCCTCGCTTCGCTCGGGTGCGTCCCTAGCTGCGTTTTATTGTTTTGGGCGGAACCCAAATTCTTTTTCTAAAATAAAAGTAGCCTAAGTTACACCTCAATATATCAGAAAGTCCCGTCAATATCAGTCCAGCCGCTTCGGAGATTAGCCGGAACAAACAGACAGACAGACAAACAAAAATTTTAAAAATTGTGTTTTTCTTATAAGTACCGTATATAATTTCATATTCATTCAATAAAAATCAATTATTTTGACATTACAAAAAGACACTTCAATTTTATTTATCTGTATGTACTGGATATCTGTGGAGGACTGATTTAGATGAAATTTGTTAAGAAGATAGTTTGAGACCCTGGGAAGGACATATGATACTTTTTATCCAGGAAATCATCCCTTAAGGGAGTGAAAATGGGGATAAGTTTGTTTGCGTAATCAACCTAGGGAAGAACCTGAGCGAAGCGAGCGCGAGTCATTAGGATATAATAAAAAGAAAGGATATTGATCAGTCAGAAAGTAACAGTTTTTTTTTATGTATAGATATGATTAAAAAAAAGGTAGAAAAAAATGATTATGTATGTAAAGTTACAATTAAAAACCACTGTCGAAAAGGCCATTTTAAATGACTTACCTTTGGATTTATTAGATTTAACAGGTGTTGCAGATCCATTGGAGGAAGTAATATTGTTTTCACCATCAACCTTGGAATTGGTAACTTCTCCGTTACACACTTCAGATGAAGAACCATTCTCAGTTTTGGAGTTTGCACTTTGTTCTGGCTGATTGCAATTTTCTGCAGAGCTGTCTGGTGTGTTTGTCTTGTCAACTTCCATTTCAACATTCTTTTCTGCCTTGCCATTGTTATCACTTGTGGATACCTATTAAATACAAGAACATATTATATTGGAAATTTAAGATAAAATTGGTATATTTTTTCTTATAAGTTCTATGGTATGGTACAATTCTATTGTTTGCTAGCGACTTATCCTGGCTTCGCTCGGGTGTGTCCTTCGGTACTTTTTTTTTTGAGCAAAACCCTAATTCTTTATCTAAAATAAAAGTAGCTCCTTATAATATCACCTACTTGCCAGCGTAAGTCTGGTCAAAATCGATGAAGTTGTTTCAATTGAAAAGACAGATAGACAGACAAAAATTTAAAAATTGAGTTTTTCATATAAGTACCATATATAATTCCATATGCATTCAATGTAAAGCTGTTATTTGGCATTACAAACAGACACTTCTACTTCTTCTTCTGATTTATATAGATCAAATATCTAAGTAAAATTTGCATTGATTACATTAAAATATAATAACATTTAAACTGGCACACATACTTCTCCGTTAACCTCTTTATCTTCATCATTGGAATTTGTAGATGATACCCCTCCAGTGTCATCATCTGCTTTCTTAGAATCTTCTTCATCTGGTAGGCCATTTTTGCTTGATGTAGCCTCTTCTGTTGCTTGCTCAGAACTCGAACCTGCCACAGCAAACCCTGCACTTGAGCTTGAAGCACCAGCTCCTAATAATATATATACTTATTTTACATATTATGACAAAATAATAAATATATGTTACATATTATCATATTATTTACATTTGTCATATCCATTTCTAGCCATCCATATTCAAATAGTAGATTTAAAGAGATAACTTGCTAAATAAATAAATAAAGAAGCATTGACTTAATAAGATTAAGATTTGTTACATTCGAAGAATAACATTTTAAAAATTGATTACCTGACCCTCCTGCTTCGTCAACATTTTTTTTAGCTCGGAGAAATGGTGACAGTGGTGTTGCGGTGTCTCCCAGTCTAGCGCGGTGCAGTGTGGTCAATTTGTTTTCATATTTAGCTAGCACTTCCTAAACAGTAAAACCATACATTAATTTAAGGATGTTACAACCCAACTATCTCCTAAAATATTTTTATGACACTAGTACCAGTGGTGTTAAAACTAAACTTCATGAACTAATATCATAATAGATTTTAAGTTGCATTTATACTTATAGGCTTTGATAGCATTTTTACGGGCTTGGAGTGTGAGGTTATATTATGTATATTATGCTACATATACACGCTTGCCAAGTCTCGACAAGCGTCCACAAACACAAGCGTGTGAATGGGGTGATTTTCTTGGTTGTCACGATCCGAGTAAGTGTCGCTCTTCGAACATAGATCAAAAGAAGCTTGCGGCAAGCGTTTGTGGCGTATTTACACGTTGGTGTGTGTTTACTGTTTAGTGTCGCTTAAGAGCTCGCGCTGAATGGGTGTTTTTAAAGCTGCTTCTTTATACAACTACGTATCAACCATGGGTAGTTGGTCAAACGACAAAAGTATGGTCTTATGAAAACCACCATATTCTCTGCCGAATTTTTCGCTTCCTTTGTATTTGTTTACGTTTTAATGTTTAGTATACATTTCTCAGAGATGAGATATTTTCCCACTGGCTGATTGATTGTTGACCTGGATAATCAGCTATTATCATAACAAATTTCATCATAATCCCTCCAGTAGTTTTTCCGTTATGTGGCAGGCAAAAATTCTAAAAACAATAGATTCGGCCTCTGTATCAATAATACTGTCTATTTCAATAAGAATTTCCAAAAAATATTTCCTATACAGATTTGATTTAGTTACAATTTTATTATAAGCATAGATAAAAATATGTCAAGCCTAATGCAATAGTCAACACAACTTCAACATCCACATCTGCCATGTTTGTCTGCACAGCTTGCCTGTCCAGAAGACACTAATACACTCGCAAGCATGTAAATGGCATCCAAGCATTTATAAAGGCTTGGAGCTTATAGACATTTGCTAAGCCTCGGCAATGTAAATGTAGCATTAGGTCAGTATACAGCACCTTAAACGAGGCTTTTAGTTCTGGTATTAATATGTTTTTAAAAGCATCTAGAAGTCATTATTACCTGTAAAGGAAGTGTAGCATCTTTGTACAAGTTACTTATACTCTCATCATCTGATTCTTCATTGTCACTTGGTCCAGGTGGATTGATTTCACCTATATAGAAAAAAAAATCCAATTAAGCTATTTAAATATTAAATAGTATTATTATATTCTATCAGATTGATCTATAAAGTAAAAGAACATACCAGCTAATTCTTTTAATATATCCATGACCTCTTTTGTTGCAATAGATGCATCAAATCCAAGGAAAGCATCTGTTAAAGCTTTAACCATATCTCCACTTTTATAAGCATCTGTGTTCTTGATGAAATTTGGTAAATTTTGGGAACAATATGTTGCTACCTCTGCACCTCCATGCCCGTCATAAACCGCAAAAAATGATGTATTTTCATCAAAATCTAGAATGGTATTATGTGCATCCTACAAGCGAAATCAAACAGATTATATGAATATTTTGATAGTTATACTTCCATGAAATTTTAGTAAACAAACTGTTCTCTTGTTAACGACTATAATTGAGTGGTACCCATGAATTACAAAGGTACAATGTGAATTCCTAAACTAATATCTCATGCCTCCAAAAACATAAAATTATGTTTATGAACGCTCAAAGTGTATTATTCGGTATAAATTATGAATCTCCAAGTATTTTCTTGATAAAAAGAATAACGAAAATGTATAATTATTAGTAACGAAACACTATCTCACTTCTTGGTTGACACGCCAACCCTGCATTGAACTTGCGCCACATTCTATTTTGTCATTTACTTCATCACTGGACATTTTTTCAGTAACTGGTTCTGATAAATATGCACCCATTATGATAAATTATTGCATGAAATATGATTCTAAAATAACTGACGCGCCAAGTTCCCTAAAATCTGTGCGGGCGGCAAGCACAGATGAAGAATGCGGCAAGCCTTGGATGCACAGACTATACTCTATTCCAAACAGAAGCTTGAATGTAGATAATTTATTAAAATGTTGCAATAATGAGAAAGAATTTTGCCATTTTCTCTCGCCGGATGTCGCAATCATTATGACCATCAGTATAGTGTAAAGCGCTACAGTTTGGATGATTTTTTTTTCATTTTATTTAAAATTTAATTAAAATGACAAATCGCGCAGTGCCAGGATGCAAAGAAAATGAATATAATTTGTTTTTAAAAGACAAAACCTTAAGAAATTGTGGGCTAAAGCAATAAGACGACCAAAATTGGCGAAATCACAATCTTTATATTTAACGCTGTTTGGTCATTATTTTACAGAAAGTGATTTTAAATCTCTTAAATCGTCTACAGGT
Organism: Argynnis bischoffii washingtonia; assembly: GCA_033884665.1. NCBI lineage: Eukaryota > Metazoa > Arthropoda > Insecta > Lepidoptera > Nymphalidae > Argynnis > Argynnis bischoffii. Next base: position 7,026,202 of record CM066616.1, on the reverse strand, counting down.
GAATATATATTTTTTTATTTTTTGTACTTTTTTACATATTAATTACAGAGTTTCATACAAACTTTCATCTTCCATTTTACCCGTTTAGGGGATTAAACTTCGATAAATGCTAAAGCACGTATTTATTTAATTGTGTTGAAGAGTTTCAAGTAATTTTGATCATAAATAATTCTTTGCTCATACAAACTTTATTACCCCCTTTTACTCAAATATTATTTAAAATATAATATTATTTTAAAAAATATTTCTTACTTTTTATCTTAAAGCTAAACACCAGTTTCTGAGTATTTCACGTTAAGAATGACAGAGTTTCATACAATCTTTAATCCCATATTTTACTCACTTAGGGAATGAAATTCGAAAAAAAACCTTTCTTATCGTATACCTATACAGGTTGTCCCAAAAGTCAACGCTAAGCCGGTGTCGGGTGATGGGTCAAGACGTGACAGTATTCAGAAAAATAATAAAAAAAATCTTAGTCATGTACTTAAAAAATTATGGGTATTTGAAAAAACAATGAGAAATTTACCACTTTGTGGAAGTCTTCCAAGAACTGTGACCATGATTTATTATTTTTCATCAATTTAATTTTTGTAATGTAACCTTGAATAATCCTTCTGTTAATCAGAGTCTAAAACAAAGATAAAATTGCCTTAGTGCTAAAGAAAATTATCACTTTTTCCCCCAATCATGAACTCAAAATATCACATCACTCGAGTTTAACTGCTTGTACTAAAATAAAAATGTACTATGGGTATTATGGCAAGTAGCTTTAAAAGTTAGCGCATTTAGTCAAGATTCCAAAATGGTATAATACTTACTAGATATTTTCCTAATAAACTGAAAAAAAAATTTTTGTCCTTAGTAACTCAGATTTCCGGTTAAGTTTCATATTTTGATAAGATGTTTCTAATGGGCGCTAGGATTCTTAAGACCTTAATTTTAAGGTATAACTACTAATAAATTGACCAGCACCAAGCTAAGTGCAAGGGTCCCACGGGCCCAGTGTCTCATTTATTTTATGGTTTTAGTGAAATAAAATACAAGGATTGAAATCAAAAGGCTTTTTATTATGTTACAGTAAGTGCTCAAAATGTCTCCCATCAGTTTCAATACACGCTCTAATTCGTTTTAAAAATGAACGCTTTATTAGACGTGCGTATCCACGTGAGTTAATGTCTTCCACGGATTCCGTAATATTTGCACGCAGTTGTGCTAAAGTTTTTATGGGCTTGGAGTACACCTTTTCTTTAAGTGCTCCCCAGTAAAAAAAATCTAGTGGATTTAGGTCAGGTGAACGAGCTGGCCACGAAATTGCACCAGAGCGTCCTATCCACCTTCCCGGGTATTCCCTATTAAGGAATTCTCTTACTAGGCGAGCGTAATGCGCTGGGCAGCCATCTTGTTGAAACCATAACCGTCCGTAAATACTTAGTGGTACATCTTCCAATAAATTTGGCAAAACATTTTGTAGAAAATTCAAATAAATCTCGCCGTTTAAATTCTCTGGCAGCTCGAATGGTCCGATAATCTTACCATTTAAAATTCCGGTCCACAGGTTCACTTTAAAGCAATATTGTGATCGGTCTTCTCGTATTAAATGTGGGTTTTCAATACGCCACTCATGTAGGTTGTGTAAATTCATGAATCCATCCTTTTTAAATGTTGATTCATCGGACCATAGAATACTATCCAAGAATTGCGAATCTTCGGTGTATTTTTGTAACATCGTTCTACAAAATGTAATTCTTTCTGAGTAATCTCGTGGTAAAAGACATTGTACTCGTTGTACATGGTACGGATGAAACTCATTTCTTTGCATAACACGGTGTGCTGTACTTTTTGACACTGCAGTCCTTGCTTCGATTCGGCGTACTGATACACTTGGGTCTGCTTCAACCTCTTGCAAGACTTCTTCTTCGTAGAGCATGCGAGGTCTTCCGTCATTAATCATTTGATTAGGAAATCGACCCTCTGAGAGTGTTCGGTGTACATTTGTAAACACGCGGTAATCCGGATAACGCGCAGCATTTGGAAATTTCTCGCGATAAAGTCTCGCTGCAGCACTAGCATTGCATCTACATTCCCCATAAATGAGGTGCATGTTCGCATATTCCTGTGCTGTGTAATGAGTTGGCATGATGATATTCACCAACACAAAAAAAAACGATCGATCAAAACACTTCAGTCCACAGGAAAGCCAGGTTCGTTAGAAATACTCAAATAACAAATCTAAATCACAACGCAATCGAGTCCAATTCACAAAGCCAAAGTTGTAAGTATGAAAGCAAAACAATCGACAGTAAGATGCACAGTGACCAAAGGATCGTAACACACTGACGGCTCTAATACAGTTTGTGCTTATGCGTCACTACTTGGTCTCACTCAAACTTGACAAAATCGCGTATCTAACTGTCTCAGTCACCTTGTCAAAAATGGCGTCACTATCTGTCTCCCTCACACTTGGCAAAAACTCACATCTAACTGTCTCACTCACCTTGATAAAAGTGGCGTCACTATCTGACTCTCTCACACTTTCTAAAAAGCGTCTCTATTTATTTCACTTCAACTTGTAACCAAAAATTAAGGTCTTAAGAATCCTAGCGCTCATTAGAAACATCTTATCAAAATATGAAACTTAACCGGAAATCTGAGTTACTAAGGACAAAAATTTTTTTTTTCAGTTTATTAGGAAAATATCTAGTAAGTATTATACCATTTTGGAATCTTGACTAAATGCGCTAACTTTTAAAGCTACTTGCCATAATACCCATAGTACATTTTTATTTTAGTACAAGCAGTTAAACTCGAGTGATGTGATATTTTGAGTTCATGATTGGGGGAAAAAGTGATAATTTTCTTTAGCACTAAAGCAATTTTATCTTTTTTTTAGACTCTGATTAACAGAAGGATTATTCAAGGTTACATTACAAAAATTAAATTGATGAAAAATAATAAATCATGGTCACAGTTCTTGGAAGACTTCCACAAAGTGGTAAATTTCTCGTTTTTTTTTCAAATACCCATAATTTTTTAAGTACATGACTAAGATTTTTTTATTATTTTTCTGAATACTGTCACGTCTTGACCCATACCCGACACCGGCTCAACGTTGACTTTTGGGAGACCTATATAATATAAGGGATACATTCTCCAAATTTCACGTTTCTGCGACAAGCGGCTGTGTGTTGTGCTGTGTTCCATCAGTCAGTCAGGACCTCTACAGGACACCTGTTCTTCTTAATTCTTCCTTCAGCTGGTGACTGGTCTAATTCACAGATTAAGGAGACTATAACCATAATTATAGTCTAACTTTCATGTACAATACAATGCACAGATAAGATGCGAACACAATAGAAGTAAAAAACCAAGTATAAAAGAGATAACTTCATAAATTGCTTAACCTCAGACTGAATGTAAATAGATCATACGTGTAGCGCCCTCCTTTCAAGAAATCTTCTCCAATAAATATAAGATAGGCTAATACATATTTAAATTGTAATTTGTAATATTGCTATAGTATATGACTCGTTTATCGCTTAATTTTTTTTTTCTTTTCATAACATGACTATTTTGTTTTAATCTTACTAATATTATAAATATTTAAATAATAATAATTTAAGATTAAAAACAAAATAAATGTGAAAAAAATATATGTGAAACCTTATGCTACATTTACACGCTTACCGAGGCTTGGCAAACATCTACAAGCTCCAAGCCTTTACAAACGCTTGGATGCCATTTACACGCTTGCGAGATGCGAGTGCGTTAGTGTGTTCTCAGTTCTGGAATCTGGACAGGCAAGCTGTGCAGACGTGCTGTGAAATTGTGTCGACTATTGCGTTTGGCTTGACATTTTTTTGTCTATACATATAATAAAATTGTAACAGATACAGAGGCCGAATCTATAGTTTTTAGAATTTTTGTCTGTCTGTCTATGACCGCATCACGGAAATACTGGAGGGATTGATGAAATTTACAGTGATGATAGCTGGTTGGTTATCCAGGTCAACATATATTATAGCAAGTCAACATATAGCAGAGAATATGGTGGATGTTAAAAGGCAATCATTTTGTCGTTTGACCAACTACTAATGGTTGATACGTAGTCGAATAAAGCGCAGCGTAAAAACAGCCGTTCAGCGCGAGCTCGTGAGCGATACTAAACAGTAAACACGCGTCACGCACCAACGTGTAAATACACCACAAGCACGATAATGTTATATAATAATATATACCGTATTCCATCTTCATACAAACGGTCGAAAATCGAGTTATACCTACGCGCCTTGCGTTCGGTATACATTCGGTAGACAACCATATCGTATAATGAGATACGAAAATAGTATAAGATGGTTATATTATGTAACTTTTATAATTGGATACAAAAATAAACATTTTATTCCTCCAGTAACTTCGCTTATGTCAAACAAAAAAGTATCGAGGCATCGTATGTTTTAAAAATTAATTAATTACTTAAATTAAAAATAAAATTTTTAGTATTTCTAATGAAACTGTCCGAATGCGGATTTTTTATACTATTAAATTAACAATAAAGTTTTTCGTACGTCTCAGTCGAGGCGCAAATATTTTTCAATTTCAAATTTATAAGGAACGCGTACCACCCTTGTAAATTTGAGATTTTTGAATTAAATGTAGTAGATAATGTTTTTTAAATAAAAAATAAAATATTTGCAATCATAAAACTAGAAAGAAACTCAAGTAGGTAGATGAAATTAAAATAATGTAGGCGGGCAGCTCTGCCGCGTGTTTTAGGTACCGCGTGGCTGTAGGTAATTATTTCAAGGACAGGGCCGAGTTACAATACTGTATGTATACATTACAGTGCCACAAGCGCTTGCCGCAAGCTTCTTTTGATCTGTGTTCAAAGACCAACACTAGCACGAACCACGGTTGCCTTTACCACACTTGCCATGGCAAGCTCACGCAAGCCAAGCCAAACACTCCGTTTACACGCTTGTGTTTGTGGACGCTAGTCGAGACTTGGCAAGCGTGTAAATGTAGCATTAGATGTTTGATAGATAGATTATAGTCAGGAACAACACATAAGCTACTTTTTTATTTCGGAAAAATGTACGGTTCCCGTGGGATAGATTTGCTTTGTTTTTCAAACCCGAGCGAAGCGAGAGTGAGCCGCTAGTTATCTCATATTTATTGCCCTTAAAAACCATTATATTTTCTATACAAATAGTTTCGATGTTTTACATTTGCCAGGCGTCCGGCGACGGCTTTAATTGTCTTTTTGAAATGAAAACTTTGTATATGTAGGTTTGGTTGGGGAGTAAATTCATGTAAGTCGTCATCGACATGGACACTCGAGAGTGCCGATAGATGTCGAATCCAGGTAAATATAAGCAGTTTTAATTTACAATTTTTTTAATTTAAGGTCAAATAATTAATTTGAATATCCAAAAATGCTAACTGTTTGTTCATAGTTTTAACTTTTCACTTCTATCGGCGGTCCTCATGTTGCTTTATTTTATCAACACAACTTTTTCTCGCGGAAATTTAACTTCTCTTTTCCCGGGGAATCCCTTTAATTTCAGGGTTAAAACTTACAATTTATTTATTACTAATGACTTAGGTACTTTTCAATAGATAAATAGTTATTGCAAGTGTAGGTACTTTAGGAGAAAGGTTTATGTTATTGCAGATTTTTCTGTAGGCCTTATTAAGACCTACAATTTTCTAGTACATTGTTTTGATATATCTCATATGGTTTAGTCAGTGTTAGACCCGAACTGTCTCAGAACGACTCGATAGAACCAGCGTGTTGCCAAATTTTACTTCCAAATACGCTCATGGAGCGCTGTTCCAATTTCCATACAAAATTTTACTATAACTATACCATCACGTTAACTATACTATAGAGCAAAAATGTTCGTGCTAGGGGCACAGTTGTTGTGTTTTCTCGTGGGAATGAAAGATTTACTGTAGTACAAGGTATCCTAAATGTTGACCCGAGTAATAAGTTATTATTACATAAAATTTAGTTAAAATCGGTTTAGTAATTTTTGAGTGAAACGCGCACATCGATTTCGCTAAGTTACTGTTTTATTATATTAATATGTATAGATGTATAGATTCATTTATGCTTACAATATATAATTACTTGACAATGAAGTAGGTACTTACTGTATAATCATATTATTTATAGAATGATCTTTTCGGTTTTTTTCGCCGATTTATTTTGATTTTTGGTTCCAATCCATCAAATTAAAAAGAATCTAGCTTAAGCAGTTTTATTTAATTAATATACAACCTGAACTTCTACCATTATTTAAATATATTATGTAGTCAGTTTGTAGTCGTAATATAAATATAGATAAGAATAGGCATAACATTCAATTATAAAATTACGGAAATAATTTGCTTTAGGCGCTATCTTTCTAATCTAGAAGCTATTTTTTTATTTATTAAACGATAAAAATATCTTAAACAATCATTAATTCTACAGCTTCTAATAGTATATAAAAAGATAATTATATTGTACTGCTTATTTTAGTACTTGACAAAAAGGTGATAGGAAACTTTATAGTTTTAATTGAATTTCTTATATTTAAAAAAAAAATGAGTAATATATATGACCGTTTATTAGTAGAGATAGGAAATGAAGATAAATTTCAAAAGCGTTTTGATTTTATTCATAATACAGCTTTCATATTTTTTTGGTGTATGTCCTTTACCAATATTATGCTGGCACTTACAATTGTACCTCATATGTGTGAGCTACCAGAAAAACCTGCAAATGTAAGTCAACAGGCTTGGAAATTATTGTATATACCCAGGTAAGATTTACTTACACTAATTTGATCAACATTTTTTATAATGCATGTATTCGTAGAAACATTGGTTCCTTATAATTTTTACCTGTTTTGTATGAGGTAGCTGAGATACAAAGCATTTTTTACACCATCAGTAATTAGAGAAAAAAAACTTATATAATATGTAGATCAGAAATAGTAGGTACCTCCATAATCTTCAAGGTATAAATCTGGGCTTGCTAGTAAGAAGGTGTAGGTATACATACCGGCTTGCCATTCCTGTGCGCTATGAGTTATGAAGGTAGTAAGTTCAAATTTTAACATATTTGAACTAGTTGAAATACTGCATCTACTGCTCGTTACTCATAGATAGTTATGATACAATGCAAATAGATGGTAAAGCGATGATTAGGGATCATTTTCGACAGCGGGACGATCCATCGTAGGCTATTGATAATGCCATAAAATCTATCCACTTAATAAAGAAGATAAAAACAAACAAGCAATTCTATTTTGGATGCAATGTGTAACACTTTGATATGTATCTCCCGATTACCTGCTGAAGTTTAAGATGAGCGACTCACCCTTGTTTCGCTCGGGTTCGTCCCTTGGTTGATTCCCCATACAAATTTTCATCCCCATTTTCACTCCCTTAAGGAATGATTTCTGGGATAAAAACATAACTTTAACGTGTGTTTAATAATAAATATTGAGCATCATTTTAAACAAGGTAGAGGGAACATTAATTATTAAAGAAATTACTATAAAATGAAGCAGTTTATTAAAATCCAAAATTTTCCATAAGTTTGCCGTATGTCATGACTTCCCAGAATGCGTTCCTTATTAGCAACACTATCGAATGGTGTAATTATACAGTATGTGTTTTTTTTCAAAATCAACAGGTTCGATTCCTGGCTAGGAAAATAGATTTTTCAAAAATCCAATAATGCAGTTTTAGTTTTCATGAAAATCGAGTTCGAGACTTCTTTGAGCACTTTTCGCTATTTCTCATAGTTTAGGATTTAGCCATGCACGCCCACTTGAAAGATTCACCTGTATATTATAAATTTGGTATGATGATAGCTGGCTATCCGGGTTAACATATAAGATAATTTTTACTGGGGGAAAATATCTCATTTCTGAAAAATCTTTACTAAACTTTAAAACGTAAGTAGGGACGAACCCGAGCGGAGCGAGGATGAGCCGCTAGTTAGGTATATTTTCACACGCAGTGATATGATGCATGATAAAGTAGATTATTACATTTTTATATCTAAGGTTTTTGTACGGAGTGCAGCATCTCTATGTATTAATTATCACATATGTACGTTGAACCACATTCTGCATAATTTTAGCTACAAACGACTTTTGACTTTGTTGTTAATCGCCAAAGTTGGTTGACAAGCTTGTCGGTAAACAAAAGTATTTCTGCTGGTTAAAAGATGAGTTAAGTATTACAAAATGCACAAATAAAACCATAGCACTTATTTCATTTTGATGTCTGTGATACAAAATGTTTAAAACACATGTCCTATAGATATTATTTTCTCAGAATATTTTTACATCTTTATTCGTACTAAGATTTTGTTATAATAAATATTGTACTTAGTTAAATCCGCTTTCTATTTTAAGTTACTTTTTGCAGTTATATAGATGATAGTGGAAGACAAAAATTTGATGAATGTCGAATACATACAAACCCTTCTGAAAGTAATTTTACAAAAGGTGAGTAGCGCCAAATTAATAAATTACTTATACCTGTATTTTTAATAGCTCTTAGTTGATATTAATAATAATTAATGGACATTTGAATTTATGTAAATGGGAAGTAATTCATGACGTACTCGTAATTAATTTAGAGTTGTTTAATGTTATATACAGTGTTAAAAAAATGTAAATATACAAAAGTAGACCCGTTTGGATCTACTTTTTGAAGTAAATCTTCTTTACGCACACTGAGTAAGCTGCTGAATGCGTTACGAAAAGTGTAAATCGGGCGAGGCGAATGTTTGTTGCCATAGTAACCGTTGTTATTGTCTGACAAATCTATACATATCACCTCCTGGTAAAATTCTAAGAAATCAAGCGTTAACTGGCACACCGGTGTGCCCGCGACTCTCGACAGGATATTATAAAATTGTAACTTAGCCGAATCTGTACATAAACAAAAATTTGAAAATCTTATTGAAATAGACATTATTACTTTCTTAGATTTACGCGAATATTAGACATTTAAATAAAACTATCTTTTCGGATTTTTTCGCGGATTTATTTTGATTTTTGTTTCCCGACGTTTCGATTGCTTTACAGCAATCATGGTCACGGGAGAGACTAAGGTGTTAGATGTCTCAAAAGCATTATATTATAGTTGTTACAGACAGCCTACCCACAATTAACAAAAATGAATTCAAAAATATTGAAAATTGGCATCAAAGTACCTTACAATATTTGTTAAATTAAATTTTAAACATTTTTATAATTTTAATTTTATACTTGAAATATGGAATATTATTATATAATATATTATATATTTTCCGGGATGAAAACTATCTATATCCATACCAAATTTCATCTAAATCGCTTCAACGGTTAAGCGTGAAAAGACGATGGACAGGAAGACAGGCAGACAGACAGACAGACAGAGTTCCTTTCAAATTTATAATATTAATATAGATATATAAAGCTGGCTTTTTCGTGGTGCTGTTTTCTATCATCATCGGCTTGGGCTGAACGTTGATAAGTCAGTCAGTGAGACGCGAGTAATGAATAAAAATTGTAATTGCGAATGTACCTTAGGAGATAGACATAAATTATTGCGAAATCGTTCGTATAACTTTTTAAGACCTACAATTTTCTAGTATATTGTTTTGATGTATCTCTTAAGGTTTAGCCAGCGTTAGCCGTATAAATTTCTAAAGACGACTCGATAGAACCAGACATTGCATTATCCCGCGGGAATGAAAAATGTGCCTGTAGTAAATGGTATCCTAAATGTTGACCAAAGTAATAAGTTATCACTATACAAAATTCGGTTCAGTAGTTTTTGCGTGAAACGCGCACATCGGTTTGACTAAGTTAGTTTTATTATAGGTATAGATAAGAATAGGTATTGCGAGTGTACCTTAAGAGATAGACATATACTGTTGCAGATTTTTCTGTTGGCCGTTTCAAGATCTACAATTTTTTAGTACATTGTTTTGATGTATGTCTTAAGGTTTAACCAGCGGAAGGTTTCTAAAGAGGCCTCGATAAAACCAGTTATTGGAATTTCCCGTGGGAAAGAAAGATTTTCATGAAGTTAAAGGTACCCTAAATGTTGACCCGAATAATAAGTTATCACTTCACACAATTTCGTTGAAATCGGTTCATTACTTTTTGCGTGAAACGCGCACAGACAAAGAAACAAACAGACAAAACATTTAATAACTTTGTTTTGGAGTCTATATTGTATTCATAATACGTTACAGTCATTTTTTTTAAATATTTCATGTACAGATTTCGCTAAGTTACTGCTTTGTTATAGTATACATATTGCTCCTTATTTAGCTTCTATTTTTAATAAATGTGTAGATAGCGGTACATTCCCCGATTTAATGAAACATTGAAAAGTAATACCTTTGTTTAAAAGTAAGGATAGGTTTCAACCTGGAAATTATAGGCCTATTTCAATACTACCAGCATTAACCAAAATATTTGAAAAAGTAATTTTAAACCAATTAAGTAATTTTACTTATTGTAACAATGTTATGCACAGTGAACAGTATGGCTTCACCAAAGGTAAATCTACAACTGATGCGGGTGCTGCGCTTCTTAGGCACATTTACGATGCGTGGAAAAATCGCAGAATGCTGTTGGTGTATTTTGTGAGCTTTTGATTGTGTAGATCATCAAACACTTTTGCTTAAACAAAATCATTATAGAATTCAGGGTGCTGCGCTTGATCTTGTTGCTTCGTATCTCAATCAGAGAATCCAGAGGGTTGATGTAAATAATGTAAAATCTTCTGGATCTCTACTAAAAATGAGTGTTCCAGAAGGATCTATTCTTGCCCCTTTTTTATTTTTAATATATATTAATGATTTACCTTTTTACATAAATAAATTATGCGATATTGTACACTTTGCTGATGATACCTTCTTAATTTTTAAAGTTGAGCGTAGTAAACCTAATTATGACGAAGTAAACAGTGCATTGTTGCATATACTTCGCTGGTTTGAATTAAATAACCTAGTATTAAATGTAAAAAAAAAACAAAATGTGTCGAATTTACATTGCCTAACGTAAAAGAGCAAAATTTTAGCCTGATTATGAATAATGAAACACTGGAAATAACTGAATCAGCAGTATTTTAAAATATAACACTCTAAATTCCAGTGGAATCTCCATCTCTCAACACTTGCAGGTAAACTCAGCTCCGCCGCTTATGCAGTTAGGAAAATTAAAAACTTAACGAATATTAAAACTGCCCGACTTGTATATTTTAGTTATTTTCATAGAATTTTACCGTAAGGAATACTTCTTTAGGGCAGTGCCGCGGAAATTAATTGAATATTTATTATTCAAAAAAGAGCAGTACGGGCTATTTGTGATCTAAGAGCTCGTGATTCCCTGCGAGATATTTTCAAAAAAATTGGTATTCTTACGGTTGCGTCACAATATATACTGTGTAATATATTATTTGTTTGCAAAAATCTAAATAATTATGAAAAAAACAGTGATAGACACACAATAAACACTAGGAATAGAAATAAGCTTGTTACGCCTAGATTTCGGCTCCAAAATGTGAATAAATCTTTCGTGGGCCTGAGTATACGCATATATAAAAAAAAAAACCACAAAATGTCCTAGATTTACCTCTTCAAAAATTTAAAGATAAAATTAATAATGTTTTATTGAACAAAGCATATTACACTGTTCAAGAGTTTCTAGTTGATCAAAATGTGTGGAATTGTGTATTATTGACTTATATGCAGGCTATCTACATCGTTATGTTAATAAAATAAATGTAATTTCAATATTTAAAGGAGCAACTGTTGAGTTTCTTGCCGGCTCTTCTCAGCAGAACTGCTTTCCGAGCCGGTGGTAGCTTCCACACGGACAGACTACACTGACGCTTACATTAAATTGACGATTTAAATGCACTTGCAATAAGTCTAATTGAATAAAGTTTATTTCATTTCATTTCATTGAATCATTACAACATTTGATTAAAAATAAAATTTTATCTTAACTCCATTTGCACTATGTGAATAATAAAATATTGTTTTTCTTTTTAAATCGATAAAGACGTATTTTTTAGTATCCCTAATTATTATTATTTAAAACAAATTAAATTTTATAAAGAATACCGATAACCTACAGAAGTTTTACTCCTTGCGCGTGTACACATTCATACACGCAATTTTTAATTTTGTTTTAATAAAATAGTTTTAATGTTTGATATATTTATATTTTAGCATGTGATAAATTTATCTATGATAAAACTTGGTACGAATGGACAGTTTCATCAGAATTTGACTGGATTTGCGACAAAGAACTAAATATCGTAAATATATTAGCATATAGCAAAATCGGAGAGATAATAGGAGCTTTTTGTTTCGGATGGTTTGGTGATGTGTATGTATAGATGTAAACTTATTACCTATTTAAATGTTATATTGAAATATTAAATATATATATATATATATATATATATATATATATATATATATATATATATATATATATATATATATATGTATATATAATAAAACTGTAGAGGTCGAATGTCTGTACATAGAAAAAAAATGCTAAAAACCGAGTCAGGGGGATGTAAAAAAGCAATAGGACAAATCCAGATTTTTTTCATATTTTTTAATTCTCTGTCTGTTTGTCTGTTTGTACGGGCTAATCTCCAAATCTGCTGGATCAATTTAAATGAAATTTTGCATGGTGGTACCTTATATCCCCAGTCAACATCTTAGATACTTTTTATCCCGAAAAATTAAAAAGTTCCCGTGCGATATTTAAAAACCTTTAGTAACTAATACTACTCTTTATCCTGCAACAATGTACGGTTCCCGTGAGATAGATTTGTCTTTGTTTATCTAGAGGCGAACCCGAGCGAAGCGAGGGTGAGCCGCTAGTATATATATATATATATATATATATATATATATATATATATATATATATATATTCTTTTGCTGCAGATACGGGCGTCGCTTAACATATTTTATGTCAATATTAATGATCATAGTGGGCCGTTTTATTTCCATATTAGCTGGAAACTCGTATATAATTTTCCTTATTGGATGTCTTATTGCAAATTTACCATCATGGACTGCTCCACAAACTGGTACAATCATATCAACAGAAATATCCTCGCCAAAACGACGTACAGTGATAACTGGTTTAAGATTTACAGCAGCTAGTTTAGCACTTGTAGTGTTAGCGTTAACTTTTTGGTGGGTTAGACAATGGAAAATTTTCGTTATTGTTACAACTACGCCCTTAATTCTGTTTTTAGTGATTTCATGGTAAGTTTCCAATATTTCTTCTATTTACTTATTAAATATTTATCTTAAAATATGTTGTCTTTTTTATTTAATAGGTACATATTACTACTAGTATAGTATGTATTATATGATCTGTGATATTACATAATATTATTTTGTTTCTAGGTATACCATTGAATCTCCTCGTTGGTTATATACAAAGGGACGCTATGAGGAAGCTGCTCGCATACTAAAAAAAATTGCGAAGGTTAATAAAAAACAAATCGATGATAAGACTGAAAAAGAACTAATGAGTACTGAGTTAGGTGAAAGCCCTAAAGTTTTAGGTCCTTTGGCGCTATTTTCTGGAAGAGAATTTACATTGCGTACTATTTATCAAATGTTTTTATGGCAAGTATGAATATTGTCTTATAAGCAGTATAATATTATGATATATAATATATTTATTTTAATGAAATAAGAACACCGTCATGGGTAGCCCCCTGGAAACTCGCACATTTGGAAAACCAAGTGAAGCAGGTTAAAATCCCGGGTCTTGCACCCCTAATATCTTAAGGCGATTAGTGCCGTCAAAGAGATATTTTCTAAAGCCTACTTCTCGTTTATGGCTTGACCGAAATGCTTGAAGAAAATATATATGAATCGTCTACTCTTAGACAATATTTGACAAGTTTTTTTTTCATGGTACCTACCAAAATATCTATTAGGAACTTTTTTTTTAAAGAAATGGTATATTTTTGACTTGAATTGCCTATTGTACCTAAACGGCTACGATTTTTTGCAAAATTTAAAGACTAAAAAAAAATGATCTGTTGTACTTTAAACTCCATGTCGCTTATGTAAGCTAATTGCTATTTTTCTATATAAAAAATTGAAAATGCTAACTTCGAATCTCTAAGCTATAGAGGTGCTCTGCGCGGGCGCGGGCGGCAGTCGCGCGCTGGCGCTCAGACGGGGAGATTGTGTTACTTTTTTCTCTATTCGCGTTAGCAATCGACTATTTATTTTACGTTGCATTTATGCATGTGTGACAAGTGCAAAGAATAATCACTCGCAGACAGATAAATGTGTGGTGAAGTACGCGCTTGGACACAGAATATTTTAACTAGTTTAATGTAAAAGTTAAGAACGCAACTGTAACAAAGATTATGGAAAAAAATTAAAGTTTACAGATTTTTGAAAATTTTCATGTTATATAATTGTGAATTTCATTTTATTAAAAAATTAAACCGATTTAAAAAAAAAAGATACTAAAAAGTTATAAATAACTGAACGCGGTTTGTCTATCACTCTTGTCTATCACATATATATATGTACCTACTAAGATATTTTCGAAATCAGTGCCAGCCGACATTGTTTTAAAATATGAATACATATCCGTTATGATATAATAACTAAACTGAAATAGTTTTTCTAATAAGTAAGTAATTACTAAAACTATTTCAGTTTCAGTTACACGTTTTAGTCCATATAATAAAAACGATTGAACCGATTTTGATTAAATCCTTACTATTTCCTAAGTGAAATAAATGTAAGCTAATAAAAAAATAATGATCACGATCCGATTACTAGTATCGGAGGAATGCGTGGACAAACATACATACATACATACATACATCTATTTTTTTGTATATTTGCTTGAAATCCCTAATAAATTATCATTTGTGAATATTTTGCAGTCTCAATAATTAGACAATATTTTAGACTATTAATGGGATTATAATTAATCTATTCATATAATAAAATTCTAACTGAGTCGAATGTGTACCTTAAATATTTTTTGAAAAATCTTATTGAATTATTATTATATAGTACGATAATTCTAGCATTGCATCTTTGACTCTGTTCGGATTGTATCGCTCGTAGGCAGTAAACTATGCTGCGCGCTTATGTGGCGTATTCTTTGATCGGTGTTCTGACTTCTGGGTGCATAGTGCGTGGACTGTTCGATGTTATTAGTGCGGGGTGCGCGGGTGTAGCGCGCTAAGCGCCTCCCAGACACACAAGGCCATCGGGGACACTAATCGCCTTAATGTGCGAATCATTTTTAACGCCACTAGATACTACTTGCCTAACGGTGCACTGTGAAGGAAAACATCGTGAACAAACCTGCACGTCTGAGATAACCTAACCGTTCGTTCGTCGCCAATTCATACTTCGCCAACGTCGTCGCTTATGGCTTGAACTCTCACGCAATACTCAATGTGAGGGAGACCCGTGCATCCCAACCGAACTAAAAAGTAAAAAATAAGTTTTAGTATAAGAATAAAGTGATTAACGAAAAAAATGATAACATTATGAAAAAAAAACGTGGAGTGCTTTGTACAATATTTTTATACCAACTCTACTTTTAGAAATCGCACCAATGGAATATTTATAACAACATCAGTTGTTGTCGAGCAGATAGAAATCGCCGTTCAAATATTCCGTTAGAAACATACAGGTGGAACTAATAAAAGCCTGTTAAAAGCTTTGAATGAGATGAGATACGAGAGATGTGTATGTTGATTATGATAGCCTTAAGTAATTTAATTACCTATATTTCAGGTGTTCTTGTACTATGAGTTTTGTACTACTCTTGTTAAGTTCAGGTGAAAAAAAAGATGGGAACCCGTTTCTTGATTTTGCTTGGCAAGCAATAGCAGATATACCTGCTATTTATCTAGGGGGTTGGCTTGCAGATAAAATTGGCCGTCGATATTCTGGTGTTACGTGTTATGGTGTGTTGAGCCTTACATGGGCATGTATTGCTTTCAGAGAAAATAGTAAGTCAATTTATTATTTAGTACTTAGTATTTACATAGATTATACCTCATTGAAGTATATTGTATATAGAATATGTTAAATAGAATCCAACTCATATTCAATGAATTGTGTTGTTGGATTTTTTTCCTCACTATGAAGAATGCTGGTTAAATTTTTATATGTATAAAAAAATATTATAGATTTTTCTTGCGACTCCACTCGTGTCTAAAGTTATGTGTACGTAAATAAGGAGTTGTATTTATACATGTTAACCCAGGATATCGGGTATCTCTAGTATCTAAAGTTATATAATAAATCATTATTTTATTATTGTGACAACCCTGCATTGCGGTTGTATTCAGCCCTTTTTAACGTCCCACTGCTAGGCCGGGGCCTCCCTTCAATACGAGGGGGATCAGGCCATAGTCCACCATGCTGGTCAAGTGCGGATTGGCGGACTTCACATGTCTTTCGAAAACTTGCAAGGTTCTCTCAGACATGTAGGTTTCCTCACGATGTTTTCCTTCACCGTAAGGCAAGTGGTAATCATGTTAGAAATGATTCGCACATGAAAATATCAGAGGTGCGAGACCCGGGATTTGAACCCGCTTCACTCGATTTTCCAAGCGAGCGCGTTACCACTGGGCTACCACTGCCTTACTGGGCTACCACTGCCTTAACATACTGCCTTAACTTTGCATTGCGGTTAACGTAACAAAAAAAAATCGTTAGATAAGAATTTTTTGATATTTTTTCATAGATACAGGAAATGCGTACTCAACTAAATCCAATATTTCTTATCAATTTAATACACTACGTATACGTATAAAATACGGCATGCGAAGATTGGTCTGTTTGGACGCAACACCGTAAAAAAATTCTAAGTTCTTTTGAAGATATTTTCCTAACTTTACAATGAAACAATCAGTTGCTATTACTTACTACGTCTTGTTTTTGTCATGTCCACAATTTTATTTACATTGGCAGTTTGATATAACATACAAAATGTTTGAGTCATTATTACAATGCTATTTTATTGTAAGACTAGCGATTCACTCGGGTTCGTCCCTAGATACGTTTTTACGGTTAGTATAACAGTTAGTATGGAATAGACTATATGTATATTAGACTTTAGACTATATAATATATGATAAATAGCCTTCCTCAATTCTTAATAAACGGGCTATCTAGTGCAAAAACATTTATAATTTTTCAAATCGGATTAGTAGTTGCAGAAATTAGCGCGTTCAAAGTGCTTATTGCGTATAGCTCATTAAAGGTCACGTGTGTCGTGCTATCTATTTTAAAAGTGTTACCCCAAAAACTGTCTATCACATATGATATTATATGGGTACAGGTTATGAAATTCGGAAGAACTCTTACCGCGTGTCATCGAACGTGCCCAACACGCATACTCTTTCTCGAAACGCTTTCGTTAGCCTCCATATTTAAAAACTCAAAAAAAAATATAATAATAATTGGTTTCTATGTGGCTTTTGTCGCTTTTGATGAGATGCTATTGGAGGTTTTCAATAGGGCTACTGCAGTCTGCAAATGTGATAATGAGTAAAATTTTCATGACAATTTGTACATACAGAATCGTTTACATTAAGATGACGACAAAGCCTAAACTAGCTTCTGCAATGATTTATTATGCGATGATAAGTAGTACATAAAGTTTTTTAGTTTGACGTCATTTTGAATTGATTAAATATTTGATTTTGTGATAACTGTGGTAAGTAGGTAATGAGATAACTTTTTAGGATACTTAATTTAACAAATATGTATGTGTATTTATTACAGGCATAGATGGTTGGATTCGACAATGGTGGATTGGTAGTATATTTACTATAATAGCTAGAGTAGCAACAACTATAGGATACGTAATAATTAATATATTTAACATAGAACTACACCCAACTTGTCTTCGACAGTCTGGATTGGCCCTTGGGAATAGCATATCTGGAATATCTGCTGCTTCCATTCCATATATTTTATATTTGGTAAGTTAGTAAAGTTGAACAATAAAATAAGCTTACTGAAAATATTATAATTTCCTCCTCCTAATCCTATTTGTTTACTTCAACTACAGGTAACTTTATGAATATGAATATTTTTAAGTGCAGTTTTTTAACCACAAATAACATATTTTAGGGACGGAGAATAGATTCCCGTTTGCCTGGTATAATATTGGCCGTTACATCACTAACAGGAACACTGTCTTCATATTTGTTACCTGAAACTTTGAACGTACCGTTACCTGAAACAATAGAAGAAGCTAAATTATTTGGACAAAAAAATAAAACACGCGAATCAGTAAAATTAACAACAATAACATCTTAGTTACAAAATAAAAAGTTTATTAGGCAATTTTTAGGGATTTTCTGTTTTAAATTAAAATAGTAATTTTAACTTCAGTGTAAAATCCATAGAGTAGGTTTGATCTTAACTGAAATCTGCCTGCATATATTCTTATTTTGTCCAAAAGGAATTGAAATTACAATGATAATTTCGGTAATGGAAATTACAATGATATTTTTTTGTTTGTTATAGAAGATTTTACTTTTATCTATTTATATTATAGAGTTAAATATGTTGGACTAAATAAACATCATAATAAAATCCACGTGTGTTTTATTTCATACTAGCTTTTGCCCGCGACTTCGTCCGCGTGGAATAGTGACTTGCTCGCAGAGCTACCGCGCGGCGCGGCGGTCAGCGCCCTCCCCCCTCACGACCGCCCCGCCCGCCTTGTATAGGGCTGAGAGCGCTCACCCATAGACCGCGAAAAGTTAAATATGTATATTTTAAAAGTATGATATCTCCTAAGATATTCATTGAAATCAAATGATGTCAAGGGCAATTTTGTTCAAAATTAAATACTTGTGACGAATAACGTATTTATTTGGATAAGGATTAATATCATGTTTATAAAAACACCTTCGAAAGTAATGCATTAAGTACTTTAGAACAAAGATTACCATAAAAAGGGTTATATTGAGTCAACCTTAAAACATAGACATATGTTGTCGCGGACTTTTTTTTAGAACTATTAAAGGGAAACAATTCCGTCATACACGATTTTTGCGTAATTTTAACCGTTTACGTAGCGCAAGCAACGGAAGCTCTCAAAAGGAATCATTTTTTCCCGTTTTTGCAACATTTTTCATTTATGCTCCGCTCCTATTGGTCGTAGCGTGATGTTATATAGCCTAAAGCCTTCCTCGATAAATGGACTATCCAACACAAAAAGAATTTTTCAATTCCAACCAGTAGTTCCTGAGATTAGCGCGTTTGGTTGACAAACAAACAAACAAACAAACTCTTCAGCTTTATAATATTAGTATAGATTTAGAACAATTAGTCTCGAAATGGAGTAGAGTTCATTCCCCTGGTGTAGTAAATTAATAACATTTAACATATTAAATCAGAACGATGTGTTTATTGTTTTCCTATAATTAAAAGAATGCCGAATGTAGATTTATTGTGTGTGTATATTTCTGTTTTTTACCCGACTGCGGCGAATATCAAAGGAGAGTTATGTGTTTCACCTACATGTATGTATACAGGTTTAATTGGTATTTCGACGTATTCCCGTTAGGAGGTGATAGGGTTGACTATTTTCGATAATTTTAACCCCCATATGCATAATGCAAAAGTGAACTATTTTGATATAACATTTTTTTAGCTTTTTTCAAAATAAGTCTAAACAAAGTAAATAAGAAAATTTATTTTTAAAAAAAGAATCAATTTAAATCTCATTTTTTCTTCTCATTTATAAAAACGATTAAACACTGGTTATTTATCAATATTAAAACAACAATTATTATCGGTCTAAATTTAATTTTTAATTTGGACCGATAATAATTGTTGTTTTATTTGCGAGACGAAAAACGATATTATTTCAATATTTTTTTTCCAATAAAATGCCTTAAAAACAAAAAAAAAGTTATAAAACTTGGCTTGCAGATTATTTTAAATCATAACCGTTTTCTTAGCTCAGTTTTATTAGCAACAATGCATAGCAACTAGGAACTTATTTTAAAGAAACTGAAGAAAAATGATCACAAAGGAAGCAGGCGGAAATTCGTATTTGAACTAAACTTAAGGTCTTTTTTTAAAGTTTCCATAAAATCAATTAAAAACGGCACCCACTGAAAATAAAACAAAAAATACAAATGTAACAGACATTCTGTCTGCCTGCCTGCTTACCGTGCCTTAGTGCCGTCGTCGGGGTGTCCTTGAGGTGTCGTCGCGGTGTCGTCGGGATGTCGTCGCGGTGTCATCGGCGTGTCGTCGAGGTGTTGTCGGCGGGTCGCTGGGGTGTCATCGGGGTGTCGTCGAAATATCGTCGCGGTGTCGTCGGGGTGTCTTCTTTTTTGAAGTCGGTTTAAAGGTAATTTAAGATAAGAAATTGTTTAATAAAATTAAAATTGTTAAACTGACTAAAACTAAAAAGATGCTAATCAAAACATATTTACAAAAATTAAAAAACCGACTGCGTACAAACGAGTTTTATCAAGATAAGATATAATACTTACTACTCAAATAATAATAAAAAATAATATTATTTTGGATCCGCGCCTGGCGCTGGTTGATCACGCTTCGTCCTCGGTCTGGTAAGGGTCTAGTAAAGTATTTCTATATTGCAACAATGCCTTCACACTATCAGAATGGAGAAGAACAAGTTTCGCTTGAGTCACACTCCAGCAACCTTTTTAGGGTTCAAGGGACCCTTATAATTTCACCATTTCTGTGTTCCATGTATGGAGGGTAGAGGTAAGGAGGGTCATCTGTGTATATGAAAAAGTGTCCGTCAAAATGTATTAAATTAGGATGGCGCCACATTTGCATCAAGGTAACTCTTAAAAGAAGTTATTCACTCACTTTTTCATAAAATTAAATGTTTATATATCAATAACCGTACTATTTACTGTTCACGAAATAAAATCACTCTAAACGCACGTTTGGTTATAATAATTCTGTAAGGTTATATTTACCACAATATTTTGTACAACGTAAGTTGTTGAAATTCTCAATAATTAACTACTTTAGTCGATAATGATATTAATTTTTTTAACTAGGCATACTTCAATTCATCTACGATTGCTACATTCATACCATACCCTGTGCATCCACCAGCGCGATTGTGGAGGATTTTGGAACTGTTATTTAGCGCATACAACTGGACACTTTTTCAACTTTTCTCCCATATAAGATGACTCTCCTTACATCTACCCTCCATAGTTCCATGTCTGTCCGCAGCTAAGATTCTCTGTACTAGAAAGCTGAAAACATATTAGTCATGCCTACAAAGTGGAAAATAAAATCTAGAAAAAATAAATTTTTTAGGGTACCTCTACACGTAAAGTGGGAATGTTTTTTTTTTCTACTCTATCCCATGGTGTGGGGTGTTGTCGGATAGATCTTTAAAAAGTACTGCGGGTTTTTCTAACTATTTTTCGATTAAGGGATCCGTTTGTGAAATATTGTGATAAGTGCTAATTTTTGTTAGTCTTGTTCATGCCAGCTACATAGTGTGAATTGGCCCTTAGTCTTTACAACGATAGATAGTCCGTATCAGTGTTCGCAACCGTACGATAATTATCGTACATGTACGATAATTTCATTACTGCGTACGATGTACCATAGATCACTACTATCGTACGCAGATTGTACGATAATTTCCATTAAGATGTATACTGGACTTGAAACATATAAAAAATTTAAATTTGTCTTCAGTACTTTATGACTAATGGCTTATAATTTGTGTTATAAATTATGCAATGTAATTTCTGTAAGTATGGAAGACCAGTTTCTATTAACATTAATGAAACTGAAGTGTACTGTGTAAATATTCTGATTTTGAACTATCAAATATTGTTTGAAGTTTATACTTTATAGTATCAAGTATCAAGTAGGGATATGACTTGGAGGGAAAAGACTCGATTACTAAATAATCCATTTTTTTCTCTTTAAAATAAATCGATTTGTAAAAATTGATTAACTAAAAATAATCGATTTTTATCGAACTATTCGAAAAGTTGCTTATTTTTGTACATAATAATAAAATTACCAAGTCGATAACTAAAACAACAATCTGTTGGTTTTAAAACTGAAAAACAAACCAAGTTTTTATTTCAACCTAAAAAATAAGGAAACTGAATAAAATTATTTCTGCTAATTTTTAGTAGATACTATTTAACATTTTATTGAAATGTATGTAAAACAAAACGATTAATAAAACGATAAATACAAAAGAACGAAATGAATACTTATTAGTCTCAAAACTAAAATACAAAATAAGTTTTTATTTAAATGTTAAATTTGAACAAAAGTACTACAAAACGAATTATTAACACAGATGTCTATTATCTGGTATCATTTATTATTCTACTAGAACAAAAATAAAATTAAACAATAATCATAAGCAATGAAGTGGCCTTTTCTTTTGGTCTCTAAACTAAAATACCAAAGAAAACTTTTTTTACAGTTTAAACGATAAAACATCTAATACACATTATTGTCACAAATGTATCACTTAACATTTGACTAACAACAATTTTTATTCAACAAACAAAAGATTTAATCCAACAACGCCTATCTTATCTTTTTTATTTAAGAGAAAGAGAGTAAGTAATGTAAGCGATTCATTAAAAATCGATATTTAGAGATCGATTATAAAAAATCGATTATAAAAAATCGATTATAAGAAAAATATAATCGATTAAATAAAAAAAATCGATTATTTTTTTACATCCCTGATGCGTACCAAAATGTACGATAATTTCACGGCCCTGGCCCCTGGGTACGATAGTTGCAACCATGGATGACAAATGTGTCGACTATTGCGTTTGGCTTGACATTTTTTTGTCTATACATATAATAAAATTGTAACGAAGTCGAATCTGTGAAATATTTTTTGGAAAATCTTATTAAAATAGACATTATTATCGATACAGAGGCCGTATCTATAGTTTTTAGAATTTTTGTCTGTCTGTCTATGACCGCATCACGAAAAAACTACTGGAGGGATTTTGATGAAATTTGCAATGATGATAGCTGGTTATCCAGGTCAACATATATTATAGCAAGTCAACATATAGCAGAGAATATGGTAGATGTTAAAAGGCAATCATTTTGTCGTTTGACCAACTACTAATGGTTGATACGTAGTCGAATAAAGCGCAGCGTAAAAACATCCGTTCAGCGCGAGCTCAGTCAACAAGCACGGTAATGTTATATACCGTATTCCATCTTCATACAAACTGTCGAAAATCGAGTTATACCTACGCGCCTTGCGTTCGGTATACACTCGGTAGACAACCGTACAGATAGTATAAGGCTGCCAGATCGTATAATTAGATACGAAAATAGTATAATATAAGATGGTTATGTTATGTAACTTTTATAATTGGATACAAAAATAATCATTTTATTCCTCCAGTAACCTCGCTTATGTCAAACAAAAAAGTATCGAGGCATCGTATGTTTTAAAAATTAATTAATTAAATTAAAAATAAAAATTTTAGTATTTCTAATGAAACTGTCCGAATGCGGATTTTTTATACTAATAAATCAACAATAAAGTTTTTCGTACGTCTCAGTCGAGGCGCAAATATTTTTCAATCTCAAATTTATAAGGAACGCATACCACCCTTGTAAATTTGAGATTTTTGAATTAAATGTAGTAGATAATGTTTTTTAAATAAAAAATAAAATAATTGCAATCATAAAACTAGGAAGAAACTCAAGTAGGTAGATGAAATTAAAATACTGTAGGCGGGCAGCTCTGCCGCGTGTTTTAGGTACCGCGCGGCTGTAGGTAATTATTTCAAGGACTGGGCCGAGGCTGTAGGTAATTATTTCAAGGACAGGAGTTACAATACTGTATGTATACATTACCGTGCCACAAGCGCTTGCCGCAAGCTTCTTTTGATCTGTGTTCAAAGACCGACACAAGTCCGAACCGTGGCAAGCTCACGCAAGTCGAGCCAAACACTCCGTTTACACGCTTGTGTTGGTGGACGCTAGTCGAGACTTGGCAAGCGTGTAAATGTAGCATTAGATGTTTGATAGATAGATTATAGTCAGGAACAACACACAAGCTACTTTTTTATTTCGGAAAAATGTTCGGATCCCGTGGAATAGATTTATTTTGTTTTTCAAACCCGAGCGAAGCGAGGGTGAGCCGCTAGTTACTTATCTCATATTTATTGCCCTTAAAAACCATTATTTAGTTTAGTTACCATAGTTTCGATGTTTTACATCTTCCAGGCGTCCCGCGACGGCTTTAATTCTTTTTTTGAAATGAAAACTTTCTATATGTAGGTTTGGTTGGGGAGTAAATTCATGTAAGTCATCATCGACATGGTCATGTGACGTGTTAACGCTAACACTCGAGAGTGCCGATTAAGGCTTTCAGTCTCGTTATATTTGCGAGTCCCGGGAAAAAAAATCGAGACTCGCTATGGTCTCGAATTTCCCGGGAAAAACGAGACTTTCGAGACTACTTCAAAAATAGGTTTCATACTCATAGGCTAGGCAGTTAGGCAGTCGATATAAGGTATTTCAATAAAGTATTTTATTAATCATACTGTTACAAACTCAAATACAAATAAAATTAACAATTATTAGGTCCTTACATATAAAATTTGCTGTTTTATATGGAAAAAGCAAAACGAAAAAAAAATTATTTAATTATATATTTAATCAGTCAAAGTCCATTGTTATCTATGCACCCATATTTTTTTCCTGAAATTGTTCAAATTCCGGAAAAAGCGGTAATCTGTTAGAACAAAAGACATTTCAATCGCTGCTCCTCTAATTAAGCGACCGTCTGCTGTACGGTGTGTGGTCTAGCGTTGTCCTGAAGCAACAGTGGGTTAGACCAATTGACCAGTCTCGGTTGTTTAATGGCTAGCTTTTCCATAATAGTTTGCATTTGTTGCCAGTACTGATCTTACCAGATCTAAGAAAGCTGTAGTGAATAACACCAGAACTGGTCCACCAGACATAAATGTACAAGCAGACAGACAGTTGACAACTATCGCTTGGGGCAGGATTTCTCCTGGGTTCAACCATTGTGATGAGCGTTTCCGATTATTGTACAGGATGCAATGCGATTCAAAACCCCCTCGTTATTGTGACGGTTGAGTAATGTAGCACAGCACTCGATGCGTGTTTGTTGAGAGGCTTCATCAATTCGTGTGGTACCCATTTTTCCAGCTTTTTCACATCTCTCACATCGAAGCTTGCCGCTAACTTTGACTTGTGATTTTTTTGGTTTGCGATGGATCTGTTTCCACAATCACTTTTAATTGTTCATTGTCAATTAGGGTCTTCGGCTATCCACGGGGTTTATTCTATAGGTCCAAAATTCCAGAACAAAAACGTTGAAACCAAAATCGTGTTTTATTTTATAGTAGCTTCCTCACACACATCATTAATTCTTCGAGCTGTTTCTGTAGCGCTGGTGCCACGGTGGTATTTTAAGTTTTCCATATTGTATGTTGAAATAAATCTGAATTTGGAATTCCTAGCTAAACGCAAGATATAAATATTTTAGACCAAAGTAGCCAGTTCGACAAAACGCCATATTCATATGTAAGGACCTAATATCTATGAGCTTTTTTTTCATTTTTACAATGGGCACGTAAACACAAAGAGTATTTACTGTACTATCAGATAGAGAGGATCCGATTTTATTACAAAAGTTACCCACGTTAAAAAAAGCCCTTTCTGCTTCTACGCCAGTATTAGATATGGTGCCAGTATTAGAGATTTAATAGTTAAATAGCGATGGTTTAGTATTTTCCTCTGTTGTCCTATCCTAAGTTTCATTTTATAGTTCTGCCACGTACCTTATGCCGCAACCGGAATAAAAAAATCTCGAAAACAGTAAAGTCTCAAAAGTCTCGTTATTCCCGAGACTGGCGGTAGCAGTCTCGAGTCTCGAAAATTCGAAAAAATCGTCGTGACTCTCGAAATTTTCGAGACCGAGACTCCCGGGATGAAAGCCCTAGTGCCGATAGATGTCGAAACCAGGTAAAGCAGTAAAAATGTAAGCAGTTTTAATTTACAATTTTTAATTTAAGGTCAAATAATTAATTTGAATATCCAAAAATGCTAACTGTTTGTTTATAGTTTTCAGTTCTATCGGCGGTCCTCATGCTGTTTTATTTTATTAACACACTTTTTAATACAAATAAATGGGAACATTTCTATGTGTATGTTTTTTTCCTTCTTCACGTTAAATATGACTGGATGAAATCAGAAATTTAGTACACAGATTGACTTGGAATGACTGAATGATGAATGTGATGTCCTACTGAAAGGTTTTTCGCTACGGCGACTAATTTCTCTGAGACTAGCCAATTGTGCAGGACTCAGGAGATATTATAGTGTACGCGTCGGCACGAGTGCACTCTCTATTCCTTTTAATTTATATAATATAAGAGATAACTATAAAAATATTTTTTTATAGAAATACAGTAGAATCCGTTTATTATGACTCCGCCTATATTGACCAGCCGGTTATTATGACGTAATTGCACTACGAAGTTTGGTTTTCATATAAAATTCTTTATAAAAAAGTCGGATATAATGACTTCCCTTACAGTGACATGTCGCTTATTATGACCCATTTTTAATAAATTATGTCCAGTTATAATGACCGACATGATTCTTTACACCTTCGGTATTGTTCGTTGATTCCCGACGACGTTCGGCACGTGGCTCTTTATTGTTTTGAATCTCAGTGAGTAATTGACGGTTGAAGGTCATGCATTATTTTTCGTTTGTTACTGTGAAAAAAATGTCATCTCAACGATGTAAAGCATTTACAATTGAGGAGAAATGTGCAATAATATGCAGATTAGAAAATGGAGAATCTAACTCATGTCTCGCAAAGGAATTTGGCGTGGGTCATTCGACAATCTCAATGATTTTTAAAAACAAGAACCGCATTAAGGAATCGTTCAATTCAAATGTTTTGAAACCGAAGAGGCTTCGAAAATCACGACAAGAAAATGTTGATCAAGCATTAATTCAGTGGTTTAAAAACATGAGAAACAAAGGAATACCTATCAGCGGTCCTATGTGTTTGTTTTAGTCAGTCAGTCAGTTTTTATTTCTTTTTCTTTTTTTTTATGAAGTAGATACTTACAATTTGTAGTTTTTCTCTCTATTAAACTAAATACCTAACAAAATTGTTTATTTTCTAAGACTATGCTTTGTATGACGTCCGCTTAGTATGACCTGTTTCTTAGTTCCCTTCGATGTCATTATAAGCGGATTCTACTGTAACTTCTCTTTTCCCGGGGAATCCCTTTAATTTCAGGGTTAAAACTTACAATTTATTTATTACTAATGACTTAGGTACTTTTCAATGAATAAATAGTTATTGCGAGTATACTTTATTAGAAAGATTTATGTTATTGCAGATTGTTCTGTAGGCCTTCTTAAGACCTACAATTTTCTAGTACATTGTTTTGATATATCTCATATGGTTTAGTCAGTGTTAGACACGAACTGTCTCAGAATGACTCGATAGAACCAGCGTGTTGCCAAATTTTAGTTCCAAATACGCTCATGGAGCGCTGTTCCAATTTCCATACAAAATTTTACTATAACTATACTATCACGTTAACTATACTATAGAGCAAAAATGTTCGTGCTAGGGGCACAGTTGTTGTGTTTTCTCGTGGGAATGAAAGATTTACTGTAGTACAAGGTATCCTAAATGTTGACCCGAGTAATAGGTAAGTTATTATTACATAAAATTTAGTTAAAATCGGTTTAGTAATTTTTGGGTGAAACGCGCACATTGATTTCGCTAAGTTACTGGTTTTATTATATTAATATGTATAGATGTATAGATTCATTTATGCTTACAATATATAATTACTTGACAATCAAGTAGTAACTTAGTTTAGATTATACAGTAAGTACTAAGAAGTAGGTATTTCTTAGTACTTAGTGTATAATCATATTATTTATAAAATTATCTTTTCGGTTTTTTTTCGCCTATTTATTTTGATTTTTGGTTCCAATCCATCAAATTAAAAAGAATCTAGCTTAAGCAGTTTTATTTAATTAATATACAAACTGAACTTCTACCATTATTTAAATATATTATGTAGTTAGTTTGTAGTCGTAATATAAATATAGATAAGAGTAGGTTAACATGCATAACATTCAATTATAAAATTACGGAAACAATTTGCTTTAGGCGCTATCTTTCTAATCTAGAAGCGATTTTTTTATTTATTAAACGATAAAAATATCTTAAACAATCATTAATTCTACAGCTTCTAATAGTATATAAAAAAGATAATTATATTGTACTGCTTATTTTAGTACTTGTCAAAAAGGTGATAGGAAACTTTATAGTTTTAATTGAATTTCTTATATTTTAAAAAAAATGAGTAATGTATATGACCGTTTATTAGTTGAGATAGGAAATGAAGATAAATTTCAAAAGCGTTTTGATTTTATTCATAATACAGCTTTCATATTTTTTTGGTGTATGTCCTATGCCAATATTATGCTGGCACTTACAATTGTACCTCATATGTGTGAGCTACCAGAAAAACCTGCAAATGTAAGTCAACAGGCTTGGAAATTATTGTATATACCCAGGTAAGATTTACTTACACTAATTTGATCAACATTTTTTATAATGCATGTATTCGTAGTAACATTGGTTCCTTATAATTTTTACCTGTTTTGTATGAGGTAGCTGAGATACAAAGCATTTTTACCACAATCAGTAATTAGAGAAAAAAAACTTATATAATATGCAGATCAGAAATAGTAGGTACATCCATAATCTTCAAGGTATAAATCTGGGCTTGCTAGTAAGAAGGTGTAGGTATACATACCGGCTTGCCATTCCTGTGCGCTATGAGTTATGAAGGTAGTAAGTTCAAATTTTAACATATTTGAACTAGTTAAAATACTGCATCTACTGCTCGTTACTCATAGATAGTTATGATACAATGCAAATAGATGGTAAAGCGATGATTAGGGATCATTTTCGACAGCGGGACGATCCATCGTAGACTATTGATAATGCCATAAAATCTATCCACTTAATAAAGAAGATAAAAACAAACAAGCAATTCTATTTTGGATGCAATGTGTAACACTTTGATATGTATCTCCCGATTACCTACTGAAGTTTAAGATGAGCACAAAACTTCCGTTATTGACCAGTTGAAGAGTCTTTATTCGTTGCTGTTTCTGTCTTGAGGATACAAATTTCTCGGATATGACTTAGTCATATAAATTACTAGCGACTCACCCTCGTTTCGCTCGGGTTCGACCCTTGGTTGATTCCCCATACAAATTTTCATCCACATTTTCACTCCCTTAAGGGATGATTTCTGGGATAAAAACATAACTTTAACGTGTGTTTAATAATAAATATTGAGCATCATTTTAAACAAGGTAGAGGTAACATTAATTATTAAAGAAATTACTATAAAATGAAGCAGTTTATTAAAATTCAAAATTTTCATAAGTTTGCCGTAGGTACGTCATGACTTCCCAGAATGCGTTCCTTATTAGCAACACTATCGAATGGTATAATTATACAGTATGTGTTTTTTTTCAAAATCAACAGGTTCGATTCCTGGGTAGGAAAATTGATTTTTCAAAAATCCAATGATGCAGTTTTAGTTTTCATGAAATTCGGGCCCGAGACTCCTTTGAGTACCTACTTTTCGCTATTTCTCATAGTTTAGGATTTAGCCATGCACGCCCACTTGAAAGATTCACCTGTATATTATAAAATTGGTATGATGATAGCTGGCTATCCGGGTTAACATATAAGATAATTTTTACTGGGGGAAAATATCTCATTTCTGAAAAATCTTTACAAAACTTTAAAACGTAAGTAGGGACGAACCCGAGCGGAGCGAGGATGAGCCGCTAGTTAGGTATATTTTCACACGAAGTGATATGATGCATGATAAAGTAGATTATTACATTTGTAGATATCTAAGGTTTTTGTACGGAGTGCAGCATCTCTATTAATTATCACATATGTACGTTGAACCACATTCTGCATAATTTTAGTTACAAACGACTTTTGACTTTGTTGTTAATCGCCAAAGTTGGTTGACAAGCTTGTCGGTAAACAAAAGTATTTCTGCTGGTTAAAAGATGAGTTAAGTATTACAAAATGCACAAATAAAACCATAGCACTTATTTCATTTTGATGTCTGTGATACAAAATGTTTAAAAACATGTCCTATAATATTTTCTCAGAATATTTTTACATCTTTATTCCTACTAAGATTTTGTTATAATAAATATTGTACTTAGTTAAATTGCTTTCTATTTTAAGTTACTTTTTGCAGTTATATAGATGATAGTGGAAGACAAAAATTTGATGAATGTCGAATACATACAAACCCTTCTGAAAGTAATTTTACAAAAGGTGAGTAGCGCCAAATTAATAAATTACTTATACCTATATTTTTAATAGCTCTTAGTTGATATTAATAATAATTAATGGACATTTGAATTTATGTAGGTAAATGGGAAGTAATTCATGACGTACTCGTAATTAATTTAAAGTGATTTAATGTTATATACAGTGTTAAAAAAATGTAAATATACAAAAGTAGACCCGCTTGGATCTACTTTTTAAAGTAAAACTTCTTTACGCACACTTGACTTGGGGAGTAAGCTGCTGAATGCGTTACGAAAACTGTAAATCGGGCGAGGCGAATGTTTGTTGCCATAGTAACCGTTGTTATTGTCAGACAAATCTATACATATCACCTCCTGGTAAAATTCTAAGAAATCAATTGTTAACTGGCACACCGGTGTGCCCGCGACTCTCGACAGGATATTATAAAATTGTAACTTAGCCGAATCTGTACATAAAAAAAATTTTGAAAATCTTATTGAAATAGACATTATTACGATACAGAGGCCGAATGAACATACATATGTTTTTTTTATTAGAAATGGGCTTACTCTTGACATTAATCTTAGCTCGAAAGCACAGATAAGGTCTACGAAATGATTGATTCCCCATCCAATCTTCCACCACCCTTTTCACCCCTTTATATATGATATATTTTCCGGGATGAAAACTATCTATATCCATACTAAATTTCATCTAAATTGCTTTAACGGTTAAGCGTGAAAAGACGATGGACAGGAAGACAGGCAGACAGACAGACAGACAGACAGACAGACAGAGTTCCTTTCAAATTTAATATTAATATGGATATATAAAGCTGGCTTCTTTGTTGTGCTGATCTATCATCATCGGCTTGGGCTGAACGTTGATAAGTCAGTCAGTGAGACGCGAGTAATGAATAAAAATTGTAATTGCGAATGTATCTTAGGAGATAGACATAAACTATTGCGAAATCGTTCGTATAACTTTTTAAGACCTACAATTTTCTAGTATATTGTTTTGATGTATCTCTTAATGTTTAGCCAGCGTTAGCCGTATAAATTTTTAACGACGACTCGATAGAACCAGACATTGCGTTATCCCGCGGGAATGAAAAATGTGCCTGTAGTAAATGGTGTCCTAAATGTTGACCCGAGTAATAAGTTATCACTATACAAAATTCGGTTCAGTAGTTTTTGTGTGAAACGCGCACATCGGTTTGACTAAGTTAGTTTTATTATAGGTATAGATAAGAATGGGTATTGCGAGTGTACCTTAAGAGATAGACATTTACTGTTGCAGATTTTTTTGTTGGCCGTTTCAAGATCTACAATTTTTTAGTACATTGATTTGATATATGTCTTAAAGTTTAACCAGCGGAAGGTTTCTAAAGAGGCCTCGATAAAACCAGTTATTGCAATTTCCCGTGGGAAAGAAAGATTTTCATGAAGTTAAAGGTACCCTAAATGTTGACCCGAATAATAAGTTATCACTTCACAAAATTTCATTGAAATCGGTTCATTACTTTTTGCGCGAAACGCGCACAGACAAAGAAACAAACAGACAAAACATTTAATAACTATTGTTTTGGAGTCATTCACAAATTCTTTTACGGTAAAAGCCGCTCGACTGTGGAATTCTATTCCTTTAAGCATCAGGCGTGCTAAAAGCCTAGATAAATTTAAAAGTTTATTAAAAGATTACTATCTATCTCTTTAAGCTTTTAGCCTTAGTCCTTTCCCATTTCTCTCTTTAGTCCTTTCCCATAGTATCATTATTATTATTATTTCTTCTGTTATGCTCTAGTAGCTATAATTCTATATATTATTTGGTTGATTTGTTGATTAATGTATGTATGTAAGTATGTATATATTATGTTTGTATGTATGTATGTATATATGTATATATGTATGTATGTATGGATTCGCATATATATATATATATATATATCTATTTATCTATAAGTCTGTATATACATAAACGTGTAAAGCAAGTACACCGCCTACCGTTTTATGAAAATTTACTCCTCCTGCTCAAGGTTGCCTGGAAGAGATCGCTTCCAGCGATAAGGTCGCCTGATGTGCATCTTTTCTTTGTGTTTTTTTTTCTTTGTATTTTTATTTATATTTTGGTGTACAATAAAGAATATTATTATTATTTTATTTTTTCATTTTTGGTCTCCCCTTTTAAAGGGGTATTTATATAAAACCTACACACGGGTCTTGACCAAGTGTGTAAGCTTGGGAAAAGAGAATTATTATGATGATGACGATGAAGCAAGGAATTTACGAGTGAGACGACATGTATTTAGCAATGTAGCCTTCTGCCAAAGTGTAAGAGTAGACTTGGGCACTCCTAGGGTATTAAGATTAGGCTGTAGACTCTTAGGGACCACACCTGTACTGGATATAACAACGGGTACGATCTTAACTGTACCCACCTGCCACTGTCTTTTTATTTCGGTAGCCAGGTCTACGTATTTTGCCATTTTTTCTGTG
The DNA here is from genome assembly GCA_033884665.1 of Argynnis bischoffii washingtonia. Taxonomy (NCBI): domain Eukaryota; kingdom Metazoa; phylum Arthropoda; class Insecta; order Lepidoptera; family Nymphalidae; genus Argynnis; species Argynnis bischoffii. The sequence continues at coordinate 6,993,258 of CM066616.1, read as the reverse complement.
TATGTAGTGAGCAGGTTATTAGTGTTACAGACTGCTATATCTATAATGAATACGGAATTATTTATTTTATCTAATATTGTTATGTCTGGCCTATTATAGTGAATTGTACGATCTGTAATAATTGTACGGTCCCAATAGATTTTAATTAAATTATTTTCTAAAACAGTGTTTGGTTTATATTTATAATAAGCAATTTTATGTGGAATAAAAGAATGTCTATGAGCTAAATTTTGATGGATAATTGCTGCAACTTGGTCATGTCTATGCTTATAATCAGTTTGTACAATAGATTTACACGCGCCAGTGATATGCTGGATCGTTTCGGAATTACTGTGGCATCTTCTACATAAATCTGTGACTAAATTAGGGATACGACTAATATGCTTTTGATAATTGCGGGTGTCTATTACTTGATCCTGAATAGCGATCACAAAAGCCTCCGTTTCTGGGAAGAGCTCACCCCGCCGCAGCCACTCGTTCGACGCATCCTTGTCGACGTGTTCTTGGCTGAGGTCGGCAAGATGCCGCCCGTGCAGAGACTTTTGTGACCACATATCCAGTTTCTGCTGCTTGCTCACTACATTTGGCTGAAGATCTGTGTTACTTAAGTTTAAAGGTGTTAAATTCTTATCTATATCCGTTACATATTTGTGAAGTAGGGATTCATCAGCTTTAGCATAAAAGTACTTTCGTACCTATTTTGTCTACAATATTGCTATGTAAATTCTGTATGTCGATAAGGCCTCTTCCTCCTTCTTGGCGCGGCAGTGTCAGACGTTGTATGCACGATCTTGGGTGGTGTTTTCTGTGGGTTGTCATACGCATGTTGATAATACGTTGTAGTTTAATTAAGTCACTTTTAGACCACTTGATAATGCCAAAAGAGTAGGTGAGTACCGGTATCGCGTAGGTATTTATTGCATTAATACTATTACGTGAATTTAAATGCGTTCTCAAAATTTGGTTTAGTCTAATTTTAAATATATTTGTTAATTCTAATTTTGCTTGTTTTTGATGAATTTGTTTGGACTGATGGAAACCTAAATATTTATACGTACTGTGCTCGTCCATAGGCCCTATATGCTCACCTGTCTCCAGTACATAGGTGTTACTTTGTACTTTACCGCGATTTACTGAATGAATTTTACATTTGTCTACTCTAAATTGCATATGTATGTCGTTCGAAAATAATTGTGTAATGTCAGCTAATTTTATGAGTTCAGTGTGATTGGACGCGTAGATTTTAATATCATCCATGTAGAGTAAGTGTGAGAGAATATGGGACGAGTTATTGTATTTTAATTTAAATCCTAGTTTGGTGCTGTTTAGTAGTTCAGACAATGGATTCAGTGCCAAAAAAAACCATAGTGGACTAAGTGCGTCTCCCTGAAAAATACCCCTTTGTATTTTTATAGGGTCAGTAGTTAAGCAACTGCCATTTATCAATTTTAGTTTTGTCTGCCACTGAAGCATGGTTGTACGTAAAAATGAAATAACACTTTCATGTATTTTGTAATGTTCTAGTACATAAATTAACCAACTATGAGGAACAGAATCAAAGGCTTTTTTATAATCTACGTACATAGTGTGAATATTTCTATTTTTAACTTGAGCCTGTTTCATAACTATTGCATCTATAGTCAGTTGCTCTTTACATCCCTGACTATTACGCTTACATCCTTTTTGTTGTTCCGCAAGGATGTTGTGTTGATCTAGGTGTTTGTAGATTATGTCACTAATACATCCAGTAATTTATTATTATTATTAGATATTATTGCTGATGATACCTCCTTAATTTTTAAAGTTGAGCGTAGTAAACCTAATTATGACGAAGTAAACAGTGCATTGTCGCATATACTTCGCTGGTTTGAATTAAATAACCTAGTATTAAATGCAAAAAAAAAAAAACAAAATGTATCGAATTTACATTGCCTAACTTAAAAGAGGAAAATTTTAGCCTGATTATGAATAATGAAACACTGGAAATAACTGAATCAGCAGTATTTTAAAATATAACACTCTAAACTCCAGTGGAATCTCCATCTCTCAACACTTGCAGGTAAACTCAGCTCCGCCGCTTATGCAGTTAGGAAAATTAAAAACTTAACGGATATTAAAACTGCCCGACTTGTATATTTTAATTATTTTCATAGAATTTTACCGTACGGAATACTTCTTTAGGGCAGTGCCGCGGAAATTAATTGAATATTTATTATTCAAAAGAGAGCAGTACGGGCTATTTGTGATCTAAGAGCTCGTGATTCCCTGCGAGATATTTTCAAAAAAATTGGTATTCTTACGGTTGCGTCACAATATATACTGTGTAATATATTATTTGTTTGCAAAAATCTAAATAATTATGAGAAAAACAGTGATAGACACACAATAAACACTAGGAATAGAAATAAGCTTGTTACGCCTAGATTTCGGCTCCAAAATGTGAATAAATCTTTCGTGGGCCTGAGTATACGCATATATAAAAAAAATCCACAAAATGTCCTAGATTTACCTCTTCAAAAATTTAAAGATAAAATTAAAAATGTTTTATTGAACAAAGCATATTACACTGTTCAAGAGTATCTTGTTGATGAAAATGCGTGGAATTGTGTATTGCAGGCTATCTAAATCGTTATGTTAATAAAATAAATGTAATTTCGATATTTAAAGGAGCAACTGTTGAGTTTCTTGCCGGCTCTTCTCAGCAGAACTGCTTTCCGAGCCGGTGGTAGCTTCCACACGGACAGACTACACTGACGCTTACATTAAATTGACGATTCAAAAGCACTTGCAATAAGTCTAATTGAATAAAGTTTATTTCATTTCATTTCATTGAATCATTACAACATTTGATTAAAAATAAAATTTTATCTTAACTCCATTTGCACTATGTGAATAATAAAATATTGTTTTTCTTTTTAAATCGATAAAGACATATTTTTTAGTAACTCTAATTATTGATATTTAAAACAAATTAAATTTTATAAAGAATACCGATAACCTACAGAAGTTTTACTCCTTGCGCGTGTACACATTCATACACGCAATTTTTAATTTTGTTTTAATAAAATAGTTTTAATGTTTGATATATTTATATTTTAGCATGTGATAAATTTATCTATGATAAAACTTGGTACGAATGGACAGTTTCATCAGAATTTGACTGGATTTGCGACAAAGAACTAAATATCGTAAATATATTAGCATATAGCAAAATCGGAGAGATAATAGGAGCTTTTTGTTTCGGATGGTTTGGTGATGTGTATGTATATATGTAAACTTATTACCTATTTAAATCTTATATTGAAATATTAAATATATATATATATATATATATATATATATATATATATATATATATATATATATATATATATATATATATAGTTCCCGTGAGATAGATTTGTATTTGTTTAGCTAGTATATATATATATATATATATATATATCTATTCTTTTGCTGCAGATACGGGCGTCGCTTAACATATTTTATATCAATATTAATGATCATAGTTGGCCGTTTTATTTCAATATTAGCTGGAAACTCGTATATAATTTTCCTTATTGGATGTCTTATTGCAAATTTACCATCATGGACTGCTCCACAAACTGGTACAATCATATCAACAGAAATATCCTCGCCAAAACGACGTACAGTGATAACTGGTTTAAGATTTACAGCAAGTAGTTTAGCACTTGTAGTGTTAGCGTTAACTTTTTGGTTGGTTAGACAATGGAAAATTTTCGTTATTGTTACAACTACGCCCTTAATTCTGTTTTTAGTAATTTCATGGTAAGTTTCCAATATTTCTTCTATTTACTTATTAAATATTTATCTTAAAATATGTTGTCTTTTTTATTTAATAGGTACATATTACTACTAGCATAGTATGTATTATATGATCTGTGATATTACATAATATTATTTTGTTTCTAGGTATACCATTGAATCTCCTCGTTGGTTATATACAAAGGGACGCTATGAGGAAGCTGCTCGCATACTAAAAAAAATTGCGAAGGTTAATAAAAAACAAATCGATGATAAGACTGAAAAAGAACTAATGAGTACTGAGTTAGGTGAAAGCCCTAAAGTTTTAGGTCCTTTGGCGCTATTTTCGGGAAGAAAATTTACATTGCGTACATTTTATCAAATGTTTATATGGCAAGTATGAATATTGTCTTATAAGCAGTATAATATGATATATAATATATTTATATTAATGAAATAAGAACACCGTCATGGGTAGCCCCCTGGAAACTCGCACATTTGGAAAACCAAGTGAAGCAGGTTAAAATTCCGGGTCTTGCACCCCTAATATCTTAAGGCGATTAGTGCCGTCAAAGAGGTATTTTCTAAAGCCTACTTCTCGTTTATGGCTTGACCGAAATGCTTGAAAAAAATATATATGAATCGTCAACTCAAACAATATTTGACAAGTTTTTTTTTTCGTGGTACCAAAATATCTATTACTTTTTTTTTAAAGAAATGGTATATTTTTGACTTGAAGTGCCTACTGTACCTAAACGGCTACGATTTTTTGCAAAATTTAAAGACAAAAAAAAATTATCGGTTGTACTTTAAACTCCATGTCGCTTATGTAAGCTAATTACTATTTTTCTATATTAAAAATTGAAAATGCTAATTTCGAATCTCGAAGCTATAGAGGTGCTCTGCGCGGGCGCGGGCGGCAGTCGCACGTTGGCGCTCAGACGGGGAGATTGTGTCACTTTTTTCTCTATTCGCGTTAGCAATCGACTATTTATTTTACGTTGTATTTATGCATGTGTAACAAGTATTTTTATTTGTATGCGTGCAAAGAATAATCACTCGCAGACAGATAAATGTGTGGTGAAGTACGCGCTTGGATACTAGAATATTTTAACTAGTTTAATGTAAAAATCTAGAACGCAACTGTAACAAAGATAATGTAAAAAAATTAAAGTTTACAGATTTTTAAAATTTTCATGTTATATAATTGTGAATTTCATTTTATTAAAAAAATTAAACCGATTTAAAAAAAAAATACTAAAAAGTTATAAATAACTGAACGCGGTTTGTCTATCACTCTTGTCTATCACATATATATACCTACTAAGATATTTTCGAAATCAGTGCCAGCCGACATTGTTTTAAAATATGAATACATATCCGTTATGATATAATAACTAAACTGAAATAGTTTTTCTAATAAGTAGTAATTACTAAAACTATTTCAGTTTCAGTTACACGTTTTAGTCCATATAATAAAAACGATTGAACCGATTTTGATAAAATCCTTACTATTCCCTAAGTGAAATAAATGTAAGCTAATAAAAAAATAATGATCACGATCCGATTACTAGTATCGGAGGAATGCGTGGACAGACATACATACATACATACATACATCTATTTTTTTGTATATTTGCTTGAAATCCCTAATAAATTATCATTTGTGAATATTTTGCAGTTTCAATAATTAGACAATATTTTAGACTATTAATGGGATTATAATTAATCTATTCATATAATAAAATTCTAACTGAGTCGAATCTGTACCTTAAATATTTTTTGAAAAATCTTATTGAATTATTATTATATAGTACGATAATTCTAGCATTGCATCTTTGACTCTGTTCGGATTGTATCGCTCGTAGGCAGTAAACTATGCTGCGCGCTTATGTGGCGTATTCTTTGATCGGTGTTCTGACTTCTGGGTGCATAGTGCGTGGACTGTTCGATGTTATTAGTGCGGGGTGCGCGGGTGTAGCGCGCTAAGCGCCTCCCAGACACACAAGGCCATCGGGGACACTAATCGCCTTAATGTGCGAATCATTTTTAACGCCACTAGATACTACTTGCCTAACGGTGCACTGTGAAGGAAAACATCGTGAACAAACCTGCATGTCTGAGAGAACCTAACTTGTTCGTTCGTCGCCAATTCATACTTCGCCAACGTGGTCGATTATGGCTTGAACTCCCACGCAATACTCAATGTGAGGGAGACCCGTGCATCCGAACCGAACTAAAAAGTAAAAAATAAGTTTTAGTATAAGAATAAAGTGATTAACGAAAAAAATGATAACATTATGAAAAAAAAACGTGGGGTGCTTTGTACAATATTTTTATACCAACTCTACTTTTAGAAATCGTACCAATGGAATATTTATAACAACATCAGTTGTTGTCGAGCAGATAGAAATCGCCGTTCAAATATTCCGTTAGAAACATACAGGTGGAACTAATAAAAGCCTGTTAAAAGCTTTGAATGAGATGAGATACGAGAGATGTGTATGTTGATTATGATAGCCTTAAGTAATTTAATTACCTATATTTCAGGTGTTCTTGTAATATGAGTTTTGTACTACTCTTGTTAAGTTCAGGTGAAAAAAAAGATGGGAACCCGTTTCTTGATTTTGCTTGGCAAGCAATAGCAGATATACCTGCTATTTATCTAGGGGGTTGGCTTGCAGATAAAATTGGCCGTCGATATTCTGGTGTTACGAGTTTTGGTGTGTTGAGCCTTACATGGGCATGTATTGCTTTCAGAGAAAATAGTAAGTCAATTTATTATTTAGTACTTAGTATTTACAAAGATTATACTCCATTGATGTATATTGTATATAGAACATGTTAAATAAAATCTAATTCATATTCAATGAATTGTGTTGTTGGATTATTTTCCTCACTATGAAGAATGCTGTTAAATTTTTATATGTAGCTAGATTTTTCTTGCGACTCCACTCGTGTCTAAAGTTATATGTACGTAAATAAGGAGTTGTATTTATACATGTTAACCCAGGATATCGGGTATCTCTAGTATCTAAAATTATATAATAAATCATTATTTTATTATTGTGACAACCCTGCATTGCAGTTAACGTACCAAAAAAAAAATCGTTAGATAAGAATTTTTTGATATTTTTTTCATAGATACAGGAAATGAGTACTCAACTAAATCCAATATTTCTTATCAATTTAATACTACGTACGGCATGCGAAGATTGGTCTGTTTGGACGCAACACCGTAAAAAAATTCTAAGTTCTTTTGAAAATATATTCCTAACTTTACAATGAAACACTCAGTTGCTAATACTACATACGTCTTGTTTTTGTCATGTCCACAATTTTATTTACATTGGAAGTTTGATATAACATACAAAATGTTTGAGTCATTATTACAATGCTATTTTATTGTAAGACTAGCGATTCACTCGGGTTCGTCCCTAGATACGTTTTTACGGTTAGTATAACAGTTAGTATGGAATAGACTATATGTATATTAGACTTTAGACTATATAATATATGATAAATAGCCTATAGCCTTCCTCAATTCTCAATAAACGGGCTATCTAATGCAAAAACATTTATAATTTTTCAAATCGGATTAGTAGTTGCAGAAATTAGCACGTTCAAAGTGCTTATTGCGTATAGCTCATTAAAGGTCGCGTGTGTCGTGCTATCTATTTTAAAAGTGTTACCCCAAAAACTGTCTATCACATATGATATTATATGGGTACAGGTTATGAAATTCGGAAGAACTCTTACCACGTGTCATCGAACGTGCCCAACACGCATACCCTTTCTCGAAACGCTTTCGTTAGCCTCCATATTTAAAAACTCAAAAAAAAAATGGTTTTTATGTGGCTTTTGTCGCTTTTGATGAGATCCTATTGGAGTTTTTCAATAGGGCTACTGCAGTCTGCAAATGTGATAATGAGTAAAATTTGCATGACAATTTGTACATACAGAATCGTTTACATTAAGATGACGACAAAGCCTAAACTAGCTTCTGCAATGATTTATTATGCGATGATAAGTAGTACATAAAGTTTTTTAGTTTGACGTCATTTTGAATTGATTAAATATTTGATTTTGTGATAACTGTGGTAGATAATAAGATAACTTTTTAGGATACTTAATTTAACAAATATGTATGTGTATTTATTCCAGGCGTAGATGGTTGGATTCGACAATGGTGGATTGGTAGTATATTTACTATAATAGCTAGAGTAACAACATCTATAGGATATGTAATAATTAATATATTTAACATAGAACTACACCCAACTTGTCTTAGACAGTCTGGATTGGCCCTTGGGAATAGTGTATCTGGAATATCTGCTGCTTCCATTCCATATATTTTATATTTGGTAAGTTAGTAAAGTTGAACAATAAAATAAGCTTACTGAAAATATTATAATTTCCTCCTCCTAATCCTATTTGTTTACTTCAACTACAGGTAACTATGAATATGAATATTTTTAAGTGCAGTTTTTTAACCACAAATAACATATTTTAGGGACGGAGAATAGATTCCCGTTTGCCTGGTATAATATTGGCCGTTACATCACTAACAGGAACACTGTCTTCATATTTGTTACCTGAAACTTTGAACGTACCGTTACCTGAAACAATAGAAGAAGCTAAATTATTTGGACAAAAAAATAAAACACGCGAATCAGTAAAATTAACAACAATAACATCTTAGTTACAAAATAAAAAGTTTATTAGGCAATTTTTAGGGGTTTTCTGCTTTAAATTAAAAAATCTAATCCAATGTAATTTTAAACTCAATGTACAATCCATAGAGTAGGTTTGATCTTAACTGAAATCTGCCTGCATATATTCTTATTTTGTCCAAAAGGAATTGAAATTACAATGATAATTTCGGTAATGGTAATTACAATGATATTTATTTGTTTGTTATAGTAGATTTTACTTTTATCTATTTATATTATAGAGTTAAATATGTTGGACTAAATAAACTTCATAATAAAATCCACGTGTGTTTTTTTCATATTTAGAACAATTAGTCTCAAAATGGAGTAGAGTTCACTCCCCTGGTGTAGTAAATTAATAACATTTAACTTATTAAATCAGAACGATGTGTTTATTGTTTTCCTATAATTAAAAGAATACCGAATGTAGATTTTTTGTGGGTGTGTATTTCTGTCTAAAAAAACATGAAATAAAAACACATGAGTATATTTTATATAGTTTAAAAGCAATTAAACTTGAAAAACGAACAATATGGTTTTTTACCCAACTGCGGCGAAGCTCAAAAGAGAGTTATGTGTTTGACCTACATGTATTTACTTACCTAGGTTATTGGTATTTCGACGTATTCCCGTTAGGAGGTGATAGGGTTGACTATTTTCGATAATTTTAACCCCCATATGCATTATGCAAAAGTGAACTATTTTGATATATCATTTTTTTAGCTTTTTTCAAAATAAGTCTAAACAAAGTAAATAAGAAAATTTATTTAAAAAAAGAATCAATTTAAATCTCATTTTTTATTCTCATTTATAAAAATGATTAAACACTGGTTATTTATCAATATTAAAACAACAATTATTATCGGTCTAAATTTAATTTTTAATTTGGACCGATAATAATTGTTGTTTTATTTGTGAGACGAAAAACGATATTATTTCAATATTTTTTTTTCCAATAAAATGCCTTAAAAACAAAAAAAAAGTTATAAAACTTGACTTGCAGATTATTTTAAATCATAACCGTTTTCTTAGCTCAGTTTTATTAGCAACAATGCATAGCAACTAGGAACTTATTTTAAAGAAACTGAAGAAAAATGATCACAAAGGAAGCAGGCGGAAATTCGTATTTGAACTAAACTTAAGGTCCTTTTTTAAAGTTTCCATTAAATTAATTAAAAACGGCACCCACTGAAAATAAAAGAAAAAATACAAATGTCTGTCTGTCTGCCTGCCTGCTTACCGTGCCGTGTCGTGTCGTCGGGGTGTCCTTGAGGTATCGTCGGGGTGTCGTCGCGGTGTCGTCGGGATGTCGTCGGCGTGTTGTCGCGGTGTCATCGGCGTGTCGTCGGGGTGTCGTCTGCGGGTCGCTGGGGTGTCGTCGAAATATCGTGGCGGTGTTGTCGGGGTGTCTTCTTTTTTGAAGTCGGTTTAAAGGTAATTTAAGATAAGAAATTGTTTAATAAAATTAAAATTGTTAAACTGACTAAAACTAAAAGATGCAAATATATTTACAAAAATTAAAAAACCGACTGCGTAAAAACGAGTTTTATCAAGATAAGATATAATACCTACTACCCAAATAATAATAAAAAATAATATTATTTTGGATCCGCGCCTGGCGCTGATTGATCACGCTTCGTTCTCGGTCTGGTGAGGGTCTGGTAAAGTATTTCTATATGACTTCAAACTATCAGAATGGAGAAGAACAAGTTTCGCTTGAGTCACACTCCAGCAACCTTTTTAGGGTTCAAGGGACCCTTATAATTTCACCATTTCTGTGTTCCATGCCTGTCCGCAGCTAAGACTCTCGGTACTAGAAAGCTGAAAACATATTAGTCATGCCTACAAAGTGGAAAATAAAATCTAGAAAAAATAAATTTTTTAGGGTACCTCTACACGTAAAGTGGGGATGTTTTTTTTTTACTCTATCCCATGGTGTGGGGTGTTGTCGGATAGATCTTTAAAAAGTACTGCGGGTTTTTCTAACTATTTTTCGATTAAGGGATCCGTTTGTGAAATATTGTGATAAGTGCTAATTTTTGTTAGTCTTTTCCATGCCAGCTACATAGTGTGAATTGGCCCTTAGTCTTTACAACGATAGATAGTCCGTATGAGGGTGTGATTAATAATCTATGGTCTATGCCTGCGGTGAGATCTAGTCTATGTCCATTCTGTGTAAATGTAAATTTTCTAAATGATTAATGAATATATAAATTAATTACATATTTTGAAGGTAAATTTTTATTCAAGCATGATGATTGAAATAAATAGTTAAAAAATAAATTGCCAAGTATTATTGTTAATTATATTTCATCTAACATTAGCTGAGAATTTTCGCGTAGTGCTATCCATAATAATTGTAGTGTAAGATGTCGGGTGATCACAAAACATTGATAAAGGGAAGCCCATCGCAATATGTAAAATTAAACGTGGGTGGAACTTTATTTTACACTACAATTGGTACACTGACCAAAAGTGATAATATGTTAAGAACCATGTTCAGCGGCAGGATGGAAGTCCTAACAGATTCAGAGGGTATTTATTGCTATACTTAATTCTTTGATCAAATAATTTAATACGTAAGTAACTAAAGATTTTGCCTCCAATGCAGGATGGATCTTGATAGATCGATGTGGTAAACATTTTGGAACTATCTTGAATTATCTACGTGACGGCACTGTGGCACTACCGGATAGTTACCGCGAAATTATGGAATTGTTGGCCGAAGCTAAATATTTCTTAATAGAAGAATTAACTGAATCTTGCCAACAAGCACTCAGTAAAAAAGAAAGAGAAGCTGAACCTATATGTAGAGTTCCTCTAATTACATCACATAAAGAAGAACAACTTCTCATAATGTCGACTTCAAAGGTTAGTACCATATGCCAAAATTATGTATTAATTACATTTAGTAGTTTATTTCTTTAGTATCCTTATTTTCAATTTTACTATGTAGGTTTATTTTACAAAAATTTTAAATGATGCCTGCCTTTTTAAAAAATAAAAAATATTCATTGTACAATACTTATTACTTACCCTTTTTTATCAATTAGTGTTGTTATGATCAATAATTGTATATATTTATTATTATTATTATTTTTGTTCACAGCCCGTAGTAAAATTACTCATTAACAGACATAACAATAAATATTCCTATACAAGTACATCAGATGATAATTTGCTAAAAAATATTGAATTATTTGACAAACTGTCACTACGCTTCAGTGGGCGTGTCCTCTTTATAAAGGATGTCATAGGCTCTAATGAAATTTGCTGCTGGTCATTTTTTGGTCATGGAAAAAAATGTGCTGAGGTTTGCTGCACATCTATTGTATATGCAACTGATAAAAAGCATACAAAAGTGGAATTTCCTGAAGCAAGAATTTATGAAGAAACATTGGGTATTTTACTATATGAAAGCCGTAATGGACCTGATCAAGATTTAATACAGGCAACATCATCTCGAGGAGCAGTTGGTGGACTATCCTGCACAAGTGATGAGGAGGAAGAGCGCTCTGGTCTGGCCCGACTTAGATCAAATAAACAGAATAATCAATCTTAGCGGTTACAGTCTGGCTTGGCTCGCTTGAGGAGCTCCAAACGCACAAATGTTTGATACCAAGCCAACTATTTTCTACCATTTTGCTGGCTACCATGTTTCGGTATTTAGACTTGACTTAACTATTGACTATTTTGTGAGTCCTTCCTTTTTGTGAACTCGTCTATAATTGGTGATAACAAACAAAGTGAAGCATTTATTTGAGATAGAGATTGTAGGTAACAGGGATCTATGTGTGTGTTTTAATATTAAAAGCGTGTCATTATGAAATTGTAAATAAACCCTTTCTATATTTACAATAATGTGTATCTGATTTAAGTCCATATGTTAATTTATATACATAAATTTGTTGCAAATGATAATGACAATTTTCTTGTGTGGATTATGATATGTTTTATATGCAATTAAAAGTTATTAGTGAACATATTCATAATATTTTGTAGTGAAAATTGAATGTAAAGATTGTTCAAGTTTAATATTAGTTGTGGTAATTATTGGCAATTATTTAATTAAATTATGTCATATTTTACACTTTAATAATGATATAAATTATTCATATATTATTTAAATTATATAAAAATATTATTTATATGCACAATTGTAAAATAATTGTTCACAATTTTAAATAATTGTAAAATAATAATTATCAATTATTATTTTTATAAATCTTATTGTTATATAATTAATAATTTATGAATAATTTATATCATTATTAAAGTGTAACACATATTATAAGTAAATGATCTTACTTCTGCTCATATTTCTTATACATTTACTATCACTTATTAAATTGTATATATGTTTTTTATAATCTGTAATGTGTCATGTATGAATGAATGGTTCTGTAGGGTGATTTGAAGAAGAATTTATCATGTATATGCATATAAAACTATTTCTATGTCATTATCAGTAGAAAATGTATTTTTGATGTATTATTCAATGTAATATATAATATAAGCCACATCAATGTCTTTAAAATGAAAAATATATTCAAGCTTTGTAGTATTTGCATTCACAAAATAAATGTTTAAGAAGAAAAATTATTTACACAGCTCAAGTAATATGCCAAATTGATGTTGTTTAAAATTTTAGAAGTAACTTCATGTTAGCTAAAATAGTAACAAGGTCACATTTTTATTGTATGAATTAAAAGTTTTAAAAATAGAAATAAGTAAATATCTTATTGAAATATTTATTTATTAGCATACTATAACATACTAGATATGGATTGTTATAAATAATTTCATTTGTGAATACTAAAAGTAAATAAAGTTTTTTGAAGTACATATTGTATAGCGCTCGTATTTGTTGTTGAGTGCTCAATTATTAGCATTAAAATTGTTCTAATTTGGTAATAATAACTGACATATTATGTGGATTTTTATCTAAAACATAAGCAAAGCATATTAATGGATACACCCTGATTTTTTTAATTTCAGCCTAAAAACAAATGTAAAATTGTTACTGAGTTATATCACTTTTTTTCTGTTATTTGTTGTTTATTTTTTTCTTTAATCTCATTACTAATGTTATCTTTCTTATTGATCATTTATTTATGGTATTAAAATAATGCAATAGTGATTTTATGGATTATGAATGTAAATGAATCAGAAATGATATTGTGATGCCAATAGTTGATAGGAAGCAGTGTCTAGTCTTATATTTGTTGTTCCAATTCTTATTATTATAAGAATACAATATCTATAGGAATGATTTAATTTGAGGCTACTACTTATTTATGGTCATTGATATGACGATATAATGCTATACACTTAACGCGCCCTACAATACACTCTATACAGTCTGTCAAACTAACATAGAACACAAGGGCTTAACCCCGAACTTTGAAAATATACAACCAAAATGATTTGTAATTACCTATATTTAAATTGCATACCTCATTATTATTGTTTTAAGAGTGTCTAGTTTATGTATTGTGCGGTATCTTAGCCCTATGTATTTAAGTAATAATGATCTTGCTGACTATTCTCACTATGATGAGGATTACATTATGTTAATGATTCTATTAGATATCTACTTAGAAATTGCTGTTGTCATAAAATAGCATTCACCCCTTTCATGGATAATATTTCAAATAATTAAATGTCTATGTAATTATAAATGTCTTTATGTAAAATCTTTAAAAATTACTTATAAATGTTTAACTCTTATAAAATATATGCTCACTATTTAGCTGTCCATGTTTTGTTTTATTTCTTTTTTATATACATAATTCATTCATAAATTCTCTAATTTTCGCAATTTAGTTATTGGTATGGATTATATCTACATTTGTTATACAGAGGTATAGTTTTTATGTAGGGCATAATTTCTGAAGCCACTGATCCGATTTGAATATTCTTTGAATACTAGGCCTAACGTCTTAGTGCTGTAGACTATTCTTATTATGATAAAATTGGATTTACGGTCAAAAATTCAATAACTTATTGAAATTGAAAGAAATATTCTCAGCTTAGTTTTAAAATAACTATAAATGTTTGACAAAAACGATGTTCTTAGCAAATAAATAAATAAAATAAAAAAAAATAAATAAAAAAAACTAGAGTAAGTCGTTAGTACTATATAATTTTCAAAACTGCTACTGCTTTGCTTATATTTCCAAGTATAAACAATGCATAAATAATAAAAGTACCTATAATGTTATTTTTTAAAATTTAACTAATAATAAGAACAAAATGTAGAATAAGTGTCCCTAAGCAATATGAAAGTCGATAAGACATTTTCTTATACATTAACATAAAAATTTTGTAAGGTATGTAATATAGAAAAATAAAATAAACCTTAAGAAACATTTATTGCAACTAAATTTTTCTTATAACATTCAAAACTACATAATGGTACACCAGTTTTTGAACAGTTATACTTTTTTATATTATCACATCCCTTCATACCACATTTTACAGGCTTTGGGATTTCTTTAGGAGTTTGTTGTTCTATTGGATATGGTACACCAGGTGGTAAAGAAAGAGAAACTTCATTGCTGTTATTTTTATAAATTATCATTGGTTCCACTTTTCTTATTGGCCTTCCTTTCTGAGCATTTTTAAGGTTCTTAGATTCTTGTTTCTTTAAAAGGCGATCCATTGTTTTCTTTTTGTCTTTTTCTCTTTTTTCATCAGCTAATTGTTTTCGTTTCTGAGATTTTAATGCAGCCTTTTGTATAGCTTCAGCCGTCATAACTTTTTCTTTATAACCAGAAGGTAAAGCAAGGAGAACTTCTCCTCCTGGACTTGTTTCTTTATCTGTACCTCTTTCGTACATCGCTCTTTGTCTTGCAGTCATCATTTTGGGATCTTTAGGTTTTATTTTTTTTAATTCTTCATCAACCTTCAAAAAAATTAACATCAGATTAATAAAAATGTACAATATCAATGCCAAAGATAATTTACTTACTAGTAGCAAAAACCTACTTCCTCTAATTTTCCTGATTTGATTGCATCAAGCCATCTTTCCTCTTCACTTGAAGTTCCACTATCTCGACCTTTTGCTTTCTTTTTTTTTGATGGTACTTTTGGTGGTGTACTAGAAGATGATCCTGGTATTGATTTACGAGAGTCAGATGATGATTTTGTAGCTTGAGCTTTTAAGATATCAGCTGCAGAAGTACCCGAAACATCTTTTTTAGACTTCATTTTGTATGATTTTTCTACACTATCTTCGTAAGCAACGTCAATAGACGTATCACTTTCGTAATCATTGTCGATTTTTTTATGTTTTTTATGCTTGTGTCGCTTATGTTTCTTTTGTGGTGATGCATCTGAAATGTGCAAAATTATATTATTGATGTCTGAAGGAACGCATAATGAAAAAGCATAAACATACAAGAAATAACAATACCAATGACAATTTCATCTTCAGTTGTGCTAGGTTCTCGTTGCCTTCGAACCATATTTATTTTAAGTTGAATAATTTCAATAACAGTTGAATTATGAAAACGTATATGTAATTATTTGTTTTTATTTTATATTTTTATTCATTTTATGTTATGTTTTAATGTTGGTAATTTTACATATTTGTCATCTGTCATCACTAACTTTATTTATAGATAAATTATATGCTTAGACAGACAACGTCAAAACAGATAAAATTAAAAAAATAAATAAAAGCCGTCGCGGGACTTCTGGCAGATGTAAAACATCGAAATTATTTTGTATAGAAAATATGCATGCTAGAATGATTTTTTCTCTCGGTTTTACCCGCTAGATTAGATATAAGGAAATAAGGAAAAATTTAAATGTCAATTTTAAATTTTCATTTGATTTTCATGATGCCTATAAACATTAAAGACTGTACTATAGCATCTTGGCTTGCTTAGATTTAATTGGACACGTTTGTGATGTCTATTGATTTATTAAGATATTTCTTTGAGTTATATCTCCTATTCGTTTTTGATGAATCTTAAGAAAATATTTATTTTAGATTGTTTTTTTGTTTTGTATTAAGATTATTATTATCTTTCGTGATTTTGGAGTTTGTCATTTGTATATTTTTCTGATTAGTTCAAGGAATGATAGGGCCATTATCACATTGTGCCAAATGTTATTTTAAATACCATTAGACAAATTACATAATAATACAATTATTGTGGCCACACTAACCAATGTAGGTGTGTGCATAACGCCAAACTAAAATTATGGGCTCTAGAAGGTTAACCATTAGTATTCATTTCATCTAAGGTTACGTTAACGTTCTCGGAACGTTACGGAATGACTGCATTCCCGCAATAATTATTGAAGCTCCACAGTAACTCAGAAATTAAGGCACAATTAGTTATTCAGTTAGTATGTCTCTCTATCATTCACTATAGTGTGAAACTAGCGACTCACGCTCGCTTCGAGTTCGCTTGTGTTCGTCCCTATGTACGTTTTCACGGTTAGCTATGTTTAGGTATACATAAATAGTAGCTTGCTACTCCTAAGATATTCATTTAGATTATATAGTGATTTACCCTCGCTCGCTCGGGTGCGCACGCCGTACGCGGATTTTGTTCGCATTTTTTTTTTTTTTTTTTTTTATTAATAATGGGCATACTCTTGACCTTCATCAGAGCTCGAAGGCACAGATAAGATCTACGATGTAGCGAGTTTGCCCAAGAGAAGCCTGTTAACACGCACCTTAAAGAGTTTCAGGTCGTACACTCTCGGAAAAACAGACGCAGGCAGGGCATTCCACTTCTTGGCTGTGCGCATTATAAAAGATGATGCAAAGCGCTTAGTGCGAATGGTCGGAATGTCAACCAAGAAAGGATGGTATCCTGCAGTACGTCTGGTGTTCCGATAGAAGAATGGTGATGGCGGTATTAGACTATGGAGCTCGTGGGCACACTCTCCGAAGTACAGCCTGTAGAAGACCGACAGACAAGCAACTTGGCGACGGTGTGTTAAGCTGTGAAGCTTAGTTTTCACCAGCTTCTCGTTGCCGATTAGCTTTTTGGCTCTGCGTTCCACCAAGTCAAGTGCGGCAAGTTGGTATTTTGCAGAGCCATCCCAAAGGTGACTGCAATACTCCATGCATGATCGGACTTGAGCTTTATATAAAGTGAGAAGCTGTCCAGGCGTGAAGTATCGCTTTACCTTGTTAAGGATGCTCAGTTTTTTGGCCGCAGTCTGTGCCTTTGACTCGATGTTGTCGCCAAAGTTAAGATTTGCACTTAACTTTATGCCGAGAAGCTCCAGACTGTCGGAAACCTCTACAGGTGCACCGCGAAAAGTAGGAGTCAAGTTGAACGGACTCCTTTTTGCGGAGAACAGACAGGCTTGCGTTTTGGCGGCGTTGAAATCTACCAGATTTTTGTCACCCCATTGTGAGACAAGACTTAAGGTCGCATTTGTACGCTCCACCATGGCCTCTCTCAGAGAACGTATTGCTACCCCTCCGTCCTTTGCACCGGACACATAGCTCTCTATGACTGTGCTGTCATCTGCATACGCAACAATACCTGGTGATAGTAGGTCATTGATGTGTGTTTTAATTTTTTTCGCGGAACCCTGATTCTTTTTCTAAAATAAAAGTAGCCTAATTTACTCCTTATAACATCAGCTATCTGCTAGTGAAAGTCCCGTCAAAATCGGCCCAGCCGTTTCGGAGATTAGCCGGAACAAACAGACAGACAGACAGACAGACAAAAATTGTAAAAAATGTTGTTTTGGTATATGTACCGTGTATACATCCATATGTATTTAGGAAAAACCGGTTATTTTAATATTGCAAAAAGACACTCCAATTTTATTTATCTGTATAGATAGGGGAATCTAGAACAAGAACTTAAAAAAATATCTACTATTATTACCCAAATGCTTGCTCGTTAAAATCATTCAAAAGATAATAAAAAAAATATGGAAATTGTGTTAAGTTTGTGAAAGTGATAAAAAATAATTTCATTCAATTAGCTCTTTTAACTTTTTAGAAAAAAAAAGGACGAGACGGTACTTCGACCGACCACTCGACGACGACGACTTTACGTGCTTACGTGTATTAGGAATTCCTTGACAAAAAACTCAATAGTTAAATTTAGCCTATCCGGGACTCGAGCCTACGTACATGTTAGCCTTTATAGTCTAGACCATCGAGGCTGTGAAACATATAGAACAATATATACTAAATAAAATATGTTTTTAATAATATTTTATTATTGTTTATTACACATATCTATCTATTATAACATTATACATACATGCTATACGCATGTCCTGTTCCTTTCCTTAACGTAAAGCACAGATCATATAATACTACTAGCGACTCACGCTCGCTTCGCTCGCGTTCGTCCCTAGGTACGTTTTCACGGTTAGCTATGTTTATGCATAAATAGTAGCTTGCTACTTTTAAGATATTTATTTAAATTATAATATAGTGATTTACGTTACGCACGTTCGTTATTGCGTACGCCGTACGCGGATTTTGTTTTCGCGGAACCCTGTTCTTTACTTCTTACTTTATTTTATATACCTCTTTGTTTGAAATTAATTTTAATATAATATACTTATAAAACAAAATTAATTTTAATATAATATTTTGTAAAAGTGAAATATTGAAACAAAATGCGTTGAGTTTCGAAGTGTAAGTGCTCTTTTGTTGAACGATTTCATGCAGTGCTTTCGCGATAGAATGAAATGATTAATGGAAGAAGAATTAATAAAATATTGTTTTCACTTAATCCGGCAACATAATATTTACAACATAATATATAAAATATAGTAGGGGCGGACTGAATACTTTGTCTTAACGTAAAATGTCAGCAATGCATTTAGCTTGATTGTAATAGTTTTCTTTCTATATAAACCAAAGGTTACCTAAATAAATTTCAATATATTACGAAGTCGCTAGGACTTACCCTCGCTTCGCTCGGGTGCGTCCCTAGGTACGTTTTAATTTTTTTGAGTGAAACCCTAATTCTTTTTCTAAAATAAAAGTAGCTTAAGTTACTCCTTATATTATCAGCTATCTGCTAGTGAAAGTCCCGTCAAAATTGGTCCAGCCGTTATAACTACCGTATATAATTCTATATGCATTTAGTATAAAGCTGTTATTTTGACATTACAAACAGACACTTCAATTTTATTTATCTATATAGATTTCGCTTTGTTACTATTTTTATATGTATAGACTAGCAAAACCTGCGGCTTGGCTCGCACTAAAACTACAACAAAAAAACTTTAAAAAGGTAGGTTTCATACAAATTTTCATCCCTCATTTTATCTCCTTATGGGATGAATTTCAAAAAACGCTAAAACACGTATTTATTTTATTGTATTGGAGAGTTATAATACCAAGTTTCAAGAAATTCCTATCATAAATACTTTTTGGGTTGTGTTATAACGTGTATTCCCGTGGGAATAAGGTAATCTCCCGCGGTAAAAAGTATCCTATATGTTGACCCGGATATCCAGCTATCATCATACCAAATTTCATCAAAATCCCTCCAGTGGTTTTTCTATGATGCGGTAACAGACAGACAGACAGACAAACAGACAGACAGACAAAATTTTTAAAAACTATAGATTCGGTCTTTGTATCGATAATAAAGTCTATTTCAATAAGATTTTCCAAAAAATATATAAGGTACAGATTCGACTCAGAATTTTATTATATGTATAGATTTGGACTCAATTGACATTAATAATTAATGAATTGTATGTTAATATTTTTGTCCCCGTGAACAATTTTGATTGTTGAGTCATACAATAAATCTAATTTGATTGGGATTGATCTTTATATAGGATTCGTTAAGAAAAAAATCCCCATTTAATTGCCAAGGTAAGCAGAAGCGACAAGTTCGGGGAGAGTGTAAATAATGAAATCATTATTCTGAGCGCGTATACTTGCAGTTGGTGTGCTGAAATTACTAGTTGTAGAAGGTGCGCCTTGCTGGCGTAAGCGTTCTGTGAAACTTGAGTTAAGTTTAACTATATTGAGGTAGTTAATTTATTTTTCTAATTAATTTTAGTAGTAATTGTACTAATATTATAAATACAAGGATTTGTGAGTTTTGATCCTCTTTAACATTATTTTCTCTGATATATTTATTTAATCATACTTTTAATTAAACTATTTTTTCGAATTTTAATAAGGAATTTTTGATTTGAATTTTTGTTTTCCAAAGTTTCAAATGCTTTACAGCAATCAGAATCACGGAAGAGACTAAGGTTTTGATGTCTTAAAAGTTATTATATAGTTATTAGGTACAGACGGTCTACCCACAAAATTATTTTTTGTGGGTAGACCGTCACATTTTAGAAGAATAAAGGAATCGTGCATTATTAATACCTAATAACTAATTATTAGTTTTAACAGTCAGCGATAATTATTTGCATGTGATTAATATAAAACACTTACTTACTTACTTACTTGATTAATACAAACACTCACCCGCGTTCAAACTTCCTATCGTTACCGATCTTCACAGGATCACCCGCTGGGCTAATCTGAAGACTGCCTGAAAATTTAATGAAAATCGCTTAAACCGTTTTGGAGTCACAGTAGGGAACATACGTACACACATCGATTTTTATATATAGATAATCTCGTGCGGGATTACTTCCACGACGATCGCCTGCCAGTCGGAGTAGACAGTGCATGTTAAACAAATGTACGTATAAAACTCTTCTACTGCGATGAAACTTATTGTTCAAACGTTTTCATTAACTTAACGAAGTCTACGACAATCTTCAATTAGCGAACATTCAGTTGCAGCACGTTAGTCGTAGTTTGCAATACATACAGTATGTTTTGATTCACTAAGATAAAATTGTTATATGGCTTAGTAAACTCGTGTATTTGAAAAGATAAGGGCCCAGTTTGAGTAGGACTCGTATGAAGGAGAATTTTGCACACTATGGGAATATAAAAGACGTTATATTATCTCCTCTGTGATTGAAATCCAATATTCCGTTCGAGATAATAATACATGTATGGCATAGATTTTGCGGAATTTTTAACGGAACGGCGGAACGGTATTATAAATTGCCTTTTGCTATTTGAAATGGAATAGGAATCGGAAATGTAATCTATACTTATAATAATATATACAAATTTAAATGATTTCCAAGATATCATCTGAAGCAATTTTAATTAGTATTTATATTCCTACCTTTCCTTCCGAGGTGGATTTACTTCGAGGAGTTGGATGTCAATATGTATTTGTATGATTATAAAAACTTTAACTTTTTTTAAAAGTTGTCATTTTTCCAGTGTAGTCGTATTAGTAGTAAGTAAGAAGAAAGTATTTTAATGAAATATTCGCTTAAGCCATTTGAGTTAGATGTCAATTTTTATATGAAGACCAAAAGACTGAAAAAATCTCCTTCATTAGTAACACTAAAAATCAGACTTTAAAATCAAATTCTAACCTATTGAGTTTGTCAAATGGAACCAAATAAGTCCAAACAGAGTATTAACTAATAACCGTTGAACACAAAGCAAAACACAAAACTTGAAGTTATTCATTGTTTGGTTGAACGCGCTAAACTCAGAAACTACTGATCCAATTTGAAAAATTCATTTTGAATTTGATAGCCCGTTAACTGAAGAAAGCTATAGACTATATATCATCCCGGAAAAGTGTACGGGTCCCGTGGGATAGATTTGTTTTTGTCTAGGGACGAACCCGAAGCGAAGCGAGGGTGAGTCGCTAGTTGCAAATACAAATAATTAGAAATAGGTAAAAAAGAAATTAGATCTTTCTATTTCAATTTCAATTTTTCCTGATTTTCTAGCAAACTATAAACATTATAAGTCAAAGAAATTTACCTGTCTTTACTCATACCTAAATATTATAAAGCTTAAAGTAGCAAAATCGGTCAAGAGAAACCAGTAAACATACATAAAAAAAACATACACACGATCATAGATCCTCCTCGTTTTGAAAGTTGATTTTTTAAATAAATTTATACCGTCTAGAAATCGAACTCGTGACTCCACAAAAGCAATCTGTGCGAGTGAGACATGCCACGGCGAATAATAAAATGTTACCTAACCTTTTTCTCTCACACTCAATGAAATTGTGAAAATAAAGTTAAAATTACTTACAAAAGTAGATTGGTCCACCTGGAGCATTGTCACGTTCGGTGCAGTCAAAGGCTCAGCGAGCATTTGCATTTGTTTAAATTAATTAACTTTCTACACGGCTTTGTTCATTGTGACTTCTATTTAACCTTTACATAAAATACGTGATAAAATATTCTAATTCACGGCATATTGTACTTAGTATAACAAATTGTGATGATGTTTTTATTTATGTCTATCTAATCTATAAAGGTATTTAAGGTAATTGTAGGAAAATTATGTGAAAAAATGGAATTATTAATAAAAAAATTGTAAAAGCTAATAATTTTGTTGTACTTAAAGGAAAACGGGCCTTGATTTTTAATTCATAATTATATATTATTCATAATAAATGACTTTACATAACAATAACATTTATAGCGGATTGTGGTAGTTAATATCTTGAAATCGTTTTATAATATCATCCAATAGTTTTTATGATTTTATTTAGTGGTAGTAAATGTATGTATGTTGTCATAGTACTAATAATTCCTAAATAATTAAAAAAGATATATGGTTTAACTGGCTTTAATTAAATTTTGCGCAGTTTTTTTTTCAATTTGTGAATCAAATAATAATATATTAATATAATATTACAAAGCTGAAGACATTGTTTTTTGTTTCTTTATTTAAAGCTAATCTTTAGAAGTACCAGTTCCATTTGAAGAAATCTTTTGTTTTTTACTTTATAAACTCTATTTATAAAGCAAGGTATAGGCTGTCTAATATCACGCAATACTACGATATTTATGATAGGAACAGAGAAAGTTCTGACGAGTTATGTCACAGAAGTTGTGCAGTAAATCTGTTAATGTACGAAATAACCAAAGTTAACATGTAAAATATCTTATGTCCCGGGAAGGAAGTAAAGGGTCCCTGAGCCATCATTACTCAGTGAGTCACATTTTATGGTGTTATTAACATAACCTATTTATATTTTTTTTACTTTATTTAAACGGTATGAACTTGCAGATTTTTGGTAAAAGATTAAGATCATCTTTACATACATAGTGTACTTAATTATAATTTAATGTTGAAAGAGAAAACGTTGTTTAAGGAAAAATATCAGTCCCGCAACAATCGTCTAGTTACCTACCTACGAGTGCGGCAGACAAAATCTCCTAGTCCTCATAATTAAGTATGTATATTTAAAGCGTTATTCATCATTTTTATGAAAGTGTGAATGTAGAGCTTGTGCTTTATAAAAGTCATCTAGTGTCCTGCGAAATTCAGAGAATTTCTGCTTCGTCTACTTCTTTTTATTCTCTAATAACATTGCTGGGAACAAGCCCGATGTCGGGGAAATTGAATAATTTATTTTAGAAAATATATGCAGTGTGGTTAGTTTCCAGTAGTGATATATGAAAGTAACAGTCTTTTACGCGTTTTTAATAAGAAATTTTGAATAACGTCGTTGTTTTTCATAGCCAATTGGCAATTTAATTAAATTTAATATTATATAATATTAATTAAAAATACTAGTGTTCGTTTAGTGGTTTAAATTCGACTACAATAATTATCGAAAAATTTGAAGAAAACAATAGAATTTACCTATCTGTATAAAAAAGTAACTACTTGAAAATTTTATTTTTTGAAATCACTAAAGCTCGTCAATAGCTACTAAACAAAAAAATAAAGAAAAAAAGCAAGAGCAAAAGTTACTGAACTATTTTGTCTTTGCCTATTTATATATAGATTAAAAAAATATAATTAATAAGGGCAGACAAATGAGAGGAAACTATTTTTTTAATCCACATTCGCATCATACTTAAATCATCAAAACTCGTGATCACTATAGTATTCATTCTTCAGATCACTTTGTTACATTTTTTGCTTCTTATAAGATAAAAATATTGTTATGAGTTGGTTAATCATAAGCCTGCCGTCTCATAATTTTTGTATTAAATTTTTATCCATTGAGAATTGAACAGATTTTGGCTTTTTAGTTTCTTTTATAAGACCTTAACTACACCCTATGAATACTGCTTGAAATATTGTTTCGGGAAAAGAAAAAGCTTTAGTTTCTATCGGGCTTAAAACATCTTGCCAAAAAATTGTCTCTACCCGACATCCGTTACCGAATCTATACATATAATAAAATTGTAGAGGACAAATGTCTGTACATAGAAAAAAATATGCTAAAAACCGAGTCAGGGGGATGTAAGAAGAGAAAGAGAACAAATCCAGATTTTTTTCAAATTTTTTGTTTCTCTGTCTGTTTGTCTGTTTGTACGGGCTAATCTCCGAAACTGTCAGACCGATTTAAATGATTTTTTTTATGGTGGTACTTTATACCCCCGGTCAACATCTTAGATATTTTTTATCTCGGAAAATTAAAGAGTTCCCGTGGGATAGTTAAAAAACTATAGTAACTTATACAGCTTAGTACACAAAAACTACAGATTGGATTTTAATGAAAATTTACAATTATATAGTTCATACTTCAGAATAATAAATAGGCTACATTTTATCCCAGAAAAATATATGGTTCCCGTGGAATAGATTTATTTTTGTTAGTCTAGAGGCGTACCCGAGCGAAGCGAGGGTGAGCCGCTAGTATAAAAATAGATTAAGTGACCCATAAATACATTGTAGCATTTATAATATATCCATGTAATGAGTTTTTAACCGACTTCCAAAAAAAGGAGGAGGTTCTCAATTCGACCGTATATATATATATATTTTTTTTAATGTTTGTTCGGGCATTTTTTCGTCGTTTATGAACCGATTTTGATAATTCTTTTTTTGTTGGAAAGGAGATATCCCAAGAGTGGTACCATGATAAGGAAACCAGGATCTGATGATGGGATCCCAGAGAAATCGAGGGGAACTTTCGAAAATTGTATCGGCGACTAGTGCGCTTGTTAACATTTTCATTAGGTATTTTAAAGCACTACTTTTTAATGAAGGTCTGGAGTCGATCTGATGATGGACCCGAAAGATAGTCGAGGGAACTCCTCAACGATTTACAGCAAATACCTGGTGTTTGGGCTTGATTAATTTGTATTGATGATACGTCTACACTAAAAATGGAAAAATAAAAACTTAAAAAAAAAAATAATGGTGCCAGCCAATACAAATCAAAGCACACCGACTTCGAGAAAATCTGATTAAGTATCTATTCTAAATGAAAACCCCCGTTTAGTTATTTTTTACTTTTCAGTGCCTGGAAGTCGGTTTTTATTTTTTTTTAATATTATTATATAATATGAAGTGTCTAGTAGAAACGACAAATATTGTAGCGTACTTGAGTTAAGTAGAGTCCTTACTGTAGTCTTAATCTAGTTGAAGCCCCTTTTGCACCAGCGTTAGTTATTTTAAGAGGTTATTCAATTATTTCAAAGTAACAAATGTTTTATATAACGAGAAAGTAACCTTTTAATGAAATTTTTAATTAAATAAATTTAATAGCTTTTCGTAAAATATTATTTCAATTATAATTAGTTATTTTAAGTTAACAGTCGTTTTATATTTTATAGTAAACTTAAATAACATTAATTATATCTCTTTTGGACAACTAAATAAAAATGAATTAAACGTTATAATATTTGATATAAATTAATAATTTGATATAATATGGTAAGGACTGGTCTTTATGACCCTCACGTATTACAACGATAAAAAAATCTTTCATTTAAATACTTTACCCGACAGTCCCGTTTGAATTGATTAAGCCGTTCATATTCTACTCGCTGTTCTCTGTGAACCCTTTTTTATAGAAGCATGAAAGTCCCGTTAAAATCAATTCAGCAAAACTGGAGATTTTTGTAGGTTTGTCTTTGGTATTATGCAAATAACATAAAATTTGTTACAACCTCTACAATAACATTAAAAATTGTTATTTTTTGAATATATATTAGAATAAATAGATTGGCCAATATATTATATATTCAAATATATTCAATGGCTTTATCAGCCATTAGCGCCATTGCCTCTCTTCACTTGAGTGTATCGCTATGTACATAACTCAACGGTCATTTTTTTGACTTCAATTAAAATTATGGTATTTTTTATAGTAAATACATTTTCAACGATATGAAAAAGTATGTACTTGGCGGTAATGTAAGCAAAATGTTAGTGAAACATTTGTCAGAATTGGATCAGAATGTATGAAGGATTTGGTTTAGTCATAATTAATAGCTTTCATTTACAACGTTCATTACTGTTACCCATACACTATTTTTTTAAATAATATAAATAGATGTAAATATTAACTGAAAAATGTATTACATTTGCAATAGATATCTATTTAATTAAATATTTTTGAAATTATTACCAGCCTACGAAAAGCTAAAAAAATTTACAATTCATTTAGATAAGAAGTGATGTGTTTATGTACGTACAAGTCTACCCTAAGCAGATTTCCTACTATTACTACTAAACACCATTATTAATTATATCAATTTGAAATGAAACACCTTTTCTTATTTTTTCGTATCTTGAAACCGGCATTTTTTTTGAATAATTACTATAAACTAGCGGCTCACCATCGCTTCACTCGGGTTCGCCTCTAGACAAACAAAAGCAAATCTATCTCACGGGAACTGTACATTTTTCCGAGATTTTTTCATTAAAATCCAATCAGTAGTTTTTGTGTATTAAGGTGTATAAGTTACTATAGTTTTTAACTATCCCATGGAAATTCTTTAATTTTCCGGGATAAAAAGGTATCACCATGCAAATTTCATTTAAATCGGTTTAACAGTTTCGGAGATTAGCCCGTACAAACATACAAACAGACGGAGAAAACATCTGGATGGACAAAACTGGATTTGTTCTATTTCTCTTCTTACATCCCCCTGACTCTATTTTTAGCATTTTTTTTCTATGTACAGACATTCGAACTCTACAGTTTTATTATGTATATAATAAGTAAAAATACTCTTGCTTAATTTTTGATAGCAGTTACTTCAGCTTATATGCATTGAAATAATGAGAAGCTATGGGAATGTCACTTGATTCAATAAGGGAATCCTTCCATACATACCAAATGCTTGACTTGTTTAATTACTTCACAAGCAGCAAGTTATGTTAATTTCAGTCTTATTGCTATTTGAATAAAGTTTAAATTTGGTTAAATAATTCTTTGCAGGGTTTTAGTGTAACATATAGCTGAATTGCTAATTACTTTGATGATTGGCATCAATGACTTGATCTTGTTGAGTTAGATATGAAATCTATAAGGATTTTGCTGGTTATGTTTTTATTTTTAACCGACTTCCCAAAAGGAGGAGGTTCTATGTTCATTTGAATATATGATTTTTTTATGTATGTTTACTGATTTCTCAAGACGGCTTGACCGTTTTTGCTGGTGGTGGTTCCATAAAATTTTCTTTGACATAGAGTATACCGTTTTCGATGATAGTATACTATTTGCAATCTTGGAGCTTATCCGATAGTGAGGCCAGAAGATAGTTAGTGGAACTCTTCAACGGCTCCTAGTAAATACTTTGAATTTGGCCTTATTTGGTTTGATTTGATAAGCTCATAAGGTTAGAATTGGATTTTAAAGCCTGGCTTAAACGACTTCAAAAATATCTGTTAAGGTAAACAAACAAAAAATGCACAGGGAGGTGGCCCACTTTGATGGGCAGTGTAACATGCGAGTTGCTCCTGGTACTTCTCTGATAGCAGAGTGGAATGTAAAGCAACCCCATGGTTGTTGTGGTCTGCTTCGGTAGACCTGCTGTCGGAGCGTCGTAGTTGAGTGCGTAAACGATTTTGCGATGCCTCATTAAGACGGGGGAGGTTTTGTTAGGTTTTAGTGGGTAGTACTGGCTTTTCTAGCCGGTAAGTCCCACATAACCACCTGTATGTCTACAGGTGATTAAAAAAAAAGGTTATAAAAATATTCGCTTTTGGTTTCTATACCTTTTCACTAAATTGCTATAACGTTTTGAGTTGGGTATGGCTCATGGATATCAATCATTTCAGTCCCCAAGGTATTTAAAATATTTGTATGTTTAATGGAAAGCGAATGACTTGATAAGAGCTTAATATTTAACTTTAAGTAGGTGTTTACAAAAAAAAAGTATGTTTGTTTTTATCTTATTTGGAGCATTTCAGTTTCATAATCACGTGCCAATTAGTTGGTGGAGGTTTGAATACTAAATTCGCAATACTATATTTAAAGCCAATTGTGATTATAGAAATGCATATTTGCCGAAAATTTGATAACATCGGTTCTATTCCGGAAGGCTATTTTAGTTGAATGGTTTTAATTCTATTATTATTTATGTATTATCCATAATATTATTTGTAGAATGAGGTTATTTAAGCGAAATTGGTTTATCTATACTAATATTATAAAGAGGAAAGATTTGTATTTATGTGTGTGTGTATGTTTGTAATCAATAAACTCAAAAACTACTGTGCCGATTTCAAAAATTCTTTCACCACTGGAAAGCTACATTCACCCTGAGTGACATAAGGCTATTATATTATATATATTATATTATATTTATTGCTAGAAAAGATTCGGGAGCCTTACTAAAACTTAAGTAACGGTTCTCGTGGAATACGTTTCTTTGTTTGGAATAGGTTTCTTAGTTTGTGCTAGTCTTGAATAAATTTCATTCCACTACAAATTGTATTGATTACTAGCGGCTCACGCTCGCTTCGCTCGCGTTCGTCCCTAGGTACGTTAGCTATGTTTAGGTATACATAAATAGTAGCTTGCTACTCCTAAGAAATTCATTTAAATTATATAGTGATTTACCCTCGTTTTGCTCGGGCGCGTACACCATACGCGGATTTTGTTCACAATTTCATGGGTTTTAATTTTTTTTCGCGGAACCCTGATTCTTTTTCTAAAATAAAAGTAGCCTAAGTTACCCCTTATAACAGTAGCTATCTGCCAGTGAAAGTCCTGTCAAAATCGGTCCAGCCGTTTCGGAGATTAGCCGGAACAAACAGACAGACAGACAGACAAAAATTGTACAAAATGTTGTTTTGTGTATATATCCATATACATTTAGCAAAAAGCGTTTATTTTAATATTACGAACAGACACTCCAATTTTATTTATCTGTATAGATTATTTTTGTAATAATATGTAGAACTTTCGAATGTAATATTAGAAAGAAATCTATAAACTAACAACTCACTTTCTTTTTACTTCAAACAATTTAACCGGAAATAAAAAAATATTTAATATAAAAAGTCAATCCTAATTACTCTTTGAAAATAAGTACTTGGGCGACCGAGCTTCGCTCGGAGTTCTTTTTGTTATATCGTATTTTTTAGATAAAAAAAACTAAAAACTTGAATAAATACAAGAAAAGTAAAACCTTTGTTATCGCTTTTGCACATTGCTCGCTTGACCACGATGCTTATGCCTTAGTGTAAGAAATTGTCGAACATAGTCTGCGTGGAATAAGGCATTAGAAAACCGCATGAAAACTCAAAAACACGCGTTTTCCCAGACATAAGACTAATCTACATCGATTTTTCGCCCCCGAAAACCCCCACATACCAAATTTCAGCGAAATCATTAGAGCCGTTTCCGAGATCGCTGGTATAAATATATAAGATTAGATAAGATTAGATTAGATAGATGTATTCGGCCTGAAATTTAAGTTGTCAAAGTTCAAATCAAACAAATTAGACTTTTACCACTGCATATGAGAATCACGTAACTTTTACTACTACTTTTACTAGCATTCACTCAGTAAGCTTTGAATTCTAACACAGACGGTTCTTTTTGCTTTTAAAAACTATCTTAACGATGCAATTATTAAATTTAAGAACTATTTTTAATCGAAATCACAAGTGGAAGTTTTTTTTCAAAGCACATATAAATTAAACTTTAAGTTCTATGACAAGATTAGTGCTTTGTTAATTTCCAAGAAAGCTTCTTTAAGTTATGTTTACTTATCACGACCATTTTAAGATTTAGTTCAATTATACGTTAATCTAGATACATACATTTAATAAAATTGTAAGTGGTGAAACTTCATTGAAAATTGAAATTTTGATTTTGCTTTTTATCTTTTTATACTGGAGAACGGCTCGGTGGACTTCTGGACTCCGGACTGGAATGAAAATAAGCTTAACTTCATATTATAATTGGATCCAGTTGTTCAAAGATTCATCTTAGACATTTTGATCTGCGAGCAAAGCATTCTTCGTTCGTGTACAAAGCGGGTGTCTTGTTTAGATGGCGTGGGCGAAATAGCGAAATAAATGCAAACGGAGTTGCTGTAAATATCTCGTTTATAATAATTATCTACATTTGTAAAACAATATCAAATATCATATCATTTGTAAAACAATACACAATATAATTAGAGTTGAGTAGAAACTAACAGAGTATTTTCAGTATTTGTGAAGCGTAATTGCAAAGCGTAGTTCAGTTGGGATAAAAGTATGATTATTTAAAGGCAATTAAATTCACGCACTGCCGAAGTCGATCGGGACGATGGGGTTGAAACAAGCTTTATTAAATTTAAATCCAGTCTGTAGGCTACGCTTGCAGCGGCTTTTATGGCATCGTAATGCCCGTAGGCAATCTTTTTATAGCATAATGTTAGCATATTGTAAAATGTACACCATAAAATGATATTTTGATGATATTAAAATATATAATATCATATTATTTACTCTAATTTAATTATTTTTATATTTTAATAATTTATATTTATTAAATATATAATATCATATTATTTACTCTAGCTTACCTATGCCGTCAGCGTTAATTTAAAGAAGGTAAACTGAATGCCATGTTAATCACGTGACATGTACATAAAACATAGAAATCATTGAAGTTGTATCAGCTTTTTAAATGAACAGTTCAGTAATTAGCAATCGTACCTAGCTTGCTTCCCAATACAAACATTCATCTCCATTTTCACCCCCTTAAGGGATGATTTCCGGGATAAAACGTATCCTATGTCCTTCCCAGGGCCTCAAACTATCCTCTTATCAAATTTCATCTAAATCGCATAATGAGATGTAAAAAAAAAATATTTTAGTAGAAAAAAATTCTTTTCATTTTTTTCTATGCAAAACTTGTCCTGACAATAACAAACACAAAAAAAGAAGAATTATCCAATTTGGTGCAGTCGATCGGAAGTTATGCGTGTACATTTTGGTGATTAATTTTTATTTATATAGATTAGATTAGTTCCGGGTACAATTGTTTAGAATATCTTAATTAAATAGCAAATCAGGCATCAAATACATACATACAGGTCAAACACATAATCCTCCTTTGGGCTTCGTATAAACAAACATCTTGCCCTGGATTAATTTTAGCTAATGGAAATTCTCTCTGTGCCTTTGAATGTTACGAGAGAGACAGTACTTTATGTAACAATTTCTCAAATACACACACTTCGTGACTCATTTTACTATCCATTATACCTTGCAGGGAAGGTTACCTTTATAAGACGTATCAGATTGCAAAGTTTTGAGTAATATATTGCAAACAATATGGCCATTCAATTTCTTAAACATTTATTCTTAGATAAGAATAAATGTTCTTTGTTTAGAAATAAGCTTTGATATTAGCTTTCTTTTCCTAATAAAAATGATATAACTTTTATAACTGAGAAAAATCAGAAATTGAAATAAATGTTATCTTAATAATACAGTGACAGTGCGACTGCAAGTTTGTACTTCGTAGCAACAGAGAAACTTTGTAATTCAGATTGTCTTTTGGTTTATACTTTATACTTTTGAATAAAAAAAAAAGAAACCAATGAATGTCTTCTTAAAATATGAACTAGTAAAGTTTATTTTAAATTAAAATCTATAACTACTAATATAAATAAATATATAAGTAAATCAATTTAAACGTAATGTAGTGCCTAAATCAGGAAATTTTTGAGTTCCTACTTTTTGGATCACTTTAGTAAGTGCAGTTTTCAAACTATCAATATTAAAATAGTGAACGACCGACGGCTACCCCGTAGTCTAAGTTTGTAGCATAAACCTTTTCTTTCTGCCAAGTCAAGTATGTATGTATATATCTATGTGAAAATAATATATGCATGTTGTTTAGTATGGCGGTCTCGGGGCCTCAAATAAGGCCGACTATAATCTTTCTGGGCGTGCCTTAAGAGCCGACTGAGTCACTCATGTGTACTATTACTTCTCTAACCATTTGATTGGTGAAGTACTAGATTCGAAATTGAAAAAGGATATAAAAATATGGTGAACTTTAGATGAAAAATAATTATCAAGCAAATGTCTACAACTAATATGCGCCATTTATAGCTGAACAATGCTAAAACTGAATGTGCATACTTATTTATGCATAGTCGGTCGTAAAATGGTAAGATCGACAAAATTAACTTAAAAAGAGCATTGAGTTTATGTTCGTAGCTGGTAGTGGATAAATTGACATCAGACATACAGGAAAAAACACCATGGTGCATGCTATTCACGGTGTTCGTACTTGTTTTGATGGAAATGGACTCGAGATATAAAACTGACAGGGAAAATGGCGCGAAAAATTTGTGAAATTTACATAGCATAAAACAATAAATTAGAACATGAGAGCGATACGTACATAAGGGGAAAACCCACTAAGGAATTTAATTCATTTATCAAAAGGAAGTAGGCAGTGGTAGCCCAGTGGCAACGCGCTCGCTTGGGAAACCGAGTGAGGCGGGTTCAAATCCCGGGTCTCGCACCTCTGATATTTTGATGTGCAAATCATTTCTATCATGATTACCTTACGGTGAAGGAAAACATCGTCAGGAAACCTGCATGTCTGAGAAAACCTAGCAAGTTTTCGAAAGACATGTGAAGCACTTGGCCAGCGTGGTGGACTATGGCCTGATTCCCCTCGTATTGAAGGGTGGCCCGTGCCCAGCAGTGGGACATAAAAAGGGCTGAATACATCAAAAGGAAATCTATACATATAATAAAATTCTAACTGAGTCGAATCTGTACATTAAATATTTTTTGGATAATCTTATTGAAACAGCGAGTCAGTCAAAGGTCGAATCTATAGTTTTTAGAATTTTTGTCAGTCTGTTTGTTTGGGAACGCATCACGAGAAAACCATAGAACAGTTTTTGATGCAATTTAATATGATATAGCTGGTTATCGGGGTCAACATATAGCATACTTTTTACTGCGGAAAAATACCTCATCTCTGAAAAATCTATACTAAACGTTAAAATGTAATTGTATTTATAAAATTGTTAAAATGCTTTACTTGATTCAAATTGTTTAAATGACAGTCGACCCTTGTTTATTTAAAAATATTTTTACACAATCACGCAATTCTTGGCCTTGTGTCTATTGCAGTTAATATTAGGAAGTTTCGCTTAAGAATTCGCTTTGCATGTAACGCTAAAACTTTCATTCTAATGATTCAAAGACTTTATATTTATAATATTAATCTTTTTCTTATGCCTGTTGGGCTTACATAAAACCATAAAAAACTAATTTAAAAAAGAAATAATTCATTAATTAAAAAAAAAAAAACTAAACTACTTAATTTATAGTTAAGTAGTAGTAGTATAGTTAAGTAGTAGTAATAGTAGTACCTATATAATATACGACTATGCTAACTCGAAGATAAAACTATTACATATATGCTTAAGTATTCTAGTGGTTTCTTCAAAGATATGTTAGAGTCCTATAATCATAAAGTAAATGTTATCAAGTTGTTATGTCCCTCTTCCGTGTAGGTAGTAAAAGTTAAATGTGTACTGATATGATGCTGTTCCGAACTGCGTGTATTCACCTATTTTGCTATCTTCCAAAAGGGCCATAAGGAGTCCATGAAGGTAAAAAAAAATCTCTTAATTATTCTTTTACAATATAATCTTTTAACCCCTCGATTAATATCATATCCTATTTATGAAAAGAGTTTTACGAAGTTTGATCAAATATCTTACTATAATATTAATAATTAATAAAGAAAGTTTAGATGTTTGGATATTTGGATGGATGTTTGTTACTCATTCATGCCAGAATGGTTGAACGGATCTGGATGAAATTTGGTACAGAAGTAGATTATAGTTTGGAATAGCACATAGGCTACTTTTTATCCCGGAAAATGTACGGTTCCTGTGGGGTTGATTTGTTTTTGTGTTTCTGAGAGGTGAACCCAAGCGAAGCGCGGGTGAGCCGCTAGTATTAAATAATAATAAAATATATTTTTTGAATAAAATTCTATTAAGATATTTATAGAGATATTTAAACTATCGCGTGACATAAAAAAAACATATCACTGACTTTCTGACAGAAAACGCACAATCTAAACAGTTGGGTCTAGAAACATCAAATTTTGTACAAAAGTTTCTTATACAACGAAGGTACACTAAGGAAAAATCTATGAATATTCATATATTGTATATTAGGTACAAGCAGACCCGACACGCGTTGCTGTGGCACTCATATGGAAATCGTTAATTATGCAATAAAAAAAGGAAATAATCGGAATAAAAACTATCCTATTTTTAAGTTGGAACAAATTACAAATTTTGAAAATAAATACATTAAGATCGTATTAGTAGTTTTGGAGTTCACCACGGACCAACATCGTGATATGGGAATTTTATATATTAAGATGTATGATGACTCACCCTCGCTTCGCTTCGGGTTCGTCCCTAGACAAAAACAAATCTATCCCACGGGAACCGTACATTTTTCCGGGATGATAATATAGCCTATAGCCTTCCTCAGTTAATGGGCTATGGAATGCAAAAAGAATTTTGCAAATCAGATTAGTACTTCCTGAGATTAGCGCGTTCAACCAAACAAACAAACTCTTTAGCTTTATAATATTAGTATAGATTAACAGTCAGCACAAAATAATCTAAGCCCAAAATAATTAAATTAATATTAATATATTTAAATTCATGTCAAAGGTATGGAGTAAATAAGTTAACAAGCTAAAATTTGTGATTTTAACATGTTATATTGCTATTTCATTACAGGAAAATCAGTCTTTGCTCATGACTGCAAAATTGTACTTTTTACACAAAAGAGAATATTTCCAACGTTTAAATGGACTTGTCTCGGCAGTTGCATTTGAAATAGCGGCTTTTCTGTATGTGACATTATTTTAATAACTAGTGAACGAGTTGATTAAAATGTTTTATTCCCTTAGATTTTTCCATAATACTTTTTGTTTGGATATAAACTACATTTTTTACTTTTATTCATAGTGCCTCCAATTTCATTATATACACATAGGTTCTTTTAAATCATACAATACTTCAATACTTCTTAAGTCTATGATCAGTGAATATAATATCCCTCATTCTTAATTTTTTATCTATCAGTATTAAAACTATTGTAAATAATATTTATATATTTAAATGTAAATTCCACTTTTTCGAATTGGATAGCTTTAAAAACTTGTTCCATTTTCCAACAACTCAATCTCCGGGGAGTTTGAAAGGTATCGCGAGACTCGCTCTGTTTATGCAGGTCAACGAGAGCTCCAACTTGTAAAGTACTATCGATTATATTTTAGTTCGTTCTGATTTGTAAGTTGCGAATGGAAAATTGTTATAAAATTCAGTAACAAATATTTAATTCCGCCCGTATCTAATGATTGCGTCATACTTTTGTTAACGTTTAATATAGAATTCATATATACTTCCATCATAGTTTCCTTTAACGTGTAGAATTTATTCACATATTCTATTTCCTACACGGCTAACGCTGGCTACACTTTAAAAGATACATCAAAACAATGTACTAAAAAAATTATAGGTCATAAACAGACCTACACAAAATTCTGCCATAACATGTGTTTATCTCCTAAGGCACACTTACAATAACTATTTTTATGTATTAATAACTACATGGGGACGTAAGTCGCAAGTTATAGATAGTTACATAAAAATTGAAATTTTACATAATATCTTTATTCACAGGTATTGTTAATTTAAAACCTTACAAAAAATACCTATATACTAAATATCTAATACCTCGGTAATGAATAGTTAGCTCTTTCGTGAAGGTTTTAATTACCGTTCCCGCAACAAACCGCTACTGCCAATTACAAAACCAATCACTGTCCATCTGCCATGCACTTGCTAAATAGCAAATATTGAGTGATAGATAAAATCAACCTATTTTATTTTGCAAATACATCGTAAAACTTTAATCTAAACTAATATATAAAAAAACGTGTGTGTGTACTTATGTACGCACGTATGTTATACTTCTTTGGCGTAACAGAACAAAAATAGTTAAAGATTTCATCCCGTATGTCCCAAGTTTCTGTTTGTAAAAGGAATGCAGCTAACTTCATCATGTCGCTTTTTGGCTGTCGGTGTGCGCGCGCGCATCGAAAAATTTTACTCTCATAATTTTTTTCAAACGTGCCAAAACAAGTATAACTTCAATAAAACTGAAGAGTTTGTTTTTTGGTTCAACGCGCTAATCTCTGGAACTACCTGGATTTGAAAAATATTTTTCGAATTAATTTATTTCTCAATTCTTGAGGAAAGTTATAGGCTATTTATCACGCGCGATAATTTAGCGGATACGCGGGAATAGCTAATGTACGACACGTTTGTTATACTATTATGCTTAATAATATAATTCAAAGATTAGTATTGATATGTGAAATAGGGATATAAACATGCCACCCAAAATGTTTTTTAAAATATTAATAAATTAATTTCAATTGTAATGATTATTATTATTGTTGATTCAATTTCGTAGATGTCCTGACATTTGTATGTATATTAATTATTGCTATTATACTAAGTTAATAAATATTCTTTGACAATTTATTGTCTTATACCATTAACCGTTTAGATATTTCTTACAACAATATCAAATATTCGTAGAGTATATTTATATATATTATAATAAACAGTACAAATATATATGATATTATTGTTTTTGACATGATAATATTAGAATATTCATAATATAAAAATATTAGTTTTAATACTTCAACGATTTTTGAATTTTTTAAATAGATTAATTTTATCAGAACATAGAATTAGAGTTAAACTCATATTGTTCAATTATACACATATATTGATACTTAGCAAAACGCCTCGTTCAGCCTTAACGCGTGAAAGTTAAGCGGCGAATATCTACTCTCGCCAAATAATAATAACAATTGATTAAAAGTAAGTATCTAACTAATGGTGGATCTTAATAAACTTTCTTGAGTTTTCCTCACTAGAGATAGACATTTCATGTAAGCTCCATACAAATAGGATCAAATTCCTATCTCTAATAAGGAGAGTAATAAATAGAGAGGTTATTGGAATTCACCATTAGTCGTAATGTCATAGAATCTGCTATTCCCATTTTTTTATTTCTATTCTTCAAAGGTTACTACACTATGAACTGATTTTGTAATCGCCAGGTTAAATCTTACTCAACCGATAAGTAATATATTCTCTATGTTTTTTTAAATATTGAAATAATATTCATATGAACTGCTAATCACAACGAACTACTTATCAATCAGTCAGTCATTACTTATCAGTCAATCAGAATCAGTAAAATTTAACTGACAATTGAAAAATTGGCCTTAAGTGTAAAAATTAGTCTTATTTTTTATTCTAAAATTGACATGCAAGAGACGTAATGTAATATGACATTTCTAGACATTGTTTAGGAATATTAGCTGTGGTTATTGTAGTATGTTTAAGCCCGCAATACTTGCCTAGTTTTTCGAAAAATGAATAAGTCTACGGATCTATTTTGCACTTATTGAAAGTGAAATTCATTAATTGTAAGCGTTTTTAAAAAGTTTTCAGGGTATTCAAGAAGACATCCTAAGAAAAAAATAGAGATCGAAATATGTACATTGTACACACACCATTCATCCTTTCAAATAAAACTATCTTTTCGGATTTTTTCGCGGATTTAATTTGATTTTTGGTTCCCGACGTTTCGAATGCTTGAATTCGAAAATAATCCGAAAAGATAGTTGTATTTAAAATGTGAAATATTCGCATAAACATAAGAAAGTATTATCTATCCTTTCATCAAAATATTTTAATCGGGTATGAAAGCAATGCTTGTTAGAAGTAAAGGGGTCAGCTTAAAGTACTCTTCAAGTTGAAATGTCAATGCTGCCCCAAAGAGTTGGCTGTTGTTTATTTTGAAGTAAATTGAAACTTTTTTACTTAAACCCAGAGCTATTGTTATAGGATATCGATTCTCGGAGTCACTGATAATAATAATCCTTTGTGTAACAAAAGAAGAAATTGCTAGCTTTAGGCAAGCTGATCTGAATTGATGGTCTGAAGATTTAGAAATGTTATCCAAGTAAATATGAGAATGTAGATATTCGTATTAGATAACATACTAGATGTTATCTAATACGATTGCCTACACGAAAGCTTTAAAATTACTATATTGTGATTTTTGTTTTTTCATGAATAGGCTAGGTAAGTGAAGAAAAAATCAACCTTGACGGTAATTAATTTGGAGGTAAAACGGAAGTCGATGTACTTTTTTATTTAAAACTAGCGACTCACGCTCGCTTCGCTCGCATTCGTCCCTAGGTACGTTTCCGCGGTTAGCTATGTTTATACATAAATAGTAGCTTGCTACTTCTAAGATATTCATTTAAATTATATAACGATTTACGTTACGTACGTACGTTATTGCGTACGCCGTACGCGGATTTTGTTCACAATTTCATGGGCTTTAATCTTTTTTCGCGGAACCCTGATTCTTTTCCTAAAGTAAAAGTAGCCTAAGTTACTTCTTACAACAGTAGCTATCTGCCAGTGAAAGTCCCATCATAATCGGTCCAGCCATTTCGGAGATTATCCGGAACAAACAGACAGACAGACAGACAAAAATTGTAAAAAATGTTGTTTTGGTATATGTACCGTGTATACATCCATATGCATTTAGTAAAAAGCAGTTATTTTAATATTAAAAACAGACACTTCAATTTTATTTATCTGTATAGATTAGGCTATAGCCTATAGCCTTATTCAATATATATATATATATATATATATATATATATATATATATATATATATATATATATATATATATATATATTAACATGCTACTGTCCAAGGGAGCGGAGCAGTAATCATAAATGTCAACAAATCGGGCAGCCTTAATAATAAAGCCAAAGTGTTTTTTGTAATTTTAGCGTAAGCGAAGCCGCGGGGTCTGCCAGTAAAATATAAAAAGAATTTGTTTTAACGACATCACCCTAGTATCGTGGGTTTTGGGCTACGTGGCTGATTGAAATTTCAAATGATGCGCCTTGATGAGGGCTACATTTTTGTCTGCTTTTTTTAACGTTGGCAAATGCATTTAAGCATACCATCTGTATACATACAGGATCACTTATACATTTAACCACGACGCCCCGACGGTAGGTCTGCCGAAGCAGACCACAACAAGCGTGGGGTTGCTCCACAGTCTACTCTGCTATCAGAGAAGTACCAGGAGCAACCCGCATAGCACACCGCCCACCGAGGTGGCCTCCCAGTGGGTTTCTTAGCTTCAAGCCCGGCTGGATTGCCGATTGCCTAGGTACGAACCTGAGCGGAGCGAGGGTGAGTTACTCGTCTGCTATAAATGTCTATGTAGCAGTCGATATTACTGTATCCAGCCTTTTTTAACGCCCCACTGCTGGGCACGGGCCTCCCTTCAATACTAGGGGGATCAGGCCATAGTCCACCACGCTGGCCAAGTGCGGATTGGCGGAGTTCACATATCTTTCGAAAACTTGCAAGGTTCTTTCAGACATGCAGGTTTCCTCACGATGTTTTCCTTCACCGTAAGGCAAGTAGTAATCATGTTAGAAATGATTCGCACATGAAAATATCAGAGGTGCGAGACCCGGGATTTGAACCTGCTTCACTCGGTTTTCCAAGCGAGCGCGTTACCACTGGGCTACCACTTCCTATTTGCCACTGCCTCGATATTACTATCAAATCGATATTTCATGTAGGTACGCGAAAAATGTCACTCGACTCGTGGATGTTTGACAACTCTAGTTTCACTGTGGTAAAGTTGTTTTAAACAAGTGTGTTAGCAACATTTGTGGATAATGTAGGTATTCTGTCATTGTCGGATTACTGGCGGATAAAAGTTTTACTAATACATGAGGATTTAGAAAATCCTTATTACTTATGCATAGACCAATATCAGTTAGTTAATTGCTTTACACGTAATATTACATGATAAATATTGAATGATGTCTAAAACACAGATGATCCCGATAACTTGTAACTTAATATTTTTAAACTACTTTTGAATGAGTACGTATTCAGCCTTTTTTAACGTCCCACTGCTGGACACGGGCCTGCCTTCAATACCAGGGGGATCAGGCCAAAGTCCACCACGCTGGCCAATGGCCGCTGGTTGGCGGACTTCTACAGCGTCACATGTCACATGTCTTTCGAAAACTTGCTAGATTCTCTCAGACATGCAGGTTTTCTCACGATGTTTTGCTTCACTGTAAGGCAATGGTAATCATATTAGAAATGATTCGAACATGAAAATATCAGAGGTGCGAGACCCCTGATTTAAACCCGCTTCACTAGGTTTCCCAAGCGAGCGCGTTACCACTGGGCTACCACGGCCTATTTAAATGAGTATAAATAATAATTATTATGATCATCAAAATCATTACTTTTTAGTGTGTTTGACAAATAAAATTATACATTTCTTAAAGTAAATGTGCTAAATATACGAAAATTCTGTAAATACTCACGATTTATAATAGTTGCGACTCCCGTAAGAAGTTATTTGATGCGAAATCATATTAATGCATTGAAAATTCTTGCAAGGTTACGTAAAAAAAAATTGCAAGGTTACGTAAAAAAAATTGTTTGTTAGACCTGTGCTTAATTAACCTATAGGTAACTTTTGTTTTATGATAAATTTTATATTCAAGTGTGTTTCTATTATATTCTACTTTTGAAAATTCATATTTTTCATACATTGCATATAGTAAATACACTACTATAATATTTATACTACGCTATGCTCACATCAAAAGGGAGTTTAATCAAGTAGGCAAATAATAGACGAAGTATGGTATTTTCCGTACTTTAGGCTAAATGCGTCGTTTTATTAGCATTTAAATTTAAAATGTAAACTGTAAATAATAGATTTTAATTTGGTATCTACTATTGACACTTAAATTGCATTGGAGATGCTTCATTAAGAACTGTCTAAGTATTTTGTTTATTCACCAGTGATTTCTAAGTTTCAGTGAATTCTAAGTTTGGGCACAGATCACATAATAAGTACTCGGTTGGGGGTTCATTTTAGGAGGTCTGTGCGTCTCCCAAAATTAATTAAAATACATCATGAATCAATTTTAAAGAGCTTATTATAAAATATACAAGTATTTAGCTATACTTACTATAACATTTTAAATTTGATATTTCTGGAAAAAAGGCTAATAAACTATTGTAATAATATGGAACCTTTTTCACGAATGTCTGACTAGCAACTGATAGGCTTCGTTACCATAATGTAAGCGTAAAAGAGCTGTAAGTTTTATGTACTAAATAGATTATTTTCACGGGGAGTTCGAATTTATGTATTCTCTTATATATGTAAGTTTTGATCAAATTAATTTAAGATTTACTATTATTCGACTAAGTAGGTATTATGTATTAATCGACTAATATTTTTTGGAGTAAAACTTCTTTACGCACGCTTGACTTGGGGGATAAGCTGGTGAATGCGTTACGAAAAAAGGTAACCGTTGTTATTGTCTGACAAATAATATATATATATATTCTTTCCTTAAATGATATTCTGCTCCTCCTAGATCCTAATTGTTTAAAACATAAATTGAATTTCATAAAGAATACCGATAACCTACAGAAGTTTTACTTCTTGCGCGTGTACATATTCATACACTCACTCTTTAATTTTTAATGTTTATTAATATTAACAAAATAAGTGAAATCTGAAAGATTTCTGTATCTATGCTGAAAGACGCCGCGCCGCGCCGTCTGGGTAGTCAGATAATATAACTAATACTAGCGACTCAACCTCGCTTCGCTTCGGGTTCGCCCCTAGAAAAAAACAAATCTATCCCACGGGAACCGTACATTTTTCAGGGATGATATATAGCCTATAGACTTCCTCAGTTAACGGGCTATCTAATGCAAAAAGAATTTTTTAAATCGGATTAGAAGTTCTAGAGATTAGCGCGTTCAACTAAACAAACAAACAAACAAAAAACAAACTCTTCAGCTTTATAATATTAAAGTATAGATTTGACATTGAGGAAAGACACATACCACGAGTATGATCTATCGTCTTACTTATGAATTAATGACTGCGTCGATAGACTGAATTTCTTCATCTCATTTATTGAAAAATACTACTAATTATAAAGCTCTGCTGTAAATTAAATATTAAATTAAAATGAAAGCCTACGTGATTACGTTTAAGGTTTTATAAAGAACTAGCTTTTGCCTCCGACTTCGTCCGCGTGGAATAGTGATTGCTCGCAGAGCTACCGGCGCGGCGGCCAGCGCCCTCCCCCATCACGACCGCCCCGCCCTCGCCTTGCATTGGGCTGAGAGCGCGCTCACCCATAGTCCGCGTAAACTTAAATAAGTATATTTTAAAACTATGATATCTCCTAAGACATTCATTGAAATCAAATGATGTCAAAGGTAATTTTGTTCAAAATTAAATACTTGTGATGAATAACGTGTTTATTTGGATAAGGATTAATATCATGTTTATAAAAACATCTTCGGAAGTAATGCATTATTTTAGAACAAATTTGATTACCATAAAAAGGGTTATATTGAGTCAACCTTAAAAGATAGACATATGCTGTCGCGGACTTTTTTTTAGAACTTTTAAAGGGGAACAATTCTGTCATACACAATTTTTGCGTAACATTAACCGTTTACGCAGCGCACGCAACGGAAGCTCTCAAAAGGAATCATTTTTCCCGTTTTTGCAACATTTTTCATTTATGCTCCGCTCCTATTGGTCGTAGCGTGATGTTCTATAGCCTAAAGCCTTCCTCGATAAATGGACTATCCAACACAAAAAGAATTTTTCAATTCCAACCTAGTAACCTAGTAACCAAGTAGTTCCTGAGATTAGCGCGTTCAACCAAACAAACAAACAAACTCTTCAGCTTTATAATATTAGTATCTGTATAGATTAGTATAGATTTTCTAAGACCTACGACAAACTATACCACGATTTATTTTCACTTCATTCTTTAAATTAAAAAAAAACTTCAATCAATTTTTGGACTTTGTTCGTGTGCTAAATTAAGTAAGTAGTAAGTTATTTTTAAGAATACTTCTTTGTCAGTTTTGAAAAATAAGTTGAAAAATGCTAAACTATGTTTGTTTTATTAAATAGACATACATATTTATAACAAGAAAATAGTTAGTTTTAGGAATACTACATTTAAGATATAGCAAAGGTACACTTGTAAGTAACAATTGGTATCATTAATTAATAATATTATATGTAAAGCGAACTAAAGCGAAGTGTAATATCTATATAAAAGTAAAAGAAAGGTAGGTGTTCCGCTTTAAAATATTGATAAGAAGTCAAATTACAAACAGGTAATTCGGCTCGCCCATTGAAATATAAACCGGTGTATTACAATACAATACCATTTCGGCTGTGAAAAATCAAAATCTAGCGAGTCTGCTGTGAAAAATTAAAATCTAACAAGTGGCTAATCAAATTTTACAGTAGAGCAAAAAACGATTTCTCAACTACAACAGCAAAGGTATGCTATTTCCTGATCCTACTTTTTAAAAACTTCGTTAGTAAAAATTATAATTTTAATATGGTTTTACTAGTACAGTAAGTAAATAGTGTCCATCAAAATTACTGATGGAAATATTATATCCTTTATTTGCGAAATATTAAATTACTAGGATGTGCAGTTTCAAAAATTGCATAATGGTTTTATCAATGTAGAAAGAAAAATATTGCGTTATTCATTTGATGGACCACGCAATGTATTCAAATTAAAAAAAAAAAAAAACTACATTAAATCATCACAGTTTTTTCTGAGCATCTTGACTCTACACCCAGTTCAGACTCTCAGTCCGGAGAAGAACTGAGAAAGAAACTCAGCGGGACTAATATTCGTATTTAGATAAAAACTACTACTTTATATTGTATAAAAATTACGTAAATCGTAACGATTTTATTTTAGAGCAATTATAAATATATATATAATAAATAAATATATATAGCTCAGCTTTCTTTAACGTGAAAGAATTACCTATGACACGTAAATGAAACCTGTATTT
This sequence comes from Argynnis bischoffii washingtonia, assembly GCA_033884665.1. Taxonomy (NCBI): domain Eukaryota; kingdom Metazoa; phylum Arthropoda; class Insecta; order Lepidoptera; family Nymphalidae; genus Argynnis; species Argynnis bischoffii. The sequence goes on along the minus strand of CM066616.1, from coordinate 6,948,469 downwards.
TTAAATTTAATGCAATCAACACAACACTAACCTATAAACGTTATAGTTATAAATTTTAATAAAAGTTTTTGTAATAAATTAACTGTAACTGCAAAAGTTGCGCTGCAACGGAAGTTTGTGGGAGTTGAAGAACGTCGCCAGCTTCGAACAACTTCTATATTATGAGTGATTCCCCACTAATGGATTAACGGTATGCTATGTCCTTGTTGGAAAAGTTTATTATTTGAAATTGCTGATTAGTTACATATTATTATTAGTCTCCTTTTTTGCATAATCGTGGGAATCACCGACAGAAGCCTATATCACTGTCAGTTTTTATAAACTATATTGCTTTGTTACTAGGAGTACCTCAAAGAAGGACAAACCAGTAAACGTACGTTGTATTGCTCTATATAAATAAGGACAAAAGTTTGAATGACTCGGCCAGAAAAATAATATTTTTCCATATTATAAACTTTTCCACTTATCTCATCTTCCTTAAGGCCGACTTTTCTAAAATCCTATTATTATTAAGTGATTTGGAGGATCATCTTCGAAATTTATTTATCCATTTTTTTTTTATTGGAAATTAAAAGCAGTATTTCTAGTAATGCTTTTATTTCATTTATAGTAAAAATTACTTTGAGTATTTATTAAAATGCTCGATAACACAATTAGGAAAAGACTTTTCAATAAACGAGTTCCAGTTTAATATCAAAATATTCAGAATAGCACAAATATGAAATATATCATTCTTTATCACTCGCGTAATTGCTTGCTAGAAAAATTTTAGTGGTGCAAAAATTGCTAGTATTTTTACTCTGGTACGATTTTTACCAAAGTTAATAACTTTGGTAAAATTTGATACAATTATACTTGTTCATTAAATTTTAATTGGTAATTCTTACTTTATTTGATATATTTCAATGTTGATGAATAATAGTATTTCGGTTTAACAACTACCAACTACACACAGAGGAACGTGATCAGAATGATAACTCCCCAGCTCCGCATCCCACGTCCATTGTCTTTGATATAATTAAACGGGCAAGTTTTTTATCTTAACGAATCTATTGTGCTGAGAATAATAAATATATTATTCTTATATTTACTAAATAGGTTATGGTTATTTATAATATTGATTTTGCTTAGACAAATTATTATTAAATAGAACATACCAATACATATCTAAAAACTAATATTTAATTTTTATACCCTTTTGTTCCATGCTCTTTACAGCCAAGATAGCCTTGTTGTACACACATAAAATGTACATTACACATAACATAAAAATAACATAAACTAGAGTTATTTTTTTAAAACTTGCATTGTTTGAGATATTTACACATAAATTTTTCATCACTGGCCGCCACAATGTCAAGACCGAGTTAAACTTGCAGAATTTCCTCTTCTTTACACTTGTAACATTTTTTATTTCCATTTTACTTTTTGTAAATTAAAATGATATGTCTATAACAATGCAATTTTATGCAATGACATTTTAACACATTGACAGACTTCACGAAGAAAAACTGAAAATAAATTAAATACAATGTGTAACAAGGTTCTGGAGTGGGAAACCTGTAGTAATTTTGATTGTAGAGTTTCAGAATTAGATTAACAATTAGGTAACTCTGTCTGCACTTCAAGGGAGTTTGACTGCAACCGCGGTCGTAAGGTTAACATTGATCAAGCCAACATTTCAGTTATATTCGACACCGTGCTATACTGACTAACATACGACCGACAGTCATACAAAATATAGTTGTTACGAACAGAGTAGAAGTTGTCACCTAGTGTGTGGGTGGGGTAACAGCATTGAAACAAACAACATATTATAAAAAAATAATTCTAAGCGTATGAAAATGAAACTGTTACTGTAACTAAAATTTTGATGCGATCTAATTTAATAATAAAATACATTTTATTCACTAAGAACTCATAAATAATAAGTTGACGAAATTTTTGATGTGAAATATCTAACACGGCGCGCGGCGGGTTAAACCGGCTGTTGTCGTGGCGACGCGTCGCCACCACGCCATGCGCTCGCGCGCTTTTTTTTTTTGCTGGCATTGCTTAATAAACTTGGGATTCAACTGTGTTTTTATTAAATATATATTATTATTAATATAATAAAAATATATTAATATATTTTTAATTAAATTTTCATTAAGAAATTTGGCAATTGTTACTGTAGTTTTAACCGCTTTTAAAATTGATTTTACTTTTCTTTTTTATTTGTGGAATATAATATTTACTGATTTTGTAAATTAGTTAAGTTTTTCCACTTAAACGCTTTTTTTTTAATTTGGAGAAATATAGAGCAAAAAATCATGTTTCGTTAGCTATACCTTGATCTGCAGTCTATACTTTAGATTTTAGAAGGTCTGATTTCGTGACTTGTGCGGAATGCAAAGGAGTATTGCGAAATATATCGCTTTTATATCGTTTACTAAGGTATTAGTTTATTTAACATTTTTGTTAATAGAATTCTATATTCATGAAATACAATTTAAAATAATAATAGTTATGCTATGTATTTTTTTGCTGTAGAGGTTAGCATTTTGAAACTTGTTTAATGCTTACTAACAAATAACTAATTATCTTCGCACGTTTAATCATATATGTAGGAAATCTCACTGATCGTACCTATGCATAACAAATCATTAAATAAGATACTTAAGGAACGCATGAACAAAGAAACGCACAGAAAACCATACACATATGATATACATATATATGTATATATATATATATATATATATATATATATAGACAAGTTGCAATAAAATTACAAAAACAAAACAACTTTTAGTAAAATTGATAGTAGCAGCCTTTTGTATGTAGGTTGTAACATTATATAACAAACAATTGCCTATTCTCACACATAAATACTATAAATAATATATTAAATCAGATTATGCATATTCAACGATAATATACGAAGTATAATTCAAACCAGTAAAACCAGTTACCAGTTTAATTCCGTTATTCAGTTTAGTTACCAGTCTTTAAATTAAAAAATCAAGTGTACCACAAAAACAAAAAAAAAAAAACTAGCATTTGGTCTGTTCACTTCATTTTCCATTACAAATTCCCGAATGAGCAGCGCTATTCACTGTGAGAGCATTTTACTTCGTCCTTTTTCCATTTCCGTTACCGGGAATTCCAACAAGAATCGTGTTGGAATCGTTTACAAACAAATATTTATTGTTATTAATGGGGCTTAGAACACGGCTTTGTGGAGCAGCTATTAATATTAAATTAATAGAAATAAAAGATAAGGTACTATATGTTTATAGCTTTTAAATGATTGTTAAGTTATTTTTTTCTTGATATTGTAAGGATTGTTTTGCTGTCCACATATTTACATTTGCTGCATTTTCACAAGACGAATAAACAATGGCTTATTATTTTCTTGGCATTGCACGCTATTTTACAATTTTATGCTCTTCTCTGAGTCATTTGCCTGACGCAATGCTATTACATGTTGAGTTGTGGAACATTAGTTATGCACGATATCTTATATTTTTCTACTACAAAATATGTTAGTGTGAAATTCTAGTTTGTTCAGCTATAGGTACATATAATTTTCATTTACAATTGTTTATTTTATTTTTGTACTCTTTTTACATTTACAATGGAGAAAATTTCAAATATACTTAAATATTATATATACAAAATTCATAATACAATAAGGAAAAAATCACTATTTTGATATTTGATAATTAATCTGTGACTACATCAAGCTGTCAAGAGTCTTTGTCAAGTTGTCTTTACTTTTTCTCGAGGTGGCGCGAAATACGAATTGGTGCATCACTGGATAGTTTTTGTAGAATTGTATTCATAAACCAGAAATTAATACAAATGTTTAAAAATAAATCATTAATTGTTACATTTACGTAATAAGTTTCTAGAATTGTTCTTCTGTGTTTATAATACAGTAACTTGTATAGTACTTGTATAGTAATAATTAAGTGTACATTTGTTTAGTACACATAAAAAAATAGTAGAGCCATATCTGTACATGAAATATTTTTTTAAAAGAATGATTGTTACGTATTGTAAATAGAATATAAACCCAAAAACCATAGTTGTTGAAATTTATGCCTTTTTGTCCATCTGTTTGCTGAACTATGACTTTACTTTGTCAAAAAGCTGTTTTGTATGCGTACACGATTAGCGATGGCTAAACCTAAAGAGATATATCAAAACAATCTGCCGGAAAATTTAAGGCCTTAAAAAGCCTTCAAAAAATCTCCAATAGCCGATGTATCCGTTAAGTTCTAAATCCCTCACAATAACTATTTTTATCTATCTATAATGTACCTAAGGATGCACCCGAGCAAAGCAAAGCTAAGTCTCTTGTATTATATAAGCATACATTCAAATATAACATACTCCAATCCCGGGTCTCGTACTTCTGATATTTTCATGTGCGAAAAATTTCTAACATGATTACCACTTGCCTTACGGCGAAGAAAAACATCGTGAGAAAACCTATGTGTCTGAGAGAACCTGGCAAGTTTTCGAAAGTCATGTGAAGTCCGCCAACCTACACTTGGCTAGAGTGGTGGAGTATGACTTGTTCCCCTCGTATTGAAGGGAGGTTCTTGCCCAGCTATGGGACATTAAAAAGAACTGAATATAAATGACAACATCTAGTTAGCCCGGATATGTTAGCAAGAATATGTTATTGGACACTGATATGATAGCATGGATATTTTATTTTAGCGAGACTGTGTCAGCCCAGGCATTTTTTTTTTTTTTTTTTTTTTATAGTTGGGGAATGCATTTACGCATACCACCTATCCCCCAGGTGGTTATGTGGGGCTCACCGGCTAGAAGAGCCGGTACTACCCACTAAACCCCAACTTTCCCCTCCCCTCCGCCTTAGTGGGACGCCGCGGGATCGCTTACGCATTACTACCGCGACGCCCCGGCGGTAGGCCTGACGGCCACCAAACCAATGAGGCTGCTCCACAGTCCACTTTGCTGAACCCGAGAAGTACCCGGAGCAGCCCCATTAAACCACACCGCCCACCGAAGTGGGCACCCTTCAATCGGCTGCAGAGGACAGGGAGAGCGGCAACGACACACCGACACTCCTCTTCCCCTGCAGCCCCACCGCGTCTGCCATCTAAGACGGTGGCAGCCCCGTCAAGGCCGCGGGGGCAGGGAGAACGGCGTACCGAAATACCGGCACTCCTCTCCCACCGCGGCCTTCCCCTCTACCGGTTACGAGCCTGTTTTCACAGTCCCGCAACCGGTCCCCACCCTCCGGTCGCGAGACCGCCGAAGCGGCCCCGCTCCCGGTGGCCGCAACTCCGGAAGCCGAAGCCACAACGGAGAGCGGCCCCGTCCTGCCTTGGTCCGCGCCGGATTTCTCCGGTACCACCCGCCCCTGTGCTAAGCGGGTGGCGTTCCCCGATCCGCCACCTGGGGACGCGCCCGGTAGGAGTTGGCTCTCCCCCGGGCAGCCCAGGCATGTTAGCCCGGGATATATCAACACAGATATGTTAGCACGGATATGTTAGCTCGGATATGTTAGCGCACAATGCTAGACCATTATGTTAGCCCGGATATGTTAACACGGATTTGTTAACCTGGACACATAATATGTTATCCTGAATATATATAGGGCTGGCTATATTAATATATTTATAATCAAATTAATTTGATTTTTGAGCCCAGATTTTTTAATTTTTGATAAAAATTTTGATATGTTAACCCGGATATTTAAACATCGATATGTAAGGACCTATAACACAGATAATTTTATAAAATGCTTTAAGAAATTATTCTTTTTATTTCTGAGTTATTTAAAATTTTATAGATATTTGTTCATTAATAAAAGGTAGCAGGTTGACTCCGGAAAATTTATGTTAAGTTTCTCATAAATACGAGTAGAGTAGAATGCAGATATATAAGTATGCAGTATGTATAATTGTTATAGTATATAGGTAATGCAAAAAAGACTTTTATATAATAAAAAAATACTTCATACATAGTAAAAGCCAACCACGGCTTCGCTTTCTTTATCTTGCCTTCCGTCAGTCAAACCGGAAAACAAATGAAATATTTTCTCACACAATGTAAGAGTTTTTTCCGTCGGATGAATTATTGGTCGTATAAATCTCACGTGACAAGTTACTAACCTAATGGAGAATTTACGTATACATTTTAATGAGACGTTTAAAATCGTATTGATATTTGTAATATAGGCATAATATAGGCAGTGGTAGCCCAGTGGTAGCGCGCTCGCTTGGGAAACCGAGTGAAGCGGGTTCAAATCCCGGGTCTCGCTCCTCTGATATTTTCATGTGCGAATCATTTTCTAACTTGATTACCACTTGCCTTACGGTGAAGGAAAACATCGTGAGGAAACCTGCATATCTGAGAGAACCTAGCAAGTTTTCGAAAGACATGTGAAGTCCGCCAATCCGCACTTGGCCAGCGTGGTGGACTATGGCCTGATTCCCCTCGTCTTGAAGGGAGGCCCGTGCCCAGCAGTGGGACGTTAAAAAGGGCTGAATACATACATTTGTAATATACTTTTATATCTTGTTGAAGTTTGTGCTTGTGATAACATACATTTATCAAGATTGTTTAATTAAATGTAGGATATATGCGTTGAGTTCAGTTTATAGGGATTTTAGGTTTTTACGATACTTTATCTTCTATATAGATAAAAAAAGAATGTTCGTATGTTTGTCCTCTATGAGTTTCTAAGGCTGAATGAGGAGCCATTGATTCGATTGTAATAAAACTCTGGTAGGTTATTCTGAGTACGCCTGCGAATGTTTGTTTTTTATGCGTTCCTAAACCATTCAGGCTTAGGGAAGTACTCAAGCGAAGCGAGGATAAGTCGCTAATATATATTTTATGTATAAAATAAAAATTCTAGCACGAAATAAGCATAATATTAATATTAATTTTGATGCGCGCGCACACCGATAGCCAAAAAGCGATATGATGAAGTTAGCTGAAAGCGACATGATGAAGTTAGCTGATAACTGTCGCTCCGGTTCCCGTGAAAACTCAACTATATTTAAAATAATTTCTCAAATAAATTTATAAATATAAATCTAAAACACGTGTTTTATATCAGTGGAGATAAAAAATTATATTTATTTTTATTCATTTATCATTCTTTTCAGAGAGATGTGACATACGGGATGAAATATTCAGCTATTTTTGTTCTGTTACGCCAAAGAAGTCTTATGTGCGTACATGAGTACACACACGTTTTTTTTATAAATCCAATGACCAATAATATAATCCATAAAGCAAAACATAATGTATTTTTGCGAAATACGATTTTCTATAACAATGTTATATTTCGTTGCATTTCATAGTTTGTGTTGCGGAAATAAATATTACAATTGGTCGGTCTAAATATATATGTACAATGTACAAGTATTACAAGTTAAGATAAATATTATTTCATATAATATTTGTCAAGTATTGGACATTGTGTGCTCTGATTTCTATTGTTTTTGGTTTATTATTGTTCTCGTTCGCAATAGCTAAATCATAATTGTCTAGAAAATACACGTTAGATGTTACAATATTATCATGTAATTATACTGTACCTACTGGAGAAATAACATCCTAACGTATAGTGTGCGACAGTGTATTTACGTTATTCAGAAATGTTATTCTGTATTATGTTTCGTACCCTTTTATCAAAGGCAGAAAGTATAAATAGCTTCTGGTAATACATTATCGTAGTCCCTGGATTTTGTAGTGGGTTATTTACCCGCTCTCGATTAAATTTGTTCGATGCACTTTGGGAGCAATCTAAACGTCGTATTTTTTTTTTACTGATTCGGCCAGACTTTAATATGTACGTTTCGTGTTATATGTTTATCTTTAACCAGGTCCGAATGGATACAGATAGCAAAGGTAAGGAGTACTTTTTATTTTTTTTATTAAGAACGTACGGAGAAATGACTGACACTAGGGGAGGACAGCTTAACTGCAAGCATTTATTCATTATGAAATTATCACTTTTTATGAAATAAAAGTTTTCAAACATTTCTTCAAAAACGAATAATAATGATAAATAAATATTTAGATCTCTTAAAATCTTGTTTATTATGTGCTTGCATTGAACGCATATGAAGTCTAGTGAATGTATCAATCGTTTTCATTCCAATTTTATCTAAATCTAGGTTTCATATATGTAAATGTGTACATCATACCTATAGTAATAAATAGTACTACCTCTCGGTTAAGTGTGAGAACTCTCTACTAAATGCTCTCGGGAGATAGCATGTAGTTGCTACTGACAGAATACGATTAATCTACATTCCTTACATAATTTTAAATATTATTTGTATTACAAAATATAAATATTTACTCTTTATGTTATTGTGTTACGGTAAAATTAGACGGTAATTTTATTTTTACAGTTTTAGGATTTTTTAAATTAGCATAAATGACTGTGAGCATTGAGCATAATGTGACGGCTGCCTGCATGCCAATTGTATGTTAAAAATATAATTTAAATTAAACGCAAAAACCAATTGTAAGATAAAGATGTAATTTAAATAATAGCAAAACATACCTAATGCGCAAAGTGATATTTTTATAAATAATTTCTTATGATGATAGTATTTACTTAAATTGTGGCAGGCCTGCAAGTCGTTATGTATGCATGTTTGATCTCAGACTTCCGAGGCCAAAGTTTACGCACGGATGAAATACTAAGCTAGGCTGCTTGCCAGAATTGGTTTATTGACTCTGATCTAGTTAGGTTCAGGTTGTGCAGTTGATGCTAAACAAATTAAGAATAAGCAGTAGAAGGTCAAGTTTAAAGACAAATTCAAGAAATCTGATTTTCCTTTTTATATAATATACAATTCATATTTATGAAATATTTACTAACCATGTAAAAGAAATAATAACAAGTATAAATAATAAACTTTTATTATTTAAAGAAAATTTGGAGCAAAAATGTTGTAATGTATTACGATTTATTAAAGGTTCTCTTATTTTATATTCTATTTAACTGAGTTAAATATCACGAATGCTGCATGCAGTGACGTCACGCTACGAGGAACTGCTGAGAGATTCATCTTAACCGTACGTTGTGACCTTGTCATCTCGGGCAAGCGCAATGAGCGCATCTTTGCACTTGATGTGCAATTCTATTCATTAAAGAATAGAACTGTCTAGAACTTTTACCTTAACCCTGAATAGATATTTTTTATTGGTATAAAATATGGCCGAATAAAATATTACTTTGTTCTTATATAAGTAAAATCTGATACAATTGAATCAAAAAATAAATGAATTATTTTTTTGATGACCTATAGAAATCAAGCGTGAAACTGGTATACCTATGCAAAATAATAATGTAATATAATTAATAAGGTAATATAATTTCTTTTTTCTTTCAACTAGCACCTTTTGAAATTATTACTTATCTATTTGTAGATTGTACAATCTCATTGGTGATTTTTTATAAATTTGGGCTATGTTTTGAGGTCAGGAAGACAGAATATCCAGCCAAATAATTTGTTACGTCTGTTTGTTACACATGAATGGTAATTTGTTTTTTATTACGTATTTGTCCATTTTTTTTAACTATTATGAAAACGTTAAGTGCCAAATCAACATGCAACCAGCAATCGTAAGATACTGATAATAATCAAGATAATAGTCAAGACAGCAGTGAGAGTATTAAACCAAATGTTGTATATGAAATTGTGCAAAGCATTAAAATAATATTATTTGGCGTTTATAAGTTAATTGTTATCATATACTAGTTAGTAATATACATATTATTAGTAATATTATATATTTCAGCTTGAAACTAAATCGTAGCGTGAAATGCAGGTTAAAACTGGGTTTTTTACGCTCTCTACTTTTAAAAACCAATGACGTTCTCTAAAATTGACGCTGGATACCAAAGGATTAATCCTGAATTGTATCACAAAGGCTTTGTATTGCATAAAAGAGATCAAAAATAAATGGATGAACGTATTTGAACAACTAATCTTTTGAACACCAACAAATCTCTGTTTTTTAGAACGATTTATTATAAATTCAAAGTTAAAAGCACCGTATATCCGAGCGGAAGGAAAGACGTTGCGGCATGTCCCCGCGGGCTGATTTTCATATTAAAACCATCTCCGCAAATGGACCCATTCTATTTCCTCCAATTTGTTTCATGTCTGCCTCTCTTATTCAGATCATTGATTTTATGATCACATTAATCATTGAAACACTTTGCCATGCTTTCAATTTATATTAATGCTACAAATATCATAGTAACATTTCTTAATATGAATTAGTTAAGATTAATTTACATATTAACATGTAACGTATGTGTGTATATTTTATATGTAACTAGCAACTCACCCTCGCTCCGCTCGGGTTTGTCCCTAGATACGTTTTAACGGTTAGTATAGTTTTCTCAGAGATGAAATATATTGCCCGCGTTTGTGAATTTTGCGAAAATATACGTAATCAAATACCCATGAGTAGGTATATATTCTCATGGTGATCGGTTAATGAACGATGTAGTTAGTAGAAATTAATGTGTTGCAGCGTAACTTGCAGGCGGCACAAACGAACAATTTTATTAATATGAAAGAAGTAATAAATACATACTCGTATATATATGTACATAGGTGCATATTTCAATATGAATTATAAATTTTCTTCGTAACGTTACGTAACGCTGATCGATGGCTTAGTAACATACCTATAGTACCTACTGAGATTACTTCAGTCAAGGATAAGGTATCGAGTTTAAAATTTAATTCAATTTTAAAAATAAGAAAGATTTTTTCCCTAAAAATTACAACAATGTACAGGATATCCTGTAGTGGCGTCAAAGTAACTCTTCTTAGAAGTACCAATAGGTTCAAAGTTAAGTACTTTTAAGGGCATCGCATTGATTTTATCATAAAGTGGGCCACAAGATCAATGTGAAGAACTTGACCGTAGCCATGTCATATATAGATTAAAAATTTCTCTTTGAACACCCAGAATAATTTTGAGATACATTCAAATTCAAATACTTTGCAATAGCCTTAGTCTAAAATCTTTAAATTTATGCGTTATAATGTGATCTATACATATTTTTGTTTAAACGCGAAGCTCAATTATAAATTATTCGATATCGTATAAAAGCGTGGCGCCGAACAGCAAAATAAAATCTTGTTTAAGCCATCTACGTAATACGTTTATTTACTCATTTTATATCGTTTTCAAACCATATAAATTATTAAACCATGATCGACTCGCTCCTTTAAGAAAATGGAATGTTTTCAGCATATTTAATATTACTTATATATAAATTGAATTTGATCGATAGGAACAGGGAAGAGCTGTAATATATTCTACACTAGCGACTCACCCTCGCTTCGCTCGGGTTCGTCCCTCGGTAAGTTTTCATTTTTTTAAGCGGAACCCTAATTCTTTTTCTAAAATTAAAGTAGCCTAAGTTACTCCTTATAACATCAGCTATCTAAGTGTCTTAGTCTAAGCCAGTGAAAGTCCCGTGAAAATCGGTCCAGCCGTTTCGGAGATTAGCCGGAACAAACAGACAGACACACAGACAATTTTTTTTTAAAAATTGTGCTTTTCTTATATGTACCGTATATACTTTTATATGCATTTAGTAAAAAGTTGTTACTTTGACATTACAAACAAAAAGATAATACTTACCTACTTTTCTATAGGGACAAACCCGTGCGAAGGGTGAGTCGGTAGTAAAAAATAATATATATATATATATATATATATATATATATATATATATATATATATATATATATATATATATATCTCCCTTACTTGAGAAATGATTGATTTCCCATCAAACCTTCCACCATCTTTTTCACCCCCTTATATATGATATGTTTTCCGAGATGAAAACTATCTTATATCATTTCCAGGGTCTCAAACTATTTCCATACCAAATTTCATCTAAATCGGTTCAGCTGTTAAGCGTAAAAAGATGACGTACAGACAGACAGGCAGACAGAGTTACTTTCGCATTTCGTATTGAAAACTTTAAGTGCCAAATCAACATCCAACCAGCAATCGTAAGATACTGATACTGGATTGTGGTACTGGTATAATATCATCATCGGCTTGGGCTGAATGTTGATAAGTGAGTCGCAACATTTTCTTTTAATATATAATAAAAATAATAATTGCGAATGTACCATAGGAGATAGACATATACTATTGAGGACTTGTCTGTAGACATTTTTAAGACCTATAATTTTTTAGTACATTATGTATGTATCTTTTATGGTTTAGCCAGCGTTAGTCATATAAATTTCTAAGGACGACTCGATAGAACCAGTTACTGTGTTTTCCCGAGAATGAAAAATTTGCCTGTAGTTTTTTTTTTATTTGCTTGCAGAATATACGTTAAATATCTTTTAAGATTCAACATATTTTGAGTTACGATAGCTAAAATTAAATTGGTTTTCCATAATACCTTTAAGAAATACTAAAGTATCTATTGAGTAAAAGTTTTTGTTTAGTGTATAAATATTATGTAAGTAAAAACAACACAATATTCAGCGTTACGGAACTCTTGATGTGCGAGTCAAAATCATACTCACACATTTAAAAATATTACAACCATCAAAATAATTTATTAGTTATAACACAAAACCAAAAACTTTTTTTATAGTAAGTATTATTAATTCAGTTCATTTGAAGATTCATTTTCAATGTACTCGAAAGTCATGGCAGACATAAGAACAGGTATTGCAAGTGTACCTTAAGAGATAGACATATACTGTTGCAGATTTTTCTATTGGCCTTTAATGGCCTACAATTTTTTTATACATTGTTTTGATGTATATCTTAAGATTTAGCCAGCGGAAGGTTTCTAAAAGGACGACTCGATAAAACCAGTTATTGTAATTTCATGTGGTAAAGAAAGATTTTCCTGAAGTAAAAGGTTTCCTTAATGTTGACCCGAGTAATAAGTTATCATTTCGTTGAAATCGATTCATTGATTTTTGCGTGAAACGCACATACACAAAAGACAAACAGACATACAGAAAAACAGACAAAAAAAATAACTATTGTTTTGGGGTCTATATTGTATACAAAATACGTTACAGTCGTTGTTTTTAAAAAATATTTCATGAACAGATTTCGCCAAGTTACTGTTTTATTATTGTACCAATCTATCCCACGGGAACTGTACATTTTTCCGGGATAAAAGTAGCCTATTTATTATTCTGATGTATGAACTATATTATTGTAAAGTTTCATTAAAATTCAATCAGTAGTTTTTGTGTATTAAGCTATATAAGTTACTTTAGTTTTTTAACTATCCCACGGGAACTCTTTAATTTTTTGGGATAAAAAGTATCTAAGATGTTGACCGGGAATATAAGGTACCACCATGCAAAATTTTATTTAAATCGGTCTAGTAGATTCGGAGATTAGCCCGTACAAACAGACAAACAGACAGAGAAACAAAAAAATTGAAAAAAAACTGGATTTGTTCTAATGCTCTTCTTACATCCCCTGACTCAGTTTTTGACATTTTTTTTCTATGTACAGACACTCGACCTCAACAGTTTTAGTATAGTATAGTATAGATATAATGCAACATATTGTACCCATAGATGTAGTTAAATTTGCCATAGAAGCTTATTCTACTTTATTGTTCATATTGAGCCAAATGAGCCTAGTATGTTGTGTATCCTACAAATAACTTGGCTTAATAGGCGTAAAGTTAGTGGAAAGTTAACCACTGCAAAGTTATGCTCAAATGACCTAAATGGGCGGCGTTTAGGAAGGGACTCAAATTAATTGAACATCGACGGATCTCACCCCGTCGGCATGCAAATAGCACTACTTGCAAATCCAACGGACAGCTCATTGACGTAATAGAAATATTAAAATAAATGGTCATAAGCTTGTTGAGCTTCAAGCTTTTATGTTAAAAAATAATCTTTCGTTATTGATAGATAAACAAATATGAGATTCTTGAAACTTTTCTTTATGTTGTCTTGGTCGATTGAAATTACTATTCAGTCGTTGTTGAGTGATGCACAAATAAACAGAGTAATAAAGTTCTATTCACTTTTTAATTGGCTTCTATTACATGTTTAACGTTTTATATAAATGTATTTTCTGATCCCCACACACCCTTCACGCCGTTAGAACTTGGACGAAGTCAGAGCGTGTCGCTAATATAGTATGTTGGCACTCATGCCGACGGCCAAGAGATTTGTGGTGGTTCATTTTAAGATAGCATTTATTATTTAATTAAAATAAAAAATATAGGTGGGTGTAGATCAAGCAATGACATAATCGTTTGCTACTTACAAGTAACTTAGTTTAGTGACTTATATCAATAATAATTTTCATTATTAACAAAAATCTTACGCCAACACCTATATTTATAGCAGCAAATAAATAAATGTAAATTATTATGTCAGAGATGATATATGGGGAACTTTTGGAATTGTCTTCCCGCTCACACGTCAGTGGGAGGCCTTTGAGATTGTTTTGGTTTATAAAATTTACTCGACAAGGATGTTATACACGTATATATATATATTAAGAAAATACAAACAGAACGTTGAAATATAAAGTTTATTCATAAAACATGACACCACTCTGGATACATTACCGTGAAGCATGACGTAATTTATATGTAAGGATAACATTAAATATGGACATATTAAAGGAAAAGCAGTAAAACATATGGCTGCTAAGTTTTAAATACGAATGTTACAAAACATATTTGTCAATTTATTTAACTTAAAGGCATAAAGTTTATCTTACTATTGGGACTAAGCTTAATTCTCCTTCCAAAAATATTCTTATATTTTATTAAATACTAGCGACTCACCCTCGCTTCGCTCGGGTTCGGGTACGGTTAGTATGAAATAGATAGACTATATATCATATGGTATATAGCCTATGGTCTTCATCAATAAATGGGCTATCTAATGCAAAAATAATTTTTCAAATTGGATTAGTAGTTCCTGAGATTAGCGCGAACAAACAAACAAACTCTGCCTTTTTAGGGTTCCGTACCCAAAGGGTAAAACGAGACCCTATTACTAAGACTTCGCTGTCCGTACGTCTGTCTGTCTGTCTTTCTGTCTGTCTCTCCGTCTGTCACCAGGCTGTATCTCGTGAACCGTGATAGTTAGACAGTTGAAATTTTTATAGATAATGTATATCTGTTGCCTTTCTGCATAAGACAAATTCTCATAAAGGTATTTTTGACTATTGCGGGTTACTTTTTCATTTTCCTTTTTAAAAGTATTACCATTAGGAATTGGCTAGTTGTGTATCGTGTAACCGTACAAAATATGATGTATTGTATGATACAAATGTTTTTTTTTAAATCCCATTTCAAATGAATTTAATTAAAACTGTAAATAATATAATCATTACAGATTTAAATGATTTTATTAGAATAAAGTCACTGGAATGACAAGTTTATAAATATTGTTCATTGTGTTTTCTCATTGTCGCGCCAATACATTGTAAAATATTTTGTGATACTAAAATGGAATGGGGTAATAAAGAAAAAAAAAAACCGAATCAAAGTAGGTATGAAGCCATATACAATTTTTAAAACTCTCCATGCGCTTGGTATTAGTCAAATGTTTGTGTACTGGGCTATTGATAGGTACAATGAAACCTCCTCTGTTTGTGACAGAAAAGGATCAGGCCGTCCACGTTGTGTTCGTACGAAAAAGGCGATCAAAGCACTAAGGGGAAGAATTCGAAGAAATCCTGTCTGAAAGCAAAAGATTTTATATCGGGAGATGAAGATACTACCTAGAACCATGTCGCGTATTTTAAAAGATGACTTAGGACTTGCAGCCTATAAAAGATGCACTAGTCATTTTTTAACTAATAATTTAAAAAAGAATGGGATGGTAAAATCAAAACAACTACTTAGCGGTACGCAAAGGGAGGTCATAGAAAAAAATTGTTTACGAATGAGAAAATTTTTACAATTGAGCAATATTTTAACAAACAAAATAACCGTATTTATGCTGAAAGCTCTAAAGAAGCTTCCCAATTAGTCAACAGAGTACAACGTGGGCATTATGCGACTTCAGTGATGGTTTGGTGGGGTGTTAGCTATTAAGGAGTGACTAAGCCATATTTTTGTAAAAAAGGTATCAAAACATCGGCACAAGTGTATCAAGATACAATTTTTGAGAAGGTAGTTAAGCGAATTAACAACACCACATCCATGTTCAATAATCAAGAATGGTCCTTTCAGCAAGACTCAGCGCCGGGTCATAAAGCTCGATCCACGCAATCTTGGTTAGAAACCCACGTTCCGGACTTCATCAGAGTTGAAGACTGGCCGTCATCTAGTCCCGATATTAATCCGCTAGATTATGATTTATGGTCAGTTTTAGTTCTTATGGCTTGCTCTAAATGCCATGATAGTTTGGAGTCTCTAAAATAATCCATACGATTGGTAGTGAAAAATTTTCCCATGGAAAGAATGCGTACTTCTATTGATAACTGGCCTCAACGTTTAAAGGACTGTATTGCAGCCAATGGAGACCATTTCGAATAAGTTTTTTATTATAATTTTAATGGTTTTATATTAATATATTAAACTAACACACTGTAATAGTAATAAATGTTACGTTCTTCGATCAACAGTAGTATTGTTGAGCGAAGTTTACGTGCAATAGAAAAAAATGTTTTTTTTTTGCAATACTATTTAGGGCAAGACTATAGGTAACGAATTTTATTTCCTTGTGAAAATTTCTATAAAAAGTAATGTAAAAAATAGGTAGGTATATAATACAGGACAATCGTGAAATATAAACGTATGTGTAAACATATACATGTATAGGTACATACATGTATTTTTATCTACATATTGCATGTAAATATGTGAATGACTGTAGACAGAAATAGATTTCTGGCGTTGTTCATTTGATTTCCATGTGGTGTTGTTCCACTTTTATACTTAATCAACGTTAGTTTCGACCTGATAAAGTTACCACCACTTGACCATAGGGAGTGTAAGTATACACATACACTTTCGCATTTATACCAGCAGTGTGATTGGTGTATAATAAATGTACCTATAGAAAAATAATAAACAAATAATAAATAAATGAATAAATGAGTGAATGAGCAAGCGAATGAACGAATGAATGAATTAATGGGTATAGTGTATTAAAATCCAAGCGGACTTTAATCACCGTTCGTCAGAAGCATTCGAAATTTATAATATTGTTAAGAAAAAAATATATACGGTCGAATTGAGAACCTCCTCCTTTTTTTGGAAGTCGGTTAATAAACTTAACCGGCTTTTATAACTAATCCATATTTTATAATTTCACAGTAATCAGTTTAAAAAGGAATACACATATTTGTTTTAATATTTATTTCATACAAAATACTATGTTCTTCAAACGTCTGATCGTCAAGTAGTATTATTATTATTAGACTAACAATAAGAATGTATTCTGTAAGAGTCGACTGTCTCAAGGATAAAAGCAATATAACAAAAACTTAAAAAAATAAATAAAATAAAAACCGACTTTTAAGCACTACAAAGTAACAAATAACTGAACGGAGGTTTTTATTTACTACCTAAACAGATATTTTCGAAGTCGGTGTCAGCTTCAAACTCATAGAAGTTTCAGCTATCTCAATCAAATAGATAGATTGAGATGGCTGTAGAGGAGAGGGAAGACAATATTTTTGTCAATACCACGTTCATATACAGAATTATTTCTAACTCTGACCACAGGTACATGAAAGTGCAGGGCGTCAATGATATAGTTATATACATATCTTACACCTTTAAAACTTTCATGTTTAACAGCTAATGCGGCGAAGGAAAATATCGCGAGGAAACTTGAGTGACACAATTTATCAAGATTTTGAAGTACTTGTAAAGTACTTCAAAACTAAGTGGGTAGTACCCGTATGTGGCCAGGGGCGGAAAGACTATGGCCTGATTCCCCTTGTTTCGAATCTTCTATCAACAGAATTACGGACACATAAGTATGTCTAGCATAATAATTGCCTTTTAACATTTTTAATTTCAATAATAAAATAGTGTTGGTGTACTCATAGTAGCAAATTAGCATTTTTAGATAATCCGCTAAATGGGAACAGACTTTGTAAGGCTTATATCCAGTAGTCAGGCTGAAAAGAGTTTGAGTGCGATTGATTTCCGATGTTAGTTGGAAGTAATTATTTACGAGTTCGTTGCAGTTTACAGACCATATTTTCGCTATAGCCAGTATCGTTAATGCATTCTCGGCCTCTTACTATTTATTAATAATATTATCCTAGAATTATCTGTCTATTGTTGGATATTTAGGAATAAGTTTAGAAAATTAGTCTAATTTTGCTAATACGTCTGTTAAATCTATCTAAGCATAAAACTCGTGCCAAATTTTTACAAGGTAGATATTTTCTAAACGATTTAAAAATCAATTCAATAAAGTTCGACTATAGACGTATAAAAATTTCTTATATATAAAAACTCATATATGTATATCTATATGTATTTATTCATAACACAATAATTGTGCTGTGCCTAATATATCGTTTAAATCGATGCTACAGTTCATCCCCTAGGATTTATGCGCAATGAATTTTAATTTAATTGACGCTCAGTACTTAGTAACGGCGAAAATAGAAGTATTAATATTATTTACTATACTAGCGATTCACCCTCGCTCCGCTCGTGTTCGTCCCTAGTTACGTCTTAACGTTTAGTATAGATTTCTCAGAGATGCAGTAAAAAGTATACTATATGTTGACCCGGATGACCAACTGTCATCATACTAAATTTCATCGAAATCTGTTCAGTGGTTTCTCGTGATGCGTTCCCAGATAGATAGACGGAGAGACAGACAGACGGACAAAAATTCTAATAAAAACTTTAGATTCGACTTTTGTATCGATAATAATGGCTATTTCAATAAGATTTTCCAAAAAAATATTTTATGTGCAGATTCGACTCAGATTTTTATTATATGTAATATTATGTGTAATGGTCGACGAGATAATTACAAAATTATAATCAGACTATTCGTAATGAAGAAAGAAAGAAATATACAAAACTTCTATAAGATTATAATGAAAAAATACTTTCTGTAATGAATAATAACATATTACTCAAATAATATTTTGAGTAAAAAATTATGTATCGTGATTTTATTTAGTTCCTTTTATTTCTTCTGCACGCAATCTGTCGGTGTTTATATTTAGTAGGAATATATTGTTAACGTGTTCATTAGTGACCTGTTTCTCTTATACGTTATCTCGGTACTATAATAACCAGTCGGGTAGTAGCAATGTGTGTATTATTTAAGGTACGAGTATCTTATAAAGCGATAGTTATACATTTGGTTATTAAAATGTTAAAATAACTCAGTATATATTTATATAAAACAATATTGTGCTTAATTAGATGCGTGTCTTATAAATCGATTGAAGCGGCTTCTAGTTTCGGATGACCTTGCTACTTCGGCATAGCTTTCATGTTATCTGCCTGAGCGGGATGACACGCTGGCACGCACGCTGAATATCTATATTAGGCACTGAAACTGCCTTGCAAAAAAAATTCCTTATATTTTGTGTACCTTGAAATATACAATATCCTAACTTTTTGTTTAATTTTTTTACCCTTCCCTATTATGTGTAAAATAGATGAGTTACATTGAGTAATAAAAAGAAAATTTTGCATTTGTCAGCTATTTACAATTTATATTTATTAAATTATAATAATAATATCATGTAATATCATAGTATCAAATAAACAAACATACTATTCTGTAGTACTAGCAACTCACCCTCGCTTCACTTCGGGTTCGTCCCTCGACAAAAACAAGTCTACCCCACAGGAACCGTACGTTTTTCCGGGTTAAAAAGTATGTGCTATTCCTTGCTATAAAATCTATCTTTGTGCCAAATTTACTGTACTGGCGTGAAAGAGTAACAAACATCCATCCATTCAAACTTTCGTATTTATAATACATACATATATTTATAGGATTAGTATGGATTAGTAAAAATTTTCATTATCATTACTTAGTTCAGATTCTAAATAAAATATGAGCTCTCCTTAACTTATACTATCTACGAGTATGAATTTTACTCTCATACCTACGTCGCAGTTTGAATACCTTGTATACTCGTATTAACAATAAGCAAGTTTTATAGTAATATAATTTATTAAGATAAGTGGGTCTGTATGCTTAAAATACTTTGTGGTATGCAGTTATCTATACATATAATAAAACTGTAGAGGTCGAATGTCTGCACATAGAAAAAAAAATGCTAAAAACCTAGTCAGGGGATGTAAGAAGAGAAATAGAACAAATACAGTTTTTTTTAATTCTTTGTTTCTCTGTCAGTTTGTCTGTTTGTACGGGCTAATCTCCGAAACTGTTATCTTATATCCCCGTTTTATATCTTAGATACTTTTCATCCCGGAAAATTAAAGAGTACCCGTGGGATAGTTAAAAAACTATAGTAACTTATACAGCTTAGTAAACATAAACTACTGATTGGATTTTAATTAATCTTTACAATTAAGATATAGTTCATACATCAAAATAACAAATAGGCTACTTTTTATCCTGAAAAAATGTACGGTTCCCGTGGGATAAATTTGTTTTTGTTTGTCTAGAGGCGAACTCGAGCGAAGCGAGGGTGAGCCGCTAGTCAGTATATATTTATTATTTATATAAAGATGTGTGACTTATATTTATTCATGTTTTTTTCTATATATAGTTTTTCCAAAATTCCGGATTTATTAAAAACAGACAAACAAAGCCACAGCTAAATGCTAGTCAAATGTAAAATAGTTAATCATAAAATATCACAAACTTTGCGTTTCTATGGATGTTTGTCGCTAAATACGTCGTGTTTGCTTTGTTAAAAGCGAACCGACATGACAGTGCAAACAACACGTGTTAGCCGATTAATTTTAATCGTGTTATCTATTGCCAAATTAAATTGTAAACAAAATTAATTTCATCTATAGTTTCGCATAAACAATATTCTACCAGAAAAATAATAATTTGTTAAAAATAATTGTTTCAAAGTAAACATAAATATAATATTATACTCAATGTAATTGCATACCATTTAAAAGTGGTACGAAAAGTTATTTGGCAGATGATCATTATGGCCACCTTAAGTATCCAATAAACTATAAATAACTACATCATTATGAGCACGATATTTTCCTCAATTTAAAATCGAGGCAATGTACTTTCTGATTCTACATTAGTGTCAAAACAATTTGTATTAGCTGTTTTTTTTAATTGTAGAACATTCGTTACGCTACTTCTCTGTAGGTCAATAAAATAAAGATTTAAAAAATCTGATGGGACTTAAATTTTTAATATATTTTAAAGACATCATATAACATATTCCACCTTAGGAATTATAATACGTTAATGGAAGTGAGATTGATGCTGTTTCAAGCCACCACAAACAAGCTTTCCGAAATTCATGCGCTGCCTATTTAGGACAATGATTGCTGGCGGCTCTTAACGCCACGAATGTGATGTAAAATTAGAGTTTCCCGTAGCAAGTAGTGCAAGCGAGTTTATTACAATAACTGAGGTCTCTAAAATGTATAATAAATTTTTGTTCAGATACTGTACGTACTTCTTCTATTATTATTAGTAAATAGTTCACGAGTAGATACACTGCATTGTAGATTACTAATGAATTTATGCACGTTACGAAATCTGCAGTATATAATGTAGACAATTTGGCTTCTATCTCAAGAGAGCCCATATTTTGAACCATTTACACCCTGTGCACGTAATAAACGTACATATTATGAGTGTACATTAGCCACCGAGGTCAGGCCGTTGCCAGATGGCGAAGTGCCTGTAAAACCCGCACTTACCAAGCCTTAAATGAAATTGACGCCAACTCCTTCATTTAATACCGCATAGTGGTTGACAAAATGCGTATAAACAGTGCCTAAGTCCTGTAGTTTATAATGGGAATTGGTTTTGACTTCAACGTTTGAACTAGTTTGCACTCTATGCACGTAATAGAGGTATATATGTATGTATATATGTGTAACGAATGTACATTAGGTAGCGAGGTCAGCTCGTTGCCAGATGGCAAGCTCATGTACCTTTTCTAAAGTGACACCTCCACTTTAAAACATAACGGATACAGAATTTTAATAGTACGTTTAACTTTGTCTGAAAACTACTTTGATGTTTAAAAGAAGATGTTGATGTATTTAATATGTGTATTGTGTATGTACACGAGTGACAAGACAGATGATGTGTAAACCTATTATATTGGGAATAAATATACATCTTACATCATACATATTACAATCTTACATGCTTAGTAAGTAGTTTCAGAGATTCTACATCCAAACTTCACTTATGCTTGTAATATTAGTGTAGATAATCTAACATTGTTTTTAGTACTTTCACAAATAAAATATTAAATATGATATGGATAAATAAATATGAAAGAGGCGAAATAAATGATCCAAGATCTTGTCCCTTAATTTTCTGTATTTTCCGACTATAATGCGATAAAGTATGACAATACTCGTATTAGTGTAACAATAATAGTGTTAGATAAAAGTATTATTATTTTTAAACGTATAAGAATGGAGTTTTAAAGATACGGTCAAGGATTGTGAAGCTTTGATGGTGATATTGTATTGCTTTTTAACGTCCCACTGCTGGCCCTTGGCCTCCTTTAAATAGGAGGTGGATCAGACCATAGTCCAACACGCTAGCTAAGTGCGGGTTGGTAGACTTCACATGTTTATCCAAAACTTATTAGGTTTTCTCAGATATGCAGTGTTCTTCACGATATTTTCCTTCACCGTCATACAAGATTCGCTCATGAAAATATCAGAAATGTGAGACTCGAGATTTTAAACCGCTTTGCTTGGTTTTCCCAAGCAAGCGCATTACTACTGGCAATGGTAGCCCATTGGTAATGCGTATGTGGGTGATGTGATATTAATCAAAAATAAATGAATATTAAAACAATACGAAATGGTATTGTTTTTATTTTTCTGGTAAGTAATAGTGTAAAAAGAAAGTCCAATGAAAATAAGAATACAATATAAAATCTTAACAGTTATTGATAGCTGCATGACATAAAAGTTTGAGTACCTACGTAGATTCTAGTCCCGCAATGAATAAACTGACAATGGTCACGTTATAAGTTTTTATCGCAGTTTGGATATTTCCTCAGCATTTCAAACGGACTACAATGTTTGAGCCGTTGCTTTAACATTTTTTTTTTTTATTTTATTAAAATATTTGTACGTTAAAATAAACTTTTTGCAATACAACGTAAAAATGGGCTTAGTGAAAGTGGACAGATCACAAGTAATATATAATAAAATTGAGATATTACATAGCTTTAAGACAAAACTGCAAGTTATCCCATCCGAATACAGATGGGTTTATTATGGAAATGGCACTGTATCAGACGTACTGATAAGTGACGGTTACACGTAAATTATACCCGCTCGCTCTTACACTGAAAAAGCTTTGATATGTGATCTATATAATATATGACTATTGCTTAGCTAAGTTACGATTGCTTTATATATTTTTTTAATATTACATAAGAATATTACTTTTGTGACTTATTTGTAAGTAATATAATATCTTATTTATAAGTAATATTTTCATTGTAGTATATCTATATAAAAATAGTAATAATATTTTTGGGTAATATTTGCTTGTAATAACTGTACGTACGTATTACTAGAGGATAGCTGGATGAACTTCATGGATTTTTTTATTTAATTTATTTTATCATATAGGTATTGCATAAATTTAATATACTCGCATATTACATAAGTAGTGACAAAGATATAGTTTTAATCCTATCTCATATAGTACCACATTAAAACTGTGTTTATTTACTGCTGCCATGCTCAAGTTTTATGCAAAAGGCATAAAATTCCTTAATTTTCCACTATATTTTTTTTAAGTTCACATTTTTAGATTATTATAAATAATTGATA
Organism: Argynnis bischoffii washingtonia; assembly: GCA_033884665.1. Taxonomy (NCBI): domain Eukaryota; kingdom Metazoa; phylum Arthropoda; class Insecta; order Lepidoptera; family Nymphalidae; genus Argynnis; species Argynnis bischoffii. The sequence goes on along the minus strand of CM066616.1, from coordinate 6,924,489 downwards.
TGAATTCAATAGGACATTATAAAACACCTTAGGAGTACCATTTTCTGTTATCTTAAATCCTAATCTCATTTATAAGTACATGGCTTTTAAGGAGTGAGCTTTCAAACTATTATCTAGCATGGTAATACTGGGTTTCTGGCAACACTGGGCGCTTTCCTAGTACACTGTGTTTATTCTGCTTCTGCCGCGTATATCGACCAGCCGGCGCGCGCCGCCTCAGTCGCCGCCGCCGCTCGGACCGCGCCGCGCGACCCTACGCACCACTGACAGCTGCCGATCAAACTCACTAATTCAACAAATCGCGAAATAAAAACATACCAACTAACGTGTTAAAATATCACTAAAATAAAAATATGCCCTGGAGTAATCGCACTCCAGAATCGAAACGCGTGTGAATAAAGACTTTTTTGTGTCATGTGAGATTGTGCCCTTAAGACCGAGTTGCCTACATTTGGCAGCTGTCTACAAGGTAGGAGATATTTTATACAAAATAGTAGACTAAGCAAATATGTACGTATTATGGTAATATCGAAGGCTAGGTCGAGACCTTGAAAGCGGTGGCGCACAGGATGTCAAGTCATAGCATGTAGTAAACACTTCGTAAGAAAGCTTTAAGCTTTGATAAGAGATTTTATCGTTTCATTTTTTGGCTGTTTACGAAATAAGTTCATTTTAGGCCAAGAAATTGTAGCGGCCAACAAGGTTAAAATGCCATGCATGAAATGATTTTTATGGTAAAGTGAAAATTATTATAAGATTTATAATAGTTTAGAATACATTGTTGATATTGCAATAACCCCTACGGAGGTCTACGGCGTAGCGCCGGCAGATAGTCGTAGCAATTAGTGTCATAATTCCGCGCGCTAGTCTCTCCTACGACTGGATAAAGTTTGTTGGCGAGCAGTTTGTATCTTATCAAGCACATACTCTTAAATTACAACTTGCAATTGACTTTTCATAAATTTGCCGGTAAATTATAAGTAAAATTTAACCTCAAAAGTTAAATATTAGAATCGAACGAAAAAGTTAATGGTAGAGTGAATCCACGTAGTTTTGCAAAAATATATTATATACAGCAAAATTGTATTTAAATATAGCGATAAAATAGTATTTGAAACTAATGTTTTTGTTTTTATTACTATGAATTTTATTTTTTGTGGTAAAATACAATGTAGCAGCGGAAAAATATTCTAGAAGTCTAAAAAGTTACGTTTTAGAATGTGTCAAGAAAGCTCATTGTATAATTATAATTTAAAAAAAAACCGACTTCCAGGCACTGAAAAGTAAAAAATAAATAAACGGGGGTTTTCATTTAGAATAGATACTTAATCAGATATTTTCGGTCGGTGTGCTTTGATTTGTATTGGCTGGCACCGACTTCGAAAAAATCTGATTAATCAGATTATACTTAAGTATAATCTGATTAATCAGATATCAGATATTATATATATACGGTCGAATTGAGAACCTCCTCCTTTTTTTCGAAGTCGGTTAAAAAATAACATTCTTTAAAAAAATAATATATCGTTTGCCGCACAATTATAATAAAAGTGAACACAGGTTATAATTTAGTTAGATTATATTATCACTAAAAATAAATAAGAATGCTTTATTCAATAAATTAATTTCTGTTCAGTATGCATTATAAATAAATGTCAACTATACAGTGGCTCACTGGAGCTGCCTTGAATTAGAGGTCACCTGAATTAATCATGCGAGCTCTACATTCTACCCCTTTATTCAACTAATTACGCCAAACGTTTACGCCAGTTTTCCACTTTCATCGTTTCATTCACATCAACGATCTATCTTGTATTCAATTGAATCGTCAAACACGAAAGTGTTAATTATGCGCTAAATACTTTCAAAAGTTTTGTTACTATATGTTTTTCTGAAAACCTTTGTATAAATTATTTCTTTTGTTTAAACATTTCTTTGTTTTCGTATTGATTTATGCAATTTATAGTCTTTATATTACTTATTATCTTAATATTATTCTGCTTATTATTTTTATGTCGTATAGGTATGTTAAAGCTGTTTATTTAATCTAGCAGTGAAACATTCAAAATTAGCAACCATTTTTTAATTATCCTATAATAAATTAAAAATATTATGAAACTACAACAGTATTTTAAAAGATTAAGAATAACTGGCTTCACTAAATGCAACAAGAACAAATGTATTGAAAATAATGTAAATAATCACTCATACCCTTAATGTCTAATACAAATGTAGAAAATAACCATTGTAAACAAGGTCTCTGACCTCCATGTCAGAGGAATTTCGGCTTTATAAAAAAAAAAGATTAAGAATAAATTATTCAAATAGAAAAAGTTGCTTGACAAAATTGTGAGAATGAATAATAATAATAACAATGAATAGAAATTTCACAGCTCTGTTTTAAAATCAGCTCTTTATGCAGCTTCAATACGTTTTGAATACTTCTTTTTAGGTTAAATACATAATTCAGTCCTTTTAACGTCCCACTAAATAATAGGCTTCTTTTAATGCTAGGGAAGCAGAGCACAGTCCACCCCGTTGGCTAAGCGTGGGTTGGTGGATTTCAAACTTTTCAAAAACTAGTTAGGCTCTATCAGACATGAAGGTTTACTCGCGATGTTTTCTATACATCGTAAGGTAAGGGGTAATTCATCAAGAAGTTGATTTGCACATGAAAATATTACAGTTACGAGATTCGGTATTAAAACCCCCGCACTTAGTTTTCTAGGCAAACGTGTTACTTTGCTACTATATGGTAGGTTTAATATATACCTAATCTTAGATAAGATTACATTGTATACAAGGCCAATTTAATAATTATATGTTACTCGTCAATAACACCTTAGATTAAAAACAAATAATAATACGTAGTAATATTCGTGACTTTAATTATATTTCTAGCTCAAAGGTCGGGTGTTAAATTATGACCTGTCAACACGCAGATTGATGTGAGCTGTATTTAAGAAATATGTATTTTGGCATCATTGAATATTTTTATATAAGTAATTTCATCTTATATATTTTTTTTCTTCAAGCTTCATGATAATTATTTTGCGGGTTAAGCAGAACAAAGCAAAGTTGTCACTAAAATTTAATCTACTCTTTACCTTTTGTTGGACTATATGTAAAGGAACCTTGTGTTGTTTTGCGGGTTTTTGTCCTAATTGTTATCATGATTTATATGTGGCGGCTGAGAAGATGAATTCGGTAAAAAAAATTCCGGTCTTTCTCAGTTAACCTGCTTTGAGCCGGCGGTAATGTTCTATCTCAATACACTTTCTTGCTTCGTTTTAAAATTAAGTTGACGATTCAAAAGTTTTTTGTAAAAGTCACATTGAATAAAGTTAATTTTTATAACAGGCGATGCAAATAATGAATAAAATTTAATTCCATTTTACGTCCGTAAATGTTTTAAATAAAATAATGTAATAGTGCCTACTTTTATTAGTTTAGATAAAAATATTTTTGATATGGAATTGATCAATGTATTTGTAATTATTGTAGTTGGTGTCGTTATGCTTGCTTTACTGTATTATGTTACATGTAATTTTTTATCAATAAAAATAACAATATTAGTATTTATAATGTGATTCTTAAGGTGACTTGAAAACTTTATTTCGGCCTCATCACTAAAAACAATTTTTACAGGCAACCGATAGAAAAGGATACAAAAAAAAAATGATTGAAAATAAGGAAAAGATGCAATTATTTGTAATTGATTTAACCTAGATATAAATTAACATTCAAATTATCTCATACGCTGTTCAGTTATGTCTTCAAAATGTATAAATTCTAACTAATTTTGCGTAGGCATATTGTTTAACGAAGCTCATACAGCCTGATACTGAAAATGAAAATTGCTTAAAACAATTTTCTAGTCGTTTAGTTTTCAATTAAGTATATATTCAATTTACATATTAAAGCAGAGTGGGTGATAGGTAAGCGGAAATGACCTCGTAGCGGCGCATGCGATCATGTTGAACTTCGCAACTACATCCTTCAAATACCATTAGAGTCACATTAGCATGTAAACTACCTGTTATCAACTGATACAAGTGTATCAGTTGATAAACAATGAATACTTGCACACTTTCTGCTTTCTGCTCATTGGAAGCACGTTCGCTTTAGAGTGAAGCGAGTTTAAATCTCGGGTCTTGTATCTATGATAGTCATTAGTTAACAAGGAATTTCGAATGTCTGAGAGAGCCTAATAAAACTGAAACTTAAATGGATTGAAACAGAATGATGAAATAAGGTCTAGATGCGTTTGAACATGTAACCTTAAGACGTAAACGAAGACGGTGAATTGCTTTCAAAAATTGGCATGATAGTTTAAGTACAACATCGACGTGATTAGCTAAGAGCGTCTAAAGGGTGCATCGTTTGCATTATCGCCTATCTAACTCTGGATGGCCAAAAGAGGCAAGCTAGAAGCAGATGTTGCTCTTTCGCTGGATGATTTATGTTTTTAGTATTTCGATTCACTGTTAGCTAGCTACAAGCTGTCTTGTGAGTTGATTATTATATAAAAATTTATAGGTAAATTTGAAAAATCACAATAATATTCGATATGTGAAAGTTTATGAGTGTATGAATGTTAGTTCTTCATCCTGTATCAGGTATATCCTGTAGCAGGTATCCTGTAGCAGGTATCCTGTATTGGTAATTAATAATGCCAAAAATAGGCTATAAATTTTAAATTCACGTCTATATTGTCTTCATATTACGAATGCTGCTGTTAAGATTAACTACGTTAAATCTTATATATTTAAACGAGCAATTCTTGTATATTTATTTATTTATTTATTTATACCGACGATCTCGGAAACGGCTCTAACGATTTTGCTGAAATTTGGTATATGAGGGCTTTCGGGGGCGAAAAATTGATCTAGATTAGTCACATGTCTGGGAAAACGCGTGTTTTCGAATTTTCATGCGTTTTTCTTATGCATTATTCTACGCAAAATTTAATCGCGACATCTATACAACTCTGTCAGTAACACTTAGTCACTTAATGTAAAATTATTTTTAAGCCAAATTAAAAAGAAAATTGTTCTTATCGCGACATCTATACAACTTTCTCAGTAACACTTAGTCACTTAATGTAAAATATACAATCTTTCAAGAACTCCGAGCGAAGCTCGGTCGCCCAGGTACTTGTATATATTATAGTAACTGTGCGACCGAGCTTCGCTCGGTGTTCTTTTTTGTTATATCGTATTTTTTAGATAAAAAAAACTATAAATTTGTATAAACAGAAAAAAACAAAGTAAAAGTAAAAACTTTGTATTCCGATCGGGATTCGATCCCGGACATATTATGTGATTACTTGCAACTTGGCCTCTTGACCACGAGTGTAAGAAATGATCGACCATATTTTGCGTGGAATAATGCGAAAGAAAACCGCATGAAATCTCGAAAACACGCGTTTTCCTAGACATAAGGCTAATCTAGATCGATTTTTCGCTCCCAAAAACTCCCACATACCAAATTTCGCGAAATCGTTAGAGCCGTTTCCGAGATCGCCGGTATAAATAAATAAATATACAAGAATTGCTCGTTTATATATATTAGATTATTATTAGCATAAGCAAATTCTCTAAAGTTCCTTAAAAACCTTTTATGTTATTATAAAGCTTTTACTATAACCTATTTAATGTTATATACATATATCTATTGTTAAAATATAAGTATATTTTAAACCTCAACTATATATACGTAATAGCATACCATTAAGTACAGAAACGCAGATTATGAAAAGGGAAAATTTTAAAATTCAGTAATATCGTTATTATGTGCATGCAAGATACGAGGAATTTCAACAAAACTAACCATTAAAGCATTTAGAACTTCTCTGGCCTCCCTTTCACTTGACAGCGTGTTCCGCTAATTATGTTTCACAGTTTAATTTAAGTTTTGTTATTTATTATAATTGATGGTAACTTAAGTTTTGCAATATTACTCATTATGCTAATGCAGCCGGTTGTTTTAAGTAAAACTATTTACAGTAATTTGAACACATATATGTACGTGCTGCTTTATTAATCAAGTGGCAGCATGTACGCTTGTAGATTCAGAAGTCCTGGTGTTCAATTCCCGAATCGGGTCGAGTATAACTATACTTCCTATAACTAGGGTTACTCTGTCAAAAGATTCTTTGGAGGAGGACGTAAAGCCATTGATCTTGCGCTTTATGTTTCACTCATCGTTTTTCTTCCAAAAGAAAGAAATACAGCGTATCTGTTGGCGTACACCCTTGTGTGCTACAATCTTTTGCGCAGAGAGTGAGCTGCCATGGCTAAAATCGCCCAGGACATTATCGTTATACTTGAGGTGAACACTAGATAGCATATGGTTCTGTGATAACCGAATAACTAATTAAAATGTTACATTAAGTTATTACTCAATGACCATTAAAGTACTTTATCTGTCTAGACTAATTTTCGAAGCCGTTGTACGGATTTTAACAAGATTTTTAGTGGCAGGTAGAGAAACAATCTAAACGTAAAGGCTAGTTAGTATTCGTCTTAAACAAATATGGGATTTATCGGACCGGGGGTTTTTATCTAGTTTGTTGTTTAATGCAATATCAACTAATATATATAAACTTTATACTTATATTCATTCCATTCATTTTTCTTAAAATCAAGAGTGAAAATTATTTATATAGGTATTGTATTACCTATTATATACATAAAGTTTGATTAAACCTAGGTGAGCTTTTCTTTCCGTAATAACTTTAATAAAATTGTTCATAAAGGAAGCTGATGAATTATTATTTTATTGATGAAATAATATCTGCGTTATTATTTATAATTGAATTATTAAAGATAATATTTCGTACTTAAACTGCCACATAGTTTTAAACTTACTAACAATATACAAAAGCCTTCATAAAATATATAATTTGTCTGAGTAGCTACATTGTTTTACATTTTTATTTTCTTAATAGAATTTCCTAATTTAATAATCTTGATCTCAAGTTTCCGAGGTGCAAAAAAACCAAAGTTAGTCAAGAAATGCGACCTTTCACGTTTAAATTTGCATACTTTTAATGAATTCTACCAATAACGAGAGGTAGGTATTTCAGTATTTTCTAAAATTTTCAATTTTAATAATATTCGAAATCTTCTATGGAATTTCTAATTTATTTGCAATATCTGGAATATAAATATATTTATTAGGTACCGTCTGTATGTCAACTCTTTTACTTGTAAATAAGTGACAAAATATGAGTTAGTAAAGATACCTTATCTTCTATAAATCATTTTAATGTATAGTAGTGAAATAAATAAATAGTTATATTACATTATTTAATCCATTAACATATTATGTAAGTATGCAAATAAAATGCAATAAAACACCAGATACACTCTTCAGTCCGGAGGACATTAGATACCATACAAGAACGACCAGTACTGAGCAGCTATGAAATGCTATCGTTTTGTGTTACTTAAACTTAAAAGCTTCTAACAATTGGCATAATTTATTTAGCTTTATTTTAATGCTCAATTAAATAAGTTTTAAAGTTTTTATAAAATATTTTTTTTAATAATGGAAACGTAGATTTTTAGGGAACTATTCAAATAAAAGAAGAAAAATATGTTTTCAACTTTTAATAAAAAAGTTAAAAGGACCCTCAATAGAGACAATTCAATGATTAATAAATTATGAATAAAAGTATACAAGATTTGTTTAAGTATAATTTAAAAAAGGGTTCTTTTGTAATAATATTGAACAAAATTCATCATAATCATAGATACTGCATAAACTTGCACATTACTTAGTACTAGACCGCTCTAGCAAACTTTGTATGACAAATGAGAGCTTTAAATACCTGTAGCTGCGATCCGGAAAGTATTTGGACAGCGAACAATAATAAATTACATAAGTAAGACGTATTTTCATTTTATTAAGAAGTACTTTTATATATTTGTATTTTATAGAGATTGATAAACAATCATTAATGTAAGGATATGGATCGTAGTTGTTAATTAATGTTATAAATGAGACAATAACTGTGTTATCTTTTCACGCATAAGCAGATAAAGAGATAAAATCCTAGAGTCGGACATACATATGCTACTTTTGATTCTTGTTCCACTAACCACGCAAGCGAAGCCGCGGGCAAAAGCCGGTATTAAATAAGGTCAAAATATATGCAGACCAAGATTTTTTTTTCAAACATACGTTAACAATTATTAAGCATATCGTATTATATTGTTCATATAATGTGTATATTTGGGTACTCTAGCGTGTCGAGAATCGCGGGCACACCGGTGTGCCAGTTAACAATTGATTTCTAAGAAATTAACCAGGAGGTGCTAGTGCGTACGATGCGCAAGTACTGGGTATATAAAACTGAAATATTGTAGGGACAGTAAAATTGAAAAAAATATTGTTACCAACGAATTTATTTATATAATGTATGTATATACCATTAAGCCCTTTATAATTTCAATGATTCTTTCATTAGAACTGTTTCATTGTGAAGAAAATTGGACTAAACGCTTTGAGAAGTTCCTTCAAATTCATTACAAAATTAAGCCTGTTATAAGAAAGTGCTTAATTTATTTATAGAGACTTTATTTGAAGATCTTTATAGTGCGAATATAATTCATGAAATATTTCTGAATAATATTAGAAAATATACAATTACAATAGACACAAAAAACGTACTAAAATATTAAAGAATAATTTTAAATTTTCCAATATATTTATTTATTATTAAATTGATTTTATATCATACATTAAAAAATACGTTGTGTTTTCAAAATAGTTTTCATATTAATTAGAAATTATTTTTAAAGCATTATAACTAAATAGCTAATATATTTATTTATTTATATTTGTGAAACATACATCTATAAAGTTACATCTATAAAGTTTCCACTAATTGAGATATAATGTTGATGAGCAGTCAAAAAAGAGGAAAAAAGTAGCAAAAAATTTACAAAACCTTACAAAAAAAAAAAAAAAAATTGGTCTAAATGAAATTATGATTACAAGTTTTCTCTTATATTTTTTTTAAACTGTGTGATCGAGCAAGTATCCAAATCAATATAAGTAAATTTTACATTATATTTATTACAAGCCCGAAACAGAAAAGTATTTTTAACATATTTAGTTCTTGTTGGTGGGATATAAAACAATAAATTATTTCTAGAGCTAACATTAGGACATCTGAAATAAATATTACTTATCAAAAATGGACAGTCTATGAAATTGTTAAGAATTTTGAATAAAAATGTCATATCTCGCTCTATTCGACGATTATATACCATTAAATATTAAACGTATTTACCTGATATTTTCGTATTATTAACTTTATTATTTATTAGTTACCTCACTGTTATATAATTATATCTTACTTATCATATTTATCAACAAGAACATCTTAATGGTTACCTGGAACAATAAAGAGATTAAACTCAGTAATTGGAATACGGTGAAAATAAATAATTGCGGCAGTATATTATCGTATACAGAAAGTGTGAAGTTCTAGTTATATTGTTCTCTCGGAACAAACACGCATTGCTGGAAACTGACAAAGTAAACTTTGTTCTTATTATAATACTTTCTTTCACGCGAATATTTGACATTTTAAATAAAAGTATCTTTTCGAATGTTTTCCGCAGATTTATTTTGATATTTGGTTCCCGACGTTTCGAATGCTTAACAGCAATCATGACCACGGGAGAGACTTCTAAATAAATTGGATGCATTAGGATTATGAATTCAAGTATAACGTAATGTCAGTTTCATAATTCTTGGTGTATCGAAGTAGCGGCGTGAGCGGAATACGGGGCTTTTGTTTTATTACTTCCGTATTTTATGGTAATAGGTACCAACCTACGTCGGTTGTTTCCAGCCATCATAAGTTGGTTATAATGTTCTCTTCATTTTGTCGCAATTTTTCGCCTATTAGAGTTATACTTCGCTATCTGATTTTTAAATTCCTTCCAGAAAATTTAACAATGGTTTAAAATTATACCATATTATAATTTATACCTACTCGTTTTTTAAAGCTGCTCGATTATAATTCTTTAAATTGATTTGATTTTATTACCCTCATATTATAACAGTACCTATATAAGAAATTGTTACTTAGCTTATATGTATATATATTTAAAGGAATTTATTTATAAATATTGCGTCAAACGTTTCAATCCACTTTACGGATTTCTGTGGCGAATAAAAAAGGCCAGGCACTATTTCATTGTAGCGCTCGTTCAAGTGTTCAATAGAGATATAACAGAAAGGCGACCGTTGGGATCATTTATTCACAGAAACTTGGCCTTTTTTCATACTAGAAAAACTTACAGGGAGCAAATATAAAAATGTTACTTGCATAGTTTCCATTTAGTACTTACTCCTACAATTTCAATTAACTAGGAAACCATGTGTTATCGTAGTGCAGGATTGTAAGTTATTAAACAGTGAAAGGGACATTTTGTGACGTGGAAAAGATTAATGGTTTTAGTTAAAGCCTACTGTTATATTTATGAAAAGCCTTTTATTTGATGGTATATTAGATATAACTTTGTTTTTCAAATAGATTTTCTTGACGTTTTGTTACATTCGTTGAGTATATAGAGAATTCGAATAATTTATTTTGCTATATAATAAACTTTTTAGTCGACGTTAAAAACATTTACGATTACTATAATAGTAAAACACAGAATTTATATAAAATCACAAAATGTAAATCTCGAAACAGTAAACTAACTTTGGAATGAAACTCTCGTCCATAGGACGGGGTAGGTAACTTTACCGCGCTCTGAAAGGCCTTTTTATGATTGGTCGTAAAAAGAGCCTCGACGGGGCAATTTTATTCTTTAATTAGCTTACATTCTTATTTTTCAAAAGAAATGCGAATCTCATAGCCTTTGTATTTGTTATATAAATGTTTTTATAGGATTGTAATTTGTATATGCAAATGTTTCTTCAATGTATCTCGGCTAACCGGAATATGCGCGCCGGAATTTGACGTTGCGGCAAGGTTATATATAAGTCTATTTGATTTTGGGTGAAAATTTAGGAGTTCTTAATTTTTGTTAGTGATGTTAAATCCTAATTTATACCACCTAACTTTTAAGAAATGAAATAGGCTATAATATTATGATAGAAGTAGAAACTAACTAGTACCTACTACACGTCTTTTTGTTTTAGCCCTGTTAATGCCTTTCTATCCATTTTCTATATTAGTCTAGACAGATATACATAGACAAGTTTTATAGGTAAAACTAATTGACCTTCGTAGCGCGCCGCCCATATGGGCGAGAATTGTGCGGGTCGCACCAATAATGACTGTATAACAGGATGATATATGTATGTAGAATGTATATATATATATATATATATATATATATATATATATATATAAAGCTAATGTTAAGGCTTAATATAAATGAAAAAACATTATGTTGAATATAAAAGACATGTTGATATTTTTTCAGTAGAAAAAAAACAACAAAATCTTTTCTCATTTGACGGATATATAAAAAATTCGAATTACTGCCTTTTTAAAATGGGTAAAAATGATGAACTTTCTATTAAATATTCACAAACAATACTCATACTAGCTACTTAATACTAGGTCTAGCATGTAGACATAATAAAACATTAGGATAATAACTTTAGTATAATCTAAAGCTTTATTTCAAAGATTTATTTTGGGCTCAAAAAATATAAATGTTATTACTTCGTTTACTTTACAATTCTGTGCTTTTAGATATAGTTTTTATACCTTTTGTATTAAAGGTTTTAAAGTAGTAAAAGAGCATCTTTTAAAAGAGAAAATGCTTTTAAGTGGGCAAACCTGTTCTCTCAATTGGCGTATTATACGGATTGTAACGATTTTCTGTTCCTATACAATATTTCTCCAAAAAAGTCACTATTTTACCTACCCGCTACATCTCGTGACACCATCGGTTTAAGGTTCAATATTTCCCATTAGTATTGCATTGCCTAGAGAAGTTATACGTACGACCCCGACCGTATATTTATAATATACACGTGTAATCTATCAAGCTATCGTTTGGTAAGCCGTTTTCAGTTTGTTCTATATACATTTTCTTACATTTTTAAATACTTCTTTAGTATACGAAAATCTCTTTTATTAATAATATTTCTGATATTTCTTAATGGTTAAAGTAAAATATGAATAATTATTAAAATAATTTATACAAATGTGAAGAGACAAAGTGTATAATAAATAACAGATATTTCGTTTTATTTTTCATGTATCTCATAATTATACTTAAAAGTGTAAAAAAAAACATTTTTGTGATTTTTATTAAGGAAAAATTATTACATTAGCTTAAATATTTCAGGGAAAAAATACAAAAGCTCTATATTTTTTTATCTTTCGCTGAGTTACTAGAACTATACTAGAAAAATATGTTGTTAAGAGTATAAAAGATTTTTTTCTTGGTATTAATATCAGATGAATATCGAAAATAGTACATTAATAAAAGGCTATCTAACGTAAAAAAAGCTATAAAATCTACATTTATATTCATATGCATATGAAATACAAGAGCTTTTAGTGTTCTTAAAGTGTGATGAACCTTACTAAGCTGGATTTGAAGATTATTGTTCAGTGTTCTCTATTTGAAAATGAAAACTTTGCATGTTAAAAACACAAACGATCAAATGTCAAAGTTGACGATCACACAGAGTTTTATTTTTATTGACATTGACCATCGAGGTTATGTTTAATGCCACGAGGCACGAGCTTATGTTTGTTCTACTGTATGATTATTTATTCCATACTGTCTCAGTTGTGTAGTGGCTAGCAAGTATGGTTGCACATCCAGAGGCCCTGGGTTCGAGTCCCGGGTCGATCCAAGATCCAAGTTATTGAGTCTTTCTATTTATAAACCTCAGTAATAGGCCGGAGTTGGAAAGTTGGCGGTGTTTTGCTTTCGTGCCTCGGAGAACACGTAAAGTCGCCTTTATTCTCACTGGTCGTGTCCAGTAGTCGTCCCACCAGAGTATGAGAGTGATAGAAATTGAGAGTGCACTTGTGTCTACGTGCACACTTGTGTAATATTTTCTACGCAGATGGCTAGTCTCAATGAGATTTGACGCCGTGGCTGAAAAGGGTTGGGAGGACATTGTTATTTTTTATTCCAGTGGTGGTTAAGCCAAAGTGCAGTGTTGATGATTGAATAAGTAATGTCTCAGTACTAACTACAATAGACATAGATCGTGGACTGAGTGTTTCTTTATCAGCCGTCAGCTAAAAATGGGCAAAAATTCGCGACTGAGACAAAACAATTGCAATAATCCAAATTGGAATAAAAAACGGGTATTGGCCGCATGTTTCCTTTTTCTCTTTCTAGAGAGTGATGATTTAGGTCTATGCTAATTACTGAGTTATTACTTCTGAGAAGTCACTATTTTCTTAGTCTAACAGAGATGTGTTAAAATATAATTTGATAGATTTCTAAGCTTCAATGCCATATTACCTAAGTTCATCTCTTTGAAAATGACTTCTGTGGAAATTTAAAAAAAAAACTTTAATTTACTGTTTTATACTTCTTAGATTGATAAGTTTTAGTTCTTAGTGTCTTTTTCAGTAGATTTATAAATTTGTTTTATGTTTTTAATAATTTAATTGCAAGTTAGTAGTAGTTTCATTTATAGATTTTAGAGTTTCATATATGTACATCGTAAAATAAACTTATTTTAAATGTTTATACGAGTTAGTTAAAATACTTTATATTTATGATGGCTTTCTATTTAAATAAATAAGTGAATAAGAAATAGATTAAACTCTCTCATTTCTAGCCGTATATGTTCATACATACTAAGCATCCTAAATTGGATATGATATATTTAGGTTACAACATAAGTTATTATTCAGTTTGGCCTACAAATACTAGGTTAGTATTCTAGTACATGGCGCCGGTCTCGTATCGTATAAATACACTAGTGCATTTGCCTTGACCTAGCCTTCACCGTCCAGGGACAGGCGCCTTTCATATTAAAACTGAATATATAATATTGCTCGGCTTTTTACTATGAAACAATTAAAGGACAATTTATATTTTTGCAACATGCTAATGTTCCACGTTCTTGATATGTAAAGGTATAAAGTAAATCGATTAGGGATAATGTAGCTTTTTATTAGTAAAATATCTTCTTTTTATTATTATTCTTTAGTATTTTTATAATTCCGGATTTAACGTCATTATTTTTTAAATTATTATAATTTTTTATACTTTTCTAATATCGTATAATTCTTGAAAATGTGTATTTAATTTAATGTATATGTATGTATAAGTATATATTTTACACAATGTGCTACGAGACATTGCAAGTTTCGGGCGCTACGAGAATCTTAAGTTTTTGTATTCAGTTCTTTTATCGTTCCGCTGCTGGGCATAGGTTTCCCTTTAATATGAGGTGATCAGGCCATAGTTCATGCTGGACAAGTGTGGGTTCACATGTCAGACATATAGGTTTCTCATGTTGGAAATGATTCGCATAGAAAATATGAAAGATGCGAGACTCGGGATTTGAACCCGCTACATTGGGCTACCACTGCCTTAATTTTTAGATGAACTTAAAATCTTGATTTCTAAAAATCCGTCCTAGTGTCACTACGAATACACGTGTACTCCGCAAAGCCATTTGAAATATTAAATTCCTAGTGCATTTATTTCACTTTCGTGTTTTTTTTGCAACAACTATGTTTCGTTTATGTGTTTAAAATGACTTTATATTTATTTTATGGCAACATTCATGGTGGGTTAGCATTAACAATTTTATGGAAAAACTAGTCACCACATTATCTTTATTATCTTCGTAGTATCTAGGGGAACGGCAGTGCCCCCGCCAAGTCGAGTATAAAAAAGCCCAACCTAGCCGTAACATCCTTTTCATGAAGCCATGCAGCACTTTTTTGACCCCCCTGAATTTTTGTTGTGGTTAAAGCTAGAATTCTGAATTTTTAGTGACTAAGAAGACATAACATAACTACTAACCAAATTACATTCAATTTGAACTTGCAGTTTAACGCCTTAAAATTCTTAAATTTCGTCACTCACCATGATATGTGCTCGAAAAATGTAACTGATAAATTATCTAAATTGAGATTTGTTACATTTTATGAAGGAAAAGCAAAGTTATATAATCTATGTAATTATTTTATTTATTTACTAATTGTTAAATAATATTTCACACCACTTCACTTACATAAATTCAGAAATACTCAACACAAACTTACAAATTGTAATAGTGTTATATCAAAATATTTATCTTCCTTTACAGAAGAAGGTTTCTTTTCCTGAGATTTTAAGCATCATAAAGATAATGCGAGCATTTAAAATTATAATTATGTCTCGTTTAATAAAGAAATCAAGGAGTAGTTTCTACAAACCAATTGAATTTTTGCACAAACTTTCATTAACAGCTGTTCTGTAAAGAGATTTTGTTTAAGTTTTGTTAAAATTTAGTAAGCATCTCAATAATAAATTCGTAAAAAAATATTATTGATTTACATACATATATGAAAAGAATATAAAATAATCTAGTGAAAATCATTCTTGGTTGTTGTTGTTTCAAAGATTAAGCCAAATAAAAGTGTCTACTGCTTCGATCAACATAATCTAAATTATGAAACAATAATTTTGGAAATCTTAAAAGAAAAAATATACACTTAGGTATATATTTAGGTATATATTTTTTGTATTAAATATAAAAATTCACCAATGCCCAACACTTCTAGGGCTATAAGGAAGAGTAAAGAATATTTTTTCAATATTCTTGGTAAAGGAAATAGGCAACAAATCAAGAAGCATGGTATAATAAAAATAAATAACACATGGTTCCGCGAGTAAAGGCTAGTAATAAATTTGTTTTAGACAAGGGAGGAATCTTGGCTCTTTGTCTGATTCCGATCTATTGTTAACAGCTAACAATGCGTGAGCTAAGCCTTGATTGATATCGTTGCTGTGGTTAAGCTTGATTTCATTATAAGATTACTAGCGGCTTACCCTCGCTTCGCTCGGGTTCGCTTCTAGGAAAACAAAAACAAATCTATTCCACTCGAAACGTACATTTTTCCGGAATAAAAAGTAGCCTATGTGTTATTCTAGACTATAATCTATCTCTGTGCCAAATTTCATCCAGATCCGTTCAGCCGTTCTGGCGTGAAAGAGTAACAAACATACATCCGTACGTCCATACTCACAAACTTTCACATTTATAATATTAGTATAGATATTATTATACGATGTGTACGTAATGTTTTCTATCTATGTAGGAAATCATTTACTATTATACTCTATTTTTATAAATAATATATGTATAATATGTCAAACTTATTAAAATAAATATGAAATTTTAAGTAATAACACTTTTTGAAAAGGAGAAATATCTAAAATTTATACCATTTTGCTATAGTTGGCTTATTTTTTTTAAGCCTTTCAGTGTTCAGCCACAGTAAATATACGCAATCTTTGAAATACTATGTTACAGTAAACTTTGGATGGATGGATGTTTGTTATTCAATCACGCCAGAACGGCTGAATGAACTGGATGAAATTTGGAATAAAGATAGATTATAGTCTGGAATAGCACATAGGTTACTTTTATCCCGAAAAAATGTACGGTTCCCGTGGGATAGATTTGTATTTGTTTTTCATAGCAGATAATAAAAGAATAAATTCTTATCTAATACCTGTTACAACGTAAAGAAGAAAAGAAACATATTCAATAACACTTATAAACTTTCAACATTTATAATATTATTGTGATTTATAATGAAATCTCAAGAAAGTTAAAGTGTAGAATTGTCTCATTACATTGCTTGAAAACTTTTGAAGTAAAAGCTCTCGAACAAACTGCCTTTAAAATGAAGTGCAGCTTTAAATCTTTATTACAAAGCACAAAGGAAAATGGTGGTCGTAAAAACAAGTTTATCAATTGGCCATACTACAAATTCTTCGTTTAATTTGACGTAGAACAATTCTAAACGTACAACGGGACAACATTAAACTTTATGTTTCAAGTTCCAAGTTTTTCTCATTAAGTAGTAATTTACTATGAAGACGATATTAAAAATATTTTTTGCGCAACTATTATTTAGAAGTGTCAAATTGTAATAAAAAATCGGATAAGTGGGATTTTGACTTAAGCACCGAGGGTTCCGTAGCATCAAACATTAAATTACTATATTTATCTATTTATGATATTCATTTCATTGATAGCATAAATAAGTATGTATTTTTAAGCATTTCTATAAAAAAATAAGTTATTTTGCGGCCGCAAACCAACAAAGTTTTAAAACTGTAAATATCCCGTATTTCATTCAATAACTCAACATACCTACCATGACCTTTATTTGACCTTGACAAATTTATTTAAAAAAAGAAACATAATTTTTCACCCCGTACTTTAAAATCCTGAAGCTTATGTACATACACGCAATTTATCGCGCAGTTATCCCCTTTAAAATTCTAAGTTCTATAGTCTTCGACTTTAATAGTTGTGACATACAGAAAGACAGTATAACGAAATTATAAAGGTTCCAATTTTTCCATTTGACTACGAACCATATTGAAATAGTAATGGTTTCTATAAATCGTAAAAAAATAACAATTTTCCTTTATTGCATGTTCGTAAAAGGGGTAACCTTTTGATAGAGTTTGTTCAATGCAAAATAACATTATAACAACGATCTCCTGTTTAACGTCAGCTGTAAATAGTTATAAAAGTAACGTAGACAGTTTCGTGTAGACAGTGGAAATAGATACTGTGATTGCTAAAATATTTCGTGCGCTTCAATTTTACGACCGAATGTTTATACTTGTGGATTTCCATGAGAAATATATTAAGGGATCGTTTTATAGCTTTAATACCAATCCGTACCGTGCAAGCATTTTGGTTAGATACATCTCTAAAATTAAGATTTTATTCTGAATTGCGTACTAAAGTTTTATTTATATTTCTTATGATAATAAATTTATAATATTTAAAAAAAAACACTTAATTAATGCAACTCCTCAAACTTAATCCTAAAGGTCTGTCTGGTGTCGATTTTAATATTCTTATTATATTCTTATGTTATTTTAAACACTTTTCGTTTCGAACTAAATAATTGCTATTCAATGTATTTAATATTAAAATTATGTTTTTTTTTGTTATAGGTGTTCGCACGGTGGTGCTTTATAATATGGTATGTTGGTAAAAGTAAAAAGTAGAAAATACTAAATAGAAGAAAAAATTACTATTATTGGAACAATTTATTTATTAACAATATACTAAAATATCTTATTTTATAATTACATATATACTTTTTGTTTATATTTTTTATATGTTATGTTAGTTTTAATTATGTCTTCACGTACTAGTATAGAAGATAAACTTAAACATAAATTTTGTCGCCTTGAATTGCAATAGACAAGATTAAAGTTAACTGTTGAAGATTATAAGAACGAGCTTGTAATTAAAAAAAATGGAAGTTGGGAATGTAATTGGCATTTAGCCAAATAGCAAAATATTCAGTAACTTTTTTGCTTATTACTTAGTCAAGTGAAGATTTATTGCCAATAACAACTTTTATTGAGTTATATTTTGATTCATCTAGGTAGCAATTATTAAATAAATATAACATATTATATCACATATGTACATATTAAAGTGACGCTTAGTGAATCTCCAAAAATCTCGGAGTAACATACGCTAATCGGCACGTAGGTCACTAGTCTTGAAATGTAAAATGTAAAATATGTATATTTCTAAATGGAAATTATCCTGTCATAACCTAAATTTGTTTCAGAATCGAAAAATAGAATCTTATAAAATGATAAAAATCAAAACGTAAACCTATTGATGTATGTATCAATACAAAACATTTATAGTAATATGAATAGCCTGAAGAAACATGTAGGAAACTTGAAATATCTTAAAGCAAGTTGAATGGAAGACACATGGAGTCGCGAGCGCAGATGAACACATCTCTGCCAAATAAACATCATCGTCCTGAAGCCACATACAGGAGCTGCTCACAGTCTTTGCCGCTTGATATTCTGTAAGTTAAGTAATAATATTATATTTTTTTATTCGCTCGATTATATGGATCAAAAAAGTTATTGTGAGCGTACCTTAGGAGATAAACTAGATAGATTAGTATTATTTTATTATTTTGATGTTTAAAGGTTTAACCAGCGTTTAGCCAAACACGGTTTAGGCTTAGTCATTTTGTACAAAATATTTACAAATGATATACACAAATCTTCCAAGTTTATCGCTCTTTCTATTAGTGGAAACCGTATCAAAATCTGTTGCGTGGTTAAGAAGACGTAAGCGGAAATACAGATCAACGCAGACAGTAACTTTATTTTATACTATGTACTCGTATATGTGTCATAGGCAGGTTAATCAAACAAATAACGAGTAATCGATATGATATATTGTAATATTATAATACCTATATTATTATTTTTTGATTGTTTGTCATTGATATAATACATTAATGTTTGGTACATTTACTTGTAGTCTTGTAGTATTATAGCTTTATTACAGTCGTTTTTGACGCAGTCTGGTTTTAGGTTCTAACAAATTTTTTTACTTATTTAAATATTTTAATTTGGGCTAGGAGACAATATTTTACTAACAGTTTTATGTTTTGCGGAATTTACTTATTGAGATCTTTCATTAAACCCCAAACTTAGTATTAGAATTCCTTTTTTTGAAGTTTATGTATGTAGATACATATTGTATAGCCTATGTTATATTTTTGAAATGTACTCATTAAGGCCTTCCATTTGACACCTAACATGTTATGAATACTTTATTTTAAGTGTTACAAGTCTAAGCCACCATTCAAATTTTCTGTAAAGGTAGGTGTAACTTATGACTAGCACGATGTTTCCAACGATAACTCCTTGGTATATTAAATGTACAGTTTAGTAGATATGTTGTGACAGATGATTATACATATGAAAATAGACTGCTAAAATCGTAATCCTTCGTTTGGCTACTCAACTAACTAGTTTAACGAGTTAACTAACGAAATTATTGTTAATGTTCATATTAATTATACAACAACTAAACTTAGACGCTAAAATTCATATCCAGTGGTTTAGGTAGTGTCAGTTAGTCAATTAATTTAAGATTTTATAGTAGACAATTATTTTCTTCCTAATTTTAATTATAATTAAAATGTAAATTATAATTAAAAAGAATTGACTCATCAATGATCTGATGAACTTATTGATTACTGATCAATTTAACAATATAAAATAAATGTAGCACACTTGATGCTTCTTCTAATTAAGTATAAGCAAACTTCTACATCCTTATATAAATAGACATTTCTTAATGAGATATACCTATAGGCATTGTTAAATACTGGAAAATTTAATAATATACTAATATATACATTTTGATAGATGGTTGCCGCGGTCGTCATTTCGGCCGGCGGAGGGCGAGCTGGCAGACTGCGTGCTAGTTGTGGGAGTGTCGCGGCCGAAGCTCGCCGCGGCCCTCCTCTCCGTCACGCTGCTCTCACTGTTCCTCACCTTTCACGTTCTCTATGATAGCGCCCTTTATAGTATACAGGTAAGATAACTTAAGTTGTATAGAGTTAGCATTTAAGCTTAACCCGTATAAAGCAGATGAATCAGCCGATAGTTTAATCGGGCTCATAATCGATATGACGACGCGACGTGTCAAATGCGGACGTTATTAACGATTATGTTGAGTTAATTAGTGATTACCACCCCGACTATTAATGATTGACTGATAGAAATTGCTTAGTCTTAGAAATGTGAAGCTCTTAATTAATTTTTCAATTTTTTTCTAGAGTCAGAATAATATGTGTAAAGTTATTATTTTACAGTTTCATACAATTTCATGATTGAAATATGGACGTCTTCAATCGTCATCCTTGAAACAAAATCGATATCAACTTTGATTAATAACATTTTGAATATAAACAGTTTTTACTTGAATATTATTTTCTCGTTTCGAATGGAAAATGCAGAGCACAGTATATGCAACCAGAATAGCAATTATACTACCTATACACTATGAAGGAGCGTAAAATCAGTATAAACAATTTAAGAAAATTATAACATTGTATTTTGTTACATAACACGTAATTAACATGGTATATAGTTTCGAAAAGATCTATAATTGAAATAAAGGAATTCATGTTACATATATTTCATTATGAGAGATATGTATATATATATATATATTCATATATATGAACGAGTTAATTAAAAATACAGTGTAATCTATATAGTTATATGCACTGTTAAAATAATTAAAAGTCTTAAATAAAAAGAACTCAATAAAATGCTAACAGCTTAATCAAATGAAACGATCGTATTTCATATAAATGCCACTTAAAGTTACAGCTACTGACGTCACAGTCAAAATGAAACTTTATTTTCAGTGGGTATAAAACATTTGAATAATAACTATTGAAATGAAGTTTATTTGTTATTGAAATAAAAATATATACATATAAATAAAAATGAATCACCGAAATGTATGAACGCGCATAACTTCCGATCGACTGAACCAAATTGGATAATTCTTTTTTTTTTTTTGTGTATGTTATTATCAGGACAAGTTCTGTATAAAAGAAATTTAAACGATTTTTTTTTAGAGTGAGTGAAATAGTTTTTATCCTGGAAATCATCCCTTAAGGGGATGAGAATGGAAATGAATGGGAAGCAAGCTAGCGACGAACCCGAGTGAAGCGAGGATGAGTCGCTACTTTTTAAAATAAAAATAAACAGTAAATACTTTATCCAACTAATCTTTACTTCGATTTGTTACGTTGAATGTCAAAATTAATTCATTACTGAGAGAAGATCTCTCCGATCTCAGAAAAACCTTTTAACCATTATAAAACATTATAATATTGTTCATATAAAAATACTAAAATCGCGATAAAAAAATGGTGGGAGTAGGACGGTCAAAATTCCTTAATGACCTATTCTCATACCTACCAAATATACAAAAAAGAAAAACATTAAAATCGGTTGAGCCGTTTCGGAGGAGTGTGACCACAAACACCGTGACACGAGATATTTATATATTAGATTAAAAAGTAAAAATAAAGTTTTTTGCAAATACATATAATCACTATATGCACACTAGATACATATACACGAACGCGAATAGCATAGGGATATTTAACTTTATAAAATTCTTAAATCCGCTTAGTTGTTAAATTAAGACAATTAGATTCACTACGACAAGTTCATAAGTTCTACTAAAATATGTCAAGCTATTTTCGAGTTGTGACAGAATGAGAGGGATAGAAAATCAAAAACCTAACGAATATTTATGTAGCTTATTAATTAATACAATCCAACAATGCCTTGTTCATGATTTTTTAAAATATGTTCAGACCGTCGATCTAGATTTAATTATACTACTTTTACTATAGATCCTACTATACTATACTATAGTTACTTGTAATCAGTTACCGTTATCTCAAAGTTTAGTTGCGACTCGAGTTTAAGAATAGGTACTTGGTTCTCTGATTATATCATCGAGATACTTCTCATCTTAAATCATTCTTAACGAAACTGAAAGATTGCTTATTACTTCATTCCTACATTAAATTATAAAAATTTAAATATGACTTAACAAAAAATACTATGACAGGGTATAAATTATAGATATGTTACTACTAAACATGTAATAATGTAACTTTATTACCTCGTTTATAGTACGAGAAATGTTATTATCTTTATTTAATAGGTTATAAAACCTTTTAATAATATTTTGATAAGAATACAGTCATTACTTCCAACGTCATAAAGGTAATGAAATTGAATATACTTATCTCCATATCCAAATTAAGTTACGTTAGCTAATTGCGCCGAGTTAACACATATGTATGTATAGTGCCGACAAGTGTCCATGTATATACAGGTGCGCTCTGTATCCTCTTACTCGAGAGACATGTTTACGTACTCTCTAGGACTAATTCGTGTTAGGGGTAAAAAATATAGGGATTTTTTTTTGTTTTCGCTTGGGAAATCCATTATGGGGACCCTGCCGGGCTTCAACGGGCAGGGTACTGTGAGTTTACTACTCATTAAGATCCACAGCAGAACCCGCCGTCGCAGTGCAATGGGGCGTTGCAAGATAAGTCATGTTACCCCATACTCTGACTGCAAATTAACTTAATCAGGTCGTTTTTAAGATTTTTTTTCCAGAATAATCCAATAAAATTTTGTTAAACGAACCAGGAATCGTCATAATTTGCAGCCACACAATGTAGCTAATAGAGAAACAAGGCATTTTTAGTGTAGCAAACGGAAATAGAGTTGTAGCTAACTTTTCAGTACGTAGCTTTATCTCTAAAGTACCTTCCATGAATCACAGAAAATAGGTGATGGGCGTGTCTGACCAAGCCCACAGCTGGGCTATCGAGATATAGCTTGAAGGTGTAATTAAGGTTCCCACCTACCTTCTAGATACCATCAAATAGATATTTGCCGATCCATATACGTTACATATAGCAATATACTCTTTAAGGCAACCGCTCAGAATTTGAATTGGCATGCAATGTATAAATATGGGCTACCTTACCCTTAGTTTATGACGCTCTTGTTTTGCTACTTCAATAGTGCAGGCATTTTACGATATGTACCAGTGGTAGGTGATAACATCGTAAGAAAGCAATGAACATTCTACTGCGATCATCCGCTTTAAAATGATGGGTTCTTTTCTAAATCGAATATCCAGCTTACAAATGTTTCGTACCGCGAACTCATATACAGTAAGTAGGTCATAAGTACAGCATTTGCGTACCTTTGACATTTTTTGCAGCAACTTTGTAATTTTTCCCAGTAAAATCCAGTGTCATGTGTTTCGGTTTTTAAAACTTTGCTATTCTAATCAGATTTGGAAATGCCGACGGAACTAACACAAAGACCTCCATTTACATAACTCTTCGGCATAACTAGTTTGGCTTATTTTTAAATGAATACTAAAACATAATAGCGTTTCTATACTGCTACAAAATTAAATTGTTATTATTCGAATACAATTTCAGTATAATATTAATTCCTGCGGACGTTTGGAATTATTAAACAGGGCGATAATCCCATCCGACATATATTGATAGGTTCATTCGCGTAAATTGTATGTTGAATGATGAATCACGATTGGGAGACTACAAAGGGACTGCACTTGTGTAAACGGATTCAGTGAATATTGTTCACATTATAGATGCCGTGTTCCTTGTACGGGAAGCTGTGGTACAATCTGGCTACTATTATGAACAGATTATGTTTGAAATAAAATGGTATAAGATATTACAATATGAATATTTGATCAATTATATTATTTATTTAGTATTATGATACATATATGCTGCTGATGATTAGATGGTAGCCCAGTGGTAACGCGCTCGCTTGGGAAACCGAGTGAAGCGGGTTCAAATCCCGGGTCTCGCACCTCTGATATTTTCATGTGCGAATCATTTCTAACATGATTACCACTTGCCTTACGGTGAAGGATAACATCGTGAGGAAACCTGCATGTCTGAGAGAACCTTGCAAGTTTTCGAAAGACATGTGAAGTCCGCCAATCCGCACTTGGCCAGCGTGGTGGACTATGGCCTGATCCCCCTCGTATTGAAGGGAGGCCCGTGCCCAGCAGTGGGACGTTAAAAAGGGCTGAATACAATGATACATATGAAATATTTATTATGTAATCATGTTGACACCTATGACTTCTTTTGGAATTAAAAGGAATTTTAGCTTATATTAAAATAGCAAAATTGTAATAAAAATAACAATTGATTTTTAACGCTTTTTATTAGGTAAAGTGGTTTTGGTCAACAATTGCATTACTTATCTTATATACTTATACTAGTAGCTCTATGAATTTTTAAAAATGTATAGGTTTTATTCTTTTCTAGATGCTATATATAAAGATATTTCTCTGTATATAGAACGTGTCTTTACTGACTGATTAATTCATCAAACTCTAGAGCAAAGAATTCATCAAACTCTAAAGCCTAGAAACAGCTTATTTTTGTAGTAATTCATAATTATGGCAAAGTTTATATGAAAAATAATATCCATCTAACTTTGCTTACACAAAAAATATCATTTTAGTATTATCGCATAACCTAGATTATAAAATTATCATATGAATGCCATCAAATAATTGTTCAGTAATTTGATTTTATCATGTCATATTATAGTCATTTTTAAAATTGATTAAATAATATATTTCTATTTCTACTTTCTCTAATCTGTCAATTTAATCTAAAACAAAAATAACAAAGTTAAATCAAATAAAATTTTTGTTGAAAAGAGTAACATACTCTTTGCAACAAAAGCAAAAATTAAATAGAAATTTTATATCTTACTAGCAGCTCATACTCGCTTCGCTCGGGTTAGCACAAAAACAAACTTTCCCACTGGAACCGTACCTTATTTCCAGGATAAAAAGTAGCCTATGTGCTATTCACGGACCTATTATATGTACCTACCTAATTTTTCTTCATATATTTTTATTGATGAAAAGCTGAAATGTAAGGTCGAATACCTACAATTTTATTA
Source organism: Argynnis bischoffii washingtonia (assembly GCA_033884665.1). Lineage (NCBI taxonomy): Eukaryota > Metazoa > Arthropoda > Insecta > Lepidoptera > Nymphalidae > Argynnis > Argynnis bischoffii. The sequence continues at coordinate 6,898,927 of CM066616.1, read as the reverse complement.
CAAAAAGAAATGAACCTTATAACATTTTGAAGGCAGCGAGATCAAGTGGTGTGTTTCTACAGGCCGCAAGCATGGCGTCCGCTGCCAGCGAGGGCCGTAAGATATTACAAAGTCAAGAAAGCAGTCGTACAATAAGCCACCCTATGGCCTTAAGGAAAAGGTTAAAAGCTCCGCGCGCGCCGAGGCCGGCCAGACGACTCCCTCAGGTATAAACTTCTTGACACATATATTTATGTCAGTACATATGGCAATTGCCGCCAATATGAGATGCACAGTAAGTGCTACTTTTTATTTATCATCGTAATTAATCTACGATACCTTACTTTTACATACACTTACACATGAACAATTGTGTAGAAAATTCTAGTTACACAGTAAAATATATTTAAATTACTTTAAATATATAAGTAAATCCTGTAATTTTTTTCCACAGGCTTTAATTATAGGCGTACGTAAGTGCGGGACACGCGCTCTTTTGGAAATGCTCTACCTCCATCCGATGGTTCAAAAGGCGTCGGGGGAGGTCCATTTTTTCGACCGTGACGAGAACTATGCTCTTGGCTTAGAATGGTACCGTGGCAAAATGCCTCTTTCATTTAAAGGGCAAATAACTATAGAAAAAAGTCCTAGCTACTTCGTTACCCCCGAGGTAAGGAGCAAATATTGTGTCGTTGCTTGTTTATTCGATAAATACTATATTTGTAAAACATTTCGTACAATATAAAACAGGCCTACGAACTCGTATTCCAAAGCTAATTAGTATAATAAAATATACATTTCGCTCTGCAAAATTGTAGTTCATTATTATGAATAATTTATGTTTACTTTGAAAATAGATTTGTAAATGTTAATAAAGAGCTTGAAAATGTTTTAATAAGAAATACGCCGAATAAGCACGTTTTAATTGGCTTAATGTAAAACTACATAATGTTATTTGAATAAAACCTTATATTTTGGTGGGTATACTCGTACTGTTTATTATAAAATAATTAAGGAACCGCCATCGCTCAGGTCCTTATTACGACCCGCGGCGTTCTATGTTTATTTTTTGCAATACTCTAATATCTCATGGGAACCGTTTGATTTATTGGGATACTACATAAACATTGTCACTCTTCTACCAGTTAGTCTATGCTGTAGTTAGTATAAACTAATTGGTAGCGGTTGCCTTGTATTTTTATTTATTTTTACAATAATTAAGCTTTTTATGATTAATCTACATACACAGCTTTGAATGAGCTTTCTATATAAAATAATCATATTGTTCGAACAAAGACTTTCGCATGTATAATTTATTTTAATATAAGAGGAAAAAAAATTCTATGTTTGCAATCAATAACCTTTGAAACTACTCAACCGGTTTTATAATAATGATTCTGTAACTATTATAAAGCTACATTATCTAAAAGTAAAAAGGTAAAAGGAAAATTTTGTAGGAATTAGATTTCATCCTGAAGTATCACCTAAAGACGAGTATCATCACTAGTATTATATAAGTAGTAGGCCTAGCGACTCACTCTCGTTCCGCTTGGGCTCATCCCTAGGTATATTTTAACGGTTTCAGTAAAATGTATCCTATATGTTGATCTGGATAACAAGATATCCTCATACCAAATTTTATCAAAATTTGTCCAGTGGATTTCTCGTGATGCGTTCCCAGACAGACAGATAGACAAAAATTCTAAAAACTATAAATTCGGCCTCTGTATCAAAAGTAATGACTGCTTCAATAAGATTTTCAAAAAAATATTTAATGTACAGATTCGACTCAGTTAGAATTTTATTGTATGTATAAGATGTCAGGAACATCGGATGAAGGTAAAATAATTTTCAGGTACCTGAAAGAGTGCGTGCCATGAATTCATCGGTACGTCTACTGCTTATCGTGCGGGAACCAGTAACTCGAGCGATTTCCGACTATACTCAGCTACGCAGCCGTGCGACTCCCTCAGCTCCTGCAGTGTCTCTTGTGGGACACCCACTGCCTGATGCTGCGAAACCATTTGAACACCTCGCGTTAGCGCCCGATGGATCAATTAACGTTGCCTATCGGTAATAATCAATATAATATTTCAAGCAAGCAATTACGCATAGTTTTTTTGTTCATTCACATACATGAACATACATGATTTAATTCAATGTACATATAATTTATGTAGAATAATAAAATATTTAAATGAGTTTACTAAAAAAATGTTAATAATAACATATTAAATTAGATTGATTTAAATTTTTCCCTTATATTTATTTTTTTAATTAATTTAGGAACATTTTATTAAAAATTGATTTACATATAAGCTATTAGAGTAAAATATACTTGTTTTTCTCACAGCTTTATTTTGATTTTGATTTTGTTTTAGTACATTTACACGAGTTTTGTTGAAGCGTACAGAACATTGCGCTCAAGAAATGAGTTTACGACCTACTTAACTGAATAAATTTAAAGCCTTTATTTTCAAATATAACTATTAACCTTACAAAGTCCAGAAAATGTCCAGAAAAAATATTTTGAATTGGACAATCATACAATAAAATATATAAATTCGCTACTGTTTTTAGAAAAACGAGGACTTTATCATAAAAGGCTTTTTTCTTGTGATCTTTAGGCCAATAGCAATATCGTTATATCACGCGTATCTTCATCGATGGCTGGAGGTATTCCCACGAGAGCAGATTTTGGTAGTGAACGGCGATCAGCTTATAGAAGACCCGGTGCCACAGCTGCGACGTATCGAGAAATTTTTAGGATTGGAACATAAAATTGGTAAGAAATTTAGTATTACTCTAAACATAATTTTTTTTATCAGCACTTTGTGTAAAGCTAAAGTACGAAACTAATTACTCTGTTCAAATTTTTGCTTAAAAAATAAAAAAGAATGTAAGTAATTCAAGGATGAAATTGCTTCACGAAAATCCTTGACATCAATACAACAAAAGTTTTTTAGTCCACCGCAAACTTTAAATTTCGTTTTACTTTTTACATTTTATGCTGAAGTCTTGTTAAACAACAGGAAGAAAAAACTTCTACTTCAACGAAACTAAAGGATTCTACTGCTTGCGTAACGACACCACGGACAAGTGCTTGCGCGAAACAAAAGGCCGTAGGCATCCTCGGGTAGATCCCGCTGTCGTCACCAAATTACGTAAGTTCTTTGTGCAGCACAACCAGCGGTTTTACGACTTAATCGGGGAAGACCTCGGTTGGCCCGAGGACTAAACCATAAACGACTAGTCAACAAACTAATCCATCGATCGATCTCACTAAAGATGGATACAAACATTGTGATGATTACATATCAATGTAATACATACATATCAAATTAAACATATCATTAGTTAATAAGATTTTTTAAAAATGTTTATGTATACATTTTAGCATATCCTAGATTAAGATATTTAAAAAAATATATTATTAATGATTTATTTACATAAAGACGAGTGATTATAATTGTCGTAAGTAATAATTTTAGTGATTGAATTCGAAAGAGATTTAACATGTTAGCTGTTCATATTTTCGTAATTACGTTAATTAAAGTTTTAATTAGTAAATTCTGTTTAAAATTGTACGGTCAGTGTGAAAGAAGGGGAACAAAATGTTAATAAATAAAATTGCGAGGTTTTTTTTTTATTTCGAGCTAATAGTATGGTTTTTCTTAGTGTTTTATACAAACTTATAATAGAAGTAATCTACAGGCATCTAACGTGTACTGATTTGATAAACCGACCCACTGAAACCCTGAGCAATATATTTTTTATATATAACTAAGTATTGTGTGCTATCCTTATACAACGTTGGTTAGATATACAGATGTGAATTTTAATATTTGTGATCGTTTCCTTTTTTAGAATCGATTGATTTTAATAACCGTAAGTAAATGTAAGTGAAATCCCTAAATATAGCTACATGAATGAGTGTTGTACATTATTCGCTTTCTCTTTTTAGATGTTGTAATTTTTGATCGTGCGATGTGTCTTAATGTATTCCGTTGTTAGTAAATGTGATTTTTCAAATCTTAGACGAGATATTTCATATTGTCCAAATTCGAGAGTGGTAATTTTAAAGTCGTAGTAATAACGTCGTTGAATCGTCTTCTTTAGATGAGCATTTAGAATACTATAAACAAAATCTGTGTGTCTATATGTCTATACTATTTCTTGATCTTGTTCTGAAATTCTTTATCGTGTGTGGTGATTCACGCTGTAGCATATTTAAATAACACGCTGATATTATTAAACATTTTGAAATTGAACATTCGACGCGGGTTTTAGAAGTATTTCTATTTAAGTGTAACGTCCAAGACTGAAGAGTTAGTTGAATAAGTCTAAGTGATACCTATTTAGCATAAAATGTCCATAGCTAAGACGCGAGACGGCTGAAAAGTCCACAATCCAACCACTTTACCACCGAAATATTAAGTCGTGTACAGAAGGCACTTAAAGGCTTTAAGGGATACATTTTTAGTAGGAATTTTGCTTCCTAATCAAATTTTCACGATCAACGAATATTTATATGTTTTATAATTCCGAATTTTGTTAAGGTACCTTAAGCGCACGCAATTTATACGATACAAATTGTGATCACATGATAAGTAGTAGTAAGATATTGTCATAGTAGTAACCTCGAGTAAAAATGCTACAGTATTTCGTTAGCAAGATGCTGAAGTTAAACTGCAATTATCTTAAAATGATGAACTTTAAATGAGTTTAATTAATAAAAAGTATAATATAGTAAACAGTGCGCAATTAATTTATCTAAAGCGCATGGTTTTTTGAACGACTTCAAGAAGGTGAGATACTCAATTGGGTTGTATTTTTTTTGTGAGTACGAAATATCCCAACCATTGTTAATCTGTTTTCATAATTCGGATATGTCTAAAACGTGGCTCACATACATTTCAACAAAAGAATTATACTCTAAATAAAATACAGTTGGAATTATTAATATTAAAAACATCCTAAACTCAGCTTACCTTTTTATTATTATGTATAGTAATTATTATTAAATTGCTTTTATTTAGATGGATAAATAGATAGATATACAAGATACTTTATTGTACACCACAAAGAAATATACAAAACAGGAAATCAACAATAGATGAGGCACAAAAGGCGGCCTTATCGCTATAAGCTATCCCTTCCAGGCGACCTTAGGGCATACGAGTAATTATATGAAATTGTAGGCGGTGTAATTGCTACACACAAATTCATATCCTAAATATATACCTATATACATTCATTTATAAATAAATTCATACATACATACCTATGTACATGTAATCATGCATAAACACAAAACATACATACAAATTAACATACATAAATGTATATCAGATGAAAATTTACGCACAATGTCAACTCTAACGAAAAATTACTCCTTTTTTGAAGTCGGTAGTACAAAAGTAATGTATGCACATAAATTGACGAATCAGTCTAGCTTCAGTATTTTGTCTAAAAACAAGAATATCAAGCATATCAAATTTTCAATATTTACTATTAAGTTATAAATTAAATGTAGTTCTCTAGTTTATTTAGTTATATCTTTTAAATGAAAATAGGACTTTATTGGTTTAGATTTAATTAGTTATAGATAATTTTAATCACTGTTAAATGTTGTGCACATTCATAAGTAGTTTTATCTGATTAAGGCAATAATTTTTATAGTTGAATCATTTAGGTACATGAAATAAATGCATATTTTCACTAAATTTGTTACGTTTCACTTCAATAAAAAAATTTAATATGTTAAAAACTATCTTTATATGTTATACAAATAGATATGTTTTATTATTTCGTTATCTATGCACGAGATCAATTTAAAAAAGTATTACTTGAATCTTAATGTTACATTTCCTTGTAAATATCTTCTAAAATTCTTTTCTATAAGTTAATTGTACTTGTCTTCAATAAAATATTTGAAAAAAATATCATAGTTTTATTTATCACCTTATTTAAATGAAACATACAGGGGGCGCATTTTGTTATTTATAAATCTATACATAATAATATAATAAAATTCTAACTGAGCGGAATCTGTACATTAAATATTTTTTATATTGCAATTTCTTTGAAAAGTATATAGCTTAACATTAATTTAATTTCAAAATACTTTAGATGAATCTTACTTGAGACGAACATACATAATAAGAGTCAAAAAATAGATACTCTGAGTCCTGACCCGAAATGCTTGCGATTCCATCTCGATCACATCCATCAAGACAGTACCAATCTATGTTTCTACAAGAGAAAGTAAATTGGGGTAACGTATAGCGATTGATTTACAGTGGAGTTCTTGAACTTTATCTACAGACTACATACATATATAGTGTAAGTAAAATTATTTATATTGTTATTTTTCTGCTAACATCGCTGGAGAAAATGTTATAGCTTGGTTAAGCTGTGTGACAGTACAAAATCTGTCTAAATGTATAAAATTTATACGGATTTCAATCCATAATATATTTTATGGCATCAGTAATGCGGGATATCGGATGCAGGATTTGTAGGCTTTGCGAGACTAATAATATGTGGGAACTTTTGAGTCGGTATTCTTGATTTAAATAAATTTCAGTGTGATTTTTTTTCAGTATGGGATCTATTTAATTTACTTATATATGATATTTGTATTGAAATTTTAAATAAAACTATCTTTTCGGATTTTTGCTTACATCTTTTAATGCAACATCAAAAGAGTTTTGGAGGCATAGGTTAATGAAAATTATATGAAATCCAGACAGCATAAGAATACTATTGTGAGAATTATGATAATATTAAAAGAACTGTTTTATGCAGAAACATAAAACCAGTCTGGCGTTATCTATCAGTGAGTTAGTAAATGAATCTAGTTTTTTTTTAAATAGATAGCCAATTAATCTCACGTCAATGGAGCCTTTGTAGATCGAAAAGTTTGAAATAAAAACAAGTCAACACATATGACCTATATTAGGAGCTTTCCTACATTTTTATACTTTTAATTTATTTTACGGTGAAGGAAAACATCGAGAGAAGACTTCCATGTCTGAAAGGACCTAGCAAGTTTTCGAAAGACGTGAAGTCCGCCAACCTCACACTCGGCTAGCATGGTGGACTACGGCGTGATCGCTCTCGTTATTGAAGGGAGACCCGTGCCTTTAACTGTGGGACGTTAAAAAAGGGCTGACATATTCACGGCCTGATACTGTAACTGAACTTAAATCTTTTACTTTGTTTCAAATACATACGTGATACACTTTACTAAAGCACTAATTCTGAAGATAAAATATTTTATAAAACAAAAAACAAAGTAATTTGAGTCGGAAATGATTTTAGTGCGAATAACAATATTATAAAATCTGAGAGAGAGTCTGTCATTATGCAGTTAGTCCGCGGTGTCCGCATACAATATTCATCATTCCACGCCTCTAATGAGACAATGTATTCAGGTTTACCTTGTTCGAGCAAAGGACTTCAAAGTTTCATTTGAGTACGAAATTCGGGTTTGTATATTCTAGTTACTGAGGCTATTTTACTGTTCAGTTTCAATCTTTTTATTTCGTATGCCATTTCAAAGTTACGAGGGTATTTGAATTCGTTAACCTTAAAGGTGATCTGCGCTTTAGAATCTGGATAGCCTACTTTTTACTTTAGATGTTAGTTTGCAGATATTTTACCTAAACATTTTACTTGGGCTTTTTAAAGCTTAAATCAAAAGTGACAGTTGTAGTACATTATTAATTTGTAAGGATTTTGCTATGAAAAAGAACTAAAAATTTTATTTGAATTTTGTAACAATTTCTGTCTAGCAAATAACTGAAACTAAAATAAATAACTTGAAACAATTTACTGTACTTTTCGATTCGAATATTGCAGATATATTCGGAATAAATTGAATCTATAATGCCTATTTCCAAGTTTGTAGATGTAACTAAAGTCGTTGAATATAAATAAAAGAATTGCGTAAAAGGTTTTCGTATTACGCAGTCTGGTAGAATAATATAATATTATATATACATATTATTTATTCTACGAGTATATTCTCATAAAAGTTGAAAATTAGCGTAGCGTGCGTGTTTTGCTGAGGCACTAACGTGACATGTGTCCCTCTTATTTACTATTAAATTTTATTATTGTCTACATTTATTATTTAACTATAATATATAAAATACAAATAAGCTACTTAATAAACAAGGGATAAAAGTAGTTTATGTTGTTCTTCATGCCTTAGGCTAAGGACGTGCCATATCACAATCGGTTAAAGTGTCAAGACGTACCAAATAAATAAACTTACTTTCAAAGCTCGTGTTTTTGTTTATCTACAGCCCAATATAATACGAAATGTAATATATTATTAAAATATTCTGCAATAAGATTGTTTCATAGATGAAATATAATATTATAATATAGTGCTTTATACAGCAGTCAAATAAAGGGGTAATAAAAAAGGTTTATGTATGTTATACTCAGTTAGGATGACAAGTAAATATAGAGAAAGAAAGGACATTGCCGCGTAGTGCCCCATAATCCTAGAAGAGCGTGACCTGAATGTGAGGGAGTATTATCGCATGGAAATAGGTTTACCATAATAGAGCAGCAAGAATAGCAGCTTTGCTGTAGAAACGTGTAAAAAAATCGTTTTAGCTATTTCTTAGCTTAGTTTCTTCTTTATAAGAATATTTTTAATAGAAAATACAACTTTACTGTGCAAAGGAAGTGTGTTAATAAAATTTATATATTTCAAATTTTGATTTTGTTATTCAACCTACTAGTTTTAAAGTATCATGATTGCTAGCAGAAGAACAATGTGATCAAATTATACGTATAATAAATAACATGTTACTATTCCCTATAAAATGGGATATTTAACACATCTTAGCAAACTTTCATTATTTTAACTGGCAACTATGTAATTACTTCTTGGAAATAGATGTTAATCTATTTCTAATTGTCCATTGTAAGGGAGTAAATGCGGGTTTCAGTTATTCAGGTTTCTTCGTCGTGTTTTTTACATCGTAAGACAAGTTGTAAACAACTTGAAAAATGATTCGAACAGGAAAATATGAAAGGTGCTATAGCAAAAATGTAATCGTATAATCCAGCATAGTTGCTTTCCAAATTATATTATATAATTGAGAAATATATAACACCAAAAAGAATTTAAATAACTAAATATTGAAAGTTCTGTCGTTGCTTTTAGTTAAACTTATGGATTATATTATCTTTTACGCACACCTGTAACTACGTTGACCTCGTTTGCAAAGCCGGGAATCTAAGTTAGGTATGTTATCTATTGATGGATATAAGAGAAATGTGCAACTGATGAATTTTATTTAGGTGCGTCCCTAGATATCTTTTGCGACTTGATACAAAAGCGTAGATTATTTTAATATTAAATGAGCAATTTTAGTATATATACGTATGTATATTTATTTCGTGTATCTCAAAAACGGCTCTAACGATTCAGATCAAATTTTGTATTTAGATAAGGTTTTCTTTTAAGTTTATCTATAAGTCTTTTCTGAAAAAATGTAATTTTTCATTACAAAAAATAAAAACCGACTTCCAGGCACTGAAAAGTAAAAAATAACTAAACGGGGGTTTTCATTTAGAATAGATACTTAATCAGATATTTTCGAAGTCGGTGTGTTTTAAATTGTATTGGCTGGCACCGACTTCGAAAAAATCTGATTAAGTATCTATTCTAAATGAAAACCCCCGTTTAGTTATTTTACTTTTCAGTACCTGGAAGTCGGTTTTTTTTTTATTTTTTTTTTTGAAATTATTATTTTTCCATTTTTAGTGTAGACGTATCATTAATACAGATTAATCAAGCCCAATCACCATGTAATTGCTGTAAATCGTTGAGGAGTTCCCTCGACTGTCTTTCGGGTCGATCATCAGATCGACTCCAGACCTTCATTATATAGTAGTGCTTTAAAATACCTAATAAAAATGTTAACAAACGCACTAGCCGCCGCTACAATTTTCGAAAGTTCCTTTCGATTTCTCTGGGATCCCATCATCAGATCCTGGTTTCCTTATCATGGTACCACTCTTGGAATTTACCTTTTCCACAAAAAAAGAATTATCAAAATCGGTTCATAAACGACGAAAAAATCCGCGAACAAACATAAAAAAAAATATATACAGGATGAATTTTTCAAGTGGGCGTGCATGGCTAAATCCGAAACTATGAGGAATAGCGAAAAGTACTTAAAAGAGTCTGGGGCCCGATTTTCATAAAAACTAAAACTGCATCATTGGATTTTAAAAAAATCAATTTTCCTAGCCAGGAATCGAACCTGTTGATTTTGATAAAAAAAACACTCACTGTATAATTACACCATTCGATAGTGTTGCTAATAAGAAACGCATTCTGGGAAGTCATGATCGTATATCATCGTATAGCAAACTTAAGGAAAGTACTCATTTTTAACAAAATGTTTTTAATTGTTATTTGTCATGTTGTAGTTAATGTTAAATGTTTTTAATTGTACTTTGCTACATAGCTGGATTGGACGTTTCAAGGATTGTACTGCATTTAGCATTACAATATTATTGATTCCGTTTATTACTATAAATAAATGTAAACTAAGCTACAACTATTAGTGAAAAAATATCTTGAGTTTCGACGGAATGGTTGTCAAATAAAGAAATCTTAATTTGACGACCACTTTGTTCACAATTAAATAAATAACAACTTAATGTATCAATTTTTACTCTGTAATAATTCTGTCAAAGCGGATCTAATAACTACCTTAGGAGAATTTTGTTTTATCAGTTATATGAGAGTTGGAATGCTTAATTATTTTAAACGTTTTTATTACAATTATAATTATTAAGGACAGTGGTATATTTAATATTTTTAATATTGCTCTCTATTAATTCTTCTTTTTATGTTATTGTTTAACGTTAAATTTTAATGAGCAAAAGTAAGTATTTAGGTAATAGGTAATGCTTGCATTCTCTTTAAAATATTATTTTTCTACAAAGCTTAAGGCTAAATTAATTTTTTTACAACAAATAAAAAAAGACATTTTAAATAACACTGAAATTCTTAATTATAAGTCATTTATATTTATACCACTTCTATATACGTACATATGTATGTATAACTTCACATTCCCTTAATATTACTCATATTCAACCCAAACAGCATTGTAGTTTCAGATCTACTTACAGCAACTTAGTGCAGCTCAAACAATGTAGGTGCTCCAAATGTGAAGTTTGCGCTATATATAGCTCTTAAAGTAGCGTAGTTCTATAGTATGTATTGGCTTTTCTACGAACTTTGAAACTTGGCGAGTAATGCACTTATACTTCATGAATTATTTCAATATGACTTCAAACTTGTATATGAAGTTCAAAGATCAATAAATCTATTAGTTCTAGTAACTATATAATATTAAAATAGATATAAGGGTATGTTACAAAATACATTTTTTATATGGATATCTTAGAGAAATTCTGATTACTTAAAAGCGAACTAAAAAGATAAGAATTGTGCTCGCCTCCGACTGCATAATACGTGTATTATGTTTCTAAGTCCATCTATGTAGTTTGTTTTGATTTATCGATGATTTAATTGAGTAATGATAGTTGAGCTCTCACACTGATAGTTTACATAAATTGGGAAGTTCTTGTGTAACAGGAATCAAATCGTCGGTACAAGTTTTTATTGATTAAGTTAGAACTCAAACTATATTTATTTTCAATTGTCTTTGTCTTCGAAGCGTGCCAGTCGAGCACAGATTACTTCGCAAATGTCACGTGGAATGGAGAAGAATATTTACTTTGTCAATTTATTAATAAAATACATTAACTTTTATAATAAGCATTCGGTTTAAAAGAGTATATAACAGCTTAATTAGTGAAGCATGTCAGCCGCCCGACGGCATTTGCGTTCAAATTCGCTAAAATATTTTAGAAAAATTATATTTGGTCAGAAGTTTTTTCCTTTAAACGATCTGTTACATCTAGTGATAAATCACAATACGAAAAGTCGTTAAGGCAAACTTGTTCCCTGTATAAACATTAACCTACGCTATTAAGTAAAATTTAACAAAATTGTTTTAATTGCTACGTCATTTATAAATGAAGCAAACTTTTATTCTAACAAATAATTATACCTTTGATTGAACATGATTGGTATAAAGTTATTGTACTGCGATTATAAATACGAAAGTGTATGTGTGTTTGTTTGTTAACCTATTACTCTCGAAAGGCTTGATGAATTGGGATGAGACTTAGTACACAGATAGATTATGTTCTGGAATAACACATATCTAGAGACACATAGTATATTAGAAATCTAAAGCCACTCGTATTTTATATTCCCAATTATAGTCACGTACTAGTTGTAAAATAGAAAGCTTAGCTTGAATTTCTCGTTAAGAATGCAAGGTTTGGCACAGAATTTCAAAATTGTAAATAAATAAAGTCAGTAAAAACGGCTGTGAATTGCACAAGTCCTAGGTTGCATCATTTTGTTCTTTTATAGTTATTCTGCGTAAATGAGGGCAATCAATTTGGTTAATTTAACTTTTGTCCAACTTTAACGTTCCGAAGCTGTGGTTTTTGCTGGCGTGACAATAATTAAATCTTTCTCTCTGTTTTGTATAACAGGGTATCAATTACTTATTTATTTTTTCTTTTACAAATATTTTCTTAAATGAAATAATATGAATGTCGTTACTATCGTTATAAAAATGCAATGGTTGTCAAGTTGGGAAAAAAGTCATTATTTGTCTATTTCACCAGTGAAAAAATTGATTCACTAACCTACTAATGTTATTGATATATATGCGACTACTAATATTATTGATAATTTTTTATTACTAGGTATTTTTAATTACTTAGAAATACAAATTATTTAACACAAACTTGTTTTCGGCTTTTTACGCGTATTTATTTCGATTTTTTGTTTTCCCGACGTTTTGAATGCTTTACAACAATTTTGGTCACGGGAGTTTTATTTAAAATTTCAAGTACTGGCGTAAATCTAACAAAGAAATACATAATACATATTAATCAGTACAGAACGTACGTACCTCATTTTTAATAATATTCTGTGAAATAATTTTTAATTTTATACTTAAATTTTTTTAATTAGTATTCTAAGCTCACAGAGCTCCTGTTATCTAGTAGTGGAACTAAATAATTGAAGGCTTCCGGGCGCGTTCTAGTTTTAGAGGCAATTTTAAACATCTCATATAGCCTCGATAAAGCGCCCTTTGGACAGCTGTAAAGCTCTTAACTTATACATATTCTTCATTGCTATTAGCAAGATTCAAGAAGAACTTGCTTTTACATAAAAGGGGACTCAACAAACAATTTTACATTGTTTAAAATTGTCAAGAATGATTTTGTTTTATATGAACTAAAGACGGTAACGAGGAACGTTGAACGCCGATGTTGCATGTGGGAAATGCTTCTTGTGAGGCCTAAAAAAAAGATTCTTTTTTGTATCGCTTAGTCTTATGATGAAAAATAGATCCGCTTTAATAACCGAAAGATGAAATCATAGGGACCATTTGAGCACGCATGTATTGAGAAGTCCTTTTTTTTCACGTTGGAAAATGCACTTAGGCACGAAGTGTGGGACTCACAGGCAAAGCCAGTACTATCCACTAAAGCCAAATGGAATCTCCCCCGTCTTAATGGGGCGTCGCATATTCGCTTACTCATTCAAACACGACGCCCCGACAGCAGGTCTGCTGGAGCAGACCATAACAACCATGGGGTTACTCCACGGTCTACTCTGCTATCAGAGAAGTACCAGGAGCAACCCACGTAGCACACCGCCTAACGAGGTGGGCCGCCTCCCAGTGTGTTTCTTGGCTTCGCACCCGGTCGCCCCCCCCCAAGCCTCCCTCTACCATGTATTGGGAAGTCCTACTCCATCCACCATATTCACCAGACATTGTCCCTTCCAATTATTACTTGTTACTATCGATGGCATATGATCTGCTTGAGCATCGCTTTACTTCATACGAAAATAGAAAGATGGGTAAAAGTGGTGTTTAGCAATAGAAAGTACTTTGAATAAAACGTAAATTACCATTATTTCTTATTATATTCCTAATATTTGATAGGAAACGGCAAAAACTTATTTGTAACCCATAAATCCATACTAATTTTATAAATGCGAAAGTAACTCTGCCTGTCTGTCTCCTTTTCACGCTAAATCTGCTGAAACGATTTAGATGATATTTGGTATGGAGAGATTTTGAGACCCTGGGAAGGATATAGGATAGTTTTTATCCCGGAAATCATTCCTTAAGGTAGTGAAAAAGGCGATGAAAGTTTGTATGGGGAATCATGTCTCAAATAAGGGATATATGTACATATATATTTTTTTTACTTTTTAAAGTAGGTACTTACTTTTCTATACCTGTGTATATATGTAGTTTATTCTTACCTAACCGTGAAAACTTACCTAGGGACGAACGCGAGCGAAGCGACGGTGAGCCGCTAGTATATACATAATTAACTTTTATTAACAGCAATGTGAACCGAACATTATTTAGTAGCAAATACTTTTGCTTAGATAAGCTAATTAATATAAATATAGAAACACGCGAGCTTGAACAAATAAGTTATACATTCAGAATAGAAAGTTTCTCTAGTAGACTACTAAAGATAAATATTTTAAAAGCGTTCTCATAATTAAATAGCATTAATAAACGCCTCTTTCCTGTTGTTTTGAAATATATATATATATACTTTTTACATGTTTTAGTAGAGTATTTTCATTATGCCTTTAATAACAGGGTTTTATGCAAAATTCGCGCAGTCATCCCTCGTCTTCCCACTGTGACAGTTAAAGCCGCTGAGATCGACTAAGACGAAAACTTGTATCAACGAGGGAGTGCTCGAATCGTTTTACATAACAACCCAATTCGTCATTTAAGCAGACGCGTTTCACAAATAAAGTTTCCTGGGCCTTTTTTGTATAATATTCTATAATTTGTATTTATAACTTTACTTAATTTTTTCTATGATGATAATTATATTTATGAAAATGTGTTTTGGTTTGCTCTTCTTTTCACAGCAAGGGAACGACGGGTCGATGTAATTTGACAGTAGATATAGATGTACCTATCATATTGCTTTCCAGCCAAATAGGCTACTGAATATATAGCCGCTAATAGGTATTCCTATTAAGGTAGCTTGGGAGATGACTAATTTGAAAAGTTATATTAAAATATATAGTAAAAGTAGTATTTTCAAATACTTTCAATCATACACTTTTTGTTAAATCAACAAGTAACGTTTACATCCCGAGCTTAAAATAACGTTTAAAACTGGGGATAAGTTTATTTTATGTTATAAAACTTTCGAGTAAATAAAAAGCTGCTCGGGTACTCGCTGAAGGTTGAAATAATAGATCTTTTCATATCTATAGACTCTTTTATACTAGAAAATGTATATATTATATAGGTTATCCATAAAATAAATCTGAATACTTTACTTTGATACTTTCTTAATAACTATATTAATCTTTAGGACGTCTAAAACCTTAGTCTTTTCCGTGACCATGATTGCTGTAAAGCATTCGAAACGTCAAGAACCAAAAAATTAAATAAATCCGTGAAAATATCCTAAAACATAGTTTTATTTTAGAATACTTTTTACATTAAGTTAAAAACTTTTATATTACAAAAACAGATATAGTTTATATTCAAAAAAATATTCCCATTGTGATATGATGATTATTCAACATACCTATTTTAAATATGCTTTATGTATTTACATATAATGTCATAAGTATATTTGCAAATAGGCTGCATAAATGTATTGCTCTAAATAATACTCTAAACATCCCAACATTGTTATTGGTCAATTTAACATCGTTACTTTAGCACTAACAATTGTCAAACTAAATTGCAAGCATAAATTTTCCAACGCTTTTACAAGGGTACTAAAAGGACATAAAGATTTTAAGATTTAAAATAATTTACGTTTGTAGAGAATTCTAATATTACTTAAATGAATGTAAATAATATATTCACGAGAAATAATTGTTTTATTAGAGCTTTACTATTGTATTACTTAGGAAGTATTCTTTATGAGAGACAATATCGCTATATTACATGCGTTTATACGAAACGTATTGTTTTTTTAATCTGAATCTGCCTCTAGGGCGACGGTTGCGGGTTTGAATCCCATGAGCGAAATAATATACTGTTCGTATAAGTATTTATTGCGGTTTGGGCATAATTTGATTTCTGTATAATATGCTTTACGAATGCTTGATAAAGGGCAACTTAATGAGGGTTAAACTCTTAAATGTTTTTCGTTTCAAAATTTAGCGGAAGAAATGGTAATTGTCTTGGAATTAAAGTGAGTATGCTTATGTTTTTTCGCTTTTCTTACAAATCTACTCTATATGTAAATGGTATTAAATATGTATACTACAAATATCACATCGAAATAAGTAAAAATGGTTTATACGCATTAGTTTATAGAGCTCACCTTCACCTATATTATGAAATACTTGTCACCGTCCCAAAATTATATGGGACTATTATTGAGACCCAATAGGATTAAGCATAAGTAAATAAGTCTGCCGACTTTACAGAGACCTAAACACTTATTATTGATAGGGCGTTTTAACCTTTGTTATTATATAAACAGTGCTCTATAGCGTAGTATTATTCTTATTATTGTACTAGCGACTTAAACTCGCTTCGCTCGGGTTCGTCCTTGCTTACGTTTTAACATTTAGTATAGATTTCTCAGAGATGATATTTTTCCCCAGTAAAAAGTGTCCTATATGTTGACCCCGATAACCAGACAGACAGACGAAAATTCTAAAAACTATATATTCGGCCCCTGTATCCATAATAATGTCTATTTCAATAAGATTTTCCAAAAAATATTACATGTACAGATTCGGCTTAGTTACATTTTTATTATATGTATAGATCAGTACAATAGTGGGTACTGGGTAGGAAAACTTACTGAAATCTCATAGCTCTCTCCTAGATAAAGTCATAAATTAACTCTTTTAATAGAAGTTCACAATTAGTATATATAATACACAAAAAAATTTGAACTAGACTTGATCACCTCTTCTTTATATGAAGTCGGACAGTAATTCATTGTTTCAACATTGAAATCCATTACAATTTCTCTATACGTATGTATAATTTATTGCTTCAATAACATTAAATTCTAAAATAGTGTTCGTATACAAGATTTAATATTGTTACATGAAGACAAAGTGTAATGTAGCATAGGACTTGGATATTGTCTGATGGTTAGACCTCATTCGTCACATTATGCGACTCCCGCGGGCCTCGTGCGTTTGTTTCGCTCTAACAAGATTGAGGCTTCATTTTCAACGCTAGCCAGCAAACGACGTGTTGGAGATATAACAACACTTGTATACATATATATATATATATATATATATTCCACTGGCAGACCCGGCCACGCGTTGCCGTGGCACACTTATAAAAAAAATTCTTTAGCTTGGGGGTAGAATTTGAAGCTTTGGGTAACCGTTTCTCAGGTTCCTTTTCCGGAATCCCTCTCCGGATAAGAAAATCATTAATTTTGCAATAAAAAAAGGAAATAATCGGGATAAAAACTATGTTATTCTTTTAGTTGGAATTAATTAGATATTTAAAAAAATAACGTTAAGATCGAATAAGTAGTTTCGCAGTTTATCGCAGACCAATATCGTGACACGGGAATTTTATATATATTAATATTTACACTTTGTTTATTTCTACATATTATTCGATAGATAATTTATTAAATTGTTAATTGTATAATCTGTGAAGTCAGATCAAAATCAAGAATGTATAAGGTTTGTAATTCTGTTTACTGTTTAGTCTCTGTCTATGCTTCTTTGTTGTTGCATAATACATATTTACATAGATGTAAATAAATAGATATGTAGTATTTAAATAAATGAGGTTTCCTTTTTTAAATAGTGCGAATATGGAATCAGACATATGTTTTAATACCAACACAATTTAAGTTTTAAAATAAAATCCATAACCTGCTCACCTATTTATACTAATTTATTGCGAATATATAATGTATATTATACTAAATATGTACATATTACGAAGTGTTTGTATAATTCCGATATAACTTGCTAAGAAAATATATCTTTAAATACCCACACACTCGTAGGTAGGTTCGAAGATCTGCCCCCTTCATCCTTATGGTAATATCAAATAATGTTTTGGGTAACTTTAAATTGATATGGGACCAATGAAGAATACAATATTCTGCCAGAGCTTCACCCTTACAATGGTTACTAACATAAAATAACGTACATATTTAAAACTTATTTTAATGTTATAATACAATCTAAATCATTACCTCATTGTATTCAAAAACTAGTAGGTATTCTGTACTGTAAAAAGGGTTACCGCGTATAAAAACTATACTTAACTTACGACTCACTGTGGCTTCGCTTCGGGTTCGTCCCTAGACAAAACCTAGCTATCCCACGGAAGCCGCACATTTTTTCGGGATAAAAAGTAACGTATGTGCTATTCCAGACTACAATCTATCTGTGTGCCAAATTTCATCCAGATCCGCTCAGCCGTTCTGGCGTAATTGAGTAAGAAATATTCATCCATCCACCGTCACAAACTTTCACATTTATAATATTAGCATGGGTGTAAAAAAGCTGAAGTATTTTTTTTTTTGATCGCGCTAATCCTTGGAAGTACCACTCGGATCTAAAACATTTTTTTTTGACATAAATAGACTAAGTAAACGGATCCACAGGAAATGGCAGAGTTAATAACAGCTTGTTCAAGTAGTTTTCTACTAAAATAGGTCATCAGCCATTTTCAAAATGACATGCATGAAACAAGTTTAAAAAAAAAGAACTTATAAGTATGGAAACAAATCTATTTATAAGTGTTGAATTGACTTGAAATTGCAAGTGTATGTTATCTATACATATAATAAAATTCTAACTAAGTCGAATCTGTACCTTAAATATTTTTTGGATTAAAAATCTTATTAAAATAGACATTATTATCGATACAGAGGCCAAATCTATAGTTTTTAGAATTTTTGTCTGTCTGTCTGTTACCGCATCACAGAAAAACCACTGAAGCGATTTTAATGAAATTTGGTATGATGATAGCTGGATATCCGGGTCAACATATAGGATACTTTTTACCGCGGGAGATTATCTCATTCCCACGGGAATACACGTTATAACACAACCCAAAAAATATTTATGATCAGAATTTCTTGAAACTTGGTATTAATGCTCTTCAATACAATTAAATAAATACGTGTTTCAGCGTTTTTTGAAATTCATCCCAATAAGGAAATAAAATAAGGGATGAAAATTTGTATGAAATCTACCTTTTTAAAGTTTTTTTGTTGTAGTTTTAGCGAGAGCGAAGCCGCGGGTTTTGCTAGTTCTATATAGAATTTTAAATATAGTATATAATTTTTTAATAATATTATGTTCATTAAGCAAACACGAAAAAGCAAATTCACAATTAAATTTAACTCGAACAATATTTATATAATACGATGCTTTGACGTAAATATTATATTGTGTTCTACATTCACATGTTGGAAAGAGTTATCTCCAGAGTACAAAACTAAAATTGCGACCATTTGTGTGCTGCATCTTCTTCTATATATATAAAATTCTCGTGTCACAGTTTTCGTTGCCATACTCCTCCGAAACGGCTTGACCGATTTTGATGAAATTTTTTGTGCTTATCCGGTATCTATGAGAATCGGCCAACATCTATTTTTCATCCCCCCAAATGTTAAGGGTGGACCACCCCTAAATTTTTTTTTTTTATTTTTCAGACAAAATTTTTTGTTTTAATTTTTTTATGATACAGCATACAAAAATACCTACAACCCTAAATTTTCACCCCTCTACGATCAACCCTTATTTTTTAATAGCAATTTTAGTTATTTAATCATAATAGGATACTTTTTACTGTGGGAAAAACTCTCCTCTGAGAAATCTATACTAAACGTTAAAACGTAACTAGGGACGAACCCGAGCGGAGCGAGGGTGAGTCGCTAGTAGTTTTATAAATGTTAATGTTTTATTTAAAATCAACAGTTTTCTAACTAGATATGTGGGTCTGTAGGAAGGTAACGATGTCATCATGTCTGCATGGTTGCGATGTTTTTAGTAGCGACCAAATATTAATGAAATGTATCATAATGTGATATTTCTTATTCCCTAGAGATTTGTCTATTGAAGAGATAAAAGCTTGCATAGAAATTTTAATAGTATGCTGAAACAATTTTATAATTACACAAAGTTAAATTTTGGAAGAAATAGGTAATATCAATTGAATAAAATTAAAATAAATAAATATTAAGCTTTCAAATAAAAAAATATTAAGTATATTTAATAGTAGAGTAAACTGGGTACAGTTGTGCCAGGTTACGGTAGTGACAGTCTCAATAATAGCGAAACTATACGGAATTCGAGGGAGGATGCAAGAGAAGAGAGATGCGGCTTGCAGGCCTGAACACGTTGCCCAGTATTGCATCAGCCGGCGCGCGACGTTAAGGTAAATAGGAGCTCACATTCCTTTGTGACAATCAAAAGTATTTTTGTTCGATTTCTTTTCATAATTACTGTTATTTGTATACATATAGATTATCTCGTTATTTTTTTTTTTTGTTATAAATTGAACATTAATAGTTAATGACGAATGATTACTTTTTACGTAACTTATTTGGCAAAGTCATGGCGACTTTATGTTTTTAAAATGGTGCGTCGGGTACGATTGTGACTATTTATTTTTGTTACGGTTGTGACATATACATATATAAATATTTTTTTGCTTTAAGACGCCCAGAATACGTTTGCGGAAGACCAAAAGAGCGCGGTGTAACATCAGCAAATATGAAGATGCCTATGAAGAAGTGAAACGCGGGACTTCTTTATGAAGAGCCGCGGAAATACATTACATTAATCGCATGTCGTTGCAAAATTTTGACTGATTATAAGAAGGTTGTTGTAATAACGTTAGATGTTTCCGTTTATTAAAATTTGTTAAGCATTTTGTCCGATTCGAAAAACACTGTTATAATTACATTAGATGTCCCAGTGCTATAAGTATTAATTGTAAAAATGAAGTGATATCAGATTTTAGTTCATTTGCTATACCTAAGACAATTAACTATGTTTGGAAGAATATTATATTAAATATTTCTAGCAATAAAAGACATTATACACCATTTTGTTGTATGTTCATGCATGTCACTACCGATCCCAAACACTGCCACAATCGCCCTTGATATGTGGCCGGTTGTGACACTTTACAAATACATCGTATTTAGGGACAATATATTAGTGTTTTTACATAGACAAATGTACAAATTACGATACAAGTTCCTTTTCTACGAGCTAACTAGTAAATAAACAAAATTATTGGCGATCAAACAAAAATTGGCACAACTGTACCCAGTCTACCCCACTTATCTATACTATCTATACAAATATTATAAAGAGGAAAGATTTTTTTGTTTGTTTGTTTATACCGAATAAGCTCCAAAATTACTGGATCGATTTAGATGAAATTTGGTAAGAAGATAGTTTTAGACCCTGGGAAGGACATAGGACAGTTTATACTCATCCCATAAGAGGTAAATCATCCCATAAGAGGGGTTAAAATGCGGATAAAAGTTGTTGTAAGGGGAATCAACCTACGGACGAACCCGAGCGAAGCGAGGGTGAGCCGCTAGTAACTATATATGTTAGATTGAAAATCGGAGAATCATTATATTTAAAAAAAAAATATGTTTCGAATTTATATACAATAATCCTTTTTTTCTCCTATAATACTTTGCACATAAACCTCAACTAATTAGTATTTCATAGATATAATGGTTTTAACTAAAAATCCACATAAGAAACATTCAGAATGTGCGCTAAGCTTTATTAATAAAAAAACAGATATAACAATAGTATAATCGAATAGTAGTATAACGGCGAAATCTCAAAAGTTGGCAAGATGGCGCTCGAGAAAGCAGCAGTTAGCTGAACTCCGCCACCGTTATCGCGAGCGCTCTGGAGCACCCTTTGTCTCCCTCGGAGGGGCTACGTGACTCGGACGCCCGCCAAATGCAACGCCTTCTGAAACTTGGGAAATCTTAAATTGAAAGTGTGAACTTTTAATTTCATTGGAAATAATATAATAATCTTTCTGATATTGTCTAGACGCATAAAATCTCCTTTGCTTTTAGGTGAATTTAAATCAATATTGGTGCTATTTTTTATACTACGTTATGTTTTAACGTTAATTATAGATTTCTCAGAGATGAGATATTTTCCCGCAATAAATAGTATCCCGCAATAATAGTATAAAATTTCACAGGCAGACAGACAAAAATTCTACAAACTAATAAGTATCGATAATAATGACTATTTCAAGGTTATCCAAAAAAAAAATAATGTACAGATTCGGCTTAGTTACAATTTTATTATATGTATAAATAATGTATGTAAATATGTAGAGGTTCTTATTCTTCCAAATTTTTTACTACATTTCATTTTTATGATTTCATCCACTTTATGAACATTTATTTTTTTACACTAAACTCTTAAGACCCTTTATTTTTTAAACAATATTTTGATGATAAAAATTAAGGGCTTTTTTCGCGGATTTATTTTGATTTTTGGTTCCCGACGTTTCGATTGCTTTACAGCAATCATGGTCACGGGAGAGATTAAGGCGTTAGATGTCTCAAAGGTATTACGTAGTTGTTACAGACAGCCTACCCACAAAATTTTGAAAATTGGCAACAAAGTACCTTAAAATATTTGTTAATTTTAATTTAAAAAAAAAATTTAAATAAAACTATCTTTTCGGATTTTTTCGCGGATTTATTTTGATTTTTGTTTCAATCATGGTCACGGGAGAGACTCCTCCCGTGACCATGATTGCTGTAAAGCAATCGAAACGTCGGGAAACAAAAATCAAAATAAATCCGCGAAAAAATCCGAAAAGATAGTTTTATTTAAATGTCAAATATTCGCGTAAATCTAAGAAAGTATTAAAAAAAAAATTATAATTTTAATTACTTTATACTTGAAATATGGAATATTATTTATATAATTTTAGCTGTTATTATTATAATTATTACAATTTTTTAGAAAACTTTATTGTTTAGAAATCTATATTTAGTGTTGCCATTATTATATTTATAACTATAAATAAAAATAGAATACTAAATATTTAAGCCACATTATTGTTCTATGTGTTCTTTAGAAAATTAAAATTAATTAAGAATTACATTTACAAACCAAAATATTATTTTGAGATACTGTTATTTTGATCCACACAGTAAGAACTTACTACATCTAACTGTCTGTTATGTTTAGATTTATTATTAGAATTTATAATATTAATGGGGATCCTGTTATTAATATTATAAAACCAGGATTGCTGTAAAGCAATCGAAACGTCGGGAACCAAAAATCAAAATAAATCCGCGAAAAAATCCGAAAAGATAGTTTTATTTAAATGTCAAATATTCGCGTAAATCTAAGAAAGTATTATTAAAATTAAGGGGATAAAAAAATGCCACACGCATATAAAGGTGTCCGGCAATAATTATTACGATAACACGTGAAGTAAACGAATTCTAAGCAAGGTTTTAATATTTAAAATAAAAATGTTTAATTATTTATAGATAGACTGTAAATTTTTCTCAACATTGTTTTGCCGCTATCGTTTTTAATAAATAAGTAATAGAGATTTATACAGAAGGAATTAACCTAGATGTCTAATATACAAAAAAATATTTATTATTTAGGTCACTATTTAATTAACAAAACGATATTTATTGGAGAAGATGTAAATAGTTTGGGGCGGTAATTTTATACAGATTGGTCTAAATAAAAGCTCGTCCTTCAATAAAACATATATTTTCTGGAGAATACACAATTCCTCTTCCTAACGATATGTCAATTTAAATTTAAATACTTAAAAAACAAAGAAAAATTACAGAATAATACATTAAGGTTCTTGTAAATAAAACTGAGTTTATATGATTATTATTTATAGGATAGTGAAGACTAAACTACCATTATTCATAGGCGAGTAAAAAATCAAAGCAGAAAGCTGTTTTTTATTCCAGAAATTAAATAGAATTCACGCCAGATAACGAAGGGATAAATAGATTTTAATGAAACTTTAAGTAGCAAGTAGAAAATATGGTCGACAGTGACATACGTTAATTTTTATACCGGAAATGCAAAGAGGTTCCGTGGAATAGTATTCGAACCACGCATCACTTCCTTAGGGACTACTATTAATGCTATTAAAAATTACTTAGGGAAAATTAAATAATAATTAATAATACGCTTAATGTTCGCTTAATGGTCGGAATTCGACCATGATCATTATTAAAAAATCGAGGAAAACATATATGAATAGTACTTAGCAATCTATATAACAAAAAACTGTTTCCAATTTTTTATTAATAACACTAAACCTCGCTAATAGCTACTAAACAAAAAGAAAGAAAATCAGTTGACAAACAGATGAGAAAAAGCTACTGAACTGTTTTGTCTTGGCCTATTTATATATAGTAGATACTAATTATATTTATTTATTCAAACGTATTAAAGGAAAACAACGTTAATTTAATAAACAGTAAATGAAATGAAGTTCGTTTATAAAAATAACATGTGATGTTTTTGTAAATACTCAAATTAATTTGTAATCATGTGGAGGTAAGAAGGGAAAGCTTAGGACCCTTAAGCTAAGAAATTGAAATGATGTAATTAAGTGCGAGCGCGTGTAACGTTTCTTTTGCCTTTATAATTTATTCTTACAGTATCTAATTATGTTTGTTTTACATTATATAAAATAAAAATATACTTTATAAAACTAAGACTGACTAAGCACGCCTTTTTTCAACCGACTTCCAAGAAGGATGAGGTTCTCAATTCGACCGTATATTTTTTTATGTGTGTTCACGGATTTCTTCGTAGTTTATGAACTAATTTTGATGATTCTTTTTTGTTGGAAAGGAGATATACCAAGGGTGGTACCATGATAAGGAAACCAGGATCTGATGATGGCAACCCAGAGAAATCGAGGGGAACCTTCGAAAATCGTAGTGGCGACTAGTGCGTTTGTTAATTTTTCATTAAGTATTTTAAAGCACTACTATTTAATGAAGGCCTGTAGTCGATCTGATGATGAAGTCGCAAAACAGTCGAGGGAACTCCTCAACGATTTATAATAATTACCTGGTGTTTGGACTTGATTAATTTTTATTGATGAGATCTTTACACCTAGATGAGTTGTGTCATTAGGGGTCTGAATAAATGGCTTAATCGAATATATTTTTAATAATCTTCTTACAAATTACCTGCAATATATACGTCTACACTGAAAATGGAAAATTAAAAACTTAAAAAAAAAGAATAAAAACCGACTTCCAGGCACTGAAAAGTAAAAATAACTAAACGGGGGTTTTTATTTAGAATAGATACCTAATCACATATTTTCGAAGTCGGTGCCAGCCAATACAAATCAAAGCACACCGACTACGAAAATATCTGAAGTTGTTTTTGTTTTTAAGTTTTTTGTAGCTTCCTCATGGACTGACTACACTGACGCATACATTAAATTGATGATTTAAAAAAAACTTGTGATAAGTCTAATTAAATAAAGTTTATTTCATTTGTGCAACTCTAACACTTATATAAGACTCGTCAAACATAATTAAAGAAAACCAAAAATCTAAGTTTTGTAAGTAGTGATTGAAAAGTTTCACTGTCCTTAGCGTGGCTTCTCTATGATATCAAGACATTTTTTCGTATTGTCATCCGAATTTCACATATAAAGTTTCAAATCGGAATAACAATTAGAAATAGGTTACACAATTCCACAAATCCTCTTTTACAATTTTATTATATAGAATACTAGGTTTAAGTTAGGTTAGGTTAGGTCGACTTGCTATTTACAAGTGAAGATAATAAAAGCGTGTTAAAAGTTAGAGCAAAATTACTTTTACTTTTAACAAATGATGCGTGCTTTCACGTGAAACAGATAGATTTAAGTCGTACAGATGAAATTCTAAAGAAGTTCATTTTTATCTGAAACATAGTTTTTTATAGCCATACAATATTACGGTGTTTGGAGCTGAGAGACACATTATTATTAGTATTAATGAGCACACTTAGATCTATTGGGGTTCTTAAACTCTTAAGCTAATTAATTAATGCTTATTGAAATTAAAACAACAGTACCTGTAAAAGTACATTTAAATGAAGTATCTGTATTTTGAATTGGTACTCTCTAAGTAGTTTTTAAGACTTAAAAAGACGGGGACCCTCCCCGACTTCAAAACCATCTTCCAAGTTAATTTTTACGTAACATATACACAAAAAACGTACAAGAGAATTCAGTACTTTCTCTTTTTTTAAATTGGTTAAATAAGACTGATCGTATTTAACTACCTGATCTAAAATATTTTATATAAACTTGATATAGCTTATTAAAATTTATCGTTTATTATTAATTATTATGAATACTTGTTAGAGTCCACCGAGTGATTGAATCGACAGAACTAGAGCAAACGGATCAAATGTCTAAGAAATAACGAGGCTTCTTATAAAGTTTTTAAAGTAAGATAATATTTATTTAAAGTTTAACAAAATATGTAATACTATTTTTTAAGTAAATTATTTTTATAATAACGCTGTTTATTTTGTCTTTAATAAGTTTAAAAACTTATTTCAATTTACGTTTATGAAAATTGATAACAAAGTAAGAGTTTACACTAATAAATAGTTATGAATAAACCTTACAAAAATATTTAAATACCCCATATAGTAAATTTCTTTGATAGTAAAAAAGTAGGCAAAAAAGATTTTAGACATATGTATACATATAATAACTGTTTAAAGATGTATAGCCAGTGTTTTTTGTTATTTTTACATCACCCATGTATTTCAATGCTCTTATCTTGTGGTTTACGATCAGGGCTATGAAAGACATGTTTTATGATGAATAAAGTATAGAATATAATAAAAGAGTCACATCAAAAGTTCCATCATTTTCGTTGAGGCACAACCTGTAGATAACATACGGTGTATTTTCAGTAATAAGAATTCCTAATAATACTTATTTATTTTATTTACAGCACCAGTAGAAAGAGTCATTAAAATAATTGGCCTTTATAAATAAATACCACGAAGGCTAATAAACCTTAATTGCCAATAAAGTTAGACATTAAAAATATTTTTTAACCTACCACCACAAAAGCGTAGAAATCGCTGTCATCTCAATAAAACTTTGATACCTTATCCTAATTTGTATTGTGGAGACGCAAGGAGTAATCCTACGGGTACGGTGCTAGGCTAAGATAAACCGGGGGCAGCCGTAAATTTGACAAGATTAATGGCATTCTGACCTTTGTACACCTCTGACAAGCCGCCGATTACTCATGCATACACACTGATTCACCAATACGAATATTGTCTTGCATGTCTGAAATTTAGAAGATTATTATGAAATATTTTTTTTTACCCAAACATATTTTTTTCCAGTTTTAAACTCCTATATTTCTTTGTATTATGACATCATAAATAAGCACATAACATCACAATTACAACATCAATTACAATTTTGTCATGTACATATGTACCTACCAACTTATTATGAGCAATAAAATAAATCCTTATAACGTTTATTTGCTTTATGCCGTAAATTGGAATATATAAGATACTAAATGTGTAATTATTATAAATGAGTTAGTACTGCCAAGTCCTCTAAAATATTTTTCTTTACTTATTTCGTTGACTTCCACTTTGCACTCAGAATTAATATTGAGATCAAGTTGAATTTATTTAATTGCCAGGCCTTGAAGCATCGTGAATAGAAAGAAGTATTTAGAGAATTACAGAATATTGTGTTTGCTGTGAATAATGACTTTTTTGCTTAAAAATTTACCGACTCTAAAATCTTAGGAGTGAATTTTTCGGCCATATTTTATTTATTTAAAGAAAAACGAAAAGACTAACTTTTGACGAAGAAACACAAAAAAGCATACAAGTGAATTGAGTATCTTCCAATTTTATAAGTCAGTCATACAGTATGGTCAAACAGGCAAGGACAAAACAGTTCAGTACATTTTTCGATTTGTTTTTTTTTATTTAGTATTAACTTACGAACTTTAGTGTTATCGATAAAAAAAAATATGAAAACAGTTATTTTTTACATAAAATAGACAGGTAAATTCTAGCCAGATTTTCAATGATGATTATGGTCGTTTTTCGACTACTAGGCGAACATAATAATCATAAGTATAACAATTTCTATGTTATAAATTTTTTAAGCCCTTCATGTTTATAAAGCTATAAAGCATCATAGTTTTGAAATATGCGGCCAAAACACACTACCCGTACACAAACTATAAAATATACGGAAACGAAAATAGAAAAAATAAGCCAAAGTCAATATAGATTTTCAGCGTTCTATATAAGTGAACGCTTTTTAATTGAACCTTGCAATTTTATTTTATATATTATATATATTTTCAGCTATACTTAAAATAGTTAATGATTGGTGAATAATTAAGTTTCCAAATTGTAATAGTGTGATGTCTATAGAGAGTTACTACAGCTTTGACACGATGTAACTAACACTATTGATTTGATAAGGACTTTTTATAATTCATGTCTATTTATACTAGCGACTCATCCTCGCTCTGCTCGGGTTCGTCCCTACTTACGTTTTAACGTTTAGATAGTATAGATTTCTCAGAGCTCATATATTTTCCCGCAGTAAAAAGTTGATCGGGATAACCAGCTATCATCATACCAAATTTCATTAAAATCCCTCCAGTGGTTTTTCGTGATGCGGAACAGACAGACAGACAAAAATTCTAAAAACTATAGATTTGGCCTCTGTATCGATAATACTGTCTATTTCAATAAGATTTTCCAAAAAATGTTTAATGTACAGATTCGGCTTAGTTACAATTTTATTATATGTTAAAGTTAAAAAAAGTTACAATTTTATTATATATATACATATAATAAAATTATAACTTTATAAATAGTAGAAGTATTTTATTAGTAGAAGTACCTGGGCGACCGAGCTTCACTCGGAGTTCTTTTTTGTTGCATCGTATTTTTTAGATAAACAAAACTAAAAACTTGAATAGATACAAAAAAATAAAAGTAAATACTTTGTATGCGACCGAGATTCAAACCCACACACCTGTGATTGTCGATATTGTGCCTTGGCCGCTTAACCATGATGCTTACGGCTGAGTGTAAAAAATTATCGACCATGCGTGGAATAATGCGAAAGAAAACTGCATGAAAACTCGAAAACACGCATTTTTCCAGTCATAAGACTAATCTAGATCGATTTTTCGTTCCCGAAAACTCCCACATACCAAATTTCTGCGAAATCATTAGAGCCGTTTCCGATATCGCCGGTATAAATAAGTGAATGAATTAATTAATGCATGAATTAGTGAATAAGTGAATGGATGAATGGGTGAATGAGTGAATGAGTGAGTGAGTGAGTGAACGAGCGAGTGAGCGAGCGAGCGAGCAGGCAAACGAACGAACGAATCAATAAACGAATGAATAAATAAATAAATACACAAGAATTGCTCGTTTAAATATATTAGAATTTAGATAGATATAGTGACCGACTGAAGATTCAGATTTAACCAGTTTCGGCCAAAATCTAGTTTCGGTTTCGGCCATTTCCGAAACTTCAGCCGAGCTGAAACCCAATGTACATTATTTAGCTAAAAAATTACACTTAGTGATTTACACTATTTTAAGACATACACTCGTGTAGTGTAGATATAATTTCTCTAGTTCTCTAGTAGTGAAGTTAAATTTTTAACCTTTCTCAATAAATGAGGTATAAAATACAATAAGAGTCAATCAAATCAGACTCGCAGTTCCAGAGATTGGATTGTTCAAATAATCAAAAAATATTTTTTTCAGCCTTGTAATAATAACTTTATAATATTATATTGAAGTATAAATTGTAATACATAAATAACAAGAACGTATTAGCTTTATTTTTATTCATGTAAACTATAACTAACCTACCCACTTCTATGCAAATAATGCGATGACGTGCTGCAATAATGTGCACTTTGGAATAACAAATCTCCTTAACGTAATAGTTACTTGAAGATAAGTCGTAGAAGTTAGCAGACCTAGAGTTGTTATCGCCTGGACCCGTGCAAATACAGCACCCTCGTCAAAATTTAGCGAGCTACGTGACTTGTACGAACCCACTAACGTAACTAACAATAGTCTCTACAATCATTTTCATACTCTAATAATTCCTTTTTTATTTAAAGAACTACAGTAAATTGCGTAGAGTTTTCTAACTTTCCTTATTATCATAAGTAACTCTGTATTATTTTTCTTTAAGAAATTTTTGAATGTAAGTATGTGTTGTATTCATCTTACAGGTTTTTTGTTTTACTCACTTTACTTTGAATTAAGACAAAATCAAAAAAGATGAATAATGCCATTTATTACAATTTACCTCGAGATAAAGGTTATTGAAAATAGAGGCCATGAAGTTCCATAGTCTACGAGCTACGAGGCCTGTATTATGGACACCAGAGAGTTGGTACACTACACAAATACAACTTTAAATACATATATATTATAAATATAAAAACAGCTGGGGGCATTCATTTGTGCTCATCACACAAATGAATGCCCCCAGCGTGACCGCTGGCAGAGCAAGTAGGCTCACTACAAACTTAGTCAAACATGCCTTCAGAATATTTAAAAAAAGTTAAAAGTTAGTTTTAAGTAAAGTTTTTAAAGTAATTGACTTACAAAAAGTTTGTAGGCTTTTCCGTCCTTATCTAGGAAATAGGGTAACGTAGCTTAGAGTGAGACAAAAAGTCAAATATTTTAGCACAGAGTTCGTTTGTGACAGTTTTATCTTATCATAAAGTTAAAGTTTATAATGAAGACATAATTGAACCGATCTTATTTATTTCCGTGGTCACAGATAACATAATATGTATAGTGTAAAATATGATGGTATGATATCCGCATATTACGACACGTTTGGCTCAGTGTGTAGTGACACTACTTGCTGTGCCAGCGGTCGCGGGTTCGAGTCCCGCTGGGGGCATTCATTTGTGTGAGCGCAAATGTTTATACTCCAGTCATGGGTGTTTATATTTATAATATGTATGTATTTAAAGTTATATATGTGTAGTATATCAACTATCTAGTATCCATAACACAAGCCTCGTAGCTTACCATGGAACTAGATGGTGCTGTGTGTGAATGTCCTATTATGTATAATGTCCTAATATATTTATTTATTTATTTATTACTTATACTAAGTGACATGATATTAGCTCGAAAGCCGCTATTAAAAGTATCTTTCAAAAATGGATCTTGGAGACTGTCGTGCACCGTTGGGCGAAGTAAAGTAAGATGTTGAATGTCGTTCGCATTATTGAAACCACTTTATTTCGTAACAAGAGAAAATTAGTAAAATATTAAATTAATCTGAACAAAGTGATACTTTAATGAAAATGATAAAAAATATTGATATGATGATAAAATTTTACATGTAATCATTAATTGTTTGTACTTTATGAGAGGTATCACTTATAAATAACTGTTTAAAACTAATGCACATATCTTTAGATATACATACGTGTATACATTAGTTTCAAATGGATTTGAGTGAAATTTAGTACACAGATTATGATCTGGTTTAGTACGTAGACCACTATTACTAATAATATTTGCAAAACGGTGGCGCTCCATGTATATACATGTAGAGGGCACTCAGGGACTCGAGCGAAGCGAAGGTAAGTTTCTAAAACTAAATAAAAGTATACACATTCATATCCAGCCGTTTCAGCGTGAACGAATAACAAACGTACGCACATATATACAAACTTTCGCATTTTTAGTAGTACCTAGTGTGATTTGAAAATCTCGTCAGGGATGCTGCGAAAAAAGATAAAAAAAAAACTTTCACATTAGTATATTTTAATTTAATAATAATTATATAGCATTTTTTTTCTAATATCTAAAAATCCTTGCAATGTATCTGTGATTACAAAGTAAATAGAAAAGTATTTCAATATTTTTAGATATTCTTAGCAGTAACCAATAATAATAATATTCTCCTGACCGATTCCGGCCACGGCGGCCAATCTCATTGAGACTAGCCAACTGCGCAGGAGATATTATAGTGCACAAGTGTACGCGCAGACACAAGTGCACTCTCTATTCCTGTCACTCTCATACTCCGGTGGGACGACTACTCGACACGACCGGTGAGAGTTAAAGGGCAGGACCGACAGCTTTACGTGCTCTCCGAGGCACGGGGGTGAAACACCGCCAACTTCCCAACTCCGGGCTGTTACTGAGGCTTACTAAACAGAAAGACTCAATAACTAAACTTGGCCCGACCCGGGACTCGAACCCAGGACCTCAGGATGTGCAGCCGTACATGCTAGCCACTACACCACCGAGGCAGTTAGCAGCAAGTAAAATAAGTAATAATAAGCAAAAATAGCAGCAAGCAGTAACCAATATCGAACACGTAAACCTATTAGATTATACAATGTATTTTAGGCAACATGACAGTTGTAGGCGTAGATGAATTGACGATACCGCAATACCCGGTGGCAATGTCCGTGGAACGCCTACGTGGGCTCACTCTAACCATTTTTACGAATGTTATTACTTCTTACTTAGGTGATGTGTTTTCATTCTTTATCACTTTATCGTTTATTTATGTCCTATTTTACTTACAAAAAAACAAAGATCTATGTTTATTAGTTGAAATAAAATGAAAATATTAAATAGTATAGCTTTTTCATTAATTAGAGAAATTAGAAAATCTTGAAAAATAATTAATATAATGAAAAACATTTTAATGTAATAATGCGACTGCGGCGTTATTGAAGCGAGGGCTATATACTTGACCTGTTGTATTTGTATATCTTTATATGTAGGTTCGAAACTATGTTCCCTCTTAACTACTAAAGAGAAACGGAAGGAGCACAATTGTGAAGGGCTTACTAACAGTCATTGGAGATTTATACTATCCACCCCTGGCATCATCATCATCATCTCTATCATCAGATTTCTAGTACGTTCGATTTGATGATACCAAATTATTGTATTACTTAAATTAAATATTTTTTTTACGTATATAGTTTGGTACTTTGTTACTTACACACTAATAATCGTAATTAAGAGCATAAAACAAAACATGTTTTTAAATAAAACCTAGTTAACAAGTAAATCGTATTAGTGTGAAAAACTTGTTTAATATTTGCATACCGTTAGTTAGCATCGGTAAATATTAGACAATCTAGTTAAAACTAAAACAAACATACAGTCCCCACGAGGATTGAATGACATAATATGACGAATGAGGCTTCAGTTTCACACGATTTCATACATTCATTCCGATATTAAGTTGGATACATTCGTGATATATACTTATGTTATTTACTTGCTTATACTAAAATAAAATGCTATTTGTAAAATGTAGTAATAAATTGCTATTTTAGCAATTAATTTATTTATTGGTTCTTTTTTCTATCATTATTATTTATTATAAATTATAATAAATATACCTATTTTTTTTATGTTTTTATAAAATGAAAATAAATTTATTTACAGCTATATAAGTAATGTTTCTTTTTTGATTTTCTTTTTAAGTATTTTACTAACATAATTAGTTATAGGCAAGAATTATTATGATTTAAATTCCTAAAATGTACTGGGATGTTTCATAAGTAGGTATTCTTAATATTTGTGGTACATTTGCTTGTAAGTCGTTATTTTCTATTACATTTTATAAATAAGAACTTTTTCGTTACAATTTAAACGAACTACTTATTCTCGTTACATGCATACCTCTATCTTGCCATTTTTTATTTAAATGTAATGAATAGTGAATATACTAATAGTTATATCGACGAAAAACATAATTTTTAATACATAAATATATTTTTAATATAAAATACGTTAAATTGACATTTAATTATCATATTACAACAAAAACAATTAATTTCTTTAAAAGTTTTACGTACATTGTTGATGTTTACCGCACAAACAAGATGCTACGATATACTATCTGATGAAGCTACACGCTACAGACCGCTTTGTGTTAACGCGACACTGAGGACAATAAAGACAACTCGTTACTTAACGACACTACCGGACACAGGAAAATTAAACTAAACGACCAGACCGTTTACTTTAAATGAAAATAACTTAGAAAGTCGTCGATTTCTTTTGTTACCTAGTGAAGGCTGTAGGAACCTTGTGTTACCTAGGAATAAAATGTACTTTTATATAGTTGGTACAAATAAAACTGAATTTACACTTGTACTGTATGCGATGAATCTTTTGAGCGGTTAACAATTTATGACGACCAGTGAGAGATCAGGCGCAAATCCGACGGCTTTACGAACTAACACCGGTAACTTCCCAACTCTGGGTTGCTATTGAGAATTTCTTGACAGGAATGCTGAGTTTATACTTGGCCCGATCCGGAACTCAAAGCTCATCTCATCATATAGGTCCTAACGGCCTAATATATCTGTGATGTATGAAATGAAAGACGGACTATCGCTGACTGCTTTATTATTAATGAAGTATTTAAATCTACCTACGTAACACTTTCTCCCCCTTTAATATTAATATCTTAAACTAAAAACATAACTTACAATATAGCTTATAATATAACTAACAATATAACTTACAATATAAGTTACAATATTTTTTTGCGAGGTCTTAATGTCATACCATGAGAAACATTTTTTTCATGTTGAGGCTTTAATAATTGTGAAAGTGACTGTTCAGTAGGATACAACGGAGGTGACTGCGATTTCCTATCGTCATTATTCAGTTCCGAACTACTTCTATCTGACAAAGGAGATTGGAATATAGACGTTGAAGATGTATTTGTTGACGAATTCGCCTTATAAGGACTGGATGGTTGACTACAAATTGATGTCGGTAAAGAATAACGCGATAATCGTACATTTTTCTTTAATAACTGGTCAACGTGTCTTTTACAAATACGATCATCGCTATCTGTTTTGACCACATAGGAGACCGGCCCCCTTTTTCCTAGCACTACCCCTTCTTTCCATTTAACTAAGCTGTCGTTATAATTTCGAACCAATACTCGATCCCCAGGGGACATTTCTCGCATAACCCCTCCATGATGAGCTTGTTGTGCCTGTTGCTTATCAAGTACTAGATCACGAGTACTCGGACGCAAAAGATCTAATCTTCCGCGTAACCTATGACCCATAAGTGCTACCGCAGGTTCTTTTTGTGTTGTACAATGCTCAGTATTTCTATAAGTGAATAGAAATTTGCAAAGAGCCTCATCAATATTTTCATTTTGTAAAACCGCCTTTTTCAATACTAACTTAACTGTCTTTACTACATTTTCGGCTGCACCATTACTAGAGGGATGATACGGAGCCACTAAAACCCTTTTAATACCGTTATTATTTAAATACGACAAATACTGGTTTGAGGAAAATGGCGGTCCATTGTCACTTACTATACACTTAGGTAGACCGAACCTAGAAAATATTTTACGTAAACTTGCGATAACAATAGGAGCAGATGTGTTGACAATACAATCTACTTCCAACCATTTAGAATGAGCATCTAAAAGTACTAGATAATACCTATTCCGGAACGGACCTAAAAAGTCTATATTTAATCGAATCCAAGGTTCAGTGGGCCAATCCCATGTGTGAAGTGGTGCTGGCGGAGGCTGAGCGCGTTGCGCGCAACATGGTTTACACTCGCGGCACACACGTTCAATATCCGAGTCAATACCGCTCCACCAGACATAATTGCGCGCCAGTTGTTTCATTTTAACAACACCTATGTGCCCCGCATGTAACTCGTCTAAAACAAAGGCTTGTAATTTGCTAGGTATAACAATTCGATAGCCCCAAACTAAACAACCTTGTTCCAAAAATAAATTATCTCGTCTTATATAAAATGGCTTATAAATGTTATTATTTAATTCTTTAGGCCAACCGAATTTAACAAAACTAACTATTTTATTAAGAATTAAATCTTTACTAGTTTCATTTTTAACTTCATGAAATGTTATAGGCAATTTATCTTGAATAAAAAATAAATAGCTATTATTTTCATTATTTTGCACCTTATTCTTAGTTTTATGTATGTGTAATGGTAAGCGAGATAATGCATCAGCAAAGCAATTTTGCGTAGAGGGTATGAATTCAATATCAAAAGTGTAAGCTGCTAAACGTAATGCATATCTTTGCAAACGACTAGCCGCCGTTTGTGGAATACCCTTATTTTTACCAAAAATATAGCTTAAAGCTCGATGATCGCTTCTCAGAATGAAATGTCTACCGAACAAATATTGGTGGTGTTTTGTAACGCCGAAAACAATCGCCAGTGCTTCTTTATCGATCTGTGAATAATTTCGCTCGGCGTCATTAAGCGTGCGAGAAGCGCAACTAACCGGTCGCTCCGTTCCGTCCGGATAGCGGTGAGATAGCACTGCACCTAAACCGTACGCGCTGCTGTCCACTGATAAGAGCAAGGGTAAGTTCGCGTCATAATGAGCTAATACCGGGGCACTAATTAATATTTTTTTAATTTTATAGAAAGCGCATTCACACTCCGAACTCCAGTACCATTTTACATGTTTTTTTAGCAAATTATACAAAGGTCTAAGAACACTACTCATGTTAACACAAAATTTACTGTAAAAATTAACAAGACCCAAAAAACTTTTTAATTGCGTAAAATCATTTGGTGATGGCGCCTCAACAATAGCTTTAATTTTTTCAGTATCTGTATGCAAGCCCAGCTTATCAATTCTATATCCAAGATAAGTTACACTATTTTTAAAAAATTCACATTTTGACCAATTTACCCGCAAACCTGCCTCTTTTAACCTAGATAATACAGCACGTAAGTTTTCGAAATGGGTTTGTTTGTCTTTCCCAGTGACACATATATCATCTTGGAATGCAACAGTACAAGGTAAACCATTCAAAGTTTCCTCAATGAGCTTTTCAAAATTCTCAGGTACACATTTAATCCCAAATGGAACCCGCTTATATACAAAAGTACCTATATGCGTGGTTATTGCAGTCATAGGTCTAGAATCTTCTGTAAGAAGAACCTGCTGATAGGCATGGGACAAATCAAGTTTAGAATATTGCTCACCACCCGCGAGTGTAGCAAAAATATCTTCGATTCGGGGCATAGGATAATGAAAATCTTTTAAACGCGGATTAATCGTTATTTTGTAATCTCCACATATTCGTATTGAACCATTTTTTTTAATTATGGGAACAATAGGTGTACCGTACTCGGAACGATCTACTTTATAAATAACATCTTCACGTTGTAATCGCTCAAGTTCGCGTTCAACCGGTGTCCGTAAGGCCAAAGGCAGCGGCCGCGCCTTAACAAATATGGGTGTTTTATCGGCGAGATGTAATTGCATTTGTGTTTTAAAAGTACCAAGCCCATCAGCAAAAACTTCAGGAAATTCTTTACGCAGTAATTCTATAGAATTATCAATGTTTTTATCTATATTACTTATACTGAAACAGTTTGTAATATCAAGTTGTAAACATCTGATCCAAGTACGACCTAACAGTGGCGGGCCACCATTTTTAATAACAAATAATTGTAATTTAAACCAACAATTATTATAATTTACATTAACTAATATGTAACCCAGAGGTTCAATAATATTTCCCGTATAAGATTTTAATCGTAGATGCTTGTGTTGTAAACAAATATTTGCAAAATAGTTATCATAACATTGCTTAGAAATAACAGATATTTTACTACCGGTATCGATCTCAAACTTTAATGAAATGTTTTCAATAGTTAAATTTATGTAATATGGTTTATCATCACGATTACATGATAAATTGTAAAAATTTAAATCACTGTCACTTGAATCATCTAAAAAGAACTGACCTTTCTGATGTTTCTGGTACTCACTGTCGCTAACACCTTTGTAATTTTGACACACAACTTTAAGATGACCTTTTTGTCCACAAATGTCACACGTGTACTGCTTGAATCGACACCGCGCCGGCCCGTGCCCCGCGCGGCCACAGCGCGAACACGTGCGCCGCGCGCCGCCGCCGCCGCCCGCTGCAGCGCCGCTCGCGCCGCCGCCGCCGCTCGCTGCAGCGCCGCTCGCGCCGCCCGCTGCGTCCCGGCTCCCGCTCATTGTCGCGCCGACGATGCGCTTCATCCTTACGTTATGTAGCCCTTCCGCCACTACATTGCTAGTACCGGACGCCGCCTCTGCTGCGTGCCTGTCCGCCGCTTCTAATGCTAATGCGAGTTCAATAGCACGTTTATAATCGATATCTCGCTCGGCAAACAACCTTGACCTCATATCTTCATTAACAAGTCCAGAGACGAATTGATCCCTTATATTGACTTCTAGAGTATCGCGAAAATTACATGTTTTCGCTAGATGCTTCAAGCTTTGTAAATAATCACTCACAGTCTCGCCTTGAAGTTGTTTCCGCTGCCGAAATATATGGCGTTCAGCGATCTCCGACCTTTGCGGCTCCAGATGATTTTTAACGATATCCACGAGCTCATCAAATGTTTTATCTTCAGGTAAATCCGGGGAGCACAAATCACACATTAACTCGTAGCAAGACACGCCAACGTGTGTGACTAGTGTGGCCACGTGCAACTGTTCACTAATGTCGTTTAATGCTATAAACTGCTTTATTCTTCTACAGTAGGCATCCCAGTTATGGGAACCTACTTCAAAAGTTTCTATTTTCCCAAAAGGCATAGTATTACTAAAAAAATTTAAACTTATTTTTAGGAAACCGACTGCGCCAATTGTGATGTATGAAATGAAAGACGGACTATCGCTGACTGCTTTATTATTAATGAAGTATTTAAATCTACCTACGTAACAATATCAACCTCTGTTTATAAAGCCAGCAGATACAAATATTATAAAGAAACAAAATAAAAAACCACTGTAGTCCATAGATTAAATATTTTTCAACACTTAGCGTTTATATAAATATCTTTTTATTCTTGAATCACTCGTGACATTAAATTTTTATGTGTTGTCAAACATATTTATATAACTATCTATACATATAATAAAACTGTAACTAAGCCAAATCTGTACATTAAATATTTTTTAGAAAATCTTATTGAAATAGGGAGGGATTTGGATAAAATTTGGTATGATGATAGCTGATTATCCGGGTCAACATATAGGATACTTTTTACTGCGGGAAAATATCTCATCTCTGAGAAATCTATACTAAACGTTAAAACGTAGTTAGTGACGAACCCGAGCGGAGCGAGGGTGAGTCGCTAGTAGGTACACTACATATATGAATTATCACATCTGGCAGATATTTTAAGCTCGCATTTGTTACAATGCATTTTCCTTCTCTTACATACTAACTAAATTAACAATTTACATAATGTTACTGCGTAGTACTTCAATTTTTATTTTCGACATTAGTGTCCATACCTATCTAATTTTTTTCCCTTTATATATTTTAAAATATCAATGTTATTAAATAAGATTTTACTTTTCTCAGTAAAATAATATTACGAAAGGCATTAGAAACATAACGAATAGGGAGACCCGTACGATTTAGAGCAGCGACGGCGCGGCGGGTGTTCGAGACATGAATGCAAATAGCCAGGGGACTCAATACAAATACGCGGCGAGTGGAATTGAACAATATATTATATTTCAGCAAAGCCCCCGCCTTCGCCTTCGATATTTCAGTGATATCGCTTAGATGTACACATTTCGTAAATATTGCAAAAGAATCTTCTTTTTATTTAAATCCTATAGCCATGTCAACGAAAATGACCAAAATTTTACAAAAAAAAAAAAAACAGTTTGAACTATATATATTTCAAAGCGCTCAAGCAATTTTTAGTTTTAAAATCATTAAGTTAAGAATATTTATTACTTGTAGTTATTTCACACATCTTTTTCAAACAACTATTTGTTCTGTTCTAATAATGTTTAGCTGAAATTATTAAGTATTTTATCAAAAATATCTTTGTACGCACAATTCACAAAGGTTATCTTATCGCAAGTACCCGCTTTTCCAGGTAACCCTTAGGTATAGGAAGAAGCATACTGTGAGAGGGATGGGGTGTGAATATTAATATAACAGAGTTTTATAATAAAGTAATACAACAATAACTTAGATATAACAGTAACTAAGAACACCGAAATATCTATATCTATACTTAATATGTATAGCTGAAAAGTTTGTCTGTTTGAACACGTTAATCTCTGAATTTACTGGTCCGATTGGGAAAAATCTCTTTACTTTTATAGCCTATTTATCGAGCAAGGTATAACCTTCTATGTTACATCAGACTACGGTATTAAAGTGGAGTAATGCTACAAGGCAGTGGTAGCCCAGTGGTAACGCGCTCGCTTGGGAAACCGAGTGAAGCGGGTTCAAATCTCGGGTCTCGCACCTCTGATATCTTCATGTGCGAATCATTTTCTAACTTGATTACCACTTGTCTTACGGTGAAGGAAAACATCGTGAGGAAACCTGTATGTCTGAGAGAACCTAGCAAGTTTTCGAAAGACATGTGAAGTCCGCCAATCCGCACTTGGCCAGCGTGGTGGGCTATGGCCTGATTCCCCTCGTCTTGAAGGGAGGCCCGTGCCCAGCAGTGGGACGTTAAAAAGGGCTGATTACAATGCTACAAAATAAAAAATAAAAAGTATATTACTAGAGGTTCACCCTCGCTTCACTCGGGTTTGTCTCTAGTTAGTTAGTATTATAGTAAATAAAAATACAAAATCTAATTCAGCTTAAAGGCAAGAAAACTGACGAATCAAAAAAAATATATAAAGTCCAGTAAGCCGATATCAAAATTGGAGAGAGTGAAGATTCTATCACATGAAACACCGATGGCTCAAAAAACAACAACTTGTACAATCTGTCAAGAAGAAAACGATGAAGATTGTAGTCAATGAATTGTAGAAAATGATTCTTATATAATATATAATAAGATAATTTGTTGGGTCATTATTTGTTTAAATAATGTATTTTTATCTTTAGAATTTTTTGAAGACGTGTTATTTCGTATATTAGTTACCCATAAAGAAATTTATATTTTAAGAAAATCTTTGAGCCTGTCTATATATTTGTATTGATTAAATATATAATAACGAACATTTAAAACTAAAAAAAATAAATCTTGACATGAATTTTGTTATTTTTTTTTCAAATATTCCTTAAGTGTCCGCTACTGGGGGACCTCCCCCTAATCAAATTTTCATCCTAGTCGTTTAGGGACGTTTCCGATAAGTATAGAATTTATCATTCCAACTATAAAACGTTCACTGCTAAACTTAGGCCTTTCCTATCATATTCATCATCATTCAGTCATTTAAACAAACAAATCATTGATACACTTTAGTAAAATACTTTATTTTAAACATAATTATTTTACAGTTTACATAATGAACATAAGTAGGACTTGCTAGTACGGAAGGAAAGAGCAGATGTCGGTAGGTAGCTATTGCAATTCTTTTTGATATATTTATTTCTTATTCTTAAAAAGTAATACTGGTAGCGGGAAAAAGCTTTAAAATTCGTAATTATAATATACGAAACCGGAGTAAGATGTTACCTGTCATGGTACTTTGAAAGATTGTATATTTTACATTAAGTGACTAAGTGTTACTGAGAGAGTTGTATATATGTCGCGATTTTTGAAATAATAAAAATAATAATAATAATTTAAGTAATTTCTAAATACCTGGGCGGACGCGCTTCGCTCGGAGTTTTTGGTCAAAAGTACAATTTTCTTTTTAATTTGGCTTAAAAATAAAAATAAAAAACTAAAAACTTGAATAAATACAAAAAAGTAAAATAAAAACTTTGTATCCGACTGGGATTCGAACTCGGACACCTGGCAATTTTGTGCCTTGGCCGCTCTATCACGATGCTTATGTCGGAGTGTGAGAAATTATCGACCATATTAATCTGCGTAGAATAATGCAAAAACGACCATATTAATCTGCGTAGAATAATGCGAAAGAAAAACGCATGAAAACTCGAAAACACGCGTTTTTCCAGACATGAGACTAATCTAGATCAATTTGTCGCCCCCGAAAACCTCCATACGAGTATACCAAATTTCAGCAAAATCGTTAGAGCCGTTTCCGAGATCGCTGGTATAAATAAATAAAGAAATAAATAAATAAACATATAAATATACAAGAATTGCTCGTTTAAATATATAAGATATTACAGTGTATAGGTATTTAATGTGAAGAGACGACAAAGTTTTTCCTTTTAGTATATTTTATCATACAGGTCTCGGGGCTTCGCCAATAGATAATGCAGTTAAACTTACTCTCATATATAAATTTTTTTGCAACGTTTTAATTTAAATTAATTGAAATCAAATTAAGTAATTTAGGAAAAAAATAATTTAACTCTGCTATTAGAGAAGTATCAGGAGCAAAGCAAAGCAACCCACCGAAGTGGGCCACCTCCAAGTGCGTTGAGCGATCCTTGGCTCCGCGCCTGGCTATATTGCCGGAAGCTAATGAACCCCCCACCACGACAAGATGAACGCACGTTGGTGGGAGCAAACTCTAGCCTACATTAAATATTATTATGTATTTATATATACATACATACTTTATAATTTCAATATAAATAGTTGTATAAAAATTAATAATTTAATATGTTAACCTATATAAGTTATATTATATTTTACAATCATGGAGATTATATTACATCCCACTAGCAACATACCTTCGCTTTGTTCGAGTGCGTCCCTAGACGCCTAATGGTAGCCTACGCTTTACTCCAGGTTTTTGTCTATCATTATATTAAATTTCATCCTAATCCATCCAGCCGTTTACAGTGAATGTGTAACAAACACAAACACACATACAAACTTTCGCATTATAACAATAGCCGTAATAATGTATGTTTGTAGCGTCTCAACATTCAAAAGATTTAAGATTTTGAAAAGGAAATAGCTTATATTTGTGTTTAACGCATTGCTATTTATCGACAATATAATATATGTACTTATATCATATGAGTGAAGTCGAAAATTATATCGAAGAAATCAAATAACTTTTCAAATATTTGGAATATTTTTTGAACTATCAAGAAATAATCAAAATCAATTCAACAAAATAACTTTTGTAGATTTAAGACTTCATATTTGTTAGCACGAAACCCTTAGTGTGCGAAGTAGACTCGCACAAGTGTGTTTTTTAAGACTATTTACTGTCACAAAAGCTATAAAATAAAATATAAAGTATAAACAAAAGGTAAAACTACAATTTTATCTTTCACTTTCACAATTTCTTATTGTGGTGACATGTTTCAAATGACTAAAAGCTTTTAAGGTTTGGATATTCGATACTTTACCTTATTTTTCTTTTTTGAAGACATATTAAAACATTCCATCACAAATATATATTGAAACATAACATGTTTCAATAATAAATGCGAAGTAGGTAGTATATGTATATCATAAAAATATGTTTATGTTCTTTGAGATTAAATAAAATTACGACATAATTTATTCACTGCTTGTCTTTTTGCTTGACTTAAGCTTGTAAAGTTGATCGAATAATGGATATATTTTTTTTTTTTTTTATTTCTTTTTTTGCGGCTATGGTGTCACTGCGACCATTTCTGGTCTATTGTAATCGCCACATTCTTCATTAGAGTGAACCGTTGAACCCTGCAGAATTTAAAAATTGCAGGATTTTCTTAGGTTTGCACTC
The DNA here is from genome assembly GCA_033884665.1 of Argynnis bischoffii washingtonia. Lineage (NCBI taxonomy): Eukaryota > Metazoa > Arthropoda > Insecta > Lepidoptera > Nymphalidae > Argynnis > Argynnis bischoffii. The sequence goes on along the minus strand of CM066616.1, from coordinate 6,855,143 downwards.
TTTTATTTCATCTAGGCCTATAAACTGTTTTCCTAGATGAATGCTACGTTTGTACATGAGCGGACCGCATTCCCACAGAAGATGAAGTGGCGTTTCATCTGCCTCCATGCATATTCTACAGGTTCGCGTTTCGCTCAGTCCCATATTGAACATGTGCTTGTTCAAGCAGCAGTGTCCAGTAAAAGTCCTTACCAGTAATCGTAAGGTTTTTCTGTTTAGCGCTAGCAAAAGGTTGTTAAACCTTTCGTCATAGGCTTTAATCAGTGTCTTGGAGTGAATCATTCCATTTGACTCATTCCAGTCCTTTTTTGCAGTCTTGAGACATGCTATCATTAGGGTTCTTTGAGCTAAGCTCTTGGGTATTCCGCAGAACGGCTCAGGACCCTGCTGCGAGCCAAGAGCTCCCTCTCTAGCAAGCTTATCGGTACATTCGTTGCCAACTATCCCTGCATGACCCGGTACCCATCTTAGTACTACTTTATTTCTTTTTGCTAAGAAGTTTAATCGGTCCATGCACTGTTCTACTAGCTTCGATGAGACTATGTTTGAGTCTAGTGCTAGTAGTGCGGCTTGGCTGTCCGAATTTATATAAATAGTTTGATTTGTGTAGTGCTTACATAGATTGGCTTCTACACATTCTAGGATGGCATAGACTTCTGCTTGGAAGATGGAGTGGAATTGTCCGAGATGTACGCTTTTGCTGAACCTCGGTCGCTCTCCATGTATCCCGCAGCCAGTCTTTGCTCCTATTTTAGAACCGTCTGTGTACCAGACTAGAGATCCGTTTTTATAGGATATCTGGCTATTGGTCCAGTCCTCCCTTGACGGAAATTCAATTATGTAATATTTATCAAATAAGTGCTGCGTTTGCATGGCATCAGATGTCATACCAAGTAGCGGCATCTCTTGCAGAGAGTCCTGTAAAGTCCTCATTTTCCGTGAGAGCCATTGAGTTCTGCCTTGGGTTTTAGCTCTGTACATACTGGCTTGTGCCTCCTTCTGTATAAATAGGTGTAGAGGTGGCAAACCGAGTAGTGCATTTAGTGCTTGACCAGGGCACGTAGACATGGCTCCTGTTGTCATTAGACAGGCTGTTCTTTGTAGGCTATCTAATTTTTTAATTTTATTAGTTTAGTCTTATTAGACCAGGCTACCCAGATATTTGACTTGTGTGGAGAATGTGATCTGTTTGCCATTAAGCTTTGGCATTACTAGTTTGTCTAGCCGCCGCTTATTTGTAAAGGGCACAATAACCGTTTTGTCTGCGTTTACTGATAGGTCACTTCTAACACACCAGTCACTGACAGTATTTAGTCCCTTTTGTAGTATACTTGAGATTGAAGATTGGCAAAAACCCCTCACTGTGATTATATATTATTTAGGTACAAGGCCAATATGACTAGAAACTACGACAAAAATCACGATTCTGTGTCCACAAATTATTGCATCCTTAATACTTAAAATTCCGTTAAATAAAATAAATAGGCAATTGCAGAAAAGTATACTTATTTTTCAAACAAATCTACCGTAAAAATCACTGATTTCAGAGTCATCTTAAAATAATATAATAATTCCGCCGTAAGAATATATTTTATATTACATTAGATATGACCTTTTATACGAGACAAATAAGAAATAATGACTATAATCGATCCACAGTACCTAGACGAATTAACATACACCAAAAACACACCTCAATTGAGTAGGTACCTCTTGCTTTTTTGAAGTAAATGCCAAATGTCACTCCACTTAAGCGAAATTGGCTAAATTAATTGTGTTCAATTGGCAGTGTCAAAAGTCATAAATCAAAGAATTATATTGAAAAATATTAAATTTTTATGTGGATTCATTGGAAAATATATAGCATTTTCGAAACAGAGCCTTAATTAACTATTAAAGTACTGTTATTTTAAAGAAATATTATTTCATTACCTTTTATACAGGGTATTTCAAATGCACATTCGTACAGTACGAACAAGCCAGTCAAAAGCATTTCAGCGTATAAAATAAAAAATCGCACTTCATTCTTGCTCCGAGTCAGTCTACATAAAAGGTTTTTGTTTGTCGAATACATATAGACTTTATTAATCACTTTTATTATCATTAATGCGAATGAAAATGTATTGGTTTAGAAATGTATGTACGTAACGTTAAAGAAACAATAAAGAGTTGGCCCCACTTTTTTTTACAATAAATTAAAAATTTGTTATAGAACAATTACTACTCTAATAATAATTAACTCCTTATAATCTCAATTAGTGCTAAACTAAAAGTAGAAATTATCGTAGGCGTAATTTATTTATTTATTTAATCCTTTATAACACTAAAATAATACCGTAATATTACATTTTATAGATAGGTGTTCCGCTGTTTAATCAGGACCATTTATTTCGTTACGATGTCGTAGTAGGGTTAGTTGAGACATATTTTCCAGGGCAGGTAATATACCAGTCAATTTTGTGTCGAAGCTGTCTGATGACACCCCGCTTGCGCTCCCGACGGCTGACAGATTGGGGCGAGTAATTTAATACACGACGCACTTTGTTACAGGACGAGGTGATTTCAATGACAAAGCAGTATCAACCCGTCATTACATGGGAAAATGAGCGTCTTACACGTTGATTTCACCTACTATGTGTGAAGCAAATTAAAGCCTTTATATATATTTTATATTTTGGCAAAAAATTAATTGTAAGGCCTTTACAGTGCTTTTCATTAAACTTATTCATAGATAAAGATAAATTTTAAAGATCCTAGAAAATGTAGAGCAGGAATCGAATCCGACACAGAGTCAAGTTACACTTTATGTTAACTGTACTAATGCTAGTCGCTTAGGTATTTATTTTACATTTTATAAAAATCCTTTTAACTTCGTTTTACAAAGGCGACGTAACCGAGCGAAATGTCAAACCAAATTATAAAAAATGGAAATGAGGTTCTTACAGTCCCCACCCAATCATATCTAAATGTTTAACTTATACAATTATAATATTTTGATTTGTAATATAAAAAATGTCCATATTGTGAATAATAAAAGCAGAAAAATGAATGTAATATTTTCATATACCGTAACTTTATGATTTCAAAAATTATCAATTTATTTCTATACATTATATTCATGCATATTATGTATTCTAATTTACATAACATTTAAGAGACTACATTTTCTATAATAGTTATACTATGGGACTTAACGCGTAGATATCCACGCGTTAAGTCCCGTAGTATAAGTATTATATAAATATGAAACGCTATAATTTAAAAAGTTATACTGCATTTTCTGTTTAGTTTCGTTGATTTCAACAATAATAAGATTTTAATAAAAGTAGAAGACTTAACGAAAAGTTATAAAGACTAAATAGAACTCCCTAAATATAGAGCGTGAAAGCTGTTAAAAACTTCTCTAATTACACAAAACTACTTGATTTATTTCAATGGAAGTTAACTACTGTTAATAGTTATTACTTTATTACCGACTTAATATTTAATAGTTAGTATTTACGATTACATAATATAAAGCTAAAACATTTTTTGTTTTTTGAAAGTCCTAATGTCAGATTTGATATTTTTGCATTTAATAGAATGTTTGTCAAAAAAAAAACGCACGCTGCTACGCTTCGTAACTGAGCAATTATTTATAAAAAAAAGAAACAATGCGACTGGAGCCAAGGGGAAAACACCAGTTAAGAATACAATTTATGAGATAACTTATAAGTTCCGACAGCTTTATTTAAAGTTTCTAGCGTAAGGTTAAAAGAGGGCAAATACGTCACAATCAAAGTATATGTAACGTATAAGTATATATATATAGTTTAAATATATTGTGCGTGGGATGTAGCGTGGTAGTATTTGGCAACTCCCATACGTGTGGGCGTAGCTCGTACAATGCTATTCATTCAGCTACCCACACAAACAATATGAATGAATTTGTTTTAAAGCACTTTATAATTCTTTCAGTATAAAAACAATGCGAATTCCGAAAAACTGTTCATTTAAAACTTTCTCTTTGGTCGTTTCAATTTCAACCGTCTAAAGTAGTATTTATCTTCTTCATAAGCAACAAAAGTACTAAATATTTTTTCAATTTTTATTTAATTTAGAGGTTATTTGAAATACTTCACGATTTTTTTTGCGTGTCTGTTAGTATGCATATCTCAAGAACGGTGGATTTCAAAGAAACTTACTTTATTGTATAGCTTATTCATAACTCACTCAAGGCTAATTTTAATAGGCTAAGGGGAGCTAAAAATAAATCTTTAAAGTACTTTGGAGTTTCATTTTAATTATGTAATACAAATAGCTCCCTTGTATTTCATTAGTTTAGTTTTAACTGCGAAGACATGTTCATGTAATACATTTTTATTTAATAATAGGTTAGCGCACTATTTTTTTTATTAGGAAGTACCTACACTATAATCTAATCTAATATATTTAAACGAGCAATATATATCATATCTGGGAAAACGCGTGTTTTCAAGTTTTCATGCGATTTTCTTTTGCATTATTTTACGCAGAATATGGTCGATAATTTCTTACACTCGGTTATAAGCATCGTGGTCAAGCGGTCAAAGCGCAAGTTAGACAACACATATGCCCGGGATCGAGTCCGGGTCGGAATACAAAGATTTTTTTTGTATTTATTCAAGTTTTTAGTTTTTTTTATCTAAAAAAACGATATAACAAAAAAGAACTCCGAGCGAAGTACGGTCGCCCAGGTACTATATTTAAACGAGCAATTCTTGTATATTTATATACTAGGGATCTTGGAAAACGGGGTTTTCGCTGGCGAAAAATCGATCTAGATTCGTCTTAGGTCTGGGAAAACACGTGCTTTCGAGTTTTCATGCGGGTTTCTTTTGCATTATTCTACGCAGAATATGTTCGATAATTTCTTACACTCAGGCATAAGCATCGTGGTCAAGCGACCAAGGTGCAAGATTAATAATCATAGGTGTGTCCGAGTTCGTACTTTTTTTATATTTATTCGAGTTTTTAGTTTTTTTAACTAAAAAATACGATATAACAAAAAAGAACTCCGAGCTAAGCTCGGTCGCCTAGGTACTTAACATTAACAAAGTGTTGATCTATGACTCGCAAAAGAAAATGTTCTCACAGGATAAGAATGAATTTTGTTTTTCTTGGAAACTACTAAATGTATTATGATGTTAATAATAATAATAATAAGTAATAATGTTCTCCTGACCGATTCCGGCCACGGCGGCCAATCTCATTGAGACTAGCCAACTGCGCAGGAGATAATATAGTGCACAAGTGTACGCGCAGACACAATTGCACTCTCTATTCCTGTCACTCTCATACTCCGGGGGGACGACTACTCGACACTACCGGTGAGAGTTAAGGCGCAGGACCGACGGCTTTACGTGCTCTCCGAGGCACGGGGGTGAAACACCGCCAACTTCCCAACTCCGGGCTGTTACTGAGGCTTACTATACAGAAAGACTCAATAACTAAACATGGCCCGACCCGGGACTCGAACCCAGGACCTCAGAATGTGCAGCCGTAAATGCTAGCCACTACACCACCGAGGCAGTGACGTTAACTAGTGTGATGTAAAGGAATACGTAACTAATATTACAAAATATTTGAATTAAAAATTTCATATTGCAAAAATACTTTGCGGACATTTTAATTAAGGGATGAAAAAATGGAAATAAAATAAATGTTCTGGTTCATAACTACATATTTATGTTATAAACCTATATTTTAATAAACTAATGTTAAATATTTAGGTCAAATATTATAAAGCTTTGACTTTGATTTTAAGTAAATTTTATATAAAAAAATAGGGTGGATTTAGGACTTAAATATTTAAAGGAAACTTCTTACAATCTTCTTTATACAAAAACGTGATTTGACTTACGAATACATTGAAATATAAAAAATTATCGACATAAATTCAGTATTCCGACTTACCTAAAAAGTACTATACAACAAGTAATATTCCATAATTTCATTTATTTTATTCGAAAAATTTTTGTTCTGTAAATGTCCAACGATAAGGAATATTCTTTATTAAAATAATAATAAGTGTTATCTAATATTTTATCTATATCTATACTAATAATACCAAAAAAACAATATCTCTATCTCACTGACTACTGAGGTTGACTGGAAGAGATATCTTTTAGAAATTAGCCCACCTTTGCTCACTAATTTTATTGTATGTTAACTATTGTATCAATCAATTAGGTGCAATAAAGAATAGTAATAAAGATTAGGAGTTTGTTTAGTTGTTTAAACGCGTTAATATGTGGATGTACTGGTCTGATTTAAAAAAAATGAGTTTTATAGCCTACTAGCAAAACCCGCGGCTTCGCTCGCGCTAAAACTACAACAAAAAAACTTTAAAAGGTAGGTTTCATACAAATTTTCATCCTTTATTTTATCTCCTTATGAGATGAATTTCAAAAAAACGCTAAAACACGTATTTATTTAATTGTATTGAAGAGCATTAATACCAAGTTTCAAGAAATTCTGATCATAAATATTTTTGGGTTGTGTTATAACGTGTATTCCCGTGGGAATGAGATAATCTCCTGCGGTGAAAAGAATCCTTTATGTTGACCCGGATATCCAGCTATCATCATACCAAATTTCATCAAAATCCCTGCAGTGGTTTTTCTGTGATGCGGTAACAGACAGACAGACAAAAATTCAAAAAACTATAGATTTGGCCTCTGTATCGATAATAATGTCTATTTTTCAATAAGATTTTCAAAAAAATATTTAAGGTACAGATTCGAATTAGTTAGAATTTTATTATATGCATATACTAGCGACTCATCCTCGCTCCGTTCGGGTTCGTCCCTAGTTACGTTTTAATGTTTAGCTCAGAGATGAGACTTTTTCCACAGTAAAAAGTATCCTATATATTGAACCGGATAACCAGCTATCATCATACCAAATTTCATCAAAATCGGTTCAGTGGTTTTTTCGTGACGTGGTCACAGATAGAAATTCTACAAAAATTCTAAAAACTATAGATTCAGCCTCTGCATAGATAATAATGTCTATTTCAATAAGATTTTCCAAAAAAATAATATAAGGAAGGTTATAGGCTTATGACACGACGATTTGCGAGAGCGAAGTAATTCTACATAATTAAAAGAAAAAATACATTCTTAAAAACATTTTTTGTTTTCTGCTTTTTAGCGCATTAAAATAAAAGCATGTCTTTAAAAAAAATTTTTTTTTTACTATTAATTTAATTATCTGGGGTGGGTGTGAGTGCGCTCTTTAATTCAAGCGAACCATCATCGAAGACGTATATAAAATTTAATATCTGTGCTGTTGACCTCTAAGAAGATGCCTCATTTAAAGCCAACCCTAACACAGCAACGAAGTTATGGGTGACTTTAGAGAAAACTATAACAATTAAATGCGCATATAAAATTTCGTGCCTGATGATATCGAACGTCAAGGAGTTGCTTTGTCTGGAGTCAATCCTAGATGGAGAATTAGATCATAACTATCATAAAACAAGTAAAATTCAACTCTGTGGGATAAGATAAAATGGTTCTAATTCATTCTGCAAGATTTGACCTATAACATTGAAAGTTAAATAAAAGCTGGTTAAAATTAAGAGGCGTGAAAATGCCAGTTGATTTTATAAAATTAATAAAAACATCTCTTTATTGAATAATAAAATGATTTAATTTTACATTTATGTCAGAAAATATACAAAAAACCTAATTTTTTATTATTTACCTTCCTCAAACATCGTCTTTTTTGTCAGTAACAATCAGGGCATCTTCCACTGATTTCTAATGAGGCAAAGATAAAAATTCTTGATGATTCGATTTAGGTATGGTACCATGCTCTCAAAGAAGTTTTAAATCTTTGTATTTAGCTGTCGATATTTGTTTTGGGAAGTCAGGGATAATATGAATTGTTTTTAAGGCTTAACGTTTACAATTTTTATATAAAGCTAATATAATAAAAAATAGGCACTAGAAACCATTTCTATGAAACGTTTAGATGTCTCTATTTTATATCTATTAATTGATGGAGCTCAAAAAATGAACACAAATTATTTTTGCCTATAAACGACTTTTCTACACCAAAGTATCGTTATGTTGGAAAAACAATACGCTCATCGGAGTTATATCGCTTAAGTTTATGACTCTACGAGTATATATTCAAAGATTGCGAGACTTTGAAGTTTTAATGTTTAGTCTTTTTTTTTGTTCACCAATTTAAAAAAAAACTTTTTAATTTCATTTATTATATCTTTTAAAGAAATGTACAATATCATAACTGTATGTTTGAATTGTTGGAGGCAGAGTTAGCCCAGTGGTAACGCGCTTGCTTGGAAAACCAAGTGAAGCGGGCTCAAATTCCGGGTCGCATACCTCTGATATTCTCATGTGCGAAGCATTTTCAACATGATTATCATTTGCCTTAGGGTAAAGGAAAACATCGTGGGTAAACCTGCATGTCTGAGAGAGCTTATTAAGTTTTCGGAAGACTTGTTAAATCCGCCAACCCGCACTTGGGCTGAAACATACATATCTGAACAGTACGGTTCAACAATGTTAACTTTTTATGTTTTAGCGCATAATGCAGTTCAAATTGATATCCTCCTGAGCGATTTCGGACATAGTGGCCGAATTTCAATGAGACTAGCCATCTGCGCAGGAAATATTATGGTGCACTTAGGCACTATAACCTCAATCAAGTACTAGATGTACATGATCCAACTATACTTGGTCATGAATTAGAGTCCTGGGATCTACAGCCACTGGACCACTAAGGCAGTTCTATTTAGTCTTCAGACTTGTCAATTTATTCATCAATTGTGACTTCATTACTTCCATAGCGGTCAATTTATAGGACTGGAAAATATATGAATGTTCTCACGGTCTTAAAACGAACGAAATTTAGAAACTGTGTGACATTCTACCTAAATACATTATAATATATATATACAAGAATTGCTTAGATAGATAATGTTGGGATGGTCATCATTGATTGTATTTAAGAAATGAATGTCACTTTGTTATTATACGTTACACTGATTTTAAAATAAATAAAATCTTACTACGATATTTAATTATGCATGTAGGTAATGAACGGCCATTTTTGTGTACACGACGTAATTGTGAAAATTAATTGTTTCGACGAATTTATAGCGGAGTAGTAGCGAAAAATTCAACGTTAAAATAAGGTCATGTTAACGTTATTTCTGACAGGATTATATAAGTAAATAGAGATACATTTTGTACAATAAAAATGTTCGTGTATTTCTATAGTCTATAAATACTTTACCAATTGCCATCAAATGTACTCGTTTATCTTTTTAGTGCCTAAAATGTATGTTGAGAAATGTTTTGTGAAAAAGTATTTTTTTATTATTTTCAGTGCAAACTCGTTTATTAATACTAAGCATTTACCAAACCGACTTCAAAAAACAGTATTTAAGTATAAGAGTTACTTATAGAAAACTACAGTATCCTTGAGTAAAAAGGCGGTTTTTTTATTAGGCTATTTTTCGTCGACTATGTATGTAGTATTTTTTTTAATAATATTTTGCAAAATCTAGAAAAAGTTAAAATGAAGAATTTTTATTTTTGGTGCAATGTCGTTTTAAAAATTAAAATAATCATATAATTTAACTTCAACTAGCTATTATTGTTGAAGCAGTGGAAAGTCTTGGACTTTAACTGCCTCCTACATCGGAGATCACCGATTTTTTATTGTCTCTTGCTAAAGTTATGTATCGCTTAAAATCCTTTACGTATTCCCTTAATATGAAAGACCATTGCTTCTTGTCACAGGTTTTTTTTTTATTTAGTAGGAAGTTCTTATCCCTGTTCTTTGTGTATAATTTAGTTAAAGAATGAAGATTGAATAAAGATTAAGTTTCAGAACAGTCTGATGCTAAATTTTTTTTAAAAATTTAGTTAGTTATCTTACTGTGCTTAGGATCGGAATAAACATATTTTATTGTTTTCGATTTCCACTATATTATATACATTTGTTCTGCATGAGTTAGTGTCTAGATATTAATCAGTGAAAAACGGATTAAAGTTTAGGGTAAAACCTTTAATATTTTGAAAAGATGATAAGTATAAAGTTCTTCAAAATTTAAAAAAAGAAACTATAAGCAGAAAAATGTGTTTCTTGAGTAGCTAATAGTTTTGTCCTGCTTTTACCCATGTCTTTCAGATTCACAACAGATTTTTAGAAAATATTTTAAATTTTTATAGACATATATAATTAAAATCGCGAACGTAACAAAATTCTGTAGTTTAAATATTTTAGTTTATTTAAAAGTAGAAAATTTTAACTTATTATTTTTGATAATTAATTACTTCTTCTTTAGCTACTTAACTAAATAAGCATATAAATTTACCTTCTTACAATGATAAATAAATGAATTTTTATATTTAACAACAGCATAATTTAATTTGCATCCAGTTCTAAATCAATTACTTATAGCAACTCCAAATGAATTTTGTTTGTAAAGCCAATCAAACAGTCCGTAACCGATAAATTGAATATAAAAGTTAGCGACTGCAAAAATCAATAGAAACAGTGAACACATCCCGAAAGTAACGCATATGAAATGTTATCTGTATAAATAACATGTAATGAAAGTAAATAAATACGAGATACGGGTATGGATTTTTAGTATACAAATTGCATGTGATATTTTATATATTTTTTAGCAAGCAATTAGTTGAATCTGTAGTTCCTGACGCTGGCTTGGTGAAACTGTTAGTTTGTCCCTACGTATACATTTAGATATCAATGCATTGTTGTTGTTGCCATATTTTGTAGAAGCTTCTGTCCGTTTTTTTAGGTGTAAGCAACGTTACAATCGAATGTACAAGTTCCTCATAGTAAAAAACCCATTACTGAGGTGGAAAAACACATTGGAAGTTCCTATTCAATTGTATCCTGCTTAGTGGCTTCCGACATTTTAGCCGGTCGTGAGGCCAAGAGACGTACATGTGTGGTAGCTCACCTTGGTGGGTGTCAGAAGATATACCTTGCGGATTATTTATGGTATTTCCCTAATAGAAGAGTGAATCCCAAACAGAGGACTGAATACGAATACTCATTTGTATTTAGTCTTTTTCCTCATGCCCCACTGCTTGGCACGGACGTTCCTTTACTACAACGAGGATCAGGCCATAATCCACCACGCTGGCCAAGTGCGGATTGACTGACTTCATGTGTTTTTCAAAAAAAAATATTTGGATCTCTCAGACATGCGGCTTTCCTCTGCCTACTTTTACTACTGGGTTACCCATTGGGTAACCGGTTACGCTGTCAAGGCCCCTAGGGCTAACAGCAATTTTACCTAAGATAACATAACAATACCCATTGAGGCATTGATAGTACTACTACTCTCTTCGATTTCTCTCGATTTCAAGCCAAATTCATACAGTTTTTTATGTGAACATTGTAAAAAAATATATTTATATCTGAAAAAACAGAATAGTTTACAAAAAAGATGTTTATAGTCTGCCCCCAGCATTTGGAGCTTGGTGGACTTATTCTTCTTTTTTTTTTGAGCACCTATACCCAGCCATTTTTAGCGTCCCACTTGATACAAGTGACACTAGGAAGCTGAATAATTCAATTTCTAATTGAAAATATTTTATTCAGCATTAAATGATTAGTTTTTTTTTACTGAACGTCATGAGTCTACTATCAGTTCGGAAAGAATTGTTTTAACTATTATTACTATTATCGATAATAAACATAGAAAATCACAATATTATGAAGTATTATCTCATGGAACATTTTTATAAATTCAATTACAAATAACTTTTAATTTATTCAAGGAATGCTATGTAACGTTTAAATTTAAAAATTAATAACTTTCTACAATGTAATATCAAGTTAAGCCGTGGCTAGTTTCATAATGTTCAAGCACCTGTCACTCATGTTCAGTGTAGTACAGTAGGTACTCATTTTCATTAACGTGAGTGTACTCCATTTTGAAAACCATATTATTCCTCTAATCATCCTTGAGTAGGCTACATTGTTTGTCATTTGTCAATGTTAGGGTTGCTGTCAACATCGCTAGCAGAGCGAAACGATTACGATATTATTCAATATATTCTGACATATTCGATTTTAAACTTTTTTCTTTTATTCGATTTAAGTACCTACTCTTCCCTTAAAAATATTTTTCAGTAATATCCTACAATTTAGACATAGTATAGCGACCATATGCTTGCACTAATATCTCGGTTTAACATTTTAATAATATTACACTTAATAAATATATAACGGCTTACCCTCGCTTCGGGTATATGTTACTCCAGGTTATAGTCTACCTGTGTAATAAATTTCATCCAAATTAGACCAGCCGTTTCAGCGAAAAAGAGTAACAAACAAACACATAAACATAAACTATCACGACTAACAGTGACCATATGTATACAGTTACCATACAAAGTCTACCACTTTTTCATCCTTTAATAAAGGCTGAATTAAAAAAAAACTCTTTGTTCCGGACAGGAATAAAAAACTCTTTGTTTGGATTGCGGTTGAGATTTGCGCTGTCAAAATTGGGTTAGGTTAAAGGTCTATCCCTTAGGTCCAGCGGGTTGGTTAATGCTAGGGATATCAATAATAATAATTGAAATCCAAAGAGATAAAAATAATAATAATATTAAATGATGATGAAATATTTAAATACCAATTGATATATTCCTTTACTGCTTCTAGTGCTAATTTAGATCTCTTATTAATGATTTTTCGTTTTATCTGAGAACCTATTTGTTTGATTGCGCATCATTCAATCCGGCTACTGAGAGTATATCTATCCATATTCTCTATTATGTTACCAAAGTTATTGTAATTAATAATTTCATGAAAATCAAATAAAATGCCCCAGGATACGTTTTGTGATTTGACATTATTTTACCCAGTATACCTTAATATATTTTAGTTTCAATATATATTTATTTAACAAGATATTTTGCAATCTAGTCACTATACGCACTAACTCTTTTCTTTAATGGCCGCTAAACAGAGGTGTCGTAACTTGTTCACTAAGTGCTTCAAAGTGGATGTTGATGGCCTACCTTATATGTGTAAAAGTTTCTGGTAGCTAATGACGGTAGCGTCAGGTTTCTACTAAATTTATCCACGTGTAGCAAAATATTTAGAACTTAGCGTTTGACATTGTTTCGCTTTGAAGAAAACAGTATTTTACTGTATAATTTCTAGGTATTATCTAAAGTTAGAAGCTAAAAGATTAAATGTATACTAAAGAAGTAATCGTCTAATGGACCTAAAAAACGTATTAAAAAGAACTGCCTGCACGTTCCGTTCATGTGATGCATGTTAGGTATAGTATCACTTGGGTGTCCATATGTCGGTCTATCAAAAACTACATTTAAATGATTTACAGTAGTTTAGACGGCTTTCATATCTCAGCTCACATTGAAATAATATTTTGTACTGTTATTATTTAAACATTTTAAAATTACAATTTTCTATATTGCTTTTTTAACTGCCTGAGACAAATTTCCTTAGAATTTTATTAATAAAAAATTATAATCAAATAGAACAGTAAAAATAATAAATTACTTTGTAGAGTACAAAGCAGTAAATGCAGTCAACGAAATAATCGTTGGACGTACATATCTGGATGGCAATTTAAAAACTTTATCAAAAACAGAACTCTTATAAAATTTACTACAATTTAACAGATTTTTCTTTTAAAAACATTTAAATTGGTCATAATAATATATAGCCTCGCTCTACACAACGTCACCGCAAAGTGACTACGCTCGTTCTCGGCTTATTTGTGTTTGTTGAAACTTGTTGAGGAAAAACCACTAATATAAGCACTAAATAGTTAAAAGTTAAAGTGATGACGAAAAGGTGTTTCCTTATAAGTAATACTTTATGAGCAGTTACCTATTTTTGTTTTTAAGTAAGAAGAATGTAAAATTCTTATTCTCCCTATACAATAAATTTTACTAAAAAAAAGCTCAATATTTATGCTGTAAAAAATATTTTCAAGCAATTTATCATCATTACATTAAATTTAAATATTTTACAAAAAATTGTATATTTGATTTTTTATACAAGTGTTCGAGCGTGGGTAGATGTCAAATCAAATATCTAATCCCGCAGCCGTCAAAGTATGAAGAAGTAAGTAGCAAACACTATATGCACTCACTCACAAATGCATTTATAACATTCGTAGGATAGACTGTTCTACAAACTAAACTAAATGATTGATACCAGGAGCAATGATCCAGATTTTAAGAGCATTTTTAAAACAATATGTTGCGACGACAAAGCGTCCATTTTAGCAAGAACATTGAAATTGGTTGAATTTTTCAATTACAAGTAGCGCATAAGTAAATAAATTTATAATACATATTCACATTTTTCATGTGCTATGATTTTTTTTTTATTTTACTGTCCCATATTTTCATAAATAAAATAAAAACTTTTAAGCTCAGTTTGGAGTCTCGAGGCTAAGGACAAATCTATTTTTTTGTATATATTATTTTCTTTACTACCACTTAACTTTGCTTTTAAAGAGTAAAAGTAAGTATTCTAATTTTAAAATGAAATAAAAAACAATATTTATATCTTTCGTTTCACAGACTTCTTTGGAGCACCCGTAAAGCACTTCAACTTCCTGAAATCAGAAAATATATAAATTATATATTAATCATATTTTTCATCTCCTTATAGTTTTTGACATCTAAACAGATAAATAAAATTGAAGTGTCTGTTTGTAATATGAAAATAACAGCTTTTTACTAAATTCATATGGAATTATGTACGGGTACTTATAAGAAAAATACAATTTTTAAAATTTTTGTCTGTCTGTTTATTCCGGCTAATTTCCGAAACGGCTAGACCAATTTTAACGGGACTTTCACTAGCAGATAGCTGATATTATAAGGAGTAGCTTAGGCTACTTTTAGTTTAGAAAAATAATTAGGGTTTCGTTAAAAAAAGACGTACAATACGTTTCGTAGCAGTAAATTAAAAATTAAAAGTTAAGACTAGTTTTAAGAAGTTTTAATTTTTACGTTAACTCTGACGGTTTTACATATGGATCGTTAACAGTTTTAACAAGCACAGGGTGTTTTCGTTCAACACGATATCAAGTTGAAAAATAAATAGCATAAAACAGCTAGAATAAATAGTAAATTATACTGTATGAAATGTTGAGACTCTTGCAATTTAACTTTTTACGTAGCAGTTAACTTTGTTTCTCTGCTTGTTGTATTAAATTTTCGAAACAGCCTGTTTTTACGACAAAGTTCGTGAATATTTTTTTTATTCCGATTGTAATAGAATATTAACCGTATTATTAGTTTAAAAAAAAATTTTGCTTGCAATTTTGTCACAATACCAATATTTACCGGCGTATAATTTAATTGCATTGATAATAATGATATTTATGTTTCTGCAAAATATTATAATTTGGTGTAAATCATAAATTAAAATATAAACAAAATTATCGAAATGTAACGTACACATACATTAATAATCATTAAAAGGATCATATGTATGTATTTAATTTCAAATATTTTAACGTACCTGTTTTACTCATTAATATTATAATAATAGCATAATGGTCTATCATTGGGTTATTTAAATATATTTATTTCTTTTAAAGTTTTTAGGTGTTTAACAGGTACTGCAGTACATATTTACAACACGCTCTCTATAAGCATGTTTTTTTCTATACCAGTACATTTTTTTTTCCGAAATTTATTAATATAACAATATGTTATGTCATTAAAACTTTATTGGAGCTTTACAGACAAAGTTACTAAAAAAGTTTTCACTGATTTCATCAATCTCTACTAGCTAACATCTGGATACATCTGCAGTTACGAGTAGTAAAGCTTCACTGACCTATAAAAATTCGCTCAAATTACTCTCATAGTCCAACTTACAATATGTATATTACTATTTTATTACATGTACGGAAACTAGGATATTAACAAACAGACGGACGACAAAGTAATCCTATATAGGCTTCGGTCCACATATGAAATAAAATAAATTTTGAAATGAAATAAACCTTATTCAATTAGACTTATTATAAGCACTTTTGAATAGTCTATATAATTTAAAGAGCATATTCCTTTTTCCAGTAAAACAACCATTAAATGTACGATATTGATTGAATTTTTTGATGGAAATTTTGATTGAAAAATTCCAAACGGTAATTTTAATTTGATTCTACTGACGACATACCCTCGCTTCGCACGGGTCCTTCCCTAGACGCTTTTTGAATTTATAACATTATAGGCGGTGGTAGCCCAGTGATAATGCACTTGCTTAGGAAACCGAGTGAAGAGGGTTCAAATCTGAGGTGTTGCACCTCTAATATTTTCATGTGATTCCTCTAATATTTTCATGCGATTCCTTTCAAACATGATTACCACATGTTTTACGATGAAAGAAAATATCTCGACTTGCATATCTGAGTAAACCTAGCAAGTTTCCGAAAAACATCTGAAGTCCGCCAACCCGCACTGGCTAGCGTGGTGGACAATGGCCTGATCCCCTCGCATTGAAGGGAGGTCCGTGCCCAGCAGTGGGACATTAAAAAGGGCTGAATACAATTTACAGGCAGTGCTACCTTTTTTATTATTAACCGTAAGCCTATTTGCAAATACGTCTAGCTGTTTCAACGTGAATAACAAACACACGTACAAATTTTCGCATTTTTTTATTGACAAAATATTATTTAAGAACGGGACTATACGTACAAGATGGAAGCATCCTATTTGCAATGAAAAGCTCAATAAGATTTCAAGATACTGAGACAAAATTGCTGAACATTATCTTCTGTTGTAAAATGCTTTGAAGAACTCAATTGAGTTTTCCTTTATGTTATTGCCTCATGGTTTGTGTAATTGTATAATTTCTTTTATCAAAATTAGTTTACTCTTTAACATTTACTGTTTAAAAATGAGGTATTCACATTGTCAAACTTGCAGGTTCCGGATTCATGGCCTGCTTGAGGCAAATGCTTACACTCGTTATTTAGACATTTGATTATGTTTGTCGGGAGTCATAATTACCCACAGATGATCTAAGTGTCTGGACATAGGTAAAAAGTAGAAAACCGAATATGAATTTTTTGAATTTTCATCTTTGAAAGAATTTATTATACTTAAACTATAATACGTTATTATACTTAAACTATCATAAAGTATATAGCACTTTTTTATAGATTAATTTTTCAAATTGATTTCATTATTACAAACGTTAAGTACATACAAGTATGCAAATGATTAGCATGAGGGTACCCTGATACCAGACGATGGTGTAAATTAATGCAAACTGCCGGATTCTATCGCTCAAAGTTTCAACTCTATATCCCATTACACGGCACGTGGCTTGATTAAATAATAATAAGTGATTTAATAATAATTGTAATAGTTGAAACCATGGAAATTATTCTTAAACTCCTATTAGCGTAGAAGTAAGTACATATATGCCATATTATCGTGCAAGTTAATTGCAAAATCACGTTAACCAATTATAAATCATGCAGTAGAACTTTCAAATGTGCTACGAAAAAGTACATTAATTAATGTTAGGATGACATTTTTAATTTACACCTACTCCTTTAAACAAGTACTTTTATCATCGATAACGCTTAAATATGTCGTTTTCTCTGAGCAATTAATGTCATCTTGTTAAAGCAAGCCAGTGAATGTTTCAAGTGGTCCTTACACAAATTATAGATCATAATGTCTGTCTGTTAATGTTGCTTACAACACGATAAACACTACCTTATATACGATTCTTCACTAAATCTGCTTTTTCTAGATATTTAAATATATAAAGTAGATATTAAAGAAAACGAACCGAAAATTAAAAAATAGATAATGAAAAAACTAACCAAATGAAACCATTCCTAAATAATTTAGTTTAATTAAAGTAGCTCTACTTTTTATGAGAAAAGGTTTAAAGAGAAAATGTATAGGCTTGGTGGAAGTATGAAATATTTACGACGTTTATTAATGAGAAGGGTTTTATGCCGCGAAACAATATAAAATGTTGATTATGTAAGATATTTACATAATATGCAAATATTAACAAAGCTCGGTTTCGCAAGAACTTACCATTTAACTATAATATCCGTTGTATTTTCAGAGAGAAACATACAGATAAGTATCTTATTTTCACTTTATTTATCAGAATATTATTATTTGTTTATTATATTTTTGGTATTACTTATTGTCGAATTTCGACGAATTACAACTCTTCTTCAAACTTGTATGTACTCTTGTACTTTAATATGCCTTAACTACTGTAATTGATTCATAATTTTTATTTTTAGGATTTAACTATGAAATTATTAATATTTGCTGCAATGATATACTGTAGCTTCATTCACTTTATCGGACTACTATTATAGATGCGAAGTATATGTATGTGTGTGTAAGTGTGTTTGTGTACGTACGAGTGCGTGTGTGTGCTTGCTACTTCTGAACGGCCTGGACCAATTTGGATGAAATTTAGTACATAGATATACTATAATAGAGAAACATTAGTTACTGTTGGGCATTTAAAAACGCACACGTACGGAGCAAGGGTAAGTTGCTTGTTTTATATTTTAACATTTTTCGATATTTTCAACGTGATAAATTACTCATAATTTTGTCAAATATCTTTTCATTAGCATTGTTTGTGGTCCCACTCCCCCGAAATGGCTCGGCCGATTTTAATGATTTTTTTGTATAGGTATTTGGTAGGTCGTAAAGTATCTTTCACCCTCCCACTCCCCATTTTTTAATCGCAATTTTAGTATTTTTGTATGAATAATATTTTACAAATACATATATAATATAAATATAAGTTATGTAATATAAGAGTTTTTTTTTTGTAAATGTAGCTGCTAGTTTCTGCTAGTAATTCATAAAATGTCATGAAACTTTGTAATGCAAGTAATACACTGAACACATGATGTGAATGACCAGGTTGGCGTTGTTTACAACCTTCGAGCTTCACTACGAGCTTATGACGGTACCTCTAGTTCACTTCACAAATATGGCACTTGAAGGGTAATAGCCACTCGCACGCCATCACTCGTATTATGTGTAAGCAACGGAGTACATTTTTATGAGTCCAGTCAACAACTTAATTAAAATATCGATATATATATATATATATATATATATATATATATATATATATATATACTTTTCAGTGTTTATTTCATAAATATTGATTACCGCTTTAGATTTGTTTAGTCAGACTTATAGCTTTGTATGACGAACAATGTCATGATATCACATCTTAATTAAATATATACTAAACTATTTTAATGTTTGATTATTATGTGATGTATTCAAACCTAGGATATTTGCAGTACTAGACAATATTTATCCGTCAGACAGACCACTCAACGCTACATGTTAACATAATTTAAATTATATGATAACTTCTATCTCTTAGTACTAAAATGGTAGAGATACAATTAAGTAAATATATCCTCATTTGTATGTACGATGTTTATTATGGTATGTGCTACGCGTCAGGGAATAGGTCTCGAGGGAGGTTGGATTGCCACCACCCTTGTTACATTTAATATGAGTGCGTTCACTTACCACGAACATGGGAGAAACTAATAGAGTACTGAATGGCATTCCAATCACTTTAAAAAAATATTAAAGTAAAATTTTGGAAAAATATACTTCCAGTCTTTTTTTTTTATGAAAATAAAAACTTATTTAACTTAAAATTGTTATCTGAAATACAACTTACATTGTACTTTTGCTGCATTTTGGCTGGCCAATCTCAGTGAGATTGCCCACCGTGGCCAAATTCGGTCAGAAGAATACTAACTTAATAACATTTCCCCCCTAACGTGCGTTTACCTTGTCGTGGCGGGGGGAGGGAGATAGGGGGTGTGGGGGCGGGGGCGGGGAGGGTGTTCACATTAACGTCCAGCAATACACCCGGGCGCAAATCTAAAAAAAGCACTGGGAGGTGGCTCACTTCGGTGAGGTGTACCATGCGGGTTGCACCTGGTACTTCTCTGATAGCAGAGTGGACTGTTAGTGCGTCGTGGTTAAGTGCATAAGCGATCCTGCGACGCCCCATTAAGACAGGGGAGGTTCCGTTGGGCTTTAGTAGGTAGTACTGTCTTTGCCGGTGATTCCCACATAACCACCTGTATGTATGCAGGTGGTATGCCTAAATCCATTTCCCAACGTTAAAAATAAAAAAGGCAGGATAACATTTAAATAGCCAATATTTATAATAATATACAAACGTGTAAATAACAAGAGTAAGTAAGAATCTATTTGTATGCACCTCTTTGCAACGGACATTTCATTGCAACGGACCAACTATGAGTCTAAGTGCGGAAAATAGAGTCCACTTTACATTACATTACATTACATGCACCTCTTAATAATTGTTTAATAACTCTAATAAAAAATATTTAATATTGCATATATGCACATATGAGAGTATTGCGTTGTCATTACACTATGTAAACAAGTGTGACCTATTTCCCAAACCATTATTTAACAAATAACAATGTTCAAACACGTGAATATAGCAAGTGTTACGTGCAAGTCGCAATTTGCATGTCATGCGAGCCCTCACGCCGGCGAGCGGCGAACGCGAGCAGTTGAGTCGCCATTACGTGCGCGCCCGCGCTACGCCTCTAGTACAAACTTCCTTTAATTAACTCGACGCCACTCGCGTCCTCCACCGTAATTAAGGCGCCGTGCACTAGCCTCGTTGACAGATGGAAAAGTAGTTACTAGACTAGTTTAGCTCTCAAAGGACTGAATATAATTGAGTTTTCACTTAATTTCAGCACTTGTACTCACCGAGAAACTTCCTGCAATACTATTAATGAACGCAGATTACGTTTTCTCGTAAGACTCTGATATTGATCGATTTTAAATGATTAAAAGTAATATTGTTATGATTATAATTTTAGTGGGTATGTTTTCTGTAGCCGTAGGATATAACGTACTGATTTAGAATTCAAAGCGCGAGTAGATATGTAGGCGGCGGGAGAGTCCCGAATATTTGCAATTAGATTACTTAGACGTACACATATCGAGATAATAATATAACAGAAATATGTTTTTGTATAAAATATACTAATATAATTTGTGCGTAGTGTTTCTTACATTACTAAGTTAGTTATTCTTAAATATTTCGTACTAGCGATTTGTTCACAATTTGAAGGGTTTTTTTTTGCGCGGAGCCCTAACTCTTTTCTCACAATAATAGTATCCTAAGTTTTTTCAGCTATTTTCTGACGCTATATCAGCTATCTGCCACTGAAAGTCTCGGCAAAACCGGTCCAGACGATTTTGAGATTAACTGGAACAAACAGACAGACAGACAAAAATTTTAAAATTGTTTTTTTTTTCTTATAACTACTATATACACTTTATTATGTATTTAGTAAAAAAACTATTATTTTGACATTACGGACAGACACTTCAATTTTATTTATTTGTATAGTTATAATTATCTATACATATAATAAAATTCTAACTTAGTTGAATCCGTACATAATTTTTTTTTTTTTGGAAAATCTTATTGAAATAGTCATTATTATCGATACAGAGGCCGAATAAAAGGAGTTTTTAGAATTTTTGTCTGTCTGTCTTTGACCGCATCACGAGAAAACCACTGGACCAAATCTTCATATGATAGCTAGTTATCCGGATCTACATATAGGATATTTTTACTGCGGGAAAATATCTCATCTATGAAAAATCTATACTAATATCAATTAAAGCTTAATGTTCTTGAGCTTAATATAGTCTTTAAAGGTAGTAGGAGCTTATGATAAAATTCTGATACCTATTAGATATTTCAAATATATTAATAAAAAGTATTAACTATGTTTAAATGATCAAGAACATTCTTCAATATTATATTAATAGGTTGTAAAGTGAAAAAATAATTTTTAAATCGTACTAATCACAGAAAAGAGACATTTTTTGTCTTCCGTGAAACATATAGATTCGCGAGTTCAAAAAAAAACTCTTTTGCGTTAAATATTAGTTTACATTATTGTAATACAAATACTTAAAATAAAGTTTAAATAACGAAATAAAAATGAGCCATTACAAAGTCACAAAAAAACTTGTTGATTTAATTCATAATCCCATATTGTACTATCGACTCACTTCTAGACCGCTGCAAAAGCAAAATAGGATTAAAAATCAGTTCAGTGTAAGCTGTGAGTTACAATTTAAGGGCGGTTTATGCTTCATTTTTCACTAAGTAATTGTTAGCAGGAAGATAGCAAATGGTTTCTGTGACGTTTAGTTTTATTTTATTGCCAACGAGATATAATAAATCCCGTGTAGAGTTTCTTTACTACATACATAATATTTGTAAAGTCATAAATCAGTTTATAAGTAAATAAAACATGGAAATCATCACCGTTAAAACTAAAAAAATATGACCAATATTAGACAAATAAAAATAATTATAAGTATTTTCTGAATATTTTAATTAAATGTAATTATACAATTTTTTCTGGCTAATTATTTGGCTGTTTTACTATTCAATGTAAACAATTCTTCAGAATTCTTAACCGGCTACTTGCTGGCTAGATAAATGTTCAACACTTCTTGCGTTTCGAAATACAGTCTCTTGACTGTCTAGTTGCTCAACGCTTCTTGGGCTTCGATACATAGATTCTTGACTGGCCACTTGCTGGCTGGATATGTGCTCGACACTCCTTGGGCTTCGGAATACAGTCTCTTGACTGTCTAGTTCCTCAACGCTTCTTGGGCTTCGATGTACAGATTCTTGACTGGCTACTTGCTGGCTGGATAAGTGCTCGACACTCCTTGGGCTTCGAAATACAGTCTCTTGACTGTCTAGTTGCTCAACGCTTCTTGGACTTCGGTATACAGATTCTTGGCTAGCTACTTGCTGGCTGGATAAGTGCTCGACACTTCTTGGGCTTCGAAATACAGTCTCTTGACTGTCTAGTTGCTCAACGCTTCTTGGACTTCGATATACAGATTCTTGGCTGGCTACTTGCTGGCTGGATAACTGCTCGACACTCCTTGGGCTTCGAAATACAGATTCTTGGCTGGCTACTTGCTGGCTAGATAAGTGCTCAACACTCCTCGGGCTTCGAAATACAGTCTCTTGACTGTCTAGTTCCTCAGCGCTTCTTGGGCTTCGATATACGGCTTCTTGACTGACTAATTCCTCAGTACCTCTCCTATGGCGAGTTCTCACACCAATAGTTTGCCAAGGTTTAATTCTTGCATTAGGATTCCAGTTAGGAATTATGACATCACGGTGACTGGGCTTTTGTAATCCAGGAAAATTAACATCTCGTCGAAGTCGAGAATTGTAAAGATCTTTTTCCAAGGGAATTCTACCTGTGACAGGCCCTTCTAATTTTTTTTCACATGAAGATATAGAAGCAAAAAGCACCAGAGACACCGAGAGTGTATACACAATCATTTTCATCAGATTTAATAACTATAATAAACTTTCTATTAACTTGCAAATCTTATATACATTTCAGTAAGGAAGGTTAACGCATATTTAACCTGTAGATAAATGTGATACGAGTGAACGGGTATTTACCTAAAGTAAGTTCCCTATAAACTTGTTTACACAATGACTTAGTCCAGGTCTCAATCATTTTTGATAACCTATTAGAAAATATCATTTTTGCATCATTAATTATGTTAATTAGCATATAGATAAGCATCTGCTGTATTAATTAAAGTAAGTATATTTATTTAGTGTAATAGGTGTTATAGAGTATATGGTGAATTATCAAGCTTGCCTAAAAAACGCGACTGCGTAAAAAGCAAACAAAAAAAAATGAGAACCAGTTGACGAAGAAACAGTGTTCTATACATATAATAAAATTTTAACTGAGTCGAATCTGTACATTAAATATTTTTTGGGAAAATCTTATTGAAATAGTTATTATTATCGATACAGAGGCCGAATCTATTGTTTTTATAATTTTTATCTGTCTGGGAATGCATCATGAGTAAACCACTGGACGGATTTCGATGATATTTGGTATGACATACTCTTTATTGCGGGAAAATATCTCATCTCTGATAAAAAATACAAAAACTGCTAAGAATAAACCACGCTGGAACTATAAACATTTTAGCTAGGTAATTTACAATGTAGTTTAAAAAATAATTATTTTATTATATTATAAATTAGCTTTTCTTGAAAAAAAAAACTGTATCAATAACGATATTTTATACATAAAAATACTTCGATAAATATTTAGTTATGTAGGTGTAATTTAGAAAATCATTATTAGATGTCGCCGTGTGTTTTTGAAATACGTAATTTTAATTTCAAAAATAAAAATAATATACTGATACGGATTTTCTATGATTTTATTACATTAGAATTATTATCATGCTATATAAAATATTAACTAGTGTGAATTAATAGGCATATTTTATTTTGACCATAATTTGCATCAATGTAACTTAAATTGTCTTGGTAAAAATATAAAATGGTTTTCTATTCCACATTCGCTACTATTACGTCTATACTACAGTACGTCTGTACTACTACTACTCTAGGATTTAGGAGCTACGTCCCGAAGTATGTACAGATTGTTTTCCTTGTTGCGACTATAGCACATCGCTGCGGGCATGCTTGGTGTATTCAGAATGCTTCATGTTGAACCACTGTACCCTGTAGCTGTAATTTACTGCAGGATTTGCTTAGGAGCACACTCCATAATTTCATCTAGTCCTAGAAAGTGCTTTCTTAGATGAATACTGGGTTTATGCGGGAGTTGGGGTTATATAGGGGCTTCAGTAAAAAACAGATATAGGTTCAGTAAAAGTTGCCAACCTTGTATGAAAAGCTAGCTAAAAAGGAGATCTCAATAACTATACCCGCATGCTCAAGCCCTTTTATTCTCATTAGTTCTATTTTTCGTTCGTATAATGTCGATTATAAAGTTATCTCACGGATAGAAATGTAACCGATGTACCTCTCAGCGTTAAGACGTCATGAACAACTTTAACTATTTACAATGTATACATATATGTATGTATTCAACCCTTTTTTTAACATCCCACTGCTGGGCACGGGCCTCCCTTCAATACGAGGGGGGATCAGGCCGTAGTTCACCACGCTAACCAAGTGCGAGTTGGCGGACTTCACATGTCTTTCGAAAACTTGCTAGGTTCTCTTAGACATACAGGTTTCCTCACGATGTTTTCCTTCACCGTAAGGCAAGTGAAAATATTAGATGTACAAGACCCTGGCTTTGAACCCGCTTCACTCGGTTTCCCAAGCGAGCGCGTTTGCACTGGGCTACCACTGCCTTTTATCTACAATACCTAGTGCTTGTGATTAAAAACCTAATTACCGAATAAACCAAAAATATAAAAAATAATTCAATTATTTTCATCCTATCTATTGTATATACTTTTTGTTACCGAGAAAAATAAAAAAAAAATAATTTTTTCACTTATTTTAAATTCAATTTTCTTGTTAAATGGCTTTTCTTGTTAATCAAGGCGTGCCAGTTTATTTTAAATTTACTTATTTTATTTCTTTGATGAGTTGTTTAGAAGTCACTGCGTTGAAAGTAGTAGATTATAAAATTGCTTTCTAAATTATTTATTTGTAATATATTTTATGATTTTTTACTTAAAG
The DNA here is from genome assembly GCA_033884665.1 of Argynnis bischoffii washingtonia. Lineage (NCBI taxonomy): Eukaryota > Metazoa > Arthropoda > Insecta > Lepidoptera > Nymphalidae > Argynnis > Argynnis bischoffii. The sequence continues at coordinate 6,829,493 of CM066616.1, read as the reverse complement.
TTATATAAAAAATATTCCATATTTCAAGTAAAATTTCATAAAAGTAATTAAAATTATAAAAATGATTAAAATTAACAAATATTGTAAGGTACTTTGGTGCCAATTTTTTAAAATTTTGAATTCGTTTTGTTATTTTGTGGGTAGGCTGTCTGTAACAACTATATAATACCTTTGAGACATCTAACACCTTAGTCTCTCCCGCGACCATGATTGCTGTAAAGCAATCGAAACGTCGGGAAAGATAGTTTTATTTAAATGTCAAATATTCGCGTAAATCTAAGAAAGTACCATGTTACTCTATTTAAATATATTCAACAAATCGAACTTGACCACCGAGTTTTACCCACTCAGGAGTTGAATTAAAAAAAAACTACAATACATGTTTATTTGATTGTATTGAAGAGCATTAATACCAAGTTTCAAGTAATTCTGATCGTAAACAATTTTTCCTCATATAAACAGCACAACCCCTTTTTACCATTTTAAGGGATGAATTTTATTGAATTCATTGTTTTAGTTCATCTTTCGTGTATCAATTACAGAGTTTCATACAAACTTTCATCCCCTATTTGACATTCTTATGAGAGGAAAATCAAAAAATGTTAAAATACGTATTTATTTAATTGTATTGAAGAGCATTTATGCCAAGTTTCAAGTTATTCTGATCATAAATAATCGTTTGCCCATACACACTTTATTACTCCCTTTTACCCTTTTAAGGGATGAATTTTGAAAAAATCTAATACATATATTTTTTATTTTTCACCTTAAAGCTAAACACCACTTTCCGTGTATTTCTGTACTAAATTTTATCAAAATCGCTTTACTGGTTTAGGCGTGATAGCTTAACAGACAAACATATAGACAGAGTTACTTTCGCATTATAATATTAGTAAAGTTTAGTAAGGAACCGAAATTTTTTTTTTGTAATTGTATTATTTTTTTGTATTACAGTTATAATAATCATGATATACCTTTTTGAAATCCTTGTGTTGAGCCCTTTAATTTGATACCGATATTGTAATATTCGAAAAAAAAATGATTTTCGCCAAGTCCAATGGCGTCGCATAGCCGCCATGTTTGTTTTTGTTAACGTCACCTATCCAAGAACACTCGGGCTGCTAAGACGAGTCTAACGATACCTCAAATATTTAAATCCGTTCAGCGGTTTTGGAAATATGAGGTAATAAAGAATATTACATACATACATACAAGATACGCGCGAAAAACAATACCTTTCCTTGGCAGTCGGGTAAAAATGCGACTGATTACAGTATGTTCATTGTGGTTTCATGAAGACTGCAGTGAAGATTCAGTGGAAAGCCTAAAGTGTAACGTCTGATTATGCACTAATTACTTGTGGGCATCTAACCCTGACATCTATAGGCAACTAACCAACATGTCTGGGTGAGATGATTATTTTTTATTATTTTTAAAAACCATTTTTTAATCTAGAATATATTGCACAATAGTTCTAAGTTTAATCTTAATGGCATAAATAAATATTGAATTAAATTAAACTATGCGTATTTTATGTAGTATCTTACATATATAACAATTATTATTTTTTAAAAACTATAGGCAACTCTCCCTGACTTACCATACTATTCTATCTTGAAAAGTGCTATCACAGAAATTAAGATATGCCTATTGCCTACATATTTGTAACTTCAGTTAACTAGTTATCATTACTTTTATTTAGTTATTAGTTATCACTACTTATTTTGAAATATTACCTTTATCTATTTAAATAAAAAGATAGTTAATTAATAAAAAATAAATAATATATTACATTTGTTATTGATTTTAATAAATTTATTTCAATATTAAAGCAAAATCACATTAAATTAAAATCATATTATTTGGTATATTTTTGATTTATAAAACTGTTTGAATGTTATAAATGATTTAACACAATCTAAAGGTCTACACAAAAATTACAAATCAAAACAATTAATGATTAGCATAAATGGGGAAAGTCTGTCGTGGAGGTCCTGGTCGTGGGAATGGATTATTTGGACCCCTTGGCCGAGGTAAGGATGGTCGAGGCAAAAAACTTGACCTTGATGAGCCAATGTTGCGAGCATATCTTCTGTTTGGATCCAACTTGACATCACCAATGTAAGTATGAAGAACGGGATGGTCGGCACTTGATGGTGCTTTGGGTATTTCGCCCTGATTTAGCCACAATGGTTCTTGATTACCCGTGTCTCGAGCGTTTCTTCGATTATACCCTGGATGTGTCGCACCTGTATCATGATTGCCACGGGAAGTGGAGTGACTTCCCCCAGATCTTCTAGCACTTGGAGAGTCAACGCTACGAGCATATCTCCTGTTGGGATCCACCTTAACGTCATCAATGTAAGCAGGAAGAATGGGATGATCGGCACTTGATGGTGCTTTGGGTATATCACCTTGATTAAGCCATAATGATTCTTGATTACCTGTGTCTCGAGCTGTACGAATGATTATTGGTTTTCTTGGAGGAGGCCTATACGTCGGATAAATAATGTGTTGACCAAAACTATCAACGGCTAACGCCGCCAGGACCAAGACGGGTAGTACTTTAAACATATTTACTTTTCTTCCCCGAATGTCTTCAAAGAATGATGCCCACTAAGAATACGACCCACATTTTATACTTGATGTTAAGGAAAACAAACCAGTCTTAAAGGAGGGACTTTACTTTAAAACTCTAATGAATAAAATTATTGTAATCAACTACAGGAAAGTTATTGAATTTATTATCTATATTGAACCATGAGTAATGATTATATACAATTAAATGCAAAGATTTTAATAATTATCATAATATAATAAAACTAGCACACGTCTATGGAAAAAAATTACTTTAACATGAAATTTAAAAATTTTCATTAGTTACACTGAAAGTGACATTTTACAGTTTTACAGTGACATTTTTCATCAGTTTGTTGATGTCTATATCATGTGTTTGTAATATGAGGAAAATGGGTATTTTATACATAAAACATTTTTTTTTTCACTCAAGATATAATCCCTTAAGGAAAATTTTATAAAGATCCCCGAGCTGTCAAGCATATGCTATCCTTGTAATAACAAAGAACATAATGATATTAACGCCTCCGTGCGAATTTCCTGGAAATTAATTGTTAAAATACACACGGGTGTGTATGCGCCTCTCAACACGTTAATGTGATGATATTCTCATGACCGATTTTCGCCACAGGACCCAATTTAACTGAGACTAACGCTAACTGCGCGAGAGATATTATAGTAGGTGTATGCGCAAACACAAGGTGCACTCTCTATTTCTCTCACTCTCATACTTAGGTGGGACGGCCAGTGAGAGATCAAGCACAGGACCACCGGCTCTGTGAGGAACGGGGGAAAACACTACTAATATTTTAACTCCGGACTGTTACTGAGTTTTTCTTAACAGAAAAACTCAATAACTAAACGTGGATCGACCCGGGCTTTGAATCCAGGTCCTCTAGATTTAAAGACGTACATGCTAGCCACTAGACCACCGAGACTATGTATAATAGTTGCGCAAATTATATTTGATAATTTAAAAAAAGACTAATAAAAGTTCTAATTTAGTAGATTGATATTCCGAAGCGCCACGCATGCCACCATGATGGAAGAATGGTCGGGAAACCAGTTTTTCCAAAAAAATCTCTGCAATGCCACTAAGGTCAAGAAGAGATCTTATAAAAAAATAGAGTCTAGCAGCTATCGTAATCTAATTAGGAAATCTCTAGTAGAAACACCGGGCGAAGAGATTATTTTAACTAAAAGAGAGGCTATTTTTAGGCAGACGCACCCAAGCGCAGCGAGAGCAAATCGCTAGTATTTATCATACATGTTTGACCTTTACACTTATGTTTATGAATTTTATTATATATAACAATCAAATCTTATCAAAAATCGACATTTAAAATGTTCTCCTTCATTCACAGAAAATATTATTTCATTTCATAGTAAATAATTATTATTTGATGTACCTACTTATAATATACTCTTTATAGGTTTTGCCGATTTTTGCTTATAAAAGAATTATAGGTAAGTATAGGTAGGTACTTCCAGTATTCATAAATAGATTAAATAAATATAAACATGATACAAATAATAATTTGTAAATAATTGGCAGTGGTAGCCCAATGGCAACTCGCTCGCTTCGTATCCGAGTGAAGCGGGTTCAAATCCCGGGTCTTGCACCTCTGATATTTTCATGTGCGAATCATTTCTATCATGATTACCACTTGCCTTACGGTGAAGGAAAACATCGTGAGGAAACCTGCATGTCTGAGAGAACCTAGCAAGTTTTCGAAAGACATGTGAAGTCCGCCAACCCGCACTTGGCCAGCGCGGTGGACTATGGCCTGATCCCCCTCGTATTGAAGGGAGGCCCGTGCCCAGCAGTGGGACGTTAAAAAGGGCTGGATACACAAATAATAAATATTAACTTACCTAAATGATTTATATCAAGTTATAAACATTATATAAACTAAATTAAATTTAATGTTCGTTTGTGCAAAATCGCAAATCTCCGAAAGATCTCAGATTCCTTTAAAATAAGACAACACATACATAGGTATACATAGCATAACATTTTGCATAAGATTACATTATATATAAGTAAGTATCTACGGTTGAATAGGGAATTAAAGTTTGTATGGAAGTTCGTCATTTTCGAAGTTACAAATATGGAAATTGCTGTTTAAGCTGTTTAAAATATTACTGACGGGAAATCCCATCGGTCTCACTTTTGTTATGATAATATTTCTAAATATTCATTATTAGCGACTCAGGGCTGGGTGCCTAACTTCATCGTACATATTAGGTACTCCAGATAGTCTGTTTGTGTATTTCAGCGTGACGAAGTAACAAACACACATACACAAATTTTTGCATTTTTATTAGTAGCCCTGTAGGAATATGAATTCAACACATTTTATTTAATATCAAACAAAAGTGACATAAAAACTTTTTAGCAAAAAATAAAAACCGACTTCCTGGCTCTAAAATGTAAAAAATTACTAAACGGGTTTTCATTTAGAATAGATAGATACCTTATCAGATATTTTCGAAGTCGGTGCCAATACAAATCAAAGCACACCCTTCCCCACATTGACCCTACAACTATCTTTTTGGATTTTTTCGCGTATTTATACACTCTCTCCGGGAACCATGATTGCTGTTAAGCAATCAAAACCGCGTAGGGAACCAAAAATCTAAATAAATCCGCGAATGAATCGAAATTAAGTAATTTTATTTAAAATTGCGAATATTCTTGTAAATCTAAGAAAGTATTATAGGATAGTAGATTTTCCCGCAGTAAAAAGAACCTATCTATATTATGTTGACTCAGATCTTAGAGTATACATAGCTACATGTATACTGTAAGACTCAGACAAAATTATGATGTCACGATAAATCGATCATCTAAATGTGGATGAAATCCGTTCATTACGGTAGTTTATACAAAATCAGCGAATTCCGCTCGAAGTAAATTTTGCATTGTCCCATGACAATTTTATAATTGTACCGTAATATGTCCTAAATGTTGATTTAAAATTCAGTAGGTACTTTTTGCGTGAAATGAGAACAAACTGACAAAAAAATTAACAAATATTACTGTACGTATTCTGTACATAACACTTCACAGTAAAAATACCTTTACATAAGAATCAACATGCCTACAGCTCAGGCAAATCAACGGAATCAGCACTTCACGCAGTAGTAAGCAAAATCGAGGAAGCGCTGAAAACCAAAGACATATGTCTAGGTACCTTCATAGACATTGAAGGTGCTTTCGACAAAACTAACTTCGCCAGCATCAGAGCCGCACTCAACAGACATGATGTGAACCCAGTACTTACAAACTGGATCCAACATATGTTAGTGAACAGAATGGTCAGACTGGGCAACGACAAAAAACAAGGAGCCATTGTTGCCAAAGGCTGCCCACAAGGAGGAGTGCTGTCACCTCTCCTATGGAACCTCGTAGTCAACGATTTAATAACCCTACTAAATGACAATAAATTTTTCACAGTAGGATATGCAGATGACTTAGCCATCCTCGTAACGGGCAAATTTGCAAGTACGATCTGTGAACTAACACAGACGGCCCTGAAAATAGTTGAAAAATGGTGCAAAGATTATAATCTGACCGTCAACCCACACAAAACAGAATTAATAATGTTTACAAACAAAAGAACCCTAGGGAACTACACCCTACCGGAACTCTTCAACTCAACCCTGACACTAACAACAGAAGTAAAATACCTAGGAATAATCCTAGACAACAAACTAAATTGGTCCAAACACCTAGACACTAAACTTAACAAAGCCAGCATCACTTTCTGGCAATGTCGTAGAATGCTAGGTAAAAAATGGGGTCTCAACCCAAAATTGACTCTATGGCTATACACGTCAGTCATAAGACCTATGATCAGCTACGGTGCCGTAGTATGGTGGCGAAGAACTCTACTGACTACAGCACAATCTAAGCTACAGAGCTGGCAGAGGCTAGTGTGTATGGCGGTGACGGGCTGCATGAGAACAACACCCACTGCGGCCCTCGAAGCCATGCTAAATCTTCTACCATTGCACCTGTTTATACAACAAGAGGCTGCGGCTACCGCGATAAGACTGGATAGTCAAAAGCTGCTAAGAAAAACAGACACGCCACACACAAAAATTTTGACAGACGTAGTCAAGGACATTCCTCTTATGGGAGCACCCAATGATGGAATACAAATAAGATACATTTTTGACAAAAAATATAAAATACAGCTAGAGGAAGACACACATGAAGGTCGCGATAGCAAAAACCTGAGAATATACACTGACGGCTCGAAAACTAAATCAGGGACGGGCTGTGGAATATTCTCTGATGATCTAAACATTAAAACTTCAATACCCTTAGGTACCTACAACACGGTATTCCAAGCTGAATGTCTAGGTATCCTTGAGGCAGCCAGAACAATTGCGACAAAGGACGTAAAAGGCTTCTCCATTCGCATACTATCAGACAGCATGTCAGTATTACAGGCACTAAGTAGTAACGCCACCACATCAGGTTTGATCTATGAATGTCACAAGGCTCTGACACAGGTAAGTGACCGAAACGAGATCACCCTACAATGGATCAAAGGCCACAGTAACTCGTGGGGTAACGATAGGGCCGATGAGCTAGCAAGAAGAGGTTCGGATATGACGATGATAGGACCAGAGCCTATCGTCTCGCTACCTTCTTGCTGGCTCAAAGGCCAAATCCTACAACGCACCAAACGCCAACACAACAATTTATGGCGCGGAGTTGCAGATTGCAGACAGGCGAGGGAATCGCTTCCAAACATCGATGCCAAGATGAGTAACCGTCTAATCAAACTTAACAGACCCCAAATTAGACAAATAACCGCGGCACTAACTGGTCACGGACCTTACAATAAACATCTTTTTAATATAGGTATAACCGACAGCCCACTTTGTAGGGCTTGCATGGAGGCAGACGAAACAGCTGCACATGTCATTTTATACTGTCCAGGTGTAGCGGCATACCGGACACAACACCTTGGCACCCTTAGTACACTCCCAGAGGTTTTCGGCAAGACGAAGAGTCTGCTGAGATTCCTGGAGGAACTGGGTTGGCAAGAGTAACACGAGCGAAATTTTTCCCACACACGCAAAATAGGCGCAAGACGTCGAGTTGCGGAAACAAGCCCGTTTATACCATACCATACCATACCAACACTTCACAGTCATGGATAATATTTTCTAAGAAATCATACGAATTTCCGAGAATTCTCGATTGTTATCAATTATAAAACACGCCGGCGTGTATGCGGTCCTCGACGGGTTAAAAAAATACTTAATGTACATACTATTGCATTGCTACTATATTATTAGCATGGATGAATTAAAGTAGATGAATTAGTTCTGATTATTATGTAATATAATAGGTACAGATGCATAAGCAATTTGACAGAATGATAAAAACAGTTGTAATTTTACGGATTACGGGACTTTTTTTCGTATACTTAGAAGACAAATGATTGCACTGTTTGTTTCTTATACTATGACTTCAAAGGCATGGCAGAGCCCCCGCCAAGTCGAGTAAAAAGGGCACACACGTAATTGATACTTTTTTAATTAATATAAACAAAAGTTATCAAAATATATAGCGTGATCGTTATGTAAACATATTGTGATCCTAATAGCATGTAATGAAACACTTTTTACTGTATTTTTATTTATTAATTTACATCTACGAGGATTAATAAATCGAATAATTAACAAATTTTTCACGAATCCTATCTTTTCATCTATCTCTATATAAATAATTATATCTCTATTTAAAAAAATAGAAATAAATTTCATAGTGGAATAATTACTTTCAAGTTTACATAAAGAAATATGTTAAATACACACAATATAAAACCATATTATATACCAATATAATAAAACATAAATAATATAATAAATAACTTGGAACATTAGCACACAACACCATCTAGATCCATGGTTTAAAGCTTGTGTGATGTATACCAGATAGTTGATACTCTACACATATTATATAACTTTAAACACATACATATGAGAAATATAATAAAAGGCCTTCAAAAGAATAATACAATACAGAAACCTTGGTATGAGATTTTGCTTAGCACTTGGCCAGTTTTTGTAAGATAAAAAAAAAGTAATAGTATGTGTAAAAATGAATGGCCATAAAATTTATTTTTAATAATTAATTATTAATATTCCGATTACGTTATATATAGATGAAATATCATATCAAGAATGAAATATTATTTGAAATGGATAAGAAATTATGCGCTCTTGGCAATAAACAACGCAGTTTTGGTCCCGATTACATATTGTAGAGTTGGATCCCGATTCATACTTCTTGTATGAAAGCAAGATGAATAAGCTAAAGCGTGATACTAAACAAAACATGTTCAGATAGTTTGGTCGGGCATTGGATAACGAAAGAATAATGGTCATAATAAAATATGTGCCTACTGTAAGCAGGAGGAGGCAGTAGTAGGTAGGTGAATCAAAGGATAAATAAGGTGAAGCCTAAGCGGAGTTCTGCCTGATGAGGGGGTATGAAAATAATAATGATATTCTAACGTGAATGTATTATACAAGTGATTTACTTTATATAGTAGTTTACTCTCTAGTACCATGTTTATAAAATTTAGATGTTATCAATGTGCACTATTATACCAATATATTGAAGCTCTGAAATCTAATGACATTTTTGAGTAATATTATTGGATTGATCAGCACCGATGCTTATATTTCTCTAGTTTGATAAGATAATTATAGCTTATAGATGATAAAATAATTATAACTGTTAGATACTGATTTGCTGTAGTTAGTTCCGAAAACAGCCACTAGAAAAATATAATAGTTGTATTGTGTATTATTCATAAATATTGAAATTAAATAAACCTGACCACGCGCTATGACGATAGTCTATACATATAATAAAATTGTAACTAAGCCGAATCTGTACATTAAATATTTTTTTTGAAAATCTTATTGAAATAGACATTATTATCGATACAGAGGCCGAAACTATAGTTTCTAGAATTTTTGTCTGTCTGTCTGTCTGTTACCGCATCACGGAAGAACCACTGGAGGGATTTTAATGAAATTTGGTATGGTGATAGCTGGTTATCCTGGTCAACATATAGGATAGTTTTTACTGCGGGAAAATATCTCATTTCTGAGAAAAAATACAAAAACTGGTTAGACTATAAATATTTTAGCAAGATAACTTACAAAATATGGCAAAAAATAATAAAAATTGTTTATCTTCAAAAAAACAATATATCATTATTTTATTAATTAAAATAATTCCAAAAATATTTATTTACGTGTTATTTTGATATTCAACAATAGACGTCGCCATGTGTTTTTAAAATACGTAGTTTTAATTCCAAAAAATTGAATATTCAAATATGAACTTTCTAACATTTTATTAAATTACCCGCGGCACCACCTGAGTTCAAATTATCAATAAAATAAACTTTTTGGCTTTATAAATTAGTAACATATTAGTAATGTTTTGTTGACCGAAATAATTTTAGAATGAAAATATTTGTAAATTTTTATTGTTTAGTAAATGATGATTTTATAAATCTTTTAATTTAAAAATTGGACAAAGGCAAGTCCAACTCGTGCATTTAGGTTCCGTATAGCAAGATACTCTGTTGTTTTTCTTACTTACGTATTATGTTAGGTTAACATTAAAATAAATACGAATAATACTTACGTGTTCACAGTATCGATTCATTTTATCAACTGTAAAAATAAGTTCGTTTCATATTATTTTTTAACATATTATGGAAAACAAGTTTTATGGTTGGTAAACTGACAAAACTTGTAACTGAAAATATTCCATATCTCATAAACAACGAAACTTATATTCTGCAAGGTAATTTTCGATAAAAAGTGTTTTAGAAACTGTTATACCTCAACTTTTTCAGTTTTTTTTTGACACAATTTCTTGAAAGGTGGAAAAGACTTTTATCATATTAGCCGAGCCACATGAAATAATAAAAAGCATTTACTTAGAATTATTTACTTATTTACCTTAATTATGTACTTCTGGAACTTTTTCTTTTTTTGAAAATCATTTCGGAAAAGATTACTAACAAGCGCTAACCCATCAGTGTTTCGCGATAAATTAACATTAAGAAGAGTTATTATTATGTAATTTAAATAATCTGCTAAATATAAATTAATCAATAGCTGTCTATAAGAAAATAAATAATTAAAATTAATTCAGTAGTTTGAGAGTTTATCGCCCAAAACTAAACAAAAAAACAAAACAGAAGTGTGTACAGACATACATAAATGTTATTGTTAAAACAAAAAGTGCAATATTACTAAAAAATTAAATATAAAATTAACGGAGGAACCTTTGTGACATTGTCAATCACCGCCATTATTTACAAATAATGGGGTACGCAATGAAATTGGTATATGTATTGATATCATCTGAACGCGGGCGGAGCCGCGGGCAATGCTAGTATACTATATAGTTACATAACATATGTACATTATGATTTTATATCGAGATCGATGATACTTATAATATCTAATACAATGGCCAAAAGCAAAGATGTTAAAGCTATAAATATTTTGGAATATTTACTACTGGCAAGTGGCAACCCGCAACATTATGTTGGGTTGGTACTTGGTGTTGGTCCTGTCATTTTAAAAGAAATATCTTTTCGTTTTCCGGAAAATGAAAAGAAAACGTTTTAGTTAAAAAAAGATATTGAAAGCTTATAGATAAGCAATATTCCAAAAAAATTGTCCTGATGTATTATTTAAAATTTAATTATTATTTTATGGGAGTAACGCTTAAACAAAGTGTTATGAACTATTAATTTTAAAATTGATTTACTGATAGAATTAAGATCGCGAAATTAAAAATATTATTTCTTGTTGATTTATCTCTTAATATAGGCTTCAGACATTTCTTTAAAAATGGGTGAAGGCCAGCAAAACATTGGTACTACAACTCTTTTACTTAAATGTTGTATCTTATTTATTTTTTATTTTATTGTAAATCGCTTTATAATTATTTTTTTCAGATGATATGGAAATGCTTACTGCATTATATGATTTCGAAGCGACATTAGCTAAAACATTGAGTTTTTCAGAAGGTGAATATTTTTTTCTTCAGCAGAGTAACACTAAGCAGAGAAACTGGTGGCATGTCGTTAATAGAAAAGGTCATATTGGTTTTGTACCTTCAAATTACGTAGCTGTAGTCAAGGTAACAATTTGCTTCATTATGCCAATTAACATACATATAAAGAATCTAATTCAAGCTCACTAAAAAAAATTGTATTTCGTAGGTTGATGCAGATTTCTTTTTAGGTTTTCTTAATGATTGTATTAGGAATTTAAATGATAACACTACAATGACTTCACAAAAACAAGAGTTGTTAATGAGATTGAATGAAAAGAAGAAACAAATTCAGACTTCTCTAAAACCTCCAAGTAAGAAACAAGCAGCACCCAAGCCCCCACCGCGTTTGGATGACAGCACTCCACCCAATGGAGTATTACCTTGTTTTGATTTAAGGCCTGTTGTATCTCAGCAGCAAATTTCTGAAGAAAAACATTCTTGTTCTTCACCTTCTAAGTCACAAAATAATACTTCTGCGTTAAAAGGTAAGTTTATTTCTATAATAAAATATCTTAGATTATTCTTGACCTATAAAAATCAAGCATAATAATGTCAGGATAAAGCAATATAATTTTTATCATATCTTTCAACTAGATGTTTTTAATGCAATGATGTATGAATAAATACCTTTTCAAATAATCATTTATGTATTCATTTACTTATTGTACAGTTTCATTTGTAATATTAATTCAATCTTTAATAAATTCTAGCTATATGTCAGCATATTTAAGCACAGACTAAAGAATAAATATCTAGTGGAACAATGCTTTACATTTTGACATAATAGTAATCTATTATCAATTATTATGTACTCGCGACTCACCCTCACTTCACTCGGGTTGGTCCCTAGCTGTTTTAACGGTTAGTATGAAATAGATCAGAGTGGCCAGAGACAGATATAAGTAGAAGACGCTGGAGGAGGCCTATGTGTCAACAGGACACGCTGATGCAGTCACTGATGTGTTATTTAAATAATCTAAAAATTGTAATTTATATTAGCAATAAAGGCTTTTGTATTTGTATGGAATAGATAAACTATATATTATATGATATATAGCCTGTAGCCTTCCTCAACAAACAAGCTATCTTATGCTAAAAGATTATTTCAAATTGGATTAGTAGTTTCTGAGATTAGTGCATTCAAACAAACAAACAGACTCTGCCTCTTTATAATATTAGTATAGATTTGTTAATTTAATATACATTTCTTCTAGAAGATGATGATGACAAGAAAACTTTAAGTGCCAAATCAACATCTAACCAGCTATCATCGGATACTGACAATCAAGATGATAGTCAAGACAGCAGTGAGAGTATTAAACCAAATGCTATATATGAAATTGTTCAAGCAGTTCGCAAAGAGACTCAGCTAAGCCATGATATGTCAAAAGTTGCAGTTGAAACAGTGTTGATTTCACTCAGGGTGAGTATAAATTGTTATTATAAACATTATGGAATGTTTGCATAATAGAATCAAATAAAAGATAAACTGCAATTTAAACTATGCTACATACTGTAGTCAAGGCACTCATTAAAGCCATTAAATAAAAAACTGAACTGAACTACTGTAGTCAATATATTATGTGGCTCAATCAATATATCCAGCAAATTCAAGAGAAGCTATCTAACAATAAGATGACTATAAAATTGTGTTTTATAGTTGTAACTAAAAGACACGAAAGTAGCCCTTCCTCGTTACCTTTATTAAAATATCTTATGTAATATATTTGCTTTTTTTTTTTAAGTTTGAGATTATTTTGAGTTTTCCATCTATAGAATAAAGAAATTATATAAAATCATGCTAACACCAATATGTTTTCTAATGAATTTGTCATAATGGTAAATGAATAATGTTTCAGTTTTATAATTTCCATAACACAATACTTAAAAAAGTAATATCCGTGACATTACCATTACAGAACTTGATTGTATAATACACAATGCATATTTACACTTAAAACTTCCTTATTTTGTAAGTTCGGTGACAATATGTTTAACTAACATCAAAAAGATAGGCAGCTATCAATTTTTCCTATAATATTTATGTGGTACTAAAGGCTCACCCTTGCTTTGTTCAGATTCGCCTTTAAAAAAATATAAATAAATTATCCCACGGAAACTGTACATTTCTCTGGGATAAAAAGTAGCCTTTGTGCTATTCCAGAGTATAATCTATCACTGTGCAAATTTTATCCACATATGTTTAGCCATTCTGGTGAGATTTAGTAACAAACATCCATCCAAACATTTAAACTTTCACATTTGTAATAATTAGTAAGTTTGATGCAATTGCAAAATATTATAAATTAAGATTTTGCGTGTTTGTTTGTGGGTCTTAATAATTCAGTTCAAAATTCTTTATTCAATATTGGTATTTCAGAAATATGTATACTTATTGTTTGTCAAAACTATAAAGATCTTCATGAAAAAATAATTTAAATATACTTTTGTGTATTTAAAATGTATAATGCATTTGAACTCTAATAAGGCTGTTGGTTCCGTATAGGAGTTTCTGCCAGGTGGGGCAGCCAGGTCCATAATAGATGCACTGCTCCGAGAAGCCAATAGTAATATAACCTGTCCAAAGAACGCGATAGATGCCGCACCAGATGCTCTCAGAATGATGACAGCTCTCAACTCTCTCTCCAAAGCAGCAAATGACGCCCAGCAAAGAGGCTGGGCTCTGCATGATGATGCTCATGACATACAAACACAACTGTTGGAACTTATATCTGTTATGGTAAGATTTTTGTTGTGTCTCGCACTCACTTTTTATCTTCCCGTTTTATTACTTCTACATAGTTTAAATATCAACCCGCGACTTTTGTCATGATACGCCATGCCTCATGAACTAATTCTACATTGTAATATAACAGTCGTTATACGTTCGATACTTGACTTTCCTTAAAGTAATTTTTATTACCCACTCAGTTATCTCAAGACGATATAAAACGTGCCACATTTCTAACAACAATGTAACAATATTTACGACTTTAACTTAACCTACACTATGTTGCGTAAATGTCTTTAACACAAAATACTTTTTTGGTGTAGTAATAATAATGTTTATATTTTGAGCTAGTAATTAAATTTTCTTCTTTAGTTCTAATTATATTTCTAATGCTACCAATTCTCTTTCTTCAAAAGATATTTCTGGGCCATCTTTGGAGTCAACATATTGACTTTTTGAAGGTCTTTTAAGTTAATCTTACAGCCATTAGGTCCCGGATTTCTTTTATTTTCATTATGAACTTATTAGGTCTACAAAATATACCGCTAAGTTATAACATAATATATAGACACAATATACCTACCGGTTACTTAAAACGTATTTAGATCTGGGTAGGAACCCGATTATGAAGTAGCAGCAAATATAACTCATCGATTCTTTTTCTGGTGTTGCTTATTCGTGCTGCAATCATACTATATATCATTGTGGGTACTACTTAAGTTTGTTTTTTTTTTACTTGTGAGTATACTAAACACCACGGACTTTTTGTTGGTGCCTTTTTCTGGTTTATGTATTTACTAGCGACTCACCCTCGTTTCGCTCGGGTTCGTCCCAAGGTTGCTTCCGCATACAAACTTTCACCCCCATTTTCACCCGTTTAAGGCATGATTTCCGGAATAAAAACTTGCTATGTCCTTCCCAGGGTCTCAAACTATCTTCTTATGAAATTTCATCTAAATCGGTTCAGTAGTTTCGGAGCCTATTCGATACAAACAAACAAACAAAAAAAATGATTTTGTTCCTCTTTATAATATTAGAATAGAAATTGTTTTTTTTTATCTTTTAGCAAACATAGGTTTATATATTTAAGTTTGACAGTTTGTTTATTAATATTAGGTAGATTTTTGACTGGTAGTCTGAAAAGCAGGAACCTCTTCAAGGAGGAACTACTTAAGGTATAAATATTCTTAACAAACGTATCGGCATTCGCGAGTTTCATTGTAGATCTATATTGAAGCGTGTGAAGGTTAATTTTCATTTTCATTCCTATTAAAATACAATTCAATAATACGCTATTCTGATGTTACAATGATGTTATTTTCCAGTCTAATGCAGATGTGAACATATCCCAGCACGTTCTCAGCAGCCACCGCTACGCCTATGTAACCACTCTAGTGCAGTACTACCAGATGGAAACGCGCTGGCCTTTGCGACAATTATTGTTACAGGTAAATAAAATAAAAATAAATAAATATTTTGGGACATTAACACACAGCAATATCTAGTTCCATGGTAAGTTACGAGGCTTGTGTTGTGGATACCAGATAGTTGATACACTACACATATATAACTTTAAATACATACATATTATAGATATAAACACCCATGACTGGAATATAAACATTCGTGCTCATCACATTAATGAATGCCCCCAGCGGGGCTCAAATCCGCGACCGCTGGCAAAGCAAGTGGGGTCACTACAAACTGAGCCAAGTGTGTAGAATAACTAGCAAAATTTAGAAAATGTAATTTAACAGAATATTAGTCATTTTTGGAAAATAGTAATTAAAAAAATATACCATTTTAATAATAAATTTCAGATTAGATATTAATATTTAAAATTCACATTTATGAGATTTTTATTCAGAAAACACAACATCGTTAAATAATTGAAAATGTATCGGTGTATCAGCAAATGAATATCGCCGATACTGATATATCGGAAAACGGAGGATATCGCCGATGTATGGATATCGATATCGGATGCATCCCTAAATTAAACGTTGCTAGGCGTTCGGTGTGATGTGCGGGCTGGAGCGCACGGCGCTGGCGACGCTGGCGCTGTCGGCGCTGCCGGCGGAGGTGGCGCGCGACATGCGCGACAACCCGCGCGCCGTCACGCGCCTCTCGCACTCCGCTCTGCTGCTCTCCATGGTGCTCTCCATGGGGGACAAGCTGCCTGTCACGCATTTTGGTGAGTTTTGTTTGCTTGTTTGTTTGTGAATGTGTTTTGTTATAATATTAATTACGTTGGGTGCAGCTAGGGGATGCGAAGAAATACAAATTTACTTAAATTAATTTATTACTAATTAAATCACTGCTTACTACTTAAATGATTGCTGATCGATATCGGTCAAGTAATGCGTTTCATACTTAAAAATTTGGTCTTGACATCTATCGAATTTAGGTTCCTGCTGTGCTTGATCTCGACTAATCGGCGCTGCGTGTATTTTGTAGGGCAATGCTTATGCGGCTCGTTAGGGTTGGTCGTGTAACATGTTCTATAGTGATGATGGTTGAGAGTTCTGTTTTAGTTAGGTTTGTTTTGTTTGTTTGGGAATGTAGTTTCAGGATGCTCATGGTAGAGTGCTTCCAGTTACGAATTTAAGGTCATGGGAGAGACTAAATGTTTTATATTGAATGTATATTTTAGATTAGTAAAATTACTATGGATCTCATTTAAGTTAGTCACATAAAATTGAAGTTGGAGAAATGTTTATATTGTCTAATGTAAAACAAACAATGTTTCAGAACAATTGGGGGTGGAATTTGCACAATTTCTTCTCGATCTCATCGAGAACCCACCAGAAACGGATGTGGATGAGCAGATACCGGATCTGTTCCTTACTCTCCTTCTTGCATACAATCTGCAGTTTGAGAATCCCTTCGAAAACCTTCTTTTAAACGCGCTAGAGACTATGGATATTGCCAAGACCTTCTGCGAGAAAGTATTATTGTTGCTGAATCGTGAAGGTATATTATCTATACATATAACAAAATTCTAACTGAGTCGAATTTGTAAATTAAATATTTTTTGGAAAATTTTATTGAAATAGCCATTATTATCGATACAAAGAGATAATTTTTAGAATTTTTGTTTCTTTGTGTGTATGTCTATCCGGTAACGCATCACGAGAAACCCACTGGACAAATATTGATGAAATTTAGTATGATGATAGCTGGTTATCTGCGTCAACATATAGAAAACTTTTTACTGCAGGAAAATATCTCATCTCTGAGAAATCTATACTAAACTTTAAAAAGTAACAAGGAACAAACCCGAGCGTTGTTTGATAAATTCTGGAAAATTCTATTTATAACTTTTCTTTTACTTTTTTATATTAAAAAAGAAAAAGAAATTAATACATTTTAGTCTATTAAAATCACCACGCCAACATAAAAAATTCTTCTGTATTTACTACTAATAAGTAGTTAATAAACCAATTTCAAAAAAGGGAGGGATACTCAATAAGATTGTATTTTTTGTCCACGGACGCTATATTTTTATGGCTATATCACGCAGACCACCACCACCAGTACCACCATCGAAGTAGTACATCTTAATTTAGGCTATATGCTATCTCAATTCCGAGTTTTGCTTGATGAAGTAAAAGAAACTCATTCACTCACTCAATCACTTATCTACCAAATGTGGGTGGTTATTTTAAATACAAGTTTTTTTTGTAAATACAAGAATTATTATTTTATTCAACTAATTGTTTACCTATTTTGCTACTTTTGCGCTTTTTTTATTTTATTTTATTATTGTAAATACAATATATTAATTTCAACATTTGACAGAGGATCCGGTACACATCTTCGACCACGAGCCCGAGCCCGCACACTCTGTACTGAAGCTTGTCATAGACCTGTTCAGTCGCAAGAAGACTGCAGAACATTTCTACACTAATGATGTTAAGGTGGCCATCGATATTATAGTGAGGCAGCTCGCTGATTTATCCCCTGGAGATATTGTGAGTATATCTGATTATACATATAGTTCCTAACTTAATTTTATTTCACCACTGGATATGTACGGATACAAAGTACCGTTTATTACTGTTTAGCCTATAAAATATTATTTAGCCTATAGCTTATACATCTATTCAAAATTCCGAGGTCTTTAAGAATTCACAAGGATGTTTAACCAAAACTGTACTTTTAATGTGGTTTAGCAACTATATATAATATATATAATTAATTTCATTTAAATAAAATAACTAGGTGCATTCGTTTTACCGGTTGGAAACGTATATAAGTACTTTAAAAAAATATTTCATCCCCTTTAAGAGAGGGTATTCTAGTATAGAAGCATGAATTTTAGATATTTTTTCCGGTGCAATAAAAAAAAAGTGCCAAAGTATAACTGAAAAAAAGTGCCAAAGTGCCAAAATAAGTATAACTTCGAAAGTAAAGTTTTATGGGGGAATTCATCCGCAAGTAGTCGGGCAGCGCCTACTGCCTGTTATTCAATTTATTCCGGTAGGACCAGTTCAGATGTCGCGTCACTAAAATCGCTGTAACTCGGTAAATAATTGGAATTTTGAAAAATCAATTTGAGGGCATATTGTTGAATGTTTGAAATTTGTATATATAAAAAAAAAGGAAATTTGCTTTTTTCTTCAAATTTCTAGACTAGAATACCCCCTTAAGTTTCATTTTTGCTACAAAAATGGCCTATGTCCTTCTCCAAGGTCCCACTCATCATAATCATCTAAACTAAAATTCATCAAAACTGGTTCAGCGGTTTAGGTGTGAAAACGTAACAGACAAAAAGACAGACAAAGTTAAATATTTCAATAAATTTCGATATTCCAGCGTCGCCAACAATACCTGAAGATATTGCAAGGCATCATCCGCAACACAGAGTACGGCGCGCATCTACACCGTCGCGACGACCTGCTCCGGTGCTTCGCTAGAATCTTCTGCGAGGAGGGCGACTCCAGCCAGCACGACCAGGCCCTCGTGCGAGCCATATCTAATGAATTCCCACAGTATTTCAAGGCTTAAGGTATTATTTTGGTTTTGTTTTGTTACATGTGTGTATTTACGTATGTATGTATGTGTTTGTGTATCTTCTGCGGGATGGTATCAGTCAGTATGACCAGGCGCTTGGGCGAGTCATATTTAATGAGTTCTCGCAGTATTTCAAAACTTAGATATTATTTTGGTTTTGTTTTGTTAGATGTGTATATTTATATGTATCTATGTATTCGAATATTGGTACGAGTTGTGAGTATAAGTTTAGTTGTGGGCTAAGTGCATTCCCTTATTATATTATTTTATTAGGTATTATATTATTTGTGTTTTTTGGAAACATCTACTTAGTTGGTTTTACAGTTGTAAATGTATATTACGAAGTAGGTGTTCACAATTGTTAGTTTCGAGACCTGAAAACGGGTCGAGACAATATTTTTTTATCTTCAATTGCAGCTTATTAGTCTGCTTTTATAATATTTGATTGAAATAAATGCTGAATGATAATTAATTTTTCGAAGACCTATAGGAAATATGCGTGTGATTTAAATAAAGGTGACATATTTTTTTTATAATATTTAGATATTGCTTTTGAATTAAGCCTATATCAATATTTTTTAATGTTACTTATTTTTAATTAAAAAAATAATTATCAAAAAGTGGGAAATTCAAAGTAGTTGAAACGCACGCCATTGGTCAGATCGAATATGACGTAAAAGTATTATTATAACAGAGCGATTAGTGATTTTGTCGCTTACAAATTGAGTCGTCGTTTTTCTGCGTATATCATCACTGTGAAGTAACGCCAAGCGAAATGGCGGGCGCTTAAACTATCCGTATCGATATGATATTTTAAAAAAAACTAAATTTTAGTTCTTGGAGTTGGATATTTTTTATAATTATATAACAATGTTAGCTATTGTACAAAAAAAATTAAAAAAAATCACGCATATTCCCTATTCTCGTCTCATTGGATGTCCTTATGATACTCCATAGAAAAAAAAATATGTTTTTGCTGTTCGTTAAGCCAAGCTATAGCCAAGTCATAAATCCATTGTGATAAAATACCTTCGCTATTGTCTTTTAAGCTAAATATGGTGAAAATAGACCATAGTTTATTTCAGACTATACTCATACCTCGTACTGGTATTATTATATAAAGAAATATTTTACTAAAATAAAATAACAGTATGACCGTATTTAATCGAACTTTGTTTATGATCTTGCATTATGCGTCTTTAGAATTTAGGCGTCATTGATTTATAAATATCAAAGCAGCAGAAATGAGAAAAGGTAATAAATTGTTAAATTTTAAGTTTGATTTAAATCTAGATACAATAATGTATGATCATTTTGTCTTAAAACTGATACTGTTACAATTTGTTTTAAAATTTTACGAAAAAAAATCGAGTACCTAAATTAGATAGTATAGCGAACGACATCTGTCCACCACAAGAGGATGCCATACGACCCCCCCGTCGTGCGCGCCGACCGCCGGTTCGCTACAGCGGACGGGAGGGGTAGTTGAGTCAGGTTCGGGACGCGCATTACGCAAGGCACGCCACGCTCTCTCTTACGCTATTTTTATGTAAAGATATTATTCGAAATTAAAATTGTTTCGTAGTAAATCTAAAATTGTAGAGTATATACATTAAAGTGCTAATTAACAATTTGAATATTATTGACCTTAGCTATAATTGGCAGCCCAACGTTTGGCCGAATCAGAGTGTATTTTAGTGTCGTTCGTGTGTTGTAGTTAGGTATCTATGGTGAATACGCGTTCGCGCCGGTTATTAGCAATGAGTGATACAAGTGAATCCGTGCCGTCGCCCCAGGACGGGCAGGCCGCAGGATTGGTGTTACCCGCTGATGTCGCGCCCGGCGTGCGTACAAGCGCCGACGCGACGCTCCGTGCGTCGCCGCCACCATCTGCTTCACACGTGCCATTCGCGCATGGCGCGGACGCGCTGGGACACGTTGCGCCGAGAGACACACCTACGACACCTACTCCTGTTATTATGACGGACCAGCAGCTAAGTGTCATTTTACAATCTTTGCGTATGCCATCGACTCCGTACACACCACCGCCTGGATATGGTGTCCATGTGTTACCGAACTTTGCGAACTGCACGGCACGCTTTGACGGCTCAGGTGACGTCGAGGCGTTTATTGACTCAATTGGGATTTATAAAGACTGCGTTAGTATAGACGATCATATAGCTCTGAAGGGTCTACCTATGTTGTTAACTGGTTTTGCCGCTACCTGGTACCTAGGTGTGAAACACAGTATTTTCACGTGGAGTGATGCGCTTTTATTATTGAGGCAGACCTTTGGCCCGCGCATTCCGCCACATAAAATATATCGAAAGATATTTGAACAGGAGCAGGGTGATGAAACAGTAGACGTCTTCGTGTGCAAAATTAGAGCTTTGTTTGCACAATTACCTGCTAACAGTCTGAGTGATACGGTACAATTGGACATGGTATATGGTTTGCTACACAGAAGAGTCAGGAAAGGCTTCCACGGAATTCCTTTTCCACTTTCACTCAGCTTTTGAGTGAGGCACGCCGTTTAGAGGAGCTTTTTGAAGAGGGACGTAGTCACCGTAGAGCGCCGGCTACAGTCGCGTTTCCTATTCCGGAGACGTCCCGAGCTCCTTGCGTGTCCACCGCACCGAAAGCAGTGAGCCATAGGCCTCGATGTTTGTACTGCAAACAATATGGTCACACGAGGGATGATTGTAGGAGGTTGAAAGAAAAGGCATCGAGTGTAGTTACAAAATCTGAGGAATCACCTGAGCGATCTCAAATAACCTGTTTTGGTTGTGGAACACCCGGTGTTATACGTGCAAATTGTATAAAGTGTAGTAAGACCGTCGCGAGTGCCGCGTTTCATACAGTGTCTGCAATTGGTTCGAAACCGATAGATCCGCGAAGTCGACCACTTTTAGAAGTGTTAGTGTACGGCGCTAGGGGTCGCGTATTAATCGATACCGGTGCAAAACATTGTATTGCTAGTGAAAGTTTTAAAGCGCACTTAGTTAAGAATAACCATAAGTTTGTTAAAGTTAAGACAGAATTGAAATTTGCTGATGGTACGGTAAAAAATTTAATTGTTGATACTGCTCAAGTGGAGGTGACGGTGTTAGACATAGTAGTGTCGACATTTTTTATCGTTCTTCCTGGTGCCACAGATTCGCTGTTAGGCATGAATTTCATTAAGGATTCTGGTATGGTACTTGATTTTAACCGAAATTTATGGGGATTAAAAGGTTTGTTGACCCATGCTCTTGAATTTGAGGGACCTTTGGATAGTTTTCGCATAGCATGTTCGACTGTGGGTCTCCGAAACGATGAGGGAACTCTTTTGGAACCAGAAGAGAAGCAAGAGTTATCAGATGTTCTGGAAAAGAACCAGGATATCTTTGAGCCAGGGGGAGCCCCTACGACTTTTGCCGTCCACCGCATTGATACAGGAGATCATGCGCCGATCAGCGTTCCGCCATATCGAGTATCCCCTGTAAAAAGAGAAGTTATGAAAAAAGAGATTGAGAAAATGTTAGAAGAGGGAGTTATTGAAGAGGCAGAGTCTGAATGGGCCTCTCCGGTAGTTATGGTGCCAAAGAAGAATGGAGAAGTTCGCTTCTGTGTGGATTACCGAGCCCTGAATAAAATCACGAAAGATGACAAGTATCCCCTTCCTGTAATAGACGACTTGTTGCTATCTACCAAATTAAACAATGTAATCTCGACCAATGATCTAAAGGCAGGGTATTGGCAAATTGAGGTAGACGCCGCTGATAGAGATAAAACTGCATTCGTCTCTCCTTTTGGAACATTTCGGTTTCGTCGAATGCCCTTCGGCCTTAAAAACTCTCCTTCAACCTTTCAGCGTCTAATGGACCGTTTTCGTGCTGGTCTTAAGGAGATTACTGTAGTTGCTTATTTGGATGATATATTAGTGATATCCAAAGATCTTGAAACACACATACAGGATCTGCAGCAAGTGTTTGAGCGTCTAAGATTATTTAACCTAAAAGCTAATAGGAGTAAATGTGTGTTTGCCAGGGAAAAACTAACATACTTAGGTCATGTGATATCAGCCAATGGAATTGAACCGGATCCTGCCAAAGTGGCAGCAGTAGTAGCAATGAAACCGCCTACAAACATTAAGGAACTGAAAAGTTTCCTTCAGACTGCATCTTGGTTTCGTAAGTTTATCCCGGAGTTTTCCGATGTGGCCCGACCATTAACCTACCTTACAAGGAAAAGTCAACGTTGGCAGTGGGATGAAGCTCAGAGAGTCGCTTTTGAGGAATTGAAAGGAAGACTTACCTCTGCACCAATTCTTCGTCAGCCAGATTTTAATGAACCTTTTGTGCTACGAACTGATGCGAGCTCTTATGCTTTAGGTGCTGTGTTGCTGCAAGGACCAGACCCGACGTCACAACGTCCCATCGAATACGCTAGCAGGTTATTGACTAACGCAGAGCGCAACTACCACACCACCGAAAGGGAAGCGCTAGCTGTGGTGTGGGCGTTGGAGCGTTTTCGTGGATACTTAGAGGGAGCTAAAATACACGTGCTTACCGATCACCAGCCGCTGAGATGGCTCCTGACGTTGAAGACGCCAAGTGGTCGACTGGCCAGATGGGCAATGAAGATACAAGCATTCAACTTAGATGTTAATTACGCACCAGGGAAGATGAACGTCGTTGCAGATACTCTCAGTCGTCCAGTGGGAGTAGCTGACTCGGAAAATATTTGTGAGATCTGCCCTATGGTAGTAGACTTACCGCATCGACGACCTGGAGAGCTCCGCGTTTCTCAGCTGGAAGATCCTGAAATTAAGAAAATTATCGATGATTTTGAAGATGAAGATCCAGACGCAGCATTGCGCTGGACACGAAGAGGGTACTATATGACTCAGGGAGTTCTTTATCGCGCAGATCCTGAAGGAGAAATAGATGAGCCATTACTGGTTGTGCCAGAATCGCTACGTGCAGAACTGATGAAGGAGCTGCACGATGCATCGACCGCTGGACACCTCGGCTTGGAACGCACCCTGAAGAAAATTAAAGAAAGATATTATTTTCCAAATATGCGAACCTTTGTAGCTCAATACCTCAAGTCATGTGACTTATGTAAGCAATATAAGCCTACAAACCTGAAACCTGCAGGTTTATTACAGACTCCGACCCCTCAACAACGCTTTGAAGTCCTAGCAATGGATCTTTTCGGTCCCTTACCAGCTGGAAGCCAGGGGGAGAAGTGGATCTTCTTAGTGGAAGATGCTGCAAGTAGGTGGGTGGAACTCTTCGCTTTAACCGACGCTACATCTGAAACCTGTGCTAAGGTTCTAATAGAAGAGGTATTCCTTCGATATGGGTTACCCCGCAGAATAATTTCTGACAATGGGACTCAATTTGTCTCCGCAGTCATGCAAAAGGCTATGTTCACGCTCGGAATTAAGCAGAACTTAACCCCTGTGTATCACCCCGAGGCGAACCCTGCGGAGCGTAAGAACAGAGACATGAAGCAGATGCTAGCAATGCTTGTAGGGACCGAGCATCGAAGCTGGCCGCAGTACCTGTCCCCTGTTAGGTTCGCCCTCAACAGTGCCTATAACGAAGGTACAGGGCATAGTGCAGCTTACCTTACCTTTGGACGAGACCTCCGATCTCCTTTTAGTGTAATCAACGACATCAGGGCCGTAGTAGAGGAAGAGAATTTTGTACCTCAAATCACGCCCTACCTTCGACAATTTACTGACGTTTTGAAGGAGGTCAAATGGCGTATCGAGGAACAACAAGATCGCAGAAAAGCCGTGGAAGACCAACGCCGACGACCAATAGCAGCGTTTAAAGAAGGTGACCTCGTTTGGGTGGAGAACCACAGTCAAAGCAATGCTGAGAAAGGGGTTACCAGAAAATTTGCGCCGCGTAGGGAAGGGCCGTATAAGATTTCAACAGCCGTCTCTCCAACTACTTGGGAAGTGGTAGATAAAGACGGAGCGGTTAAGGGCAGGTACCATGCCAGTGCGTTATCTTTGTATCAAGGGACTTCTAGGTCTGACGCCGTCACCCTGCGTAAGAGAGGACGTCCAGCCAAGTCTCAACCTCATAGTGGCTGTGACTTGGAGGGGGAGGCTATAGCGAACGACATCTGTCCACCACAAGAGGATGCCATACGACCCCCCCGTCGTGCGCGCCGACCGCCGGTTCGCTACAGCGGACGGGAGGGGTAGTTGAGTCAGGTTCGGGACGCGCATTACGCAAGGCACGCCACGCTCTCTCTTACGCTATTTTTATGTAAAGATATTATTCGAAATTAAAATTGTTTCGTAGTAAATCTAAAATTGTAGAGTATATACATTAAAGTGCTAATTAACAATTTGAATATTATTGACCTTAGCTATAATAGGTTGTAAAAGTACAGGAAATTAACTTAATGTTCTGGCTTATTTGCAATATAGGACAAAGTTTAAAACGGACTCTAGTCATCCTTCCCATGACTTACTAATAGGGAATATGCGTAATTTTTTTTATACAATAGCAAATATCGTTATATAATTTTTAAAAAAATATCCAGCTCCAAAAAAACTAAAATTTAGTATAAAAAAGAGTTCTAAACATGTCATACCTATTATAAAATACTTTAAACGCCCGCCATTTCGCGCGCTCGGCGTGACGTCAAAGTATACACAAAATAATGTCTTTTGCTTAAGCAATTTGTAGCGACTAAATCACTAAACGCTCTTATATAAATATACGATGTGACCAATGGCGTTGCGTTTCAACTACTTTGAATTTCCCACTTATATTTGCACTTTTTAATAATTATTTTCTTAATCAAAAAGAAATTACATTAAAAAATATTGATATAAGCTTAATTCAAAAGCAATAAAGATTATAAATAAAAATATTTCAGCTTTATTTAAATCACACGCATATTCCCTATTGTTTTGTTTTATGTAATAAAATGGTCTTATTTATCAATAGTGGATGTGTGAAATATAGTTAATGTACAGGAGATAATGATACTATCCTCCATATATAATATAAAATAAATAAAATATAAGAATAAATTACAGTTTCTTGTATTTTGTGGATACATATTTGTCTGGGTCAGTATTTAATGTAGTAGAATAACAGATCTCTTCATATAATTATAGTGTTGTCATAAATCTACCATCATAGGAAAGAGGGCCGTAACTTCGTCAAAGTTGATTTGGAGATATTTGAAGTTTTGTTTTACTACCTACGTCAAAATTACTACTAGATTTGTCGTAGTTGCGATGAAAATGCTTATGGTATCTCCGGCTTCATACGACTTAGAGGTTAATGAGTAAGACTATTGAGTAGCATTTTTTTTGCTGATTCCGAATCTGCATTTAAGTCATTTTGAACGAAATTGTTAGTTACGGCCTTCTTTCTTATGACGGCAGAAATAAAAAGATATATTTGAGAGTTTTAAAATATTTGATATTCGTAATTGGCTGTGGTTTAGACCTAACTCCGGTGTTCGCCTCAATGTTGCCGTGTCTTATGATAACTCCTAAATGTAGGTATTATAATAGTTATGCATGCAAATTTTAGATATTATAGATTCTTCAAATAATATTCTTATTGAATTAGATCGTTCGGCTTACATTTTAATATTAAACAAAGTTACTATTTTAATGTATTGTAGGTTATTATGTGCGATGTGTCGGTTTAAAGCATTTTAAAAGATCTATTTGAATTCAATATTTTTGCTTCTTTTCGTCGGCATTACTTGTCTTTTATTCCATTAATAAATATTATAGATAAACATACATATAAAGTAAACGATATTTTTGATGTTATATGTAAAACCATTTTATCTGTTCGTTCACATTAAGTAAATATTTTACTAGATATATATTCTCTAGAATATTCTAAAATATTTTTACTTTTTACGTATAAATGCACAAATCCAGAAAAATACTTTATTAGACTTCTAAAGTTAATGTTTAATGTTATTTGTATGGAGCTTAAATATAGACTTACCCTTAGACATAGAAACTTCATTTCATTAATATTAAATGGCATTTAGTGTGTCTTGATTCTGTTATTCCATATATCTTTGAAGTGTACTGTTTATAGGTTGATTCTTTAAAGCGATGATCTCATTAATCTTGAATAAACATATATGATTTTTTGGCTTAAAGCTGGATATATCAACAAATACATTGTTTGTTATTTTTCAATACTTAGCTTTTAGATAATCATGAAATGATCTACAAACTTCTTGTACATAAGATGAAATACATATATTATAATGAGTTATGTCAAAATATTAACTGTAAAGTATGGGATATTGTTGATACTTTGGAATGCAATTATTATTTACCTAATACCTGTGTAGATAAAAAATGGGATGAATATAGATAATAAAATAATAATAATTAAAATGGCGGAATAGTGAGATTGTATTGTTAGCATACTGTAGTTGACATGGAGTTATTTAGCGAACAGATTATAAAAGTTATTTCTCTAATAATGCTATACATTTAGTTAGTTATAACGTTTGTAACAGGTATTATGCTAATTTTTGATGTGATTAGACACTATTTTGGGTCGTTGTAAGATTAAAATAATTTAAATATTTTGGCGGGTATGCCATTAATTTTTAAGATAACATTAATCTTAAGCCTTGTGAAAACAAATAACGTAATCTACATATATAATAAAACAGTAACTTAACGAAAACATGAAATATTTTTTAAAAACAATGACTGTAACATATTGTGTACAGAATATAGACCAAAGTAATAGATATTAAAATTTTTGTCTGTTTGTGCGTTAGCGTTTCACGCAAAAAGTACTGGACCGATTTTGACTTAATTTTATATAGTGATAACTTATTACTCGGGTCAATATTTACGACACCTTTTACTACAGGAAAATCTTTCATTCCCACGGGAAAACAATAACTGGTTCTATCGAGTCGTTCTTAGAAAACATGTCTAAGTCTGGCTAAACCTTAAGAGATACTAGAAAGTTGTAGGTCTTATCAAGGCTTACAGACAAATTTGCAATAGCATAAGTCTCTCCTGAAGTATCCTCGCAATAACTATTCATATCTATTCAAAACGTACCTAGGGACGCACCCGAGCAAAGCAAGGGTATGTCACTGGTAAATAAGATATTGTTGATATTATTATGTCGATTATTCGATTATTCGATGTATTATCGTACGAGTAAAGATGCTGAAGCCATTAGCAAAAGATCAATTCTTTTGTTAACGGCTTTAATGCGCGCCAGTTGAGTACAGATTACTTCGCCAATGTCACGTAGAACGGCGAAGACAAGAAGGAGAAAAGGCTTACGTATCCCATTTTTTATCTGCACGAGTTATGCATTTTTGTAGAGAAATTAAGAAATGTCACAGGATTGATATACTGACATAATTGATTATTTCTTAATATTATAACACTGCTCTCTGTACGTTTATTTTGTTCACTTAAAATGTTTTGTACTTAGTGATGTACTCGTGTGTTATTTTTATATTAACGTGCCATTTATTGCACCAAAGACGTGTGATTGCTCACTTTCTAAATATCAGTAACAATCCCTTATGTAGATCGAAAATAACTTACTACATTTTCCTAAGAAGTAAGCCTCAAAATAAAGTTATTTAATATTTTAATTTTATACAGTGATCGATATAACAATCTTGTTGAAATGAGTAAAGATAACATTCCCTTCAAATTCGCAATACTTTTATTAAGAACCTGTTAAATCGTTTCACGTTTTGCATTTAAACACTTTACCTTATTGTTTAATTATTTAGGATAATAATGACCTAAATCGAAATTGTATGACGTAAAGTCAAATAATTTTAATATATCAGTTGTAGAAAAAACTAATTTAAAACTTAAAATAGTAATTGCTTTTGCATACTATTTCACAATAATTGGGCGTTTCTAAAAAAATTAAATGGTTCATTATAATTCTGAAGGAGTGAAGCAATCAATATGATGATTAGGGTTAGTGTTGTGTCTTTATGATTATCGTTACTTTAATTATTTTTTTAAAATACAACCGAATTGAGAACTCGGAAGAAGTCGGTTGATAAGGCACTAATAGCTTATGTATTTGTCAATTATTCCAAGCATTTTTGCTATAGACAAGATATATAATATGTATTATAAATTGTATTGTCTCGTAAGAGTTGCATTTACTTGGCTTATAGTTTCGACAGGCCTAATTAGGTATGGCTTATTTGTGTTAATGTAAAGAGATCTTAGTTAAAAATGTTTTGTGCTACTGTTATTTATTTAAAGAGAATATTTGAATACCAATTTGCAAAGAGCATTTGTATTTATATAGTAGTTATGCGTCTTGTCTATTTCAATTTTATATAAATTGTGAATTAACTGTTCAAAATTATTGTCACAAATCACATAATATTTTCATAAAATAGATCTTATATGTGTAGTGGTACTTCAATGACGATATTTTAGAAAATTATTATTGTATGTATCTATTAGGGATGCATCGATTTTCACTTTCTGCCAATACGATACCGATATTTAAAAAAAAGTATCGCCGATACCGATACTGATGCAATCATTGCAGGCTTTAAAAGATATAAAAATTAAAAAACTGGGCTAGGGATCGAAAACATAAACACAAACGGCATTACTTACATAACTAATATTTATTTAGAATCTGGATTTAACTAGCAAAATTTGATAATTATGATATATAATTAATAAAATATAAATTATGTTTAAAAATTGTAATTGAACAGAATATTAGTTATATTTTGAAAACAGTAATTAACCAAAATATAAATTTAATAATAACGTTCAGATAAGAAATTAATATTTAAAAATCACATTTATGAGATTTTTATTCAGAAAACAAAAAAATCCTACCTAACTTTAAATTATAAAAAAAGAATCGGTATCGGATGCATCCCTAGTAAGTATCTATCATGTGTGGAAAATCTAATCGATGTTACTTATGAGAATAATACTATTGCATGTTTAAATGAATTTGTGTATTTAAAATTATAAATAAATTCAAAGTTGTCCATGTTTTCTTAAATTTTAATCATAGTTCTGTAGATCATCGACCAATATATCAGGGTTATACTATTAGAAATCGACTGTAGTTTCACAGGAACATATTTAAAAGCAAAAAATATGAATTTTCTTTACAGATATAGTCTAAAAGTTATAATTAAATAAAAGAGATACGTAAAATATGTATACTCCAGAAAGATGATATAAATTATTGTAAGAAGCTATCTGTAACGAGATATACATATTGATATTTGCCTTGCCTCATAAATTTTTTGTCAAATAATGTGAAAAATCTATAAAAAAATTTAGTCCACATAAAAAAAATATCACTTTTAATAGTAATTACATTTTAAATATTATTTTACTGTAAAGGCTTTTTGAGGTTGCTCAAAATGAGGCCAAATATTGGTAGTGTATTTGTGAAAATTGAATTGTTTTTGTAGTAACTTTTTCTTGTAATTAATTATATTTGAAAATCTTAAAGCTACATTTTTGTTTCTGGATTATCTACTAATAAACATCTATTTATTAACATCTCCTCAATTTAATTGAACGCCATCTTTTATTGGATTTACATACTCTAGTTATACCAAAATACATCGTGTACTTTTTTCTTGTAAGTTTTGAAAAAAAAACTATAAAATTAATTTAAAATGTTATTAAGGTTTTTAATTAACTTGCTGCACAAAAATTAGCTTACCTTAGTTTACTTCTCAGAATACTTCTGTTTATTAGAAATTATGATCCAGCGACAAAATTAATATCATAATGTCATTAAACATTCGCAATCGTCGGATAACTTTGTAAGAAAAAGTTCGAACTTCGAAAAATATTGATATCGGAAGTTTTCCATTTGAGGGTCATGTTTTTTCCTTTAATAAAATTCAATTTAAACTAATAAAGAAATAAATGACAAAGAATTTTTGATTTTATTATACCCTTCACACTATATACTATATCTATACAGATAAATAAAATTGGAGTGTCTGTTTGTAATATTAAAATAATAGCTTTTTTCTAAATGCATATGGATGTATACACGGTACATATACCAAAACAACATTTAAAAAAAAAATGTCTGTCTGTTTGTTCCGGCTAATGTCCGAAACGGATGGACCGATTTTGACGGGACTTTCACTTGCAGATAGCTGATGTTATAAGTAGTAACTTAGGCAACTTTTATTTAGAAAAAGAATTAGGATTTAAAAAAAATAAAACCTATGAAATTGTGAACAAAATCCGCGTACGGCGTACGCACCCGAGCGGAGCGAGGGTAAATCGCTATATAATTTAAATGAATATCTTTAGAGTAGCAAGCTACTACTTAAGTATAAACATAGCTAACCGTGAAAACGTACCTAGGGCCGAACGCGAGCGAAGCGAGCGTGAGTCGCTAGTATACTATAAAGTTAAAAGTGACTTAGTGTTTGAATTCGTTGCGTTTAACGAATTTGTATGAAACATGACACAACAAACGGATAGAACATAGTACATAACGCCATCGGTACTTCGCCGCCTTAACTCACCGGTCGTGTCGAGTAGTCGCCCCGTTATAGTACGAGAATGACAGAAATAGAGAGTGCACTTGTGTCTGCGCGTACACTTGTGTGCTATAATATCTCCTGTGCAGATCGCTAGTTTCAATGAGATTGGACGCCATGGAAAATCGGTGGACATTATTAACCCCTTGCGGAACGCGTACACGTCGACATATCAGTTAACAATTGATTTCTTAAGAAATTATCCATAATTTCTTAGAAATTATCCATAATTTCTTAGAAATTATCCAGGAGTTAATGCTCAGGAGATTTACAAGTCGGTGGTGTATGGATAGTTGTGGTATGGAGGAGTCACTTATATGGAAGACTAGCGACTTACCCTCGCTTCGCTCGGGTGCGTCCCTAGACACGTTTCAATTTTCGTTTGAGCAGAATCCTAATACTTTTTCTAATATAAAAGTAGTCTAAGTTACTACTTATAACATCAACTATCTGCCAGTGAAAGTCCCGTCATAATCAGTCCAGCCGTTTCGGAGATTAGCCGGAACAAACAGACAGACAAAAAATAAATTAATTAAAATTGTGTTTTTTCTAGTGGGTACCGTATATAGCTTCATATAAATTTAGTAAAAAAGCTGTTTTTTTGACATTACAAACAGACGCTTCAATTTTATTTATCTGTATCGATAAGTTAATAAAGTGACCACCTGTATGCTGAAAATAGATGGCGCTGGAGTACGAAAAACTACGATATGAATTTAGCTGTTGTAGAATTTAGCGGATTGTCCAATCAGGTCCTTGTTTATTTCTCTATCTTACTCTTAATTAGTTCTGGCACTTCTTTTAAAATTACGCTATCGCAGCGGTATTTTCATTGGTCGTACACAGAAATAGTACTTCTTACTTCTACGCTTCATACTGTGGTGTTTACCTTGCTTTGAAGAGCACGTAAAGGCGTCCCACGTAAAGGTAATGTCTTTTTGTAATATTTTTTTTATTTATAAGACTGTTAAATTAAACA
Organism: Argynnis bischoffii washingtonia; assembly: GCA_033884665.1. NCBI lineage: Eukaryota > Metazoa > Arthropoda > Insecta > Lepidoptera > Nymphalidae > Argynnis > Argynnis bischoffii. Next base: position 6,796,508 of record CM066616.1, on the reverse strand, counting down.
TAAATTTTAAGAATGTAGATATTAGATTGTTACATTAAATTTATACATGTTATTAAAACGTGAAGAACAAATTATAGTATTAAAAACATTTTATATGTTGTTTGTAAAATGTAAATTTATCTAGAACAAGTCGGTAGGATAATTACAAAAGGATTACCCCGTCAGGGGAATAAATAAAACAACTCATTTTATACATGTATTTAATGTACCATTATGAATGCGTATAAATATTTAAAAATGTAAAACAGTGATAAAATTCATAGTAACCAATATACAACTGTAATCAATAAAACTAAGTTTAAAAATTATACGTTTCTCAAATAGATTATTCATAGAGTCAAACGTCAAAAGTTACAGATTAAAAATTTTATATCGCTTTACGCAAAGAATACTCATTTAGGTATGTATGTAGGTACTTAAAATTTAAACTCGCAGGTACTGTATTTTTTGTTTGGTTTATTATTATCGAATAGAAAACTGTTTTTATATCGCTGATTAAAGGACAGGGTTTTACATTATAAAAACTTGGCCCCGACATCTCTAAGGGATCCACAAAAACGGGAATATTTAAAATTTGTAAATATGCTCTTTTGCACTGAGTAAAAATTATCGCACATTTTATCGCGATTCGCTACTTATGCTTACAGTCTTCGTACGGATTGTATATTTTGGTAAAAAAATCTTTAAAATGCTTAAAATTTTTCACTGGAATGTAATTTTATACAAAATGGAATACAAATAACTTTATCTAATCAATAGAAAACTTACTCAATTTCTACACAAGGAAACTATATGGAGGTACCCCTCGTATAAACACATTGCATTGAGCGTTATCCTATATAATTATCGATAAACATGCTACATGTAGTAAATTGATTATAACAAGTATTACCACAAGACGTTACATCGAATTTGGCAACTTGCATGAACACTTCCTTAACAGTACAGACGCGTACATCGATCTAACATACATTATTATTAACTTCTCTCAATCATCTAAGCAACATTATACTGAAAATCTGTCGAAAATTTTAATTATACAATTATTGATATCTAGGTAATATTTTTAAAAATTGGGAAATCATTTGATTTTCTTTCTATCGGAAGCTATTAACTGTCTCTAATAATAAATACTTTCGAGCCTATTCACTACGAATCAATCACATACTACAACTATCGAACACTCGCACATTACATTCATTAAATTTTAATTTATATACAGATTACATACTAAAATATCTTAACTAATAATCTACTAAAATGTTGATAACTCTGTACCTAGTATCAGGTATATGGCCACTTTGTTTTTTATCTGTTACAAACTGATAGAATTGTTATGTATAGGTACCTATTTATCAACGACAACCCATTCCTATGAATTTAATTATATTCGGGATCATTTTTAAACTATAAGTCAATTATTAACTCTAATAAACATAATAAGTTTTATTCAGTATTATAAATTACCACAGAGTAGCGAGTACAGTGAAGTTAGATACAACAAGAATGTGTTTTCGTTGATCCGATATAACATGATTACATAAAATTTGCATTGGGTCCTTGTTTCAGTTAAAAATCTAGCATTAAACTAAACAATATGGATTTCCTCGTTATTTGGAGTACGAATATATATTTTTTTAATAAAAAGAAACATCAGTCGTCATAATTTTGAAGACGGATTTAAATTGCAAGAATTTATTAAAATTTAAAATAAGAACAACGCACAACCGCAAGAACAATAACATAGACAATAATGTAGAATTTGATCAATCTAAAGTTAACAAATTGAGCTATTAATACCTACTGTAGACATAGGTTATCTATCTTTTTTTTTGGTATTTGTTTGAATAAGTCGTTGTTCCGAAATAACTGAATTGGAAGTCAATCACAAAATATTTATATTATATTATAAAACTTTAATTTTAGGTCGTTTTAATAATCAAAAAATTTAAATATTAGAATTTACAATATTTGGTGTTGTGCGCTAGTTGATAGCATAGTTTTTAAACATTCAGTTGCAGTATGTAATTAACTACAGATAAAGTTAATATCTTTATTACTAGTACAATGTATAATATACTTATTAAAAAACTGACATTAATAGTTACACCACGAATATTCAAAAAAATACTAACAATATACAACATTTGAAAAAAAATTGCGGCACTTCAAATAGAGCACAGATAGATAGATATGGAAATTTTTTATAAAACCAATATTTCCGATTTTTTTTCAAACAGTAACTTAAATTATAGCAACAGTAATTAGAATTATCATTTTTTTTAAATGAACCTAAAATCTAAATCTAAATAAATCTGCGAAAAGAAACCGAAAATATAATTCTATTTAAAATATCAAATGTTCACGTAAGTCTAAGAAAGTATTAAGATATGGAATAGATAAAAACTACGCTGTCAACGTGAGTAGTGAAGGTTACCGGTAGTTGCTTAGCTGGGGTTCTGCGCGACCTTGCGCAGCCGGTAGCCGCCGGTGCCGCGCACGGTGTACAGCACCACGACGACCACCGCGACCACCGACATCCCGATGGCGTTTATGACTATCGCCTCGGTGGTCATCGAGGCGTATGTCTCGCTCCTGCGCACCGCATGCCCCGTGTTAGTTAGTTAAAATTAAAATATAAGGGTAATAAAACCTTTTTAATTATTATCTTAAATTATGGTTATGAATGCGTGTATAGAAAAGCGCAGCTTAAAAGCGTTTATTTAAAAGCTCTATATGAATATGCATGATCTGACCTAAAATCTCAGAATAGTTGAAATAGCTTGTTAAAAATGTAAACTAATATGAAGCGTTAAATTAAATTGTAAGCGTTAATGCAATAAAAAAAATTAATTGCTTTGATCTTGTTAGTCATATTAAAAAAAGCATACCAATCCAAAATGTACAACAAAATTAAAAGTCAATTTGCCTCACAACATTTTATTACAACAAAATAATGTTTGCCTTGAAATATGTAACCTAACATTAACTTTATTTAAAATTACTATTAGGTACGATCTAACTTATTATTATAAAAATAAAATGATAAAGAAATATTTGTATGCATTTTGGTCTGATACAGACCGAGTCTAATCTATGATCTATCGCATTATAAACATATCTTATTGTAGAAGCCTCCATATTTGTACATAGATAGGTACTTTTTATTGTTTGTTATTTGCCTTTAACCTAAAGGAGTTAAATCGTATTTTATAAAACTAAATTATTTAAAATTTATAAAAATAAAATTTTCTTTAAATAAAATCATATTCATGAAATATATATGATAATATATGAAATTAAAATATAGGTATATATATGAAAATAAAATTAATAATGATGTTCAATGGGATCATTAATATCATATTATTTTTTCTTGACTTTCGATTTTCCGTGTTAAAAGAGATTCTGTACACAATTAAAAAAAACTTTATTACATTCAATAATCTAATTACACCGGGTAAATAACTCTTAGTATTACTTTCTTTTAACAGATAAAACTATATTTTCGGATTTTTTCGCAGATTTATTTTGATTTTTGGTTTCAAAATAGAAAAAGTTGGAGGAAATCAAAAATCAAAATAAATCCGCGAATACACCGGAAAAGATAGTTTTATTTTATTTTAAAATGTCAAATATTCGCGTAAATATAAGAAAGTATTCTTTTTTTAGGATGATTAAATCTACAGGTCAACGGAAGCTCTTATATCACGGGCTTCCGCTTTGAATTTATTCCTAGATAGGATGTATATGACGACAGCCAGAATAGCAACGATGGTGACGCCGATCGCGTTCAGGATCACCCCCTCGTCCGGAAGACCGCTGTACCGTTCCGGGCTGTGGATACGTACACTTACAATAGGGCTGCCATAACTGATTTTAAATGTTTTAATTAAAGAAATAATAATATATAATATTTATTTTTATACTAGCTTTTTTTTCTCGTAATGGTTTTCCTAATTGTATAACTTATGACAACCCTAACATACAACTTTCACAAGACACATGCAAAATTAACAAAAAATTGAAGAAGAACACCACAATCGGACATTTATGAAAAAAGTACAAAATAAAGCACGATAATGATTACTTCACATAGAAGCTCATCCATGCTCGAATGCCACATTCACAACACAATAACATAAGCACATTTCTCATTTGTATGAAAATGCTAAAAACAAAGTAAAACTAATATTTCCATAAATATAACATGTTATGATGAAAAATTACTTAAACTTTTATATATGAATACCTGATTTCTCCCACAGTAGCATTTCTGGAGTAAAGTATACCATAAGTATATTATTAACTATAGATTATTATAGCCTACCAGTAATGTATTAGACCAAATATTCAATACTAAATCAGCAAAAATATTTACTCGTCTTGCTACTATGTGAATTAGATTTTAGTAGATATTTTAAAATATACGTACCCAAGGGTAAAGAGAGCTTTTTCAGTAAGTCCAGTGAGGCAAGCGCTGGCCCCAAGTATGAAGGTCAGAATACCAAATGCAGCGTGAATAGGTACCAACGAGGCGCGGAAATTGGCTGTTCCTTTGTTACAGATCAATAACAGAAGGAAACTGAAGAAACCGACCGCATACTGTAAATAAAAGTTTAAACTCAAGACTCAAAGGATGACTTTTAAACGATATGGAATTTTAAAATTGGCTCTTTTCTTGCGTCATCTAACTTGAAAAGAAATTACCTTTCATATTAAAATGAAATTATTCAGAATGAGTTACGAGTAGCTATGAACTGCATAATGTAGCTATGAAAGAGTTTTACTACCTTTTCAAAGTTTTTATGAAAATGAAATTTATAACATTCGAATATACATACATATGTATTATGGAAATTCATTTAATATTCTCCGTTTTTCAGTGAGATCTTATGAAAAAATAATTTGAAAAATCCAAAAGCTGTCTGATTAGTACTGGTAAAGTAAGGGGTAAACATTACGTGTCGATGACATTATCCCTATCTCCTCGGATGAGACACACATCGTATGTACACATATACCTACTCTATCTATGTATTATTTACATACATTATTACAAGTTTACCTGAATTCCGAAGAGTCCCATAGCTACTAAACCAATCCAGCTGTGAAGAGAGTAGAAGTTATTGATGCCCTTCTTATTATGGAAGTCGAGGACCGCAAGGAAGCCGATGACGATGCAAGGGAACGCCAAAGCGTGGAATATAGCGTGAAGCAGTTTCACGTATATACGTCTAAAGCACCGGCAGATACGGTAGAGAAGTACGGCTGAAATTTGAAATTATGAAATCGGTATATCTATACAGATAAATAAAATTGAAGTGTCTGTTTGTAATGTCAAAATAAATGCATATAAAATTATATACAGTACTTATAAGAAAAACACAATTTTTGTAATGTATGTCTGTGTGTCTGTATGTTCCGGTTATTTTCTCCGAAACAGCTGTACTGATTTTGATGCGACTTTCTATGGCAGGTAGTTGATGTTATAAGGAGCAACTCAGCTATTTTTTTTAGAAAAACAATTATGGTTCCGTTCAAAGAATTAAAACATACCTAGGGACACACTCCAGCGAAGCGAGAGTAAGTCGCTAGTTTTTCTATAAAATTATTCGAATGTAAACTTATATTATTCCGTTAGGTAGTGATCCGCCCTAGCTTCGATAACTATCGGCAATTCCATCTATTCTGCAGATTTTATAAGTCATTCTTAAGATTAACAAGACTACGACTACGACTATGTAGGTGTATACCTACTGTTGTAAAGTTTTCTGTACGTCTTTCTAAAATGTAATTCATTAATCTAAAGCATTTCTTTTAGTCTGCACTGCGCTGTCACGTAAGCCACTTTTAGGTAGTGTCTTTTATTTACTACTTAATTACACATTGAGAAAAACCCACTATCTTTTAATTATTTTGAGTGTTCTATGGACGTAAACTTTTCGGATGGTTTTTTATTTTTTTTTAACGATGTTAAAAGCGTAATTACATTAATTTAAATACTATATACTAGGGACAAACTCTTGCCTCGCTCGGGTGTCCCTAGGTTTCCCTTGTATTCATAATATTATGTACAAGTAGCGTCATCTTTTGGCAAATTTTATTACTCACAGTAGCCTATGCGTTACTCCCTTATTAAGTCTTCATTGAAACTTCATTCAAATCACGCTTGTTTCTAAAGCGTTTAAGAATATGATGTTTATAGTATTTTCATTCTATCACAATGACTTTTTGAAAAATGATACTCACAGAATCCACTAAACGTGATAAAGCCAGCAACCATAAGCGTTGGATGAAGATTGAACTGCTTCTCGGGGAGGTCATCGGCCCAGCCATAGCCCTCTCTATAGAAGAAGGTCCAAAAGATAGTGAGAGCCGACACTCCAATCAAGAGAATTGTAGCGAGCGTGATGATTAAGGCATATTCACACCATTCACAAGCACCCCGCTCGTGTTCCTCCGACTCGTACGAACGGCTGCGTTGTCTGAAATAAAATTTACATTTAGTAAGAATATTATAGTTAAATATTTAGTTAGGACTTGTTTTGTTTTGCGGATTTTTAATTTAAATTATGCATTTTACTTTTCTCATTCTCATCATCAGTCGTTCTCATCTTATTACTATCAACAATATATGTGTGTAGGTACACCAATTTAGGTATTTAAAAAAAAGGATTAAATTAAATGTTATACTTATTACTTATTATATATATAATAAATATTTTTCGACAGTCTTTAGAGAATATTTGGTGTGTACTAATAGAAGTTGTCCTGTGTCCATAATGATTGCCCAGTTAATAGAATTACATATGTCTGTTTGTTTTTGTGGTTTTTAATTGTGTATCAATCGAAAATGTCCAGTACAGAATTCTACTGATTACGTATTCCAACTGAATCTAACATTTAATTAGGTTTCTTTTTAAACATAAAGTATCTAAACCAAGAGATTTAGCTAGAACTTCCCTCTCTGCGCGTTTTTAAAGCTAATTAGTAGAAAAGTATACGTTGGTCGTTTATAAGTCGCAATTGTTTTAAATGAAGTTATCGACAATGTTCATTTAACTAGAATTTTATTTTTCTATCCCAAAATTAATTTGTTCAACTCTACGATCTGTATAACTCTACAATCTAAATTAATATACACGCCTCAGAGATGAATAGAGTTTGTACGTTAACCTGGAGGTAGTCCGGAAAAGCGTTTGAATGGAAACAACCCGAGCATATAGAGCGAAGCTTGAAAGGAAACCACAATGCTATTGATACATACATAGCTTAACAAGAGCTTAAAGCACTTGTAACCACCACTTCGTGCCTTCTTGATTTCTTTTCTAAAATGGTAAAGAAATCTCTCTTTACACGTATGTAGATATGTATATACTTTTATAGTATCAAATTTTATTTTATTATTAACCTGTATATTATTGACATTTTAGTTAAGTTAAAAATTCCTAACTGTTGTAATTAAAAGATTGCCTGTGAATGAATTAGGCTTTATTCATCTTAAAAACACTACTTACATTTGTTAGAGACTTTTACAAAATACATATCATGACAGTTGTTTTTAATGTATCTATTGTATAAATAAACGGCCAGTATTATTACTACATTCTTCCCCCCTTTTAAGAAATATAGTCCTTTAAGTACTGTGGTCGGTATTTAGTACGATTTGACCTTCGAGGTACCGTTCCAGTAGATGGTATCGGTTCTACTTCTTCAGATGAAGGTATAGTGGATTCTGCGTCTGTATAGTATGTATCTGAATCCTCTTCAGAGCTTTCAGTTTCACCTCGAGGTGCCAAATGACGATTTGACACGGTTTGTTCACGCCCGCTTCCAAACCGAATAAAGCTGTATTCCTGATTTGGCTCTATTATCTCTACCTCTTCTAGGCAAGGGTCATATTTCGATGTCATTGAGTGTTTTTTATAAAAGACTTTTTTGCCTGACTCTAACCATGTTGGCATAGATTGGCCCCAAGATGATCTTCTTGGATAAGAGAACATACGTTCATGAGGCGTTTCATTCGTTGCCGTGCACAATAACGATCTGATACTATGTAATGCTTGTGTTAGTACTGTCTCCCACATTGTTATAGGTAGGCCCTTTGTTTTCAAAGCAAGTCGGACAGTTTGCCATAGAGTGGCATTAAGGCGTTCAACTTGTCCATTCCCTCGTGGATTATAAGGCGTTGAGCGACTGGCGGCAATTCCTTTATTCGTCAAAAAATCTCTTATTTCTGTTGACATGAACGCCGTACCTTGATCTGTATGAACATATGCAGGTATACCGAATACAGAAAATAAGTCAGTGAGACAACGAATAACCGTTGCTGAAGAAGTGTCTGGGCAAGCGTATGCAAATGGGAACCTCGAATATTCATCAACTATCGTCAAAATATATTTATTATTAGTGATCGAAGGAAGAGGACCTTTAAAATCCAAGGCTAATCTTTCAAAGGGCGATGTCGCCTTAATAAGGGATCCTTTGTATTTACAAAATTTCGGCTTTATCTCTGCACATACTGGACAAGATGTGACAACTTTCTTTATCTCTTCAATAGAAAAAGGTAGATTTTTGTGTTTTACCCAATTTGGATAATTATTAGTAATAATACATTTGCTTCCAAATCCCTTTTTATTACTCAATCAATATTGACAACTATCAAAATATTGAAGTGTTCTATATTCGAACACATATATTACATTCCTCCAACCCTAATTAAGGTATTTAAATAATTAAATAAGGTTACTCCTTATAATTTATGGTTTTTCTACTTGTTCTAATTGGATAACGTCGATCAACTTGTGATTGCATATTACCGACTGGTTCATGCACATCAGGTGGATCTACGTCAAAAAATTCATCATCGGAAATTTCATTATTTAAGTCTAGTGTCACCTTCTCATCCTCAACCTCTTTATTTGTGCAACAGGATGCGGTATCTTTCGTTTCTAAAATATCATTTTCATTTACGTAATCTCCAATGGAACTTATATCGTTATCCGATGATGAACTTCCTTTATACATCCATAATTGATCGACATGCTTTTTTGTAAAAAGATTTAAGTCCGGTATGAACACTTTAAACAAACGAGAACCGATACAACTATTAATAATACCTACTTTCCATGTGCTATATTGCTTATTGCCAATAGAATAATAATGTTTTACAAGCACCTTATCACCAACTATAAATTTTACATTTCTTTTACCTTTAAATTGCTTACTTTGATATATCTGAGCATTACTAACATTATCTCTAGCTACAGATGACGAGGGAAAACAAACAGGTAGTTTTGTACAATCACGAATTAAATCCAGTCGACAACGTAGAGGTCGTCCAAACATTAATTGAGCAGGCGAAAATCCAGTTGTTAAATTTATAGAAACGGACCATAAACCTCTTTTAGCTATTTTTGGAAATAAAAAAGGTGTTCCAATTTTAGCAGCAAACCGATTACAAAGATATGCTCTATTTTTGTCGGCGTATAATTTTAATATAGAATATGTTAAGAGCGATGATAATATTGCTGATTTTTTGTCGCGTGCTACGATTACGGATAGGCCAGATGAATCTGACGGTATTGATCATTCTTTATATATAGATTTTATTGGTGAAGTTGTTTTACCTCCCATTGCTGTTAATGATATTAGAAATGAAACTAAGCAGGATGTGGTTTTACAAAAAGTGATTAAAATGATCAATGAAGGATGGCCTCGTAAGGTATTAGACCCCAGTTTAAAGCCTTTCTTTTTGTGTAGAAATGAACTCTCATTTGAAAATGGATGTATATTACGCGGATATAAAGTAGTAATTCCTACAAGCTTGCGACAGAGACTTTTAGACGAACTACATAGATCACACTTTGGTATAGTTAAAACAAAGTCAGAAGCAAGATCGCGTATGTGGTGGCCAAATATTGACAGAAATATTGAAGAAAATATTGGTTCTTGTAATGTTTGCAACTCGCATAGAAGTAACCCTCCACATGCGCCACTTGCATCTTGGCCTTATCCTAAAGGTCCTTGGGAACGTGTTCATTTAGATGTATTCTTATTTAATGGAAAACAATTTTTAATCGCAGTTGATGCATTTTCTAAATGGTTAGAATGTTTTTATATGAAAAAGATTGATACTGAGTCAGTTATTAGTAATATAAGTGAAATGTTTAGCAGATTTGGATTAGTACGGACTTTAGTAACTGATAATGCTACGAATTTTTGTTCTAATGATTTCGAGGGTTTTTGTCGATTAAATGGTATTGAACATTTAACTAGTCCTCCTTACCACCCCCAGTCAAATGGACAAGCGGAGGTTTGCGTCAAAACAATTAAGAGCGGCTTAAAGGCCATGGTAACAAATGATATGAGTTTAAGTAACTTAATGATTAAAATGCATAAGTTTTCAAAATTCAAAATTCAAAATTCAAAATATTTTATTCAGCATTAAATTATTACAATTTTTTACTGAACGTCATAAGTCTACTACCAGTTCGGAAAAAGGAAACCTCAGACCTGAGAAGAACTGGCGAAAGAAACTCAGCGGGACTAATATTTTTTTTAATAAATTGTAATTTACAATATTTTTATAAAGTTGAAGTAGCCTGGAGGCGATCACTTCATTCCCAAGGCGTGCTATCTTCTATGAAATTATTTATTGTATAATAGCCTTTAGCACACAAACGTTCTTTAACAATTTTTTTGAATTTAATGATAGAAGCTTTTTGAACATTTTCTGGGATCCTGTTGTACAAGCGTATACATTGTCCATAAAAAGAATTACTGACTCTCTTTAAACGAGTTACAGGCATTACAAGTTTGTGTTTGCTCCTAGTATTAAAGTTATGCATGTCACAATTCTTGGGAAATTCGTGTATATTTTTACGAACATACATAACACATTCGTACACGTACTGAGAAGCAACAGTCAATATTTTTATTTCTTTAAACTTATCTCTTAATGACACTCTAGGACCTAAACTATAAATTGCACGAATAGCTCTTTTCTGCAGTACAAAAATCGTATTAACAGTTGCTGCATTTCCCCAGAGTAAGATACCATACGACATAATACTATGAAAATAGCTAAAATATACTATGCGAGCTGTATCTATATTAGTAAGAAGTCTAATTTTTTTTACCGCGAACGCTGCAGAGCTGAGTCTACTCGCTAGTCCCTCAATATGGGGGCCCCACTGCAATTTGGAATCTATGATAATACCCAGGAATTTAGTGGACTCTACCGGTTTTAACATTTCCCCATTTAATATTACACCATTATCAACAAGTTTAACATTGGGTGTTGTGAATTTTATTAATTTTGTCTTTTTATTATTTAATAATAAATTATTTGAATCAAACCAATAGACAACCTTTGAGAGAGCATCGTTTACATCGTCGTACATAAGCAAGTTTCGCTTCACTTTAAAAATAAGTGAAGTGTCATCAGCGAACAATACTATCTCATGTTTGTCCTGTACAAAAGATGGCAAATCATTAATATAAATTAGAAAAAGAAAGGGGCCGAGAATAGACCCTTGCGGAACCCCCATATCTAACGGAGCCCCAGGAGATCTCTTACCATTAACATCAACCCTCTGTATTCTATTATTTAAATACGAATTCAAAAGGTCGAGTGCCTTATTTCTAATACCATAATGATGCAGTTTCCTGATCAGCGTCTCATGATGCACACAATCAAAGGCCTTGGATAAGTCACAGAATATCCCAAGTGCATCTTGTGACCTTTCCCAAGCCTCAAAAATATTTCTTACTAACTCAACACTAGCATCTGCCGTGGAGCGGCCTTTCGTAAATCCAAACTGTTTCTTATGAAGTAGATTGTGTGCATTGAAATGCGTTAACATTTGCGCGAGTATGATTTTCTCAAAAATTTTACTAAACGTTGGCAGTACCGAAATTGGTCTAAAATTATTAGGGTCTAAGGTACTACCTGATTTAAAAATAGGAATAATTTTACTGTGTTTCATTAGATCAGGAAACGCACCATGCTCTATACTGCTATTAAATACAGTAGCTAAATGAGGTGCAACAACATCAATTACCGAGCTAATAACTTTTACAGATATACCCCATAGGTCAGCGGTTTTCTTGAGATCCAAACTTTTGAAGGCTGCAATGATATCTTTGGGGTATACAGGTTTAAATTTAAATACTACATTACATTCTTTAACATGTTTCTTAAGTAAAGATTCGGCAATAGCGGGAGATGAATTGAGTGATTGCGTTGTTGAAATTGGAATGTCAGTGAAAAATTTTTCAAACTCAGATGCAACTTCTTGGTTTGAAGTAATAAAATTATTGTTTATATTCAACTTAAAATCGAAGCTGCGATCTGTGACTCTCCCACTTTCACAAGCAATTATGTTCCATGTCACTTTTACTTTATTATGTGCATTTTTTATTTTGTCTTTAATATACAAAGATTTTGCCATGGAACATACTCTCCTAAACATTTTTGAGTAGGCACTTACAAAAGAAGCAAACGATGTACTATGATTATAAGCTTTTTCACCATACAATTCATATAGTCTTTGCCTGCTCTTGTAGATGCCAGGAGTTGCCCATTCACTAAATGACAAGAGACCCCCTGAATTGACTGTTTTAGAAGTAAATATTGTAGAAAATTCTGTTTTTATTAATTTAAACAAAGAATTATATAAGAAGTTGGGGTCATTATTGTAAGATAAATAAGGAAGTTTTGCTACAATATTACCTCTGAACTTCTCCATACGTGTAGTATTTATGGGGACAAAAGTCTTTTTTAACATATTTTTATTGTCATTTAAAGTATAAGAAAATGAAGCTAACTGACCACAATGGTCTGAACTCAACTTGTTTATAATAGATTTAGAGAATGGTTTATAATTTGTAAATACATTATCAATACATGTAGCACTGGTAGCAGTGATTCTAGTTGGTTCAAGAAATAAATTATTTAGGTTATATGATAGAAGCATGGATTTGAATCTGAGACTTAAAGTGGAATTTTCTAATAAGTTTATATTAAAATCACCACAAACAACAATGAATTTATTAGAACTATTTAATTTTAACAAAGTTTCTTCTAATACTTTCTCAAAGTACTCATATAACCCATTAGGAGGTCTGTATACGCATACAACAATGAAGTGCTCAAGCTCTGCGCAGGCTAGTTCAATAGTTTGCTCAACAGAGAGGCTCACAATGTCTTTACGTTCTTTATATTTTAAAAGTTTACTTATTATTATTAAAGAGCCCCCACGTATAGTTTTTTCTCTATTGAACATACTAGCTACCTGGTGACCGCTGAAGTTAAATATGGACTGAGAAATAGAAAGCCAGTGTTCTGTTAAACATAAAATATGAATATTTTCACCATTCATAAATAACTCCAGTTCAAGATCTTTACCTATCATGCCCTGTATATTTTGGTGCACCAGGTTTACAGTTTTTAATTTTTTACAATTATGGGCATTTTGTGGTATTTTACTATGACATTTATTTGATTTAATGTCATTACTTATAAATGTGCCAGAGGCATCCTCTGTTGTCTTAATTATTAATTTAAATTGCTATTTGGAACGGATTCCAAATCAAAAAATGTCATATTACAATTTTGCTCAATAGGAGCAAAAGTCGGAGTAACCAAAACATTGGCTATGTCAGTTTGTATATAATAAGATAGCACAGATGCTATCTGTCGTTTAAAAAAATATGATAGGCTAAGCCTACTATATGTCAATATATAATTATTATTTTTCCATAAATTATTAATGTCAATAACATCAATTATATTATTTTTTTTAATATTTGAATTTAAATACTTACAAGTAGTTATTGTGTGCATTAAATTATTAATGTCATATCTTAATCTATTTTCCTGAGGCAATTTCGCTAAATAAGGTAGTGTAAACAATAAAATCTTATTTATGTTTAATTGTTGCAATTTATTTAAAATCTTTTCCATTGTACTCTTGTTTACATTACCCCTTCTCCCAATTAATATAATGATAGTTGTGTTGGGACAGTGAGCCTCACTCAAGATGCTATTTATTATGTGATTGTAAGTGGCTCCAGGCATGCAATGATTGATAACTCTCTGGCCCGCACAAAAGTCATTCAGTAATACACCCATACCTTTTCCCAACTCATCACTATAAATTTTTATATATTTTTCCTTAGGAAGAGGTATAGGTTGTGAAGGTTTTACATTTTTTAATTTATATTTGAGGTCGGTGTGAGTTTCCACAGGCTGAGTCAGGGGGTCGCTAATTGTGCTAGTATTTAACTGCCCTGAAGGACCTGAAGGTGAAAGGTGGCATTCACAAATATGGTCTTTAATAAATGAGTCAAAACGCTCAAAGTTATTATTACTAAGTTTCACCAGGTCATCCATGGCAGATATGTGCTCAGCAATTTCTTTCTGAGCAGTATTGTATTTACTGGTTAATGTGTCTAAGCTATATTTCAAATTTGTAATCTCAGACTGCAGTGTGCTGACATCGGCCTCATAGTCATTTTTAAGAATATTAATCTCTTGACAATAGGATATCATTTTTGTTCTTAGTGCTATTTTCTCTTTACAAATGTTATTATACTTTTTATATATATTTTTTGTTTTTAATAATTGGTGATACTTTTTAATTAATTTGTTTATTTTAATATATTTTTTTAGTTTATTTTTGCTTACAACAGCAAATGAGGTCCTGGAGTCATCACAGGTCAAATCTATTACACTAGTATTCTTTTTCACAATTGGGACAGAGGACACTAAGTTTGGTGCATTCTCAACCAATTCACTGTATAGACATTGGGTTTGAGAGGCTGTTAGACTATGGTTCTTATTTTTAAGATCAATAATTTGTTTCTTGGCCTCATGCAGCTGGTGTCTCAATTCACCATTGAGTTAAAGGCCTTCCTCATACTCATCTCTGCACTGGTCAAACCCATTGACTATTTTGAGCAGATTTTCATTTTCTTCCATTACATTTGTACATTGGAGATGCATTTGTGACATATCGTTTTTTAATTCTGTATTTTTCTTGAAAATCTGCTCTAACTCTTTTTCATTGTCATCTCTTTCCCTTAACAATTGTTCACACTGCGACCTGTATGTCTTTAGCTCCTGGAGCGCCAGCTGGAGTTGTTCCTCCGCCTGGCGCGCCTTGGCTCCACGAGTCGTCATTTTTAAAACTTGACACAACAATTAAATTATTATTAATATAATTCCTATCGTATGTACAGGTAGTGTGGACAATTAAATATAATTGTATTATTTATTTTCTTAACAATTTATGAGAAAATCAAGGAAAGAAATTACAATGTTAAGGATTTAATTTAAATTTTGAGTTCGTTACCTGTACGATGACAGCTGACGAACACAACTTATCTTGTAGATAATCCTGTTTTGCACATATATCAAAATTTTACACTTCAATTAAATTATCACCTATTTAACCTAAGTTAGTCGTATAAAATAAGTAAAATTCGATTATAGGAATTCTATAAATTTAACAACTGGATTTTCGCCTGCTCAATTAATGTTCGGACGACCTCTACGTTGTCGACTAGATTTAATTCGTGATTGTACAAAACTACCTGTTTGTTTTCCCTCGTCATCTGTAGCTAGAGATAATGTTAGTAATGCTCAGATATATCAAAGTAAGCAATTTAAAGGTAAAAGAAATGTAAAATTTATAGTTGGTGATAAGGTGCTTGTAAAACATTATTATTCTATTGGCAATAAGCAATATAGCACATGGAAAGTAGGTATTATTAATAGTTGTATCGGTTCTCGTTTGTTTAAAGTGTTCATACCGGACTTAAATCTTTTTACAAAAAAGCATGTCGATCAATTATGGATGTATAAAGGAAGTTCATCATCGGATAACGATATAAGTTCCATTGGAGATTACGTAAATGAAAATGATATTTTAGAAACGAAAGATACCGCATCCTGTTGCACAAATAAAGAGGTTGAGGATGAGAAGGTGACACTAGACTTAAATAATGAAATTTTGATATAAAATATAGACCTGGAAGAGAAAATCTTGTAGCTGATGCATTGTCACGCCAAATATGCGCCTCTGTAACAATTAATAATCTGAAAGAACTACATCAATCTCTCTGCCATCCAGGAGTGACGCGCTTAAATCATTGGGTAAAACACAAAAATCTACCTTTTTCTATTGAAGAGATAAAGAAAGTTGTCACATCTTGTCCAGTATGTGCAGAGATAAAACCAAAATTTTGTAAATACAAAGGATCCCTTATTAAGGCGACATCGCCCTTTGAAAGATTAGCCTTAGATTTTAAAGGTCCTCTTCCTTCGATCACTAATAATAAATATATTTTGACGATAGTTGATGAATATTCGAGATTCCCATTTGCATACGCTTGCCCAGACACTTCCTCAGCAACGGTTATTCGTTGTCTCACTGACTTATTTTCTATATTCGGTATGCCTGCATATGTTCATACAGATCAAGGTACAGCGTTCATGTCAACAGAAATAAGAGATTTTTTGACGAATAAAGGAATTGCCGCCAGTCGCTCAACGCCTTATAATCCACGAGGGAATGGACAAGTTGAACGCCTTAATGCCACTCTATGGCAAACTGTCCGACTTGCTTTGAAAACAAAGGGCCTACCTATAACAATGTGGGAGACAGTACTAACACAAGCATTACATAGTATCAGATCGTTATTGTGCACGGCAACGAATGAAACGCCTCATGAACGTATGTTCTCTTATCCAAGAAGATCATCTTGGGGCCAATCTATGCCAACATGGTTAGAGTCAGGCAAATCCAGTCGACAACGTAGAGGTCGTCCAAACATTAATTGAGCAGGCGAAAATCCAGTTGTTAAATTTATAGAATTCCTATAATCGAATAAAAACTTATGCATTTTAATCATTAAGTTACTTAAACTCATATCATTTGTTACAATGGCCTTTAAGCCGCTCTTAATTGTTTTGACGCAAACCTCCGCTTGTCCATTTGACTGGGGGTGGTAAGGAGGACTAGTTAAATGTTCAATACCATTTAATCGACAAAAACCCTCGAAATCATTAGAACAAAAATTCGTAGCATTATCAGTTACTAAAGTCCGTACTAATCCAAATCTGCTAAACATTTCACTTATATTACTAATAACTGACTCAGTATCAATCTTTTTCATATAAAAACATTCTAACCATTTAGAAAATGCATCAACTGCGATTAAAAATTGTTTTCCATTAAATAAGAATACATCTAAATGAACACGTTCCCAAGGACCTTTAGGATAAGGCCAAGATGCAAGTGGCGCATGTGGAGGGTTACTTCTATGCGAGTTGCAAACATTACAAGAACCAATATTTTCTTCAATATTTCTGTCAATATTTGGCCACCACATACGCGATCTTGCTTCTGACTTTGTTTTAACTATACCAAAGTGTGATCTATGTAGTTCGTCTAAAAGTCTCTGTCGCAAGCTTGTAGGAATTACTACTTTATATCCGCGTAATATACATCCATTTTCAAATGAGAGTTCATTTCTACACAAAAAGAAAGGCTTTAAACTGGGGTCTAATACCTTACGAGGCCATCCTTCATTGATCATTTTAATCACTTTTTGTAAAACCACATCCTGCTTAGTTTCATTTCTAATATCATTAACAGCAATGGGAGGTAAAACAACTTCACCAATAAAATCTATATATAAAGAATGATCAATACCGTCAGATTCATCTGGCCTATCCGTAATCGTAGCACGCGACAAAAAATCAGCAATATTATCATCGCTCTTAACATATTCTATATTAAAATTATACGCCGACAAAAATAGAGCATATCTTTGTAATCGGTTTGCTGCTAAAATTGGAACACCTTTTTTATTTCCAAAAATAGCTAAAAGAGGTTTATGGTCCGTACGTAATACAAACGGCACCGAACGCCCGTATAAATAATGGTTAAATTTTTTTACTGCAAATACAATTGAAGTTGCTTCCTTCTGAATTTGAGCATAATTAATCTCAGCTTTAGACAAAGAACGTGAAGCATATGCTATAACCCGCTCAGAACCATTTGGTTGACACTGCGATAGCACTGCGCCTAGACCAGTCGGACTTGCGTCACATGTCACTATGGTAGTGAATTTAGGATTATAATGAGCTAACACGCGTTCTGAGGCTAATTCATGTTTAATTTTATTAAAAACTTCATTTTGATCTCTACCCCAAACCCATCGTACACCTTTCTTTAGCAGTGAATTAAGAGGGAAAAGCACAGAAGAAGTATTTGGTACAAAACATCGATAATAATTGACTAGACCTAAAAACGATTTTAGCTCATTAACATTTTTTGGAGCCTGACATTTTAATATAGCCTCGACTTTAGTTTTTGATTTGTGCAATCCATCTTTATCTATAACATAACCAAGATACTCTATTGAACTCTTGAAAAATTCACATTTCTCTGGTTTTAATCTTAAACCTGCTTCTTGCAATCTATCTAAAACTAATTCTAAGCGTTCTAAATGGGTCTCTCTCGATGCAGCTGTAATTAAAATATCATCTAAATAAATACAAACGCCATCAATATCACCTAATAATTGTTCCATTGTACGTTGAAAAATAAATGGGGCGTTTGCCAAACCAAAAACTAGTCTATTATAACAATACAAACCTCTGTGGGTATTAATACAAGTAAACCTTTTCGATTCATCTAATTCAAGTTGTAAATAAGCTCTTGAGAGGTCTAACTTACTAAACTCTACACCGCCGTGAAGTTTAGCGAATAAATCTTCAATACGTGGTATTGTAAAATTATCCAAATATATTACTTTATTTAATGTGACTGAAAAATCACCGCAAATTCTAACATTGCCATCTGGCCGTAATACCGGAACAATGGGGGTAGCTATATCCGAATGGTCTACTTTTTCAATAATACCTAATTCAAGTAATTCAATCAGTCAATTCCTTTTCTATTTTAGGTTTCAATGCTAAAGGAACTGGCCGAGCTTTAAAAAATTTCAATTCCGCCTCAGGCTTTATTTTTAAAGTTACCTTATATTTGTTAAATCTACCTAATTCTTTACTAAATAACAAAGCATATTTACTATTTAATAAATTATTTTCAATGCTATTTATATCCTTCTTTTTGCAGTCATGATTACAAAGATGAAGATCGAATAATCTCATAAAATCACGACCTAAAAGTGGCAAGCGCTTTTCATTAGACGTTAAAACATAAAACTTTAGTGGATTAGTACGGCGTCGCCAATGTAATATTTAGATAATTATTAGTAATAATACATTTGCTTTCAAATCCCTTTTTATTACTAAATCAATATTGACAACTATCAAAATATTGAAGTGTTCTATATTCGAACACATATATTACATTCCTCCAACCCTAATTAAGGTATATAAATAATTAAATAAGGCTACTCCTTATAATTTATGGTTTTTCTACTTGTTCTAATTGGATAACGTCGATCAACCTGTGTGACCTTCGTCTAGTGTCACCTTCTCATCCTCAAGAGAAGGTGACACTAGACTTAAATAATGAAATTTCCGATGATGAATTTTTTGACGTAGATCCACCTGATGTGCATGAACCAGTCACAGGTTGATCGACGTTATCCAATTAGAACAAGTAGAAAAACCATAAATTATAAGGAGTAGCCTTATTTAATTATTTAAATACCTTAATTAGGGTTGGAGGAATGTAATATATGTGTTCGAATATAGAACACTTCAATATTTTGATAGTTGTCAATATTGATTCAGTAATAAAAAGGGATTTGAAAGCAAATGTATTATTACTAATAATTATCCAAATATTACATTAACAATTTAACCATTATTTATACGGGCGTTCGGTGCCGTTTGTATTACGTACGGACCATAAACCTCTTTTAGCTATTCTTGGAAATAAAAAAGGTGTTCCAATTTTAGCAGCAAACCGATTACAAAGATATGCTCTATTTTTGTCGGCGTATAATTTTAATATAGAATATGTTAAGAGCGAAGATAATATTGCTGATTTTTTGTCGCGTGCTACGATTACGGATAGGCCAGATGAATCTGACGGTATTGATCATTCTTTATATATAGATTTTATTGGTGAAGTTGTTTTACCTCCCATTGCTGTTAATGATATTAGAAATGAAACTAAGCAGGATGTGGTTTTACAAAAAGTGATTAAAATGATCAATGAAGGATGGCCTCGTAAGGTTTTAGACCCCAGTTTAAAGCCTTTCTTTTTGTGTAGAAATGAACTTTCATTTGAAAATGGATGTATATTACGCGGATATAAAGTAGTAATTCCTACAAGCTTGCGACAGAAACTTTTAGACGAACTACATAGATCACACTTTGGTATAGTTAAAACAAAGTCAGAAGCAAGATTGCGTATGTGGTGGCCAAATATTGACAGAAATATTGAAGAAAATATTGGTTCTTGTAGTGTTTGCAACTCGCATAGAAGTAACCCTCCACATGCGCCACTTGCATCTTGGCCTTATCCTAAAGGTCCTTGGGAACGTGTTCATTTAGATGTATTCTTATTTAATGGAAAACAATTTTTAATCGCAGTTGATGCATTTTCTAAATGGTTGGAATGTTTTTATATGAAAAAGATTGATACTGAGTCAGTTATTAGTAATATAAGTGAAATGTTTAGCAGATTTGGATTAGTACGGACTTTAGTAACTGATAATGCTACGAATTTTTGTTCTAATGATTTCGAGGGTTTTTGTCGATTAAATGGTATTGAACATTTAACTAGTCCTCCTTACCACCCCCAGTCAAATGGACAAGCGGAGGTTTGCGTCAAAACAATTAAGAGCGGCTTAAAGGCCATGGTAACAAATGATATGAGTTTAAGTAACTTAATGATTAAAATGCATAAGTTTTTATTCGATTATAGGAATTCTATAAATTTAACAACTGGATTTTCGCCTGCTCAATTAATGTTCGGACGACCTCTACGTTGTCGACTAGATTTAATTCGTGATTGTACAAAACTACCTGTTTGTTTTCCCACGTCATCTGTAGCTAGAGATAATGTTAGTAATGCTCAGATATATCAAAGTAAGCAATTTAAAGGTAAAAGAAATGTAAAATTTATAGTTGGTGATAAGGTGCTTGTAAAACATTATTATTCTATTGGCAATAAGCAATATAGCACATGGAAAGTAGGTATTATTAATAGTTGTATCGGTTCTCGTTTGTTTAAAGTGTTCATACCGGACTTAAATCTTTTTACAAAAAAGCATGTCGATCAATTATGGATGTATAAAGGAAGTTCATCATCGGATAACGATATAAGTTCCATTGGAGATTACGTAAATGAAAATGATATTTTAGAAACGAAAGATACCGCATCCTGTTGCACAAATAAAGAGGTTGAGGATGAGAAGGTGACACTAGACTTAAATAATGAAATTTTGATATAAAATATAGACCTGGAAGAGAAAATCTTGTAGCTGATGCATTGTCACGCCAAATATGCGCCTCTGTAACAATTAATAATCTGAAAGAACTACATCAATCTCTCTGCCATCCAGGAGTGACGCGCTTAAATCATTGGGTAAAACACAAAAATCTACCTTTTTCTATTGAAGAGATAAAGAAAGTTGTCACATCTTGTCCAGTATGTGCAGAGATAAAACCAAAATTTTGTAAATACAAAGGATCCCTTATTAAGGCGACATCGCCCTTTGAAAGATTAGCCTTAGATTTTAAAGGTCCTCTTCCTTCGATCACTAATAATAAATATATTTTGACGATAGTTGATGAATATTCGAGATTCCCATTTGCATACGCTTGCCCAGACACTTCCTCAGCAACGGTTATTCGTTGTCTCACTGACTTATTTTCTATATTCGGTATGCCTGCATATGTTCATACAGATCAAGGTACAGCGTTCATGTCAACAGAAATAAGAGATTTTTTGACGAATAAAGGAATTGCCGCCAGTCGCTCAACGCCTTATAATCCACGAGGGAATGGACAAGTTGAACGCCTTAATGCCACTCTATGGCAAACTGTCCGACTTGCTTTGAAAACAAAGGGCCTACCTATAACAATGTGGGAGACAGTACTAACACAAGCATTACATAGTATCAGATCGTTATTGTGCACGGCAACGAATGAAACGCCTCATGAACGTATGTTCTCTTATCCAAGAAGATCATCTTGGGGCCAATCTATGCCAACATGGTTAGAGTCAGGCAAATCCAGTCGACAACGTAGAGGTCGTCCAAACATTAATTGAGCAGGCGAAAATCCAGTTGTTAAATTTATAGAATTCCTATAATCGAATAAAAACTTATGCATTTTAATCATTAAGTTACTTAAACTCATATCATTTGTTACAATGGCCTTTAAGCCGCTCTTAATTGTTTTGACGCAAACCTCCGCTTGTCCATTTGACTGGGGGTGGTAAGGAGGACTAGTTAAATGTTCAATACCATTTAATCGACAAAAACCCTCGAAATCATTAGAACAAAAATTCGTAGCATTATCAGTTACTAAAGTCCGTACTAATCCAAATCTGCTAAACATTTCACTTATATTACTAATAACTGACTCAGTATCAATCTTTTTCATATAAAAACATTCTAACCATTTAGAAAATGCATCAACTGCGATTAAAAATTGTTTTCCATTAAATAAGAATACATCTAAATGAACACGTTCCCAAGGACCTTTAGGATAAGGCCAAGATGCAAGTGGCGCATGTGGAGGGTTACTTCTATGCGAGTTGCAAACATTACAAGAACCAATATTTTCTTCAATATTTCTGTCAATATTTGGCCACCACATACGCGATCTTGCTTCTGACTTTGTTTTAACTATACCAAAGTGTGATCTATGTAGTTCGTCTAAAAGTCTCTGTCGCAAGCTTGTAGGAATTACTACTTTATATCCGCGTAATATACATCCATTTTCAAATGAAAGTTCATTTCTACACAAAAAGAAAGGCTTTAAACTGGGGTCTAAAACCTTACGAGGCCATCCTTCATTGATCATTTTAATCACTTTTTGTAAAACCACATCCTGCTTAGTTTCATTTCTAATATCATTAACAGCAATGGGAGGTAAAACAACTTCACCAATAAAATCTATATATAAAGAATGATCAATACCGTCAGATTCATCTGGCCTATCCGTAATCGTAGCACGCGACAAAAAATCAGCAATATTATCATCGCTCTTAACATATTCTATATTAAAATTATACGCCGACAAAAATAGAGCATATCTTTGTAATCGGTTTGCTGCTAAAATTGGAACACCTTTTTTATTTCCAAAAATAGCTAAAAGAGGTTTATGGTCCGTACGTAATACAAACGGCACCGAACGCCCGTATAAATAATGGTTAAATTTTTTTACTGCAAATACAATTGAAGTTGCTTCCTTCTGAATTTGAGCATAATTAATCTCAGCTTTAGACAAAGAACGTGAAGCATATGCTATAACCCGCTCAGAACCATTTGGTTGACACTGCGATAGCACTGCGCCTAGACCAGTCGGACTTGCGTCACATGTCACTATGGTAGTGAATTTAGGATTATAATGAGCTAACACGCGTTCTGAGGCTAATTCATGTTTAATTTTATTAAAAACTTCATTTTGATCTCTACCCCAAACCCATCGTACACCTTTCTTTAGCAGTGAATTAAGAGGGAAAAGCACAGAAGAAGTATTTGGTACAAAACATCGATAATAATTGACTAGACCTAAAAACGATTTTAGCTCATTAACATTTTTTGGAGCCTGACATTTTAATATAGCCTCGACTTTAGTTTTTGATTTGTGCAATCCATCTTTATCTATAACATAACCAAGATACTCTATTGAACTCTTGAAAAATTCACATTTCTCTGGTTTTAATCTTAAACCTGCTTCTTGCAATCTATCTAAAACTAATTCTAAGCGTTCTAAATGGGTCTCTCTCGATGCAGCTGTAATTAAAATATCATCTAAATAAATACAAACGCCATCAATATCACCTAATAATTGTTCCATTGTACGTTGAAAAATAAATGGGGCGTTTGCCAAACCAAAAACTAGTCTATTATAACAATACAAACCTCTGTGGGTATTAATACAAGTAAACCTTTTCGATTCATCTAATTCAAGTTGTAAATAAGCTCTTGAGAGGTCTAACTTACTAAACTCTACACCGCCGTGAAGTTTAGCGAATAAATCTTCAATACGTGGTATTGTAAAATTATCCAAATATATTACTTTATTTAATGTGACTGAAAAATCACCGCAAATTCTAACATTGCCATCTGGCCGTAATACCGGAACAATGGGGGTAGCTATATCCGAATGGTCTACTTTTTCAATAATACCTAATTCAAGTAATTCAATCAGTCAATTCCTTTTCTATTTTAGGTTTCAATGCTAAAGGAACTGGCCGAGCTTTAAAAAATTTCAATTCCGCCTCAGGCTTTATTTTTAAAGTTACCTTATATTTGTTAAATCTACCTAATTCTTTACTAAATAACAAAGCATATTTACTATTTAATAAATTATTTTCAATGCTATTTATATCCTTCTTTTTGCAGTCATGATTACAAAGATGAAGATCGAATAATCTCATAAAATCACGACCTAAAAGTGGCAAGCGCTTTTCATTAGACGTTAAAACATAAAACTTTAGTGGATTAGTACGGCGTCGCCAATGTAATATTTAGATAATTATTAGTAATAATACATTTGCTTTCAAATCCCTTTTTATTACTAAATCAATATTGACAACTATCAAAATATTGAAGTGTTCTATATTCGAACACATATATTACATTCCTCCAACCCTAATTAAGGTATATAAATAATTAAATAAGGCTACTCCTTATAATTTATGGTTTTTCTACTTGTTCTAATTGGATAACGTCGATCAACCTGTGTGACCTTCGTCTAGTGTCACCTTCTCATCCTCAAGAGAAGGTGACACTAGACTTAAGTAATGAAATTTCCGATGATGAATTTTTTGACGTAGATCCACCTGATGTGCATGAACCAGTCACAGGTTGATCGACGTTATCCAATTAGAACAAGTAGAAAAACCATAAATTATAAGGAGTAGCCTTATTTAATTATTTAAATACCTTAATTAGGGTTGGAGGAATGTAATATATGTGTTCGAATATAGAACACTTCAATATTTTGATAGTTGTCAATATTGATTCAGTAATAAAAAGGGATTTGAAAGCAAATGTATTATTACTAATAATTATCCAAATATTACATTAACAATTTAACCATTATTTATACGGGCGTTCGGTGCCGTTTGTATTACGTACGGACCATAAACCTCTTTTAGCTATTCTTGGAAATAAAAAAGGTGTTCCAATTTTAGCAGCAAACCGATTACAAAGATATGCTCTATTTTTGTCGGCGTATAATTTTAATATAGAATATGTTAAGAGCGAAGATAATATTGCTGATTTTTTGTCGCGTGCTACGATTACGGATAGGCCAGATGAATCTGACGGTATTGATCATTCTTTATATATAGATTTTATTGGTGAAGTTGTTTTACCTCCCATTGCTGTTAATGATATTAGAAATGAAACTAAGCAGGATGTGGTTTTACAAAAAGTGATTAAAATGATCAATGAAGGATGGCCTCGTAAGGTTTTAGACCCCAGTTTAAAGCCTTTCTTTTTGTGTAGAAATGAACTTTCATTTGAAAATGGATGTATATTACGCGGATATAAAGTAGTAATTCCTACAAGCTTGCGACAGAAACTTTTAGACGAACTACATAGATCACACTTTGGTATAGTTAAAACAAAGTCAGAAGCAAGATTGCGTATGTGGTGGCCAAATATTGACAGAAATATTGAAGAAAATATTGGTTCTTGTAGTGTTTGCAACTCGCATAGAAGTAACCCTCCACATGCGCCACTTGCATCTTGGCCTTATCCTAAAGGTCCTTGGGAACGTGTTCATTTAGATGTATTCTTATTTAATGGAAAACAATTTTTAATCGCAGTTGATGCATTTTCTAAATGGTTGGAATGTTTTTATATGAAAAAGATTGATACTGAGTCAGTTATTAGTAATATAAGTGAAATGTTTAGCAGATTTGGATTAGTACGGACTTTAGTAACTGATAATGCTACGAATTTTTGTTCTAATGATTTCGAGGGTTTTTGTCGATTAAATGGTATTGAACATTTAACTAGTCCTCCTTACCACCCCCAGTCAAATGGACAAGCGGAGGTTTGCGTCAAAACAATTAAGAGCGGCTTAAAGGCCATGGTAACAAATGATATGAGTTTAAGTAACTTAATGATTAAAATGCATAAGTTTTTATTCGATTATAGGAATTCTATAAATTTAACAACTGGATTTTCGCCTGCTCAATTAATGTTCGGACGACCTCTACGTTGTCGACTAGATTTAATTCGTGATTGTACAAAACTACCTGTTTGTTTTCCCACGTCATCTGTAGCTAGAGATAATGTTAGTAATGCTCAGATATATCAAAGTAAGCAATTTAAAGGTAAAAGAAATGTAAAATTTATAGTTGGTGATAAGGTGCTTGTAAAACATTATTATTCTATTGGCAATAAGCAATATAGCACATGGAAAGTAGGTATTATTAATAGTTGTATCGGTTCTCGTTTGTTTAAAGTGTTCATACCGGACTTAAATCTTTTTACAAAAAAGCATGTCGATCAATTATGGATGTATAAAGGAAGTTCATCATCGGATAACGATATAAGTTCCATTGGAGATTACGTAAATGAAAATGATATTTTAGAAACGAAAGATACCGCATCCTGTTGCACAAATAAAGAGGTTGAGGATGAGAAGGTGACACTAGACTTAAATAATGAAATTTTGATATAAAATATAGACCTGGAAGAGAAAATCTTGTAGCTGATGCATTGTCACGCCAAATATGCGCCTCTGTAACAATTAATAATCTGAAAGAACTACATCAATCTCTCTGCCATCCAGGAGTGACGCGCTTAAATCATTGGGTAAAACACAAAAATCTACCTTTTTCTATTGAAGAGATAAAGAAAGTTGTCACATCTTGTCCAGTATGTGCAGAGATAAAACCAAAATTTTGTAAATACAAAGGATCCCTTATTAAGGCGACATCGCCCTTTGAAAGATTAGCCTTAGATTTTAAAGGTCCTCTTCCTTCGATCACTAATAATAAATATATTTTGACGATAGTTGATGAATATTCGAGATTCCCATTTGCATACGCTTGCCCAGACACTTCCTCAGCAACGGTTATTCGTTGTCTCACTGACTTATTTTCTATATTCGGTATGCCTGCATATGTTCATACAGATCAAGGTACAGCGTTCATGTCAACAGAAATAAGAGATTTTTTGACGAATAAAGGAATTGCCGCCAGTCGCTCAACGCCTTATAATCCACGAGGGAATGGACAAGTTGAACGCCTTAATGCCACTCTATGGCAAACTGTCCGACTTGCTTTGAAAACAAAGGGCCTACCTATAACAATGTGGGAGACAGTACTAACACAAGCATTACATAGTATCAGATCGTTATTGTGCACGGCAACGAATGAAACGCCTCATGAACGTATGTTCTCTTATCCAAGAAGATCATCTTGGGGCCAATCTATGCCAACATGGTTAGAGTCAGGCAAATCCAGTCGACAACGTAGAGGTCGTCCAAACATTAATTGAGCAGGCGAAAATCCAGTTGTTAAATTTATAGAATTCCTATAATCGAATAAAAACTTATGCATTTTAATCATTAAGTTACTTAAACTCATATCATTTGTTACAATGGCCTTTAAGCCGCTCTTAATTGTTTTGACGCAAACCTCCGCTTGTCCATTTGACTGGGGGTGGTAAGGAGGACTAGTTAAATGTTCAATACCATTTAATCGACAAAAACCCTCGAAATCATTAGAACAAAAATTCGTAGCATTATCAGTTACTAAAGTCCGTACTAATCCAAATCTGCTAAACATTTCACTTATATTACTAATAACTGACTCAGTATCAATCTTTTTCATATAAAAACATTCTAACCATTTAGAAAATGCATCAACTGCGATTAAAAATTGTTTTCCATTAAATAAGAATACATCTAAATGAACACGTTCCCAAGGACCTTTAGGATAAGGCCAAGATGCAAGTGGCGCATGTGGAGGGTTACTTCTATGCGAGTTGCAAACATTACAAGAACCAATATTTTCTTCAATATTTCTGTCAATATTTGGCCACCACATACGCGATCTTGCTTCTGACTTTGTTTTAACTATACCAAAGTGTGATCTATGTAGTTCGTCTAAAAGTCTCTGTCGCAAGCTTGTAGGAATTACTACTTTATATCCGCGTAATATACATCCATTTTCAAATGAGAGTTCATTTCTACACAAAAAGAAAGGCTTTAAACTGGGGTCTAATACCTTACGAGGCCATCCTTCATTGATCATTTTAATCACTTTTTGTAAAACCACATCCTGCTTAGTTTCATTTCTAATATCATTAACAGCAATGGGAGGTAAAACAACTTCACCAATAAAATCTATATATAAAGAATGATCAATACCGTCAGATTCATCTGGCCTATCCGTAATCGTAGCACGCGACAAAAAATCAGCAATATTATCATCGCTCTTAACATATTCTATATTAAAATTATACGCCGACAAAAATAGAGCATATCTTTGTAATCGGTTTGCTGCTAAAATTGGAACACCTTTTTTATTTCCAAAAATAGCTAAAAGAGGTTTATGGTCCGTACGTAATACAAACGGCACCGAACGCCCGTATAAATAATGGTTAAATTTTTTTACTGCAAATACAATTGAAGTTGCTTCCTTCTGAATTTGAGCATAATTAATCTCAGCTTTAGACAAAGAACGTGAAGCATATGCTATAACCCGCTCAGAACCATTTGGTTGACACTGCGATAGCACTGCGCCTAGACCAGTCGGACTTGCGTCACATGTCACTATGGTAGTGAATTTAGGATTATAATGAGCTAACACGCGTTCTGAGGCTAATTCATGTTTAATTTTATTAAAAACTTCATTTTGATCTCTACCCCAAACCCATCGTACACCTTTCTTTAGCAGTGAATTAAGAGGGAAAAGCACAGAAGAAGTATTTGGTACAAAACATCGATAATAATTGACTAGACCTAAAAACGATTTTAGCTCATTAACATTTTTTGGAGCCTGACATTTTAATATAGCCTCGACTTTAGTTTTTGATTTGTGCAATCCATCTTTATCTATAACATAACCAAGATACTCTATTGAACTCTTGAAAAATTCACATTTCTCTGGTTTTAATCTTAAACCTGCTTCTTGCAATCTATCTAAAACTAATTCTAAGCGTTCTAAATGGGTCTCTCTCGATGCAGCTGTAATTAAAATATCATCTAAATAAATACAAACGCCATCAATATCACCTAATAATTGTTCCATTGTACGTTGAAAAATAAATGGGGCGTTTGCCAAACCAAAAACTAGTCTATTATAACAATACAAACCTCTGTGGGTATTAATACAAGTAAACCTTTTCGATTCATCTAATTCAAGTTGTAAATAAGCTCTTGAGAGGTCTAACTTACTAAACTCTACACCGCCGTGAAGTTTAGCGAATAAATCTTCAATACGTGGTATTGTAAAATTATCCAAATATATTACTTTATTTAATGTGACTGAAAAATCACCGCAAATTCTAACATTGCCATCTGGCCGTAATACCGGAACAATGGGGGTAGCTATATCCGAATGGTCTACTTTTTCAATAATACCTAATTCAAGTAATTCAATCAGTCAATTCCTTTTCTATTTTAGGTTTCAATGCTAAAGGAACTGGCCGAGCTTTAAAAAATTTCAATTCCGCCTCAGGCTTTATTTTTAAAGTTACCTTATATTTGTTAAATCTACCTAATTCTTTACTAAATAACAAAGCATATTTACTATTTAATAAATTATTTTCAATGCTATTTATATCCTTCTTTTTGCAGTCATGATTACAAAGATGAAGATCGAATAATCTCATAAAATCACGACCTAAAAGTGGCAAGCGCTTTTCATTAGACGTTAAAACATAAAACTTTAGTGGATTAGTACGGCGTCGCCAATGTAATATTTAGATAATTATTAGTAATAATACATTTGCTTTCAAATCCCTTTTTATTACTAAATCAATATTGACAACTATCAAAATATTGAAGTGTTCTATATTCGAACACATATATTACATTCCTCCAACCCTAATTAAGGTATATAAATAATTAAATAAGGCTACTCCTTATAATTTATGGTTTTTCTACTTGTTCTAATTGGATAACGTCGATCAACCTGTGTGACCTTCGTCTAGTGTCACCTTCTCATCCTCAAGAGAAGGTGACACTAGACTTAAGTAATGAAATTTCCGATGATGAATTTTTTGACGTAGATCCACCTGATGTGCATGAACCAGTCACAGGTTGATCGACGTTATCCAATTAGAACAAGTAGAAAAACCATAAATTATAAGGAGTAGCCTTATTTAATTATTTAAATACCTTAATTAGGGTTGGAGGAATGTAATATATGTGTTCGAATATAGAACACTTCAATATTTTGATAGTTGTCAATATTGATTCAGTAATAAAAAGGGATTTGAAAGCAAATGTATTATTACTAATAATTATCCAAATATTACATTAACAATTTAACCATTATTTATACGGGCGTTCGGTGCCGTTTGTATTACGTACGGACCATAAACCTCTTTTAGCTATTCTTGGAAATAAAAAAGGTGTTCCAATTTTAGCAGCAAACCGATTACAAAGATATGCTCTATTTTTGTCGGCGTATAATTTTAATATAGAATATGTTAAGAGCGAAGATAATATTGCTGATTTTTTGTCGCGTGCTACGATTACGGATAGGCCAGATGAATCTGACGGTATTGATCATTCTTTATATATAGATTTTATTGGTGAAGTTGTTCTCCCATTGCTGTTAATGATATTAGAAATGAAACTAAGCAGGATGTGGTTTTACAAAAAGTGATTAAAATGATCAATGAAGGATGGCCTCGTAAGGTTTTAGACCCCAGTTTAAAGCCTTTCTTTTTGTGTAGAAATGAACTTTCATTTGAAAATGGATGTATATTACGCGGATATAAAGTAGTAATTCCTACAAGCTTGCGACAGAAACTTTTAGACGAACTACATAGATCACACTTTGGTATAGTTAAAACAAAGTCAGAAGCAAGATTGCGTATGTGGTGGCCAAATATTGACAGAAATATTGAAGAAAATATTGGTTCTTGTAGTGTTTGCAACTCGCATAGAAGTAACCCTCCACATGCGCCACTTGCATCTTGGCCTTATCCTAAAGGTCCTTGGGAACGTGTTCATTTAGATGTATTCTTATTTAATGGAAAACAATTTTTAATCGCAGTTGATGCATTTTCTAAATGGTTGGAATGTTTTTATATGAAAAAGATTGATACTGAGTCAGTTATTAGTAATATAAGTGAAATGTTTAGCAGATTTGGATTAGTACGGACTTTAGTAACTGATAATGCTACGAATTTTTGTTCTAATGATTTCGAGGGTTTTTGTCGATTAAATGGTATTGAACATTTAACTAGTCCTCCTTACCACCCCCAGTCAAATGGACAAGCGGAGGTTTGCGTCAAAACAATTAAGAGCGGCTTAAAGGCCATGGTAACAAATGATATGAGTTTAAGTAACTTAATGATTAAAGTGCATAAGTTTTTATTCGATTATAGGAATTCTATAAATTTAACAACTGGATTTTCGCCTGCTCAATTAATGTTCGGACGACCTCTACGTTGTCGACTAGATTTAATTCGTGATTGTACAAAACTACCTGTTTGTTTTCCCACGTCATCTGTAGCTAGAGATAATGTTAGTAATGCTCAGATATATCAAAGTAAGCAATTTAAAGGTAAAAGAAATGTAAAATTTATAGTTGGTGATAAGGTGCTTGTAAAACATTATTATTCTATTGGCAATAAGCAATATAGCACATGGAAAGTAGGTATTATTAATAGTTGTATCGGTTCTCGTTTGTTTAAAGTGTTCATACCGGACTTAAATCTTTTTACAAAAAAGCATGTCGATCAATTATGGATGTATAAAGGAAGTTCATCATCGGATAACGATATAAGTTCCATTGGAGATTACGTAAATGAAAATGATATTTTAGAAACGAAAGATACCGCGTCCTGTTGCACAAATAAAGAGGTTGAGGATGAGAAGGTGACACTAGACTTAAATAATGAAATTTCCGATGATGAATTTTTTGACGTAGATCCACCTGATGTGCATGAACCAGTCGGTAATATGCAATCACAGGTTGATCGACGTTATCCAATTAGAACAAGTAGAAAAACCATAAATTATAAGGAGTAGCCTTATTTAATTATTTAAATACCTTAATTAGGGTTGGAGGAATGTAATATATGTGTTCGAATATAGAACACTTCAATATTTTGATAGTTGTCAATATTGATTCAGTAATAAAAAGGGATTTGAAAGCAAATGTATTATTACTAATAATTATGTAGTACGACAGGAGATGTAGTTGTAGACGTTTGATGATACATTGTTAACTAACATTTTTAGTTTTATTTCATCTGACAATTGTTCTTCCGTCGATATTTTTGTCTCTTCTAAAAAATTTTCGAAGGTTTTTCTCCAATGTATCCATTTCGACGAAGCATTTGTCTCTGTGGACGGTTCGACTTCGAATCTATCAGGCTTGAGATATCGATACATATTATAATAGATTTCTTTGGCGTTCTATTTAAGATGAATAAATTGTTGTAATTAAAAGATTGCCTGTGAATGAATTAGGCTTTATTCATCTTAAAAACACTACTTACATTTGTTAGAGACTTTTACAAAATACATATCATGACAGTTGTTTTTAATGTATCTATTGTATAAATAAACGGCCAGTATTATTACTACACTAACGTATCACTGAGTAACTCTTCAATACGGTTTCGTATCTAACAGTAAAAAACTGGTAGGTGTCCTTAATGTCGCTCGTAAGGGCCAAAGGTGTCAAGTAACGTGAGATCGCTCTGTCACCGGATGCCGAGACCTCATCTGCCGGTGTAAAGTTTTATGTGTACGATAACTTAATGTTTAAATTTATAAGGTTTCAACTTTTTTACCCTTAAACATCATGATTGTTTTCGCTGTATTTAGATATGAAAAATATGTTTCATCAAGTCGCAAGTAATATATTTATATTAATTCGTACTTATTATTAGATACGAAATATTACACAATATTTGAACTTATGAAGATGTCTAGAAACAAGAGCAATTAATATTTGATAAATAATTATAATGATTAATAGATATTAAATAAGACATTACTTATGATGCATTTAGCTCGCGTGTTTTATTATTTAGGCACATGTAGATATTGTAATTAATAGAAATCGTGACCTCTATGTTGGTGAATGAACATTTTATTAGGCTTTAAATAACAATAAAGGACGTATGCCTCGATGACAATGACCTAAATTCATTGAGTCAATAATAATTGGGCAAAAATCACAATATTGTTCAAGCGGATGCTAAGAAATATTAATATGTTTCTAACATCTTGATTTTTTAGCTTCATTCAAATTATTCTTCTATTTAAAAGTAAGGACATAATATAATACTAATATAGTATTATATTAAAATAATCTAATAGGTATCTATCTAGCTTAACAATTTTAGAAGTCAATGCATACATTTAATTTCCGCTTCGTCTTTTGAATACTGATATTATGAATTATGCTTTGTTTATTATTATCTCTTGGATTATTCAAGAACGATAATGGTTACTGCGGTGAATTTGACACGGTCCAACAAGTAAGTATATAAATCTCGTGAGAGGTCAATAGTGAAAGTAAATAGTAGATGGCGTAATATAGCTTTTGAATGATAATTATTTCTTTAACAAACCTACCGTAAACATATCTTCAAATGTTTTACACTAAGAAAAACTATTAAATACTTTTGGTTCCTCCCTTTTCTTTTGGAAAGTGATGTAAACCTTATTACGTATTAATTGTGTATCTCTTCAAATTATATTCTTCTTGTAAAATTTATGAAGTTACAAAAGAGTTATCATTTTTTTAACATTTAAATTAGCTAGAGGCATTTACACTTCAAATATAAGACATCAGCTAAATGAGTTCGTAAAATCCATAACAGTAGACTAAATATAGAGTAAACACAAAGTAGAATCAATTATTAACTCAATTATACCACTAACTAAGCTTAACGTCTAGTTTTCACATAATTATATACGTTTTGAGGCCGTTTTATGACTAATTCCGGTATTAATGCTGAACGATCAACTTTTATTTCCTATGTCGATAAATATGTTGTTATTTGCTTGATTTATATTCGGAATTAGTGAATTACTCTCGCTTCGCTTAGATGCGTCCCTAACTAAGTTTGATTTTTTTAAGCAGAACCCTAATTATTTTTCTAAAATAAAAGTAGCCTAAGTTACTCCTTATAATATCAGCTATTTGTTCCTTATAATATCAGCTATTTGTGCCGTTTCGGAGATTAGCCGGAACAAACAGAGAGAAAGAGAGACATAAATTTTAAAAGTTATGTTTTTACATAGTTTCATATGCATTTAGTAAAGACTAAAAAGCTTTTATTTCGATATTACAAACAGACACTTCAAATTTTATTTATCTGTATAAATAATTCATAATTATTATATTCTTTTATTATAACTTGTAGAGTAAATGATTAAATTAGCTATTTCTGCTAAAATTTATACATTCATCATTTTAAGCACACGTCTATGTTATTAAGAACATAATCGAGAGTCATTACTTTCTCTGTCTATTAACTAAAATTCCCACACTATCATCATCATATAGATAAAAATTTCAAAAATATTCGATTTATTACTGAAAGAAGTAGTTCTTTAGTAGAAACGTTAACTGAGATTTTCTCGTGAACAAAAAAGCGGCGAAACGAGTTGTATCATCTAGCTGTTCTACTTAAACGGTTGCATTGAAGAGAGGAGAAATGTGGCGTAGGGTCTTGAGGGAAAGGAAGTGGGGAGGGACGGTCAATGAACTCTGCGGCCATGGTACTCCTGGCCTACATGAGATATTCCTCACTATAGATAAATAATAGTACTGATATTGCTTTTGTATATTGATTTACAACAAATAAAGAAAATAAATGAAACCAAAACTAAAATAAAATAAATTTCTTCTGATATTTTTAACAGGCTTACAGTTAAACTTTAACGTTTTTAAAAAATTCTCTTAAAAAATACATACGTAGTTATGAAATCTATTAATCCTTAAGTAGATTACTAAACAAATATGAAAACAGTTCCAAGACATTTGTAGGATTGCATAACAAATCTTTTAGGAGAACCGTTAAATTAACCACATTCGAAAACTTCTTAGAACTTCGTCTCACGAGCTCCCGCCGTAATGACCATACGAAATGAACAAGTCTCTAGACGTAGTCTAAAAACCAAGCCAACTCTAAGTACGCTACAATAAGAATGATTTTCCTGTAACTTCCAATTTTCAGTTAAAATGGCTTTTAAAACAGAAAGCTGTAGTTATTCGAAGTATCTACATACTAAAATGCAATGAGATATTTTACAATTTTTTAAATTTGAATTGAAAAATAACTAAATTCTTACTTCTAGAACCTTATTGATCGTCATTTGATTTATATTTTGAAAAAGCCTTTTTTGAAAATATAATTTCATATGTTATAGTGTAACTTTGTATTGATAATAGTATTATATTTAATATATTTAAACGAGAAATTCTTGTACATTTTTTTATTTATTTATACCAGCGATCTCGGAAACGGCTCTAACGGTTTCGCTGAAATTTGGTATATGGGGGCGAAAAATTGATCTAGATTAGTCTCATGTCTGGGAAAACGCGTGTTTTCGAGTTTTCATGCGGTTTTCTTTTGTATTATTCTACGCAGAATATGGTTGATAATTTCTTACACTCGGATGTATGCATCGTGGTCAAGCGGTCAAGGCGCAAGTTAGACAACACATATGCCCGGGATCGAGTCCCGGTCGGAATGCAAATTTTTTGCTTTTGTTTTCTTATTGTTTTTTTTAAGTTTTTAGTTTTTATTATCTAAAAAATACGATATAACAAAAAAGAATTCCGAGCGAAGCTCGGTCGCCCAAGTACTTTACTATATATTAGATATACTCTATTCATTTAAGAAATAAATATAAAAATTAACATCAATAAGTAAATATACCAGCCAAGGAGAACTCGAAACTATTAATGAGCTAACCACATATGACATAATCTCTCCGAGGAGATTAGTTATCCGAATGCCGACAATGTAAGACATTTAGTTATTTAGTTACAACATAATCCAA
Organism: Argynnis bischoffii washingtonia; assembly: GCA_033884665.1. Taxonomy (NCBI): domain Eukaryota; kingdom Metazoa; phylum Arthropoda; class Insecta; order Lepidoptera; family Nymphalidae; genus Argynnis; species Argynnis bischoffii. Next base: position 6,760,099 of record CM066616.1, on the reverse strand, counting down.
GTTACAAAAATTATCGAAAGCTCGATATTGTTGAAAACTTCTTATATAATAGCTTTAAATAACGTAATTCGAAGCCATTATAAAAAAAAAAACCTTTAAATATTTTAGTATAATTTAAGTATTACATATCAAAAGTTTCCTTCATTCAATTAGAGAGCATTTAATTGTCGCAAGATGGACATCTGCTCGCTCTGTGCACTGACATGGGTCAGAGAGATTAAGCATTACTGAAAAGGAACACTCGATTATAACCTCGATTACATAGAGCCACTTTATTCTATTGTAAGCATTTGTATGTAGCAGTAGCCCAGTGGTGGCTCTATTCCTAAGAAAACGAGTTCGAATTCTGGGTAAAATATTAATTAATCCTATTAAATTTTAGAATGACATGAGTTTTAAAAACTATTTTGAGTTTTATTATCTCCATTTTCGACCAATCTTTTATAAGCTCTGCACAAGATATAAAGGGACATTAGATTATATGTAAAACTAGCGACTCACCCTCGCTTCACTTCGGGTTTGTCCCTAGACAAAAACAAATCTATCCCATGGGATCCGTACATTTTGCGGGATGATATATAGCCTATAGCCTTCCTCAAAAACCAGGCTATCTAATGCAAAAAAAAAATTTTCAAATCGGATAAGTAGTTCCTGAGATTAGCGCGTTCAACCAAACAAACAAACAAACTCTTCAGCTTTATAATATTAATAGTATAGATTTTAAAAATTTACTTTACATATGACAATCATTTTTTATATACATGGTCTTAATTAACTTTATTTCTTAGGCATCATATTGTCAATTTATTAACATAGAAGTTTTTTTTATCAAAGGCTAGTTACGTGCACTTGTGTACAATCATACACCTACACCGTTACATAATACTTTACGTTTTCATCATGTAAAGTATTATGCATGAGATGAACCATTAAACAACAGCGTACCTTAGAAGACGTTTACCTCAAACACTTTACTACAATGGATCTCTTGAGATTTCTACGTACGTTCGTGCTTAACATACGAAAATAGTTCATGCTTCCATAACTAATTAGTATAAGCGATTTATTTTAGATTATAAGTGATATTTTTTTTTACATTAAACATTAATTTCAGAATGTATAATTATTTAAATAACTTTTCTTGAAAATAAAAGCTTATGGAAACACCATAAGCTTTTACGTGACATCATATTATAAGAAGAAAATTAAGCAACACCAAAAGTTGTAATTAAAATCTGCAAAGTTGATTTATTTTCACGAAAACATTTATATTTATCCTTTTTTCTATATTGTCATTTAAATATTACGTTTGCTGCTTAAAGTTTTTTTCCGAAATGCTAGTAGTATTTTACAGATAAAAAAGACTTTGAATGTGCATTCATTTTTTAATATTTTAAAAAGCTTACCTTAAAAAAACAAGAAATCAGTGTCCTAGTTTGCTCAAAGAACGCCTACGGACCATTATTTTAGACAACGTTGCAATATCAATTTAAATGTTAATGTTTTTCTTTTATTGTTATTATAAACTAAAATGTAATGGTAAGGAATGGTAGGTTTATCTATACTATACTATTATTATAAATGTGAAAGTTTGTGAGTAAGGATGTATGGATGTTTGTTGCTCAAACCGGCTAAACTGATCTGGATGAAATTTGGCACAGAGATAGATTATATTCTGGAATAATACATAGGCTACTTTTTATCTTAGAAAAATGTACGGTTCCCGTGGGATAGGTTTGTTTTTGTTATCCTAGAGTTGAACCCGAGCGAGGGTGAGCACCTAGTTTCCTTATAAACACATCAGTATATTCAAGAATTCGAAAATCCTTAATCTACACTAAAGGTTAAGAGGTTGAGTTTGTAAGTTGGATGTAAGGTGTAACCTCTGAAACTACTGATCAGATTATAAAAGTTTTTTCACTGATAGCAAGCTACATTACCACCGAGGGCTTAATGGCTATTCTTTCTTCCGATAAAAATGAGTTTACTATCAAAAATCATAAAAACTTAGATTAAAATGGAAAAAAACAGACCGTTGAGTTGATTTATCGTCGAGACCTTCCTAAATGATTTGAAATAAGCAATAAAATTGTCATTGCCATTTCTGAATTTTTGAAACCATTTTTGTAATATAGCGGTTAGGCACTATCTGTAACAAGTAAGTACATAACGCCTTTGAGACGTCTAAAATCTTAGTCTCTCCCGTGACCATGATTGCTGTAAAGCATTCGAAACATCGGGAACCAAAAATCATAATAAATTCGCGAAATAATCCGAAAAGATAGTTTTATTTAAAAGGTTAGTCGCTAGTTAATTTATAAAAAATAAGTTTTCACCCGCGGTTTTACGCCCGTAATTTATTTATGTACTAGCGACTTACGCTCGCTTCGCTCGCGTTCGTCCTTAGGTACGTTTTTTTTATGTCATCAAGGGGGCAAACGAGCAGGAGGCTCACCTGATGGAAAGTGATTACCGCCGCCCATGGACATCTGCAACACCGCAAGGCTTGCAAATGCGTTGCCGGCCTTTCACGGTTATGTTTATACATTAATAGTAGCTTGCTACTTCTAAGATATTCATTTAAATTATAAAGCGATTTACGTTACGTACGTACGCCGTACGCGGATTTTGTTTACAATTTCAAGAGTTTTAATTTTTTTTCGCGGAACCCTGATTCTTTTTCTAAAATAAAAGTAGCCTAAGTTACTCCTTATAACAGCAGCTATCTGCCAGTGAAAGTCCCGTCAAAATCCAGCCGTTTCGGAGATGAGCCGGAACAGACAGACAGACAGACAGACAGACAAAAATTGTAAAAAATGTTGTTTTGGTATGTGTACCATGTATATATCCATATGCATTTAGTAAAAAGCGGTTATTTTGATATTACAAACAGACACTCCAATTTTATTTATCTGTATAGATGTATAGATAATTACTCACTCTCGCTTTTACGGCTTGCAGCATGAAGTTAAATAACTTTCGAATCTGACTGGTACTTTCAGAGATTAGATACAAACAAACAAACATAAAAAAGATAAACTTAAGCGTTGCGGGACAAATTTTAGTTAATATTTATAGGATCAGTATTTTGTATGGGGTAAAAATTTGGATTAATTTAACATTTCTAATTAAAAAAATTATGAATAAGTGTGTTTAGCCCTTTTTAACGTCCCACTGCTGGGCACGGGCCTCCCTTCAATACGAGGGGAAACAGGCCATAGTCCACCATGCTTGGCAAGTGCGAATTGGCGGACTTCGCATGTCTTTCGAAAACTTGCTAGTTCTCTCAGACATGCAGGTTTCCTCACGATGTTTTCTTTCACCGTACGGCAAGTAGTAATCATGCTAGAAATGATTCGCACATGAAATATCAGAGGTGCGGGACCCGGGATTTGAACCCGCTTCACTCGGTTTCCCAAGCGAACGCGTTACCACTGGGCTACCACTGCCTTATGAATAAGTACATACATACAATACTTTGCTTTTTTTATATTAAACAACACTCTTTTGAGCGCCTTTTCATGTCTTTTCATTAGATAAGTTTCAATGCTGCGATAAAATAGTAGAAAACAAAAGTTCTGTTATCTAACTGCTTCTCTAAGCGTGCTTTCAGTAAAAATGTTGAAACTTGGAAATTCAAAATAAAAATGAATTCGGTGTATATGAAATGATAGTGCTATATAAAAATATTTACATAAAAAATTATGCAACTTATATAATAAAAAACAACTGTAAACTTGTTAAGGTGTTGTAATAATTCATTTAATAAAAGTCTAGATGTTGAATAAATATAACATCTTAATAATCTTATCAGTTGAGATGAATGTCCCGCGTCTGCATCTGCAATTTGTACATGAAAGCTGTCGTGGCGAGACGACGGCACGTTCCTTTTGAAGCTAGAAAGTATAACAAGTCCCTCGCGAATGCTGACGACAGATTACTCGACGTTATATAAAGATTTTCCTTGTATAGTAGTAAATATTAATATTATTTATTTCAGATAAAACAAAAATGAGAATTTGTAAAAAGCTCTGTAAATAAATAGGTTAAGAAATTGAACCTTATGTAAATATTAAATACTTGATATTATTCCATTTGATATAATATGTATAAATAAAAGTTATAATATGGTGACTGTGCATAAACAAGAAAAATAACTTTCATTAGAAACTGCTGCATTTGCTGAGTCAATATTTTTACTTTATTCCTTTCATATATTCAATGATGAAGCTAGAACCTATATCGCCATTGTTTAATATTAACAAACCTACTTTTGGTTATTGTTGAATAGTCTATTGAGCTTTTTTGATTACAGCTAGGTTTTTGTTCATTATAGTGCTAATAAATAAACATATAGCTACAACCATGGTCTACCACAGAGCACAGAGCGCGTCCGTTTATCTTAATGAGGAAGTGTTCTAGAAAAACTACACTACAATTATTGTTACGTCACGTCGCCATTTTAAGTAGAAAATAATTTGAACTAGTTGCATAGGCGTCGAGTATTCCGAACTAGCTATTTTGCAACGTTGGGTAACAGTTCTCATTATGAATACATTTACATTCTAAAGTAAAATAATGCATGGTATGCAATTGTAGTTTCATTTAGAATCATAAAAGCATTTAATTTATAAAAATATACTACCTAACTTCCCTAACTTTGTCTTCATATGTGTTTTTTATCTACTATAACAAAGCGTAACCCCAACTTCTATATATTACGTACGTATGATGATAATGTCCTCCCGACCGGTTTCTCAACAAAACTAGCCAACCGCGCAAGAGATGTTATAGTGCACAAGTGTACGCGTAAATACCAGTGCACTCTCTATTCCTTTTACTCTCATACTCGGGGGCAACAGCTTTACACCTCTTCGAGGCAGGGGGGTGCAACACCGCCAACTTTCCAACTCCGGACTACTACTGAGACTTACTAATATCAATAATTAAGCTTGGCTCGACCCGGAATTCGAACCCAGGATCTCCGGATCTGCAGCCGTATATGCTAGCCACCGAGGCAGTTTATTGTACACAATACAAGGCTCTATTTGGATAACAAACGAACTGTTTATTGACTAAGGTAATCTGTTTACACATATTATAAAGAGACAGAGTTTGTTTGTTTTTTTTAAATTATTATTTTAACGCACTAATCTTAGGAACTACTAATCCGATTTGAAAATTCCTTTTTGCATTAGATAGCCCTTTTGTTGAAGAAGGCTATATATAAGCTATATATCATCATGTTATTACCCAAGGGAATGGGGCAGCAATCATAAATGTCAACAAATCGGGCAGATTTCCATACATTATTGTAAATTTATATACATATATTATACATATATACATAAGGACGAACCCGAGTGAAGCGAGAGTGACTCGCTAGTTTAATTAATAAAAATATATTTGTTGAATAAACAAACAATAAGCTCCTACATTATACGCTATGTTTAAGTCAATCTTAAGTTAAATAAAAAGCAATGTTAAACACTATCTACTACTGTATTAAATTATTTAAAAGAAAATGCTTTATAATGGTGTATTAGGTAGAAACCTTACACTATTATAAAGCATTTTCTTTTTCATGTTACTAATGACACTGTTGTACCGATTCTTAAAATTCTTTAGTTAATAGAAAGCCAAATTCACCACGCTAGCGAAAGGTAGTACGTAGCATACATTGTCAAAGTTATTCGCACATTTGTTTTGTAATTATGAATTTTAATTCCTTAAATAATGGTAAAATCACTTTTTATGTTACAATAATAAAATGAAGTAACCACAACTAAACAATTGTAGTAAAAAAAGGGAAACGAATAAAAAAAATGAGTTTCATGACCGAATGGATCAAACCAATAGCACCGCCGCCCTTATAATAAGCTTCATTGATCTTTGACCTTTGCAATTGGATTTAACAAGTCATTGCTGATTGCAAAACTGTGAATCACATGTATGTACAGTGCTAACAGTATTCTCTCCAGAATTCTGTTTCTTTTTCACATAAAATACTTGTACTAATTTTATTACAAGTATGCCATTATTATAATTAAGAAAATTCAGCAACAATTTATCGCTTTGCTATATGAAAAAATTAATTGTCTTAAAAGCTTTAAAGATACATCAACCAATGTGTATGTGTAATAAATAATGTTTCGGGGCTTTTTTTATAAGTGAACTAAATACAATACAATCAGGTTTTTTGACATTAAGTATTTTTTGGATAAATCTATTCGAAAGCGTCGGGAAACCTGGGGAGAAATTTTAATACGATTTTACTGCTTTTATGTGACTTTACTGCTTCTTTTTAAGATTTACTGTCATAATAGTATTATAGTTTCATTTTTAGTGAATATTACATTTTTTTAATGCTTATCCTTTTTTTCTCTTTTTTTACACACAAATTGCAGTAATTTAATAAAAAATAGTTATTTTTGTTTTTTTCTTGTGTGTATCGCGTATTACACAAGATATCTTCGCCTATTGTTAATCTATGTAAATAATTCAAAATAATTATCTATTAATGAAAAAGAGTGATTTTGAAATAGATATTATGTCTTTTTAGTTAAAGCTAAATATAAAAAAAGATGAATTCAACCTGCTCTTATATTTTTCTTCTTAGCTAGCAAGCTAAATATTCGTATACAATAAATACTGTACAATTGCCGTGGGAGCCGCTATATAGCGATTAGATACCAATTGTGCAAAGGCCATGAGGTCAATGTGAGGATGGGTGGATTAACAGATTCACGGCCAAATTTTTCTGTATTTTAAAATTTATATTGTATAACATAATAGATTTGCCTTTGAAAGTTCACTACAGTCATCACCAACCTCAGCAGAATGTTATGAAATACATACAAGTAAAGCTTATGTATAAACTTGAAACTGGCTTTAATTTGTTTTATATTTATTCATTAATATGTATGCAAAAGCAAGCAGCAATGAAATCAAAATGTGTGTATGTAGAACCTACATGAAGTGAGGGCAAGGTCGCTAGTATTCATAGTAATATTATTAATGTAAAAGTGACTCGGTCTGTCAGTTTTTATCTTTCTACGAGTAGACTGTTGAGCAGATTTCGATAAAACGCAATGACATACAGTGCGTTTTGGGCTCAAGACACCAGGCAAACGGCCGCAGGCAAAACGTAGTTTACCTATTATAAAAATATCATGCGTAAACCAAATTACGTGGTTCTTTTAATAGAGTTTTAATTAAAATATATCTAAATTGACAGCTTCAATTTATTTTTGAACCAATTAATGGTATTGCGATGCGATACATACATACATATATTGTACTACACATAACGCGAAATCAGTTAAGCGTTAAAAATTAATTGCCTTTATCTATTGGTAATAATAATTATTTACTGTCAAATTCCTTTAAATATAACTTGGTTTATAAGCTCGATTTTTAATTATTACCTATAAAGGACTAAAATCAAATGGTCTAATTTGGTCAGCGTCGCGTTGGCTTGAATATTCGAAGTTTATACTAGGGAGACAAAAAAAAAATTCATGGGCAATAATTTTAGCTATTCGGAGAATATTTTAGTATTCAACTTAACTCCATATGCCCGACGTGCAAACCTTTCACATAGCACAGATTCAAATTCCATGGCCGCATCGCCATCAATATTATAAGTGCCAAGTTAGATGTGCCCAATAAACGGTAAAAAGTGGGCCACTGACCCTACGCACTCGCACTCATGTACATTTACATTCAGCACGGACTTTACGCATATTACTATAAAGACCACAGCGCACTTTGACTACGTGAGACCCCCAAGTCCTAACGGTATTAAACTTACGGGCAATTCATCAATGGACTTTGCTAGCTCGTGATCAAGCATGTACTATAATTTTACTAGTACTTATAATAATCTTTTAATCTAGTTTGGTCATATTTTTATTTTGATCATTTAGTTTATATAATAATATCATAACAATTTTTCAAATATCAGTATGGTATTAATATCTATACTGATATTATAAAGCTGAAGAGTTTGCTTGTTTGTTTGGTTGAACGCGTTAATCTCAGGAACTACTAATCCAATTTGAAAAATTTGCATTAGATAGTCCGTTAACTGAGGAAGGCTATATATCATCCCGGAAAAATGTACGATTCCCGTGGGATAGATTTGTTTACGTCTAGGGACGAACCTGAAGTGAAGTTTACCGGTGGTAGGACTCTGTCAAGCCTGAGGAGTCCGACTGGATGGGTACCACCCCCTTATCTATTTCTGCCGCCAAGCAACAATGATTGCATTGTTGTGTTCCGGTTTGAAGGATAAGGTAGCCAGCGCAATTACAGGCAAGAGGCATATCATCTTAGTCCTCACAGTGACAACGCACCTGCGGCTCTGTATTTTTGTTACCTAAAACCTAAGTGCATGAACTGTAGGTGTTATGGGCGACAGGTACTGCTTTCCATCAGGTGGTCTGTCTGCTCGTTTGCCACTGAATCTTATAAAAAAAAAAAGTGAGGGTGAGTCGCTAGTATAATTATAAAGGTATGACATACCTTTTTAAGGCTTAGTTAAGAGAATATTTCACTCACTCTATTTAAGATAGAAATTAGGTTAACAACACGCTTAAAAGAACGCTAACCAAAAGTATAATTTTACATCATTTATGATCTTAACAATATCTACCTAACCGTGGTACTGATCGAAATCTGATTTGAGAGACTGTTGAAAAGGCTAAATAATAGCCTTTTGATCAGTCTCTCAAATCAAAATCTTCGGTACTTGTTATTTAATAAAAATATTCTATCTAGTTTAACTTTAATTTAGCACTATTAAATTAAATTTAAGTTATAACGATATGGCTGCAAATGGATTTTTTAAGATTTTACGTACTTCACTATATTGAATAAAATCTAGTTTAAAAGCTATAACAAAAATCCTTAAAAATATAACTACATAACTATTGTGAATGCTTTATTCTTGCAAAACAATTGAGAATTCAATTGACTGTAAACAAATGACCGTAAAATATTCCATACGTGACAAAACTTACGAAATATTTCTTCACATCATTCTTTACATCATAAGCAACTATGATTTTTCCTTTATTTTTCTTGTCATTATAAGACTTATCTTCTACGACAACGCCCCAAAATAAAAATTCACCAAAAAATTCCACGCAAGTTTCTCTTGAGAACGCTAAACGAGTAACGTTCCTTACGTTCTGGCATATTTATTATATCTTTAAAATATCTAAACAAAAAAATGATTTTAGTGGGTACCTATTTTTTTTTATGATTTTAGGGTACTATCTACACAAAATATTATATATAATAGCCTGAATTTTATAAAAAAGCAGTTTTAATAAAAACAAAGTACCTATACTATATACATTATAAATAAAATAATTAAGTTACGTAATATTGTTGTAATGATTTATTATTCTTCAGTTACAGACAATTCTGGTAGCTTGGCTTCCTCTCAAATTGATTGACACCATTTCAGTGTCAATCAATTTAAGAGCAGCCCAAGTCGCAAATATCTTTCTTATCAGACAGGTAAAGGTTTTTCAATAAACAGCATATTAATACTATACATAATGTAGGGTACCTACATTCCGCTTTGCAATTTAGATTGAAAAAAAAATACAATTTGTGTCGTAAATAAATTATAATCTAATATATAACTTGCTTATATTAACTGATTGATCAACGCCCAGACTGACCCGCCAAACCATAATAATATAGTAAACCATAATATTTTCATTTGCATTATCTACACAGATAAATAAAATTAGAGTGTCTGTAATATTAAAACAACCGCTTTTTACTAAATGCATATGGATGTATACACGGTACATATACCAAAACACAATTACATACAATTTTTGTCTGTCTGTTTGTTTGTTCCGGCTAATCTCTGAAATGGCTAAACCGATTTTGACGGGACTTTCACTGGCAGATAGCTGATATAATAAGGAGTAACTTAGGCTACTTTTATTTAAAAAAAGAATCCCACAAAAAAAATTAAAACCAAATTAATTAATTAATTAATTTTGTTTTGGGAAGCAACCTAAACCTATTATACTACATAGCTTTGTCATAATCAATCAAAAATATCTCTAAGATCGTTGATCATTACCAATAGATAAGATAATAATCCAGTGAGTGTGTTATACAATTTATTTATATCAGAAGAGCTGATAAACAATATTTAAGATGACGAAGACTGTGGCCTTGTGGCCACAGGACATGGCAACTGGTAGTTTAAGGCATTTGTTTATCAAGCTTAGGTGTTAGGTGACATACTATGCAATATTTCATATGATACTTTATATAAACAAGTGATGCATGTAATTTATGCTAAGAGCTGCTACATAACTGGGTCATTTCTTCATTATCTTGACAAGTTCTTTCATATTACTTATTTGAGATACATTTTTATATTTTTGAAGTGAAAACTTCTATAGGCAGGATTGGATGGGGAGTAAATTCATGTAAGTCGTCATCGACATGGTCACGTGACGTGTTAACGCAATAATATAACACTCGAGTGCCGATAGATGTCAAAACCAGATAAATGTTAACAGTTTTAATTTACAAATTTTAATTTAAGCTCAAACAATTAATTTAAATATTTAAAAATAACAACTGTTTGTTTATAGTTTTACTACTTTACTTCTGTCAGCAGTCTTCATGACTGCTTTTTTTTATATATTTTATGTTAATCAGACTCTATTTATTACACAATACCGTATTATGTTAAGTTTAACATTTCATGAATGGAAAAATGAATATTGTATGTGTGTGTCTCAAATAGCTATTGTATTGCGGCTGTGTTGATGCTTTTTATAACATGCTTATTAAAACAGCTGTTAGCACTGTCTGATTAATTTAGTATATTTTCAGCGTTTTAACATTCATTGTTATATAGTGATTTTATTTTATATATTTTCTTCAAGATTTAGAATAATCTGTACACATTATACCTACTGTTATTAAGACTGCATTTGGCAAAAAAAGAAGAGAGACACATACATATTTAGATATGTACTAATTACGATGTTGTCCTTCACGCACTTGCTGACAAAAAAAATCAGATTGTATATTAATGGAAACTATAAATTATGGAGAATCTACAGAAGTTAGATCGCATGCATTTATCTTCATTATATCTTCCTTAATGATCTGATGTTACAAAACATATTTCTAAACACATCTTTTATTAAATAGAATCGTATTAATAGTGCTGTAGGCATCAATCGGCTATTTAATTCGTTATTTATATTTACTTAATTGCTATATTTAATTAATACTAAATTATATTTCAAACATCTTAAAATAGATTAGCGTTTTGTTTCCGAACGGGTTTTGTATTATCTTTCCAATTCACTCGTGTGTTTTATTATTTTGTATAAATAATTACTATTTATTACAGTCATAAATTATTTGCATAATTACATATCCAATATTTAATTAATGTTAAACTTATATTCAATATTTAATAATATAACAGAATGTATTATTTCTAATAAGTTGCTTTTTGATCATTCTGGCGTGAGTGCGGGTACTTGTATTTAAAGCCGTGTAATGGTGAAATGAGGGTTGACTTGAATTCAGGCGGTGATAATAACGTTTTGCTATAACGATCCATAAGTGCTGTTCGCCACCTTCGTCTTGCTGTCTCGCTGCGCGTCTCATCTCAGAAGTGGGATGGAGGACAAAATGCTCAAGCCATACTTTCGTGGAACTACTCAGGTACACAGTCATATTTTTTTTTTTAACTTTTGATATTTCATCTTATGTATAAAAAAAAAAAGAATACTATAACGGTAAAAGCAACTGAAGTAATGAATGAATAACTATTTAATTAAACGATTTAAGCGAGAAGTAACTATTTACAAAGCATCCGAATCCAACGTGTTGCTTAGTCAAAAAAAATATAGAAGTTATAGCTGATGCTACATACTCGCATGCAACTAGGAAATAAAATATCTAGTAACTAAAGCTAGAAGCCTTGTGTGACTCCAAAATTGAAATATCTAATAACTAAATCTAGATCTGTGTGCCTAATATAAAATTTCTTAGTGAATAAAATCTAGTAGTTTGACTAGATCTGTGTGAATAACATAAATCTGTGTGAACAACATAAAATGGCTTGGTGAATAAAATCTAGCAATTTGACTAGATCTGTGTGAATAACATAAAATGGCTTAGTGAATAAAATCTAGCAATTTGACTAGATCTGTGTGAATAACATAAAATGGCTTAGTGAATAAAATCTAGCAGTTTGACTAGATCTGTGTGAATAACATAAAATGGCTTAGTAAATAAAATCTAGCAATTTGACTAGATCTGTGTGAATAACATAAAATGGCTTAGTAAATAAAATCTAGCAATTTGACTAGATCTGTGTGAATAACATAAAATGGCTTAGTAAATAAAATCTAGCAATTTGACTAGATCTGTGTGAATAACATAAAATGGCTTAGTGAATAAAATCTAGTAATTTGACTAGATCTGTGTGAATAACATAAAATGGCTTAGTAAATAAAATCTAGCAATTTGACTAGATCTGTGTGAATAACATAAAATGGCTTAGTAAATAAAATCTAGCAATTTGACTAGATCTGTGTGAATAACATAAAATGGCTTAGTAAATAAAATCTAGCAATTTGACTAGATCTGTGTGAATAACATAAAATGGCTTAGTGAATAAAATCTAGTAATTTGACTAGATCTGTGTGAATAACATAAAATGGCTTAGTAAATAAAATCTAGCAATTTGACTAGATCTGTGTGAATAACATAAAATGGCTTAGTAAATAAAATCTAGCAATTTGACTAGATCTGTGTGAATAACATAAAATGGCTTGGTGAATAAAATCTAGCAATTTGACTAGATCTGTGTGAATAACATAATATTACTTAGTAAATAAAATCTAGTCATTTGACTTAGATCTGTGTGAGTCTGAAAAAATAACAACATCTAGTATGCCTAGATCTGTGTGGCAACAGTTGCTGATAAACATTTAAAACAAAATATTTTGTACAAAGTACTAACCTGCTAATAGTGACCACGAATAGTAAAATATTGACTTAATAAGAAAAAAAAAACAAATAGATAATGTGTAACAAAAAACAACTATTTTATATAAATGCCTTGGAGTTGTAAAGATTTTCTTGCTGTTCTATGTACTGTTCATTTTAATACAAAGAACATTTACCGTCTTTTACTTCTATTCTTTCCCAGGAGTAGAATATTACTGAAAAGTTATAAAATCGCCGTGAGACACGGCTAATGCAGAATGGCCGAATGTTACAAAACATATTTCTAAACACATCTTTTATTAAATAGAATCGTATTAATAGTGCTGTAGGCATCAATCGGCTATTTAATTCGTTATTTATATTTACTTAATTGCTATATTTAATTAATACTAAATTATATTTCAAACATCTTAAAATAGATTAGCGTTTTGTTTCCGAACGGGTTTTGTATTATCTTTCCAATTCACTCGTGTGTTTTATTATTTTGTATAAATAATTACTATTTATTACAGTCATAAATTATTTGCATAATTACATATCCAATATTTAATTAATGTTAAACTTATATTCAATATTTAATAATATAACAGAATGTATTATTTCTAATAAGTTGCTTTTTGATCATTCTGGCGTGAGTGCGGGTACTTGTATTTAAAGCCGTGTAATGGTGAAATGAGGGTTGACTTGAATTCAGGCGGTGATAATAACGTTTTGCTATAACGATCCATAAGTGCTGTTCGCCACCTTCGTCTTGCTGTCTCGCTGCGCGTCTCACTGATTCTATTGTAAAGAGTTTATTTAATTCTCATCGGCATATATAAAGGGGATTGAGGGATGTCATGGTTACCCAGACAATCGCGTGTTATTATGAGAGACTTATTAGCGTCCGGCAATCCAGCCTGGCGTGAAGCCAATAGACTCTCTAGGAGGTGGCCCACTTCGATGTATGTGCCATGTGGGTTGCTCCTGATAATTTCTCTGATAGCAGAATGTATAATGGGAACAACAATTTTGTTGTTGTGGTCTGCCACGGCAGGCTAGTCGTCGGGTCGTCGTGATTGAGTGCGTAAGTGATTTTGCGACGCCCTATTAAGACGTAGAAGTTCCGTTGGGTTAATTTTGAAACAGGATTTTATATGTGTTGTAAAGATTTACAACTTATCAGACTCTTATGGCCAGCGGCAGTAGCATTTAGAGGACAAGAGCAGATCTGAGCAACAGCCGACGAACTGCGGGATACCTTTATGGGTCTGTAGTAGGTATATCTTTAGTATAAAATGTGATTTTTGCTTTTCCAATAATCTTTTTACCATTTGAACGTCTATTGCCCAATCATACAAGTTTTGCTGCAAACTTTATGATCAACACAACTACCCCACATAAATTGTCCCTGCTACGTCTTAATGTTTTAAACCCCACGCTACCTTTGCTGCTCGTACTAGTTGTTACAATTTTGTTTCTAGTCTCAATCTTGTTACAATTTGGAGATGCATACCCAAGATTTTTAGCACTACCTGCGATGGTAATCTTATGTGGCAAAATTGAATGGTTCTGATTCGGTGACTATCACTTCATTTCATTTAAGTCTTCTTGCCATTGTAGTCGTCCCACCAACAGTTTCTTAAAAGTTTTGCCAAGCTGGTAGAAAGCCAATAGAATTTATGTATGGTGTTTAACGATCTGTGCCCGGCTTTAGAAGTACCTACGGTGATAATGGTAGTTTTCCATTGTCTAGAGAAATACACATGTTAGCGAGAGGCATTTAATAATTAACTCAAAAATCTAATTAAAGAGTATTTAAACGTTTGAAATATCACAAAGTATATAAAATCGTTGAAATACAAGAATTTATTATTTTATAATTAACTGTAATAATAAAAAAAAAATGTGAGCGATATTGGAAGTTGTGCATAAGCAAATTAAATCGATAAATTTTCTATTTCACCTGTCTATGCAATATATGTACATATACACATTCATATGTATTTTTACACATTTGAACATATATTTATATTGTTGAGCAAAGGGTCTATCTGCTATGTAAACTGTGACTTCTATGTCAGAAGGAGTTGGTACTAATGTCATATAACTGTGTCAATAGGACAAAAACAAACATGAACAACCTTAGCGCACCACGAATTTCTTCAAATGGTTTATTCATATCCATGTTCACACCTGCGTGTATACGTGGAGTTATTTCTTCATAAAGAAATTGAAAACTAGCTGACATATTGAATAAATCAGCCTTTTCGATACTACTAAAAATAACTTGCCATAACTTATAAAATCATTCGAAAATTATGAACTTTTTACCTAAAAAACATACCGATTTCTAAATTATTATAAAATATTTTTTTAACTATGCCGCCTTTTCATTCTTCCTTATAGTATAGCTTATTTTTTGAAAAGGAATAGGTAATGAAAATTGTGTTTTCAATTGCTAATATCATATAACATATCTATAATATACAAAAATAAGATACACACAACCAATTTAAATGTCTCTACTTTTTTGAAATTGTTCAGAAATAAACATTCCAAGAGAGGCATTTTATATAATTGAAGCAATCCAATAAGTTACAAATAAGTATCTAATTTCGTTTAGCGACTGCGGATGTTCATAGATTCTTGATCACCAGATGTTCTCATTACGCAACAGTTGTGACTAATGTTGGTCCTTTGTCTATAGTTAAAATTACGAGAACTTCGACTTACGTACTTGATTGACAAGTGTAAATCACTTTCTACATAAACCTGAACTGTAGAAGAACCAGTCAATCAACTACGATCGTGCAATATAATGCAAAATCAAAATTATAAAATCACTTGATTTAAAACGATTAAGAAACTATACTGAGAAATATGCTAAAGAGTTGCTTAACTCGAATCGCATTTTATAGCGAATGTTTCCCATAGTTGAGAGTGTATTATAAATTCGTCTCTAGAGAAAAACAAATCTATCCTACGGAAAGCATACATATTTCGGGATAAAAATAGCCTCTGCTATTCTAGACTATAATCTCAGTGCCAAATTTCATCCAAATCCGTTCAGCCGTTCCGGTGTAATTGAGTAACAAACTTTCAAACATCCAAACATCCATCTAAACTTTCACGTATATAATATTAGTAAGATTATGGTAAAGTACTAATGACAATTTTATTTTATTAACTTATATGAAAATTTTTGCAATAAAAATGTTTACATACTTAAGTTTTGCAATACATAGGTATATATGATATTATTCTGCGCTTAAGAGTATAATAATATTAAAAGTGGTCACAAAACCTATGATTTCCTTACCGTCTAAGTAATTTAATAGGATAAGTTAAAAAAAGCGTATCTTTAGAAATAAAAAACTGTAAATTTAAAATAATTTTCGCCCTGAGAAATAAAAAATAAGAGACTGTCAAAGAGGCTCTGTAACTTCATTTTTCTCTTCTCAACTTTTAATATTCATGAACAGCGCCGCAATTTAGACAAGCTCGAAGGATTTTGTTGACAAAAAGGACTTTCGATTTTCACTTGTATTAAATTTCAGATTTTATTATACATTTAAAATGTATCTCAATAAGTTTTGTTGAAGTTTCTGTTACATTATTTTTCTGATTATACTGTTACATATTCTTATTACATTTATGTATTTTAAAAGGGTTTTACAGCTAAATAATGATATTTTACTTCAAATGAACTGTGAACCACTGAATATTGTAAACTATATATCACACTGTTTATAAAATTGTAAGTTATTAGTGTATTTTATTTTTTTTAAGTTCTGATCGACTGACTTAAGAAATTGTCTTCTTAGGTAGGTATATGAGACATCCTACCTCGCGACGAACACGACCTCTATGTAGTTAACCATCAACCATTTGCTGTTACTTAAAGAAAACATAAAATCAATATAAATCACAATATTAATTAAGATATTTCGAACCGCACATGGATATTGTTTTTATACAAGTTTAAAACCTGATTCGGTACCGTCACGTTTTATTGAAATAAAACTAGTTATAAAGTTCAGTATCTATAAATAGAACACTTGTGGAAAATTTACACCAATACAATAAATAGTAATCATATTTTTGAAGTAAAACTTCTTTACTTGGGGCGTAAGCTGGTGAATGCGTTACGAAAAATGTGCGTACATACGTTTGTTGCCATAGTAACCGTTATTATTGTTTGACAAAAAATATGTAATATTATATTTTTTTCTTAAATGATATTTTATAAATATACATATGATTGTAATATGTCTAATATGCATTATTTTTAGTATCTCACCTATCCTAATTATTTAAAACATAAATTGAATTTAATAAAGAGTACCGATAACCTACAGAAGTTTTACTTCTTGCGCGTGTACACATTCAAACACGCACTCTTTATTACTTTTTTTTTACATATATACATTAAAATAAGTGATCTTAGGCCACTCATGTAATGCGATAAAATTATTTTGCAACCTTCTATTTTAGATTCATACGTATAAATTTCGTAAATGTAGATTTCCAACAATTAAAAGCCCGTAGTATTTTCTCAAAGCTATATATGGTCACTGTCTATATAACTAGAGGTATAGGCAACTTGATTGTGATTTGTGTTGCGTATTTGACCTATGCTAAGTTCAGAAATTGTTAAACAAGCAGATAGAATTTTACCTCATTACATACGTTGTATTGAGACTCATGTTTTACTGTCAACTAGATATTTAAATAAATATCCAAATTAATTTATATTACAGTAAAATCGTTATTGGTATCTATCTATACATAGTGTGCGTTACTCTTAAACCATTGAACAATAGCAGGTTGACAGAAAATTCAAAGTAAGCAAGGCACTACAAGGTCGGTAACATAACAAATTTATAATGTTTGCATTCTTCCTGCCTTCACCAGTCTACCTTGAATACAGTTCAAATAGCTCTTGCTAGTAGAATTCTAGGATTGTCAAAACATATCTAGATAATCTCGAATATCCACGCTCTTTGGGGTTATTTATTTATTTTTAAAGAGCTACTAACTAATTTTACATAGTGACATGAGTTTAATACAATAATACTTATCTATTTACTACATAAAAACTTAAAAGTATGTACACCCTTTTTAAAGATATATTTTATTTAAATTTTATGTAGCTACGAATATATAAGGAGCCATTCAATTTTATAGAACATATTATGCTTAATACCATTGCTCATTATAATACAAAAACTAAATGAGGCCCTCAAAACATCTCCAATCGATGTAAAATGAATGTTCTTTATTATGGAACAAACTCAAATTTCGACGACACGTTTGGCTCAGTTCGTAGTGACCCTACTTGCTGTGCCAGCGGTCGCGGGTTCGAGTCCCGCTGGGGGCATTCATTTGTATAATGAGCACGAATGTTTGTACTCCAGTCATGGGTGTTTATATTTATAATATGTACATATGTATTTAAAGTTATATATGTGTAGTGTATCAACTATCTGGTATCCATAACTCAAGCCTCGTAGCTTACCATGGAACTAGATAGTGCTGTGTTAATGTCCCAACATATTTATTTATTATTTAACATTAAGTAGCAAAACAGAGAAAAAAATTCCACCACTTGTCTTAAAAGATATTCATTATTCTTGAATTACGCACTTGTTTTCTTTCTTAATGAACAATTAAGAAAGGCACGGCGGACGGCCCATTATACAAACTTCATCTTGCTGTCGGCTTGAAACAACACAAAATATTGTACCAAGTCCTGAGAAACTCGTATCATTAGGTGTTTTAACTTCATAAATATATTATTAATCTACAAGCGACTCACCCTCGCATCGGTCGGGTTCGTCCCTAGGTACGTTTTATCGGTTAGTGTGGAATTGATAGACTATATAATATATACATAAAAAAGGAGGTAAGTACCTACTTAAAAAGAACTTGGAATTACCTCCTGTTTCGCCATGATTGGTCCTTAACTTGAGAAATAATTTGATCCCAATAAAAATTTTCAACCCCTATTTTACTCCTTTCAAATTTCATTTTTGCAACAAAAAGAATCCTATGTTCTTCTCCAAGGTCCCATCTGTACCCTTCTCTATACAAAACATCATCAAAATTGGTTCAGCGGTTTAGGCTTGAAAACGTAACAGACAGATTGAAAGACAGATATCCAGATAGAGTTATTTTTGCGGTTATAATATTAGTATGGATGTATTGTTTTATAAAGATTAGTAGTGACCCACCCTTGTCTCAACAGAGTGCGCCCCGAGGTGTCTTTCGCATTTGTAATATCGAGTAGGTGTAGCTATTATGGAGTAAAAATCATTTAAATTATAATACTGCAGAATATAACTTTATTCTGAAATAAATATAAGTATGCTCCTAGTAGTTTAAAAATGGTGGTCACTATCATACTTTTTTCTCGTGCGAGTATTTATATTGCTATACCTGCTAATTCCAAGACATTATTTTAAGTACGTATATAAAAATAAATAAATAAAATTCTTACCGCCCAAATTTCTTGATATCCTGCATGATGAAGGCAAGATATTTTCCAATAAATGGTATATAGATTTCATTAATATCATTAAGTCCTTTCATGACTATTAGCAAAGTAACTTTTGGAGGAAAAAATGTAAATATTAGTTAAATGAAACACGTAACACCTGCACACGTGTAAACAAATACAACTGACTTCAAAAACAGTGTCACTTTACTTATTGTGCAGGATTTTTGTAGAACATTAATAAATTTAATATGTTGTATCTATTTGGAAATTCATTGGTACGCAAGTTTTATTAAGTTTATGTTTCTCTTGCGTAATGAAATTTAATTTGTTTATTCAGTGCCTGTTAACTGTCACGTGCATGCTGATATATTGTTTTGAAGGAACAAGGTACCGACATGGAATTGTAAATTAATATAATTTAAAAACTTCTACTTTTTACGAGTATCTCTATCATAATGGGCAGAGAGAAAGTGTGTATTAGTTTAACAATAGCTGCTCCATTGAGCTCTTACGGTCCATATTCTTAAGGCTCTTACGAATTATATCATTGACCAAAGAACTATGAAATAATTGTCTGTCTGTTTTTACTCGCTTATCTCTGGCATGGGTGAATTGATTCAAAATGGATTTTTAAAGTACGACAAATTATTTATCATTATTAGGACGACATATTATAAAAATCGACGCAGGCAGAGACACACGCGAAAGCTATGTGTAATATATGTATAAATTTTTAAGTTTACCATAAATGCATATATGCAGGCAAAATGTAATTCAAATTCGAGCACATATTTCATTGCCAAAGACACACTGTTGGACATTAAATATGGTCTATTGTGTTAAAATTTTTACTATACCTAACCGTATTTTTCACGCTTAATTTCACACGCATATTAAAACTATACAGTACGTATACAACGTATAACGTTAACGTTTCCTAAAAATCTAAGCCAACTTGAACAACGAATTGTCAAAATAAATAAGTACTTTACAACACAACCTTTAATCAAACACACGTACTTATTTTACTATCACCACACCACCTACAATTGGCTAAAATAAATAAACCAACGTAAAATAGGGCTAATCTTAAAAGGCTTTTTATTTATAAATAAAGTATACATTAAAAAGGCAGTAAAAAAAAAACAAAAATAGAATTACATTTTGTAATGGTAGCGTTATCTATTAGCTACTAACATTAAATTTTATGTGCCTCTTTTACATTGAAGTTGTATTACTTTTGAAATAAATAGATATCGCTTTCTATTATATTGCTCTCTGTATTTCTATGACAATGCTTAAAATATTTAGCAAAACATAACAACAGATCGTGACAATCATTGCATTCAATTTTCACTAAAAATAACTCTAACGTTAAAGCTACTACATTAATAATATATAAAGCTCGTTTGTTTGTTTATTTGCAGTTCGTTTGTATGTTTATTTGAACGCGACAATCTCTGGATCTACTAGTTTGATTTGAAAAAATACGCAAACAGCGTTTACAGCCAATTGATTAAGTAAAGTTATAGGCTATCCTACACCACACTACGACTTACAAGAGCGGAGTAATTCTACAAAATTAAAAAACGCAAGTTTTATCGTAATTAGTAGGTTCTGTGTACTCATTTATGCTAAATACACTTATTATTTATGTACATTATGCATTTTCCACATTAATCTGTGCGCCCATTGCCTGTAACAAGTTTATGCAGCATAAACTAATCTACATATCATTTGAAGCACATTAAAATATGCTATCTAGTAACTTATTTATTTAGCTCGTATACCATAGGTTTTATGTTATAAATCGATATATTACGTAGCCAATGAAAGCCAATATATAGCCAATGAAATAAATAATAAACAGAGAAGAATATTTTTCCATACTTGTTGCTAATGTAGGCAGCGGCTTATTAATACAAGCTTTTCAACAATACTTCACTTGAAACAGAATAAAACTTCTACTGCTACAGTCTTAGCCAAATGAGAAGTCTGAAATTGTTTATCAATTTAAGTTAAGATAACTGGATACCCGACTCGTAAATATTGTTCATAGAAAAGTTTACCAAGTTCTTTTCTCGCAATATTAACCTAACCTGGCAAAAGATTTTTTTAAATATAAGCTCCGGCTCGGACTTGCTCAAAGCTAAAATTTTCTTTATCCTCGAATGGATCTAAAGGTTAAATAAGAAATTACTAATGTCTAATTAGTAGGCATGTAATTAAATTCTAAAGCGCCCTAATTTTTCGTAAGCATTTGCAACATGACAGATTTACTATACTATACCTAATGATAGGTAGACCCTTAGCAACATAAGAGCATCCTTTTACTAAGCCAGAGTTATCAATAGTTTTCTGACTTTTGTTATAATTATTGTTTAATATACGAGTACATTATACATATGTCATGCAGCTATCATATATATATATATATATATATATATATATATATATATATATATATATATATATATATATATATATATATATATATATACATATATATATATATATATATACATATATATATATATATATACATATATATATATATATATATACATATATATATGTATATATATATATATATATATATATATATATAATTTATATGTTACTAGCAGGCCCGGCCACGCTGTGCTGTGGCACACATATGAAAATCGTTTTCGCAATAATTAAAAAAGGAAATAATCAGAATAAAAACTATACTATCTTTTAAGTTGAATCAAATCACACATTTTGAAAAAAATTAAAAAGTTAAAACAAATATTTTCTACTTAGAGCTTACATGTCAGGTGTAAGTACCAAAATTAGGAAACATCATAAAGTTTAATATTATTCACATTATTAATATTACATATAATGATAGGTTAATATTCTAGCGGACCTAAGTCTAACGACCTCTGTGCTAGACTATTGCCTCTTAATTCGTACTCACTCAGACTCCATTCCGCATTCCTGTAGTGAGTGGTTTGTTAATGTCCAACCAATTTGTAGGGTACAGGTTTACGATTTCTTATTATACACTAAATGAGATGTAGTAATGAAAGGGTTGCTTTAAAAGAAAATAAAAAATACTAACCTGTAAAAAGGTAATACATAAGACTACCGTGACATTAAAGATTGTTATTCGTCCGTTGATAATTCGGGACTTCTTTCATAATATAGTAGCATTATTTTTAGTATTAGAAACACATATTTGATAATTTAATCTGATTATTTGAAAAAATATATGTATGTGTTAATAATCATATGTATGTCTAACCCAAATATGTAAAACTAAACAATATACCTACTCTACGCTCATTTTATTATATTAACTAATTATGTAACGTATTCAATTCATTTTAAATACTTCAGGATAGACTCTACCTTTCTGTACCTTACACCCATTATATAGATCCTTCGATAAATTAGAAGCAGGTGTTGTAATAAATTATTCTAAGAACAATTATCATGTAATAATAATGCCAATTGCAATGTAGTGGAAAACGAGAACTTAATTGTTATTGCTAGGCTATAGTAAACTAAAGAACATAACGTACCTGACATGGTCGTTAGTGTAAATGACTTGTTTTATTAAGAATTAGAACCTTTAAAGTTTTGACTTTGATTCCATGATATTGCTATACTTGCAAAATTCCTTTTTTGGGTGATTATGTCGTTTTAAAGTTATTATAATGTGTACTTATATTGTGTACCTCAAATGACATAACATATTTAAATAACGTTATATACAAAATAAAGTTAAATTCACAATAAAAACCGAAAAACCTAGGAACTTCTTAATTATTGTTTAAGGACTTCGGCCAAAGTCATGAAAATATTCTGATATATTATACTAAATAATAGGTAAAAGTAAACAGCATCCTTATCTTCAAGCTATTTGTAACATCGTTTGAAATAACGATATTGATTAACTAGATCTGAATCGCATTCACAAATTAAGGTCACTTACGCGAATAATGTGTTGTCATACATTTACGAGTAACATGGATATTTATAATTTCGAGGCGACCTTTTAAATGTTGCATCCTAAATATGACGATGAAACGAGTGTTGAAATTTAGATATTTATAAATCATAAGTAGGAAAATATTTATTTTGTAACTAAAAACGTACGCCGACATCTAAGTAAGTTTTTACCCTTAGATTTTCTTCTTGAAACGTATCATGTATATGAAACTACTCCTGGGCTTTATAAAGTATTCATTAAAAAAATAATGAATAATAGGCGAATATCTCATAACAGTTAAAAAAACTCCCGGATTCAGAATAACCTTTGAACCGCTAAACGTCTTGTTTATTTAGATATTGCTATTATGTATTAAAGTCTCATTAGTTTTGTTATATTTTTTTAAAGTAAGATTGTAAAAAAAATAAGAAGTTTTAAGAAATAAGAATAATATTTTTATCTAATACTTACATATGTTCGTAAGAAGTAAATAAGTAGAATGTTAAATATAAATTATTATTTTATTAATTAAGTCAACCGCGATAACGTTTTTCTTTAAAAATCTTAAAACCTACTTTAAAAATATATTTAAATATCTCCCGAGACTTACATTTATGTCAGAAAGAATAAGGATATTGAAAATCGATGAACTCTAAGAACATAATGGCATGTATGGTAATCAAAACAATACTGTTTTCACAGTTGTTGAAGTTTTCGTCAACCTTTGTTTTGTTTTCCAAATACACAACGGTCTGACTTCAACAGGGAAGTTATGGGCATAACAATTTTAAATACAAAAATTTCACTTTAGACCTTCTCTTCTAATTCACGTATCAAAGAATTTAATTAAGATAAGAAATATTTGACTAAGCATACATACATTAAAGACGATATAATAACGATTATACAAAACAAAATATACTCATTAAGTAATTTATTTATTAAATAACACGTGCTTATAATATGTATACCTGTAATATTATGTAAGTATAATTTAAATCTAAATTACAATCATACCTTTTTCGCCAGTACGGCACAATGTCGGATGGTAATCAAAACATTTGCGTCATTATACTAGGTACTTCATAAAAAACATCTAATCTTGTCATTGAAATAACAAACAATGTTTTTAGCCTCTTTCGTGGTATAGATTATTATGCATCACATCGAAGCGATCCGAGGAATGCTTTTGTTTCGAATGATCATTTTGAATATAAATAAGCATTACTTTCTTTCTATTGTATTCACTGACAGTATTTTCATGTTGTCATCATAACTTTTTAATTAATGGTTATAATATTTAACTGGGAACAGAAAGTTTAAGAGCTTCTAATAAAAGTTAAAGTTGCTAGCTACGATACGATACAAATGAAATAGGTACGTACGGTCGCTGTTTCAGTTGATACCTCTGACGCATCTTGCTTTGCTAAAGCTGATCAAATAAACACTACCAATAAATACAATCACCAAAAGTTTTGATCACGTGAGCCATACGAGTATTGCAAGTGAAGTCATCAATGCGGGCTCGGAGGACACGGGCGCGACCGATGCACTGAAGTACACCGTTTAAAAAAATGCACAATCCGCACGGAAATTATCAGATTACATGGATGTTATTAAGCATTACCGCACAACGTGTATCAGTCGGTCGGTGGGGCGTGCGACTGCGGACTAGGCGGCGGCGCCCGCGCACCTCTGTACCAACATTAGCGAGCCGTATCAAACACCAGAACAGTGCAATCAATTTATGCAAATTACCGACGGGATGACACTGGACACGAATAAATTGGCTATCAAGACCGGGTATGGCTGGATATATAAATGTCTCGTGGATAAATGAAATACAATCCTTTGAGCGCACGCATGAATAAATTACAAACAAGCTTTTCACTGATACACGATATGCTTACGTTTTAAAGCTGTTAAAAATATAATATAAGGACATAGTTCTGTAAACCCGCTGAATATATGCATCGTAAACTTTAATTCGAAGTGAAAAGGATTTATTCATTCAATTAATATTGTAAAGTTTCATTAAAATCCAATCAGTAGTTTTGTGTACTAAGCTGTATGAGTTACTTAATTTTTTTAACTATTCCATGGAAACTCTTTAATTTTCCGGATTTAATGAAAAGTATCTAAAATATTGACCGAGGATAAAATAAAATTTTATTTAAATCGGTTCAACAGTTTTGCACATTAGCCAGTACAAACAGACAGAGAAACAAAAAAAAATTAAAAAATCTGGATTTGTTCTATTTTTGTTCTTATCCCCCTGACATGGTTTTTAGCATTTTTTTCTATGTACAGACATTCGACCTTTACAGTGTTATTATATGTTTATATAAAAGAACCTTTATGCACTAAGCTTATGAAATAACCGATGAAATATTTGTCCTATCCTATTTTCAAACGTGAAGAAACTTGTATTATTTACCGTAACTTGTTACACTTTTTGATCTGGTTTGAATTTTGGAACGTTGCACAGTATCTATTGAAGTGGTGTTAAAAGAAAAAATGATTTCGTACAAACTAGAGCACTGTCACAACACGTCGGTCTTTTGATCGACCGTCACGTTCCGCTGCTCTCGTTAGTCATTACCTAGTCCACCTGTTATGTTACTGGCTTAAGTAATACACTAATTTATTTTGTTAAAAATTTTGGACATAATCGATTACTATATTTTTGTATTACTTTTAAAGGTATAAACCAACCACCTCATCATACGGGGGAAAAGGAATTATAGTCATTAGTTAAATAGAATAGTAATTAGTAGTATATTACATGTTGGTCAAATCTCAGAAAATAAAATGTAATGTAACTAAGTAAGGATTAAAAAAAATAGTCATGATTGCCGACAAAAGTGAAAACAACAAATAGTTGTTTTGGGGTATTCAAATTGATTTTTTAATCTTAATTAAAATTAGTAAATTAAAACTGTTTACATTTATCTGGTTTCGACATCTATCGGCACTCTGAGTGTTAGCGTTAACAGGTCGATGACGACTTACATGAACTTCCCCTCCAAATCTGCCTGTAGAAGTTTTCACTTCAAAAAATATTTAAAAAATCCACTTTATAGTACGCCAAAATATTCAAATCAAAGTTTGGCTTTTGTCAAATATTCAAATCAAAACTTGGCCAACTGGAGTTAAAGTAATTTTTTTTGAACTACATATGAAGTTTAATGCTTGAGTAAGTAGAATGTCCTCATAATTTAAATTATATCATTGCTCGTGGTTCTGGAAGTACTTACTTATATTATTAATATATAATATGAAACTAACTTAACAAAATATACTTAAAATCTATAAAGTATAAACTATAAATAATCTTTCGAGCTATTAATGGTTTAAATTAAAAGTATAATTACGAAAAAACTAAAAAGTAAATATCTATATTTTATTCTTGCTTGTACGAGTACCAATTAACTATTTAAAGTATATGCATGCTTGTTTCTTCCACGCCTCCCCAGCATACAGTCACAAACAAGTTTCCTGTCATCGTTGATCGTTGATGTTGTATAAATAGACAACAACATAATTGATACCGTCAGTAACAGTGGCATATTAGACTCAATTGTACGGTGAATGAGAGAGAAAAAAATTAAATAAGTGGATTTGGTGCTTTATTTCTTTATAAAAACCTACTATTCAATTCTATTTTTTATTTATAAATATATACATATTTTTATTGATCAATAAATTAAAGAAAAATAATATCCACATAGTTAAGTATGGTTTTTACGTGCCTTTATGGGTTTCCCATAATTCAGCACTGAAAATATTTTCAGTCACTATGAAATGAAATTAAATTTTATTCAATTGGACTTATACAAGCACTTTTGAAAGCTTAAAGACTATATCCACATAGAATAAATTTTAGAAATAAATATACCTATCGTATATTTTTTGTACATATGAAATGTACATAAAAAGATATTTGTTATTTTATAAAGTTGAGCATTATAAATATAAAAATGATTTCTTTAATTTATATATTATAAAAATGATTATTTTAATTAAAAATACAGTGAGATATTTATCTCAAACTAAAATACCATCGAGATTATTGTTTTCTTCGTATAGTCGTAAATCGTAAGTGAAGTAAAGACTCGAGAGAAAGGTGCCAATGAAAGTGTTTTCGAATGGATTGCTGAAACCGCAATATCACTGATTGCAAATTACGTGTCATGCTCATACATCGGAGATGTTAGACATGATCTTAAAAATTTACAAATAAAAATTAAATTTAAAATACAATAGAAAAAATGTTAATGTTATACATAATACAAATAATTAACATCATATCGAGGACCTTGCTTTTACTAATTATTAAGCAAATAACTGTTACATTGCTCTACATATAAGCGTAACATCTAGTAGCTTATCAATTTCGACCTTGTTTTTTATCTCATTTCTTTATTCTTGTCTTTGCTTTGACACATTCTTTTTATTATAAACATAATAATCTATTACCGTCAACTTTTATGGAAAATATGAAGCTATCTAAACAAATACTAAAGACTATTGAAGTGCTTTTAAAATAAAATATATTTTAATATCATCGTTTTCGTATTTGCATATAATAAGTAGTTCCCAACGCATGCTGTCTTAGAACTGTGGAAGTGAAACTTTATAACCCCAGGTTAGGTGGAAAGTTTGTAATACCTACAAATTACTCCATCCTCCGGGCGATGACCTCCACAATTGCATAGAAACTTGTCAATTTAATATACGTATCTGAAGATGAATATTAGAATTAAATGTATATTTATAGTAAAAACCTATAATTTAAATAAATACTATATTATATCTCATCGACTCAAATGTGATAAATTTTATATTTTAACTTAATGCCAGACTAATGGGACATTCAGGTATCAGATTAGTATATAGTAGCATCACCAAGTAAATTAATAATAATTAAATACTTTTAATTAATAAACCATCGAATATTATGAAGTTTTAACGATTAAAAAATATATTTCTATAACAAATATTATGTTGATGCATCATAAAAATGTCAAAAAAAATCAATGTCAATACTAAATCATTGCAATGTTACTAAGTAATTTTCTCTCATAAAGCTTCTATAGTACCCGTCCTTTAGTTACCCACGTCAACGTGATTTTCCGCCTGTCCTACCCTTACGATTGCTGTGGACATCACATTCTGTCCCAAACATTATAATGAAATACATTATCACCAGAAATTATTTTTTATTTAAGTCGAAAGATATTTTTAGCCGATTTCCAAAAAGAAAGAGGTTCTCAATTGGTCAGAATCTTTTCTTTATGTATGTTCACCTTCACATTCAAAGACGCCTCAACCGATTTGGAAAATTCTTTTTATGTTTCAAAGGGTATTATACTTAACATTTAAATTTTATATATTTGTAAATATTAGATACTAGTGACACCTAGTGACATTTTGTAATATACTCAAATCCCACATGTACTTAATGTACCTACAATGGGAGAAAATCTGTATAAATATGATAAATGTGAAAGTTCGTGAGTATGGATGTTTCTTACTTTTTCACGCCAGAAGGGCTGTACGTATCTGGATGAAATTTTGCACAGAGATAGATTATAGTCTGGAATAACACATAGGCTACTTTTTATCCCGGAAAAACGGTCCCTATGGGATAGGTTTGTTTTTGTTTTCCTAGAGGCAAACCCGAGCGAAACGAGAGTGAGCCGTTATTACCTACTCTATATATAGAACTCTATGTAAAAATTACATTAATCATTGTTGCGTGAAATAAGGAAAAAAAACAAACACACCTTTAAATGTTACGCATTTCGTGAGAATTTTAAGTATAAGGCTTCTTATTTATAACGTTACATAGCAGAGCATGTGAAGCATTTTCGTAAATTCTAAAGCTTTTGTCAGCACTCCGAGATTAGAATAGTGAAAATGGTGGAAATATTCTCACAAGGGTTCTATTATTTCCACTCGAATCAGCTCCAATACTAAAATTGCATGACTATAGCCTGGATCAATGAAGGAAGGATATTTTTAATATGGATGTATTTAAAGTTTCTTTACGTTCATTTATTTGCATTTGGGGTTATATCCGACCTAGCCTCTGCATGCCTCAGTTAATGACTAGTATGTTGCAACTGTATCCACTCACTACCTTGACGGGTTCCACTCATTTTAAGCATAACTTAGTATTAAGTATATTCACAATTTAAAAACAAACATTTGTTATCCGTAGCCAAATAATATTAATATTATAAAGCTGAAGAGTTTGTTTGTTTGGTTGAACGCGCTAATCTCAGGAACTACTAATCCGATTTGAAAAATTCTTTTTGTATTAGATAAGCCCGTTAACTGAGGAAGGCTATAAGGCTATATATCATCTCAGAAAAATGTACGGTTCCCGTGGGATAGATTTGTTTTTGTCTAGGGACGAACCCGAAGCGAAGCGAGGGTACGTCACTAGTTAAAATATAAAGATAATAACTTTTATTTTATTATAATTGCGTTAATAGATTTTTAAATTTTAGTCGTCAAAATGATGTATGTTTTCATTTTATTGTACACATTTACGAAAATTATGTATGTAGGTACGTATAGTACGTATAATACGTAAAGAAACTTTAAAATATAATATAATGATTTTATTACTATTAATTTTTGAAGTTGACTATAAGTTAATTGTAACTAATAATAATAAGTGGCGACACCACGGATCTGAGATCTCCCGGGGGAATCAACAAGCCTATAGCTTGCCTTCATTGGCCGTCCCAAGTGGAGCGCAAGAACCAAATGCTCGAAAGGGTGGAAGTGCTCAATCTGCGTAATAACGGGGAAACACGCTCACGAGCACTCGGTGAAACCGGTGCACACCTCTCAAGTCTCAACAATCTTAGCCGACCACGCCGATGTTGCGCCCAAGGCACCATGCCGCTTTGTGGGGGGCCATATAGTGGGAGGCAAGTCACCGTCCGCCAAATATTAATGTGAGACTGTTGAGCAAGTGGACGTCCGGTAGACTAATAGCCCGTTTTTAGTCAATCCAAAAATTCCATAACCCAATTTAGTTTTTCATATTTTCTACAGTCCCTACGCATTAACCGGAGGCCATCTTTAGGCAATTCTCTATGAATTACTCAGAGATGGATCCTGGCTAAAGCGTCACATTAAACAAATTTGAATCTCTTAAGGGGCCTCTACGTGTTGGACCTGTGTTCCCACGCAAGCCTTCCAAAGGGCCGGACTCCATCGAGCCCGTGAATTTCAAAGAAATACGAATAATAATAATAATTTTATTGAAATACTTTTCAAAGTTATATAATATTTACAAAGTAAATAACCAAGGATACAACACAATTAGGAACCTACCTGAACTAGGTTAACACTTGCTCTCTCAACCTGAAACACAGGTTGTGTTTCAGGTTGAGAGAGCAGGTCTAAAAACGAACATCTATAATATTTTCTAGATTTACGCGAATATTTGACATTTTAAATAAGTAAAACTATCTTTACCTTTACCATACCATACCATACCATCTTTTCCCGATAAAACGATTTTTCGCGGGCTTATTTTGATTTTTGGTTCCAGACGTTTCGAATGCTTCAAAACAATCATGGTCACGGGAGAAACCCTTGTCTCGTATCGTCTTTTATTTAAATTACGAAGAGCTAAATACTAATTACGATTTACTTAGTAAAAAGAAAATTTTAATTCCTTCGAAAATTACGGACTTCCTTTAAAGTCGCTTAAATGGAATGGATAGTTTATTATTTCCTCTACTTATATTTGAACTAAATAAAATAAATACATAAACATGTTGGGACATTAACACACAGCACCATCTAGTTCCATGGTAAGCTACGAGGCTTGTGTTAAGGATACCAGATAGTTGATACACTACACATATATATAACTTTAAATACATACATATTATAGATATAAACACCCACGACTGGAGTACAAACATTCTTGCTCATCACACAAATGAATGCCCCCAGCGGGACTCGAACCAGCGACCACTGGCACAGCAAGTAGGGTCACTACAAACTGAGCCAATCGTATCGTGAAATAAATTATACCTTTTATGCCTACTTCTTCTCTAATAGATTCCTGAGTGGGTGTCGAAGATATACGTTTATTTCATTTGTAAGGAAGCGCAGATTGAATGAAGGTCTCTAGCATGACAGATGTCTATCTTAATATTTTTAAGTGGTTCAATATAAGCACTTTTTGCAATTCGTAGTGTCTTCTTAACATAAACTTCTGTCCTAAGTTTAATCGCATGGGATTTTATCTAATTTTTAATAAATATCAGCTTAAAAATTAAAAATAGATTAGTATATATTTTTTTACTATAGTCGCTACATATTACAAAAAAAAATATTTTCTTTATCGTTATAAGAATCAATAGAAAAATATCAAAAATTGGTCCTTTCATACATTATAATATTATAATTTCTTATTGTTATCGTTTATAGTAATCAATTGATAATCCGTCAAAAATAATGGATAGGATAAGAGTTAGTTACTTTAGAGCTTCACCCGCATGTAGTGTGTAATAGCCCCTATCCGATTCACACAAAAGGAATCATGTCATTAGAAAATTATTCTCGCTATTTACTGTGTAAATATGTAATTGAGATTTTCATTCAATAACATATACAAGGTTAAAAGTTTGTAAGTCATAATTATTACATATTGATATATATACATATATAGTTCATAACTTTAATATAAAGGTATACAACATATTAAATAGACTAGACTTATTTTTAGCGTTACCTAACCTAACTAAAATTATAATTTAATAAAATATATGGGCAATCAGGTATATATTATTTTAACGCTATATATATATACGTATTATTATTTTTTTAGAGGAGAGGTACACAACTATAATATAAAAATCCTCTCCGACAGCTCGGCTGTTCTACAAGCGTTAGCACATAAACCAACAACAAATTGATAATTGAGTATCACCATGCCCTTGATACAATAGCATTGACTAATCATGTTCCTATTCAATGGATCAGGGGAAACAGCAGTTCATTTGGCAACGATGCAGCTGTCGAACTTGCAAAGAGGGGATCAAAATTAGAAGTAACTGGCCCATACCCACTTCTTTCTCTACCTTTTTCACAGGTTCGCACCTGGATTCGCCAAAGATTCACGACACTTCTAAATAACAGATGGTTGCAAACGATAGACTGCAGGCAAGCTAGATCAACTCTACTTACTGTAAGCCCGCGTCTCACTAAACGCCTGCTAAGCCTAAATAAAACTAATCTCAAAATAATGATAGGGACAATAACGGGCCACTGTCCCACAAACATTTATTCAACATCGGCGCAACGGATAGCCCCCTGTGCAGAGGGTGTTCCAGTGCTGTAGAATCAATCGGCCACGTAATCCTCGGACCAATAAAGTCCGCGAAGTCTGTGAATTTCCCAGGAAACTGCTGCGTTTTTGGACGGAGTTAGGCTGGCTGAATAAGCCAGGATTCCTAACGTACAACGGACCAAATGAGAGTCTAAGTGCGGAAAACGAGTCCAGATTACATTACGTATAAAATTTATGTGTAGCACTTCTAATAGAAACTTTCAATGCTTCAAGACCGGAAATAAATAAAGTTTCCTAGAAATTATCTATGGTAAGGAAATCAATTTATGAGTGTAGAGCATCCGCACTTCGTTATCGTATTTTAAGATATACAATATAAAAGAAATCTTCGAAGCAATAAAGTCTTTAGGATTATACAATATACATTCCACATAATTTTTGTTTTATTATATTGCTTGTTTTGTGAAATATTTATATTTTACTTTTTTAGGCAAAAGAAAACAATTCGTATGTACTCTACAACTTAAACAGTTAAGATTTTAAAGCGCACTATCAAACTTTTCCGATTAATCCCCGAGGATCTTTTAAACTGCAACGTTATGCAAAATATAAGCCCTCTTTAATCCTTCTACAGACTCTAAAAGAGGTCAAGCCTAGTTTAAGACGCCTCCACACAAAGTTTATCTATATTGCTTTATACTTAAGATATTATATCAAATTTAGCTATTAACTTTAATGTCGTATAATGTAATATCTTTCGGATACGAAATTACTTTCCTTATTTCCTTACTATTACTACTAATACCATAAATACGAAAGTGTGTTTGTTAGTTAACTTTCTTAAAGTCAGCAAATAGAGAAACGTGATATTTGCTTATGGGAAACTTAGCGTGGGCCGGGAAATGACATTATTATCCTAGTAAAAATTAAAAATGCATTCTGCAGGAAGAACGCACCAGGTAGAGAATAGAGATACCCGGAGCAAAGTTCACCAGTACTATATTTTATTGTTGTAAGAAGGTACATATATAATCATTTGTTTTTACATTACAACCAAATATGTATGTAACTATGTAACATACATATATGCATTGCATTATCCAACGTGAATCCTTTATAAATGAAATCATCGATATAATTACGGATGCATCGATGAACGTAAATAATTACGTTGTATAATATTAAATAACAAGGCATCTAGTTACGCAGCATTGTTTTCAATGTCTTAATATGTAGAGCATATAGACATATCGAGTACGACGAAATTAAACAATAATTTGATTTATTATAATAGTTAACATTTTGTTTTCATGTTGTGTTTTAATTGCAATTTCTATAAAACAAAATGTTTCGTATAGAGCTTGCTTAATAGGTACTTATAAATGGCGGATGATCTGTCAAGTGCAGAAGCCAGCCCAACTCGTTCCGCTCTCATCGCTCTCAATTCGCAACTGGGTATCGACTAGTTTTTTATAAACAAACAATTTCTATCACGCAAAAACGGTTCTATGACACTGATCTAACGACATGTCCGAGGTGTTAATAAAAGTAACTGGAAAGAAAGTCAACAAGCTCTAAATAAATAACTTATCTGATCTTTTGTGGAAATCCTTAAAAAAAGTATTGAGAGGAAAAATTTGGCAATATATTTTATTTTTTAACTATTACGGCTATAGCACGCTACAAACCAAATTGATTAATGACCTTCAAATAATAGATTTTAAACGTAATTGGCGTCACGTTCCACGTGTAATAAAATTATTTGCCTATTTTTATTTTTAAAATGTTGCACTTTAATAACCTAACTTAGTAACGCTGTTCAAAGAACCGTAAAATATAGATAGCCGTAAAATATGCTATTAGGCAAGACAAATACTTTAACAGTGCCTGCATTAAGTATGCAAAAAGTAAAGACAAATAGCGAACCTCAGGAAAAACCTCATATGAAATTAGCTTATTATGAGACTTTCTTTTAAAAAAGCCGAAAATATTTACCTTACGCATACTCGGTATGTCAAAGATACAACTTTGAGTTCATCATAAAATGAATGGCTATGACTATTAATGGCTACCATTGCCCAATAAAAACATCTGAAGAAGTACTGAGCTTGCGTTTAGATATGTCATTTCTATATTGCATTTCTTGTTTAGAACCACAGTGTAACAAAAGTCAGTAGCGACTAGCCCCCTTTTCTAGACAACTTTACGCACAATAATTTTTCGTTTTCTTCTAAACTATCTAAGCAAATCATATACTGCGAAAGTCAAATTTTATCTTTATTATTAAGTAGATACTTGTGATAATGAAATAATTTATTTTAAGTATTGTAGTTCAAGTAGTTCAAGTCTTATTTAGTTATATTTAGTTAGTTAGATATGTATGTCTAGGTGTAGGGGACTTTTTGTACAGCTACTAGAGGTTTAACTAAATATTTGATTTATTTACCATTTGTGCAGCGTTCGTCATTAAAGCATGCAAGTCCTACTTTTCTGCCCATTCGATTGCTAATACGATCAAAGCTCAGATCCTAAAAGTTCTAGGGCAATTTTCTATATATTAAAATCATCCAAAAATGCAAATTATTACACCTAAATCCTTATCCAAATTCTTTTAGTTGTTCTCGAGATTATCTGTACGTACTCACTAACGCACAGACAAACGTTCGACGGCAACTTCCTTTCATAGCAAGGATTTAGCGCTGCTATGCGGCGCTACGGGATATCTTTCCAAAAATTATAATATTATATTTTACAGATATGGTTCATATATTTTTAAAACTAATTAATTACATAGTAGTCGAGTTTAAAATTATAATTAAGATAGAAATATTCAAGGAGAATATTCTCAGTAAAAGTACCAATATAAGCAAGAAAGTTATAAAGTTCAATGAAGTCATTTAAGTTTTTTAGTTTGACTCGATAAAAAGTTCGTATGAACTAATTAATACTTAATAAAAATATTCGCTGGAAAACTAAAAACTACTCTTTTATAATTTATATTCAGATTAACTTTTCAATTACATGCAGTTTTATACTTAACGTTAAAATATTTAAAACACATATGAATATATTTCTAAACATAAATATTTTTTGCTCTCTAGCATATCATGTAAAATTTCAATTTATAGGAAATATTACTACCTTGAACAACTAATACTTTCTCAGATTTACGCGAATATTTGACATTTAAAATTCGCGTAAACCTAAGAAAATATTATTTTTGGATTTTTTGCACGGAAGAGTCTGACCGTCTTTCTCGTGATCGCTATTGCTGTAAAGTGTAAACACTCGAGACCTCGAGAACCAAAAATCAAGATAAATTCGCAAAAAAGTCCGAAAAGATAGTTTTATTTAGTTAACTACTTTATTTTGTTTTACTGTGAAGGGTAATTAATGTTTGAAATTATTGAATACTTTGTATCGCTGTAGGTGAAATAAGATTTTATCATTTATATTCATGTAAAAAAAGTTACATCTCAAAACGAAACAATAGTTCATTTTACAAAGTTCAATTAAAATTAATCAATTCAATCGAGTCGATATTGTTGCGATCTCATGTGTCCTGTACACGAGCGCGACATTAAACGGCATCAATTTTATCCCATTTCCTGAGAGACTAGCTCCCTGCGACTGAGACCCACTGCGAATTATATTCAATATTACTCTTGGAGGTCAAATCTGTCCATGTACATATTAAGTGGAACAAAAAAGTTATTGATGGTATTGATATTGCATTATAAAATATATTCTTATAGCTTATATCGTATTAAATACTACAGTAAATTTAAAGCAATTAACGTCCAAATCCTCTATCCACCAATAAAAGTTAAATTAAAAATTGTTTAGCCATTTCGAAAATTGGCTAGCACTACCTAGCAAATTCTTTTGGCTTTGGCTTTATGGGAATAACCGTACGACAAACACTGATTAATATATTTATTTACAATCAGAACCTACAAATTAAACAAAATATTATAACGTGTCATCCATATAAATTAGCAAGAAATATTTATCTCGTCTACAGCAATTATTTATGGTAAAAGTAACGGATATCCTTGTCACATAATTATTTTAAATTACTACAATGTGAATTTTTACACGTAATTGACGGCTCCACTGACGTTCTTTATGTTTAAATTCCACAATCATCAAACATAATCAATCTAGCACATATCAAAACTGTATACTGTATGTAATACAGTATGTAGGTGTGTTCTTACAGATGAAGTGCTTTTAGGCAAAGCTTAAAGTTTTATAATTCCGTAATATAAATTGAACATATTAATTACTAGTCTAACAGCTTAATGTGTCCCCATAAAATTTATGTAAACAGGTTACACAAACAAAAAAGATATGTTTTTATAGCGGAAGAGAAAATTAAGAAAAAACGTTCTAACGCGACGTTTTAGTTCTTATCATCCTCATTACTTTTAACTCATATAGAGTTAAAATAAAACAAATTAAACATTTTACACCGTCACTTTTACCTAAATTTACCTGAAAAAGTAAACGTACGTAATTAAAAAGTAATAAAGATTATGTAAAAAGTAAACTTACGGTTGGCTTTTACGTGTCATTATCGTTTTCATAAAATTCACTAGTCAATTAAAACACTGGTTACGGTTCGTTGGTTTTAAAACAAATTACACAACACACAAAACACGACTCGAATAAAAAAATGTTCAAAATTGGAAATATGGCGGCAATCATATGAGCATGTTTCCCTTCGCGATCGTCTAACCACTCTCCGAGATCTCGACTCGATGCAGAAGCGATATGCGCCCTACTTCAACTTTACAAATCGGTTATGTGACAGAGACAACAGATATACTTTTTATGTTAATAGAAAGAGACAGAAATATAAATATTATAATCGAATCTGTTTGAAATATATTTTGATACAAAACACGTTTTATATAAAGTATAAAAAAAATAATTGTGATTAAAATTATTATAAAATACTCTCTGATATCTAAAAAATACTATTTTACTCAAAAAAAAAATGCAAGTCCATAGCGCCATCTGTGATAAATTAGTAGTACCAGTTGCTTATACTCGATAATAATCATTGATTTTCGAGTGTAGTATATAGTTGAAAACCTAGATGGCGTTATACTATTGTCTCCATTTATGATTTTATTACAAAAACTTAAACTTGAATTTAAAAAGTAAGCTTGTTAAATTAGATTTCTTCCAGGCTGACAAACCGTGTTAATTTATTATTGAAAATGTTCTTATTATTATTGAATATTTGTTATATTTTTATTATCCATAGTACTTAGACTTATTTATCACTTATAAGATGGGATCTCATTGCAAACAAAAAAAAATAGTTCAAACAAATGAAGTCAATTTATTGTAAAATTGATAAAAAAAAATCCTCTAATTTAAATAATATGAAATGTTTAATGCGCATTTTATTCAAAAGAAATTTTATTTAACAAAAAAAAAGACAAATTCTCCTCTAATTACTGTAATTTTTTATTTTACTAATAATCGTCAAATAATTAATTAATTAATTACATTAATTATTTACATTTCATGAGTTCCGTACGGTTAATAAAATTAAAGCCTCTAAAAATTATTAATTATAAGCTAAAAATATTTTGCCACATTTTGCATATAAAATTTTGGTATCTGTACCTACTAGTAACTCGCCCGAAGTCACTCAGATCGCGAACTGTGAGGTTGTCCAATCCTACATCTATCTTGGAGCTTTTATCTCGAACGATGGAGGCTGCATAGAAGAAGTGAAACGACGTATGGCAGCAACCAGAACTGCGATGGACAGGCTGAAGAAAATATGGAAAAACCGAAACATAACCAAGACCACTAAGATCCGGCTCGTTCGCACACTTGTTTTTCCCATATTTTTATACGCTGCAGAGACGTGGACTTTGCGACAAGTCGAGAAGAAAAAAATTGATGCTCTGGAGATGTGGTGCTGGAGGCGAATGCTTAGAATATCGTGGACCGAATATCGCACCAATGTCTCTATACTCCAGGAACTCGGCATTAAACAACGCCTCTCGGCGGTAGTAGAGGGTCGCATCCTAAAGTTCTTTGGACACGTTTCCCGGCGTGAAAGCGACTCCATTGAGCGCCTCGTCGTACAGGGCAAGGTATAGGGCACCAGGGGACGAGGACGAACACGCATGCGATGGACCGACCAAATTAAGTTAGCTGTGGGTGGTCCCTTGCATGAGTGCACCAGGATGTCGGCCAACAGGGCGAAGTGGCGAGCAATCGTGAGGAGCATCACATCTCCTCCTACAGAAACTGCAACGTGATGACCACGACCGCTCTGTCAAGAGTGTCACGAAGAAGAAGAAGAAGACCTACTAGTAGGTAGGTACTAGGCATGGATGACAAATAAAAGTACTAGACATACCTACTATATTATGTTAGCTGTGCTTACTATAGTACTCGCTCTCTTATCGAGCTCGAGCGAAGCCAAAGTCCAAAATAAAATCATATATGTACCTAAAATCAATTAATTAACTGTATCCCACCCACCATCGTAGTTAAAAATTGGCCATATGGTTTAACTTAGTCGGTGTTTAAAAATATATATTTTTATATAAAATAAAATAATATAAAAAGTAATAATAATAACTTTTTACTGAAAAGATATACGTACTGACTTTAAAATCACTTAGAAATAGTTAGTATCATTACTTAGGTATATTTTTTTATGTATATTGGACAACTCGGTTTAATCTATACTTACCTAATATTATAAAGAGGTAATGTTTGTGAGTTTGTGAGGTTGTAGGAAGTAACCTTTAGATCATTGAACCGATTTAGATGAAATTTAGTAACAAGATAGTTTAAGACTCTAGAAAGGACGTAGAATACTTTTTATCCCGAAAATCATCCCTTAAGAGGGTGAAAATGGGGATGAAAGTTTGTATAAGGAGTCAACTTAGGGACGAACCTGAGCGAAGCGAGGGTGAGTCGCTAGTATATTCATAAAGATATCTTCGCCAAATATTAATTGCAATTAATGCAATAGTAAGTACGTCCTCTTTTTGAAAAAAACAAACGATTCTATTTAGTTTTATTTCGTCCCTCATACCATAAAATAAAAGATAATTTATTATACTGGGTGCGCTATAAAAGTTATTTCATTAATTAAAAATATTTCTGCTAGCGGCTACTTACAATTGAATCTTTTTTCCTTCAGCCTGGGAGATCGTGGCGGGAGGTGGAGGCAAGTCGTCCATAGGAACTTCCTCGTTGGGCGGTGAGGGTGGCGACTTGTCGAACTCCGCAATCGGCGCCAATTCCGGCATCGGTGATACAGAATTACTATCCATCGCTGACAGCTTTATGGGAGACACTTTGCCTACTTCTTAACCTCCTGAAGCCCCCGGATTACCGGAGGATATAACACTATTGCAATCAAAAATCCAAACACTTAACTCAGTCCACGCGATTTATCAAGTTTGTGGAACAAATATCGTTTCTGTCGCGAAAATCAAGATTGTAGAAAGTATTACGACGACAAGTTTCGAGATTAACTCGTAACAAAGTAAGATATCTGAAAGTAATTTGAAAGAGCGCTCGTTTCAGTTCCCATCGCTTAAAATTACAGGATAGCAAATGTATTTTGATTGTAGATTCTTTGGCCGGAACGAGAAAATATATATCATTTTAGTTGGTTGACGCAAAAGAATCTGGTGTCTAAAGTCGATAAGGACAGCTATTAATATGATTATGAATTAATAAATAACAAAAAAGCTTACATTTGTTTTATAAAACTATAGTTTCTAAAAGATTGAACAGCATACCACGGAAGGGTATGCAATACTAATAATGTGATCGAACCAGACACGGGAGGACAATGTCCTACAACCCTATGATTATATCTAACGTTCGAAGGGGTCGTCACACCAAGTTCCCGCTGTTTACACCATTAACACCATACGATTAGGGAATAAATAATGAATGTAAGCTTTACTAAACTTAAAATGCACCTGTTCCTTAATAATCTATACAGATAAATAAAATTGGAGTGTCTGTTTGTAATATTAAAATAACCACTTTTTACTAAATGCATATGGATGTATACACATACATAAGGTACATATACCAAAACAACAATTTTTACATTTTTGTCTGTCTGTCTGTATGTCTATCTGTCTGTCTGTCTGTCTGTTTGTTGCGGCTAATCTCCGAAACGGCTGGACCGATTTTGACGGGATTTTCACTGGCAGATAGCTGATGTTATAGGGAGTAACTTAGACTATTTTTATTTTAGAAAAAGAATCAGGGTTCCGCGAAAAAAAATTAAAACCCATGAAATTGTGGACAAAATTCGCGTACGGCGTACGCACCCGAGCAAAACGAGGGTAAATCGTTATATAATTCAAATGAATATCTTAGGAGTAGCAAGCTCCTATTTATGTATACCAAAACATAGCTAACCGTGAAAACGTACCTAGGGACGAACCCGAGCGAAGCGAGGGTGAGCCGCTAGTCTATAATTTTTGTTCTTTAAAATTATTAAAAGCTCAATCGTTAAGATACTAGAATAAATGCTTTATTTTATTAGGCATTTATTATTATTATACCTAATTATAATAAAAAGCTATAACTACAGAAAAGGTGATCAAGATCGTAATGCCTAATCGATGTAAAACAAAAGTACTGGGATTAAGAAATCAAGGGCTTAGAGAAAACATAAATGAAGAATGAAGTCCATTTTAAGTGGAATTAGTTTAGAAACTGCTGAGTGTAATAAGTCTTTGCCGGGCCACTAACAAGATAACGAGTAACAGACTCAATCTCTATTGAGAATTTGGAAAATGGTGGCTGGAATAATTACAATTTGAGTAGGCTCGAGTATCTAAAACATATAGTAAAATCATATAGGTATCAAATATTAATAACTTTATTGAAAAAAGTCAAATCGTTAGCATAGTATTATCTATACAGATAAATAAAATTGAAGTGTCTGTTTGTAATGTCAAAATATTCAGCATTATACTAAATGCAAATGGAATTATATACGGTACTTATAAGAAAAACGCAATTTTTACAATTTTTGTCTGTCTGTCTATCTGTTCGTTTGTTCTGGCTAATCTCCGAAACGGCTGGACCAATTTTAACGGGACTTTCACTGGCTTTATTATAAAGAGTAACTAACTAGGCTACTTTTATTTTAGAAAAAAAATTAGGGTTTCGTTAAAAAAAATTAAAACGTACCTAGGGACGCACCCGAGCGAAGCGAGGGTAAGTCGCTAGTATATGATATGAGTGATATAACTTCTCAACCACAGTTTAAACACCTTTGAGAGACTAGGTTTGATATAATATTACTGGCGTTCAGAATAATTAAAATCTATGTTATTTCGAATACAATAATGTATTCAGCCCTTTTTAACGTCCCACTGCTGGGCACGGGCCTCCCTGCACGAGGGGGATCAGGCCATAGTCCACCACGCTGGCCAACTGCGGATTGGCGGACTTCACATGTCTTTCGAAAACTTACTAGGTTCTCTCAGACATGCAGGTTTCCTCACGATGTTTTCCTTCACCGTAAGGCAAGTGGTAATCATGTTAGAAATGATTCGCACATGAAAATATCAGAGGTGCGAGACCCGGGATTTGAACCCGCTTCACTCGGTTTCCCAAGCGAGCGCGTTACCACTGGGCTACCACTGCCAATATTAAAAACAAATTATTTTGAGAATTTTGATAAGAGTACCTACTTACTTTGGAATGAAATACATTTTATATATTATTTCCAAATAATATATTTCTAAAACTCTATATCTTGAGCCAATGAACCAAATTTATCTAGAAGCAATACACCAGGAGGATATATAAAGTACATTATTTATTTTGTTCAAAGAACAACTGCTCTTTATATGCCCTAGAGAGGATTGTAACCACGTTTAAAACACGAGTAAAACAAATGACAAGACCACTGGGAACAAAGCTGACGTCGATACTTTTAGAGTTATACTTATAAAGTTTAACTCCGACTCTAAATATAAAATGGTAGAAATAATAGGCAAGTATAAAAGTAAAAAGTTTTAAATGTGTTAAATCTCTCAATCGATTCTAATAATCATTAAATACATCTTTTAATGTATTTTGTAATTAACATCAATTCATATGTTTATTCATTCGCCATTTAAAGTTTAATTTTATAGCAAAAGATAAAAGGTAATTAATATCCATATCTATGCGTTACGTGAATACAAAATTACTCTTACTTCATTCCATGCCTCTTACAATGGAGAAATATCAAGTCAATCTAAAACAACTTAACCAAGAAATCCACTGAATTACGCGCACATTAGGAGTAAGTTACCGTAAACGAAAACAAAGCGAATGAAGGAAAGTGTATTATACCAGTATTGCTACAAATTACAACTCGTGTCTAAGACTTGTATAAATTGTCTGACGCCTGTGGCCGGCGTAATTTGCAGTGCTCCAACGAATGTGAAATGTGATACGAAACCAATATATCGAATGAAAGTGATACTCGGTCGAGAGCCCTTGTACTCGAAGCAGAGCTGGGACGTAACGAGGGCTATAAATAAATAGCTGCTAGGGCCAAAGTCTAGTCAAAACGTTCATAACAAATTTTCATATATATTTGTTCTATATCATATATGATAAAAATGACAGTTTTAGGGTTCCGTACCTCAAAGAAAAAGAAAAAAAGGAACCTATATCGGATTACTTTATTGTCCGTCTGTATGTCAAAACCCTTTTTCTTAGGAACGCGTGGAGGTATCAAGTTAACATTAATTTCATATACGCGGATCTGCAATGCTTTGGAGCAGTGAATAAATCAAATTCCAAGTTTACGCAATGGACAGATACGCATATTTTTTGACATTCGCAAGAGAATCAAAACCAGAGTACTTCCTGTTGACCTAGAATCATGAAATTTGGCAAGAAGCAATGTCTTATAGCACAACTATAAGGAAAAATCCGAAAACCGTAAATTTGTAGTTACGAGTACATCACAAATGAAAATATTATTATGAATTTGTTTCGTACTACGGAACACTCGGTGTGCGAGCCAGACTAGCACTAGTCCAATTTTTTTATTATACTTTAAAAGATTGAAATCTTAGACATTGCACTTTAGTTTAATATTCGTTTCCTGATAGATATGTTCAATAATAACTCTATTTATTAATTGCCTCACTCTAAGCTCTGGATATTTCAGCGAGTGACAATAATATTTTAAAATTAATATTATTTAATAGTAATTAATAAAAATATTGTTTCCTTTTTAATTATATTTAATAATCAAATTGAAAATGTCTCAATGGAACTGTATCATATACGAGTAAAAATATTTGTTTCTAAACTAATTGGGCTTGACGAGTAGATGAAGTCGTGACTATACTCGAGTTATTATCGAGTTGAGTGTATATACTATACATACACATATTATATATTTAAACATATTATAAAACTGTACAGGTCGAATGTCTGTACATAGAAAATAAAATGCTAAAAACCAAGTCAGGGGGATGTCAGGAGAGATATAGAACAAATCCTGATTTTTTCAATTTTTTCGTTTCTCTGTCTGTTTGTCTGTTTGTACGGGCTAATCTCCGAAACTAATGGACAAAATTAAATTTTGTATTGTGATACCTTATATCCCCAGTCAACATTTTAGATACTTTTCATTCCGGAAAATTAAAGAATTCCCGTGGGATAGTTAAAAAACTATAGTAACTTATACGG
Source organism: Argynnis bischoffii washingtonia (assembly GCA_033884665.1). Lineage (NCBI taxonomy): Eukaryota > Metazoa > Arthropoda > Insecta > Lepidoptera > Nymphalidae > Argynnis > Argynnis bischoffii. The sequence goes on along the minus strand of CM066616.1, from coordinate 6,715,591 downwards.
CTTAGTACACAAAACTACTGATTGGATTTTAATGATACTTTACAATAATATATTTCATACATCAGAATAACAAATAGGCTACTTTTTATCCCGGAAAAATGTACGGTTCCCATGGGATAGTTTTATTTTTTGTCTAGAGGCAAACCCGAGCGAAGATGGGTAAGCCGCTAGTTATAATGTATGTATATACACGACGATGAAGTTTCATATAAAGAGGTAGACAATTTAAAATATTACACCAAAAGAAATTCCTATTTTTAAAATGGGTCAAGACACTAGATGTGAAACGTAGCTGAAGATAATATAAATACGCATAATCTGTACATATTAGTTCTTATTTTAGTTACCATAAAGACTATAATGTACGAAATGAACAGTAGTAAGTAGTATGACCATACAGGTAGTATGAAGACTGAGGCGAAGGGGCCTCGGGACTGTTAGCAAATGAGGTCGGCATGAATAGGTTCCATTGCCACAGCTAAATATACATTTATATATTAATGTTGCACTTTTACATATTACTCCACGATCACTCTAAAAAGTATCAAATTTTATATTATACTCAATCGTTATGCTATAATAAGAGAAATAATCAATTACATCGAGAATATCTAGTTATTAAAAAGCTTCCTAATCTATAATTTAATTAAACGATAGCCTTCTACGTAAATATCAAAGACTAATTGAATGGGTGAGAGCATCTGTGAATAATATAGAGCAAGGCTACGAAAACGAAATATTATAAGCAACCAAATGTCATCAGGATAACGCTCCTACAATAACAACATCTGTTGAAGTACTCGTAGTGTAATATCTACATATTACTTCATCTAGAATTCTAGACCTACTAAGCTAAAATTGACGTAAAGTTTGTTTGGCCTAATTTTTTAATTCAACTTTCAAAACAAATTATAGATGATTTCATCTTAACAATACATTTAATTCAATATTTCCTAAAATGATATATTATTTAATTATTGAGTCCAAGAGTAGATAATAATACTAAGTATAAGTATAGTTCGGTAGGACGTAGTTTTCCTAAAATTTACCATTCTTTTTTACCTCTTAGGATTTCAAATCCTCTTTCTTAGTGTTTAACTAAGTCAATACAGAAATAAAAATTTTGGTATTGATAAGCCAGAAAGGCAGTCAGTTAATACTTTAATTTGTTTAATATGAATAAGTCATAATAATCGTCAAACCGACAAACCATACTATTATAGCGGTCCCACTGACAAAGCTTCCTACGTATGAGCAATGACTCCCGTGCAAAGGAAATACTTCTTATTTGTACATTCGTTAATAAGTGCTTTGTCCAACAGAGAAGTGAAAAGATAACTAAGAAGTCACTGTTTTCTATAATAATTTTTATATGGATGCCAAGTCTTCTTTTCTCTAATCTTCAGTTAAATTAAAAAACTTGTTTAATATAGATTATTCTGTTAGTTTATTAGTTATATTAAGAATGTCATTTTATTGCAAATTCAACAATATTGGAAAGAATGAAAATATTTATCACATTAGCTAAACTACTAAATTTCTAATTAGCATGGTTTCCTACTCTCCTAGACTCTCACAATACATTTATCATGTGATAAATGACCCAAAGGTTACACGTCACACGCTAAATGATTGAAATCGTGGGAATTCTAACAAGATTCAAGAAACAATACACATATTAGACGCTATCATAATTTCTAACACATTACTCACATGTGCTCTAAGCGACTTAAAACAGTTGTATTACCCGTCATCCTGCTCTTTAAAACAGTTCCCGGGACAATATGCCAAGTGATTATACAGCTTGTGTTAGTGGATATAGAGGCAATTATTCCCTGTAGTGACGCGAGGAAGAGGACAATTTGATATGGCCTCAAATCATTCCGCTGCAATGGGGAAGGCTATCCTACGCGGCTAGATCCGGGCCACCTAACTCCACGATTTATGCAACACATTGGTATCTGTCATGCCTGGCTGGCCCACCTTCACGGTCAGTGACTTGTTTTAGTAAAAGTATGTATATTAAAAGTAAAACATAAGTGTTAATATGCTAATTTTATTTTCACAAATTATATCGGATACGTAAATCATCTATCAATATGTTCTGTATCCGATTGCAAAAATATATTATTATATATTAAATTGTATTTTAATGTTATCACAATTTAGTTAAAATAAGCAATTGTTTCATCGCTAGGGGCACTGCTCGAGTGTTTTATCGAGCTCGAGCTCTATTTAACTGTATGAAAATTTTCAAATTATATGTAGGACATTTGACAGATTTTCAAATAAACATAGGTAAGCTCAATTTTATTGCAATGCAATTTATCCCTTTTTAATCGTTTAATTTGACAAGTTAATTATAAGAACGTATACTATATTGAAAAGAGCATACCCACGTTCACGATCCCTGTAGAATAGACTACTGACTGAGAAAAAATTCTCACGGGATATGAACAATAAACTGATTCCTCACATTATACTAGTGCTATTTATAATACATAATTATTATGCTTGCTAGATAGCCAAACAAATCGCAAGAACATATTAATCAACATAAGAAGATTCTTTTAAAATTGTGCATCCACTATTGAGTAAAGTATCAATTTAAAAATGGGAGTTTTTTCTGAAACTGAACTGAAGAAAAAATTTCTGAAAACTTTTGCCTAATGCAAGATTGATTATTATGTAATATTATTATCTAATATTACTCGTATCATAATGGCTCAGAGCTACTAAAAATTGATTCAATTATAAAGTCCTAATTTTAGATGTCAAACCTCATTTATTGTTTAAGTCCAGATAGTCTTAGCTTACTGAACAATTAAATTTCTTAAATAATTAATTTAAAATGAATTTATTATTCCCTATACATTATTGTTATAAGCTATATAAACATTTTCTCCTTAAAAGCTTTTGACTTACCTCAAAAAGTGACAAAACGTCCCTTAGTGTAAACTATTAATAAGGCGGGTACGGAAGTACCGTGCCTGTCTCATTAGGCGTGAAAAAGGTGACACTCCTGTAATATATTACGTTTGCCGTGACGCTGTGAAATTACTTTTTCCGTAAAACCCAAAATTTGACATATATAACATGCGAAACGCAATTTCTTTAATCCACCGGGAATTCATTTAATTAGAGCTCATAAACACTATGTTAATTATTAATTTAATAATTCCCTTATGTCGAAAATTAATTACGTTTATGGAATATAATTTAGTATTAAAAATAGTCATAATTAATATATGTTTAGTGTTTACTTATATGAATTATCAAGAGTCTCATTGGGAAACTATATTACATACGATAATTTACTTAACTTTCGAAATATAAGTCCATATTTACAGCTATTTCTTTTAAAGTATAGTTTTATTCACTTTCATTAAAGTAATTGAAACTGAATTATTAAGTATAGGTTCTAACTTAAAAGTTTTACGGGAAATAGAACATAAAAGACCTTAAGTGGGTTATTACGTTCTCAAAAGCCGTGAGGTTAAACATAACAACGTAAATGACTTGAGATCCTACTTGATTATTTCCCCCTGAAAGCTCCCGACGACAGCATCGCATCTAATTTGTTTACACGAAAATATATTTTATACCAAAGTGTTTACGCATAATTTTCCTTGACAACATTGGTTTTAAATGTTAAAGTGAAATTTGTTAAAATTATACCGTAATGTGTACGTACTATGATTGCCCCTAGTTTGTTAAAGCTTAATTTGGGAATAATTTTTTGAAACTTTTTTGCAGAATTGTATAATTTTCCTTGCAATAAAACAATGATAATAGATCAGCAAACAGTTCCTTTGTTCATTTTTTGTTTATTTTTTAAAGCTGTTGTATAATAATTGAACATACAATATAACATAGAATATCTGTAAAGCTTTTCACAAAACCAATAAATCATACAAATTCAAGCTGGCTTTAGGTACTGATAACGATGATGATCAAAAAACGATATTCAAGTGCTATTATTTGTAACAACAATATTCTCTTTTAATATTTTGAATGCACAACCACTTCAAAAGCTTACAAAACAGTCTATTTTAGAAAACTGAAATAGATATAAAAGGATTTATAATAGATTTTTTTTTATTTAGTTTACAATCGTAATGAATAATAACATTTTTCGAGGACCTTATCACAAGGGAATACAAATTAAATTCAGATCATCAAAATTCAAGTTATTATCACAGGCGAGACCGCACCTACTTTAAATGGACCCAACGTAAATATTTATGAAAAATTTGTTAGGATGGATGCTTTTATAGCGGTTCTGTTTGTATGCGGTAACAGGGGTGGTCATTCGCGTATTCGTCTTACGAAAATAAAGTTTAAAGGATTACTTTATACTATTACCGCATAGTTTATTTCAGTATAATAATAATACTGCCTCGGTGGTCTAGTAGCCAAGCATATACTGCTGTAGACGTGGAGGTCCTGGGTTCGAGTCCCGGATAGGGCCAAGATTAATCACAGATTTTTTCTGTTAACATATTCTCAGTAGTAGCCTGGAGTTGGGAAGTTGGCGGTGTTTCACCCCTGTGCCTCGGAGAGCATGTAAAGCCGTCGGTCCTGCGCCTTAACTCTCACCACTATTAAGTCCCATTACTTGAGCAACCAAGACTTTGAAAATAAAAGGAATAGATAGTGCAATTGTGTCTGCGCATACGCGCGCTGCAATATAATATCTCTTGCGCATCTGGCTTGTCTCAGCGAGATTGGCCGCCGTGACCGAAATTGGTCAGGAGGACATTAGTATATCTAAGAAGACATCACTAGGCAATTTAGAGTTAATTTAATTTAACTCTTAAGTTTGCTTGATAATTAATAAAATATTAAAACGTTTTTGTGGCATCGTAAAATATATTCGCTTGAGTGACAGCAATGATTTATATAAGTATTCATTTTAAAGATTTTGCGATACGGGATTTTCGAATAATAAGGCCGAGATAATGATCTGTTGATATTATCTTATATGATACATAGGTATTATGTAAAGTAAATAAAACTATTTATTTTCTGCATTATGGAGATTGAACTACTGTTTACTGCTGTAGTAGCCTGCTTGGATCGTTCCTACTGCTCTATACTGTAAATTGTATTACAATTATTATTATAAAACACTGTCTTTCGTATTAATGTAAAGAGCTACACGTATTATTTCTTAATGTCAAGTAGGCAGAAAGCGGGAAATTGAATGAGATATCAACCATGTTCTCTCTTACAGGAAATAGTGTGCTGTGTATCTTTAAAATCGATGTTTATATAAAATTAGTATCACAATTTATCTAACTCACTAATCTGTTGTACAAATACCGTGTCGAGTAACAGAATGTTAGCCAACAATAGGAAGAAGAAATTGTAATATTTCGTAATATTTATTAATATAATAATCAGAGAGGCTTACATCGTTATAACACCGGAAATTAAATAAAAACATATCAATGATTCTTATCGGTTACCGTTTATTGCGTCACTAACAGTAATAATGACGGTCATTTAAGAGTTTGAGTTGATATAATGATCTACACATAACGTCTAGACGTTAACCAGACTGAGCTACCTATTAGGTATAAGTAGAAACGTATTGGTACTATATACTCTGCAAGTGCCTTCGTTTTGCTAAGATCCTCACTACAACCTGCGTGTACTGTTTATTCCTATTTGCAATATACTAATGTTATACAAATTTCTATATGATATTAAAATTTAATGTATTGGTATAAAAAGTAGACCATGTTTAGCGCTTAGCTTATAAGCTATAGTCCTGTTTCGACTTCTACACAAAAAAGCGCATTGACCCATTAGTCCATTGCTGCGTAAGAACGACAAATTAATAAATCGACAAAACATACACTTAGACATTTATAATATGATTAAAAATATCTAAATAATGTTAGACTAATGCAAGGATTTTAATAACCAATAGTAAAATATGGTAACTATAATCGCGTAGCCTTAGAAGGAAAAGAACAAGTTAAATACACTCAATAGTTTTTATCCAAAAACAAAGGATTTTATCAACAATCTTAATTCTTATATGGATTTTTTTTATTTTGCCAAAGTCCTGCCAAAGTCCTGCCAAACTTTGATATGAGTAAGTAGCTATTTTCATGCCAAATTACATTTATCAAATTCCATAAACTAAATCAAACTACATCTACTTTATCAGTTATCCTGTTAGAATCATTCAGTTTTGTCCAGAATTAAATATTTGTGTACCTCCAGAAAAAGAACTGTCTTTTATCAATTGATATACGTATATGACATGACAGTGTTTCTCGTTTTTCTTAAGGTTAAGTGCAACCCTACTATCTCAATCTAGTTTGAAAGTCAGCGGAGAATGACACTCAATCTACCCTGGAAGTAAGCACATAGCTTACGACACTTTTTAAATTAACGAACGATTTACGCAGTAAAGCTTTTCAGAATTGAGGTAGTTTAATTTACAATACATTTGCACAAAGCAAACGTACAACAAAAGCCCAGTAATAAAGGACATAATGAAACCTTACTCAAAATGGCCTCGTATTGAAAGAACATTTCAGCGTAGCAGGAACTAGGGCACAGTGTGAACGCAACGCCGGCAGATATTGAAATAAAAAAGTCATTTAATTAGGCCTCTCGCGAAGCCTCCGCAAATCTATTCTTGTCTCCATTAAATTGTTTAATCTCTTTTACAATCCCTTTATCCGAATTTCAACCTGGGATTAAGTTTAACTTTTAGTAGACGTACTTTCACATTTTATATGAGGACATTCATTATTATTATGATAAAACTGGATAAATAAAAAAGTTATATGGATACAAAGTACCCTTGTGCTTAGGACTCACAAAGCCATACTATAAGAATTTAAAAGTAGGTTAAACCAAAAGCCTTATTATTTAAAACCTAGTATAAATATAATCATCAGCATATGCTGGAAAGTAAGACAATCTTCGCGAAACTAGTGTCTAATAATAAAGTTTTATATTAATCAAATATGTACATACATATATAAGATTGTTGAATTAAGGCTATTATTATTATAAATATAATCATACAGATAAGCAAATAGGTACCTACTTATCCATTGATTCACACAATTCAAATTATGGTCGTGTTTGAAAATCGATTTGTCCATATTGACATTGATTATTCAATATGATCTCATTTTGATATGTAATTTCAACTGCAAACAAATAATTTAATCGACCTAATTATATTTTATTCAGATAAATAAATTTTAAAACCTTATCACCTGCACTGCAAATCTTAGGTTTAGCCTAATATTTTATTGTATTAGCGTGTTATTACAACTAAAGTTAATAAACATATCCATACTCATTTTGAAAATTGGAAATCAGCCAAACAGTAGAAATGAATATCTGATGCAGCATACGATTGTATCCAAACATGCCGCTCCTAGCCATCTGATGCAAGAAACAGCGAAGAATACAAATTATTGTAAAGAAAGGCAGAAGAAACTTCAATAAAATGTGAGTTTCTACTCATTTCTATGCTCATTCAAATAAAATTTATTCGACTGCATTAAATAGTCTAGAATCGGGATAGATTTTATTTTGTCTTTACTTTATATTTTTGAAATTCATAACGTATTTTTAAAAAACTTCATAACGTTTTTTTAATAGGTACATCTCAAAAAAGGAGGAGATATCGAGGTAGACTCCAAAGTATCATATCCGTATCCGTATAAACGTAAACATTTTGTTTTCTTCATAGAGCATATCTTTTAAGAGAAAATCAGAAAAATATTGCAATTACTGATAACACATGTATCTATTATTTATTCAATGTTTAACATACACGTACTCGTATTTTGATTGTCATGTTTATTTCAAACTGTCTGTAACGTGTAAGTATAGGTGTATGTTCACTAATAGAGTAGCATTAGCATTGAGATAATGTAACTTTTAAGTAACTACTAGTACTACTAACTTTGTAAAACCTTACAGAATACAATTTGGGTTTTGGTTGACTTTGACAAGTCGTTAAAGAGTTTAAAAATCTGATTTTTAATGTTTCTGTCTCTACAAATGCTTGTTTTTAGTAAATAAATCCATATAAGACTAGCAACGAGCTTTTTTTCAGCAACTGCCAGAGTTGAGCAAAGAAAAAAAAATAATTAATAATTTTTCATCAGTTTGATTTTATGCTTTGATAATAATAGACTATAAGTAAAAAATGCGTAAGCATTATAATTTTAATTTAATTAGTTTAGATTTAACATAAAAGTAAATTAGTCTCAAAAAATCAAAATAAGCTATCAAACAAAGAGAACTAATTTACGAAGGAAGTGAGTGTGGTAAAATTGGATGACCGGGCAACCTGCCAGTCGGACGTTCACAGCTTTAATAGGCCAATTCGACACTTAAAATGGCAAAAGAATATACTGTTACTTGAACATACAATTGAAAAATATGAGATTTAAGCCTAACAAGGACAAAAGTAAATAAATTAAAATAAATCAATACTTTGACTAAAATATTTTACCTGTGATTGCGAAATACGACATACCTACAAATACAATGTGCGCGTGCGACGTGAAAGTGATACGCGATGTGCATTATTTGTTTTAGTTTATCAAGAACCAACAGTCTAGAAAATAAATTGTAACCTAACAGCATGTGATAAGCATCTCTGCTTTAAAACTAAATATAGTTTTAAAAGAATGAGTAAAACTGCCAGGAAAAAAAAAATGTTTTTTAGCTTGATTATTATATCATGGTTGAACGATAAAATTTTACCTGATAGTAGAACTTGTATTCTAAAATATGTTATTAAAATACTTTTTGCAGCCTCTTAAGCATGGTTGTTACTTGTTATAGGTATTACAAAGTAAGAGGCGATTATCAACAGATTACTAGTTTGATTCAGCCAGGATATAAAAATTGTAGGCTATAACCATCTTAAGAGAATCTAACCTAGTTAAAAAAAGACACTATTAATGTGTCATGTTTACCTCCTCTACATACGCACAGTTCTGGAGTTACATTAGAAACAAGAGTAGATCAATCAATAGGTCTCAACAAATTTCTAAAGAATATAATATCTAAAATAAAAGTATAGCTTCACTACAATATTAATGATTGCCATCGAGCCCATACGTATTCTATTTAAATTTCTATAAGAATTTATTAAAATTGATAAAATTTTCTAGATGAAAATTTTTGAATAAGTAATTAAAAAACTAATAAAATAAAATTTATTCGTGATTAATTAGTTCCTAATCACGATTAAGGCATGCCGAGTATCAGATAAAAGAACTTTCTTATCGAAATTTTCACGGTGCTTACTATAGAGAATTTTTAATTGTGTTCGTTATCTTAGTGGGTCATTATAAAAAGATAATATAAGGCTATTGTAACATTATCTATAACTACGTATATCGTATACGTAAACACAATGAGAAGTTGCGTTTTCAATTCAATTTAATTCAATTTTCTTGTTAATGGCTTCAAAGTGAAATCGCTTTTTGTACCTTGGTAATAATTAACTATAATGTTTCTTTTTAATATATTTTTTTATTTTGAAATATAATTTTATTTTATCTCTTATGTCTTAATTTACGTTTACTTAATCAGTTGTACTTTAAATCTTTTAACAGTCTCGTTTAATAATTAAATATTTAATTATTAAAATTCCTAATATAATATTCAACGATTCATGCAGCTTCCTATCATATTCGGTGGTAATATTTCGTTCAACTTTGCCGCTATCAACATCCAGAGCGAATCCCCGTGGCCTATTTGCTTTAAGAGCCCTCACCTCCACTTGTAGTTGCACGGGAAACGTTGTGGACTCATTAGCATTGGTGTAATACGCACCCCTTTAATTAATTACATTTAGACTGAACAAGATAAGCTAAACTGGCTTATTGTTCACTATTAACATCAATCGAATCGTATAGATTGACTTTATATGATATTAAATCTATGGTACTTAGTTATACATGAATAGTTTCTTAATTTCGATTTTTAAGAATAATATAATAGTTATACGTTTTTAAGTTGGTGATGTTATAGACTACAGTTTTATAAATACTTAAATAACTAACATTTGCTTTCAAAATAAAATATAAGTAACACAACACAAAATAAATGCCGTACGTAAAACTGATATGAAAGCCGATAGAACAAAATTAATAGTTGTCGAGCGCAGGCTATTACTTGCACCGCTTTATGTGTCGAGTAGATAGGGGACAGGGATGCTGCGCGCTACATACAGCCTCCGTCACGGGCGTAGTACGAACAAAGCGTCCCACCCTACCCGCTTCCGGCCGCGGAAAATCGTATCACAATAAATGAAATCCGACAGACACTCTAATATACAGATGAGAGGAAACAAGCACTCGATATTTAAAATCAATTATGATATATTTACAATGGAAATAGTAGTTTTATTGTACGTGGGAGCGTATGTCGTACGTGTGAAGTCGACAGCGCGGTCCGCGGGATACTGCCAGCCTCCGAGAGAGGGGGCGCGGGGCTGCGCGGACTACGTTCCATTAAGGATCGTAGCACGTAGCTACGTCGCCCGGCTCAGGGAAGCTTGGGCGAGCGAAACCCCCGGGCTTCTGAGACCGATACTATTTAGATGAACACTCCATGTTAATTAACTGAATGTTAACTTGCACTCGTATGTCCACAGACAGTGATTAGCGTGTGTTTGAATAGTTCAAATTCCATTAACTATATCAATATTTTGTAAAATCATTTAATCTATACAATTTATAGATACAAATAAGATTATATTACCTCTCTGATTCATCAACGTGTAAACAAAACCGCCTAATTAGGTTCGGTTGTAATTTTGGAAACTTACACCAATAGTAACCACAGTCGCTGAGAAAATATTGTTTCTAAAGATTTCTCTCTGTGATTAACAGCTAGTATTACATCTTATTTTTATTTAACGACTATAAATTTAAAATTTTAGTTTCGTCTAAAGTACCTATTGAAATACTAATATATCATTTATATAATATTCAAAATAAATAAAATATAAGTATTTAACCCTAAACTAATACCCTAATCAAAATTTAATAAGTATGTATTAAACCGACTTGAGCCGAAGTAAAAATTCTTATTCATAACATTTAATATGTAAAGCTAAAATGCTAATAATATATACTTTCGTATAGCTCCTTTTCTTCATTCCGGTCAGACCCTTTATATTTACGGGTTGCTAAACAGATACGGACACACAGACGATCGGAAATCTGTTTGAAGTAATAGTTTTCTTCTATAAATAACATATATAATGTGGGATGGCGCAAAAACAACCGAAATTTTTTTTTCGTGTCTCTTATGAAAAAAATGTTAGTTTTTCATGTTATAAGAGCCTTCTTAAAAATGTTTTTTTAAAGTTTTTTAGAGATTCATAATTTTTTTTATTTCCAAAATGGTCAAAAATAGATTTTGTTTATTTTTTTCTTGTTGTTTTATTATTTTCTAGATAGAAAAAAATTTTGATTTTTAAAAATTTAAAATCGATATTATAATTTCTAAACATCGCTCATAATTTTTTTAACTTGAAAGTGTCAATATTGGGGAAGAATTTTGCCTTATTCTTCCACAAGATGCTGCGATCACTATAGCCCTTAGTATATTGTAAAGCTCTAAAGCGTGGATGGATTTTTTTTCATTTTATGTAAAATTTAATGAAAATGACAAATTTTGCAGTATGCAGTTTTGCAGGATGCAAAGAAAATGGATATCATTTGTTCCCAAAAGACAAAAACTAAAGAAATTGTGGGCTTAAGCAATAAGATGACCGAAATTAGGTAGGTATATCCTCATAAGGCCCAACAACCTAACTATCAATGAAAAAAGTACTAAAATATGCAACAACGCCAAAAAAATTGCGTTTTATGCATTTGCATATACGAACATGCAAATGCATATAATCCGATGTCTAGTTATTATATTTCCCAGATCATTCATTACCTATTTAATTTATAATTATTTATTTTATACATAATAAATATATTTTATCGTAAATTTTTCAATTTAACTCTATCAACTTGACATTTTATAATATAAATTATAATGACTGTATAGCAAACGTCTACCAAAAAGCGATAGCAACTTCGTTCCGACCGGAGGTCCATAGACCCCTCATTTTAATTTTTTATACACTCCGTCTATCTTATTCTAAGAGAGTGAACATTTTTTAAGTTCAATTGAACATTTTTAGAATGAAACTTTGATATGGACTACTTGTATAGGTCAATTTCCTAGAGGCAAGTTGAAATGGGGTCGTTAAGAGAGTTCGCGAAGATAGTAAAATAAAAAGGATATTAAAAATTTACTTGGAGAGTTCAGAGATCGAGCTACCTATAATATGAATTCTTCATAATTATTTTAAAAGATCAACGTTCTCTCATGTAATATCTGGAAAACACTTTAAGTAACATAATAAATATTTTTTAATTAATAGTGAGACAACCGCTCTGTATAAAAAAATAAGCTCATTTTCTTCTCAGTAAAGCCTGATCAAAGTAAAATGGATGTGAAAATGTCCAGTCTGAGGACTGAGACCCTCTTTACCTAAAAGGGGTTAGGTAAGCTTAAGTTTTCATGCATTGAGGGTATCGTTTGAATGGTGTTAAGTTCCAGAATACATGAAGAGACTTCAACTTTTTCCATTTCCATTTTATTTTAAGTGATGCATTTTGTATGAATTTTATGGTCACAGGTTTTTATAGTTTATACTCTTAACTTTACTTTTATAGTTTAAATCATTGTGACCTACATAAAGAGCCATTGTATTTGCCCAGAGCGGGAGTTAGATCTACAATGTTTATTTTACAATACAACATTGTTTTAAATACTTTTAATTTTCAAATGTTATACTGAAAGGTTTATACTCATCATAGGACAAAAAGTGCCAGTATCTTTATTTTTACCCGACTGCGGCGAAGAAGTATGTACTCGTATGTATGTATGTATCTATGTATAGAATTCCAATCCTATGTTCCCTTGTCATTACAAACGACTTAACCAATTCCGTTAATTCATACATCGGTAGATATGTACGTCTTGATAACGTGAGGGCTCCTTTAAAGATATCATTAAAAATCTCAATGTCTGGCCGTAGGCACCAATTTGTGTCTTAAGAATTTGTTTTCCTCCAAACCTATTGAGTGGAGTATCGGAATAAAAGTTTACAATAGGAGATTACCAAAACATATACAACCTATGCATGTTTAAATCTTATTTATCTTATTTTATCTTATATATTTAAACGAGCAATGCTTGTATATTTATATCTTTATTTATTTATACCGGCGATCTCGGAAACGGCTCTAACGATTTTGCTGAAATTTGGTATATGGGGGCTTTCGGGGGCGAAAAATTGATCTAGATTAGTCACATGTCTGGGAAAACGCGTGTTTTCGAGTTTACATGCGTTTTTCTTATGCATTATTCTACGCAAAATTTAATCGCGACATCTATACAACTCTGTCAGTAACACTTAGTCACTCAATGTAAAATTATTTTTAAGCCAAATTAAAAAGAAAATTGTTCTTATCGCGACATCTATACAACTTTCTCAGTAACACTTAGTCACTTAATGTAAAATATACAATCTTTCAAGAACTCCGAGCGAAGCTCGGTCGCCCAGGTACTATAATTAAGTAAACAAATTGTTAAATAAAATTCCAAATATCTAACTGACCATAATTAAAAGCTATAAATAAAAATTAAATTATAAAAATAAAAACCCACTTATTTATTTACATTTTAATATTTAATTTCAAATCGAAAAGTACATATTTATAAATTAAAGCTAGGGGACTACGCTTTCTATCCGAGTTTTCGTTCGTCGGGCTAATCTCAGAAGCCACTGAATGGATTCGGCAATAGAAAGAGGGATTATCTTGGAAATTTATAAGCATGAATATTTTACGAAAACAACCGGCAAGCGATGATATTTGTAAATTGAGCCAGAAAAAATCGACCCTTTTGAGAGCTTTCATAATGTTTTTACAAGTGAAGGGCTACATGCCCTTCATTATTACTTATATCGTAGGTCCCATACAAAAAGACCGATTCCACTGAACGACGGATAATGTTTTGTCTGTAAGAATATTGTTTTTAATCATTACTATAATAGGATGTGTAGCAGTTGCAACAAGATCTTAAAATAGTTTAATGCTAATCTAAATAAAACGAAATAAAACTTTGAATAAAGTTTCATTTCATTGATCGACTTCAAAAAAGAGAATTACTTAAATCGTCTGCATCATGCATGTTATGTTGGTTAAATATGAATTGTTTTACGCGATTTTTTATTTAATTATTTGAATGTATCTCAAGAATGGCCGCGTAATATTTTCAAGAAAATATTACACCCCTAAGAAGGAACGTTTACCTTTTACCGAGATTTTAAAGTTACTTTACCTACCTGTTTTTTGAAAGCAGTGGCCAGTATTAGCCCAGTGGTAGTTCGCTTGGGAAAACTAAGTGATACGGATTTAAGCCCTGTCTCTCGCACCTCTGACATTTTCATGTACGAATGATTCTTAACACGATTATTACTTGCCCAGTGAAAGTTTACCTTACGGTGAAAGAAAACACCGTGAAGAAACAGTGACAAAACCAAAAATAATTTTCGAAAGACATACGCAAACACATACTTAGTTGGCGTACTGTACTATGACATAAAAAGAAGGCTCGTACGCAGCATTGAGTCGTTAAAAAAGTCTGAATGATGATGATACATGTGCCTACTTGTACATTTTTAGTTTAAAAAAAACGTGTGTGAGTGTGTTCATACATATGTACGTACGCACGTAAGAAGTTATACTTCTTTGGCGTAACAGAACAAAAATAGCTAAAGATTTCATCCCGTATGTCACAACTCTCTGTTTGTAAAAGAAATGCAGCTAACTTTATCATGTCGCTTTTTGGCTGCCGGTGTGCGCGCGTATCGTAAAAATTTTACTCTCATATTTTTTTCCAAACGTGCCAAAAGAAGTACCTACCTATAAATTCAAAAATATTAAAATATTATATATTTTCAAATTAAAAGTTTAATATAGAATGGAATGTTGCTGGCTAATCGAAGTTATGATTATTTGACTCCTACAGGACTTTATCATAAATACCTAACTTTTTAAAACTTACGGAGTGAAAATTACCTGAAGTGGGTAGACCATGGAAGGCCACCTTAAGAAATAAACGGTTATAATTTTTTTTATTATTGGATAAACGAAACAAACAATTTATTAAGTAACACTTTGTTCTATTATTTAACTTATAAAACATTTTATTTTATCGCAGAGTTATTGCAATTCAAGTAGATTGTGTACACAATGCGCTAGCCATTGTTTTAAAAAAATATGTTTAGATTTTACTAAGTTACTGTTTTATATTATAAATATAGAATATAGATATTAGTTAATTGTTAGTTAAAATACATATTTTTTGTTCACAAAGAATCACTTCATTCAAATACATAAATGTACTCTAAAACATTTATTCACAGTCGCTACAGTGCAGCGCTCACGAGCTCGGGCGTACACTCCGTGTCACAAAGGTACAACTTCTGTATGTATAACCCATCAGTGATATGAACCGCCAATAACTTTTTAAATGTAACCCAAAGTCATATCTCTAGGGCTTTTTTTTATTTTTTCGATATCTCATTTCGTTTTCGAGACATGAAAGTTTTTCTCACCGAAACCGGGCGAAAAACGACCGCATTTTACACATTTTTTCAATTTAAAAAAAGTTTTTGAGTTCTCTCTTTTTTTTTTGCATTTTAATCCTTCACGACGCGTCATTTAAAATTATACTTATTTGACGCGTCATTTAAAATTTCAGACGCGTCATTTAAAATCCCAATTAGCTACATAGTCCCAAAATCTATGACACCAGGGCGATGTCGCACTTTCACTGAAAATCGGGCCTATAGGCCCGATATACCGATAGGCTTTGGTATACCGAAGCAACAAAAAAGATATTTTCAATATTAAAACATAATCGTTTTCTTAGCTCTCCAACAATGCATAACAACTAGGAAGTTATTTCAAAAAAACTGAAAAAAATTGATCACAAAAGAAGCAGGCGGAAATTCTTATTGAACTAAACTTAAAATCGCTGTTTGAATATCTTGCAAATAGGTTTAATGCGTGCCTAAGCCAATGCAGGAAACAATCTGGTAGGTTAAGAAAAAAAAACAAAGTTTTCAAAGAGTTCTTTTTTCAAAAACTGTAACTATACGAGCGATTCACGCTTGCTCCACTTGGGTTCGGACAGCCCGACACCGCGGCACCGCGACACGCCAACCCTCCGACCCGCCGGCATTCCGAGCGGCGGACCTTCGAGCGGCTGACCTCCAAGCGGCGGCCCTCCGAGCGACGGCACTCGGAGCGACGGCCCTTCGAGTGGCGCCCATCCGAGCGGCGGCACTCGGAACGGCGGCTTTTAGAGTGGTGGCCCTCAAAGAGACGGGCCTCCACGAAGACACCCCGACGACACCGCGACGACGACATCCCGACGACACCGCGACGACACACTGACAACACCGCGACGATACCCTGACGACACGCCGACCACACTCCGACGACACCCCGACAAGACACGGCACAGCACGACACGCAGACAGGCAAACAGACAAACAGACATTTGTATTTTTATTTACATTGGGTGATGTTTTTATTTAAATTTATGGAAATTTCAAAAAACGACCTTAAGTTTAGTTCGAATACGAATTTCCGCCTGCTTCCTTCGTGATCAATTTTTTTCAGTTTCTTTGAAATAAGTTCCTAGTTGTTATGTATTGTTTGAGAGCTAAGAAAACTGTTATGTTTTTAAAACAATCTGCAAGCCAAGTTTCATAAGGTTCTTTTTTTATTTTTAGGGCATTTTATTGGAAAAAAATATTGAAATAATATTGTTTTTCGTCTTGCATTTTTAAATTTGGACCGAAATTTTGTTTTAATATTGATAAGTAACCAGTGTTTAATCGTTTTTATAAATGAGAAGAAAAAATGAGATTTAAATTGATACTTTTTTTTAGTAAATTTTTTACTTATTTTGAAAAAAGCTACAAAACATGATAACTCAAAAATAGTTCACTTTTGCGTAATGCATATGGGGGTTACAATTATCGCAAATAGTCACCCCCTATCCCTATCACCTCCTAACGGGAATACGTCGAAATACCAATAACCTTGTATACATACTTATATAGGTCAAACACATAACTCTCCTTTGGGCTTCGCCGCATTCGGGTAAAAAACCATATTGCTCGTTTTTCAAGTTTGATTTTCTCTCCTATACCCATGTGTTTTTAATTCATATTTTTTTGAAAGAAAGAGAACATTATTGAAATGTATGTAAGTGCCTATTACATGGATAATTAATTTTTTTCATTTTTTATTTAAAACGAATACTCTAAAATATCAATAAAAGCATACAAAAATTGCATTTGCAAACATGTGTACCAAACTACATTCTATCCGCGACCGATCAAAGTTTACTTACACATTTTTTAAATTTCTACGGCAGTTGAAAACTTCAGAACGGCCATACAGACGATCGATATAGATATTTTAGGCTTAGCAATCAATCAGTGTTCGATATAAATGTGAAAATTATATTTATATTTGCTTGTCACTCAACTGAAACGGCTGGACGGATTTGGATAAAATTAAGTACACAGATAGATTATGGAGTAATATATAGGCTATATACTGTTAGGTACTGTAAAAAAGTAATAAAGTAGCCAGTAATAGCTAAATCAAAGTAAAATTATTAATGTAAAAATATGAATAAAAAACCAACATAAATGAAGTAAAAATAAATTTATTTAGAATAATAATTATATTACTAAACATTTAAAACATCATTTTGTTTTCTTTTTATTTTTGAATTTCAAAGCATCATTTAATTTATCTGCACTAACATTTTTATTGTTTAACTGTCCAATTTGCTTCTTCTTCTTCTTATTTTTCTTAAGCTTCTTGGATGCTGCCAGTATCACTTCTTCTGTTATTTTAGTTTCGTTTTTTTTTACAGGTTGGCTTGTGTTATCTGGCTTAGGTGCTTCTGTTACTTGTTTATTCTTTTTATTTTTCTTTTTGTTCTTCTTAGGACTACTTGTTGCGTTGCTATCATTTGTTTTATTCACTTCATTTACTTTAAATTCTACATTAGCTTTATTATCCTTTGATTGATTAGTTTGCCCTTTATTTAGATTTTTATTATTTTTCTCCTTTTGTACTGCATTCGGTTTTCCTTTTTGAATGTTCTCATCTGTTGACTGTTTTACTTGTTTTTGATTTAATTCTTTTTGATTAACTTTCGTTTCATTTGGTTGTTTGTTTTCTTTCACTTTATTATTGCTTTCATTTTGTGAATTTTGTGAATCTGATTTGCCTTTATTTTTTTTGTTTGGTTTTTTATTTTTGTTTGGAACATCTGATGGGGTTGATTTAGGTCCTGCATTCTCTTTTGTTTTAGCTCTGAAAGAAAAACATATAAGAGTTAGAATTTTCATAAATTTGCATCTGTCTTTACTTCAATTAGAGCTTCTTTCACTGCTCAGTAATTATAAAATGACATTTCTCAGGGTTAAGATTTAAGAGATTGATAAGACCATTTTAAAGCGCATCCGAGACGATCAATCGCAATTGTCAATGTGGCTACGGTATTGTCAATTGCAATTAAAGTACGATTGATGCAGTACTCAATATGTTTGCATTCAGTATACTTCAATTCAATTCTTTTATTTCGTGACTTCTAGGAGTTTGTTTATTGCTTTCACTGTTGTCAAATGCGCGAATGACGGAAACGATTGTCAATGACTCAGTAAAAGATCAATTGGCTCAGGGCAAAACTTCAGTGGCTCCTGTCAATCAATTAAAATTTCCATCAATTGTTTTCAATCACGTAACTGCAATTGAAAATCGCTTCAATTGTAGTTGTAAACGATCAACGATAATTGACTATAACGTTAAATTGATAATTGCTATTGATCGTCTCGGGTCCGCTTAAGTCCTCTTATTTTTATTTATTTATTTTTGTATCATATGAATAATCTATGAGCCATACGATTTTTTTTTTAATTACTAAGAAAACTCGGTATAAATAACGACAATGTGACTTAGAACACAGGTTCTCAAACTTATTTCACCTATCGGCCCTTTTATTAAACATAGCCTCTAAAAAACTACTGATAAAAAGTATGCTTAATTTTCCTCATACCACTAAAAATTCTATAATAATCGATCGACCTTTGAATTGCAGCGTCATGGTAACCGTAAACTGTCAAATAAAATTGCAAAATTTTTTCCATATATTTTAAATTTGTATAATAACTTTGGTTCTGCACCCACAAACGAGCATAATCGCCGCCTTTGAAAAAGACTGCTTTAGTGAAAACTTAAAAATCTCAATTTTAATAACTATCCTATATAATAGCATTATAGCCAGGTTCTTATTATATGGATAAGTAAATTAAATTCCATACTTGTTCACAGGCACAGAAGGTTTACTCTTCTTGTTTTGTGGTTCTTTAACTGTTTCACTATTTTCTGCTTGTCTTTTTACTGGTCCTTTCGGCGCTGTTCCCTCTTCTTCAGAAGTCGCGTCGCCATTTTGTTTTTTTTCTTCTTCTTCTCCTTTGATTTCTTCATCATCATCATCTTTGAATGGCTCCGGCTATTACAAAAAATATTTAAATATAAATAACTTTATTAACTAAAAACTTAAAACTTACTTTTAAAATAAAGTTAAAAATGATTCTTTAATATTAACAAAATGAATTTGAAATCATATAACTTTAATACTTACAATTACATTTGAGAATTTCTTTAATTTCGCTACAAAGAAGCCATCCATGTTATGTGTATGTGGATAAAACCTTCTAGTCAATTTCAAAGATGGATGGAATCTATGATGTCTATACTTCACGAAGCCTTCAGTTCCAAAGTCCAAACCAGTCGGTACCAATTTGACATTTCTTCTTTTCAGTGCATAGTTAACAACCCATTCGTTTTCTTCAGGCAAAATAGAACATGTAGAATAAACAATATAACCACCAGTACTTGATTTAGCATTACAACAATCTATTGCAGATAGCAACAACTGTCTTTGCAAATTGAAGCATCTTTGAATATCCTTCTGTTCTTTTGTTGTTTTCACACTAGGATCCTTTGCTATGACCCCAGTACCAGTGCAGGGGGCATCTAACAACACTCTATCAAAACCTTTGATCACATCTGGAAACTGTCGACCATCATAGTTACAGATAATAGCATTTACAACCCCCAATCTATGGAAATTACCTACAACTGCTTTAGTTCTTTCTTTATTAGCATCATTTGCAAATAATGCACCAGTATTTTTCATTATAGCAGCAATATGAGATGCCTTTCCTCCTGGTGCAGCACACATATCCAATATCCTCTCATTTTCTTGAGGGGCCAATGCCATAACAGGGAGAAAACTTGAAGCACCTTGTAAAATATAATGACCAGCTAAATATTCAGGCGTAGCACCTATTGGAACTGTTGAGCTATATACTACGAGGCCAACTTTACTCCATTTCCCTACTGGATCTAAATTAACACCTCTATTGATTAGAGCTTGTGCTAAATCTCTTCTCCTTGTTTTTAAACTGTTTGTTCTAATTGTCAAGGGGCGAGCTACTTCACTAGCTTCTAGGAATTCAACTAATTCCTGCACTGGAAAAATTTGCATCAACACTTCCATCAAGAATTCATTGTAGCTGTAGTACATACACAAGTCCTTGAGAAGCAACTCAGTGTATTCACATCTAGATCTACCTTCTTCTTTCAAACGGCTAAAGTCACTCAGCACTGTTACAATATCTTTTATCCTTTGATGAATGTCTTGCAAGCTGGTTGGATTCTGTAATTCTTCCTCACTGGGGAATGCGAAAACATCTTGCTTAGATATATTTAATTGCAATTCTTCATCTGCCAATTTCTTGTCTAACTTCCGTTTCTTTTTTAATTTTATATTAGCCTTTTCTATTGGTAGCAAGTCATCATCATCATCTTCATCATCTTCTCCATCTTCTTTACTCTCTTCACTTGCATCAGAATCATAAGTCATTTTATTGGAAGTTTGTGTGTCATCTTCAGATTCATTCTCCTGGTCATTATCAGAATCTTCAAATAAATCATCCAGCTTACCAACCTAAACATTTAAATAAAATATAATAGTATATTAAGGAAACTATGAATTTAATAGTGCAAATGTTATTTACAAAATATTGTTCCTTAGATGAAAAAAAATAAATCAATTTAAACCTCACCGTATAGCTTTCTTTTTCAGTTTTATTCTTAGGCTTTTCTTCTTCTGACTGTTCTTCATCATTAGATACATTTTCTTCATCTGATATTTCTCCATCTTCATCTTGCCCACTATTACTTTCAGAATCAGATTCCTTTGCTTTGCGTTTGTTTTTTTGTTTTAATTTCAACCAATTTTTATTGTCATCTGTAAAACCTAGATAAAAATAATTTTATTATTTCTATAAGAACTATGATACAAATTGTTTGTCATTAATTGTAAATAATAATATTATGCTGTATTTGTGACTGATAGAGACTGGATTATATGCATTTTTATATAACAATAGATAATACACTGGTTTTTATTAACATGCTTCTATTATATTTTATATTTGTAACTTAAATGTATAGCCAAGCCAAACCTTTTAAGTTAATTTTAACAAGCTTGATATTAACATGATATCAACTTTAAACTTTGTAAATTTGTCAAACAACAATACAATAATTTAATAGACAAAATTATCAAATGATGGATTATTATTACTTGTATGTCTCTAAAGTTTTAAGGATACTTAAATTCAAACTGCTAATAAGGATACTTAATTGGGGTTTACAATACCATGTTCAAAAATATGAATAGTTTTATATTATATAAAAAATAATAAATACAATCTCTGAAAGAACATAACTAAATAAGAAAATTGAAATGTGTCAATAAATATACTTTTCCAAACATTAATTATAATAATACCTAGTGCATTTTCATCTTCTGTATCATCGGGATCCTTCACTACTTCTTTTTCATGTTGTTTAGCAACATTTTTCTTTGCTTCTTTTAAAGCTTTCTTTTTTTCAAGCAATTCCTTCTTCTTTTTAACTCTGCGAGCTGCACGCTGCTTTTGTCTGTGGCTTAGCTTTTTTTCTTCTTTATCATCATCAACTAAAATAAGAAATATTCATGGCATTTTTTTTAATTTAGTTTGTTTTTAAATTTATGCAGCAAATTATATATTTGGGTAAGGCAGTCCTGGTATCTTGTATATGTGAAATATTAAAGTCTTATTTAATCTAATACTACATAATTAAAAAAAACAATATCCAATTTTATATGTGAAATGAAATTAAAGTAATTTCAAAAAATATTTCGCATAAAGCAACAACTCTACTTACTAAGGCCTTTCTTAAAAACTGGATCAGGTTGTTTCCTGGCTTTTCTGCCAGGCCCTTTTTTGACTTTTTTAGTTTCATCAAACTTAGCTTTACGACCCATTTAATAAGTGTAATATAACTTAATTTATGTTATAGAAATAACCACACTTAAACACGTGTGAATCTTCAATACTTTAGCGTGTTTTTAACTTGTCAGTGACAGGCTGTCACACAGTCACACTTACCGGTCATTAGGTGACAGACGGCAGATGACGCCTGACATTTATCATTTGCCTTGGCAGTAGCCTTCCAGGCAATTCACCAATAAGATTGCAATGATATTATTATAGAGAACTTCTTTGAAAATTTTTACTGTAATTCACTTTAAAGAAAAATCAAAAATTTCATAAATATACTCAACATATATTATAAAATTAATATATTTAAAAAAAATAATGTTTTAAAATAATAGTATTTTCTTTTTACTATGGCAAGAGTGCAAGACTTATAAAATGTTTGACAATTGACATTGTTGTTTAATGTTTATAGTTTTGACTTTTGTCATTTGTGATTGTGAGGTTATAATCAAAACAGTAAATAGTAATATTTCTCAATAATTGATAACAAAGTAATTAGTAATAATATTTCTATAAAATGCCTACGTGGAATCAAATTCAATCACAGTTAAGAAACCCTAATAACCCTGTAGTTTTTTTCGACATAACTGTAGGAACAACAGTATGTATTTTCTCTAATTTGCTTAATGTCCAGCTACTTCACACTCAATTACTAAAACATTTAAACTTCTTTTAGGAAATAGGTCGTATGATTTTTGAACTTTTTGCTGATGTAGTACCGAAAACGAGTGAAAATTTTAGAGAATTCTGCACTGGAGAATATAGGAGAGATGGCGTACCCCTTGGATACAAAGGAGCGACCTTCCATAGAGTTATAAAAGATTTTATGATCCAAGGAGGTGATTTTGTTAATGTAAGTAAAACAAAAATTGAAAATTATTGTGTATTTTCAACATTTATATATAATATTCATATATTTTCTACATATACATTAGATCAACATTTTATTTTACAGGGAGATGGCACTGGAGTTATGAGTATTTATGGTGGAAGTACATTTGCAGATGAAAATTTTGTATTGAAACATGATTCACCAGGACTTTTATCAATGGCCAACAGTGGAAAAGATACAAATGGCTGTCAATTCTTTATCACTTGTGCTAAGTGTAACTTTCTAGATAATAAACATGTTGTGTTTGGTAGAGTTATAGATGGTTTATTAGTAATGAGAAAAATAGAAAATGTACCAACGGGTCCAAATAATAAGCCAAAAATCCCTGTAACAATATCACAATGCGGCCAGATGTAAAATATAAGATTTAATATAGTTTATATTAAAATAAGCTTTGATAACATACACTTTTAATTTTATTGGGTTCACCTGTTTACACCACATTTATATTTAGAAAGGAACTATTAGTTCAAAAATACTCTAAATCACAAAATAACATGTGGCATACCTAATTTAATAAAATATGATGTATACCAGTTGTATTCAAAAAAATGAATGATCATTTATAATAAGCAATTAACAACACCCTTTTAATTAAATTCTACATTTTTTATTTAAAATTGAATTAAATTCATTGAAATCTTTTCATTTGTAATTTAGGTATGTCATAATAACTTATCTATTTATATATTTTTATTAAAGTTAATAGAAGCTCAGCTTCATCTAATTATTATATAAATGTGTTAACACCAGGTAATTTTATACAATAAATATTAAAATAAGTCAATTTCCTAATATTACTAAGCACATTTATGTCAACTCTTTATTGCATGGCCATTTTGTAGAAGGTTTGTAGGCTGCATTGAGGCTGGACCAAATCTTTTTCCAACTTCTTTAATAAAAGCTCCTTCCATCTGTCTTGCAACTTGATCAAAAAATAAATTTGACAAATGTGAATGAAATGCTGAACGAAATTCAAATGTTATTTGAAAATCAACAACACATGACTGTTTTTCTCTCTTCAATCCTGGACTAAATCTCCAAAGTGTCAATAAATGTTGAAAAAGTTTACCATCCATACATTCTGCTTTAACCAAGTATGGTTTGACTAAAGTTACATTTGAAGTGTAGCTTTCGTTTATAGGTGGAAAACCAACTATCAATTCAGCTCTCAAAAAATCAGGTGTTTTCTTGAGAACAATAGACTGTTTGCACCATGGGACAAATTTATAATAATTCTCCACATCTGATACAACTTCAAACATTTGTTCCATAGTATGGCTAAAAACAAAATAAAATTATATTGAATATAAAAAAATAATATATAAATTTTTAAATTAATTTTACTGATAATAAGAGTATCTTAAGTATTCAAGATGTGAACATTGAACAAATTATTAACAATTCATTAAACTACATACAGTTTAGCACAGTATTATGGTAATGATGGATTCATTAACATAAGTGACAACACGTCAATTACATTAACATAATATTAAGAATATAGCTATTATTATTTTTGTATCACATTTATTAAATATTATCAAAAATTTATATTTAATATATTATATAAATATAAATTAATAAATACTTTTGTACATTATTAACAAAAAAATCCTAGTTACCCAACTAGCTGCCTGCCACTATATTCACGTTTTCGACTAGATTTAGGAAAATTAATAAATGTTCGTTTTTGATACTGCAACATATAACATTGGCATTGATCATTATTTACGTAATGACCCTGAAAGCTGGAAAAAAAATTGCTTAATAAAATTAGATGCAAAAATAGAAAGGTATATAACTAATATATGAAATTTTAGATTATATTTTGGAACTCAGATTGAAAACTTACTTCAAAAAATTATTCACAGGATAGATTATTCTTTGGACTAAATATCGTTTGGATAAATTCATTTTTATTGAATTTACCACAACCTTGTAAAGTTTGTTTTATAAACATTTCATTTCGGAAACTCGCTTTTTAAAATAAGTCACTGCTATAATAGGAAAATAATTGTATTTTTATTTTTTTAGCACTTATTCTACAACGCGGAAAATATTGCAAATTGCAATTGCGAATATTGACATTGACATTACTTAGATTCATGAAATTACAATTTATGACATTTCGTCATTGACAATTGATGTAGATAATTAAGTTTTATATGTCACTCTGTTTCCAATGGGGAAAATTTTCTCGAAAAGAGAGCTCCACACGTATGGCCTATTTACTTTCAGTCTGAGGTTAAATAAAAACCTTTTTTGGTACCTGGTTTTTAATTTCTATTATATTCACATATTACCTGTGCAATGCAACCTATATTCTACTTCTTCTTTCCAGGTACGTACTTCCAGGTACGTACCTGGAAGTTAGACCAGCTGAAGGAAGATTATTGAGAAGGAGAGGTGCATCCTGTGGTGGTCCAGACTGACTGATGGATCAAAACGCAGCCTAAGCCGCTAGTCTTAGAAATGTAAAATTTGGAGGATGTATTCCTTAAATGACGTTTAAGATATCCGATAAGAAAGAATTTTTGGAAATTCATCCTCTAAGTTTATAAGATAGGGCAATAAAGATTGTATGAAACTCTGTTATTCCTAATGTGAAATACACAGAAAGTGGTGTTTAACTTTAAGATAAAAAATAAGAAATCCATTTTTTTTTTTTTCGAAATTAATCCTTTAAATGGGTAAGGTGGTAATATAGTTTATATGGATAAAGAATAATTTATGATCAGAATTACATGAAACTTGGTTTTAATGTTTTTCAATACAATTAAATAAATATATCTTTTAGCATTTTTTGAAGTTATCCCCTTATGGGGGATGAAAGTTTGTATGAAACTCTGTAATTAATATGTAAAAAAAGTACAAAAAATAAAAGAAAAATGTACCTGTAGACGATTAAACAGTTTTAAAATCACTTTCTGTAAAATTACTTAATTACACATAGTCTTAAATAAAAAGACTGTGATTTCGCCAATTTACGTCGTCTTATTGCTTTAGCCCACAATATCTTTAGTTTTTATCTTTTGGGAACAAATGATATTCATTTTCTTTGCATCCTAGCACTGTATAATTTGTTATTTTCATTAAATTTTATATAAAATGAAAAAAAAAAACATTTATGACATCTGGCGGGAGAAAAAGGCAAAATTCTTCTCATTATGGAGACAAGCTAGTCACTTTAGACGTGGAGCAATTGCAGCTTTCGGTGGAGCATTTCAAGAGCAATTTATGAAGCGAAAAAATTTTAATAAAAAGTGATTACTTCTCGTTTTATAGTAAATTTAATTTTTGAGTAAACAATTTTAAAAAAAAAAATAATAATTAATTAATTAATCACTTTAGACGTGGAGCAATTGCAGATTTCGGTGGAGCATTTTAAGAGCAATTTATTAAGCAAAAAACTTTAATAAAAAGTGATTACTTCTCGTTTTATAGTAAATTTAATTTTTGAGTGAGCAATTTTTTTTTAAATAATAATTAATTAATTAATCACTTTAGACGTGGAGCAATTGCAGATTTTGGTGGAGCATTTCAAGAGCAATCTATTGAGCAAAAGAACTTTTAAAAAAGTGATTACTTTTCGTGTTATAGTAAATTTAATTTTTGAGTAAGCATTTTTTTTTTAAAATAATTATTAATTAACTAATCACTTTAGACCTGGAGCAATCGCAGATTTCGGTGGAGCATTTCAAGAGCAATTTATTATCATATAGCAGAATACAAAATAAAATATTTACACGCTAACTTTTCTCTGGTCCTGTTAACATATTGATTTATGTATATTTTTATAGGACTAAATCACACATAGTATAGTTAGTGCTCAGTGTATATTTATATATACCAAGTGAATTTAAATAAACCCAAGCCAAGTATTTTTTTAATTATAGTGTACAAGAAAATATAAAATAATAATAATTTATGATCTGTAAGCTGAGAATTACCACTACGTAAGTTTTAGTTTAAAAATATAACTTTTCAGGCATACCAACGTAACTTTCGACCAAATCACTTTGGCAACACTGGTGTAAAAGTTCAAACTTCAAAATTTGATTATAGAATGTCAAAACAATTTGTACTTTGTTAATTAAAAAAATGAATATTTCAATGTTTCTGTGAGCTTGTAACTATAGTATCAGACATCAGTCAACCGTAATTCATAATGTACTTAAATTAAGAACTTTCAACTTTTTGGCAACTTGTAGTAAACTTTTTGGCATTTGTGAGTTAAAATAGAACGTTGTTGAATAAAAAAACAAGTTAAAAAATAATTTTAATATATAAACTGAAAACATATTTTTATTTTAGGTTGGAATTGAATAACATTTTCCAAAATGGGGAGTAAAGAAACTTTTGTTGATTATTACCAAATATTAAAATGTAATAGAAATGCTACTGAGGAAGAGTTAAAAAAAAGTTATCAACAATTAGTTTTATTAAGTCATCCGGATAAAATAGGCTATGGAAATGAAGAGAAATTCCATCAAGTTCAAAATGCTTGGTCGGTTCTAAGGGATCCACAAAGCCGTAGACAATATGATGCTATGCTTGCGTGTTATGAAAGTGATGATCTTCTACTATACAACACAATTTCACTATCTGATATGGAATTGAACTCTACAGAAAAAGTATATATGTATGAGTGTAGGTGCAGTGGAATTTATTACTTAGACATGAGTGAACTTTTTACACCTCAAGTTATCATAAATTGTAATGAATGTTCATTTTCAATTCAAGTTAATATAAGAGAATAAACTTTATGCAAAATGTGTGTTAAATATGGGAAAAATGAGCTAACATACATTGTAAATGCCATAGGTAAGTGAAAGATGTATATTATACTATTTTATATAAGGTATTTATAGATGTAGTCTATCATAAAATTATAATAAAGGTAACTAAGTTTATATAATTTAATATACAATTTAATATAATAATTATTTTATTTCTAGTTCTTATATTTTTTAATATTTTATAAGTACACAAAAAGTATAATACACTAAACTTGCATTTTCAGGCTATTTTATTTAGCCTATCCTTAAACTTATTTGTGAATATGCTCTAGAAGCAGAGTGGACATATTATATATTTTATGTGATAAAAAATATTTCGTACATAGTATAAGTAACTTTTTAACTTAAAAAGTACACTGAGCTGACTTCAAAACCACCTCATATTATTAGAGGTTTTACTCTAGAGGTTTTTTCTCTGAACATAATTTATACCTTGAACTTTATATGGGACAATTTTTGACGTACAATATAATCTATAGATTTAATATATTACAGTTATATATTAAATCTATGATCTAATTATTAAAATTGGTTCAAAATTTGTTTAAAGAACTGCTTTTAATTTTTTTCATAAACATCACTGGCAAATTGTTACTGTATACAACCCCATCAACAACAAACAAACAGATTATTTTCATGTCTATAATATTAGTATTCTGTGGTTGAATTTCCTTGCAAATTTCAAATAATAACTTTCATTTAATCAGTTTTCACTATTTATTTTACTTTAGGGTTTCTACTATGACATTATTTTATCAATGCTTTAATTCTGAAATATGATAGTTCAAGAATGTTAAAAGTATAGCAAAAAAACTTGCTCATTCACAGAATGAGTAAACAGACAGACAGGTAAATAGTTGGAAGGGAAATTTAAAATAAATTAAGTAATCCAGATTTTATTAATACCATTTATTTTATGGTTAGGCTAGAACATAAACATATATTCATGACAAGGTAATTTTATTATAATTATGGTTAACTCATATGAATGACTAATTAAAAACTAAAGTAAAATTTTGTACAGCGTTATAATTTAAAAAGACAATTTTGATACCTTGTGTTTAAAAATAAATTAACATAGTGAATGTCAATATTTTATAAGAAATTTAAAAATCTATTCATGTTGTAAGCTATCTTAGATATATGATCCAAGCTATCACATATGTAAATACATAGTAATTTCATAATTTTTCGTATTTCACAAATACTTTAGTGGCAAGAAACTAAAAAATAGGATATAACAATATAATTCTATAGAGAGTGAAAAGAGAGATACATAAAAATTTATTAGCCAAAGGTATAAGCATTTTGCCATACTATAATGCACTGTAAACTTGCAATATAGCAAACAATTCCTAAATCACCACCTCGTGTAATGTTCTGGAAACATCACAGGGTAGTGAAATGTCACATTTGATTTGTAAAATTTCACATGCACTCATTGAGATTACATAACATTTATTTACCAATTATTGGTATTTGATCACAAATAATTTTAAATAGCGGTATACACTAAATATTTACACGATTTGTTGTGCACTTTTGTACTTTAAAATAAGATTCACATTTATATGCGATAAGTCCAATACTGCCTTGGTTTCCACGAAAATAGATGACGTGTGCAAAAATTTGTACCACAGCTCGTTCATTGATTTATTTTTAAAAGCAAGCTTTGTATCATTACCTACTTATATTGCAAAATATAAAATGGTTTATGTTCGAAATTTGCACTGGCCTTACGTTTATCATATACTCTTCGTGTAACACGTTCAAAGTGGAAACGCGGCAAAACAGTCTATTTTTACACACTCTGAAAGCACTTCCAGTGATTTCCTCCGAGCAAAGTGACAGCAACCATCAGCAAAGTCTCACTTTATTCACACATCTGTCCATGAAATTCTTTTTCCTCTTGGTTTGTGTAGTAACATCTAAAGGTGCGGATAGCGATATTTCGGTGTGTTCGCACGATTCTGTCGAGCTTTTGCAAGTGGGACAAATATGCCGGCCCTCTAATGTATGAACTTCTTTACAGTCTACGTTATCACTTTCTGATAATCTTTCGGGAAGACTGTATAAAGTTTTCACAGGTGAGCTTGATTTTGATGTACTACTACTACAGGATAGCTGTTCACAGCTCTGTGAGTTTGCTAAAGCTTTTTCTACCGATGATTGACGACTTCGTCGTGGCCTGTAAAAACGTTACTTGATAAATATAAAATAAATTAATGATTACCAACTTATGTATATAACATAATATAACGGCTTTTTAACCGTTTCTTTGATATTGCGACGACATATATTTTGTATTATTATGCTTTTATATTGTTTCTCCAATTTTGAATTTCTAGAAAATTTTATATATAGAGGTTAGAAAAGCATTTGCTTTTATACCTAACAGGTGGCAGAGTGTGTAACGGTTCTAGTCAATCTGCTTTATCACTCCCCCTACTCTCACTGGAGTGCATTCTCTGGTAGTTGGGTGGACCCCGACCAATTGTTGCTGTACTGGGTGTCTGTACGTCGCGACTCCTTAATGGACCATCCATCCTATTAGGCAGGTTCGATTTACCACGAATAAAACTGGAAGAGAAATTGATATAGTTAATATACTGATATTTATAATAGTAATGTAGCTTTATGCATAACGTTCCATATTTGTTGTTCTCGTTATAAATTTTTATAATATGTATTATGTATTCAAGAAATGTACCTTTCAAGTTTTTCTACACAAGCATCTTGGTAATCATGTATCCATCGTACACCGTTAAAGTGACAAACTGCTCGCATATCCTCAGGTAATTCCTCTGGATCTGGCCATTCAAAATTGTCGATAATTGGTACAATATTGCACTGTGATTGCAACGCTGCTACTATCTCCTGGAAATTGTTAGAGATACCTTTATAAAAAAATTTACTTAAAAGAACTTGCAAACACAAAAAAAAATAGAGTATAAAATTAGTACATTATTAGATATCGTCTAATATATTATAAAAGCTTACCCGATGAACCCAGTCTTTTTGTTCATTGTCGTGTTTACACCTCTCAAGGGCATTAGGCGTAAGGACTAACAGAAAATGTTTAGCTTGTCGTATACTCCTGAGAAGATTGTTATCAAATTTGCCAGCTTCTAATCGCTCTACATCAATAAACACTGTGAATCCTCGTACTTGTAGGTGGACTTTAAGCAGACTTGCCAATTGAGAACCATTCGACCTTCGATAACTTACAAATACGTCTAAATTTTTTTCCAAACTTTCATCACCCTTACTTAGTAGATTGCTTTCGTATGCTGTAAATTATTTATTATTATGATTAGAATTTTGTATGTCTATTTCCGTATTCTATTCAAATTGTATCCCGATGTACTTTTGAATTATTAACGACGACGATGTTTACGTTTCCTTTGATCATGCATGTTTATATAATATAACACAATTTATAGCGTGTATTTTACACATGTTATGTATAATTATATACAATATTATGATTATGTAGGCTATTGTAGAGGAAATAATGTTTGTACTCACCTCGTATAGCGTTTAATATCCGTAGCCTATGTATACTGTTAACAATTCTGCATTCAACTTCCAGTTGCTCGTCACTCAATCCTCGAATAGATTCTTTGTCCACACCAGCATTTAACATTGAATACGTATAAATAGTATACTCCGGACCAATGCCCTGTAAAAACTCATTTAGACTACCCGTGTCTCGTGAACTGTAGTCCGCCATTTTCTTTAATTGTTGGAGTTCCCTGGTGAATCTGAAATTTAAAATATGAATTTAAATACTTATAAAATAATTTTGATTATAAAATGTAGAGTAATTATATTAGTTTGATTATCTTATCACCAACATATTTTTACCTTTTGCGTTTGATTCCATTATGTAGACCAATGTCCTCTTTGAGGTTGTCTTCAGAAATTTGAAGCAATAAATCACCATCCACCCTACTCTCATAAAAGTTATTTGCATATTCTGAGAAACCTATTTGTTTCACCCATTCACGTACATCTTCTATTGACCAAAGAGGAACTTGTTGGGACAGTTTGTGTGGAACTTCCTCTCCTATAAGCCTTAAAGCTTGCGCGGCATATTTAGAGGCTACAGCATTCGGACAGCTAGCTACTTTTTTCAATGAATCTATAGCACCTATCTCTCTAAATATTTCTGTATTGCCCTGTTGTTTTTTAATTCCCGCCTCCATACAGAAATGGAATGCAGCTAAGTTCCTAGCTTCTTCCCTTTTTGAACTCAATACTGGTACTAGCCTTTGTAACCAGTTTTTGCTCTGGCCATGAGCATGCGCTAAATTAGAACGAGCGAACTCGGACGGGTTATGTGAGGTTACAAACGGTTCTACCAAGTCTAGTGTACCAGATTTCAATACCGCAGCTTCTATTTCTTTGTTAGCGACTAAAACTGCGATAGCTAAACAAGCATAGTATTTGATATTGTCATCGTTATGAAATGCGAGAGGGAATAGCCACATCTGTACAGATCTTTTTACCATAGCTTCCTGGTTTTCAGCACCGCCATAAAGTGAAAGGTTAGCGAGCGCTGTGGCACAATGTCGAAGAGTTTCAACGTCATTTTTTCTGCATTCGAATAAAATTGCGTCTAAACCTCCTAGCTTTATCACGTCACTACATGTGCCTTCACTGTGTTTGAACAAGTGTTCCAAAATTCCAGTACCTATTCTTGCATGGTCTACGGAATTCGAGTGTTTTGTACATACACAAGCTACGTTAACAACTTTTTCTAGCCCATTTTCTACAACATGTGCTCTATTTTCAGTTGTAAGGCATTGCTCGAGTAGTTTCGCTGAAGAGAACTGTAAATCTGGGTTATTTGATTCTAAGCAGTTATCCATTAATATATCTAAACCACCAGAAGTTCGTAGCGTATTACATAGAGAGTAACCCAATTCGTGTCCGTATGTTGGCACCGCCCATGCTCTCCTCAACATTTCATTTAACTTGTTAAAATGTCCACATGCATTTCTCAAATCAATTTGGTTATTTTTTATTGCTGTAATAAATGCATTCATCCTGTGAGAATATTTTTGAATAGCTAGGTCAACATCCTTCTGATTTGATTTCGCATCTAATTTGTCTAAATCTTCAAACGTGAGGTTTGATAAGTCTTCATCACCAGGTTTAACTGTTCCGTTTAGCAGTTGACTCATCTGAAACATCAAAATTTGATATTGTTATAGTGTTTTAGTGAATTCACACCTACGTCATACCGAGTAGCAGTTAACGTGTATATGCAAGATAACTCGGTGCCTATATTAATAAACCAACGATAAGACCACGTAATAATATCACTATATATTTAATATTCTGGCTTGAACTTATAAGAAGTACATAAGTTATAATTTATCATAAACTAATATAAAAAAATAATGGCTTACCTGAGATTGCAATAAAGTTGATTTAGTGAGATTTTTGCTTGAAATAGTCATGTTAGAATGCGCAACACTAGTCTGTTCCTTATGACTAAACATTCCGCTTGAAGTTACTGTTTGCCTGGCCTGTGATGATGCCATAGCCTTCTTTTCTGCACTAAACGCTTCTGTTTGTAATCGAGAACTAGACGCAGACATGTTGTTAGCTTCCTGGGCTGTCACTTCTCCAGCTTGTAATGAACGTTTTTCCTAAAATCCATACATTTTATAATTACACAATTTTTACATAGACTAAATATAAACTATACACAATATAAAATCTGGAAAATTCTCGCGTGACTCAAACCACTTTGCTTATCTTTAAATCACTTTTATTTTAGCATTTTACACTGATACGTTGAACAAATATTTAAAACTTGTGATAGTTACTGGGATAATGATACGCAAGTTGGGTCGCAGACGTTTTTTCGAAGACATGACTACTTGAATTAAAGATTCAATTCGGATGTAGTCGATATTCGCTCGTCTCAAGATGAAAACTACTTTAACATTCAAAAGTATTGCGCGTCATAGCTCGGATTGTATGCTGAATCGTCTCTATTGGATATAGGCCAATCGCGCGGTACCCGTGGGTATTGATGATAATTTTAAAGTTTGTATACAGACGTCACTTTTTAGAAGGTCGATGAGTAAAATATGAAACGAACTCTCACCGAAGGATACGGTGGCTTAGTTGAAAAGCGCTTAAGGACGTTTCTGTGTACTGGCCACGGGGCCGAACCCCCACCATTAGACATTCCGTTTCTATATTTAAAATCTATTCGTGTACCCGAACGCGCATGCGCAATGGTTAACTTCCGCGTGTGCTCGCACGCACGGCGGTCAAACGTTGACTGAGAAGCGTAACCCGAACGATAAGCGCTCAGAGATAATGAGCTCACCGCGCCCGGCGATCCACCACGCCGCAGCATCCTGGTCGTCCACGCCACTATACGAGAGGCCATGGCACACTAGCATTGAATCAATGGTAATATTTCTGACATTCCTATCGTGTTCTCAAGGCAAGGAGCCGAAATCGACTGAACGCTAGTGGCGCAGTGGTGAGACGTCAGTGTTGTATCGATCGAGTTCGCGAGGCGAGGTCGCGTCCTTCGGCGCGCCTTGATGGCGACGGCAGACCAGACCATACATATATGTATACATAATAAGTATTTTAAAACGTAACTTAATATTTTAAAAGTAATTATAATACATAACATTTATTGAACATAATAAGTATAAAGTAATTAATATAATATATGGATCTAAGTTGTATGTATAGCCTAGTAAGATGACATTTATTTGTTGATATTAAGTAAATCATTATTAAAATAGTCACATTCATTAATATAAATGTGAAATAAATGAGTGAATGCGTTTGATACTTTTACTGTAACGGCTCGAAAGAAGTTTGGAGAAATTCGAAACAATAAATTTAAATATAGAGATTGCTCAAAAAGTTCGATTTTGTCGCCGTACCTCCGCGAACAAAGTCGCAGGCGAAATCGAGTTCGAAATGTCACGAAGTACCTACAGCTCATAAGTTAACATTAACTTAAAACGTCATATGTAACATTATACTAATTAATAATATTAATACTTTAATTAATTACTAAATACATATTACTCATAACATAAACTTACTTGGTGATATGCAGCATTTTGTTCAGCGGTCAACCCCTCCGCCTGTAATAATCTGTGTGATGCTCCAGCGGCGCTACGCTCTGCATATTGCATATCTCCGTGTTGCAAACGTCGCATTCTTGTGCTGTTTGCTTCGGACTTAGAGGCACTATAACCATCAGTGACCACGCGAGTAGAGCTAGCAGATGTCATTCGGGCGGCACTATACTTTAACTCATTTGCAGCATTTGAACCCACAGCACTGGAATTACTAGCAAGTATACACTGTTTATCAGGTGGCGGTGTATCTGATTCGGGAAACGTCACTAAAGGGCCGTCTCCAGCTAAATCGGTCATATCACTCATGTCACCTATATCACCCATATCGCTTAGGTCTCTGATGTCCGGAATATGTCGATCTTTCATATCATCTTGGTCTACAATATTCTCCATCGAGCTCTTCAATCTGCAACGACGATAATAAAATTTAAATACAAGTTGTTAAAACTAATTATTTCTTAAATTAGAAAATTTTAAACAAAATTATTTAATTTGATTCCGCGAAACGGTACTAATGCTTTTGTTTGTCGGCATTAAACTACATACAAACAGGGAGCGGGAAAACAGCGAGTGGGACTTGGCTCTAGTCCAAGGACACTCAGGTGAGCTAGAAACGGTGTTATCTTTAATACCCATTGACAAAACAATGTGAAATATTGTTATTACATAAAAGTATATTCAAAAATAATGAACGTAATAATAATCACCTTTGTCCAAAATTCAAAGCGGCGGAATTGCTGAGCGTTTTCATTTCAGAAATAGAGCTTTTAAGTTCGCTGAGGTCAGACTTCATGGAGCTTGCGCGTTGTGATGAGCTTTGCACCCTCTGACTCGTCACCGCGCTGCTGGAAGTTGTGCTGGACACCATCTGCAACAATCATATCAATTTATATCTAAGCTATTATCATAATATCTTCTTGGTCTTTTCTTCATCTAAAATATTAAGTTACTTTTTATTATAATCACTCCACTATCCCGGTAAATCAAGAGAGAATTTATATTGTATAGTATTTATTAAAACATAAAGACCCACACTGATAATATACACTTCGTACACAGTCGTTATCTAGACAGGGACTGTTGAGTTCAGTGCCAATGCTACAGAAGTTCGTACGTACGGGCGTCACACGTTTTGGCGCGGTTGGTTGCGGACGTATAATATGTCTACTCACTAGGTATACTACGTGAATATAAAAATAGAAAGACGAAAATGGCTTTTTATTTTTAGTTTTATATTATTTCATAACTTATACGTCATGTTGAAATAAATATGACTCATTTTTTAATTATAAAAGGTATTTATTTATTTACAATTTAAACGTCACTAGAGTCAATGCTAAATACATAACATATAATATGGTGATATGATATTAAATAAGTAAATAGGGATTTTAGGCGTCGCATCTGTATAAAATAAAGTTACGTTATAACAATTTACAACTAATCAGAAGAATGAATCAAAACGAAACAACAATTGTCAGTTATATTTTGGCAGGAGGCGTAGTGATTGAGAAGCAGTACGAATGATTCAGCACACGTGGGTGGGATGCAACGAAAAGCCTTGAACCTCGTAGCCAACTAGCGTGTAGAGGTGGTCTTAGCCGATATGTTTAACATACCAGTTTTAAATATATATTATATGTAAATAATATACTATATAAAGGACATACGTTGTACATACATATAATATAGTATAGAGTATAATAAAAAAAAATACTTAGTTATTTACTTAGTTAAGCATTGGTTGGATTAAATGCAATAATTTTAGTTGTGGTGTAAAGAATATTTATTATACTATTATATACAATATATTTATTAATACTATTGTTATATGTATATAATAGTATATAAATATAATATATACTATTGTTTTAAAGAAAGTTGTCACCTAAACAACCATAATTTTTTTTTTAATAAAAAAAACAATTAATTTATAAACTCGCTATGACTTACACATAAGACCCGAACATAAAATACATATTTTATGGAGTAACATCACCGATTTCTGCCCTTTCACCATTTCCATAGTACCATATTAACATCTTTATAACATTGTTACCGGTATAAAATAGACATGCAATTATCAGCTCAGTAGAATACCCGCGAGTAATTAATAAGGCTATAAATTTCGATTTGGAAAGAAAGATGAATATACGAATGAAATAATATAGGTACAATCACTTGTTAAAAAGATTCACGGTATTCAATTCGTAATATAATAAAAAAGCACACGATGCAATTCCACGTAGTGATAAAAAATTATAAGCATCGAGGAATAAAACTACAAATGATTTAAGTGCATGGTTAAAATAACGACACGTGTAATTGTAGTAATTCTTGGGGATTACAAGAACAGGTAGGTATTATTGTTGTTTCATAATTCCGATGAAGATAATTTTTATGGAGATAATTTGTAATTGTTGTACTGTTGACTTGCGCAGTCGTGGCTTTTTCATTAAAGGTAAAAAATAATTGATAATAATATTATTATAGGTCTTATTTCTCAACAATTGATTAATTTTACTTACTATGTTATATTATTAGCCACTTACATCCTTCGCTCATGTGCGTTCCGTAGAGACGTTTTATATATGTAGGTAAACACAGTATTATGAGGGTATCTTAGGAGATAGAAACATTACATGATTACACATACTATTGGGACTTGTACAAAATATTTATAATTTATATACACAAACTTTTCTCTTTTATCGCTGTTTCCATTAGTGAAAACCGTATCGATATCCGTTACGTGGCTTAAAAGAAGTAAGCGGAGAAACAGAGACGCAGACAGCGGCTTTATTTTATACTAGTATAGACATTTTATAATCAAATATTTGTCTTTTTATAAGGCTTTTTAAAGTGTGTAATGTCCATTTATGGTAAACGTGGGAAGCAGCAGACATTCTAACTAATTATTTGAATATAAGATAAATATACTCACACTTTATGTAGTTAAAAAATGTTATAACTATTTTAACATATCTACAATATACTTGGTACGTATATGCATTAGTATGGATATGGTATTTCTCTTCGGTAGACGGTAGAGTTAGTTACATACTTATTGTTATAATAGTATATAGTAATAATTTTCATGTAGATAAAAACATTCTTTGTTTCTGTCACTCATGCTTAAATATTTTAGGATTGACTTTTATTGACAGTAATAGCCTATATATATAGTAGGTATATATGTATATATATATAGTACCTATGTAGCCTACCTATAAAATTTTTATTATTAAGAATCATTTTTCTGAAACTGTTTAAATCAAGTTGCACATTAATAAGAGCGTTGTTTAATTATTTTAAAAGGTTACATTATCAAGAAACTTCACGTCCTACGTTACGCCATGTCGCGCTGCTTTTTAGGTTCTGTGGCCGGTTGCCAACACAGACAGTGCGGGCATGCGCAGGGATAATTACTATTAGATTTATCGTAAACAGAACACCGTTTGGTATTTATATTCTAGTTAACTGGTAACAAACGCATTATTATTTTACTTGGCAACTAAAAAATATCATTGTCGTATAAAACTCTTTATCGTTTCAAACGTTATTAATTGCAATACACAGTCGCGTCAAATACTTTGTTCCCAAATAATTACAGATTTCGTTGACCTCGAAGCCGATTGTTCAGAGTATTTGTAACAATAGGTATACGCATCCCATATTGTACTTAGTGTGCGGCATTTGTTTTATATTATTTATTTTTCTTGCAACTTGCGCTCGTCGAATTCAAAATAAACTGGCAGTTTTATGAACCGGCCGAGGCCGACGCCGAAATAACCCAGAATCTATT
Source organism: Argynnis bischoffii washingtonia (assembly GCA_033884665.1). Classification (NCBI taxonomy): domain Eukaryota; kingdom Metazoa; phylum Arthropoda; class Insecta; order Lepidoptera; family Nymphalidae; genus Argynnis; species Argynnis bischoffii. The sequence goes on along the minus strand of CM066616.1, from coordinate 6,676,386 downwards.
TTTAAACACAAACTAACATGAGTTTCTGTACTATTATTCCACTAAAGGGTCAAAGTTTATTTTACGTCTTGGCAGTATATTATATAACAAGGCATTTGCATTAGTTTAAATATTTTCAAATAATTAACTATATATTAAGAATTCAAGATCGTTTATTAAAATTATACAATATATATAATTTTTATTTAAAGTTATCTAGCTAATAAACCTTGGTCAAAAGCAAAATATGCTACATAATTTTTAATTTTATCATAACATTTAATAAAATGAGCCCTAATGATTCTATTGCTTAAACACTCATGTTTGCCTTGATCTTTCAAACGTTAAATCATTTACACTGGATAAACAGGCTTAATGCAAGATTTTACGCATGTCAAAACTAATCGAAAACTTCAGCCATAAATTAATACGCTCGTACTTGATCGTTGAGAGTTTTTAGTGTCTATGCCGCAAGAGAACGATATTTTACTCAAAATCTAAGGTCAAGAGTATACAAAGTTATCATCTAAGTATACTCTATACAGATACATAAAACTAAAGTGTCTGTTTGTAATGTCAAAATAACAGCTTTATACTAAATGCATATGGAATTATATACGGTACTTATAAGAAAAACCTAACACAAAGACTTTGGAGTCGCTCAAGTTTATTTAGTTGCTCCTGAGTAATATCGAGGTAACAAATATCAGCATAATGCAGAATTGGTAAAAGGAGTGATTGTGCTAACGAAATTTTGGTTAAAATAGGGAGAAAGTTACGCAAACGCTTAAGAGATGCAACTGATGCAAACATCTTTCTACTCTCATCTTTCACTTACCTGTGAAATCCATGACATGTTTTCATCCATAATAATGCCAAGATTTTTAACTGATTTGCTGAAAGGTATACTTACACCGTTTAAAACTACTTTGGGCAGAAAGTTGAAGCGATTTTAGAGATAAGTTTAGGACTGCCAATAATTATTACTTGGGTTTTTGTAGGATTTAATTGCAGCCCAAATGACTCACTCTAAGTAGTTATATTAAATAGGTTGTTATTAATAATGTCAATAGCTGTAGGTAGATCAGCAATTTTTGCTTGGCTATAAATTTGTAAATCATCTGCATAGAGGTGGTAGAGAGAAGAGATATGTTAAAAAATATTACTGATGAAAATTGAAAATAAGAGAGGAGACAACACGCCACCCTGTGGAACGCCGGCCTTGACAAAGAGCCAGTCCGAGTACGTATCTTGGACACGAATACGCTGACGACGTCCACACAGGTAATCACGAAACCAGTCAATTACATTAGGAGATATGTTAAAAGAACCTAAAGACGCAAGCAAAATATCAAAGTCTAGTCCCAAACGCATTGCTAAAGTCTAACAATGCTAGTACGGTGTCTTGCTGCGTATCCATACCCATGCGAATATCTTCAGTAATCTTAGCTAATGGAGTAGTCGTACTATGACCTGGACGGAAGCCGGATTGTAAAAGATTATGAAGGTTATATTCACAAAGGAATTGAGTCAGTTGATGTTGAACAAGACGCTCAAGGATTTTGGATAGTAATGGAAGGATTGAGATGGGACGATAGTCATTATTATTAGAGGGATTGTTTTTTTTTGGGCAGTGGTATGATATGAGCATCTTTCCAGGACGAAGGAAAATCACCGTTATCAATAGAGTAATTAAAGATATGTGTTATACAGGAGATATAATGTCAAGGATGGGAATGATCATTTTACGACTAATGCAATCAGCACCGACCGCATCAGAGTTGATGGCAAGAATATTCTTTTTAACATCACTATGTGTAAATTGACTAAAGAAAAAACACTGAGAATTATTAGGAGAGGATGAAGCTGAGATTTGATTGATAGTACCTAATTTGGTAGCCTGATTAATGGCATTAGAAGAAGAGAAATGCTTATTAAGCTCATTAAGATTGATATTTTGAGGATTTGCGAAGCGGCGAGCTTTTTCTACTCCTATAGATTCAAGAAACTTCCAGACTTTGGATGAGTCATTTTCCTCAACCACGGATTTATGGATATGGCGTCGTTGATTATCTCTACACACTCTATTGCAGAAATTTCGAGCTATTTTATACCTATGAAGATTTTTGTCGTTCGCATTCGCACTATATTTAATTTAAAGTTCAAAATTTAAAAATCAAATATTATATAGTTATATTTTCAAGTTTAGATTGAATGTAATTATACTACGATTAAGAGTCGCAAGATTAAGTAATATATAATGTAAATTTAATTTATATCTAGTTAATTACAATATCGTACAAATATAAAAAATATCATTGAAGGTGAAACAAATTGGAAATTTATGAACTGAAAAGCGACAATTACTGATACGTAAAAATGAAGTCATAACTTATGAACCATATTATTTATATAATAAAATAGTAGATAATTATAAGTGGGCAAGTTTGTACAATAAAATGATGTGAATATATTATGTAGGGACGGACATAGTCGCTATGATACGATCATGTTCCTGCCAGATTTCATCGAAATCTGTAAGGCAAACAGGTGTAACAATGTTAAGAGTTAACTTATATATTCCAACACGAATTAATTATTATAAGACAGACAGACAGACCTGGGCGACCGAGCTTCGCTCGTCGTTTTTGGCCAAAAGTACAATTTTATCTTTTTTTAAAAACTAAACACTTCAATTAATACCAGAAAACGAATGGACACCTGTGATTGTAAATTTTGCGTCTTGGCCGTTTAATCACGATGGTTTTGCCTAAATTATCCGAAATAAATATGGAATTATGCGAAAGAAAACCGCATGAAAACTCGAAAACACGCGTTTTCCCAGACATAAGGCTAATATAGATCGTTATTTATATCTTATAATATAGATTGATTTGTCGCCCCCGGAAACCCCCGCATACCAAATTTCAGCAAAATTGTTAATCGATCTCGAAAACGGCTTGTTTTTGAGATCGCCGGTATAAATAAATAAATATACAAGAACTGCTCGTTTAAATATAATAGATTATCGGATATACAAATTGATTTAAAAGTGTCCATGAAAACATATCGAATGCGATTGAGCCTGATTTTTGGCAAAAGGTGCACATACCAATACTTATCTAAAAAATGTCGGAAATTTGTTTTAGGTAAAGTAGGGTCATCTGTCTGATTTCGCGCGTATTAAATAATAGTTAGACTTCAAGATTTTGCGCCATAATATGTACTTTAGTAAATCTAAGAAAATATACAGAATGAACTCTTTCCTTTAAGTGGTCTCATATACGAAAGCTAGTGATTTATAATCAACTATAATGAGTGTTAAAAGGTTTGTTTGAGATCAGGGTTTGTAAAGTATAGGTACAAATTGACATAGATCCAGAGTGCGATAAATACCATTCCAATATTATCTAAGTAACTCGAATAAAGACAGACAAAACTTGAAATATTATATAAAACTAGCATTTCCTGCGGCTCCGCCCGCGTTCAGATGATCAAAAACCAAATTCTTAGGTTTTACACATTAGTATAGGTAGGTACTCTTACTTACTCTTGCCGTATGATTAGTAAATAATGGCAGTGATTGACAATGCCACAAAGGTTCCTCTTTTAATCTCATATTTGATTTAGTAATATTGCACTTTTTCAAATCAAATCAAATCAAAATATACTTTATTCAAATAGACTTTTACAAGCACTTTTGAATCTTTAATTTTACATTTTAAATTTAAATTAAATGTCAGTGTAGTCAGTCCGTGAGGAAGCTATCACCGGCTCGGAAGGCAGTTCTGCTGAGAAGAGCCGGCGAGAAACTCCTCAACAGTTGCTCTTTTAAAATAATAACTGTGTACAATATTGTAATACAATAATTATTATATATTTATCCTACGTGAGATCCAACCAGATATTAGTTCCACACATTGATATCTTTTGTTTTACCAATAACATTTATGTATGTCTATACTTCTGTTTTGTATGTTTATTTAATTTTGGGCAATAAACTCTCAAACCACAGAATTAATTTTAATCATTTTTTACTAATAGACAGCTATTGATTAATTTTATATGTAGCTCATTATTTAAATTACATATTAACAACTTTTCTTAAAGTTAATTTGTCGCGAAACAGGGAGGGGTTAGCGCTAGTTAGTAATATTTTCCAAAACTATTTTCAAAAGAAAGTGTAATAAGTAAATAATTCTAAGCAAATACTTTTTATTATTTCATATGGCTCGGCTAATATGATCAAAGTCGTAAGCATTTTATTGTCTCCTTTACGCCTTTGCCTTTACCTTCCAAGAAATGGTGTCAAAAAAAAAACTGAAAAAGTTGAGGTATACCAGTTCCTAAAATCCTTTTTCATAATTTTTGAGATATTGAATATTTTTAGTTACCCGCTTTGTCAGTTTAATATGAAATGTTAAAAATAAAATGGATTGAACTTATTTTTACGATTGATAAAATAAGTTGATGTTGTGGAATCATAAATATTATTCGTATTTATTTTAGTGTTGACCTAACAAACACGTAAGTAAGAAAAGCAACATAGTATTTGGAGTTGGATTTGCATTTGCCTAATTTTTACATTAAAAGATTAAAAATATTAACATTTATTCAGATAAATAAAATTGGAGTGTCTGTTTGTAATATTAAAATAACCGCTTTTTACTAAATGCATATGGATGTATACAGGGTACATATACCAAAACAACATTTTTTACAATTTTTCTGTGTCTGTCTGTTTTTTCCGGCTAATCTCCGAAATGGCTGGACCGATTTTTACAGGACTTTCACTGGCAGATAGCTGATGTTATAAGGAGTAACTTAGGCTACTTTTATTTTAGAAAAAGAATCAGGGTTCCGCGAAACAAAATTAAAACTCATGAAATTGTGAACAAAATCCGCGTACGGGGTACGCACCCGAGCGAAGCGAAGGTAAATCCTATCACCATACCAAATTTCATCAAAATCCCTCCAGTGGTTTTTCTGCGATGCGATCACATACAGACAGACAGACAAAAATTTTAAAAACTATAGATTCGGCCTCTATATCGCTAATAATGAATATTTCAATAAGATTTTCCGAAAAATATTGAACTTACGGATTCGGCTTAGTTATAACTTTATTATATGTATAGTAGTTACTAATTTATAAAGCCAAAAAGTTTGCTTTACTGATAATTTGAACACGGGCCGGGGGTAATTTAGCAGTAATTTTAATAAAATCGTAGAAAGGTCATATCTGTACATTCATTTTTTTGGAATTAAAACTATATATAACGTATTTTAAAAACACATGGCGATATCTATTGTCAAATATCTAAATAACATATAAATGTATATTAATTAAAATAACTATTTTAATAGATAAAATAGCGCTGTTGATAATTTGCTTTTCAAGATAAGCTATTTTTAATAGTTTTTACCATATTTAGTAAGTTACCTTGCTAAACTGTTTGCAGATAGTGTCATTGTGGTTTTGTTCCAACCAGTTTTTGTATTTTTTCCCAGAAATGTGATATTTTCCTGCGGTAATAAGTATCCTATATGTTGACCGGGATAACCAGCTATCATCATATCAAATTTCATCAAAATCTCTCCAGTGGTTTTTCTGTGATGCGGTAACAGACAGACAGACAGAAAAAAAATCTAAAACTATAGATTCGGCCTCTGTATCGACAATAATATCTATTTCAATAAGATTTTCCAAAAAAATTTTAATTTACAGATTCGGCTTAGTTACAATTTTATTATATGTATACATACTTATTTAATTGTAAAAAAAATATAAAACTATTTTGCAAAAAGTAAGTACAGTTCTATTCTATAATTTCCTTTTTAGATATTTTTGGAAGTAAAATATTTCATAAGCTTTTAAAAGAAAAACGTCAAAAAAAATCCAATTCGCCTCCTCTTCAGTTTTTTTTGATCGAGTGAAGTTTACGATATTATGTTTTAAACCACAAATAATACAACTACATATAGTGAACTATTATATATCTTTTCTTATTAGCTTAAATCAATCAATATTTTGTATGTTTATTATTCAATGCAAGTCTGTAAAATAGACTACCTGGCCTAATAACATGTGCCCACACTTGAAGTTGCAATCTATTTACGACTTACCCTTGCTTCGCTTCCGTGAGTTTCTAGGTACCTAACATAAGCGATATGTGTTATTCTAGAATCTAGATAATAGTGTATCTCTTTCGTTCTCATCTAAAACGGTTTAGCTATTTAAATGCGAACGAGTAACAAACATACTTGCTATTTTTTTAATTTATAAATATTAAATAATGTAATTAATAAAATAATTATTATAATTTTTTGTAATTTGATTTATAAAAATTATGGAAACGGTTCACTATTAGCAAAGAGATCGCGTAACATACGAGTATAGTGACACACAAAAAATCCTAACTATTCGGATACACGATAAGATGCGATATACCTAATAATAAAATTAGATATGGCTGAGTAATGTTTGAATGAAATACGTACCTGTTGTTTTAATGAGCTTGTGACTTGTGTGTTAAGGGTCTGGTTCTGACGGGAGAGACTGTTCTTTTTTAGGTTCTCCATGACAGAGGCCAGATCTTTGGCACTGCCGTTGGATTTCAAACTGCTGTTGCCATCCAAATTGAATTCTGGTATCTGTAACAAAAAATGTTATAGCTTTATTATGACGTTTATCGTTCAAAGAAGATTATATAATACAATATTGAAACAATACATATATCATGTACTTTTATCTGTAGTTTGTTGGAATATTCAGTTAGTTTAATAAGCTGACTGAATGATAGACAGACGTAAATACAATTAAGATTAATAAGCTACATACCGTATAATATGTAGTGCCAACTATAGTAATGGATTTTACTATTTTAAAATTCATGATTTACATTAAGCTTTAGATAGTTTAGTTATTGTGCAAATATAACATCCGTTTTGCAAAAATATTTCTATTTTATATTAATTGTTGCTTATTTAAGAATATTTTCTTTTCCAGATAACTGATAAAATGTATATATATTAATATATATAAAGTAAGAGTACGGAGACATTACGTTGCTTGTAATAACCAAGCAAACAAGTGTGTAAGCAAAGATTTTAGTATATCGTTTATATATGGACATGTCAGATAATCAATAGTTATCAAAAATCATTCAGATATTTGCGATAGGCTTAGTAAAAAGCAAAATAGTATGTAATAGTATAGACGTATTTATACGCAATATTAGTATATTGTTTATACGTAGGACATCAATCAATATCTACATGAGGTATCAAAAATCGTAGAGATAATTGCGATACCTAATCGCTGTGCATATATATATAATTAATTTATCAATTTGTCACGCCTCTTATATCTATATGTACATTCTATATACTAACGTTATCAATATTTATGTACATTGTATTTCTGATGTTGTTGCAAAATTTAAACAAATAGTTCTTGAAAATTTTGTCTGTGTATCTGAATTTCTGTAACCCGGACAAAGCCATACATAATTTACCGGTGGTAGGACTCTGTCAAGCCTGAGGAGTTCGACTGGATGGGTACCACCCCGTTATCTATTTCTGCCGCCAAGCAACAATGATTGCATTGTTGTGTTCCGGTTTGAAGGATAAGGTAGCCAGCGCAATTACAGGCAGGAGGCATATCATCTTAGTCCTCACAGTGACAACGCACCTGTGGTTCTGCATTTTTGTTACTTAAAACCTAAGTGCATGAACCGTAGGTGTTATGGGCGACAGGTACTGATTTCCATCAGGTGGTCTGTCTGCTCGTTTGTCACTGAATCGCATAAAAAAATAAAAATAAATAAATAAATAATATAGACCGTTCTTTTCTTTTTAAAGTTATACTACTTTTGGTACGTTTGGAAAAAAATATGAGAGTAAAATTTTGACGATGCGTACACCGACAGTCAAAAACCGACATGATGAAGTTACTGCATTCCTTTTACAAACAGAGAGTTGTAACATACGGAATGAAATCTTTAGTTATTTTTGTTCTATTACGCCAAAGAAGTATAAATTCTGAACACGTACATAAGTACCTACACACACACGTTTTTTTTGATGTGGCGGGTATAACGCACCCTGTCAGCCTTCATCGAACAGGGGACTGTAAAACTCATTCAAAACCCACAGCGGAAATCTTTTGCTGTAGTGCAATGAGGCGTCCCAGGATCGTTTGCACATACTACAACCTTAAACACATTATAGACCATGTCTGGATTAAGGCCGCGCGCGCTTTGGATACGTTTTCGTCCGAATTTTAGGCAAGCTGCAGATGTACGGTCTCCTGAATAGGTTTCCTGATTCGGAATTCCGAAAGACTAGCGCAGACGTTAGGTTTTTTTTACTAGAAATTTTAACACTGCCAGTAGGTAGAGTAGGGATGTTGGCAGTGAAGTGGCCTGAGTGAAACAAACACGTGTCATTAGTATACAGTCAAGCAAGATACGTGATATCCTTTACAAATGTTTCGTTTAAAATAAATTTGACAAACATAGGGAGGGAGTAGAAAGTTCACGATACTATTAATTTAAATCATGTACAATAGATATAACCTTCGCTACACTAGTACGTTTACAGAGTTTATTGCTTTTCTGGGAACCTGTTTAGTATTCAGCGCAAGGACAATCTGCAGCACTTAGCGAAACGTTGAATAGGGTCAAAGGAACCATCGGTGTAATGTATTATCTATGTATGAGTCATTGGAGTATCCAACGATTGTCAATTCGTAAACACTGTTCACATATGTACATTTGCATGTCAAATATTGATCGCTGCACTCATTGATACCGACTCTTAAGACTGCTTGGAAACGCTAACGCAATCAAAATATGCCACTCAATATTCACCTAACAATAGCCCTTAATCAATAATCTAACAAAAGCATGCGTAAACTATCAATTCAATATGCACTGTTATCAATCAAAGTCATAAGTCTATTATTAGAGTTACGAAACGCATTGTTTTGATGAATTCAGATACGCAGCAGGATAGGATCATTCACACAATCACGCACTTAGTATTCCCGATACACACTAGGTATTTATTTAATACAATTTTCCTAGGTCTACTAGTAATTATTTAACTTACTAAATCTCCCTCGGAAATCAATTTAGATATATTATTTCTACATGACGTGAAAAATGTATAGTGTCGGTTTAAAACATTGTAAGTTTCATACACTTTCTACCATATGTAATAGAACGATGGCCAGAGGGCGTGCTGATTTTTAATTTAATTCTAGCGACTTACCCTCGCTTCGCTCCTTAGGCACGTTTTTTTTTGAACAGAACCCAATTTTTTTTCTAAAATAAAAGTAGCGTAATTTAGTTCGTATAACATCAGTTATCGGCCAGTGAAAGTCCCGTCAAAACCAGTGCAGCCGTTTCGAAGATTAGTCAGAACAAACAGACAGACAAAAATAGTGTTTATGTTATAAGTACCGTATATAATTTCATATGCATTTAGTAAAATCCTGTTATTTTGACATTGCAAACGTACACTTCTATTTTATTTATCTGTATAGATTATTAATATAATTTTACAGCAGTTTACCATGGGATAAAGACGATAGGACTTTATAACATTTCTGTAATCTTAACCATAGTATGAAGTGAAGACTTTATTTTCTATCTCTCACTTGAATCAGTCGTTCAAAAATATGGATTTATGAAAAATAAGTTAAAAAACATTGAAAAAATAACCACAATATAAAACTCTATAAATGCTATCGATTATTCAATTGGTAAGATAATTTAATAATATGTTAATTGGTTTATGACAAGATGTTGATTGTATTACGGAGAATCCGTGAGGAGTCGAATGACGTGCCCTGACGTGCTTCAGCTGATGTCATAAGCGTGCGGGACGCGCCGGCGCAACGCTTTAGCGTCATCGCCATACAAAAATATCCATTATCTATTATCTACTTAATATAATTAAAAATTAATCTAAACACGTCATGGCGTCAAGTAATAATTAAATTTGCTACTTCTATGGCCTATGTTTAAATTATATTTTTTTATGGAAATTAAAATATTCTAAGTAAGAGATTTTTAAGATATTTAGAGTAAAAATGTACATCTCTATAAAATGTAGAGCTATACAAGTACTCAATGTAGAGTTGATTGGCATTAATACTGTTGCTTGATTTAAATTGAATTACTAGCTTAATGATTAGGTTATCGTAATAATGTAATTATTAAATAAAATATGAAATGTAACGATTTAAAAGTCATAAATATATAAAATAAAATTATTAGAATTGTACATATACATATAAAGGACGTATTGACTCCGTCGACTGTTGGAAATAGCGTACGTAGATTTTTTGCGCGAATTTATTTGGCAGTTGTTTTACTGAATTTTTTATTAATAAGTTCCATTAAGAAAAATAGCGAATTAATTTTTTTTTGCTATCTTAACCATATTAGTATTAATTTATATAAGATTCATATTTTGTACACATTGTATCACTCAAACAACATTGCGTGATTAGACGTAGACGTAGCGAACGTCGAGTGTATTGCGTACCGGAAAACGATTACATAATGATTTCATTGATAACTGTAGCACCCTGACTCAATGATGAGTAATACTTGTCGAAGCAAAAAAGACGAGATCTCCATCAAAACAGGTCACTTGAAGCGCCATGAGTCATTCTCAGAAATGTCGTCACAGTTCCAGAGATGTTACATAGGTTACGTTATCATGGTCACGTCACATCACGATTAGAACATCACATTCGTGATACAACAGCTTATTAATCCAATTGAAAATTCTAATCTCTGATGTCTGTCACATGTTGAGGTACGTGTTACAGAGATCGCAATTTTTATAATAACGTACAAATCACAACAATTGCAAGTGGTGAAAGTTGTATTTTAAATATTTAATTTGTGCTTTAAATATTAAAATAGTAGGGTAAAATACAATAGTAGCCCAGAGGTAAAGCGCTTGCTTGGAAAATTAATATAAGTGGATTCAAAGCATGGGTGTCGCTCCACTGATATGTTTACATGATAATCAATATCAACATTTATGTCTTATGGCGAAGGAAAATATCGCGAGGAAATCTGCATGTCCTAAAAAAGCTAACTAGTTTTCAAAAGAGTTGTGCAGTCAACTTATGTCTTGATCCTTCTCGCATTGAAGGATTGTCTGTGACCAGTAGTGGGACGTTAAAAAAGGACTGAGTTACATAATGGGTAAATATACGTATATCCTACATTGTATGAAATTCTTAATCTTAAATATATCAAAGAAGTTAATGAAATATGTAACAAAAACCATAATTATATACCTAATATGTAAAGATGTAAAACAGCGCCTGCCTTATTCAATTGTAGTAATATAATATTTATTGTTTTGGTACAGAAGGTACAGACGAGCAAAGTAGAATCGTAAAATTTGTTTAAACACAGTAAAAATCTTTAAGATGATACCGGTTCGCAATGCGGTTCTGAAGAGAGCCGATGAGAGAATTTGCAGTTGCCATTGTGTAATCATTCTGTTAGCAATTGGACTTCTTACACAAATGAGTTGATTGGTTTTTATTTCTAAGAATGAAGGTTCTATTACGGTTTCAGGCTAAGAGCTATTTGTATTAAACTAATTTGAATTAAATTTCTTAAATATGTTTGGCAAACTATAAATTGTACTGTCTAATCTTAGTTACCTTTTTTTAAAAAATTTAAATCAAATTAAAAAGGTTCTTGATACGGTCCCTAAAATTATCATGTTTTCAAAATATTTGAATAGATCTAAGATACTTAATATTCGTATGGGTCTATAATAGATTCGATTTTAAATACAGGAAACACTTCATTCAAAAGTGTTGGTTTTAATGATAAGATTTTATTATATCATACTATAAATAAACAATAAATGCATCCATTATACGTAACAGAAGATAACATAATATAAGTGGTTAATAGAAATACTTATCTATTGAAAGGATTCGAAAGAATTTCTACTTTATCTATCGATATATAAATAGCTTACAAATAGAAAACGATTTAAGCGACAAGTAATTCAATGGTTATTCTCCTCATGCAAGACGTGCTTATTTCTTGGCAGAACTTTCACAGTGGCGGTTATTCTGTACAACCTATCATGATAAGCCAACTTGGACTTAAAAACCTTGGAAATCGGGCTTTAAATTGCGTATCAGGAAAACGCTATAAGTATTGATGGTATGCTACGTTAACTGTATTGGATGCACTTTGTAGTTGAGGGACATTGTTGATGAAGGTCAGTTCTGCATGCGCAATAGATAGAAGCGTGATGAACGTTGGTCTGTTATATAATGGGTAGATAACATCACGTGCGTTTTAAAACTGGTAACCCTTGGAGCAAATGAAAATAATCTTATACAATTAATTTAAAGTCGTCCATAAAAGCAGTTAATATTTATTGAATTTTAAAAGAGCGGTTATTTTATAATACTAGCGACTCACCCGCGCTTCGCTTCAGGTTCGTCCGTAGACAAAAACAAATCTATCCCACGGGAACCGTATATTTTCCGGGATGATATATAGCCTATAGCCTTCCGTAGTTAACGGGCTATGTAATGCAAAAAGAATTTTTCAAATCGGATTAGTAGTTTCTGAGATTAGCGTTCAACCAAACAAACAAACAAACTCTTCAGCTTTATGATATTAAGTATAGATTTTATAACAGACAACCAAGAAGGCCGATAAAACCGGTGTTCTTAATATTGTAGTTTAGCGAACTATATTTTTTTTATTCAATAAGCGGAACAACTAACAGGTCCTTTGATTTAGCATACATTTACATACTTATTATTGCAAATAAGTTTTTATTGCACACTTGAATATATGGATCTACTGTATAAAGTAGTATATGAACATGTTTTCATCCACATATAAGTCATGAATAAGAGATGTTATTATAGATCATAATACAAAAATTACTGACCTAAAAACATTCATTTCGCATACCTACTATACTTTAGTACTTTTAACTAGAAATTCGTTGCATTCGCCAGGTATATTTTTAACTACATCTCCTCTTGCTATTTTTAAAAGTCTAATCTATAAATGAAAAAAGGTACAAGAGTGCCGGCTGAAATTAGTTACGTGTAATTTTCGAATGTTTTTGTTCCATTAATATATCTACAGTAGTAGCGACACGTTTTTTTCATTCAGTATGGAAAGGCAGAACAACTGATACCTCACCTTGTTCTACACTTTTATATATTTCTATTATATAAATATAGAATCCATTTAACTATCGACTAAGTAAACTTTGTTTTCATTACGCGTAAAACATTTATCGCTAACTGCTTGCATTGATTGCCATTTATAAACAATATTTCTCTCAACTTAATCAGTTTACATCCAAAGGAATTTTACTTGACGAATCGATAGCACGCCTCAAAATAATGGAGTCTTCTAAATATGTCAACTGCAATACGTATTTGCGACTAGGATATGCAGTATGTATCCACGTCGCACAATGGTGCCAGTTTTAGAAGTAATCGAGGCGAATAATGGTTTTACCTTGTGTTGCACCAACGATTAAATATTAATCTCAGGATGAAATGTCCATTTGATGGCATTTACATGTTTCAAATTTTAGCTAGTAGTGTTCCTTGTTATCTATCGAGAGCACTGTCAATCACTTATCGTCATCACAAACAGACCGCGTCGCGTGTTGTGGCTGAGTGTAGGAGACGAAACACGTGCCAGCTTGACGGCAGTTGCGGCGTGACTGTCGTGCTAGTGTACTGTGTAGCCGGCCGGCCGATCGCAAACTTTAACCGGCGACCACAATAGCTAATTAGAATGGCGAGCATGGCGGGGCGAGGGCTGAGGGGAACTCCACCCACGGAACTTCGCATCCGCCTCATGGACGACTCCGACGAGACCTCCATCTTATCAATACATCATTCTAAACAAACATCAATATTGGTAACTCACGTGTGCTCTGATTTCGCCACTCCGCCAAATGTCACACTCTTGTGCTTTGTGAACCTTTATTTCATATGTGTTCAGTAAAGCTCCCAAATTGCTTACGATGTTGTTAGTCTTTGATAAATATTTGCAATGGGAATACCGATATTCAATTGCGGCGGATCTACTTGTCCGAATTAATGTTGTCTCTCTATTAAATAAATCCCTGGGATGTTATTTGAGTTATTTAAGGAAAATAAATAATTTATATTTTATATCTTAGCTATAATAAAGGTAAAGTTCATTCGATCATTAAAATAATCCACAACATAATTACTTTATCTTATATATTTTGTGTGCATATATTTAATGATATATGAAACTCTAGGATAAGCGTTTACTTATAATAACTTAGCGAAGGGAGAGTTTATAATTCTGTCGCTGTGATGAGTCAAAGACCTTTCAATGTCACTCGTACATATCTCATCGTACGGCAAAATATCAGCATAATAATCAAAGATATTAATCTAATTTACATAGAACAATAATATATGTAGTTTTAATTGTCATAATTTAAATATCGTTTTTATGAAGAGAATTGATGAGAAGGAATTTAAAAATAACTATCAGCGTATTTTGGTTATGGATACATAATACTACTCAGAATTATAAATCTTTGTATGGTTAGATTTCAATTCCAATCTATATATTCTAGATTATTTTCCCTATTGCACTAAGCATGGAATTTTAATTTACTACAATGCTTACCTACAATATCGTCATCAGTCATCACACTGGGGTTAGAAACATTCTTTCCACAAAAAAATACTTTAAATTCATTAAAAATCAATGCATGCACATTTTTGATATAAATGTAAGCAGAAAAAATCATTTATAAATAAATATTTTTTATAATTACGTTTTCATAAATACAGACGAATTTACAAGCAATAAGTGTCACTACAGTACTTTTGGCGGCGTCGTTAAAGTTTTTGCGGAACACAAAGGCCTATTTCAATTTACTCATTAAAAGAAGACCAACTGACTCATACTCAAATCAGTGACTTAATTAACTCGCTTTTAACGAGTGTATTAGTGTACTGTTGCATATTAATTTTCTAAAATCGTGAGTAAGAACGTTATTCATGATATGGTATTACCATAATAATAAAATTGTGTGGAGAAGACAGAACTTGTTGACGACTAAAATTTGCAAAACATTCCATATTGATTTCTGTATCGTATATTTCCATAACTTAAAAAATATGTATGATAAACACACAAAAAAACGACAAGCGAAAATCGATGAGAGATAGATAACTCATATTTTGGTTCAACACAACCTTCTTTTTATTGGTTCGACCACCACGCGAGCAGAGCTGAGGGAAAAACTAGTTTGTATCTACTTTATGACTAAGAATCTACGATTAAGAATAAAACAATAATGTTGGATTATTTGACGGTGTCTTAATTTTTACGCTATAACAAATAACAATTATGTTTAACCATATCAATGTTATATAAAACCAATGAATTATATGTACCTGGAATTCTGAATCAACGGACACGGTGTCGACTCCCACACGTTGCAAAGCTTAAATTGGTAAAGCAGATGTACCTATCTTAGTTATGTTCTGTGCGTGTCTAGGATATATATTTCAGGTTTATGTCAAGATCTTATCGAGCAATCAGTGGGAGCCTTGAATACACTTGTACAATCTAGCTTAGATTAGAGTCTTAACCCAATTGCAGGTTTGATTTCTTATTTCATAAGTAAAGATATTCTGCGATACCTACGCATGTATTACTATATATTAACATAGTCTTATGCAAATAACGTTTTAATATTAGTGCCTAGACGAACGAGCTTCACTGGACGTTTTTTTTGTGAAATCTTTTGGCAAAGTTGGATTTTTTCAGAAAAAAAAATACATCTAGATACACATAGATAAACTTCGAAAGCAAAACCTTGTCAAAATACAAAATTTGATCGAAATCGTTAAGCCGTTTCCGAGATAAAGGAAAAAAATTATATATAATACATAAATATACAAGAATTGCTCATTTAATATTATAAAGTATAGCTATATCCATTTATATTTTACTAAGTTTACTTAATGAATAAACTTCGACTTTTCTTCGATTCTTGTGTTCGTTTTAAAGTAATATTTTTATGAATGTGCATGTGCACTCAAATATGCGTCCTATAGGAAAATAAAGTAACGTTATTATTGCAATTATACTGACTCACCTCCTCCTGTAACATAACCTATGTTTCTCCGACACACGTATGACTAAGCTGAATGAGTCTATCCATTCATGAAGCAAGTTCAGTGGTCACCAATGTTTACAAGCAAAGTTTTATGACTATCAAAAGTTGTGTCATCACTGATAACCATTACGTCTTTTTTCAATATTTTTATTAAATTCAGACGTAATCGTTATTCTTCTATATATCCATTATATTGACGATAAGGAGGAAGTTTGAATATATAAGTAAATTTTAATCAGATTCACAAATATTTTGCCTATAGGTTAAACCAAATCGTCGCCTATAAAATTAAAAGCACATTATAAAATAAGGAGATACTAAAGCTATGTGAACGTTAGTTGGATTATTTTTAAAGAAATAGATAGGTACTTGTATTTAATATTACACCGACTTCTAATAACCTTAAAAATAATTACACTTTTTGTTTAAATTAAAGCAAAATAATAAAGTACTTCACCCGATTGATTGAAATTGAATTGTACAAATCTGTTTTGTAAAATTACTTACTTAGTTCTGTCTCTCTATTTATTAATAAAGTTTATTATTATTATTATGAAATTTCTGTGTTGAATGATTCAATCCTCAAGTTAGTCCCAGTCTTATATTAGAGTATATCTGGAGTGGCAAGAGAAGAAAATTCAGGCTTCTTATTTAGCGCTTATACTGCGCTTAAAATTTGCTGCCAAGGGTTTGCTGCAAACATTATCGAAAAATTAGCCACATAACTTTCAGAATTTTAACTGATGCTATGTCATGTATATTAAGTGGTCTTTCATCCATTTTATCTATAATAATCAATGCAATGGAATTTTCCCTTATCTGTCATGAGTTACTTAATAATGAAGTAAATTATATATGAAAAAATAATAATTAATAATTATTAACATATTAATATGTGGGTAAATATTTGTTGTTTCCTTGAAGTTATGTGCATTTTTTCTTATTTTTACTATTCAAATTCCTATTGCCCATTATACGATGTTTTCTTGAGATTTGAATAGGAAGTTTTTGTTAGATAAATACACATATATTACACTAACAATCTTATAACTAAACAAAAAACAATTAAACATTAAAATTAAGTATTAGGAATGCATTAAGTCAATCGCGCGTTCTTTCCAACTCGCAAATGGCATGCGATGATTCATGATCCATTCACGTGGTCTTATCACCACATAGTACAATATTACGTTCAGTGGATGTTACCTGCGCGTGCGCCGACTATAACAACCATGACTCACGTATCCTGTTCTACCTTCGACACTTTCACGAATTTAGTATTCCACACCTTTTATGACCGATATAATAGTACAAAAGATATAAAAACGTTTTCCTTATTTTCCTTTTCTTGGAAGTCAATGAACCCAGTCACAATTGATTGTTTATAAATTGATGAGTTAGTGAAATTTAATCAATAGTAAATAATGTTACCATTATATAAAACGTTACTCGTTTATACATATATTATCTTTCTTTAAAAGATTGGCAAGTCAAATATTAGATCACAGCCCAAGCGAGTATAACCTGTCCAATTTCTAACATGTGAATCACTAAACTTGTTTTGTTTAATTAATTCACAAAGAAAATTTTTCATTTTTCTTAATCGAATAAATAATTGAATGATGAAATCATCCAATTAGGAATATAATTTGAAGAGAAATCAATGGACCGCTTAAATTATGGCTAAATGTAGTCGTTTAGAATGAATTATTGTTGATAACTTCTGACATATCACATTTCACGCTGATTCATGTGAAATGTAAAAATTGATTATTTATTTTTATTTATAACCAGCTAATCCGGCCACGCTTCGTTGTAGCTTTGTCTAATATTAATTATGAGAGAAGTAAATAAAAATAGTCTAGTAACTATAAATTTACCAAGGAAACGTTTAACTTAATATCTTAAATTGTAATATAAAAAATAAATAACGTGTGAATAGAATAGCACTTTAAAATATAAGGAAAAAAAATGTTTTTCATAAATTTCATTTTTTATTGTAAAGTTAGTTGTAGGATTACATTTTTGTTTGTCCGTTTTCAGCATAAACATAGAAATCAGATGATTTACTAACTCTGGACCACGCGACATATAACTGCCTATGAGAAAAGCGTTTGTTTTTTAAATTCAAACCACACCGCTTTCTAAGATTGTCCTTGTGCTTTATTGATAGTTATAGCGAAGTCAAAGCCTATTGGAAATTGAAGTCATTGAAACTTGAACGCGATATGGCGTTAATAAGTATATCGGTAATAAGTGGTATTCGTTGAAGTATTACGTCTTCACTTTTATGAAGTCCAATCAAAATTATTGCTTCAATTAGATTGTTCATTAATTTTTAACTACTAATCTCTTACCATTACATAATTTACGCTGTTTAATGTTTTTGAGTAATACAATTATGTATTTCAATTTTTTAAATGTTAAAATTAAAATGTGTGATGGTAATCAGGGAATTTAGAGATAATCTGGGAAAATTGAGAAATTCCGTTGAAAAATTCACTACTTTACGTTGGTAGTCAATTGATTAGTAGGTATCTCATTGTTTCCCTTGCGATTTTTGAAAAAATAAATAAAAATAATTGAATACGGAAGTGTGCTAATCACCTTTTATTTTTTACTTTTAGGTTATTAACCTAACCTAACCTAACAGATTATATAATCAATTTTAAGGTAATGTAAAACCAAATCAATTCTTACCTTTTATTGAATATGTTACAAATAAATCAACTCAGTAGCACTTTTTATCAGTAATCTGTAATAATAAATATTTTGCCTATTTGAAACCAAATTCGTAAAACAGTAATCTTAAAAGTCATCTTTGAAGATAGCAACGGAAAGAATATCACGTATGTAGTTATATATCATTTCAGACAATAACAACGATTACCATGGCAACCTAAGTTTAACAAATTATGAATGAATTTAAAATATTTCCTATTCCTGTGGGAAATTCGGGATACAAAGTATGTATAAACACACTTGGGTAAAAATTCAACGACCTGTCAAAATTTCAAGTAAATCCATCGACTAGGTACTATAGCTGTAGGTTAGTACCACCATAATCAAATGCGTAATCTTTTTCTCTGGGTTCTCTGGAAAGAAAAGAAATATTGACAATTGATGTAAAAAAATAATGATTTTAATTAAGAATTCCATTTCCCAATCTTGCATCACTATAATGTGTAAATCGTTTCCTATATGATTACACCTTGTTATTACAGTAAAGGAAAACATTCTAATAAAATCAGATTTTCTAAGATAACCGAAGTAGTTCTCAAAAGACGTGTGAAGTTTCCGAAATTCACCAGTTTTCCATAGTTCACTATGGCTTATTTCCCCTCATATTATTTAATATTATATACCTATGCTTTATTTCAATGGGTTAATTAAGTTCATGGTAAGTGTATATAAAAGCTTCATGTATTTATGTATATATGTAATCTAGTGGCTGTCTAGTGGTTAAAGCGAAGAAATATAAGCGAAACCACAGGAAGTGGCTAGTACATGACATATTACATAAATAGCAACTTGGTCGAGTCTATTTTAGGTCAAATTTAGAGCCCACACAGATTGCGTATTACTAAACATATTACACCTTGTTTCCTGCAATTGTTTACTATCATGTCTAACTCTAATGGTCTCTGTATGAGATTACGCATGAAGAGTGACATTGTAAGGCATTAAATAAAGCAATATTTACAGACTTAGTGGGTGATTATAACTAATATCCGCCGAGACAGTGTGATACCTTTGATAAGGGGATAAAAGTATGAAGTGTTAATTACATTAGCACATAAAAGAATATATAGACTACTTAAGATTATTCATTCTTAAATTCAGACTTCAGAGAATTTGTTCTAATGCAAAAGAATGCCAATGCCTTGAAAGCGAAAATGTACGTGAACAAATATAGTCTCAGAAAAACCCGTCGGCATCTATTTGCATAATGAGTTATGTATACAATTCTGAACAATGAAGGCATGGTAAGTGACGAAGAATACATGTCGCGACCTAGCTTTTTAATTAATACTAACTACTAATAACATCCAAATCAGACGACTAACTATTCAGATTTACTTATTACTTTAAAGGTAACAGGTTTGATATAGGAACAGGTTGATATTTTAGAGTAAATTTTCAAAATAAATATCAATGATATATAAATACATAATTAATAATTATCACCAAATATTATACACTAAGTCCCCCCACCACGTCTGTCTGTCTGTCTGAACGCGATATACTCAAAAGCTACCGAAAGGATTACTATACGGTTTTCACCAATGGAGTATGGACGGAGTGATTCATGGGGAAGGTTTAGGTGCAGGTACAATTCATTAAAGTTTTGTGTAGATGGGCTGAAATATGACGATCATTGTTGAAGATGTCATAAAATTATGCCGACTGGGAGATATACTGGCTTGCGCCGCGTAAGCCAATAGAGTAAATATGAAAACAATGTATTTCGGAATTATGCATATCTAGGGACATATCCGAGCGGGTGTAAGTCACAATAATAATGCAATGTAAGGTTAATATCATTTCAAACCCTTATTATCAAGCACTATTGCACTAGAATTTTTGCTTTAGAATAACTTTATATCTATATATATAATAAAATTGTAACTAAGCCGAATCTGTACATTAAATATTTTTTGGAAATTCTTATTGAAATAGACATTTTTATCGATACAGAGGCCGAATATAGTTTTTAGAATTTCTGAATATAGAATGTCTGTCTATCTGTGATCGCATCACAGAAAAACCACTGGAGGGATTTTGATGAAATTTGGAATGATGATAGCTAGTTAGTTATCCGGGTCAACATATAGGATACTTTTTATTGCAGGAAAATATCACATCTCTAAGAAATCTATACTAAACTTTGTTTGTAAAATATGTTAAATGTTTCAGGCAACATTATGATAACATAATAAAAAAAGCTTTGAAATTATCAGGTTTTATTAATAGGCAACTAAAATTATTTAAGCAACCAAATATATGTATTTAATACATTGGTTCGAAATTTACTAGAATACTGCATAATGGAGCCCGTCCTATCAAGTTCACATAAATAGATTAGAATGTGTCCAAAAAAGATTTTTATATCACGTATCCTACACAGACAACAAATGCCATGAATTAAATTCTTATTTACAAAGACTAAGTCATTACAAAATTATTTCTCTATCTACACGTAGAAAAATACTTGAAATAATTTTTTGGTACAAGCTAATTCATGGGTCTATTGACTCACCTGATCTCTTACAACGACTGAAGTCTGAACTTTAGTGTACCACGTCCTAGTAGTCGTTTACAAAATCGTAAGACATTCTGTTTACATACAGACATTTAAATTAGATATATTTAATGATACCTCTAACGCCTCTTTACGTAAAAAATTAAAGCAAATTGTTAAGTTTAATAGCTATTGTTAGTAATTCATATTTTTTACTTTTTTAGTTATTATTAGTAGATAAAAGCCGTTCCTTATTGTTACCGGTTAAATCTCGTTTTTCTAATATTAAGTTTTGTTTGTTTATGCATGCTATGTCTGCATCTAGAAAAATGCAATCCTGTGTATTAATTTTTTAAGTAATTGTTATTTTATATGTGTTTGATAGTCATTGGTTTTGTAGACCAAAAAACATAAATAAATAAATAAAATATAAGAGGGACGAACCCGAGTGGTGCGATGGTAAGTCACTAGTTATCAAATAAAATAGATAATACATTTTAACAGTCCCCGCCTATTTACAAAGGGTTATCAGTGTAGACGTTTCCAGAGATTAGTCAGGAAATGTATGATAACAAAAGAACTTGTGATAATTTAAAATATTTATCTTGAACAATACATAAAAGGTAAGTCCATAGTGTAAACTACTTATACTTCTATGTAAACTTTATACTATTTTATTTTACGTCATTTGAATCTGTTAGTTAAATGATTTATTATCATTTATTATAGGTATATAATAAATATTATACGCTATATGTTTTTTTATGAGATTCAGTGACAAACGAGCAGACAGACCACCTGATGGAAAGCAGTACCTGTCACCCATAACACCTATGGTTCTGCACTTAGGTTTTAAGTAACAAAAATGCAGAACCGCAGGTGCGTTGTCACTGTGAGGACTAAGATGATATGCCTCTTGCCTGTAATTGCGCTGGCTACCTTATCCTTCAAACCAGAAAACAACAACATGCAATCATTGTTGCTTGGCGGTAAAAATAGATAAGGGGGTGGTACCCATCCAGTCGGACTCCTCAGGCTTGACAGAGTCCTACCACTGGTAAAAAATTTAAATGTATAATAAATAACCTCAATCTAAAAAGATTTTGAAAAACGTACCCATCGAGAGGCCTTTTTGGATTTTTCCGAAGTTAGGTGAGATTCTTCTGAACGTACCTGAAAGAATTATTTGAGTATTATTATATAGAATAAGATAATATTAATACGCATAATATTAAATTGTAATCAGTGAGCTTAGACAAAATGAAGGGTACAGGTAAAAAACAGGAATGTCAAAATTAATTTTTATTTATTTTTGTGTTTTGTACTGGTAACGAAACTATGTCTATGGCAATTGTATTCTCAACCACTGGTTTTTACAAATATTCAACGGATGTCGCTAAGAAAACGTTTTTGTCTATGCCCAAAGCGAAAAGAACTGGGAATGTACATGACATATATCGGTAGGTGAAGAAGGGGGATTGTTCACAAATGTACACAGTAAAAAGTTACTGCATACTTTGATCTCAATAATAATATTATAAATTACTAGGGGCTTACCCTTGCTTCGCTCGGGTTCGTCGCTAGGTACGTTTTACATATGTAGATATTTAAAATAGTTATTTGCCAACGTTAGCCATATAAATTTTAACATTTTTTTTTAAATTTCTGATGATTTATTATCCTATTCCGGACTAAGAGAAATCCAAAATAGGTATCAAATATCATAAAAATTGTTTCAGCCTTTCTTAACTTATAAATGGTGTAACTAACACGACATTGTTTTATATACATAATATGTACTCGTAGATTAAATTTAAATTGCTTTTTTCTCATAATCTATTCATTAGAACATTCCCTGTACTGTACTGGACTTTGCCTGTACCCTTCAAATGATACATTTGTTTACGATTAGAATTTTTAAAAATTGTTTTGAGATGATAAAAATGATATGGTATAGGATCACAATGTCATTCATATATTTATCAGTTATATTTTTATCGTCAATCTAAACATATAATAAAATTGTAACTAAGCCGAATCTGTACATTAAATATTTTTTGGAAAATCTTATTGAAATAGACTTTATTATCAATACAGAGGCCGAATCTTAAGTTTTTAGAATTTTTGTTTGTCTGTCTGTCTGTTACCGCATCACGGGAAAACCACTGAACAGATTTTGATAAAATTTGGTTTGATGATAGCTGGTTATCCGGGACAACATATAGGATACTTTTTACTTCGGGAAAATATCTCATCTCTGAGAAATCTATACTAAACTTTAAAACGTAAGTAGGGACGAACCCGAGCGGAGCGAGGGTAAGTCGCTAGTGATTATACAGAATGACATCTTACGTTAGATTCCAGTCTCGTTAGTTTTGTTTGGATACTGTCAACTAAAAAGCTAGTTTTTTTTCTTGTGGTTATGTACATACCTACTAAACACACAGACGTTTTGTTCGTGCCTTTGTGATTATTATTTTTATTTTAAGAGTGATTTTTTATCTTTTAATAAACGTAGGCTTATACTCTTAAGTTTGACGTTTTATCTATTAATATTTGTTAGATTTTTGACTGATTAGCGAAGTTATCTATGCTCAACAGTCACGCTTTGAAATTTGAAGAAAAATAAATTGAATTGGATTGGTTGAACTTACTCTGCTTGAGTAAGAAAAAATAATTTAAAGACTAACACATATGCAACTAATGCTGTTTATTAATAGTACAATACAATACACAGGACAAATCTGAATTTTAATAATTCTAAACAAGTCTAATAATTTTAATTAAAAAGAATAGCATATGATAGAATATTTAAGATTTAGAGCGATATTTTCACTACTTTATCTGTTTGTTAAAGATACGCTTTGCAATATGCGCTTTGCCCGTTATCTATGCGCGTTTTGAATCTTAGATGCAATTTTTATTATGGAAATTGTTGGAATAAAAGGTATGACAATATCCTTAGACTGAGTCACTCAATGTTTATGAATGACTGACTCATAGTTCATTTACCTTTCTGTTTATAGCTAAGTAATACTTATGCCACAGGTTATATTTTAAATGCATAGTTTACTATCCGTCTTAAAACCTGCCCCTTACTTGTTTCATTGACATGAAAATTGAATCCAATTTGATTAAGTTGTACAATTTCCATTTAGGTTTCTTCAAGCAAGGCGTTTAAAAAGAAATGTGTTTAGATTGTTTTTAAATAATTAAGTATATTTTTATATTTTTAAACGATAAATTAATATGTGTAAAAGAGTTTGTTTATGATTTCGTATATCTAAAGTGATTAGCTGACAAAATTATACAGGCTAATTATATTAGGAGGTATTAAATAAAATAATTTAAATTAATAAAAAGGAAAAATACATCAACAAGTAATAAAATAATAATATAATATTTTACACTACAATAATAATTTCTTAGGTTTTCCTTATAGTCATGAATGGGTAAAGTGTATGATTTGTAATTTGCATTTAATATGTATGATAACCTAATTACTGCGTTGTTTACACACGCAAACAACCTTCACTATTTACTGCAGAAACAAATTATACAGCTTTTAATTCAAAACCTAGCCCAGTTAAATTCAATGACAATAGGTTAAATATACTCCTAAAAGACATACCTACCTATATTCAAATTCAAAATATTTTATTCAGCATTAAATTGTTACAATTTTTTACTGAACGTCATGAGTCTACTACCAGTTCGGAAAGAAGAAGCCTGAGAAGCCTGAGAAGAACTGGCGAAAGAAACTCAGCGGGACTAATATTATTTTGTTCTATCTTTTATAAAGTTAAATTAGTAGTAATTGGAAACTATAACCATCGCAGATCATACTTAATTTTATTTTTATCTCTTATGTTTTTATATTTTTATATTAGAACGTACAATTTTGGAAATATTCATTGATATGGTTTTTTTTTAATATAAACAATACTATTGAATGTTTCCGAAATTGTACCGTTAACGTACCATCGGTGGTAGAACCGTATCACATAATTTGCCATACATTCTTTTGAATACAGCAATTATACATATATATTATTACGTAAATGCCTAGGTGCCTGTTGTATTTATATCATATACAGGCAGTGCCACCTTTTGGCAACTTTTATTACGCACAATATGTGTGACTCCATATCATAGTCTTGTCTTGTGTACTAAATTTCATCCAAAACCAGCCGTGTCAGCGTAAAGGTGTAATAAACATGAAACATACATACATATACAATTCGTAATTATAATAGTAATGTGATAAAATGAGTAACAAAACTGAAAGGCTAAATCAAAGGACGTTATCGTTAACAAACCAAATTAAGACAAAGAGGAATGCCAGCAATTGCACTGATATCAACCCACACCGGCATTAAATCGCCGTCGGTCAATAATTTCGATTCAAGCGAGCAATTTAATTCAGCTTAAGACGTTGCGTGGGCACATTGCATCGGCCATAAGTGCGTTATAAAACTCGATAAGCGTCGCGACAGTAGGCGGCCGGAAGAGTCGAGTGGAGTGTTAGTGGACTTCCTACTTAGACAGCGAACGATTCAACGGAAACGCTATTTTTGGCGCCCACTGTCGCTTCCTCCGAGGAAAGTTTGCTGTTGATAAATACATCTGATATTACATCAATTTGATCCCGTTCGTTTTTATTTTTGTGTGTTATATAAAATATTGCTTTATTATTATTATCTATATCCAAACATACATTGGTATATTTAAATTTAATAAAATTGTGATTTGTGAAAAATGCTGTCATTTTTTTATTTAAAAGTTGTATCAATAAATATAATAAAAATCACGAAAAAAATATTATTTCTTATAAGGCAACTAAAAAAGTAAAATGATAAGCATATCTTTCAACATTCCTTTCGTTATACTACAAAATCGTATCATTGTAGGTACATTGTCACGTGAAATTTGGTTCGATGATTTTGTTTGCGAAAAATATTCAGTTTTGAATCGATACCAGTAACAAACTATATGTGTGATATGTACCTATATAATAAAATTCTATTTCTTTTGTTATGTAGCAGTATGTATAAAATCTTCTTTCTATATACTTTTTTTAAATGTAATAGTTTGATAACTAAATAGAAAAATCAAGTTTAATAATAGCTACATAAAAAAAATGAGTATCCGTTATTGAAGCTTATAATTTTTTTTAGAGCAATTTAAATATTTGAAAGTACCAAGTTTCCTTTAAAAAGTAAAAATAAAAAGTTCATTGCGACAGGAAGAGAGCGCGGGCATTCCATACTGCATTCCTCCGCCGAGGGTCCCGAATGGGCATCATTGTGCGACACGTCAGGAATGTTCTGTCAACGCTCTGTTATTTAAAAAATGTATAGGGATTTAAATTTTATTCAAGTGAATTTCGCTAAAATTAAAATGAAACAAGTATGTATCTTAATTATACCTACTAATATTATAAATTTGTGAGAATGGATGGATAGACGGATGTTTGTTACACTTTTACGACAGAACGGCTGAACGGATCTGGATAAAATTTGGCACAGAGATAGATTATAGTCTGGAATAGTACATAGGTTACTTTTCATCCCGGAAAAATGTACGGTTCCTGTGGGATAGATTTGTTTTTGTCTAGGGACGAACCCGAAGCGAAGCGAGGGTGAGTCGCTAGTATAAATATAAGGAAAATAGAAATAAAATAATACATTTTATATTAATAAAACTCTTATGGCATTTAATTTTAATATTTCATACTGTATTTCGTCACGAAGTTTTTCTAATAATCCATAAACTAAATGATTTACTATAATATTACATGAACACGTTTATTTCAGTTTTTCTTAAATCATTGTGTTTCTACATTTTTCTCAGTTTTGTATACAATAAAATATATTTGAACAGCTTATATTGACATACATATGTATATAACAAAAAACTATATATAATATTTCTTTCGCAGCATGTTTACGATTTCATTGAAAAAATACCATCGAGTTACCGATAGCAAAAAAACAAATTCCAAGTTCAAATTTTTTGTATACAAATTACAAGGTTAATCATGGCTTCTTTTTATTACGCCTTTGAAAAGTAATAATGTGAAAAATACTTAAGAGTAGACTTACTTTTAGAAAATAATACGTCCATCTATCTACATTTTTAGAAGCATTTAAAGGTTTTAAGTTAGATTTTTAAACGAAACTCTATTGTAGATGTAGATTTTATGTTACCTTAATAAATAACAGTCGAATCGTATATTGGCATATTTTTTTATATTTAAAATGATGAATAATTTCAAATGGTAAGTATTTTTAAATACTTAAATTATTTCATTTTTCATTATTGCCTTTCTCTACTGCTTATTTATAGAAATTCTATTTATCTTTGACAGATAATATCTATCATTAATACTAATTGTAATGATAATTAATCGCCCTAATTATCATTACAATTAGTAGGTATATGCATTCAAAAATTCCTGGTAAATAGCCATAATGCGATATAGAGTGCGTCTGTTATCAGCAGGCGGCTATTCCAAAGGAGATGTAATTAAATACACATTACACTTTACCGCTGATATAAAAGGCTCAAATTCGTTTGTTTCTTAATTTCCAGATGTAAGGACGGTGCAGCCCTTTAACTTTACAAGTGTTATGGGAAATTCGCCATTAAAGCAGTAAGTTTCAGTGCAAAATGCATTTCTATAATTTAGTGTGTATATCATTGATGGTAACTTGTTTATAACAATGTGCCGAACATAAGTTTAGCAGTAAGCAAATATTGTATACAAGATAGATCATGTAAAATATGTAAAGAATAAAGATGTTCTCAGTTTAGCGGAAGGCTTAAAACTTACGGCTATTCCTCTGAATCGGTCAAGGTTGGAGGTGCGAATATATCTGAAGTAGGTCGACAAAGTAGAACGACATCGTCTCACTGAATCATATGGTACACTGTCAGCGCTCAGTGATTGTGGAGCGAAATACGTACTTGATTTTGTATGAAGTGAAATAAAATATATATTTTATAGTGACAGTAAGAAAAGTTCAGTTAGTTTACTCAGTCTACATTTAATCAACATATTAAAATTATTACTTACAACTTATTAGTTTACATGCAGCTTTTAGCCTTAAGGTCAAATTATATGTTTATATAATATCATGTGATAATATAATAAAATGTATGTTTGAGTTATATATTAGATAAAATACACATAAACATACTTTTGGTGTATATTTTATTCGTATTTAGACATAACGAAAACAAAAACATTATTTTAATGAAAACATAAATTTAT
Source organism: Argynnis bischoffii washingtonia (assembly GCA_033884665.1). Lineage (NCBI taxonomy): Eukaryota > Metazoa > Arthropoda > Insecta > Lepidoptera > Nymphalidae > Argynnis > Argynnis bischoffii. The sequence goes on along the minus strand of CM066616.1, from coordinate 6,647,677 downwards.
TTAAGTTACTCATTTAGTGCTTATAATTACAAAATAACAGCAAACAAAGTTATATTCGCTAAATTCAAATGAGCAGATAATTAAGACACAGGATAGTTAGACTGTAGACGTTTACACACGAGCTACATGGCAACCGGCATTAATTAGGCTCACCTCCATGAAGCGGACACTAGAGCACTCAATACGCAATAGTCTAGAGCTCATTACTTCTTTACCCTATTTGGCTTCTAATATCATTAACTATTATCCATTTTCCATACCTACATATGTTCATAAAAGTAACAACTATAGTCATTTTGTCCACAACATATGGCATTTTATAACCCAAGTTATTAGGAAAATATGTATTTTATGGAGGCATGAATTATCAGAATCGTTATGGCGGATAATTAAACTCCTACTTCGCTGTTGTAATTACCTTCTCTTAATATTTAATCTCACACACCTACGTAAACACCATACTCAATAAATGGCTATTTTGAAATATAATGGGTCGTTGTTTATGTATTTTTTGTTAGATGCGGTAATCAAAATTCTGTCTACATACTAACTTTACCTTGATGCTTACCTTCTTTGGGAACAAAATTTTCGGTTTTCCCGTGTAAGTAGAGTATGATGCCATGTTATCGACTTTCGTAACAACCATAATTTGGTAAAAATCACTTAATCGTACACGATTAAACACTACATAAACCGAAAAATATGTTAAATAGCTTCGAGAATTTTCGGCGATCACGTGTTGTAAGGTTAAAGTGAACCGATAGTAACGTTTCGAGCTTACGCTCCCTTATTGCTATGTACTGAGATCACAAAGAAAGTTTCTTTTCCGTTGATTTTCGTCGCAATAAGCTTTTAATCCTTGGCCACGTCAGCGACGTCGCGCCTCAGATCGTGTGCTTACTTAATATTTGTACAACTGTATTATTCACAACCGGTTAAATGATAAATATTTTTCGAGCACTCATCAAATTTGTTGTCACATTTTAGTATCGTCGCGGGCGATTTACAAGCGACGCATACACCTCTACACGCGCGATTCGCTTTCCGAACTGAATTTTGGTCGGCTTCAACTGTTGCTTTTATCAATTCAGCGGCGCGTCCCTCCCGCGAATATTCTTCTCGCTCGAACTCAGCGCTGAGAGGGCGAGAGTGACAAGGATAGCACCTGCGCTACGCCTCACACTTGATATAAGTACAGCGATAGTGAATATGTATAGCGACATATGTTTGAGACTTATCCTGTATTGCCTATGCATGTTATTGCCATAATAGAGCCTGTGGAACAAACGTCAATGGTAACATAAAGAACTCATATGCACTGCAATCAATTATCATTTGCTGATATATAATCAGTACTTATCTTTGTATTATAATTATAATATTAACACAATAAATGAATGCTTAATGTGAAATAAATCATTTTTATCTCTACATAAAATATGTACGTTACGTTTTATTGAAATGTATATATTTGAAATTGTACCATTTTTATTATATTTCAAAGTATTTTCTTTGCCTTTGATCTTTTATCAATTTATTAAAAAATAAAATTAAAATAAATGAAAAAAAGTTACATACATACATATGTATGTACAATATACCAAAAAAACCAAAAGCCGTTTATCTTGGTCATCATAAATCTAAATAAGAACGTTACGTTTTATTTTTATTTAAGACTTATAAAATTCGTAGAAAAAGAGAGATCCATTATTATAAATCCAAGTAGCGATGAAAAGGTAGCTATTAAATGTAGAGTACTGCAAAAAGTTAAATAAATAATTTTCTTATTCAATGATTCACATCGCATATAATATATAACATAAATTGACTCAACTTATAAGGACAACTACCGTTATACGTAATTCGTGCTTTATCCTTTGTTTGCAATGGTGGGTAGTACCAAAAAGGAAAATCAAGATTTATGAGATGATTTACAAAGAACTTAGTGATATTTTTCGTTTTTCTCATACAGATGGGCTTAAATTATAGAAGTTCTATTTAATTTAATGTAGTATAATAGAGTTTTATAAAGTAAAAAAAATATATCGCATTAATCAAAATTTTAACATTACAATTAATTAACTTAGTGTTAATTAACATGTTCTTATGTTTTGTTCTTACAAATGAATTTGATTACAAAATACACAAAAAAAAATATGAAGAAAAAAACATCATGTGTAAACTTTATTCAAAGTATCATGGGATGCTTTACTATTCCCAAAATTTTCAAGTAATGAAATAAAATTTAAGTTTCTGAGGCAATTAAAAGAAATATTTATCTTTACTTTGAAGATGCGAGTAACACCCATTAACTTTATATCCTGGATAGGCCTTCAGTGGAAATAGAAAGCTGTGACACACGATGGTCGCGACGTCGTGTCGACTTGCGCCGGCGCCGGGGGGCGATACACTATTTTCAGCGTATTTTGACTCAATTTCTTACTTCATTCTACAAAAATGTCTACATGATGAAGTTTTAATTTATCAATAGTGGCTAAATAATAGTTATTAATATTTAATAATTTCTCGAGTATAAAGAGTATACAGTGATTTGTCACTCTATTCTTAGCTTTTCGACTTTTAATTATTTTCATACATTATTATTATACATGTAAGGGCTTATACAAGTATGTTTGTGCTAGTTAATTCTTCACGCTGTAATAGCATAACGGATTTGACCCGTCGAGTCGAATCGAAGTTGAGTGAAAATGGCGAGCTTATATACATAGATACAGAGCTTATTATATAGCTATACGTGAGCGAAATCGAGAGCAAAAAATAGTTATTTATATTTTTAACAGTGTTATCAGCGTATCTTAACATTTTTTATAAAAAGCTATACAAGACTATAATATTCATAATTATTTATTAATATAGTTTAGTGACACTTGCTTAGTTATCGTTTTCCGTATCCGAACTATTCGTGATGAGTAAACACTTTTAAAAAAATTGATACAATAAAAGTATTTTAGCGTAAGTTAACATTAAAAAAGCCGTATAATAAATCATCAATACTAAATCGTAATATAAATACATAATATTAGTATATTTTGTGATGGTGCATAATCTTTGGCGTATAAGATCCATTCACGCCTGACCGATTTTGTGATTAATACCTTAGCTTTAAACTTATTCTCATACTAGGTGATTCTTCGAACTGACATAACTTTTTTATTTATGAACCGATTGAAATAAAACAAAACTAAATGTTAAGCGAAGCTTATTACAATACATAAGTAAAAACCGCACCCAAATCGGTAAAGGTGTTTCTGAGATTAGCGCGCACAAACGCACAGACAAACAGACAAACCGTCAAACAGTCAAAAATTCAAAAATAATTGTTTTGGGTTCTATTGCGTTAATAAAGGTCCCCAGTAATAGTTTTTCTCAAATATCTTGTATGTACAGACAGTAATTAGTTACACTTTTACTATACGCTATGTCTAGATTATTTTCATTAGTATGCTAGAAAATATAAAGATTCAATACGACGTCACCTTTTGGACGATCTTTGTAGAGTACTCGAAACAAAACGAATTTCCACGTATACAACATGTCACGGTTTTCTTCAATTTCATATCACACCCAACACTGTTTCACTATAAACGTATACACTATGATGATTATCCACCAGGCATACGTCTATGTCAAATAATAGTTTACTCAATTCTGTCGTTAAGTGAAAAGAAAAATAAATCCACGCTGCATTTAGCGAAATCAGCACAATCATTTGCACGACCGATATTTTTTGCGATTCCGCATTTTGAATGTGTTATGCAATTTAAATTGGCACATAAAGTTTTCCTTTGAAAATGAACACGTAGATACTAAATTAAGAAATTAACTTATAATCTTAATAATCTTTATTGATTTAAAAGTAGTCGAATTGGCAAAATATTATTATTTTCGCATTCAATCACAAATTCATTATAATAAAAATCAACAAAATAAGGTCAGCGAGTAAATTCAAAGCTTTTTGAAACTATTAGCTGTGAAAGTACTTACTGTAACTTACTGCTAACCTTTAGAGTTGAAATCACATTTTATAAAACTCGAAAACGTCTTATAAGTGATAGGGGGTTTTCGAGTTTTATAAAATTAGGCTTAACGAAAATCATACGGCTTTTTCGAAAAATCTCGTTGATAGAGTACAATTTTTAATTGAAATATTTTTCCTTAACTATCTGTATCTTCCTTTGCTGATTGTAAACAGTAGTGAAAGAAATATGATTTTGTATTTTTGTAAATATAATATATTACAATATTAGAATAAAAATAGGTATACATATAAATAAAACGTGTAGGTGCGACGGCTTTTAAAAGTCTTATATAAAAGGGAGACATGCTTTCGTTCATCAATGTTAACACCAGACCAAATATAAGTTTATATTTCCTTTGTTACAATACAAGATAGTATTAATCACTCTAATAATATAAATACGACAGTTTGAGTGGGTGAGAGAGTGTTATTTCGGCACGCTGCACTGTAACGGTTCAACGAAAGAGGGAGAGAACCAGAATGAAACAGTTTTTATCATCGATTAACACATAGAATACTTTTTACTGAATACCTCGTGTACTACGCATTATCTATACAATAATAAAGCAATAACTTATCTAAATCTGTACATGAAATATTTAAAAAAAAATGACTGTAACGTGTTATGTATACAATATAGACCCCAAAACAATAGTTATTAAAAATTTTGTCTGTTTGTCTGTGTGCGTTTCACGCAAAAAGTAATGAACCGATTTCAACGAAATTTTGTGGAGTGATAACTTATTACTCGGGTCAACATTTAGGATACCTTTTACTTCATGAAAATCTTTCTTTCCCACGGGAAATTGCAATAACTGGTTTTATCGAGTCCCCTTTAGAAACCTTTCGCTGGCTAAACCTTAAGACATACATCAAAACAATGTACTAAAAAATTGTAGATCTTGAAAAGACCAACAGAAAAATCTGCAACAGTATGTGTCTATCTCTTAAGGTACACTCGCAATATCTATTCTTATCTATACCTATAATAAAACTAACTTAGTCAAATCGATGCGCGCGTTTCACGCGAATAGTACTGAACCAATTTTAACTAAATTTTGTATAGTGATAACTTATTACTCGAGTCAACATTTAGGAACCTTTTACTACAGGCACATTTTTCATTCCCGCGGGATAACGCAATGACCGGTTCTATCGAGTCGTCCTTAGAAATTTATACGGCTAACGCTGGCTTAACCTTAAGAGATACATCAAAACAATGTACTAGAAAATTGTAGGTCTTAAAAAGTTATACTAGCAATTTTGCAATAGTATATGTCTATCTCCTAAGGTACATTCACAATTACTGTTTTTATTAACTACTCGCGACTGACTTATTAACGTTCAGCTCAAGCCGATGATGATAGACCAGCACACAAGAAAAGCCAGCTTTATATATCCATACTAATATTAAATGCGGTGCCTCGGTGGTGTAGTGGCTAGCATGTACGGCTGCACATCCTGAGGTCCTTTTTTTTTTGTTGACGCTGGGGAAACCCATCATGGGGACCTTACCGGCCGTCAATGGGTAAGGTACTGTGAGACTCTTACTCACTAAAACCCACAGCGGAATAAATACAATAAATTCTAAATTTACCCACCTATTAATCTTCAATTAATGTACAAGCTATCATATAGGAAACTAAAAATTTTTCAAAAGCTACCTAGTACTACAATATAACAAAAACAATATTTAGAATAACAATTGTAGATTTAAGAGAGTAAGGAAACGCTGCTTTTGTCTAACTGTACAGGCACTTGAATCAAACAAATAAAAAGAGATATGACCCAAAGGTTTTATAAAAGCTATGGAAGAATTCTAATATCGATGAAATAAAATTATATCTAGATTTCTCGTTTAGTTACACAGTAGAAGACTTTTAGGATTTGATTTCTTTATAATAAGTGTAGCTAACAAAAGCATGTAAAAGCCACTAAAATACATACATATATTGTAATTTATTTATATTGTAATGCAATTATTGGACGGTCATTGCACTTAAGCACCAAATGTGGACGATATATTGCTCACACCTTTCGACACCGATACAAATTGCCCTCCCAGCATATTGCAAGCAAGCACGTAGACCAATATAGCGTACTTTACACTAAATTATGTGACGTAAATTGTACAGAATTCTTAGAAATATGTTTTTTCTTAGGGTTTCCACGTTATAATTTGCCTGTTAAAAATATTTCTATAAGGAAGAAACTAATTAAATTTCGTGAGATTTTATTATTTGTATCACGTGAAATTAAGTTACCTAAAAAAAATATTTTTTAGGTAACTTCTTAAATGTTTTGTAATGTAGAGTTTCTACAACAAAAATACTTAATTGTAAGCCACACTCAGGGGTTTTTTTTATTTCTATGAAATTCTTGATTTACAATAATTTAATTAAAAACAATTAATTTATATTAATGATATTTATTTTATACACTTTATTGTATAAATAACAATGTATAAAGTCTTCCACCGCTTTATGAAATTAGGTAAGAGTAAAATATTTGCAAGCGGGTACGGGATTACAATTATGTACTAGGCGTAACTGTTGCCTTGTATATGTTAATGAGCCCTTTGATGTTAGAATAATATTTCGAGAGCCTTAAAGAACATTTTGTTAAATTTATTACATCATGCTACGTTTAAAGATAATAAACACTTTACGTTTAAGTCGACTTTGTATGGTTTTAGCTTTATTTGTCTGTTCATTTAAATAATAATATCTCTTAATTACTAGTCTTTGCCTTGCGAATTATGTAACTCGAAAATTTTAATTTTGTATAATTAAAGAAAAAAAAATTGATTCGATGGACTAGATATCAACTACTGTGTGTAAACAAACACATTTTATCTCTTTTAAATGGTGTACACTTGTATAGTAATTATTATCCTTAATCATGTATTAATTCTATCATATATAAATATAATATTGACTATTTATATTTTTATATTTAGAAGCGTAATCAAATGATTATCTGCTTAAAATAGGTATACGTATTTTTTGGATTTTTTAAAATTATTAACAAAAATACCCCTCTACAAGTTCTACCATTTTGTTTGCCTTGTCTTTACTATTAATGAAATTTGAAAGTGTATTTGATAACCATATCGTAAATATCTGTTTTATTTGTAACTTTTTTTTAATTTTTAACTTTGAAGATGCGCAAAAGAATTTGATAAAAATGCACTTTCTGCTTCAGAATTACTATTATATAAAAAAATTATTTAAATATTTTTTTTTATTTCACAAATTAAAACACGTCTAGGATAATTTATCTAGAAACTGCTTTCGGCAACAAGCGATGCATAAAATACAAATAATAGTAAAATAAATACGCATCACGTAACGCTGATTTTTGTAATTGGATATTTTCCTAAGCACCGGGCAAGACGCAAGACGCGTGGGAAGCTAACAAAAAAGTGCTATGTGGGGAAAAATAATTTAAACTTAAATACATACAACTATCAGGAGGGTTTATTTTATAGTTATAAGTAATATATTCATAAAAATAACTATATAAATAAATAATTACTTTACTGTCTGTACGTTTGAGACAAGATATCAAGTACAACGATAGATTAAACAAAACTAGTGTTTAATTGATTTTTAGTAGAGTACATTATTGGCAGGGTTTACATAAATAAGAACAACATCCATATATAAAAGGCAAATACAAAATAGTTCAGTACCTTTTTCTTCTTTGTTTGTTAACTGATTTTCTTTCGTTTTTTAGTAACTATTGGCTAGCTTTAGTATCAACGCGTATCAATAAAAAAAATTAAAGAGTACGTGTATGAATGTATACACGCGCAAGAAGTAAAACTTTTGTAGGTTATCGATACTCTTTATGAAATTAAATTTATGTTTTAAATAATAAGGATAGGTGAGATACTACAAATAACGCATTTTAGGCATATTACAATCATAATATATTTATAGAATATCATTTAAGGAAAAAATATAATGTTATATATAATTTGTCAGACAATAATATGTATGTGTACGTACATTTTTTCGTAACGCCATATTCGCCCTTACCCCCCAAGTCAAGCGTGCGTAAAGAAGTTTTACTTCAAAAATTTTAGAAACAATTTTATATATATATATATATATAAAAATATGCTTTTCTCATTTTTTACTAATAATTATGATCAAATTGCGACCTCTGGGCGAAAACTAGTATATATAATAAGGCTTGAATCCGAATCGAGCTTGCTTTGTTATTTAGTTTTTCTTCATATAATGTAAGTATGTATTGTTTACAAAATTGTGCACAATAGTTAATTATTATTCGCATCAAACGCGTTGTAAAACTTCGCCATAAAACCGTTTATATTTTTATTATGATGTTGTCTTTAATAACTACATATTATTATTTGTGATGGTCGCGCCGTTATATTATGATGATAATATTGTACAATTCCTTGCTATTATAATAGCCAAGTAGGTATATTTATTTTAATACATTTTTAATTTTAAATTATGACTTATTGTTAGCATTTTAGTATTTAGGTAAGGTTATTTTTATAAGAAAATGCCCTTTTTGCTTACTAGTTACCATAATATTATATATGTATTATGTATGTATATAATGTATAAACTTATGAATCTCTCATCTTAACTACTTGTACTCATTCTCTATTTTCAATCCTACTTCGCAAGAGATCGTACTTAATTATAATTTATAATGCAATATTAGACTAATTACGCTTTGCTTATTATAAATGCCTAAGGAAAAACCGCTGATGATAAGGTTTGTGTAATGTTATGTTCAAAGTGTTATATGTATAATGTTCAAAGTACTCGTATAATTTGCTATTGTATTATCGAAATAGTCAATGGGAAATAAATGTTAGATAAAATAAAATATATGTATTATGTATGTTAAATAATATACATACTTACTTGTATAGTTAATTTATGGCTTTTACGCACAATATCTAGGCAATTAAAACATAAATTGTTAATGCTTATTATTTACTTAATGTCAAGGTTGAATACGAAATTTAGTCCTATAATACTTGATCGTATACCTAATAAATCGTTGATACGTTAATTCAAATTATTTTTGAGTAACTCATAGATTATAATTGAAAAAAAAACAACTGCAGATGATCTTTTTTGATACACTAAATAAACTATTTAACTAGAAGTTCTGCGAGCAGTAGACCTTGCGAGAACAAACTGCATTTTGAGGAGTTAGTCTGCTCATTATGCCGAAGATCCTCATTAGATCTTCATCACATATTTATAAGGCCAACTTAAAGTTACTACTTTTCAAATAAAAAAAGAGCCATTGAAATCTTTTAAAAAATTTACCCCCTTTTTGGAGGAAGTACTCTTCCAATCAAAAATCTTTAATGACAAAAAAATCTATAAAGTCGTAAAATCTTTATACCAAGTTTCGTCCAGATTGGTTGCAATAGTAGCCTGTAGAGGTACTCCTTTGATTCATCTGACAGAGAAAAACAAATTTTGCCAGACTTGAAGCAGATACGCTTCGCTCGCTTAGTCAATTATTACAATTAGGTTAAATCTAATTGATTGTTAACCCCTCCTGGATAATTTCTAAGAAATTATAGGTAATTTCTAAGAAATCAATTGTTAACTGATACGCCAGCGTGTACGCGTTCCGCACGGGGTTAAAAATATCAAGTTCTTTATACTATAGAGCGTTTCAAACAAATGACAAACATACATAAAAAACATGCATTCGAAAAATATTACAATCTTCTATCAAAAGACAATAAATAATCAGTTCTGTTTTTTTTAATTTAATTTGCAATCAATTAACTTGATATTCTATATTATTATCTAAAGTTACATTTTGCTTACCAACCACGTGTTTCCGAGCTTGGCTTTATCTCGAAAGCACGTGTCTTTAATGTCAACACGGAGTGGTGTTGGATTTCAACAGACTACGCTGACAAGATCCTATATACCCTATAGGCACTTATTGTTGTGCAAATATAAGGTTATGTTGATAAAATTATTAATTTAGTGATACTACCGTAACCCGCCAATTGCTTGCGTATTGCATCAAATAACAGAGGCAGTCAAATATATATACATTTACTATACTTAGTATGTTATCATATTTATGACTTTACACGTGTATATTTCACCGAGTCGCCACTCTCTTTATTAAAAGATTATTATTTTTAATTTATTTTAATTTTAGATGTGATTGTTCACAAAGTCAAGCAAACCTATTACTTATTAACAAGTTTGATAATAAGCCCTACCCTACACATCTTCCTCTTACATTTTTAAAAGAATATCTATATTCTATACATATAATAAAATTGTAACTAAACGCTGTCTGGAAATGGAAAATATTTGGGAAAAACTATTACTGGGGGACTTTATTAATGCAATAGAACCTAAACAATGATTTTTTTAAATAAAGCTAAATTTTCGGATTATTTCGCGGATTTATTTTGATTTTTGATTCCCGACGTTTCGAATATTCGCGTAAATCTAAGAAAGTATTAACCTTTCATCTGTTTGTCTGTGCGTTTGTGCGTACTAATCTCAGAAACGGCATAACTGATTTGGTTTGCAGTTTTCACTAATGTATTGTGGTAAGCTTCACTTAACATTTGTTTTATTTTAATCGGTTCATCAATAAAAAAGTAATGTCAATTTAAATAAAATTATTCTTTGTTTGAAGAGTAGCTAATATTTTAAGTTAAATCGACCAACCTACACAAGAATAATATAAAAGCGTTGATTTATGATTGTATTTAATTTATATGCTGTGATATAATCAAACATGTTTGTAACAATACATCCTTCTTTGTTGCGTTTCATACGACATTAGTTTTAAAAATATTTTTCTATGAGACTTAGCGGACGGGGCGGTGAATCAAAACAATATTAACAATCGTTCTAGGCTCGCCTTATTTATACAACGAAGGGGAAGTTATCTATATTTAGTTTATGATCCTAATTTGTTTGAAAAATATTTAATAATAGACTGTGTGTCTGTGAGTTTGGCTTTTATTCAATCTATTCAGCGGCGCTGATACTGATTAAAATTTATTTGTTACTGACTGACCTAATATAGCTCATGGGCCTAAGAGCCCCTTCATAAGATTTCCGAATTATTTTGTTTTGTTTTAACGTACTAATTTGTGTAATACTAAACAACACCATTTTTAAGACTTTAAAACAAAGCATATAAATCTGCAACTACTGGCTTGAACAAAAGGTCATTTGGAAACAACATCTATCTGAATTTTATAAACCTATTATATAGATATTATACAAAAGAAATATATATAATATAGATATTATACAAAAGAATTTTACACCCCTCAGTTACGTACAGTATGGAGTGCCACCCCTATTTTTATGATTTTTTTTTATAATTTGACTACAGAACTGTGATACACCACCTAGTTACTAAATTTTAGCAATATAGCGATAATAGTCTTCGAGTAAAATGGCTGTGACATACGAACAGACCATTTGGCTATATAACCCTTAAAATGCATACTTTAATCAAGAAATGATAAATTGATTGTATTGGGTTAGTAGGGTTGTTCCGAAATTTAGTAATATTTTCAATATTTTATATCTAAATAAATCGCTATAAATAATCGCTATCGCGAAAAATATCAGGTTCACTCCGTGACTTCTCATTTACGAACGTTACTTGATTTATATTATTATACATTATACTCTTCATACAAATACTTCATAAGTTTAAAAGATGGCCAAGAACTCTTGTATAAGTAAAAAGACAATACTCGAACTATGATCAATTTGGCATTGGAATTTTAGAGTTAGCCCAGCGCCCACGCCCAGTCTAAACATAAATTGTGTTTGATAACGACTAGTTTCCAACCACATTACGGGCACAGAGTAGATTCTGACAATTTAGTGGTATTAATAATTTTTCAGGAAGACTAGTATTACAGAATAAAAATAAAGCTCAACGATGTTAATATTATTTAACAATTATTACTGACACGCTTTCGCTCATACGTGTCCCCAATACCTCCCGGTTTTCAAAAGCAAGAAAAAATTAACATAATGTAGGTAATAGGTATCTATCTGTACATAAAATTTTATTCAATCTGTTGAAAGATCTAGATACACGTGATTAAGTAACATTCATATACTTATTACTTATACAATATACATACGTATTGCATTCGTAGGATTTGCTATTGATATTTCTAGTAAACCATTTTAAGAGTCACAATTTCGTTTATCGGTTACGTCAATGCTCAATATAATACATGTGATAACTATTATCACAAATACGTCATTACATAACTGATAAATATGAAACTTTTATCAAAATGTACTATTCAAAGAATTTCTTATCATTTAAGTCGTATGACACAACTTCCTCGCGTATCCGATGATAAGGATAACTTTAAATCAGACCGGAAACACATGACACAGGAGAATATGAAAATTAAAATATGATTTTATTCATGTTTTAATATTTATTCTAAGAAAAAAAGACAAAATAAATACCAAACTTAGTGAGTTTATTCGGGCGATTTCTATCAAAGAAATAGGAATAGTTTTAAGTAATAAAAATATATTTTGAGTGAAAAAATATGGAAGACTTGCCGACAAAGCCGGTCGGGATTGTCGTTTACCCTAAATAATATTTGCGCCCCCCATTTTGTAATTGGTTTTCTGGCTCAAAACCAATAATACAATTATGAGACCACAAAAGTAGACTTAATCACAGATCATAAAATACTATACTAGACTTAATTCAATAATTTGACTTACTGAATGTACAAGAGTGCCTTTTGTACACACTTTTGTTTTTCTTTTGATTTATTTTTTTTCTTTGTTAACTCTATTTACGTTATGATTGTGGTGTACAATAAAGTATAAATAAATAAATAAATAAGATGCATAATAGAAAATGCACTGAAGATTGTTCATCTATATTAATATTATAAAGAGGTACAGTTTGTGATGTTGTGATGTTGGTGGGGGGTAATCTTTGGATCCACTGAACTGATTTAGATGAAATTTGGTAAGAAGATAGTTGAGACTCTAGGTAGGACATAGGATACTTTTTATCCCGGAAATCATCCCTTAAGGAGGTGAAAATGGTGATGAAAGTTTGTATGGGGAATTAACTTTGGGACGAACCCGAGCGAAGCGAGGATGAGTCGTTAGTATATTAAAGAGTATTAGAGAATAATCTCTAAAATGTAAGTAATCTATGTAACGTATCCAGTACCTTTGCACTTCAATGGAACTTGGCAATCTGGCCGGCAGGACATCCCAATAGAGGCGATATAAAGTTATTTGTTTAAGTTTAATGCCTGCCCACGTGCCCTACGGCAAATTAGAATATTATGGTTTTATTGTGCCTCATTCATTGAGCACTTCCACTGACCATTTGACCTCCGACTAATAGGACAGACGACACCGTCGTAACTTGTAACACTACACGTAGACAACTAGGCTTTATTGTCATTTTGTAATGCTAGTGATTTGCTGTGAATTTAGACGTTGTAGGTTTATCTATACTAATAGCTTTTTGTATTTATGTCAGCGAAGTTTCCAGTATAATATCCCAAAATAGCCATGGCTTAATTGACGGAAGAAATTATTTAGATGTATACATACATATACATAATAATTAAAATACTATATTTATAGCAAAATCGGAACACCAATTTTGACAAAAGAAAATAAAACGTAGTATACATAAAGGAACAACACGATTCGAATGTTTCCGTTTTGTTTGCTACTGTAAAAGTCTAAAAATTTCTTGCAATTTTATTGTGGAATGCTAGTGCAACATTCTTATCTTAAATGAATTATGTACATTGTGTATAATAGTAGTACTTACCGTGCAACCCTTTGCACGATTTTAAAAATCTAACGCTATGTGACCTACTTTTAAAATTCCAATATTTTTAATACAGCTTTAAAATTCATGAATTCGAATGGAAAAGTGTTGAATAAATACCTGAATATTCTTTTCAGGAGAATGCTAAATTCAGGATTAAGAAATTTTCTATTAGTTGTAGTGGTAGAGTCTAAATTTATATAAGTGTAAAATTTCTACACTGGATATAATTGTAAGATTTTGACCATAATATCAATAAATCAACAGTTTAAACTTTTAAGTATGATGAATGAATGCGTAATACTTTACAGTTAAGTGACTTATCATTTACATGGCACAATATGACGTGATTCACTTACATCTTTTCCCTCTATTGCATTTCTCAAAAATAACTGATGACAAACAACTGAACACGATATATCCAAAGTATATTTACTACAAAATGTAAAGAACATCATATTTTGAATTGGTATTGTATAAAGATCTTGCTGATATTAATGAAAAAATTAACCATTTTCTTGGTATTCATACCTTTCACATTTGGCAAGCTCTTTACTGACATTTGATATAAGTAAGTAGCTATTTATCAGCAGTAGCATCTTTTGTTAGGTAATATTTGTTATATTAGAAATACATACAATTTCCTTATAAAAGTAATGTTTTTATAAACATATTCCATGTAAAGCATTTTCAATATTAACTGTACTCCTATAATAATACAATTATACTATTTTCTTTAGATGTAGGTATACAGTGTATGAACTAAAATGTCTCATAAGCCCATCTCATCTCATATCCGGCTCATACACGATAATAAACCGCGACTCATTGTTGTTGTAGGAAAGAAAAATCGACCAATAAACAGATTTTTCTATATATAATTTTATCTTTAATAAAGAACTAGGGTTTCTCTATCTACTCATATATATTTGTCTATCTATTAAAATGTAACAAATATTTTAGATAATACTTTCTTAGACTTACGTGAATATTTGACATTTTAAATGAAACTACCTTTTCGAATTTTTTCGCGGATTTATTTTGATTTTTGGTTTTCGACGTTTCGAATGCTTTACAGCAATCAATGTCATGGGAGAGACTAAGATGTTGTTACAGACTATAAATTGTAATTTTGTAGGTAGGCACTGTCTGTTTCCGAAAAATTCGAAACGTCGGGTACCAAAAATTAAAATAAATCCGCAAAAAAATTCGAAAAGATAGTTTTATTTATAATATTTTAGAGGTTATATAATAGAATGAGGAACGGGATGCAGTGGCGGACTGAGAATTGCGTGAAGCGCTAATAAACTAATAATATGAAAATATTGAAAAATGTAAAACAATTTATGATTCACAATCAATCAATCATATTTCCATACTTCCGTATCTTTGTTAGATAAATGATAATATTGATATAGATATAACTTTTGTTCTTTTTAAGTGCCTCAGCAATGAGCTAAAAATAGTTCATACGCAAATATTGAGTATACTTTTCCATTCAGTGTAATCTTTTGTTACAAAAATAAATAATACATACTTTTATAAAAACAAAATATCTGTATAATCATCTTACAATTTTTGCAATGTACATAATATATATTCGTAGTTTATTTTAATTTTCGAGGTATACTTACCCTGTCCATACCCCATCCTGTGTGGTTCATAACCTTTTTCTAACCATGTAAGTGTGTGTCTACATTATATTTTTCTATAGGTATATAATATATAAGTATAAAGTCATTCACTTCTGACTAAACACGAAATCTCGAAAACTGCTTAACCTATGAAGCTGAAAGTATTTAAAGATGATATTCTGTAAGTAGGAAACGTCGGCTAAGAACGGATATTTGCGAATTAGGGGTGTCAGAAGGATATAGTAAGTTTAGATAAAAGTTCTATGGTTTTGCTGCTAAAAACATAAAGATGAATTATTCTATATTCCGGAGATTCTGAAAGAAGTTCAGGGCTTCTATGGTCGCCTATACACATCACAAGCGTCCCGTCCCACGTCTAATGACGAAGATCCCAGGGCTACGCTTACCCGCCACTACACAGAAGACCTGCCAGAAGTCAGCCTAGACGAAATCGTGATGGCTCTAAAACAACTTAAAAATGGAAAAGGCCCCGGGGAGGATGGAATTACAACGGAGCTCCTAAAAGCAGGTGGAACTCCAACGCTTAAACAACTACAGCGTCTATTTAATTCCGTCCTCTTTTCGGGGAGAACTCCTAAGGCATGGAGCACGAGTTTGGTCGTCTTGTTCTTGAAAAAGGGTGACAAAACTCTGCTGAAGAACTACCGACCTATCTCTCTCTTAAGCCATATCTATAAGTTGTTCTCTAGAGTTATCACGAACCGTCTTACGCATAGACTCGACGAATTCCAACCTCCCGAACAGGCTGGTTTTCGAAGTGGATACGGCACCATAGACCACATTCACACAGTGCGGCAGATTATACAGAAGCAAGAAGAGTATAATCAGCCCTTGTGCCTAGCATTTGTGGACTATGAGAAAGCCTTTGACACTATTGAAATCTGGTCTGTTTTAGAGTCTTTGCAACGGTGCCAAGTCGATTGGCGATATATTCAAGTGTTGAAATGCCTGTATGACGCCGCAACAATGACCGTCCAAGTCCAGAACCGGCAGTCTGAACCTGTCTTCTTGCATCGAGGAGTGAGACAAGGGGACGTAATTTCCCCCAAATTGTTCACAACTGCATTGGAGGATATGTTTAAGACTCTGGACTGGAAAGGACGTGGAATAAACATAAACGGTGAGTACATTTCACACTTGAGATTCGCAGACGATATCGTCATAGTGGCTGAAACCGTGCAAGACCTGCAAGACATGTTGCAAAGCCTAGCTGTTTCTTCAGAACACATCGGTCTCCGGATGAATTTAGATAAAACCAAGGTCATGTTCAATGCACATGTAATACCGGGACCGATAGCTCTCAATGGAACAACTCTCGAAGTAGTACAAGAATACATCTACCTTGGACAATTACTGCAAGTCAGTAAAAACTACTTCGAGAAAGAAGCTCAAAGAAGAATACAGCTAGGATGGGCAGCATTCAATAAACTTCGTCGGGTCTTCTCGTCGCCAATACCGCAAAGCTTAAAGGCAAAGGTCTTTAACGAATGCGTCCTACCTGTTATGACGTACGGAGCCGAGACGTGGACACTGACAGTGCGATTGGTCCACCAGTTTAAGGTCGCTCAGCGTGCTATGGAGAGGGCTATGCTCGGAGTTTCTCTGAAGGATCGGATCCGAAATGAAGAGATCCGACAGAGAACCAAAGTTATCGACATAGCCCAAAGAATTAGCAAACTGAAGTGGCAGTGGGCTGCCGCAGAACCGATAACCGGTGGAGTAGACGGGTTCTAGAGTGGAGACCACGGCTCGGCAAACGTAGTGTAGGACGCCCTCCAGCTAGGTGGAGCAACGATATTCGTAAACTGGCTGGCAGCGGTTGGATGCGTAGAGCTGAAGATCGAGCTCAGTGGCGTGCCATAGGAGAGGCCTATGTCCAGCAGTGGACGAAAGCAGGCTGATTATGATGATGATGATGATTATTCTATAGTTACACAACTATCTACTACACGGGCAGAGCCGCGAAAAACGCTAGTATCATACGTAAATACTATAGTAATACATATTTGTTATGATTATTTAAAACACTCGAATTATCCGCTGATTCATATTTTAACATGAAATATACACTCACCGTTACATTGGATGTGATATACAAAATGTTAAACTTACCTGTAAGCAAAAGAACGGAAATCTTTAATAAATCTTGAATAACACTGGCTGATTCATGTATTAGTCAAGTTTATGGCTAGACGAGCCCGTAAAATAATGTTTACTTTGTTAGTAACGAGGGCGGGAAAGAGTAAGAACCTCTACAAAATTCAGATAATCACAAAACCTAGCAGATATTGTATTTATTAAATTCAATTGAAATGTATATGTTTAATACTCTTTTCTTTATGTTTCTAATAAAATCAATTGTATGTTTTTATGTTATTATTGATTTAATTTTGAGTTTAGCGATAAACTTAAATATTCATCTGTTAGTAACCACCTAGAGGTCCTATTAGATAACCTATATATGAGTGTATGGAAGATGTAATGATGATGACTAATACTAAATATAATTATTATTTACTTTACTAATCAAAAAAATATGATAAAATTCTGCGGAAGGTTATATATACTACGTTAATAGGTCGTTAATATGTGCCTTGCTAAAAAATAACTTTTAAGTAAAATTTGTAATGATTAGCAATTTATTATTTATAAAATATAAATAATATAAATCTTAAAATAATATAACGCAACCCATTTTTTTAGCAAACAGAAAAGACAAGTTTATAAATCATTACGGTTTGTCTGGGTAGGTTACCTATCAATGCCTAAGCCATTTCTATAATATTTCTTGCTCTATGAAATAAGATATAATAAAACAACTGATTACCTTGGAAAGTAGACTTCATGAAGCAAACACGCAAATGGAACACGTAAAATAGATATCCTAGACAAGAACAATGTTTTCACGTGTTTATCAAAACAATTAAATGTTTTATACTCGTAACCCTTATTAATATTTATTATTTTTTAAATACTTGTTTATAAAGTGCTGTTTATTGTACAATAAGCTGTTGATGTTATTATAAATAAATAATAAAAATCTATTTTACAATAACTTTTATAGTACACAATATTCATTTATTAAAAAATATTTTCCATGAATTAATTTTGTATTAATGTATAAATTATAGTGCAATTATATTTGTAGTATTGTTGTTTTACCAAAGTTCGTGTTCGGAGAACAATTCCTTTATATACCTGAAGAGAGGGGTCTATCTCATGTCTTTATTGCTTGATGACAATATAAAAAACAATACATACTAGAAAACGGTTACCGATGCCTCGTAATTTCTACCTTTTGCCATTCTCATATGTACTGTGAATACAAATATTTGCATCATCCGAGGATCGAGCCTATCAACTCTAAAGTAAGCTAAGTAATTGCAATCAGATCTATACTCGTATTTCCCAAGGTACTCACCACCTTTAATGGGCTTGCTAGATCTTAGAGCCGTTACTCTATTTCTTTAGATTATTGCAAAATATATAAAATAAATAAAAATTAAAAAAACACTATCAAATTTATTATCAAAATTAAAGCTACAATAACATGTTAAAGAGTAACCTTCATATTTTTCTCTCACGATACATGAATATTTAAAAAAGAAAATCTATATTACATTCTAGCTTTGCAAATGTAATTTAGTCTGTAGATTTAAAAACTTATATTATTTTGAGTTATTGTCTTAACAAAGAATATGTAATAACAAAAGGGGACTAAGAATAATTTTGCATTATTACTATGTACGTTGTACGAGTATATGCATATTTTAAGATTTACAGGCAATTTAAATTGTCAGTTCCTGGTCTCTCAACATTAACAAGTTAAACTAAAATTAATTACGTAGATCTTTTAGATAAGGAATTAAACCTAGTTCCAATGTTATTTTATGTTTTAAAAAATACTTAAAAAATTAAAAAACCGAATCCAGGCACTGAAAAGTAAAAAATAACTAAACGGGGGGTTTCATTTAAATTAGATACCTACCTAATCAGATATTTTCGAAGTCAGTGTGCTTTGATTTGTATCGGTTGGTACGGACTTCGTAAACTATCAGATTAGATATCTATTCTAAATGAAAACCCTCGTTTAGTTATTTTTTACTTTTCAGTGACTGGAAGTCAGTTTTTTTAAGATTTAATTTTTCCATTTTAGTGTAGACGTAATAAGCAGGTAATTTGTAAGAAAAAAGATTTTTATAAATATATTCGATTAAGCCATTTATTCAGACCCCTAATGACAGTCACAACCTTCCTAGGGGTAAAGTTCTAATCAATTAAAATTAATCAAGCCCAAACACCAGGTAATTGCTGTAAATCATTGAGGAGTTCCCTCGACTATATTTCGGCTCCATCATCAAATCCTCCAGACCTTCATTAAATAGTAGGGCTTTAAAAAAAAAATAACAAACGCGCTAGTTGCCACTACGATTTTCGAAGGCTCCTCTCGATTTCTCTGGGATGCCATCATCAGATCCTGGTTTCCTTATCATGGTACCACCCTTGGGATATCTCCTTTCCAACAAAAAAAATAATCATCAAAATCAGTTCATAAACGACGAAGTGATCAGCGCGCAGGTAGTCTTAACTTGCAATTAAATACATTACAAATAGAGCAAAAATTTTTTTATCTATTAATAATAGTGGCCTAGTAAACCAGAGACAATGATTTTTTTTAAATAAGTAAAAGGGTTTTTATGAAAATATAAGGTAAAATTCGGTTTTATTACAATTTGTAATAACAATATTTTAAATTATAATTTACTCATCAAAATGACTATAATATAACCTTTTACTTTAAAAATACTTAATATATGATGACACGTTTGGCTCAGTTTGTAGTGATCCTACTTGCTGTGCCAGGGGTCGCGGGGTTGCGTCCCGCTAGGGGCGTTCATTTGTGTGATGAGCACGAATGTTTGTACTCCAGTCATGGGTGTTTATATATTTTATAATATGTATGTATTTAAAGTTCTATGTGTAGTGTATCAACCATCTAGTACTATAACACAAGCCTCGTAGCTTACTATGGAACTAGATGGCACTGTGTGTTAATGTTTCAACATATTTAAAAAAATATACATTATCTATACATATTATAATAAATCTAGAATAAAAACTTTTTCTATCTAATAATGATTTTGTATTGAAAATAACTTAAAATTGAATATTTGTATATTATTTATAGACTATTTTCTATGGTCAGCATTATTGGGCGAAAAGTGATAATGTTATTTTAATTCAAGTTTCTAGATTTTCACGTGTACGGTGTAGTTCGTAATAAGTAGCACATTCATATGTGCAAGATACTTTGATTGCTTTTGCAAGGCCTTACATAAGTTTTAATTATAGCTTTCATAGAAGTATCCATTTCCATAATATACTAGGAAAATACCATCATTCAATCGCTGCATATTTCACTCGATAACAATTTACTTTATCTCAATAATTATTATCAAACAATAGTTTTCTTATCTTGAATTCTGCTTTGAATCCTATCTATTTACTTCTCAGAATTCTTAATAAACGTTAAAGTAGGCTATAGAACAAAAAGCGAGATGATTTATTCTTTAACTGACTTGAAACACGAGGAGGTACTATGTTCAACGCGTGTTTTTTTTTAATCTATCAATCGTTACTCGTAAAGCTAGACGGATCTCATTAGCTCAAATTGTATTCAACTAAAACTTTTCTGATATTAAATGAACAGGTTTTCAAGAAAATGACAAAAATCATTAAATTATAAGCTTATTAATTATTATACAGAAGTGGATAGTGCGACTCTTTAGTGGCTACTAGAATAGTATTATGTCTTCTGTGCTTTTAGTAAACTTGCTCTTTGCATGCATTGACATGTAAAACTTTATATACCTAATAAAGATAACATTTTTATACTAGCTTATATACAATTTGACTAGTGAATATACTGAATTTACAGCAGTTTACAGATTTTTATTTAGTTAATGACTAGCGACTTACCCTCGCTCCGCTCAGGTTCGTCCCTACTTACATTTTAACGTTTAGTATAGATTTCTCAGAGATGAGAAATTTTCCCGCAGTAAAGAGTATCCTATATGTTGACCCGGATAACCAGCTAGCATCATACCAAATTTCATCAAAATCCCTTCAGTGGTTTCTCCGTGATGAGGTAACAGATGGATAGACAGACAACAGATAGACAAAAATTCTAAAAACTATAGATTCGATCTCTATATCGATAATAATATCTATTTCAATAAGATTTTCGAAAAAATATTTAATGTTCAGATTCGGCATCGTTACAATTTTATTATACGAGTATGTATAGGTGGTCAAAGTAACTTTGCCTTGCCTTGACAATATGTCGAAACATCTAGCTTTTTTATCCCACACTCCCCTACTATTAAAAGTTCAAAAATGTAACGTAAAAACTAAAAACTTTCTGAAGTCAGTTTACTTTTATACGAAGAGCGAATGACCTACTTTAAATAATACATAATGAGTTTTTTACGCGACTTAATGATACATATATGTCAGGTATTTCAACAAAGTAATCATAATAATAGCAATATTGGTAGATTCGTTTAGTATTTCATTTTATTGATCGGATATTTTCGATTAGATGCAAAGCGTCATCATAAAATATGGAGGCGCAGATATAATATATTTGTTGTTTTTTTATAGTTATATTTACTAAATGATAATAAATATTATTGTTTTTATATGTGTATTTTTATACTCAATCTACTCAAGATCTTCTAAATATGAATAGGACACTTCATGGACCAGTCAATCTTTGGGCAATAAACTACATACATACTTTGATGCTTCGTTGAAATTAATTAGAAAAAAACGGAAGTTACTGGGGATTATTTTACGTAAAATATAATATTCGGTGAACAAATAATTCTAGTTTGTAATAAGTAGAAACTACTATTTATTGTCATAGGTACGCGTCTCGCTGGCGCCTGCGCACTCTGACAAAGAGGATATTGTTTTATGCTTACTTACAAGGTTTGTTTCATTCTCGAATGTCAATTTGAAATATTATGTTCAAGACAGTGTATTTTATCAAGAAAATGTAAGCACTTATAGCGAATGATAAGATGGAATTTATTTTGTAAATATATTTAGGTATTAAATTATGAAAACGTTCACATTTAATAAGAATAAATTTATTACTCATCATAGGTGTTGTCATTGTTTCGTTTATAAATAAAAAATATTATGTATGACTTATTTTGATAAAAAACAATGCATTTTAAAATTTGCATCATTATAATTGTATATAAATATGTATAATTCGAAATGCTTTAATAAAACTTACTCTAGTAATTATACCTCTTTTTTTTTAGATTTCAAGTAGAGTAATATTAAGCATCCGGCTTACAAACAGGCACTGAAAAGTAAAAAATGACTAAACGGGGGTTTTCATTCAGAATAGATACTTAATCAGATATTTTCGAAATTGGTGTGCTTTGATTTGTATTGGCTGGCACCGACTTCGAAAAAATCTGATTAAGTATCTATTCTGAATGAAAACCCCCGTTTAGTTATTTTTTACTTTTCAGTGCCTGGAAGTCGGTTTTTATTTTAAGTTTTTATTTTCCATTTTTAGTGTAGACGTATCATCAATACAAATTAATCAAGCCCAAACACCAGGTAATTGCTGTAAATCGTTGAGGAGTTCCCTCGACTATCTTTCGGGTCCATCATCAGATCGACTCCAGACCTTCATTAAATAGTAGTGATTTAAAATACCTAATGAAAATGTTATCAAACGCACTAGTCGCCGCTACAATTTTCGAAAGTTCCCCTCGATTTCTCTGGGATCCCATCATCAGACCCTTGTTTCCTTATCATGGGACCACTCTTGGGATATCTCCTTTCCAACAAAAAAAGAATTATCAAAATCGGTTCATAAACGACGAAAAATCCGCGAACAAACATAATATATATATATATATATATATATATACGGTCGAATTGAGAACCTCCTCCTTTTTAACCGACTTCCAAAAAAAGGAGGAGGTTCTCAATTCGACCGTATATATGTTTTTTTTTATGTCGGTGCCAGCCAATACAAAGCAAAGCACACCGACTTCGAAAAAATCTGATTAAGTATCTATTCTAAATGAAAACCCCCGTTTACTTATTTTTTTATTTTTCAGTGCCTGGAAGTCGGTTTTTATTTTTTTTTTATTTTGGAAGTCGGTTAATAAACTTAGACTAATATAACGATCAAATATCTATACTAAGATAGTTGCATTATAAATTTCATAAAATCTTATGAAACAAAAAATTAAAAATCTTAATTTTTCATTTAAATCATGTTTTTTCTATGAAAATTTCAAATTGAAATGATGATAACAAGTTAAAATAAATACCTATTAATTAATTATCTGAAAAAGTTATCATTTTTCAGGTCATTTTAAAAGTATTGAAATTTTAGAAAATAACGCCTGGACAATAAATGCAGGCAAACTTATACTTCTACAGCCTAATCAAATATTTTTAAAAGGTGTTAAAATCATAAGTACTTCAGTAAATCATAAGTTTTTTTTTTCATTATAATTAATATAAATTATTACGTTATTTTAAAAAGTCATTTTTTCTTTAAATGTTAGTAAAAAAAAACTGCATATACAAAATATAATTTAAATTTAGGTATCTATTGATTATTAACATGAAATCGCATTTGTAATAAATCAGACAATTTCATCACCATCGTCATTATCAATTATCATCCCGTTTTCATCCACTACTGAACATAGGGCTCTTCTATCGCACGACACTGAGCTCGATCTTCAGCTCTATGCGTCCGTTTCCATTTTTAATAACGGAATTGAATATAAGTATTATGATTCCTAAAGTATCTATATATATAATAAAACTGTAAAGGTCGAATGTCTGTACATAGAAAAAAATATCTAAAAACCGAATCAGGGGGATGCAAGAAGAGAAATAGAACAAATCCAGACTTTTTTCAATTTTTTTTGTTTCTCTGTCTGTCTGTTTGTACGGGCTATTCTCCGAAACTGTTGGACCGATTTAAATGAAATTTTGCATGGTGGTACCTCTTATATCCCTGGTCAACATCTTAGATACTTTTTATCCCCGAAAATTAAAGAGTTCCCGTAGGATAGTTAAAAAATTATAATAACTTATACAGCTTAGTACATAAAAACTACTGATTGGATTTTAATGAAACTTTACAATAATATAGATCATATATCAGAATAATAAATAGACTACTTTTTATCCTACAAAAATGTACGGTTCCCGTGGGATAGATTTGTGTGTGTTTATCTAGAGGCGAACCCGAGCAATTTCAATGTTTTTTTAATTAATCTGTATTTGAGCTTGAATTAATCTTACGGACGTGTCAAAATAAAAGCGCTTCCATAGTAAAATAATATATAGGTGAAGCTGCAGAAAAATCAAAATCGTTAATTTTTGAAATTTAATTAAAAGTAACAAACAAAATTTTTTGAAATTTCACTAAGTTCTGATTGTAATGAGGGTGACACACTAGTATCAAACAACTAAATACGTAAAGCAGAGCGGACGCGTTGCCGGCACGTGGAAATTGAATGAAGAAGAAATATGATAGTGTCAACTTGCCTCCCGAGTAGTCTACTGTCGCCGGTCAACAGGGCATTGGCCTCATTGTTTCCGCCGACATTCGGCACGTTAATCGGTAAATTACAAAGTGAAACCGGATTACGTTGTGTAATTTGCGGAACTTACCAAAATGTTAAGCTTCTAGAGCGTTCATACAATTTATTAGTGAATGTATCATTTAAGATAGTTGTTTTTTTTTCACAAAAAAGCTGGTACGCTGTCTTTGAAATTCTAAAATATTTTATTCATTGTAGAGGGTTACAAAAAGAATCATGCAAAACGCTTCACGCTTGGTGAAAATGTCGCATGTTATGCGCTAAAACACGTTAAAACAACCATTCAAATTAAGTACTTCCTTTTCGTTTTGAAGTCGACCAAAAATAATTAGTATGTATTATATAATAGGTACATAGGTGTTCTTGCGACTAAAATAAGGATTGAATTTAACGATATACTAAACTATAGTTCTATACTATTTTAGAATTTAGTTTTAGTCTAAGATCAGTTAGGAAAGTACAAATGTTTTAAAATGGCGAAATTCCTATTTATAAAAATCTGAAAAGGAGCACCTACATATCACATATATATACATAATATGTTATTATAATACATAAATATACATGCATGTACACATAATACATTTATATTGTATTTACATATAGTGTAGTAATGTTTATATTTCGTCTATGTATATCAAGATGACTAAATAGTTTTACGTAGATAGAGGTTATTCAACTCATATATTTCTGGGTTCTTTTAAATTATAACTGTGCTAGATTGTAGGAAGTAGGTAATCGCTAAAATAATCACAGGGTATTACTAATCTAAACGCCTACTTCACTTTAAATGCAATTAAATCTCAATTTATATAGCAAATAGAGTACATAAATCTTGAATCGTTTGTTATATATACATTTCTTTTGCGTTTATTTACTTGCGATAATTTTAAGCATGATGAAAGTTCTGTAAAGAGTGTATGTAAACAAACGTCTAACGCGGTGTAAATAGTGGCTATTGGCCAAAATTAAATACAACTATACGATTTTCGCGTACATGCCTTCATTTACAGGCGTTAATTTATATCATACTAGTGACATATTCTCGCTTCGTTCGGGTGCTTTCTTAAAGGTACCTAATCTTAAGAGAAAGGGTTATGTTATCGCAGATTTTTCTGTAGATCTTATTAAAATTAAGACCTACAATTTTCTAGTACATTGTTTTGATGTATCTCTTAAGGTTTAGCCAGCGTTAGCCAATAAATTTCTAAGAACGACTCGATAGAACCAGATAGATTTAAATATACTTAATTTATTTTATGCTTTGATATGGTCATAAAGTATGTGAATGAATAATAATAATACATAATTTGTAAATGGCTGCTTCGTAGGTCTAATTGTTAGCATATACAACTGACTTCTGAGGCCCAGGGTTCGAGTCTTGGATCGGGAGAAGTAGTTTGGGTTTTACTCTCAAGAAATTTTCAACTAGGAATTACAAAGTTGATGGTGTTTCACTCTTGTGCCTCAAAGAGTATATAAAGCTGCCATTCCATGCCCGATCTTTCACCGGCCGTTTCTGAAAAAAATAGAGATTGCGCATACTTGTGCACTATATATTATTATTATCTGTCAATGAGTCAATAATTTGTAACATTGTAATTCCAAAATATTCTAAAATAGATTGAAACCTATAATCTAAATAACTACATAATGTATTTTAACTAGTCTAATTTCAATTTATTTATGAGTCTTGAATAACCTCGAGCGCCATTTACGAGTGTCATAGTGTCAGAGAGCGTTAATTCAGACGCATCATCGTTAAGACCACACGCAATATGCGAAAAGTCAATTGCGTAATTGAATGGCGTGTAAGTGTTTTAATAACTTTTGGCAACAGTTTAGTGTAAAAGAAATGTTTTAAATAGAATGTGATGAAAAGTAACACTGTTACTTTTTACGCATACCATCAATCAATCAATTTTACCAAAATAATATCATACTTCAATGATAATAATTAATGATATTATTAATTAAATTAATCTATACATATAATAAAATTGGAACTAAGCCGAATCTGTGCATTAAATATTTTTTGGAAAATCTTATTGAAATAGATATTATTATCGATACAGGGGCCGAATCTATAGTTTTTAGAATATTTGTCTGTCTGTCTGTTACCGCATCACGAGAAAACCACTGGACAGATTTTAATGAAATTTGCTATGATGATAGCTGGTCACCCCGGGTCACCATATAGTCAACATACTTTTTAATTCGTGAAAATATCTCATCTCTAAGAAATTCCGACCAAAAAACCCGAGCGGAGTGAGGGTGAGTCGCTAGTAACAAAATGTTATTGTAGATTATCTATAGGTAATAAAAAATAAATTATTTGACCTATAAAGCTGAAATTTGGCAGGTTTGGCAGGCAGAGCCAAATTCAGCAAATTAAGTCCTACTACGTATTTGCTACGAGCCGCGAAGCCGCGTGTTAATGCTAGTTCTTTAGAAAACACACAGGGTCATTTACGTTTTGCTTAGATAATAACGCCATATGCCATATCACATAGATACACTTTAAATTAAGTAGCGAAAAGAAAAAAAAGCGAGGCATCGTCATTTTTAAACTCTAACTCTCTCTAAGCCTAAGTAAAATGCATCGCTCTTTTCCTGACTGATTGAAAAACTAACCAACTGATAAGTGTGCAAACTCCACTGTTTATTAATCATTTATAATATTAGCTTAAACAATTTATCACGAAGTACATATACTACTACATATAAGACATACAGGATGCAGTCAGTGAAGCGAGGATGGATAGATAGTCGCACTAATACTTATTCAAAATGCAAAAGTTTGTTTATGAGTGGGCGTGCTTATTACTTCTTCAGCTATAAAGCCTCGGCGGTATTGAGTGAAATTTAAAACAAAGATAGTTTATATTCTGGATTAACGCATTGGATACTGTTTATCATATAAATAAAACAAGTGCGATTCGGACTCGCACACGAAGGGTTCCGTACCATTATCTATAAAAACGGCAAAAAAAATCATATCTGTTGTATGGGAGCCCCACTTACATATTTTTTTATTCTGTTTTTTAGTATTTATTGCTATAGCTGCAACTGTCTAACTATCACGGTTCATAAGATACAACCTGGTGACAGATGGACAGACAGACAGACGGACGAACAGCGGAGTCTTAGTAATAGGATCCTGTTTTACTCTTTGGGTACGGAACCCTAAAAATGCTGTTTGACAAACGTTACTCTAGAGAACGGCTGAAGCGATTAGGATATTTTTTTAAATGTAAGAAAATTGAATAAGTTTGTCAGGGGAAAAAACTAATGTGGAAACCAAAAAAAATTAAATAATAAAATATCTATACTATATTAAGTATTGACAATTGTCGAATTTATTGCAAATTTGTATTATACATTCTTAACTGTGCTTTTTAAATTATATTAGATATTGCACTTATGTATGTGTTATATGTTAATCTTAATAAACTTTACTTAATATATATTTTCCACTTATACACCAATGTATGTACACATAATAAAATTATATAGTAATAATGTCCTCCTAACTGATTTCGGCCACGGCGGCCTATCTCATTGAGACTAGCCAACTGCGCAAGAGATATTATAGTGAACAAGTGTACTCTCTAGTCATCGAAAATAACTGGAAGTTACTTTTGGGTACATCAAGCATCGCTGTAATACGGGATATTAGCCACCTGTAACAAATCGGAATGAGAAATGGGTAAAAAAGGAAATAAAGATATCTCTTATCTTTATTTTTTTGTTAAGAAGCATTTGGTGATTAAGAATGTCATAAAGAAAAGAAAAGACGTGCCTATAACAGAAGAAGACGGATACAGAGAAGACGGATTGAAAGTCATTTTAGTTGAACTCGAAAGCTACAAATATGGTTATAAAATATAAAGATGTGCAAGTTTATTGGGTAACTCTTCTATTAAATCTAAAAAAAATGCCAAATCATACGGGGCATCTATTTTGAAATCACTGAGAAGCTTTTTAAATTTATTTATGTTTTATGTTGACCTAAATGTTTGCCCTAATATTTTAAATACAAAGTGCAGCGTTAGGTTACATCGTACATCATATTATAATGTGTAATCTTAATAAGTATCCCTATACAAGTATAAGCGGAAAGCGTAAGACGAAGTAAAAAAATATTCATTCAATCAAAAAATACAGCATTCAAAATTACAGAAAATGTCTCAGTTCTGCAAGGAATTGGCGAAAGAAATTCTGCAGTATGTACAATTTACTTTTTTTATCTTCTGCTTCTTTCTTAGGTCAAGAAATTATAACGTATTATAGAAAAAAAAAACAATAGGTTTTTCTATGATCAAACATGCGTTGACACTACCGGTTTCGGGAACGCAACTGCTCTTTGACCTCTGCGTCCGTTAAGGGCGTACAGCACATTATAATGAATACGAAATGTTACTGGACCGGCTTGCCTGATCTTTCATACATGGGGACAAGTATGGATTGTTCTTTAAAAGGCACTTTACATATTCGGATTTTGGTTGTTTAGAATAGATACAAGATATTTGATAGCTATAAAAACAATAAAAAGTTCGTAAAGCCATAAAGGGTTGGGTTTATGGTAATCTAACCTACCCGAAATAGTGAAATAGAAACCCGAAATAGTGAAATTTCTGGCATAGTGGCATTATAGTATTTCTAGTAAGTACAAGCAAAATACTTTTGTATTAAAACTGCCCTTTTATATTTTTTTGCAATAGTTAAATTTATAAAAGAAGATAAGAGAACCAACATTAGTCTTCTTGATCTTTTCATTCACTTTGCACTCCAAATTTAGTAGGCCACACATTTTAAACTGCTTTATATTTAGATTATTTAGTAGTGGGCGTTTCCATCATTATCTAAATCTAACTTTGAACTCTGGCACAAATAAAAATGACTCATAAATAATGATCATAGAAAATTATAGAGCGTGTATAAATACTTGTACGTTTGTCTGTACTGTGGAATGCGCCACACTCATAAAATTTACATGTTTTAACCTTTTAAGTAATAATCATACCGAATCAAGAATATCTGCATTTTAATTTTCATTTCGACAGTTAAAACAGGCTGCTATTGATTATTAATTTACACTTAATGAAATAAAATAGTAATGATTTTATTATTCAAAAAACGTATCTGGATGACCGAGCTTTGCTTGGAGTCCTTTTTTATTATATCGTATTTTTTAGATAATAATCTAGTTTTTGGCCGAAATACAATTTTCTTTAAAAAAAACTACAAACTTGAATAAATACACTAAAAAAACAAAAGAAAAACTTTGTATTCGACCAGGACTATAACCATATTTGGCATGGAATAATGCGAAAGAATATCGCGTGAAAACTTGAAAACACGCGTTTTCCCAGACATAAGACTAATATAAATCGATTTTTCGCCCCCGAAAACCCACACGTACCAAATTTCAGCGAAATGGTTAGAGCCGTTTCCAAGATCGCCGGTATAAATAAATATACAAGAATTACTCGTTTAAATATATTAGATAATGTCGATTTGTGTCTTCTTTGCCCCTGATTTGGATAAAATTTAGTTTACAGAAAGACTATGGAATCTGGACTATGGATTCTGGTTAGTAATAAAATGTTGGCAAAGGTAGCACAGGTCATAAGATGAATACCTACATAATATATCATATTTATATAAATAAAAGTCGATGTTTGTGTATCTTACCACAAAGAGCACTTAGAGACGTATCTTAGCGTACTAGTATACTTTTTAGCCTTATGTACGAGTATTTTAAGGTTATATACCTACTTAATAACTTTTGTAACTTTACATAATACATATAGATTGGAAAAGAAAAATGTACTGAATACACTGTTGATTTACGTATCAAGCAACTGGCTATGCATCAACATTGTGTTTTGTAAAAAATTGTTGATACACATTCAATCTTTGCTCTTTAAAAGATTTTCATAATTGGCACAATTAATATTACATATGTTCAGTGAGGAGTTTTACGAATACATTTATTTGCGATATTTATAACAGTTGATGTGGTATTCAGTAGACAGTTTCTGTACATATATCTTGACTTTGTTTCTCGGAGGTGAATATTTTTGGCGCTACGCCTTAAAAGTGTAACGCTTATGTTCGTATTACTCAATGAAATTTATAAAAAATACACGGCCACTGTAAAGATTATTAGAAGTATATGCTTTAAAAAATCCTTAAGTCTCTCATGGGTAAAATAACATTATTTTAGTAATTTAAAGTGTATACTTATTTACGTAATATAATTTACTATTAATTTTAGCACTATTGTAAATGCGCAAGTGACAGTGCTCAAATATACAGGTGTTTGTAAATAATAGTGAAAAATATACCGTTCAACATCATTAAAATAACGATTTCAGAGATATCTTGATACATGAATTTGCTATCAAAGTACGAATGAATCTGTCGCACTATTAATTACCACAGAAATTTGTAGTTAAAGCTTTCGGAAATATAGTATCTGCAAAAACGTATAATCTTAATTATACGTTTTTGCAGATACTATATTTCTTTACTTATATCTTAATCTTTCAAGATAAAGACGAAAAAAATAATTGTAACTAACATTTATAATATAGTAGCGACTTATCCTCGCTTCCCTCGGGTTCGTCCATAGGCACGTTTTAAATAAATATAAAACATAAACAGTTATTAGCCAGCGTTAGCCAAGTAATTTTTATTTTCGTGTTTTTTTCTGATGTTTTAAATAGTTATGCTGCTATTTGGAGCGGAGATAAATCCAAAAAGTCAAAGATCATAAAAATCGGTCCAGCCGTTCTTGTGACTTATAAATGATGTAACTAATCCGATTTTGTTTTATATACATAGATTAAAATATTATTATACTATTAGCGACTCACGCTCGCTTCGCTTGCGTTCGTCCCTAGGTACGTTTTAATTTTATTGAGCGAAATTCTAATTCTTTTTCTAAAATAAAAGTAGTCTAAGTTACTCTGTATAATATTAGCTATCTGCCAATGAGTGTCCTGTAAAATTGGTCCAGCCGTTTCAAATATTAGCCGGAACAAACAGACAGACAGACATACAGACAAAAATAAAAAAAAAGTTTTTCTTATAAGTACCGTATATAATTCCATATGCAATTAATATAAAGCTGTTGTTTTGACATTACAAAGAGACACTTCAATTTTATTTATCTGTATACCTACATTACGAACGTGATATCTAAATAAAAATATTTATAATAATTTAATGTTAAGAAACTACTTAAATTAATTGTTTTGTTAATTAAGTCTCTGTGATTAACAACAAAAGCAATATACCAATAGCAATGAAATAATTTTCCCGTAAATCTCGCACGTTGAATGCTTGAGCGTACGCCATTTATAATAAAGATCGTCATCGTATATAAATAGATCGAACCCGGCTCAGATGTAAAAACAGTATTATCAATTATAATGTATTATATTATTTACATATTGTAAAGGTTGTACGTCTATGAGTCATCCTTAGATCACGATTTAAAAAAAAAAATCTAAACTCTTAAGATAAATCGCCAATTAATGTCTAGTAATTATATGACTGTAAATCGAGATAAAGTTAGAGATAGTTTGTTTTATTATATATTTAGTTATTTTTCGTATAAAATATTTTTCAGGGATCTTAGATTTGGATCCTCACCTATACAGATAAATAAAATTGGAGTGTCTGTTTGTAATATCAAAATAACCGCTTTTTACTAAAGGCATATGGATGTATACACGGTACATATACCAAAACAACATTTTTTACAATTTTTGTCTGTCTGTCTGTCGGTTTGTTTCGGCTAATCTCAGAAACGGCTGGACCGATTTTGACAGGACTTTCACTGGCAGATAGCTAATGTTATAGGGAGTAACTTAGGCTACTTTTATTTTAGAAAAAGAATCAGGGTTCCGCAAAAAAATTAAAACCCATGAAATTGTGAACAAAGTCCGCGTACGGCACGCACCCGAGCAAAACGAGAGTAAATCGCTATATAATTTAAATTAAATGAATATTTTAGGAGTAGCAAGCTACTATTTATGTATACCTAAACATAGCTAACCGTGAAAACGTACCTAGGGACGAACGCGAGCTAAGCGAGCGTGAGTAGCTAGTTTTATTAATATGTTTGTTTAACAATAAAAATTCAATATTTTACACCTATACAGTTTTTTTATTATATCTATAGATTTATTTGGTTCAGCTTAAAGTTTTAATAAAATACAAACACTTAACAGATTCTTAAAATGTTTTGATTTGGGTGCGGTTACATACTTAGCGTATATCGTCAGTAGAATATTTATTGTAATATGACGTCACGCGCCATTGACCCGCCGTGCCACGTCTTCGTCTAGGTCGACTCGACTGTGACATCTTGTGTTTATTACTTTCTTGTTTCTAATATTACCCGAATTATAACGCAATACTGTTTTAATTAGCTAAATATAAACAAAAAATATATATTTATAATTAATATGGAGAGATAAAAAACTGATTTGAGTTGAAGATTTACCTAAAACAACAACATTTAATCCATAAATATATATACTAATTTAATGGTAAATATAAATATATTTTATTTATTTTTGTTTTTATTTAATTATTCAATTAATTATTCTAACACATATAGGTATGTAAACAATTGTTTGATTTTATAGTCATTGTTATATGAGTCATTTGTTCGCCATTCCTATTAGATCATAATAATTTTAATAATTAATTAATAATGTGAAGTAAAAAACTGTGTTCTTTTATGTACCTTTATCAATTTATTATGTTTTGGTACTAAATCTTAAATACATATAATTTTGTTTTGGTTCTACTGTTCTAATGTTGAAAAATCTAGGAAGTTTCTTTTGTGGTTTTTGTTGTTGGTTGTTCTTTTTTCCATTCTTAGATTCCACTTATATATTTCCTTTAACCAAAAAGGCCTCGTAAAGTTATGTTGCTTGAATTCCATAGCTCAATTTGCAGTGCCAAAAGCACCAAAATCAATCTCATCCCGAGATACATATTTAGTCACTCTTGTGATAAATGCTATACAACAAGATCTTAACCGATTTCAAATAGGAGACGGTACTATAGTGAAGGATAGCCCTAATTGGCGTGTCTGGTGGCACTAATTTGCGCCACTGGCGAGTAAGGTCCTATCGCTGTCTCTAAAAAAGTATTTACAAGTGCGGCATTTGCATAAATTTAATATAATAATTACAATTATTATTGTAAGCGTGATACCAGTTTATGAGGATTTTGTTTTAAATAATTAACATATAATAAGTAAATAGTTATAAATTATCGACTTTTTCTTAGTTCTTCTTTTAAAGCAATAACATTTGTTGAGCCGTATCTTGTCTGCCATAATTAATCAAGAATGGCGGAATCTTTACAATAATCATGAATAATTGGTGAAAATTCATGATGAAAAACTCGCAAACAGTGAGCATTCAGTGTAATTTGACATTTCTAGAGACCTCACTCTACACTAGCGCCCCTTGCAGCGAATTCAAGCGCGGTAGCCCTCATTCTTGTTGGTATGTTGATATCTATATACTAATTGTGTATCGATTGTCGTTATTATTTTTTAATGAATACTAGTATTTACCCAGTGGTCGAAGTCCGACCATAAATTATAATTGAAAATTTCAGGAAAACATACACGAATAAAATTTACCTTTTAATTTTAATAGTTTACCTTTTTTTTTGATAGCACAAAAATAATCAAACAAAAAGAAAAAACTACTAAATCAAATTAAAAGAAAACCGGAGACGGACGAACAAACAAACTGAAGAGAAAAAGATACTGAACTGTTTTGTCTTTGCTTATTTATATATACATACATAGATTGTATACCTCAAGAGTTACTACTCTTACTATATAAATAAAAAAAATCTATCCTCAAGCGTACAATTCAAGAGATTTTAAAGTGGTATATATATCTATGTATTTGTTTTAAAAAGTATTACTTGTTCTCTTCACTCTATTTTATTGGGTCAAAACTATTGTCTATAGAGGATCTAGTCACTATGAGGTTACGTCACAATTGCTACCAGTGCCAAATAACGTACACGAGGTCCACGGTATCTCTATAATGTTGTGAAGGTGAAAAGGTTAAAATTGTCATTGGACCAATTAAAACTAAAATTACCCATAACATGTTGTAAGTTGTAAGTAGGTATGTTTTATAAGATAGTCTAAGATCCCGATCTATGTGATGGACCCGTCACTCTTCTTCCCAGGGGAAAAATATTTTTTAAAGAATAAAGTTTGGTAATACGTGTGTATTACCAAACACAACCTAGGGGTTGTCACAAAAAATTTGGTCAAAGTTATTTTTAAATAAACATTTTTTAATTGATTTTACTAAGAGGTAGTCACGAGTGGATAATATGCTTTAATAATAATAAGCTATTTCACAGATTATTTCGCGGTTTTACTTCATTTTTACGTTCCTGACGTTTCTATTTTCTCTCTCCCTCTAAATCTCCAGTGATCATGTTTGCTTCGAAGCATTTGAAACATCAGAAACAGAAAAAAAATTAATTAAAAGAACCATGAAAGAGTAAAAAAAATATATTTAAACATTTTAACGGTATATCTATCCAACTTTAGAATAAAGTCAAAATTTTCATAACATAATATCATCTTATATTAACTAGTTATACTGTATGCAAAGTAAACAAACGCATCGTTTCACACGTAGCAGTGTTTATTATATGTACATTATCACATAGCTCGTCATCCTTGGTTACCGCGAGAATTCTTAGTACTTACTACTTTACATGCATCATTAGTGCAAAAAATGTAAGATTAAGTGTTTTAGGACCTAAAGAAGGTCAAGTCAAAACTCAGAGGGTCCCCGACGAGCGTGTATGAAGAAATTGATAATAATGGACGAAGCGAAAGAGGTATGTAAAGATCGAATCGTGAAATGAACGTGATGAGTGCGTGTGTGTATGTGCATATGAATCATAAACATATTTGAAATTTTATGAACAATATCTTATTAACAAAGTGACATAATTAACATTATATATCTATACATACATATAATAAAATTCTAATTAAGCCGAATCTGTACCTTAAATATTTTTTGGAAAATCTTATTGAAATAGACATTATTATCGATGCAGAGGCCGAATCTATAGTTTTTAGAATTTTTGTCTGTCTGTTTGTCTGTTACCGCATCACAGAAAAACCACTAGAGGTATTTTGATGAAATTTGGTATGATGATAGCTGGATATCCGGGTCAACATATAGGATACTTTTCACCGCGGGAGATTATCGCATTCCCACGAAAGTACACGTTAAACACAACCCAAAAAATATTTATAATCAGAATTTCTTGAAACTTAGTATCAATGCTCTTCAATACAATTAAATAAATTCGTGTTTTAGCGTTTTTTGAAGTTCATCCCATAAGGAGATAAAATAAGGGATAAAGGTTTGTATGAAACCTACCTTTTCAAAGTTTTTTTGTTGTAGTTTTAGCGCGAGGGAAGCCGCGGGTTTTGCTAGTCGTATTTATGCTGCAACAGGAAAATTACTTGCGTTTTTCCTTAAGTAACTAAAGGAACAAACCTTTATTTTATTAGGTAATCGAAGTAAGTCTAAACGTTTATGTTTTCTCTAAGTTAATTTTATAAGTGAGCTTTAATTTTATGTTGTGTATACTATACGGTAATTCAGGGTGATTGGCCATTCGATCGTTTTAGATGGTCAGTCGAAAAAAATCCATCTTTTGCTAAATAGGCAATTATTGACCCTCAGGCTTGACAGAGTCCTACCGGTGGTAGGACTCTGTCAAGCCTGAGGAGTCCGACTGGATGGGTACCACCCCCTTATCTATTTCTGCCGCCAAGCAACAATGATTGCATTGTTGTGTTCCGGTTTGAAGGATAAGGTAGCCAGCGCAATTACAGGCAAGAGGCATATCATCTTAGTCCTCACAGTGACAACGCACCTGTGGTTCTGCATTTTTGTTACTTAAAACCTAAGTGCATGAACTGTAGGTGTTATGGGCGACAGGTACTGCTTTCCATCAGGTGGTCTGTCTGCTCGTTTGCCACTGAATCTTATAAAAAAAAAAAAAAAATTATCAGTTTAATGTTATAACTACCTCAAAATTTTTTAAGCACGATTTTTTTACGTGGTGAATTAATAGAATTTCATGTTAATTTTACTTTTACCTTGTGGCTTGATGTCTTGGTGATATTATAAACTCAAACTCGTCAAAATTATTTTCGTATCTTAGAGACCATACTATTTACAATTGCTAGCTAATTTATTTTTTGTTATTAGATGCCAAAATACGTGCGAACATCGAACCGTGCTAACTGGGAACAAGAACAGTTATCAAAAGCATTATATGGTATAAAAAACGAAACAAGTTCTAAAGAAGAAGACGTTATACGTTTGGATAGTGAGGATTCGACTGGAGAAGGCTGCGAAATGCGAATATGATTGTATAAAATATGGTGAAAACTACTATAAAACCAAAAATCGAACATTGGTTTTAATGTATTTTCTGTTTTAAATGGATGCATGAAAATTGTACGCCATTTAAAAATACTTGTGACACATGTGGAAAAAACGCAAAGAAAAAGTGTAAAGACAAGGAAAATGAGGTTGAGGGAAAAGGCAAGGGGAAAAGAATGAAAAAATAATGTGGCCATCTTCTACGTCTTGCTATGGGCATCTAAGATAGATAGGTCGGATAAGATAGCCACTTATTTGTTTTAAAAAAATTTAATTACTAAAACTCAAATTAATTAATCGTAACCAAAGCATGCAAAACCAAAGTTGATCAATAAAAAAAATATTATAAAGTGCAGATTTTCATTTATTTTTATAATCATTATATAACATTCTGGATCTCGACTACAGCCACCTACCAAATCCATCTTTGACATAGAACGTCTAGGCGATCCCATAAGCAGAGGCGTAGCTAGGTAACCATAGGGCCCTGGTGCAAAAAAAAAACTGGGGCCCTCACTAAACTGTTTAGGTTTTGTCAACTCAAAATCTATACTAAATATTATAAATATGAAAATGGGTTTGTTTGTCCTTTTTTCACGTTGAAACAGAGCAACGGATTGGTGTATTTTTTTGTGTGGAGACAGTTGGAGATTATCTAATTCCTTCATCATTATTCTTCTGCTTTTAATTACCGATTTCGAAACAGGAAAGAAATATTTAATACTGGTAGATAAAATATTAGTTCAATTAAACACACGTTTGGCTGGTATGAGTGTGGTCAGTGAAATATTGATTTTCTAACACCAACATTTTTACTGGGTGTAGATTAAACAACTTTATTACAAAAGTGTAACCAATTCCAAAGTAAATATTCCGAAATAATAGGCCCCAACGGTTCCTTTCAGCTTCCTAATATTCACCACCTACTTCGTTCTGGATTAACTAAGCTATGGAGTATTCATTCATCATTTTACTTAATACTAATCCAAATATATTAATCCAAGTATACAGAACTCCGACAGAACTCGAAACTTGTTGAGAATCCTCCTGTATTGTTTCAAATGAGTTGCCATGATTAAAGTCGTGTTGTAACCTATGTTAATAACATTTCGAAGGTGGTTTGGGAGGTTTGTTGGTCAGGGTCCGAGGGCCCCCTGAGTTTGAGGGCCCCGGTGCACGGCACCGTCTAGCCCTTCGGTGGCTACGCCAATGCCCATAAGTACGCAAAAATATACAAAAACTGGTCAAATCATTTAAGAATTTCAAATATAAAGATTAAAGAGAAGCATGAATTAAATATAATGAGATCGACATCGCTGTATCTAACAAATTAATTCATGGGGCAACATAGATACTTATTTTTGTACCCGCAGTTCCGCTCATTAGCTACGACAATAAAAACAGAAATAGTTATCTCTCTTTCGCCTGAACCTTGTGGGTCCATCAGTGAAAGTTCTGTTGAAATAGATTTAACGGTATTTAGTTTTTTTTTTTGGAAAATAATAATAATTTACATGACTGACGCTGTCTCATATCTAACCATTTATATTTATTTAAAACGTACCTAAGACACTAATTTTAAAATATATCCATAATATACGTATTTTAAATTTTAAATAATACTTAATAAAAGTAAGTGAATAAATCAACAGATTAATTGTACTAAGAATTACGGAATGTTTATGTCGCCTATAGAGAATCTACGTCATTGACATTTTTTACGACATTGTGTGAAACCAATCAATTGTCATAGTAAAAAAAATGATAGTAGTTTACCGTAAACTGTTTCTTTAAATTAAGGCACCAATAAAATAATTTGTAACAATAATTTTAAGTCTTACTATTTTAAGGGTGATTTTCATTATCATAAATATGTATAAATAATGAGGATATTTCTAATTCATTTTTTTTTCTTTTGTCCTGTTACTTTTGTTTTTCCAGACAATTTTAACTAGCTTGACTGTTACACTTTTCAAACTGCAATTTGCATACTAATTGCTTTTTATGTAAAACTAGCGGCTCATCGCTCACCCTCGCTTCGCTCGGGTTCGCCTCTAGAATAATAAAAACAAATCTAATCCCGGGGCACCGTACATTTTAGCGGGATAAAAAGTATATAGCCTATGTACTTTTCCAGACTATAATCTATCTCTGTGCCAAATGTCATCCAGATCCGTTCAGCCGTTCTGGCGTGATTGAGTAACAAACATCCAAACATCTAAACTGTCACATTTATAATATTAGTAAGATTATACTTTATGTTAAAAATACCTGTAACTTATTGAGTATTTGTTTTCTAATTATCTTCAATATATTCTTTATATAATATCTCTACTATTACCTAAAGTGCTAATTAAATATCCGCAGATTGTGGTTACTAATTATTTGTGTTTATCGTTTTTTAACTCATTTATCATATAATAGACACATTACTTACACACTATATTTACCCATTATATATGTATAATAGGTAAATTAACATTTTTTAGTTGCAGGTATATTTTTTGTATTCTAATAACGTAAAATTTTCTAGCTGATGTTTAAGATTCAAAAATAAGTTCTCTTTCAAAACATTCCCACATGATTTTAAAACAGTTGGCTACCTGAATGTACAAATAATATTTCTTTTACTCTAGGCTTGGAAGTTTAAATAATTCAGGCTTATATAAATAAGAAAATATTGTAAAGAGATAGAAAAACAATTATTATCTCAAGTTCATATTCCCATAGTTTTTTACCTCGCACTAAGAATAAAAGCATAATAAGCTGTACATTAGCTATATATTACTTTAGAATGATATGTGATCTACGGAAAATGTTACTAGTCAAAGTATTTTGAAAAAAAAAACAAATAATTTTAAATTTTACTTTATTATTGACATTGCTTAAGGTTCTTAATGGTTTTGCATACTTATATATTTGTATCATCTATAAGGATAGTGTTTTTTTTAAATATGTGTATTTTAATATATTTAGTTTGTTTACAATACCACCAAAGCAACACTAAAAACATCAAGAACATAAAACTTTAAACGCAATAGTCATCCGTGTCAATGGGACGACAAAACGAATCTCACGTATTGAGTACAAGCACTTGTATCGAATCTTACGCGAGTTCGAAACCGTGTTTATTTCAGGAATACGCTGGATCTGCTCCAAAAACGAGTATAATCGGAAGCCGGTCACTTTACCGCTGACTCAACAACTGTGAGTAACTTCGATCCATGACTTCGCTCTCGAATGTCAAAGATACTACGAATGATCTAAATATATCAACAATCTCAATCTATTTTCGTTATTTTGTTGCAATTTTCGACGGAAAATCAGCAATGTGTGGGAAAATTTAATTGATACTTGGAAAAATTGTGTGTAATGTGATTTTTTTAAAGAGACAGTGTATATCTGTTTTCCATATAATATAAAAAAAAATATATATATATAACGGTTTTATACAACTGCTACATGTACACTAAAGTACTATTTGAGTGAAGTACACGCGTGTACAAATTTTATTAGAATTT
The DNA here is from genome assembly GCA_033884665.1 of Argynnis bischoffii washingtonia. Lineage (NCBI taxonomy): Eukaryota > Metazoa > Arthropoda > Insecta > Lepidoptera > Nymphalidae > Argynnis > Argynnis bischoffii. The sequence continues at coordinate 6,606,472 of CM066616.1, read as the reverse complement.
ATCACGATATGAAATTACGAAGTGAATTATAGTGAAACATATACTTTAATAATTGATAATAAGCTTAAAATGCTTTTATAATCATTTAATGAGGATGGTGGTTTTACTCAAAAAACATCTTCGATAAGTACTTAGTAATATGTAACTAAATGTATTGAATTATCGTTCCTATTTAAACATTCAGACTCCATAAATATATAGTCAAATTTCCACATTTGTAGATACGTAGCATACATGTATGTAGAAATTTTCAAAAGCAAACAAAAAGGAGTCGTATTAGATATATACCTAAATGAAAGTAACGTATGGCACAAAAGTATTGTGCAAAGCATTCCGAAATAGAACAAATGAGTTAAGTCAGTACCTTGTAAACAGATCACTCAAGAGCCAAGGTGCTCTAAGCATTTGATCCTGATGTATTCCAGAGAGACTGATGTGCATATTGATAAATACGATGTTTCATACGTTTTGGTCACTGTATTTACATTTATAATGCGTCACAACGAGCTCCGTGTACTTTGTATGCACATCTAATGTGAATTATCCATGCAAGCAAACGATTTTACGTCTCTAATGTAAAAATTCAAGTGTATATACTTCTCAATATATTTATTTCCATTATGTGATGATTTGGACATTTAACTTTAAGGTCAAGACGTTATTTATATATTCTATACATCTAATCAATGCAAGTTAGATCATCGTAGAAAACCTGTCTCGTAACGTTTAGTATTTCATATCTTACTAATAGATATTGTAATTGATAAGATAACATGCTATTGTAATTGCATCGCCAATATGCTAGCTTAATGTTGTTTAATCAATATTTGGATACAAAACCACATTTACCTTTTAGTATGTTACATTATTTAACTTTTAAAGTAACTCACAATTTGCATATATAAAGACGTCTTGTGACTTTTATCATTGTAAAAATGTGATAGTATGCGCGCATTTCTAAAGAGAATTTACTGAACGTACATATGCCTGTGTAATAATTAACATCTGCTTCATTGAGATTTGGTAAACCTTGAGATAAATCAATGGAAATGATTATGTTTAAATCTTTATCAAGCAGTAAAATGATCTATGACGTAAAACAAATTAGTTATGTATGATAGCCCGATTTGTTCTACAGATACATATAAAGGTGTTTACGAAATCAATGTATGTATGTATTTACGATAATTTATAAACCTAAAAAATATAATAAGTTTGTACTACCTGGCCAAAGAAGCGTTCCCGCGCTGCAGCAGTAGTCTCGTTTCGTGGAGTGTCACTTTTGGTGGAACTTGAATCCACCGGCTGCGTCATGTTTAATGATTCCTGAGACTTCTTCACAGGATCGTCAGGTGGAGGCGAAGATTGCGCCTGCGCCGTTTCAGGCGCAACCCGCTCGGAGTTATCCTCTGCCACTTTGGCTATCTTCTGCACACTGCTGTCTACTGTACCACCACCAACCCCGTTAGTCTTTTCACTGTTTCCCTTTTGTTTCTTCTTGCTGTTCTTCTTGTTTTTCGGTTTCTTCGGCGGTTTGCCTTCGAGGAAGCGATCGCTAGCGCAGCACTGCACATTACCCATGTCGAGGTGCGAGCATGTCGCGGTAGCTCGGCTGGCAGGAGTCGGTTCGTCGGTCGGTCGTTCGAAACGCGTCGGCGTCGGCGCCGCCTCGCGGAATGAGCGCGTGTCGAGTCCCCGGCTCTATGGCGCCCACCCGCCCTGGTATTTTTGACGCAAACTTTGGTTTCACGCTGACCGATTACGCGGAAGGCGTCCGTAAAGGATCGCACCCGAAAGCCAAAACGCAAACGCGTGCCGGCCGCGCTGGCGTCATCGCGCGTCTCTCCCCCGCGCCGCAAGGTCAAGGCGCACTCATTGCTCCCGAGCTCGCCAGCAACTGGCGCTAGATGAGACCTCAACACCACCGGCACCAACAGCCAGCTACGAGCCTATACTGCTATCGATCACGCAATGTTTACGTTTAGCTGCCACGGGAACCGCGGAGTAACCAATAGCGACAACATATTTACAGTTGTTATGCATTTAATTAAATCGGGTAATGCACAGAGTAGAGACGTTAACACACCATTCACAAACGAGACATGACACGAGCTTAAGTAATAAACAACACTAATTACTTCACTTTTTTACTATTATTACCTATTACGTAAGAGTTGATCTACGAAGAATATCTATTATAAGGTAAACATTGTTTTGTTTGGAGCGGACTCGGTCGTGCCATACGTGTTATCGGACGGCCAGAGTCGGAAGGACCGCAGTCGCACAACGATGTGAGCACGTGTGGCATCGTATGAAACGCGTTGTAAATTTAATACGTTGAGTTAATTATGCTTGCGACAAACTAAGTAAATATAGTGATAAGCATGTCGGTGTATTTGTATTTTCTTTTCTTTTATATGTTTATATTTTTCATTAAGTTAACAGATCAAGTTGATGCTTTAGATAAAATAGAGATAGTAGGACACTTATTTATTAATAATATAATATTGAATATAAAAAGGATTCCTCTGAAACAAGCTAACCTATGCTATAATATTTTCTAATCACCATGCTTGTCATGCAGGCAAACCATCATAAATATTATATAGTCCTATTGATTTATGTTTGGTAAGTTTTAATTCATTCACTTCCTCTATAACTGTATTAATTCTTCAAAAAACTAAGAACATACTAACTACACATGTAAATAAATGTAAAATTTTAATATTAATAATATTATGTATTCATAAAAAAAAGACTCAGCCAAAACGCTTAAATTGCAGATTAGACTTTGAGTCTTTTTTTTTGTAGAGTTATATGTTTTTGATGGATTTCCTGTTAGCCACTTAAGAGATTCCAGTCTCTTTTCTCTCATTCAATCCTTTAAAAGTTCTAAGTTCGATTTCCACTTTGGCTCAAGAACATTGATTGAAAGCAGAGAAAATAGTGTATCGTGCTGCGTTTTTTCGTCCATTTCATATAAAATTAAAACTCATGTATAATTAAAATTAAACAGCTACATTTCGTAACCCACAAAAATGTAGAGTCTATTGTTCGACCTCATAGTGTTGGTGATATCATTTTTTCTTGGCATATCGAACGTTTTAACATAATAATGTTATAAAATGAACGTATTCAACTACAAAAGTTGAGTGTAATGAAAATAATTGCAGTTTCATTCAATCATCAAGTGTAATTGACGTTAATTATATTATTGATGAAATTAAAATATGTAGGAAGAGTTCTTATTAACATTTTTTACTCTAGAATGAAATAATAAAATACTAGATTAACAAAATCTCGTACTTCATTATAAATACAATGTAATTCTTAAAATAACATCGGTTGAAAGTATGCGATCATTGGTTATTTGGGTAGTAGTGTCGCAACTTTTGATGGCACGGAATCCGGGCCACGTCTTAACGTGCTTTCACGCCGCCTTTCACACCGACTCCATTATAATAATAAGCTGATTTCAGCATGTCTTAATTTTTTTAATATTCAAACATATGTATGTATAGATTTATAAATGTCATTTCAATCAAACGCTGGCACAGAATGATATTTGATTGCCCATTGATTTAATGTATATTTTATTACTTTATTTATAAACCATTGTAAATTCTAAGAATACGACAAAAAATATTTTTTAAATACTTATTTTAAATAGGCTATAAATAATATATATTTTATGTATGTTTATATGTATATACATGTATGTATGTATGTATATAATTGACTTTCAAGTGAGCAAAATGATTTAGACCTTGTGGCGAAACACTTAAAGAGTTTTAATATGTTGATATGTTTCGCCTGTTATAAAAGAGGAAGAAAAAAGTTAAGTTAACTCACGTCATGTAATATTATTAGGATTTTTAGTCATCATTAAATTGATGTAAGTAATTCTATTGGAGTTGGTTTAATTTCTCCCATACTATAAAACCTTACATAGGATATTAATGACGCAAGACGTAACAAATATCAAGTAACAACAGAAATTATAAAAGTTACCCGTATTTGATAGCATTATCTAATAACTGAATTAATTTGACCCAGATACTTGATTCATTCATAAAAAAAACTACGTTAGTACTAAAGAAGTCGCTTCAAATAGAGTTAATAACAGTACTTAAAGTGAGATAAGTAGATTTGCTGTTTCCGTAGACCTTTCGGTACCTCTAGCCAGTTGAGAGAAGATTGTGACATTTTTGTTCGTCTGACAGCTACTTTATGTTTTATTATAATTATGACAAATCACATTGAGCTCGAAGATTTGAGACACGATTTCGTGTGAGTGGGAGTAGGGAGTCTTGATCTTACTAATTGCGCCTTGATTTCTGTAACTCAATAACCTTAGTAACTGCACAAATTATTTGAAATGACTGCATGTGACTGTGATTGAATAATTATTATATTAACGAATCGTTATGTCAATAATTATATGCTCTTTTGCAAAATTTTATTAAACTCGTATAGTATAAATGGTATTTAATTACTTTTTATTAGCGTCTCTAGTTTCGTCTTGCTGTGGGACTTTTTTTTATTTTCTTAGGTTAAGAAATAGCATATATCTAGAAAGACAGCAGGTAAGAATACCTAAAATTCTAATTGACTAGTGAAAATCAAATTAAATTCGATTTAAGTATTCATAGAGATATTTCAATCACACAAACTTTTCTAGATTAGCCCCTATTTCGCGTTAAAAACAGTAAAGTTTAGCTATTTTGATTCAAACATAAACTGCCACGTCAATTTTTAATATTTAAAGTTACCATATAAGGCACATAATAAATATAAATAAATATGTTGGGATATAAACACGCAGAACCACCTAGTTCCATGATAAGCTACGCGGCTTGTGTTATGGATACCAGATAGTTGATACACTACACATATATGTATAACCTATATAAGCATCTATAACTGGAGTACAAATATTGTGCTCATCACATAAATAAATGCCCCCAGGGGGACGTGAACCAGCGACCGCGCGTACTGCAAGTAGGGTTACTACAAACTGAATCAAACCCTTATTATATAAGCTCGCATGGGAAGCGAGAATAAAAGGTAACCAATGTCCGTTGCATGATGTGCTAAATTTCAGCGAAATCTGTCATGCACTTGAAGCATGAAAAGAAACAGACAGACAGAGTTACGTTAACATTTACAATAATAAGATTTAAAGACTAACCTCAGTATCACTTTCAGCAGCTGCCATGGCAACTTCCCTCTTCAGATGCTCCTCTGCTTTATCAAACTCTCTGTCCAGCTCAGAACCTTCAAGTTCGAGCTGTGGTGATGTCTGCAACTCTTCGACACCTAAAGAGTGTTCTGAATCGGAATGGAATGATGTTGGACTTGGCATTTTGACGATCAGTGGACGGAAATTGAGTCGCGATATTTCTGTAATAATATCCCCGCAAATGATATAATATAGTTTGAAGCATATTTTAAATGTTTTTTGTATATTTAATTTTAATTTTAAAGCATTTATATTAAATAGGATTCCTACTAATGAACTACATGTATTATTTATGTTTTGTCTGGTGTTTCAACCAGTTAAAAATACTTATCGTGGTCATGGACGGATAAATATGTACATATGTTGTTCGAATCGGCTTTTGTATCAAATATAACAGTTTATGAAAATGAACAGTTCAAAAGCTGTTAGTAAGATGGTTCTTACTTGAGATAAAGTATTCAGGTGTTTACGACCTAAGCTATTAATATAGTGAATTGTAAAGTTACTTTGTTATTTGAAAACACTGTAAACTTTTTACACGTAAGTAATACAGTAGATACATTAATATTCAAGCGAATTAAATATAATACAAAAATACCTAAGCAAACTAACGTGCTTTAAATAGCTTAATTAAATCTTTTACCTTTTCATTTAAGTGCATAAAATTCTCATAAAGCAAATTAAAATTAATTGTTCTTTATTAATAGCGGTTTCTAATTTCAGTGATTTAACATTGTTATAGCACCTACATCATACATGAGTTAGAAAATGTTCTTTTCATGTTCTGGAACTACAATTTAGATTTGTAAAGTTTTAAGTCTTGTATAATATAAGCTAGTATACCTTCTCAATAGAAGGGATATAGGCTATCTGATATGACGATACGATCTTTAGAAGGGGAATAAAATATATTCATAAACTAGCGACTCACCCACGCTTCGCTTCGGGTTCGTCCCTAGACAAAAAAAAATCTATCCCACGGGAACTGTACATTTTTCCGGGATGATATATAGCCTATAGCTTTTCTCAGTTAACGGTCTATCTAATGCAAAAAGAATTTTTCAAATCGGATTATTAGTTTCAACCAAACAAACAAACAAATTATAATATCAGTATAGATAAACGACTAGAACATAACCTATTAAAATACTCGTAACGATGTTAGATATTTTGAATTCACACTTTATATGCGTATGACCTTATAGTTACTCTACGAATAAAATTATGTGGGTGGGTTTAAGGTACAGGTTTTAATTCTTATGTTAATTGAATTATATCCATTATAAATAAAACTATCTTTTCGGATTATTACGCGGATTTATTTTGAATTTTGGTTCCCGACGTTTCGAATGCTAGAAATGAAGATAGTTTTATTTAAAATGTCAAATATTTGAGTCAATCTAATAAAGTATTACGAATTATATCCACTTGATAATATACTTACTTTTATTTTCAGCTTTTTCCTTCTTTAATTTTTTCTGATTGTTCGGAGCACTGGAAATTATAGGACGTATAGCAATTCTTTGGAGACCGCTACCAGGAAGAAGGCTAGTGATGACACGTTTAGGCGTATCTCTTTCTGGACTTCTGTGAAATTGTCCATAAATATCGTCATTGTCTGCGTCAATATCCATTAGGCTATCGTCGAACTGTTCGAAGTTTTCCAAGTCTGAATCTAATTCACTTCTTGATCCATGCGATTCCGATCGACAGAAGATCTCTGAATTCCGTCTGTTACTCGTTTGCTTTGGCTCAGGTGAAGAAAAACTCCGCATCATGTAACCTTTATTCTGACTTTCGCTAGGACTACCCTCATTTTGAGCGCCGGGTGACGAATAGCTCCTTGGTAGTTGAGTCTTTACACCTTGCATTCTGCGTTGCTGTTGGTTTGTTCTGGTTGCAATCAAACTTCTGCCTCGGCTGCCGCTGGGAGGCAAAGGTTGATCTTTTCGACGCATTACAGCACTTGAGACGTGGTGGACTCTATGGGATCTTCGAACAACTGGAGCTGGGAATTCATTTGTAATTTACCGCACACTTCTTGATGATCGAATTACAATATCGAATAGCAAGGCCAGGCGCAGCCAGGTGATATATAATATGATAAGCACTAGCGAGCACGACCGACTTACAAATACTGTTGCTTCATATTGAAATTTGATTAGGCCATTAGATTTTAACCCACGCAGATCTTTGGTATAATTGAGTATAGTAATGAGCCGTTCACGTTTTTTGTATTTAATTATACCATTGAATTGAGATATTTGTTTAATTATCACGACTGTTTGATTACTTCACTTAGTAATTGACTATAACACGTGCTCTAGTGGTTACGTTGTTCAATGAGAGTGAATTTATTCTACGCGTAAAGAAGACGTGTAGGTTAAACTCTGGAGGTGGACAGCTTTCTCTTTTTGGCCATCGTAATTCATTAGTGAGCTTTACTCAATATAAAAATTATAAGCTACATCCACTCATTCTTTTTAACCATAACATTTTTATAATGACATTTAATTGATGAGACTTTGACAAGCTTATTAGAAACAAAATATAGCATATATAATATGCAAAAAAAATAACTTAATATACTTGTGTTTATGAATTTCTAGTATAAAAGTTCATATTTTTATGTATTTCATACTAAATAAAATTAATTGTAGATTGTTTTATATTCAATGCGGATATAAATAGGCATTCATTCATTAAATTAGCGACATCTATTGTATGTACATATGACTATTTAACACTCTGAGTTCAACGTGAACTAGTTGACATAATGCCAACTTATCGCTACGTTTCATACAGTTGCAAACTAGATGGCATTGTTAGTAATGAAAAGTAAAACAAAATATAAATTTTAATTACAATTTTCATTGTACATAATACATTAATTTATAATATATAATTAAAAGTGCATGCAACTTTTTGCCCGTATAAAAGTTGCATTGTCCTTTGGTACTTCAAAGAAAAAAACAATGGAAGAATTATAATTTGTTCTCAAGCGGTATCACAAAAGCCGTAAAACAAAATATCTTATTAACATGCTCCCTATTGTACCTTAAGTTTTGAGGTTCCATAGCAGGTTCCGTAGGTCCAAAATGCAAATGTAAACTCCTAACCATTGCATCGTATGTGACGTGACAACAGCTATTTTACATGAAGACTATATATACTATTGAAGTTATATGACTGAAAATAGGTTAATAGGTGCCTCATGCTAACTGCTTAATAAAAAAGTCAAAATATGAAAAAATAAAAGTTGTGGCCTTTCATGCATATCACTAAAAGATATAAAAATATTTTTAACTCCACGTCAACAATTCTTGTTGTACGTGTGTGACTTTTTTATTCAAGTCAACAGTCGCCGAGTTACTCGTATCTATACATATAATAAAATTCTAACTAAGTCGAATCTGTACCTTAAATATTTTTTGTAAAATCTTATCGAAATAGACTTTATTATCGATATAGAGACCGAACCTATAGTTTTTAGAATTTTTGTCTGTCTGTCTGTCTATCTGTCTGTTAGTTACCGCATCACAGAAAAACCACTGGAGGGATTTTGATGAAATTTGGTAATGGTTATGGTTGGATATCCGGGTCAACATATAGGATACTTTTTACCGCGGGAGATTATCTCATTCCCACGGGAGTACACGTTATAACACAACCCAAAAAATATTTATAATCAGAATTTCTTGAAATTTAGTATTAATGATCTTCAAAACAATTAAATAAATGTTTTAGCGTTTATTGAAATTCATCCCATAGGGAGATAAAATAAGGGATGAAAATTTTTATAAAACCTACCTTTCGAGAATGCTCCTTGGTCTACGAAATGCTCCAGCCACTTTTCAACACCTGATGAATAGATTTCGCATCTCTCTGAGCCACATAAAGCTCCTTATTTATTTAGATAACCCGTCAAGCAGTTTCCATAACCTAAAAGACTTTGAAGAAATCTTCAATCGTCTGGGAGAGTAAATAATCTTACAGAAAACAGAGACAAATGCGATCTTTTTAGCTCAATAATAAAATAAATAGGAAACTTCACAACCGCTGAAGGTCTCTAAGTAGATCTTGGAAAAGTAGACTCAATAGTTCATATGGCTGTGCCTACAAATCTGAAACCTATCTTGTCGTTCCTGCAGACGTCTTCCTGGTATCGAAGATTTATCCCAAACTTCACTGATATCTCAGAACACTTCTACGATTAACCAAGAAAAAGGCTATTCGATCTGGAAGAGTGAACAGAAAGCAGTATTTGATAAACTCTGCGAACTTTTAGTCAGTGCTCTAGTTCTTGCACAAGCTGATAACACCAAACCTTTTATTATTAAATCAGACGCCAGTAACTACGCTATTGAGACTGTTTTAGTGCAAGAGGAGTGTGAGAATGAACACCACGTTGAGTATGCCAGTCGCTTATTGAATTCTGCCGAACGTAATTATTCGACAACCGAGAGAGAGAAGCATGAGCCGTCGTATAGGCTGTAAATAAATTCCGTGGTTACATAGAGGGGACCGATGTTACGGTACTTACTGATCACCAAGCCTTGAAATGGTTTATATCTTTGAAGTCACCAACAAGACTTCTTGCCAGATGGGCTCTACAATTGCAGCCCTACAACATCACAATAACATTTATAAAAAGACGAACAAATGTCGTCGCCGAATTTTTATCACGCCTAAACTGCAAACCGGATGCAATTCGAGATTGTGGAGTATGCAATATGGTTGTCGACGTCCCTCAGAGAAGTTGTAAAGAAATAAGGGGAGAACAGATGAAAGACAAAGACATAGAAATTATAATAAAACATTTTGAAGAAACTCAAGAAGAAAATATACGATGTTAGACAAAGAAGATATTATAAATTAAAGAATGCTTTATAGAAACAAGTCAGAAACCGATAGTGACGATGGTCAACTTGTGGTTTCAGAACATGAACGAATACCAATTGTTATGAGATATCATCGTTAAGCTTCGGCTGGAAACTATGGCATCGATAACACCATAGAACGTACAACAAAGCGTTACTTTTAGAAGGACATGAGAGCCTAGATTGAAAATTATGCACGAAATTGTGTACAATGTCAACGATTTGAAGTAATTGCATTCATTTTATTCGGGCCCTTGCCATGAACATCTAAGAATGAGAGTTGGATATTTATCATAGAAGATGTGGCTACCAGATGGGTTGAACTGTACGCACTAGAACAAGCTACAGCCGAAGAGTGTGCACGAGTACTCTTAAATGAAATTTTCCTTCGTTATGGAATGTCACGCCGATTCATAAGCGATATTGAAACTCAGTTTGTAAGCAGTATTATGTAAGGCCTGACTTACTGTCTTGACATCAAGCATGGTTTTACTCCAGTTTATCATCTGGAAACTAATTCAATTGAGAGACGTAATAGAAACTTAAAAACGTAGCTAGCAATTCTAGTTGAGGTTGATCATACATATTGGGCTAACCAGCTACCAAACATGCGATTTGCCATGAATACTGCAAGCTAAATTTCAACGGGGTATACAATACGTTATATATCATGATATATAACGTATATACGACGTACGACTCCTGACGATATATATCATGATATGCGTTAGATAATTCAGAACGAGAATTTTATTCCTGAAATCACTTCAAAATTACTAATGATGGTTAACACTTTAAAGAGAGTACATGAAATTCAAGAAATGAAAGAAGAAAAGCGAAAGGAATATATTGATAAGATACAACAGGATTGTCTTAAATATCAAGTTGACCTGGCCATTTTCATAAAGAAAAATGTATTTGATATTGAACCTAATATATGAACAAATTAATCACAAATGGTTTGCCTATTGAAATAAGATCATGACTTCGTTTGAAATAAAAGGAAAAACCTGTTTTACATATTAGTATACTCTTACATATACCAATTTCATTGCACACCGCATGATTGGTAAATAATGACGATGATTGACAATGCCACAAAGGTACCTCCGTTAACCTCATATTTGATTTAGTAATATTGCACTTTTTGTTCTAACAATAACGTTTATAGTACTATGTCTATACTGTTTTGTTTGTTTGTTTAGTTTTAGACGATCAACTCTCAAGCTACTGAACACATTTTAATCACTTATTTACTAATAGGCAGCTATTGGTTATTTTTTTATTTAGCTGATTATTTAAATTACATAATAATAACTTTTCTTAATGTTAATTTGTCGCGAAATAGGGATGGGTTAGCGCTAGATAGTAATATATTCCTAAACGATTTTTAAAAGAAAGTGGTGGGGAAAGTAAATGTTTCAGAAGGCAAATAAGTAAATAATTTTAAGCAAATTCTTTTTATTATTTCATACGGCTCGGCTAATATGATTAAAGTCGTAAGCAGTTTATTGCGTTCTTTATTAAGCCTGAGCCTTCCTTTCAAGAAATGGTGTCAAAAAAATTTCAAAAAGTTGAGGTATAACAGTTTCTAAAATACTTTATCAAAAATTATCTTGCAGAATATACGTTTCGTAGTTTTTGAGATATGAAATATTTTTACTCGTAGTTACCCGCTTTGTCAGTTTAACAACCATAAACTTGTTTCGCATAAAATGTTAATGTTAAAAAATAATATGAAACGAACTTATTTTTACGGTTGATAAAATGTGTCGATATTGTGGAAACGTAAATATTATTCATATTTATTTTAGTGTTAACTTAACAAAATACGTAAATAAGAAAACAACACAATATATTGCTATACGGGACCTATAATGCGCGAGTTAACTTTATTTCCTAAACATTAAAAATTTATAAATATTTTCATTTGAAAATTGTTTCGGCCAACAAAATATTACTAATATGTTACTAAGTTATAAAGGCGAAAAATTTGTTTTATTGATAATTTGAACATGGGTGGAGCCGCGGGTAATTTAGTAGTAATTCTAATAAAATCATAGAAAGGTCATAAACTGTACATGAATTTTTTTGGGATTAAAACGAATATCTAAATAATACATAAATAAACATTTTTTGAACTATTTTGATGAATCAAATAGCGCTATTGATATTTGTTCTCAAGATATGCTATTTTTAATACTTTTTGCCATATTTAGTAAGTTACCTTGCTAAAATGTTTATATGTAGTACCATCGTGGTTTTATTCTAACCAATTGTTGTTTTTTTTTTCTTAGAAATGAGATATTTTACTGCGGTAAAAAGTATCATATATGTTGACCCGGATAGCTATCACTATACCAAATTTCATTAAAATTCCTCCAGTGGTTTTTCTGTGATGCGGTAACAGACAGACAGACACAAATTCTAAAAACTATAGATTCTGTCTCTGTACCGATAAAAAAGTATATTTCAATAAGATTTTTTTTTAAATATTTAATGTACAGATTCGGCTTAGTTACAATTTTATTATATGTATTTATATAATATAGATATAGATTAATTAATATATTACTAATTTTTAAACCAAATACTGAATTTTTTTGGTTATTTGGGCACGGGCATGACAGCGAGTAATGCTAGTAATTCTAATAAGATCATAGAAAAGTCATTTCTATATATTTATTTTTTTTCGAATGAAAATTACGTATTTTAAAAACTCATGGCGACATCTAGTAATGGATTTCTAAAGTACACCTAACTAAATATAACATGAGTTATTTTTATATTATAGCTATTGATATGTTTTTTTTTCAACAGAAGGTATTTATTTATTTATTTATTTATTTTATTTATTTTTCAACTATTTTGTAAGTGGCCTTGCTAAAATGTTTATAGTTTCAGCGTGGTTTATTCTAAGCAGTTTTTGTATTGTTTTTCGCTGAGATGAGATATTTTCCCCCTATAAAAGGTATCCTATATGTTGACCCGGACCAGCTATCACCATACCAAATTTCATCAAAATCCCTCCAGTGGTTTTCCGTGACGCCGTTCCGTTGCGGTAACAGACAGACAGACAGACATACAAATAAATCTTTAAACTATAGATTCGGCCCCCGTATGTGATGCGAAAAAAATTAAAAACAATTATTCTTACATTCCAATGAACTAATATTGTAATATTGATAGAAAAATACATAAATAAATATTTGTGACAGAAAGAACATGACAGTTAATCTTCGTCACTATCTTCATTTATTAAAATTAACTTTTTCATCTATAAACGGACAACTTAATATTTCCCAAGGTCTTATTATTTTAGCCAAATATCGAACCTGGACAAAGATAATATATAATCGCTGCAATGTGTAGCAATAGCAATGCTATAGCTAGAAAATTATATCAACTAGAAGATGACTAACTGGTGTTTATTTGTGATGGGACATATAATCGCCATCAAAAAAGTATAAATAATTTGACAGTTGCGCGCAAAGTTATTTAGGGAAGCTACCTTACTATAAAATGTTGAATTATACAAAAAATAAAACTAAAAAATTCTATGTCTATCTCTCATTCAATCTACTTAAATTTAATACTAGAATTTTCAAGAGGTTATTGTATAAGAGTAAGAAAAGATTATCTTTATGTAGGTATATTTTCATATCATTCACAAAAGCAACAATCTCATTGTTTACTAGGTATATTATTATATATACTAGGTGTATTATTTACATCCATTGCGCTACTGAAGTTAAGTTAGGATTTATACGCTTTTACTAATAGCAGTTGTAGTAATAGCTCACGTTGTTAACTCAATATAGGTTTACAGGCAATGTTTATAAGTCGTAAATCAACAACTGTAATATTATGGACTTGACTTATCATCAGACACGAACATTAAATTTATAATTACAAAACTATTTATAAAAAAATTAAAATTTCGCAATTTCGCGATTTATTCACAAAAACTAAGTATACACGCAACGCAACTCCTACTTTGAGGTAGGTGAGTTAAAGCGTTATACAATAGAGCGGCAGTTGGCAGTCGCCCGCGCAGAACGCCTCGCGAGCGTCGCGAAATACTGCCTTTGTGAGGAAAACTGGCTTGGTAAGTTATTTTACCTTATAAATAACATAAAAAGTTTAAACAAACTCTCAAGTTCAGTAAGGTTTTATTACATTTTTTCCTTAAATCAATTTGGTTTGAGATTGTTGAATGGAATCGCCGATATACACCGATATCGATATACTTTTCCGACCTAACAAGTTAGACGATTTTATGTAATTTTCTTGTTTTTATTTCACAGTTGTTTGCTCATACGTCAACTGTGAGGGGAAAGTTCAGGAAATTATATATAATAGGTAACCTTTATTTTCAATGCAAAAATACTATTTCATTGATACTTATAATAAAAACAGGTTTTCTTTGTAAAAAAATGTTTTCGGTTTTTTATAAAACAATGAAAAGAAATCTAATTTAAAATAAGTACTAGTTTAACCTTATGTAATATTTGCTGTATTGTAGATCCGGCTTGATCATATATTTGCTTTCTCTTAAAGTTGTCCTACTTTATTACATTTATCAGCGAATTAATAATTATTCTATTAAATTGCTGATCTAATTTTACATTATGTACCTAACATTATATATTTTTTATTTTAATATTGTGATCAAATACAAATGAGATGAGATCTCTGTTATTGTTCTAATGGACTACAATTGTTTACATAATTTTCAATTAAAAATAAATATTATCAACTAATTAATATAAAACTTAGTAAAATAATGTGCTTTGAAATTAATTTCATTAATGAACAGTTTTCACTCCTTATTTGCCACGTATTTACTTTTATATGGTAAATGAATTTAACAAATGATATTGTTGACTGTTGTACAATTGTATATTATTATGTACATTATTTTGAAAAAAAATTACGTGTTTCGATAAATTTTCCCATAACATATGATTCTTTAATAAAATGTTACATGATAATAAGGAAAAAATGCGTATTGGTTATGCCAATATTAAAAATGTATTTCTAAAAAACTTGTTTGGCAAAATTTATTTATAGTAGATATGTAAATAATTTGCGTTTACTTACTTTATAAAAGTTCAGAAAAATTTACTTAAGATTTAACCTTAACCTAGACAAGATCTTGCGTTAATTGTCATAAATCTACATAAAGCAACAACAGAATCGACTTTGTACTTTGTATAATTTGTATAATCTTTATTTAAATCATTTTTGACATTTAATAATCCTACTAATATTATAAATGCGAAAGTTTGTGAGGATGTATAGATGTATGGATATTTGTTACTCTTTCACACTAAAACTACTGAATGGATTTTAATGAAACTTTATAATAATGTAGCTCATACATCAGAATAACACATAGCCTACTTTTTATACTCGAAAAATGTACAGTTCCTTTGGGATAGATTTTAGTTTGTTTTTGTATAAAATATATGTAGTGTATCTGTCTCCTACGATAATGATAATAGCCGCGAATGTCATAAAAATCTAGATGTTAATTCTTACTGTAATTAGTTTGTTTTTTTTTTAATATTTGCTTCCTTGATTTAAGCTCAGAATATTTTTTTTATTGTTCATACGAACGATTAATTTGTACTTGGAGTGAACATGCTAACAGAAAACAAAAAGAATATTGCCACACAATTCGTAAAGATATAATCATGTCCAAGTTTATTTCAATGCCAGGTTCATGTTACCGAACCTAATAAAAAAATTAATCATATGAAACTTAAACTATTAAAAGATTAATAATTCCCTTCCTAAGTTCTTCATTATCTTCTAAATATTTAGTAGGATTTATCGAAGTAGTAGCAGTCTTAACTTTCAGTGTACTATCTGGGCGATTCCGCTATAGAAGATTCTTGACTTTTATAAATTACATTATTTGTTTTTTTTTTGATATCAGTGCAAAAAAGAAAGTTAAAATTTAATATTAATAAAAATATTCCATTTTACTCAAAATATTTAAATTTGCGCACTTGCAAAAATTACCATTCGAAGATTTAGTTTAAACTGCAAAATCACATTTTCTTTCTTTTTATTAATTTCTTTATATATACCAAAAAATGTAAGTAATTGTTATATTTTAAGTATCATTGATTATAAGAAGATAGTACTGTTAGCTTGTTGCACCCGCGATACAAAAGATATAAAAGTTTGTGTTTTCATAGAAATAACGTGCTACAGTTTTAAATCTTTGTAAAAGTAAGAAAAAATCAAAAGTAAACTTAAATTAATCCTTTTTAAGAGTGTAATGTTAGTTGAATTGCAATAAACAATTAACTTAAACTAGTTGCACCCGCGTTATTAGAATGGCGGGTGCATCATAAAAATTCATTGAGTGTAGAAATAGATCTATTTCTATACTCAATGAATTTTTATGTTTATGACTGTTAAGTGCACGTAGCATAGGTGTGTTTACAACCTTGCTGAACGTTTAACTAAAAAGAAATGTCACTTTGCATGTAATACATTCCATTACAGCACGAGGGTTCTGCTGAATGTATGTTCTTTTTTCTAGTAACTAAATGTTTACTAAAGTTAGGTGCCTATGCTTGAGCCAGTGTAGAAATAGAGTATAATGGTTCAATTTAAATTATTTCAACACCTATATATGTATATTTAATTTGCTTGAAGTAGTTTCCTATGTAAATAAAATCAGTACCAGTTGAATTTGTTAGAATAAGATTTATTAGATTTTCTTAATATGCTGTTATTGATTCAACGATTTTTCAATTTCAGTGTACATTTTTTGTATTTGTTACACGATGTTTTGAACTACTGTGAGCCGATTTCAATATGTATTTAATGAAATATGCTATAACAAGGGTAGAGAAAAATAAATTCCAAGAAAAAAAATTTCAGTCTTTAGGAGGATTAATAACTTTTAAAGTGATCTTGAATCGGAGTAACACTCGTTAAAAATGAATTAAATATATTTGAAAAAAAAAAATATAAAAATAAATTCCCGACTGCATAAAAGCTAACTAAAAAGATAAAAACAAGTTGACGAAGGAATAAAGAATTATATAGTCGGAGACATACTCGTATATATAATATATGTGCACATGTACATCTCGCGGCAAGGATGAAACGCGTATATCTCCGACTGCATAATACTATATTCCTTCGTCAACGTGTTTTTATCCTTTTAATTAGTTTTTATGCATTCGGTTTCTTTTTTATTTTTTTATTTACAGCTTTTTAGTTTTTGCCAAGTAGACATTTGATATAGCAATTTTTTATCCTAAATTACTTTTAAACACATAATTTGTATAGGTATATTTTTGTGATTGCCTCTTAAAACCTTTATTTTGATACCCCACTCAGTTGGTTTGGAAAAAAAATTTAAAGACATACAAATTGGCGCCTAAAATCCACCATTTTAATTTTTACCTATTTTTAATAGCCCATAGACACTTGCGTTATCAAGAAGAATCTAACGACGGATGGAAATCATCAAAATAGGCCTACGCGTTTGGCTTCTAGAATGTCATATAGAAACAAACATATGTACATACATATACATAGACTGATAATCACATTACCCTCCTTTGCGTCGCGCAGACGCGTAAAAAAACAAATTGAATTTTACATTTTAGTTAGTAGGTAAAAGAAATTAATAAAAGAATTTTACTTTTCCCAAAAAATTAAGATAAAAGATAAGCGGTCTTTGCTTTGCAATTTAACTGATTTAGCAGTTCCGTTATTGCATTACCAACTTAACGATAAAGGTTTCGTAACCGTACTAGAATGACTTGTTTTACGTAAAAACCACTAGACTATAAGTTGAAATCTTCTGTGGCTAAGAAATATGCCTAATATTGTGTAAAATGTATGTGGTTACCAAATGAAGATATGTAGGTACTAGGTACGATCAAAATTTAAATGCTCGGCCTTTAATTTTAGAACATCTTATTTATTTTTTTTTACGAAATGAGTATTAATAAGTACAATACAATTGTATATAATACTAGAGACTCTCCCTCGCTTCGCTCGGTTTCGTCCCTAGATTGATTCTCCATACAAATTTTCATACTCATTTTCACTCCTTTAAGGAATGATTTCCTGGATAAAAACTATTCTGTATTTTCCAGGGTTTCAAACTATCTTCTTACCAAATTTAATCTAAATAGGATCAGTAGTTTTAATTTATTTAGTACAAACAAACAAACAAAAAAACTTTCCTCTTTGTAATATTAGTATATGTAGATTAGGGACTTATTGTCACTTTTCTCGGGTGCCTTAGAGTAGCCTATGTTCAAATAATAGCTTACCTGTGTACTAAATTTAGTCTAAACCTGCCCAGCGGTTGCAGCTCACGCATTTAGACACATATTTTTGTAACTTTCGCATCTTTAGATAGTATAAAATGAAGTCGCTTCCGCTGTCTATTCGCTTAGATCTCTTAAACTACTCAATGGATTTTAATGCAGTTTTAGCAGTAGATAGAGTGATTCAAGAGGAAGTTTATACTTTATATGTATAATACATATATATTACAGTACAGAAAGGCCGAGAAATTCAATGATTTGTATTTTATACTAACCGTTAAAACGTACCTATGGACGAACCCAAGCGAAGCGAGCGTTAGTCGCTAGTTTATAAATAAAACTAAAGTCTAATTAATATTGATAAGTGATATAAAACTTATATTTCAATATTTAAAACACAAATCTTTGAAAATAAAATATAAATTATAATATTAAGATTAACAGATAAGCTTATATCATATAAAGTGCCAAGCGTATGATTTTAGAATAACATCAGTTCGCTAATACTTATTACATTGCACTAAATACCTGCAGCTATATTTCATTAGGCTTCAACGAAAAAGTTGTCACATTATTTCAATAAAATATGCATAAAGGCTAATTTGTCACTTGTAGCATTTTCAATTGTATACATACATATGTAGGTAACTAAAATTATTTAGAAGAAAGACAGATAGATAGACAAGGTCAATGCAATTGGTATTATTATTAGAAAACAATTATACGTGAAAAACCCAATGTGCCCACGTGACATAACCCTTAAATATGTAATTTCCATCAATTTTTAAATCAATTATTATCAGCTATAGCCATTATAGAAAGTCATCTTGTTTAAGCTCTCTGGACCGGTCTTGCAGCTTCTAGTTGAAAGGGGCTACAACACAGCCATAGCTAACCATATTTACTTAGATTCCAACTACATTTTCGTAACTGGATAAGCGAAATTTTATTTATTTAAAGTAATGACTTATTGCGTAGTCACTACCACATTACGTATAGTTTTAAAATAAATATTACTGCGAATGACTTGAACAAAAAGAACCAATAATAAATCGGTCATGTTCGAGTCAGACTTGTGCAGCGAGAGTTCCGTACCAACACAAACATATTTGTTGCACGTAACGGTAGTCTACCGATAAAATAAGTTCTTATATTAATTAGCAGTGAATTTCCCTAACGCGGGGCGCGCCAAAGAATATATATTATTTGTTACTCGTTTTTATGGTGGTAATAGCTGTAGAAGTAGTATTCTGTGAAATTTTTAGGCTGTTAGCTATTTCAATTCCAAAGACACAGCCGTTTAAAAGTTGGACCGATATTCCGACGAACAGACAGATGAAAAGTGTACATTGCCGACTGTACCCTTTTTGTATGGAACCCTAAAAAATATAGAACAAGTGTAAATGGATATAAAAAAGTATTGATATTAAATTAATTATGAAATAAAATATATATACAATATTATTATAAAATAGAATTCAGACAATCCAATACTTTAACGCTCCGTTCTTCACAACGTGCGCTAGGGGTTTCAAGCTCATTCAGTATAAGGCCCTAAATATGGTGTGAAAATCACAAAAACTCGCACTTGGTCTTTTATAATGATCATCAATTTAGATGAATGAGTTAGCACGATCTTCGCTATCCAGTCAAGTATACAGGTTGTTGGCCTATACGAAGGTTATTTTTTTAAATAATGTATGCAACCAATGAGTAATCTGGTTAAATTAGTTTTATTAGTCCTGGTGTTGAAGCAAATATTTATTAAGATCACACAGATATGCGTATTGGTCATAACTATTTTATCTGTCTAGTGGCCAGCATGTACGGCTGCAGATCCGGAGGTTCAAGTTCTATGTCGAGCCAAGTAGACAAGTTCTTAAGATTTTCTGTTTATAAATTCTTAGTAACAGCCCGGAGTTGGAAAGTGGGGTGATATACCCCCGTGTCTTAAAGAATACGTAAAACCGTTAGTCTTGCACCTGATCTCTTACCGCACACATGGGTAGTCTCAGTAAGATTAGCCGCTATGATCAAAATTAGGTAAGAAATCAAATCAAATCAAAATATACTTTATTCAAATAGACTTTTACAAGCACTTTTGAATCGTCAATTTTACATTTTAAATTAAATGTCAGTGTAGTCAGTCCGTGAAGAAGCTACCACCGGCTCGGAAGGCAGTTCTGCTGAGAAGAGCCGGCGAGAAACTCAACAGTTCCTCTTTTAAAATAATAACTGTGTACAATATTGTAATACAATAATTATTATATATTTATCCTACGTGAGATCCAACCAGATATTAGTTCCACACATTGATATCTTCGAAGTATTCCGTGACTGTATAATAAGCTTTATTTACTAATACATTTTTAATTTTAGATTTAAATTGTTCAAATGGTAAGCTCAAAATCAATTGTGGAACTCTATTATACATGCGTACATTGCCCCATAAACGATCTATTTGCTTTTTGAAAGCGAAAGCGATCGAAAGGCGATACCAGTTTTTCTTATTTCTAGTGATTATTTCGTGTATATCAATGCGTTTTAAATAACAATGAAAGTTTTGTCGGACAAACATAATATTAAAATATATAGTATATTGCGATACAACTGTAAGTATACCAATTTCCTTAAACAAATCTCGTAGGGTATCCCGAGCTCCGATGTTATAAATTGCCCGAATGGCCCTTTTTTGGAGAATAAATATAGATTTTATATTGGCTGCATTACCCCACAACAAAATTCTGTAAGTCAAGATGCTGTGAAAGTAGCTGAAATAAACAAGTCTAGCAGTATTAACATCTGTTAGCTGCCTGACTTTCCTAACCGCGAACACAGCGGAGCTTAGTCTACTCGCGAGAGATGAAAGATGGGGGCTCCACTGAAGACCCCAGTCCAATGTTATACCCAAGAATACCGTGGAATCTACAGTATCAAGAATCTCATTATTTAAAAACAAACTAAAATTCTGTCTCCTTACATTAGGTAGGGTAAATTATATACATTTAGTTTTCTTGGTGTTTAATGCTAAGTTGTTAATATTAAAACACTTAAGTATGTGAGATAATGCACTGTTTACTTTGTCATAATTAGTTAGTATATTTCTATCCACTTTAAAAATTAAAGAGGTATCATCCGCAAACAGTACAATATCACACAATTCATTAGCGAAGAAAGGAAGATCATTTATATAAACTAGAAACAAAAATGGACCCAAAATAGATCCCTGCGGAACACCCATTCTCAGAGGGGATCCGGAAGAATTAACGTTATTTACAGCGACTTTCTGAATCCTATCACTAAGATATAAAACAATGAGATCAAGAGGAATGCCACGAATACCATAATGACTTAGTTTAAGCAGGAGGGTTTCATGTTCTATGCAATCAAAGGCTTTAGATAAATCACAAAGAACACCAATTGCATTTTGTGATTTTTCCCAAGCGTTATAAATATGTATGTTTAAGAAGAGCAACTCCCGCATCAGCTGTAGACCTTTTTTTTTTTTATAGTTGGGGAATGCATTTACGCATACCACCTATCCCCCAGGTGGTTATGTGGGGCTCACCGGCTAGAAGAGCCGGTACTACCCACTAAACCCCAACTTTCCCCTCCCCTCCGCCTTAGTGGGACGCCGCGGGATCGCTTACGCATAACTACCGCGACGCCCCGGCGGCAGGCCTGACGGCCACCAAACCAATGGGGCTGCTCCACAGTCCACTCTGCTGAACCAGAGAAGTACCCGGAGCAGCCCCATTAAACCACGCCGCCCACCGAAGTGGGCACCCTTCAATCGGCTGCAGAGGACAGGGAGAGCGGCAACGACACACCGACACTCCTCTTCCCCTGCAGCCCTACCGCGTCTGCCATCTAAGACGGTGGCAGCCCCGTCAAGGCCGCGGGGGGCAGGGAGAACGGCGCACCGAAATACCGGCACTCCTCTCCCACCGCGGCCTTCCCCTCTACCGGTTACGAGCCTGCCCTCACAGTCCCGCAACCGGTCCCCGCCCTCCGGTCGCAAGACCGCCGAAGCGACCCCGCTCCCGGTGGCCGCAACTCCGGAAGCCGAAGCCTCAACTCCGGAAGCCGAAGCCTCAACGGAGAGCGGCCCCGTCCTGCCTTGGTCCGCGCCGGATTTCTCCGGTACCACCCGCCCCTGTGCTAAGCGGGTGGCGTTCCCCGATCCGCCACCTGGGGACGCGCCCGGTAGGAGTTGGCTCTCCCCCGGGATCAGCTGTAGACCTACATTTGGTAAAACCATACTATTCACTATGGAAGATGCTATTAATATTAAAATGAATTAACAATTGGTTTAGAATAAGTTTTTCAAAAATTTTACTCATATTAGATAAGAGGTATTATCTTACTTAGTTTCATAAGATCAGGGAAAGTTCCATAATCTACACATTTATTGAAAATAAGGGATAAATGTGGTGCAATATCAGTCATTATTGAGTTGAGTAATATAACAGACATGCCCCACAAATCACCAGTTTTCTTTAATGGTTTTGAATACTTTAATAATATCTGGTGCATCTACATACGAAAATTTAAACTGGTGATCACAGTAATGAGTATGTTTATGTAAGAGGTTAATCGCGTCTAGGGAAGATGATTTTAAAGAAGATGTCACCTTTATTGGGATTTCAGAAAAATAATTCTCAAAAGTATTTGCAACATCTTCGTCTGAGCTCAATACTACGTTATTTATTGTTAGCTTCACAGGTTGACTATCGATCTTAGATCTTCCAGCCGTATGAGTAATTACATCCCAAGTTGTTTTAATTTTATTATCTGAATTTATAATTTTATTTCTAATAAATATAGAGTTAGCTTGAATGCAAACATTTTTAAAAATCTTTGAATACGCTCTTACTCTACTATGGAACATTGGGTCATGATTCCACTGCCTCACACTATACAATTCATATAATTTATCTCTACTTCGGTATATGCCGACAGTTGCCCAGTCGCTAAATTTCAGTTTAGTATTTTTATAAAAAGTTTTTTCTTTCAAAACAAACATCAAACAAAATCATCTATTGTATTATTATTGGCGACAAACGGAAAACGAAGGCGTGACATCATAAAATGAAAATAATTGTTTACTTATCTATATTAAAATTAAATATGCAAATATGATAAAAAGAGCAAAATAAATAAAGATATTAAATGTCATGTTTTCAATTTTGGTTTTGAACTTATAGTGAAATGGCATCAGAAGTGAACGAGTGGTACAGAGGGAGGAAGGTGTTGGTAACCGGTGCTTCAGGACTGATGGGGAAAGTTTTGATCGAGAAGCTTCTATATAGCGTGCCGGACATAGGGTGCGTGTACGCGCTCGTGCGAAGCAAACGTGGTAAATCCCCTGAATCGCGAATAGAGGATATGTGGAAACTACCTGTGAGTTCAAGAATGTTTTGTAACAGTCTAAAAATTTAAGTCAATAAAACTAGTTTTAATGCACGCTTTTTAGTAGATATCACAATTATTTTCCTTGTTATATGAAAAATAAAAAAATATATCTCTATACTATTTGACACCTCCTGGTTAATTTCTAAGAAATCAATTGTTAAGTGGCACACTGGTGTGCCCATGACTCTCGACAGGTTAAAAAAAGCTGTAGTACTTAATGAGAACGAAGGTGTTCCTCACAATTATGGGAATTACACATGAACCATTGTGATTACCACAAAATGGCAGTTAAGAAACATTTTTACCACATTTATAAAGTTGACATTTTTAAATTTCAGTTATTCTCTAGAATAAGAGAAGAGAAACCACACGTCATGAAGAAACTTGTACCAGTAGTCGGTGATATATTGTTTGATAACCTGGGAATTGAAAAAAAGCAACTGGAAGAAATTTATAATGAGGTATGATATTTCGTTTGTCTTTATTCTCTACTTTACCACATGATTAAAGCATAGTAACACATATGTTATATTTTGTGACGCATTAAGCTTAATGTAATTACATATATCTAACTTGCTCGACGCCACGTTCGGCTTAGTTTGTAGTGACCCTAATTGCTGTGCCTGCAGTCGCGGGTCGAGTCCCGCTGGGGGTATTCATTTGTGTGATGAATACAAATGTTTATACTTCAGTCATGGGTGTTTATATTTATAATATGTATGTATTTAATGTTATATAGGTATGTGTAGTGTATCAACTATCTGATATCCATAACACAGGCTTCGTAGCTTACCATGGAACAAGATGGTGCTGTGTGTTATAGTTCCAATATATTTATTGTTATTATTTATTATTACTAATTGACTGACTGACTATAATGGATATATAGAACTATCGACATGAATTTGAATATATTTTTAGAATATTACTTTTAGCAGTAATAAGCACCTACTAAACACCTTAGTTGAAAAATCAACGATAATTTGTAATAGCATGTGAAGTCAAGACAAGTTTCTAATTTAAAATATATATTTAGATCCTTGAATTGTTTGCTTACACGTGAAAGCGCTTACGCAGAATTCTAGGCGGTAGAGAAATATAGGCACGTTCAAAGAAATCAGTTATGTAATATACTTATGCGATATACTTTACATATATAACATTACCATAATGTTAGTGCACTTCTGTTTTAATGTATTTTCATGTTTACGCATTCAGAAGATATACCTAACCATATACCTAGTACCAATGACGCATGATGATATAACAATATATCTATTCATATAATAAAACTGTAGAAGTCGAATGTCTGTACATAGAAAAAAAATGTTAAAAACCGAGTTAGGGGGATGTAAGAAGAGAAATAGAACAAATCCAGATTTTTTCAAATTTTTTGTTTCTCTGTTTGTCTGTTTGTACGGGCTAATCTCTGAAAATGTTGCACCGATTTAAATGAAATTTTGTATGGTAGTAGCTTATATCCCCAGTTAATACTTTAGATACTTTTTATCCTGGAACATTAAAGAGTTTCCGTGGGATAGTTAAAAAAACTATCGTAACTTATACAGCTTAGTACACAAAAACTACTGATTGTATTTTAATGAAAATTTACAATAATGTAGTTCATACATCAGAATAATATATAGGCTACTTTTTATCCCGGAAAAATGTGCGGTTCTCGTGGGATAGATTTGTCTTTTTTTGTAAGAAAAACTAGAGCGAAGCGAGGGTGAGCCGCTAATCTAGTAATAAAAAAATATTTATTGTTTAATATTATAGTTATAAACTTTGACTAAAATTAATACCCATCGGATATTAATCCAAGCAATTATTAAATGACTACGCTACTTTAAACAATTTTACGTTAAATATTACTAAATTTTCCAGGTCTCAATAGTATTTCACTTCGCAGCCACTCTTCGCTTAGAAGCTCCTCTAAAAGAAGGCTTAGAGATGAACACCAAAGGAACGCTTCGGGTACTGGAAATAGCCAAAAAAATGAACAAACTCGTTTCTTTCGTACATCTATCTACCGCTTTTTGCTATCCAGATTATGAAAGAATGGCTGAAAAGGTATTTCTTTATTTTGACATGCATTATACCCATGTGTCTTCATTGAACTAAGTCAGTGGTATACTTAACATAAAAAAAATAACTAGTATACTTAATAAGTGATATTTATCCAAATGTAAATAATCTTTAGTCCCTTTCTTGACATTTGGCTTTACTTTGATTTTTAAGCAAATATATAATTTAACTTCTTTATGCTAGACTTATAAGCCAATCGTAACCATCAGCTAGGAATATGATATTGTATTCAGCCCTTTTTAACGTCCCACTGCGGGGCACGGACCTCCCTTCAATACGACGAGGATCAAGCCATAGTCCACCACGCTGGCCAAGTTCGGGTTGGCGGACTTTACATATCTTTCGAAAACTTGCTAGGTTTCTCAGACATGCAGGTTTCCTCACGATGCTTACCTTCATCGTAAGGCTAGTGGTAATCATGTAAGAAATGATTCGCACATAAAAATATCAGAGGTGTGAGACTCGGGATTTGCACCCGCTTCACTCGGTGTTTCAAGCGAGCGCATTACATACTATAATATTTTTAACACATTATAAGTAATGTTATTAATAGATGCACAAAATATTTTATCTATTATAATAAAAAAACACTATATAATATATTTATGCTACTGAAAAACCTACTAATACATTTTTCAATTAAATAGAACTCTCAATTAAAAAAATAACGACTAATCTAAGCTAAACATATGATGTTACAAGAAAATCATTATATTCAATAATGTATCAATCAATCAATATTTTTAACAGTAGATAATTACGCTTATCAGGTTCATGATCCACCAGCCGACCCGCACGAAGTGCTGCGTGCCGCGAGCTGGCTCTCCGAGGAACAGCTCAACCTCTTAGCACCCTCCATAATGCAGAAACACCCAAATTCGTACACATATTCGAAACGGTTAGCTGAAGCTCTTGTAAAGGAGAGCTACCCTGAATTACCGACAGTTGTTGTACGACCTAGCATAGGTATATTTAACATTTATTCTGTTTATGATTGTCATGGGAAAAATATTCTTACAATATGATATCTCACCAATATTAGATATATTGTACACTACAAATAATTATAATAAAACTATTTATTGTTGATTTTAATTTAATAATCCTTCATTTAATATAATCATAATTAAAAAATTATGTACAAGATTTCTTTAGATAGATATCTTAAATAAATATAAATCAACCTAATTAGATAATTAGAGTAACATTTCGTACGTAATAAATCTAATATGGTTACTGCTACTGTTGAAAAATGCTCTACTTTCAGTACTTTAATTTCAGTAACGCCTGCCTACAAGGAGCCGACACCAGGATGGGTGGATAATCTTAACGGACCCATAGGATTAATGATCGGTGCGGGTAAAGGAGTAATTAGGACCATGCATTGTTACGGTCACTACCACGCGGAAGTAATCCCCGTGGATATCGCTATCAATGCCATTATTCTTATCCCTTTCTACATTAACACGAAGATTGAAAGGTATTATATTTTAATAATTACTCATTAACTTCTAGATCACATTTAAATTATTTCACCATTTATATTGGAAAAATCTTATTGAAATTTATGTAGCAACACCGCTGGGATAAAAGTTATTGTCAATAGGTAAATATATATATTAACATATAGTTTATCATACTTTTGAACATCTTAAAATGTACTAAAATGTATAAAGTCAGGTATTTTAACTGTAATTGTTCAATAATTAATTTATACAAGTTAATATATTTATTTAGGAAATTTTTATCAATAAAGTAATATTGTAATAATGACTATGTTTATTTTGATATTACAGACCAGCAGACATACCAGTTTTCAATCTAACATCAGGTGATGATCGAGATACAACATGGAAGGAAGTTTTGGACATAGGAAAGGCAACAGTCCGCAAATTTCCTTTCGAAGGACCACTGTGGTATCCAAATGGAAACATCAGACATAATAAACTAATACACCAACTCTGTGTATTCTTCTACCATATAATTCCCGCCTATCTTATTGACTTTTTAATGCTCATATTTGGTCAAAAAAGATTGTAAGTGTTTACAAATTAATCTTACATTGCACGAGACACAAACTTTACATTGTTCTTCACATTCACATTTCACACGTATTAAGTCTTAAGTTTCATTGATCTTTGCTCATCTTAACTATAGCAGAACGACTGCATCACACAGAGGCCATCCTTATTTCCTAAAACAAAATACATTTTGCTATAATATTCGTATTTTTATTATGGTATATTTTGTTTTTTACAATCGTATCATTCTAACATGCATCCATTTATAATTTCAGTATGGTGCGCATACAAAATCGGATTTCAGTTGGTTTAGAAGTGCTTCAGTACTTTACTACGCGGGAATGGTGGTTTGATACCCATAACTTTAAAGCGTTATCAACTAAACTGAACCTAACCGACTATGCCACTTTTCCGATGAATCTAGCAATAATTGAAGTCGGTCCTTACATTGAGACCTGTATGATAGGCGGCAAATTATTCTGTCTTAAGGAGAAATTGGAAAATTTACCAAAAGCAAGGTTCCAAAATAATATGTGAGTATTAATAATATGGTACTTTGAGTATATTAAACTATATAATATATATTCAAATATATGACGCATTATAAGTTCGCACGCATTTACCGAAATTTACTTTTCTTCATTTCAATTAATCATATTTACTTTTTCTGACTAATACATGAAAAACAAAAATTTGAGCACAATATTTTTGTTATAATATGCGTAGGTAACTAAAAAAATATTTTTTGTAAACATATTTTTTTTCCACGTTTGTATGGGAAACAGTAGTACTAGGTGACGAAATAAAAATGTCACAGACGGAGTCAGGTGTATGAAATAATCAAAAACGTAAAATCATAAATAACAAACAGTTACAAGTTACTAATGACGTAGTAAAATAATTTATGGAACCTTGACATTATTTTCTAACAACGCAATTTGATTAATTAATCTATTTAAAAAGAGTTCCATACGAATTGTATTTATAATCTAATTAATAAAGCAGATAAATAAGTATTATATATTTTTTATTTCACAGTTATATGTGTGCTATTATATCTTTATATTTTGCTTTACAGATTATTCCTTCTAGATCTGCTGGTGTCCATATTTTTTTACTTGCTGTTGCTATATTGGATGGTTCTGCTATTCGAACCTCTCCGTGAAATATTATCGTACGGCGGACCTTTTGTAAAATTTTTACCATTGGTTGGGAAAGCTGTTTTCAAAGAACAGGAATAACGGATATTAGACTAAACCTCATCATGAGTTGATGAAAAAACAATGGGTCTAATTGTGTTAATAAATCAATTTCCAGCTCACATAACGGTATTGAAATTTTATTATTCACTCAAAAATTACATAATTAGGATATGTTTATTTAAGTACACTTGGACTTATCAAGAAAACAGTATACAATAAGCTTCTAGAGACATAAAAGATATCTAGATTATAGGAGCACAAAGATCAATTTTGGGGTTATCAGGAACATGTAAATAGCACTTATCATTTAAATGTATTTTAAACGGAACTTAATAAAACAAAGTAAAGTTATTGATCGCTCAGAATTTTAGTATTCAGTAAAGTATCAGAGTAACTTAATGAAACATGTATGAGTCACATGGGATATGTAAACAACTAAGAAAATTTTATGGCATTCATTAAATATTCAAAAATTATATATTACTATTGTGGTAATCTAATTAAGAAGAGGTTATATACGTATTGGCACACTATAACAAATAAACATATTTTATTATGTTTAAATGGAAACTTCGAAATCGTACAATAACATTAGTGCGCATAATAGGTTATGAAATAATAATATTAATCAACTTTTAGGTACACAAGGAATATAAGAAAGTATTACTAATTATGCTCGTAATAATTTTAAGAGAAAATAAAGAGTTTATACTAAGATTTGTCCTATTATTTTACACTTTATAACAAGATTATGTAGCATATATATATATATATATATATATATATATATATATATATATATATATATATATATATGTACATAATACATATGTATATCTCATAGCAATATCGCGTTTGACTGTATCATGGTTTAAAAAATGTATGTATAGCTATTTATTTTATCTATATTCAATATTGGAATGTAAACAACGATAGTAATGTTTTGGTTCTTTCTTTCTATGTTTAACATTAAGATCAAGAAAGAACATATTAGTGAGGCTGCACACTGTCGTCGAGAAAATACGTGTCATGCT
Organism: Argynnis bischoffii washingtonia; assembly: GCA_033884665.1. NCBI lineage: Eukaryota > Metazoa > Arthropoda > Insecta > Lepidoptera > Nymphalidae > Argynnis > Argynnis bischoffii. The sequence continues at coordinate 6,576,278 of CM066616.1, read as the reverse complement.
GTGTGTGACAATGAACTTGTTAGTGATCGTCTCGCCTTAGTATGTCTCAGAGACCCACGCTTGCTCACGATTCCATGTTAGTTTTTCCTCCCGAGTGAGCGAATCCATAAATTCTCTCGCTTAAGTTAAGCGCAAACATTCTGAACGAAGGTTTGTCAAAATATAGAAACAAATGGAATAACAGTAAACAAATGGAAAACAAATGGAATAAAGTGTACTAATTTACACACTACTTTTACTATATAACCTAGTGTATAAGACTTTCGCACGAAGGGTCTCGTTGAGATATGCCGGGAGAACTTTTTTTGGGACTGTTCCCTTCATGAGCTGGTACTTTAAGCAACTCTATGTCAACCTATATCGGAAGGGGAAAAATATAAAAGAATATAACCCATACAAGTCTTTACCTTATACGAGAATCAAGTGGACAAAAATAGCTATATCAATTTTTCTAAGTTTAAAATTTATGAAAGAATGAATTTATTTAAAGAAAAAGAAACATTTTATAATACGCCAATAACTTCCACAATTTGAATAAGAATCAATCTATATCTAAATTATCTATTATTTGAAGATAGTTCAAATGAATGAGTTCACATACTTATGTATCGAAATCGGTTAATTCAACTTAATAGTATGTAGGTTTAATACAACAGATTTGACCAGTAATGTATGTCTGAGTTAGGTCTGTGTACGAATTTTTGACTTTAAGTCACCACCAAAAGTCGCCAATTCGTTTCCTAACCAAAATATTAAGTATTTTAGAAGAAAAGGCTGAAGTGTTACTAGGTTATGTTTGAAATCCTTAAATGTTACGAAGCAAAATCTGAAATAGCTGGAAAATGGGTTTTAACTTGTAAACTAAATATATTTCAAAAGCGACTGAAAGGTTTTAATATTGTAGAAATATTGAGGACGGATTCTTATCAAATTATCTATAATTATACTAAATGCCATGCGCTACACTATTCGCTATTCATCACGCCTCATGCTGGTGGCGGCTTTCCCGTGAACACATCACCAAACCTTAGAATGAAGTCGTTACTAAGAAGATCTATTTCATGTTCGCAAATAAAGAATAAAAGTCGATCGCAGCTGATGTCGTTGAGATGTCCATTGTAAAACATAGAACCACACATCTCCTGCCCTTTACCGTCGGGTTGACCTCCTCCCCATTTAGTATATCCGCTGTCCTCTAGCGGCATATCTGTAATAAAGAGTATTTGTGTGCATTTCTCTGTGATTTAGTTCAATATTCTAGAACATGAAATTAAACCTTATACTTGAAAGATTAAAATAAAATATGGCAATACATTTTTATTTTTTAAGGCACACACAAAAGACGTACAGCAAAAAATGCCTATTGTCAGTCATCATCAGTCAGTCATCTCGAATGATTCATGTTTCAAATATCAGACAAAAAATTAATTCTAAGAGCTGTAGATATTGCTTCTATTAATATTAAGTACCTGGGCGACCGAGCTTCGCTCAGTGTTTTTGGTTATAAGTACATTTTTTTAATTTGGCTTACAGACAAAAAAAATTAAAAGTAAAATCTTTGTATCCGACCGGGATTCGAACACACGTGTGATAGTCAATCTCGCGCCTTGGCTGCTTGACCACGACGTTTATACAAAACAGTGCGAAATTTTACATATTTTGCGTAAAATAATGCTAAAGAAAATCGCATGAAAACTCGAAAATACGCGTTTTCCCAGACATAAGACTAATCTAGATCGATTTTTCGCCTCCGAGAGCCCCCACGTACCAAATTTCAGCAAAATCGTTAGAGCCATTTTCGAGATCGCTGGTATAAATAAATAAAGATATAAACATATAAATATACAAGAATTGCTCGTTTAAATATATTAGATTAGATTAGATAAAGTACACTCAATTAGATAGCGAATATAGACTATAGATTGGAATTTCCATGTACAGAAAATTTCAGTCGTTATTTTAAAAAGACAAATGGAAAATATGGGTAAATTACATGTATTATTATTATAGTCGAGCATTAAGCTATATTTACCTTATAGGTAGCAAGTACGGAAAATCCTATCTAAAATCCACATTCTTTTTAGATTGCACACAACTAAATTTAATTTAATTTGAAGTCATGTTGGGTTTTATTGCTTGTAATAAAGAATATCTTATTAAAATAAGACAAAGTTTTAGAAAGCTGAGATCCTCTCAATATTCCACATATTGAGAGGATCACAAGTGACAATAGTGTATTATTGCAAATTAAACGGTAAAAAACAAAAGTTCGAGACTAATATAAATAATATTATGCATATTACCCGGATGTTAGGTATAGCAAAAGGAATAAATAGTCTAGGCTTTTTGATACATATTAAAAAGTACTTACTATTAATTATAGTTTGCCATCTGTTTTTTCTTAATCTGAATCCTAAATGCACAGCTCCTCGCAAAAAATCTCCGTGCACTTCATCTTTTTTAGCTTTTTCTGTTAACTCCTTTAAATAATCTGCCTCGCCTTGTGAGTTAATAACAGCTAAATAAGAAAGTTCAGTGTTACACGTAGCATATGCGTCAGTCCAATTCGAAGGTGTCAGATGGAACTTATAACATCTGCCGAGATTCTTATTATATTCGTAACCTGAAAATCAAATAAAAAATACATATAAAAAATGTAATTCAATCAAAATATAAAGATATTTAGATTTTTATTATAAAGAGTTCATATTTGGCATATTTTAAGTTGTTTCTAAAAAAATAGTAAGAGTTGTAGCCACGTACGTCTGTTGGTAGAGATTTATGTCTCTAGATTTGCCTTCACGTATGTATATAGAGAGCGAGAAAAATCGTCCGTACTAATATGAGTGAGCTTATTGGTCCGCGTCAATCGTTCATAGACAGAGGTGATACGTGATACGCGTTAGTGATATTTTGTAAGATTGACTTATAAAATTGAAATTATTTAAAATTAATTTTGGTAATAAATTACAAAATAGTATTTAGATGATAGAGATAGAAAGTAAACAATTTCATTATGAGTAAGCGAGATATAATGTTTGGTTATTAAAAACAATGCGTTAACATGGCAAGCAAATCATAATGTCATGGCCATATTTAGACGAGACAGGTCGCATTAATGATTTCAATTTTATCACAGGTGAGGAGAAAATTTGCATTGACTATTTAGATGCTTATCCAAGTCCGATAAAATGCTATCAACACTATCCCACGACGGTAAAAAGGACACCGCAGAGTTTGTTACAATTTTAAATATTTCTACTATTTATTCCCATACCACCTGCACGGGAGACAGGTAACGTACGTTCAATTATTACATAGTAAAAAAAGATGTAAAGTTAAAAAAATTTAAACTATGTTCGGATTTCCAATATAATGTACTAGCGACTCACCTTCGCTTCGCTTCGGGTGGACGAACCCGACAAACAAAAAACAAATCTATCCCACGGGAACCGTACATTTTTCCGAGATAAAAAGTAACCTATGTGCTATTCCAGCCTATAATCTATCACTGTGCTAAATTTCATCCAGATACAAATAAACATTCATCCATCCATCCTCAAAAACTTGCATATTTATAGTATGGATTAGTATGGATATGCAGGCGAAAAGTGTAATATTCATCTAATGAGAGATGCGGTATTCTCGGTATTAAAAAGACAAAATATCTCACTCATGTCTGGTATATCGCAATAGACGTTCCATTCAAGCGAACTCAAAGTCTTCTTGCATATGAATGGATATTTGCGTTCACAGTTGTCATCATTTAGTGTCCCATCTCTTCTCAGTATTACACAACCCTCTTCTCCGCCAGCATCATTAGGCTCACCAGGGCCCCATCTATTGTAAACATTCGTTATCGGCACACCTAAAACACTGATTGAATTAACTTATTTGTATTTAAGTTAACATTACAATAACAAGGTTACACACTTAGTTTTTTATTAAAAATTATAGGAATCGTTGAAGTTGAAGTCCCGCTGGGGGTATTCATTTGTGTGATGAGCAAAAATGTTTGTACTCCAATCATGGCTGCTTATATTTATAATATGTATTTATTTAAAGTTATATATATGTAGTTATCAACTATCTGGTATCCATAACACAGGCCTCGTAGTTTAACATGGAACTAGAGGATGCTGTATTTATTTATTTATTATTTATAACAAATTATATGAATTATAATTTGTCCATTATGACAAAGCAACAGGTTAATTAATTAATTTACGATACCTAGATTATTATCTACCTTGCTAATATTGTGATGTACTAATTATCAATTAGTAGATCAAAATATTGTTAAGCTTCTCGTGGTGAATTTTATGTATGATTAGCTACGTAGAGTTTAAGCAAATTACATAGAGTAGGAGGATCTAAGCTTTCAAGGACAATAAATCGTTATTAGATTTTAATAATAATCTTCTAAGCATTAATTTCTTTTCATACAGAAAACATACATCGTTTTTGTGCGTGATAAAAAGAATAGGTATATACAGATATTTAGCGTTGAACGCGAAACCTTACTTGATTGATGATTACGTGTTTTCTTTATAAATAACAAAAACAAATCTATTCCACAAGACCCGTACATTTTTCCGGGATAATATATAGCCTATAGCCTTCCTTAGTTAACGGGCTATCAAATGCAAAAATAATTTTTCAAATCGGATCAGTAGTGCCTGAGATTAGCGCGTTCAACCAAACAAAGAAACAAACAAACAAAGAAACAAACAAACAAACAAACTCTTCAGCTTTATAATATTAGTATAGATAGTTAAACATTAGGTCCTTACATATGAAATTGGCGTTTTGTCGAACTGACCACTTTGATCTCAAATATCTGGCGTTTAGTTAGGAATTCCAAATTCAAATTTATTCCCCATACAAAATTTCATCACCGTTTACACCCCCTTAAGGAATGATTTCCGAGATAAAAACTATTCATCCTTGTTTTATATATTATTTGTGTTTAGAATTCAGTGATTTATTTTTTCGAATCATTTCATTTATTTATCGCTCGAAGGATTAAAAATGTGTATGGGGAAACTGTTGTTAAAGAAAACAGGTTACGTTTTTGGTTCCATCGTTTTTAGTTCCAACTTTTTCATTTTAACCCACAGAACAAACGCCGTGAACGGCCGGGAGCCCTAGTTGACGATAAAGAATAAAAAGAGATCGTGGAAGCGGATCCATCGCAAACCTCGTCAGAGTTAGCGACAAGCTTTTGTGAGTGATAAAATAATTTCAATTCATTTGAAAGAAATTGGAAAAATGAAAAGCTCAAAAAATAGTACTTCATGAATTTTATGAAGCACACCAACAAACATGCGATGAGTGCTGCGTTATATTACTCACAATAACGAGGGGGTTTTGAATCATATCGTTAGTTTTGATGAAAAATGGATCCTGTATGCTAAATACTGCCCCAAGAGAAAGTTGTCTCAGTAATAGGTACTGGTAAGTATCTGGTGGGCCAGTGCTGTGTCATCCACTACAGCTTCCTAAGACCTAGACAGATGGTTACGGCAGATTTGTATTGTCAATAATTATAAACCTAAATGAAAAAGCTAGCCGTTAAACAATCGAGGCTGGTCAATTGCTCTAACTTACTGCTGCTTTAGGATAACGCTAGACCACACATTGCACAACAGACGGTCGCTAAATTAGAGGATTACGATTGGAATATATCCAAAATCCAGCACATTCCCCGGACCTTCCTCCAACAGATTACCACTTTTTCCGGAATTTGGACAATTTCTTGCAAGGAAAGAAATTTAACCTCGATGAAGCAGTCAAAACCGCCTGCAGAGATTTTATTGATTCTCGCTCCCACAATTTTTTCAGGAAAGGAATCAATGAGCTACCTATAAAATGACGAAAGTGCATAGATAACAATAGTTCATATTTTAATTGATTAAATATATAATTTCATTTTTTACGTTTTTCTTTTTCCACATAAAACATCAATTCTATATGTACCTAATATTTATATGTCGTAGATGAATTTTTTTTTCAAACGTAATTGAAAATAAAGAGCGAATTGGTCAAAACTCTTACACTATTAACGGCAGTGATAGGTAACTTGAGTTATAATCAATTATAATTTACAAAGTCTATAATCGGTTATTATGTTTTTTAAAATATTAAAGCTATCACATATCTAGATCCTAAAAATTGATCAAAGATAATTTATAGGTCTGGTGAGAAAGGACTTTTGGATATTTTATAGAAGAAAAAGTTTGCAAACACCATATTATATATATTCGTATAATATATAGAAAAATGCGTCTGTATGGCTCTTCTTTCTGCCAATAAATGTCCTCTTTTTTATTTTAAGAACATAAATACTTCAAAAATATATAATAACCTTTAACTATATTTTTAAGAACACCTTACTAATCATACTTGTGTATTCGTAAGTTATATCATATAACTGCTACATCAAAAAACATATAATATTTTTTTATTCTGCTACTGTTTTCTGCTCTATATATTATAGTAAAAATAATGTAATCATATAAATATAATTATATGCTCCTCCTATAAAATTGCTTGACGTAATACCTAATTTTGGTGATAATTATCCTATCAGGCCTAACTACTGTACCAAGCGGGCTGAAATTTTCTCAAAGTATTCCTTAAATAACGTACATAGGTAATTGCTAATAATGGATTTTTTGAAATGATTAATGTCTTTTAGGATTAGAAAGGGGAGGTAAAAATATATGAGTAAAAATATATGAATATTTTTTAGGTTTTATAATAAAAAAAATCAGTCTAGTACGAGTCGAATTCGCACACGAAGGGTTCCGTACTATCTTACATGTACTTTTTATTAATATGACTTTTACTCTATATATGTCTAACTGCCTCGGTGGTGTAGTGGTTAGCATGTACGGCTGCACATCCTGAGGTCCTGGGTTCGAGTCCCGGGTCGGGCCAAGTTTAGTTATTGAGTCTTTCTGTATAGTAAGCCTCAGTAACAGCCCGGAGTTGGGAAGTTGGCGGTGTTTCACCCCCGTGCCTCGGAGAGTACGTAAAGCCGTCGGTCCTGCGCCTTAACTCTCACCGGTCGTGTCGAGTAGTCGTCCCACTGGAGTATGAGATTGACAGGAATAGAGAGTGCACTTGTGTCTGCGCGTACACTTGTGCACTATAATATCTCCTGCGCAGTTGGCTAGTCTCAATGAGATTGGCCGCCGTGGCCGGAATCGGTCAGGAGAACATCGTCATCACTCTATATATGTACTATGTAGTATATTAACTTTGATGATCGATTACAAGCGTTAAAATAATGTTTCTTGTATTATTATTATTTTTTGTTATAGCGGCAATAAAAAATACATACTTTGTGAAAATTTCAACTCTCTACCTATTACGGTTCATGAATTACAGCCCTCTGACAGAGGGGCAGACGGACGGACAGTGGAGACATAGTAATAGGGTTCCGTTGGCACCCTTCGGGTACAGAACCCTAAAAAGCAGCCAAGTGCAGACGGTTTTACCGGTGGTAGGACTCTGTCAAGCCTGAGGAGTTCGACTGGATGGGTACCACCCCCTTATCTATTTCTGCCGCCAAGCAACAATGATCGCATTGTTGTGTTCCGGTTTGAAGGATAAGGTAGCCAGCGCAATTACAGGCAAGAGGCATAACATCTTAGTCCTCACAGTGATAACGCACCTGCGGTTCTGCATTTTTGTTACATAAAACTTAAGTGCATGAACCGTAGGTATTATGGGCGACAGGTATCGCTTTCCATCAGGTGGACTGTCTGCTCGTTTATCACTGAGTACCATAAAAAAAAAAAAAAAAAACGGAGCAGGTTCATAGAAAATAATAAAGTTATATATGAATATATTACTAGGCGTGGTAAAGATATATGGGTAACTAGATTGCCTACAGTCAAGTGACTTTTATTTATTATTAATTAATATTATTATTATAATTGTGATATAATAATTGTTTTCAACATGTAATATAATAAAAACATTTAGATATGAAATACTTCGTATCTGAATGGCAACGTCCGGTTTGTACAAGTTTGACCTCTAAATATGTTAGAATATTGCACGAATTCTTTAATATATTTTAAATACTATAAGGAAAATCGCCCCCAAAATGCATGTTTTCGTATATGTTTTAGTATTATTACATAAAAAGCTTGAATATTTGATCGTTTCGTAATTATTATCTATGGCTAAATATAAAATTAACAAAATAATATTAGATAACTCACCGTCTACAGTTTCAAACACTTGTTTAACATTAGGAGTCGATATTCCAATGAAAACCCAACTAAATGGTTGTGTATTGTTCCAAAAGTTTAGAACAATGTTTGCCTCATCATCATCATTAGGGTAGAAAAGCAATGCCCCTTCTTTGGAGCAGGCCTCTTTCGCATCTTCCCATGTTCTGTGAATCGTATGGATTTTATAGAACGCTTGCGCATCTTCCATGTATTTGTAGTCTTTGCGGAAAAACTTCATCTCACGTTGGCAATCTTAAATTATAATTATAAATCTTTTTACTACGTACCGAATCAAATACTACATAATATACCACAATAAATAACATACAATTTTTCTAAAACAAAGGATTTATGTAACATTTTATTCTTAATTTTTATAGCCATACTTAATTAAATTTGTTTAAAAATAAACTTTTAAGCAACTTACACGTGAATTGAATAACATATTGCACGATAAACAAAACAAGAAAATATTTTAAAGAAATCATTATATACGTTTCGCACTAGCACATGCGCTAAAGACGCACAACGAATGACTGGTGTGAAGTGAACTAAGAAGATTCACTTCATAGCGAGAGATCAACAGGAAATATAAACTCGAATACTCGTTCTTTAACACGATATACGTGTAAATTAATACATATTGTATTATGAACTAACGTCAAAATTCAGATATATCTATACATATAATAAAACTGTAGAGGTCGAATGTCTGTACATAGAAAAGAAATGCTAAAAACCAAGTCAGATTTTTTTCAATTTTTTTGTTTCCTGTCTGTTTGTCTGTTTGTACGGGCTAATTTCCGAAATTGTTCGACCGATTTAAATGAAATTTTGTATGGTGGTACCTTATATCTCCGGTCAACATCTTAGATACTTTTTATCCCGGATAAATGTACAGTTCCCGTGGGATAGATTTGTTTTTTGTTTGTCTAGAGGCGAACCCGAGCGAAGCGAGGGTGAGCCGCTAGTACAAATGTATTAATACAGGTAAAATAAAAATGAACAGCAAATGATCAAAGACCCGGATGTCAGGCATCAGCTACGTAGTGAGATTTTTTTAATTTAGACATATTATTACATATGTTTTTATAAATTTAAATCTAAACTATGTGGAAAATATCGAAGAAGGTATACTATTCTATATTCATATATTTTAAACTCTTTGATATCTACCTATGTTAGTTACTTTAAAGTTTAACCTTCTATCTCTATTTGACAGCACGTTTGGCTCAGTTTGTAGTGACTAGTGACCCTACTTTATGTGCCAGCGGTCGCAGGTTCGAGTCCCGCTGGGGGTATTCATTTGTGTAATGACCACGAATGTTTGTACTCCAGTCACGGGTGTTTATATTTATAATATGTATGTATTTATAGTTATATACGTGTAGCGTATCAACTATCTGGTATCCATAACACAAGCCTTGTAGCTTACAATGGAACTAGATGGTGCTGTGTGTTAATGTCCCAACATATTTATTTATTATTATTTATTATCCTGCATTTTTTAACGTTTTAAGTGATTTTATGGTTCTGTGCTCAAAATTTCTTATGCCATCTATTGATCAGTATAGACTTCCAAAGTTATATCACACTAAAATGATATTAAAGCACAAACTATTATTCCATGAGATCACAGGATATGCTCTACTATTTGTGCGCTAAGTACCCATACCAAACGCCTTTGCAAACTTTCACCTTTATTTTATTAATCGTATCGATTATAATTTATGGGAAGTTTCCTTTAATTAAAAAACACGTAGTATAGAAATCTGGGGAAGCCCCTCAAGGAGCGGGTTTTTATTAGGTACTTTTTGTGTTTGCTTTATAGTAAAAAAATTAATGTATGGTATTGCAATCCAGTATCCAAATTAGAGTAGTAACTATATTAAAAAGTGGCCAAGTTTCAAACTCTATTCAATATATGGTTCTGAGCAAATGTACAAAAAACATGTGTAGTGACAAAAAGAGCATTGTGTGGTGATTTGCAAATATTATTTTCTTATATTTAAATTTAAATTATATCATAGTTACTTTTTTTTTAATCAATTGATTACAACGAAAGAAATTGATTGATTGAAAGAAACAGTTAAAATAAATAGAGGTGTAGATTTTGCACGTGTTCATGTGTACAAATTACAAACTATTTCAAACATTCATCAATTCTTTCATAATCACAAAGCAATAAACAACTAACAATCAATATTGCTTAAAAATACCAATAGGCGTTTTTTCTATACAGTTTTTAGTCCAGTCATTTGATACTCAAAAGTTTTCCGAGAGTTTTGCAAATTGGTAATTTTATAGATTTCAACGGGCTCTCCGAATTTCTACTTTGTCAGCTCGTATCTTTGCCGCTCGCGCCGCCATATTGAAAAAATGGCGCCGAAAAATACTTCTTTGACAATTTCTCCTTTCCTACTTATTTAATGATGAAAATAGTTAAATAATGAATTAAATTAAAGAAAATTTCCTATAATTTATATCATAACCTTTTTTTTGTAAAATGAATAGTTTTAGCGTACGAGCGCTGCAAAGTTGACTCAACACGCGTTTTGGCCAAATAACTCATTTCCACACCACCAAGTTAGGTAGAGTAAGTGGCGTGTTTTTTTACTCCGCGAGAATATCTCATCACTGAAAATAAAACTGTTTAAAATAAAACTACACTGAAACTATAAACATTTTAGCAAGGTAATTTACAAAATTGGTCAATAAACAATTATGAATAGCTTCTCTTAAAAAAAATATGTAGAAATAGCGATACCTATTTTATACATTAAAATAACTCGACAAATATTTAGGTGTAGTTTAGAAAATCAATACTAGATGTCGCCATGTGTTTTAAAAAAAATTAAATTTAATTCCAAAAAAAATTATGTACAGAAATGAATTTTCTATTATTTTATTAGAATTACTAGCATTCCCCATTTCCGCTATATAATATTAGTATAGAAGTATAGTCATACTAAAAATGTTGTGTTTAATCTGAAAAGTACAATATTACTAAATTAGAACAGAGGAACCATAAAGAGGAACCTTTGTAGCGTTCCCACTTTTTGCCATTTTTTTATTTAATCTTTCGGTACACAATAATTAATCTGGTATATAAAAATAAGTAAAATCTAAAAGTTTAATTTTTAATATTAGTAGCTACGAGTATCTATTAATAAAGTAATTATTAAAATTAATTCAGTAGTTTAAGAGTTTATCGCCTACAAACAAATAAATCTTACCTCTTTATAATGTTAGTGTGGATGTTTAGACATAGTATAAAAATGTTGTTGTTAAAACGGAAAATGCGACGTTACGAACTTAAATATGAGATTAAAGGTGGAAGAAGTGTCATCGCCTATCACCACCATTTTTTTGCAATGTTGCCGTGCGCAATGAAACTGATATGTATATTAAATTATATGTAAAACCAAAAAAATGGGTTTTGGTCGTCTAAACGCGGGTAGAGCCGCGGGCAATGCTAGTTAAATCAATAAATTAATCTTTCATCGCTTAGTAAAATTTTTATGAAAACTGGTTTACAAGCAGACGGATAATTTTTACCTATTAATAAGTGAAATAAACTAAATATATCCTTATATTGAGTTGTATACTTTATAGCATATACATAATTTTTTAACACTCGATTTCATTTTTACCTCGTTACCCGTTGGTCTAGTGGCTACCATGTACGGCTGAAGGCACAGAGGTACTATGATCTGGTTCCAGGTCGAGCCAATTGTAGTCGAGATTTGAACATCCCGAAGATGCGAAGTTGGCGATATATCACCCCCATGCCTCTGAGAGCTCGTAGTCGTTTGACCTGTCCTTGATCTCTTACCGTTCGCGTTGAACTGCCGTCCCACTGGAGTTAAAGAGTTAAAAGTGAGCACGCGTTTTTGTGCATATACTTGTGCATTATAATATCTCCTACGCACATGGCTAGTCTCAGTGAGATTATAAAATAAAATAAAATAGCTTTTATTACTGAGAATATTATATATGTAGACATTTTATATAGGTACTAATTCTTAAACATTTAAAAAATTGAAAAACTAGAAAATAAATAATAACCGCTAGTTATAATGTCTCTTACCTCAGTTTGCCTCTTGGCAAAGACCTGCTTTAACTCTCTCCATTGGATCCTGTCCCTTGTTACTGTTCTCCAGTAAGGACCCACTTTCATTTTAATCTTCGGTGTTGTCTGCCTCTATTTCTTTTTGAGTCTCTGGTATACCATTTTGTGACCTCTCGACTATTCCATTCCTATTCCATTTCCACTTAAGTTGGTCTATTTACTAGAATTTTGTTAAAATTTAGGTTTCCTGCTCTACATTTTTAAGGGTTCTGGGGGTTTAATTTTGATGATATCGTGCGTCTTGCTGGGTTTGCGTAAAGTTGAGTATAGAAGGTTGTGGCGTGATTTTTGATGTTTTTTCTTGTTGTGATATTATTTTCAAGTTTATTTATTTTCGGTATCCATTCTTTGTCAGTTTCTTTAAGTTTTTTCGAAGCTTTCTTAATGCCTCCCGTCTGGCTAATATAATTTTCAAGATTTCGCGATTTTCTTCGCCTTCGGTCGTCTCTAAGGGTCTTATTTATAGATTTGCAGATTTCTGCGATGGAAGTAACATTATTTTCCTTTATCGGGTCGGATAACATTTCTCTTCTATTCTGCAGAAGCCTGATATAGTTTTCAGTGAGATTAACGTGATCGAAATCGGTCAGGAGGATATTATTATTATATTGCATATAGACAGAGATCTTAATTTTATTTATAAGCACGAAAATATTTATTTTCTTCTGTCTGGTTCTGGATTTCACTACGTATCTTTTAATTTCACGATTATGGGTAACTTTAAACTCCTCATTCAGAGCTTTAAAGAAGTGAACTTACGCCCGCCATAGATAATTAAAAGATAACAAAAAAATTAGCGCCGCCTTAAAATTAACGAAAATTTGCTTAGTGTATCTTTTTACTGACCCTTTTAGAACAATATTTTTGTATTTAAACAATTAAAATTATGCTTAGATCTACCTAAATCTAAAATAAGAAATACTCTTTCTATGTGAAACGAGATCAAATTAAACCAACAGAAAAAATAATAAAAAGTCAGTTGTGAAAAATGATGAAATGAGTGTTAATGTCCCCACTCCATGTATAAAAAGTTATCACGTATTTCGTAGTATCCGCTTTTTAGGACTATTTGCTTATGATCAAAATACTTCTTCGAACAAAATACTACTTCGAACAAATCTTTAGCGTTACAATTCACGAAATCAGGTTTAGATGTCCATTTCCACCCAACAGAAATCTTCAACGGTTCAACTCTTGAAGTTTCTTATTCTTAGAGATCATTTACAAAGATAGCTAAATAATATATTTTTTAAAATTTTAAATACATTATCTATGCGCTGTAGCAGTAAATTAATTAAAATTGGCAGTGTGTAAGTATGGGCCAATATTATACGGAAGGTCAAAGTTACCCAGATTGACCTTTCGTTTCAATTGTATTACATTTTGTTTAAATTGTATTACAATCAATGACAATATTATTATCAAATCAAATTATTTGACGACACATTTGGCTCAGTTTGTAGTGACCGTACTTGATGTGACAGTGGTCGATGAGCACGAATATTTATAATCCAATCATGGGTGTTTATATCTATAATATGTATGTATATAAAGTTATTTATATGTAGTGTATTAACTATCTGGTATCCATAACACAAGGCTCGTAGCTTACCATGGAACTAGATGGTGCTATGTGTTAATGTCTCAACATATTTATATTTATTATTAATAATAGGACGGAAAAGGAAATAAAAGACAATATTATTTTTATATTGAGGTGTAAGTTTATTCGCATAACAATGTTTCATACAAATCGTCTTCGTCGTTTCACACCTTTTCATTTGTTTTGTAGTTATCTTTTATAAAAGTTGACTCTAAAATTTCAACATATCATCTGTTCCCTATATCTAATTCGCTTCACCACTGTTAAATCATACATTAAGGATTCACTAAGGCAAAATATTAGGAGAGTAATAATAGTTACTTTGGACAAATAAAATAAGAAAGGTTACAGAAGTTTTCCATAAAATCGGAATGGGATCTTATCTTTTAAATCAGCCTTCCTGTATCATTCGCCGTGGCACTATAGCAATGGGGAGCAGAAAGCTACTTATCGAAGCGTGGAGACCGATCGAACGTTTTACCTAATTTATAGACATAACCTATGTACCAAGCAAAGTTCTAGTACCCTTAAAAGTTTCTATAGAAACTTCAATATTCAGTTTTAACAACTTTACAAATTTTAAGGGATGAATGTGTAAGGGTCACACAACTTACACAAATAGAAGTCATGTGACACTAGCACATTTACTTCGCAGTGTTGCCATATGTTATACATATATACGCTACATAATAAATAATTTGTTCATAGAAGTTTTCTTGGCATGACAGTTTTTTATGAGGTTCACGTTCAATGCGGTCGGTCTGCGCGCCTTAAGGAAGCTCCGGAACTCGAATACAATTTTTCTAATGGACATTGCACAAATCACACTGGTATCAGTGGACTGGCCACGAGGCTGCCAGTTACACTTAAGAAAATTCTTCACTAAATAACAACTAAATCACTTTAAAATCAATTCAAAATGTACATTATTCATCTTATCCGAGTAAACAAATCTAATCTGCTACAAAAAATTAGCAAATTTAAATACAAATATTACCTAGTCCGTCTATATAAAATTAACCACTTAAGTATTAGAAAACATAATAGTAGAGCGGGCCGTTGTGGTACCACTTGTGATCAGTTATTATGCTTCCCGTGTACATTCAACGAATGAACAGCGATTGATATTGCGTTGACACATTATAACTAAAAATTGACTGTACATTTAATATTTTATATGTAAATATTTGTACATATTGCACTCTGAAGTAACAAAAAATTAAGAAATATCTGTCGAAACGAATAAAAAATATTATATACGCAGAACGAAATTATCCGTAAATACAAAATCAAAGTAATTAGATCAATCACAATGTTCGTAACTCGTATATTAATCTAAGTCCCTACGGCTTAAAAAGCTTAGAAATGATAAATACAGAGGTAATTTACAAAAAATATAATTCTACCCAAATAATATAAAAATAACAACAGCCATCTGTACTTTCTTAGATGAATAAAATTAAACATATGTCGAACATATGACAATAGAATCTAAAGGTATTTATGTACAAGGTTAATGGACACGCGTACGTGTACGCGCAATAGACTGGACGTGCCACGATTGGTCACTCTCAATGCACTCGATCCGATACTAACTAAACAGAGGAAAGGCAAAGAGGCAAACGGATCACCCACACTCTACTACCAACCGATCAATAAAAATTTGTACATTTTAAAATTACAAGAGCCTAAAAAAAATTATTAAGACATTATAGTTGCTTAACTTACAATAAAGTTCATATGCAAAGTTCCGATTTTAATCACAAAAACGATTATAAACAAAATGTATAATTTGTTATATAAACAGCAATCACATATAAAAATACCAATTTGTAGGGTAGATTCACATTCATTTAATGTTATGCAACTTGACATAGTCTTGAAAATGGTTTTATTTTTTATAGATAAAGTAAACGAACAGTGGAAGTATAAAGTTGATCGGTTAGCAAGTACTTAGTTATTGGGTGTAAACCGTTCTCCTTATAAGGGCAACGGGTACCGGTAGCATCTTCCTTACAACTTGTCTAGCAAGTAGTGTCGCACAATTCGAGCCGTGTTCGTTCTGTGCCGTCCCACTCGGACGCACTCGCCGCGCCTACTCGAGCGATATAAACTTATTACCGTACTACTATTCCATTATCAGCTAAGACACAAATTATACTTAGGGTACTCGATTACTTATTACTTTCTCGTGTGAGATTATTACGTACTTAATAAATCTATTACGATTCCGAATAATATGTATCAAATACGACCGGCTGTGCACCGACGGAGTCCGTTAACTATGAAGCTATCCATTATGAACTCTACGCGTCGAATGATTTATAACAATTTACTTATCGAATGGCAGTAATATTTGTCACAAACTTGAGATGCAAAGTATATATAGCAGCTGTAGGGCTGCGTGCGCATCTCAGTTATAAGGCATCGTATCATAGCGTAAAGTTACTCGTGACGGTAAACCCCTAACGTTCCTAGATTCATAACCCTATTCTTAAAGGTGTCATATAAAATCCGCTATGACTCAATCATACCAGATCGCACGTGTACATACATACGTTATAATGGCAGTGTGTGTTGTCAATACGCACCTGACAGCGGAGACACGTAAGACACTCCAGTGACATTTGTGCTTCGTTAACTATTTTAGAAATCGCCTACTGCTACAATAAAATTATATATAAGTCGAAAATGTATTAAAAGCGGACTAGCGCGCGGCCCGCGGTGCAAGCTCGATCGTCTCACGCAGAATTTATACGTATATTAAGAAATGCTTCCAAAAGCTCAGACATACCTACTATATGTAAATTTACAACACAGTGGCGTGTAAAGAAGACACATTCAACATGCACCAGACAGATACTTAAATTTATCTTACGCTTTATATGTGAATGATAGTGAAGAAACGGCGCCGGTGACCAGTGTTGCCAATGTTTCGATTGTAAAATCATTATATTAACTTCCATAATTTTCAAAGCTTACTATTAATTTTTAAACATAGCAACACTGATTAAATGTAACACGAATGAGCGTACGAGAATGTATGGTTGACGAATCGAGACTCTATTTGCGACAAACATTGAAGGCGTAGACGGACACTGTACAACGAATTTTTTGGAATATGTCAACGAAAAGAATGCCCAATAAACGGAAACGCTTAATTTATGCTTTAATAACGCTTACGGGTAATTGAGATCGATTAATTTTATTTTCTATATACTATATTCCATTCAACAATGTAGGTACACAGTACAGGTAACGCGAAATAAGGCATTTCGTATGTTATATTGTATATGGGCAGTTTTATATCTTAATGTGACTTTGTAGTTACTTATTTTACATTGAATTATATGCATGTTAGATAAGAACAATTTTGTCAAGTTATTTTTTGAAAAAAACACAAAATATTCACATAAGATAGTAAATTATAAGTTTTTTGCAAAAATATTTTCATATTTTCATACAATATAGTATTCACGCATATAATTCAATGTTAGTGTTTTAACATTCTTATTAGAATATAAAATTGGAGACAGGTTTGGTAGTACATTGTCACATCACATTGCGTGCATATTCAAACATTACATATAGTCTATACCAATATTGTTCCCATAATAAGCTCGGCCAAATAGTATAAATCGATACAACATATAAAAACTAGCTGCCTTTTACATAGTAACTAGGAAAGAGAAATAAATAGAAATTTAATACAAAAATACACATAAAGGGGTCGAAATATGGGCACTATATGTCTAACCGTACTATTAACAGATGCCAGGCTATACGCACGCAATGTGATGAAGAAATAAGTAAGTAGGTATCGATTGTTTGTAACATTTACTGGTATCGCGACATCTGCCTCCATTTTCTTAATTTAGCTGTGACACGAATAGTCTATTTAATATGAACCTATAAGTTATCAGCTACAGTTTATACTAGATTGCACAAGGCGGTACAACATGTATTCAGTAACTAAAGCTGTACAAGCGATCGTATGAAAGGCATCAACAGTCTAACGTAAAATCGACTCAGTGCAATGTGATCACTGTAGAAAATGTATCACTCATATATTACATCAGCTATCAAAATACTAAATGAGACACGTAAGAAATCGGTGAAGTTTTTAGAAAAGTTGCTGCGACCGTAGTTCTATATGTAATAAGACACACTTACCTCAGACTACCTAACTTCAACATTTATAAATGTAATCACAGCGATAAATTATAATTATTCGTAAACTTGTGGGACGCGGGCACAGGACATGGAACATCGGAACTAAAATCGACAGGACACGATAAAACGTCTGACATAAACTATATATAAACAAACACAGTCATAAATCATCAACAGCGTCCGCCGATATCTCCGGCGGCGGGACGTACTTTACAATATTCATATATATTAATCGAAAAGGTTAAACGTACCGTTAATTTTGGTAAATAAACATAACTATCAACTTTTCACCCAATAGAAACATCTCTTCATATATTACTTTTCTTATAACTCTCATAGTACGTATCGTAATTTAGGAGGGTGTACTCAGCCGAGTGATCAGTCCCAGTGACCAACTCAGTATCCAGTCATACTTAACTATCAACACTAAATATATTCTCCGAACGTTCAACAGCACGTATATTCACTAAACACATCCACCTGCACGTGGCTTATAAATACTTCGTCCTAGCGTCCATGATCATGTCGTCGGTGACGTCACAGTGTCCGTGCACTTCACTTAAACTAGCCAGTCTATGAGCGTTCTCTCCATCAGCAGCGAGGCTAGAAGCCGCGCGGGCGCGGGGGGGTGCGCGGGGGCGTGCGCCGGGAGCTGCCCCGGGGGGTGCGCGGGGGCTAGAGCTCGGCAGGGGGCTCCACTAAGGGCGGGGGGTGCGTCGTGGACACCTCGGCCACGTCCCATATCTCTTCCAAAAATGGTGGAAGCTTCCTGTTCTTCAACTTCAGGGAGATGCACATATTAGAGTTTTGCATGCCCAAGGTCCGAAGTTCCGAGAGAATGGACAGGATCTTGCCAAAGAGTACTGGGCAGCGAGAAGACGCGCTCTGCTGGTTGAGGATGTACACCCGCAAAGTGTTCAGGTAATATCTCTGGATCTCTTCTACTAAGTGCGGCTGCTCGAGCCCGGGCCGATCTGGAATTGTAATCGTGGAATCGTTATCTATGAATAATGTATTGGTCGTTTCAAGAATTACATTACAAAATCTAAACTGTGATATGTTGGCAACTGAGTAAATTTAAAATAGGTTTTTCCAGTATTTTTCTAAAATTACACATGCATATCATTTCAATAGACTTATCTCACATATTCAATTTACAACGTTGTACTATGTGTAAAATAATTTTTCCACACTATAGTCGAATGTCAAATTATCTTATGAATTTATAACATCTTCAACCACCACAGATACACTATTTCGACTACAAAAACTCAAAAATAAAAGAAAAACAAATACCTGAGAATATAACAATGGCTGTGAGCAAAGCATAGTGCACATTATCCATAGACATGGTGCACATACAGCGGCAGAAGTGCAGCAGATTCTCGATGACATAAGACATGCCCGCCTTACGGTAGTTCTCGCGAGTGTAAGCACGGTTATTTGCAAACAGCACGCTGTCTGTCGACGCGTCGTACCGCCGGGCCACTCGGAGCATCATCACTTCACTCGAACAAGCCTGGTTATATGTATTTAGATTAGTTTAGTGTAGAAATTCTATTTAATATGATATACCATTAATGTTATAAATGCGAAAGTTTGTGGTTGAGTGAATATATTTGTTACTTCTTCTCGCCGTAACGGAGTTAGAGCCTGGATTAACACAGGCCATTACAGAGGCCATATGAATAAAAAAATTGGTAAGTTATATATTTATGACGGCACGTTTGACGTTCTGCGCCAGTGGTCGCGGGTTCGAGTCCCGCTGGGGGCATTCATTTGTGTGATGAGCACGAATGTTTGTACTCTAGTCATGGGTGTTTATATTTATAATATGTATGTATTTAAAGTTATATATGTGTAGTGTATCAACTATCTGCTATCCATAACACAGGCTTCGTAACTTATCATGGAACTAGATGGTGCTGTTTGTTAATGTCCCAACATATTTATTTATTTTTATTTATTTATATGTGGACCAAATGCAGCTAACTTATCTAAGGTTCAGGCGAGTTTATTGCCATTTATTAAGACTTATTTTTTTAAATATATATGTGTTTATATTATATTTTATTATTTAATAAAAATGATATGTATGTGATATACTTACCTTTAAAAGGGTAATTTGATCGGGTTGAGATATCTTTGCAAATCCGGGTAAGCCCTTGGCGAACTCGACGATCAGTTGCACCGTCAGGATAGTCATCTCTGTGATTTGACGGAATGGCAGATCCGAATCTTCCTCGTCTTCGTCGGCCTCCTGCCAAGTCTAAACAAATCAAATTGCGTACTTTACGAATTTCATTCATTTTTAAACATTTTCTACTCTTTTTCTACAACTGAACATAAAACCTCTAATAAAATGTAGATTATGAATGAATGAAATAAGCAGAAAACGTTTTTTGCAAATAATAAGTGAATGAAATTCAAACGAATGTTTGTATATTATTTTTAATTATGATAATAATGTTATGCGAAATGAAACCCACCTGAGTAACCCTTTTCAGATCTTCATCGGAGGGCTGTTCATATCCATCTTGGTACCAGACGAGCCTTGCGATTAAAAACTGCTGGTTCGTCGTTAATGGAGGAATATTCTTCAGCCTGTTCTGCTCCAGGAGCTTTTCCGAGAGGAATCGCGGGACCACTTCATGCTGCAAACATTCCAGCTTCACGTAGGAAACAACAAACATTAATATTTTGTTGCTGGTGGTTACGAAGGGAGTAAATATTTGGCATGCATTAATTATTTAGTTACAATTCAAAAAAATCACTTTTACATCTACAAAATAATACTAGCTCTTATGGAGATAGCATAAGAGAATAAAGAGCAAAGCATTTTGAATCAACATAATGTCTTTGAACCCCAATCCTCATTTTGTAAATAAATTACATATTTAAAAGTTAATATATTGGGATTTTATTAAATGAGCCACCATACTACTGGCAACGTATTTTAATAAAATATAGTAACTTACAATCCTGGCAGCTTCAGGTGGTGGTGGATCACATTGCATTATGGGTGGCATATGATCATCTACTGTCGTTGTACTAACTGGCAGTTTGTCTTTCTCTCTCTGTGCCTTCTTTTCTTTTCTCTTTATCGCGCACGTGGTTTCCGGCACTACACATTCTGGCCTCATGCCCACTGCAAGGCATTTCTTTAACCTGCATTCTTGGCATTTTCTTCGCATATACATATCCATCTCACACGCATGTCCAAATTTGCAAATGTATACTGCATTTTTAGTGACACTCCGCCTAAAGAATCCTGAAATAATTAAATGTAAATATTTGTTTAATGTAAATATTTTCACTAATGTATACGACAGCTTAACTGTGACATCAACAACGTTGGTGAATTGGATGAATCAAGAAGTAGACGGGCAGCAGACGGCTATTATGACGTTATGTCTCGACTCAGATTCAATGTGTACGCTTAGCTAACAGCCTTGATAACCGGCACAATGCGCCAATTCAGTACTAAATGGGAACAGTCGTGGGCGCCTATTAGGTAAGGGCTTGCTAGATTGGCAACAATGCAAGGAGGTCGATTAGTTACTTAAAATGATAAGTGTGGATATATTCAATCTTAGAATTACCTTTACACCCTTCACATGTGAGCGCATTGTAATGGTATCCAGAGGCTCTATCACCGCAAACGAGGCAAAGCTCTTCCTGTTGACGAGGCGCTGGTCCTTTCTTTTGCCGCCGTGCCTCGCCGTCTGTGCTGCAACCGTTCACACTTGATGCCGGTGATAGTTCTTCACGACCTGAAAGAATAGAAATATATTTTATAATTACTAATTATAATTATATATAATTACTGCTTTTTAAAATATTAATTGAATACAGTATTATTATATTAGTCTAGAGTTTTGGATATATTAAGGAACATAACAAGTAGTTTATTCAAGAGATGCACTTTAGTGCAACAGCGCAATAAATGAAATTCGAGTCGGTGGACCGTCGGCGACGAGTGTCGAGAATATCTAAAATCAGATGCTATAAAATTTACATACATTTCATGAACCATATATTGGGACAGCGGATGAGTGAAGACCATTTGACTTTATATCCAAACTCTGAAGATATTTTTCGGTAATGAAATTTAAACAAGTATTTTTGGCGGTGGTTCGAACGTTTCCTGCCCAAACAAAAGGTGACGAATCACTGTCCGCATACTAATGACCTTAGGTGTATCAGTTTGGTATTCAAGGTGCATGTAGGAGTAGGCAATACGATGCGCAATGGAAAATAAATCGACAATTGTCAATCACGCATTCGGAACTCCTTAAAAAGTATCAAGTATTGCAAGTTTATTATGTTGTACTATTATTATTGCTAAAACTGGCATAGTCATTGATATTCTTTTCTCATATTAGTGTCGCCAAATAATATTGCCATTACAATAAGTTACGTTAAGTGGCTATTTGGCAATTTAAATCTCGTAAAATAACGTCCTCCAGTGAAGTGCATCTAATAATAATATACCCCTCCTGGATAATTTCTAAGAAATCAATTGTTAACTGATACGCCGGCGTGTACACGTTCCGCAAGGGGTTAATACTATTTATTTTGCTTCTTACCATAGAGACAACAACAACTAATTTTTTGACGATTAATTTCAAAGGTAACTTTTATAAAAACAATACATATACCTAGTATTATGTGATCTGTGATATATGTAGCTTAAATTTATAAAACATTAACAAGTCACAACGTACGGTGTCTGAACAAACAAATTCATGCCTGTTTTGATGTGAGGATTAACTTTTAAGCGCATTAACCCAACCGTGAAAGGCTGTATTCTAGTAATTATTTTTATTTACTTTTTTATCGTGACCATTAAGCCACGGTGACGCGGGTCGGTGCCCTTAACCGTGTACCTGAGTTGCGCAATCGGCTTAAATATTTGTTGCCAAAAAACTAGTTTTATTGGGGACAGTAGCCAGAAGGTGTCAGAGGCTTAAAGCTAATACTGGCAAACTGAAATGACTTTAATGATTATTGTCATTGACATTAATTTTCTTTTTAAATTAAGAGGATTGTGAAGTATCGATAGGTGGCGCGAATAGGTTTTAAAAAAATGCTATCTGTTTCATACCGTTCGCTTTGCAAACCCGTATGGTGTGATTGAGAGAGTTGCAAATCTTAGAGGCAATTACCTACATTACATTTTACCTACATTTCTTGTTTGTAATATTGTTTCGGGCGATAACGTTTTCACCCCCCTAAAATTTACGAAATAAGACAATTTTGGTCTCATTAGATTCAGTACACCTTAATCTAGGTCTGTACGTTTTTCTTTTTTTTTTAGTAATTCAGGTTACTAAATTAAAACAAAAATAATAAATAAATAAAAGCTCGAGGAAGTTTTTAAGTAAAAAATACTGATGTTTAGATGCTGATAACTTCTACTTCCAGTTCTGTAACTCTTTAAAGCTTCAAAGTTTTCATAGACAAAGTAAAAGTAAAGCAACTTTGTCAATATGAGCACATACAAATTTGCGCTAAAACCTTGTCTAAAAGTGGTTCATTCATAATTTAACAAAATAATATTCATTTAAATAAAAGTAATATTTAATGATGACTATTTGAAAGTTGCAAAATTCAAGTATGATGATTATGTCATTAAATGCCATTTAGTGGGTTATTATGTTGACGCAACTCATCGAACATGGTGAAAGTGTACGACGAGACGAGTAGCTAGAACTGGTTCGGTCCATGGAAAATTGTATGTTTGTCATTTTAAAAAGTATCTAACGTTTTTTTATATTATAATAATCATACTTATAACAAAATTAGGTACTAAAAATAAGATATCATTTTTATATGGTAACCTTTATATAAAAAATAAAACTCACATTTTGATCTA
Organism: Argynnis bischoffii washingtonia; assembly: GCA_033884665.1. Lineage (NCBI taxonomy): Eukaryota > Metazoa > Arthropoda > Insecta > Lepidoptera > Nymphalidae > Argynnis > Argynnis bischoffii. The sequence goes on along the minus strand of CM066616.1, from coordinate 6,552,243 downwards.
CCGGTTATACATTGTGGTTTCATCCGTATGGAATGTAGAATGTCGACGTGTTCAATGTCCATTAGTATTCACATACGTTAAATTAATCAGAACTTTCGCCTTATATAGATTCACATGCGAAGAAGTAAAATTATAGGTGTACAAGTACTCCTGCTTTATTTTATAGAAATAGCATTAAATAAAACTATGGCATAACAATAAAGTGTAAAAACAAATTATTTTAGTAACACAAGGTCGACTAGTCAACTTTTGGTGTCATTTATTTATTTTAATGAATAGCAAATGTAAAAACATGTTGATTACAAACAACCAATCAAATGGATAGCCATGAAAAAGAAAGCCAATCAAAAGTTGAATGCACGGATGACCGAGTCAGTGTGTTATGTTGTTACGTCTCAGCTGTGCGCGCGCGCATAGAAGGTCTAGTTCGTAGCCTTTCGAGGCGTATCGGCTCTGTTCGGCCGCTAGAGCGAGAAGACGGTGAGCGACAAGTGGGGCGCGAGCGTCGACCGGGGGCAGCGTGCGGCCTTGACTCTTATGTACCGCCCTCCCCCCTGCCCTCCTTCAACGTTCACCGCCGCCACATTATTTATGATAGCATCTGAGCTCAAAGCAAGCTCGCGATTCTCAACCCGCTAATAATAACTCGTTTTTCCTCTCACGCGATTGTGACTTTTTTCACTTCTTTAGGTCTGTTCTTTCAAGTATTACCAAACTTGGTAAAAGTAGACAATGATATTTATATTTATATCAAATAGTGTGTTGTGATTATACTTTATGTTTTTTTTATCTTTTCTTTATTAAGTACCTACTTTAAACAGTTTTCATGCATGCAATTTTTGTACGAAAATATTTTAAATACGCTTAATTAATATAATATCAAATTATATAAAGCCAGTAATATCTTATATAAAATATATATGCATAAAATTTCTAAGTAAAATTTAAATTTTATTATTTAATTTAAATTTCTAAGATAAAATGTAATTATTGAGATAGGTATTATAAAATGCTTTTTTGTGTAAAGTGTAAACTAACAAACTAAAACATAAACGTGAGAAAATTACTGTTGCTAAAATAATATGTAACGGTACTAGAACTTATTTTAAAAGTGTAAAAAAAGGTATAAGTAACATTTCTGATTCCATTATAAAATTATTAATATTGGAAATTCTTAATATAGGTAACTTTGACACGAAAAACAATATAGAGTTTTTATACAATATAACAATCCATAGAGAAAGTTCACAGGAAAAAATCGTAAGAAATAAGAAAGCTACAAAATATAAAACTTAATTCTCTCTAACATTAGTTCAATACCATAGATGAAGGAATATTCTGAAAGTGATGTCGATTGAACAATACGCACTTTCACTATGACCTCAGCAACAGGCGGCACAATCATTTCGCAGGCGTACCGCGTAAGCGACAACTAGTCAGTGAAAGTTGCCCAAACTTAGGTATTGCACAAGCCTATAGTAGGCTTCATTGAAATTCGGGTGTGGCGAAAGTAAGCGTAACAATGCACACGACCCTTGCACTAAGTAGCTGTTACATACAAGAAAAGTGCATATTTTGATGTATTTTAATTTGTAATGGATAAATGATCGAATAAAATATGCAAAAAAAAGACACGTGATCGATGTATCGGTTGGTCGGAGATCTAGTAATAATATTACTTTCTACAATACTTTCTAGCAAGAGATGTGGGCCGAAGCCGGCGCAACTAGAGCGATCGGTTTCTCCACGCGCCGGGAAAATTGGATTGAAATAGAAATCGCGTGCGGTGAAAATCGCCATTTTCACGTCACACGCTATCGTGGAAACTTCGATTATTTATGCTCCATATCTGATCCCATTCATTGAGTAGCCATATTCATTTATTTTACTAAAGTAACTTAAAATCATGATATTTATAAACAAGGATAAAAGTATAGAAAAAACTGGCATGTAACTTGTAATTCCAATCACATTAATTCAATACTCAAAATGTTTCTAAATTGTATTGTAATGCCAGCTGGAATGTATTCACAAATACCTGTATTTAATAAATTGTTCACCAAATATTTATCTATAAAAATTTTAAAACTTTAAAATTGAAATTGAAATTCAATTTTATCAACAGTTTCGTTTTAAGTGTATTCTTTTCTATATTTATTATATCACACGACCTAAAAGTAAATGATAAAGTAGAACGCAGTGACCATATTGTTTTAATACAACATTCTCTTAACATTTCGTCACTCGTAGAGTCGTAAAGTCGAAAGTGGATATCAGTTATCACGTACACGAAAGTATGTACATAGCTGGACGTAATGGATATGCCACAGCTCCCCAACGTTTTGCTGTGCGTGTTTACAGTACTAGATTACATCGAGTCTCTCTTTTTCTCGGGTGTTAAAAAGTCAGTGACGTATTTTTGTCTCTGTCTGTTTCCTAATTTAGTACTGACGAGGTGTGCACCCACGCCTTTTCGAGTAAACATGGGAATGGGTAAATAGTAAAGGAAGGGAGGTATAATTAGAATGAATGCCGCATGGTTCCCTGAAGTTCTGAAACCTGTCGCAGCTGCACGAATTCCATAGCATGAAACATAGTCGATTTATACTAGTTATATATTATATTTTTTGTACTTTACGTAATCTTCGTTCGTCCATTCATTACTTCATACTATGATATCCAAGTATATCTATGAATTTAAAAGCCCTTGTCCGTCGAGCGACCTCGTTAGCATAATAGCTGCAGACGTTGACACCGTGCCTACTATCTGTACGCCCTTGACACTTGTGTATTGCACTCTGAACCCTACCTATTACAGTACAGTTACAAGAATTTAGACTTACTCATCATCGTAGTGGTTTATTTATTAACCTAATTCTATAAAATTGTAATACAGAACGGAAAAGTAGGTCAAGGCGCGTTTAGGTGACGTCAATGAGTTATCGTCCATCGAGCGTTCGTCGTAAGGGCTAATTAAGATTGACTTGCCACCAACTGGGTCAACGACTCTTTGTTCTTAAACCTGATAAAGCCTTTCATAATGACCGAGACACTGGGTCGATACGATGAAGGGTTTTTTCTAAGAAAATATGGCATAATACCGTAAGAAATATAACACGTATTATAATAGGTGCCACTTATATTGAACATTTAATATAACAAACCATAATAATTAATACTATAAATTATATTCGTGTTATATACTTTTATTAAGAGGAAATAATATACCACTGTAAATATAAACAAATTATTTCATTTTATAGGTCATTAACGTTTTATAATTAAGGAGGATAATTCTTACCTCAAAGAGGAAAACGTTTATTTTGAAGTAGGCCGCGTTTAATGCTGTAGTATTTTGAAGTCAATATCATTTATGTCACAATTTTATTCGTTACGCTTAAACATTTTAGGCGTACAAACATAATATCAAACTATTATTTAAAGAAACATTTTAGAAATTTTCAAAAATGAAGAAATAATTAAATCAAAACTACAAATCTTTATAGTTTATTGTGTCAAGTTATCCGGGAACGTTGAGGGTCAGTGACCGTGTATCAGAGATAAGCCGGCTACGAAACGCTTATCAGCCGACAAAGAACGCCTTTGTTTTCGACGCATTTGACAATGGAAAACACTGATTAATTAACCATTCCTAACAGACTGTCATTTTAACATGTTTTACTTAACTGTCAATAATTTTTTTGAGGAACTATAAGATTTATAAATCTCTTATGGGTTATTCTAATTAAAATCATAAAATAGACCACGTGTAAAAAAATGTTTACGCTTAAACGTTCCAAGCAAGTCTGAGAGCACTTGACTGCCTCATTAACGAGCAAAAAATTAATCTTCATGTAACTGGGAATTTTATCTAAAGATAAAAACGTATTAGGTAATGATATGAATGATTTTTTACAAATAATGATTTGTTTTTTTTTTTTGATAATAAATTAAAAAAAATGTCAAACGAGAGTAAACCTAAAGTAACAACAGAAACAGATTCACCTTCATTTTATTTTCTATTTATTCTTTAAATCAAACTTAATTATTAAAGCTTATGATAGGGTATTTAAATGGAAAATATGGGACAGAAATAATCGTTTGTAGTGGAACATCTCGTGAACTGTGTCATGGGCTCGGCCCACGCGCGGCGGAAGGTCATGCGCCCAGCGCATTCACTCAATATCGCTGTCTAACTTGATAAACATCCAGTTAATCTTATTTAAAGCTCGCATTTACATACACTTCAATTGTATTTATATATTTATATTTCAATGTTCATGATAGATAGAACAAGCTTTAAGAAAAAAATAATCTATACTCGTTATCGCTTCACTTATTTTTTTTAATATTATGTATATTAAAATATCTATTATATATAATCTTTTTCATATCTCAAAGTATTTATGGTTATGTTAAATTGCATACTATTAAGGTAGTAATTTAATATTTTCAATACTTACATTGTCAAATAAAGAAAACATAATATGTTATTGTAACATTATGAATATAAAGGAATCCTTTTAGTGATAAAAGTGTGGATTTCGACAACCCTTCCCCAAACCAAAATAAATTGTATAGAACTCTGTAATCGGTATCCCGGCAATAGCAATAATCGTTGCTGTCAGTATGATAGATAGAAAGACGATGACGGTGCGGAGACAAACCCACCCTTTCCATTTCTACCATCACCCCACTAACACCCGCTTTCCATTCACCGTTATTATTTCTAGACAGGAAGAGCGTTTCCTAATTACTCATATGGTTAGAGTTTCGTCGAACCGAATACAAAGCACCTCTATATTGTATTTTCTCTTTATATCTATGGAATTGTTCGGAAACAATACACTACGTTACAAAATATTTCTAGAATTCAATAGTTGTACTCACTTCTAAATTCTCTTCATAGAAAATTGGATTTGCTTGTAATGTACATTCCGTTCACGTGCTCACTTATTTAACAGAGACTTTTTGTACATTTTATTGAATCTAAACTTAAAGAGGAACTATTACTTAAACGTGTTAGTGAGCATTTGACGATATAATTATTATATATATTCAGAGAAAAGCGATGTCTGGGAAAATAACGTAATTTTAATAAATAAATAAATATGTTGGGACATTAACACACAGCACCATCTAGTTCCATAGTAAGCTACGAGGCCTGTGGTATGGATACCAGATAGTTGATACACTACACATATATAACTTTAAATAGATACATATTTTAAATATAAACACCCATGACTGGAGTACAAACATTCGGGTTCTTCACACAAATGGATGCCCCCAGCGGGACTCGAACCCGCGACCGCCGGCACAGCAAGTAGAGTCACTACAAACTGAGCCAAACGTGTCGTCTGACACACAATTTTAATATTTTATTTATAAATAAATATATTGTTAGCACATTTGCAATCGTTCTGTGCGCAGTGATAGCCAGTGTAGTTAGCGAGAGCAAGAGCATTCCTGGCCTAGCCGGGCTGACCGGTTCGTCGGCAGGCTGTTTATGGCCGGACCAGATATAAATAGATACACTGCAACATCCATCTTCTTAATGTTCAAGTTTTAGCTCTGGAAAAATAACACTGCAGTTTTAAAACGCTACATATTTTACTATGTAAAAAGAAATCTAGAATAAAGTGCAACACAATATTATAAGATCGAAATCTTTTTGAAATATAACACATCTTGAAAGTAAGTTCTTTAAAGCATACATTAATGTAATTAACTAATTTAGTAATAAGTTCCCTATGGAGTTGTGTCATGATCATTGTTGTTAAATCAGAGATCAATATCTAGACGATCTCTAATGTTATGTTTGGTGCCTATTGTCAAGTCAAACAACGCGATAAAATCGCTAACTAGTACTTAAAATAAACGATTTCTATCTCTGAATAGAAATACCAACATTACACTTTCACTTAGTTGCCATTATTACGTTTTCAGATGCATACAATCTCTTCGCATTTGCTTTATTTAACATTTTCAAGAACAAATTATAATTTTGATAGAATTTAATATGTAACACTTTCAAAGACACGAGTATAAATTACCACGTGGAGAAAAGATCGTTGACCCTAGAAAAGTGTCGCTGATACTATGCCACTATCACCTTCAAATCAGATAAAATGTTTTTGTATACGATAATGAATTCCAACAACACAACTTGCGTGGTACGAAAATGTCGAATATATCGGTTATCTATGAATTGCGTGATAGACTTGCAAAGTTACCGCGGCCTTGCTCAATCATCTCTACATTCTGTGCTATTGCTGGAGTCACCTACTTAGCTCTATATTGCATAAACGACCTCGTAATACCAAAGGAGGTCATTGTCGCGTTTTGCAGTTGCATTCACTCGCGGGTTGCAGGTGGTGTTTGTTGCAAGTTAGATAAAATATATCGATCGGACGATCTCCTTCGACGTGTCTGTGACCCCGATGTAAATAACCTGAGTCGGTAGTACTGTAAACAACTGTTTGCGTCAATCAAAATTGGACGACGCGTTTCAGCCTCACCCAACTATTGATGTATTCGTTCTCTATGCTTTGTAGTTTGTACATTTATTTTGAGAAGCCAGAATAGTTTCGTTTCGTAAGAAAACCATATATGACCTAATAGAGCTAGGCACCTATTAAATAACGAACACTATAAATATTTGTACATAGCCTACATTAAGTTTAGATATCGCGAAGGTCAAAAGTCATGTTTTCGGTATAAAAAATTAATGAAAATTTATGCTGTTTTAAGCAATAAATTTAACCCAACGTATTTCTTTAACGATGAGTAATGACAAATAAAAAAGTTGATGTGTCATTGACACTTGAAAAATTACTATTGACAAAAAGAACAGGTAAAATCCATAAAATCGTTGATCACGATTTGGTTAATTTACATTTATAAATACCGTGAATAGGTATTATTTTTTTTTTAAACAAAAACATTTACTTCTCCATAATTACCTACTCGCACTTACATACTTGTATATTTGCAATCAGTCAGTATTTATAATCTGCAGTGTAAGGTGACCTATATGATAAGATTACTTCAATAGCTCCAACACATGCAAAGCTTGCATGCTGTGTCAGTGTGTGAATTCGCGTAGAGTTCGTACAATGACATTGTCGACCTTGACTACTGCCTCGTATATCAATCTACATACACACACATTCGCAGGAGGAATGTGTTCGTCATGAATGTATTTAAAGCTAGCCAATAGTTATTATTCGTCTGATTTTAGATGTAAGATAGAAAGCAAAGCGTTTCTATACTTTAAACAACATGCGCGGTATATTTTTAAGTTTAGCAGATTAAACCACTTTGAATTTAGAATCATCTTGGTGGCTTCGATATAGAACAGTTCAACACACGATAACGTGAGTGCCGCGCAACGATGCACAACGATCAAGGCCAAGCGACTTAAATTATATTGGGTAGTTTTAATTTGGACACGACGCGCTTACACTCGATCCACACAAACACGTTGACACATACATAGTTACATATTAAAATAAAATCACTAACGAGTTACATAATAGAATCGAGTCCATTACAGAAGCTTGCACTGTAATACATAGCTACTCAAATAGTGTTAGATGTGAAGCACATGAATAACGACTTTGATGTCGACGTTAGTAGGATTATTAATTCCAGAATTAATGATACGTTAGATGCTACGATCTAAGAAATATCTCTATTCGTAAATTTTAATATAAGTAAAAGCATAATGAAATGATAAAATAGCATGTCATATTACCGCTATTACCATGTCTCTGAAGATAATATTTGAAGTTAATAAGAATATATTATTAATACAAAGACATTCAAATAAATGATTGGGTGAAACTGTTGTGATGAAAAGTCTCATTATGTCGTCATGTTTTCGTACCGGCTATTATTTTTGTGAAAAACATTTTCTTTTCAGAGTTCAATATTTGCCTCATTAGATAGCGAATGAGAAGCTGTTTTTTAGTAATCCGAAATGTAAACGAATCAATGGTATTCATATAACAAGCTTTCTTCAAATAATTCAATAAGGATTATTTATTTTTTAAGTTCACATTCATTGAAAATATTTGTTAGTGATATAATATTGAAAAATATTGTCGCAAAGTATAATATTACAGACTATCGAGCAAAACATTCAAATCACGGTTGTCGTTAACAAGTAGGTACTCTATATATTTTATATACCTATAACACTCTTACCCTCGCTTCGCTCGAATGCGTCCCTAGGTACGTTTTAAATATAAATAGTTATTGCGAGTGTTCCTTAGGAGATATGTAGATTCATGCTTGATATTGGGGACTTTTCTGTAGAACTTTTTAAGTTAAACCTTGTTAAACCTAACATGTTTAGCCAGCATTAACCATGTAAATTTCTAAGGATAACTCGAACCAGATCTTATGTTAACTCGTGGAAACGAAAGGTTTTCCTGTAGTAAAAGGTATACTAAATGTTGACTAGTAGTAGTAATAAGTTATCACAAAATTTAGTAAAAATCGGTCCAGTATTTTCTGCGTGAAACGCGCACACACAAACAGACAAAAAATTATTTTTTTGGGGTCTATATTCTGTACACAACCTTTACAATCATTATTTTAAAAAAATATTTCGTGTATAGATTTATTATAATATGAATAGATTTTGTTCTACCTAGCAATCTATCAAATAGATTTAACATTTGAAAAGCCGAATTACAATTTATGTAAATAATAAGAAATTTGTTCTTAGTTTGCTTGGATTTCCTACAAATGTACAAGAGAAATGCTTGAAAACATTAAATATTATAGTGTGGGTCGCACGAAGATGGCACAATAAAGCGTCGAGGAACACGCGTGAGGGGGCGGTTTAACAAGGTCCAAGGAATATTGATATTATTCCGATAAGGCTATTCTGTGTACGTCTATTTTAAATAACAATATATTCTACAGCACGTATTTACTTTTAATATAAATATATAAACTCGTTTTATTCCTATTCTAAGTCTCAAACAATTATTGTTGATGCTTTATTCAGGGGAACTACTAGTATATCATGAAATAATATTGTTAAAATATATATATATATAATATATACAGATGGCTTTTGAGTTTTGAAGCTTTTTTAATGGTCATAATCGAGAACGTAATTAATTGTTTTTAAGCTTTTTGGTGACAAAGTGAATATCTTCTTGTTAAACAAATATAGCGATGGATATTGACACAAGTCAGTACACTTGAGGAAGTACGTGAGTTACGCCTGTTATGCGAATCGCGTAGGTGTATTTCCTTTTCTATTGCCGAGTCCTTTTCCTAGTGACATAATTCACCGCCTATACATCTTGACATACAGTTTGTAATGCAAAGGATAAATTTTAAATCTTGCTTATTAAGTCTGTATAGCAAGTACTGTAATTTACTATATAACTAAAGAAAGAAAAAAACGTCAATAGCTTCTTTATTTTGTTAAATCGTGAGTAGCTGCTTACTTACAGGTATATTTATTACATTTAACAACAATGTTGCTTTAGATCATCGTAATTCCGTTACGATTATAAGATTTAGAGCAATGTTCTAACGATCCAGGATGTACATGTATTTGGTAACATTATAGCCATTAGTTCTTAAAGCTTTTGGCATAAAAACCATAATATAATAGCACTGTACTTGTATCTCGAGAGGCCCATCGTACAAAATAATAAACAGTCAACAATGCCAACTCTGTTTAAACGTACTTTGCGATACAACAGATGCCCTCGACAAGATAAATGAAACCATTAGTTTGGAGGATAAAAAATTGACGGTAACGTTGATATTAACAATAGCATTGTTTTTATAGATATAAAGATTATATTCATCTATTAAATATTTGAAAATACTTCCGCATCGTATGGTGTCTGGATGTATTTAAGTTGTGAATTATATTAAAAGCAAAGACTAATTGATTAACTTGTTTCCCCCATGTTATTCCATATAAAATCGGTATTTACTATTTAGTATTAGATTGCACCACGCTTAATAAAAAGGTTTCTATAGTTAAATAGTTTGTCCGTAACTAAACGTCTACGTGAATGGTTTTACAGGATAAAAAGTGTCCAATGTCCAGCCCAGGACATTAACTAAATGTGCGTTAAAACTTATCTATTCTAATATTATATAGAGGAAAAAATTTTTTTAGTTTGTTTGTTTGTATTGAATTGGCTTAGAATTAGAAAGTACTGAACCGATTTAGATGAAATTTGGTAAGAAGATAGTTTGAGACCCCGGAAAGGACATAGGATAGTTTTTAACCCGGAAATCATCCCTTAAGAGAGTGAAAATGGGGATAAAAGTTTGTATAGGGAAGCTACCTAGGGACGAAACCGAGCGAAGCGAGGGTGTGTCGCTAGTCTCAAAGTTCGATGATTTACACGTACAAATAGCAAATAATACACACTCACGACCATTCGTGTTCATAATAATAGTCTGATGGTTAATTTATGTACATACATATACTATATACTTTCTGAATTAACCTCTGCAATAGGTATAATTTGTAATCAAAAATATTTAACTAACCAAGCACGTAGCACAAACAATCATATTTTTCAAGTGAAACACAACGAGGTTGTCTTGTAGTGTTAGTTATTACATATACTTAATAACAAAGTTAAAGGAGATAAAAGTCCAGACATTTGTATCAAGGTTGTACATCTGTTTGTTACAGCGACTGGGTAAAGGGAGATAATAGAAGTAACAAGCGACGCGATGGCAGTGCGTGTGCAACCGACCGAGACGCGCGCTCGACCGCATATCCGCCGTAGTGCCTTCCTAGATTACCTTTCCTATAAAATGTTATAAGAAAACTTTTTGCTAGCTTTGATATCTTTGTTCAATATATTTAAAACTTTAGCCAGTTAATTGATTGTTTCCGATCCCAAAAAAAAATTCTGGTTTAAGACGACATTCTCAACGTGGGCCTGATTTATTTCAAGTTACTCTTTTGTTAGAATAAAAATTAAAATGGCAATTTTATTGGCGTACGCACTAAGTAAAATAGGGGCCAGGTCGACCATTAGATATAATCAAAGGGTTGCAAAATCACGTTCATATAATGAAATTTGTTCCCTCATTCTAATGCCAGCTGCTCGTGGGGCTAGGATTAAGTAATATTATTCTAACACCAAACCCGCTTAGAAGCATAATACTTGAAATTTAATTGAACAAAATCGTATGTAAATTCTCAATTTGGATAAACAAATTCTAATACCATATATTAGAACTAAGCTTAACGTTTTGATGAATTAACGCGGAATAGTTTTATTATTGTAATTATGTTCTATATGTATATTATTTAAAACAGATGAAGTCATAAGCTATCTTCTGTGTATACGGCATGAGGTTAGCGACCTTTTTGATTAAGGAATCATCAATCATGACTTGCGCACACTGAGAGGATCTCACATTTCACGCCATTGAAATGTTATATTTTATCGAATACGCGAAGAAAATGATTGAATGTAATTATAAAACTGCAATGAAGGAAAACTCCAGTGAAGGAAAAACAGTGACTTCAGAATTAGATAACAATAATGATTATGAATTTGCACAAAGTACATACCTATCATTATCATACATTGAAATATATGTAGCATATAATATAATACATGGCACATGCATGATTTTAATAAATAATTTATTATAACCTCATTTAAATTGTATTTTGTATTATATACTGGGAATAAGTAAGCCTAAAAATACAAAATTGCTGATCCAAACATCTTTTGCAGGACGACAAATAATTTCTAAGTAAAATAAATTGCAATTAAATTTCGTTCTAACACTACAAATGTATATACATAATAATGAAAAGTATGTACGATGTTTATGTATAAGCCTAAATATTGCGAACCCGATTTCCTAATAACCCCGATCAATCCGCAGACCTTCAACAAGGTAAGTAACCCTGTCGCTGCGACAATGACTATTCAAAACAAATAATTTCCGGCTAAGTGAATACGTATAACAAAACTAACGTGCTAGTACATGATGGTTCGATTTGCCACTATTTATATTACGATGTGTCAAAAAACCGCAGTGACCTTGGCGCCCCCACGCGGACGGAGATACATTCACCTCATTTGGGGCCTCCGGGGTATGAAAATGTGCCCTACAGGTATTTTCACACGGTGTAGTTTCTTGTGGCAAAATAGGCAAGATATATTTACCAAAACACGGTCCGGACGTTACCAAGTTTGCGCATTTAGACTTCAACGGATAAACAAATAGCCAGTTATGGCTTTGAGATTTGCAAATAAAGTGATAATTCAACCTTGTTCAATATTGAGATGCTTAATCACCCGTGAACGACGGATTTATTTACATTTTCGGTTCACGATGTTTCGAATGCTTTACTCTAGCAATCATGGTCACGGGAGAGAATGGATTTTATTTAAAATATTAAATATTCGTATATTTTTTAAATCTAAGGAAGAATTAAATTAACTACTAGCTTTAGCTATGTTCATACATAAATAGTGATTTGCTACTTCTAAAATATTCATTTAAATTGTATAGCGATTTACCCTCGCTTCGCTCGGATGCGTACGCCGTACGCGGATTTTGTTCACAATTTCATAGGTTTTAATTTTTTTTTCGCGGAACCCTGATTCTTTTTCCAAAATAAAAGTAGCCTAAGTTACTCCTTATAACAGCAGCTATCTGCCAGTGAAAGAGATTAGCCGGAAAACAGACAGACAGACAAAAATTGTAAAAAATGTTGTTTTGGTATATGTACCGTGCATACGCATTTAGTAAAAAGCGATTATTTTAATATTACAAAGAGACACTCCAATTTTATTTATCTGTATAGATTTAGTTAACTAATGTGGAAGTTAAAATAATAATAACACGTTTCTTCTGAATTTATATGACTACGTGATGTCATTTCGTGCAGTAAATGTATTGTCAGTTCATTTGGCTTGTTTTTCTTCTTTTTAAGTATGTACGGTAAATGATTAATTTATTAATTTAGAAAATCGATAATATTTAATAAATTCAACAAAAGTGCCCGCATGTTTGTGTTGCTATACGACTTATCTCTGTTAGTTTTAATTCCCCGTGACTTAGAGAAGTTTTATTGATGTATTATTCGTTAGCTGATGCGGGTTACTTTATTAAGTAGAGGATAATACAAACACATAATAAGACATAAGAAGAATATAAGCCTAATTGCGTTATAAAAGTGAGTATTTTAAAACAATTTCCATCTCAAAAGCTCTATGTTCAATATTCAATTAGCTCAGAAGTTTGATTAGTGAAGTCAACGGGAAAAACAAGTGCCTACTCAAACCAGAAATTAATTAAAAAGAATATGAATTTCGTAATACTTCGAAATTCCTATTAGTTTAAGACAAAGTTGTGTTTAAATATATTTATAATATAAACGTAATTAAATCAAATAGCGAGAGAAGTTCTATAATCTTTTAGTCTAGATTGCGTGTAACTTTAAATCAAATCTAATATATTAAATAAGTACTTAAATAATATAATTTATTTCTATTTAGTATTAAAGCGATAACAGCATAATCCATCACAATTAAGCAAAGTTTGTAAGGTCATTGTACATTTGGTCCGCATTATTTCAAAGTGGTTAGTGGTAACAAAACCTAATATTTGCTAAATTTAATATTAAAGCAAGAGTATGTTTTATGTTATTAACTGAATTAATTAAAATATGATATGTTAGATGTAGTTAGTAATCTTTAAAATTTTACTTATATAAATGAAATATGTATATAATTAAATTAAATAACAGGTGTTTTAACCATAAATGTAAAAATAGTTTATTTACAAGGTATAAGTAAATAAGACAATACGTGTGTGAAATGCAAATTCGTTGCTTTGTCGAGCCGTGTACGTAGAAGAAAGTGACTAGCTATCCCACACATCATCATTACAAATACATATATGTATTACTAGCGACTTAGCGCTTCGGTCGGGCGCGTCTAGGTAGGTAGGTACACGGATTTTATTCACAATTTCATTAGTTTTAATTTTTTGCGCGCAACCCTAATTCTTTTTCAAAAGCAAAAGTAGCTTAAGTTATGCATTATAACATCAGCTATCTGCCAGTGAAAGTCCTGTCAAAATCGGTCCAGCTGTTTCGGAGATAAGCCGGAACAAACAGAGAGACAAAAAAATTAAAAAATTTTTTTTTTTTCTTATAAGCTATAAGTACCGTATATACTTTAAGTAAAAAGCTGTTATTTCGACATTATAAACAAATGCTTCAATTTTATTTGTATAGATAGTTTGAAATTATTTAACTATTTTAATATCTTATATCTTGACATCCAGGTCTTTATAATTTAATAATTATACTATTTATAAAACAATTTACTCAAAGTAATTCGAACCAAAGTAAAACAAGAATTTAATAAGGAAAAGGAGTCTAGAAACACGAGTGGCGACGAAGCTGTCTGAACAAAATTAACTTTGAATGGGCCAATTTCTTCATAATGGAACGAAAATTATGAAATATTTCTTCTAGTATTTTTTCCATAAGTAATGTCGTGCTGCAACTTTTTCAATTTACAAAATTTTAAATGGATCTCATAGTAATCGTTCCATGTATATTAAAGAAGATTCAAGCAGAGAGTAAAATATTTTGTGATCAATGTCATATCTAGGTACATAAAATTTTATATTATATAACATGCACATACATGCGTGGCTTGTCAGGCGCTGCGATTTACCGTCAGAAGTAGCTTCTAAACCGGTCGGACCGGCACCAAGCTCTTCGAAACTCTTGCATTCAACTCTTAAATTGTTTATGTTGTATTACTTTGCTTGCATATTAAAAGGATCTCAAATGTAAGGCCGCTTAAAAGATTTTGGTTTAAATAAAAATTCATGCTTTAAATACGAATACATGAAGTGAAACTTGGCAATTTATTTACTTAAAAATAATAAATTGCGTGTTTATAAAAGTAAAAAAGATAATATGAAGAGTTTAAGAGGGTTAAAATTCTAATACAGACCTAATGTTTTCTATTAAAATATTGAGTACATCTTAGTTTTAATATTTATATGTTTATTGTCAATTATAATAAGGTAGTAAGTATTTAATTAATTGCCACATCTATGTAATAAAACTTATCTATTCTTAAGTAAACTTTTGTTGATATACTTTTTGATCTACATTATTTATATGGGATATAACTATAAAGATTCAATTTAGTATACAGTTTTAAAATAATTAAAGTTAAAAAATAAAAAGCTATGAATTACAATTATATTCTCTTCGCCTCGAAATTGCGGCCATTGTAAACAGCACGAATTGAGTTACGAAAATAGATTAGGTATTTCGATCCTTTATTTTTTGTATGATACTTAAATTGGCGCACTTATTTAGTTTCTAGCTTAAATTAGATAGTAGTATTATATGTACATTACTAGCCGACTGAGTTCTATTAGGAGGGAGCGGCCCCCAATCCCGCCTCACCATTTCTCCCTCGTAGATTGATGATGGATTAAGTATTGTATTATTCTGGCAATGTACGAGCATTCATGTATATACGCTTCAGGGTAAAAGCTGAATAATTTCAGATAATGATTGTGGAAGATTAGCAAGTTATATTGCATGCAATACTGAAAACACTAGAAGCTGAGATTGCCTTCGTGTAAATAATTGCGACGTAGCCGAGATTTCATTATAAGAGGTTAAAAGAATTTTGTTTTCTGTATTTCGAACCATGATAAAATTTAATGTTCCGGTCATGTCTCATTCATCCATAACTTTCAACTGAAACGAATCTTCGACAAAAAACAGTAACCTATTGTGACTTCAATGTTTTACCTGTATTAAATAGTATATACCTAACGAAATAGATCTGAATTGACGGACTAAATTGACGGATTTTAACGGGACTTTCACTGGCAGATAGCTGATATTATAAGGAGTAACTTAGGCTACTTTTATTTTAGAAAAAAATTAAAACGCACTTAGGGACGCACCCGAGCGAAGCGAGGGTAAGTCGCTAGTTGTTAATATTTTTGTTTGAAGTATCCGAGCTGATATATTATATAGGAACCTGTAAATTAATATATTATAACAATATGCGCATGTTACGTATGGCATATAGATAAATAAATATTTCAATCTATTTATACTTGTGATATTTATATTGTACTTAATTTAAGTTTTTTAATCAACGTTACAACGACGATTATTGGAAAAAATTATAGTAATAACTTTCTACAGCAATTTTTTTTAATATGCGTTTGTATTTTATAGTCCTAATCTCTACCATAGCGACTGAAGATTTCTAAAATATAAAATAATATACAAAGTATAAAATCGCTTGACAAGGAGAATTTCGTCGTATTTGTTGTTTACATCAAGGAGTTTGTATCAAACAGGTATGCGTTTTCGGACTACTATGGATATTAGTTAAATTTTCCATGATGACCTTCAACGTGTCGCGATAAGAATTACTCATACAGTGTTCCTCCTACGCCGGCTTGCCTACTACTTATTTAGCGGTCACTAATCAAACATAGGCAGCATTGTTTACTAAGAATAGGTGGAGCGAATATGAACTAGACGTACAATGTATCTGCATGAAACAAACTAAGTAGTTGTACATTCATCTATACTTAGTCACATATTAACGTGATCTTAACAATTTACTTATTCATTTATGAATGTTAATAAATATGACGTGACATATTTATTGCCGATAAAGTTTTTGTTCTAAATACTTTTTAATGTAATAAATAACATTATTATAGCATTGTAATTAATTGTATAATTATATATATTATGTATAAAGAAGTAATATAGAATTATTTTTTTGCGAAATCTGCATACATAAACAAAACATTAGGATTATCAATATTGTGCAGAGCGGAGACATCGGCCCCTGCCGCCCGGTCAAGGTATCCGGGCCAAAGGTCGATGACAGCGCCGCATCGCTCGGTTCTCCGACTTCGGGAGTTTGACATTGGTTAAACTACTTGCCGCCAAAATAACGTTTGCAAATTGCAACATAATAATTATACATTTTCTATTATTGATAATAAAAATGCTGACCTGATGATATAGATTCATTTTCGGATTTGGGCGTCGTGGGTGGCATAGGTAAAGGCATGGAGGGCAATGGTTGCGTCGGGGGTTGTTGTTGCTGCATGGTGCACGTGTTACCGAGGAGTGATTGTGCCGTGTTGTAGGTGATGCTATCGTCGTAGCCCCATAGCTCAAGCCCGCCATACTCGGGCGAGGCGAGGGATTCCGGCGACATAACCATAGCAGGAGGGAACCCTAGAGCGGAGGACGACGTCACTTCTGAGGAGCTCTCTTCGAGCAATCGCAGCGGAAAGCCTCCGTTGTTAGACCAGCGGCGTCTCATGTCGAAGAGCGTGTCACACGCCCTCGTATCCTGTGCCGCCGACTGACATCCTCCGCTTCTCCAACACTTCACTTTTGCCTCGCACTATAACTATGTAACGTTACAATATCAACATCCACTAGTAACGGCGGCGTCAGAACCGAAACGAATCGTTTCTCACAGTCGTCGGCCTCGGTACACTCCAAGACTGAAAATTCGTTTCGACAACTCTTAAACGCACAGCACTACAAAAAACAAATATAAAACTGGCGAGTTGGCCTATCGGCACGAAATCGCAAGAAGTTACCGCGTAAGTTCAATGAAAATACAAACACGTTACACGCGCGCGACCGTCGTCAACGAAGTACGTAGAGCGAGCGAACAAGCGACGCGGCCGCTCTCACTACTCACTGCCACGGTCGAGCGTGACGTCACGCCGCCTACCCCCCGTCCCCCGCGCGCCGCCAAACACCCCCCCCCCTTGCGCGCCCCCCGTACGCCCCGCGCTCGTCCGCCTCGCCGCACAACCATGGCACAGAAAGTCAAGTCACCAGGCGCTAGAATGTAGCGCGCCGATAACACCATCACTTTTAATTTATGAAATAGATTCTTCCTCGCTTTATCAAAACAAGTATTTATTACACAACTTTAAAACTTGACGAAATAATTTCTTAATTAAGGAAATATATAAGATTTATATTATATATATTTATTACTTAGTCATAATTGAACACTTGTAATAAATTGTAATTTGTTCGCATTTAAATATGAGTCAAATGACTTGAAAGAGCTAGGTTATCCGTGTCATAATTATTTTCCGGTTAATATATTATTCCTTCACCAGTAAAGGAAAACATCGTGAGGAAACCTGAATGTCTGAGAAAACCTAGCAAGTTTTGGAAAGACGTGAAGTCCGCCAATCCGCACTTGGCCAGCGTGGTGGACTATGGCCTGATTCCCCTCGTATTGAAGGGAGGCCCGTGCCCAGCAGTGGGACGTTAAAAAGGACTGAATACATACATACATACAAATATATTATTTATATAAAATGCATTCTGTAATTTTGTTATGATGTTTAATTTATGTTGTGACCCCCTTTCTTATTTTCCAATTTATATTAGTTTTAATAACTAGGTAGGCACATAATAAGTCAACATATGCAAAGAAAAACTTGAATTTCAGTACTGTAATACCAAACAAGTATACAGTTTTCAAGTATACAATTAAGTTCAAATAAGTCAAACAACCTAGTTATGGCATATTATTCTTAAAATATAATTATTTTGTGAAATATATTATACTTGAATTCATTGAATTCCGTATTTTTGATGAGTTAAGTATAGACATAAAGTAAATTGATTACGTAACACTCAGATTATAAAACAACTTTTCTATAATCTGAGACAACATATTTTCAAAATCTGTAACGATTAGATGTATACATATATTATTAATAAACGTAGTAAATTATTATAGGTATATAATTTAGTGTATTTATTCTAGTTTGAATCACGAGTTATAGGTATTAATCGTACTTAACTTTTTTGTATTTCTTGGAAATATTAATGTATTTATCTCGATTGAGGTGATAAAGTTAAGGTCGTTAACAGAATATAGAACAATGACCTAAATAGCATGTAGGTTATCTGTATTTTTGCAACAGTACATTCCTTATCTGTCTCGGATCTATGAAGTCATGGTCATATTACATTTTTATTTTGTGCACGCATTTTTCCCTTAATCTTTAACCGTGTTTTAATTCAAGCAAAAAAATCTAGTTACACGTAGGATATTGAGAAATATGTTTGTATTAACATGCAGAAATATTGAGATTAGATTAGGTGGTATGACGTTCCCGTCATGCTCTCGTCACCGTCACGTGTTCGCGCGGATCGTTGACCTCCATGTTTTGGAAATACGCATCTCGCTACTACCATCAGCTTCCGCGACATTCAAACATTTATCAGCAAACGCTTGCTCGTCCATGAAATAAATAATTTGTAAATCTTAACTTTCCAGGCATTTATCACCGCTGTGGGTGTTAAATCATTTATTTTTCGTTGTGATTTATTTCTATCATTAGGATGATTTCTCAATGTTAATGATATTGGAATTTATCAACTCATTGTGTTTTGGTCACTTCCAGAATGTTCTGATACTATTTTATTATTATTTCATCTATGGTGATCTGACAGCAAGATGTTTATATACCTAATGGTGCGAGCAATACGTGACTCGCTTTCGTATGTATGATTCGGCAGAATAATAAGCTTTTAAATCATTTTGTCTGATTGTTATTTAAGGAAAAAATCAAAAACAAAACTTCTCGTTGAGAATAAAAAAATGAAATAAAATATTTCTATGATGAAAATAAAGATTATTATAAATATAAGTTATCTGACAGCACGAAATCGCATCTGCCAATGATTAATTCCATAGAATGGATTCAATTGTTGTTGATACTTTAATCTAGACATCTAAAAGCATAATTAGTTATACTCTGTGTTGAACTTCGAAAAAAAAAATAGTTTACCTACAAAAAGAGTTTTATTTTCAGTAATGTTTGTACAATCGTGACTATGGGTAATCGTGCGTGAGGCAAATCTCGGTTCAGGTTCCCCTCTTATTTAATCTAAATTTATTTATAAGAAATTCCAGAAGTGCTTATAAATCTTTAAACAAAGCAAGAAACCGTATACGATCCGATGAAAGTTTTTATAAGGAAAATAATTCAATAATCTCAACTCCGCCCTTTTCTTTTCAGTTTCGTATTGTGATTGATTATTGGATAAAATATTTTCTAAGCAACGGATATTTCTATTAAAGATCTATTGTTTTCTTAACATTTTTACACCACAAAAGCACTATATACACGTAATCGTGTACAATTTAAATAAATTAAATAGTGCCATAATATTTTAGCGCTATCGCAGCATCAGGCGGCACTGACAACTTTATGGGAAACAGGATAGCTGTGTGATAGTCATGGCCAGTATTATTTTCACTTTGTTTTGTTTTTAATATTTCTTTGTTAAATTTTTATTATTTTTATTGTTCATCAGTTTCACGTTTATCTTTCCATCATTAGCCTTCAATCAAATATAATTCAAATGAAAGTCATAATTTTAACTGAATTGCTTTTCTATAGAAATTTTATCGATAATAATATATCGATAATAATAATTCAGCTCTTTCATGTCTTCGGGCTTCGTCTCAATGCAAGGGAGATCAGAATTGAGTCCACCACGCTGGCCAAATGTATATTGGTGAACTTCACAGATCTTTAGAAAACTAATGAGTTTCTTTTAGACATGTCAGTTTCCTCACGATGTTTTACTTCACCGTATTAGCAAGTAGTAATCATGTTGCAAATGACTAGAACATGAAAATATCAAAAGTGCGAGACCACACGCGAGGTTTGAACCTACTGTCTTACATTTTTAAAGCGAGCGCATTACCAATGGGTTACTAATACTGTTTTTATTGATGACTAATAGGTAAATATTTTTTGATACGTACCGCTCTCGCGCTGGAGTTATGTTGGTATATAAAATATAGGTATGTAAAGTTTTACAAAGCAAAAATAAGTCACCATAAACTTTAATTGCGATAAATTGTTATTTAAGCAATTTTTTTTTTAATATTATGCGAACAAATCACGCCTTTTATGAAAAGCAGTGGCAAATGCGTTTCACATCTTAATTATTCCTATTAAATGCTAATATTCATCAGGTTATAGACAATTTAATTAAGTTCCTAAAGAATTTAAGAATAAAACATATTTTTGTTCACATGTCGATTCTTAGAATTCATATATCTTTACATTATTGCCTACAGTCCGCAAATGATTTATATTTCAAAGTTGGTTTCTAGCTCTGCGCCAAGTTTAAGACAGCTATAGAAAAGTAACATAAATTGTCATAAATAAAATCTTGTTTATAACTTTGAATTCTATATAATATAAAAAGTTGTTTTTATCAAACCTCACTAGTTTTGTTTAAGTCATCTTTCTTACCTGCAACAAAAATAAAAAAATACAATTAAAATAAATTCAGTGTCACAATACTTAAAAAAAAATCTCATCAAAAACATAACATGTAAAAAATGCAAGTCTCGCCGCTTATGATAATGTCGTTGAATAGATGCGTCCAAAGATAGGTTCTGAATAAATTAACCGACTTGATTTTACATTAGATTTTACCACTTCTTGCGATAGAAGAACTGCGTTGCAAGACTTCTTTCCTTGCTTTATAAGTTAAATACTAATTGTGTTCAAAATTTGAAGGTTATGTGTCTGCTAGAAGTACCTTAGAATTTTGATGATCGTTGAGTAAGTCAGTGATGAAATTAAAGAACTTTGAACTGCGATAGTTCTTAAACTGTAGGTTCAAATTTAATGTAAATAATTTGGGAATATACGTATTATGTCCTTTTAATCACTAAAAGTTCAGACTTATAGCTCTATCCCTACAGTACCCCCTGATAAAAGGATACTACGGTTGTGCCTTTTTTGCTCGACTTGGTGGGGGCACTACCGTGCCCCCAGATAAATTAGCTGAAGAACTTTTTAATGTCCTCGTTGTTTCTAATTAAACTAACAAAGTAAACGTTAATTTTATTCATGAATATTTTATATTTCACAATTTCTAAATACATATATAAATGAGAATTTGTTTAAAAATATTGCAATAAATAATATAAAATCTTAATTATAGGTAAATTATTTAATTTTATCAAAAAGTACTTCATGCATATATTAATCACATTTATCTCGAAGTGTATCACATTAAAAGATATTAATAACCTTGTTTTGGTTTCGGCGAATTATACTTCATCACTAATTAAGTGTAGCTTTCATGATAGAGTGGTAGTGCACACTTACAACTTGCAAGTAACGCTGCAAGTTTGTATGTGCCGAGACCGGTTCAAATTTTCCTTAAGTTGTCGCACCTTTTTAAGCCGGGTGGGTAGCCGTTGTCGTGTTTTTACTAGTGATGCAGGCGTATAAAAAGTGGACTCGGCGGAATGGTCTGCTGAAGCGCAATTAAGACCAAGGTCTCCGGGTTATCAAACTCGTGTCGGCGGCTCGCGGAGCTTGCCGCGCCTCGTTACCAGCGCAAAAAAATGTAGCGAATAATAAAGACGATGGTATTAAAAGATAATAGCAGGGTTAACACGCCGGCTGCATAGTCTTAAATGCCTACATAGTACCAGCCATTCGTCACGCTTTATAACAGAATAATAAGCCGACCGAGCCTCTGGAAACCGATGCCATTACAGCAGTCCTTTAATTACCGGTTGACATTAACTTTATTGAACGTTGGCATTTATCATCTCTACATTTTTTAGCCCTACCTTTTATTGTAATATATAAATAATATAAACATGTTGGAATTTCCAAGGAGCCATAGGAGAGTGTATAATGACTTTGGCCAGGAGCCATTAGGTACAGCTAGAGGAAGTCAAGGCATCTATTGCATACGCAATGCTAAGATCCTGTTCGTTGACTTCTATGCACTTGACTATTACTGGTGTCACGTGCTTTAATGTGACCTGGTAACGAACTGTTTTATTATTCGCAGTCACACGACTGCATTGCATAATGTCTGTACAGCCAATTAGGTGTTACATGAAGGTAGCCACTCAGTGTAAAGCCGTAGCTTTAGTATCGCTTGAGAGAGCTATATTCTTACACTTTTTAGATACATATACATAGAATGAGTAATAATTATTGGATAACAATACAAAATGAGTTCTAAGCTTCAAGCTTTAAAGACTAAAGTGAAAATATTAAGTGAGGCCAATAGAATCTTTGATTTTTTATATAACCTTACCTAAAGTTCTACGAGATGTAACTTTCGAATTTGAAATGCCTAAGTTACGTCAAACCCGATCAAAGTGTTCCATATACTTTGCTCACGTTTGATATAAGTTGTGGAGTGGCTCTACAATGACGATTGTGATTATGATATTTAGATGATATTAGTGTACTTAACAAGTGTATTATTATACCGAAAAGACACTAAAAACAATTTATTTAGGCAATTATATAAATTCCTTGTTAATTATTATAGCTAACTATTAAAAAATATATATAAATGTATCATAATCATGGTTGCACTTAAACTTTTTATCGATGAAATAACAAAAGGTATATTGATAATTTTAATTTTATTTTAGCTCTTAAAATAGTGATTATAATTCGAGAAGTATAAGCTAGATTCAAATAGGTCACCAGCGAAGCACTGCGACGTCGACCGTTGTACGTTACACGTGATTCGACTACAGATACATACATACATCCAGTCACACTGAAGTGCACAATTGTAGTTCTTACTACATTACATTAACCATGCAGAACAAGGACAAACTTCTCTTGCCCACCGTACAACATAAGTTGCGTAATGCACTGTCCTCGGAATAGGGTAGTATACACTTATAATGTGGAATTGGAACATTCTTGGTACTGAGTTTAAAGTAATTATAATCATTTAGATGTTCGCATGAAATAAAATAATATGATCATATGTTACTATCTTTGTAGTATTTAGAATTAATTGTACACGTAAAGGTCATTAACATGAAATACAGTAATATTAATATAATATTAAATACAGCTGTTTTTTTTTTTATTAAATTAAATGAGGAATTAGCAAAACAGTAGGCGGACAGTCATTTCTCACGGTCACAGCGGAACAATGTGTAAAAGAACTTTTTCTGAGATTCTATAGAAGTACCTATTTATTTCTTTGACATAGACCGTGTCGACTGTCAGAGGAAACGTTGACTTCTTCTAGGATTTAGGGATTTTGCCAAATGCTAAGTTTAAGAATTTATTATTGAAACAGATTGACAACTTGCGACGTCTTCTACTCCTCTGCCAACTTTGCAATTAGACAAAATAATAACGTTTACTCATTTAAACAAACAACATAATTTGTACATGTGTGTTATACCGTATGTACCGTATATATGGGATCATGGTTTTTATTTAGAACTATAAAATGTCCAGATGCGTTCAAATTGTCATGTATAAATACTAGTGACGTTATGATGATTAATCATTGTTATACTTATCTTGATCTAAGTAATGTTATGTTTAATAAATAACCAAACGTCTTTGTATCCAAAAAGGATGTGAAGACGTTATTTTGTCTAATACTAATTTTGAGACACTAGATACAGTTTATTTCTAAATATCAAATCGATATTGAACTACAAATTGTGCAATTATATTTATCACTTATAAAAATCAGTGCTATAAATGAGAGGAAGCGAGATCTAATTTGTAAAGACAAAATAATTATACGGTACGAGTTAGTAAGACGTCATGTCACAGGAATAACATTGATTGTGACTCAAATTAGAGGTAATTATATCTAATTGTGTGCCATGGTCATGGTCAATAAGCAAGCACATGAGAAGGCAGACTGAAGGTTTCATATCCTAGGAAATCACAAATGCAAATCTAATACAAACAAATCACCTACGCCAGTTTATACAAAATCACTGTATTATTCATACTCAAATAAAAATTTGAATATCTCTCTGTGACTTTAAAAATTACTGTGATTGTGTTTAATTGAGCTTATATATGATTAAATGCATGTTAAAAATTTTGTCAATCAGTCTGTCTATTTTTTTGTATCGGCTCATCTCCAAAATGGCTTAAATTAACTTTCTATGGCGGCTGGCGAAAACATAGAATATATGTTGAACGAAAAAGTTTACCACAAGACGGCGGGGTACTAGTTAAAAGTCTACAATTATATTATTATATATAATTATTTATTACTACATATTATTATAAAATAAAGCCCCCACCGCGTCTTTCTGTCTGTCTGAACGCGATAAACTCCAAAAGTACTGAACGGATCTTCATACGGTTTCTACCTTTCGATGGTGTGATACATGAAATAGGTTTAGGTGCCTAATTCATTAAGGTTTTGTGTAAATTGGCTGAAATATGGCGATAATTGTTGTATTTGTAGGAAAAAATCATGCCGACTGGGAGCTTTATTGGCGTGCGCCGCGTAAACTAATAAAGTTGTATGAAAACAATGTATTGGAGAATTATTCCTTTTAAAAAGACCTTCCTATTAAACTGTAGAAACGCTATGTGGACGTACAGGGACGCTCTCAAGCGAAGCGAGGGTAAGACATTAGTTATATCTAAATTGCTATTTTCAAACTTTATTTGTTTAATATTAGTTATATTAAAAAAGGAAAAGAAATTCGAAGACGCTCATATTACAGCCTTGCTTAAATCTTGTAAGCTAAATTGTGGTTATTTTTGAGCATGACATGTTTATATATGAATGATCACGACATATGTGTTAATATAGGTATTACCTTGAAACTTGTTTGAGGTGTTTTATCAAACCTTCGATATTATTATTTTATTGACTAATAGTGCATTTTGCGAGCATCTTTTCTTCAAAAGAAAACGATTTGCGTTTTTATTTTGTTAAAATTTTTGTAATACAGAAATATCTCTGTATACTGTTTATTCTAGCTTAGTATTAGGTTTAGCCTTATGAATTTCATAAAGACTGTTAAGGGGGTTTGCCAACAACAGTTCATATAGACACGTACTAGCGTTTGTCCTAGTTGCCACGCTGGATCATTGCCAACGTACTTCTATGTAGGTATTAAATATATAAATATATATTATTTAAGAAAATTTAAGAACGCTCGTAAGAGAAAAAGAAAAACTTAAATAGTTTATGAACAGAATATAACAAAATCACCGCTACATTCTGGTTTTATTATTTATTTTAATATAATATTACATACATTTCTCACCCAGTGCATGCGAATGTATGTATATTTCTTTAACTTTATCTGATTGGGAGAAATAACTAAATTTTCTTTAAATAATGTTATAAAACATACAACTTCCTAGCATAAAATTCGCAAATATAAATAGGCAATGATATTGGTTGGAACTGCAAACATAATCAGCAATAGCATAATAAAGCCGAAGTCACGTACCAAAGAACCAACACAACACCCTTCAATGTTACGCGATAAAATGTCCCGGCAAACAACACTACAATATGAAAATAGCCGAGTTCAAAAACTTAGATCATATTACTCAAGCCGCTTACGTGCAAGTCGAATAGCTTGCGGGGTTCGGGCAAATGTTGCTATATTAAATTTATTGCATCGTAACTTGTTGCTATGATCGAAGGACGGCAACAAAACCGGCAGTAATACCGCCAAGTCTATTGTTTGCTGAGAATAAAAGTGGAATAACTACGCTGACTGCTGTGGCGTCACCAATATGCACTTGTTTAAACTCCATCCATGGGCATAGCTCAAGTATAATGTGAGAATTTTACTGCCTTGGCTCATAAATTTAATTTTTCTTGTAGGAAATTTACTATAAAGAGAACAGTTTATTATGTATTTGAAATGAAACATTCTTATGCTCACGGTCTTTTAAGCAGTTATTTTGTATACGATTTTAAACGAATTTTATATGTCATCTGTACTTTACTGCAAGCAAGACCTATAATTACCGGTGCTGTAAAGAAAGAGCATGTTGTAACCTTTTGACTCTTAATTATTGAACACAATTGACTATAGTGGAACGTAACGAGTGTTGCCCTTTATTAAAGACCTGTAAATCGTTTTCAAGACCTCATCCCTGTATCAAGATAAACTTAAATATAAAGTTAAGCTTTACATGTCCAATGTTTGGGTACTCACTCCATGAAAATACCAGTTAGAGTTAATTTTCATACTATTTACTACATACATACACATACTATATACTAATTTTCATTTAAGCATGTAAAAAGAAAAATGGCAATGGTAACGTGTTTTTGCAGCCATGGCGTGTAACAATGTGATTCTTCCAGTGTCACGAGTTGTAAAGCTTCGGCCCACGTCCTCAACACATGAGTCGTTTTTACTTATTTTATGCTGCACATTAAGTCTGACATTTCAACGGTCACTGTTGCCTTAATTACACCTTCTATTTTATTCTATCCTTATCTTTCTTTTTATTTTATGACATGTGGCAGTTATGGTTCACGAACTAGCCCATTAAAATAACTCTGTTAATGCACCGTATTTTTTTAAGCTGTTCTTTACAAGCAATATAACATACATAATAATATGACAGTTCACGTAAGTCTTTATTTTAGTAGCTTGGTGGGAAATTTCTAATAACTGTAGGTGAAGCTACTTGAAACGAATAGTCCCTTGTAACAATATAATATGAATAATGTAATAATTCATTGTATGTAGTTATAGTCTTTTAATAAAAAGTTCTTTTTGAAACAACGTATATAAAATATAATATGCTATCATTAGTGTTAGTTGCGAGTCTAATTCAGAGGAGTAATAATTTTTGCAATCTATCAAACAGAATATTAAGGCAACATTTTACACGTCCTCGTTGTCTTCCCGTACTAAATTGCTTCCGTGACTGTAAATCATTGACTTTTACATCTTTATTATTACTGCCCGTAAACTAAACGTAAACATGTTTTGTTAGGATTTTTATTATTAATAACAAAATAATTCGGACTACTATTATAAATGTCTATATTTGTATGTATGATTGTGTTGAAATTTAGTACACAAATATACACCTGGAATGAAACGTAGGCTGATGTGTCGTTAGTTAAAAAATAAAAATTAAAAACGACTATAATGTATGCACTGGCAATGTAATATTTACGCGAGAATTAAGCTTTAAAGAAAATGGAAACAGACACATATCAATGTGTCAGATTGAAAACTATTTTTTATAATTTATCTTTTGTTCTGTGTTGTTGTTATCATCGAACATCTTTTATTATGATTTGCGAGTGGGAGAACCTCTACTAATAAGTTAAGATTATTAATATTTCATGTACCCACGCAATTAATATTAAATTACTAATATTTTTATACTGAGTTGTTCAGCTCTATATTTAAATATACGTAAGGTGTATTTCAAGACAAAGTAGATATGCTGTTTAGGTACTAAATACAAGCTCATTACATGTTATCTATGGAATGCACGAATAGTATCAGTATGACGACAACGTTTATTCTTCTGTCATGAACAGCTCGCTCATACTGCATCGGTGGGCCTGCCCTTGAAAAGTGTTAATTAACGTTTGTCGTATACTGCCTTATGTAATACAAAACACCAAAACGAGGAATGTACATCGAATTTGATAGCATGTTAAATTGAAATTATTGCTCTCAAAATCACTTTTATATCTCTACATTTTGTGAATGGTAAACTAGTCGGTTTTTACGCGTATTGAGTTATGTAATTTCTTTTTGATACATAATATAGTATTAATATTAAAATAATCAAAAAATATTTTAAGCAGATATATTATATGTATGTAACTGAGCAAGGGACAATAAGTCTTTGGAAAATATATGCACGTATTAAAAAATATATCTTGTTTTATAAAATTTTCGTGGTTAAATTAAATAATATCTTATCTTTCAAAATGTTACTCTAGTGTTTCCGGTTTTAAATACTAATACATGTATTATGAAGTGTTATAATCTATAACCAGTTTTAGCTAGTTTGCTTGAGTTTTTTCTTCAATTTTATCTTTCGTTATTCCAGATAAAATATTTCTAGTGAATATTTCATAATTCAATAGTTTAAAATAGTTAAATTGTCAAAGAAGAAAATGAACACTGTAAACAGATAGTGAACGCTGCAAAGGGATCTCAAGTACAGGTCTGCACCTATTACAATAAATTAAAATATAATTACCGGTATTTTAAGTCAATGAAATAATCTGAGTGTTAATATACTTGGTTACGTAAGTCTTGATATTATTTATATTTAATATGAACTTCGTAAAGTTTATTCAAGGCAAATTAGACCGGAAATATAAATCAAATGATATAATTCGCTCTAGTCACTTGGGTAAGCGAAAGAAGTCGGTATGTAAATAGGTCGTATAGAGTTATTTAGTAGAGCGCGGTTTTGTTAAAATAAACATAATTAATATATTAACTTAATAGGATAATTATTATATAGCTTGAAAGATATTCGTTGCTTACTTACCTATAATATGTTAATTTTCTATAATCTAATAACATCAGGTATTTTTGTAATAATGTTACGTAATGAAAAATGAAGAAAAACAACACGAATTTGCCAAAAACATTTATACGATACGGGCCGATAATACTTACAAGTTAAAAAAATCAATGAAATAACACTCCTTTCGTCATTGATATTTAAATAATGTCATCTGTACAGTGTACAAAGCTGTAAATGTTATACAATTTGCCTAGAAGTCACTGGCAAAATTGTATTGGGGGCAGAGTAACCGGGTCATCGGGTCAGTCGGCCTTGACCCACCACACCTGACTCAGCTGTCGCGTGTGCATCTGTATTGAGCCACAGCGTCATTGCATTACATTCTATTTATAATTATGAAAAGTTATGAAATAATTGAAATGTAAGAGAGAGAGAGAGATGTTACGGATTTGAATTAAATATTTTTATTAGCCGTCGGAAAATTTTAGTTACATAATTTATATGTTAAAAGTGAAAATTTACTTATACAATATGTCGTGAAAATGTTAAAGACGTCACATGTCCTGTATAGATAAGATACAACATGCATTATGTTTTATTTTAAAGATTTTTTTTCTCTAAACGTGACTATTGTGCAATTAAAACTGATAACATGAACCATCACCGTGGACAACACGGTCATTATTGGTAAAGCGTTACAAAGATAACTAAAGTATCGTGGAACGTATGTACATGTATATGAACTATGTATAGAAATAATCCAGAAATAGTTTTTTATTAGAAATATGAATGATATCATATCTCTATTGTTAGCGTTCTAATATCTCTATCTTCACTAACCTTGTACATTACATAGGAGGATAGAAAGTAAAAAGAAATGTACAGCCTATCTTCCCATACCTTAATAGTAATAGGGGTTTTAAAAAGAGCATCCTGTTCAGGTCATGCAAGTGTGTCAGCAAACGGGGACAAGGCTGTGGAACATTATTCTATTAGCTCCCAACGCCCCGCCATTTGGAGCGGCAATTACTTAGAACTGCATTTCATCTTAACGCAGTATGCTTTTGTATAGTTTTATATCAGCACTAATAATATCATACGTACATTACCTTACTACTTATAGTGCTAGACCAGCGGTCGACCTCAACTTTTGACAATATCCAAATTAAATAGGTACACTTCATGTGAGATGCCAGACTGATGATATACGAAACACAAAGCTTGCGACCCGTTTCAACATAATCCTAAGAATAATCTTAGTCATTTTTTACCGTCTCGCACGTATTTCCATTTTGACGTACATCAGCATGCATGGTCTAAATTATCATGCTTTTATCTACTTTAACCTTGGAACTGTCTCGTCGGAGTTTATATTAACTGACAAAATTAAGCGACTATTGTTAAAAGCGGTTTTTCTTTAGCAAGTGACTTCGTAACTTGACAACATAATATTGGGTATATTGCTTCCGCTTTCACGAGGTCGTAATATTGTTATCATGCGACCTTTATACAATGAAAACGGTGCATTTGCTTATCAACGACCTTCGTCTTTAAAAAATTAGAATTAGCTGGCCCAAAATTTTTTAAGATTTTTTTATATGTTTGTTGACTATTCAGATTATTGCAACATTGAGCATGTACGCATGAATTGGTGTAGTAATTTATATACATACCTCATTTTATTTTATGTTGTAGCCATTGATAATTTAAATTTTTTTTTAAATTAAAATACTACTCATTAAAAATTACTCAGATTAGCATTCACATACAGTACCTACTTTTAATACTTTCAAATATTGTAAGAGTTATTGTATTGTATTGATAAAAATAAATAAATTAATACAAGTAGTTATTGATATTTTTCACTACAATCTTTTCATTGCTGCCATTAGCATAATTTCAAGGAATTCGACCTCTTTGTCTGATTATGCTTAAATAAAACTTAATTGGTATAAGCCTATTAATTCTGTAAGTAAAAGTTTATATTATATTATTCAATATACATACATAAAAAAACAATTTAATAATATATCTACACTAATATTATAAAGAAGTTTGTGAGTTTGTGAGGTTGTAGGGGGTAATCCAGAGATTACCTAATAATTCAATAGATCCAGAGATCTATTGAACCAATTTAGATGACATTTGGTAAAAAAATAGTTTGAGACCCTGGGAAGGACATAGGATTATTTTTATGTCGGAAATCATCCCTTAATAGGGTGAAAATGGGATTGAAAGTTTGTATGGGGAAGCAACCCAGAGACGAGCCCGAACGAAGCGAGGGCTAATCGCTAGTAAACGATATAAAGTACGAAAGTATTGTAGGCTTAATTATTAGGTTTAATCTGTGGCTATTTTAATTCTTATTCTTTGTCTAGTTTAATAAAATGGCAATGGCACAAAAGAATACAAAAGTTAAAAATATGAACATTTACATTCTTACTGTAACAGTTGTATATTTACATATTTATTCATAACACATGCTCTGCATAAAAATATACATCACCAAATAATGCCATCGCTTTGCTGTCTCCATTTACCTTATTATCGCGAGCCCTTGGACTACTTTCAGTGATAACGACACATTGCCATCTGATAGTACCTACTTGTTTTTATAGACTTAAAACGATCTAAAATTTTCAGACAAATAAATTGAAACTGTACGAGTTATATAAATACTCCAGTACAAAAACGATTACCTAAATAGTGTAGATATGTACCTAGTACATATGTACATATTTTATATTTATATCATGCAAGGGCAGGTGTATTGCTTTTATCAGACTGAAGATAAAATACAACAAATAAAAGTAATATTTATATTAATAACAACTAAAATTAAATAAATAATATTGCTATATCTAATTATTATTTATTATACAAATCTATAATAACTTTTACTTAATAAATAAAATCAACAAATATTGTAAGGCACTTTGGTGTCATTTTTTAATTTCTGAAATAATTTTGTAAAATTGTGTTTAGGGACTGTCTGTAACAAGTATATAACGAATTTGAGACGTCTCAAACCTTAAGCTCTCCCATGAACATGATTGCTGTAAAGTTTCGAATAAACGTTGGAAACCAAAAATCTAAATAAATCCGTGAAATCATCTGAAAAGATAGATATTACTTAAAATGTCATATATTCGCGTAAATCTAAGAAAGTATAAAAGTAGTTTTATTTATTTTATATATAAACTAAAGGCGTATTCTAGCTTCGCTCGATACATCCCTAATTGCCTCCTAACTTTATGTTACTCCAGGTTACAGTGTATCTGTATCCTGAATTTTATCCAAATCTGTCCAGCCGTTTCAGCGCGAACAAGTAACAAACATACACACACATACATGATACACACAAACTGTCGCAATTTTAATAGTAGTCAGATATTTGCTGCTATACCACCATTGTTATAATATAAAGTAATTCTCTTATAATGTAAATCAATACGTGATTCAATTTATTTTTGAATTGTTATTTTTTTGGTTTCTGATTGAGACTTAGATAAGTACGTCACACACCAATTTTTTTTTTGTCTACAAAAAGTTTTAAATAATGGCAGTCGCCACAAAAAGAATAATGTAGATGCGATTAGAGTGCTTAATATTCAATCACGACAAACAGTTTTTGGAGTTTATTTCTAACTCAATGTTTTGGTTTGAGTTGCTATATCATATTTCTTATTATTTTATTTATAAATTTTTTTCATAATATGATAGTCAGTAAACAAAGCGTTTATCTAATTGTATTAACATGAAGTACTCACTTTGCAGTTTGTATTACGGTGCAAAACTGTACTTCTTATGCAAAGGTCATACGATGCAGTCGACAATGCGACACCTGCGCCGCCCCTAGCACCTGTTTAGAATTCATAAATAGCTATGCCGGCTGTCTGTCAGACAAACAAGTAACAAATATACCTAACTAAGTCATAGTAATCGAGTTTTGCAAAATTTAAAAGCAAAATATCTCTTTTATTTACTTTTTCTTTCTAAACATGAAAAAACTAACACTTAGATGATATTTAAAAATTATATATAACTAAGCGTTATAAGCATTTAAATAATGAATGTTTGTGTGTACTTTGTAATTTATATGTTACTTATATGTGAAAAGATGATATTTGTGAAGAATAAGTTCATCATCCTAATGAACTTTTATAGCTAGTCGTCTCATCGTAGAAGAGATAGTGTGGTCAACTTTTAACGACGCTTACGTATGATGATTACAGTTGGGTGTGAATGACACCCGCCTCTAGTACATAGCTAGTACAATATAAGTTAAATTGTTACCGGTCAGTTAATGGCTACAAACATTGTTAGAAAATTGCTTCTAATATTATATTCTAGGGAAAAACATTGGTACTTTGTTGATATGTATATTATATTATATACAAAGTATTATTAAAATATCCAAAAAATTTAAATGAAAGGCGATCCAGATTTCTTAATATCAACGTTCCGTAAAATTATAAAACAGTAAAATGCACGAAATTCTTCATGGTGTTCCGAATATGGTTGGTTTCACAAGGGCCGTAACGGTACCTAAGACGTATTGACGTAACATTCAGGCCACATGAACTCTGAGATTGCTCCAAAATTACTTAACGATTCGTTTTACTAAATTGTTCGTGTTTTGTACCTTGTAATAAAAACTTGAAAGAGAATTAGATATTATGAAAATTAGTACCATTGAAGCATGATTAATATAATAATTATGAAATTGCCCTTAATTGTTTTAAATGTGCTGAAAGAGATCTTTTGTTATTCTTTTGCAATAGCTAGTGTAATATATATATTAGCACTTCTCTATAATGTTAGATATTACAGTTTCTAAGAAGTTTATATTGCTTCGGTCGGTCAGGAAAAAAAAACATTTTACATAAAACAGTAATAAAATATTTAAATAAAACTATCTTTTCGGATTTTTTCGCGGATTTGTTTTGATTTTTGTTACCCGACGTTTCGATTGCTTTACAGCAATCATGGTCACGGGATAGACTAAGGTGTTAGATGTCTCATAAGCATTATATAGTTGTTACAGACAGCCTACCCACAATTAACAAAAATGAATTCAAAATTTCGAAAATTGGCATCAAAGTACCTTACAATATTTGTTAATTTTAATTATAAACATTTTTTTTTTTTTTTTTTTTATGTCATTCAGTGACAAACGAGCAGACAGACCACCTGATGGAAAGCAGTACCTGTCGCCCATAACACCTACGGTTCATGCACTTAGGTTTTAAGTAACAAAAATGCAGAACCACAGGTGCGTTGTCACTGTGAGGACTAAGATGATATGCCTCTTGCCTGTAATTGCGCTGGCTACCTTATCCTTCAAACCGGAACACAACAATGCAATCATTGTTGCTTGGCGGCAGAAATAGATAAGGGGGTGGTACCCATCCAGTCGGACTCCTCAGGCTTGACAGAGTCCTACCACCGGTATTTTATAATTTTAATTTTATACTTGAAATATGGAATATTATTTATATAATTTTAGCTATTATCATTATTTTTATATTTATTTAGATCATATTTTATTAGTAATAAAATATCTAAATATCTAAATCATCTGTAGGCACCTAAAATTATAACATCTGAGATAAAAAATTCATGTGTCAATAAATTTTTTATCGGTGTATATAGAAATTTCTATGAAAGAAATCTTCAGATAAACAATTTGTTTAAGGTTTATCAGAAAACATTTTTTAAAGAAATTCAATAAAGTATTTTGTTCTTTCTCGAAATAAATATAGCGATGTACTGAATAAATATAGGCCATCTCAATTAAAGAGATGTCAAAGTGAAATTTGAGAAATTATTTGTAATAAAAATAAAAGCTTATTGTTAGTAAAAGTATAATTTATTGAGGTCATTAAATATAACGTTGTGAAATCGGTCAACGCATCTAAATACTAGTAAAAAAAATTGTAACGTTAAATTTTCATCTTAGCAGAGAAAACGGTCATAGTTGCGCAAGCGCACGCCATGACCCAGTACACACAGCCCTCGCCGTCTCGCTCCACCGCGGCACGTGGTGTCTTAGAAAAGTAAAAAAGCTATTGTAGTCGTGTTAACTATCCTAGAATATCTATTATTTATTCAGAAAGAAAATTTTAAGCAGGGGACTATAATTTTCTCTTTCATTAGTTTTAAATGTGGAAAAATTATCTGTATCAATAATTAATATATGTATATATTATAAAATATCTGGTCAAAGTATCAATAACAAGAACGTGAATTGCTATAATGAACATGATGATGATGATGTAATTCGTATAAAAATCATAAAAACGGAAGATAATTGAACTTTATTATAAAATATAATGTGACCAACCCTGGCAAGTTCCGTAAGTATTAAGGGCTTTTTATTTTTAACGATAAGCATATAGACATAATTGGTGATAAAGAGCAAGGGCAATGATTTATAATTCCTATTTTATCAGTAATAATTCACTTTTGCAGCTAGAGACAACGCTAAAGTAAATAATAAAAAAATATTTTCGATTACAACGAGTGCGCTAAGGATGAGAAAAACAATGAATTTATTTATTTATCGATACTCTATATTTGAAAATCTCTACATTTGGTCTCATAGTTTATTGAACAAAAAAGGTCAAACAATGAGGTGGAATATTTAATTTAAAGTAGCTAATAATACTTTCTTAGTTTCACGCGAATATTTGACATTTTAAATAAAACTATCTTTCTGATTATTTCACGGATTTATTTTGATTTTTGGTTCCCGACGTTTCGAATGCTTTACAGTTATCATAATTAAGGGAGAGACCAAGGTTTTAGACAAAAATCAAAATAAATCCGCGAAATAAACCAAAAAGATAGTTTTATTTAAAATGTTAAAATAGCTAATATTTAAAATTCTAATTGTGATCCCCTTTCGACTGGATAATTATAATTTGATTATGCAGTGCATCTTGGTACAATTTACAAGTGCTACATACAAAGTCTGAATCAGTTACTACTGTGCATGATTGATGAACGAGCTGGCTAAAATCATAAAACATTTATGAAGCAGTAGGATAAGATAGTGTGTTAGTTGATATAAAGCAACGCTTCCATACATGATTTGGTCTACGTGTTTACAGATATAGCGTCCATTGCCCTCGCAGCAACTCGGTGACATTGACGGAGTACAAATAAGCTGATAACTTCGCGTAAATAAATATGACATCGTGCAATATCGAAGAATCGTTTCGTGTCGAGATAAATAAAAAATTAACGCTCTTAAACTCAACAGATAATGATCCGTTGCAGCAAAATAGAATTAACTGGAAACAATTCAAACGAAATCTTTTTATGTAGATTTTTATAGAACTTAATTATTTACTTAATATGTTAAGGTTATATACGAGTATGTATAGAAAAAGTAAAATTACATTGTTCAACAATAACTGCCTCTAATCAAATTAAGAATGTTGTATCGTAATATGTCGAGCTATTTCTGTCATTTTTATCACATCAATCTTTAGATTTATTCATATCATTTATGAAAATTTTTGTTACTGGTTTTATATCAAGCCGAATTCATATAACGAAATAATTTTGCGTCACTCATTTCGTTATTTAAATTAGGATTTTGTCTTTTTATTATATCGGTGTTAATCTTTGTCTTAAATTTTTCTATACCAACAAGTTTGATGAGGTGCGACATCGCACTATTTATCTTCCAATACAGCAAGTGTGTGGGAAGAAAATCTGAAAGATAATCCCATAGCGACGTTCTAATGTGGAATACAAAATGAAGAACGCACTAGAAATTAATTGGATATTTTGACACTTTGTTTTTAGATTAGAATGAACAGCAACTAATATAAACCACCAAGTTGCTTTATAAATGTAAATATAAAATAAAGGTATTTATAAGATCGTGACAGTCTCCGTCTTAAAAACGTTACTAGATAACCGTTGATTTGTCACATGCCGGTTTTTAATCATTTAAATGGAATAAAACGTATAATGCTTACGCCATTGAATGACTACAGAACTTGAGTTTACGATTAATGGTTTAACTTGTTATACGTACAAGATGGATGATATATTTTTACTTACACCTCTTCATATAGATGTCTATAGTTTAATGGATGAAAACTTTAGCATACGATAAAATCTTAATATGCAGAAAACATTAAAAGAAACGACTATTAATCACTGACAAGAACCATCTCATTAGTATCAAAGGAGATTGGCAATAAATTGAATGCAATAAAATAACTCGATAAGCTAAATGCCTTTTCATTAATGAATAAAAGTTCAACGGTCTTCATTATTTTAAAAATTGTTAAACAGTGATTCGAGGATAAAATAAATTACTTGAATGTTTCCTACGTAGAAATGTTTTTAGTAAACACAGGTTTTATTCTTAAGATAGAACTTTGACGGCTATACGTCTACAGTCAGTGTACAGGTACCAAAATATAGAGTGACGTAATCTCAAAGTTTAGTGAACGCAGCACTGTGGAACATTGCTCGCTTGAAGTTGAACAAATTCTCAATTCAAGGTCTGCCATGATCAAGGTCGCAAGTAGGAAATCATTGTCGGTTTGCGCTCACTAGAGACACTACAATTTATTGATAAAACTTGTCATGCAGACAATAATAAGAAACAATATTATAAAGACTAATTTTAAAGCGCTGCAACATCCACTTGAGTATGTTTGTATAAAGTATCTCTTAGCTATAAAGGTGAGACTACATTATAACAGCATAATTTATAAAGTATCTAGACAATATCAGCTCATTTTAAATTCCAAGCAAAACAGACTGACTAATGTCTGCGCACATACAAAATCGTTTCTTATCTAACAAAATCGAAATGTCGGTTTATCGATTTAATTATTTCCTAGAACACTTTTAAGTTTAATTAAAAATACAATTTAACTAATATATATGAATAATATAAAAATATATTTTTTGCAATTTGAAATGATTGAGCAATCGATGATAAGTCGATGAATCCATATAAATCTAAACTAATATTATAAATGTAAAAGTTTGCGAGGATGGATGGACGCTTGTTACTCTTTCACGCCAGAACGGCCAAACGAATCGGGATGAAATTTGGCACAGAGATAGATTATAGTCTGGAATAGCACATGGGTTACTTTTTTCCGGAAAAATGTAAGGTTCTCGTAAATTCATTTGTTTTTGTCTAGGGATCAACCCGAAACAAAGTGAGGGTAAGTCGCTAGTTTTATATAAATTAAGTGTGAGTGCATGTTTTATTTGATACTTAACATCATTCTGCATTCGAACAATGTTTACATACATACACTAGTACATTAAGTACTAGTACCTGGGCGACCGAGCTTCGCTCGGTGTTCTTGAAAGATTGTATATTTTACATTAAGTGACTAAGTGTTACCGAGAAAGTTGTATAGATGTCGCGATAAGAACAATTTTCTTTTTAATTTGGCTTAAAAATAATTTGACATTAAGTGACTAAGTGATACTGAGACAATTGTATAGATGTCGCTATTTAATTTTGCGTAGAATAATGCATAAGAAAAACGCATGAAAACTCGAAAACACGCGTTTTCCCAGACATGTGACTAATCTAGATCAATTTTTCGCCCCCGAAAGCCCCCATATACAAAATTTCAGCAAAATCGTTAGAGCCGTTCCCGAGATCGCTGGTATAAATAAATAAACAAGAATTGCTCGTTTAAATATATAAGATTACGTTGCATCATAATTCGCTTATATTATTTGCTCGTGCTTGTAAAATACACAAACATTTTTTTTATATAGATTTAATACAACTAACTCTCTCTCTCTGTTTGTCTGTCTTTCATTGTCTCTCCTTCTTTTTCAGTCATGTTATATTGAAACTTAAATCGCCGTAGGTGTTTATGTTCCAGTACTTATACTATAAATACATAATTTATAATAAAATCGTAGAGGTCGAATGTCTGTACATAAAAAAAAATGCTAAAATCCTCAGGGGGATGTAGAAAGAGTAATAGGACAAATCCAGATTTTTTTCAAATTTTTTGTTTC
This sequence comes from Argynnis bischoffii washingtonia, assembly GCA_033884665.1. NCBI lineage: Eukaryota > Metazoa > Arthropoda > Insecta > Lepidoptera > Nymphalidae > Argynnis > Argynnis bischoffii. The sequence goes on along the minus strand of CM066616.1, from coordinate 6,512,847 downwards.
TCTGTCTGTCTGTTTGTACGGGCTAATCTCCGCAGCTATTAGGCCGATTTAAATGAAATTTTGTGTGGTAGTACCTTATATCCCCGAGCATCATCTTAGATACTTTTCATCCCAGAAAATTAAAGAGTTCCCGTGGGATAGTTAAAAAAAACTATAGTAACTTATACAGCTAAGTACACAAAAACAACTGATTGGATTTTAATGAAACTTTACAATAATATATTTCATACATCAGAATAACAAATAGGCTACTTTTTATCCCAAAAAAATGTACGGTTTCCGTGGGATAGATTTGTTTTTGTTTGTAGTACGTAATATATTTCATAAATCATTTTAAATATCGATTCCTATACCTTTGCAAATAATAGTAATACGGCAGAACAATTAATTATGTTTCCACATTACTACCTTCACGAGCTTCTAGTCATGGGAATTGAGTACGTTTTTTTCATTAGACAGTATAATTAGTTCTGAGTCGCGAGTGCGGATCCGCCATAAAAGATTTTTATTTCCGCACTGCTACCCAACTGAATACTTCAATGATATCTAATACAATAGAGCGCTAGACTATAGAATATAATTAATTTATTTTAAATACAGTGTAGGTTCATGTAGAGCTAGTTTAACTTTATTAAAAAATACAATAAATGTTCTGTAACAAATATTTTATCTATTACATAATATGTGTAACATTAAATATGTTTTATAAAAAAATATTTGGAAGTGCGAAATACTAAGATCGAGTAAGAATAATTAGAAAACAATAAAATTAGTTTAGATTTCTGTCTGTATGCTGAATGATATTGCGCTCGGTAGAAAAATCAAAAAGGATTCAAACTTCGTGTCACATCACAACCCAAACTTGCGTAACTGAATAAACCCAACTAATTTAAAAAGACGTTTTATACTTCCACTAAACTACATTTTGCCAGCTTAAAGGACTACGGCCTGATCCCTCTCGCATTGAGCCGACACGAGCCCAGCTTTGAATTAAATGAAAATAAAATTTATTCAATTAAATTTATACAAACACTTTTGATACGTCAATTTAATTTAAAGAGTAGAGTACGAGAGTACCACCCAGTTCTGCTTAGAAGAGCCGGCGAGAAACTCAACGATTGCTCCTTCAAATACCAAGTTACAGTATTTTTTAAAACGACATCATAATAATGTAGAATTAATAATTTATAATGAAAATAATTCTACAGTATAAAATAATTTATGTATAATTAATTAAGTTTTATTCATTATTGAAATCACTTTTGAAAGTGTAATAAGAGTAGGTTATTTATTAATTATTTTAGGTACAAATTTATTCACCTTCAACAAACAATTTCGACAACTGATAAGCAACAACAATTTATCATTTTCCTGATAAAGAAATTAAAAGTTTGGCCTTTAAAGCTTTTAAGTTTTCATGTGAAATATCAAAACTAAAAACTATTTTTTATGCTTAACTTTTATAATAAACACGCTACTAAATTGACCCTCAACGTAGCAATGTCTTCCACATTCAATTTGACTGAAAGAAATCTCCTAGAGAAGTCTGTATGGATTTTTTAATAGCAATTTTTTTTATTAATTATAACTTTGAAGATTTCTTGATTTTCGTCCTTTAAAACAGCTACTTTTTATATTGGTTCATTAATAGGTTCAAGTGGCATATTAAACTTTTGCTAGAAAATTCCTGTCGGGTCACTGGTACATGATAAAATGAATACGAAATCCTGTATACTGATGATAAATTATTTCTTCTCCTATACATTATTTCTATGATAAACAGGTGTTGACGCTTCCGTTCTATACCTAGAGCACAATATACATCATAGGAATGTGAGTCACAAACATAAAATAATGTCGCAATTATATAATTACAGCTACATGAAGTACAGTATACCTAGTATTACACATAGAGGTCGTATTAAATATTAATAACACAAGTATTCATACGATTAACACATTCGTCCTGTATTTATTTTGTATGAGCATAAGTGCACCTATAGCGCAATTTAATATGTAAGTATATTGTTTTGTAGCACGCACTTCCTGTTTAGGGTCTACAGAGGAAATGTAGGGACGTGACATACTCTTTTCTCGTCTTTCCAGTTAAAGTTATTATAAAAAGGACTTTTCAATCTTATCTCATCATTTATATAATTGTTATTTCATCAGTTATATATGTTACAGAGATAAGGGTGGAAATAAACAAACAAATAATTTACTAATTATTTGTTTCATTAGTAAGTTACTAATTATTCTATATTTAATACTTAAATAGCGGCTCACCCTCGCTTCGCTCGGGTTTGCCTCTGCACAAACAAAAACAAATCTATCCCACGGCAACTCTTTAATTTTCCGGGATAAAAAGTATCTAAGATGTTGACCGGGGATATAAGGTACCACCATACAAAATTTCATTTAAATCTGTCCGGCAGTTCCGGAGATTAGTCCGGACAAACAAACAGACAAACAGACAGAGAAACAAAAAAAAATGAAAAAAGTCTGAATTTGTTCTATTTCTTTTCTTACATCCCCCTGACTCGGTTTTTAGCGTTTTTTTTTCTATGTAGAGACGTTCGAATTCTACAGTTTTAATATATATAGTAGATATCTATTTCTGCCGCCAAGCAACAATGATTGCATTGTTGTGTTCCGGTTTGAAGGATAAGGTAGCCAGCGCAATTACAGGCAAGAGACATAACATCTTAGTCCTCACAGTGATAACGTACCGGCGGTTCTGCAGTTTTGTTACATAAAACTTAAGTGCATGAACCGTAGGTGTTATGGGCGACAGAAATCGCTTTCCATCAGGTGGACTGTCTGCTCGTTTATCACTGAATACCTTAAAACAAAAAAATATAAAACTCTAGTGAGCTTTATATTAAGTAATAAATATAGAATAAATAGATGTCTGTGTTTAAGAAACGTTTAAGACTTAATAGCAACCAAATATATTTTAATAGTCTGTTGGCCTGTCTATTCGACGATTTCAATAAGAACTTTTACAAAAAAAAATCTAGGCAATAGCCCGAATTATAAATAGTAAATATATTTTCAAATTATTTTTTAGAACTGATTTTATTTTATATGTAGTGATGTAGCACATATACATAAAAGGTTTTATATGGTACTTTTAAAAAATATAAAGCTAAAATTACAATTTACCTATTTATAGTGTATTATATCCCCCAATCAAAATGTACAACTAGTGAAAAATTCGCCTTTATTATATATAGCTCTTAAAAAACCGCCGGAGCCAAAGCGGCTATACCATTATTTAAATTTTTAAATTAAGTAATACCGCCTAATATGTAACAGATGTTTTGTAGACCTTTTTGCCCTTCCACTGCCAATGTCAAACCAAGATCGAATCCCTAAAGGGTTACGTCATATGTAATTTTGTCGGGGGACGAGGCGAGTTGTAATATCCTCCTAATTCTAAGAAGTGTAAGCCGTAAGGAAAGTATCCTTAAGTAAAAGAGGAGGAAATGTTGGCTGAATCATGCGCTTGCCTTGCCACCTTTTATGTTATAATGATGATCATTTTATATATATTTAGGTGAGTATACGAATACCACAAACTATTTGTCCCTGCTTTTTTGAGTTTTGTTTTTAATTACAGTGATTTTTTAGGTTTATATTCTCGCGTTCAAAGAAGTGAAAATAAAAAAAAAATAGGTTGAAAAATATAAAGAGACCACTCAAGTAATACAGAAATAAGTTAACCATAGTTACCATTATAATATGGTAAGTTACCACCATTATCACTATAATTTTATTCTGAACTTGACTGAAAGATTTTATTTATTATCCGATGTTCTGCATTGATTTAAAAATTTGAATTTATATAGTAATAAAAAATAAAGCTTAATGTTATTAGCATACCCTTTTTGAAGGACGTCAGCAAATCTGATGTTATTAATTTTAAGTCCGTCGACAGTTCTAATCTGATTAAAGTTTTGGTTGTTGAATAACCACAGCACAAAAACTACTTTTTTTCATATCGTCGAATAAAACTATTTTATTTTTTACAATGCCATTTGATTTGACATTAATATTTTGATTTAAATATATTAATACATTAAGATTATATAATGTAAGAAAGATGCATTAAATGTCATATTTTTAGAATAATAATGGTTTAAATATTTAAAAATTTTACACATACAAAATAAAAATGTCTTACTTAAAATATAAAAAAGAAACAGTTCTGAATATGTAATTAAACCACAAACGGTTTCCTAATTTTTTATCGGAAGCCGTATTACATAATTCGATATGGGAGAAATTGGATCCCGGTTTCATGGTCAAAGAATAACCGAAGACCTTGAATAGAGTAACGTCTCCGACTTAGTCGAATCGTGGTTAATGTTAGCATCCTTCATTCAGGCACCTGATCAAACATGTGGGGAGATAAGCGGGACACTTGATGTGAGACTCAACAGATAACGACGCCTCGCCTTCCTGGCTTCTATTCCGCACTTGAGATTGAGGATATTAATGGTACACAAGAGCAATTTTAAATGCATATTTTAAAATTGTTCTCATATACAATTTGTAAGTGCCATATTCGTATAATTCTCTACTTAATCAATTCGATATTCTATAGTGTCAAGAAAGGATTAAGTAAGGATTAAACAACGGCAAAAATATTTTTAAAACATGAGCATAGCTCAGATTTGCTACAACGTGGGCGGTACAAAAAGTATGACGAATGCCATACGATTAATTGAGACCCGATTTGAAATCACTGTTAGATATAAATTAAACCGAGACTTATTTCTATACATTCTAATTAACATATGTACATATACTAAGTAATAATATAAAAGTAAATGCCTATTTCCGATTGTATAATATTAGAAACCAATGAAGTGCAAGAAGTAATGACATTAATAAAAATTGCGAACTACCTACAAAGGCTTTAGGCTTCCTTATTTGGGCTGAAATCCTTTTGTCCTTTATTCGAGCAGGCAGGAGGAATTGATGTCCTATTATGTCGGAGCCGGGCCAAGCGGCCATGGTCAAAATTTCAATAGCCCTGAGCGATTGTGCTGGCCGGCACGTGTAACTTTTTGTGCAAAACTCCTTGACATTCTTTAGTACTATTTTTATTCTTTAGTATACTTTCAAAGGATTCTGAGTATCTTACTATGCAACTTAGTAATAAATTCTATATGCCTGAATTTGTAAATAGATTTGTACAGGAGTAATCAAAAACATGGTAACAATTTCCATAGATGTGTGCATAGGACGTGTGTATTTGTAGAATAGAATTTAGTAGTGACATTTAATAGTGACATTGGCCATTCATCAGACGATATATGAGATGAGCTTCATTTAACGAATCCAAGTTATGTTCGTAAGGAGCTGTGGAGATGTCTCTTTGCCTACGGCGGTAGCAAACAGGCGCGGCTTCAACTTTCTATGCGACCTCGAAATGCTGCATTCACTTTCCTCACGACTCACACCGGTTACGCAAGCACTACGACCGACATATTACGGCAACGAAAGCGCGCCACTGTCACTTTGATGACATATCCCACGCTATTGACAGAAAGTTTAAATCTTATCTCAATATACATACATACTTAAAAGTTAAGAAAACCTTGTACATGTGGGTACTTTAACGGTTTTTTCAGTTGACTTATACGAATAAACAATGTAAGAAATGGTATCAAATGATTAACAAATTTTGCGAAGGACGTATAAAAACGCCAGGTGCCATTCCTCTCGCGTCCAAGGTCAGCGTTTCCTAGAGGTGCATTTAGGTTTCTTTTTTATCGTTGCATGCCCCTTCGTTGGAGCCGGATCGCGTGCGGCCAAACCAGTTTGATGCTGTCCTCCACTCCACTCATAAGGCAGGATCACCATTACATTTCTAATTTTTCTTACTTATTTTATGTTAACATTTTATAAACTTAATTTTAAATGCATGGTTATTTTTAAAGTTTATTTACCTAACCAAGACGCAAAGCGGCAACGTCTGATTGCGCGAAGTGTAGAAAATTAACTTACTTGTCGTATAGTTTATTTATATAATCCAAGAGTATATAATACCAAATTTAATTGAACGTAACTGGCACTCAAAACCAGTCTACATTTTTGTGTTATTAGCAGTAAAATTTACTTTGAAAGCATACTGCTAGAGGACTGCTGTTTCAGAACAGGATTCAAAATGAAGCCAGCTGTAAGACTGTTTGGTGGATATAGAGCCTAAACGCGTACAGCTTGAAAACAACATAAGCAAAACAATAGGGGCGGGTTGCGAATTCGGCTTTTTCTTAGAAGCCTCCGACAACTGCGAAGCGCGCCAGCAGGAAGTGGGGAAGGACTTAGTTTATGTAACCTAATCACCTGCCGGCTCGAGGCCAGCTTTGATGGGTTGGAAAAAATCAAGGCCACGACAGGCTAAATACGAATTCGGCCATACACGATTTTATATCTAACCATCCTGTGCGGTCATAGCAGGATGTTGCATAAGCTTTGTTGTTTTGTTATCCTCCGAGCAGACCGCGTCGCATTTTAGATTAATTTTTTGTACACGTTGAGGCATTCTTCTTACTCAGATGCTACAGGATAATGAACGTTAATAATAAAGGTATAGATGTTGTTCCCTCTACTACGTCTTCGGCCCCTGCGTGAGGAAACATTTACTAATTTAGAAGATTGTTATCGAATATAAACTGTATCTTACTTTGTTTCACTGAGATACTAAGATTGTATTTTTAGCTTAAAGTACAAAAGTGCATTAGTTTGAAAAAGACATGCCAGCTTTAGCCACTTTGGTCTTCTATTTTAAAACTTTTCACCTTTTTCAATACCACAAGCTTGTGTGGACGAGCGGAGCTTTTAGACTAAATGGTCTGGATAGCAATCGAGACATCGCTAGATGGAGATTCAACGACTTTCAATATAGAAAGTCCGCTATAGTATTTTCTGCTGTATTTTTGTTCAGTCTCTTCAATGATCTTAGTCATCTCGTAAATTGAAGTCGAGATTGAGTCTCAAGTTTCGCATTTCGTTGAGATTAAAAAAATAAATAACGTTTGCATTCAGAAGAAAAATACTGTAAATTTTAGTTTTGTCAGTCTTATTTGAATTAACATTTGTTAAATAATGAGGAAGGAGCATTAGTTTTTTGAAAAAATATTCACCGGGGGATTTCCGCTGTACGGAATTTCGTGGGTGATCTGAGAAGGGACCATCCCCTGCTTTGAGCGTTGCCATGGGCGACGTGTGTTATCTTTGCATCAATAACTGCATTGTGTTCGTATTAAACATGGACATTTACAATAGTTTCCACGCGCCTGAATAATTTGATATGCTATTGACATTATTTGGGGACCACACAAAATTTACGAGCTATTTCAAATTAGCAATATGATTTAATTTAAAAAACGAGGCTGTGTTGTATTTGCATTTGCATATAATAATAATATGATGTTAGATCAAGCCGAAAATAAATGTTATAGTAATACAGTAAAAACATCAAGTAAATAATACGCCTAATTGAAATAAAGAAAAATTTTATGTAAACTTGATAACAATATTATAATCGGTATTCTAGATAGCATTTAACAAACACTTTCGCATAACTATATAATATTTATACAATATTTATATAACAAAGTCATGACCTTTACTTGCTTTTTTATATATTTATCATAATATTCGCTCGGTTCAAAAATATTTCTTATCAAACATGTACAAAAATATATAATATTAAGATTTTTTCTTCTTCAATAAAGAGTTTCAGCAATAAACAAATAAAAAAAATGTATGACAACATAGGACATATTACCATTAGATTACATTTAGTCATAACTTATAATGATACTCTAGCAGAGCATAGGTTTACAGTATTTTAACAGCCGCAGACGCCTGCTTCACGCTATAAATCTTAAGATTCGACCTTTAGCGAGCCTAAGTTTTATAGCCAACTATGAGATGGGAATAAGTTTCATGCCGGAATCTACAAGTATAATGCGCCCGCGCCGCCATGCCAGACCATAATATTTTTCAAAAGATCGCTATGAATTATTTATTTCTCACGTACTCACCATTACAATTATTTCTTTTCTTGAAGGCAACAACTCGTGAATAGCAAGTACCTGACTGCTTAACCCGCTTGTATAAGGTCTGTATGAGACTAAAACTTGTTTTTAAACTCAAAGAATGAAGTTAGTCTGCAAATGATGGCTATAAATAGTCAATAATGATGCAGGAGTCTTAAATAGTTACATTTTTTCACACAGCTTGTAGAGTAATAAGAAATGAAATTACAAATTTGTTATTCCATATAATATTTTCATGTAGTAAAATAATTTCCAAACGGTAAAATTTATTACCGTTTGTGAATTAAGCCACATTTAAGCATTACAAGCTCTGAGATTTAGTTAAATTATACTTTTACAAGTGTTAACTCGTTACATAATAAATATCGTTACGGTTTTGTGACAAAAGAGGTAAACACACGGGGTGAATGGCCCGTTTCAACTTGACACATTTTCGGCTCAATTGTAGGGATCGGCGACCTTCTTGCGCAACGGGAACGCTCAAGTAGGGCTCTGGGACAAGGATGTTACCAGCGCGACGACCACAGATTAAAAATATAAATACTCTGATGCTGGCATAATTCGAATCGATATTTGGTAAAAACCTTAAAATGTAATAATATATACCAATCTATGATTAAATGCAAATTCGATTCACTAATTAAATATAAAATTTTAATATATTCTAAATAATTTTGTTACAACATCAGCAGTAATCAAAATCTTGATTTAGTTTCCGAATTTTTACGATTTTGTGTAGATTTGATATTTTAGATGTGTTTATTGCCATTTCAAAGTAATTGAGATAATAGCATTTCTCGCTAAACTCGTTTTATATTATATCAAGCAGGCAATCAACAACTACTATTTTAGATAAATTATTTAGCTTATAAGGATATCATATTATATCAAGTATCGACATTTATCGACTAAAATGGGCAAGTTACTTGTTTGCAGCTTTAGGCCAAATACGTCGTTTCTAACTAAAAGAAGCATTCTAAAATATTAAAGAATAATAAATAAAGAAAAGCATCGCAAGAATTATGATATCAATTGTAATGCAGTTTAAATTAGGTAACACCAGATCTTATTCCCCGGTAAATACTCTGGTATACTCTCCCTTTTAAGAACCGTTTGCGTCATGAAGGGATGCAGTAAAAAAAGCAGGTAGAGGGGTTCGAACATCGACCCCGGGGTTATAAAGTGACGTCATCATAACATCGCGTACGCGCATAAACCGATTGTAGCTTTAGAAAATCGAATATAGTTAGCCGTAATCGGAAAACAACGGAACTTTCAGCAATTTAGGTCATCCAACTGATTTCTGTATGTGAGCTTCTCGCCAAGTACCAATAGAAACAATATCTATGATCATATACTATTTGACCATATTCATAGATCAAAATTAATTATATTTATTTCTTATATATTTTATTAATTATAATTAATAACATCACCGTTATTATTATGATGATAATCGTATGTGTTGCGAAAGTTAATAGTATGTCCAGGCGCCTTGATCCTATACAATACGCAAAAACACACAAAAACGACCGTATTTTTTGCCTCTCCTATGTGTATCTTTACAATTTGCAGCAACTTCCAATGTCGTTGACCTCTTGCCAGCTGTTTTACTATTGTTAGGCTGCAGCAAGTGCATGATAGGCTGTTGTAGGAACCATTCCGGTACACGATCCGGAACAAAAGATCCGTGGATAATCACATCATTATTTTCTTCTTACACAATCTTTATAATAACATTGACATTCTAAACGATTATTCGCATGTGACTATTAATAAAAACTGTATAAAGTGCTTTTTATGTGGACATTTAATCAAATGCATAGGCTAATAATAATAAACATATTTTGTGGCACAGGGACATACACGAATACATAAGACGTTTCAATGGATTTCTTATTTAGGTATATAAGACCCTGCGAAGAATTTTAAGTAGTCAAGAGTCACGATTTTAATGTTTCTATTCTGAAGCCGGGGCGTAGGTCATGAGGAAGCATAAATTTAGTAGAGTCGATAGCGACTTGGCTCTACAAACCCACAACAGCTGTAGACAGAACGCCACGCAACAAACACATGCTCGCACCCCTGTATCCGCACACAGACGCGGCACGTAGACAACGTAAACACACGCAGGTTTATGCATACCAGATGCCCCCATAGAAAGAGACCAACTTAAAATTATCCTTAGCGATAGAAAAAGAAAGGACGATTACGGACTGGCGTTCGGTTTGACAACGTGCAGAGAACTCTAATTAATGTAGTTAGATAACAAGAAAAAATAAAGAGTATACACGACATTATAACAGTCTGAGGCTCGATTGTAACGTAAACGCTGGCTCAGATGCAGCTGTAAAAATATAAGTAAACGAACCTCCAAGTACGTTTAAATAGGATCGCCTTAAATAGCAAATAAACGTTTCATAGAAGCAAGCTAATAGAAAAATAAACAGAGAATCGAGCGGCGAGGCCGTTGTTAATTAACATACAGATAGTTTAATAAAAGGCAGGAAACAGGCAGCGAGGGGAGTAGGCAATGAAGCGGTAAAAATAGAAGCGGGGGCGACACAGACGCGCAGGAATCGATCCTTCGAACAATGCGATGCATTGCTCGCTATTGGCACTAGCCAATCAATAATGATGAATGCCACAGCAGTAAATTTAACATTTCGCTTATCAAGTTGACTTTCTAAAAAACTTTCTAAAATTCTAAAAAATAAAACAAAATATTAAAAATAAAGTTTACCCACATATTTTTCATGATACGGATCTTTATAATATAGATTTTATTATATTAATGAGTTTAAATATATGCATGTGCAATGAACATTTGCAAAAACAAGCCATGAAAAGCTGTTTAACGAACATAATATATTTAAACAGCTGGGCTTTGAAATGATACCTATATAATACAAACTATGAAGATACCTACTTTCTTATTGAAAATGTATTTTAATTTATAGAGAAACGTTCCATTTTGATTCTATATAAACTTTTATTATTAGAGAAGGGCCAATAAATATAGCTTAATATTAATTATAAGTTTTAATAGCACTGATTAAAATCATTAATGTTGTGGTGAAAGTCATTGTCATATTATAACATTTAAGTGCCCTTATGCTATAAACTCGAATTACGTTAATTAAAATCTCCCAGTGGATTGCATCAATACAAAAGGAGAATCTTTGGCGTCAGATAACAAATTGTAGGGTAGGTTCCTGTTTTATTAGCTGGGATCACTATAATTACTTAAAAATTCATTAGTAATAAGAGTAAAAATATATTTTAAAACATATTTTTCTCTTATTCTTTATTTAATTTACTAGTGATGAGCAGCTGCCGCTAGTCTAGAACGCTCAATTATAGCATCTATAAAGTTTTACTGTCATCATTATGGTATGTGTAATTGCAAATACTATACAGCTAAATAAATTAAAATATTTATATTATTTTACTACTATGATTCACAAAATAATAAAACACATAACTGTATTTAGATATATACCTACCAAATAACTGTTTTAATTGCTCAGTTTATAAGAAGGACAATCTGAATCAATTACATTAATGTTGGAGGTTAAAATAAAACGAGTAGAGTTCGCTAGACTTAAACATCATTAACCTTGGTTGGAAATGGTTGATAAAAAATATATATTTATAAAACAATATTAAATTCTATTACAGGGCTAAATAGCTTCGTTTAATAAATTTAAAATTTTAGAAAACACATTGATATTAAAATATATTTGTAGATACTGTAGGTACCTATAAGGTTTTGTAACTCCAATAAATATAATTAACGAAATTAGCCTTAGTACATCAATTTAGATCTACTTGATTGTTAAGGATTAATGTCAGTGTGAAAGCAATGCGGAAGTACGTAAGTATGCGGGACACAACACAGCCGAGTTGCGTCCCGGTTATTTTAGTTTGCAATCCGTAAGCACGTCTCTGTTAGGATAGGTCAGGCTCAGTCACAGGCACTCTACTGTAAACCCTAAGTGATGGGGGAGCGAATATAGGTCATTAAGGGAGCCACAGTCTGCGGTGCGGAAAGTAATTTTTGCTTTCAACCGCACATTGTCATGGCAAGTACGATGCGCGAAGTTTATCAGCGATGCGAAAAACATTGGGGCAGGTCGAGGTTAACGCCCTTACTCATATCACTTTATCTACTCGTTCATTAATTTATTAGCCATATTAATTTCGTTCTTTGTTTTAAAAAATAAAACGGAGAGTCAATGTGAGCGTTTTCTTTTTCTGATCAAGTTCTCCAGTTACAAAAAAGGTGTTTCTTGTAATAAGCGCGTTCAACTCTGTGAGAACGCTGCAGGGGCTCACCGCAAGCGCCATAACAACGTGGCTCGGCTCAACGAAGCAAAACCACGTCTAGACATCGCCTGTATATTAACACCCCCCATTATACGCAGATCTGTAATATCCTCTTACTTTCCATTACCTTCGTACATTTTAATAAAGTCCAGTCTCGCTCAGAGATCTTTCAAAGGCAGCTGTAATATTTATTTATGTATCTTTAATACATCTAATTTAGTTTTGACCTTATTATTGTTTCTGTGTAACTCGTCGGGGGGCTCTCAAAAGCTGATGCTAATCGATTCTTATGATATGTAATTCGTCGTACGGGCTTATTTCAAATATTAATAATATAACAGTTGTATTAAAAGATTAATTTGGTATTTCTCGTATTATTGCTTATAATACAAGTATGCATGTAACAAATATTTTGTATTATAAATGAGTTGTTATCACGAGTGTTTGAGTGGCCGATAATATTTTCACCTTGCAAAGAAAGTAAATGCACCTCTAGATATGAGTCACTGGTCGTACGAACCCTTTGTTATCGGGGCGGGGGAGCGCGGGCGGGCGCGGGTAAACGGCCGACACAAAGGCGGTCGGACGCGGCGCCCTTCAACCGTCGGAGGCCTTGGCTGCATTTAGACGCGGTTCGACAAACTCTACGCCATTCGTTTTACTTTTCATCTTGTATCCCGACCTTTTATTGCATTATTTACCATTGGAATGTCGCTATGCGAAACGCCCAATAAGATCGCACAATATCCGCGAGGCATGTTAACTATGTCGATTCATGGGTTTCTTCTAGTGGTGAGGTCGCCAACCCGCGGGACCTTGGCCGATTTTAAACTCAGGTTCGATGATCGTTTGAATCACTGGAACGTTTTATAACTTTCCCGCTCCGCGATAAACTTTATGTCCGAACTTGTTTCCTTACGACGTTCGTTTATAAATACGTATGGGCCAGATGGTACATTAGTGTTATTAAAAGCTTTTGAAAATGTTTGGTAAAACAGCAAAAACGATGTATATTTTGCTGTTTGCTTTGTTAGAATTTTTCAATAAATTTAATGTTTGTATGAGTAAATCAATAATAAATACACAATATTGTATCAAACAAAAAGTACACGCTCAATTAAAAAAAAAGTTATACCAAAATGTTTAACGAGCTGTTGAAAACACAACTCCTTTATTGCAAAGATCTGTATCGGAATTGTCCCGACAGACCTTGGCCGAATTTAGTCGGGGTCGATGACTCCCGGGGTCGCTTTCTCCGTCGTACTGCAACAATGCAGGCTATCTCCCATCGCCCGCTTGATCTGCTTAGTCTATGACAATGATGTCTGATGTAACTGGGATTATAATGTTATTTATTTTGTACTCATTTATTCGAAAACTTTTATGGTACAAACAACAAGAGCTGTGGGTGGCAATTGAAATACCTACATTTGAAAATATTTTAACATATCACTAATATATTGTACTTTTTAAAGAGCGCACTCAAAATCTTATAAACAGTTTACATCAGCGGATCATATTTGGAATTCAAATTAGCTATTAATCAGTTTTACCTTCTTCATAAAGAACCAGATTATATTATAAATAAACATCTTATAGAGTTTTGTAATTTAAAGAAATTAAGCATTTTATGATTAGATTAAAAATAAAAATAATAATGTCTGAGAAATTTGTTTGTTTTTTGTTTCAAGTTTAAATGCGCAAACTTCAATTTGAAATAACAAATTTATCAAAGAAAATTATTTAAATATTACTTTATGGCCCTTAAAATTAGATACTTATAGGTATGTACATAAATATATTACGGATAGAGCCGCGTGCAGTTGCATGTTAAAAATAAATAAAGTACAAATTTCACAAATTCCAAAACTTAATACACGTTGAAACATCTACGTTTGTAAACGGGAAATATATTTAAATCGGATGCCATTATTTTAAATAAAACTATTTTTTCAGATGTTTTCGCGAATTTATTTTAATTTTTGGTTCCCGACGTTTCGAATGCTTTACAGCAATCATGATCACGGGAGAGTCTAAGATTTTAGATAAATATGTTGAGACATTAAAGAAATGAAATTATTAATTAATATATGTTATTAACTTTTATTTATTTATGTCTTAAAGCATGCCTTTATATTTAGAAATAGGGTTAATTTTTCAAATTTATAAATTTCGGACGCTGGTGTAAAGAATTAATGACTAGTAATGAAATCACTTTCTGACGTCAATAGAATATATTAATAGTGCAATAATACGTTTAGATTGATTTGATGTACCTAAGTTTAGGTTATCCACTATTTAAAATATTAACTATTTATAAATAAGTAACTAACGCATTAATGTACATATATACATGTATTAGTTTTAGTGTAGTGGTCGAAATTCGATTATACTATTTTTTTATTGATGGCACTAAAGCTCGTCAATAGCAATTATACAAAAAAAAAACGGTTGACAAACAGAGGAGAAAAAGGTAGGGAACTGTTTTGTCTCGACTTATTTATATAAACTTGTAATACTTTCAATCTGTTCGTTCACAATTTACTACAGATTCTTTAAATATATAGATTATATTATATACGGTTTTGAAATAAACATGTGTGCGATAATCATAATTCGGAGTATCCACCTTTGTACGCAGTGTAAGCACGTTACAACGTTGATAATCCTTTAATGGTAACTAACGTCCTATATAATAGCTCTTCATAAGTTATTTGAGACCATTTGTCTCACTTAAAATTGATTATTGTATATTATTATAGGTACTTCTCAACCGTACTTAGGTTCCTAACAACTAATTTTTTAGCAAACTATGGTTAAGGATATACACAATAATTGTGGGTTCGTTGCTACGTTACTGCGTAAAATACGGACAAACAAACACACTTTCGATTTTATATTAATATCAAGGACTTTTTAAGAAAGCCATTTGATTCGTTTTTATCCATTTATATTATTATATTGTATTTGGCAATGTTATTTATATAATATAATGTCTTTGAACACCTGCTATTGAATTACCAAAAAGTGCTTTTTGTAAACACGGTATAACTTTGCAAAGATATCAGATTTTTCTCATTTCTAAGCTAAAATATTTCTTTGCCATCCAATTAAAATTGTTCATATATCTACAACAAGATAAGACAATATAAAATTACATGCCTTTGGCTCTCATTAGTACTAATTTAATGACAAAAAAAAACATATTAATTTACCAAGTTATTCTGAAATCTGAAATTAAAAATACTAGAGTCAATACATGAAGTAAAATTGATTTATTGCAAATATTTTCCTCGCTCTTCAATTATTAAGATAGCTTGCTCGAGTATTTACCCACTTTAGCGGATACTGGTTACTTACTCAACTCTCCACATACACCCGACAAGTCAAAATTTACTCTTTCCATCTACATAATTTAAAATAAATCATTTATTTTGACTTACTTTTATTTTGTATTTCATGATTTGGTTTGCAATTTCAAATTACAGAAAACTTGCCATAATACAAATTCTTAATCATGTGCTCATCTTTACATATAAAATTTCGTTGTGCATGTGTTCATAATTCTCCTAAACAGCATGATTGATTTTGATAATTTCTGTGAACTTTTCTATGGTTCATAGATATAGTTGGGTCCGCTATTTTTTAGTTTTCTGATTAAACGAGGCATCTGACAAGACTAACTCTGCCTACCGGGTCCGCCAGTTTTAGTTATAAGCATCATAACATGACATTTTTAAATTCTGCTTGCATTTATTCATATAAAATCTTTTAAAGCTATTCAAATTTTGAAACAAGTTTTATCATATTTTATTACATTATATAATATCTTATTACAGGGTATATCACAAGAAGTATGCTAGTGTTAACGCCGTTTACCGAAAATACTTCACTTAATGTAAGCACTTGAAGGAATCGAAGGATGGGGTGGATACAAATGCAAACAAATTGTTGATTTAAGATATTAATATTTACTCAATCGAGTAGTCTGACCTTCGCAACGATTCTCCACTGGCAACTAAATGAGAGAATATCAAGGCTTTACTTGCAAATATTCGAGTATTGAGGCGTCAAACGTGTCAATCTTGTACACTTTTGACGTTATAAAATAGGTAGATAAAGTGATTGAAAGATGGTTCGATCAGAATATTTATTTCATACCCACTGGATGATAGTTGAAAAGTTCTCTTTTTTGAATCCACGAATTCTTATATTACTGTTACATTTTTTTTATTAATTGTCCTTCTTTAACGCTAGTAATGCAACAAAAATTAAAGTGTTTTCGTATAGAGTTGTAAAGAGATACAATACAAATGCTTTTTATTCCCGTCTTGTAAAAATTGTGCGTCCTGCGTCTGATTTCTTACTGCAAGAATTGTCATCCCACAGGATTTTGAAAGTGAAAGAATAAAGAGTGCACTTATTTGACTACCCAATTTCAATAATATCTCTTGTGCGGTTATTCTCAGTGAGATTGGCCGCAGTGCTGAAAAATGATTGAAAAGATATACTATCTCGGGCCATTCAGTAAGACATTTTGAATAAAGCTACTAAGAAAAACAAGGCAAAGACAAAACAGTTCAGTAGCTTTTTCTTCTCTGTTTGTCAACCGATTTTGTTATATTTTTGTTTAATAGCTATTGACTTGAGCTTTAGTGTTTTCAATAAAAAAAATGATTATGGTTGAACTTCTCAACCACTGGCTGAACACTAGTCAAGATAATTATGTTCATACCAATCTAAACAATTACTTAAAAGGTTATACCCAAAAATGTCATCATGGATTTTAATTTCTTAATACAATAAACATAATGTTGTTGATGCCAGATATAGATCGACTTTTAATTAGAAAAATGGTTTTTTATAGCTTCGGTATACTTATATAATAATATTTTAGTTTTTGTTAGTCACAGTTAAATGTCAAGGATTTCAACCTGTTTTATTGCCTTGGAGCTATGGTGCTAATGCCATAATTACGTATACAAGAGCTGATATCAATCAAATTAACATTGAGTATTCTAAGACCTTTAATGAATAATCTTAATATAAGATGATTAATGTAACCGAATCTAATATCATCATTCGTTTTTCAATTGCACAATGTTTCACCAAAACAAATCTGTCCAATTATTGTTACTTCTTATGATATATATAGTTTTGATCTCTTCTTTACATACTTCCAAATTAAACTTGTGATGTACCTACTTTTCTCATTTAAATAAAACTGGCATCCTAGTCACTGGCTGCAATAATAATGAAATTTATCTAGCCTGTTTCAAAACACACACAAAATATCAAAAATCAAAAAAATATTGCGTAATATCAAAAGAATTCTATCCAAAAATATAAAATACATTCAAAAACATCTTAACATACAATGTAAATAAATAATATCCATTTTGTTGAGTATTTCAAAATGCATAAAAACATAGATCTATTTACAGAAATTTCTCTTAAGTTAGCATTCTGTGTTATTCATGATATAAAATTTTATGTTCTGTTTTTATAGCATACGACTCCACTGTTTAACTGATCTCGTGTCCTTATTTGGTGGTTCAAAGGAAGCTTCCGGCTGTTGGATATATTCACTCATAGGTATGTAGGCGTATTTAAAATCAATCAACATTTCAAATGCACTATGAATACAAAATGATTTTGTCATTCCTAACACTAGAATATATTGTTTTGCATATTAATCCCATAAATATTATAAATACGAAAGTTTCGATGGATGGATGTTTGTTACACAATCATGTCAGAACGGGTGACCGGATCTGGATGAAATTTGGCACAGAGATAGATTATAAAAGTCTGGAATAGCACATAGATTACTTTTTATCCCGGAAAATGTACGGTTCCCGTGGGATAGATTTATTTTTGTACATCACTACGGACGAACCCGAACAAAGCAAGGGTGAATCCTAGTATTTTTATAAATAGCAACTACTCACGTATGGTTGGTTAATATTTGTAATAATTTTTATTTGTCAGACATTTAAGTATATCTGTTAGCGCTAAAAAGTATCTCCTGCCTCTTCTTATTATCCCTATACCTTTAGTTTAACGACGACAATTATTATGTAAAACTATAATTATTTAAAATATTTTAAGTAATATTTCAAAGCAGAGTTGTATTTTAGACATAGTTTTATTTTTATTTTTTATAAGTAATTCTCTTCTTAAATCTTACACAATCTTAAAGACTTAAAAGTTTTTTAATAGTTCCGGAAGTAGAACATACGTAGGGAACAGTTTCCGAAACTATTGAACCGAGTCTAATATTGTTATAGCTGGTAGAAAGCTGTATGCTAGCTAGATTTACATAGGTTATTTTTAATAGAAACACCAGACGAGCGGAGTCGCCATGACAAATCTGTAAACATTTCTTTTCTTTTTTATAAGAAATCGTATTTTATTATTTATAGTGATATATAAAGGTATTTTTTTTAATTAACGCTATGGAAATATCAGTTTGATTAGAAAAATAAATTGCATCGAACGGAGCTGAAAGCTAAAGCTAGCGTTAGCCTGCAGCTTTGACTGACTGAATGACTTGTCATTAATGAAAAATAGCATTAGGTATAATGATAAAATTTTATTACAACACATTACTGAACCCTTATGTGTGGTCAGTTTAAATAAACATTTAACAAGAGGCTAATTGTTTCGCTTTTAAACCGTCTTTACGAGCTTACTCAGTACTGAAAGCCTCACATATTTCCTTACATATTCTCAACAGACAACAGTATGCACCTTTGTGCAAACAAATATTCGTTTTTAAATGTATAGTAGTCATTATTATTTTAAAAATTATATTACATACATACGAGTACAGTACTTAGTTACTTATGAAGTGCTAGATATTCGTTCGTTTTTATCCTACTAATAATAAATGTAAAAGTTTGTGAGGATGTATGGATGTCTGGATGTGTAGATGTCTGGATGTATAAATGTATGGAATTTTGTTAATCTTTCACGAAAAAAATATTGAATGGATTTTAATGAAATTTTACAATAATATATCTCATACATCAGAATAAAATATAGGTTACTTTTTATCGCGGAAAAATGTACGGTTTCCGTTGGATATATTTGTCTTCATATTTCTAGAGGCGAATCCGAGTGAAGCAGGGGTGAACCGCTAGTAAATTAATAAAAATTGTGGACTAATAGAGTATTGGCTACTTCTTGTCCTAACAACGTTTTATTAGTACATATATAGAATACCGCAGTACTCTAACAAATTTAAATATCGAGTAGGTACCTACTTTGTGTATCTTTGTAATGTGCATTTTGCGATTATTTCAAACAAACAGCCTATATAATTTACTTTTATTACGAAGGAACAATTGAAAAAATATATATTTTTATTACTCACAAATAAATTCATAATTAAATCCATAAATAACATTGCTTTATGAATGTACCTTAAATTGTGTTGATTGAAACAAAAGCTATCTGTTTCGAAATGTTTCTTATAGTTTATTATGGTTCATCAAGATTCTATAATTACTAGATGTTTTAATATTCATAAATTCACTGTTGATTTTTCTTAATAACACAGCATGATTTATTGTTATACAATTGCTTATTTACATTGCAAAAAAATATTATTTCTGTATATAAAATGAACTATTCATGATTTTGAAGATAGAATTTTACTCTCAGAGTTAATTAAGTTGTAGTCTATGTTTAAGCTTATAAATAAATATGTTGGGACATTAACACACAGCACCATCTACTTCCATGGTAAGCTACGAGGCTTGTGTTATGGGCACCAGATAAATGATACACGACACATATAATTTTATATACATATATATTATAAATATAAACACCTATGACTGGAGTACAAGCATTCGTGCTCATCACACAAATTAATGGGCATGGCCAGCGGGACTCGAACCCGCAACCGCTGGCAAAGTAAGTAGGGTCACTACGAAATTAGCCAAACGTGTCGTCAACTCGATTATTTTTTTAATTAATAGGTCCCATGAAGTAGTTTGAACAAAAATTAAAAAAAACGAATTTACGAACAAGAATCAGCAATATGCATAAATTAATTTTAAAAAAAATATTTTTTTTCTGGTATAGAATGTTTATGAGCTTGTTTGGAAAATTTAAACAATAGATTATTTTTCCCACCTCATGATAAAATAAGTCAAAGAACTATATAAACAATAAAATGAATTATAAAATTACAAGCGTCACGAGATGAATCGTTGAACTCTATTCATTTTATTTCTTCTTTATCGAGGACGATTTTGCTAATTACTCAATTTGTACTGCCACAAACGACGCATTGTTATATACTTAGAACAAGATGTAGAACAGAAGTGTTTTAAAAGTAATTTATAGATATTATTAAAGTTTATTGGTTCTCATAAAAGTTTTGTGAGATGCATACATGAAGGTATTTTGCCTTGAGGAGTTGTAAACATTAAAATTTACATTACACTGTGAATATTTTATACCAACGTTCGGTATTAGAAAATGTACTCTAAAGTTAATATTTCGGAATAAAAATATATATCTTTATCATTACACTGTATTCTTAATTATTTACTTTGTTTCGAATTATTATCTATATCTATACTATAATAAAGCAGTAACTTAGTAAAATAGGACCATTTGGCAACAAAGAATATTTCAATTTAATTAATCGTTTTTCCGTAAAAAATGTATGGGAAAAGTTTTTGGCGATTGAAATAGGATCGATTGACATAAAACAATTTTTTCACTAATTGTACATTTTTTCCAAAATCTGTGAATGCAGTTGAGAATATCTCAAAAAGTTATGGATGGTCTCCTAGGAAGGTTTCCTGTAACTATAGCAGTTAAGGTATCTGCCCTTACTGTCCCGTCTCAAATATCCACCCTGTATAGATTAAAGGCAATGTAGCTGACTCACTGACTCACTTATCAACGTTCATTCTAAGCCGACGATGATAGACCAGCACCACTAAAAAACCCACCTTTATATATCCATACTAATATTAAATGCGAAAGTAAATCTGTCTGTCTGTCTGTCCGTCATCTTTTCAAGCTTAACCGCTGAACCGATTTAGATGAAATTTGGTAGGTATGAAAATTGTTTGAGACCCTAGGAATGACATAGTATAGTTTTCATCCCGGAAAACATTATATATAAGGGGGTGAAAAGACTGGTGGAAGATGGGGAGAATCAATCATTTCTCAAGTAAGGGAATATATTTTTTTTATTTTTTATAATACTTACCTACTTTTCTATACTTATGTATGTACATTGTACATATATGTATACATAGTCTATACTTAACGTTAAAACGTACCTAGAGATGAATCCGAGCGAAGCGAGGGTGAGTCGCTAGTAGTACATATTTATATTAATCTATATATGTATATAATAAAAATGTAACTGATCGCTGTCTGTAAATGGAAGATATTTGAGAAAAACTATTTTATTGGGGGCCTTAACGCAACAGAACCCAAAATAATGATTTTGAAAATTTTTGTCTGTTTGTCTATGCGTTTGTGCACGCTAATCTTAGAAACGGCTAAACCGATTTGGGTGCGGTTTTCACTAATGTGTTGTGGTAAGCTTCACTCAAGATTAAATATTTGTTTTATTTCAATCGGTTCACAATTAAAAAAGTTATGTCGGTTTAGAGAATCACCTAGGGATGAACCCGAGCGAAGCGAGGGTGATCGCTAGGCATTAATATGTTTGTAATAGTCTAGCAAGTACAGGACTAGCATCCAGGGTATCGCCAACGATGCTAGCTGAATTATTAACAGCGTAACTTGATGTCATTTCTCATAACATTAATTCTGAGTTCATATAAATTGCCACAATTCCTTCAATTAGCGATCGACGGATAACGTCCAGTCCGCGTCCACCTAGATATATTGATATACATTATACAACGTAATTTATAAACGATGAGCGACACGCATTAATCACGAGCACAGAATGCGATGAGATCATTACCAGGACCAAAGTGACAGGAACCGCCTCTGCAGTATGTCAGATTCAGAGTTCATTTGAATAATGGAAGAAGTCCTTCTTAATTTATGTATCGATATGCTTATTAAAAATTTATTATTCTGTTTCCTTAATTTTTTGTCACTTATCCATGTATTGCTTGAGCATTAGAAAAAAAAAATATATTACTCTTTTTTGTTATACATTAAATATCGACATTAAATATGGGGGAAGTGCTGAATTGTGATAAATATTTCTTTTAATGAATAGGTAGTCCCATATAAATAGATATAGAAAAAAAATTCAAGATGTTTATGATTGCTTTTATTACTATTTTAAGCATTATTAGTTAAACGTAAAGGTAATAAGGTTAGTAAACGCCACAAAGAATAGATAATAAATATAAGAAACTAGCAACTCAACCTCACTTCGCTCGAGTTCGTCCCTAGTGAAAAACAAAAACTAATCTATCCCTACGTAAAAAAGTAACCTACCTATTCCAAACTATAACCTATCTCTGTGTCAATTTCATCCAGATCCGTTCAGCCGTTCTGGCGTGATTGAGTAACAAACATCCATTCAAACTTTCACATTTATAATGTTTATGGAATTTGATATACCATAAATATCATTTGGTATATCAGTGCAGCAGTGGTAGCCTAGTGGTAACGCGCTCGCTTGGGAAACCGAGTGAAGCGGGTTCAAATCCTGGGTCTCGCACCTCTGATATTTTCATGTGCGAATCATTTTCTAACTTGATTACCACTTGCCTTACGGTGAAGGAAAACATCGTGAGGAAACCTGCATGTCTGAGAGAACCTAGCAAGTTTTCGAAAGACATGTGAAGTCCGCCAATCCGCACTTGGCCAGCGTGGTGGACTATGGCCTGATTCCCCTCGTCTTGAAGGGAGGCCCGTGCCCAGCAGTGGGACGTTAAAAAGGGCTGAATACAAATATCATTTGACCTCTTTTGAAACAAAAATAACATTTCTTTTCACCTTTAATGCTAATTTTATTAAGTTTTTAATAAATTAAATGTCCTTATTTTTGTATAGAAGCCTAAACATGTCGAAATAAGTAAAAAAGAAACAAAATACAACAAAACTTTCACGAATTAATTTTACATCATATTACAATTTTAGTTACATTTGGTTAAATAAACGTATATGAATTATCTACAAATTAATGAATAACTACAGTATATAGTGAAAGCTAAAGCGAAAGTAAAACAAGTTGTACTCTAGTGTTTTGCAGTCTCTAGATAATAATTAGACTTTAAAGCTTCATACCTAGTATTGGTATCGAAGGAAATATCTACAGCAAGCGTGATGTTCATATTACTCATAATTGTAATATGTCGGCAAATTTATTTTGTATTGTAATTTGTAATGTATAATCATTAGGATTGATTACGTACTCTTAGAATTTATTTGTTTATTTTAATTCGCAGTATTAACTATAGTTTTGTTCGTGGCTTTGCTCGTACAACTGTATTGGAAAAAAATCCTATTAAGTGACACAGAGACATTGTAAATGTCTATTAATAAACAGCTTTTAAAATTAGTTCCACAGCCCGAGAGATTATTTTCTTAAAAGTTAAAGATATTATGTTCAAAACAAACAAACTTAATTTCAATAAAATTTATTATTACTGTTTGCAGAATTATCACGGTTTCATCATCAAATTGACATGACGACGATTAATATTAATCGACCTAATAGTTAAGTGCGTTTATTTTGCATAATTTCAATTGATTAATCAACATTTATTACATGGACAGAATTACAGATTTTATCTAGTTTTATAGAATTGCGTCTAATGGATTTTGAATGATTATTAATGATTTACACCGGTCTCATCAGCATATCAGAATGTACTAAATTATTTTTATACTTGTTTTAAATAATCAATGTTATAAAGTTAATAGCACCAATACTTTAATGATTTGCAAAAATATAAGGAACATTCAACTAAATATATTTTAATAACAGAAGACTAACAGCGCCATCTATCGAAAATATGAAAAGTAGACGTAACAGATACATAATGTAAGCATATTACATATTTTAAATAAATATTATACAGCATCTTATTTAACCTTTATATGATGATCTTATATTTAAATTAGTTATAAGATCATTGCCTTTTTACACATATATTCGTTGGTCTATATAGGTAATATTAACAGCGCGTTGACCTTTTATTATTAAACACATTTTTCCACTAGTTTTTATCAAATGTATTATATAATTTATATATAAATGTATAATGTATTTATGCGTTTTTTTTGTGAATTGCTTATCTTACAAATGTGAAAACCTGTAGAGTTGAACTTTAGTTTTTGGGTCAAGTATAATAGTATGCTTGATACTTGTTTTTCATCTTTGCGCTCAGCCTCTTACAGAAAGAGAAATATGTTGCCAACATAAAATAAATCAAATATTTTTTTGCTTTAAATCATTCTAAAAAATAATAAACAAAAAATCTGGTATAATGTAATTCTCGGTGCTAATAAAAACGATCCTAAAGTCCATTATGTATAATTAATTGTTGGTCTACGTAACTAAAGTCGCTTCAATTACTGCCAAAGTGGGCTATTAGCTTGCCACAAGTCAAATCTATTAACTATTTATATCACGTTAAAACGCTAGTGTATTTAGTACAGTAAACTAATTACCATAGTAACACATGGTAGTGACTAGTGCCTGAACTCGCGGCGCGTTCAAGAACGTTCATTTACCGCGCGTCATTCATCAACAGTACTAGTACTTCCATCTAGCGGTCAATGTCGGCACGACGTATTGACGCAATAAAGTTTCAGCTTGACGTAATAGATGGCGCTTGTTACGCTTTAATAGCAAAAAGTTTGGTTGCATAACAAAACAACATTTTAAAGAATATACATAATCATATTATTATCTATTCAAATTATTAACAACAATTATTTATATCCAACATTAGTATTAAGGTAATTCTAAAATATATATTTTTTTTCATTTTTGATTTTAATTAAAAATACATTTTTATATTATACCTAAAATATATTAATGTCAATATTAGTTAGTAATTATTGTGTTTATTTTGGATGCGTTAAATTGCATGAATAATTAGATAAATTAAAACTTCGTCGTTTAAAATGGCAAATCAGCCAATGCATAGGTGTGTCTAGTAATTGCTCAACTTTATTAGTTTGCATATGCTTTGTTATTTTTAGTCACATAAAATATGTATATGGATAGTTATGTAAATTACAACATATGGCTGCTATTTATATACTAAATTTTTATTCAATCTATACGCAAATATTATTAGGTGAATTAGATAAAAGAATATCCCCACAACCATAAATTTTATTTGAAATACTATTAATATGTATAAAGCAACATTTTAATTATAAGTATCTTTTTGGATTTTTTCTAAGAAATATATATGATATAATATTTACATATTTGATATTTCTCTGTACTGTGTATAATTTTTTTTATATTTTTTTTTAATAAGGATTTACCAAGTAGTGGATGGAAATAGGACAATAAATACATGAGTATTTACCAATAACTAATAGGACAATACATATGTACTTATATCAATATTTAAAAAAAAAACCTTCGATTTTTATATCACCATCTTTTTTGCTTTCAGTACTGAGATGTAAGACAACAGAGTGTAACGACTCAGGGTTGTTGGTTGGCTTAAATTAGCACCATTTGAAAGTGATCTCATCGGGCCATTACTCATTGGCCGTCAAGTAAACTGGCCTAATGAAATTCGATGCGTGCATCTACTGGTGGCTTGATAACATCACATTATAGTCTTTATTCCTACGTGATAAGTGCTACTAGTTTATCTCGGTGTGTGTCCAATCGTTGCTTTACATGTACTTAAAGTTCGGAGTCAAGTAGTTGACGCATCTAAAGTTATTTCAGTTTTAGTTCACTATACACTAGTTGTAAGTTATATAATTGGTAATGAAAGTGTTTTGACACTTAATAATATAAGAGCTCTTAAATTAGCTAATTATCTTAACAAAACAAATTAATTAGCTAATTACTTTTCCATAGTTTAGACATTAGAAATTATTTAGTTGAAAATACGATTTTTTGTTGCGAATTCAAAATTTCAAGTACTAGTGCAAATTGTTTTTACTTTATACATTAATTAGTGATCTATACCTCTTCACTCGAGTGCGTCCCTAGCTAGCTGCCTTTTGCTAAAATGATACAAAAACGTCAATTTTTCTTTATAAATTAATATGGATGAATTTAGTTTTTGGTAAACATTCATATATACACGTAAAAACTTTCGCATAATAGCAGTGTGATTAAACATTAAAATGTCAAAGCATAATAAAGGGGTGCGTCGTATTGTTTTAAATACCGCACCCTTTAGCGAACGGACCGGTAAATTAATTCCATTGTCCGCCTTACTATCGCAAATATCACTTTATTGCCCTATCAGTTTAGACCTATTGACATGATATTGTCATTCAATAAACAAACATTGCATTCTGCTTAATTATGCAGGGTTACATTTTTAACTATTTAGGTACATAAAAAGTATTTTCAGTTATAATAATAATAATATATCAGCTTTTGAAGTTACTACCTTGTAGGCACCTATTTTGAAAATATTGATTCTTGAATAAAAAATGTAATTAACGTTAGTAAATTTTCTATAAAATGAATTTAATTGTGTATTTTTTGAAACCTCATAGTTTATATTCACATTTTACAGTGCATTTATTTCTAATGGCAACATTTTTCTCACAGCTAATATTTAAAAATGCGTAAAATTAAAAAAAAACAACAATAAACCAAAGAAAAACTGAAGAGTTAGATTACATTATGAGAACTGCCTTTGCATATTTAAAATACATATTGTAAAAATTGTATAATTAATTTGTATAAAAATTATACGAAATGTTTTACACAAGAAGACTAAAAATAAATCGCGTTTGTGACATTATAAAGTTTAAAAACAGTTTGAAGTTATATCTAGTGCCTACATTTAATAAGGAGGCGGTGTTGAACAAACCGCGACACTTTCTAATACGATAAATATTGCATTTCTCCTGCGGTTCGTATCTTGTTAACTGAATTTATATTACATGATTGCAAAACTATTTATTTAATATATTTTAACTACAATCCTTACTTCATTGTACCATGCTTCAAATTTCAAAAAAATTGTACTGAAATACGTTTTATAAATAATAATTTATAATATACATATATAAAAAAAAAAAACTATGTAGTTTTTTACATTATAAACACTGGAACCAACAATATTTTATCGTTTATTTTATTTTTTATTACATATATACAGCGGCAGGAATGATATTAAAACCTAAATATAATAAATACAGGATTCAATTACTAAAAATAAATAAATATGTCGGGACATTAACATACAGCACCATCTAGATCCATGGTAAGCTACAAGGCTCGTGTTATGGATACCAGAGAGTTGATACACTACACATATATAACTTTAAATACATACATATTATAAATATAAACATTCGTGCTCAACACAAAATGAACCCACGACCGCTGGTACAGCAAGTAGGGTCACTACAAACTGAGTCAAATATGTCGTCAAAATAAAATATAAATATATACCTCATTCTTTAAGTCTGTGCATATAACTTAAAAGCTGTCCAAGAAAAGTATTATATTCTATCAACTTTATAACTTTTCTTCACTAATTAAGTATTTAAAATAAAAGAATTAAATTCTAAATTTAAATAAAATTCTAAATATAAAGCAAAACAAACTGCTCCTTACGAGGACTTGGTTTATTTTTTAATTCAGTAAAAATTCCTACCTTTATTTTTATCGGTATCGAAGTAAAATGTACGACTGGCAAAGTGTCCGCTTACCTGAAACAAGAAATATATTTTTTATTTATTTTGTACTGAACACATGGATAGAAGAAATAAAACTTAATTTTGCAAATTTCTCACACTTAAAAATCGTTCCTATAGTTCGGTCAAAAGGACATGTCAAAGTGCAAAAATTCGCATAGAGCTGCTCAAGTGTGAGATCGATGGGGAATTTTTACATTTCATCTATAATGGTGTTCCGAACATTTGTGCCAATTTTCAGGTCTATGCGAATTTTTGTTAACCTACCCCTATTTTTTATTTTGCCGAACTACTATGTCAAGAATTATTATTTTTTTCGCAAACGAGTAAAATGTAATTTTGGTTCATTTGATTTTTTACTAATAACGATTTAGTGTTCATACTAGACGTTTTTACTGGATAAAATACGGCAAAAGGCTACATAAAAAGGTCGAGACACTAAAAGTAAATAACCTAAAAAACATGAATCGAGGTGCGAGTAATATGTACGTACAGCCTGTAACTTGTTTAAATTTATGATACGACAGGAGTTTTTAGTAAAGTAAATTTTATAAGATGGTGATATTTTACGAGTAACTTTTGCTAACTTTGACTAAATATTACATTTTCTTCTTCCTATATCGTAAGATCTATGTATGTACCTATATGGCATAGTTTTAGTAACTTGCTTTATACATTTTTACAAACTGAATGCTTAGGAAGATCAGACGATTTACTACCAAATTTTACATAGCGATTTATTTCCATGCAGTTCAGTTTACGTTCTTAAACGCTAGTTTTCGTACCCTAAACAGTGTTGTAAGTTGGATCGTACCTGAACTGACAAAATGATGCGAATTGAATGACTGACATTATTGTTTGAGGTTGATTTTAGATTTTGTCTGAACGACTTATGAAGCTCATGGTACGAAATGCTTAAATAAAATTGTAAAATAACATAACTTTTCCATGTATATATGTTTTTCCACACAGTTACGGAACAATGACTAATTTCTATCCCGGTACATTAACTAAATCCCGTGGGATAGAACTAAGTTTACCGCAAAAAGTTACGAAGCGAGATCGGCCATTAGTTCAATACAATTGGCAACTTTTAGCAAAAAAAACTCTCAGAAGAGTAATCTACATTGAGTTGAAAATAAACGAACAATGTTTCGTAGATAAAGTCGTTCTCACAATAGAAATTTAACTATCCGTAAAGCAAAGAGCGTTAACGACCGCAGCACGAGGTCGAGCCAATTTAAAGGGCAGCTACAGCCTTGAATACGCAACTCTAGTGAAACGTATAAAATTAGTTTAACATTTACTTTATAATGTTTTGGAGTTCCGCAACCAACAGCATCAAATCAACACACATATTCGCATGAATAATGTTGGTATGTAAGTAAACTAGAAACTTTGGACATAAAGTTCGTTCCTTTCAGAGAAAGTAAAAATTCTCTTATAATAATATAATGGACTACATAGTAAATTAATTGCAAAATGAAGAAAATATCACATAGAAGGAACGTAACGACTATACATATAATTTTACTATACATAGCTATAATAAGAAATCTTTTGAATTTATGCCTTTGATTGTGATTCTTACTAATATAACTTCCAACAATCTTTTAGTACAGAAGATTCATTAACAGCTTCCGTTAGCTAATATTAAACAGTATAGGTCACACAAAGAGCCTTTTCCCGTCGAAACTCATTTATAACAAGACGTTACGTCAGTGCACTGAATGTTCTGGAACACTGCAGGCGGGCGGCTCGCCCTTGAATACGGATGAGGCTTATGCGTATGGATGCGGTGCAATCCTCTAGTGAAAGCGCTTACAGATAATCGATGTCGATATCGAAACATTCTTAACTTAATGTTGTTTGAAAAAGTATTTATATAAATGCTGTTTTAAATAATTTCAATTCAAATTTATCTTAAAATAAACCTGTTCAGAAATATATTGTGTTATAACTTGTCTAATATATTGTCTATATCATGAAACGGGCGAGTTAGGTTTTACAATAACATAAACTCGAATATAATATAATACAAATAATCGACATACAAATTATATCTATAATATTAATCGGAATCAACTCTCGTTTAATGCATATCGATATTATATATCTATCGACATTTTTGTATTGGTCGGTAAATCACTAGTTCAAGTGTAAAAATTCACAAAATTAATCTGCTTAAGTCATTTTGAAGTTGCTTGATATATTTTGTAAACAGATTTCTGGAAAACCGTGCACTTTTGGAATTCTTTTTTTCTTTGTCATTTCCATAAGTTCGAATAAGAAAACAATGTGTGACAACTTTATTTATCGTGTGAAAGCTTGAAAACGTTGATAGCGTAATGTACTTAGCAAAATACAAAGAATATTCAAAGTTACAGGTCGGCTCTTCTACACGTCTGGAGCCTAGATGAGGGCTATGTAAATGAAATGCAAATAACACATTATCAAAATGGAATGAAACAAGAGGAAACTGAAAAATGAATTGCAGCAAAAGGTGATTTAACTTAAAACACTATGACTATAAAACAATAAATCTATTACTTGCAGTCTTATAGATATAAGACATAAAGCAACAGTATCCTAAACACCTCTTTAAGGGGTACAGACATGAGGTAAAAAGAAAAGAATGGTTAACTAGATATGCTATTTTATAATATAAATTAATTAATCGAATCAAAGTTAATATATTTATAACGAGTATAAACGAAGTCAAAAACACGCAAGCTGTGGGCAAATTTTGTGTGTGGTGATCGACAACGCTGTTACTGACATGATAATAACGAATATTTTTTATCGCGAGACTCGATTTCGCGTCCTATGGCGTACTTCTATTTTATAATCTTATTTCGATATTTAATAATAATTATATATATAATATTTTATTTTATTATGATTTTTTTTTTTTATTATATTATGAATCTCACTAAGACTAATCATCTGCGCAATAGATATTATAGTGCACAAGTGTCGCACAGATAATAATGTACTCTCTAGTTGCTCTCTGAGGCACGTGGGTAGAACACTACCAACTTTCCAATTCCGGTCATTGAGACTTCTTAACAGAAAAAATCAATAACTAAACTTGCCCACACGGGACTCGAACCCAGGGCCTCCGGATGTGCAGCCACCAACCAGTGTACATGCCAGACTGAATGAACTGAATGCTAAAGGTTATTTTTGACGGTGCTCAATTCGGGTGTATATGTTAAATAATGTCTTCGAATTGTGCACCAATTTTATTGATTCTCTTTTTTATGGTGCTTAGTGATAAACGAGCAGACAACCCACCTGATGGAAAGCGGTACTTGTCGCCCTTAACACCTACAGTTCATGCACTTAGGTTTTATGTAACAAAAATGTAGAACCGCAGGTGCGTTGTCACAGTGAAGTCTGAGATGATATGCCTCTTACCTGTAATTGCGCTGGCTACCTTATCCTTTAAACCGGAACACAACAATGCAATAATTCTTAATTGGCGGGAGAAATAGAAAAGGGGGTGATACACATTCAGTCGGACTCCTCAGGCTTGACTACCACCGCTCTTTATAATAAATAGGTTATAACTCAATTTTGATGTCGGTCTTTTTACCTTTATATATTACCTATATCATAATTGTAAAGGTGGATTCTGAATAAGAAATCACAATCACAATATCTATAATTCACGTCGTTAAGCCTGAGTGAAGTGAAAGCGGGTCGTCGGTATGTAATAACGCCGTAAGCAAAATAATGTATATATAAATGTTTCAATCGATATATTATTAATATGAAAATTTCGTTGTTCCAAATTGAAATATTATGAAATGAAACGAACTATGAAACAAACAGAACAATAGAGAAAATTGAATAAACCTATAGGTACGTATAGTAAAATTCTAATTGCGTTGAATTTGTACATTAAATATTTTTAATCTTATTGAAATAGTCGTTATTATCGAGAGAGGTCGAATAGTTTTTAGAATTTTTGTCTGTCTGTTTGTCTGGGAACGCATTACGAGAAAACCACTTGACAAATTTTGATGAAATTATGTATGATGGTAGCTTTTTACTGCGGGAAAATATGTCACCTTTGAGAAATCTATACTAAACGTCAAAACGTAACTAGGGACGAATCCGAGCGGAGCGAGGTTGAGTCGCTAGTAACTTATAATATTCTTTTTTAACATACAATGTGAAAGAAGAGGAACATATTCTATAATTAAATTTAAGATTCTTTAAAAGAGTAGATCTAATAAATGAAACGAATTTTCCCTATAATTGTTATAATTAAATCAATATAAGTAAAGACGGGAAAAGCCGCGATATCACTCTCGTGTTGAGCATAATGGATTTTGCAAGCAAAATAAACAGTTTGTGATGAGTGATGCAGTTTTGCAGATCATTTCCATTTCAACTGCCAACATAGAATAATAAAGTTTTAATCAAATGGTAAATAAACAAGATTTAGTGCAATTTCCATGTGAAAAACAATCGCAAACACCTATCTTAGGTAAATAATACAATACGATAATTTTTATACGAAGTAAATGCATATGTATATTATAGTAAAAATGCAAAATATATAAAGTAAGAATGTTACCTATACATATAATAAAATTCTGAGTTGAATTAGTAATTACATGAAATATTTAAAAAAAATTCAAATAGTCATTATTATCGATACAGAGGCTGTATCTTAGTTTTGGAATTTTTATCAGTCTGTTTGAAAACGCATCACGAGAAAACCACTGGGCAAAATTTAATTAAATTTGAAATTTGATAGCAGGTTATCCGGATCAACATATAGGATACTTTTTACTACGGGAAAATCTCTGAGAAATCTATCCCGACCATCAAAACGTACTCGAGCGGAGCGAGGGTAAGTCGCTAGTTCTCAAAATAAAACACTATTAACTAATTCTTTCGAAGAATCATACGAAGTGAATGAATATAGTTAAAGAGTAAAATATTTAAAATAAGAATATTATTCTTAAGAAAATATAACGAAAGCCTTTATATAATCAATTACAGGATTACACGGTATGTAAGCGCTCGCCCGGGTCGTATATAGGGCAGAGGCGGCTCGGCCTAGTTTCCTGACCTACCCCACGACACGCTGGTTTCAACCCAGGACATGCGTATAATATAGAAATACGAATAAAATATGAGAAATTTTTCTCGTAAGGGCAATTTTGCCGTATAAAAGCTTTTGTATGATATTTGGATAGCTTCCACGTTATAATTTATTTTAAATATTCTGTTATATCATTTAGTAGTGACTCTCGTCCCTTACGGTACGTTTTAATGGTTAGTATTGAATGGAAAGTAAGTATGTACTATATGGTATATAGCCCATATCTTTCTTCGATAAACAGGTTATTTAATGCAAAAAGAATTTTTCGAATCAGATTAGTAGTCCCTGAGATTAGTGCGTTCAAACAAACAGACAAACTCTGCCTGTTTATAATATTAATCAGTATAGATGCAAAAGTTCGGAGAGAGCTATGAAATTAAAATACTGAAGTAGATATTTAAAGTAGAAGTATATTTTTTTGGTTGGATTTATCGTAGGCAAGGTTAATAAGAAACGTGACATTTGATAAAATAATATTAGATGTCTTTTTAGATGTTGGGATTGTTAGAAAATGAAATGTTACCTAAGGTTGGGTTCACACGGCGTTGTCCTGCACGTTTTTTTAGTATTCGATTTTAAACGTACAATCAGCCGTGTGCTCATACGGTAGATTTTAATTCGTGTAAAAACGAATATTAGCAGTTTTCACATATTATCAGACTAGGTTCACACAGTGTGATATCGTGCCATGTCAAAGAGACAGAGCTAAACCACGCGCCAATGCAAACCCAACACGTTAAAGTTCATTCGATTTGCTTGAGAAGTCAGGTGAGCATTCGTTTAAACGTATAAGCGATGTACGATTTTTGCAGTACAAAAGACCTGTGAACGGTTCTATATACAATGTATATGCCACTATGACAATGCCGCGTAAACCCAGAGTAAGTCGCGTAATAAAAATAGCTAAGTCGAATTAAAATCAAACTAAATATATTTTTTTAATCTAAAACGGTACAAGCAAAATCACATTATTCCACACACGCTTAGGCGTAGAAAATCTTTCACACTGAAATAGATGGACGATGCTGCATAAAACTTAGAACACAGATAGGCTATAGCCTACTGTTACTAATAAAATTTAACAAATGGTGGCGCTACCTTTATATAATTTTATGAATACAAAAGAGACGCATCTTTTTTTGTTTTTTAATTTTTGCATTTACGCATACCACTCGTATGGGATATATGCAGGTGGGTGGTATGTGGGATTTACCGGCTAGAAAGCCAGTACTGGCCACTAAAACCCAACAGAACCTTTCTCGTCTTAATAGAGCGTCGTAGGATCGCTTACGCACTCAACCACGACGCTCCGAAGGCAGGTTTGTCGATTCGGACCACAACCAAGGGATTGCTCCCTTGGTCCACTCTGCCGTCAAGGAAGTACAAGGAGCAATCCGTGTGGTGCACCGCCCACCGAAGTGGGCTACGTCCAAGTGTCTCTGTGCCCCCTGACCCCCCGCCCCTCTCCCCCACACCACGACAAAGTGAACACGCATCAGGGGGAGAGCAGGGGTTTGAGGGGTTTGTCTCACAGCTGGGGAGGTGTGGGAGAACGGACGCACATGAGTGAAGTGAAGGTAAGTCATTAGCTTATAAACTATAAAAAGCACATACTCAAATAGAGTACTCATTATTTTTGATGTCAGTTGAATAATACAAAAACACAGCAATATGTCTTTTTTCTACGCACACTACTGATGTACGAGTACAGTGGGGACCATCTTGAACGGGTGTGCATTAAACATTATACACGAAGGAGAATTTTATATTACATAATTACATTACATTTTATATACTAACTGGATATTCAACTATGTTTTAAATTACGGTAGATGCGTATCTCGATCGAGTCGGCCTTTAATGGCTCATTACCCAGAATGAATTGTAATGCCAAAGGTCACGTTGAAACTTTGTAGTGGAGGTAAGTTAAGTCCGAAATAGTTATTTTGTAAGCCAATATAATGTCGGATCAAACTTTGTATAGCATACACAAGGTAAAGCACGTATGCAGCTGTAAATATAGTCTGGCAAGTACGCTACTACCTACATATTGACACTAAATTTAACTAATGTTTGACTAGCAACGTACCCTCACTTTGCTCGGATGCGTTACTGGGGATAAATGGTTTAGGAACGCATAGTAGACATATGTACATTCAAAAAACTTTTTTTTTTGACAAGAACCTTCGCGGGTGTACGATAGGAGGATAAATTTTGACGTTTAATTTTTTTAATGTTAGTTAGGTATATTTTAATTTTTTTATTTACTACAAAGACACAATTGACCGTTTAATTAATACATTGATTAAACGTTATTTAACCCTCATTACCTATACCTACATTTTGTATACTTAATTAGTAAATCTTTACATACATTTTACAATGGTTTATATTAGTTTCGTATTAAATTAACTTTGAAAGATATTAAAATGAATATAGGAGTATCTCTACTAATTTATCTTTATTAAGTGTTCACGAAAATTAAATGGATTAAACGCAAATTTCCATCGCCACTTCAACACAAAGTATTTGACAGTCTCCAAATTAATTTTGAATAATTTATGAAACGGAATAGGCTTAAAAATTTAAATGTTTAGCTCCTCAAGACTGTGATTACTGTGACGCCTGAAAACATAACAAAATTGTTTTACCAGTATAAAATCAACGATGCTGATATTGTATATTGGACTGTGATTGCTTTGATTGAATTTATTAATCATATACTTTGTTTCTAATATAACCTAACTAATAATATTTTAGTAAAAAAGTTACATATAAGGGTGGTTTTAACCACCGTCAAAGGTGGATTTTTTTAAATATCAAATTTGGGACCATAAAAAATTAAAAATGACTACTGTTTGTAACTATATACAAACAAAAAATACAATTGAATTGAATATTTCGATTACCTACTGAAAAAGTAAAAATTATATAAAATAGCTTTTGCTTGCGGCTTCACTTGCATGGTAAGTGGATCGGGGACAAAAGTATATCCCGAAGATGTCATTTATGTCCTTGCCAAAAATCGACATCTGTTAAGCAATTTAAGCATCAAAAAGTGACAGACAGAGTTACTTTCACATTTATTTAAATTTATTTATTATATATTTATATTCTCCGGAAGTAAGTATGGATTAAAAAAAAATTAAGAGTTGCAGCGTAAAAGAAGTACAAGCACTACTGCTAAGGATGTCACAATTTTTACTTACACTATTAATGAAAGTCTAAGCCATTTATTTAGCTTGAAAAAATAAAACAAAGGTTAATTACACGAGATTCCCCTTATTTACGTATATAAATATATAGTAATTAGAGGTGCTTATACAATATTATTCTATGCATACACAGTGTGACTAATTTCATGCTCTGCTGCTACAAAACAATAAAGGAAATCTCACTGGAATAGTATATCATTGTGCTTTGAGCGACGGTCATAAAGATTTGCTATCAATACAAATAGTATGTGCTGTATAATATCCAGGATAGATGTAATATTTGTGCCATGAATGTTAAAAGGTTGATGTGATTGCTGGTAATAGGTACGTATATGCATAGTATACATATATCATACATAGCGGTAGCGTTTCAAAATATGTTAGTTTTTCATGTTTTAAAAGTTGGCTTTAAAGATCAGCCCGAAAAAAAAAATTTTTGCGGTCGCACAAGATTTTTAAAAATTCTAAAAATATTCAAAATTCACTTTTTTTTCTCGCTGCGGAAAAACATGTTTTGCGCCACCCTAGTACATATGTTTATGTAGGTACATATTATATTATTGCAAGCATCTTAGATCTATTTGATAATTGTTATTGGAAAATGGCGATGGCTTCCAGTTAATTTAAAATTAATTTCGTTTCAATTTTTATATTAATAATAAATATAAAATATACATATATACTGATAAACGTCATGTAAACGTGTTTTTTTTCGTTAAGGTGCATAGCTACAACGGTAGTCGCTATTACGAGAACGGTCGCTTTAGTAAAAGAGTGAAACAGGTTTAAATCATATGTAGGTCTTGGTCTTCTGATTTTTTTGTACCAATTTCGTTATCAATATGATTATCAACTGCTTACACGGAGAAGGAACATTTGTGAGGAAATCTGCATGTTTGATGGTGAGAGAACTTATCAAGTTTTCGCTGGTTTAGTGGTGGACTATCATTTTATCCACTTTAAGGAAACGCCCGTCCTCAGCAATGGGACGTTAAAAAGGCTATATTATTATTATTTATTATTGTAAGGACATGTGGATTATTTTTAGTGTAATTTAGCATAATTAATACTCAATACCTACTCCGGTCAGGGCATAAGGTTTGTTATATATTATGTACTAATTCATGATATATGTATATTGAATTCAAAATATTGTCATATATGTGAACATAATTCTATTTACTTCTTTTTTGAGGTTTTGCTAAAAGTAAGTATATAAGTGTTTAAAATATTCTTCCATACATTCCCACACTCGCTTTAAACACAAACGTACATATATCTACGACGAATCGAGAAAGTCCTCTTATGGCTTAAGACATTCACCCAATGAAGACATAAATAACCTAATAATATCGTGCGTAATGATCTCGGAGATATAAACCCCATATATGTAAAACATTGCACTTAACAAAGTATTGAAATGTCAACCGGGGCTTGTACGATTGTTTGCACATCAATTTCGCGCACGATCTCATTTCAGAAGAAAGAGCTCCGTAGAAATGACAACAATTTTATTTTATTTCAGCAGAAGAAGCATACGAGAACAAAAAATACATATCCAAATAAAATGACGTACCAATTTACAATAAGTACCTACTTGAGATAAGTATATTTATTATTTTGTAACATGCTCATATTTTTTAACGTTTACACTTATTTCTTACTAAAAACTCGTTTGTATTCTAAAAAGAGTTAAAATGTATTATGTGAGCATAACAGTTGCTTTATAAAATTAACATTTATCTCTGAATGAAATATAGCTCATGCCACCTCTATCTCAATCTCGGCTTTGAAATCCTCACAATGGCGTTTGTATGCGCGTGCGCTCCATTATTCGCACTCCGCCCAACGCAAATGAGCTCGAACTGCCACTTCCGTTGCTATGGTGTGAAAATATATTATCTTTTTGTATTATATAGCTATTAATGTAAAATATGTTTATTTAACAATGCTATACATAAGTTAAATATTTGATAATTTACGTATATGTTAAAAATACTATATTTAATTCAATCCTGCTATGTACACCTATATATGTGTATATGCATAAAGGACATACACATTACACATATACACGTGTATAGGATTACATAAAAGGATTGATATCGTTTTTCCCTTTTCATCCTTTAGAATTGGTATTTTGTTTTATTCATATCTCTAAAATAATAAGGTAATATAATATGTTTCAACAAAACAAATCTTGTCGCAAACCCGCTATCAAATAACGAGTTTCTATGTGGCATGCTTTCCCAACTTTGAAAAACTCTGCTACGCAAGCTTTTAATTAACGTGTTTCAAAGCTCATCTTATTTAATGCTTCCAGCTAGTTATTAAAGACACGTGCACTTTTTGTAGCATAATTGTTAACGCGTGACAGACTGGATGGTCGTTCATATAGCCTGGTAGTAGACATTTATTTTTTAAAACACAATCTATCCAAACAGAAATATTTGGTTTTACAGAGCGTTTGTAATAGAGGAACCATACAAGAATGTTTTGTAAAAGATCACTTCTACTTACATAAATTCATTGTTAGTAATAGACGGCAATGAACAATTTGTGATGTTGCAAAAATATCGCGCACAAGGCCGTAACCGCACGTCTATTACGAATGAGGCTCACACAATTGTTCGTATTTCTTAAACTTCGTTACACTTTTTACAAGTTTAAGCTGCACGATGTTAGTATATAATTATTTATTTAATAATATAATTCGCCTACAACAGCGGATAGAAATCTCATGTAACAAACAAATCGTACGTAGAGATTATATCAATAAACCTTTTTAACAGAGGCATAATCAGCGTTAACGAGTAAGATTAGAACGCGCACATTATAGCAGATATTGCTTCACTGAGGGTTCACACGAGTTCAACCGTACGATAACGCCGGCCTTGGCCTCTGCACCATCAGACAATAGTGGTTATGAAATATACTTGTAGAGGAAAAGCGCAATAATCTATTCAATGTTGGGATATTTTGCTGTTGTTTTACTAGTTATATGAATGTGTTATTAGCATTAGGTGAATACTGATGTAGGTACGACAGACACATGTAACCTATGCCACATATTGTTATATCACATATCTTCATCTATACTTATATTATAAAGAGGTAAAGTTTGTAAGTTTGTGAAGTTGTAAGGGATAATCTCTGGATCTACTGAATCGATCAAGATGAAATTTAGTAAGAACATAGTTTGAGACCTTGGGAAGGACATAGGATACTTTTTATCTCGGAAATCATCCCTTAAGGGGTTGAAAATGTAAATGAAAGTTTGTATTGGGAAGCAAGCTAGGTACGAACTTGAACGAAGAAATTTTTTTTATTGAATTATAAGAATATGGAAATGTAGGGACTATATTTAGTATGTGCCGATGTCAGTAGAGTCTTTGCCAACTTGGCATGATTTGTTTAACGTTTAAAATTATTATTTTATACAATCTCCAAAAATATTGCTTCATTATGCCAAGTGTAAAAAATTCGCTCGTTTTAAGAGCGTCAACAAAATTGGTGTACGGGCGTTGCGTTAAGATCTTATCGCACGTTCGCGTGAGATGATATATTAAACCAGTCTTAATTAAGGTTTCCATATTTATTACACTATATATGTATTTAGGATGAGTACATTAATTTATTAAACGTAATCATAATACAATTAAAAATTATTTCGCGTTCGTATGTTTCGCGAAGAGTACATGCGTAAGTTAAAACATTAATATTATATTTCTTTACATAATTCAAGAATCATCCGAATAAGAAATTTGTTCTATATTATTTTTTCCGCACGAATATTTTATTCCAAAGGAAAACAAATAATATACGTGTATAAATCACAATCGAACAGAATCTTTATTACGATCATATCACTAGTTATATTGCATCTTATCGAGTACACGCGTACTTTTTATTGGACGAATTGATTTGTTAAAATTTCTGTTCCTGATGTCATATACATATAATGAGTATAAGATATTATACCGTAAGAGATATGCTAAAATTATGCCTAAAAGATGATTGATTGATGGTGCTGCGGGGTGCCTCTACATATTACGGCGAAATTTTTATGCGGGCGGATTTTCGTTTAATCTTATTAATATTGCTAGTGACTTCGCTTCGCTTGGGTGTGTCCATACTGTTGCTACACTTTGATAGAAAAATCTTTTTATGAGGAATAAATCTGTAATACATTGTTTTTGTATAACTTTATTAGTTTACGCAGCGCAAGCCAATCTCCCCGTCGGCCTGATTTTTTCCGACATCTTTAACAATATCGTCATATTTCAGCCAATTTACGCAAATCTTAATGAATTATACACTTAAACCTTCTTCATGAATCACTCCATCTAGTTTTTGAGTTTATCGCATTCAAGCAAACAGACATACGCGGCCATGGACTTTTTTTTATAATATGTATTGATAGTGATTAATGTGAACTAAATGACTAGTACATAAGATACTTTTACAATACTTTAATTGAAAGAAAAAATGTAAACTTTGCATTCAGGCATAGCTGAACCTAGCCATGGGTAGATGCTAGAAGCTACAAGATAGATATGTATCTGCGGTCGAGATTAGATAAGGAAATTAACTTTACAGTTCTTCCAGAATGTTTCATTATTTTAAAACAAAAAAATATTTTCTTATTAAATAACTTTTATGTCACTCAGAATTTAAAAGCGTAAATATTTCTTATAAGATTTTCTACCTACCATCACAATTATCTTGTATTCTGAGTTGAGAGACAAGGCTAAATTGGCTAACAGTCCGAAGCTCAAGAACTTAGCGCAGACAGGTATAAATATTGAAGAAATATAGGCGATGCATAAAATGTTCGATACATCTGCAGTCGGGTCGTACGGTTTGCCGTAAAATACCGCAACTCAGATATTTTATCGAGTGCACGTATTCTTGAAATTATTGCTATTGCTCCGTATCGGTTTCTATTGAAGGTTTTCATGACTATACTGATTGATATATGCTATTTTGTTCGCTTTATTATAGATCTCTTAGATTAAAGTTTTTTAAAAACAAATATTTTACAAGTTCTGAAATTTAACGATAATTTTTATATAAATTATTTATAAAAAATATTTATTACAGTAACGAGATATAAACAACGTAAAAATAATGATTTCCGGTTCTCGTGATATGCAATAAATAATCTTATTTCGAGTGCAATTTAAAATATCATCATGTTGCATCCTCCCACGCCGCACCGCACCGTTGACCGTTTTTAAAATCAAATTAGAACTTTTTGAATGTCGCAAATTGTTAATAATGACTCGATGAAAAGTAAAAGTACCTATTCGGTTTTTTCAATGTTTGTAGGGCTGCAGTATTTTTTTAAAAACGTTGCATGTTACAGTAAACTTATAGCTAGCAATTCTTTTCAACTGTAAATTTGTGTACCTAATCATTTCTACACGTGTTCTCTTGAACGTACCTATCTATTATCATTTCGGTAAGGATATACGACTACAGTTTATGTTATGAAGATTTAGATAACACCAGCGGTGTTTTATTTCGCAAAGTCCGTCCACTGCGTCATGAAATAAATTTTAACAAGGAATTAATGAGGGGCTCGGAGGCACAACACGACGCTTTTAGTGGAGACAAATATTTTCGGTGAGACATCAGACAAGTTCTTCTTAATTGGTTCTCCGAAAAATTTCTTCTTTTTTTGGATAATAAAGTCTGAATAAACATTTTCGGATTTATGAAGAGGGTAACCCTATCGTAAAGTTTATGAATTTTTAGGTATAACTCAGATGATCTGATGGCATTTTATTTAAAAAAAATATGTATTGTTATATACTTTAAAAATTGTATAAATTGTTAGTTTAAGCTATTTATACACCTACAACTTAGACAAATTTTATAACGTTGTTAGCGAAGGCTTGCGAACTCGGTTAGTTTACGCATATTAGCTACTTTATATTCTATGAGTATGCAAAATGATGAAATGTTTGGCTAACGTCTAGGTACCTTTACTTATATTTTATATATGAAAATAAGTTTGTCTATAGCGTTTTACCGTCATCAGTCATGAAATAAGATACATAAGCCTCTCTATCATATACATAGGGCTAGGGCTCTCCCAGATATTTTATTGTATAATTTTCGAACAAAGGAAGTTGTCTTTATTGTATTTACTAAGCAAATAAAATAATTTACCTTCGAAACTTTATAACTGGCAATTCTTATGGCTTCAAACTTGATTGATTTAAATAAATGTTTCCTTCGCAGTAAATAAGAATTACAAAATATTTTTCTATAACTACTTTTATATATTTTTATACTACATGTGTCTAAGCCTTTGCTTCTAAAATAAAAAAAAAACAAATGTTTTCATAGACTTAACGAGCTCCTTGAAGAAAAAAAAATTAAATACATTTTTCTACTAAATGTACCTACATAATTTTAACTTAAAACTCGTTTTATTCTAAGGCATTATTTTTTTTTTTACAAAATTATAAGTATTTGTTATCTTGGCACATCACGCTACTTAGGTCGTTGCCCTCATTATCGTGTTTGGCACGATAACGATACGGAAAAATCCTTTTAACACTGATAAATAGTAGCCAAAATAAAAAGATCTGCGACCACGTACATCATGTATTGAATATGATGTCTTTTAATTTGTTAACTTGCGATTTGTTTTCGGTTAGGAATGCATTGATAAAAGATGTGTCCTTGGCTGGACGGGTGTCAATGAGGTCGAGAGAGGTCGAGTAAGTAAAAGATTTAAAACGGTTACCTACCAAATTGTATTCTGAATATTTTGTTTCTTACGCATTGTAAATTGTTATTAAAGTTATTTTGGTTTTAGTAATGAATTGTTTTGTACCTATACTGTATAAATAAATAATATTTTATTTATAGATGCAAATATATTGAAGGTCAGAAATACATATTTTTTATTTTGTGTGTTTAAAAAATAAAATAGTATTACGTACCTAATATTATGTAGAAATATTTAATTACCAGCTGTTTTTACTTATATGTTTTTATTTAGTAATTAAAGGCTTCATGATTTTATTTTCAAATAAGTAATCACACGGCATGTTGTTACACGAGTACCTATTTCCAATCGAAATATATACGTAGTGCTTTAATTTAATCTTTACATATAATAAAATTCTAA
This sequence comes from Argynnis bischoffii washingtonia, assembly GCA_033884665.1. NCBI lineage: Eukaryota > Metazoa > Arthropoda > Insecta > Lepidoptera > Nymphalidae > Argynnis > Argynnis bischoffii. Next base: position 6,469,125 of record CM066616.1, on the reverse strand, counting down.
CTGAGTCGAATCTGTACATAAAATATTTTTTGGAAAATCCTATTGAAATAGTCATTATTATCGATACAAAGGCCGATTTTATAGTTATTCGAATTTTTGTCTGTCTGTCTGCCTGTGTGACCGCATCACGAGAAAACCACTGGACGAATTTTGATGAAATTTCGTATGATGATAGCTGGTTATCCGAGTCAACTTATAGGATACTTGATACTGCGGGAAAATATCTCATCTGTAAGAAATCTATACTAAACTTTAAAACGTAAGTAGGGACGAACCTGAGCGGAGCGAGGGTGAGTCGCTAGTGTTATATATAACTAAGGGTCTATTTTAAATGTTAGTATTACTTATAATGATAAAATAACCTATTATAAACCTGTTTTATTATAAGAACATAAAAATAATATGAAAATGGCATTTTATCGTTAAAAAAATCGAATCGTTTTCAAAACGAATATATGCAGCTTAAAGAGTGTATAGCGTGACTGCATGCGATAAATTTTGACCGGTAATTTTATAGGAGCTCTACCCGAGTACGACAAATAAAAATAAAATTGCATTAAATTAATTCAATAATTTTTGTACTTGATTATTATCAATTTATGATAAAACAAAAATATTTTATAACTTTTGCTTCTTTATTGACAGCATAGTTTATTATAATTATAGTTGGAGAACATTTAAAGCATCTTTTTTAACTTAATGTTTTTTAAATGTGGACAATAAATTACATTTTTAAAAATAATAGAAGCATTCTTTAACGTTACATGTATTATTACAAAGATAACGAAATATTTGTTTATTTATTTTTATATAGAAGGTAACCTCTGGAACTATTATTAAGACTATTTCTTATAAAGAGGCAAGGATTTCTAATAAAATAAACTTGTACGACGCTTTTTTATTGAGCGTAGTTGTGTAAAGTAACAAGTAAATAATCCTCACACGAATTTACTTATGTGGTAATTAAAACAATACTACTAAAAGATTCAACTATGTTTTTTTTACAGAATTTATGTCATAGTATCAATATTTGGGTGGCCTTTATCCTTTCCAAATAAAATAAAACAAAATTCGTAACTCAATATTTGCTCTTTTAAATATTATGTTATATTATTTAATTTTTGAAGTAAAACTTCTTTACGCACGCTTGACTTGGGGAGTAAGCTAGTGAATACGTGACGAGAGCGTTACGAAGAGTGTGATCGGGCGAGGCGAACGTTTGTTGCTATGGTAACCGTTGTTATTGTCTGACAAATGATATATAATATTATATTCTTTCCTTAAATGATATTCTATAAATATATGATTGTAATATGCCTAATATGCGTTATTTAATTATTATTTTAGTATCTCACATAACATAATATGTAATTTAAAACATAAATTGAATTTTATAAAGAGTACCGATAACCTACAGAAGTTTTACTTCTTGCGCGTGTATACATTCATACACGCACTCTTTATTTATTTTAATTTAATAAAATTGATAATTTAAATAATTAAGTCAGCATGCTATTTCCTACACTACATTACTCACTCAATTCGATATAGATGTTTAAGATATACGCATACTATGCACTTAGGTGTTACCTTGGTTGGTAATATATCCTCACCACCCGCTGGTCGTGAATGAGGTTATGCTCTTAGGAAACTCTTTTATAGTAATATGTGACCCATCTCAGCTACCCATTGCTAGAAAATTGTGCCGTGTCATTAGGATACACTTATGTCGGTTAGAAGCTGCCAAAACGACGAAACGAAAAATATTTTAATAGCTGTCATGATTTTAAGAATACGATAATGTTTGTGATAATTTAAATTTAAATATAATAAGCCCCTCCAATATGAGCAGAGTTTAGAATATACGAGAGCTATTTATACGTAATAATAAAACGTCAAACATGTGCATATAAAATACGAAACAAAACGTACGGTAAGTAATAAATTTAGTTAGAAAGTCTCACATTAATTTTACATATGTGATTATTTTTCTAAACAATTCTGAAGGCAAAGGGTTAATTTAAGTTTATAATACTAGTAGTACTTATGTAATTAATCGCCACCTTGCGTGTTCATTTGCTTTAATAAATTTTAAAGTTCGATGCACTCTTTATTTCAATGGAATTATGATTTAAGATTTTTCTTGCTTCTATTTTGTGTATAATTAGAAGCTCTTAACATGTTAGTAATTATAAAAATATATAATTGTATATACGATACAGAGTACACGTATTTTTAGTCTATGTTATACGTATGTCTCATCTATACATATTAACGAAAAAGGTTACCGGATTTTCAAATCAACACAATACAAATTAAACTTTGATTGATGTGTGTTTGTTAAATTCTTGCTAATATTTATTAATATCTACTCTATGACGTTTTTAAAATGAATAGATAATTAAGTGAAACTTGTTTAAACTAACGTATTGAAAATGTATCCTATAAAATATGGGAACACCTATGACCATGACATTTGCAACAGCGCCAAAATATTAAGAAAAAATGAATAAAATATATGTTAAAAATACTGTGTCAGTGACTAAAAATTTAAAAACTATTTTTTATTTTTATATTTAGAATATATATGTAACTTATGTATAGCCGTTTAATTTTTAAAATAGAACACATTTTTATAATTTACTTATATCACAATATGCGGTCATTTTAAACTAATGAAAATAATGATGACATTGATTGAAAGACGCGAAAGAGCATTTAGAGGACGAAACGTTAATACCTACTTGTACAATGTACACGAATTTTATGAAGGAATGTTAAAATTAAAAATACTTACCTCTCAATCAAAACCAAAATATATCTACAAAAATGTAACGAGGTTTTTATGTTTTACTTTTAGGTTTTTTAAATACAATTTAAATTCCGAATTCTTAGAATCTTCATTCCAAGCCTTTTTTACAATTTATTTATTTTACCTATTTTTCCATTGGGGCTATACGGTCCGTAGCTGCCCGAGGACAGGGGTGACGAGTAGCCATTCGGCTGCGTCTGCGCCGGCGACGGAGAGCCGCCCCCCGCCATCCAGTCTCTATGCCCGTTCGGGATACCGTTGTGACTCACTCCCGGCTCTGCCTTCACCTGGCTGGGGATCCCCCGGTACGCCACCTCGTGTTTCAGGTCCATGCCGCTGCTACCGCATGCTGTCGCGCCGCCCCCGCCGCCCGCGCTCCACACTTCTGCAATTCAAATGGTTTTATATAGATATGCATAAGAAAGCCGAAGTAAGCGAATCCAAATAATGTACGGGATGTATTAAGTATTAGGTATATTTTTGCCTATGTTAATTTTAGATAGTGTTCTTCTAATGGTGAAAGAATTATTATAATCGGTTTAGTAATTAGTAGAGTTTATCGATTACAAGCGAACAAATCTTATATCTTTAATCTTTATAATAAAAATAAATTAATATGTTAGAACATTAACACACAGCACCATCTAGTTCCATGGTAAGCTACGAGGCTTGTGTTATGGATACCAGATAGTTGATACACTACACATATATAACTTTAAATACATACATATTATAAATATAAATACCCATGACTGGAGTAAAAATATTCCTGCTCATCACGCAAATGAATGCCTCCAGCGGGACCCGAACCCACGACCTCTGGCACAGTAAGTAGGATCACAACAAACTGAGCCAAACGTGTCGTCAAAGTGTAATACTAAACTATGTATAGTTTGGAGCGAGATATTCGCTGATAAATATATTGAGAATCGGTAAAAAAATACTATAAGAGATATACAACTTGTTTCAAAGTAAGTCAAGAATAGTACCTATATAACTATAAAGATATACTGTAAGATAGACTAACTGAGCTTAAAATAAAATTGACACATTATATGAAAGCACAATCAAATAAAGTTATAAGGGGAAATCTATTCTACAGTTAAAAATATTTTAGCCACGTATATTTAATATATGTGCTACTTATAAGGAAATGTGATTAAGTATCAGTGATTAGGTTTTAAGTTTAAGATTAAAAGGCAGATGGAGCTGAAGGTTGATTAAAAGATAACCCTGAAGGACGTTGGACCACGTACTCTTGTTAATTAAACTTTACCTCGTCAAGGTAAGGTTACCGAATTTGTGACTCATGAAAAACCGATTTTAATCTTGACAGAAATCTTTAAATAAATTATATATATATATATATATATATATATATATATATATATATATATATATATATATATATATATATATATATGGGCAGTGGTAGCTCAGTGGTAACGCGCTCGCTTGGGAAACCGAGTGAAGCGGGTTCAAATCCCGGGTTTCGCACCTCTGATATTTTCATATGCGAATCATTTCTAACTTGATTACCACTTGCCTTACGGTGAAGGAAAACATCGTGAGGAAACCTGCATATCTGAGAGAATCTAGCAAGTTTTCGAAAAACATGTGAAGTCCGCCAACCCGCACTTGGCCAGCGTGGTGAACTATGGCCTGATCTCCTTCGTACTGAATGGAGGCCCGTGCCCAGCAGCACTTTACAAACTACAACTAATATTAAATGTAATTAGTAGAAGGTAAATAAAGTAGTATATTTGGTTTGTGAGGATATTCTATACGAGAAATTTTAAACATAACAAAACGTTTCAAAAACTATTTGCCTTATTGTTTTATTGCTTTTGAGCTGCTTCTAAAGTTATATATTTCTTTTGTTTCCAAATTATGTGGATATGCAGTATAATAAGGTTAATTAATTTTTATTTATATGAACTGTCCTGACTACGCCTAATTCCGTAAATCATTTACTGGTTGTACCTATCATTTTAAGAATAATGGGTCTTAAATAATTCGTTCACCAAAATCTAAATTGTGTTGATTTTAGGTTGAAATATAAAATTAGTTGGCAAAATTATCTAAAACATTTATCATAGTCACATAATATTTTGAAGCTTTATTATCATTCATTTTGACATTGAAAAACATTTATAAATTAGATTCTCAATTTTTCCATGTCATTGCTCACGTATAAACAAGCCTTGGACCATTTTTTTGTAAACGAATATAAAAAAATTAAAGAGCTCTTTGTCACGAAGTAGGTTAACACGTCTGCATCTGATCGTGATAACGAATCAGTCAAATCCATGCTCCAAACACAAGGTTGAAAAACGTTATATAAAATGCATCAAGCATTTTTTTAAGACATGAAATCCATAGTAATATTATAAATGTGATAGTGTGTTTGTTTGTCCTTCTTTTACGTCGAAACAGAAGGACGGATTAGTGTGATTTTTTGTGTGGATATAGTTGGAGGGCTGGAGAGTGACATAGGCTACTTTATTTTATATAATAATACAGGCTATCTAATCCATATTAACCATTGAAATGTACTTAGGGATGAACCCGAGCGAAGCGAGGGTGAGTCGCTAGTACTTATATAGAAATAGAGTGGATATGACGGAAAATATGTACTTATGAAAACTATATGATCACATTGTTATAAGTTATAACGCTCAGTACTAATAATGAGAAATTTATAAATAAACATAAGGCATCATTAAAACGTGATTGGTTTTATAAAAGGTCATTTCTATAATAAATAAAAATAATAAAAAAGACTACAAACATTGAAGACATATTATTCTGATCCTGACGTGACATACTATAAGGTATATCATTTCCATTTTCCATACATTCTTGAGTTTTCTATTAGCGATAGCGATTGTAGAATGTCATATTGTGCGATTTCATAAGGTAATTTATTTACGAATATAAAAAAATCTACTTATACTGTTACGAGTCGTTAATTAAAATAAAAACACAACGTTTTAAATAAAAGATAGGTAATAATTATCACCGGAAAATTGCTATTCACAGCCGTCTCTACCAGACACTTGTTACATTGTATTTTAATGAACTATATTGTAAATGTTAAACAAGTTTTACTTTTGTTCAGTAATTTTATTATTAATCATTATTACAATGTCAATACACCAATATTATTATTGTTTTATTCGATTGAGGCCGATTTTTCAATCATCTGATAAAAATATTCAATGTATATAATATATCCACCACCTGAAATATTACTCTTATTACTTAAGTTACTATTATTTAGGCTATTATTATAAATGCGAAATATTGTGTAACATATATGTGTGTATGTTTGTTTCTCCTTCACGCTAAAACGGCTAACGGATAATAATAATAATTAGATAATAATAGATACTATTACGCACCCAGGGAAGCACCCGAGTGAAGCGAGAGTAAACCGTTAGTTATTTTATAAAATTGAGATTGAGTTTATTTATTTATACACTTTATTGTAAACAGTAATGAAGTATATATATATATATATATATATATATATATATATGTATAGTTATTGTTTTATATAGAAGCTTTTATCGCCAGAAATAAAGAGTTGCATATTTATGTGTAACAGTAAAGCGTGTTGCTTAAAATATTTTACGACAAAACATTAAAATAAAATATGCTAGATATATGTACAAATTTGAAGGTAACCTTTTGTCTATGTGGAAACGAGGTTTGGCTTATTTGTTAGTGATTGTGCATTTCTATTGCTCTTCGTATTTCGTCATAATTGAGCTAAACATGTTTATGAGCTCAAAGATTTTAAATTACACTTAAAAATTATATTGTAAAGTCAAAGCAACTCAAAAGCATATTTGCCTGGATTTAAATTTAAAAAATAACCATTACCCCTTGAACTTTTTTAGATTTATGTAAAAATTTGACAATCTAACAAAACACGTAGTTATTTCCCGGATTCATTTTAAGTATTGGTTCCCAGTGTTTCGAATGATTTGCAACAATCACGGCCACGGGAGAGAGTCTCTCCTGAAAATACAATCGTGAAAAAATCCGAAACGATATTTTATTTTTATAACTTATAGTAAATAAATTTTTAAAATCATAGTAAATAAATCCAAAATCCAATAAATAAAAAGAACTTTCCTAAATCATAAAATAGTTCCAAGCTTGAGAGCTGCGCGTACGCATCGTGCACCGAACGCTGGCATTGCACAACGAGCGCGGGCGCAGAGAAAGCGCGTGACGTCACGACCTCGACACGCTCACCTACTTGCCGCCTGCCTGCAACAACCCACTTCAATACCGGCCCAATGTCGAGCTTTCTATTGACTCTCAAATGACCAAGTTGTAGCCTAATCAAAATTGCGCCTATTAGATAATTATAGTTTCTATTTCATTGAGGATAGCAATAGTAATGAGATTTGTATAGCATATGACAATGTAATAAGCTAAAACAACACATGTTTCGAAGCTTATAATCATTCACGTTACGTTACGAAGCTTATTGTCACTTATTTTAATTTTATAATTGGTTATGAAAGCTAAGTAAGATTATTCTGTAATGAAAAACTATTATGCACAGTGTAATATTGATCGGATTATCAATGTCATTCGCAGATTTTGAATTTGACTACCCAATTGAATAAATATTCCTTATACTTTCTTAGATTTACGCGAATATTAGACATTTAAATAAAACTAATCTAATCTTTTCGAATTTTTTCGCGGATTTATTTTGATTTTTGATTCCCGACGTTTCGATTGCTTTACAGCAATCATGGTCACGGGAGAGACTAAGGTAAGGTAAGGTACTTTGGTGCTAACTTTCAAAAAATGAATTCATTTTGTTATTTGTGGGTAGGCTGTCTGTAACAACTATATAATGCCTTTGAGACATCTAACACCTTAGTCTCTCCCGTGACCATGATTGCTGTAAAGCAATCGAAACGTCGGGAACCAAAAATCTAAATAAATCCGCGAAAAAATCCGAAAGGTAGTTTTATTTAAATAAATATTCGTTTTGGACATATAGATATTACTTGTTTATTGGTTTGTCATCATATCGAATATGATCACAAATCAAACGATACGATATATAGCACAGTTTAAAATACATTTTTAGTTTTTACATACATAGGGGGTACAGTCTGTATATTCTACCTACATATTTATAAAAAGAGAGGATCAAGTGAAATGTCACTAGATTTTCTTAGATTTTATTACCAATAAACTATAACAAAAAAAAATATATTAGGTATTTATTAAATAAAAGGTGTAGTTTATAATTGAAATATTTTTTTTGCAAGTAAGAATTTTATGAGTAAGTTTATGACTTAGGTTTATACATTTTACTTCGCAGTGGTGAGACTTTTACAGCAAATATTTCACCAACCCTCGCTGAGTTGCACTCATCGTTACAAGACTGTTCTCGCTTTATCACATGAAACCTTAAAATCAAACAGAGGATGTGCCTTTACGACGAGCAATAAACTTTTATAGCTCATTACGATAACGTTAGAATAAAATACGTAGAGAGCAATCGAAGGAATATAAGCACCAACTCAATTCGCCACATTCGCTAGAAACTCTGTTCTATTTTCCACAGAAACATTTTCCCAGCGGAATGCTTGCAGTTGCAGTGCAATTCTATTTTATGCATGTAGAAAATATTTGGTTAAAATATCTGACGCTCTGAGTTCTTGAAAATCGCGCATGTAAAGTCATATTTGAACGGTCAACGGAGTGTACCCCGTTACTCTTAAGTTAAACTTCCAGGAGCGCAGTCAGAATGGCGCTATGACACGTGAAATATCTCAATCTTTATGTAAAGTAGTGCTGCGTATTGTATTTCTCTGACATTAGGAAAAGTCAACAATGCGGAAATAGAATTTATGAGTGTCGCGACCCCACAGCGCTCAATGATACTCGTATATTCGGCGAGGCCACCGCCACGCCAGCGCCATTTCGTTGCGTCATTTCTGGACTGACGGCCTTGTTATCATGAATATACTTAGGTATAATTCTAGGAGGTAAGTTCGATAACCGCGTGAGGTGAGAATAAGACAATTGTGTTGTTTGCCATAATTAGAGTTCGGCACAGCGGACGTATCGACTCCATGAATTATTGAAGCCAACGTGTGTCCTGCTTCATGTGACTCTAAGCTAACTGCCAATTCCCTAGGGAAATTTGCCATTTTGTTACATTTAAAGTAACTGAAGTATTACTTATCTAGATAATTTATTAAATTATATAGATTCAAATTAATAATTGAAAAAACTTAATTTATGCAAAAATATTTGTGCGAGGCTCCGAAGTAAATAAATATAATCTTAACCTTAGTGATTTATGTTCTAAAATCTAAAGTAAATAAATTTTCATTACCAGTTTTAATAACACGTTTAAAGTACAGAACATGGACGCAACCACAAGCAGGATCTCATATACATACCTACTTGTATACATATGTACATACTGACTTGTAAACAAAGAAATTATATAGTCCGAATATTAAGTTATAAAAGAATTTAAATTTTATATAAGCTGTGACATCTTTTATGTTTACGCCCGACGAGCGCAAATTTCATTAAATAAATTAAAAAAGTTAAATGAATCTCCGCTTCTTTACTAGCATTACATTATGTATGTATGCTCCGCCCTAGAGATATTCAAGGACTTCTATGTCTTGCTAAGTTTAAGTGACATTTTATATTTTTTAAACTTAATACTACTTTAGCTTTTTGATATTTTAAATAACCTAATAAACATTCAACACCTAAAGAAAAAAAATCTTTTTACAGGATGTTACACGGCAGGAAATGCTTGAGTTAATCTATACTTTTACAAAAAGATGAAAAGGTTGTTTTTTTTTCAGGAAGTTTATAGGTCATTTAACTAAGGTCGCTATATGACAAAAATAAACTACGCAAACCAAGCCGCTCGCACAATCAATATTTATATATTAACCGAGAAAGAAATCGAACTCGGGACCGTATGAAGAATCCGCTAAAAACGTATCCTGAAAATTGTTCAATCATTGTACTGTAATTTAATATCTATCCATTAAATAATAATACTTACATTAGCAAAAAGAAAAAAAAAGAAAAATGTAATATTAATAAATATCAACGCGCTATATGTGCTACATTTATGATATCCGCAAGAGAGTGTTTTAATAATACGATCGCTAGACTCGATCAGAATGTACAATCCTAGAATATTCCCACCAGACGAGCGAGAGTCCATGTGTTTACTGCGTCTTACGGCACGGAGGACGATTGGAACATAAAAAGATTGGCGGATTCAGAAGGAATCACGTCGCTATTTTATCGGCGCATTCGCAGTGTGCTTCTCAAATCCTTTTGAGAATTTCTTCACAGAGAAAAGATTATGTTCTTATTAAAATATTATAGAATAGAGTAAGGTAGATTACATAGTTATAGCGTTGGCACTAGTAGTTATTTTGAATAAAGCTATTTTTTTTCGTATATTTTTTCACGATTTCGTGTATATTTTTATTTTTGGATCCCAATGTTTTGAATACTTTACAGCAGTGAGTTGAATAAGAGTTTTTGATGTTTCAGAAGACATAGTTACTATTAGTCATCCACCCACAAAATTGTACAATAATGGAAGAAAACAGAAATAGCACCAGAGTACCTACTTTCTAATATCATTTTTTTTTATCTCAATCTAAATATTCATATTTAATTTGTATTGCTATCATTATAATCTTAAAGTTAACAAAGTATAACTAATATTTAGGGTTGCTTTAATTATATAATTATAGAATTTCAACAAAACGTCAAATATTCGCGTAAATCTAAGAAAATATTAGTGGCTAATGGCTGTATCAATAATATGGAATAACAAACCAATTTAGAGCTTATTCTTTATAAAGTAATGATGAAATTATATGTCGCAAAGTTAATAACTGGTACAAAGAGTTTAATTTAATTGTGTATTCTAAAATGATGATACGACAGAGGGCACTTGCTAAAATGGCAACACTTAATCATAAGCTGTCAAGCTGAATGCATATGAAATGACTTCGTTATATATTACGAAAGAATTACATATGAATTTCAAGATTAAATAAGCTGATTACTTTGTCAATAACGACATTGTGACATTTCTGGCTTACAAGTAACAATGCTACGAGGAGATTTAAAAAGAACAAACCAAATAGGGATAGCAAGAATAATTAGAAACTTTTCATAATATTTGTTCTTGCGACATAGATTTATGATATGTGATTTGTAACAATTCTTTGTATTAATATTGCTTAAAGCAAGAGACTTAGTAGAGCATGTAACACTGCCTAAATAAGATAGAGTAAGAATTGAAAAATTGTCATCAGTATGAGTACTAGAATTATACCTACAATTTCAATCATATATTTTTTTAACGGTTAGTTCGGCATATACAGACTATATTATATAATATATAGCCTATAACCTTCCTCAGTAAACGGGCTATCTAATGCAAGAAGAATTTTTCAAATCGGATTAGTGGTTCCTGAGATTAGCGCGTTCAAAAAAACAAACAAACTCTGTCTGTTTGTAACATTAAGTATAGATTTTCTACCTATAATTTATTAACAGATCTTTTTAATCAAAAACTCAAAATATGTGAAAAACATTTTTTACATATTTTAACTTTTCTGCATAATAATGCGTATTGTGATAAAAATGGCTAGATTAATTTTCTCTATATACCTACCTCATACTGTAAACTAAATGCTGTATTATTAATAAAGCTAATTTTGATCAATTTAATAAAATGAAATGCTTACAAAATGTTAGTAAAATTATGCATACAGCGATATTAAAAGTTATTAAAACGTTGAAAGTTGTTACTATCTCAGAACTTCAATGTCAGAAGTTCTCACATAAAGAGAAATAGCAATTGTATAATTCAAGTCAGACTGTTTGCATAATAGTTTTATTCTTATTTTACTTTCATGTATTTGTGCTCGTATGACTATAAGACATTATTGAAGATCGTTCAAACGTCCTTAGTATTTTCCTTTCTACTGCATTTTCTCGAGAACAAATTGCTGGATACGTTACCGATGAAATATGCTGTATAATGTTCTATGCAAATATTTTGAAATACTGAGAGCTGTTATTATTTTTGTTGGATGTATACTTTGATACTTTGTGTATTTTATACTTTGCGAAGTAAAATGTAAATTTCATATTCATATTGATATTTGCTAACGTAAATATATAATTACTATTGAAATAAGGATTCATTGTTATTTTGTGCTTGAGTAAAGTTATAAAATAATGTTATGAATACACAGTAGCAGTTAAAGATGCACACGGTCGTTTTGGGCATATCTCAAGCACATCGAAATGCAACGACCAGAAAAACGAATTAGTAATTAACGTTTTTTCATAAGATAGTAAAGTACGTCATAAAAAATTCGGTAGCCAAGATGCGCAATATTATCGCACGATAAGCGAGTGCATTAAGAAAGTAATGATGCATTCACGCACTGAATCAGCAAGTGCTTTTAATTGCACGAACTTATCTCGATGGTGTCCTTTAAATCTTTTTATGGTGACTGTAAATAACTCACACACTTTGGCTAAGGCGTTGGATTTATTGTGTAACTTAATTAGCAAACTAATACAGTACATGCCGAGCCTACGTTAATAATACAGAGATCATGATATCGGAATGCTGGGAATGCTGTGGAATCAGAATATTTAAATTTGAAGTAACTGTGATAAATTATTTTCATAATTATATATAAAATTGTGTAGTACATTGCAGTCTGTTGAAATTCTACCAGTGTCTCTTTAGCAGTATTGTATTGTCAGTGATATGGTAATTTAATTTTTACTAAATATTCAATAAAAAAATAAAACAGACTCTAAACACTAAATAGTAAAAACTAAAAAAAAACGATTTCTAGATACTAAAAAGTAAAAAATAAATGAAAAATTTACTATAGATACCTAATCAGATATTTTCGAAGTCGATGCCAGCCGATACAAGTCAAAGCAAATCTATTTCAATATGTATAGATACATAACAATTGTATATATAATATTTGAACTATAAAGTTCGTACCTTTTCATGTTAACCTATTAGATACTCATATTTTAAAGCATTGTTAGTACCATATAAACCCAAACTTAAAAGTAAACCAAAAAAACCAAATTATTATACTGTCACCAAAAATACATACGTGCAAAGTTTCACGACGATATGACAATTTGGAATAGATGTAAAAGTCTGTTTAAGATCTGGTTTTTTCGCGGTACGGTAAAACTTAAGGAATATACGGGACTGCCTCGGGAGTTACCTTAATATAATACAGCTTAAAATAGCAGCAGCTTTGGAAGTCGATTAAAAGTATTAACTTCTGATACAGATTTGTAACAAATAATGAATATTTTGATTATTTAAATACAAGATAATTATAAGTTATTTAAAAAACTTTAAAAATAAAACTTTCAGACAGTGTAAGCTGGAAGTTTATATTCTGAACAAGGTGGAACGCAATTCTAGCGTCATGACGCCATCCGAGTTGAATTTTGCATCCAAATGTGCAATCACCGACACCAGTGCTGGAACTTACTCTTGTTTAAATGAAAGTACAGTTATAATAACGAAATTGCAACCGGAGGAACAAATTTTCCACACGACTTGTGGCGAAAACACTTACATTTTATAATAATTTAATTTCAGATTTAGAAAAATTTCTAACTATATTTCTCTATGATAAGTTAAAGATGAAAACAAAAAAGTAGTTAGTAGTTGAATATTGCATGTAGGTACATGTATTAATTTAAGTTTAGAGTTTATATATTAACTTTTTTGTTTCATGATAATAGCTTTTCTTTGGATATATCTTATATATTTAAACGAGCAATTCTTGTATATTTATTTTATATATCTTTATATCTTTATTTATACCAGCGATCTCGGAAACGGCTCTAACGATTTCGCTGTAATTTGGTGCATGGGGCCTTTCGGGGGCGAAAAATTGATCTAGATTAGTGTCATGTCTGGGAAAACGCGTGTTTTCGAGTTTTCATGCGGTTTTCTTTTGCATTATTCTACGCAGAGTATAGTCGATAATTTCATAAACTCGGATGTAACATCGTGGTCAAACGGTCAAGGCGCAAGTTAGACAGCACATATACTCGGGATCGAGTCCCGGTCGGAATTCAAATTTTTTACTTTTGTTTTTTTTTGTATTTATTCAAGTTTTTAGTTTTTTTTTTATCTATAAAATCCAGGTACTGCATATGTAAATTGAAACTTATTTGAAATGAATGTTATTATAAAAGTACTTTTACTTTGTAAATAAAACTATCTTTTCGGATACTCTTTGTCACGGGAGAGACATGATTGCTGTAAAGCACTCGAAACGTCGGGAACCAAAAATCAAAATAAATTCGCGAAAAAATCTGAAAAGATAGTTTTATTTATAATGTCAAATATTCGCATAAATCTAAGAAAGTATTACTTTTGCTTCCTAATATTAAATTTATGGGAAATATACCGCTGTAATAGCATAATATATTTGAATAATATTATGTCATGTTGTATATCTTGTAATAAAAAAGAAGTTAGTTTTGATTTAGTCTGAACGCAGTTATTCTTTAAATGTCTACAACTCTGAAAGGAAAGTCGTTAGGATATTTTATATGACATCTACGCAAATAACGTTATAAAGCAATGAATATTGAAGGAACAAAGGAGTACCGATATTATTTCTGTGAAGTTAAAATATAGCATTTATTGCGTAGGTGCAATGTAATTCATAGAAATAGAGTCATAAAGGAAATTTATGTATATATTTAGTAATTTAAAATACATATTTAGTGTACTTAAAAATACTGCCTTTGTTTGCAGACGAGTCTTTAAATTTTATGAAATGTTGAGTTTTATATATCCCAAGCATATAAAGTTATTTATTTATATTATTTAGCTATTCTATAATTGTTTTATTCGTGAATGTTTTTGGCTGTCCAGTTATTAGCAAATGATCTGACATTGCCACATTTTTGCCTCCGCCTCATCTAAATAACAAATATTTTTATATTGCTTTTTTATATTGCTTTAAAATAGAAAGTAGGTACTAATCCAACCATAAAATCTATTTTTAGAGAGCTTTTGTATACGAACCTTTCAGCCTTTTTAGTATTTAATATGATTATATATAATATTTCAGTAAAAAAATATTATTATAAAGTTATTTTGAAATAAAATTAAATAAGCTTAGAATTTAAGTGCGAAAAACGTTTGTTCCAAAGTGTTTGAAACCTGATTAGTTTTTTTTTTAATTACATTTAGAAAATCAAAATTGTAAACATTCAATATATGAGTTGAATCATTCTACATCCATACGTACATACCATAATCCTAAGTCCTGAGCTTTGCCATTTAATTCCATCACAAGCTGGTTATATCACTTTTCCATATACCACTAATAGACTAAAACGCAAAAAAACACTCCATTTTATTAATATAACATAAAAAATCAACGTATCTCCTAAATAGTATAAAAAAACTGCTAGTTTTCTTAGAAAAACATTCAACACGTCACCAAACACACGAAAAACAAGCGAATTCGCTTTCGCATTCGCAAACTATTTAGTTCACTAGATGAGTCAGTCGTTGTTTGTTTTCGAACGGGGCCTCGAGGTACGAAGAGGCTCGTAGTGCGCGGCCGCCGGGCTGCGTGTTGTGTCTGAGTCTGCTGCTATCGATCCGGCGCCCTCGTTTCGGCCCGACTGCGCCTACAAGGGTATAAGATAGCTTGAAGCGACTATGCAGGTTAGTCGGGCAAATTAATAATGTTTAGAACAATTTTTGGGACGATATCGTCATCTAATAACATATATATATGTTTGTTTATCGAATTTAAGCTTAATATAGATTTATGTAATATAATTTTATACGAGTGAATGCTATGCTTGATTGATGATACATGATTAATGGTGTTCTTTCAAATTTTGAAATGAATGGATACGCGCTAAAAGAATTTCTGCCTAATCACGTTCGCTTTTAGGTTTAATATAAGTCAGGTATTCACAGAATTCTTCCAGATGGATTTATTTCTATGGCGCCATTTCCGCATGTTGACGTCTATTCCCGACTATGCCTATTAGAACCACAAAACACAAAGAAGATATTTGAAACATGGTTTTAAAAAGTAACAAATAAGTTTTATAAAAAATATTAGTATTATGACAAATAAAGTGACTTAAATAGATAATTAAGTAAAAGTAGCTATGTAAATTTTAGAAAAAAAAAAATATAAAATAATAATAATAATAAAATAAATATAAGACTGCTAGCTCACTACTATATTTAACTTATTTTATTATATGAAAAACACACCACACCACACCTATGTTAGTAATTTAACAAATATTAATGTGTACTTCCGCCCATTATATTATTACATTTTGTTTTATATTTCTAATTTGCTTTTTAAATCATAACATTTTTAACTGTTAGTATCCTTCTTCATCTTCATCCTTAACTGCAAATACAATTTCAACTTTAATAATAGATTTTTCTTGTAGTTATTGTTCTTGTGCAATAACTGGAAAGCAATTTTCTAGTCTATACTTGTGCTTTAAAGCTTCATAAAAAGGAATATTAAAAAACTATAATATTTTAGACGATATGTTATATTTTATTTTAAATGTAAAAGGTATTGATATATTTTTAAGAGTAAGGCGTATGTATGAAATAGCAAGTTGTAATGTACGAACATTACCATGACACGTCGTTTAATGGTGCAAACTGGAACAGGAATAAGAGTATGGAGTGTTGCCAAATATCATTAACACAAATGCAAAACCATAAAAGTGCTTTGAAGCTGAACAAAGTAGTAATTAATTTTCCTCACATTAACAAAATTTATAATTTAACTATCGACTTAACCTCGTGTTGCTCGAGTGCGCCCCTAGGTTCACAGCAGTAGTATATGTTACTTACTAGGTAGGTTACTAGGACAAACAAACAACAAAGCAAATATTTGCATTTATATAATAGTATTATGTAACAGTAGCCCAATATCATAAGCTTTTGCATTTTAAAAATTAAAAAAAAGTTACATGTACTATATATACTATTGTATGTATATATTTGCAAAGATAAACAGTTGCGGAAATAGCGTCATGCAATGTATAAATATTTTGATTTAGTTTAATTGAAAAGTAGTACGGCCTTCGTTCTATTTATTTAAAAACTATTAGTTATTAGAAGTTTTTGTTATTTCATATTTTTTTCACATCGTGATTACGCCATTGATAAGTTATGACGATGTTTCATAATCGAGATCTATGTTGTTATTTTGATATTAACTAACAGTCAACTTCGCCGGTTTATTTTTTAATATTTACACCCGAAAATAACTTTTCTCTAATACATTTTCCTTCCCTGTTTTACTATGATTTATCGTTTGAGTTTAATTAAATGAAATCTTTATTTAGCAGTTACTTATGTAACCAATCATTTGTAAAATGCAATGTTTCGATACCTACCCTACATCTATTTGTGATTTTTGGATTATCTACACTTATATTAAAAAGAGGTAAAGTTTGTGAGTTTGTGAGGTTGTAGGGGGTAATCTCTGGATCTATTGAACCGATTTAGATGAAATTTAGTAAGAAGATAGTTTGAGAATATGGGGAATCAACCTATGGACGAACCCGAGCGAAGCGAGGATGAGTCGCTAGTATTTTATATAAAATACTTTTAAATATAACTGAGATCATAGAATAACTTCTTATTAATTGCATATATAAAAAAAAGCTTAAAACTAAACATTAGCATGCTACTGCTTAATTAAAAAAAGAACAAAAAAAATTAAACATCAAAAAATCATTTTTTTTTAGTCCAAGTTCATTTACTTATTTCCTTATTTCAATAAAAATATTTGTATCATAGAGATTAATATACACTTGCGGTTTGATACCATCAACATCTCAAATACACTTAACAACCCACAATTATGTTATGATGTCGAGATGCTTTTTACATAATAAAATACAGTCGTTGTACATCCCACTTAAGTGCTACATGCTACTTCAGTGATCGAAACAATACGAAATGCGCTCATAAATTGACTGAATTATGCCTTCTGAATGAACTTATGTATTGAACACCCCCTTTCAATTAATAATTGACTCTCTCCACTATTACGATACATTCCCCTAGAGCAAAACAGAAAGCATTTCCTAATTGAAATCGCGTTATTTTTGCTGTTGGAGAAAATTGGCCTTTGTGTATGCAAAGCGTGAGAAAGTACCGAGTCTGTTTCAGTTTACGACCATTTTAAGTTAACACGTAGCAAGTTGTTTGGTGTATAAAGGTAAAGGTCTTGCGATAACGGTCGTGTTCGCCTAAGGCTTACTTTCAAAGAAGCCCTGGTAGCTAGCGAATTAATACTCGGTTATATAACATGTAGGGGTATAATTTCTAGATGCCGTCCGATTGCCATTAATACTGGACTAGACCTCACACGGTGACTCATTCTCTATGGTAAGCAAATGACACAACTTAGTTCATGGCATAACTAAAACCGTGCTGAAGATTAATAAATATTATATAAGTGCTTTTAATAAATGAATGGCGATTTATCTTATCTTAAGAATAATAAAACAACAAAAGGTAAGGTCACTTCTTAGAACAAGATAAAGTAAAATAAAAACGCTCAATAGTGAATAATTATAATTTACTAGCAAAATCCGCGGCTTTGCTCGCGCTAAAACTACAATAAAAAAACTTTAAAAAGGAAGTTTTCATTATTTTATTTTATCTCCTTAGGGGATAAATTTCAAAAAACGCTAAAACACGTATTTATTTAATTGTATTGAAGAGCATTAATACCAAGTTTCAAGAAATTCTGATCATAAATATTTTTTGGGTTGTGTTATAACGTGTACTCCCGTGTGAATGAGATAATCTCCCGCGGTAAAAAGTATCCTATATGTTGACCCGGATATCCAGCTATCATCATACCAAATTTCATCAAAATTCCTCCAGTGGTTTTTCTTTGATGCGGTAACAGACAGACAGACAGACAGACAAAAATCTTAAAACTATAGATTCGGCCTCTGCATCGATAATAATGTCTATTTCAATAAGATTTTCCAAAAAATATTTAAGGTACAGATTCGGTTTAGTTAGAATGTGTATGTGTATATGTATAGATTATAACAACGCGAAAGTATTCTTTTTTATGATACCTAGCGATAGCTATATATTTTTGACGCATAATTTTATCCTATAGTATAAGAGTCAGTGGACTAAAGTGAAATGCAAATGCGTATGAATAGTACTAAAGTCGTATCCCATTTATGTATGAACAACAATGTATATGAGAGCTTGTATGCATGTAATATATAACTAAATAATATTGTAAATATACATTGTTGGCTGCATGACACATGTATTCTGCTAGCTATTTTATAAAACTACTACTATCTATTACCTACTATACCTACCTATAA
This sequence comes from Argynnis bischoffii washingtonia, assembly GCA_033884665.1. Classification (NCBI taxonomy): domain Eukaryota; kingdom Metazoa; phylum Arthropoda; class Insecta; order Lepidoptera; family Nymphalidae; genus Argynnis; species Argynnis bischoffii. The sequence continues at coordinate 6,449,822 of CM066616.1, read as the reverse complement.
CTATTGAAACGCTCTTAATGCCAATTCTAACAAATAAGATTATTTTTGCTTGCAAATATTATAACAGTTTAAAATTTATTGACAAAATTTTAATATCTATTATAATAAATTGAATGTTTTTCATAATTTTAACAAATGAAAATATACTGTTTTGAAAGATAATTGAGATTTTTAGCATACATAAAATTTCTATTATTAGCGAGTTTTATTTGTTCACATTCCTTTGTTGTTGTGAAGTCAAAGACAGTAAGCACGTTGAGAGTCATACAATGACAGATGTAAGGCGACCTACCCGTGACCTTTGACCTAGCCTGTATGTAACCTACATTTGTACAATCGATACCCACTTTACCGGGCCGAGGATATACTGTTATGAGTTACATAAAGCGGTGTTTCGTCCTTTAAAAGGTTGAGGAGACTCGAACTAGGAGGCAATATTAGAAGGTCACCTCGTTGTAACCCTTGAACCGTGTCTTTAACCTACATCTATATAAATCGATAATATTTAACGGGTACTATAGTAAGTTTTCAGGCTGTGTACTCAAGGGAACTGTGCAGTGTGAATTAATATATAAAGCCGAAACTGTACATTAATTGTTTTAGGAGAATCTTATTGAAATAGACATTGTTATCGACACAGAGGCAATTGATCTGACAATGGAATTTTTGTCTGTCTGTCTGTGACCTCATCACAGAAAAACCACTGGAGGAGTTTTGATGAAATTTGGTATTATGATAGCTGGTTATCCGGGTCAACATGTATTCAGCCCTTTTTAACGTCCCACTGCTGGGCACGGGCCTCCCTTCAGTACGAGGGGGATCAGGCCATAGTCCAACCACGCTGGCCAAGTGCGGATTGGCGGACTTCACATGTCTTTTGAAAACTTACTAGGTTCTCTCAGACATGCAGGTTTCCTCACGATGTTTTCCTTCACCGTAAGGCAAGTGGTAATCATGTTAGAAATGATTCGCACATGAAAATATCAGAGGTGCGAGACCCGGGATTTGAACCCGCTTCACTCGGTTTCCCAAGCGAGCGCGTTACCACTGCGCTACCACTGCCTGGTTGCCGGGTCAACATATATGATACTTTTTACTGCGGGCAAATATCTCATCTCTGACAAATTTACACTAAACGTTAAAACGTTTAAACGCTAGTATATCATATAAATGTTTTAAGTAACTAGGGTATCTTATTTAGTTTAAGGTATATTTTCTAAGATTTTATTTATGACGAATTGTATTTTACTGTATTGTAAATTGGCTTTTTGATAACAGAGCAAGTAGACTTATATTTTTTTAAGTCTGTCATCATTCGTAAGCAACCTTTAAAAACCTCTATTTATATAAAATGAAGGTTTCTTTCGTTTCATTGTTTATTATAATTACTAACAATAAAAATTAAATGTCACAAAGCATGAACCGGCCGACCTCAGTAGCAACAAGCATTTTTAATGTAATCTCTCAGTACTTATTATAAGTATTTAAAACGAAGATAAATGGAATATTGAAGGTTATATTGTAAATTTAAATATAAGAAAGAGTTTTAATAATGCACAAAAATCTTAAATTCATCCATTATATAATAAAAGTAAGTAAACCTTTGTGGCTTGCTAACTTTACAAAGAGTCTTTAGAATGAGTTATTACCAACAAAAACTTCTTTAATGTAAAAATTCTACATTATGTCGTTTGGTTTAAATAGCAAAGCAAAAAAGTTCTGCCGACATAAAAAAAAGTAAACGTATGCCACCTCTAAATAGAATGAATGAATAACGTGTTCATATAAACATTTAATTCATACAATTTCCTTCGCTTACAAATGTCAACTTTTCCACCTGTGCTTAATTTGTGCTAACAACATTGCTATATAGGTCAATGAGTCAACGCTCGGAAACACTTATCGCTTGCGACATAACAGATATGAGACATGCTTCGACGATTTACAGTCAAAATATTGCGAATAGCTAATTAATTCAATAATTTTGTGTGACTGAGACTCCCTACTAAAGTATTACACCCAACAGTTATTTATAACTTTTTTTAATGTTATAAATATGAAAATGTGTTTTTAGAATTGTAGGTTTATCGGTATGTTCCTTATTTTCACGTCGACGGAAGAGCTTTTTAGAGAGCATAGCATAGAGACGTAAATTACTTTTTATTTTTAACATTACCTAGTACTCGTATGTTGCAAAGTATTGCAAAAATATAGTGATCCACGATAAAGCTCAACATAGTTCTAGAAGACATCATTTGACACACATTGCTTTGACTTTGAATTAATTATATAACTGCCTTTAAAAAGAAAATAAAACAGCACCTTCTCACCCAAGTTAATCCACAATTATATTAACTACTATTATTATGTATTATATTATATAGATATGTATTTGTGTATGTAGTAGTATGTACATATGTTATGTTATATAGTATGTATAATATTTTATTATATATTTATATTTAATTTATTTATTTAATTATTTATACTTGAGTAACTGCACTTAAGCCTGCTTTTTAATACTATCTCTCTAACTCACTTAGGTTGACTGGAAGAGATCTCTTCTAGAGATAAGTCCACCTTTGTTAACTAATTTTATTGTTTGTTAATGTCTGTATTTTACATATAAGTGCAATAAAGAATAGTAATAATTTTTATAATTAGAAAACTTAATCTTTTTAATAATTAAGACATAATATGTTTACAAGTTTATTATCATTGCATTTTCACAACCACTATATATTATAATTATTATTTGGTTGTTTTTTACTACATTTACTAGCATAATACATTTAACTTTAAGTACTAATGCTACGTGTCCCGGACTCTGAGGCCGGGTCACGCCCTCTCCCTGCTCTTGAACTGGTTTGTGCACTCTCGTTTTCTCCCGTCCCGGACAGCCTGACCTACCCGAAGATACCCGGAGTTTTATTGCACTACACTATCGGCGGGGCGGCAGAGCTTAAAGCTCAGTATAAGGAAAATGGTAGAGCTTATTCTTAAATTAGTTTTTAGAATTTTACTCTCGTATAATTCAATACTGGGAATTTCTGAGCTTGAATATGTCTTATAATACGTATACTTCAATGATTTCAATTCGAATGTATCCAGATTGAAAAATGTAGTTTCCCTTTTAGAATATCATCATCGTTGTTATTTATAGTTAAGTATTTACTTCAACGTAGAATATTAATTTAAAAAGTAATATTATAACTTATAAGTTTTATGTTACGATAAATTTGTTTACTCGCTTACTCGAATTATTTGATAGTGACGAATGTACTATAAATGAACAGATAAACTAAAAATATACACATTTTTTTGATTTAAGGCCGAACTATTTATTGGTTTTAAACTTAGATTTTTTAAATTAATAGGTAATTTAAAGACGAATTTCATATAAATCTATTATTATTTCCAAGGAAAAAAATTAATGACTTTTTCCTAAATCAAGGGCAAATTAAAAAGCTCTATTGTCCTCAAACCAAAGCTTTCTCAGAAGTAAGCTTTCTTCATAAACAGCTCAACCTTCTTAACAGTGCGTCATATAACATAACAGTCACCATTAACTAGAATTTGATACGAGAAAAACATGTATTATCTTATTTAAGGTGGATGAACCTTCGTCGGGGCTTTCCACGTACAGGCACCAGGACAAAGCGCCGAACCATTATGTCTTGTTACGCCTTATGAAAAAGAGCTTATACTGAAAGTTCCGCCTTTTCAAGACGTAAAAACGTCATACCTAAGACGCCTTCTTGATTAATGTCATCGTAAAAACCCATATTAATATTATTATTATAAACTAGCGAATCACCCTCCCTCCGCCCGGTTTCGTCCTTAGTGACATTTTAAAGTTTACTGTAGATTTCTCAGAGATGAAATATTTTCCCGCACTAAAAAGTATCCTATATGTTGACCCAAATAACCAGCTATCATCACACTAAATTTCATCAAAATCCCCCTTGGTTTTTCCGTGATGCGGTCATAGGCAGACAGACAGACAAAAATTCAAAAAACTATAAATTCAGCCACTGTATCGATAGTAATATCTATTTAATAAGATTTTCCAAAAAAAAATAAAAAAAAAATGTACAAATTCGGCTTAGTTACAATTTTATTATACGTATAGATGTGAGAGTAACTTTGTCAGTTACCTTTTCACGTTTGAACAGATTTTGATAAAATTTGCCAAGGACATAGATTGCATCCTGGGATTAGATAGCAACGAGCCTTAACTCTGCCTCGCTTATCACGCGCAAGTAGAAAATAAGAGACATTGTACATTTAATTATTAAAGAATTTAGATAAGAACAGAACAAAGAGATAATGGATAACATATGCTAGTATTCTTATTTCCAAAGATTGTTTTGAAGTGAAACTTCTTTAGAATCGTTGTGATTTGAAACTCGATAAAACGGAAACGCGACACTAGAAAGAGACAAACACATAAATATATACGATTAAGCTGGCAAGAGAATGAGATAGAATACATTACACAGGGATGGAAAAATAAGACTAAATAATATGTTATATATGTGTTAGTATATATGATATATATGTATGTATAAGTGTATGTGTGTAAGTATATGTATGGTATCTATTAGTTTTATCATATATATTTATATATTTTTGTAGACTACTTTTTATATATTGTGGTATATTTAACTCTATTATTTGCACCCCTTCCCTCTTACAAAACGTTATTTCCTACACTTAAAGGTTGCCTGTAAGATATCGCTGTTTAGCGACAGGCTTGTGCATTATCTATCTGTTCTGTATTTATTTATTTTCTTTTTTCTTGGTCTACAATAAAGAGTTTATTATTACTATTATGTTAACTATGTAACTTTCAAACATGGTAAAAAAATTATCAAACTTATCTATAGGTACATTGGTAATATAATAAAATTGTAACTAAGTCGAATTTGTACATTAAATATTTTATGGAAAATCTTATTGAAATAATCATTATTATCGATACAGAAGCCGAATCTATGATTTTTTGAATTTCTGTCTGTCTGTCTGTCTGTGACCGCATCACGCAAAAATCACTAGAGGGATGATAGCTGGTTATCGGGTCAACATATAGGATACTTTTTACTGCGGGAAAATATGTCATCTCTGAGAAATCTATACTAACTTTAAAACGCAGAGACGAACCCGAGCGGAGCGAGAGTGAGTCGCTAGTTACTTATAACAACTAATATTTATTACAGTAATATTATAATTTATGCACATTCATCCCATGTGCATAAATTAAATAAAAACTATTATGACTAATTGTTGCCATGGTAATCGTTGTTTAAAGTTTCACTTCTACTGCGTGTGAACTGCACGCGTTTTAGTATTTTTGAAGTAAAACTTCTTTACGCACGCTTGACTTGGGGGATAAGCTGGTGAATGCGTTACGAAAAAATGTACGTACGTTTGTTGCCATGGTAACCGTTGTTACTGTCTGACAAATGATATATAATATTATAATATTCTTTCCTTCAATGATATACTATAAATATATGATTGTAATATGCCTAATATGCGTTATTTTTAGTATTTCACCTATCCTAATTATTTAAAACATAAATTGAATTTCACAAAAAGTACCGATAACCTACAGAAGTTTTACTTCTTACGCGTGTACACATTCATACACGCAACTCTTTAATGTTTATTTTTGTTTGTTTGAATTTCAGGAATAACCAATTCGAAAATATCTTTTTGCATTTTATTGAGGAAGATTATAGGCTATCTAATAGAGCTTAGCCTTAAGAGCGGAACAATTAACTAATTATACATTAATAAATTTCGCGAGCGCCGCAGGTGAAAATTAGGTACCTACTTGTTAAATTTTGATATATGTATTTAAGTAAAATTTAAAGATTAAGTGTCCCTCAAAATTATTTCGCTGTAAGAAGATATTCAATTGAAATTCTTTTATAAATAATATTGAAAATGTTCAGCTGTTCTGGCGTGAAAGAGTCAAAAACACCCATCTATCCATCCATCCATCTATTCATCCTCACAAACTTCCACATTTATAATATTAGTAGGATTAATGGGATGAATGCAAATTAGTAGTAATTTAAATAGTAGTGTTTAATTAGTAGTGAATAAAACTTAAAGTTAAAGTATATAGAAATGATAACATGACCGACTCAAAAAGGAATTAAATAATATATATTACTATATGTTTTTGTGTTTTTATGCGATATTTTTGTCTATTATGAACTGACTTTAATTGACTTTTTAATAATATATATAATAAAAAAACGGTATATTTTTTATGATGAGATTATAATATGTAACTAGTGACTCACCGTCGCTTCGGTCGGGTTCATCCCTAGGTACGTTTTAACGGTAAGTATAGAATAGATAAACTATATATTATATACATAGGTATGATGAGTTATTGTGGGTTGTATTATAACGTGTTTTTCCGTGAGAGTGAGATAATCTCTCGCAGTAAAAAGTAGCCTTTGTCACTTTTCAGCCCTCCATCTATCTCCACACAAAAAAACACAGCAATCCGTCACTCTGTTTCGACGTGAAAGAAGGACAAACATACAAATACATTTTCCCATTTATAATATTAAGTATGGATGTATTGGATATGGATTCACTATTATTAATTCTTATGAACAATATACATATTTTGTTTGTGACATATATTCCAGTTTCTTATAGAATATCTTTTATTATATTTTAAGAGGTTCAGCGTTCTATATAGAACCGTTTGTTGACGCAGTTTCATGTATCGAATGCATCAATTTCAATGTATTTGATAAGACATTCATACCGATCTTTATTCAATGTTCCGTTTGAAAACCGACCAATACGGTATCGAGTACTTGTTTCAACAATGTATATGTATGTTATTCATACCTACCTTAGTATATAGTTACAACTTACATAGAAGATAATGCTTGGGCACACCTGGTTGGAAATTTTTAAAGTCAAATCTTTGAAAGGATCATATGAATTATTATTAGACGATTAAGGGTTAAAAATAACCGATCATGTTTATTGTATCATCTGAATTTAAACATTTATTCTAGAGTGTAGTTTTGTTTTGTAAATAGAAGAGGAACTTTGAAGGGCTCGATGAATAAAATTTTCATTGAAAATAAAAAGGTATAAAAGAAACATAGTGAAAATATTTTTTTATAAAGTTGAAGAGTTTGTTTTTTTGGTTATTTGTTTGTTTGTTTGTTTGGTTGAACGCGCTAATCTCAGAAACTACTGATCCGATTTGAAAAATTCTTTTTGCATTTGATAGCTCGTTAACTGAGGAAGACTATAGGCTATATATCATCCCGGAAAAGTGTACGGCTCCCGTGGGATAGATTTGTTTTTGGCTATATATCTTATTTTATAATATATCTTTTATAAATCAATCGGAATGAATAAATGAATAGAAAAAAGAAAATATTCAAATGAAATCTTGATCTTATCAACTTTACTCTACATCTTAACATTTAATACCAAAAACAAGACAACGTGCTACATTAAGAACGATAGCGTGATTTCTTTTTAGATTGCGTGGCCAATCTAGTTGTACTTGTAAATTCGCTTAGTCACAGATCGTGACGTTAAACCGTACACGCTTTACTAATTTAGAATTTTAGAATCCCAAAGAATAACTATTTATAAAATAATTATAACAAAATAAAACAATTTTCACTGAAAACCTTTAAGACATAGTTATATTTTAATAAATTCCTATCTAAAAACAAAATAAAATCTAAAAAGAGCAAAGAATAAGGGTTCGTCTTCATATCGCTTTTTTAAAAAACTCTGTAAGTATATATTTACTTATATCTTTGGAATAAAAAATATCTTATGTCAAATTCCGACTTATATGTACCTTCACAAATTGCCTTTATAAGTTTGCACTCACTATTGCCACGTCCCTAAAGGTCAGAGTGTTATAACCTAAACGTAGCCTAGACCTTTCTCAATAATGGGTTATAAGAACAAAAATAATTTTTCTAATCGGACTTGTTCTAGAGATAAGTTAATTCAAACAAATAAACAAACAATATTTTTTTAGCAATTTCTTTGGCTAATAGATAAAAGTTAGAAAAAACCTTTTTTTTAGAAGAACAAATCTTCAAACAAGCCTTTATATTTTTATATATTACCAAAGTGATAAAGGTTATGGAAATAGAAAACTAAGATTAAAAACAGATACCACAAAACATTCTTTTTTTTTCAAGAGAAAGTATATCATAAGTATAAGTTTGTGAGATGAGGTCAATGACAGCGGCGACTTTCGTTTAATGACACCTCGGCACGGGTCTAAACGCTAAGTAGGCATGTAGCGAACAAGAACCATGCTCCGCAAACCAGTTGATAATTTCTCTGGCATGTCCAGACAAGGTGAAATATTTACACTGTACAGATTTTATATATAAAACATATAGTGAAAGTATTTAAAAAGAAATACATAGAGTTGTTTTTGTCAAATTTTTTGAAAAGCCAAACATGATGTAATATTTGAAGGTCAACCGAATGAACGATAAGTTAGACTTGTTTTTTTTTATTTTTTGCATATTACTTTAAATTGATAACGGTATCAAGTTTGTTTATTCAAAAAATAAGTAAATGTTTTATTATGAGAAAACACCTAGTTGTGCTTCAATGAAATTTTTATTGGATTAATGGTTTTTTAGCTTAAAATTTAAAATTTTATTCATTATAAATTTATTACTATATTTTCTACCATCAATCAGTTCGTAAAGAGAATGCCTCGTTATGTTGAAGAACTGACAAAAGAAGCTCGGCAGGACTTATTACATATATTATATTCATTATCACATTTTTCATTTAAAATTACAACATAACTCAATTTTAATATGTTGACTAGATCTGCTATAATCGAAGGTCTTATACGGTCACTTGTATATAACAGTATAAAATATAGCAAAAAAATATGATATGGATAAATCTAGATGTATAAATGAAACTAATTATAATTTTACAAAGTAAAGGAAAATAAAATATCCATATACATTTTATTTCTCGCCACTAAATGATTGAATACTGCTATATAACATTTTTGTAACTTTAATAATCCATACTAATATTATTAATGTGAAAGTAACTCTGTCTGTCTGTCTGTTACCTTTTCACGCTTAATCCACGGAATGATATTTGGTATGGAGATAGTTTGAGATCCTGGGAAGTACATAGAAAAGTTTTTATCCCGGAAATCGTCACTTGAGAGGTGAAAGGGGCGATGAAAGTTTGTATGGGGATAATTTCTCAAGTAAGAGAGGGATATATATATATATAATTTTAAAAATTAGATTATTACTTTTTCATCACCACCACAATCTAGTTCCATGGTAAGTTACGAGGCTTGGGTTATGGATACCAAATAGTTGATACACTACACATATATAACTTTAAATACATACATATTAAAATATAAATACCCATGACTGGAGTAAAAATATTCCTGCTCATCACACAAATGAATGCCTCCAGCGGACTCGAATCTGCGACCGCTGGCACAGCAAGTAGGGTCTCTACAAACTAAGCCAAACGTGTCGTCAAAACTTTAGGTTAATGATATAATTTAAAAAATACCGAGTGCACGCGCGGAAGTATGTAGGCCGGTCGGGCGTTTGCGATACCCTATCTTACTGGGTTAATGTATGTATGTATGTATTCAGCCCTTTTCATGTCCCACTGCTGGGCACGGGCCTCCCTTCAATACGAGGGGAATCAGGCCATAGTCCACCACGCTGGCCAAGTGCGGATTGGCGGACTTCACATGTCTTTCGAAAACTTGCTAGGTTTTCTCAGACATGCAGGTTTCCTCACGATGTTTTCCTTCACCGTAAGGCAAGTGGTAATCATGATAGAAATGATTCGCACATGAAAATATCAGAGGTGCGAGACCCGGGATTTGAACCCGCTTCACTCGGTTTCCCAAGCGAGCGCGTTGCCACTGGGCTACCACTGCCTATACTGGGTTAATAACCTACCACTATACTGAACAATCGACTTATCACTGCACTTCAAATCTTTATCGAATTGATCGCTAGTGTAGCGCCTTCGATGGTAGTAATGGTACTCTATAAACATTCTAACTGCGCTATCAGAATATGTATTCATGGCTAGATATTTACAAATATTATCTTTTGTCTTGCAAAACATTTATTTAATTCGAAACAAAACAAAAATTCTAATTTAATTGATAATCTATAGGATTGATATTGCAGATTTTATCCCTATAAGGAAATGGTTCAGTATGCCATGATAAACTAGCTATAATTAACATAATTTGGTCTAAACTTCTTTACAAATTCGCCACTCTCACTTATTATTTTGAACTACTGCTACCATTTATATAAATAAATCAAGAAATATGTGGAAGACCTATACTTAATACTATAAAGAGGCAGGGTTGCTTTGTTTGTTCGAACGCGCTTATCTCAATAATGACTAATCTGATTTGAAAAATTATTTTTGTATTAGATATCCCGTTTACTGTGGAAGGATATAGGCTATATATAATATAATATATAGTTTATCTATTAAATATTATATATTAATATTTTATTAGATTAATTTACCAGCTGCATATCTTTTTTCTACGGTATGGCTATTTTAACCAAATACAAATTTGAAAGAAATTTTAAGATTTGAAATCACTTTAATATTTTTACTAACTAAAAAATAATGTTATATGAATAACTATGATCAATTAATTTTTAATAAAGAAGCTATATTACCACTGGAGGCGTTTTCCGAGGCGAACAGCGGGGCGGCGTTGTAATCTGAAAAGATAAAAGTTATTAAATAAATATTACTTATGTTTCATTTCACAAATAAAAACTAGTTTTTAAAATATATACTTTGCTAATAGGTGCATTTCAACTAATAAATTTATATTGCACTAGAGACTCCCTACGCTTCGCTCGGGTTCGTCCCTAGGTTGATTCCCTATACAAATTTTCATCCCCATTTTCACCCCCTTAGGGGATGATTTCCGGGTAAAAAGTATTCTATATCCTTCCCAGGGTCACAAACTATCTTTTTATCCAATTTTATCTAAATCGGTTCAGTAGATCCAGAGTAATCTCTGGATCTACTGAATCGATTTAGATAAAATTGGAAAGAGAAACACACAACAACAGAAATAAAATTGGAAAGAAAAATTTAGATAATACTAGAATGTTCTTTGTTTATGCAAATAAAAAGGCCGGCAGTGTGTCGAGAGATCAATTGAATTTTGGAACTAAGTAAAGATTGAGAAGAAGTACGAAAAAGAGAAAAAGTGAAGAAAAGTGGAGTGAAGTTATAGTGAAAGTGTATCTAGAGGTAAAAATTAGTATTCAGTGACTGAGTTTAACCAGAACTGTGTATATATTGCGCGTGCTAGTAAATCTCCATAAGTCACTCTTGTTAACCAAGAGCAATAAAATATCAATTATTAGTGCAAAAGACGTGCTTTAATTTCCGATCCCCGAACTCATAGAATGTAACAGTACTTACTACTTACAAATGAAGAAAATTTTTAAACTAGTTGAACAGCACTCCAAGAAAATTTAAATGCCCAACAAATTATTATTAAAATATCTTCTTTAGCATACCTAGCCTTGAAAATTGAGGTTATCAAATTGAATATTTATTTTTTATGTATACCTCACAAACTCACAAAATTTATCTCTTTATAATATTAGTATAGATTACATAATATGTAGGTACTGTGACTAAACACGAAATCTCAGAAACTACGCGACTAATGAATCTGAACTTTGGCTAATATGTACCTTATAGGTACGAGACAGATTTTGCAACTGAGATGAAACAGAGCTAATAGCTTTCGTAACTTTTATAAGAAACATCATTGGTTTGCTGCTAGAGACGTAAAGATGGTTTTGACACACAAATTAACTAAGCGGGTAGATCCGCGGAAAAACGATAGATTTTAATATTAATATTATTTATGGGAAATATATAAGTTACGCATAACCTTTGAAACTTCTACCATATATATATATATATATATATATTATAAATCGAGGGCATATATTGTTTATAAAAGTTAATATTAACCAAACGTATATTTAAAAGTATAACATGAAATAAAGTAACAACAATAATGTTATGTAGATTACCAGCCGATATAAAATGCAGCTACGAATGATGCCAATAAAGGACTATGAAATATGCGCGAAGGCCACGGGGTAAACGACACTTTCTTACGCAACGCCGTCGGTTACTGCACCAGTGTACTTTGACACCGTTGATTAATACTAATACATATCTATAAAGGACCTTATGCACTGGTCATGTCGATAATTTAATTAGTGTAAAACTGGAAGTGCTTTGCGGACTTTCACCGAGAAATTACTTTACCATTTATATATTTTACAGTGGTTGTAGAGTGGTGCTCGACATTTATCGAATTATCTCAAATCGATATATTATATAAATTCAATATGTAATGCTTTTATTATTGTATTCATAATATAAGAAATATATAATCATATAGGTAATAATAACCTTTTATAGATATTTTATAACTTAATATAATTACGCTCATGAACATTACCTTATGTTGTTATATTTTACACTTAAGATTCAAACTTGTCATGCCAATATATTTAATGTCAATATATGTATGGCTTTCAAAATTTTATATTGATATAAAGATTTTTTATATAGAAGAATTTTAAACTAAAACTTTATTATTTTAAAATAATTACTTATTATATATGTGATTCCACGTATAATAGTTGATGTTTTCTTGAAATTATAAGGAACAAATAAACATGAAAATCGGCTCATGATTGGCCAAGATATCGTTTACACAAATATAGTCATAAGTTAAGCGCCCTTCTTGAATGAAGTAAGTTAAAATTATATTTTACTTTCTAACTCTCTGACAAAAAAGCTGTATTTAAATAATGTTTTGACATTACCCAAATGTTATTTGACAAATTCTTGCTTTACATAAAACGAAAAATACCAGTGCACCTAAATTCAAGTAGAAAGTAGCAAAAAAGTATTTAAATACAATAAATTGGAATTATATTGGAAAGTAAATATTTATTTTAAAATATAATAGCGTAAAACTGACATACTGATCGAGTATTCAGTTGAATCGTCGGCTGCCATATTGCTTACATCTATGGCATGCAAATGTGTACGATTACAAGGAGACTGTATATGTGCATGTGTAAGAAGCATGTGTGAATGTACAACGCTGTGTGCGTGAGTTCGCGGCCTCTTATATAGAATCAAGCTAAGTAGTATTAAATGTATATTATATATTCATATATTATATTAGAAAACTAGTTTTTTCACATGGCTTCGCTCGCGTAATTTTTGTATAGAATGATGCCTGTACTATTTTTTTCTTGACCTTCTTTGTCACACGCTAGATGAAGTTGACACATGTTCCCTTCTCCCATTTATCTCTAGCAGGCGTTACATAACACTCACACCTTTCACACATACCTTTGTATACTGCTACTTTTATATCCATTCCTTACTTACTTTCTCGCTTATAGTAATTATATGACTTTCACAAACAACGAACCTGTTATTCCTCTGCTATCTGACTGATACTACATTCAATATATAAGCTTGTGATGAAGATATAAATCAAAGTGTAATAAGACAATGTACTGGCAGTATCCAACACTACACCTTATCTATACAGTCCGAAATAAGCAACTTTATTGTCAACTAGCGACTTACGTAACCTTACAGACTTTAGTAAAACCTTATTAACAAATTATTTAACCAAAAAAATATCTTATTTTTCTCGCCCCGCCATAAGATCCAGTCAATCTCACTTGACAGATACGAGACAGATCTGCTGTAGGTCCCGGATGACATTATATAAGAATTACTTCTCAAAAACTTTAATGCTCCTAGATAATTTCCCGCGAGTTAAATATTTACTTGAGCCACACACAAATTTCGCTTTATCAACGTTTAAGCGTACATGTAAGCAGAAAAGAAAAATTGAAGTGTCTTTTTGTAACGTCAAAATAACAGCTTTTTACTAAATGCATATCATATTATATACAGTAGGTACTTATAAGAAAAACATAATTTTTAAAACTTTTGTCTGTCTTTCTGTCTGTTTGTTCCAGCTAATCTCCAAAACGGCTGGACTGATTTTGACGGGACGTTCACTAGCCGATAGCTGATGTTATAACAGGAGTAACATAGGTTACTTTTATTTTGGAAAAAGAATTAGGGTTCCGCTTAAAAAAAATTAAAGCGTAACTAGGGATGCTGTAAATCAATCGAAACGTCGGGAACCAAAAATAAAAAAAAATCCGCGAAAAAATCCGAAAAGATAGTTTTATTTAAATGCTTTAACAATTTTGTTCCTAATAATAACAATTTTTAAACGAAAAATGACCAAAAAAAACATTATAGTATGTGCAAAACGCTCTATCCTTTTTATCTACGTGTCATTTATGGTATAAAAATGTAAGTAAGTACGTAACATCCATAATTTGATATTTCATGACGTGTTGTTTCAACTTGTGAATAAATGTTACCCCAGTATTATAATCGCTTCTATGTTTATCATTTCCGGTGTTAATGTAGATACATAGTTAGTAAAAAAACCGCATTAAGCCGCTATTAAAGTTTGCAGTTGTTTTAATCATTCCTGACCTAAAGCAATGTATTCTGTCTCGTTTCCCCTACTGACCGTACGCTGAAGTAATTCCACATAAATTCTGTATGGTTTACCTTTTGTTTAATAATAAGCTTTATTTCGAGGGCGGTAAAAACGAGCTTTTTAATGCACAGGAAGGCCAATATACAAAGAACTGTTTACAGTTTATGCAAAAATGTGCACAATACGTCTTACGCACGCTTCTATATACTCATATACCGATGGCTTCTCTTGTATATAAAAGAATTTCAGGGTTGACATGTTAATTAAAAAATAAATACAAGTAAATAAATATATAGTAGTTGTCTCATTCTTTTTACATATCACTTACATACCTATCTACATGTACGCTTTTCTCTACGAAAATGGTAACTATAGAACAATGTAAATATAGGCCAATATAAGAAATAAGTACTTATTAGATAAATATATTTTTATGATAATCTATACCTACTAATATTATAAAGAATTTGTTTATTTGTTTGTTTGAACGCACTAATCTCAGGAACTATCCTAATCCGATTAAAAAAATATTTTTGCATTAGATAGCTCGTTTAATGAGAAAGGCTATATATAGGCTATCATATAATATACTAGCGACTCACCCTCGCTCCGCTTCGGGTTCGTCCCTAGACAAAAACAATCTATCCCACGGGAACCGTACGTTTTTCCGAGATAATGTATAGCCTATAGCCTTCCTCAGTTAACGGGCTCTAATGCAAAATAATCTAATGCAAAAAGAATTTTTCAAATCGGATAAGTAGTTGCTGAGATTAGCGCGTTCAACCAAACAAACAAACAAACTCCTCAGCTTTATAATATTATATAAGTATAGATACTCTTATACTCTATCTATTCCACACAAACCGTTAAAACGTATCTAGGCACGAACCCGAGCGAAGCGAAGGTGAGCCACTAGTTTACTATATAATAATACTTTACTACGTTGAAATAAAAGTATTTTAAAATATATGAAACAATGTACGGTTAAGACTTAAAATAATAACTTATGTAGAGTTCAGCAGTGTCCCAATTATTGTTTTGCAATACTCGTTGGAGGTTATTCATATTACCAAACGCTCAGTTTATTTTCAAAACAAAAACAAGCGAAAATAAAAAAAACATTTATATAATCGACTTAAGAGATTAAAAGGTAGATATAACCATCTATAAAAAGCTAACTGAAGTGGGCAGCCCTGTCAGTGGGAGGGTGCGGTAGGGTGGGGCAGGGAGCCGATTCCTGACCACGCACAACTAGGTGCCTCGCTTCCCGACGGCCTATATTTAGCTTTGCATTTCACTGTACTCGGAAATTGTACGCCATGTTTAAACGAAACCCTGGTAATGCAAAGCTGTAGATGTAAATGCGTATTATAAACGCGAAATATATTTATATATATGTTTTATTCTTTTAGTATATTATTTATAATAATATACATAATAGAGCTATATCTATCTATACTGATGTGATAGATTTGAAGATGTTGTTGGTATTTTGTTCGTAGAAATGCGCTAATCCCCAGAAATGAGCGCGTTTACACAAACAATCGCCAGTGCATACTACTGGTACAAGTTCGTCTTGAAAAAAAAACTAATAGAAGTTGTAGTATCTGAACATATTTTCTACCATGTTCATTGAGTTATTTAGTTAGTTAATAAATTTTTGGCAGTTTTTTGGAAATTTCGGGCAAAAGTAAATTATTGATAAATAAACGTTCTGTAGTATGTTATACATCAAATAATAAATATAGATATAATTTTAGTTGTAAATGATATCCTCCAAAATATTAGAAAAAAATTAGTTTTTCTTAAATAAGGTTGTACCTACGAAGTAGCTACTAAATGAAATAATTATATTTTAAGCTATTTAGGTCTCAACTGAACATTTTGTTCTAGCTGAATCTATTGTATTTGGCTAAGCTCCACATTACATTGTTTTTGTTTGAGTAACTTTAAACTATGTTGCACACAGAGATTGTGTTTAAGACTGCAACCAACGATATAATCTAGAAGTCAATGTTTAATCGCACGTCGATTTCTTTTCTTTCTGCATTTCTAGTGTATATTAAACATGAAAAATAAGAAGAATAAGAGCATTGTATGTCTTTGTAGTAATGGAACAAAGTTAACAAGTGTGTATATTAAGTACAAAAATGAAGACTCTACAATTTAATATTCTTCACAATAACTTTAGTATTTCTTTTGAGAATTGAGTGTTTCATTAAACCACAATGTTCATTTTATATTACACAGTAGTCAAGAGCAATTGCTGGCTTCTAGTCCATACTTAAGAAATAAACAAGAGTTTGAAAGCAGTAACATTACTCACTTGTTATTAGGTTGTGAGGAAATCTTTAACATGTTATTGTGAAGAACCACTGCATAATACTGTGAGAGGCGCAACCCCGCCTATTTCCTTTTGGCTTGGACAATGTTGTATTGTATTGTTTTTATGTTGAGGTTATTAAAAAGTAACAAGTTGTTCTAAGAAATGACCATGTAATTGACATAAGACAAAACTATGCCAAACTATGATTTCATTTCGCTTTAGGAAAAATGTTATTTACTTTCTAACGAAATGTTGTTTTATGTGTAATTTTCTTATTATGGTCATCATCAAAATTTAATAATTAAATGAATTTTGTAATAAAATTCATCTCCATTCTACGTGACATTGGCGAAGTAATCTGAGTTCATCTGGCAGTCATCATTATCAAGAGAAATAATTTGAATGAATTTCGTTAGTATTATAATATCAGAACTCTAAAAGATATAACGTATTATATGAAAAAATACTAACAGAGTACGTACAATATGAGGTATCGCAGTCCAAATTACATTTACACATTTGTTGTTATGTCTTGTGGTTAAGCGTGATCGGATTGCGGGTGGGCGTGACCACAACTACCTCCTAGTGCAGACATGTTACCATTACAGTGCTCTAAATGTGCCTTTCGTTTATTTGTGTTATATGAGAAAATGCGGTGAAAATGGGCGCGTAGAGATTGTGGATGTTAAAATTTAGATTATATGATAGAAAAAATTACATCGCATGATTTATTATATTATCTTTCTACTTTTTGCGTTTTACCTTACATTATAATCATTACTGATTTCTAACTGTACAAGAAATACTTAAAATGAATTAAGATAGGTTTAAGTAATAAAGTACTTACTACTTTTATTACTTATATATATATATATATATATATATAAGTAATAAAAGTAGTAAGTACTATATATATATATATATATATATATATATATATATATATATATATATATATATATATAGTTAGACTATTGTGTGACTATAATTGATAATATTAACTTGCAGATGTAAACCGATCTTCAATTGTTTACAAATCCTGCATCCGCCTGTAGAAGAAAACTTTAGGATCTCCGAGCATGATCAGAATTAATACACGAGTGAAAGCATCACATTTTCCAAGTGCACGTTTCACTCAAATTAAGTTTTCTACGAAAGAGAAATCGAAAATCGAACGCGACGCTGGAAAAAACGAAGAGAAGTCCTAGATAGAAAAAGTACAATAACGTGCGGCATGAGTTCGTCCTACAGCAACATAAATCGATAATAGGAAGCCCTCCGAGTAGTTCAGCAGTGCGTGCGAGCGACCTAATACACCCACTACGAGCCACTCGCAATGCGGGCTAAATATACAGGACCCGGCGCGGCGTTCCGACGGCAGACCGAATGAACCGCTGAACTGACTGAACGGAACTTATGTCGCAACGACAACGTCCACAATTGCTTGTCCAGAGAAAATAACCGGTTTTAGCAAACAAGTAGACGACTCGGTATCCACTGTAGTCGCATTTAGGTGCATTTTGGATCGGATCTCAAGAGGAAGAAGGCCGTTTCACAACGAGCGGTCTTGGTAATAACACGCTATGCATTCTCGCTGCAATTTCGCTCTCGGTCGGGCTGTGTGTTTGTAGCGCTGAAGATCAGGGCTAACGATCGCGGCGGTCTCACTCGCACGCGACTCGGCTCGACGACTCGTTCCTCTTTCCTCCGCACGTCTAGTAAAAGAAATGCAACAACTTTATCTGACAGCGACGCGACGCGACGCCGAGAGGCTTTTGTGCGTTTTCTATGTTTATGATTATACGAGAACACGTATAAGGGGCCCTTTGAACGCGTTACTAGCTACATAATTCTGCAAGTTTTGTTCTTGTTCAGTTTTTATTGAAGGAACGCGTTGCGTACAATACGCGTGTTATTATGGGATAACCGCTTCGCCATGCTTTTTTGAAATAAACTTAAGACTGTAAATACTATAAAAAAATACAGTATAGAATTAGCACTTATATAAAACATTTAGTTAGGACTCAAGTAGAACGTAGGTACTGGTATGTTTTATACTTTCATACTCCAGTAAAGATAAAACAGACACGAGCAAAATCTTAATATACCCAATGTAATTGGTGTTACATACATTTTACAGTCAACTCGATTAGGGTCAAAAGTGATAATAATCGTAAAGGTTATCGAATCGCTTACTCCTCAGTTATTCTAAATCGATTTCAACTGTTTGCGTTGAAAATTAGGGAATCGAATTGGAACAAAATTAAACACTTTGTCATGCATTCTATAAAATCTTTTCAAATTAGGCACGAAAATTGACCGATATAAAAATAAAATAATTTTGTACTTTGAAAAAAAATTTTTAAAGAGCTTGGAAGCACCACGGTGTATAGTTTATTATACACATTTATTTTCTAACTTCAAATAAGAATACGTTTTTCAAATCCCAAACTAAGATTCATAATAAGATTACATCAAAAATAAGATTACATAACACGTGCTAACATCTTTAAAGGGGTCAAATTTCAAGGGAAGCAATGGATTTCAAAGGGATTAGAATCGGCGGGGGTACGGTTGATTTAATTTCGAGTATTATGCCAGCATAATAGGTTGTGAGTACTATATTTACTTTGGGGCACGTGTTCCGATCTGAATGGGTCCGCCCTTGACCCCGGACGCACGCATCGCCCGCCCAAACGGCTGGCCGCGCCTCTGAGCAAATCTCCCCCCTCTCCCTATTAAATCTCCTTCCCCTGATCAATAGCATGCCGCTCTAACATTTTCCGCAAATAGGCAACTACTAGGTTACATCATAAAAACCTTATTATAATAAAATAAGATCTATGTTTATTTTCGTTATAAGGTTATTTATTTTCGGAGTAGGTACACTAAATATAAAGATAAATCTTCAACCTCCTTGTTATTCTTATAAGTCCTTGTAATGTTGCCTAAATCATTATATTTTATGACTGCCGATGAATAATTACTTTGTGTAATTTAAACGTAATTTGCAGCTTGCCTTAATGCTTTACTTTAGTTTCGAATGAATAGTTCAATGAAGATTGAAATTAATTGTGGCTGACGATACGGAAAATGAATTTGCCATAGAAGGTCATTTGTAGATAATGTACATACCTTGTAGTCTACGATTATTTGTTTAACGTTAATCAATTTTGTATTAATACTATCCATATACGGAATACATACAAAATGAGTGAAAATTTATGAGATATGGAATGTATGAACTTGTTATAATACGTTTGTACTTTATTGTATATATTTTTTTAATTTTTATTATATTTCTCATTTCTATTTTATACAAACAGCATAAAGTATCACATCGAAATTTTCTGAAATACCAAATTCCCATGATTTTTATAAACATTTCTCTTTTACGTTAAGTTATTTCCGCTGCGCATAGCAATAGAAGTGGAATATACTCTGTAACGCAAAGGTTGCTCTGTGTGAGTGCATGCCTATGTGTGGAACAATGTTCACGTAGCGTGTAGAGAATAGTGACCGGCGGTGTTACGTAAGGCTGGCTGCGATAGTATACGCAGTCGCTATTGAAAGCGTCCAAGTCTGGCTACGTAAGGCACTGACGACCTTCGCTGCACATTTAGCAAGTAATGTATGCGAATTCCACAGTTTTCTTCGACTTTGAGCATTGTAGTCATAATGAAAGCAACGTTTGTCCAACACGATCGATACTCCGGTGTCTAGTAGAGCCATTCGGTTGCTAGGATGGTCATTTACACGTGTCTGTTCCACTTCCGATTACAAATTTTTGTTTAAAATTGTTCACTACAATATTGCTAGTTTTATTAAGTATTAGGTAGAATTAGGTTCTTATAGTTAAGGTACCACTTTACCTGTACTTGAGTGATAAATTTTCATACTATTTTAGGAATATTTTAGTAGTATTTTAACGTAAAAAAGACTAATAAGTTTAAAATACAAAAAATATGTGGTTACTTTATAACACAGTAGAAACTAGAAACAAAACAGGTTATTTTAATATTTACATCTAGCAACCTGTTTTGTCAAATCTAAATTTTATTATTCATTGTTAAAGAAGCATTTTAAGATTATGGCTATGCTATTAGGCAAATGTTGTAATTAAAAATTTTATTAGTTCCAAATATTGTTATTACTTGTGACTCACTTTACTAGCGTTTTTCGGTGCCTAACGATAGCCTATATATATTATATATACAAATGTATATGTTACTTCAGGTCAAAATCTATCAGTGTAGGTACTAAATTTTATTCAAATTCTTCCAGCCCTTCACGCTGAAGCAAACATATACACTATATTAAATTAGCGACTCATCCTCGCTTCAACTTTAAAATCTAAAAAGAAATATCCTATGTTCTGGCTAATGTCTCAAACTATCTTCATACCAAATTTCATCTAAATCGGTTCAGTAGATCCAGAGATTACCCCCTACAACCAAACAAACTCACAAACGTTACCTCTTCATAATATTAGTATAGATTAATTAAATTTCTTGTGTAATCAATTGAATATTTTATATTGAAATCTAGATAACATACAACACGCTATATTCTTGGGTAGCGGACAGCGGTAAAAAACATGCCCAAAATCGGTTTTATTTATGTAATAAATCAATCATCATACCTTTTTGAAGAACAAGAATTAAAAAATCAATAGCTCCCTTTTTAAGAAGTAACCTACGGTCACCTTGGCCGAATTTCACATCTGCCGGTACAATGAGCAAGTAGGCCGTTCTATTGACCATTGTCAATGTGCTTGCGCAACTCAAGCTAGAGTATGGCATCTTTGTGCTCGAATCATAGTACATCTTAAAAGGAGTTGGATTTAAGCGGACGTGTTGAGTGTTCACAGATGTTTGAATGTATTTAAGTAACTATTTTTACTAATATTATTTATGTAATAGTGTGTTGACTGCCTTGTCGTTGTTTGAAGCAACGAATGGTAGATTGGCTTTTATTATGAGCCAACAAGTCTAATAACATGATATTATTGCTATTATCAGGATATACTTAAATAGATATTGTATTGTACATATAATTTTTTTTTTTTAATAAATTAAATTAAAAGAGTTTATATCGATACGTACCTATCACAATACATTTTGAAGTCGACTTCAAAAAGTATTTAATTAATAAATAAATAACAGTTTCTCTTAATTAAAGAAAGATATCTGAGAGTATCAAATCAATGCTATGAATGACATTTCCTTGTAAAAACCTTTAGCAATGTGCACGTATTCGTGGAATACACGCAAACATTAAGGACCATATACATGCAAATTTATATATTTAAAAAAAATATGAATTGCTAGGTAAAAATTACAGGTATCGTTTCTATTTTCTAATAATCATGCTTATAATAATAAATAAATAAAAAATTGGAATAACAGAAAGAATAATCTGAATAAAATCGTTCCCTTCATAAATCTAGAAAATAATAAAAAAAATTTAGTAGGTACATAATATATTAAAAGAGTTGCAAACTCACTCGCATCTTACTCATCGTTACAGTGAATAACGTTGATTGTGCAGTCGCCCTTATTTTTAGTAAAGTTCAATAACCTTAGTGATAAGAAAGCTAATTCAGGACGAGGAAAATTTACTTCATTATTATAATACAGTTACGTCTTCAATAACCTTAAACTTGAACATAAATATAATGTAATAATATAAAGTTGTCACAACGTAATTTTCTTAACACATAACTTAAGTATTTTTTTTTTAAATTTCCTATATCTTAGAGGAAATTAAATTATGCACATACATATATGCATATAATAACTAACTAGTTTTTGCCTAGGACTCCTCTTGTGCTGTAGATACCTGTATAAATAGAATGGATTAAATGAAATCTACAAATTTAAATTACACGCGAGCGTCTAAAAGAGCTAAGCAAAAAATGTTATATTCTTATATAATGTCTTCATACTAAAATCAAAAGCCGATAGAGAAGTAATACAAATTACCCATTCTTGAATTCTAACGACTCTACTCTTTATTTTTTATTTCGGTCAACGGCCTTGCGGCACCATTGTGTTCGCTCCATTGACATCGATCTTTGGGGTTAGACTTAAATGAAAAAAACTAATGTCGCTTAGCAAAAAGGCTTAAACGCGCATTCATGTGACAAGCGCGCACGTGTGAACAAACTCAATAACGCCTGACTTTTGAAATCCACCCTTTGCAAACTGGTTCTGATTGGAAGCGATGCATAAAGATGTTAATAAATATGTACATTTGATATTCTTCGGTAAAATTAAGTTCGAGCAAACTGTTAAATTATTTTTACTAGCGAACAGTTTATTTAAGCCCACGCTCTGTCTTCGTGTTCTTCACACTATTTTTTTATAGATAATCTGAGCTTAGTACAACAAAGTCACGGTAACCGATCAGCAAAAAATGTTTATTAATGAGAGTTTTAACCTCGTGTCTTAAGAATTTATATGTTAGTAGCAATTATATACTTAAAAATATATAACTTATAATGTTTTAGTATTTTTTGTATAGTATAATCGTATAATATGAATAATTAAAGAGTTTCAAAATATAGGTACTGTTCAGAAACGAACGGTTTAATGGTTTCGTCAATAAGTTTATTTCTTGTTCACTTCACATCACATCTAATTCATATCGTATATTCATTATAATTATGAAAATTCCGTACGCAACGTCAATTTCGTCATGTAATGAATGTGTACTACCCACATGTCATTATGCTCAATGATTTATATCTAAAGAAAATGAATAATCTTTAATTATATAAAGTTAAAATTATACAGTAATAGTACGCGACGTGGATATGGTAGCAGTCAATAAAACGTTAGTTAATGCAATCGTATTAATTCCATTGTTTAAAGACCCTCAGTGAAACAATAGATAAGGCTACCAAAAATTTAGGGTACGGCTTTGTCTTACATATTTATAGTTAGCGCACGCGGTTGTTTGGTCTAGGTATGCGATCGGATCAGGCGTGTGTTGACCGCGGCGATTCACCTTGAGACCTCACTTCGCCTCTTATAATCCTACTAATAAAAATATCCCTTCACCAGTTCCACTCATAAACAAAGTAACTGGCTACACAACTTGAGCGTTTAGTACAGTTTCGTACAATGCTCGAAGACCGGTCCGCTGCTGTGGGTGAGCGAGTTGTGGAATGCATGGGACGGACTGAGACGGTGTGATTTGAAAGTGTGCTCGAGTACGGCTATCGACTTTTTCATCATCTACTATAATACATTATAATTTACATCTTATTTGACTATACATAAAATTAACACAACCAATTTCGTTATTTCAAAGCTCATAAATTCCTATCCTGTTATAATTATGACTTATGGTATCAGCGGTAGGAGGATGTATTTTTTCATCACTCAAATGTAGGCACAACTGAATGTTTATTAAATCAAAATTACCCCGTAATAACACGCTGCAATTTATTTCTCTAATGGGTTGATTCCAAATCACTGCTGTGGTTAGATACTCAAATTATCATATTCTATGTATAAAAACAGTCGCACGCGCAACCAGTGACCTGTATGAAAACGTTGAGAAAAAATCATGAATAATTTTGTAAAGTTTTCCGCGTCAGCGACATTAAAACTGAATGCATCAAGCTGGATTTGAAGATAACCTTTCAATTTAGGAAAATATTAAATGATTCTAAAATATGTTACTGCATTCTAAATTGCAAGCTATATAATAGCATATCTGAAAATGTTAAGTTTTAGATCAAAACGTTTTTTGACCTATTTATCTCTTTGTTAGGACGATGTGTTGTTTGTTGCTAGATACTATATACCACAGATGAAAAAATAATTTTGTTCACCTTACTTGTTTAATTTTTTTATGTAACACTAGCAGCATTCCGTGGCTTTGCATGCAATTATCCGAATTATGTACGTATATGAACCATATAAATGATTAGCTAAACTGAGCATTTTTACATAAATAGAGCGAGCGTTAAAATAACTTATTTTCGTAAATTCAATATTACAAAAACTGAAGCCAACCATTCAATAAATATACAACTATTATTATCAACTTATACAATGTATGAATACTACTCATAAAATTTCACTCATACTCTTATAATAAAGAAAAAGAAATAACAGAAAAAAAATGTCTTTTGTTTAAAATTTGATTATTGTAAGACCATCATTATGTTCGATACTTTTTATATGATAAGTAATAGCAAAAACAGAACGTATTCTTCATTCCTTATAACTACGATAGGATAGAGTGAATGAATTCTATAAACTGGTTATCGAGGAAAGTATGTTGAAAGTACATGCTCGCTTGAACACGTTTAACAAGTTTATTAGATCTTAATTAATCATGCATTATTAGCTCTTCTATAGGAAATTGTCTATACAATAAAGTCGTACGGAGTATCGATTGTAAAGATATTAAGAAATACATATTTTAAGATTAAATGATACTTTCTTAGATTTACGCGAATATTAGACATTTAAATAAACTATCTTTTCGGATTTTTTCGCGGATTTATTTTGATTTTTGTTTCCCGACCTTTCGATTGTTTTACAGCAATCATGGTCACGGGAAAGACCTCTCTCTCCCGTGGTCTCTCTCGACTCGAAAAGATAGTTTTATTTAAAAGAATAAATGAATTAACTTAAGACTTTTGTTAGTTCATAACAGCTGTAATTTTAAATTTTTAAAACATGCGTATTAAATTATTATCAAAATATCTTAACTATTTCTTGAATCGTCTTGGCGCGGAATCCCCGATGTTAACGGGTCGCCCCAATTCCGCCACCGAAATAGCCCGCACGGTGTCCTAATTCTCTTGTAAGGTCCTGAACACGCGCCCGGTTTTTTACCGCGGGCCTGGAGTTTAACCCCGTGTGAGTGACCGAGCGAGGAACTTTGTTTTTTGGTGCAGTTTTCGGGGAAGCCGCATTTGTTTGTATCCTTTTATCTTAAGATGTGTTTTGGGATTATTGATGCAGTTTTATTTTCATTATTAACGTTTAAGTTAATTTTTTGTAACGTATAAATGTTATGTCCGGATAGGTATGTGCATGATATTTTTACTGTAATTATATATTTTAATGAATGCAAAATTTCCATATAACCACAGATAATTTAATACTACAATATAACATATACTGTCTCCAAAAATATTAGTATTATTAAAGTTCTTGATAGATACAGTTCATAAATTAATTATTTATAATAATTTCACTCTATATTATAAATTTTACAACACTACTCTTATCTTTAAGCTCAGTAGAACCAATCCGAAACTTGAACTACCGGTTTCTTGGCATAGCAGGGCTTAAATCTGATCAAATAAATTGGAACTATATTTCACATTTAAAACGTATATATTAAGTGTACCAAACTGAATACATTTATTCTTGTAAATAGTAATATTTACAGATAGCGTTTTTTTTTTTAATTTTTCTAACGAGGTACAGCGATATTCATGTTCTCCTCCTTTTCAATTGGTCAACTTCAAAAATACTTTTTTGTATGTTTACATTTCTCATGACTGTTTTTTATAAGAATACGTTTAGCCTCAATAGTGGTATATGTATTGAAAAATAATATCACCGCTAAAGATAATATTTTATGTTGGAGTATATTCTTGCTAAGAAGTACCTATATATTATATACAAGGCTAGTGTCCTTAATATAGATCTTAATTTTTCAATTCAATTCTTTTTACAAATGAGAAATATATTGTCACTTTTTTATTATTATAAACAAAATCTAGTCGATCTCTGATTTCGTACTTATGAGATGGAAAGACAAATTATATAAGCAGATTTTTTATAGAGTTCCTAAATCAACAGCTATCACGTCTAAGATCAAACAGTGACTAGACTAAGCATACAAAATTCGTCACTCCCGTCCCGCTTCCCGGACCGGCTTCATTCGGCGCGGGCCCGTTATCTTTAGAGTTATAAGTTTGGGTGTGTATATTGTGGTAGCCAAATATCTGTGACAGGCGGGTCAACGACCGCGCACTAAGGCACCTGCAATCGCGTCTGTTGACATAAGAACTGAGCAACTGTCATGACGCCCCAAGTGATAATCAACGCGGTGCAATACACTTGAGATTTTGAATTAAGTTTTTGTGCGCTATTCTAAAAGGACGACCGGTTTCGATTGAATGCCGAAGGAGGGAGGAAATTTAACGCACACTTACGTCATTAGAATTTGATGCCTCTTATGAAAGATCGAGCTAATGATTAGCAAAACTTGCTACTTATTATATTTTTTGGTAATAGGCGGTAGCATATACTTACAAGAGTTATATATGTTGTTACTTTTTTAATATAGGTAGTATAGTATATATAGTATATACGAATTATGTATAGTAATATATTTTCCAAATATCAAAATATGTGTGATGTTACTTCAAGATAAATAGTCTACGGGCTATATAGCATGACATACGCCACTTTTTATTCTTCAATATTAATACTCCAGGTATATTATAAAAATATTGACGAGTACGAGATTTATGCTTTGGACGAAATGGACAGTCTTAGAGCGGGTCTAGTCAAGAAGTGTAATAATTATATAAGGTACATACTAGCGACCCACCCTCGCTTCGCACGGATTCGTCCCTAGGTTGATTCCCCATACAAATTTCATCCCCATTTTCACCCCCTTAAGGGATGATTTCTGGAATAAAAAATATCCTATGTCCTTCCCAGGGTCTCAAACTAAAAATCGGTCCAGTAGTCTTTGAGTTTATTCGTTACAAACATACAAAAATAAAAATCTTTCCTATTTATAATAGTAGTGTAGAAGTGAAGATCTAGATAATAATATTAAAATTGTATTAAATGATTAAAATAACATGAGGCTCTATCAGGTTTCAGTGACCGATGGATTTGGATGCTGATGCTCTCCATGTGCAAATCGAGGGCACAACCTTGGGCTAATTCTAAAAATTAGCACACTTTTTCTATTCTTTGCATCATGGCCATCGTTATAATTTTAAGTAAGCATTGCAAATGACATCACAGATAGGTATGTTGCTAAGTCAAAATGCCTTCAGACTAATAGGTATATGATTTACATTAATTCACACAATTAGTTTTTTTGTTTAAAATAACTAAAACAACTTTACAATATTATTTAATAGTTTTTACAATATTTTTTAATATACTCGTTTTAAACCATGTCATTGACATCGTTTTTATTCAGAGTATTACAACATCCGGCGCTGCACCTTCATTACAATGGTATACTTTTATAAAAACGAATAATTGTAATTATTTTTAATAAAGCTGATCATTTATATGTAGGCATTCTTCTTAAATATTATTTAATAAAAAGAATAATAATTATTAATAATATTTTTGTTACTTTCTATGCCTTGTGCGTACACCATTTATAACTCAAGAACGGCTGGACCAATTTTTATGATATTTGTTTTTTTTTTTGGATTTCTCTTAGTCTGGAATTCGATAATAAGTATTAAAACATCTGAAAAAATAAAAATAAAATATAATATAATTTATAATGGCTAACGCTGGCAAATAACTATTTTTATTTTTATATATGTAAAACGTACCTAGAGACGAACCCAAGCGAAGCGAGGGTGAGCCGCTAGTTAAATATAAACTGAAAAGGAGATTTAATATACACGTGGAGGAAACCTATATTTAAATCTTCGTAAAATAACGTATATGTAAAGGTAACTCGTTAGGTTTTAGGTAAATTCCATAAAGATAAATAAATTAAAGTGAATATTCGTATGTGTGTCCTCTCTTAAGCCACTCCTAAACCATTGATACGATTGTGATGAAACTCTGTGGGTTCCTGGCGCAAAAAAAAAGATTTTGACTTTTATGCATTCCTAAATCATTCAAACTTAGGGGCGCACCCGAGCGAAGCGAGGGCAAGTCACTAGTATATAATAAATAATAATAATATAGCAGAGAAAGCTGTAGTGAAATAAAATACCAACAACTTTGTTTAATTTAAATCATAATTTGTTCTTGTTATTTCCTCCTTTCCTAAGCAATTGATATGAGTAATGTATATTTTAGGATGATATTTTTCCAAACCATTTATTATTAGCGCTACTACACTTTAATTTATTTAGACGTAAAATTAGCCATTTGCAATGTTAATAGTGTTAGATAATAGTGATAGTTAAAAATGTTTATAAAAACTTCAATTAAACTGTAATTGGGTTAAACATCTAAGCAAATATGAATAAAAGAGAATCTAACAAATAATAGGTATCAAAACAAATATGCAATTATATAATAGATAGTGATATGTACTAAGTAAATACGAATAAAGGACCACCTTTATCCAATGAAGGTATTATTTCTAATGCTAGACTATTGGACTTGAGTCTAATTCAATTTGCATAATGTTGGCTACGTTAAGCTGTTTACAGTTGCATGTTGTTGACCTGACTCAGCTAAAGCCAGCAAGCTATATAAATGTCAGCAAAAAATACAGAAAAAAATTTGATACATCTAAAATTATAATAATGTCGATTGTCTTGCCTTTTAACTAATCGTTAGTGCTTAATAATAACGTTGACACCAATAAATAGTTTTAGAGAATTGAGGTCTTAGTCGCAATCAAATAGGAAATTAATGCCGCAACGAGTATGTTATCAGCGCTATTTGTAACTATTTTAAGTAAGTAGGTTGTTTTTTGGTACTATTCTGCAATATATAGTAAGTATATGTTGTAGAATCTTTGACTATATTTAAAAAGATATCTATTTCATCTATACTAATATTATGAAGTTGAAGAGTTTTGTTTGTTTGTTTTGTTGAACGCGCTAATCTCAGAAACTACGAATCCGATTTAAAAAATTATTTTTTATTACATAAACCGTTAACTGAGGAAGGCTATGGGCTATATATCATCCCGGAATAATGTGCGATACCCTTGGGATATCTATTCTATCTATAAATGTAAAATAACAAGAATATTAATATTACAAGCACAAATAGTGAACTAAATACATTAACTAGAATGTCACAGAATATAGTTAACCGCTTTATCAACAGTGACGAAATGTTTTGTAGGACAAGAGATCAGCTGAGCGGACGGCCGGCATGCGGGCCGCCACGGCGTGGCACGCGGTGCGGGCTGGCTCGTCGACACACGGACGACACTTTCCTACTGACATGCTATAAATATTCAGCGAACGCTTCGCCACTTGCCAGCAACCACTCTCATCGCGGCTTTCCTCACACGATACCCACCTAGATACAGTTTGGGCTCAATTTTGACGATCCGCCGTCTCTTCACCAGAAAAAAGATGCGTTTCGCGCGTACACTCGCGCTTTGTCTCAGTTATCCATCACTGCACATCCGCACCAATTGGAAAATCACGATTTCACTGTCACAGCTAACGGCGTCCGTAGCCCGGAGTCACGGCACCGGCATAGCACGTTCGAAGATCGAGGGTCTAACTTGATGTGACGCGGAGTGAAATCGCCGAGAACCGAACCGAGTGGCGAGGTCGGAGTGACCTCCACGCAGCGTGAGAGTGAGCAGAGGCCGAGCGAGCAGGTGTGCGGGAGGTGCAGCGACAGCGAGTGGACGAGACGACGCGCGCGACTCTCTGCCGCCGACTGAAGGCGCGCCGCCTCACCACCACACGCGCACTCGCGCACACTCGCGCCGCCCTCTCCGCGCCGCGCTATGATCACACCTCGCCGGACGCATTTACCGATAATATTTTAAAATTTCATTCCCGATTTGACTTTAAAAACTCCATGTCCGACGAAACTCGCTCAGATAAGTTGAATATTTTCCGAAAAGTGACCCGTTGCAAGACTCTGATTACTTGCGCAGTGAATGAATAGCGCGTGTGAAAACATTGGAAGCGCATGCGTATTGCATTTACCCTTATGGCGCCTTGTAGTTACAATATTGCTTAATTTTGATTGGTCTAATAATTCGAATAATTAAGAATTGTACTTCAGCTTGAAAATTATAAAAAGTAGGTATATTATATGAAAAATAAACTGTCATTCATTTTCGTTCCAAAAATGAAACCCAATAATGAAGTGGCATCAAATAATTACATGTAAAGAGGCAGAGTAAGGTCATCGGAATGCTTTAGGTGCGATGCTACAAATTGCGCAAATAGATGTTCCAATGAACTCGTTTAATAATAGCGGGTGTAGTGAGGGCGTCAGCGGCGAGCGTCGAGGCGAGAGCTAGCCTGCCGCGTATCGTATCACTACTCTACTCGACTATAATGCAAAACACGCTCAAGGTTGTCAGAGCACGTACGTCGGCGTCACGCACTGTGCTCGCTAAAATCTCACTAGAATCTTGAATGAGATAATTTCATTATGTCACCAATTTATAAAATTGCTTCTATCAAATAGCATGCAATCAGTTTGAAATTCACTACATGTTTAATAATAATTAAGTGAATTTACAAGCAGATTTTAAATTACTTTAATGACCAATTGAATAGATTTAATGTACAATTAAAAGCTATATTTATGAATTTGTAATGATACAAAATAAATGAGAATGTGGTGAAATTATAATCAAGAATTATGATTCTTGGCATCAAAAGGAATTACTTTAATCACAGACATAATTGACATGAAATTAAACTTTATTCAAATAGACTTATTACAAGCACTTTTGAATCGTAAATTTAATTTAAAGAGCGTCAGTGTAGTCAGTCCGTCAGAAAGCTACAACCGGCTCGAAAAGCAGTTCTGCTGAGAAGAGCCGGCGAAAAATTCAACAGTTGCTCTTTTAAATACCGAAGTTACCTACATTCATAAACAATATTGACGTGATAAATAATTTACTTATTTATCTACAATTTTGAAATAGTTTATTTAGTAATAATTATAAATATTACTATAACTATATTTAGTAAAATAATTACGTTGTTGTTATGGCTTTTATTAAATTTTTACTTCTTCATATTCAACAAGTACAATTTGTGGAAAAAAGAAAACGTTTGTCGAATATATTTAATATTGCAGAAATGTTTTTTATTTTTGGATTATAGTAGTTCAAGTGACATTGAAATGACGTATAAAAAGAGATACGGAACGCAGGCGTCACGACACATCAGGCTTGGGAATAACAAATTGTCCTCATACTGAGTGAGTGTGACATTTAATTAATATAACGTCAAAATAGCCACATATACCTTGCCAAATTGACGTTTTTATGTTACACCTCCAACAAATGAAGCTAAAAATCCTTTTGTTGTGTGTTCATTGGTTAACTCAATTAAATCTTTTTCATCAAATGTAAAAAACGAAACTGATCTATATACATAAAATATACATGTAATGATAGTTGTAATGTATTATGATAGTAGCATTAATAACGCATGCAATTAATAAGCATAAGTTCACGCGTTTTTTTCTACTTTACTTTGTCTTATTCTTTGTCAGTATTTAGACACATGAGTGTTTTCTAGACCAGAACAAATATGAATAGTCCATGGATATGTACGGTAATGATTATCGAATCTGCTACCTAATAGATATTTATTATATTGCATATTTTATCTTTAACTGAATTCTTAAAGATTTCTGATATATTTTCTCAAATTTTCAAAAGATGTGAAGAGTAAGCTCAATGATAAAATCGGTGGTAATTTTGAACAGGACGCAAATACACAGCGGGACAGTGTCATTTGAACAACGTCGTGTCTGTTCGTCGGAGGTGGTCGCCCGGGATGCCAATCTGTACTTCCGCCGGCGCCCGGATCATTGCCAGAAACACTTAGGGGAAAACTCAAACGAACGTTGAAAGTACCTACTTCCAAATACGTAAGTATTCGAGATTCGATAATCGAGAGTTAAACGGCTGAAGATAAGCTGATTTTATAAATTACAGAAACGATAGCATTAATGAATGAATGAAACTTTGCTTAACGGACTGCTATTATATCTTTGTAAGTTTGTGTATAGTTCTACGCCTTGACGCTGTCATGAAAGGACGGATTTGGATGAAATGTAGTATACAAATAGCCTTTGATTTTTTTTATGTTGGGAAAATGCATTCACGCATACTATCTGCAAGCATACAGGTTGTTATGTGGGACGCACTGGCAAAGCCAGTACTACGCAGTAAAACCCCCACGGAACCTCCCCCGTCTCAATGGAGCGTCGCAGAATCGCTCACGTACACAATCATTACCATGATTAAGTACCAGGAGTAACCCGCATGGCACACCGTCCACCGAAGTGGGCCACCTTCCTGTGTGTCTCTTGGCTTTCCATCCGGATTAGTTGCGGGAGGCTGATTAGCCCCCCGCCCCTCACCCACCCCCTCCCCACCATAATAAGGTGAGCACACATGGGGGAGGGGGGAGGGAGGGGAGGAGGGGGGAAGGGGGAGGGGGAGGGGGGCGATGCAAGCTTTTTAACAAATCTCATTAGCAAGTAACTTTGATGTTCATGGAATTCTGAAACATTCATTTCATATTTAAATATATTGTCGTGCTAAAATAATTTTACAAACTTTGGTAAAGTAAGTGGAAAGTATTTAAACTTTATAAATATAAGATTATACCTATAATTATAATCAAAAGAGACTTTCATTTAATAATTAAAAATTATATAATCTATGAAAGGTAATTAAAAGTCAATAGCAAAGTAAATTATAATTAATAAATTTATAACATTTAATAAAATTGTAATTGGATCGAAACTTTACATTAGATTAATTACATATATTTTTGAGTAATTACTAATTAACATTAACTAGTGATCGCCGCGTGGTTGAAAATCAACTATAATTCATTTAGTTTAATCGATGTTGAGGTTTGTTTTTCAAAATTATATCCATAGCCTATAAAAACTATAAGAATTTTGAAACGGGCCCATAAATTCAGAGATTTGCACCTACAGACAAACAAACTTTTCATCTATATATTATGTAAGTACTCGTATAATATTGATGAAGGTCATCTAACATCATACTGCATTTATAGCAGTGAAGTAATTATATATAAATAAAATACGCGAGCGGATTCACGAGTAAAAGAAAGTCAATAAATTTTGGCTTTCGGCAGTCCTTCTCTATAGTATATACACTTTAACTATGCCAAAGCTCATACTCCTCCATACATGCAATATGTTTAAAAAAAGGGATTCAAAGATTTCTCTTCACGTATTAATATATAGATACATTTAGGGTTTGTTTGTGATGTAATGAGAGCTTTATTAATAGTTTTTACAATCTATGTTTGTCTAAGCCGGGGTTACTCAAAAACCTTTCAAAGAGATTTTAATAATTTTAATTAAATATATAGCTAAAAACTTGTATTAGCCGAACAAACAAACAAAGACATAGCTTAAACTTCCAGTTGTATAATAATTAAATTTTAATTAAAAAGATAACTTTAAAATGAAACCACGCTAGAGATACATATAATATATTATGAAAATTGGTTAGAAACTGGCGAAGTAGTCGCGTTACTTACACAAAAAATAAAACGAATTCAATACCTCCTCTTAAAACTCATTATATAATAATTAGAGTATTATTCAACTTATTTTATGGTTGTACAAGAAATATAACGTAATGTAATAGAAATGTACACGATATTATAATATAGGTAGTATACACCCACATTTATACAAATCTGTTTCAGAAGCTAGTACGAATTAAATATAATAGTCGACCACGCATAGCTTTTTCTCATAACCGAAAACGGAAAAGAAAAGGGATGGGTGTGGTCTCCGTAGATAACTTTGGTCTTGTTGAATGGACCACCGGTTTGTTATGGTACTACAGCGTCGTGAAAGTCCGACTACGTGACAAAGGCCCATGATGGGCATGAAAACTTCTAAAGCCGGACAATGCCACATAAACGTTTAGGTCTTTTTGTAGGTAGTCGACGAAACATTTTCTCATTTTGTGCAAACGTTACTGCACCAACAAATAGTCGTAACTAGTTACAAGCAAACTATTACGTACTCATAAATGCAGTTTTGCGCGAGTAACATAATAGTCAATTTACTGGTTTTTGGAGAGGAAGACCAGCGTATTCTTCTGAAATATATTTTTTAACTTCAAAACAGCGTATTGACAGGTTCTCCGATTTAGAATACTGACTTGTTAGGTCATTGCCCGCTCAGAGGATGCTGGATTCTTGATATTTCATAAACCTGATCATTAACCACCTTTTGGGGATATGTTATAATATTGGATAATAAATTTGCGCGTTAAGTGCTACGAGGATTTTATAATTAAAGTACAGATATGGTATGATGATATGAATTCAAGATTTCGTATGACTCTTGAACATCGTTGTAACAAAGGGTGGAACGAAATGCACTTATTTATAGTCTGCACACCTATACTTACTTCACTCTTGCACATACACAAAACAAAAAAATCGTATCTCCAAAATCATGAATCTATACATATAATAAAGTTCTAACTGAGTGAGTCGAAATTGTACATTAAATATTTTTTGGAAAATCTTATTGAACTAGTCATTATCATCAATACAGAAGCCGAATCTATAGATTTTAGAATTTTTGTATGTCTCTCTGTATGTCTGTCTGTCTGTCTGTCTGTCTGCCTGTCTGTCGGTGCGTCTGTCCGTCCGTCCCTTTTTACCGTGTGAAAACCGTTAAATCGGAGCAAGGGTGAGTCGCTAGTACACTATAATTTACATGCTGTTAAGCGACTTCAAAAGGGAGAAGCACAATTTCAATATATGTATTTTGTTCGTATGACACTAGATGATTTTAAGATTCTTTTTATCGCTTTTTTTTTCAATTTTGCAACCTAGTCACGTACGCTCTGTTTTTTATACTTTTTAGGCAGTTAGTTTTCCTTTGAGTTGTTTGCAATTAACACCTTCGAGGGTCGCAGCGGCTTAAAGCCAACCCACTGCCTACGTTGCACCCACGCTACACCTCGAACGATTGATAATCGCACATAAATCATTACGCATAAATAAAAACGCACGTTTATATAATTACTAAGGTGTGTGATTTATAACCTAACATTTATTTAATAGCGGGTGTTGTCATGATACAATTTGTATTTTTCCTCTTGGATGAACCGATTATCTTATATTGTATTTAAACGAGCAATTCTTGTATATTTATATCTTTATATCTTTATTTCTTTATTTATTTATACCAGCAACTTCGGAAACGGATTTTGCTGAAATTTGGTATGTGGGGGTTTTCGGGGGCGAAAAATCGATCTAGTTTTAGGTCTGGGAAAACGCGTGTTTACGAGTTTTCATGCAGTTTTCTTTTTACATTATTCCACGCAGAATATGATCGATAATTTCTTTCACTCGGTTGTAAGCATCGTGGTTAAACGGTCAACACGTAAGTTAAACAATACATATGTCCGGGATCGGATCCCAGTAGAAATACAAAGTTTTTTTACTTTTGTTTTTGTATTTATTCAAGTTTTTAGTTTTTTATCTAAAAAATACGATATGACAAAAAAGAACTCCGAGCGAAGCTCGGTCGCCCAGATACTATACACATAATTTGTACTTGTTATATATTGAGAGTGTATTTCAAAATATACTTAGAAGTTCGTGAATTTCGATACTTTTATGATATGATGTAAGTATAGAATCGTATAACTCAGTATTAAAACTTTGCTTGATCAAGATTGCTAGTTTAGTTTGCATAAAGTGTAAAATATGCTAATCTGATTCTCAAAACTTAAAGAAATTAGAAATTGTTACTAAACAGAAGCGAAGGTAATAACAAAATGAATTTAGCTTTCATAATATATTCCATTTGGCTTATTATTTTATCTTTATGGAAGTCAAATATCTTGTAATCGACTTTGTGTGAGTACGGACCTTCAATAGTTAATTATATTCTGTGATCTATATAATTGAAATGGTTGTAGTTGTACGCGACACACTCATATCGCTTGCGCGTGCGCAAGTAGGATTTCCTTTTTAGACCATGCCTATTCGTCCAATGGGTCAGTATGCGAGGGTGAATCTAATGTTTCCTATAACGTGTTTAGAGAATCATTGATGTATTATTATTTTACTACTGAAGTTTGTTATGAAATCAACAGTGTATCATATAAACTGTAACTTATTTGATTATCTATCAATATTACAAAATATTTTCATAGAATTTTGCTTGATTAAATTAAATAATACTTTATAGTGGTGAAAATAAAAATATTTATAAGACATTTTAAATACATTTTTTTATTTTTCAATTTACTTTGCAATAATAGTGTGTAAATTGGTCCTTTATCTAACAAATCGGAGTTATAAGTATCAATAACTTGCAAGTACTCTTATTACGATAACCTTATATAATACGTATTATTACAAAATTGATATGAATAACAGATCGTTAACAATACTTGTATACCATTTTCAATTTGAATATAAAACATCATACATATTAAACTTGTGTTATAGTTTCCATTGCCAAATTGCCTATTCCGATTATTAACGTGCGATTATGATAACCACTCGCCAGTGCGACCTAGAGAGGTGAATAAACGAATTATAATCGAGTTCAACCCAAATTTTTGACCTGATTCGATATAAAACCTTGTATGCTAACGACCCACTTGACGTAATAGAGTAGAAAAATAAAACAACGTAAGGAATGCAGTTGGTCTTCTTTAGCTTTCTTTAAGTTGTATTTCATCTTTGTTTTTATTAGGCGTTAGCTTGCTTAAGGATGAAAATTTATATATGTAGGTATATATTAATCCTGGGTAACTGGGTAACCTGTATAATATATGAATTTTAAAAATGACATACTACATACATTATAGCTTTTATAGAAACATTGGACTATAGAAGACTATGATGAAAACTTTAAAATAAAAAAGAATTTGAAGACTATTTGGTGCAGTTGCATGCAACACACCTTCATCTAAAGGTCACAGAATCAATCTTGAGGTAAATATTGTATGGGTTGTACACAAATTCTTTATTTACTACTTATATTTTAATGAAACTAATATATAAATTGAAAAATGTGTTTAATTTAATATATTTCCTACTTAGTATTCTTATATTACTATTAATTTATTTATATTTTTTAAAGGCTGTAGCTATATGATAAGTTGTGCGAGAATATATAAATTTTCTTTGCGGTATTATTTATGTACATAGGTTATGCATATCTATACAAATAAATAAAATTGAAATGTCTGTTTGTAATTTCAAAACAACAGCTTTTTACTAATAAATACATATGAGTATATACTATATACGGTATTTATAAAAAAAAAATAATATTTAAATTTTTTGTCTGTCTGTATGTCTGTTTGTTCCAGCTAATCTTCGAAATGACTGAACCTGATATTATAAGGAGTAATTTAGGCTGTTTATATTTTAGAAAAATAATTAGGTTTCCACGCAAAAAAAGTAAAACCCACGAAATTCGCGTACCTATGACACACCTGAGCGTTTAAAATAAGTTACTTATATATATTTTTTTTACTTTTCATCATGAGTGTCATCTTATTAATAAAATTTCTTTACTCAACACTAATATCGTATATTCATAATAATTCAATCCCTAAATATGTATATTTGGATCAAGTGTTTTGAAACAAAGAGCTATTCATTCGTGCACTTGTAAGTACGCACGATATGCATTTTATTAGCCTTCTTGAACTGCATACTTGCAAATAAAAGGATATGTACCTACTACAACTTTTACAAATTACAGCAATACGTTTATATCTACTATAGTACTGTATAAGATTGATTATTATAATTTGCTATAGCTATGGAACTCATGGATTTTAATATACACAATGTTATTAAGAAAGTAACATGTTATAATAAGTATGTATTATATATTTTTTTAATTTTCTATTAATGTTACATAACGAACGTTTTAATTTTTTACGCTGTCCTTAATGAGGTAGACTAGATATCGCTATTTCGCTTATATTAGACTTCGACATTTGTATAATCGACACTAATATTTGACGTAATGTACCAGTTGAATGTGAACTACCACATCTTTTTAATAACAACTCTACGATATATACGTGTAATATATAGTTATTTTGATGTGTTCAAAATAACTGACGGTGAGCTGACTAGCCTCTAGCAGTCACGTTTTTGCGTGTTTCCATCAAGAGATGGGTGTTCAAAGCAAGCTTATTAATCGCTGGCCTTCTATCTGGAGGCAACATCCAGACATCGTTATGACAACGCAAAAGGACCGATATTGAGACTTTATTTTATTCCTTTAAAACGTTTGTTTCTACTAGTTTTGTTCGTAGCCCTGCTTGCATAGTAAGCGAGGCTGGGATAAGAAGTAGCCTATGTCCCTTTTCAAGGGGCAATCTTAAGATTCATTGATAGATTTTAAAGAAATTTGGCAAGTATATATTACAAATTTCATTAAAATCTAGTCAGTGGTACAAGCGTTAAAAGGTAACAAGCAGACTGACATAGTTTTTGTCATATTTATGATATTTAGAAAAGATTTATAGAACATAATACTCTATGTTTGTTACTCGTACTCGTATACCACAATAGTTTAAGACCCATCAAAATGAATGAAATTAGTTCAAACTCAAAGATTTTACTTTTTAATAATCTTGACTCCATGATTAAATCATCTCAATGGTATCAAATTATTGATTTTTATTAAGATTTTAAATATTCAAAATTCATTCAAATCGATTCGACAGTTAAAATTAGGTTAAAATCGACTTCCGATATTAGATCGTTAAATGAAGCTAATAAAACTACTAAAGCGAGGAAAATGATCAATAAATTGCTTCACTTTCTAATTTCGGTGCATTTCATTATGTAATTAATATCTTATTGAATATCATTTATTTTATCATTTGCATAAATAAAACTATCTTTTCGGATTTTTTCGCGGACTTATTTTGATTTTTGGTTTCCTTTGGGGAATAGTCCGAAAAGATAGTTTTATTTAAAATGTCAAATATTTGCGTAAATCTAAGAAAGTATCATTTGCATAAACGTAATTTGGCATAATTTATAAGTAAAAAAACGCATTAATTGTATGAAAGATGAAAAAACAAAGTAGGGACTAAATCCATTTTTCGTATGCAATGGGCATCCTGTATTATACTGCGTTTTTTTGTAAGTAAATTATAAATTCTTTCGGTTTAAGTATTCTCGAACATTAAATATTCCTTATTGAAAAGCAATTTATGCATAAATGTGGCCAAGGTTATTGAAATATTCCATTTATTTTGTATTATAATATTTTTTACACGGAAATTGCCCCAAAACAGTTCTTGGTAACAAATTCGAACAGAAGAGTATTGCAACCAATTTAATAAACAACTTTAATGATAGATCATTGAACTAATAGTCTTTTTATATCTATATGGCTATTTTATCATGGCTTAATTAAAACTTGTGTCAGTTTTTACGTAACAATAATTTATGTGTATTTTTATTGTTTATTGACTAACGAGCCAAACGAGTGAAGCATCTCTGCTTCAAGTCCAACGAAATTTGCATTCCTCTGTCAGTCTGTTGATACTCCTCTACATGTAGTATTTTACAATCGATCTAGACGATACTTGGTATACAGGTGATATAATTTTTTTTTGCCGTCGGGGAATTTTGATTAGAAGGATACTTCTTCCAAAAAGGGGCTACTAAATATCTCCGCCTTGTGAAATCCGATTTCGATGGTTCTTTTTTTATTTCAAAGGTAGTAACTTTAACTTCTATGATAATTATTATTTTTCTATTATATTTTATTTTTCTATTATATGTATTTTTCTATTATTTATAAACATAATTAACAGAAATCACTGCATGTTTTTTTTTAATCTTTTGCTATAATTACCATGATCAAAAAGTGAAAACGGGTTGTGAATATTATTAGAGAATCTTGCGAGAGTCAATTGATAAATTACAATAATCACAATAATAATAAACGTAAATTTATTATTATTGTAACTTATGACGTACATACTGACATTTAATTTAAATTTAAAATATAAAATTGACGATTCAAAAGTGCTTGTAAAAGTCTATTTGAATATAGTATATTTTGATTTGATTTGATTTGATATGAACTACTCAATTATATAGAAAAAAAATATATATAATTAAATATATTTATTAGCTTTTTAATAAATGCTAATTGTTTTAGATAAAAATATCAATTTACTATCGATAAGAACATTTTATAAATGATTGTTTTTAGATAAACAAAACGAATGAAGAAAATGTAATAAATTTCACAAAAGATCCCGCGTTTGTCATTTAAAAGGAAACATTTTAAAGCGTTTGAGCTTGTTATTGCGTTGTAAAAGTTATTCCAAGAGAGCCAATAATGAATCAACTCATAAAGCGAGTCTTATTGAAAGTGCAAGCAGTCTACGAAATTCATTCCACCACTTGCGACTGGGCCACTGTGCATGTTGCATCGTCTTATAAAAACGACATATCAATATACATTGATGATATTGAAAAATAGGCTTTGGTGTTAATAGGTATTGAGTTTATTATTGTTTGAGATGATTGCGCGTTAGGCCATTTAAATGTCACCAATACACCACTATTTATAGAAGAACTAGTAGCGAAACCTGTGTAGCAGGATAGTGGTCTTAATGAGAGGCAGAGTTGGATTATTGCCACATGTACTCCGACTGAATGATGGCTTGCTCTTATCTATTTACCTGGGATCAAACGGCACGTTTAAAGGGAAAATATCAAGATTTATTTATATGACATTCAAGCTAATTTATTTTAGTTGCTTATACTTTATCAAAGAAGACATTTTTATGTAAATGTTTAAGTGACATATTTTATTTTTTAAGGATATGAAATTTAATATGTAGTAGGTAGCTCCAATTTTGTAGGAAATAATATATTCCATTTCTTATTTATAATGTTGATTATTTGCAGAATAACCTTAAAAAAAATTGCAATTCAAGATTAATACATAAATAGAGATGACAGTAAACACATAAAAAAAGTTTCTAATGAATTTGTTACGAGAAGGTCCAATCTATGAATGCAACCCCCCACATTTGATATAACATTCGCAAATGGGTCAATGAATGAAGTCAAGATCAATAAGAAATGTTGAGATTTTTTTTACTTATAATAAAAAAAGTAATAATAAACATTTCTTCCATATAACATTATTAATTAATTAAAATACTACTTTAGACAGCTTCATGCAAATCAGTTACAGGTTAGCTATTGTTACACCTACATATATTTCTAGCAAAAAATAGATTTTATTAATAAATTCTAAGAAAATATAAATTATAATAAACTTTTAGTCAAGGCCTAATTAACGTAGGTAGTTTGCAGATTCTTCAAACCGTTGTTAACTATTTATGGTGCTAATTTCATAAATACTTCGAAGTAGAGGCAAATATAAATCTTTGAATATACATAGAATCGGTGTTATTACCGTATTTCTAAGTACTAACCAAGTACTAACCTCGGTAGGTAACTAATTACTAAACCTAATAGCCAATAAATGTATCGACGTAAGGATGAAAAATCATCTCACACGCAACAACTTGTTTAAATTTATTTCTACCAACAGACATCTCATTTGTAGTAAACTTAAATAAAACACCTGTATAAATAAGTCAGA
This sequence comes from Argynnis bischoffii washingtonia, assembly GCA_033884665.1. Classification (NCBI taxonomy): domain Eukaryota; kingdom Metazoa; phylum Arthropoda; class Insecta; order Lepidoptera; family Nymphalidae; genus Argynnis; species Argynnis bischoffii. The sequence goes on along the minus strand of CM066616.1, from coordinate 6,407,266 downwards.
GCGATATTACTGGAATTTCAAAATCATTAAAACATTATTTACCTAATAGCTTCTACCTACGGGTTCGCTTATAAGTGTATTTCAATTTAATCTATAAGCACTAAAATTTTAATCTTTATTTTTATTCGATGGATTGAAATAAATTTTATTTCATTATGCTATATTTTTATCTGTGGCGATTAAATGTACCTACCTAATTAATTTTCATTGAAATTCGTCTAGCCAAAAATCAACAGATGATTTTGTTCAATGGCACAATTTAAAGCTATATAATAAACTAGCAGAACCCGCGACTTCGTTCTCATTTAAAAGTACAAAAAAAACAAACTCTCCTTTTTTTTACAATAATGTATGGAAGTCTGCCTGATTTTTTTACATTTATGATTACTGCTCCGTCACCTTGGGTAGCAGCATGATGATAGCCTATATATATAGCTTTTCTCAATAAATGGTCTATCAAATGCAAAAAGAATTTTTCAAATCGGATTAGTAGTTCCTGAGATTAGTGCATTCAAACAAACAAACATACTCTGTCTCTTTATAATATTAGTATAGTTGGTGTCAAACGAAATTACTTTAGAATTGATAATATCTAATCTTATATATTTAAACGAGCAATTCTTGTATATTTATATCTTTATTTATTTATACTAGCGATCTCGGAAACGGCTCTAACGATTTCGTAAAATCGATCTAGATTAGTTTCATGTCTGGGAAAACGCGTGTTTTCAAGTTTTCATGCGATTTTCTTTTGCATTATTCAACGCAGAATATGCTTGATAATTTCTTGCAATCATGCATGAGCATCGTGAATCATAGGTGTATCCGAGTTCGAATCTCGACGGAATATAAAGTATTACTTTTATTTTGTATTTATTCAAGTTTTTAGTTTTTTTTATCTAAAAAATACGAACTCTGAGCGAGTCTTTATATGATAGCAATACATTTTAATATATATACAATACACTTTTTGATGTGTTTAGTTCTCTATGCTCAACATAGAAATGGACAGATATTTTTGAGTTTTTCTAAGAGCACAGATCATATAAGTTAAGAGGAAGAAAACCCATTTTTTGCATATAATTTAAAACAAGATTCGAAAACATTTTAAAATCTATTAAATTGAGCGTAGTAAATATATTACCACAAAAAAAAAATTCTTTAAAAAAACGCCTCTACAGCATTTTGACTTCATAAAAAGAATTTTTTTGAAGTCGAAATACTGTTATGACTTCATAAATTAACTTAAGGCTGGTATATTAATTAAAAATAAAATATTTTAGACTTAATAGGAAAATAAAACGAAAACGATTGTGTAGACAGGCGCTACAGTTTTATTATACCCCGGTGATGCAAACGACATTCTATTGGCCTTCGTTGGGCCAACGTATAGCTAGCGTCAAGGTGAAGCTGTGGAGTCAGCGACCTATGTAGGGCCGATATCCTGCTTATTCACGAGACCCGTAGCTTCCTTCGATGCACGTGATTATCAAGTATGAAACTGTGTCATATTTTGCCAAAGATTATTTCGTGAAAAAATTAATTGGTCGGTATTTTTATTAATATAATCTTTAATCTATGATTAAGAAAATAATTACAAAAGCATATGTATATTATTATAATATAAATTTATTTCCTTATTTACTTATATATCTATATACGCATATCTATACTATTCATAGAAGTGTTTTTGAAGTCCTCATCTAACTCAGACACAATCAACATAAACCTATGGAGCCCATGAAGCTTACTGAGTACAGTTTAAGTACATTGGTTTCACATGGGAAAGTGCTTTTCTCTACTTTAGGGAAATTTTATCGAGGAAACAAGATAACTGTTTCTTGTCCAACAAGTATGTAGGCAGTTGTTATTCAAGTAGGTACCATTTATTAGACGCCAAACACGTTTCTACACAAATATCTCATTGTCTAGTCTCGAATGACGTAGATGAAAATAGGCAATTATTATTTTATTCACGTGGGAAAGGTTGATGAAATTGTAAATGACAGTGGCAATTATTTACTTCCATTAATGATAGTTTTCTTTTTAAATTGTACAAGCAAAACCGTATCAGAATATTAGAGAGCGTCTTCACATGCTAGGTTCTAAAGCACACATTAATTATTCCAGAAAGGGTAGTAATATAGACACCTCAACCTATACAAAGAAAATATGTAGATAACCCAACTTAGACTATTATTTGCCTATATACGTGATACATGGTGCTTATCGAAAGCAACCGAAATATTTCATTATGTTTATATAATAACAAAACCACTCCATCAATGAACTGCGTATTATAAATTAAGTCGATGATATTTAAATAATATTGCACTGGATTCAACCCTTTATTTCATTTTCCCTGGTTTAAGAGTCTTTTATAAAATTAAAATGTAAATATGAATATTTGGTACGGACCAAATTCATACATGCAATGACATCTATGGATCTTCAAATGACAAAAAAGTGAAAAAATCAATATTGATTTTCTCTAATAAAAGTACAAAAAGTTTACTTGAGATGAAATACGCTTACATACAAAAAGCGTATTTCATCTCTAGTTAGAATTACTTAATACAAGTCTTATGCTTTTTTAAAAGTAGCCTCCACTCTACTTTTAAAAAAATAAACCGTTTTCTTTCTCAGACGGTAAAACACATATTTTTTAAGTATCCATTCTTGTAGGCTTGATTTCTTATAATTTTTGATATGATTAGATGTAATGTAATGTAATTCACGTAAAAAATGTCTCCTTTAGTTTATTCTAGCTCCTTTTATAGACCCTAATGCCAAGTTCAAAGTCAAAATTCCTAATTTTTAAAGCGGAGTCAGAAATTAATATCAATGGTGTGGTATATTTTATTGATGCATTTATACGATTCTTCATAGAGGAGGTCATGCGCCAGCGCAGCTCAAGGCTATGATATAATGGGTAAAAAAAGTATAGTGCATATGTAACTACATATATAGTTAACTACATGATTCGCATTAATTAAACGACTTAGTTGTAATTTAAAAGTCATATAATTTTAAAAGAAATTTAATGAACACTGCACTACAAAAAGTGTTAAATTTATTTATGCATAATGTCATGCAGGTACTGAATATTTTTATTATGAAAAAACTTTTATTTAAGATGTTAGAATTAAAGTAATTCGTTTCCGAACTTTGGTCTGTTTAGTATTTATATTTTTTATATCAATCTACGTGCGTATCATGTTATTGTCGCTTGAAATGAAATTTCTAAATTGATATTTACGTTCCATTTCAATTGCTTCAATAGATCGAAAAATTAAGATTTAGTTCCTACTTTATACCACATACCTATAGTTGAAGTTGCTTGTCTTGACTTTTTTAATATTAGGGAACGCATTTACGCATAGCACCTGTAACACAGGTGGTTATGTGGAGACTTATCGGCTAGAAGAGCCAGTAAGTACTACCCGCAGGATCACTTACACACTCAACCATGACACCTACTAAGACATACCACTACAACAAAAGGGGTTGCTCTTATCGTTTACTCTGCTATCAAAAAAATATCATAAGCAACTTACATGATACTTCACCCAAAGCCCGTTGACGTTGATTGCCTTCTAAATATGTTTAAGTGTCACATCCGGCAAGATTACCGGACGCTATTGAGATTTAGATGTCAAATGAAAAAAAAAACCTGGCAAAGCCGGGGCAAAAAGCAAAGCAGAAATAGTATAAATGTAGTACAATAATTTGTGATTGAAACTCACTTTACCCTTTATTCATCTATTTTTTTCAAACAAAAAATATTTTCTGTGGGTAGACGCACAGATTACAAAATAAATTTCGAGATGTTATATAATATGACTATTTTAGTACAGCTTATCAATGTTTGGGTGCGGTGGGGACGGGTGACTTACAATTGCAACATCCGACGCGCCGTCTGCCGCGCCAATTTGCGCGCGCGCAGCAAATGGTCACCGCTGCACCCACAAAATAGCAACTGACGTCGTAAACTGCATCTATTACCTCATCCTATTGTTCACTACGTGGGAGTGACCGCTAAATGGACACAAATGATTTATGACGATTAGATTTTATGTAACACCATCCGTGCACAGCAATGTGCGTGACCAACTGGTATTATTCCTACGGAATTACCTTAATTTCGAAAGCAAGGTCGGTCATCAGCCCTTACACAAATTAGATGTTTTAGAACCGTAAATAATGAATAAAGCTACACCATTCTATCGGATTTATCGTTAGATATATTCGATATTGAGGCCTTACCTCATATAATGTACACGACCCCTTTATCGGTCATCATGTACGTGTACATACTATTTTAACAACTCATTGTATGTGACTAGACTCTATAAACTGCCATATTTGTGCGATTTCAATGTTTCGTCTGGAATTTTTTTTATATCTGCTTAATCTTTTGTCGGTTTAAATATGCGAAAATAAAACTTATATATGATCACCTGAAACATATAACGCTATAATATTCTTTTTGCTTTTACTCATTATTTATTGATTTTGTACCAAGTTTTATTTAAAAATCTTTTTCGCATTCCTGCGAAAACAAAACAATGGTTAAATTATTTAACAGAAACGAAGAATGGTAAGTAAGCATACTATAGTAACAGAGGGTCACGGTTTTTATGTAAAAAGTCAATGTAGTGACACTCAATATCTATATGTACATATAATAAAACTGTAGAGGTCGAATGTCTGTACATAGAAAAAAAAATGTTAAAAACCAAGTTAGGGGGGTGTAAGAAGAGAAATAGAACAAATCCTAATTTTTTTCAAATTTTCAGTTTCTCTGTCTGTTTGTCTGTTTGTACGGACTAATCTCCGAAATTGTATGACCGATTTGAATCAAATTTTGCATGGTGATACCTTATACCCCCAGTCAACATTTTAGATACTTTTTATCGTGGAAAATTAATGAGTTCCCGTAGGATAGTAAAAAAATTATAGTAACTTATATAGTTAGTACACAAAAACTACTGATTGGATTTTAATGAACCTTTACAATAATATAGCTCATACATCAGAATAACAAATAGGCTACTTATTATCCCGGAAAAATGTATGGTTCCCGTGGGATAGATTTGTTTTTGATTGTCGAGAGGCGAACCTAAGCGAAGCAAGGGTGAACCGCTAGTTTTAAAATAATTTAAAGAACAAGTGACGTAAGCCAATTGCACATTAAATTATTTCCTTCGTGTTAATAAAGCGAAAGAGTCGGTTCAGGCCGTCTTGGAGTAAACAAAGTAATCAATTAGGCCTCTAGCTGAGTAATGATGCAATAAATTTGCGACTGCCACAGAACCTTCGCGAAATCAATGGAGTAATGAAAATTTAAGTCTAATGGAGTATCATGACATGCCACAGACAGACGTGACTACATAGTACATAGACCAACCTAAATTATTAACTCATTATAGAGCATACAAGTAATCTTGTATAGGAAAGTTTATTAAAATGAGATATATTGTATATATACTCGTACATTATACAATATATTATTATTATACAATTTGTTATAGATTACAGTATCTATACTATTATTATAAAGAGGTAAAGTTTGTGAGTTTGTGAGGTTGTAGGGGATAATCTCTGGATCTATTGGGCCGACTTAGATGAAATTTGAAAGCTAGGCGTGAAGCTATAAACGCACTTGGAGGTGGCCCACTTTTATAGCCGGTGAACCATGCGTGTTGCTCCAGATAATTCTCTGATAGCATAGTGGGCCGTAAGAGCAACCTCATGGTTGTTGTAGTCTGCAATAGACCACAATAACCATGTTGACCGACCGTAAGGGTTTCGTGGTTGAGTGTGTAAGCGATCCTGCGACACCCCATTAAGACGTAGGTGGTTCCGTTGGGTTTTAGTGGGTAGTACTAACTTTTCTAGCCGGTAAGTTCTACATAACCACCTGTACGTGCAGGTGGTATGCGTAAATTCATTTCTCAAACTTAAAATAGTTTAGTACGAAAAGAAATTATAATATTATTATAATACAGGTTCAATGTACCTACATACATTTCCATATACAGCTTTTTATGTATATACGTACATGTGCTTGCAAGTGAATGCCAATTCAGATCCAATTCTTAATAAAAAATAATCAGCGTCCCATCGCTAAAATATAATATTTGAATCCAAGAGAGTGAGTCACGCTCGCCATTTTTGGTGCCGACCAATTAAACCTCAATGTCCTTATGACTACTAATCTTTAAAATTTAAAATTTAAGAAAGGGGTTTTATTTTAACTCTTATATTGAAATCTCTGTGGAAAAAATATTATTTAATTTCATCAAAAAAAGAGCTTTTGCCGGATAGAATATAGAATTTGTGTGAAAATTATAACATTTGGCATTAGGTTGTAACTTGTATTGCTACATAGCTTAAACAATACGTAGATTTTATAAAACACAGTTGAAAACTTTTTCAGTATTATCTCCCTAATCCGACAGAGGAAATCGCTCTTACTGAATATGTATAAAAAATATACATAAATATTGAAGATCACAAAAAATACTAAATAACCTGATACATTGATTGATGGATCAGGCTTATAAAGTGATTAATAGCGTATCAATATCGACGACACTGACTGTAATTTAACAAACTTCGTGTATGTTATACATAAAAGAATGTTTGTATCATTTAAATTTGTTGATAAGGTCTGAATAAAAGTTATAAAAAGTTATAAACTATTTGTATTTAGCTTTTGACTTTTAAACTTATACCATGTTAGTGAGTATTGTATACAGCTATTAAAAATATATTTTTTATATTATTATTAAGACAAGTATGACTTTTTATGAACTTTAATTACATTAGAAGTTATTAACAGTATTATTAAAATATTATAATTCTTTTTGTTTCAAAATATCACATGCTTGTTATATCAAATTTTAACATTTGAGAGAGAGATTGCCCAGTTTAAAATAAGTCAATAACTCATAAAACGAAACGATTTAAATCAATTTAAATCAAAAATTTAAGTGTAATGTAAATCGATACATCTGTGTTCAAATGATTCATAAGGAAATCAGCAAGTAAGTAACCTGAAACTCTCAATTAATCCCCTAATTCATCCACTTGAACATATTAATATTTTTAGTATAACGCTAATATTATAAAATGCTGCAAAAATTAGATGTTTCTTTTGATTCTCAGAATTATCATTGTATAAAAATTCTAATAATGTCTTCTTTACCGATACGATAGATAGATCGATGGACTGACGCTTCAAGTGCTCTCCAACTACAATGTGTGTTTTTACCATATATACTCGTATGTATACTCGTAACCATTTTCCTTTGAAATTAATATGAGACCACCCTTAGGTTAATGTTATACATTAAAATAAAGTCATAAAACATGTACGAAATATTAACAAGACGAAATAATCGTAATATAATTTTGGTGTTTTTGTTTTATCTAAAAACGACATAGAGTCAAATTCCGACCTACGTGGTAGCAGACATTACCAACGATGAAGTAAATATGCAATAATTTGTAAGTAAATCAGCAAAATATTTCTTTACACAAAATATCGTTATGGAAATAACTGTAGATCCAAATGAAGCTAGAAGAAAATATGAAACAAATACGAAAAAAAAAAACACGAGTCCGGGACTTAATGAGTTTCTATTGTGAACTTTGAAACGAGGTCGATTAATCAAGCAAATATGTAGGGATAAATTAAACGATTTACTCAAATTCAGGTAATGTTGCAGAAGAATCAAATGACGCTATTTTTATTGCCTCGTATAATGGAATTTTATTAAGGTAAGATGTAAAATACGTTAGTAATAAAATCCTGCTCAGCCGTGCACCGCGTAGACAAGCGCACACATCCTGTTTGGAAAATATGTAAAGAAAGCGTTATTATGCATGTTTTGTCTTTGCAAGCGGTTAAAAATATCACTGTCATCACACACCTTATGAGCATGTAAATGTATGCAAATATTAGCTAGTAAATTATAACATACAGGGGAGGTTCGTTATGAAATCTATTATATTATCTGTATATTCAGTAAATTGAGAATTTTGAATGTAATTTTTTTTTAAATTTATATTGCTGGTATATAATGTAAGAGAAACCAGTTCAACAGTTTTTATAACTTCTGTGTCTCGGTATATTTAATCGTACTTCATTTGAGACAGTATATTAATGATTTTTTTGTATTACGAAGGTAATAATAGTTTGAATAAAAATATAACTAAACTAGCAACTCACCCTCCCTTCGCTGGGGTTCGTCGCTAGCTTGCTTCCCAATACAAACTTTTATCCCCATTTTCACCCCCTTAAGGGATGATTTCCTGGATAAAAAGTATCTTATGTCCATCCCAAGCTCTCAAACTATCTTCTTACCAAATTTTATTTAAATCGGTTCAGTAGATTCAGAGATTACCCCCTACAACCACACAAACTCAAACTTTACCTCTTTAGGTAGGTATAATAATAATATTAGTACATCATACATACATCTGAGTAAGACCTAAACACATCTTCTAGCTATCAATCAAGTTTGATTAAAAGTAATTGTGTACGTAATAGACATAATATGTATATGTGGACAGAACCATAGGCATAAACTAACGATAAAAGCATATAAGGCATGTGAATTAAATATTTAAGTATAGCCTGAAGGAGTTATAAAAATATTTTTTTATTAAAAAAAATATTCATGCTTAATATAGAGTGTTAAAAGAATAAATGTAATATATTATTGAATAGTAAATAGCAACTTAAAGTAGTTAACTTTTTAGTAAATAGTTTAAAATATGATTACTTTATTTTGAGTCTATTCTGGCGCCTGTGAGTAAAAATGGCGATAGTTTTCGAACAAGAAGTGATAAGAGAGCCCGTTTTTAGATGCCATTCTTTATTTGCATGAACAATTGGACTGTAAATAATGAACTTATAGTAAATTTTAGTCAAGAATTAAACATGGTCCGTATTATGTATATATGTACCAGGTACCTATCCTTATTGCGTTATCAAGGTGGGTGGGCTTTCTTTGCCCTCATACAGGCCAAAGAATAGACCCGTATTGCGATTATATTTCAAGATATATTGTATAATCCATATTATGATACTTATATACTTGTTATATAATTTAATATAGCAAGTATTTATTTTAGCGCCATACATATACGAATTTTTGCCCGCGTATCCACTTGTATACCTACTTCGGATAAATTATTTATAATTTCTTTAATAAAATATGATAATGTTATGATCTGGAATATATTTTTTTTGCATTTTATAACCGTTCATTAAGGGATATAGAATCCTCACTGATGAAAAGCTACAAAATTTAAAATAAATTCAAAGCGAATTGTTAGATTTACGTGAATATTTAAAATTTCAAATAAAACAATATTTTTGGAATTTTTCACGGTTTTATTTTAATTTTTGTTCCCGCAGCTTCGAATGCTTTACTGTAAATATGGTCACGAGAGAGAGGTCAAGTATTTAAAAATCAGTTTTATTTAAAATATTTAAATATTTTATATGAATTGATATTAAAAGAATTAAAAAAAAACAACAGGTGTAGGTGTATATACTAATATACTACTTAATTCAAATTTGTAAAAATTAATTATCATCAAAATAAAGCTAAAAAATATAGCTGATGAAAACTTGAAAGATTTTCTTGGAAATATAAAATTAATGTGAACATCAAACATAGTACCTTTGGTCATATAAAGGAGCGCTCTGAAGTTAACAATTAAACGACTGAATAAAGTTTAATTACATAATTATGATTGAGGAACGTACCTACTAACAACGACTTGTTATTAACAGAGTCAGCGAAATGTGAAAATACGAGATAATTTCTTCATTTTCGCTTAAGCTTATATTGCGAGCATGTAGATAATTAAAGGTCGCACGGGTAGGTGTTAAGCAATTACGCCTTGTTTCATTTAAATCTGTAGTTATTATAATCGATAAGATGGCTGTACAATCTAGTTACACGCCATAATATATTTATTCGTTACTTTCTTCTATTTTTAGTACTTTTTACTGCTGCGTGTTAATTTTTTAAAATATATATTTCTTTAAAATTGCCGCGTTTTTTAGTATTGCCATGTACCTAAATTACTGTAGTCTATAAGTTATTTTAAAATGGATAGATAGATTATTCTTATTTAAGTACTCATAGGTATTCTAAAAAAATATATAAACTTATTTTTAGTTTAAATTTATTAAAGCAAGTTTAACTTAATTTCAAAATTAATTTTAATAAATATATATATTTTTTATACAAGGGAATATTTATAAAATGTTAGCTTCAGGTAGTAAATGTAATCATATTTTATTCATATAAACAACTTAGCAACTGTACAAATTACAACAATTGAAAAACTTCAAAGAAAACTTGACACTCAATTTAATGTCAATATGCCGTGCCACCATCACTGTTTTCAACATTCGGGGGTCAATGAACGCGCGTGACGTCATCAATGACCTTCACGCGTAACTCCCCCCTCCGATGCACGCGTGAAAATGTCGCTGTTCAATGCGCTGGCCTCTTTACTTATGTTAGCTCAACATCCTTGGTCCAACAAAAGTTTTGTTAAGATGAATCAATTCGTATCATTGCTATTTTTCCTATTCGGAACTTAAAAAATGTATATTATTATTTATGTAACTATTTACAGTGTGACTTTTAATTATAGAAATAGTGAAAATACTTAATCAATATTTATAAAAAATATTTTTTGATTGAATTGAATGTTAAAATTAAAAAAAAATATATATATTTTATTATTATAACAGTAAGTATAAAAGTCTGATTTGAAATTAAATTAACTAATTGAAATACTGAAGATAAACTATATTGCATGTGTTTAGTGGAAGATGAAGACTTTTTGCCGACTCGCAATCACTTAAACAAGTACTTAAACATTTTACTTTGTATGTAATTGCTTATTACATTAATTTTAGTTTATCTTTACATCGTTTAATAAAATAAAATTTTATGTTCAATTATATTTTTATCTAAAGACTGAAATACGTAGTATATAAAACGCATAAAACTTATTATAAAATCAAAATAATTCATACCCTGTCTTAAAGTTGTGTTTTCACAGATTTAATAAAATTATACCTAAAATTAAATGATGATTGTACTGCTCAATGCCGATACATCGATAAATATGGAGATCTTAATCGACACGGATCTCGCAAAAACATCAATTTACTTCAGTTTACTTTTGCGATTAGTTAGCAATTAGGTAAGTAAAGCGGGAGAATCGACCGTCTGACATTCGGCGCCCTTGTGTCGCCCTCGCTAACGCAGTCTTCATAAAGCATAACGTAAATATTTCAATAGGGTTGTGCAATTTGAGTCAGAGTCTATTAAAAAAAGCATTTATTTTGAAGAATATTAGTATATTCGGGCATAGTAATAAAACTGAGTGACCATTTTGGTTTGACGTCAATACCGTATTTAAAAATTCACTTATTTGAACAAAATTTTACTTAAATATAATGATTATGGGTCAACAAAATTTGCATGCAGTAATATATGTGATAGTTTCTTGCTAAACCACCTAACTTTTGAAATTAACTTTTAGTATCTACATACATACATACCTATTATATATTAATGCACGGCAATTAAAGTTATAATTTCTAATTAAAAAGAAAGTTATAAAAAAATTTAATTGCAAGTGCCTTTCTATTTAAATATAAATTTATTCTAAAATATTTGATTAAATAAATTTTTGAAATGAAGTTTCGTGATATTGAAATTTCAATAAGAGCAATGTTTTAGATGCTATAAAAGATCCAATTTAACTTTGATTTAACTTAACAAGTCTATTTGATGAGAATTTATTGCGCATGTTGTAGGATTTATTATCCACTTTCAGTTTCTTTCACGCGTTGTTTACGATTTCAGTCTAACAAGTGAATTAATCAGTTGAATAAAAATTGCTTTAATAGCGAAATGATATTTCTTAAAGCTAGTTAGATGGCTATACTCATAAAAAATATATTATATTCTTTTAGGAATATAAAAATTAATATTAGGAGAGAAAGTGAACGTAGATGATCTTGTCAATTTATTTGCTTTTATTTTTTTATATTTATTTCTAAAAATAATGACCTCCCGACCGACTTCGGCCACGGCGGTCAGTCTCATTGAGACTAGCCATCTGCGCAGGAGATATTATAGTGCACAAGTGTGCGCGCAGACACAAGTGCACTCTCTATTTCTGTCACTCTCATACCCCGGTGGGACGACTACTCGACACGACCGGCGAGGCACGGGTTAAAACACCGCCAACTTCCCAACTCCGGGCTGTTACTGAAACTTTAAACTAAACAGAAAGACTCAATAACTTAACTTGGCCCGACCCGGGACTCGAACCCAGGACTGCTCGATGTGGAGCCGTACTTGCTAGCCACTACATCAACGAGGCAGTTAACTCTAAACATATAATCTACGTATGTATAATGCATACTTTATGAAGTAACCTACCGTTTATCAAAGCGAATCCGTCTGATGATGATGTTGATATTGTCAGGATGACACTGTATCTGAAAATAGAGAAAAAATTATCTTCTTTTTCTTTTTTTACTTGAAAGCTATTGAGACCATCAATTATTTTGAACTGAACAACAAATAAAATGTTATTGTTATTTAAAAATTATTGAATAAATTACAGCATACAAATTTTGAACGCTTTCCATATATGTTTGTGAATGACGGATATCATTATGTGTGAACTGCGAAGACCAAAAGCGTACAACTAAAATTAGGTGTCACACAATAAGTACAATGTGACATCTCGAAGAAAGAGATAGTATTATTTTTTCTTTTAAATAGAACTTTGCATTTAAATGTTTTAAAATAATGTACATTTATTTAGTAGTTATATATAATGAAATAAAATACACGCACATATATACATACAGCTAAAAAAGCCAGTACTACCCTATTTCTTTAATTATTTTCTTTAATTTCTTTAATAAACAAAATATGTTTGACAATATATTGACATATATGTCATAAAAGTAACACTTTTAATTCATAACAAAAAAAACCTGTGACTACATATCCTAGTAAATTACCTAGTCTTTAGTTCTAGTAACTACTATAATATGGTATAATTACCATATTTAAATGTACGATTCAAAGGAAATTCATTGTAACTTGTTATTGTTTATTTTATGTAAATCACGATCGTGCCCAAAATTTTGAATCAAAGATTAAAACATTGTGAAGCAATTAACTAAGACTTAAATAATATACACAATAATATTTATTACGATAATTTTATATTTATTTATCTGTAAAATTAACTAAGTCATAAGTTAAATTTACTCTATGAATACAACTCCGCTTTTGCGAGTTTTAGGAGCGTTCTATATAAACGCCTTCTAAGCTCCTGAAGCTTAGGCGTATCAAAATATCATCTAAACTAATTTTTAATCGATTTAGTAAGTAGTTAACAATAAAGAGTAAAGTATTAAAAGTTAAAAGTGGAATTTTAAATAATGTCCAGTTCCTTTAACATTATTCAAAATTGGTTGTAATGTTGATACTTATTAACAAGTTAACCTACCAAAGCTACCGTCCGATAGGTATAAAGTAGTTTTCATATACAAGTTATTATTTATGTTCTTAGTGAATTTTTTGCATTAGTTAGGATTAAAACCAAAGAAACTAAGTTGCTTTTGAATCAAGAAAATCAGTATAATATAATAAGCGTCTTAGATATAAATTCTATGGTATAGTTTCAGATAGCTACAATGTTTACCCGTAAAAGAAGTAAAAATGTCAGTTTGGTTAACATGATTTTATAGAAAATGACAATCCTTGAGAATGATGTGATTGCCTCCATTCCACTTTAATTTTTGTTGAAATAATTCTATTGTAATTTATAATTTAAATACAAAAACGATAAAAAATATTTTAGACCCGCTGAGTTTCTTTTGCCAGTTATTCTTAGGTCTGAGGCTTCTTTTTTCCGAACTGGACTTATGATGTTTAGTAAAATATTATAATAATTTAATGCTGAGTTAAATATTTTGAATTTGAAACATTTTAAGATAGAATTTTAACCTTATAGTCAAAAGATATTAATAAGTTATTGTGTAATTTTATATTTCTTAAGCTTAAACCAACCAAGTTATCTTGTAATTTATGAATATATTTTATACATAAAGATGCTGTAATGCAGTATTTTTTCTGTAAATATTATAATATTTTGGTCATTACAAACAAATTTATGCATAACTTGAACTCAAGTAGAATGCGCATGTTATACTGCTCACGACTCCAGCTCTGATTTATAACTAAGATTCTTGTATTCGCACTTACTCTTGCATATTTTGCAAGTGTTAAGACCGGTTCGAGCTGTTCTTATCACCAATGTGCTTTTTATTCCTGCGTCTAGCAATTATTTTTGTGTTGCAATTAACGTGGGCATGTAGCACTAATGGTCATTAAGCTGATGATTTTCATTTACTTGGGGGATGGGACAGAGAAATGATTTATAAACCGAACAGGTGAAGGCACTTATTACGGAAGAGAGTAATCATTCATTTGCAATATGAAATATTTTAAATTATATTTTGTCATACTATACCCATGTACATGAATATTTTTTACAATAAAAGAATTTAATAGACTTCAATTTTAATATACAAGTTCTAAAGCAATCTGAAAGCGTTGACCATAGTGAGATATCATTATCTTTACCTATCTAGTCACTAGTATTTATTTTATTTGAATCCAATTTTTATAAGATCTTTTTTTTTACTTTTTTTTAATTCGAAAAACAGAACTAGCGGGTTTACGAATTGTATCACGTTTTGTTTGTTCATATCTCGTAATAAACGTTGGCCCAGTGCTCTCTTTGCTGTTTTGGCGGCGCACGCGCCGGATGCGATTGCGATGTAATCTGTATCTGTGACCGAGCAACGAGATGCCTGTTTTATTTTGATACGCGATACAGTCTTTGATGTTTGATTTTCATCTGACATTCGCCGAAAGTCGAACTTGTGCCTAAATAATCGTCTAATGATATTATTGTTTTAAATTACTCTTTAAGCTGGTGTAACATTGTTTAGTAGGTATGTGAATTTTACCCAGAGCTGCAATGTGAAAATTGCGAACAATGATTAATGTCTTTAATAATATTCTCGAAAATTGCAGGGAACTTAATTTGTAAATATTGCGCGTGTCATGTCGCAAAGAATTTAATATCGTGTTGTAAAACTCTTTGAGGATGCTTTAAAATATTATTATTATTCATAAAAGATAAGAGCTATATTTTATATGCTTCGGTAAGCATTTTATCTGATGGCGGAATTTACTAAACACTATATTGTATGGCGGAATAGTATGTTTATACCTTATTGCGGAATATTTTATTACTTCTTATTAGACTACCTTATGTATGGAAAATATAGAGCCCACTATATTATTTGCTTTTATTATACCGACGTTCGCCTTAATTGGATTAATATCTGTTTCACATCTTTCATTTAAAATTTATATTTAAAATTAATAAATAGTACAAAATAATGTTTGTCTGTTTGTGAACTTAGTCCTCCTAACCTGCGCTACTTATTCTGAGACGATTTCCATAATCATTAAGAGAATCCATTTCAAAGAATATATATGCAAAAAAAGACGAAGACATGTACTAAAGTCGGCAAGAAAAGCAAGTGTGGGCCATAATACTAAATAAAGACAGGGTAAGTCATTAGTTTTTAGTAAAAACAATGGCAAGTTATTACATGTAGTGTTACAAAAGCTTCAGGCAATAGATGTTCTTATCCAACTACCGCTCCCGCATTTACAATAACTACAATAATAGAAGAATGCCTTAAAGCGTTGATCATCCTTGCAGTAGCGTTAGCATTGAGACTGTAGAAGTAAGAAATTAAAAGAAAACATCGTGGCTGAGAAAATGAAAGTTACTAACAGTTTTCTTCTATTGTTTCAAGTAAATGCGAGTATAGTAGTTTTAATGACAATGAAATATACTGTGGATGTAAATGAAGCAGTTAAATA
Source organism: Argynnis bischoffii washingtonia (assembly GCA_033884665.1). Classification (NCBI taxonomy): domain Eukaryota; kingdom Metazoa; phylum Arthropoda; class Insecta; order Lepidoptera; family Nymphalidae; genus Argynnis; species Argynnis bischoffii. The sequence continues at coordinate 6,391,223 of CM066616.1, read as the reverse complement.
ACAAAATTATACGACCTATTTATGTAATATTATGTATATGGCAACTATTGTTTATTATTAAGTGAAATCAGAATTTATGCTATTTTTCATGTATTGTCGATAAGTTAAACGTTTTGTATAAAATTATATATGACGTTATAAGTCTTTCTATATTAAAAATGTACCAAAAATATCACGCTAATTTTAGTACAGGGGACTATCTTACAAGGTTTGGTTTTTTAATTTAAATTTTTTTACGATTTGTTTTAGAATGTTTTAGTTTTAAAAAAGTAGAGAGGTGGAATTAAAACGAAATAATTGTTAAATTTTCGCTATCTAATTTTAACTAATAGCTAACGATTAATCGTTAAAATAATTATATTTTTTATATAATTATTTTATTAAACTAAATATAACTTATATAAATTTATTTTTCAGGATCCAAACACGTTCATAACTTTTGAAGATGCATTAAAAAAATCACGCGTTTGAAGAATATACTTCAGTCTTCCTAACATTTCTTAGACAAAGTTTTGTCGGGAAAAACTGATTGACAAGCAATAAAAGCACCTTTTTATAATTCTGTGTTATAAAATAAAACATTCATTAAAATAAATCGGAACTTATAATATTTATGGTTTGTACAAGTAAAAAATTTAACTTTACATTACAATAACACAAAAATGGCTTTGAATCAAAGAACGTTAAGTGAAATAGAAAAATTATGTCCTATTCACTTTCCCCGTGACAACAAAGTGCAGTCCTTGAGGAAGCCCTTCAGCGAAAATTATTTAGCGTTTCTCGCCGGGGAAATCAGAATGTGTTCGCTTATCTCATTTCATTAGAGTAGCTGAGGACAAAGTACTGAATACGAACCTCCTGAGAGATACACTAGGCAAGAAGTATAACCTAGAAAGCTTCTTCCATAGGAAATAAAGCCTATAATCCTATAAATTGTAAACTTTGAATGCGGACTACTGTATGTTAAAGAAATAAAATGCCACCGATAGAGCATGATAAAGGAAGGATAAAGTTTATTTTGTTGGTCCTTTTGCTACCTACGTTAAGGTTTGTTAATAAACAACCTTTAAAGGTTACCCACCCATCTTATGTTTATTTAATTGAATTAAAACTCCTCTAAACAGATAGAGACATTAAGGATGGTAATTTAAATAAAAAAAACAGTTTATTATTTATATATAATACGAACTATTTTAAACACTTGTGTGGTACCTTTTTAATGTGAGGTAAAACAACGAAATGAATAGCACAATAATAGCTGGTTTTATTTGACATAACGAGTAATTGCTTCATCTCATACAGGGTATGTAAAGTCGGACCGTTTTCTTCCATTTTCATGTATGTATTGGTTAGCGCTTTCATTTCTTTTACAGATCAAAATGATGATGAGATATGCGTGAAATATACAAATTCCCGACGAAATTACGTTTGTAATAAAGCAAAAACGTCCCACACAATAGTTAGTGCTAAATAATGTCGTCCAAATACAATTCTGTTGCAAAAATATAGCAACACAACGTCCTCGGTTGATAACTGGTATATATGTATCTAACAATAAAAATAAAACGCGATATTCCTTTCACTTACCTAAGCCAAAAGCGGTATATTTGTCTAATACTAGGGGATTCCTTTTAAGCCATACTCATCCATTCAATTCAATTACGAAATAAAATAGCAGCGGTGCGGAGAAAGTTCTAGTTTCTTATTCAAACAATCCTTTTGAGGGAGAACAAAGGAAGGTTCATTAAAATACTCTACGGCAAGTTACACTGTGCAACGAGTTAAATAATACAAAATCATAAAGATACCTCATTATAACTATCTGAGTTATTATAAATTATAAATCAAGTTAATAGGAGGCTCAGAGAAATTCATAAAAGAAGCGAAAAAGAAGCCGATTTCATAGAATACTAGTTATAAATAAATATGATGGGACATTACCACACACGGCAACATCCAGTTCCCTGGTAAGCTACGAGGTTTGTGTTATGGATACCAGACAGTTGATACACTATATATAACTTTAAATATGTACATACATATTATAAATATAAACATTAAACACCCATGACTGGAGTACAAACATTCGTGCTCAGCACACAAATGAACACCCCCAGCGGGAATCGAACCCGCGACCGCTGGCACAGCAAGTAGGATCACTACAAACTGAGCCAACCGTGTCGTCTAGATAAAATTACTATATAAATAGGGAGATTTAGTAGTTTAGAAACTTAACTCAATCACTTAAATAATTGGTGGCATGTAAAGGAAAATTACATAATACAAACATAATTACTACTATCGGAAGGTATATATTTTTACTGCTTAAGGATTATTACGAGAGCTATATGCAACGAGTCGACCGCCGGCCCTTTCACTGCAATATAATTAAGAGTTGAAAGATGTTCATATCTTTACTTTATAACTTTAGAAACCTAGAGAGTTTTATACTTCATCAATAAAGATAATTTGAGTATTTTAATTATAATTACGTACGCGGATTGAATGAAAACTTTAAATATATAGTTAATATACTAAAGTTGATTACTTTAAGATGAAAATTCAACCAAGTAGTAAACTTAACAAGCTCTCAGATATTGTATCTTAAGTATTTTACTATGGATACTTTCATTAGAAAACTTAAAGCTCTCATCCAACTGTAAACATTTACCTTGAAACCTTGATGAGAAAACTACATAGTTGTAAGATGTAGCTAATTAAAGACGTTGGTTCATCAATGGTTAGTTGTTGTTTGTAAAAACTATTTTAATTTATAGTGATTCCAGTACAATCTTTATTTTTCTATTCATTTTGACATAACTCATCCTACACTCACCTTATTAAGTATAGATTTCAAATTCTAGGAGTATATTATCTATCGTATTAGCTATGTCAAATATTTTATAATGCTTTGTCGTTTTACAAAAACTCAAGATTTATTAAGCAAAAGCAATTAGCGTCTCAAAAGTTTCCTTAGAAAGAAGTGCAAATTTCCAAATTGTGCTCTTTTTTATATCTCATTTAGTTCATTGCTTTTCGGATGACAAAATTAAAACGCATGTTGTTTCGTTTAAAAAAATAATTTATGTGGTGTGTGTAAGTTTGGATTTGTGTTTAGACAATTAGAACTTCTGATTTTTGAACTTTATTCTTTGGTTTGACTTAACGTTACATGTCAACGGCACTTTTTGAAGAGATATTTGGAATTAGGAATGGAAAAATAGGATTTTGGATATTAGGAAATATGCAAGAGCACATTTCCTAACAAATATCTCTACAAAAAGTGATGGAGAATACTCCATTCTACGTGACATTTGCGAAGTAATCGTTGCTCAACTGGCACGATTTAAAGCCACTAACAAGAAAATTGAATTGAATTGTAGAAAATGTGTATCTATGTTTTTATATATCAATATGCTCTGCGCTTTAGCATTTCTCATAATATACCACGAAAGTTGATACAGGAATGTCACCTTACGCCATCTTGCAAAATAATGTCTTCCTGGCCGATTTTGATTTCAAAATGGTGAAGTATAAGTAGGATTAGTACTAGAATTTTAACTTCAATATGAAGTTCTATTCTATTTGGGATTATGCTGAAAGAAATATAATCTGTGGCTGTACTCGTGACACGCTACACCGTGGTTAACGATAACCAGAAGCCTTTACCAAGATGTCATTCTATAGTCCTTAAAATGTTTAAAATTGTATCTGAACTAACAAATGTTATAGCTATCTCATAGAATGAAAATTTTTATTAAACTATTGTAAATTTTTAATTAATTGCTATCTTTACAGATTAAAAATATATATTAATTTGAATTACTATTATTGCGTCGGGAAACAAAATCCGCGAAATAATACGAAAAGATAGTTTTATTTAAAATGTCAAAAATTCGCGTAAATCTAAGAAAGTACTATTGTAAATTGATATCTTGTCCAAACCTCGAGTCTACAAGAACTTCCTTTATGATTCATATAGATCACACACCGTACATAGTTGTATAACATTTGTAAATAATAGACAGATCTCTACTTGTGGAACTAGATAAAGTTTTATATACTTTCTTCACAAGTAGGCTGAAAACTTTTAATGATCATGAACTATAAACGATGTAATGACTTTAACTTAACCTTCTTATGACACAACTTGATCTGTATTATACATAACCACTCTCGATAGAGAGATAGATAAAGTGATAACTAAATCTATCTTCTACACAAATAGAAATGAAATTTTGTTCGTTCATAAAGTGGTGTTTGTGATTTAGATTGTTTGTTTATAGTCTAAATAAGGTTTTAAAGAGAAACGAAATTTGGGAAAGTTAACCGAAAACATTGGAAATCCGGGAAAACTAAAAGTTTAAATACTACAATACTATTGTAATGTGAAAGTTTTTATGTGTGTGTGTATGTTTGCTATTGACAATTTTTTTTCAACCCTTGCCGGGGGTTGCAGACACGAAAACCTTTACACATTGTTTTTTTATCATTGAAACTACATTATATCAAAAATGCAAAGTTGAGTGCCAAAATTTTAATTTCAGACTTCATTTGACTGGACTACTAAGATATCTGTCTGAGTCTTTACATATATCAATACAGTCAATATAAATTAATATTCCTAATATTTAAATTTATATATAAATTATTCAATGTACTTTATAATTTGAATATATTCAAATAAGAAATATCGTATCGTAATCATTAAGTGTAAAACCCAGTCTGGTTCATGAAAACAGGTTACGATCATCCCGGATTGTAAAATAACTTCGGTAGCGAAAGTTTTAGTATAATTAAGAAAGTGCATGCAAATTTATACCAGCTGTGACAGTTTCCTCGGGAACGTGAACTTGATTTTATTAGGATAATTTTATTTTAGTAAAAGTTTTAAATCGAAAGTGACAGCTTATCTTTTGTTTGAAATCATATATTTTACAAAAATCAATTTCCATATTTATGACCGGGTTCCAAAAGGAGGGACTCAATTCTTTTACATGTTTTTTGTGTGTGTATTTTTCTCGGCATTTTCGTATAGTATGAATCTATATTTATTTTATTAATGAATTGGTGGTCTTAAGGGTGATCACATAAAGGTATAGAAAAAAAATCACCCTTAAGAGATTTTAAAGTCGGTATATTACATACATAATCGACTGCTTTACAGGAAGTTACAAGAACCAAAAACTAAAATACATTCGTAGAAATAGTTCGTAAAGATAAAACTATTTAAAATGTCAAATATTCCCGTAAATCTAAGAAAGTATATAAACTAAATAATCTGGTACACTGTGTATGTTTATTTGATAAGAATTTTTTTAAAATAACTCATATTATCTCGTGCAAATTATTTAACCAAAACTCCTATCTTCATTCATCATAATTATACAAAAGCAAAACATATGTTTATACATCGGTCATTGCCCTTAGCACTAGTGTGAGTGCGTCATATGCAGTTTTCAATGTATTCTTAGGAAATAAGAAATAGAACAGTGACTCATGTTCAGCCAAGGACTTGGTATTAGAACTGCAATGGTCGAGAGTTATTTTTGACGTTAAATACTTTAAATTTTAAAGGTCGAGACATACGAGTACTCGCCTACACATGATTTATTTTTCAAGATAAATACCTACACTTTAACACCAAAATCCCATGTTTTATTGCTAATTTTGTTTTTTAACAAACTGCTTCACTGGACAGCTTAATGGACACCATATTTCATAATTTAAAGCTACACGTGCTTATCAGATCGTTTAAAATCTAATTTTTAGAAGGTTAAAATTCCATTATTGTTTTATTTACAATTGATGTTAAATCATTTCGTTGATTTGTAGTCTGCATTTTGACCGTCATGAGGTGTTTCAATGTTAGGTCAACACGAATTTTGACTTTGCTAAGAGAGTGTGAAACGATAGATCTATCGATAAGTTTGACAAAAAAATATATGGCCTGAAAAGGTTTGCTTTTGCATCTAGGAGAACGGTTGATCAATATATTAGAAAATCCATAGTTTAAAATTTTATTTATAAATAAATCTAAACAAATATAAATTATAAATTAAAATAAAATATAATAATAATTATTATTATAAATTAAATTTAAATATATCAACTTTTAATATCATATCAAATTACAAAAAATACAAAATAGTAGAAAAAAGTTTAAAAGTGAACCCTATTACTTTTTCTGTCATGTTTATAAGTACTGCCTCTCATCATTCCATCATATTTTTGTTGTATTAGCCCTGATAACGGTATTCGAAGTCCATGATGTCTTGATGAAAACGTTTGCCTTGTTCGTCTGAATTGAATTCGCGGTATTTTTATAAACATCAAAACTCTTGAAGGTTTCTTTTAAATATGATAATTCAAGATAAAGGATTTACCCACAAGTATTATCATAACTACCTTAAAAGCAAACTTTTAAGGAATATGGTTATTTTTCCTTTATTTTAAATCATAATGAATAGAAAAATCATAAAATAAGTTTTAGACAAAAACAATTTCTTTTTTTGTAGAGTTGTGATAACATTACATATGTTAAGACTAACACATGGCAACAATTAGAAGAGACTAGCTATATCATAATAATAAATTAATGTTTTTGACTGATTTTTTTAAATAGAAAATACTTGACGATACGTTTGGCTCAATTTCTAGTGCTGTGCCAGCGATCGCGGGTTCGAGCCCCTCTGGCATTAATTTGTGTGATGAGCACGAATGTTTGTACTCCAGTCATGGCTGTTTATATTTATTGTTCTCACTAAAGTCCTCGTTATTATAATTTAAAAAAATAGAGCATAGTAACAAACTTTTTCTTCTATGTAAGTAAGCTATTTACAATTTGTCAATTTCCTTTTTTATCTTTACTTTATCATGAAATTTAATTGGAAATTCCGCTAATATTTTATATATCCTTTTAAATTTATAATGGGTATTACTTTTTTAGAACATCCAGTGTTTGACAAAGTGAGTACTTCATTAAAAACAGTTTCATTTGCTAACATTCTAAAAGGCTTCACGGGTATAAATCAGCATTGAATATCGAATTATGGTGGAAATCCGAATCTGGTGCTCATTGAAGCGGAAGTGACCACAGAGCGTGAATGTCACAGATTAAATCAACATCCGCCACTTTGACGGTTACAGAAAATCTGATTAATTAACGTTTAACCATGCACTCGGAGGCTGTCATATATTCGATAATGAAAATTTCATATATTTCACAGACTTTTCTGCTATAACTACTTACTTATCTTGGCTTCGCCCAGATGTTGTGACAGAAACATATACATATATGATATTATATAATTATATATGATGTGATTATTGATTGTAAATAGTTAAAAATATTGTTTTTATTCTATCAAGCAAGAACTTCTAGTATATATAGTGTGAAATTAATAATTATAAAATTGTACTACCCATATATTAAACAGAAGAATTTGCACTTAGAGTCCTTTCTTTATTCATGACTAGCGACTCACCCTCGCTTAGCTCGGGTTCGTTTCTAGGTTTATTCCCCATACAAACTTTCATCCCCATTTTCACTCCCTTAAGGTCTGATTTCCGGGGTAAAAACTATCTTATATCCTATATCTTATATCCAGGGTCTCAAACTATCTTCTTACCAAATTTCATCTTAATCGGTTCAGTAGTTTCAGCGCCTATTCGGTGCAAACAAACAAACAATCAAATCCTTCCCCTTTATAATATAGATAACTGGAATACATTTCAAAACTACATAGGTATGCATTCTTTAACCTAATAGGTAACCTTTTATTCATCAAAGAAACATTTAATATATTTGAATACTTTTGTCTTTTCTAGAACAGAAAAATTAAGCTTAAAGCTTTGTTAAGTATGCTGTAAAATTAACAACATTAAAATAAATTAACTTTTACCTGAACTATAATATACATTTAATCGAGACAATCTTCTTATCCCACTGATACATATATTATTATATTTATGTACATATATACAATAAGGAATTATATATCGATCTTTCTCAAAGACTGTTACATCTCACTTTGTCACACCATTCAGAGATTACCTACTAGTGCACCGAGTATTATGTTGTACTGCTTTAGCCTTCAATTGTGTGATAGGTACATCAATAAAAAGTAGTCTGTGCTGTGTATCCCTAATATAAATAAATCCATACTGAATTTGACACAAGTCAGTTATCCCGTTAGAGTGTGCATATGTTCTTACTCGTTCACTTATTTTCGCATTTATAACATTAATGTAGTGTAATTAAGGCAACCCAGTGGTAACGAGCTCGCTTGGGAAACCTAATGAAGCGAGTTCAAATTTCAGGTCTCGCACCTCTGATATTTTCAAGTGCGAATCATTTCTAACATGATTACCACTTGCCTTACAGTGAAAGAAAACATTGTGAGGAAACCTGCATGTCTGAGAGAACCTAGCAAGTTTTCGAGACATTTGAAGTCCGCTAACCGCACATAGCCAGCGTGGTGGACTATTACCTGATCCGCCTTCGTATTGAAGGGAGGCCAGTACCCAGCAGTGGGATATTGAAAAGGGCTGAATACATGTAGTGTAATATGAAAGTCTCATTGTAAAGATTTTATTCCATACATTATGGACAAGGTGTCTAACAAGGAATAAACTACTAAATATTATCATGATGTAAAAAGGGATATTTACCATGATAACGTTTGAGACTTTCCGTTTCCGATATTTCGGCACTGCTACAAGCGCCATGGTGACGGGTATACCTCAATAATAAATAGCGGGAACTCTCAAAAGTAATTGCTAAACATGGTAAATAGTTTTACATTATAACAATATTGTTAGTGACTATGAAAGCTTAAATAATAATAAACAACTCAAATGAAAATATAAAAAAAAATGCTTCAAAACCTTTTAACTGTTCATGCAATACGAAAATTGAAGATTTACTATTCGAAAATTCACTGATGGCTATTATGCGACGCATCAATATTTGCACTTCATATCAGGTGGGAGGTCAGCCGGCCAGGTCACGGGAACTAGGGCGCCACTCCCATGTCCTACTTCCATTCTTCAATATCCCCGAAATATGGAACGTTAGTTTTCGTATATGTTATTTTTGGCAGCTTAGTCCTTGGAATATGTAATCCAATGAAATGGTAGACAATAATTGCTCTTATTATAGCTATCAAATCATTTGAGCTAGATATAAAAGAAAATATTCTCTTTGATCTAAACGTATAATAAAATTCTGAGTCGAATGTGTATATTAAATATTTTTTGAAAAATCTTATTAAAATAGCAATTATTATATACAGAAGCAGAATATATAGTTTTTAGAATTTTTGTATGTTTGTCTCTTAAGGAACGCATCACGAGGAAACCACTGGACAAATTTTGAAGACATTTAGTATTATGATACGATAGTTATACGGGTCAATTTTCAGGATACTTTTTGTTGCGGGTAAATATCGCATCTCTGATAAATCTATGCTATCCGTTAAAACTTACCAAGGGATGAACCTCGGAACCCGAGCGGAGCGAAGGTAAGTCGCTAGTAAATTATAAGTGCGATTTGTGGGTGGGTATCTGTGTAAGTATGTGTTTGTTTCTTATTTACACTGTCACGGTTCAATTGAATTGAATGAAATTTGGATATGGAGGTAGCTTATACAATATGCATAAATACATATGTATAATGTATATATTGTATTAACACAAAGCACAAAGGCTTTCTTATCGATATATGTACACTTTATAGAGGTTTTCCCATATTCAAAGCTTGTGTAGTAAAGTATACATTTATATTAATACTTGTTATTTTCCCTTTTTGACATAATATCTTGTATTGTTTATAGTTGAGAACTACAAATCACAGTATTGAGGCCAATCGTAAAGACAATCATTTCTCATAAGTTGTTACAATAAATGTCTATTAAATCATGAATATCTCGTCTCCTTCCTTTTTGTCTGGATGGTTAATATATACTCATGTAATTTCCCTGACAGTATGATTTGTATTTTATTGTTCTATTCTTGTAGTTAATTATAACGCAACTTTAGTTTTTGCTAGTGAAAATGTTATACAAAAGAACAAAGTGCCCTAAAAAATATGTGATAGATACATGTAATAAACATAATATAAAGTTGAAAAGTTCTATATGTAGTTTATAGCCTATTTATCGAGAAAGGTTAGGAGCGCAGCAATTATACATAAATAGATTACGCGGGCGAAGCCGTGTGCATGCACTGATTATTATTTATTTTATAACTATACATAAGTTTACATAATATATTTACCTAATCAATAAATCTGATTAGAGAAAAATGAGTACTGGTTTTAGAACGATCGGTTTGACCTTTCAATTTATAGCTCGAATGTAAAAATTGGCGTCCATTTTGCGAGGAAAATCAAACACAATTTCGCAGCTGATTTGAATATTGGTGTGTTGCTGTACTATTCTGCTGATCGCTTTAAGATATATTGGTATTGCGTAAGTGTGGGGCGGGCGTTTGCGTGCATCGCTTGGTCTTGCCAACGTTATCATACGCTTCTTGGGGCTATGTTTGGTTGACCTTTGCGTTCGCTGTGGGAAACTAGGTCGTCGACTTCCGACCGTTTTGTTTGTGTTACTAGATTTACTAGCTCTATCTATTATTTTTTATCTATCTCTTACAAGGGTCGATGAGGCTCTACTTTTCGTAAACCGTTTTATTTACAAGTTTTTTTTATTTAATTTCACCTGTCTGGGTCTGTGTAATGGAAAGTTAAATTTAACACACTTCCCAGTGTCCGATTGAGCTGAAATTTGGCACTCTAGATAAACAAGAAAAGGCACCTGTGTAGATAAATAAATTAATAGTAAAAAATATTTTAAAACATACGCTTTTATTTGATATGCTCTAAAAAAAGAACTTTAAATTAAATCAAACCCAACAATTTATTACATTACATAATTAAAATGATATAAAAACTTGTCACGAGATTTATTATTAAATATTATATTCTTGTTTATCTACACAGGTAATCCAAATATCTAAACTTTCACATTTATAATACTAGCTGCTTACCCTCGCTTCGCCTCTAGGAAAACAAAAATAAGCGTATTCCACGGGAACCGTACATTTTTCCGGGACAAAAAGCAAGCCTGTGTGTTAATCCAGACTATAATCTATTTCTGTAATAAATTTCATCCAGATCCATTCAGTCGTTCTGGCGTGAAGGAGTAAGAAACATACATCCATACATTCATACTCACAAACTTTCACATTTATAATATTAGTATAGATTAGTAAGATAAATTGTGTTTATTTTGTGTTATATTTATTTTAACTTTTTTTACCTTCATTTTAATAATATTTATTTTCTTCTTTTTAAAGCATTTAATAAAAACTTAAAACAATTTAAGGTTTCATTTCCTTACTGCTCATAAGAGCTTATCTAAGTTGATGCAACTCGCTGAAACTAGAGAGACGTGTGAATCGGTTAAAAAATAAAATATATACATATATATGCACGCCATAATTCATTAAATTGCCTCTACTAGAATGCACTGTATCATCATACAAGTTACAATGGATTTACACCAAGGCTGTAATATTATACGACAAATAAATGAATAATACAATATATTTTCTAGAGCAGGATTCGAACTCGGCTCTTAACATTAAATTAAGGTACTATAGCTATTATACTTAGACTTACAGATATATAGGTCAAATTGACCTTCCAAGCTTAATACAAGTTTGCATAGCACCGCAGTTCGATACGTGTTAAGCTGTAAAATGCGGGCCGTTTATTGGCAAGGAACGTTACGAGACTTGCTATCAAAGTACTCACAACTGGGCTTTCACATTAAGTACCTATAAAAGCTGTAAGATTAAGTATATTTTTTATGATCTTATATAAATATTAATTAAACATATATCTTAATGTATAAAGTAATTCTAGAAATATTTCGTTTTATTTAACAAAGTCACAAACAAACAAATAGACACGTTTTCGTAATAATGTACAGGTACGAATGTAATATCCTCGGTGTACTGTTGTAGGTGTAGATACTTTTATTTAATTACCAGTGACCCAATACCTAGGTAACTTCGCATTTATAATATTACTAGCGACTCACGCTCGCTTCGCTCGCGTTCGTCCCTAGGTACGTTTTCACGGTTAGCTATGTTTAGGTATACATAAATAGTAGCTTGCTACTCTTAAGATATTCATGTAAATTATATAGCGATTTTCCCTCGCTTCGCTCGGGTGCGTACGCCGTACGTGGATTTTGTTCACAATTTCATGGGTTTTAATTTTTTTTCGTGAAACCCTGATTCTTTTTCTAAAATAAAAGTAGCCTAAGTTACTCCTTATAACATCAGCCAGTGCAACTCCCGTCAAAATCGGTCCAGCCGTTTCGGAGATTAGCCGGAACAAACAGACAGACAGACAGACAAAAATTGTAAAAAATGTTGTTTTGGTATATGTACCGTGTATATATCCATATGCATTTAGTAAAAAGCGGTTATTTTAATATTACAAACAGTCACTCCAATTTTATTTATCTGTATAGATGATATAGCAACTGCTTCGGTGGTCTAGTGGCGGTCATGTACGGCTACAGATTTGGAGGTTTTGGTTTAAAGTCCCAGGTCTGACAAAGTATATTTACTGAGTTTTTCTATTAAGATATTCTCAGTAGTAGACCGGAGTTGAGAAGATGATGTCACTACACCCCCTGAAAATATGTAAGGTCTTCGGTCCGGCGCCTTAACTCTCACCAGTAGCGTCGAAGTATCATCCTCCCGGACGAAAGTAAAAGGAATAGAGAGTACACTTATGTTTGCGCGCACACTTGGACAGTATAATATCTCCTGCGCAGATGGCTAGTCTCAGCGAGGTTGGCCACCGTAGCCAAAATCGGTCAGGAGGGTCATATGTACGTATGTACTAAACGTGATAACCGTGATAACCAAGCAGTGCTTTTTTTGCCGACTAATGTCATTCTTTAAGACGTATGGAGTTGCTCTTACAATCGGTTATATATTAGTTCCATCTGAGTACCTAGTAACTAATCATGATGCCACCAAATCTGTATCAAATAGATAAAAGATAAAAATCATTAAAGACAACAAAAAATTAACAAAAATCTTAGACAGAAATATTAATGCCACATAATTTATTTTCATTCAGAATACAATAAATAGATATGTGACGTGGCACACAATTACTTAGATTAAGTTATAGTGGGTAGCCGATAGAATAAAGCAAATTAAGCTCGCCATAGTTAAGACTGTGGGCGAAGTCCACTCGCTCCATTGACTATGATTTAACGTGCCAGTCCTTCAATTACCGACCAATCCACATTATTATGCTTACATAAAATAATCTTGTAATATAAGTCGCATTCTTGTCCGTACATCGTGAGTATGCAGATCGATGTGTCGATCAATAACCAATAATGACTTAATTATAACCTAACTAAACAATACCCCGATGGGTTTTATAAACTGAGTGATTTTATCCATATATATATATATATATATATATATATATATATATATATACGATACGAGGTAGTACTAGTAGTAGTAATTATTCCTGTATATGTGCTTCGTGCATTTTTGTATGCCAACTGTTTCTAGTAAAAAAAAAACGGTTGTGTCGGTACGCACCACGAGCTAAGGTTACTCAAACTGTGATATCTGTACGAGTGATACAAAAAAAAATCTTGTGCAGGAATCAAATCCCTAATCTTTGCAGAGGGATTAATTAAAAAATATTAGAGGTCTACTCAGATATGACCGGGCTTCTTTTTTAATAAGATAACCGAAAATATTTGTTTACATACGAACCCAGGTCTATGTTAGTGTCACCTTACCTTTGTATAGCTATATATTACGCTGTGAAAACAGTCAATTCAATGTTTTGGCCAGTGCGTTGATGAGTCAGTCACGACAAATAACTTTAAACAAATAATATATTCTCGATATGGATAAAACTAATTAAAGACTATCTATAATAAATATATATAGTTGAATTAGTATCTTATATATGTAACCTTGTATGTATGTTTATTTACATTTAGGTTAAGTAATGTACACTTTTATGCACCATTTCCGCTCTTTCTTTTATTTTCTGTATCCTTCTCTGTAGGTTGCCTGTAAGAGATTGCTTTTAGTGATAAGGCCGCCTTTGCACATTTCTTTAAATGTATTTCTTTTTGTTACTCTTTTGTATGTACCATTTTATTGTGCAATAAAGTGTTTAATAATAATAATAATAAAGACTTAAGTTTATACAACTGATACAAAAAAGAAGTTAAAATTCAGTTAAATGATTGACGTCCATCTAGATTTAACTGGCCTGTCAAGTCGTGCGCAAACGATACCTACAGAGACCGAACACTTTGTAACTTCGTAATAACAATGTGTTATTGCAAAATTAGTTGAACAATCGATGGACACAATTGATCATAAAGAAAAAGATAATTCAATAAGATAAAGATAATTGAAAGCAAACAAGATCTGTTAAATAATGAACAAAGCGTATTTGATAGAAAATTAAAATATATACGTATTGTATTGTATTGTATTGTACTCAGCCCTTTTTAACGTCCCACTGCTGGGCACGGGCCTCCCTTCAAGACGAGGGGGATCAGGCCATAGTCCACCACGCTGGCCAAGTGCGGATTGGCGGACTTCACATGTCTTTCGAAAACTTGCTAGGTTCTCTCAGACATGCAGGTTTCCTCACGATGTTTTCCTTCACCGTAAGGCAAGTGGTAATCAAGTTAGAAAATGATTCGCACATGAAAATATCAGAGGTGCGAGACCCGGGATTTGAACCCGCTTCACTCGGTTTCCCAAGCGAGCGCGTTACCACTGGGCTACCACTGCCTAAATATATACGTACATAATATAAAATATTTTTTCACTGATCACCAAAACTATGTTAATAAACTAAGTAAAAAATATACAGATCTCGTGTCTGCCTCGAGCTTCGGATACATTGAAAATGAATCTGCCAAATGAACTGAATCAAATCATTTTTAACATATTAGTTACTAGTAGAACTCGCGGCTTCGCCCGCGTTCAAACTATAAAGTCTTTGGCTTTATGTTATAACTAAATTTTGACTCGCGCATCGAGAGTTCCATACCGCCCAATATTGTTTTATTTTTACTAACATATTTACACACTAAAATAAAAATTTTACGTACTTAAATGATACTATAGTATTTACGAAAATAATTTCGTGTTTCATATTATTTTATTTCTTAAAGATATTATGGAAAACAAGTTCAATTCTAGCGATCGTATCTCAAAATATCTAGTATCTTAAAAGATATTTAACGTATATTCTGTAAATTATTTTTCTCGGATTCTTTCATTTATATGCGTTTATTTATATGCGTTTCATCCCTCCTCGTAACATGTCCGTAAAAAAGGAATTTATATATTGTCATATGAAGTTTGTAATATCATTTATGTAATCACTCTAGATTCACTTAACTTAATCTTAAGAAGGAAGAATTTGATTAAGAGCTTCTTTGCATACCACATTGATGGATGTTCCGTCTGATTCTGGGTTCTGTCAAAATGTCCATGTGAGAAGCAAATCTCTTAAGTCCATACCTGCTACTTTTAACAACTGTTCCTGGCATTTATTAAAACATATTGCAATTTACTGATTCCCTTCGAGCACATCCAGCCAACATAGTGGCCACCATATTTTTTTATAGACTACTAGCAGTCTTATCCGATGACACAGCTTAGGTGGCTTATTCATGACAGGTGTGCCAACCTTCAGAAGGACAGAACACTGTTAAGGAATTCCACAGGATAGTGAAGTGCTTCATCCATTTGCATCACTGAAACGACAAACCTATATATAGAATATAGGTTCTTACACTTCAAAGGCCATTCAAAGTTACTAAAATCTAAAACACTTCTGTTATTTAAATCAGTAGCATTATTGCTTTTGGGTCTCAGTGTAGCACGTTCAAAAGTACATTAATACCAAGTTTCAGATAACTCTGATCATAAACATTTTGTTATCCATATAAAAATTGCCATCTTTTTACTCCTTTAAGGGATGAGTTTCAAAAAATCTACATATTACATACGCATTTTAATTATTTATTTTAAAGCTAAATAAGTGGTATTTAGCTTTAAAATAAATAATTAAAATAGTGCATTTTACATTAATAATTGAGAGAGTTTCATACAAACTTTCATCCCCTTTTTTTTTTAAGTCAATAAAACCCCTGTTACGGGTACCCGCTCGCCAATGGGGAAGCGAGTCGGGTTATGTGCGACTCCTGCCGCGATGTGCGGCAGCCTACCCACTAAAAACCTGACCAAAAACCTCCTCGTCGCCATAAGGCCGGGGCCGCGGGTACCAAAAAGACTCTTCCGCGACCCCGACGAGAACAGTGGACGGCCGGCCTCCCCTAGCCGACCGCCCTCTGGCACCTTCCATTGGTTTGGCGGACACCAAACTAATGAGGCTGCTCCAAAGTCCACTCTGCTAAACAGAGAAGTACCCGAGCAGCCCCACCAAACCTCACCGCCCACCGGAGTGGGCAACACTACTTCGGCTGCAGAGGACAGGGAGAGCGGCAACGAAACACCGACACGCCTCTTCCCCTGCAGCCCCATCACATCCGCCCCCCTCTCATCCGATCGCGGGATCGCCAAAGTGACCCCACAACCAGTGGCCGCAACGCCGTCAGATGCAGCCACGACGAGAGAGAGGCCCCAACCCTTCCACGAAATGTGGAAACCAATCCACCCACCGAAGTGGGCACCCACCACTCGCCGCACAAGCGGCCCCGTCCTCCTGGCACCCCAACCGCGTTCGACGGCCCACGGTCATGGCACCCACCACCATCCTCCCGTTAGTGGCCGCAACGCCGTCAGATGCAGCCACTAACGAGAGGCCCCAACTGGTCCACCGAAGTGGGCCCCCCCACACCGGTGACCGCAACTCCGGAAGCCGAAGCCTCAACGGAGAGCGGCCCCGTCCGGGGTGCCTCAACCGCGTTCGACGGCCCACGGCCAGAGGCACCCCTCCCCCTGCTGTTGGTCCGCGCCGGATTTCTCCGGTACCACCCGCTGCCCAGGCTGCAAGACAAAGCGAGTGGCGTTCCCCTATCCGCCACCTGGGGACGCGCCCGGTAGGAGTCAGCTCTCCCCCGGGAAACTTTCATCCCCTTTTTTTTTTTTTTTTTTTTTTTATAGTTGGGGAATGCATTTACGCATACCACCTATACCCCAGGTGGTTATGTGGGGCTCACCGGCTAGAAGAGCCGGTACTACCCACTAAACCCCAACTTTCCCCTCCCCTCCGCCTTAGTGGGATGCCGCGGGATCGCTTACGCATAACTACCGCGACGCCCCGGCGGTAGGCCTGACGGCCACCAAACCAATGAGGCTGCTCCACAGTCCACTCTGCTGAACCAGAGAAGTACCCGGAGCAGCCCCATTAAACCACACCGCCCACCGAAGTGGGCACCCTTCAATCTGCTGCAGAGGACAGGGAGAGCGGCAACGACACACCGACACTCCTCTTCCCCTGCAGCCCCACCGCGTCTGCCATCTAAGACGGTGGCAGCCCTGTCAAGGCCGCGGGGGGCAGGGAGAACGGCGCACCGAAATACCGGCACTCCTCTCCCACCGCGGCCTTCCCCTCTACCGGTTACGAGCCTGTTTTCACAGTTCCGCAACCGGTCCCCACCCTCCGGTCGCGAGACCGCCGAAGCGGCCCCGCTCCCGGTGGCCGCAACTCCGGAAGCCGAAGCCTCAACGGAGAGCAGCCCCGTCCTGCCTTGGTCCGCGCCGGATTTCTCCGGTACCACCCGCCCCTGTACTAAGCGGGTGGCGTTAAAACTTTCATCCCCTATTTAACCCCCTTAAGAGATGAATTTCGAAAAATACTTTCTTATCTGATGCCCACATCATATAAGGAATAAGTTCTTCAAAAAATACACGCCTCTACCACCAGTGGATTAGGCTGTGTGTTGATCCATCAACCTTTGGATGATGGATCAACACACGTAGTATATATATGAAAGGACAAAGCCTTTTATATATATACTAGCGACTCACCCTCGCTTCGCTCGGGTTTGTCCCCAGCTTGCTTCTCACCCCCTTCAGGGATGGTTTCCGGGTTAAAAATTATTTCACTCACTCTCTTTTCATATCATGAGAATTAAAAAAAAAACTTATTTTAGTAAAAAAAAATCTTTTAATTTCCTTCTATACAAAACACAAAAAAAGAAGAACACAATACATTTCCGTGATTCATTTTTATATATACTAGCGTTATTTTTAACGTATAGTATAGATTTCTCAGAGATGAAATATTCTAGTGCAGTAAAAAGTATCCTATATGTTGACTCGGATAACCAGCGATCATCGTACCAAATTTCATCAAAATCTGTCGTGTAGTTTTCTCGTGATACGTTCCCAGACAAACAGACGGACAAATATTCTAAAAATTATAGATTCGGCCTCTGTGTCGACAATAATGACTATTTCAATAAGGAAAATTACAATTAAATATTTTATGTTTACTATTCCAACAATATATGATGACTCGAATAATAAGTTATAACTACATACAATTTAGTTAAAATCGGTTCGGTACTTTTTACATGAAACGCGCACACCCAAAAAAACAAACACACATACAGACAAAAATTCTAATAACTATAGTCTTGGGGTACCTATATATTTTGTACACAAAACATTACAGTCTTTGTTTTTAAAAAAACTCATGTATAGATTATGCTAAGTTACTGTTTTATTATGTGTATACATATTAGTTAGTTATTAATTTAAATACATATTTATTTATTCATAAAGAATCACTTCGTTCAAACACATAATCATGCTCCAAAACATTTCTATCACTACCACTACTACTACAAACATTCACTATCACTACCGCGCTCACGCGTTCTTTGCACGTTAACTCCGCGTCACAAAGGTACAACTACTGAATAACCCAGCCGTGTTACGTATCTCCAATGATTTTTTAAATGTAACCCAAAATCGCATCTCTAAGAGTTTTTTTTTATTTTTTCGATATCTCATTTCGTTTTCGAGATATGAATTATTTTCTGAGTGAAACCGGGCGAAAAACGACCGCATTTTTGACATTGTTTCGATACTAAAAAGTTATTGTGTTTATTCAATGTTTTTTTTTTTTGCATTTTGTAGTCCTTATCAAGACGCGCTTTTTGACATCTTAATCAGCCACGTAGACCTAAAGTCCATAACACCAGGGCGGTGTCGTACTTTCGCTGAAAATCGGACCTAAACCGAAGCGACAAAAAAATAATTCTCAATGTTAGAAATGTTACAGATTTTTTTTAATTGTTGTATTATGGCAGTAACAATGTAGTTACGTCATTGTAAACATCCTTTAAAAAGATTCATAATAATGGCAAATAAATTACAATGCACGGAGTCCAAGCTGTCAGATTGTACCATTCATCTCAATCAAAATAAATGATACAAAAAAAACTCGGTAATGAGTTCCTACAATGCAGTATGCATGACATCGAAAAAACGTCTTTATATCGTATTGTCGATGACATGTTTGCAGAAGGCAAATGCCCAGTCATCTTTCCTAAAATAAATTGCGAAAAAATATGATATTTTGACGTATTTAACATCTGTAACAGACTTTATTTTTTACTTGCTGTAGACATAAACCAGTTACTTGATTTTTAAACTTTTTAGTTAAATATACATGATATGTATGTATGCGAAATAATCACTAAGAAACAAAACCATTACAAGACATTTTTTTTTTTTATTTTCCTTTAATTTGGAAATTTGTAAGTAAAAAATTTAAAGAACACTGACTCTTTATTTATGTAATTAATTCAAGCACCCGCTTATCTCGCTACAAGCCTAGCCCCACTAATATGCAAATATCTTTTTTCCGTAGGGCAGATCTACAAAATCGTGCCTGCGTTGACTAGATAATGAGCCAGATAACTGCTGCAAGTACGTGAGCAAGTAGCTAATTAATCACACCTGAGACCGATTCGTACCGCGGATTTCCCTTAATTAAAATAGCCCTAGTGTAGGATGTGATAAAAGTTGGTTCAAAACTAAAATTACGATTAAACCACTACGAATGATTGGAAATAAATCTCAAAAGTAAAATTAAGTACTACAGTTTGTTGCTTAGTTTGTGAAACTAATTAATGTCAACTTATATATTCAACTGGTAATAAAAATAGTGTGGTCTTTTTAGTTTTCAGCTATTTTGGTTTTTTCCACTGGAATTATCTGTGGAACTATCAATCAGATTAGAACAAATCTAACATTTATAGCCCCTTTCTTTGGAAGGTTAAAGCTATTTAATTTAACCTTTACGAGCAGAACAGTTATAAATAAAATGCACGAGCGGAGTTGTGGGCAAATACTTGTTAATATATTTAAAAAAGATTTTGATGTGTTTGAGAATTGGTTGGAGAGACATTTTGGTGAAAAAGCTAGTAGGTATAATTGATTATAAAAAATTATAAAGTCCTAGAAAGAATTAAATTTTCACTTTTCGGGGTATTGCTTTTATTCATTTTAATCATCATTGGCATTTTTTACTAATTCTTACTTGTATATAATCATCATAATATAAAAACATTACAATTTAAATGTGGATATTTCCCACTTACCTGTCTGTTACCGGGGTGAACCCGGTGTTTCTTTCCGTAGACGTTAAATTCTCCACTTTTCACAAAATTACCAACCGAATCTAAGTTAATTCGAACAAAAAATTATTGCTGATGGCAGTATTATTACTTAGTACATATTCTAAGACTTTTAAATCTTTATATATATTTTTCAATAAAATCAGTAAATTCGATTCACCTCCCCGCATGAGGCATTTAGACCTGTAACAAAAAGGGAAAATAAAATTAGCGAGGTATCGACTTATAAAGTATAATCGATACGACTTAATCTCAACCATAACTATATATAAATGATGCTATAAGAAGGATTCATACCAATCGATTGTATAAACAAAAATAAAAAGGGTATTCAATGTCAAAACTCTCATTTGTGGTTGCATTTAATCTGAGCACATGCATTCATTGTGTTGATTGTGGTGCGAAGACATTTATTGAAAACTCGGGCTGAGAAACAATAGATTTGACCGCGAATTCATATCGGCTACATTCACAATGAGAGTTATTTCAAAGAATTGCCCAACAAATAAAAACAAACTATGTACCCTTGCCCTTGGGTGCAAAGTATGCGATGTAATAAACCGAGAGCGTCGGCACTGGTCGCAAAATGACTGACAGATTTAATTTAGAATTTGTAACCTAATAGTTTGAAATAAAGTTTATATTTGCTTGAATTTAGCATGCGGCCAGTGCAATGAGTTAGCTAGACTGTTTGAATGTCAAACCAATGATCGACAGCGACTGGTGCACCAGTGCAATAAAAATATAATTTATTCACGTCTGAGTAAATAAGATGATGGGTACGTAAATTGAAAATTTGGGCAGCGTTTGCCAACGGAAGCTGTAAAATTGAGGGGGAGAATTAATAGGCTGCTTTTGTCTCCAATTGCTTGGGTATGGGCCAGAAATGAAAAAGGTCAATTTTTTTCTGCATCGTCCATCTTCATTTAGAGTATTATGAAGAGCTCATTTGAAGTGTAGCCGCCAGTTATCTTAGATCACATTGTACGTACCTTTGATGCAGATTTATACTAGAAAATAGAAATCAATTACAAATATCTCATCCTAATTTTAAATTGTTTCAGTCAAATATTCTAAATAGCATATCTCGTATCCTACCAAGCGCTCAGTGATCAATCATTTGAGTTTATTTAATTTATCAAGACCTTGTAAAAGAATGCAAGGACAATATTGCAGAGACAACAGCGATTTATCCATTTTATTTTTTAACACGTTCGCCTTCACATTAAAGTACCACATGCAAAATGACCTGTAAAAAAAATTGGGACCTATAAAATCAGGTCTCTACAAAAATGTTGTTACAACTTAATAAAATTTTGTTACCTATAAAACCTAATCAAGCTTAACTGATACAGGTCGCCTAATTATTGCTTGGATACGACTTTAAAATGAACTCCATAAACCCAATCCGTCAGATGAGTCACACGTTACTCGATATGTTAGTATTACAGATAAATAAAGCATTAAACCTAAATAAAAGTCTGAATCCTGAAATACCAACATGCGATACCGACGTATACCGGCAATGTAAACATAATTTTGAGCATTTTTCTGCAGTGATTTCTTTAGTCTGTTGCTATGCAGAAAAAGTAGAGATAATAGAGTGACTTTTCACTTAAATTTTGTTGTCCAACTGTACCGAGATTCTGTGCTTTGAGTGGTTAATACAATTCCATAATTTTTCCGTTTAGTATGGGAATTGAACCTGTTATCTCTAGAGTAGTAGGCTATGCTACACTTAGACTTGGTCACGGCTGTCATATTAAAATATGATTTATGAACGCTGAATATGCCAAAAGTAAAGTGTTTGCCAAAATGAGTTTTAAATATGCTAAACACGTTGATTAAATTTTTAGTGCAAGAGGATAGTAGTATCTTTGCACCGAATATTATGAAGGTCGTCCATCGCGACGCAAATCTGGTGAGGCATTGAACTATGAAACACTGCCGGAAGTCGAGGCCGATGACTGATGAACGCTACCGCACAGGCTTAGGGTTGTCAAATTAACATATGCGTGTATGCTAAGTTATTTCCAAATTATCACTTGTTCATTAAGATATAGTCTATTATTAAAAATTACAATACAATTTTTATGGTTGACCCACATGCATGCAAGAAGCATTTTTTATGAGATTTTATTAAAATTTAGCATAAAATAGTAAATCCTGGAATACGAAAACATAAAGCAGTAAGTAGAAGGGATAAAAGTTTTATATATTGCAAAAACGACTACATAATTTTCTGTGCACATTTTATGTTGCTCTTTAGTTACGGTTTTACAGTATTTTCGTACGGGTGGCCACCAATTTGTATAATAACAGTTATGTAATTGTGGAAAAGTACTACATTTTTATTCCAATAATGAAATTATCTAGATAAAATTATGATAAAAGATAGAAATGTATGTCAATGAAGTATGTTACTAGATTATTAATTTTATATTGAAAATTATTCTAAAATATCTTTCATACAGTTGTAATTTCCACTTACACGTTACTTTAGTAGAGACTTATTTATCTTATTAAAACGAAGATGTTTTGGCAAAATTTTTGGATCTAAACTTGATTTTAAATGAGCTTTTTATTTTCTTAACAAAACTTAATTTATATCGTGCATCTTTTATTAAGACTACAATTTAGACAACCTTATCGTTAGTCATAAAATATCTTAGCGAACATGTTATGTGTTCGTTTTGTCACCGGTTCGAGGCCAACTTTACATTCCGTGTTATTTTTTCTAAGTGGTATGCTAAATTTTAAATATTGCGACCCACATTCTTGGATGCACGGTTGATCTGTTGATCCATCAAGTCGAGTGAGTAAATCATGCCAATTTTTAAAGTAGTTGGGTACGTTTAATTGAATGCCACACATGGATTTGTCAGAAACATCTCAAAGTCATTGAACACCTTTGGTATACAAATATACTTTATGCAATTTTTACATTGAAGTCAGGATTTTAGATAAAAATAGTATTATATAGGTATATTTTGTTTAGTGCTTGATTGGATAACATTGGCCTTCTGGTTTAAAGTGGTTAACTGCAAAAGTAAAATTATATTTAAAAATAAGCTTTCCAAAAATGTACATAAAATGATGTTAATCTATTTAAATTATATTTGAATTTTCTGTTATTTTATCATAAATTTAATGATCTAAAAGTAATTTAACAGAAGGGAAAAATGTGTGTATCGAAATTAAATGAGTATGTAAAATTGTATATTTAATGTAGCCTCTTCTTTCATTAAAGAAATAGTGGGGATGAAAATATAAAAGCTTCTAAACATAACTCGTATTATATATCGGCCGATCAAATTATATAACAATATAATACGAAGTGTTCATTGATGTAAAATAATTCAATATCCTGCTCGAATTGTATTGTATAGCCTCTTACAGTCAGTGGACACTCGTCTTAAAAAAATATCAAATAAATAGCTTGTAGTGTAACGCTGGATAACGCTCGAATGAAATGAAGATATAAAAACATATATTAAGAAATAGTTTCGTATAGTCTAAAAATTATTGTATGTCACAACGAAAAAAATACAAAAATACTATCTTTTTAAGGCAGTGGTGAAATATGGTGAAATTTGGTACTATATGGAATTACCAAAAGAAGGCTTGTATTACTTTGATCTTAATCAGTTAAGTGGCTAGCATGTACGCTGCAAATCCGGAGGTCCTGGGTTCTAATCCCGGGTCGGGCCAAGTTAAGTTATTAAGTCTTTCTGTTTAGTATGCCTCAGTAACAGTTGGGAAGTTGGCGGTGTCGCACCCTCGTGTCTCGGAGAGCATGTAAAGCCGTCGGTCCAGTAGTCATCCCACAGGAGTATGAGAGTGACAGGAATAGAAAATGCACTTGTGTCTGCGCGTACATTTGTGCACTATAATATCTCCTGCGAGGTTGGCTAATCTCAATGAGATTGGCCACCGTGGCCAAAAAACGGTCAGGAGGACTTATATAACTGAGTCGAATCTGTACATTAATTATTTTTTGAAAAATCTTATTGAAATAGTCATTGTTATCGATACAGAAGCCGAATCTATAATTTTTAGAATTTTTGTCTGTCTGTCTGTAACCGCATCAAGAGAAACCCACTGAACAGATTTTGATGCAATTTGATATGGTGATAGCTAGTTATCCGGGTCAACGTATAGGATACTTTTTACTGTGGGAAGACATTTCATCTCTGATAAATTTATATAGTTTCTGTATAAATTCATAAAGTCCCTAAAATTTTCTTCCAATAGCATACAATATACTTTAATATAAAAAAAATATAGTAGGTATCTATTTACTGTAAAATGTTATGCAAGAACTTAGATAAAAAAATCTACTTTTTTTCTAGAAGCCTTGTGAACAACAAAAGCTAGCTTACTTTTCATACTAATGGACTTCTGCTCTTGAATAATGACTTAAATTATAGCAATCTCCTTTGATTTATGAACCTATATTAATAATAGCAGTTCAAATAGATATATTTACACACATGCTTTCTGTTAACTTACACAATTTATGAGACTTTTCATTAAACATTAATGCAATTTATTTTATAAATCTGTTTGTTTGTTCCGCTCTCTATTACTCCGCTCGGGTTCGTCCCTAGTAGGACCTTTTAATGTTTAGTATAGATTTTTCAGAAATGAGATATTTTCCCGCAGTAAAAAGTATCCTATATGTTGACCCGGATAACTAGCTATCATCATACCAAATTTCATCAAAATCTGTCAAGTGGTTTTTTTCGTGATGCGGTCACAGACAGACAGACAGACACAAACATCTAAAAAACTGTATATTCGGCCTCTGTATTGATAATAATTTTGTTATATGTAGGTATATAAGATAATAACTGCTTGGAAGATTAATAATATGTCATTATATACAAAAAATAAAATAGCCTTAACTTTAGTCTTTGCCGTCAGGGTTCACATACAATACACATATCCTAAATAATATCTTTAAAATTATTCCAGTAATAAATAATTTTAAAGATTTTTCAGTAATGATTGATTATAAAAGTAACTTAAATTAACTGTAAACTTCAATTTTTAACTTGCTATTTTGCATTTTATCACATGTATTTTTTCATCATTTATCTCATTATTGGATAAGTCTGTATATTAAAATTACTCATTTTTTTCATGTTACTTATTATACTACTTAAAGTTAAGCAACTTCTGCTGACAGCTTCAATTATAGTTCGCATATGTAATTTCGTTGACGTATCCGCATTGTATTTGATTGTGTTAATAACAAAACCTAACCTTGGCAGTACGTTAGAGGACATCTCTTAGTGTATTTTTTGCCAGTTTTTAGTTAGTATATTGTCTCACAATAGTGTTGAGTTTAAAAGGAATACATTAGTATCCGGTCGTTGGCTCTGCTAACAACAGCCTAATTCTCTAAATGTCACCTGAGTCGTACAAATTATTTTATTACTATATGATATCTTTTATTATTTAATCAATTTACTTTACTGAATTTAATTTACTTTTGGAACTTAAAAATTATGCAAAATACTTATAAAAGAAAATTAAATATAAAAAAATATATATTTAAAACTTCGAAAATGTATAATGTAATTAGAAACTAATACATACAATAACCATTTAACCAAAAGTTTACACAATTATAATATTCTAAAACTTTATCCATCACGAGAAGCTCCAACGTGCCTGTCCTTTCATCGTTCAATTTATTGTATGAGACTAATTAATAAAGCAATAAACACGTGCCTTCTAAACTTTATGATATATAGCGTTATATTGTTGGAACCTTGACCTCTAAATCGAAAGTTCAAATCCAATCAAGCTCACAGGAGATTGATGGTAGCTTATTTGCCACTAAATTAATTAAAGGGATGGACTCAATTTTACTATATACCTATTTATGAAGCCGATTGATCAATCAAGTTTCTGCTTCATTGCCTGTCCCCACAAATCTTATGAGAGCTGTAAATGAGGCAATTACTAGAAGTGCTAAATTTAAATTGGAAATCATAAAATATTAAATTACCTAACAAATAATAAGAAGAATATATAATTAATAAGGATATAATACTTTATTATTTTTACAAAGGCCATTCTGCACATACTATCGTTAAATAAGTGTGATATTGTATACACTGATAATTATGACCAATAAATCCACGTGCTCTTATTTTAATAAAAAAATATATATTATAAAAATAAAAAAAGACTGTTTAAAACTAAAAAGCACTCTAAAAAGACGTCAAGTTGAAGACGAAACATAGTACCTATTATGCAGTTGAAGACATACATATGTATTTACATACATACGTACTCGTTACAATTTTCGTAGCGCATTAAAACATCAAACACAGCTCCTTTGGACTTCGCCGCAATCGGGTAAATAGTTGGTAATTGATTTTTCTAACTTATATTAGACTAGCAAAACCCGCGGCTTCGCTAAAACTACAACAAAAAAACTTTAAAAAGGTAGGTTTCATACAAATTTTCATTCCTTATTTTATCTCCTCATGGGATGAATTTTAAAAAAACGCTAAAACACGTATTTATTTAATTGTATTGAAGAGCATTAATACCAACTTTCAAGAAATTTTGATCATAAATATTTTTTGGGTTGTGTTATAACGTGTATTCCCGTGGGAATGAGATAATCTCCCGCGGTAAAAAGTATCCTATATGTTGACCCGGATATCCAGCTATCATCATACCAAATTTCATCAAAATCCCTCCAGTGATTTTTCTGTGATGCGGTAACAGACAGACAGACAAAAATTTTAAAATTATAGATTGGGTCTCTGTAGCGATAATAAAATCTATTTCAATAAGATTTTCCAAAAAATATTTAAGGTCAGATTCGACTCAGTTAGAATTTTATTATATGTATAGATAATTTCTGAGTTGTCGCAGAAACTATGAATTTTAAAAAAACTTTGCATCTAAACATATTCTTCGAAATAAAACTAAAAGTATAAAAGTGAAATTACACTTGAAATTACAAAATTTTGTAAAAGTGTTTAAAAAGTAGTCCTTTTAAGCTGATACAAAATTTGAAATTTAATAGCACCTAGCAATATACATTTTAGATTACATGACTGCTGTATGCAGTATATATGTACTGCATTTTGCCACACCCTTACACTTTATGTCACCGAAATAACGCCCGTGTTGCTATTACATTATTAAGCAACAGTAGAACATGCTACGAAAGTATTATACAATAATAAAATACCTGTCGCTTAGAAAACAGGAATATATTTAAGTTATCGGTAATTTAGAGGCTTTTGTGTGCGGCTTCTTATTGTGAACAAAATAATATAATTTGTTTTGTATTAGATTTTGCCTTGTATAAGCAACAAATATTGCCAAATTGGCAACAAATAACAATGAACGACTACATTTGTTTAACATCAAAGAAATTGTGGTATGAAATAAATTTCGTTTGTTTGACAAAGCATCAAACCAGGAATTATTTTTGAGCTCATACTTGCCGCCTCCACCTTTTACTTCTTCGGAATAACTAAATTTTAATGTTATGAACTTATATGTTTTCATGTATTTTATGATATACATATATATAGATTCGGGAGTGCTCAATCAGCTTACAATTTTCACTGAAAATTAGCGAAATTAACCTTTCAAAGGACTAATTAGTCATACGGCAAATATGATTTAATGTTTAAACCGACTTTTGAGACTAAGGATTAAATAGAAAAATATTTTTTATTAAAATTGTCTTGATTTCAGACCAAATTATCATCATTGATGAAAAGGCATCATTGAGGAAAACTCCAACCTTGCATAATATTCTGATTCACTTTCCAGAAGCTTATGGACGATGTATTATTTCTATTATATAACAATATGTAATAAAAATGTTAGATACAAATAGTGATTAATCTATAAAAAAAAATCTCTGTCAGTAAAAACATAAAAGCTACCTCTAATCTGACAGATTCCAGATTAGAAACTACAGAAGCTTTTGTCAAGCCAAGCATTAAGGTACCTGGTTGTTTTTTAGAATGTAATATGTCAAAGTAATTATGAATTTGTCACCAAGATAAAAAGACGCACCCTATATCAATCTTATGATAATAATAACTCTATTTATTATATTTTATAATCAGTAGTAAGGTAGAGCAGCAAAACATTCTGTTCATTTATCTGATAGTGAGAATAGTAATAAAAAGATTTCTCCATTTACAACTACATCGTCGTTTCCTTTCACAGGCTAGACAACTTTCTCAACTGGAACTGAAAGACCTAGGCATTGAGTGTCGAAAACTTGATTGTGGATAAAGATTTATAACATAATAGTGACACGCTCTCGCTTCGTTAACTTTTTGCAACGAACTAATATCCCACGGGAATTACTGGATACACTAAAAGTAGAGTACTCCTTAGTATCTTGTGGACGTAAACTACCTGTATGCAGAAAATCGTGCGGACCCTTTGTCCATTTCACTGGTAAGTCATCAATATCATCATCATCAAATAAACACATTTTTTATATGTTTATTATATTGGTGTTGTAAAAAAAGCCGAGGCATTTCTTTACCTTTATTTTGGTTTTTTTTCTTTCTAATTAACATAATTGCTTATAAAACAAAACATTTTGGTATTAAATAAGCAAAAATCTTATTTGAGATTTTCATTAAACTTCTTAGTAATATTTAAATGGTCCATTTGGATTATATTTAGCAAAGAATCCTGTTTTTACTAAGTTCTTACAAGGATCGTATACAGCTCATTGCTTCGACCCTGAACTTGGCCTATATTCTCATGTTCCTTAATACAGGGACCGGATACAAAGGAAATAAGTATAATACGCGTACAACGTAATGTACAGTATAGTAGTATAAAGGATGGTAAATATTGAGTTATGCAAGTGATTGTACGTCCGCATATTTGTAATTACTCAATGGGGTAACCCTTGGTATGATATTCTTTAAAAATAATTTGAAAATATTTAGTAAATATTATGTATTTGACTTTAGAAAATGATTTTACATGTCTATGTTATTAATCATCATCATAAGTTGTAAAGCTATTTTAGCTTCATAATAAAAATAATTGAAGACTTGTTTAATATATAATAAAATTGTAACTAAGCCGAATCTGTACCTTAAATATTTTTTTGGAAAATCTTGTTGAAATAGACATTATTATCGATGCAGAGGCCGAATCTATAGCTTTTAGAATTTTTGTCTGTCTGTCTGTCTGTTACCGCATCACAGAAAAACCACTGGAGGGATTTTTTATGAAATTGGGTATAGTGATAGCTGATTACCCGGGTCAACATATAGGATACTTTTTACTACAGGAAAATATTTCATGTCTTAGAAATCTGTACTATACGTTAAAACGTAAGCAGGGACGAACCCGAGCGGAGCGAGGGTGAGTCGCTAGTGTTAACATAATTCTGTTAAATGTCATATTTGTACCGATAAAGTAAATCAACCAAAATTATATATTGTAATTGTTATTACTTTGCAAAATAACTACACCACCGACGAACTTAAAGCTTTTGATAGATTCTATGGTTAAAGA
The DNA here is from genome assembly GCA_033884665.1 of Argynnis bischoffii washingtonia. NCBI lineage: Eukaryota > Metazoa > Arthropoda > Insecta > Lepidoptera > Nymphalidae > Argynnis > Argynnis bischoffii. Next base: position 6,360,978 of record CM066616.1, on the reverse strand, counting down.
GATTTTAATGAAATTGGTCATGAAGATAATTTATAATCTGAACTTAGGCGATTAGAACAACGGGTTAAATTTAGTAATATAAAATGTTTGTCAAAGTTTGGACGCATACACAATAAAACTATTGCATAGACTGAAATTAAGCACCTGTGCCCCTATTTATATATAGGTAGGTCGTCAACATTTTCAATAAAACTATCTTTTCGGATTTTTTCGCGATTTATTTAGATTTTTGGTTCCCGACGTTTTGAATACTTCAGATTTTTGTTTAAAATATCAAATATTCGCGTAAATATAAGAAACAATTAGCAAAAAACAGTCTTATGAAGTAGCGTAGCGGAAAATAAAAACGGTTTTGCATTAAATCAAGCCTGTGCTTACTTACAATGCTCAACGGAGTCGTAGGTAAGACAGTTACGCGATGAAAACAGTATTCACGAGGTACTGTAGAAGTTCTTTTCAGGTCTACGAGAAATCATATAGCCTCCCATAGCAATTAAATCCTCGCCATAAGTCGAGTCACAAAGAGCTTTGTTTATAGGACGAGCATTTAATTTTCCGTTTGTTCCTAGGAATCAATATTTAAGTCATAGGTAATTTGTGGAATATTTAGTAAATATTTTCTAAACTCGATTTTAAATATTTATGCAATTTAGTAAAAGTAAAGTTAAAAAATGATGCAAATTATAAAATGTAAAACAATCAATAGTTGAACATTTATGTACGCCAATGCATAGAAAAATACCTTTTTATTCATGTAATGTTTTAAAATCAAATATTTTCCTATAATCTGTAGTTACATTTATTTTTATTTCGACCTCTTCTTTCTAAGTCCCTGAAAAATATAAATATTAAAAATATTTATAATTTCCAACTTTGGCTCCAATACATAAAATTTATTTAAGAGGATAGAGTTCGGATAAAGAAGATTTAAGGAACCAACTTTAAAAAATAGTACTAGGAAGCTTTTCCCAAAATTCTATTGAAGGAAGCGTAAGATTTATGATTTGTATAGATTGAACAATATAAAAAATTGTTTTCTTTTCTTTTGAATCGTTATATTTTGAAACTCGATGAAACGAAAATGCGACACTAGAAAGAGACAAACACATAAATATATTATAGGATTAAGCCGGCGAGAGAATGACATAGAATTATGACTAATTGTTGCCATGGTAACCGTTGATATTGTCTGACAATTGATATATATATATTCTTTCCATAAATGATAAATACATGATTTAATAGAAATAAATGTTGATTGTAATATGTCTAACATAAACATGCCCTATTTAATTATTGATTTGTTTTAATTGAATTGCGATATTTGCCAAAGAAGTTTTATTTCAACGCGCGTAAAGGTTACACGCACCCATTTTTTTTAAAGATTGTTATACAATTGCAAAGTATACAAAACTTATACAAAATTGTGAGTCATGCATCAGTTTCTCTAACATTTCATTTATATTAACGTCATTCTTAATTATTTACTGTTCTAACCTAATAGTTAGAACATATTTATTATACGAAGCAATGTAAGTTTTCATATAAAAAAACTAAATTTTAAAGAACTTCAAAACTTCAGTCATGCTCTACATTCAATTTCACTTTAAAACCTTTAAAACCTTTCCTACTTATAATAAATAGTTATTTATTGACCGTGAAACGGAAGGGCGTTCATTAATATTAGCTATTTTCTTATATCATTAAAAATACAAATTCACTGCTATCATTTTACATAAAGACCCCGCACAAAAAAATAATGGTTTTTGAATCTTTTAAATAATATAAATAGTTTTTAATAACTTGAACATATAAGCAAATCTATGTTGTAATATTAACAATTTGAAATACAGGTCGCGTACAGGTATAATAACGCGCTTGCAGTAGTTGCATTCCTTTTAATATTAAACTCGGCATGCGCAGATGCGAACATATGTATCATATTGCAGAACGACGCGGTAAAAATCGCGGTTTATTTTAGAGAGTAACCTCATTCCGAAGCGCTCAGCGAAAGTAAGAACTCACATTCGCCCACTTCTATCTAACACTTCGCAGATACCCAAGCGTATAAACAAACCTTATAACCTCACAAACAAACACTTACCGTCTGAAAGCTTCAGTGTAAACGACACTTTTAGGATGAAAATAGTATCCACGAAGGAACAATAATAAACATAAGTCCCGAAGCGAACTCGCGAGGGCGCCGACAGTTAAGACTTATTAGATTTCGCGCGTACGGTTCTTAGAAAAAAATACAGTGGATTACGGTTAAACTTATGAAATTAGATTATTTTTAAAGGATTGAATGGGGGGATGATAGAGTACAGACATTATATGCGGCAACGTCGGGTAGTACTGAGCGTGCGCACTGGAGGCCGAGGCGCTACTGCCCGCGGCCGGCAGACGGCGTTGCGAGCGCGGCGTATTGATAAAAGCGCAAAGGGCAGATCTGGGATCAGATGCAATTCTTTCAGCACTGACCTTGAACTTCTACATCAGATTAGACAGCAAACATAAATAACAATGGATTAAGAGACTTGAGATAGGTAGAGATGGAATCAAGAGCTGTTCTTTGCCCGTCACGTTTCGTTAAACACTAAAAAAGTTGCCTGCATTGCTCACTCCAAGTGTATATATGTGCGTGGAATTTATTACAAATTAAAAAAAACATAAATTGTAATTTACATATATTATTTAATTATTATTACTCGTAAATTATCTTAAATAAATGTAGAAGCGTTTTTATTTGTTTATTATTAATTAAATTACTTTAGTATATTTTAATTGAAGCCTTTTTAAAACATTGTTTTTATTGCAATTAGTTACTTTTTTTTTGTTATATATAATTAACAATTGTATATATTTTAGTATAGGATATATGTATATAAATATTTATTATACACATGTAAGTATTATTTTATATGTGTATTATCCTCTATTTCCCTGCTGCCAAATTATGGTGGTATCCACGACAGAAATAATTATTTTTTCTATTTTTTTGAAAAGACTTTACTAGATTTATATAAGAAAAGGGCTGTATACAACAATATTTACATATCGCTAGTGACTCACCCTCGCTCCGCTGTTTTTGGCCCGGATAACCAGCTATCATCGTATCAAATTTCATCAAAATCTGTCCAGTGGTTTTCTCGTTATGCGTTCCCAAACAGATATACAGACAGACAAAAATCGGCCATACAGTGGCCGATAATAATGACTATTTCAATAAGATTTAATGTACAGATTCGACTCAGAATTTTATTAATATGTATAGATAGGTTATATTATCTTTAGAAAAATAATCACATAAAAATACTCTAAACGAATCAAGTTGTTCCATACAAATCTTTTAGTTATATATTCAGTATTATTAATATTTTGAGCAAAATCTAAGTATATGCCTGTCTTTCTGTTGTTTTATAAGAGCTACCCGACGGACGAATTGCTATGTGCAAAGCTTGAAAATAGTTTAATGAAAAATTTAAGTGATCGCACCGCTCTCGTATATACCAGTAGTGTAACAAAATTGAAAAAAAAACACCTACTTTACATTTCTATAAAATTTCAATAATTTCAATAAAACTCTACTGAACTGAACTGAAAATAAATGAACAAATTATTTAACATTTTTTAATTTCGCCTCTCATATTACATAACAGTACTTTAAAGGAAGGGCACTTCCAAAAACCATAACGAACTTGCAACTTCACCATATTAAAAAATTAAAAAGTGTGTGTATGTGTACACGCGCAAGAAGTAAAATTTCTTTAGGTTATCAGTATTCTTTATGAAATTCAATTTATGTTTTAAATAATTAGGATAGGTGAGATACTAAAAATAGTAAATTAGGCATATTACAATCATATATTTATAGAATATAATTTAAGGAAAGAATATAATATTATATTTCTCAGACAATAATGGTTACCATGGCAGCAAATGTAATTTTTTTGTAACGCATTCACCAGCTTACACCCCAAGTCAAGCGTGCGTAAAAAGTTTTACTCCAAAATGGCAATTTTTCAACAATTTTATCGTAAAGCTAGTAAGTACTTGTATACGTCTTGGTGTGCTTGTATACAAGAATTTTCTGTTAAATAGGAATAGTTTGAATATATCTAAATATTTGTTTGGTTATGTACTATAATCAATATAGTGTAGTGAAATTTGATCGCTTTTATCAAACTCATTATATGAAGACAATGTTTAACTGGTTTAGATTAAAAAAAATTGAAAAACTCAAAGTTAACTCAAATTTAATAAATAATTATATTTCGTAACATAAAAAATGGAATAGTTCAATAACAACGAAAAAATGAATCAAATAACAATGTCATCTAAATATTTGTATCTCATTTAATCTGCCTTAAGATCACCAAGTTGACATCTCTGTCGCTCGCGTAAATAAAACCGTTAAAGGCTTAACACGACTAGCTTAAATATTGAGGATTGTCAGTCGATGACTTGCTTGAATATTTATACAGTTACAACATTATATTTTGAAACGTGATAAGAATTATAATAAGCAATAATTATAATGAGGTGTCGTAATAGCTATTTATATTTACAAGGATCGTTTTTGATTGATGTTTACCCAATTGTTTCTATCGTACAGCTATAAACATAAGTAAAAAGTTTAAGTTAATATATATAATTAGTATTTCTCCTCCACCTCAAGGTTGCCTGGAAGAGATCGCTCTTAGCGATAAGACTGCCTGCTGTACATTCATTTTCTTTTTGTATATCATTTTCATTATGTTTGATTCTTTTATACGGTGTACAATAAAGAGTATTATCTATCTATCTATCTATATTAAACGAAAACTTTTTAATAATAAAAATAGTGACTCAAATTAAGTAATTTCAAATTGTATTTATCATCATCAGTCATGGATGTTTATATTTATAATATGTATGTTAAAGTTATATATTTGTATTGTATCAACTATTTGGTATCCATAATACAAGCCTCGTTGCTCATCATGGAACTAGATGGTGCTGTGTGTTAATATCCCAACATATTTATTTATTTATTATTATTATTTATTTATAATTTCATCAACCCAAATTAGAATTATGTATTTCTCTTTTCTTTCAAATTATTGTAATTTCTGGGTAGGCACCATCACCACAAGGATGACTTTTGACCGAGAAAAAAAGTCATTTTGGTTAAAAATACTTTTTGACCTAAGAGTAAATATGAAGATAGATATAGGATATATATTGGCCAAATACGCCAACGACCAATGTTGGCATACGCCAATTTATCTTCATAATTTAAGCAGTTTTAGTCTATTGCTGTAGTTCCATCACTACAGCCTATTTATCTTTTTTTTTTTATTTAAAAAAACTTTTATTTAAATAATTTTTTAAATAATTTTTCTTACCTAATATAAAATTAATGATGATAATATAATAAGTATGCTTGTTTTTTGCTCTAATTGAGTTTTACAGTTTTAACTAAATTTTAGTAAAAACGTAGTTTAAATACGAAGTTAAAGAACGATAGATACTTACGTTAAAGTTATTTGCATAGCTGACCCGCTTCATAGTCAAGAATCTTAATCGATTACCAACATTCACTTCATGGCTTCTTGCAATCATGAATTAAATCATAATTGCACCATAAATACTCCTTTCAATGTTACTTTAGTACAAGCTTTCACTTTACAGGCGCTCGGATAGAAAGACACTATTCATACAAGCATCGGAAATTGTTAGATATTGAGTAAAGTTTATTTTTAAACAATAGAAAACAATTATTTCTACCGATATATTTATTCGTCGTACTTATGTTTTACTACAATATTATAATGTTAAATTAGCAATTTTAGTATTTATATAAATTTATTTCGTGTATCTCGGAAACGGCTCTAACGATTTGGATCAAATTTTGAATTTAGATATGATTTTGCTTTTTAAATTTATCTTTACGTATCCAAAGATATCCCACATAAGTATGAGAAATAAGATGGATATTCCTAAACATTTTTTTTATTTAAGCCATTGGCGGCGCTATACGTGCTTACTATAAAACGGCACTTATGTTTCTAAAGTTGTAAAAATGTAGCCGCAAACACTTTAACAACTTTAACTTTGACAAATTACTTAACTTAAAACTTAAAACATAACATAAATTTTATGTTTAATGCACAAATCGGACAAGTTTATGTTATTAATTTTGCCCGCTACTACCAAACATTAGAAAAAATATTGATTGCAATGTTTTTTCCACTTGTTTTTATCGTAATGGATAATAACATAAGAAAGAGAAATAAGTATGTAGCTTAACGTAAAGTACTTTTGATAAAACTTTTACTACTTATGTCTAAATAAGAAATTTTATTTCAAATTCATATATTTTCAACAAAACTTTTTTATCGAGATTAACGAATCTTAATAAAAGCGGTTTCACCTCCTGACCTTGAAAAGTTGCACTCAATAGCTTTTATCCTCCACGTCTTGTCCCCCTACACCGCCCATTCCTACATCTTCCAGGACTTACGTCTCTTCAGAATACTATTATTTTCAATCTAAAGGATAAACCCAGCAAATATTTTACTTAAAAAATATATTGAAGATGGTGTATATCTTCTTCTTCTATTAAAAGCTTTTTAAATTCAACAATTTAAATATTTTTTTTCAAATATTCAGGTAAAACCAGGGCGCACTGCAGTTATAAAATAAACCTAAAAGAAAAACAAAATACCTACAACTACCAAAACTTCTCGAAAAGGTGATGAAGCTTAATAAAATTATCAAAAGCTACGTCAAGAGGCGGTTAGCAGATACAATTTATAATAATGACCAAAGCCCAACTTATCCGGCTTCTAACTAGACGGGAACTCGAAGACATTCGATTGACATAATTAATTATTGTTAAAATGAAACCCATCCTGAGATTACTTTAGGTATTTTTTTATTGCCTGGCACGATTTTGAAAGGCTTGATTGTTTTTTTTTTCTGAACTTAGAGACCCACAATCAATCAACCTGCTTAAATACCTAGACATTTAAGATTGAGATTATTTTACTTTTATGATATTTCATTTATGATTAAAATAAAGTAGCATTTAAAATACAGTATATAAATTTTTTTTTTCTTGACAGTAGGACTAAGTAATAACTCATTTCTATCATATTATCTCAACGCAATTTTTTTGATTATTTTGTTATTTATTTAATTAACTGGTAAAATTTAAATAGACGTGCATGCAACAAAACATTTATTTTATACTCTAAAACTTTTTTCAATAGGTTTACAAAAAAATTAATCTTGGAGTCTTATCTAATCGCAAAGAGAAAATATAAATAACTATGTATGTGAAATGAATTTTGCAAGATATGCTTAATCTCAAAAATAATTTCCACGTTATTAGTTAGGTCAGTCATGAGGCATTCTACACAGATTGTCAGCGTAGCGGTCAGCTACCGTCATCTTAACAATTTAGAGGCCACCATTTTGGTTTGTTACGCAACTTTATGGACATAATTATTATTATCTATACAAACGTCACTCACTGACTGACAACCTTATTAATCACGAAATTCAGAAACTAGTAAAGCTAGGATCATAAAATATGGTCAGATTTTTGTGTAATGTAGTTTTTTTTTAAATTTAAATACATAGAAAATGGACAAGGAGAGGGGCAGTATAAGTCGGGCTTAATTTTATATGAAACATTTCGATACGATACAGTTTTACCGGTGGTAGGACTCTGTCAAGCCTGAGGAGTCCGACTGGATGGGTACCACCCCCTTATCTATTTCTGCCGCCAAACACCAATGATTGCATTGTTGTGTTCCGGTATGAAGGATAAGGTAGCCAGCGCAATTACAGGCAAGAGGCATATCATCTTAGTCCTCACAGTGACAACGCACCTGTGGTTCTGCATTTTTGTTACTTAAAACCTAAGTGCATGAACCGTAGGTGTTATGGGCGACAGGTACTGCTTTCCATCAGGTGGTCTGTCTGCTCGTTTATCACTGAATCGCATAAAAAAAAAAGTTATAACGATATAAGTATAAAAATAAATCATAGATACATTTTGTAGAGATATAACTAACCACCTTTCTGTAACAATTATAAAATCTTTATTGAAGTTTAATTAATTAAAAAATCTATTTACGTGATACAGAAAAAAAATATAACACGACAGACTGTAATTTTTTTTTTGGGTCCTCTCTTTTATGATTTATACAAGCTATATTTTAAATAATGTACCGTACATGGTTACCACATTTGAGATGTTTCTAAAGACACCTCATAATATGTTAAAATGCACTAATCCGTTTAGGCTATAGAGCACAATATAAGCATATATTTACTCGATAAATACTTATTACTTTCAAAATCAAATCGAATGAATAAAATAAAATCATAGAGACTTTATATTATTACAAAAATTACTCTCCAAATTATTAAAATTTACATTAAAACGATTTTAATTTAATAATAAGCGACTAGCGATTCACCCTCGCTTCGCTTGGGTTCGTCCCTAGCTTGCTTCCCAATTCAAACTTTCATCCTCATTTTCACCCTCTTAAGGGGTGATTTCCGGGATAAAAATCTTATCGGTATCTTATGTCCTTCCTAAAGTCTCAAACTATCTTCTTACCAAATTTCATCTAAATCGGTTCTGTAGATCCGGAGATTACTTACTACAACATCAGAAACTCACAAAATTATAAACTCACAAACTTTATCTCTTTATAATATTTGTATAATAAAATGTATATTTCTTATTTATGTGTGTATTTTTCAATTAGTTGTGACTTGCAATATACAATAGCTTATATTTCAAACTAATTATCCTGCCAAATCATGAAGCATAAAATATATGTAGATTATTTAGTTACGTTGCGTATGTGTTAAATTAAAGTTCAGTTTCGACGAATAAACGTACAAACGACCATTAAGATGATTTATTAGCACATTTCTCTCAAACGCTTCAAAACGTGCAACAAAAACATCGTTTAACGACACGAGTATAATGGCGGTACTTACGCAGGCAAATAGAAAAGATTCAATGTAAAGCCTGGGATTTTCCATAATGTTATTTCTTGTTATATGAAAAAAGAACTAATTCTGTACATACCTACATTTGGTCAAATTATTCTGTTTTAAAGATACGTTTGGCAAAAAATATATAAATTGGTAATGCGGTAAAATGTGATGACTTTGCCATTAAAGGTCGACCAAGTTTAATTTTAAACAAAATATATAAGTATATGACATAATTATTATACATAACTTAAATAGCTCCTCAATTGTAATTTCCAAACAATCTCACACCAAAACAAAGACAAAATAATGATAAAGTACAAAAATGAGATGCTGTTGTAAAGTTTTATGCAACATGTTTTAGTTAAAATAATAGACTTAAAATAAAAATGGTTTTATATGAAACAGCAACCATATTTAAGATTTATAAAAACACTAATTTTGCACATTATAATAATTTATTGCAGCTTGCGATTAGCGTTTTGGGCAGAACATGCTCTTTTAAATATTATTTTGGGTTTTCTTAATGTGGTTTAGCAATACATTATATTTTAAAATCAAATATATTTAAACGAGCAATTCTTGTATATTTATTTATTTATTTAAATACCGGCGATCTCGGAATCGGTTCTAACGATTTCGCTGAGACATGTGGCGGTTTTCGGGGGAAAAATCTAGATTAGTCTCATGTCTGGTAAAACGCGTGTTTTCGAATTTTCATGCGGTTTTCTTTCGCATTATTCCACGCATCGTGGTCAAGCGGTCAAAGTGCAAGATTTACAAGCACAGGTATCTGGGTTCGAATCCCGGTCGGACACAAAGATTTTTTTTGTATTTAAGTTTTAAGTGTTTTTTATCTAAAAATACGATATAACAAAAAAGAATTCCGAGCAAAGCTCGGTCGCCCAAGTACTATTTTTAATACGATTTATTTTTCAGAGACTTATTAATATTATAAAGTGGATTTTTTTGTCTTTATCTTCATAATATTGTTACATTTTATGAGTTCGGGAATCGGAAATTAAAACATGTCTTTTGCACTACTGTTGTTTAATTGCTTTTGGTTAACAAGAGGGACTTATGGAGATACACTAACACGCGCAGTATATACTCAGTAGTGGTTAGTTGAGTCACTGAACACTAACTTTCACCACCACACTTTCACTATGACTTCACTCCACTTTTCTCTCCTTTTTCACTTTTTCGTACTTCTTCTCAGTCTTCACTTACCTTCAAAATTCAACTGATCTCTCGACACACTGCCGGCCTTTTTATATAAATAAGCAAAGAACATTCTAGTACTTAATCTTACACATTACGATTAACTGTCCTTGTCTGTTAATTGTCATGTCTTGACAACTGTCTTAGAATGTATAAAGCATGCTTTAGACGTACCTTTTTAATGATTATTTTTGGTGTAATGACACACTCCCCACTACGCGACAATATTAACTTTAAAATATTTTAGTGTAATTAATACTTGGCCTAAAATTTATATAAACTAAAGCTATTTTTCGTCCCCAAAATGGCTACAAACTAAAAGGTATATAATAAGCTCGTGAGTAGAAGCTAGCCATAAAGAATGTAACTTCAAAATATTGTGTCATTTTTGTCTTTATCATTAACTTACTCGTACATTATTATCTTACTAATAAATAATGTCTGTGAAATTTTCAAATATTATCTATGTACAATTTTATCTAGAAAATTAAAGGGGTTTCTGCGGGAAATATATCTAAGAAAAACTAATGTTTCATATACTGTATGCCTGTAAATAAATTACAATAGTTTACAGCAAGTTTATTATTGGATTACTACTACGAATATATGCGAAAGTTTATATCTGTGTGTATGTTTGTTTCTCCTTTACTCTTAAACGACTAGACGGATTTAAATGGAATTTAGTACACAGACAGATAATGACCTGGAGAAACAAATAAACAGCTGTGAGTAATAAAATTTTCCAACAACATTTGGGAACTGAGCAAAGCAAGGCTATGTCGTTAGTATTTATGTAAAATTAATGATTTTTTTTTAGTTTTTAGACTCAGTTTACTTTCGGACGTATGTAAATAACATGAGCGTGAAAAAAAGAGATTTCCTGAGCTAAATTAAGCTCACATATATCACATAAAATTAATAAATTATACATCATAAGGATCATCATGCAATTGAAAGACTAAGTAGAAAAAACGGGACGCTATTCTAAAATACATATACACGATTTTACAAAAATAATAAAAATAAATTAGTTTTAGTTTTAAAAGATACGTAGTAAAAAAAATATTTCCATATGAATTCAGTATAGTATATTATATTATACCACATATTGCAAGCATCTATAAGAAAGTAAAAAGAACTGGCTATAAAGCTGACAGTGTATCAGCGATAAAGTATCGACATCGTACTTATTTAGAGCTTAATTAGCATTTTATCTTCCTCTCATATAGGATGATGCTTTTAGCTTTTATGAACATAAGCTTTAGAGATTTACCTATTCGTATCTCAATCCGCAAAAAAAACATTATAATACTAGCGACTTACCCTCGCTTCGCCAAGGTCTCTGGGTCTAGGTATGTTTTAAAGAACTTGTATATAAAGTATTTCATGTACAGATTTTATTTTTTTTATCACTTATATGTATAAGATGTCTTTTCATTCTTAGTAGAATTATTTTACGAAACAAAAATCATCTATACATTAAATGATTACACCTAGATATTTTTTGTTATCAAACTAAACGTCACGTCACGTTCTTTATTGTGATTTTTATATATAAATATAAATTTCTGACTTTTCCAGTGGACTTTCCAAAAAAATCTTTTTCATGGTTTATGAGATTTCTGCTGACATAATAAACACAATATAAAACGAATTAGGCAAATAGGTGCAGCGGTTCTCGAATTTTGCGCTTGGCAATACATTTAGCGATTCATTTTTATTTATAAGACTAGCGACTCAGGTATAAAAAAGTAAGCAGGTTATTTTTTCTTTATTAAAACTTTCCATGTATCTTAAGGAACATACGAAAAAAAAAATTGCTGAATTGGTTTGAGCTTAGCAACATTCATTTTTATTTATATAGATTAATCTTAATAATTGGTTAACCAAAAGATATAGTATCCTTGTTTAAGAATATATGTTAAGATAGGTAATTAATTAATTGTCAATGTATGAGGACAGTAGAAAATTGCATTCAGTCGCGGGTTTGCCTAATTTGGCTAGATATTATAACTTTATATTATAATAATCATTTTAGTAATACCATTTTTATTTTCACTGTGGTTTTCTTGCGCTATAGTATGAATTTTTGGTACTGGAGAATGCCGGAGTTTCTTAACGAGCGACCGAACTTTGCTCAGCGTTTTTTCAGAGATGATATGAAAATTGCATTTTTTTCAGAAAAAATTCCAGTTAAGTAGGTATAGATAAACTTAAAGAGCCAATACCTTATCTAAATACAGAATTTGATCCAAATCGTTAGAGACGTTTCCGAGATAAACTAAATAAATTTATATACATACTAATATATATGAATTGCTCATTTAATATTATAAGATAAAAAATATGAAAATGTTGGGACATTAACGCAGCACCATCTAGTTCCATGGTAAGCTACGAGGCTTGTGTTATGGATACCAGATATTTGGTTGATACACTACACCCATGACTGTAACACAAATATTCGTGCTCATCACACAAATGAAAATCCCCAGCGGGACTCAAATCCGCGACCGCTGGCACAACAAGTAAGGTCACTACAAACTGAGCAAAACGTGTCGTCGAATATGCAATGTTTGATTAATATTTGTTGTTGCATACGTATACGTAGATGCATCGTTGTAGTTCTTTGAAGTATATTTACACTGTTCTATGTCTCCGTTCGTAAACATCTCATTAGAAGACGAACTACATAAATGTGTGCGCTGGTTTAAATACTCCTTAATACTTAATAGTTACAAGCATATGCATATGTATGTAATACTTATTAATTTCGACCATAAAGACTTAGCTACGAATATTTCCCTGACATATCCACAAATTTTCGAATGATTATCTATATAACTCTCGTTAATCTCTAGTTAATGTTCCAAAATAATGTGAAATTCAAATAATAAAAAAGATGTTTGGACATGCACAATTATGCAGGTAGAGGAAAACCGTGAATCACCTTTACACACTTTAGATATTTCTTCAATCGGCTACAAAAGCGGTGTGCACGTACTTGTATATACAGAATATCAATTCGTTAATTTCCAATGCTAACTGCGTGGCAAATCCCCAATGATAGGCATTACATCTGGTATTACAATGGTTTTCCAACAAGCCTTTTGGTTTGATACTTAGTATAGAAATATCGACGCTGTGTCGTCTATACAATCATTAATGTGCACAGGATTTATTGTGCTTCGTGATGAAAAAGGTAAAACTCTGAGTAATGAGGTGCGGATGCGTTGTAGCCACGTGATTTCATATAGAATAGGTACATGCTACACTAACTCTGTTCGTCGATTCGATGTTCTGCATGTTTAATTATGTATCTATTGACTGACTTAAAAAAGTAGATCAATTGGGGGTGTTTTTTTTTTCTTTTTTCATTTTGTATCTTCGCCAATTGTACGCTGATTTTTATAGTTATTTTTTATCGAATAGGTATGTATGGGTGCCTCCCATAAAAATGTCTAGGAAAGATTCACCCTTAATTTTCTCTACATTTAAAATATTTACCATTTATGTAACAAGTAATGGTAGAGAGTCATTTTCAAATGGTTATACCAAATAATATCTTATTATCTATTCTAAATTCTATGAGATATCCATTCTAAATGAAAAGCCCCGATTAGTTATTTTTTACTTTTCAGTGTCTGGAACTCTGTTTTTTTTAAGTTTTTTTAAATATATTAATGTAACGTCAAATATATAATTGATAAATGTAATTAAGTATAATGATATTTAAATATATCGTAATGATATATTAATTATAACGCCCTAGTCATATTTCAGGCAAGGACCATGTACTGTACGCGGCGTTACATATAAGATTATGCTAAACCCCAGACCGCATTACAATTATGACACTCAAAGATTAGCGCGAAATATTGTTTGTTGTCATTTTATTGAGAACAAAGAATATTACCTATATATTGATTACGCAGCATAAGTGACAAGCAGGTGCTTGAATAACACTTATGCACCTTTAACATGTTGGACGTCATGGGCTTCTTTACATGAGCTTTCATAGGAGAGACATATTTCACCATTGCATATCACCATTATATATATATATATTTACCCAACTCACCTGAGCGAGAAGAAAAACATTTTTTTATTGATCCTCTAACTTACATTATTATCCTAAAAAGTACAAATCATCACTACTAATATAATTTATTCGCAATTTTGTATGTGTACATAATATGTATGTATATGTCTATATGTGTGTGTATGCTTAATACTCCTTGACGACAAAACGGCTAGATGGATTTGGATGAAATTTTAATTCACAGATAGAATATGTTCTAAAGGGTAGGTATACGATAATGTTAGTAACAAAATTTGCCCAAAGTTGACGCTACCTTTATGTAACATTGTAAGTACAAAAGCCACCTCAATAGGTCATAGATTGCGTCACTCACCCGAGTGAAGCGTGGGTAAATCGCTAGTTGTACATGTTAGGTAAAATATACACCTAACCCAGAATAAAAACAAATTGAACCTACACTATTATAATATATTTGTAAACTACAAATATTAGCCATTTATAGAAAAATAAGGCCCACTTTATTCAGATAATGAAGTGATTCTGGTTCAAAATGAAATACAAACAATACGTCTACCGGGTCGTTATTCTCTGTTATCTTATTAATCACATCACCTTTGTTTCACCTAGCTCTGTTGCCAGAAATATTAATGACTTTAATTACAAAGGTTTTTGCGTGCACCTCGAATAATAAACAAATGAATAACCTTAATAAATAATTTAACATAATGATAGGATGCAGATGCACCGTCCATAGTTTATGCACACATACAAAGTTATAAACAAGAGTAATGTTATACAAGTGAACTGATTTGAAGAGTCTGACGCATTTTTAAGACACATGTGCGTAATCTGTCTATATATATAATAAAATTGTAACCAAGTCGAATCTGTACATTAAATATTTTTTGGAAAATCTTATAGAAATAGACATTATTATCGATATAGAGGCCGAACCTATTGTTTATAGAATTTTTGTATTTCTGTCTGTCTGTGTGTCAGTGGAGGGATTTTGATGAAATTTGGTATGATCATAGCAGGTTATCCGGGTCAAGATATAGGATACTTTTTATTGCGGGAAAATATCTCATTTCTGAAAAATGTATACTAAACCTTAAAGTAAGCAAGGACGAACCCGAGCGGTGCGAGGGTGAGTCGCTAGTCCTATATATAAATTAAACCTGAGACAACTTCAGTAGCGTAAATATATAACATCGTATTGTATTCAGTCGTTTTTTTTCGCCCCACTGCTGGGCACGAGCTTCCCTTCAATACGAGTAGGCTTAGGTCATAGCCCACAATGCTGGCCAAGTGCGAGCTGGCTAACTTCACAAGTTTTTTAAAAACTATCATGACATTAGAAAAAAAAAGATTGTGAATTTTGAAATAAAAATACATTAAATAATGAATCATAGAATGTAAGCTAATTAAGCTAATGCACGAGTTAGGATTGAGAAGTAGTCCAAAACTACTAATTCCATTTTCAACTTACACTAACAAGAAGGTATTTAAAAGTGATAATCTATACTAAGTAATATTATTATAAAGCTGAAGAGTTTGTTTGTTGGTTTTTTGGTCGAATGCGCTAATCTCAGAAAAAATCTGTTTGCATTAGATAGCCCGTTAACTAAGGAAGGCTATAGGCTATATATCATCCCGGAAAAATGTACGCTTCCCGTGGGATAGATTTGTTTTGTCTAGGGACGAGCCCGTAGCGAAGCGAGGGTGAGTTGCATATTATATTATTCTCGACCAGAGAAGTCGATATATCAGATCATTACTATACTATCATTAAAATATTATGTAAAAGTTACTGACTGATAGAATAGTTATAATTAATATTAAAGAAAATAGTTAAATAGTTTTCTACAAGTGATAAATAAATTTATATCGAGAAATTTCTATACAGTTTAAACAGAACATTGTCATTTCGGTATTTCAAATTAAAACTTTATTCAACTTTAAAAATGCCAACAAGCGCTATTATTAATAATGAGAAAGAAACCGCATCGCATCCAAAAGCAAAATAAAAAAGCCAGGGTAGATAAAACCTCATTGATTGACCTGAATGCTTTGTAGCGTCTAGGGCCCTCCAGCGAGCGAGCACCCTCAGCTGCACCGTGACGTCAGCAAAACTGACGGATTTTATATTCGCACTCGTGTGCAATGTTACATGCAGACAGCGAGCCAAGATACTCAAGTTTGAATTAAAATATTAGGTATACAAAATTTTACTATATCTTTTTTTTTTGTGTATATAAAATTATGTAAATTTGTAAGTTTCTTCAAAATCGACTTAACATTGACATTTTGATGCGAATGATTAATTTATTTCAAGAGAAACCTGGCTCTTATGATCGAATTTTTAATCCCTTAAAATGTATGTTTTAATATTATATTAATATATTAGGGTGTATTGTTATAATGTATTTTGTATTTTTTTTTACTATTATTATAAAATTAAGCATTATTAAATTTATATTGCAATTTCCGAACTTAAAAGATACTGATGATAAAATTAGGTAGAGCATATAACCGCCCCTGTGGCCTAATGGATAAGGCATCGGCCTCCTAAGCCGGGGACTGTGGGTTCGAGTCCCACCAGGGGTAAACTCATTTATACATTTTATTAAATTTTTGTTTATAATTTTCTCAAATTAGCTAAAAATGTTATTAATTAGATTGATACATGTCATTTTTCAAAGACATTTGACAGTAAAAAACAAATCTAAATATTTTATTTCAAGTAAAAACAAATTATATTTTTGCTCATTTATTGATTTAATATTTAGTTAATTCCCAAAACAAACACTGTTTTTAACAAACTAAAGTTGCATAAAATCACAAATAATTTTATTTTTTAATTTTTTTTACTACATACATAATATGTACTTATTACTAATTAATCAATGAACTTATACAACATAGGCCAAAGTGTAACGTCCCGACGGACGGTCAGGTACATTCACAGACAACAGTGCGTGCATTGTGCGTCTGTCTGCGACCTTGAGGTCGTCTGAAGCCTGAAACGATGCGCTAGGACAGGATCGATATTCAAACGGTGGGGGTGGTTGTATCGTAAAACGTAGGTCCTTGATGAAAAAAGTTACGATGAGTATTTGAATTAAAATAAGATTTGTTTTGTTGGTTTTCTTTTAATATCTAATTGAATAATATGGATTCACATGGATTTTTAACCCCCGACGCGACGCAAAAAAAGGTGTGTTCGTGTGTATCTATCTGTGTGTCTGTGGCACCGTAGCGCTCAAATGGATGAATGGATGATTTTATTTAGTTTATTTTTTTATTTTAAAGGTGATTTGATTGAAAGTGTTTATAGCTAGGTATACATCAACAAAATCCGTTCAGCCGTTTGTTGGCTATCAGCTTTTATCTAGATGGTAAAAAGATAAGAACATGTAGAAGTCTACAGATCTAATCCATTCGAAATTTGTATTCCGTAACTCCAATGACATTGCAACGGTATCGTAACCTTGGCCTGATGCTGCAACGTCACCTGGAATCTGCAAGATACTCAAATCTTCAAAATACTTCAGAGATATCGAGTTTTAGGCTTATTGAAATAGTCTCAATGAAAACATTATTTTAAATTTTAGTTTAATTACTTGTTACCTCAGTAAAGGACATTTAGTTAAACAAGTCGAAATAAAACTTACTTATTATTCCCTAAATTTTACAGTATATTCTAGGTATTTAAAAGTTATAATACTTTTACAGGTTGCATTCACTTTAATGTATTGGTATTTCCTTGCAAATCACATTAAGCAATAATTTATAATGGAAGAAGTTGAGTAGTGTACATATCAAACCCTTCATTTTTACCCTATTAAAGTCATTTCTTCGAAGAAAAATTGGATAATAATTTATTTCGAGTATTCAAACAATTTCAATTTATACTTGTAAAATGTCGAAATAAGAATATTATTAGCTAAAATATTTTCAGCTCTTACGTAGGTACATCGTCTTTTTGGAGCCAAGAAACTGATATACCTACTTTTATGTAGCGGTCATTTTTGGCAGTTGAGTGACATTTGCAAATCAAATGTAAATGAT
The DNA here is from genome assembly GCA_033884665.1 of Argynnis bischoffii washingtonia. Taxonomy (NCBI): domain Eukaryota; kingdom Metazoa; phylum Arthropoda; class Insecta; order Lepidoptera; family Nymphalidae; genus Argynnis; species Argynnis bischoffii. Next base: position 6,342,641 of record CM066616.1, on the reverse strand, counting down.
ACGTGATTTAAACAACAACTTTATATTTTAATATTTTTAAGCGATGGTAATAAACTACGCTTAAATGTATAATTTTGAAGCCAACGTGTACTGATGAAATATACGAAACGCGAAAATTTCGAAATCAGTAATTTGAGTAAATATAAATAGTATAATTTTATTTAAATACAAAATTTGATCCAAATCATTACAGCTGTTTCCAAGATACCTGAAATAAATTCATAATATACATATACATACAAAAATTGCTCATTTAATATTATAAGGTATCAGGTAAAATATATCAACTATATAATTTTTCTTTTTCATAATATTATTATTATTTTTAGGTACATATTATATTATATTTAAACTATTGTTATTAATAATCTTGTGATCGATTTCTAAAAAATATTAATACGAACCTCAATACTTTAATGCATAAACGTTTTTGAACCAATCCTTTTAATATTCAAACATTGCAATATTTATTAAAAGACATACAAATCACTTTACTATTATTAGTTAATATATAACATAATAGGAGTTATATCTTAAACTCTAAAAGTGGATTTAGAATCACCTGTTACAGCCGAGTGTCAGGACGACCTCTAGTCGGGCAACGAACGCATGACATTGGTATAGGACAGCGACTAGGCCTCACACCACTATGCCTCCAGTGCACCCTGGCCTCCCCCGATAAAACGCGTACGTACTGCAGACAAAAAACGAATAAAAAAAAAAATCCAACATTTTTAATAATAAGTATTGGGAAATTGATATTTATTTTTTATCTGCGAGGGCTTTCGCTTGCTCCTCTAGCGTGCTACGACTGTAAAAGCGTATAACATTCCCATTCGACTTTACCTGGCACTGAATCTCATTAAATATAAATTAACTGTTTTTTTTATTGTTTCTATTCTTTTGACTGTGATTCTGCATGCTGCGGAAATACTTTTTTCTCTGAACGAAATTAGCCTATGCATGTATGCCGAAATAATCCTCTAGTGTATCCCTGTATGTGTGTATATGTATATTTGACGATGCAAACAACAGACACTGTAATTTTAATTATAACTACATTATCATTTAATATAATAATATAACTATAATATAATAATTTCATTATCATAACTCTATTTTCTTTGGCCTATCAATTGGTTCTTGTTGTTCTGGGAAAGGTTCAAAGAGGAGAACTGATTTTAACAAATTTTTCACGGAACTTCTAATAGCTATTATGTAGTGAATATTGTTGATTATAAATCTAAAGCATATTTCAATTCAGGATATACGTACTAAAATTCTTTTGTATTGAACTACAAAAATAGAAGATAACAAAGAAAACTGAGCACAATATGTGTACGGGCACTCATAAAACACGCAACGCTGTATCCCGCCCATAATAGCTCGTAATAAATACATAACATATTATTATTTTTGTTCTTTATATATGAATATTCTCTTTGTTAATAAAATAGAATTTAAACTATATGTTATGTGAGGGCTGTTCACGTGCGTATTCTAATGATAATGGAGTTTTCTGCAATCATCATTTCAACGATGATGATCGTCTTTGGCAATGTATCTGCATAACTTATGATGCCATTTCACAAAACACTAACGTAACTAAAAAGTTACTAATGTATCTTATTTTTATCAACTGTTAAATATATTTAAAGTGTAATATCCTTAATTTTGAATTGCCATCTTGGTATGTTAAATCCATGTAACATTGGTTATTAAGTCGAAAGCCATAAAACTAGTATACAATATTATATGGTACACAATACATGCAATTGTATCTATAGGTACCTATATAGAATAAAATAAAGTCGATATCTGCGTCTTTTTGTTTCTCCGCTTACGGTTTTACCGCTTTGATACGGTTGTCACTAATAGAATGAGCAATAATAAAAGTAATAGCAGATGTCTCGAGTCTTCTATACCACACTAACAATAACTATTTTTATCTATTTAAAATGGAACACAACCGAGTGAAGCGAGGGTAAGTCGCTACTATATTCATAAAATCATTATATCTTCGACATGAAAATATAAAAAAAGTATAAATCCAAGACAAAAGTGATTCAGCAAAGAGACTATTTAAAGTAAGTAGGTAGATGTTTGACTCTAACTTAAGACAAGCTTATTCCTTTGAAGTATTATAAAATCACAAAGTCTTTTCAAACATTGAATAAACTTAGTTTTTTTAAGATAGGTAAATAAAAACATTTGCAGACGTTTTAAGAATTTAATCCATGATTCCTTAGAAAAATATCACTTAGATTCTATAATTAATACTAACATTTATTTTATGAAATATAAATACTCTTACTTTTTCTTTTCATTTTCAGCACTAAAGAAAGAAATAAGTGAAATTATATACTTTATGAAACATAAATTGATACATACCTACCTACCTACGAAAAGTTAAGCTTTCTCTTATTCCTATAGTGATTATACTTCATTGACAATATTATATGGTACTTATGATATACTAGCTATAAGTAGAGTCTAATTAAAATTTTGAATTAATATATTTATATTTCGACTATTTTACTTAATTTTAGCAATTAAAAAATGTTCCTTTTTGATTTTAAATATAATATTCCTTTTATACATTTTTATATAGACTATCTACCGATTTAATGACATTAAGTATAAGGATATAATAGAGTGCCATCTATTATTATACTATGTACTTTTTACACAATGTGATACGCCATCTCTCGGGGATAATATGAACAACTTAAAAAATTTCTGGTTCGTGTAGGAAATACAAAATAAATACGTCTATCCATAATAGATGGCGCTACTAGCTTAATGTATATTTTCTTAAAAATAAAAATTGTCTAATCTTACTATTCTTATGCCGTACAATACATACAATATTGTTTGGTCATTTTTTTTTATAATTTTCATAATTGCGATCCGACCTATTCATTTAAAAATTATGAAAATTGGTTTATAATTGGCGAAGATATGCGCATAACTTGTTTTTGATGTCCATAAAAATACTATTAATTAAAGATTATATTATAAGCGACTATTAGTCGCATTTCTTAAAAAAATCAAAGAAACTAAGCAAACAAATTATGAGAATTAGTAAGTACTTATAACGAGTTCCACATAACAAGTTATATTACTTATTACTAATAATGTAATATTTCAGACTAAAGATTTACTAATTAATAGACGGAGTCCGCCAAAACAAAGAGTCAAAAATAGTAGGGTGATTCTGCTGCTCGTGCTACTATTCTAGATTTAACAAAGTATGTTTACTTTCTTCATAGAATAATTGAAATTTTATATAGGTATTAAAAAAAATATTTTACAATTTTTGAGAAAAGAATATGAATAATAAAAATAATCCATACTTATTTAATATTATAAATGCGAAAGTAACTCTGTCTGTCTGTCTGTCTACTTTTCACGCTTAATCTGCTGAACCAATTTAGATGATATTTGGTATGGAGATAGTTTGAAACCCTGGGAAGGACATAGGATAGTATTTATCGCGGAAATCATCCCTAAAGGGGGTAAAAAGGGCGATGAAAGTTTGTATGGGGAATCATGTCTCAAGTAAGGGATATACATAAATATTTTTTTTTAATTTTTAAAGTAGGTACTTGCTTTTCTATACCTATGTATGTACATATATATAGTTTATTCTATACTAGCCGTGAAAACGTACCTAGGGAAGAACGCGAGCGAAGCGAGCGTGAGTCGCTAGTACTACATACATCAGTTCTCTTGCCTCTTCTTCCCCTTGAAAGGAATACACCACAAATATTTCTTTATTATAATAAAAACCATTAGCTGCTTTTATTTATTAACATTTTTTTACTTATCACTCTGTATTTATTTAATTTTAAAATATTATATATTATTTTAAAACATAGTGTTTGGCTTCATGTTTAGTTCTATAACACTCTGTCCATATTATTCCTTAGTCTGAGTGTTATAACTAATTAATCTGAACTCTATAATTCAACTGAATTATTTGTCACACAGCCTACCAACGTTTTTCCGCGACTCCGCTGCGTAGTTCAGTTATACAAATTTTACTATATCTAATATCTTAGTAAATTATGCATTACTTTGATGTTTTTTTTTTAAGAGATTCAGTGACAAACGAGCAGACAGACCACCTGATGGAAAGCAGTACCTGTCGCCCATAACACCTACGGTTCATGTACTTAGGTAACAAAAATGCAGAACCACAGGTGCGTTGTCACTGTGAGGACTAAGATGATATGCCTCTTGCCTGTAATTGCGCTGGCTACCTTATCCTTCAAACCGGAACACAACAATGCAATCATTGTCGCTTGGCGGCAGAAATAGATAAGAGGGTGGTACCCATCCAGTCGGACTCCTCAGGCTTGACAGAGTCCTACCACCGGTAAATGTATGACGTCTAGCTGTATTACTGTAAAACTTGATTAAAATCGGTCCAGTAGTTTTTGCATGGAAGAGAAGAGAATAAAATCATCAAAAAAAAAAACATAATACATCATACATCCATACATCTTCACAAACTTTCGCGTTAATATAAATAAAAATGTAATAATAAAAATCCTACTAACGTTATAATTAGTAGGATTCTTTTTAAAAGAGTTGTTAATCTCACTGCTCAATAATCGAAGGTATCATGGAATATAATATACTCGTATGTAGATTAAAAATTAACTTTTATTTAATTACTTCCTTGTTTAAGTAAAAAAATATTGTATTGCCGTAATGAAATAAAAACATTTCAATATGGTAATAAATTATTTATTGTTTGTCTTGTCAAATGTTACTAGTATTTTAAATAATCATTTTATAATGTACAACATACATATACATATTATGTCTTACATATGTACTTTAAATGCTTCCTCTAAAGTCTAAAGCAAGTAACGCAATGAACAATGAGATAATAAAAATACATTTATAATTTTATGTACTACTAGCGACTCAGCCTCGCTCCGCTTGGGTTTGTCCCTAGGAATGTTATAACGCTTTGTATAGGTTTCTCAGAGTTAAGATATTTTCCCACAGCAAAAACTATCCTATATGTTGACCCAGGTAACCAGCTATCATCATACTAAATTTCATTAAAATCTGTCAGACAGATGGACAGACGGACGGACTCTAAAAACTATAGATTCAGCCTCGGTATCGATAATAATGACTATTTTAATTTAAAGATTTTCCAAAAAATATTTAATGTACAGATTGGACTCAGTTAGAATTTTCTTATATGTATAGAGGAGATATATTAGAACGGGTTCAATGATACATTATTTCATTTTATATGCATACAATATTTGTTTAATAGTACCTACATATCGTAAACAATGTTTCGATGATTGATGAAGAATTTTAAAGCACTACTATTTAATGAAGGTCTGGAGTCGATCTGATGATGGACCCGAAAGACTGTCGAGGGAACTCCTCAACGATTTACAGCAATTACCTGGTGTTTGGGCTGGATTAATTTGTATTCATGATACGTCTACACTAAAAATGGAAAAATAAAAACTTAAAAAAAAACCGACTTCCAGGCACTGAAAAGTAAATAATAACTAAACGGGGGTTTTCATTTAGAATAGATACTTAATCAGATTTTTTCGAAGTCGGTGCCAGCCAGTACAAATCAAAGCACACCGACTTCGGAAATATCTGATTAAGTATCTATTCTAAATGAAAAACCCCGTTTAGTTATTTTTTACTTTTCAATGCCTGGAAGTCGGTTTTTATTTTTTTTTTAATTTTTTATATAATACATGCGTAGGAATATATTTATTAAGATTGCTTTCAAAAAGCTTTTCTTAAACTCTTAAACTTGTTATTTTGAGAACTACCCTTTTTTGAAGTGGGTTAAATATAATGTAATCGTGTACAGCATTTATGCTGTGAACCCATAAGCAAAGCGGTATGACGTAACGGTCGAGCGGGCCAGCGTTTCGCAAACCGGCAGCGAACTGGCGACTTCTGCCTTCTAGCACATTATATAACATTTTCTTCTCACCCAGCAGTGCTTAATTACTAGATATTCAGTTTGAGATAAAATAAATGTAATTTACAAAATTCTTCTTAGGAGTAGAAGTCCGGTCAAAATAGACATTTTTAATAAAAAAAAATCCGACGGAGCTGAATTTTGGTAGAGACCTTGGGTACACCAGTAGAAATAAAGTTCCAAAAGTTCCAGCTGCAAGCTTTCGGGATATGTACATATACTTATGTAATTGTCATATTACTCCTAAAATATTTTCTGATAGGTAGGTATAGGATATACTCTGAATATAAGTCAATCTTAAATATTTTTAGCACATTAAATTTTTATTATATGTTGTTACAGGCTTACATAAGTTGTTACATCAGTGTTAGTAAATAAAATTTATTGAAACATACGTTTATAAAAGCACTTTTGAATTATCGATATAATGTAGTAAGCCCATGAGAAAGCTCGATGGAGATAATATGTAGCAAAACTTTCACTATTTCCCTTTATTTAATTCCTTATAATATTGTATTGCAAATTAATTGCCTCAGTGGTGTAGTGGCTATCATGTACGGCTACACATCCGGTCTTGGGTTCGAAACCCGGATCAGGCCAAGTTTCGTTAGGGAATAAGGAATGCAATGGTGTATGTGCATACACTTGTGCAACTATAATATCTTCTGCGCACCTTAGCTACTAGCCTCAGTAAAATTGGCCGCGATGGTTATCATCATCATCGATACGATGGTCTCTATTAGTCAGAATGTTTTGTATACGCGTGGACAGGAAAGCGCATTTATCAATTGGTTTTTACTTTTTAATTTTTACCCAACACCTTTTTAACAAGCTTTTATTAGCTTTACCTGTATCTATCTATCGTGCTCGATATCAGTTATTATAAATATTCCATTGTTACGATTTGTAAAAGTAGAGTTGGTATAAAAATATTGTACAAAGCACCCCACGTTTTTTTCACAATAACATTAATTTTCTCGGTAATCTCTTTATTCTTATACTAAAAATTACTTTTTACCATTATAAAAATTACTTTTTATCATTAAAGCGTGTTTTGTTAGTTTTTTAAAATATAATTTATTTAAACATTATTTAAAATACCATAGGACTATTAGTTATCGGGTTCAAACCTCTTAAATTTTTTCTTGGCCTAAACCAATGGGTACATGTTGGAAGTATGAGTCTTCTCTTCTTAGTCCATAAGCCTATCGGTTTCCTAGCATCGCCACTTATTTACTAGAAAAACATACCTACATAAACCTAAATAACTAGTTCTAGTTGGGTTAAAGGAAATAGGTACATCTTAAATAACCCCCTACAACTCGCACGTCACCTATCGTACGTTGTTAGAATTTGTGAGATACCTTCTTGGCGAATACAATGTAAAATATTTACATATTACGAAAGTTTCATCATAACTTTATGAATAATTTAATATTTATGTGGGCATAGAAAAAGAACGTTCATTCTTATATATTAGAAAATCTCATCATTAAACAATATCGCTCCATATAAGTAAGTATATCGACTGATTACGTATAAAGGGAAAGTCACAAGAACAAAACTGTTCTCTTGATAAAGCATATGCATAATGCTTTTAAACAAAAAGACTTATTTTTTGGTCTCATTGCACCTCTGCGGTAGGTTAGCAATTGTATCGGCATATCATTGTGACGTAATTTCATTAGTGTACCTACTCGTACATACATACATGGTATGCACTATATAACAATGGAACATAATCTCAAACAGAAACCTTTATATAACCGCGCAGCTAAAGAACTAGCGGCCTCGAGGATTGATCTTCGATCTTTATGTATCCGTTATTATTTAATTTCTAGAAGTATTTTCATGATTTTGTTTCTAGTTTAAGCAAATTAATATCCGTATTCTATGCATATAATAAAATTGTAACCAAGCCGAATCTGTACATTAAATATTTTTTGGAAAATCTTATTGAAATAGACATTATTATCGATACAGAGGCCGAATCCATAGTTTTTAGAATTTTTGTCTGTCTGTCTGTTACCGCATCACGGAAAAACCACTGGAGGGATTTTGATGAAATTTTGGTATGATGATAGCTGGTTATCCGGGTCAACATAAAGGATACTTTTTTCTGTGCAAAATATCTCATCTCTGAGAAATATACACTAAACCTTAAAACGTAAGTAGGGACGAACCCGAGCGGAGCGAAGATGAGTCGTTAGTAATATTATAAATGTGAAAGTTCGTAAGTATGGATGTTTGATGAAATTTAGCAAAGAGATAAATTATAGTCTGGAATATTACATAGGCTACTTTTTATCCTGTAAAAATGTACGGTTCCCGTGGGGTAGGATTGTTTTTGGGTGAGCCGCTAGTGATACAAAATTAGGTACATCTTACTACTATATAAATGCGAAAGTTTGGATGGATGGATGTTTGTTACTCAACAACGCCAGAACGGCTGAACGGATCTGGATGAAATTTTGCACAGAGATAGATAATATCTGGAATAGTAAATAGGCTATTTTTTCCAGAAAAAATGTACAATTTCCGTGGGATAGATTTATTTTTATTTTTCATTAGCAATGAACTTGAGCGAAGTGAGAGTGAGCCGCTAGTTGTAATAAAGACTTTGACTTAAAATTATTTGGTTATTAGGTTTTTTTATAAATGTATATAGAAACAACTTTGAAGTAAACTTTTTTATTAAAACAATTTCGGAAAAATTAAAGCACAATTATATATTAGAGTAAGAGTATGTCGCGCAATATTATAGGTATGAAGTCTGTCAAAAATCAAACCATCACTCACTTGTGCACCGTGCTGGGCGAAGGTACCGCCATAAAAGGAGTATAACTCATCCCGTCATATTCGTCTAAGACTACGTAGTCGTCTACGGCCCAACGATTGTTTGAATCCGCATGACGAGACCGACTGGGCTAGTCGTGGCAGTTTTCCGAATGACATCAGTAATTTAAGTCCTAATTATGAAAATAAATAAATAAACTTATCATTATTATTGCTATGAAAACATATCATTAATATGTTTTTGTTTGAGACAAACGTCATTTATTTTAGAGTTTATTCTAAATACATTAAATACATAATGTTTTGACATAAAACTCTAAATTTTAAATGTAACATAACAGAAAACAACTATAGTCATCATTAAAATTTTAAATTACGTAAACTACATTACAATGACTGAGTCTATGTGTATACCGGATCAGACAATGAAAATCAATCGTGCGTGAAGTGCCATACTGAAACGTGTAATTGAAAAATAGTTTCTTGTTATATTTTGTAGAAAAGTTTATAAAAAAAATAGATTATTATAGATAATGATTATTATTCTCTGAACATACAGTAAAAATGAACATATGAAACGATTTTTAGATATTACATGGGTATTTGTGAAGACTTGCAAATACATAGTTAATAGATGTGAGAAAGATTAACGATGAAATGTTTATCTTCGATTACCTAATATGACCTAATATCAGGTCTCATCAACACATTTCTTTATAATTCATCTCCACCAATGATTAGATAAAACTTCTGAGAACTATCGTAATGGGTTATATAAGTGCTGTTCTTGTGGAAAGCAACTATTAATAGTTTATTTGTGACCTGAAAAGATTACTTACCATTATAACGTAATTACTTTTCCCCCTCATGCCTTTATATTTTAGTTGTGGTTATTAACTCTTACAAACCTGCCATATAAATAATTTTGGAAACATGCCATTTTAGTACCACATATTAAATTAAATGTATACATTTTTAATATATATGGATATGTAAATGCTTCAATTTATTTACATTTTTTCTTTAAGTAATCAGAGAGGAATGTGAACTAGGCGGCCGGCATCAACTACGATATCTTCATTAAATTCAATAAAAATGTTTCACAACCTAGAACCGACTCATGAACTATGCAGTAACTATTTGGATCGATTGTTGCGTGATAGAAGGACAAACCAACAGGCACTCGTTTGCATATATTATATATCTTACTAATATTAGTAACTGTAAAAGTTTACATGTTTGGATGTTTACTTTTGGTGATGTTTACTTTTAATCCCGGAAAAATGTACGGATCCCGTGGGATAGATTTGTTTTTGTTATTCAGCGAATTTGAGCAAAGCGAGGGTGAGCCGCTAGTAATATTATAAAAGAGAAAGTTTAGATGTTTGGTTGGACGTTTGTTACTAAATCACGCTAGAACGAATAGATCTAGATGAAATTTGGCACAGGATAGATTATAGTCTGGAATAGCACACAGATTACTTTTTATCCCGGAAAAATTTACGGTTTCCGTGGAATAGTTTTGTTTTTGTTCTTTACTAGGGACGATCCCGAGCGAAGCGAGGGTGAGTCTCAAGTTATAAAATTAATATATTTTTAAATATAGCAAAATTATTTGTAAATTATAGCGTTATAGCCATCCTAAATGATTAGATAATATTGAATAGGTACTTATTTTATTAATCTCTATCAAATAAGTTTTTTGTATTATTTTATCACGTTTATTTTTCTATTACATCCTTAGTAACCATTGAAGTGATTTCAAGTTGACGTTAATGATAGCGGGCTAAAAAACATACTGGTACATGCAAGCAAAGCCTTCGAGAGTATCATATAGTGTTGCCCAAATGCAAGAACAAGACGAGACTTGGCCAGTCTTGGTCTTGGTCTTGCGCCAATACACCTGGTCTTGGTCTTGGTCTTGGTCTTGCGCTCCCAGTCTTGGTCTTGGTCTTGGTCTTGCAGCAAGAGTCTTGCAAGTCTTGCAATTACCTATTAGACTATTGCTATTTATTAAAGTTTACTTTAGATCTTTAGAATTAACATAGCCAAAGCAAAGAACAATCAGATTAATAAATGTCTGAAGATTTGATAAAAAATTTGATAACCGCCACATGGTTATCAACTGAGCTATATGCCGTTTTCCATGGGAGTAACTGTTTCTTAATAAACATTTACGCTATATAAGCTTACATGTGCTAAAACATAGCGGACCCCGGGCGCCAGAGCGCTGGCTTTGGTCGCGACTGGGATTAACGCTGGGATGATGATGATGATGATGATGTGCAAAAACATGTAAAAAACAAATTATCAAGCCTCCGTGGCGTAGTGGGTGATGAGCCGACTGCGAAGCGTGAGGTCGTGGGTTCGATCCCCACCCAGGATAAATCTTTGTGTGATGAGCACTACGATTTATTCTGTGTCTGGGTGTTATTTGTCTATAATATGTATGTATTTAAAATTATATATGTATGTTTATCAGTTGGGATCAGATGGCCGTGTGTGAGATGTCCCAGGATATTTATTTATTTACAATAAATTGACTGTATTTTAAAGAATCTCTCTAGAAAGAGATTGAACCCTCAACTTATATGAAATTTAATAAAAGAGTTTTACGATTTATCATTTATTTCAATAAAAAAAAAATACAACACAAATCAAATAACATAACAGTACACAACAGCTTTGTCATTAGGTTCTGTTACTTTATATCAATTCTTTTGACCAAGAATTAATACAAAGTAACCATCTGGCTGACTCATCACTTAACCTATTTCTATGTTTTCTAATTACTAATGATGCTTTAGAAAATAATCTCTCAGCAGGTACTGAAGTTGCAGGTATTGAGAGAAAATCACGGGCCATCTTCGATAAAGTCGGATACTCTGTCTCATGCGTCCTCCACCAATCTAAAATGTCTTCCGAGCTGCCAGCTCTTGGTTTTCTCAGGTACTCCTCCAACTCGTTTATCACTAAGCCTTGAAGACAAGATCCAGATGACGTCGAGGGACAATCATACAGTTTATCAAAGTCTATTACGTCTTCATCTTCATCAGATACCTTATTTTCTTTTCTTGGTAATTCCAGAGACTTGTTCAGTGAGTGTAGACTGTAGTATTCTTCATAAAGTTCATTGAACTTGCGCAGGCTTTCTGTTTTAAGTTGCTTCCCCCATACTGTCAGGTCAAAAGTCTGAGCCTTATGCCTTGGGTCTAAAATTAAAGAAGTACAATAAATCCAGTTGCTCTTCTTATAATGTTTAAGCATTTTGTCTCGAGCTGCTTGGAAAGCCAGAATGAGCCTTTCATCCACTTCAGATCGATTAGGTTTCTCATCTAACTGTTTTACCATGGATTCAATTTTATCGAGCAAGAGATTGAATGATACAATGACTAGCGGTAATGTAACATATTTTTCTCCACCAAGTTTTGTACTTAAAAGTTTAAAGTTTATTAGAAACTTATGTATTTTTTCGAGTATTTGCCATTCACTAGCTGTGATTTGAAAATCATTCAATTCGGTGACAGAACTGCACAATATGTTAATGCCCGCTCTCACTTTTAAACCAAATCCAATCATATCATGTGTGGAATTCCATCTCGTTGTACAGTCAAGAATGGGATTCAGATTTGATGGCACGCCAGCTGCTTCACAAGCAGACTGAAACTTCTTCTTCACTATTTCACTTCTTTTTATTTTACTGGAAATACTGCGCAGCTTTGTTACAGATGTACGCGAATCAGCAATATTTGGTGCATATTCTTCATCTTCTTCATCATCCTCAGTTTCGTCTGCATAGTCTTCATACTGCTGATCTTCCGCGTTAGTGTCAGTCTCACAGTGTAATGCTAAGGTCTTTAATAAATCTTGTACACCAAGGTTTAAAATGTGAGCAAAGCACCGGAAATGTTGATTGTCTGAATCAAAGTGTGGTGGCAGCTGTTTGCCTAGTTCATACATAAATTTGGTATTTGCAGTTGCGTTGTCGACCGTGATACCTTGTATTTTATCAATTATGTCATATTCCAATAAACATTCGTGGAAAATCGTTGCAATATCTTCCCCAGTATGTCGACCGCGTGATGGTATAAAATCAAGAACTACAGATCGATACTTCCATTCGTTGTCTATATAATGCATAGTAACCCCGTAGTAACTCCTACCAGCAATTGACGTCCACCCATCAATAGTAAACGACATTTTAGATGATAATTGTTGAAGTCGTTCCTTGAGATTCAATTGGAGCTCTTCAAATCGCTCTTTGACTTTCCTTCTAAGTGTGGACCTTTTAGGAAACACCATATTCGGGCAAATACGTCGAAAATATACTTGTGTAGCTTCGTCATCGAAAAATGAGAAGGGAAGATATTTTTTCACCACCCAATCAACTGTAGCTATCGTGATGTTGTCATTCCTGTTTTCCGACTGAAATAAAACAATAAATCTGTGTTATTATTTAAAACATACTAGGTTTGAGCGTTTAGGAGGAGGAGGTTTGTTGTTGTTAAATTGAGGTTTGTTATATTAAGGTTGCACTGTACTGTAATTTACCAAAATAAAGTACTTAGTTGTTTACAGGGCGATTATGAAAACAAATGAAAATATGAGTGTTTTATAAAAAATATTTAACACGATAATTACATACTTAATATGGTGTTATGTAATTAAATAAATAAATATATTCGGACATCTCACACACGGCCACCTGATCCCAAACTAAGCAGAGCTTGTACTATGGAAATCAGACAACTGATAAACATACATATATTTATTTATTTTTTTTTTTTAATATGTTGGGACATTAACACACAGCACCATCTAGTTCCATGGTAAGCTACGAAGGCTTGTGTTATGGATACTAGAGAGTTGATACACTACATATATAACTTTAAATACATACATATTATAAATATAAACACCCATGACTGGAGTACAAACATTCGCGCTCACACAAATGAATGCCCCCAGCGGGACTCGAACCCGCGACCGCTGGCACAGCAAGTAGGGTCACTACACACTGAGCTAAACGTGTCGTCATTAAATATAAATTCTAAATACATACATATTATAGATAAATAACACCCAGACACAGAATACATCATCGTGCTCATCACACAAAGATTTATCCTGGGTGGGGATCGAACCCACGACCTCTGGCGTAGCAGTCAGGGTCACTAACCACTAGACCACAGGCCCGTCAGTTGTGAGATAAGTAAATTTATTCTTACCTGTCCACTTCTTCCAGCAGTTACGAAAAAGCTTGCGATATCTCCGCTTAATTTTGGTTTAACAGGAAGAAATATTTGTGATTCCTTTTTGTGGAAAGATATTAGATGTTTCCTTAAGCCTGAAGTGTTTCTGTTTTTCATTTTTATTTCAACTTTTTTATGTTGGCACAATTTACACAAGGCAGTTTGGGATTGGGATGCATGAATTATTTCGAAAAACTCCTCAAATTTGCTTTTGTGTCTTTTAGATCTGTAACTCTCATTACTCGGACTAGAACAATTTGAATCTTCGTCCCTCATATTAAATTGTAGACGTGATACGTTTTCCGTAAACAACAAGAATTAGTAAAAACTATTATTACGTTAGACTCGAAGCACAGCTCAATTAAAAATGACTGGAATTAAAATAATTCCTTATTATATAGTACATTTCCTTGCTTTCTACCGCGCGGCCACGGCACGTGCCAACTCTATTAAAAGGATGCCGCCGTAAATCAAACGACGCCGCGTGCGGCGTTCAAACACAGATTAAATACCTACTTGTATAGATGCGTGACATTGTCCAATCACTATTCTTTACATATAAATGAATGTTTTGTCGTACATCTATACTAATATTATAAAGCTGAAAAGTTTGTTTGTATGTTTGATGACAGAAGTTTTAAAATAAATAAATAAATCCTGAACGTCACTATACCTCCAAAGTTACTATTCCTCGTGGACGAAGTCGCGGGCACTGCTAGTAAATACTTACTCTCATCATCTCCCTCAGAGATATTCGGGCTCATAAGCAATACAAAAATCGTATTGCAGGCTTTTTATTTTAAAAGTAGGTAGGTACGCTTTTTATATTATTTTATTAGTTTTGTAGAATTTTTTTACACGTTTCAAGTATGTTTAAAAGTGGCTACAATATTTATCAAACGGGTGATATTTGACCACATTTTTGCTATTTTTTCTTGTAAAAAATTAAGAAATTTAAAAAATATTTTGACTAAATGTACAATAATAGTACCTAAGTATTTAGTTTAAACCCATATAATCAACTAGCAGTCACTCGCGACTTCGTCCCCGTGGCTTATTCGTCCTTGCCGAGTTTCATACAAACTTTTATAAACTATCCCGTTTTTACAACATTTTTTATTACTGCTCGGCTCCTATTGGTCGTAGCGTGATGTTATATAGCCTATAGCCTTCTTCGGTAAGTGGACTAACCAACATAAAAAGAATTTTTCAATTCTGGCCAGTAGTTCCTGAGATTAGCGCGTTCAAACAAACAAACAAACTCTTCAGCTTTATTATTATAGATAAGAAGATATTATACTATATACTTACTAGAATAAATTATTATGACATCTACTACCTATCCTTACCATTATCTAATCATAATACTACTTGCGTGATCAGTATAATGTATGTATTCGTTTCCATTATAAGCACACTGAAACTTATTTATTCTTTGGAACACCTGTGCCCTTAAAACTATACCTAGGTTCTATGGCGGCAATCAATTAGTGTCAAATGTTGTGATTTCGGCGCGGCGGCACCGATTGTTGTATGTGAATTCAAAAGAAGCCGCCGCCACGTGTATCATCCCCATGTACTTCCGAAAAGCGACAAATTTCTTTGAGACGTCAGTACAAAACCTTTGATGCCGCATTATCAAAGTGCCGATGTAAAAACAAAACTATGCATGCACTCTGTTTGATTTTAATGGATATTTTTTTATTCGCTATGTATGCTTATGGTAGGTATTGGTCGTAATGCGAATAGGTCCAGTTTTTCATATTCTTTGATACAGTTTTTTGCGTCTCATAGAATTCCTAAGCGTACCTATACACCGAACTGTTATTCCTAACTACTCCGTAAAATAGCGCTAAGTCCTAGCTGCAAGACGCAAGAGTCTTGCGGGATTAGTCTTGTTCTTGCTCAAGTCTTGCATGGTCAGTCTTGGTCTTGGTCTTGCTAAAAATACGCGGTCTTGTTCTTGGTCTTGGTCTTGCAAAAATGCAAGACCAAGACCAAGACTGCAAGACCAAGACTGAATTTGGGCAACACTAGTATCATAGTACTAGTAACATGCAAATTAGATTATATTTACGTACATACATAGTATATAATTTAGATCAATTAACCATAAGGTTAAAATAAAACTGAATGCCACTTCTAAATCTACTTAATAAAATTCATGGTACAAATAAATCATAACTCATAAGCAATTGCTTTACTGTTTCAATATTTTAAGATTTAACTAGTAATTACTCACAACATGTGCCTATACGGACTATATTTCAAACACGAAAATATTTTAAGAAAAAAAAAATAACTTATATTTTTATTTTATCACCATTTTATAGCACTCGCAATATCCGCTTTGACTCGAAATGTTTTAAAATATACATTTAATCTTGTGCCAATATTGGGCAATCAGTTTAATATATGATTAATTAGAAGAACACTAAGAATTCTAATTTACTCTTATATGGTTTATAATATTATTGATATATAACTTATTAATAAAATAAGTGTGTATCGTAATGAAATATATTATTTTTCTGTATATTAAAAAGAGAGCGTACCACTTTATATATAAATGTATATTTTTTTTTTGTAATGCGAAATCACATCATCACGAAACGGAAATTTTATAGGATGTGCATTAGGCGTACTCTAATATCGCATGGTAATTTTATGCGGAAGTTGTTTATACAGTATACTTACTATATTTTGTATTATAAAGTTTTTTTTATTATTTTATTATAGTAACAGCAATAGTAACATAGTATATTTGTATGAACGTACAACTATGGACTCAACCATAAAAAAATACCTAAGTTCATTTTAACTGGTCGAGTAGATGCTTAGTTAGATAGGTATGTTGCGTAACTTCAAACCAAGTTAAATCTAAACCTAAGATATAACTGGTGTTTTTGTATGACGTAATTGGCAAAAAAGATCTTCTACATACGAGTATTATATTAAAACATGAAGATGAATCTATTTCTATTCCTAAGAAAAATGAATAAATAAATAAATATAACACGGGTGACACTGATAAACTAATATATTAATTAACTAAATTAACTAAAAGGTTTATCTATATAAATAAAAATCAACTGCCACTTGTATGATGTATCACTTAAGAACGGTCGACCGATTTGGCTGATTTCTTTTTCATCAGTTCGGTTTCATTCAGCTTCAGTTTGTAATTGTCAGGACAAAATTTGCATGCAAGAATTTTTTTGGAAAATACACCGGGAAACGTAGTATGGTATGATTGTATGAAATCTCAATACTACAGAATGTGACGTTCGGTTAGACAGTTCTGCAGTTACATGTTTTCATTTTGAGTCGTCGATCTGTACATTAAACATTTTTGTAAAATCTCATTGAAATAATTATGACTATCAATACAGAGGCCGAATCTAATTTTTAGAATTTTTGTCTGTCTGTGACCGGATCACGACAAAATCACTGATTTTGATTAAACTTGGCAAACTGATAGACCATACGCTAGAGTTTTATTTAATGTTTGGAAATGTAATTACGTATACTACATGGTTATGTGGCGACTCAATTACTCACAGACACTAACTCAAAAACACGCCCCGACGACCACAAGAAGATCTCTTGGTCCACTCTGCTATCACAGTGAGATAATATTTGTACGTATGATAAAATAAGTGTATATTATAACCTTCTCATGACATTGATTAGACGTTCAGAAAAAAATTGCGTTGCATGTCGCATATTTGATTTCGAATCAAGAAAAACAAAAGACTAAATTTTACTTTTGTGAACTTCTTGTTGTTATAGAAAATTAAGGAGATATGTATAATTTTAGTTTAAAGACAATGCTTGTAGCAAAAGACGGAAAGTATTAAAATCTATATTTGGCATAGAAAATAGGATGGACGTTGCATGTCGGTTATCAATATTGAAACTCACCTTCAATAAAGTAATCAAACAGTTGGCAATATGTCAGACGGTCATCATAATACATAAAATGTTTTATAGATTTGCTTTAAATATATTATATCTACTATGATAAGGAAGATTGTAGATATAATAATCTATACATATTATAATAAAATTCTAACTGAGTCAAATCTGTACATTAAATATTTTTTTGGAAAATCTTATTGAAATAGTCATTATTATCGATACAGAGGCCGGATCTATAGTTTTTAGAATTTTTGTCTGTATGTCTGTCTGTGACCGCATCACGAGAAAATCAATGGATAGATTTTTATCAAATTTGGTATGATGATAGCTGGCTATCCGAGTCAACATATAGGATACTTTTTACTGCGGGAAAATATTTCAACTCTGAGAAATCTATACTAAATATTAAAACGTAAGTAGAGACGAATCCCGAGCGAAGCGAGGATGAGTCGCTAGTTATTATATTATTGTCCACAAGGTGGACTGAAGACTTGGTCAAAGCCGTTGGAGCCCACTGGATGCGGATGGCAAAAGACCGGTTGTCGTGACAATCTTTGGGGAAGGCCTATGTCCAGCTATGGACATGTTTGGGCTGAGACGACGATGACGATATTATATCTTACTTTTCAAATAATGTATTAAATTTTTGTTATAGCAAGGAAAAAAAAATTAAACCTACATATTATGTGTGAGAAAATTTAAAAACAAATTACATAAGAGTTTATTAGTAACAAAACTACTTCTTCGAGCTTATATCGCTGTACATACTCGTATTCTGATCTATTGCTCATTAAACACAGTTATTGTGTCACAATTTAGTTAAATTAAAAATATATGTACGAGTATGTACTAATACAACGCCTTTTTGCAGAAGCTCTTCCGTAACTCATTCAAATGATCATAACTATTACTCATAAATATCCTGTGCAATAAGATTTACTTATCCATAGCAATCATTACGAATACATTATATAATAGAACCTGGGTCAGTTCACTATGTGACCAAATACAATGTATGTTAGTGGGTCTACACCAGGTGGAGGGGAAAAGTAAAATATACGCCATCTCACTCTAACATCTCAAATGTGAAAGGGAAGGTCTGCTCATATTTCACGTAACATCAAAGTTGCCGTGCTACTAAATAATTATAATTACACACATTAGATAACGTTAGTGACCTTTGTTATGTTAGTTTTACTTAATTTCTTAGGAAAAATATTATAAATTTTTTTTGGTCTGTGGATTTAATATTTTTTAACTTATTTAAAAAATATCCTACATATTTTTTCAATTTCATTTACATAAAAATCATTTCAAATTCATTATCAGATTTTGATTTAAGTTTCCTGTAGCTTTAAAGCTTTTTGTGCTAGTCCTATTATCCCATTAATAAACTAATTCTGCAATAGGACATAGGTTACTTTTTATCCTGGAACAATGTACGGTCCCCGTGGGATAGATTTATTTTTGTTTTTCCCAGAACAAGGAATCAGTCTCTATTCTATACTAAACTTTTAAACTACGAGCGAATCCGAGCGAAGCGAGTGTGCTTCGCTAGTGGGTAGTTTATATATTTATAAAAGCATGTTTTATGAACCAAACAAAGTAACATCTTAAATTACTGTTAATTAAAATTCAAAAATCTTTATTCGTCATTAAATTATTATCATTTTTACTAAATTTCATGAGTGTACCACCAATTCAAAAAAGACGAGCCTCACTCCAGTAGTGCAGGTGAAAGAAATTGTTAATAATAACCATAAATCGAGACAGAAATATTAATCAATAAAAGTAGATAGTAGATATGTACAGAAAAATGCCGGGTATCGTCAAAAAAGTATTTGCGCATGCGAATGTATTTTTCGCAACTGAGGCCGACTGGTTTTTATTCAGATGTGTTATCGTAAACGAGCTTAACTTCCCTTTTCCATAGCTTTAACACTGCGTATAAATCACTTTCCCTAAAACTCGTTACACTGGTAAAGAGATTCTCTGTTTTAAACTGTTATTTATGTTATTAATTTTTTACGTCATTACCAAAAAATGGTAAGCTATATTGTTATGTCCATGGTAGGTATGTTTTAAATGGATAAAAAATCATAGAACTAAATTCATAAAACATATTAAATAAATTATGTAATAAATTTTAAAAAATAAATTAGCTAAAATTTAGGACAATGAATACATCTTAAAATCTATTATAACATCTATTCGACAGGTAAAACCATTAAAAAAATATATAGAGATAATAACAAACAACAATAAGGTAAAGCCTAAAGGCTGGTGAACTAGATATGTAATAATAATATAAGCCTTCAGGGCAGTTGTGGAAAATCGATCAGTGGCAACATCACGGTCTTGAAATGTCCATGAAGAAATTCTATCCACCACCTTTGGCTTGGCTCCATTGGTTCCATTGGCTCTCCAGAATAGACACAAGAGCTAAATTCTTGAAAAGGTGGCTTTAAAATGCTCTAGAAAATCTGGAACCCGTGAACTCCAAAGAGATATAAAATAATAAAAATAAGTTTCTGCCTAATAACCATTAATTAGCATCCACTAATTAAAATAATCTATACATATAATAAAATTGTAACCAAGGCGAATCTGTACATTAAATATTTTATGGAAAATCTTATTGAAATAGACATTATTATCGATATCTGTATACGGCCTCTGGGCCGAATCTATAGTTTTTAGAATTTTTGTCTATCTGTCTGTGACCGCATCACGGAAAACTCACTGGAGGGATTTTGATGGGTATGATGATAGCTGGTTATCCAGGTCCAGGTCAACAAGTATATAGGATACTTTTTACTGCTCTGAGAAATCTATACTAACCGTTAAACGTTAGTAGGGACTAGGGACGAACCTGAGGGGTGCGAGGGTGAGCGCTAGTATGGTAATAAATCTAAATAATTCATTTGTTATATTTTAAAAGAACCCATCCACCTTGAAGTATAGTAGAATTTAACGATCTACTAACGCAATACTTATATGGCAACAGGCGGGATGTGATGAAATCACTTGATTATTTTTGCTTACTTTAAGGAAAATTGTGTCTCTAATTCGATTGGTTACGAAGAATTTTCTAGAATTATGGTAATTCGCTTGCAAAAAGACTGTCTAAAAAGACAAGGAGTTTATTATATTTATGTTATGTTATGTATTAAAATTCATTCGTTTTCAACATTAAGTTTTTCAATGAGTTTATTTTGATGTTTACTGCGGTCAATTTAGACATCCCAGGGTACAAAAATTCGCACCCAGCTAAAAATTGGTAGGATTGTACAAAACACCATCGTAAATGAATTAAATAAAAAAATTACTCAAGGTCAAAGGTCACAAAAACGGGTATTTCGCGATTTTCAGCAAAACGTTAAGTTTTATATGATAAAAATTAGCCCAAACAAAAATTGTAGATCAGATAATTATCTATAAAAGATGCCCCCCTCCCCCTCCCCTTACCCCCATCCACAAACATGTGTATATTTTTTTGGTACAAAATATTTAAAAAAAAAATTCAGAATATAACTTTAAATACAGGGCTAATACAATTTAATTCTAGAAAATTATGCACCGTGATAAAAATGTCAAACATTAAGGTTGGAGTACCTGAAGCAAATACGAGCTGTCTAGCACGCTCGTTATACAACTGCGGAGAAGGTAGGTCTGGAATAAAGCATTGTCATCGGGCTCTACATATGGCACATGGACGTGAGTTCTGGACTCGAATCGAGTTCTACATTGTAGATCTGATATAGATATGTGATAAACATATGAGTTCTAACTTGTAGCTTTTCTCAATAATTTAAAAAAAAAATTCGGGATGAAAAGTATCTAAGATGTTGACCTTGCACCATGCAAAATTTTATTTAAATCGGTCCAGCAGATTTGGAGATTAGCCCGTACAAACAGACAAACAGACAGAGAAACAAAAAACAGACAAAAAAAAATCTGGATTTTCAGTCTGGATTCTAATGCTCTTCTTACATCCTCCTGACTCAGTTTTTAACATTTTTTTTCTATGTACAGACATTCGACCTCTACAGTTTTATTATAGTATAGATAAATAAAATATGGAAACTTATTTTCAGGCGAGTTAGATTCGGGCGAATTCAATATTTTTTTTTTAAATTGTAAGCGATACTGACATTTTAAATAGCTTTAAAATTATACATTTTTAAGTTAAAAAAATATAGCTCATAACCATCTCTATTGGTTGATATGTCATTTAATGCACTTGGTGTTTTTTTTTTGTTTTTAGTTCATTTGGATGACTTAGCACAATATTACTAATTTATCTTATATATATTTTAAAATATTCTACCTAGATTTGAACAAATAAGCCAGTTACTAGCGAGCAGATAAACACACGAGTAATCCGTTTTTTACACGTTTTTTTTGAGTTCTACAAACGCAAAATCTGATTTTTACATACTCAGTTGATGTTCTAATGTACGCAACCCTAAAAATTATGGTCATGTAATTATTACTTTCGTTTCGTTCAAATAATCAAACATTATATATTATCAGTTGCTATAAATCAAAATACATATCTAAGATGATTTAATATTATGTATTTTATGATAACAGCAAAAAATGCATGTCAATCGCCGCTCTTAGGACATCATACTACATAAGAACATTCGTTATAGTTATACTAGTATCCTTTTGCGCGGACGTTGACCGACACAGTTTCCCTATGACCACAAAAATTACATTCTATTTTACAAATAATACGAAATATATGTAAGTGTGTCTATTTAGTTTCAACATTTATTAATTAATTTATTTCATTTGAGAGAAATATAATATGTATACGCATTTTATTAAACACATACGTCATCAATTACCACCTATTGATGCTATCTATATTCTATACTTAAAAAAGTACCAATCGAATTGTGAACCTCTTCCTTTTGGAAGTCGGTTAAAATTTAATTGAAATCTTTGTCTACGATTTTAATTATATACACGATGCCAAAGATCAGATAACAGTAAAAAATATTGGTCTGTTTGTACCTCTGTTCTTTAGGGTTTCGTATTCGAAGGGTGCCGATAATGGAACTCTATTACTAAACCCCCGCTGTCTGTCCGTCTGTCAGAGGGCTATATCTCATGAACCGTAATAAATAGAGAGTTAAAATTTTCACCGAGTATGTATTTCTATTGCCGGGCGCTATAACAACAAATAATAAAAATAAAAACATTTTTTGACGTTCGTAATCGATTATCGTAGTTAATATACTACACACATGAGTAAAAGTCATATTAATAAAAAGTACATGTACGGAACACTTCGTGTGCGAATTCGACTCGCACTTGACCGTTTTTTTTAATTTCTAGATACCTTTTGACCATAAGCCTCTCTAGGAAGAAAAAATCGTTTTATAATTAAATATCAATAGATAGCTTAATAAGTAAGACAAGATACCTAAATGTTTAGACAATGTCTTACTGCAATATGGTATAGATAGGAGAGGATTATCTCCAGAAGTAGACCTAGAGGTGGCCGATACAGTAATTTTGATGATGACATATTGTGATGAAATGCCTAAGTGGACTTTATTATATGTTTTAAGGTTTAGTATAGATTTCTCATAGATGAGATATTTTCCCGCAATAAAATGTATACTATATGTTGACCCGGATCATCATACTAAATTTCACCAAAATCCCTCCAGTGGTTTTTCCGTGATGCGGTAACAGACAGACAGACATACAGACAAAAGATTTAACAACTATTAATAATAATGTGAATTTCAATAAGATTTTCAAATAAATATTTAATGTACAGATTTGGCTTAGTTATAATTTTATAATATATATAGATTATGTAGGTACATATTTATATATTATGTACATATTGAAATGAAAAATGTGTTATTTAACTTATGACAAATAATTATTTACTTGTGTATTATGTACCTACATTATATGAGAAATAGGTAAATAAATTGCTTAAAACAAGTAAATTTTGTGCTAAAATTCTTTAAAGTCTTCTTAAATTTCTTGAAAAGGATGTATTATTTAACATCTTGATAGAAAGATATGTGAAATAAACCCTGTAAAGAAAGATTATTACCACTTGACCCAAATTAGCCATTTTTGTGGCTATTTAAGGATCGGATTTAAAAGGCAAGCTATCGTCAATTATGATTATGACATACTTTCTCTTCCTTCGTATTAGCAAATGAAATGATCAAATAACTGTATTTTGTTTCCATTCTTTTTTCGATGAAAACATTAAGTAGCATCATTCATTCAGTTTTTAAGCATCTGAATAAAATAAAATGAGGATACTTATTCAAAGTGACTTTTAAGGTAGGGAGGCTTTTGAAATGTCAATTTTTACGTTTAAATTAAATGTCAGTATGTAAATTCATAAAGAAGCTAGCTACCATTGGTTCAAAATTCTGTTTGTTCAGAACAAAATTTTTTAATAATATATTTATTTACATTACTAAAAAAAATATTCTATTGTAAACCTACATAAACCTTAACCCGAATTAATTGACAACACTACGGTTGGCTTAAAATATTTTTTAAATAAAACTATCTTTTCGGATTTTTTCGCGGATTTATTTTGATTTTTGTTTACCGACGTTTCGAATGCTTTACAGCAATCATGGTCACGGGCGAGGCTGATCGGAGAGTATTATTTTACAATATTCTTATAAATCTAAGAAAGAATTATGTGGAACTACATTTATTATTGTAGATTCAAATTGTTAAAGCAAGATTAATTTGTGGCAAAATTAATGTAGTTTTTGTAATTTATTATGCCTCGACCTAAAATATACCTAATCATATTTTAAAGACGAAAGGGACAATGGGCATTCCGTGCAGAGTGTATCAAGTTGAGATATATGTCATTTTGAAGATCACAAGAATAGCTTCAATTTATTGTATGACACCAACACTGAGACTCGTGCAGGAAAAGAACTATGAATCATTTAATTTTATCAAACCCGTGAAAGTCAAGAAACAGTATGACGTATGTACATTACTTTAAAGGTCATAATAATAGCTTTCTTTTATTGTATGTCTCCAAAAGTGAGACAGTTGCATGGAAGAACTATGAATTATTTAATTTTTTAACGAAGACACTTTTAGGTTATTCACAATTTTTTTATACATTTCCTTTTATTTACAGAAATTGAGAAAACACTCAAAGGACTTGATATTTTTACTTTGACTGTGGCTAGTTTGTAACGTCGTTCCAGCCAAAACCTTCCACTGCTGACATAAGCCTCCCTCAAAGATTTCCACGAATGCTGGTCTTCTGCCATACGCATCCAGTGGGCTCCGACGTTTTTGACCAAGTCATCGGTCCACGTTGAGGAATGCCTGCCCACGTTTTGTCATCCGATACGTGGCAGCCACTCAAGAACTCTTCGTCCCCAACGACCATACGTTCTTTGAGCGATGTGTCCCGCCCATTATCACTTGAGTATGTCGGTGATTTGGGTCTTTCTGCGTATCTTCTCATTTCGGATTCGATCTCGCAGGGAAACTCAAAGCATAGCCCTCTTTATTGCTCTCTAGGTGACCTTGAGCTTACTAATGAGGCTTATTGTAAGCGGCCACGTCTTTGTGCCTTATGTCATCACTGACAATACAAATTGGTTAAAGACATTTATTTTGAGATACTGCGGTATTTGAGACGAGAAGATATTGCGTAGTTTCCCGAATGCTGCCCATTCGAATTTTATTCGTCGACTCACCTCCTTTTCGAAATTAGTCCTACCTAGTGGGACGGTCTGTCCCAGGTATACATACATGCCGTCAATCATTGTCCAGACTGCTGGGTTGTCGCGTTGATGTAAGTAGATATCCATAAAATCTCTTGATCTCTCCCATAAATAAACTCAAGGGTCGTCAGTTTTGAACTTAACAAGCCGGTTTTCCCAATAAATAGATCAAAAAACCTCGAAAATCTTTGGGGCGTTACACCTTTGGATGACTGTAAGATCATCTCTCTTCTTTCTGCTAAGAGCTCGAGAGTAGGATCAGAGATCTTTTGGGTCTATATTTAGAGTGTGGTTAGGTATTTTGACCCAACTGATTGGACAGCTTTGAGGAATGCATCGTTAAAAGTAGCCACATTGCTGTCGCAATTACAGTGATTTTGGAGTTCCAGCTGAAAGCTTACGGGGTTTTGGATTTGGTGTGGCACTTGTAGGAATATGGACTTCGTCAGTCAAAGTCAGTTGAAGTCGTTCAAGTTTACATAGTCACGGTGCTATTCACAAGAGACTTGAGAACGATAAACCCGAAACCACCTCGGGACTGTTGGTTACCCGGAAATAGAACAGGTTACCAGATTTGAACGTTATCGAATTGTCCCCCTCTCTTCGAACTTCCAATAACCCTACAATGTCCTATCGTACCTTGCTCAATTCTTCCTCATTTATTCATTCAATTATTGTGTACAGGACTGCAAAATTCACAATATGTGCGAAGACGTATAAACACAGACCGCACGGTACGCTTATATAAAACAAAAAGTATGAAAATATTTTACATACAATATAAATTACCTAAACTGTTTTACTTTCAGGAATTTAATAAAATTAAATGATTCATAGTTCTTTCCCTGCACGAGTCTCAGTGTTGGTGTCATACAATAAAATGAAGTTATTCTTCTAATCTTTAAAATGACATATGTCTCAACTTGATACACTCTGGGGACGGATCCCATACAAAGTTGCCCATTCTTCTTTGATGTCATCAATCTGTCCTTAGTACTAATATTTGTTACTGTTATATATTTGTGTGTGGGTAAATTTAAAAAAGGGACTTAGTGGCTGCGCCCACAACGCCCACTGTTATGTATGCTGACGGGGACAAGTGAAATGCTTGGTAGTTGGATACGCACTGTTTTATTGCTCGACTAGATTCGCGTTGTGGGCGCAGCCACTAAGTCCCTTTTTTAAATTTACCCACACACAAATATATAACAGTTACGTTCCTATTTCTTAAGCAAACCAAAAACATTATAATTACCAAATTCTTGTAAAATGTGAAGCTTGCAATTTGCATGTCTAAGCTCTAGTACTAGTAGTTAAGCTTTACTAAAGTAACTCTAAATTCTCTGTCAGCTAATTCCTCTACTCAACTTATGAAAGTCCCATTACAATCAATTCATCAACAGAGTTAAATTGTTCGGAGAATTAGTCAGGGCTCACAAACAGGATAAATACAAACGTTTATATTATGTTTCGTTTACCATACAAAAAATATATACATACAAATTAACATATACCAGCAAGTTGGTTAAAAGAGTTCATCAATTAAAACATGCTGACATTGATTGAAAGGTGGGTAAATTGCTTTATACCTCGAGAATAAAAAACCAAAATAAGCATCAGAATGTTCTGCGCAGTTCACACTCGTATTATTTAAATAAAATTCAAAATATGAATTGATTAGTAGCTACGAGTAGGTATGTAACCTATGATAGATATAAAATAGTTTTTTTTAAATAACGGTTTTATTATAAAATCGTGGAGCGTAACATATTTACTCAGATTAGGCTACGTCCCACAATTTTATTTTTTAATCTGATCAATGCCCTAGATTGATGAGGAGAGTGGTGTGATGTGTTATTTTTTATCAAAATAAGGTTTTAATGTATATGGTCTTATTAAAAATAAACGTAATAAATGTCACTCGTAGAAAAAGTCTAACTGCGTTTCAATAGGTTATGGGCCCAGTCTGATATTTTAGCAAAAATAAATAGTAAAAAGTTAGAATTATTTTGTTGAAAAGTGTAAAATGTCATCGGGAAGCTACATCATTAATGTTCCTAAACTTAAAGGGCGAGAAAATTATGATGATTGGGCTTTTGCTGTGAAAAATTTCTTAGTACTAGAAGGCATTGATCTTGAGAAGCCGTCGGGACAATCAAGTACTGAAGATGATAAAAAAGGTAAAGCAAAGCTGATTATGACCATCGACCCTTCTTTATATGTGCATATAAAAAACGAGGCAACGATAAACGACTTGTGGATGAAGTTAAAACAATTATTTGACGATTCCGGATTCACGAGAAAAATTACCCTACTTCGAACGCTAATATCTATACGTCTCGAAAATTGTGAATCAATGACAAGCTACGTTAATCAGTTAGTTGAGACTGCACAAAGGTTGAGAGGAACAGGGTTTGAAATAAATGACGAATGGATTGGTTCATTATTGTTAGCGGGACTACCTGAGAAGTTTTCGCCTATGATAATGGCAATAGAGCACTCAGGTATCACGATTAATGCGGATGTTATAAAAACTAAACTACTGGATATGAGTTCTGATGTTATTAGTAGTGAATCAGACAAAGCCTTTATTTCAAAAAGGACTGACAGTAATACATCTCATTATAACGCAAAAACAAAAACGAAACCATCTGTCAAGAAAATTTTCAAATGTTATCGATGTAAGCAACCTGGACATTTTAAAAATCAATGTCCTGAAATGAAACAAAAGCAAGAAAATGCTTTTAGTGCTGCTTTTTTGAATGGCAATTTTAGTACAGAAGATTGGTATGTGGACTCGGGAGCGAGTGCCCATATGATTACTAACAAAAGTAAGCTATTGCGTGTTAAAGAAGTATGTCACAAGAAGGAAATACTTGTGGCGAATCAAACGTCTGTGCCAATTTTATGTGTAGGTGATACACAGATTACCACAGTAGTAAACAATTCTCAGTTTGACATCAAGGTAAAAGATATTCTTTGCATACCTAGCTTAGCGACAAATTTATTATCAGTCAGCCAGTTGATAGCGAAAGGAAATAAGGTAACATTTGAGATGAATGTTTGTCATATCTTTAATCAACAGAACGAGCTGATTGGAGTTGCGGATTTAATAAATGGTGTGTATAAGTTGAATATTTTGAAGTCAGAGAATGGATTAGTTGCGGCAGTTCAGACGGCTGATGCTAAACTATGGCATAGAAGGCTGGGTCATATTAATTGTAAAGACTTACAAAAAATGAAAGATGGTGCTGTACAGGGTGTATTTTATGACGATAAGGCTGATGTTCGAAAATCCAACTGCGAAGTATGTTGTGAGGGGAAACAGTCTCGTCTACCTTTTCCTTTGAAAGGTCATAGAAGTGATAAATTGCTAGATTTGATACATTCGGATTTATGCGGGCCGATGGAAACTCGCTCGATTGGTCAAGCAAGATATTTTCTTCTTTTCGTTGATGACGCAAGTCGAATGGCCTTTGTATATTTTTTAAAGGAAAAAACCCAGGTATTACAGTATTTAAGGAATTTCAGAGATTAGTTGAGAATTAACTGGTCATGTCAATTTACCTATTATTTTATATAATGACAATCAGAGTGTGAAAAAATTGACTGAAAATTCAATGTTCCATAAAAGAAGTAAGCATATAGATATAAGGTACCATTTTGTTAGAGATGCTGTTTCAAATAACATTATTAAAAATATTTATTTGGAAACTTCAAATATGCCAGCAGACATTTTGACAAAATGTTTAAATTCTGCTAAACATGTTAAGTTTTTAGATTGTTTAGGTTTTATATGCATACTTCATTGAATTTTTTAGTTACCTTGTTTTATTTTTAAATTTTAGATTATTTTGATAAAGGGAGTGTGTTATTTTTTATCAAAATAAGGTTTTAATGTATATGGTCTTATTAAAAATAAACGTAATAAATGTCACTCGTAGAAAAAGTCTAACTGCGTTTCAATATGATGACTGGTACTTAGGACCTACCTAATTATTTTATTATTTTTTAGTACATTATCTACATCATTATTATCTTTCTTTTCAATAAAACCGTTTAACTTAAAAAAAAACCTATTTTATTTTTTTTAAGTTTTAAGTTTTATTTTTATTTTAAGCTGTCTAAACTCTGTGATCCGTCATGCACTGTGTTGTATTTGTAAGGCCCTTTCATTTGATATCAATATTGAGGGGGCTGTGAAAAAATATGAACTTAATGTGCCATTTTGTGGCGGCGCCTATCTCTAATTTACAATGATACTGAATATATTCATTTATATTGTCATCAGAACTAAAGACGTGTACCAAATATCATATTAATCTGTCGACAGGAAAGGGGTAAAATTTCAGTTATGAAATTTGACTCTAACAAACATGTCAAGCAAAATCAAACCGTTAAATAAACAAAAAAAATCGTTTAATAAAATGTTGGTAAGAGTTGATACTCTTCAGAAAGGCTGGATCGATTTAGCTAATTATTATTTTAAAATGTTTATAATATTGAAAAAATTGTAATGTTGCCCATAAATTGGGAAATCCAGGAAAAATTAAAAATGTCATTTTGTATCGGATTTTATAATAAGCTCAAGATTGAATAGACTCAATAAAATCTTGTGTGATTTACATAAGATTTTATAGAATCTAGTGTTCGTCCAGTAGTTAAGTTCGACCATAATCGAAAGTTTGAGGATAATATATATGAATAGCATTTACCTCTCTATGTTAAAAACTAACTGATTTCAAAAAAAATATATCAATAAAGCTAGACAATCGCCGCTAAACAAAAAATCACTAGTGTATATTATAGACTTGAATAGAACAACATCTGTCGGATCAGTTAGTTATAAATAAAATTTAAAATACGCATTATTATTTCAATAAATTTTAAAATACATCTTAAGTTATTTACACGTGTGGAACGCAAACGATGCCGCAACTGTATAGGGGGGATTAGACAAATTGGGCATGTCCGCCCTCCCTAATCTAATCACTACGACGTAGTGAATGAACTCACGAGGGCTCAGGCCTATGAGACGTCTCGTTCTCGATACTCTTATTTGGTAACTAAATATTTCTCATTCTTTGCTTCTCAACTTTACAATTTCCACTGTTGGGCATAAAAAAAATAATATAAATAATTTCTGTGTCTAAACTTAGTATTTCGCGATTAAATTCGAGTTTAAGCGCATGTCATAGCGCTTAAATAATAAGGTTTTGACATAAATTTCAAAGAAAATGATGTCTAAGTGATGCAATGACACGCTCGGACAAATTGAGGACGGACTGCATGCGGCACCTCGAACAACCGCCTGATTATAGGCACGCAGTTACTTTTTCAACACCTTCTACTATTATGTTACATTATGATAGGACCAGTAATGTTCATAAATAAGGAGTGAATCGCATTTATAAACCAAAGGTTATTCTTTCCGTAGTGTAGAGTTATGACGTTCAGTACAAATTGTAATAATGCTGAATGAAAAAGAAATATTTTCTTTGATAATTTAAACTTATTCTTTTAATTTTACTATTAATTCAGATCAAAATTAGAGGCTACATAATTTATCGCACACAACACACAGGTACTTACTGCAATATATGGTCAAAACAACCTACAATAAAATTAACTTGCTTGTAAGAAAATGTTACTTCAAAATTGTTATTATAAATATACTTACTAAATATCATACTTATGAAGTAATTTCACACTTTAGATACCAAATTAGAGTCGCCACAGAATACCGCACACGTCATGCTTACTAGTTGCCAAACGCACCAAAGTGAAGGCACGCGCAGATTATAATAACAAAGTTATTTCAGCAAAACAAAACGTACTTACTCACTCTAGCAATAGTATTCTATACTGTACAAATGAAAGTTAATGTAAATTTCTATATAATATTAATCTAATGAAAGGGTTACGTAATTTTGAGAATGTGGATAAAGTCTACATGTTCTCATAACATTAGAATATTTAGAAAAACATTAAATTAACACTTAATTATACAAAAGACGAGGACGTAAAATTGTTAAATCTTAAAAGACACACCTCGTCTTATCTCCTCTGCTGGTGACAGGAGAGCTGGCTCGTTTTTCGTCCAAAGAATCGGAATTGCCTTTGCCATTCAGCGGGGGAATGCGGCTAGCATCTTTGCCACTATTCCACGCAGACATAACTTGTAGAGTAATAATTAAGTGTACATTTGTTTTGTATATATAATTGAGTATATTTGTAATTTCATTTATTGCAAATAAAAAAATAAGGGGTAAAAAATATTTTTATTATAAGTTAGATATTTTTATATTACACCATTAACCTGAAGATTAATAATATAATTTATAATCTTTGATTTAAAAAATCATGTTAATGTTTTCATTCAGCTTACATGATATGCAACTTGCTCTTTATTTAATACTAGCTAGCGGCTTACCCTTGCTTCCCTCGGAACGAATTTAATGTATAGAGGACAAACGTACAAAGATACAATCATTCTTATACATATATGTAAATCAATATCTTTAAATTATTATTTAAAATTTCCCTTTTTTTCTTATTTATGACGATTTTTGTCACAATTTAGGACGCGGAAAACTGCTAGTACTAGACAGTAAATAGTACCTATTGTGAGATATTTGTACATAAACCTATTTAACAAACTTTTTTTATTTGTAGCTCATTGTATTATGCTAAATACCCTCTGTATTAAATGTCTACAATACAAAGCATTTTGTGTAACGAGAGCTTGTAGCGCAACTGATAGCTGAAGTGAATATGCTATGGCCTACATATTTTATAAAACTTTTACGTTAATATAAGGTAAGTGTTAAATTATATTACTCAATATTATTCGCATAATAAAAGTGGTTGTTATTATGATTTATGATATAATTTAGAATATATACTAATAATTAAAATTAAATTATATTATTTAACTAGCGGCTCACTCTCGCTTCGCTCGGGTTCGCCTCTAGACAAACAAAAATAGATTTATTCCACGCAGCTTACCCGCCCAACGCAAATTTCCCGCCCTAAGCACTTTACCCGCCCTACGCACATTACCCGCCGTAAGAACATTACGCGCCTTACGCACATACCCAACCTACGCACGTTACCTGTCCTAGTCATTATGACCGCACTACGCACATTAATCGCCCTACGCACTTTAACTGCCCTACGCACTTTGACTGCCCTACAAACTTTGACGCATTTGACCCCCCCCCCCCTCGCTCCTTACTCACTCTACTGTCCTACCCACATGGCCCGCCCTACGCACTTTACCCGCCCTATACGCATTACGCGCCCTACGCGCTTAACCCACTCTGCGCACTTTAACCACCCTACGCACTTTTCCCGCCCTATGCACTTTACCTGCCCTACGCGCGTTACCCGCGTTACGTACATTATCCGTCCTACGCACATTACCCGCACTACGCACATACCCAGGCGTTTATATAATCTCACCGACTTACCTTCGCTTCGCTCGGGTTCGCCTCTACAAATAAAAACAAATCGGGACACGGGAATCGTAAATTTTTACGAGTACGGGCTAATCTCCGAAACTGTTGGACTGATTTAAATGAAACTTTGTATTGCGGTACCTTATATCCCTTGTCAACATCTTAGATACTTTTCATTCTGGAAAATTAAAGAGTTCCCGTGGGATAGTTGAAAAGCTATAGTAACTTATACAACTTAGTACACAAAAACTACTGATTGGATTTTAATGAAACTTTACAATAATATAGTTCATACATCTGAATAACAAGTAAGCTACTTTTTATCCCGGAAAAATGTACAGTTCCCGTGGGATAGATTTGTTTTTGTTTGTCTAGAGGCGAATCGCTCGAAGCGAGAGTGAGCCGCTAGTTTTTACAATATTTACTAATATTAAAAAAAAATCAAACCTACTTTAGTCGAATAAAGTGGAATATTGTTTAGAATTTTTTCTTCAACTATAAATAATGAAACTTTTCTGCCGAAAAGAGACTAAAATTAAAAAAGAGTAATTGAATCGGCTTTACAATTAGAAAATCGAGTACACCCAAATTGAATACATACAATACATTATAATTGGAAGTCGGTCAAAAATATTACTGTAAGTGAGTGGTATTCGACCCGGTAGTTGATTACCTAACGTTTTTATACTTTTGCGAATAGATGAAAAGTGCATTATAGATGCAAAGTATACCTACACGAATCATCTATAACAAG
Source organism: Argynnis bischoffii washingtonia (assembly GCA_033884665.1). Taxonomy (NCBI): domain Eukaryota; kingdom Metazoa; phylum Arthropoda; class Insecta; order Lepidoptera; family Nymphalidae; genus Argynnis; species Argynnis bischoffii. Next base: position 6,308,718 of record CM066616.1, on the reverse strand, counting down.
TGCAGTTGGAGAGAAAGGCACGCGGATTGTACACTGAGCGAGAACGCGTGCCATGATTTTCCTCTACTTTCACTGCATGCGCCTGCGCATGTCACTTCGTGCATGCACTTGCATTCTGGAAGCTTCTAATTACTTAAATTAAAATAATAAGTAGAAAAACATGAAAAGATATATGTTTTTATAAGCTCTTATTTATCTTGTTTCGTTCGTATGTTTACTTTTCTGATTTTTAAGTTCTGTTTGGGGTGAAATTTAGCTTATCTCTATATGTTGATCGCATGAGCTGATGATGGAGTCGAAAAATGGAGTGTAGGAGCTCCTTGTAATACATTATGATCCCCATTGTATTTGTCTCGAAAAGTACTATTACCATATACTACAGCCATGTTCTATTACACTAGGTGGTGATTTCATTATGTTTTAGCTTGTTTTACTTCTTAAAATTTGTCATGCTTAGTTCAATAGTTCTTAATGAAAGCTACTTGAAAAATACATAATCAAAAATATAAAAATATCTTAAAGAATTTAAAATTATTTATTTTATAAATTGAGCATATCCATTTTATTATGTAAATTAGTAACTTTTTAAAATACAGACATTATTTTTATTCACTTCAAGATAATATTTAATTACAAATTACAATAAAGGATTTAGTAAGCTAAATATAGCTTATAAGTATACGTTTTATAGTCAAGCACTAAGTATAACTTACAAACTTCTATCTCACAATATTTATGTCAACGGTTAAAACCGCATATTTCTTGACGGTTTGTGGTTTTGTAATTATACGAAACGACTGTAACTTATGCGTTTTAACTAAAGTTATTCTAGTGAGTAGACTTTTTGATGTCATCCACCTACTGTGTGGATATAAAATGGTATATTGTTACTGTTTACTATAATACATATTTAAGGTTATTATGCGCTGTGGAGAAGGCGTAAGTAGTAAATTTGACACTTTACAGCCATTATTCTTAACAGAAAACTAAAATGTACGAATGTGCATAAGTTCTATATAAATAACTAGCGACTCACCTTCGCTTGCTCGGGTTCATCCCTACTTACGTTTGAACGTATAGTATAGATTTCTCTGAGAGGAGATATTTTCCCGCAGTAAAAAGTATCCTATATGTTGACCCGGATAAACAGCTATCATCATACCAAATATTATCAAAATTCCTCAAGTGGTTTTTCCGTGATGCAGTAACACACAGGCGGACAGACAGACAAAAGTTCTAAAAACTGTAGATTCAGCCTCTGTATCGATAATGTCTATTTCAAAAAGATTTTCCAAAAAACCTTTAATGTATAGATTCGGCTTAGTTAGAATTTTATTATATGCATAGACTAAGTTCTGCCTGCGGCTCTCCCACGAAAGGATATTTTTTTATATAAATAACATCTTTATTTATAGAACAAGTTAGGTCATACATTTCATTGACTCTCGAATTCCTTACCTGTTTAGTATGAAACAGTTGGCAAGTCGCCTACGGGACCCGCTATGATGTAATAATGTGAAGATTAGCATGAGAGCTGCGCCCGGAAATTTGTTGTAAACTGACATCTAAGTAATGATGATAAAGGGCTGTAAATACCTAACAATCATTTCATACTTGCTTAATATTTTTTTGAAGAAAAGTACCTAATTTCAATAAAGATTTATAGTAATGCCATAAAATATTCGTCTAATAAGTTTCAAATTAAAGTTATAAAAAACGTAATATGTTTATGTATATTTTATAGATTTTTTATATAACTGCCTAATATGGATTTTAATTTCTTCTTAAGTTATATAACAACAGCTTACAAAACAAATCGCTCATTGCTCTGACATTCTGTCTTATCTTCTGTACGTACATACACCAAATATAATACGTTTGGTGTACAGACAATAGGGCTTTGCTATCTTAACAAGTTGCAAGGATTCATTACTTTGTTTGACTAAAAAATAATATATTTTATAAAACCTAGTGAAAACTGTTCTTTTGTAGAATACGTCATCAAATCAAATATTCTTTATTATTTTTTTAATCGCTTTTGTCATTTCAGTCTGTTTGTATCCACTAATTTCCGAAACAGCAGAATGGGACAGAAATGGAATGTTTCTAGATGAGTTTAATTAAAGAAAATAATAAAAATCATAAGGAACATTTAGGTGAAATTGACTGATATGACCTTATGACCTTTTATTTAGGCAATGGAATGAGTTCACGCTGGGCACGCGAAGAAACATAAAGGTTAATCGTTTTAAAAAGATCTTTCAATTGTGATTCGATGAAATACGGCATAGACTACTTTTCCCGGAGAAAAAAAAGATTTTGTGCGTGAATAGAAGTTTTATGAGCATTTTGGTACAAAATTGATAAGAAAGAGCCAAAACGCAGCGAGAAAAGAGAACAAAATAATCGAATCAGAAGTATATTTTTTAATAAGCGGTACCTACCAGTGATAAAAATTAAAACATAATAAGATAAATTAATGAAATACATCATGATAATAAATTGCATTATATACTTACGCAAATATTAAATGCAAGAAACAAAGATTATGTATTTAAAGTCTAGTTCTAAAAAATACTAATATGACCTATTTTGGTAATCCGCTTTAAAAACGTTAAGTACGGCAATTATATAGATATTACTGTAAAGTGAGGAAATTCAAGGCTTAAGTGCTTTGCATTTCGTCCCACTGTTTAAAGCTGTTATATATTGCTTCATGTTACTCACTTACTGTTAAAGTTCAAGCACACTTAAAAATTATTATTTAATTATATTTATAATTTGTATGTATCGTAAGTACTGTCGTATAACATCAATTTTATTTTTTTATATTTTCCTATAATATATTGTTGTAAAGTTGTTTTACCACGAAAAAAACGTGCTTATAATCCTGCTTGATAAATAGTTATCACGGGATATAAGTCTATAGCAGGAAGTTAATAAAAAGAAAATGTATGTATACATATTGTTAACTATCAGAACCCGCGACTTCGCTCGCTGTCAAACTACGAAAAATACGAAATTTCATGCAAATGTGTCCAAGAAATAAAAAGTATCATATAAATTTTTATCCCCTGTTTCACCCCCTCGGGGGGTTAAATTTTAAAAATTCCTTCCTTAGTGGATGCCTTCGTCATTTGAGGTATACGTGTGCGAAATTTTAGTTTTCTAGCCTTAAGGGTTTGGCCTGTGCGTTGATACATCAGTCAGTCACTTTTGCCTTTTATTGTATATAGATTATTATAATAATAGTAAATACATACTATTAATAATAATTTTATATTATTTTTTACAAGTATTGGTTATACTATTATAAAAATATCTAAAAAATAATAAAAACTGCTGGCTAAATCCTGAAATGTCACTAAGTGATGTGGGTGTGACCCCGCGTGCCGAATGGCGTATGTAATTCGCCTATCTGCCCCTAACCAAGCAAGGACCACACTCTTGTCTCCAGGCAATTTAAAATATTTCTACCTATAGCCCATCGCGACTTTACTTGAAATATCCTTTCATTTTTAACTTTGGGAAATGCATTTACATATACCACCTGCATGTAGTTGTTTATGTGGGATTCACCGGCTAGAATAGCTAGTATTACCTATTAAAACCCAACAGAACCTTCCCCTTATTAATGGGGCGTCACAGGATCGCTTCCGCTCTCAATCACGATTCCCCGACGGTAGGTCTGCCGAAGCAAATCACATAACCAAGCGGTTGCTCCCGAGGTTAACTCTGCTTTCAGAGAAATACCAAAAGCAATCCGCACGGTACGGTTGTCTTTGGCCTGCGCTAATGAGACTACAACCCCACACCACTGAAATGTAAACACACATCGCGGAGTACTTAAAATATCCCAGTGTAATAATTAAATAATGTAAGGTATAGGTTAATCTTTGCGGATAAATAGTATATAGTTTAAAGCTCCTAAAAAACTCGTATTTATTCGTTTGATTTTCACCGAAGTGACAAAATCAACTGTTTGGACTTACTATTTAGTTTGTACGAGAATCAATTTGCACAGTGCCAGTTAAATAGGTTTAACACTGTAAACTATAATTAACTAACGTATAAATTTCGTTACATTACAACCACGTAAAAGATTTTAATATATGTATGTATTGTATATGTAAGTACTAACAATAAGTGCTAAATTTCCAAACATACAGACAGCTACATTTTAAGTTTTCTACTAAACATATAAGTATACAGTAATTGGTAGTATTTGCAATTGCAAATTAGGATGCTCATTTTGTGAATGGCTGGAATTTATATAGCTGTCGGACTGTAAACGGACCGACGCGATGTTGAGTAGTTTAGACCGTGACCTAACATTGGCCTATATAAGATATCTTTATATTTTATATAACATTTAAATCCAAGACGTAATTATTGTTCTTTTAACTAATACGGATAGGACTTATATTACTAATTGAATATTTCTTTAGTTTCTTTTAGTTTTTATAGGCATAAAAGTTTTCTTGCCTCTCCTTTTGTTTACCTTAATATTGAATTTAAAATCAAAAAAGCAACATAAACATTCTCAACCTTAAAGCTGATATTGTTATGTTTATGTAGTTGCTTTAGTTGAAAGAGATAAAAGCTACCAAAAGCTCTATTACAAATGATACTTGTTTAACACCTAAATATAGCAAACTCATTAATTTTTATGTTATAAATGAAATGTATGTCGCAATTAATACTAAACTGGTTTACCTTGCTGCTATGAGGTAATGTGTACAGGTAAAATAGATCAATTGCTCTTAAGATCGATATACTAATATTATAAAGTTTGTTATAAATATTATCTCCAAAACAACACTAATACTTTATAGGAAGCTCAATTACCGAGGAGTGCTATAGCCAATTTTTATTTTAATGAATATTTTCTGTCAGAAATCATAATAATAGTTTTAATTACAGTCGGAAATATATGTTGCTTTTATATTATAGTATGGATGAGGCACATTATATAATTTAAAAAAAATATAATAAAATATAGATAATTTAAAAAACGATTTAGGTATAGATTTTAATAGAAAAATCAACGAAAACAATGAAGTGTGTTTTTTTAGAAAGTCTTAACAACTTTTAAATGAATTTATAAATAAATGTTAATAATACTTATATTATGTTAATTATATAAAAAGATAAAAAATTACAATTCGTGAGTAATAAAATGATAAACAATCTCTTTTGGGCCTTGGTGCCTGCTAGAAAAAGGATAAAAAATATTATAATTTGTACAGTTACTGTGTGTAATAATAACCAATGATATAATTAATCTATACTAATATTATAAAGCTGAAGAGTTTGTTTGTTTGTTTGTTTGTTTGTTTGGTTGAACGCGCTAATCTCAGAAACTACTAATCCGATTTGAAAAATTCTTTTTGCATTAGATTGCCCGTTAAATGAGGAAGGCTATGGGCTATATATCATCCTGGAAAATTGTACGGTTCCCGTGGGATAAATTTGTTTTTGTCTAGCGACAAACCCGAAACGAAGCGAGGGTGAGTTGCTAGTAAATAATATTATCGTTTTTATTTCCATAAGAAATAAAAACAAGAAGATATTAGTAAACTAAAGAACAAAAGAAATAATATTACTTGGTTCTCGTTGGTTACAAAAAAATATAGTGTGAAGAGAATATATTTAAAAAAAAATATGTATAGGATAAACATACTACTTACTTAACTATAACTTCATTAATTATATTTTAACATAAAAGCAAGTGTAGTCGATTTTATATATTCAAAATGCGCGTCACTATTGAATATTTCTAGAATAAAAAAAAAATATAAAATAAATATGCATAAAAAGCGGAAAAAAAGAGAATAAGTCGAAGGAACATAATAGGTATTGTGCGGTCGGAGACATATTTAATATAAGACATACATATTTAATCCTTGCTGCGAGTCTAACTACGTGTATATAATTGATTGATGACTACGTGTATATAGTTGACGGCACGTTTGGCTCAGTTTGTAGTGACCCTACTTTCTGCGCCAGTGGTCGCGGGTTCGAGTCCCGCTGGGGGCATTCATTTGCGTGATGAGCACGAATGTTTGTACTCCAGTCATGGGTGTTTATATTTATAATATGTATGTATTTAAAGTTATATATGTGTAGTATATCAACTATCTGGTATCCATAACACAGGCTTTGTAGCTTACCATGGAACTAGATGGTGCTGTGTGTTAATGTCCCAGCATATTTATATTTATTTATTTTATAATATAGGATCGGACATATGTTAAAATGTAAATGATTATACATACGTCTATGACACATAATCCTCCTCTTCGCATTGCCACAGATGGGTTAATTGGTTAGAGTATATAGAAATAATGGTAACAAACATACTAAGGAAGAGTCAGTGCTAAGTAGACAGTAGAAGGTAAAATAGTAATCCTCAGAGGATTTTTAATCAGATGCTTATAAGATATTTTAATAAGATCAAAAATCAAAATCCTCCGAGGAATATCTGCAGCTATAGAAGCTTTGATCAGTTTGATAGTACCTAGTCACTCCAATGAGCGTTTATGTAGAGAATCCTTGAATTCAAAGAAACGAATGAGATATGGAGAGATCAAAACACTTATCACTCTATTTTGTCTGACTATCTCTCAAGGGATATATCGTGAAGTTTTTGTGTATAAGTGTTATCGATTAGAATCTTGTTTATTGATATTTAATATTTTATTTATTTGTATCTAATATAATATTTTGGTTGATATAGAAGCCATAGCAATATGTACCTTTCATAGCGTTTATCATCAATTTGTTTTCTCAAAGTGAACACAAACAGACATAAGAATTAACAGGATACGTAGGACGGGGTCTGCCGAAGCAGACCACACAACCAAGGGGTTGCTCCAATGGTCTACTCTGCTGTCTGAGAAGTACCAGGAGCAACTCGCATGGTACTCCTAGCCCAATCACTAGTTTTTACACATACTTAACGGTCATGTCGCTAAGATTACGTTTTTAATCTATACCCAATGCGAAAAGAACTGGGAACGTTTTTAAAAGTTACTGCATACTTTGATCTTAGTTAAAATACTATGACTTCTAAACTTTAGATTGTTTTTTCTCATAATTTATTCATTGGTACATTCCCTCTTCTTTGCCTGTACCCTTTATTTATAAAATCCTAAAATTATATTATTATTAGAATTTTTAAATAGTTAAAATTTGAATAGTTAAAATATATGTAGTAAATTGGTTTTAAGCTGTCAGATTTTATATAAAAAATTGTAAATTATCTATACAACTTTTTTTTATCATAGTTAACTATAGCCATAACATTATAATGCCCATACATAAACCACCCATATGGGTAGGCGGAAGTATAAAACAATACCTTCTATCTGACGTATCAGGTAACCATCAACACTCTTAATCACGGTTTACTTCGAGAGCCCTTTAGAAGCTTCATTTTTGTTCGATTGCCAGAACTGACAATGTCACACGTGCACGTGTACATCTAAATCAGCAAACATTGTCTATTATTCAATTACGCAGACCGCAAAAATAGAAAATGTATTTGAACGATGCCACGTTTGATCGTGCTCTATACAAAGTTTCAAACACAATTTCAATACCAAACAGGTTTACGGCCATAGTGCATTGTAATACACCGTAACAAAGATTCCTCGCTTAACAGTGAGATGACAAAAAATCCGTAGGCCCGTAAAGGATTAGGGTCTCGACGGGAAGCCACAAGTGGAGGTGGTCCTTATCAAAAGTTTCGACAGAAGCAGAGTGGGGCGCGCTCCAGTCACACTCGGCGCTCTATCGCAGCAGACAAGCCGTACTGCGCCCGCGCAACTGTACATCAAATTTAAAATATGTTTACCATTTCAGTGTTGAGGTGAAAACTTTCTGTGACAGTGCTATTGCTATTTTATTTTGTGCGAAGGATCCAAGGATTTATTTGTGAAGTGCATCACAAGTCCATCAGTCAAGGTGATTATTTTTGTATTTTTTTTTCTCCTTAATTTTAATATTACAGTGACCTATTGCGATGTGCGGTTTCGTTTTGCGGGTGCCTAATTTCAACACAGTACGTCCGCTGTAAGTGTACTTTCACAGATAATGGTCAGCTGCTTAATAAAATATTAACTATTTTTCAAAATTCAAATTGTAATAATTGTAATTTTTTAAAATACTTTTTAATATATTAAAAAGTATTTTAAAAACTTCTAGTTGAAGACACAAGTTTTCTCAGAGTTCCAAAAAATATACATTTTTCTTAAGCTACATACATAACTATTGCTTACATATTAAGCGAACTTTTAATGCTGAACAGCGTGTTTGTATGTTTTAATTTTATGGTTTATTTCACCGTATAATTTCATCTGAGAAACTTTATCATTTCTATATTATTTGATCGTAATTGTTTTCTTGTAAACGGCCTTAACAATCACGATTTAAAAAACGTTTCAAAGTCAGATAACATTCCATTTAAAGTAGAACAACATTTATAAATAAAAAATTAAAAACTCTCGTAATATTATTGACGTAATAGGCGAAAGTCACTGGGTTGTATGTTCATTTTTTAAAAGTGTACAAAATAAAAAGCCTTACTGATATTATAAATGTGACAATATTTTTTTTTATTTCTCAAACTTTCAGACTTAACGACGTAATTTTTACACTGAGAAAATTTATAACAGTAAAATTTATAAAAAATAAAAGTATTTTTAATACTTTTCTTTTTATAAATTACGTGAAATATTACTTCATTATAAACGTATAATAAAGGATACATTCGTTTATATGTACGGGATTTTAGGGGTAGTGTAATTCGAAGACGGGTCCCTAGTCAGTAAGTAATAAGTGTTTAATGAAGAATTATTAATAATGTTTTATTTGTAAAACCTTAATGTTTACAATATAGCCTAAGATTCGCAAGGCTAAAAATACTGACCTTATAAATATTAACTTCTTACATTCTATATCTTGACTAGATAACAAAGTTAAAATAATTGCCTACATATAGTTTATATTATTATAAACTAGCGGCTCACTCCGATACATCCAGACATCCATACATCCTCACAAACTTTCTCATATATGTATAATGTTAGTATAGATCTATATAGAGGGCCCTAAATGTAAATATAATGTAAATGTAAGATTTAAATGAAATATTTTCAATAAGAATCTTTATAAACATAGAATAAATTAAACATGAATCGTTATATCTCAATGAATATCAGTTACAGAGAAAGTGCGCAATGAGTTCAGTTCTTAGTATAAGAAATACATAAATATACGATACCTATATTTTTAATGTATTTGTTGTTATATTATTTGTGGTTGGTATTTAACTCAATCTCTGACATTTTGATAGAACCCTACCTTAACATAAAAGAAAAATACAATGCAGTTTTAACGACTCGTTTGGATCAATTTGTAGTGACTACTAGACTTACTTGCTGCGCCAGCGGTCGCGGGTTCGAGCTCTGCTGGGGCATTCAATTGTGTGATGAGCACAAATGGTTGTACTCCAGTCATGGGTGTTTATATTTATAATATGTATGTAAATACTATGTATGTGTTTAAACTTATATATGTGTATGTATCATGTATCAACCACCTGTTATCCATAACACAAGCCTTGTGCTTACCATATTTATTATAGCTTTTTTATTTCTTCTTGTATAGATAAATAGAACAGATTATAAGAGTCTGAAAGTTAAACTGAATTTAAATACATATACTTGACTTATGGAAAAGACTAAAGGGTCTTTGAATGTAACGATTTTAATAATTAACTAATTAATTAACTATTTTAATTAATTAATTAATTTTAATTTAAAAATATTCTATATAACAGCGCATTAATATACAATAAATCATAGAACTAACTTATCAAGAGCAATTTTGGCTAGAGCTATTAACATTATTTAATTTCGTATAACACGCCATTGATAAATAAACTCAGGTTTCACTTACTCACACGTATAAGACGTAATAGAAGACAATTAAATTACAAGTAATTTTACAAAGTAGAAACTTTTATTACAACACAATTTGTCACAGCATAATTTTCATGGGTGTTACATAAAAAAAAAATGTCATGGATAATGAAGACTATGCAAGTCGTTAAATGTCGAACAATTAAGTTAGAAACAGGTAGGAGATATAATAATTCGGGGTGTTTTTGTTAAGTATATAGTATGAATAGATTATGATGAAGGTATGATCGGACAGGTGCACGTTTTCAATTAAATCTAAAATAATAAACATAGGATACTCTACAATACGGTTTAAAAGAATTAACTGTTACCTAACCTAAATGTGCTTAATATTTTAGTTATTAATAATGTCCTCTCGACTAATTTCGGCCACGGCGGCAAATCTAGACTAGCCTAGACTAGCCATCTGCGCAGGAGATATTATAGTGCACAAGTGTGCGCGCAGACACAAGTACGCTCTCTATTCCTGTCACTCTCATACTCCGGTGGGACGACTCGACACGACCTGTGAGATTTAAGGCGCAGGACCAACGGCTTTACGTGCTCTCTGAGGCACGAAGGTGAAAACCGCCAACTTCCCAACTCCGTCCTGTTACTGAAGCTCATTAAACAAAAAGACTCGTAAACTAAACTTGGCCCGACCCGGGACTCGAACCCAGGACCTCCGTACGTACGTACCGCCGTACATGCTAGCCAGTACTCCACCGAGGCAATTATTATTATATATTCAATTGATTAAGTTTTATCAAATTACTATGATATGGTTAGAATATCACTTATAAAGTTAAATATAAAAGTAAACAAGCTTTAATTATTTTTATATGACTTCATCAAAGTTTACTCCCTAGTGTTCGAAAATTAAAGTAAGCTTTACTCTTTGAGAGCAAAAATGTATTTTGCTTCAAATATCCTACCATCACAACAAAAAATGTACCTTCGGGAATTCCTTGACCGACAAAAAACAAACCCCTGTCAAATACCTGGTGTCGTTGCAAAATATACCTGAAGCAAATGTCGACCACATGTTAATTGTCTGAAAAGTTTAGTTAAAATTATTAAAAAAATACCGGAATATTTTAAGCTTGGCGATGACTTTTATTACATATTTAAAATTGTAGCTGTGTTGTCGAAACAAACTGAACATTTAAAATCTAAAGTGATATCAAATTCGATAACAAAATTACAATGCCTAATATAATGTATTATGGACGTAGTAAGACTGCTATGAATGTCACTTATTCAGTTAACACCAGGGCTTGGATACCCATTCAATTTTTAAACCGATTTTGGTCATTGACTCCATACAGCAAGGCTTTTCGGTATAAGGTTTCGGTTACGTTTTTTAACTGGTTTAATCCCCAAGAATTGAGTCCCCCGAATTATTGCCGGTTTAAGGATTCATGATCAAAATTAATCAGTTAAAATGTTTTTTTGTGCGTTTACATTTAGCAAATCTTTAATAATGAATTGCTTAGTAGAAGAATATATATACATTTCTTACTTATGAATGAATTCTCCGGTTAATTTCGGCATCAAAACCGAAATTCAACCATTGTTTAAGAATATATAATGGTTAAGCATTATTATTTCGGTTTACCAAACCGTTCATTTTCATTAACCGATAAATGAACGAACAATAAATTAACCATTACATCACCAAAATAAACCAGTTTTTTAAAACCAGTTCGTAGCCTTGGTAAACACACAAAATTTATTTCTATATTTCTCAAAAAAATACTATTGCGGCAGGCATCCTACCCACATTACAATATTACGCGTGTCAGTGAATGTCTTCTTCTAGTACCAAGAACGTAAAGTTAAACGAAATCTGTTAAAACCGTAACATCACAATCAAATTAAGAAATATATTATTTTAAATATCAATTATTATTGACACTTTTATTTAAAAATCAGCAATTTAAATCAAAATTAGACGTTTTGTTGAAACAACAGTTAAAGCCGTTGACCAGAAGTTCACATGTTAGAAAGAACTGTCGTTAGATATACATGGATCAATAACGGTTACCATACTTTATGACATATCATTTGTTACATCGACATTACGTTCAACAGAAATCTAAGAGGTATTTGAATCTAATATTCTCTGTTATTCTTTTTTTAACCGATTTCTAAAAGGAAGAATTTTTTTATACTATGCGTTATTTAGGTCAAATGTAAACTGATGTTGATCTTCGTCTTTAATGAATGATTTCTTATAAATATTTATAAATTCTTTTTCTCGTAATTCGCGTAAATCTAAGAAAGTATTATTTGTTAAATAAAAAATACTTTTTTAGATTTACGCGAATATTTGAGCTTAAAGCTCCTATAAACATACCTTTTTGTATTTTTTCGCAGATTTATTTTGATTTTTGGTTCCCGGCGTTTATAGTTTATACCAATCAGGTCACAGGAAAGATAAGATTTTAGAAGTCTCAAAGGTATTATATTGTGTAGGTATTACAGACGATGCCTACCCACAAAATGATATTAATTTTGAAGAACAATAAAATGACAACAAAATAAAAAAAGCTTACAATTTTGATAAATAATTCTAATTAGTGTTACCATAGTTTAAAAAAAATTCAAAATTAAAGAATTTTAAATTGTTAAATTATAGACCCAAAAATCTAAATAAATCTGTGAAAAAATCCAAATAGATAGTTTTATTTAAAATATAACAAATTATACAATATTTTAATATTTTTCGGTAGAAAACGTTGAGATTGTACCTAAATCAGCACTAGACTGGTTGCTATAATACTTTTTAATATATAATAATTAATTAATGTTGCATATTCTTAACTGGCATTGCCTATTCTGCTATAAGGTTCATTTGCCGGACGTAGCAAATGTTTATATCGTTTTTAACCTTGTTAAGATAAATATATCTATACATATAATAAAACTGTAGAGGTTGAATATCTGTACATAGAAAAAAAATGCTTAAGACCGATCAGGGGGATGTAAGAAGAGAAATAGAACAAATCCAGATTTATTTCAATTTTTTTGTTTCTGTCTGTTTGTCTATTTGTACGGGCTAATCTCCGAAACTGTTGGACCGATTTAAATGAAATTTTGTATGGTAATATCTTATATCCCCGGTCAACTTCTTAGATACTTTTCATCCCGGAAAATTAAAGAGTTCCCGTGGGATAGATTTGTTTTTATTTGTCCAGAGGCGAACCCAAGCGATGCGAGGATGAGTTGCTAGTATATAACTATAAATGACTAATAAATGACGAAAAGTCAAGGATGGAACTAAAATTTTTCTTCTATGACTGCTAAGAAATATAAATATAATATAATATAAATATAATATATTATAATAATAATAATATAGATGTTCTCGTAGTACATGAAAATTTGGCATTTTAAATTCAATTCAATTTTGTTGTTAATGGCTTTAAAGCGTGTCAGTTAAGCACAGATAGGGATCGGGATACGATAGGTAAAGAAACTCATTTCTAGTTGGAACCACTTTACGACACAGTATCTTTCCCCATATAGAGCTGACTATATATTAACGTACACTTGTCACGTATTTTTGTATAATTGAGGCGATACATAGTTAAGAATTAAAACGCATAGCGGCTGTCTAATAGATTTATGTCAAAATCAGTGCTTTATCAAGGTTACCAATTCAATTCTAAATGTTCAGGTTTTAACACCAAGGTTAAATATCATGAGTAATCAATCATTGAAATGTTCAGTACATATTAAACAACGATTTAAGAATTATCATTTTTTCTTACTACAAATTTTAATCGGTTCTTTTTATTGTAATTCGTTTCAATTAAACATATTCCATAAAAAAAATACGACAAAAAAGCGCACTGGAGATGATTGCAATTTAATTATTTCATAAATTTCCTGATGCGATTCTCTTCCACTTTATTACTATATCTCACATATTTTTACCAAATATCGCCAACAACATAAATAAAAAGGACATTCTGAAGCACGCAAGAATGTATTTAGCGGAAGTCAATCAACTAGGAAGTTATTACAAAACTTATATTGAGTTATACTGTGCTACTGCTCAAACTGACAGAGGTTTATGAACTTCGAAGGATAACGCCTTTCATTAAATAACGTAAGACTGAAAAAGTTATAGGTGCATAATAATATACATGATATTTACATACTAGCGATTCACCCTCGCTTTATTTCGGTTTCCTCCATAGACAAAAAGAAATCTATCCCACGGGAACCATACATTTTTTCAGGATGATATATAGCTTATAGCATTTGTTAATAAACGGAATATCTAAAGCAAAAAGAATTTTTCAAACTGGATTAGTAGTTCCTGAGATTAGCACGTTCAAACAAACAAACTCGGCCTTTTTGTAATATTAGTATACCTAGATGTAAGTATTTTAAATACATTATTTATTCCTATATAAACATCTATTTATTCACTATATATTTATTGATTATAAACAATTAAAATAAGTTCATAAAGAAAAATCAATTTTTATCTTTAAAAACACTTTTTTTTATTTTTCGCGGTAACATTTCTCTTTCATAAATTATGTACACTATAATAAATGAATGTGTGAGTTTGTGATACTTAATTGAATCCGGTATGCAGATTATGTATTGTATTCAGCCCTTTTTAATGTCCCACTGCTGGGCGCGGGCCTCCCTTCAATACGAGCGGAATCAGGCCATAGTCCACCACGCTGGCCAAGTGCGGGTTGGCGGACTTCACATGTCTTTCGAAAACTTGCTAGGTTTTCTCAAACATGCAAGTTTCCTCACGATGTTTTCCTTCACCGTAAGGCAAGTGGTAATCATGTTAGAAATGATTCGCACATGAAAATATCAGAGGTGCGAGACATGAGGTTTGAACCCGCTTCACTCGGTTTCCCAAGCGAGCGCGTCACCACTGGGCGACTGCAGATTGCTTAAACGTATATAATACATAACTTTTTTTTTGTTTTTTATTGTATTTTTATTATTTATTGAGCGGAGCCACAGCCAAAGTCTAGCAATAATATAAAAAAAGGTATTTAATTTAGTATCGCTACGCAGGTACGTAATTGATATAATAAGATCAATTTTCAAAATCGTCTTGAACAAAATTATAAGATTCAACAAGGCTAGCTCCAGAAAGTATTTTTCCGCATTACATGACGCCTCCTTTGTCTTTAACCTCCTGTATTTATGACGTGTGTAGTTTCAATAATTTCATTTATATAAAAAGCACATTGTGTTTACTTCATTCATTATTATAAAAGGGCGGATCATTTTCTGAACTCTACTTAATGTAAAAAATGAGTAACTTTCACTATAATCGAAGCCTTAATTATATGGTCGCTTGCACAAACAGATGTGCCACGAGATTGTAGTTAAACCGTAATTTTAAATGTACATAATATGTATGTAACATTCATTCTCTCATGAAGCGCAGTTAGCCAAAACGAATTACAATTATAATATCGTATACATACATTTAAAGAAATGTATGTAATAAAAGTTTTGTTATAACATTTTATGTTCTTTACAGATTTGTAAATGTAGCTTTATTTGTAAATTATCATGTAAACAATCATCGCACAGGTTATTATCTATTGACTTAATTTACTTAATTGACTTAATTATATCATCGCATAATCATCACACAGGTTGTTATCTATTGACTTAATTTACTTAATTGACTTAAATATTTTAATAAAATATTCGCTTAAGCAAATTAGCCGTTTAAGAGTTCCACCTATCCACCTTCTGGCCTTACGTCGCGTCTGGTAGACAATACGCAACTACTACATTATCAACCGAAATAGTTGCAAAGTTTCAAGTCAAAATGACAATTTGAAGTGGGTTAAATTTTCATTAGCTATTTTTATGCTCTTAATGGTGGCAATTTTTTTTAGTCAAAATTGAACCAACTTGAAATTATACACTTTAAGACAAACAAAAATTGTCCAAATCAATTAATAAATGACGATTTTTGAGGTAACAGGCACAAAAAAAATAAAAATAAAACATGCAGCCGAATTAAGAACCTCCTCCTTTTTGAAGAAATTAGTTGAAAAGTTGACGAAGAAACATAGAATTATGCAGTCGGAGACATACATGTTTCATCCTTACTGCGAGATGTAAGTAATTTATGTCTCCGGCTGCATAATACTATGCTCCTTGTCAATTTGTTCTCATTTTCTTAGTTCACTTTTTACGCAGTCAAGATAAAATGCTTTTTTACTTATATAATAATTTACAACTATCACTTTATAATAAAATTTAGTTGAACAGAAATTGAGCCAGTTTTTGTGCAGTGTTACAAGCAGACCATGATACGACGGCGGCTTGGCTTGAATTACGGATTTGTAGAAAATATGCGACAAATAATTGACAAAAAAATACATATTTCAAACTCCTGATACAATAAAATTCTAGTAAAATTTTAAGTTTTTTAGACTGTGCTTTAAAACTTATAATTTATTTAAAAATATTTATAATTACTTATATACAAAAACATTAATTATTATTATTAGCAAATAATTTAAAATATCTTGAGATAAATATACGTATAGCCTCATTACAGATAAACGAAAATATTTGAAAAATTAGTTAATGGGTTGAGTTTCTCGTAGGTAATTCTTACGTTGAAAAATTTTGGAATGACTTATAATTTTTTTTTTATTTCTAAGATTGTGTTTTTACGAGTGTATTTAAACAGAGTATATTTGAATAAAGCTTTGACATTCACATAGATTAAGTAAGTTGAATGGCACAATATATACGTGCCATACTTCCGGGCCCATTATACGAATTAATTTACCATAAAAAATATTTCTATTCCAATCTCCTAAATGAATATACTGTACCCAATATAAACAGAATATAAGGAAGCAAATCATTAAACACATAAATTTTATAAATGCGAAAATATGATTGGTTTTACCCGACTGCGGCGAAAGAAAAGGATAATGTCGTCGATATATGATCCAAAATATAATTATATATTAGTGTGTATTTTTCTCTTAATAATTATTATATTTTATCATTCTTTGTCTAAAGGGATTTCTAAACAAGAAAAAATCTTTATTTTATCACTTTATACAATTACTGGCGACTCATCTTCGCTTCGTTTGGGCTCAACCCTAGGTACATTTTAACGGTTAGTATGGAATAGATAGACTATGTATTACATATACATAGGTAGAAAATAAACAGTTCTGAACTTCTCGATTTTCCAGCTATTTTTTGGAGTTTCCCTATTTTATTATACTTAAACCACATCAGTGGTAGCCCAGTGGTAACGCGCTCGCTTGGGAAACCGAGTGAAGCGGGTTCAAATCCCGGGTCTTGCACCTCTGATATTTTCATGTGCGTATCATACCAACATGATTACCACTTGCCTTACGGTGAAGGAAAAACATCGTAAGGAAACCTGCATGTCTGAGAAACCTAGCAAGTTTTCGAAAGACATGTGAAGTCCGCCAATTCGCACTTGGCCAGCGTGGTGGACTATGGCCTCATCCCCCTCGTATTGAAGGGAGGTCCGTGCCCAGCAGTGGGACGTTAAAAAGGGCTGAATACACAAACCACATCTGACACACTCCCAACAAAACAAAAAAAGAATTATTCAAATCGGTCCAGCCGTTTTTGAGTATTCGCGAGACTACCGAACGGTAATTGATTTTTATACATATAAACGACATAATTGACCCTATTATATATACATTATATAATGTATTGATAAATATCCTTTCCTTAAACCAAAATATAAAATATATATTTTAAATAAGTAATTAAATTCAACGTACAACCCGCATACATAACAATTAATTAAAAACCTTGATAAATGATTTATGAAAGCTCTTTACTACACTTAATGCCCATTTTAACAACATAAAGTAAAATCTAAATGAACTTAACTGCCTTATGCGAATAAATTTGTAGCCTCGGCCTTCAAACCTTGGATAATTTTTGACGTATGCATTTGATCAGATACTGACCTCAATCTTGTCTGAATATGATGTTGACAATCCTTATCAAAGATATATTCTGTGAAAACCTGTAGCACCATTGTATGTAACAACAAATGTATCGACTACCTCGCTGCTCTTCGAGTTTTAGGTCAAACCAAGTACAATTATTAGGAATTTTTGTTAGGAAATTCTCTGTGCACATGCATTTGTGGACTATAATATCTCTGATGCTCTAGTCTCAGTGAGATTAGCCGCCGAAAATCATCAAGAGGACATTATAATATCTACTAGCGAGTTAAATAACGTAATGCATCTACATTCTACATACATATGACTTATACTTACATACATATTTACTTATACACATGCATGTTATCATAGAATAAATCAATCGTCATCATAGAAATAATAACTTTTTAAAAAAAATGTGCTTTGATTTGTATTGGCTGGCACCGACTTCGAAAAAATCTGATTAAGTATCTATTCTAAATGAAAACCCCCGTTTAGTTATTTTTTACTTTTCAGTGCCTGGAAGTCGGTTTTTATTTTTTTTTAAAAGTTATTATTTTTCCATTTTTAGTGTAGACGTATCATCAATACAAATTAATCAAGCCCAAACACCAGGTAATTGCTGTAAATCGTTGAGGAGTTCCCTCGACTATCTTTCGGATGCATCATCAGATCGATTCCAGACCTTCATTAAATAGTAGTGCTTTAAAATACCTAATGAAAATGTTATCAAACGCACTAGTCACCGCTACAATTTTCGAAAGTTCCCCTCTATTTCTCTGGGGGATCTCAGTCAATCATCAGATCTTGGTTTCCTTATCATGGTACCACTCTTGGGATATCTCCTTTCCAACAAAAAAAGAATTATCAAAATCGGTTTATAAACATAATATATATATATATATATATATATATATATATATATATATATATATATATACACGGTCGAATTGAGAACCTCCTCCTTTTTTTGGAAGTCGGTTAAAAATACGTTCTCATTCGTCATTTTACCATAAAAAAGAATATCGCGAAACTTGCAAAATGATTTAAATGTAATACTTTATTAATTCATAATAAAATTAAATGTTTAACACACTTTCCCGAGCAAAAAGTGATTAGCGATCAAGAGGTTACATCACGACGTTGCAGAGTCGGCCTTGCGACACTGGTCGTTACCCCTTCTCATAGACGGAAAAGAAATGTTATAAGAGGTAAAGATATAAACTCATATACTTCTTAACATAATAGAAAAAAAACAATAAGGTTGAATTATTTATTAGGGATGGAATTTTCTTGAAATTTATGATGGAACACCCTTGAGGTATAATGATTTCATTAAGAAGGGAATATCGTATACAATTGGCTTAGATATACCAAAGCAAAACAAGGAAAGGTATTACTCGAATTAAATACCACCTCTTAAGTCGACATATAAAGTGTCCTGTATCAGTAAATATACGATTAGACGATAGATTCGAATTTGGGAAATTACCTAAACCGGCATACGGAAGTTAGCTATGAGAAATAAAACATACCAAGTAGCTAATAAAATGTAACTATGCATACAAATAGAACTCAGATGTCGATATATTATGCTAAGTTACTTTTTGTTAGGAAACCTTGCTAGTTGCGATCCGGTTGTTTTTAAATTGAAATAGTTTCAAGGTTTAAACTTTCATACGAAATCAAGTAGGTATACTTCATATAATTAGACGAACGAAATAATTTAAAAAATGTACATAGCTATTAACGTATAACAATTTGTGTTCTATTTACTTCCTCGTTTAGATGTCGCAAATACAAGCAAATGTATGTTTCGTGTGTAACACTAAATTAAGTGTTTGCCAAGGAACGGACGCAACTGTAGGAGTTGTCATAACAAAACGGAAACACGATTGTGTTGTAATCTTTAACGCCACATGACACTCAGATGGTAACTCAACTGAAAACAGTAATTCATACTCCTACAGAATTATACATATATACATATAAACTTAGTGGCAGTGGCAAAAAGCAGTGGTAGCCCAGTGGTAACGCGCTCGCTTGGGAAACCGATTGAAGCGGGTTCAAATCCCGGTCTCGCACCTCTGATATTTTCATATGCAAATCATTTTTAACATGATTACCACTTGCCTTACGA
Organism: Argynnis bischoffii washingtonia; assembly: GCA_033884665.1. NCBI lineage: Eukaryota > Metazoa > Arthropoda > Insecta > Lepidoptera > Nymphalidae > Argynnis > Argynnis bischoffii. Next base: position 6,288,643 of record CM066616.1, on the reverse strand, counting down.
TAAAACAAAACATTGTGAGGAAACCTGCATGTCTGAGAAAACCTAGCAAGTTTTCGAAAGACATGTGAAGTCCCACAATCCGCACTTGGCCAGCGTTGTGGACTATAGCCTGATTCCCCTCGTATTGAAGGGAGGCCCGTGCCCAGCAGTGGGATGTTAAAAAGAGCTGAATACATAAACTTAAATATATACTAGCGACTCACCCTAGCTCTGCTTAGGCTCGTCCCTAGTTACGTTTTGACGTTTAGTATAGATTTCTCAGAGATGAGATATTTTCGCGCAGTAAAAAGTATTCTATATATTGACTCGGATAACTAGATATCATCGTATCAAATTTCATCAAAATATTCCGAGTGGTTTTATTAAGATTTTCCAAAAAATATTTAATGTGTAGATTCGACTCAGAATTTTATTATATATATAAATATATAAAAAGAAAACATAAATTACCAAAATAAGTTCAGTCTTTTAGTAGTTAATATGGAACAGAGGGTCGGGAAATATACATACACTGTACAGATCAAAATCATAACTTTCCTTATAAGTTTCACCGGAGTTGGCTAAAAATCGAACTCAAAAAAAGTAAACCATATTATGATGCAACGGGCTGTAACTGAATAGGGCCAAGATTTCAAGAACGAAAAAGTATGAAAATTATAAGAAGGAAAAAACTCACTTACATATTAGCTTACACAGTTACATGATTATTGGGTTGAGTCAATAAAAATATTACTGATCTTTTTTATTCATCTAAAAATATTACAATATAAACTTTCTATTCTTACAATAATATTTCATACATATATTATATAACTGAAACGGTACCTTATTCTGCCGGATAATGAAAGTGCGAGGCTAGATCTTCCTCATTTTCTCATAAAAAAATATAATCTTAGAATCCGAAATGGAACAAACACAAAAATCTACAAGAATACCATCGGTGTCAATTAATTAAATCTGTATAACTTAAATTGTATAATATCAGAAGATTGAATTAAAGATGCCTTTAGAATGCTAATGCTCGAATATTACAGTGCTTAAACAACAGCTAATGTGTAGAGGAATGGATATAAGTGTCATGTTTGATTATTTTATCACTTTTATTTAATTTTATAGAAAGACAGGAAATAATAAATACTTTTGTGTATCAGACTTCTTTCGTGCAGTTCTTGATGAGTGTGGGTGTGTATTAAGTAATTGTGAAAAACTTAAGTATAAGACGATTACATCGCTTTAATAGAATGTCACAATTGAATAATGTGTCCATAATGACAAATGATTGACGAAAGTAGGCCGAGAAGTACTTGTTCGGTTTAAATCTACCTAAAATTTCATTTGAGAATCTGATTCATTTTCCCCGTAGCAATTTAAGCAATTTTTATTTCGGCCTTGATGTCTAAAAGTAATATGATGTACTCATAAGTTGACCGACACTCGATCTTTCTATTTACCTACATTAATGTTTCACTAGCTTTCGCCCACAGCTCCGCTCGCATAGTTTATTTATGTACTCATATAATTGCTCTACCCTTAAGAGTTTTAACGTAATGCTATATAACCTCTAATAGTAACCTAAAAAGTTTGTAAAGCACAAAAGCTTCAGATCTGACTGATATATCCAGAAATCAGTGTGTTCTTGTGAATAAAAGAACAAAGTTTAATTTTCAACCTACTTCAAAAAGAAGGAGGTTCTCAATTCGACTGTATTTTTTTTTATATTTATAATTTGAATATGAGATGATGATATTATCCAATATCAATTTTATTAGTAATTCTATTCTAAGAAAATAAAACTGGTGTAACAAAAAGAGCGACGTAGGTCAAGAACGACTTTCACCGCCGTACGATTGCGTGGTCATTGAAGCCGTGCACCTGTCAACTAAACGTCTCAACTTATTTTATGCCTGCATTGTCTTTTGCAGTGAATTAATTTATAAATAATTTATATGTGTGTACTCTAATATTGCAAGTGAGTCAAGTGGTTCGTTTAAAGATAGTGCTAACTAACTCTGCAAAATAACAGGATTACTTATTAGTAACTACAAGTTAAAGTTGTTTTTGGCTGATTTCAAAAAGGAAGAGTAGGTTAATTTTACTTTTATTATATATAACGCGACATCTTTTTTTTAATTATGAATTGATTTAGGTTAGGTTTATAAATAGGTTAAACTTTAGTTTTGCCCATGTAAATTTTAATAATAAACTTTTTAATTACTTCGGTAAGTACTTTGGTGAATAAAATTGGTGCATTTTTTTGTTATAAAGTTATTTTTGTAAATATATAAATAGATATATTATATAGCTTAAACATATGAGGCATTCACAATGCGAGTGTGATCACGCCATAGTCCACCACGCTGGTAAGTGCGGGTTGGTAGACAGACTCTACACTAATAGTTTTGTTTAAATCATCAAATTTTATTATTATACTTCATTAATAATAATTTTTGGTATACTATTCTTCTCGATTATTTGTTTGCATGGAAAATGCATCCCTTCCCTTTTTTCCAATATCCTTGGTCAGTGTTGCTTATTAAAAACAGAACTAATATGTTGGCAATAATTAAACTATCCTACAGGAAACTACAATAAACATTTTCCCGTTTCTCTAGGTATACCTACTCGGATATAATAATATATACTCGTACATACACTTATTTATCTTTTGGCACGACACAACCTTTTGTTTTTTGTGTATACTACCCGTTACCTTAGCCATATGTGAACTACTGGCTTACTACAACAGCTTTGAGTTCTCAAACTTTCGAGTTTGACTCAAATTTGTTAGGATCTATTTAGTTCGGGAGTAAGACAACCAGATCGAGTTCGAATCGAAATTGAATCAAAAACAAAATCGAATTTTAATTAGTTTCAAGAGTAAGCCTCCTGATTTGATGATTCTTTTAAGTTATATCCGCTATAAAATATTATATATATGAAATTGGTGGATTAATTACCATTTAGTATTGCAACGCTAAATCAATCTCTTTCGCTTAACTACCTCTTATCTTAAAATATTTATAATGAATGCAGAAAAAAATTAGCACCTACTCAAGTAAATTAGTTCAGTTTATTGTATGTACCTATCTCCACTAATATGAAACACGTGTTATAGATTTATGAATATTTGTGAAACTACTTTGAATATAGTTATGAATTTTCACGGAACCCGGAGAGAAAGTTACCAATTTTTCATTATATATATATATATTCTATATATATAGTCGGAAACACCTCGCATCTTTTTCTGAGTCACGCCTTAAGGTCCCTAATATGGTAGGTGAAGAGGACGGTAACACAGTTCACGGTTACAAATCGCGGTGACCATTGTAGTGTCTTTTTCAAATACTATTATTTGAAATTCCAGACATGTGTTACTGAGGAAAATAACGTGAAGCTAACAGTTTGGAAAAATTGTGCGTCACAATTCATGATTGATTATTATGATTCAAACATATTTACTAAAAAATTAGACATCTTTACTAATATTATAATTTTTTTTAGCGTGTTTGTCCAAATTGTAAGTAGGTAGCTATAAATCAAAGGTTGATGTAATTTTTATAAATAATACAACAAATAGTTCCTGTAGGGTTTCAGTACTGTTAAAAGTTTACTGATAGACTCATAGGGTATCGTAAAATATAAAAGACTAAAGCAATAAATTTATGGAATTAAGTCACATTTTGTAATATTGTCATATAAATATTATAAGTGTAACTATGCCTGTCTGTTTTTGAAGTTATAGTACTTCTTTTGGAGCGTTAGTAAAAAAAATTATGAGAGTGAATTTTTTATCTACTTAATTAAATTACTTTTATCTATAATTTTTTATCTATTTAATTAAACTTGGCAAAGAAATAGATTACATGCGCTTATCAAGCGAGAGTGCCTGTGATTGAAAACTAGTAATAAAATCGTTAGCATTTGATATACATTAGAACACAGGAAGTGTCGCCATGAGGAAAGCCCTATAGCCTCGGAGTAACCTCCCACATTTGCCTTAACCACGATGATACCTTCATGTGGCCTTAATGATGTCACTTATACGTTGAATTAAGATGCAAATGCTTTTAACATTAGATATTTAATAGATAAAATATCTTTTCTTTTTCTTACACATACTCTAACCCATTCACAAGTGAAAACTTAAATAAAAATCTAGTAACCGAAAAAAATAAATGTACTGTTATATTTCTATCCCTTTTTTTTATTAACTTAACGTAATATGTCATTATAGTATGAATTATATATGCATAAAACTTTTAATGATCGTTTTTTCACAGATTATTGCATATGGTTAACTTTTTTTTTAATGTTTTCTTTGTTATCGCTTAATTTTAAAATTTTATAGAATAAAAAATCGCTATTAATTGTCCTTAATTTCTTTCTATATGGAGCTAAAGCCACATACATATATATCTACATTTACAGTCAATGAATATATTAAACTAGCGACTCACCCTCGCTTCGCTTCGGGTTTGTCCCTAGACAAAAACAAATCTATTCCACAGGAACCGTATATTTTTTCGGGATGATATATACTCGTAGCCTTCCTCAGTTAGAAAAAAAAGAATTTTTCAAATTTGATTAGTAGTTCCTGAGATTAGCGCGTTCAACCAAACAAACAAACTCTTTAGTTTTATAATATTAGTATAGATTAAAATGTTAAACGACACAAATTTTAGTCTACGTAACTGAGATCTCTTTCGAAGTCACACTTTGTTGTTTTATTTAAATCATACTGATGTTTCATGGACATGTTATAATATAACTGAATGCTATTTAACAAATTGACTGTACACTTTATGGATACTATGGGTAATTATACCTAAATACTAGCTAAAAGTCGTTAAAATGTTACCCAAATCACAATACCAAATAAAGTCTTAGAGCAATGAATATTCTAGAAAATTTATGGTAAGTATTTAAGTTTCGACACAAGTGTTAATACCACGGCTTTCAATCACTGCCAACCATAAAATATGGATTAGGATTTATTTTGCACATTCAATTTGGTTTAAAACAATTTTCAACTATAATATAAAAAATAAATATGCTATGTAAGAAAAAAAATAAAAAAATATTGTTATTGTAACGATTATTTTGGTCACAAATAAAAATTAGTAAAGTGTAGGTAGTGTAGGTAAATGCATGAAGTAATAGTGTAATCTTTTAATAAACCTACGTTTATGAAAAGATTTAAAAAACACTTTATAAATAAATTAATCATAAAATCGGTCAAGTGCGAGACAAATTTGCACACGAAGAGTTCCGTACAATAAATAAATTATTATTATTAATGATCGATTAAGAACGTTAAAAAAATAGAAATACATACTCTGTGAAAATTTCAAATCTCTACCTATTACGGTTCATGACTTACAAACCTGTGACAGACAAACGGACTGACGGATAGCGGAGGCATATTAATAGGGTTCCGTTGGCACCCTTCGGGTACCGAACCCTAAAAAGGGCACGGACAAAATGTCCGTAGTTTTTTGTTATTAGTAGGTATATACTCATATGAAAAAAAAACAGCAAATATATTAAACAATTTATTATTACTATTTTTCAGAAAAAGTATATTATTTTCTGTAGGTTTGACCTTTTATTTTTATTCTATTAGACCCTACTATTAGAAGAATCAGACTAGGTGATATTTTTGCTAAAAAATAAATTTATTCACATATTTTATTATATTGCGATGGTATTTTATATTGTTTTGTCAACTAGAATTTACTCAAAGGTTAGAGCACTAAATATGAGACTTTTATAGTATTTTAACATTATATAAATAAAATATCAATTTCACCTAAAACAAACATCTTAACAGTCCTTGATAACAAGTGCATTGGTATTTGACGAGGGCACTAAAATTCTGATGCCAGTCAGGTATGACCTTAATATTTAACTCGGTAAATCTCTACAATTTGTGGTAACGACAACCATGTGTCTTTGTTTATTTGTAAGTTACTTAAGCTTGCACAACTCAACTTTCAGTAGTGTTCATGATAATAATGATAATGATAATGATTTATTGTTATTATTATTATAAAAATTAAATTAATAATATACTATTATTATTATTTATTTAAATTTTTATTCACTGTTTAATGATTTCTCATTAAAACTTTATACGAACAACATATTTAATCTGTTCCAGCTATATTAGTTTTGATATTGTTATTAAATTAATTAATTACCTACATATTGTTTTTAAAGTAGTTTAATTAATTAATTCAAGCTTGTATTTCGTCATGTATTTTGAATGGTGTTAGCAACGCCTTGACTGCTTTTAGCATGACTGAGTTCGAATTTAGCATTAGCTAAATGAACCTAAATAGTTTATTTGGACTAATTGGGTTTCAAAAAATAATTAAATCTAATGACCTCAGCATAAATTGCTGAATTTGTTTATTTAAATAAATATTTAAAATCACAATTTAATACGATAAAAAGAAACAATTAGTTGGATTTTAATTCATTTTTACTTATGCTTACTATTGGTAATCAAAGAGTACATTACACAGTAATCAGTGCTGAATAGGTAATTTAAATAAATATTCCAATGGTAATAATTGTATAAAAGTTCATACAAGTTCGCCTAACCTGCCATAATTATTTAAGTATGTAAAGCCTCAATACTTTAATCATATACCTACATACGTTCAACGATAGCTACATGACCTGCAAATAAATTAGTGACGATTAGGACACGATGTGACTTGCGATCGATTACGTACCTATATGTTTCTTAATAGTTCGTGGTAACAATTAAAATATTAAAGATAAAGTGGCATAAAACCTTTGGCCTTATTTCTATTTGTGCCGTAACATATGCGTAATATTACTAAGGTAATCATTATGTGGAAAGGAAGTCTCTTACTTTAATCATCATTGTTGTTGTCATTTACTTATCCTATAAGTAGTTTATTTATCTAAAAGTATCTATGTTAAGAGAACTGACAGTTAAATATATATAAAAATTGATATACTGAGCTTTTAATAATCTATACAAATAATAAAATTCTAACTAAGCCGAATCTAGACATTAAATATTTTTTAGAAAATCTTATTGAAATAGACATTATTATCGGTACAGAGGCCGAATCTATAGTTTTTAAAATGTTTGTCTGTCTGTCTGTCTGTTACGGCATCACGGAAAAACCACTGGAGAAATTGTGATTATAATTTCATTTAGGTTAGCAATAATTAGTTTTTTTTGTGTTTTTCTCTTAATTAGTGTTTTTCTGGTTTGGTTTGTTAGGTTTTGTAAGCTTTTTGTTGCTATTTCCCCTCTTATTTGACTGCTCGTTAATATGATATGTATATTAGTATAAACTTTATTGTTGTGTGTACAATCTTTTATATATTTTCTATAAATGTTTTAAATACTGTTTGTTTCCCAAAAAATAAATATATACAATAAAATAAAATTACGTGTGATGATAGCTGGTGATTCGGGTCAACATATAGAATACTTTTTACTGCGGGAAAATATCTCATCTCTGAGAAATCTATAATAAAAGTGAAAACGTAAATAGGGAGTAGAGACGAAACCCGAGCGGACCGAGGGTGAGCCGCTATTAAACTATTAATTTTAGCCTTAAATTAGTATCAGGAAAAGAATTATAGGTTCTTCAAAATTTTATCCAATACGATAACATCTTGGTATTAAGGTAATTTACTTCAGAATGAGGATGACGGACAAGGTGACATTATTGGCAGCTTCCTCTAGCAACTGGTGATCTAATTAATCGTTCTATACCCTATAGTAATTACGTTGACCTTATATGATTATGAACTTCTAAATTTACATTATGTATACGTGTGTATAATGTAGGCCGCATATTTAAATCATTTTTTAAATCTATCAAAAAAAATTAGAATTTTTTTTTATAATATATGCCGTTCTTTAATTTATGCAACGGATACATACATTACATTTAACCTTTATATACTTTACATAATATCGTAATAGATTTTTAATGTAATATGTACACATATCTATTTTTAACGAAGTAAAAGTGACACGTTGAATATTTTTTCTGAAATTTTGGGTCAGAACCGTAATAAATATACCGTAACCGTAATAGAAGCAGTTTCAAAAAATGTATGTATGGATCAGCAAAAACTGCAGATAGGTAGGTACATATATGTATAAAGGTATATGTATTCAGCCCTTTTAAACGTCCCACTGCTGGGCACGGGCCTCCCTTCAGTACGAGGGGGAACAAGCCATAGTCCATCACGTTGGCCAAGCGCGGATTGGCGGACTTCACATGTCTTTCGAAAATTTGCTAGGTTCCCTAGGCCCCTAGGTTCCCTAGGTTCCCTTGCTGCTAGGAACCCGCTTCACTCGGTTTCTTGTGCAAGCGCGTTACCACTGGGCTACCAATGCCTTAATATATGTAGAATTATGTAAAGTATATATGCCAAAGTTGCTCGAAATGTCACAATGATTTTTTTTATATCCAAACGAAATAGTTATCATAATATATAAAATTCCCGTGTCACAATATTGGTCCGCGATGAATCCCGATACTACTTATCCGATCTTAACGTATTTTTTTTCAATTTACGTGTCACAGCAACGAGTGGTTGGGTCTGCTAGTTGTATAATATAATGTCAATGCTTCGTTATAGAGGTCGGTAAGATCCAAGAATACTCTTTAAGATTCACATACTACATAGCCATTGTCAGCTTATACTAGAAATATATACGCATACGCGTATAGTATAGTAAGTTTGTAGATACGATGATAATACATAATACCTATGTATATGTAGTAAGTACGTAGATAATAGTAATAAATAGAATGTGAAGGATCACTACACGTCTGCCACCAACCGAAAAAAATATTTATATTTTTAATTATACAGTCCTTTTTTTAATTTTCTTAGATTAGATTATCTATACATCTATACAAATAAATAAAATTGGAGTGTCTGTTTGTAATATTAAAATAACCGCTTTTTACTGAATGCATATGATTCAGTACACACGGTACATATACCAAAACAACATTTTTACAATTTTCACTGAAACGGCAGGACTGATTTTGACGGGACTTTCAATGGCCGATAGCTGATGTAATAAGATGTAACTTAGGCTACTTTTATTTTAGAAAAAAAGGGTCCCACGAAAAGAAAAATTTAAAAAAAGTTTGTTTTGGGAAGCAACCCGAGCGAAGGGAGGGTAAGTCGCTGGAAAATATTAAAAATATTTCTATAATTGCTGAAAGTACAATGGTCAGCCATATCGTTTAATGTTACACTTATTATTTTGAAAAGCGTGTAATGATCTTGATAGTAAGAACGCAAACAATTATTATTATTATACTTACGATCCGCTTTCGCTTTTCTCATGTTACAGCCATAAATTTAAAAATGAGGAATTATTAATGTTTACGATTGTATTATATATGTACACTAGTCGCTCACCATCGCTTTTCCCTAAGTACGTTTTAAATAGATATAAATAGTTACCTATCCAGCGTAATATTTAGCCAGCAATAGCTATATAAATTTTAATATTTATTCTGCTATTCGAGGCAGAGACAAATGCAACAAATCAAAAACCATAAAAATCAGTCCAGCAGTTCTTGAGTTATAAGTGTTGTAACAAACCCGAGTTTGTTTTATATAATTAGATTAATAGTACCCTATTTTTCATTTTTTGCTCATTAAAAATAAATAAAAATAGGAAAGTCACAAATGAAGTGTGCATAAAACCAATTTTCTGTAATAATCAACTTAAGTAAAACATTCCTAGAGAAATCGCGCAACAAAATCTACATATAAATACACTTTAAAATACACTTCACAATAAGCACACGTAATTTCTGAGGTCGAAAATTAACACGGATTATAATCATGTTTGCACGTAATTATCGGCAAACAATTTGTATACTTATTACATTCGGTATATCCATTATCTTACTACAGTCATCCTTTGTACTTAGAACGGACTTAGTAATGTTTAACTTTACTCGACCCAAACGTTACTTATCGTAAAGATAAATAAGGGGTACAATGTGTTTTTAATTGCATTACATTCCAAGTACATGTAAGCATATAATCGTTCAGGACAGGGACATGCAATGACTCTCGCGATGTGTTTTCACCCTGTCGTGATGGGGAGATCATTAGCGTCTGACAATCTAGGTAGACGTGAAGCCAAAACACACTTGGAGGTGGTATACGCAATACGATAGGCAGTGTACCATGCAGAGTGCTCCTGATGGTGTAAGTGGGCCTTGACCCCATGGTTGTTGTAGCAGACCAGACCCGCGCCGGGGCGTCATGGTCGAGTGCCTAAGTGATCCCCTGCGACGCCCTACTTCTGATTCCAGCTTAAGTTGTCATCATACTTCATTAGTTCACCTGGTATACAATTTCAAGATCAAATTCCTGAACTAAAATCCAACAGTGTTCTGAATTAAGTCTTTTATGAATGAGAATTTTAATTCTTATCGCGTCAAAATCATGAACTGAACTGAATAAGTAAATGCGGTTTAACAATTCTAAACTATGCTAATATCTCTCTTCATTACAAGTAACTTTTCTGAAGTAAGCTATTGGTTGTGGGTGTGTGTTACATATTTACTTGATGTTCTACAGTATAAGGATCCCACCAAGATCTATTCTGCTAGCATCTGTGTAATTGGATGGCAATATTGTATATATCTAAAATAGGTTTTTCTATCAGACGCTGCTTAACAATTTGAAACTAAATCTGTCAACTGCCACACTTCTGTCTGTTCTAATATATTTTGTTCTATAAAGGCCACGTAATACAGGTTCTATCGTAGTAATATAGGAAACTCAAAATAAGATGATAGACCAGTCTGACTGAGTCTGTAGCAATCTGATTTATAAGTATTAATAGTGCATATATATATATACATATTCTACGGGAGTCGGGACATTGCATTATAGTAAAGACTTCAGCAAGTTTACTTTTTAACGTACTTCCCGGCTTTTAATATAATTAACTTTTTATATAGGTAGGTACTGAAGTAATATCGTTACTACGTACATTTAAAATTTTTAATTGATAATTATTATAATTTTGCATTTGAAGATTGCTTCTTAGAAAGCGCTCGTTTTAGTGCTCTGATTTGAAAAAAAAAATCTTTTTGCGTTTTATAGCCTATTTATTAAGGGAGATTATGACTATCTTACATCATATACTACTAGTACGAGTATGTTTATCTATGACCATTTATGAAAGCTTTAGTGGCGATATTTTTGAAAAAAATATAGTAATCTTTCATATAGATATTCAGATAATAGAAATGATTTTATAGATCGCAAATATAGTAACTTTGATCCAAAAAAAATAAAATAAAAAGATCATATTTGGACACAAAAGATGCTGGGTGATTTTAATGTCACCTCACTGTTTCGAGATTATTAAGAAGTGTAAAATATGAATATGTACGCTACTCTTATAGAAGTAACGATTCTATAAGAGTATTTTCTATCGGGAGTTAATAAAGTGTTTTAAAATTATGGGTATATTGTTTTATATTAAGCCTTGCTCTACATGAGCGTAAAGCGTAAGTACATATACAATATCATTATGTAGATATTGCTTTACATTCCTGAATATTCTATGTATTTACATAAATCCTCACGCATTGCGTGTCTTCATATAATCTTGAATCATTTAAAATTGTAGTTCATATTTGCCTATATTATTTGATGAATTTTTCAAATGGGAATAAGTAGCAAAATCCGTAGGCAAAATGAATCACAAGTATAGAGCTATTTTGGAAATGTTATTTTTACAATAACTGCATGCAAAGCAAACCTGTTTTCAATAAAATAAATACACTACAAGTGTACCAGATAATAGTGGATTATGAAAATTCCTTATAATATTATATTAAAGGGCAAGGGCTATAGCATAAAGCGGTCTTTATGTGGTTGTCTCCAACTAGTTCCAAGATAAGTGTTCAGAAATATATTAAATATATGTTTTATCCCGTTTATTCTAAGCAACATTAGGAATGGCTGAATAGATTTTGACAGGATTCTCTGACGTTAGATGGTTAGAGGATTTAAGTAAGAGTGATAGAATATTTTTTATCATTTATAATACATGGACAGAGCTGCAGACGAAACCTAGTATGCAATAAGTATTTTTCTACAAGTGTAGGCACAAATATACACAGACATCTTTTTTATACTTTTATATTTTTAAATAAGACCTTTTTCATTTACTTTTTATAAATTACATTTGTGACAGATTCGGATAAAAAAGAGAGGAAAAAAGTATTTACATTAAAAGGGCATAAATTTTAAGCACGATTTTTATTTTTTTTCAATCGAACATTGCTGCAACGGCCATACAAGAAATATTTTTAAGATTAAGCTATTTTTGTACTGTCACATAATTGTCACATACATGTTTAAACCATCATTATAAAACTTTGTTATGATTGCTAATAAACCCGTTTACTTATATTGTCGTTGTTTCACCGAGTTAAATGAAAAAAAGAGCTTTTAAACATTTTCAACGAAACACAAAAGTCAATATTACTCGGAAACATAATATACTTACTATACTACTAACAATAAGAATTTTATGGACAAAAATAAGTTTTTTGTAAAAAGAATTTTGTACTTTTTTGGCCTTAAAACGCAAAATGTATGAAAAGAATAAAATTATTTTGACTTAGACAGTTTAACCGAGTTAGAAAAAGGGAGGTATCCAATACTGAAGTATTTCTTTTGTGTATATGTTATATTGTATATTGTGAACTAATTCAGAGACCCTTTTTAATTTATAGCTATATCAAAAATACTTCGATTATAACTTTATGATGAAATCATTGTGGAAACTTTTTAAAGTTGGTTTGATTTTTGAGCTAACAAAAAGTCATCTATACAGATAAATAAAATTGGAGTGTCTGTTTGTAATATTAAAGTAACCGCTTTTTACTAAATGCATATGGATGTATACACGGTACATATACCAAAACAACATTTTTTACAATTTTTGTCTGTCTGTCTGTCTATCTGTCTATCTGTCTGTTTGTTCCGACTAATCTCCGAAACGGCTGGACCGATTTTGACGGAATTTTCACTGGCAGATAGCTGATGTTATAGGGAGTAACTTAGGCTACTTTAATTTTAGAAAAAGGATCAGGGTTCCGCGAAAAAAAATAAAACCCATGAAATTGTGAAAAAATCTGCGTACGGCGTACGCACCCGAGCAAAACGAGGGTAAATCGCTATATAATTTAAATAAAATGAATATCTTAGGAGCAGCAAGCTACTATTTATGTATACCTAAACATAGCTAACCGTGAAAACAAAAATAATTTTGTTAGAGCTGTAAATTTAAAATATCCTGAGCAAAAATTCTAAATAAAACTGACAAAATTCTAAAAAATATGTAGTTTAAAAATTTATTATGAATATTTCATAAAACCATTAAATAAAATTAAATTAACCATTAAATAAAGGCCTAATAAAAGTTAGTATTGATACTTTTTGTAAGTATCGATAATAAAATAAATCGATGATATATGTAGCTTCAATTTAGCTAGAGATATTTCCTTCTAGATTAAGTTCTAATATTCAAACCGTTTGTGACACCATCATTCAAGTTCACGAGGCCTAACGACCCGTGTCAAGGTTGATTGCAAATCGACAATGACACTTGCTCCTAATTGACAGTTAATAAGGGACAGAGTATAAACAGCGTAAAATGATTGTTTAAAAAAACTAAGACCTCGTTTTAAATGACGACAGTTTAAGATCGTGACCCTAATGTACTTGTAGCTTAAATTTGGAAAAATATAAATGTATAAAAAAATATAATGTTTCGATTCGGACAATGGCATTAAAATCTAATTAAAATCATCCACACTTTCAAACATTCAAGTGATGGGAGAACAAACAGAAAGCTGTTGGCTTTTAGCATTTAGCACTTATGAATCCAATTTTCTTAAAAGATTTTATCTTATGTATTTAATTTACAAAAACTCCGTTCGAAACAATACTATTATGATAAAATTTCCTCTGAATCGATATACATAGGTTATAGATTAATTGCACTAAGAGCCAACTGCGCCAGTTCACTCTCGTATGTACGCTTATACAAATGCACTGTCTTTTGTTTTAATTGCCGTATTCAGGTAAGACCACAATTTGATACAACGAGTGACAGATCAGCCAAGATTAAGCAGCTTTGCGTGCTTTCTGAGGCACAAAAGTGTAGATACACAGACTTTAAAACTCCGACGTATTCGTGACAGAAATAACCAGTTATTATTTTGGCCTGAACCGGGATTCGAACTTAGAATTGCAGAAACTGGACGAGATATTATAGTAAATATTTGTAAAAAGGCTGGCCCACTTTCCTACTTATAAAAGTATAATAATATATACTCGTACATCTACAAAATTGAGGATGACAGATATTTAATATATAGAGTACACCTTAATAAAGATATTATTAATTGTCACCTAGTAAAATATAGCGGTAGTAGAAATAGACGAATGGAAACAATTTTTATGTTGTCAATATATCATTTGCTTGGCACGTGATGTCGATGACCGTTTACTTTCACAGCCGTCGCGTGTTTATGATACTCATAGTAGGTGACACGTATTCTTTATGCAGTTCTATATATGTAATTAGTTTATAACATCAATATTTATTCTGGACATTTAAATTATTTAAATTAAATCAGTGTATTTTTTATACTTGTGACTTACCTAGTTAGGTTAGAAGAAGGCCTAAAAGTGGCCTATGTGTTACTCCAGGTCATAGTTATCTGTTTACTTCATCCAAATCTGTCCAGCCGTTTTGGCGTGAAAGCGTAACAAACATATATTGTACACACATACAAACGTTAACATTTATATTAGTAATCCAATAATAAAACATGCATTCTTTTTCATAATTTTCGCCCAAGTTCTCACATTTTTTCCCATACAGATACAATATATTCAAAGTCACTGCTGTAGGTCACCAATATACAAGTACAAATTATTATCATTAATTTCATGTCATCAGCAATTAATAATAAAAATTGTCGTTAATTTTTTTAATATTTTTAATTTACATTTTAAATATTATATTCTTCACTATATAATATTATATATCATGTAAATGATTGAAGAAGACGTTGTTTTACATTTGTATAAAAATATACAAAGATACTACTTTCTAGAGTAATGAAGCAGTAGGTACATAGTTTTTACAGAAAAACTAACATTAATATATTAAATATTAAAAAAGAAATGAATATTTTATTGTCCTTAAATTGTAAAGTAGCAGAGAAAATCATTAAAGATTCTATATATAATCTAGAAAGTGTACATTACTTGAAGATCTGTATGTATCTCTAAAGTCTAAACAATAGTGTAATTAGTTGCTTTTATTTGCAGATATGTATAAAGCTTAGAAAGCAAGAGAGATAAGGCAAAGAAATATGTGGTAAAATTTTGTGAGAATATAAGCTATCTATCCATTCTTTTCAACTTTCCCGTTCACATATTTTCTTTCACAACGAATATTCTTTTAACAGTTTTTAAATTATAATATTAATCTGTAGACCTTTTTAAGACCTACAATTGTCTAGTCTCCGAAGCAGCTGGACCAATTTTAACGGGATTTTCACTGGCAGATAGCTGATATTATTAGAAGTAACTTAGGTTCAAAAAAATTCAAACGTAGATAAGGACGCACGCACCTGAGCAAAGCGAGGGTGAATCACTAGTTTTATTATAATAAAAATATTTATATTGTATATTTTAGCGTACCTACTATTCGAGTCTACGGCAAAAAATTATTTAATTAGTAAAAGATATTACGGAAGCTAGATCTAGTTTATTTAAATTTATAAAAAAAATGCATTTTAGCAAGAGTAAAAGAAAAATGTAGAATATGTTCTATATTCTACATACGAGTACATTCGTATAGCTCTTGCTCAAACGCTAAATTACTAAATAAGAAACAGAAAATAATTAACAAACAAAACACATTTCTTAACTATTTCTTAATGTCTTTACACGTTACACAAAAAGCTGGTTAAGAGCGAGTTGTCTTCTATACAGTTTGTGCTTATACGATTTTATTTATGGTGTAAGTTTGACATTTGTTGATATTAACCTTTTTAAACGACATCTATACTCTACACTATAAGTCTAGTCTCTACAGTAAGTCGCTAGTAGAATATAAAAGTTAAATTTAAAAATTAAAAAGTCACGGTAATATTATATATGAAACATATCAAAACATAAAATCCGTCATGGGACCAAGAGGTGGATAGTGCCACCTCTTGGACAAGTCCGCAGATAAGCTAGATTATTTTTATATCGTCCGAATGACTTTCAAAGATTCAAATCGATAAGACAGTAAGTTGTTTAGCTGTTAAAGTCGACTTCTATTGATATATGTATTATGGAATATATCATAACGTTTATAAGTAAAACACGTACAATAGAAACGTATAATTATTTAACATAGTAGGTATAAAAAGAACCTCATAAATCATATTCCTTGAATGGCCTGTGGGAATGGTTAGTGTTAGGATATGTGCCATCATCATTTGAGCAATTTTAACTCGGCCCCTATCATGGTTCAAAAGGACATATTATGGGACAGTATAGAAAAAGCAATAGAACCGACGTAATTTAGGTACGGAACCCTAAAACTGGTTGAACATTTCGTACGATAAGATAATTTAGTATTTAATCCGATACAATATAAAGTGCACTCTCTATTTAATTTAAACGTTGAATTAAGCTTTGGAATGAGTTTATTCAAATATCCTACTAATATTACAAAAATGTGTAAGTTTGTGAGGATGGACGGTTGCATGGATGTTTGTTACTCTATCACGCCAGAACAGCTGAACGGATCTGGATGAAGTTTGGCACAGAGATAGATTATAGTCTGGAATAGCACATAGGCTACTTTTATTCCGGAAAATGTACAGTTCCCGTGGGATAAATTTGTTTTTGTCTAGGAACGAAGCGAAGCGAGGGTGAGTCGCTAGTATGTTATACAAATTTCGTTCCTTCATAGAATTTACTCAAAAAATCATTTACTGCTATATCACTTTAAAACATGTCTGTAAATTAGTGACTGACCTACCGTATATTTATGTTGTTGTATGTTAGATTGCAAGCCACGTCCACGTTTTTATGATAAACTATAAACATATAATAAACGTGATTAAAATAACTTGATTTGATATTTTTAGTAAACATTTACTTCACTTACCTCTACAATAAAGTAAATAAATAAAGAAGTCCTTTAAAAATAAGACCAAGATTAATATAAGAATGTAGAAAATTCATGAGATTATTGTATATTTCTATGCCTGCATTAGTATTTCATTTTGTTAGGAAATTTTGAAGAGAATGTAAGGTGCAAATTTATAACGTGACACAAATAAACATTTATGTAACAAGCTCATCCGTAATGCAGATGAATGTATGTTAGTACAGTACGATTACATTTTTATAAACATTGTAGTGCAGTTGTGTGATATACCTACTGCAATTTCAATATTTTACAACATTTTAGGTGGTTCGGTTAGTAATTCTCATCTTTCTTATCTATTAAAACACTCAGATACTTACAATTAAGCCCAAAAATTTTCAAGTCTCGCTGTAATGTTTTTAATATAGCTTTGCTAATTTTAAATATTTTATAATTGGTGCTTGAAACTATTCGTATCAGTTAAAAAAAAGCTTATAAAAATTGCGATCTTTATAAATCTAATTATTTAAAAAAAACATAGAAAACTAAAATTAGAAAATGCTAGAATAGCTATCGCCAATCACAAAGTTGTTTACATTCTAAAGATTCCAGAAAAATCAAGTAATCAACAAGACATGCGTAGCGCTACCCTTCCTACCTTGACCTGATCTAGAAGGCGGTCTGCCAAAGCCGTGAATGCGAGGAACGTCACCACGGTACAAATATCGTTTGCAGTTCTATTTCACCATACTTAATTAATACTAATCTATACTAATATTATAAAGCTGAAGAGTTTGTTTGTTTGTTTGTTTGGTTGAACGCGCTAATCTCAGGAACTACTGATCCAATTTGAAAAATTCTTTTTGCATTTGATAGCCTGTTAACTGAGGAAGGCTATATATCAGCCCAAAAATGTGAATGGGTCCCGTGGGATAGTTTTGTTTTTGTCTAGGGACGAACCCGAAGCGAAGCGAGGGTGAGTCGCTAGTAGGTATAACATAACTATAGATCCAAATAAATGTGCGGAACTTATGCAAGAATTGTGTAAGTTGTTTAAAAAAAAGGTTATTGAGACATGTGGAAAAATACATTTACTTATTTATATTTAGGTTCAATGTACTTAAAGGAAATCTAGAAACCTAAAGGTTCATATAGGCTACGAAAATGCAGTTTAGAATAGGAACGGCCTTTACTTATAACAAAAAGAAACTTCGTTCCAATAATACTTTAAATTTTAATCCATTGATGATAGCTGCTCGTAGATATCTATTATTATTATCAATATATTATATCTAAGATATTACATCTTTTTAGTAAAAGAATATGTTCTGTAGATAGGCCCAATACTGTATATACTATGTAAATATATATAATATTAATTTGTCATGTAAAAATGGGATTTATACAAGAGTTTCCTCACCACCTTGTACAAAATGTTAAGGATAATTTTAATATTTTAACCTTTATTAGCTCGTTACATATTAAGTGAAAGGTGGTCAATCGTTGGTCAAGGAGTTCTGCGCAGATATTCTACAGTATCATAGAATTGCCTCGTAACATCAACTTAGTTAACCATCTAAAACAATTATATAATAAAAAAAATTTTAGTACAAGGCTATATACAATTATGTGCAATTCTTTATAATGAATGGAAGTGAATATAACAAAGTATAAGCCGGACCTAGTTCAGGTTCCTTTTTCTTTTTATTTCAACGCCATTTTTATTTTTTAACTAGCATTAGATTTCAATTTTTTGTGTTATATATAAAAATATTTAAAATATAAAAAATTAAATAATTAATTATAGCTATGAAAACTCAAAAAACTAGTTATCTTTTTTAAATCTTTGTGTGGCAAAAGATTAATTAAAGCTAAAAACAACATTTTGAGAGTGAATTCTTTTTGTATAATCTATTGTATTAATTTATATTAAATATTGAATAATTGTGATTCTATTCTAATTTACTTATTTATTTATTATTTTATTTATCACGAAAGTTCTCAGAAACGGAAATTTCTTTCGCAATACATATAATTAGCCTTTAACCTCCCCAGATAATTAATATCTGCTCCTATTGATGAAAATTGTGCAGTAGTTTTAGAGATTCAATCGAACAAACACAAACTCAACGCAGCAGGTCTGAAATTAACCTTTTTAAATACATATATATAAATAAAGCACCGAGAGTTTCGATATTTCAACCCAATATTTCAACTTATGACTGAGTAGGTGCTTAGTCAGTTTTGTATATTCAATATTTAATATTTGTTCCTGTATTCATTGTTAATATTACTCATACATCTTTTTACAAGGTAAATCCAAAAAAAATGTTTAGTTCTTCGAAATATACACTTTTTTAAAAGGAAAACCCAATTAAACTTTATGCTACTATGAAACAAGTAAAAGTAATATAATAAGTTACTTAAAGCAATGGTATCCTTCACTTAAGCTTAACTTGTATTCAAATTAAGACCAACTGTATTTTTTATACTCTCAACATTCATGTAGTATTTGTATCATGATATAATAAACAACCAGTTTTATTACAAAATGAGGACATACATCCATGGACATGTTATATAGATTTACATATACATTTAGTTGTTTATAAACAAGCATTATATAAATATTTTTAATAAGTAAGCACGTCAAGTAGCATGATATTTTTAACCTCCAAATCGTACAAAAAAAACCATCAATCTTTTGCAATAATTAACATAAAAAAATGTATTCAACTAGTTTTGCAAGTTACGCTTTACATTACGGCATACTTCTTTATCGTTAGAACACGTCCGGTTTTACAACCATTTTTACAAAAAGAACTCCAGGGTCTAAGACACTATATAAATATAGTTATTACATTTACACTGATAAAGTAACCTTCTTCTTTTTCTAAAGTTCTTCAATAGCATGTATATCTTACAGAGTAAATAGGGAAAAATATATAATGGTATGGTCCCCATTTGGAAGACAACACTATTTCTGTTGACGACACGTTTGGGGCAGTTTGTGGTGACCCAACCAACTGTACCAAGTTTCAAGAAATTCTGATCATAAATATTTTTTGGGTTGTGTTATAACGTGTTTTCCTGTAGGAATGACATAATCTCCCGCGGTAAAAAGTATCCTATACGTTGATCCGGATATCCAGCTATCATCATACCAAATTTAATCAAAATCCTTCCAGTGGTTTTTCTGTGATGCGGTAGCACACAGACAGACAGACAAAAATTCTAAAAACTATAGATTAGGTCTCTGTATCGATAATAAATTCTATTTCAATAAGATTTTCTAAAAAATATTAATGGTATAGATTCGACTCAGTTAGAATTTTATTATATGTACCTATAGACTAGCGACTCACCCTCGCTTCGTTACGTTTACCTTACGTTACGCCTAGTTACGTTTTAACGTTTAGTATAGATTTCTCAGAGATGAGATTTTTCCCCGCAGTAAAAAGTATCCTATATGTTGACCCGGATAACCAGCTATTATCATACCAAATTTCATGAAAATCCCTTCAGCGGTTTTTCTGTGATGCGGTAACAGACAGATAGACAGACAATAATTCTAAAAACTATAGATTCGGCCTCTGTATCGATAATAAAGTTTATTTCAATAAGATTTTCAAAAAAATATTTAATGTACAGATTCGGCTTGATTACAATTTTATTATACGTATAGATAAATATTCCTAAACCATTGTGACAAAGCAAAAAGTTACAGATCAATTTAAATAGATGTAATAAAAGATTTCTCAAATTTTTAAGGAATTGATTTTAGATCAATGATATGAAAACTTGCATTAATTTGCATTAATCACACGTAAATCTCTGGAACTACTAGTCCAAATTGAAAAATTCTTTTTACATTTTATAGCCTCTTTAAAGAAGAAGACTATGTAATAAAGTAATTAGTGTTTTTATTGTTTAATAATCACTACAGATCATATAATACTATACTAGTATCACGCTACGGCCTTATGGAGTAGAGCAATAATTAAGTAGACTACGCAAGCGGAGTCGCGTGCAAGACTAATGACTCAACATCCAGAAAAGACAAACCTTAACAAATATTATTTTGTTTCAGATGGGTTGCAAGCTCACGATCGTGGACGACGTTTTAAACCGATCGTTTTATAAACTCGGTTTGTTCGTCGGAAAACGACCAGGTTACTTCATAATAATACCTGTTCTCCTCACACTACTCATGATCACAGGATATCAAAGGGTACACTATGAAATGGATCCCGAATACCTGTTTTCGCCTGTCAGTGGACAGGGAAAGTTAGAACGACGAATTGTAGAAGAATATTTCAAAGTGAATTATACGCACAGATTTAATGTAGGACGTATTACAAGAGCAGGTAAGTCGAAATTATAGGTTTAAGTATTTTTTACTTTAGAAAATGTACTTGTATTCAGCTCTTTTTAGCATACCACTTCGCAGCTCGGGTCTTCCTTTAACACGAGGGGGTCAGAAAATGTACTTAATTTTTTTTTTTTTTTTTTATCGTATTCTGAATTAGTGCTTGACTACGCTCCACCTGATGGTAAGTGCTAGCGCAGTCATAGATGGTAAGTCGCACTAATTCAGTAGCCACCTATTCACTCTTGCCTTGAAGACACCCATATTGTAAACGGACGGAAACACCGACGCAGGCAGGTTGTTCCAATCCTTAGCCGCACGTATAATAAATGACGTAGCAAAACGCTTTGTCCGGACGGGTGGAATGTCCACGACATAAGGATGGAGGCTAGCCGTTCGTCGGGTTGTCCGAGGATGGAAAGGGGATGGGGGAATTAAGAAGTGTAGTTCCTGCGCACACTCTCCGAAATGTAACCTATAGAATACACAAAGGCTGGCAACCCTACGTCGGTGATCGAGGCTTTGTAAGTTAGCCTTTATTAACGTAGGGTCACCAATAAGCCTTTGAGCACGCCTCTCAATCGAGTCCAAGGCTGACAGATGGCATTTCGCAGCACCAGCCCATATGTGACTACAGTATTCCACACACGACCGGACTTGAGCTTTATATAAAGTAAGAAGCTGTCCCGGCGTGAAATACTGTCGGACCTTTGCAAGGATGCCAACTTTCCTCGCTGCGATATCAGCCTTAGACTCGATGAACCGGCCGTAGTTCATGTTGGGGCTAATATCCATCCCCAACAACTGCAGACGGTCAGTGTATTCCAGAGGCACATTTCGGAAAGTAGGAGTCAAGGTAAAAGGACTCCTTTTTGCGGTGAACAGGCACGCCTGTGTTTTGGTGGCGTTGAAACTCACAAGATTGGCATCGCCCCAAGTGGAGACTGTCCTGAGTTTGAGATTCAACCGCACTACCATGGCCTCTCTTTCGGACTGAATTTGATCTCTACTGGCCCGAGGATTCGGCAGGTATCTCTCTACAACAGTGCTGTCGTCTGCGTACCCATAGATACCGGGTACAAGCAGATCGTTGATATGCAGCAGGAACAAGGTTGCAGAGAGAACAGACCCCTGTGGAACTCCTGAGTTGGTCTTTAAGGGTTGTGATGAACAACCCTCAACCACAACTCTGAGTGATCGGTCGCTCAGGAAGTCTTTAATCCAGCCGATCAGGCCAGGAGATATGCCATAGGCTGAAAGCTTGCTTATAAGGCTAGCGTGCCAGACCCTGTCAAAGGCCTTTGAGACATCGAGAGAGACGGCAATCGCCTCCCCGCTTCGCTCAAGAGCTTCACCTAAGATGTGATTGGCATACACTAGAAGGTCCCCAGTCGACCTATTTCGGCGAAACCCATATTGTCGATCACTGAGGAGATCGTTCTGTTCTAGGTATGCCATAAGACGGGTGTTCAATACACGCTCCATAATCTTGCAGAGTATGGAGGTGATCGAGATCGGACGATAATTGGCAGGGTCAGCACGGCTTCCTTTCTTGGGCACTGGTTGCACGTTGGCAAGCTTCCAGGATTTAGGTACTATTCCAGTCTTAAGAGAAAGGCGGTACAGACGTGTCAGTATCGGAGACAGCTCGGGAGCACATGTTTTAAGTACTATCGCTGGTATACCATCAGGACCACTGGCTTTATTCACATCTAGACGACACAATACTCTCTTTACCTCCTTGTTAGTTATGATAATTTCAGGCATTGTAATCCCGCAGTGAGGTAGATGTGGTGGAGTAGCATTGCCAGTGTCTAGACATGAATTTTGGGCAAAAAGAGAGGCAAGCAAAGTCGCCTTTTCTTTTGCCGTATGAGCAAGGGATCCATCAGATTTTACCAGCGGTGGTAGTGAGGGCCGAGAGAAGTTCGTCTCGACCGCTTTGGCAAGGGACCAAAAAGCTCTGCTGCCAGATGGTTGGGCACAGAGCTTTGCGCCAAAATGTGTAATTCGGTCAAGACCAGCCTTCTTTAATGTCTTTTTATAGGACTTAAGTTAAAGGCTCTCTTCTTGGATCTTACATCCGGAGCTTTGTGGTCTCGAGCATCAACCCAGGCAAGGTAAGCCGATTGCTTACGCTTTTCAGCAAAGGTGCATTCGGCGTTAAACCATGGGCGAGCTTTGCCACCAACGGGTACATCAGAGAACGGGATAAAATATTCCATCGCTTGATGCACCACATCAGTTATAGCATCCGCACAGCTCGACGGATTCGAAGAAGAGAAGCAGACCTGTCGCCAAGGAAAGGATGCAAAAAAGTGTCGCATCTCATCCCAATCTGCTGACTTGTATTGCCATACTCGTCTAACACCAGTAAAGTCGTTATCAGGTGGAGAGTAAGACGATACAGTTTTTACCAGACAGTGGTCAGAGCTACCCAATGGGGATTTAGGTTATAGTTATAATTTTCTTCTGATTTCTGATAATTTAATCAAACAAATCAATTCTAAATTAAAAGTTGTTGAGATAAAAATTAAAATACTTATATGTGTTCTAAATATAATTTCCTTCAATTATGTATAGAGTATGCGTGAGTAAGCTGTATTAGTAAATTCATGCATATTTTTTATATTAAATATAATATGACCACTAAGCAAAGCCTTGAAAAAAAATCTGTTGTTGAAAAAATTTGTTGATTGAACTAACATAAGTATTCATTGTTAACTGCAAGTGCCTATTATATATCGTTTTGTTTAAAATATTTAAACATTTTTACTATTTATATTTTTTACGGCTTTTATAACCGTTTGTACACTTTACCACACAGGAAAAGTTAAAATAAAAAGAGGAAAACAATATCGTTGATTAAATTAGACTATAGACTAACTCTATTATTGTTATTCATAGGTAGATTCGGGCGAGTGATCGTTGTGGCGAAAGATAATAATACAAATTTGCTTCGAACTGAAGTGTGGAAGGAACTTCGACAGCTAGACGAATACGTTCAGAATATTACCGTAACTTTGGCCAATGGCGAACAGTTCACGTATAAAGAAGAGTGCGCGAAGTGGGAAGGACAATGCTTCAGTAACGATATTTTAAATTTGGATAAAATTATTGGCGAGGTAAGAAACTTTGATTCATCATGTTTTATTTGCTTAACTCACTTTTCATTATGATAACTTTTAAATATATCTTTAATTGGAACACTTCTTTAATAATCTAGGTCTAATATTTAATTTTAACGTTTTCTTTTTCAATATTCATCAATTCGATTTAATCGATTCACTCTATAAAATAGAAATGAGGGGATAAATACTAATAATACCAAATAACCACTATTAGGCACGGGCCTCCCTTCAATATGAGGAGGATCAGGCCATAGTCCACCACGCTGGTAAAGTTCGGGTTACCGGACTTTACATATCTTTCGAAAACTCTCGAATTTAACTGTATTACAATGATTGAATTAATATCTTATAATATTATATTATAACGGTAGGAAAATGTATCTTAAACAAAATACCATACACGTATGAATAATGCGGTGTAATGATTCAAACTATTGACTGACCACTTTCAAACAATAGTTATTACTCACGTGCTGACTGAAACCACTGATCGTTATCAATAAAAACCTGCAAAACACAAGGCAGGTATTCTTTGTCAATTTAATGCAACAATTGATGTACCACCACAAAAGTTAATAGGTAAATAATATACAGTGATGTAGTCACAATATGTGATGACAAATTAGCATTATAAGCATACTATTAGGTACTTATGGTATTCTAATAATAGTAGTAGTATATAGCCTTTTTTAACAACCCACTGCTGAACACGGGCTTAGTTTCAACACGAGGGTGATCAGACCATAATCCACCACGGTGACCAAGCGCGGGTTGGCAGACTTCACATGTCTTTCGAAAACTTGCTAAGCTCTCTCAGACACGCAGTTTTCCTTCACCGTATTATAACTGCTACTATTTTAATTACTTTTATGTATTTTTTTATTAATAAACAGAAATTAACTTAAATAAAGGAATAAAATAGTAGGTAGGCTGTCTGTAACAACTGTATAATGCCATTGAGACATCTATCACCTTAGTCTCTCCCGTGACCATGATTTCTGTAAAGCAATCGAAACGTCGGGAACCAAAAATCATAATAAATTCGCGAAATAATCCGTAAAGATAGTTTTATTTTGAAACTATAAACACAATTGTTATTTTTGGATATTCAAATTGTTTAACTCGTCACGTGACCATGTCGATGACGACTTACATGAATTTACTCCCCATCCAAACCTGCCGATAGAAGTTTTCACTTGAAAAACCCATAGCCTGATATATTCTTTAACTTTCCTCCATAATCTTTAGACAAAACCATACGTGTTGCTATTGTAGTACTAGACTATACGTTACTTTTTTACATTTTCCTTAAAAGAAGACGTTAAGGAAATAGTCCTCATTAAAGTTAGCTATTGCTTAGACAATGAATGTATATTTGTATTCAAAACATAAACAATCCATTATAAGGGTTTTAAAACCAAGGCTTCTTTATTTACTTCTTTAGTAACATTTAATATTCCACAATTTTTATGTACAATAGACAGTTAATTTCAGTTAAACTGTAGGTAGATGGTCATAGAAAAACATTTTTAGAAAAGATGTCATTTTATCGCTATAATTGCTACTTTACTAATGAAAGCATTTCAAGGATATTTTCAAAGGATGCAATTTTTGGATGTGGCATTTGATGAGGAAAAAAATGCAATCTTTACTTCTTTTGTTGTAGGTCCTTGATTTAGTAATTTTATTTTACAGATCAATCTCCGTTTTCTCAATTCTACGTGACATAAGCAAAATAATATGTGCTCTACTATCACATTTTTTTAAAACATTAACAAAAAAATTGAATTTAACTGAAAATATTTTTACGAAAACTTATATATTTTAGGTCGAACGAGGCGAGTTAAATCTAACATTTCCTATAATGTTTAACCCCGTGACGTGGGAGGCTCATGCTTTTCCCGTTTTCTTCGGGGGATCGAAAGTGGTAGACGACGTGATAGAGTCAGTGCCCGCTGTGCAACTTGTTTGGTTTATTAGAGCGGACAATAAAATACAGATTGAACGGTAAGTCATTTAAATATAATACGATTTTTTTTATATTTCTGTCTCGTTTACTTTTGCTATAAGCTATCACTATAGATATTTTTAGGATTAGGGAAATAACGCCCAACAATTCAATATTTTCAATCAAGTTTTGTAAGAGCAGAAAATCCGTAGCTGGTTATATTATTAATGTTGTAAATAAACAAAGCCCTGCAGAAAGCTCATTAATATTGATCTCAAACAAAGCTTTACACTTTTAGTTTTTACTTTGTTGTGTAAGAAAACATGAGCCTCTTATTTGTACACGCTTATCTTGAATTAAAGGCAATTGTCCATTTAAGTTATTATCCGAATATTCAGTCGAATACGAACATATAAAAATACGCCGAACATGCCTAATACGAATATTCAACCGAATATTAGGCGCATCTCTAGTATATTTCTTTAATTTTTATATTTAGATGTTATTTATAACATCTTACTAGTATCCGAGGCATTTGTATAGATTAGTTAAGATATGCAGCCTTCAACGAAAGTTGGGAAAAATAGTAATGGACTGTGGTAATTTTATTAACATGTATTTTATGTGTATCTTATAAAATAACTAAGTAAAAAGAAGAAATAAACATAAAGCCGGCTTCAAAGACAAATTTAAATTACGCCATCGCCTACCCCAGTGTATTTATGTATGATAATCCTCTTTAAGTATGTTTCTTCTACTTTAAAATCATTAAAATACAGAAAGCTATCTCAGAACAAACTCAAGTCAAGGCAATAATTTAAAACGTAGATAAAACTTGGGAGAGTGATTAAAACACGCGAGCGTCCGCTAGTTCAATAAATGATGAATATTAACCATACAGTATACACGCAATAAGAGGAAACTAAGATACTCCAGACGCGATTTATAGTCTAAAAGAAAAAGCATTAAAAATTTCATAACATTGTTATTACTCGGCACTCTAATTTTTATGACTTGTTTTCAATTTCAAAAGCACGGCACTTAGCAAAGAAACACTAGCTTAGATAATAAATCGATCTTGACACGGTTTAGGAGAGTGTTTCGAATACAAAACACTCTGAAACATTTAGTCAGAATACTAATAGGAAATTTCACTATTATCAAATGAGATATGCTAAATGATTGATACGAAGATTTAATTATTAAATCTATACATATAGTAAAATTGTAACTAAGCCGAATCTGTACGTTAAATACGTTTAGGAAAATCTTATTAAAATAGACATTATTATTGATAGAGGCCGAATCTATAGTTTTTAGAATTTTTGTGTCTGTCTGTTACCGTATCACGGAAAAAACCACTGGATGGATTTTGATGAGGTATGATGATAGCTGGTTATCCGGGTCAACATATAGAATACTTTTTACTATATTATAGGATACTAATATCTCATCTCTGAGAAATTTATACTATACGTTAAAACGTAAGGGACGAACCCGAGTGGAGCGAGGGTGAGTCGCTAGTATTGTATATAATATAGTTTTAGACTAAAGGTAAAAGTAAAATTAAAGAAGCATAATATTAAACGTTTAATGTAAGTTAAAAATGTTTCATGATAACCTCGTTTATACTTTTGTATAAAAATATTAGCAATATTTCTTATAGTAATAGACATGAATATAATAGATTCTTATAATAATATAAATGATTCCAACAATGCCCGCTTTCAAACAATACTCGTGATCTATTCAATTGAACTTACAGCATGGTTTAGAAATATACTTGTAATCTATGAGTAAGCAATATAAAACAAATTGTCGTAGGTAATGAAATTAAGTAAAAAGTAACATTATTCAGTTACATTATCATCAACGTGAAATTCTTGAATCGTTTGAATGAAGAGTCGTTCATAATATATTTCTAATTTTAGCTTTAAGTAATCTTAACGCACTAAAAAGTACTTAAAACAATGTTTTAAGTATCGTAGATATTGTCTTTTTATTAGTAACTAGTTTCCCGCAGGTACACGTGATACATTGAATAAAATGGCCTGCAAATATGTTGCTAGGGAGTGTAACTTTTTTTAATGAACGAATAATTACGTGTTTTATAGCATCAATTCAGTACTAGAGATTATCGAATATAGAACAAATTTTACCTCTAAATAATGTAACATTGATTGAATAGTATAATAATTAACTATTTTTACAGAGGCGCAGCATGGGAAGACGCGTTTTTAGATGCTGTGGGTGTAGCCGAAGATACTGGACGTTTTAAACACATATCGATCGCACGTTTCGCATCACGAACCCTCGACCACGAGCTCGAAAAGAATACTAAGACCGTGATACCTTTCTTCAGCTCCACGTTTATCCTCATGGGGATATTTTCCGTAGTAACATGTATGATGGGGGATTGGGTTAGATCAAAGCCATGGTTAGGTTTACTAGGTAATATTTCCGCGGTGATGGCAACCGCTGCAGCTTTTGGTTGTGCCATTTACTTGGGCATATCCTTCATTGGAATTAATCTTGCAGCCCCATTTTTAATGATTGGTAAGTTTCATTTAAATATATGTATTTACATAAGCTACCTTCTAAATAGCAAAAAAGTATAAATAAAGTGTTCCACAAAAAAAAACTTATAAAGGCAATTTGTAATATACTTTAGTCATTGTTAAACAAAAGAATAATTTCTAGGAATCGGTATTGACGACACTTTTGTAATGCTGGCGGCTTGGAGACGTACCGCGCCGACGCTCCCCGTACCGGAACGAATGGCAATAATGCTTTCTGAAGCGGCCGTCTCTATTACAATCACTTCTGTGACGGATATGCTATCTTTCTTCATCGGTATCTTCTCGCCATTCCCATCTGTGCAGATTTTCTGCATGTATTCAGGTAATGTTTCACATGTACACAATGTTGCTATAGAATAATATCTAAAGAAAGCTTAATTACACGTAATTTTTAGATAATATATTATGGTAAATGTTACAATGATATACATATTTTTTTAATTTTCAAGTTCTTGCTTTTTTTAACAATCCGATTTTAAGACTTTGTTTTAATCGATTACAAACAAGGGGAAATAGCTCATAAAAATTAGGTGAAATCATAGTACTTAAATAACCTTCGTTTTATTATGCTTATGCAATATTGTTATGTTCATTTCAATCTTTTTTCTTATTTTCTTATTTTTAGATAAATTAATTAGAATTGTAATTAATTCTTACACAAATACTTCCAAAGTCAGTTATTTTAGATAAATAGTTAAAAGGTACTACTAAAACTATTGTCTATTCTACAGGTCTTGCCGTGTGTTTTACATTTGTTTGGCATTTAACATTTTTTGCCGGATGCGTAGCTGTCTCAGGATATAGGGAGAAACAAAATCGACACACAATCACGTGGTTAAAAGTTTTACCCGAGTCTAGAGCGAGAAAAGGTATTGTTTTTTCTTAAATGATGTATTATAGTCGATAAAAATCGATATCGTTAGTACGGTGATAACCGATTTTATCCAAGAATATAATTAAAAGTATTATTACTAAAATTACATTTAGGTGTAGTAAGTGTCAAGCTTTAACATTGTATATTTGACGTAGCTATAATAAAGTAGCACTCGAATTATAGTTTTGTTTACAATTTAGCGTATTTGGCCAATATGACATTTATTATGTATGTTATTTAATTAAGTACCTAACAAACGAGTTTATCATATTTACCTAATCATTCTAAAATGTACATATGTTTTCAGAAGAAAAATCGTGGTTGTACAGAGCGTTTTGCAGCGGCGGCATCGACTCTGCGGATCCAAAAAATCCTATAGACAATAAAGAGCATTGCATTATGGCATTTTTCCGTACGACCATGGCGGATTTACTTAATAACAATTTAATCAAAGCTTTGGTCATAGTTGTATTTCTAGCGTATTTGGCTGGCGCCGGGTATGGAGTGACTAATTTGGAAGAAGGCTTAGAAAGAAGAAAGTTATCGAAAGTAGATTCGTATTCTGTGGAGTTCTTTGACCGTGAAGACCTTTACTACAGAGAATTCCCATATAGAATACAGGTAATAAATATAAAATAACTATTTACTGCCAAAGTATATTTTATACCTTTTTAATAATAAAAAAAACGTATGTATGTACTTATGTACGCGCGTAAGAAGTTATACTTCTTTGGTGTAACAGAACAAAAATAACTAAAGATTTCATCGCGTATGTCACAACTCTCTGTTTGTAAAAGGAATGCACTTTGCAGCTAACTTCATCATGTCGCTTTTTGGCTGTCGTTGTGCGCGCGCATAATTTTTTTATAATTATTTCCAAACGTGCCAAAAGAATTATAACTTGAAAAACACAAATAATAATTTTCAAATTGGTTGTCGATAAATACTTATTATGTATTCATCCACAACCAATCTGTGCTCTACTTACAATATGTAACATTTTTGAAGGTGACATAAGAAACAAGTCTACATAAATACTGTCAGCCGTTTATTCTTATTATATTATATAAGTAACTTTCTTACAATCATAAAATAACACATGGCCAATCATATATATAGTAAGCTGGAACTATAGACGATTGCAATATCCTGGATATCACTCGCTCATTACAATCAGAGGGGTGAAGGGGTACATACTTGTTATAATTTTCTATAAAAATAGAAATACCTGTTCTAGGTTTCAAAGTGTCTCAATAGTTGGTCGTGATCACCAATGTAACTATAAAACCCTATTTCTCCAAGTAAGTAATAAAACTGTACTTTTACAGGTGGTAATAAGTGGAAATTATAATTATTCCGACCCGAAAATTCAGGAGGAAGTAGAAACTTTAACGCAAACATTGGAAAATACGTCATACATATCGAACTCGTTGTACACCGAATCTTGGCTTCGCACATTTGTCAATTATGTGGACAGAAATAACGACTATCTAAACGTATCCATAGAAACCGAAGAAGACTTTATAGCAAACCTTAAAGAAGTACGGTATTTTTTTTCTATTAAACATTCATTTAACATGTTTATTATTGTAAATATTTGTAAAAAAACATACATATTTTAAATTTACTTACAATACAACCAAAAATAACAAATTAAATACGTACATACGTCTTACTGTCTGTTACCTTTTTACGCTAAAACCGCTGAACAGATTTCGATGAAGTTTTGTAATGGCCATGTATTGCAACTGTGGCGAAAATACAGGCTACTAAGACAGAAAAGAAAAGTGCAAGGACGATAGTTTTTACAAAAAAACAATGAACCCAATTTAATGGGACTTTTATAAAAATGTGAAAAAGAGATTTGGTTTCTTTTAATTACAATAATTAACAAAATATTAAATTATTAACATAAAAAACAGTAGCTATATTACGATGGTCAGATTATTAAATGAATTATTAATAGCATAATTGATTATAATCGCATGAGTAATTCTTTTAATTATGTAACCAACACGTAATTGTTCTAAACGCTTACTTCTGATTTATTATAGCTGTGGTTATTCCCGGCCAATCCTTTTTCTCTGGACGTCAAATTCAATGAAGCTGGCAACGAAATAATTGCTTCGAGATTTCTTATTCAAGCTATCAATATAAGCGGAACAAATCATGAGAAGGAAATGGTAAAGGCTTTAAGAGAGGTTGTTGCTCAGTCTCCACTCAACGCATCTGTGTTTCACCCTTACTTCGTTTTCTTTGATCAGGTACGAAAATATTATTATAGGATTGTAAAAGTGTAAACTATGGTCCTTACGGTTTTTAGCTCCGGCTCCATTTGATTGATAAGTTTATAAAATATAATAATTTAATGAATAAACTAAAAATTATTTATTGGTTACTTTATTTAGAATCGATTCTATACTATCAAAAATTATCCCGCCCCGAGCGGAAATCGAATCCTTGATTACAACATACCAAAAATATACATTACTATAAAAACTATTGCGCTACAAATGTTGTCGACCCTTTTTTGCTCAATAACGATTTAGATATTTCAATTTTATGTTTTATACACTTTCGAGCTTAAAAGGTAGGTATAATGATTAATTAAGTTTAATATTATATGTTTTTTTTTTCAGTTCGAGCTAGTGAGACCAACATCCATACAAAATCTCTGTTACGGAGCGTTAATGATGATGATAACTTCCTTCATATTTATACCCAATATTCTCTGTTCATTATGGGTGGCCTTCAGTATAATATCGATAGAAGTTGGCGTAGTAGGCTACATGGCCCTCTGGGATATAAATCTTGATTCTATATCGATGATAAATCTAATAATGTGTATAGGCTTCTCAGTAGATTTTACCGCACATATATGTTACGCGTATATGGCGTCCAAAGCAAAGTATCCGAGGGAAAGAGTAAGCGAGTGTCTGTATTCTTTAGGATTACCTATTGTCCAAGGATCTTTTAGTACAATTTTGGGAGTGGTTGCATTGCTTCTGGCTGACAGTTATATATTCTCTGTCTTCTTCAAAATGGTATTTATGGTCATTTTCTTCGGCGCAATGCACGGTCTATTTTTGTTACCAGTTCTTCTATCACTGTTTGGACCGGGATCTTGTACGCGGGAAGAGAAGTTGAATATTTCCAAAGTTGACAAATGCTATCCGAACCCGTATTGTATACCACATCCACAGTTAGTTCTAAAGGACCAAATGTTCAATGGCAAAAACGTAAATCCTAATGGCATTTACAAAATATATGGAGATGACAAAGATCTCGGTATAGGAACATCTGGAGAAGACACAAGTGAGAGCAGCTCAAACCAGTCCCAACGTAGGCAGATTAGTAACGAAAATAGGAAAAAATTTGACGATGGCTGGAAGAAATATAACTATTCTCATAGCACGAGCCAGTTCCAACCTTCAGGCGAGTTAGACTTATATGGACACGAGAGCGATCGCACTTGGCAGAAACAAAGGAACCAACTAAGTCATGACTATAGAAGCTCAGGACGTGATAATGAATTCTCAAAACGAAAGAACAGTGATGGAAGTCCACAGCCAGGAACATATAGAGTGACGAGGACCCACTCCCATCACAATCTCCATAGAAAAACTGCCCCAAAACGTTCAAACTCCCACCATAACCTTCAACACTTAGACTACGTCGCAGAAATGCGCTTTCCTTGACATTAACCGAATAACCTCTATACAAATTAACGTAATTAAAGTGCTCAATTGTGGACCAAAGTATTATTCTCTACGAGTAAAAATTGTATTTTGAATATTTTAAGTATGTTTTGGATCTGCAATGGCAAGTCAATTTAGAATAAGCCTTTATGGTGGCCTTTGATTATACGAATGAGTAACGTATAGCAATTTCTATGGGGTTAATAATATGTGGAACTCTTAAGGAAAATATAGTTTTTAGTACATAATTCATATGACAGTATTTGATATAGAAAAATAAAAATATTTGAATGACCATAATTTACTTCAATTAATAGAAAAAACCAATGTTATATTAAAATTGCTGGACTTATTTATTATTAATAAATAAAAAAATAATAAAAAACAATAATATTTTTAATAATTTATTGACACTTACGAGTTCCTAAGTATATAATGTAAACACTATTTCAGTCGAATTTGCTTACTCTATTAATACAGCTAATATGAAAAATAAGAGATAAGATTTATTGCTAAGACGTTTCTATAGTGTGATAATTAGACATCGGATTCATAAACATTCCAGAATGTTCCATTAACAATCCTCCTACAATGAGTAACGGTTAAGAAACGATTTTTTTTAAATTTAATTACAAGTGACATATTTGTTTGCATGAGAAATATGCATTTTGTTGTTAAATTAAAAAAAATTAACCGACTTCCAAAAAGGAGGTTCTATGTTCGTCTGTCTTTTTTTATCTATGTGCCAATTTCTCGTATAAAATAGTTTCAACATTTATAATCCGATGTCTAGTGATAATTATAGTTAATTTTGGTTCGGGTATAACGTACCTTAGGATGTGTAAATATGTGTGTATTTAAATATATTATTGTATAAGGTCTCATTGATTTACGAAGCTTTAACGTTACCTATATCTTATAGATGCTGTAAATATTAATGTGATACATTTCAGATGCCATGTACCTTACATAGGTACTTATACAGATGGACGATTATGAATATCGATTAAAATCGTTTATCTAAATCGATATTTTGTCAAAATAGTAAACTTAGTTATAAAATTAATTCATGTTCACCCATCTCTAACTTGACGATCGTTGAAATATTTTACATTCTGTATAACAAAAATAACTAGATCTAGTTCAAACACTTGTTTAACACGTGACTCGTCACATATCTGACTGAATATTGTAAATATTTGAACTGTTTGTATTAAATAAAATTAGTTTTGATAACATCATTTGTTTTATTAAAAATCTCAATTTGCTTAGATTGTCTTAGATTAACCGGAATATTTGACATTTTAAATAAAGCTATATTTTCTTACTTAAGGGAGACTCGTTACCGTGAATGCTGTAAAGCATTCCAAACGTCGGAAACCAAAAATAAAAATAAATCTGCGAAAAAATCTGAAAAAATAGTGTTATTTAAAATCTCAACAATGCTGATTTTTAATTTAAAAAAAAAATATGTATGATTTATGGCGGAGTTTAAATAAGTTAAACCATAATGGTTAGTTATAACTGCCTATTGCATATATATAGAAGCATTTACATGTCTTGCGTTAATCATGTGGTTTAGATTTTAGGCTATTAGTACTGTTCTCTAAACTCAATCGTTTAACTTTATTTCAGGTTAAAAAAACTTAATATAAACACATTAATTAAAATACTAATGTATACAATTAAAAATATTATTTTTACACGTAATACTTTAATAATAATTCAGTAAGAATCAAATCGATTTACAGTTGATAAAGTATTGGCACATGAAGATACATTGTGAAGTTGGATAAATACTAATAATGTTCATATTTCTATGGACAAAAAAAAAATATTTGGCTTTGCTATTTTAAAGGTTTTCTATTAGTTCTTAGGCAACACAAAATAACGTCATTATAAGAGTAATGACAAAAAGAATTTACGTCTTCATTTATCTAATAATCTTACATTCCAAGCGTGAATAGAAGAATACAGAGAACTGTTTCTATCTCTTTTCTTTTTGTCATAATAGCTTATGCCGGGTCCACACGCTTGCCATTTGCCACAAACTTCAAATCTTTACAAAGCACAAACGTATGGATGCATCCAAGCACTTGTTACATATTTCCTTTGATTTATGCACAAAACCGACACGATCGGAACAGCTAGAAATGCTTGTAAACCTACCAATCTCAACCATATGCCCTCTCCACAAGTTCGAATTTGCGATGGCTTATCGAGGCTTGGCAAACGTGTAGACCTAGCATTAGGATTATCTCTTTTGTTACTACTGCTTTTGTGTGCATTGTATAGTGAATAACTAACCCACACATGTAAAATAAAGTTCTAATTTCTTAGAAATGATTTGACAGCAAATAATAGTATTAGATATGTTATGGTGCATCCGTAAATGTCACGTCATGTCTCGTCTTTAAAAAAATCGACCAATTAGTAACAATCTAAAGCTAAATTAATATTAAAGAATTAAGGAAACGCTAATGTAAAAATCAATTTAATCGTTCTCAAAATCAGAATCCAGCCTCTTACAAAATTGTAAACAAAACAGTCCATATTAATAATTTAATAATAACAATACTATTATAACGACTTGTCATATACTTCCTTAAGAAGATCACTACAGAATAAAACCAAATCTTTAGATTCGAAATTATCGCACAGATAATCTTTGATGATACAGAGCTTACTCTTGGCATTGTCTTTGTTATTAGTGTCATGTTTACTCTGTTCTTCGATTACTCTGTTAATTATGTTACTTGAGTTTGTTGGGGTGAGTTTGTTCATTAACGTGTCAGTTAGATCATTGAAAGACAAATTGTCAGCGATCCTTAGTTTTGAAGCGTCATCCATTTTCTCACATAGCTTTTCAACGAAATCTGTCCTCTGAAATTACAAAAACAAAAATATGAAATTATACTCTAAGAAATCCCGTTTTTAAAAAGTAAAACTTCTTTGGAATCGTTGTGATTTGAAACTCGATGAAACGGAAATGCGACACTAAAAAGAGAAAAACATAAATATATAGGATTACCCCAGCGAGAGAATGAGATATAAATACATTGCCATGTTGTCATGGTAACCGTTAATAAGTCTGGCAAATATATAATATTATATTCTTTCAGTATATGATACTCTATAAATATATGATTGTAATATACCTTATTTAATTATTTGAGATAGAATACATTACACAGGAAGTACAAAATAATAAACTTAATTACTGAATAATGTGTAATGTATATTTATGTCAAATAAAATGTAAAATAACTTTTAAACTTGGTAAAAATATAAAAAAACATATAAACATTATAATTATCCTACTCCTCCTATTTTTTAAAACCAAAGACTGTTACGTATTGTGTACAGAACACAGACCCCAAAACTAAACTTATTGGATTTTTACAGCCTACAGAAAAGTCCGCAATATCATATGTCTATCTCCTTATGTACACTTGCAATAACTATTTATGTCTACTTAAAACATACCTAGCGAAGTGAGGGTAGTCACTAATAAACGATTAAAAAATGCACTTACTTTATTGACAATATATCTGATAAAAAAAATATTTTTAGAACAAAAGGTTAAGTACCTATGAGCTATTTTTTTTTATAAGATTCAGTGGCAAACGAGCAGACAGACCACCTGATGGAAAGCAGTACCTGTCGCCCATAACACCTACAGTTCATGCACTTAGGTTTTAGGTAACAAAAATACAGAGCCGCAGGTGCGTTGTCACTGTGAGGACTAAGATGATATGCCTCTTGCCTGTAATTGCGCTGGCTACCTTATCCTTCAAATCGGAACACAACAATGCAATCATTGTTGCTTGGCGGCAGAAATAGATAACGGGGTGGTACCCATCCAGTCGGACTCCTCAGGCTTGACAGAGTCCTACCACCGGTAGGACTCTGTCAAGTTTGTTTACTTTTATATATATACTTAAACCGAATCGAAACTAGAGTAAAGAAACTTACTTCAGATATACAAGTAGATATAATATCAGTAGTGCTACTACTCCCCGATTGGTCAGTCTGTACACTGCAACTTAGAGCTAAAGGCAGCTCAGTTTGCGTAGTATTTGATTGTATCACCAATTCCTCAGTTTGCATTCCCATATTCTCAACTAAAACATTAGCTTGAACTTCCACAGACTTATTTTCAGGAACATCAGTTTTTTTAACCAACTTTTGTTGGGTTATTTTATTCAAATATTCTATTAAAACTTTTCTTGCTGTCTGTACTTTTGGGGTTTTTATACACAATCTGTTTACTTCTAACTCAGTTAATTTCGCCAAATCTCCCACTGTCTCTATTTTACCTTCGAATTCTTTAATTAACAACATTTTCATGGCTGGCGATGATAATTCTGTAGCAATATTTGATATGGAGTCATTACAGTCAATCAAATCGGGACACAATGGGTCTATATCGTTTAGGTCACTTGTTTTGACTATTTCCACTACAGGAGTTGCTTCTGACGAGCTCATTTCTGTATCTGGTATTATATTTTCGGAGAAACTTTCAACGGTTTTGGTTAAAACAGAGTCCAATTTGAAAACGTTTTCTAATCTTTTAGGTGATTTTGTAGGTAGTTGTGATCTAAGGAGTCTTTCTTGTCGC
The DNA here is from genome assembly GCA_033884665.1 of Argynnis bischoffii washingtonia. Lineage (NCBI taxonomy): Eukaryota > Metazoa > Arthropoda > Insecta > Lepidoptera > Nymphalidae > Argynnis > Argynnis bischoffii. The sequence continues at coordinate 6,250,190 of CM066616.1, read as the reverse complement.
TTTATAGCAGAGTTCTGCGGAGATCTCACACCGCATGGTTCGATGTACTTCTTGACACATATGGTAGTGGATACTGGCGGATCGTGAAAACTTACACGTTTTCTCTAGAACGTAATTTTTATTAGTTAATTATTTATGTAAATACTATTCATTTTATACCACAAAAAAGATAAATATGTAAGTATTACAAAATTTAACATTTCATAATTCTACTTTTTATTACCAAAGAACCGTATGAAAATAACATGTGTACTATTAATGTTTAGTGTTTTATTAAGAAAAAACTTAAAACCAATTGCATGTGTTCGATATATCTACGAACAAAAAGACTAACGATAGTTAAACACATTACTTTTATGCAGGTACAGTCGGATAAGAAGACATTCAATTCAATTATCTTGTTAATGGCTTCAAAGACATTATAACTCACCTTGCTGGCTGGTGACGCAGTCGCCTCATCAGTGATATCTGCCAACTTCCTTTTCAATATAGGCCCAGAAGGACTGCAATCCGTTGAAGGCAACATTCTCTTTAATCTAAGGAAATTCTCACTTTCCTCACTTTCATCGACACTTTCACTTTGCTCTGAACTAGAGTTGTATATAATTCTTAAATTCCTTCGAGCTGAGGAGTTAACAGATGGACTTTTCTTGTCTTCATCAGAAATACGCATATCTGGGACGCAAAGCCCTAACATTTGTGCCGCCCTACCATTTGAACGGACTTGAGGCCTGTTCTTCTTCAAAGACAAAGAAGAACTTGGACTTGTATTATTTGCATTAGACTCTTCTCTCACTGGAGATTGGTCTCTCGGAGGAGATTTTTCTTCAGTAAATATTTCAGGCGATTCACACTTTTCGAACGGCTCCCCATTGCCTTGTACTGGTGACGATAGTTTAATTACAACATAGTCGTTGTTTTCGGGGGGAGATTTTTTTTCTTCAACCGGACTTAAGGTTTTTATCGGCGATATTTCTAACGTATTATTCATAAAATCCATCTTTCTTTGCTCTTCGTCTTTAAAAGGAGAATCTTTCGCCAATTGAGATTCAGACATAGTTTTTGTGACGTCATCAGCAGTAGCTGATAATGACGCATTTGTTATATCATTATCCATATTTGAGGTGTTTTCGCCTACGGGAACATTCTCTGTGATATCGATCAGTTCTAAGTTATCATTTTCAGCTTCTTTCGCAAAATTTTGTGAATCTAAGGTTTGTGTATCAAATTCCGCTGTATTCTGCACGTTTTGATCTGGTTCAGTCTCGTTTACAGTTTGATCTTCTTCATCATTTATAACAATGACATCAAAATTATCACTCATCGGTTCAGTGTCCATGTTTTCTGTTAAATCTATAAGCGCTTTATCATCTGCAGTTCTATTGCGGGATAATTCTACATCATCTTTACTACTCATTTCGGCGTCGTTTGAGATGTCGTCGATCAAACTCTGAGTTTCTTGACCCTTCGACTTCATGTCTTCTAGAATGATAACTATGTCCTTTTTAGGCGTTTTATTTGATTTAACTGATATTGTAGTAATTGCAGATTCTTGTGAACTTTCAATGACATCTTGAGATTCTAAAATGTCTTCAGTGTTGTTTTGTGTTTCTTTAATTGATACAGATTTATCTTTATCTATTATATTAACTTTTTTTTCTGTTTTATTCTTGTTTGATTTCTCTGTCAGATTTTTTCTAGTACACGGTGAATTTAAAATGGCTTTTCTGGTGAGACGCTTTTCAGGTTGAGGGGTGTTTAAAAATGGATGCCCTTCCACCATGTCTATCGCTAATTCCTTTTCAATGCGAGATTTTTTAGAACTAGCCTTTTTAGTTGAAGATTTCGGAACATCTGTTAAATTATTTTTCTCTGTTTTAGGTGTAGACATATTATTATCAGGTTTAGGTGTACATAGATTTTTGTCAGGTTTAGGTGTAGAAAGATTTTGGTCAGGTTTTGGTATAGATAGATTTATATCAGATTTTAGTGTAGAAAGATTTTTCTCAGGTTTTGGTGTAGACAGATTTTTGTCAACTTTTGGTGCAGATATATTTGTGTCAGGTTTTGGTGTAGATAGATTTTTGTCAGGTTTTGGTATAGATAGATTTTTTTCAGGTTTTGGTGTAGATAAACTTTTATCAGGTTTTGGTGTGGATAGATTCTGTTCAGGTTTTGGTGTAGATAAAAAATTTTCAGGTTTTGGTGTGGATAGATTTTTTTCAGGTTTTGTTGTTGATACACTTTTGTCAGATTTTGGTGTAGGTAGATTCTTATCAGAGCTTTCAGCAGGCACTTCTGGTGTTTGAGTTATCGTTTCCTGTTCTTCAATTTGCGTTGCATTAGAATTTAAATCAATTTTAGTTTCACTTGTTTCTTTAGCGATATAATCAGTATTTTCCATTTTTTCATCTAATATAATATCAGCTTTGGATGGTTCCATAGAAACATCAGCGCAAGTCTCATTTGTATCAGGAATAGATGTTTCTTTAGGAACATCTTTAATTTCTATATTTGTGATTCCTTTTGCTTTAATCTCATTAACAGCTTTATCATTTTTAGGTTCTTCTAAAATATTTACATCTGGAGAATTATTGTCACTAGATTCACCGTCTGTTTGAGAATCACTTTGGCCTAAAGAATGGCGACTCTTTTTCAAACCAAAAATTTGTAAGTCTTCGAATTTTTTAGGTTTCCTTTTAAGCCTTGATGGTCTGTCTGCGCTAATTAATGTTGGCGCTGAATTTATTATATTATTAGCTTTCGATTTCATTATTGTAGGCGTTTTCGGTATATTTTCGGAAATATTAGAACTAGCAATACTATTTTCATTATTTACATTTGATTTTTCCATTAAACTTTTAACATTTTTGAAGACACGATCTTTTAAGGCTAGACGTGGCGACTTTGTATTCTTTGCAATTTGCAATTTATTTGAATCATTTTTAATCTCAGTTTTACTATCGATCTTACTTTTATCTTTCGCAGTTGTATCTTCTGAATCAACTACTTTATCTTTACCGATAATGTTTTCTAATATTTTTGGAACAAATTCAGAGTTTGGCATATTTTTCAGGATTGTTGTAACATCATCATTACCGGGTGCAGTATTTGACTTACTTGTAGTAGTTGTTGTGTCTTGGGAATCTGTTTTCCATGTATTCATTTTGAATTCATCTTGAGATTGCGATAAGTCTTGATATAAGGCTGGTATGTCTTCTCTTTTCCTCTGAAACTTTTCTTTTTGATTATCCGTCAATTTTCTTGGATTAAACTTCCAACTGGACTTCACTACTACGAATTCTTCGCCATTTTCAACAACAGTATTCACAATACTCGCCTCTTTCTTTTTAGACTTCTTAGCAACTGGCTTCCCACTGGGAGTTGTGAATTTATTTTGCTCCAACTTTTGATTTCCCTCATTGGATTTCTGTTCAACGTTTTCGTTTAATATTCTAAAAACCTCTTTAACAGAAGCGTCGTCTTTACCAGTATTTAGGGTGCTAAGAATGTGTTCTCTTAAAGTCTTTTTATTTTTAACAAAATCAGCAAAACTTTTCAATTCATTAAGTAAAAGTGTTGTTAGTTTTGAATAGTCTTTATTGTTCAAAAATATTTTTAAATTTTCAAAAATTGGTTCCAACTGCATAATATGATCCTCCTGAAACCAAGTTTATAAATATGGCAGTCAGAGTTGTATTATTAGTTGTATTATTGTAGTGTTATTATCTATATTAAAATTGAGGCGCTCAATAAAATTGCTATAATACCTTTATCTAAATAGAAGCGCACGTTGATAGTGGTTTGTATGAATAGAAGACTTAAAAAACACCCGTCAAGTGCGAGGAGCAATCGTAATTTGCATGGTGGCCATTTTGAAATTCACCATCTAGGTTTTTTATTATGTTGTTAGAGTAGCAATGGAAATAAACATTCTATAAAAATTACAACTCTACATTACAGTTCATAAGATACAGCCTGCTAACAGACAGACGGATGGACAGTGAAAGCTTAATAATAGGGTTCAACGGGGAACGGAACCATAATAAATAATTATGCACTGAAATGTCACGTTACCGAGATAGCCGAATATTGCCACATGCAACGATGATAGCCGTTAGAAATCAACTAATTATGTATAACATGCATTAGTTTTAACCCCATAGTTCTAACATGGCGCCATATTTCTGATATATTTTATTTGTTTGAACACTCTATTCATACAAACCACTTTCAATATGTGCTGCTCTTTACAATTAAATATAAAAATAAATGGAAACTAAAGCCAGCTTCCATTGGAGAAATATTTAAACTAATTTTGAGAATAACGTCATAATTCTCCATTGCGTTACTTACCGAGACGTTTTCTTTAGTACAATGCTTAAATAACTTAAGCATGTGTTCAATAATGAGTATCACATGCTTTGCAGCTACTTCATTTGTCTTGACACATAATTTTTTAATCATATTTATGACTACTTGGGATATATCTGGATGTATATCTTCAATATCTTTGTATACATTTACTTTACTCATCGCCTTTAGAAGCCATTCAGATTCATTTTCTAAATTGCCATCTGAAAATTAATTAACTTCTATATAATCTGTCCAACATCAATGAAATACTTAATAATTTGTAGATATTTTGAGCAATATCATATTACTAAAGAAACATCAATTATCTACAAAAGTAAATAAGCTTACCCAAGTTGCCACATTGGAAAAAAAATGTGCAATACATCGAAAAATCTTAATATGACTTTATAATAAGATTTATACCTATATTACTGTTTAAACGAAACTTTTACATTACAGAAAATTAAAAAAAAAAGTAAAAGAACTACTAAGAAATATTAAAAAAAACTATTTAATATTAAATTTACATTTTGTAAAAAATCATAAATATTAGAATGGAAAAGTTTAGTTAATTTATCTTTGATGTCTCACTGATTTTACAATGGTCATTAGATGGACTATTGCCACCAAGATTACAGTGAGTGGGTCTTGGGTAGAGTACTAGCTTATATCTTTAAGTAGATTGATTTCAGCACGCCTTTCTAATCATTTATTGCTCAATATATACATTTATAGCAAAATTTTTATCTTTATTATATTTACATCTATACAGTCGTTTGTTTATATAAATTAGCGACTTACCCTCGCTTCGCTCGGGTGTTCTACCAGGGGAAATCCCAATAAAATCAGTCCAGCCATTTCGGAGATTAGCCAGAACAACATTTATAACAACAACAACAACATCATTTATAATAGACATTTTTTTTAATAACAACCAAAATACATACCATTTAAATCAATCTTTTTTTGTGCAGCTGTGATTGAAGCATTTATTATAAACTTGTTGGAAGTAACACTACCATCATGTGACATGAGTATTTTGAAAACATCATCATTTATGGATGTTTTATTTAATTTCGAGTATACAAATTTGTATAAATTGATCCACACTAAAGTTGCAAGTCTCTCCTGAAATTAGATTACAAAATTTTAATATAGCAAAAAATGCCAACCCACACTTGGCCAGCAAGGTGGACTATGGCCTGATCCCCCTCGTATTGAAAGGAGGCCCGTGTCCAGCAGTGGGACGTTAAAGGGGCTGAATAGGAAAGATGTCATTAACTTAAGCTTGAAATTGGTAGATAAAATCATCAATTCATTACATTCAGAGGTTTTACATTTTGTTAGTATCATTCAACCAGAATTAATCAAAAATGCAAACGAAATCGAACACAATCGAAAATGCAAACGCTGTTTATGTATAACAATCGTTAAAGAAATTTGTTAAAAATCATGGAAAAGAAATTTATTTTTCACTCCTTGAGGAAATTTCTACAGTGCCATATAACTCTAATCAATAAGACTCTAATGGTGTCAAATAATAACATTCCGAACAAATAATAACAAAACCGAGTGAAGCGGGTTCAAATCCCAGGTCTCACACCTCTGATATTTTCTCATGCGTGAATCATTTCCAACATGAATCTTCATATTTGAGAGAACCTAGCATTTTTCAAAATACATGTGCAGTCCGCCCGCTACGCTAGCCGAGTGGCTAGTATGGTGGACTATCTGGGGGATCTGATCCCCCTCATATGGAAGGAAGGTATGTACTCAACAGTGGGACGTTAAAAAGGGCCGAATATTTTAAATAAAAGTATCTTTTCAGATTATTACGCGGATTTATTTTGATTTTTGGTTCCCGACGTCGTATGCTTTACAGCAATCATGGTCACGAGAGAGACTAAAGTCGTTATATTAGTATATAACGGCGTTATATTAGTATTCGAAACGTCGGAAACCAAAAATCGAAATAATCCGAAAAGATAGTTTCATTAAAATGTCAAATATTCTAAATAATATATTCTAAATAAATGTCAAATATTCTAATAATTTGTAAATCTAAGAAAGTATTGTTAGGGCCGAATATGATGACGACTATAATAAGTATCACCTACATTTGCAAATAATTCCATATATTGTAAGGGCCACAACAGCATTTTACATAGCATTCTTTGACATAGATTATAATACTTTGCACACATCGTCTCTGCCAGCGCCACCCAGAAGATCAAGCCATTTGACGGCAAGTCTTTCAATATACATTCAATTGTGTGACTTGATTCAGTAAATGCTTCATTTATCAAGAAATTTGTTAAAGGCTTCAGGTGATTTGCTGTTTGTCTGAAATCATTGAAAACATTAACAGTGCCGGCTCCACTGTGTGTAGGAGCCTTTAGATTCGTCTTGATTGTGAGAGCGACTGAGTATATCAAAATTATAAAAATAAAATGGCCGATGTTTGGCGCCATATTGTCTTCAATGTTTTTTTTCCTTAATACTTATTGAGTAGGGTATCAAAATAAAGGGTTTTAATTATTTTCAATGTAGTTTATTATAAGCTTGAAATCTAAAGTTGTTGGTATTCTTCATTAGGATTAAATAAACATATTTAAAAGTCAGAAATATTTTGTTTTCCTTACTTTTTCGATAATTTCGTGGGACACATTTGTGTCCCTGCAGTCATTAAAGGAATAATAAAATATTTTATGAATATAATATAGTTTAATTTGTCTCTTTTAATAGTATTAGGTAAGTATTGAAACTTGATTTTTAAGTTTAGTAAAATATAACAATAACATCACCATCCATTTGGTCCACATTTTGTTTTTCTGTCTTAGCATTCAACAGTGCAGGTAAAAATTATTTTAGTACATAAATATTATAATTTATAACACCACCTGTTATATTCTTGCATTCCAGTCCATTTGCACATACATATATTAAAAAAAATACAAGTAAATACACAAAAACATTTATTTCTTACCTGTTATCTAAGTTATTAATTAGTTTTAACATAACTTGAACAATTTTATGGATTGGTGACTGCTCTTCTTTGGTTAACAACAAAGGCCTTATTTCCATATTATCTAGTAAGAATAAAATAAGAACATTTAGGATAATGTCATTCATTCTGTTGTTGCAACCCTAAAAAGAAACAAATGGTTAGAAATAATATATGTAATATGTATATTTTTAGAATTTATAATTATTTCAAATTGAGCCAAATAGTTGAAATACTTGATTGATACAATATTAAATTATATTTTATTATAATAAATATTAGGCCTAATAACAAAATTTTGTACAATATTATGTATAATTTAACAAAATTGTAACTAGTACAAATTGAACTAGAAAACTTCAAAAGGCACGTTTTATCCATTATTGCTGAGTTTTTTATTTATAGGTCATCAACACTAATAAAAATAGACAATACTATTATAAAAAGCTGTAAAATAAAAATAAACAGGAAAATATTAAACCTGGATGTATAAAAAGCAAACTAAAAAGTAAAGGAACAAGTTAGTATAACTCGTGCCACGAAAGAAGAGACTTGACAAACCACGTGGTTTAACTTGCGCACAACACGATTTATAGGTATCTTTAGCGGTACGAGGGCTGAGGCGGAGGGATGATCGGGCGTCATCGGGGCGTCGGAAGTAGCGCGGGAGGGGCGGCACGGCGCTGCGCATGCGTATTAGTTGCCTACCGTTCTCCTCACCCCGTGCACGCCCCGCTTGCCTCCGCAGTACAGACGAGTGCAACTTGTGTTTATAAATTTCTACTTTGCTTATATTTGTGTTGTATACGAGTGCAATTTTGTAAAATTTTCATTATGCCTGGAGGTAAAACGTTAAGTAGACAAAATAGGAAGATGATTTACGACGTGTACACTTATATGTTAAAAGAAGCAAAAGATTATGCCATTTTGTATCTTAAACTTTATCATTTCATAATAAATATTGTTAATAATTTTAATATAATATATTATATAATATATTATATTAAAATTTATTATATAATATATTATATTAAAATTATTAACAATATTTATTACAAAATGATAAAGTTTAAGATACAAAATGGAATAATCTTTTGCTTCTTTTAACATATAAGTGTATACATAGCTATATACTTTATTCCGATGTCATCAAAAAATCCCTAAATAAATATAAAAATAAAATATTATAGATAACTATTTCGTACGCGACTGTACCTGCGCAAGCTCCCCACTACTGACGCTCGTCAAGTCTCTTCTTTCGTGGCACGAGTTATATAAGTATTATGTAGAGACACACATACACATAGCAAGACTTGTAGCAAGGTTAAAACATGTATTTCATGTATTTTAATTTTTAAATATCACTCACTCACCTCACTAAGCTTGCCCAAAAGTCCTACAACTTCTAGAAAGAGATCTCGTCTAATATTATTTTCTGGTAATTCTGCAATAGTCAATACAAAGGACCTCCAAACACACTCAATCTGTTTGTTGGTAAAATTCTTATTTTCTGCACATATTTTAAAGGTGAGATTCATAAAATGAATCCAATCTTGCCAATGATCTACTATTAAAGTGGTGGTCAACAATTTTCCCTTTAATTTAGGGAAATTTACACATCCTTCACAATTTGAGTGACCATTTATATTTATAAAGGCTTGAACACATTGGGCTTTTGTCTTTTCAGAAATCATTCCAGGTATAAGTACTGGTTTGTCACATGCAAACTTTCCAAAGCAAAAATATAGAAATGGCATTAATACAATATTTGATATTTTATCCAAGTGTTCATAAAAACGAGTAATTAAATGCCACCAAGTATTTAGCTTTGCAAGAGCAGTTTCTTCGACTTTAGCATTATTAGATGTTAGAGGAATAACTAACAATTTTATCCTTTTATTTATATACATTTCATTTGTTTCTGTAGAGAAGTTGTCTATTAAAACATTCCAGCATAAGAAAGCTTTACATCTGTTTTGAACATCCATTTTAAATGCCATTTCGACAACGGGCAACATTGAATTTATAGGACTTCCTGTGTTGCTGGTGCTTTTAGTTATTTGGCTTTTTAACAGTCTTATAAAAATCATCCATAGTCTATGCCAGTTTTCATTGTTAGATTCCAGCAAACTTTTCATAACAGCGGGGTATCTAAAAAAAGAATATATATATTTTTAAATATTAATTTAAACAATAAAAGAAATATATGTTTATGAGAGCTATCTCATATTTTACAGAAGCATTCGAGTTATTTTTTTAACATCTACTTAACAGGTGGTCAAAATGATATAGCACTGCAGGGAAATGCATGTAATTGTGTAAGTTATATACTTTAAGTTAAAAAAAAACAGTTAAAAGAATATATTATACACCAAAGTACAATTACAAATTATTTACTCCAAGGTCTACTAGAAAGACCAAGCAGTCAAGATCTAATCTAGATCTCATTATATTTTTTATTGCACTTTAAATGTAATACAAAAAAAAAAATAAACAACAAACTTTACTAACAAAGGTGGACTTATTCCTGAAAGAGATCTCTTCCAGTCAAACCCTGGACGTGAAAGATGTCAATGGGAAATATAGTGCAAGAAATAAATATACTAGATATAACAGTAATAATCACATATACATATATTATTTATAAATATTACTCTTAGCAGTACCTATACAAAAAGAAATGTACAGTGTTGTGCTAGACATAACTAAAATAGATTAATATACCTAAAGCAAAAAAGAATGAATGATATTAATTGACTCACTTTTGTGGAGTGTATATGTTTTCCAGGACAGAACGCCAATGTGGATTGTCACTGTAATCAATATGCACTAAATCTTCTGTCAACATCTCTACTACATCTAATACTTGAGGTAGAGCTGATGTAATAGTTATAAATGGTATAATTTTTGAAAACCATATATTAACACCCTCTTTTACAAAAGTAGCTCTCTTTTCTGGTGGCAAGATTTTAAGTAGTTTTGAAATGATATTTAAAATCTGTAATATGGATAAAAATTAATAATATTTCACCATTAACAACACATTTTTAAAAAATTTTGGATTATTAGAAAAAATATATATTTTCTTTAGAAAATATGTACTTATAGTCTTCATTATTAATCTATACTACGCATAGACGCACTAATCTCAGGAAGTACTAATCCGATTTGAAAAATTCTTTTTGCATTTGATAGCCCGTTAATTGAGAAAGGCTATAAGCTATATATCATCCTGGAAAAATGTATGGTTCCTGTAGGATAATTTGTTTTTGTCTAGGGAGGAACCCGAAGCGAAGCAAGGGTGAGTCGCTAGTATTTAATAAAAATAATTCTTAAAAGATATTTGTGTTCTAATTATTATTACATATTAATGTAAAAAATTATACCTGTAATCTGATTTTAAGAGGTATTCTCTGATGGCAATATAAATTAAATAATTCAATTAATTCATTAGATTGATTTACAACTAATGAAATCAAAGTCTCATCTGGGTAGGACACAATAATTTCGAAACATAATGCTTTCAATGCTTCAACTTTGTTAAAAAGAGCAGTAGTTTTAAGTATATGCAAGACTCCTACTGCCGAAGGCACTAAGTCAGGTAGAGGTGATAATTGTGCTTCCTAAAAATATAAATAAATATTAATTGCACTTATTAACATACTTAAATAATGCAGTTTAGTTATTATAGAGTTACTATAATATAATTAAGTATCATACCTTGATTTTTTTCAATGTTGTAGATATAATATTTAATATGTTACTTGTATACTTCATATCTTCTTTGAGTTCTCGTACACAAATCGATAATAATTTTTCCACCACTGGTATTTGAATATTATTATCTGCATCCAATGCATTTTGAATAGCTTGATAGTTATGTACGTTAAATGTATAATCCTCTGAATGGTCTAAAGCTCTTTCGAGATCACTTACAATGCAATGCTCCTCAGGCATGTCTAAAAGAGAAATGTTTATATTAATCTATTACTAAATGCGTGGTATGGCTCAAACAAGTAAAAAGATAAGAGTATCGGTAACCGGTCTATACAACTGTAATCTATAATATATGAATAACTTTACCAAAATAATACATTAATGTTATATACTTATTTTTTAAATGTATCAAAATAATAGGCTTTAAAATTACCTGTTTTAGATATTAAATCAACCAAATATAAACGAATTTAATATTTTCTCGCTAAATGATAGACAACATTATTGACGTTAATAACAGTTCTGGCGCGAACAATGACATCTAATTTATTGCCATTTATCAAAATTATAATTTAAATCATTTACATTATACCATAGACGAAAAGCAAAGCTGCAAGGGGTAAAATGGGGGATCAAAATTTGTATGAAACTCTGTAATTAGTATATAAAAAAGTACAAAAAATAAAAAAAAAGATTCTTCTGTAGACGATTTAAGTTTTAAAACCACTTTCGTTAAAATGATGTCCACATAGCCTTTGCCTTTAGCCAAATATAAAGATTATGATTTCGCCAATTTTGGCTGTCTTATTGCTTTAGCCCACAATTTCACAATTTCAGTTGTCTTTTGGGAACAAATGATATACGTTCTCTTTGGGTCCTGGCACTGCAAAATTTGCCATTTCATTTAAATTTTAAATAAAATAAAATAAATCCATCCACAAGCTTTACAATATACCGAGGATCATAGTGATCGCGACATCTGGCAAGAGAAAAAGGCAAAATTCTTTCTCATTCGTTACAGACTACACTTTGTTATTGTAAACAGAAATAAGATTTCATATGATGTTAGATCAATCTGTAGTTCATTAAATACTAAAGGATCAAATGTTACATAGTATTTTAAACAAGAATAGAGTATCGTCTATCATTTGTGCGCCATCTAGTGGATAGTAAAAGAACTACAGTTCATGATGTATGCAAACCACATAGCTACAAAAAATTAATATTTACATATAGTATGTACAATATTATACATATCTTCTGCCTTTTTATATTAAAGCTAAATAATATTTTGAAATAAGTTTTTTAGTCTGAAATTAATCTGTTAGTTCCTATAGAATTTCAACATCAAGACCACACGAGACTTGTTGACATAAAAAAAAAAGAAACATAAATTGCTTAGTAGCACACGAATATTCATGTACCAAATAATTATAGCATTCCAAATAAGAAAAATTCACTTCTAAAAACGTTCAATTATTAGGTACCTACAGGCTCCTTTGGAAAATTATTTTACACTAGCGACTCACCCTCGCTTCGCTTCGGGTTCGTCCCTAGACAAAAATAAATCTATCCCACGGGAACCGTACATTATTCCGGGATGATATATAGCCTATAGCCTTCCTCAGTTAACGGACTATCTAATGCAAAAAGAATTTTTCAAATCGGATGAGTAGTTTCTGAGATTAGCGCGTTCAACCAAACATACAAACAAACAAACAAACAAACTCTTCAGCTTTATAATTTTAGTATAGATTTTGTTCCTCTAATAACATACGAGTTGCATGTATAGGGGGAAAGATAGTGTAATACATATTTATATTAGGTATACCTGAAGATTGATACTTTTAAGGTTCCGTACCTGAAAAAGAAATTAAATATCACTTCATTGTCCGTCTGTCTGTCAAACCCCTTTTTATTAAGAACCCTTGAAAGTATCAAGTTGTGATCAAGCTGTGCACTTACTTGGTGCTGGTGAAAAATCAAACTTATAAGTCAATGCAATCAAAAGATACAACCATTAATGCCGCATATTTAGACACTCGCAAGAGAATCAAAACCTATAGGTGGGTAAACCCATAGGTGCCCACCTACTTCCCGTTGATCACAAATTATGAAATTTGGCAAGACGCGATGTCTTCTAGCATAGGTAAAAGGAAAAACATTTAGATAGGTACATCACAAAAAAAATCTAGTTTCTATGGAAGTGAAACTTCAAGGGTTATTTATATTTCAAATCTATAAGATTAATAAATTAATAAAAACATTCAATATTACACTCGACAAAAATATAATTCAAACGAATATCACACAAAGAGGAGAGCATAATATTTTATCTCTTTCTACCTAGCTGGACTCTTTCATCTTTAAATATCTTTAAATATTTATAAATATTTTACATATTTGAAAAAAAATGTAAAAAGTAAAATTAAAAATTTTTAGTGACACAAAAAAACTTAAAAGTAAAAAAAATAACATTTCTGTCTTGGCCTTTTAACTTTATTAAAAGTACCTATGTATTAATATTTTGATAAAGGGCGTCGCCGCGTAGAGGGAACGGTGACGCTCATTATCGAAATAATACCTAATCATAATTAATCTTCTTTTTATTTGTATTCTGATTTTTATTTTATTTACTTAGCAGTTCCCCGACGCCGCGACGCTTATCATATAAGTATAATAACGGTTACTATGGCAACCGTGCCGATTTTTCGTGACGCGGCTTTGAAATTTTACTCTCATGCGCGTAAAGTTCCACTTAAAAAAAAAAAATTACTATTATAAGCTTATTTTAATATTTCAAGCTAAGGAACCAGTGTGCGAATCAGACTCGCACCTGTCCGATTTTTTATTATGTAGTAATTTTCTGACAGCAGAGTGGGCCGTAAGAGCAACCCCCTGGTTCTCAATTCACATATTACTTTCTAAGATTTATGCGTATATTACACATTTTAAATAAAACGTTTCGAAAGCTTTAACAAACTATTAAATGAAAAACCATGTGGTTGTTAATGGTTACCTATGGTCTGCCTCGGTAGGTCACCGTCAGGGCATTGACGTTTGAATGCTTGAATGATCCTCGACGCCTATTACTACGGGAAAATTTCTATTGGGTTTTAATCTATCTAAGAGAGTAGTATTCATTTAGCCGGTAAGTCTCCACATAACCACCTGTATCTATGCAGGTGATATGCGAAAATGCATTGACTAACATTCAAAAAAGTAGCAATCCAATATTAAATTTTAATCAAAAAACAACAGAAGTACTGACGTAATATTTACAAATGCCATGCAGTAAGTAATTTGATTAAATATGTACTAACATTTTTGCATACTATAACATTCTAATGCTCAATAGAAATTACTTCCGTAGGATTCTCATGGCAAAAAGTTTCTTATACTTAATTACACTATGGAAATTTAAAAAAAACACATTAGGATATACATAATTTTATTTATTTCTTCCTTGTAATCTCTGGATGAAGGCTTCGGAAATATTCATTTTTAGGAGAGTACATTTTGTTAAATATATTTTATTTATCCATTTAAATAAAATTTAAGTGTCTATTTGTAATGTCAAAATAACAGCATTGTACTAAATACATATAAAAGCATATACGGTATTAATAAGAAAAAAATATTAAAAAAAAATTGGTATGTCTATCTATTTGTTTCGGTTAATCCTCGAAACGGCTAGACTGACTTTGATCGGACATTCACTAGCAAATAGCTGATGTTATGAAGAGTAACTTAGGCTACTTTTATTTTAGCAAAAGAATCAGGGTTCTGCGTAGAAAAATTAATACCGAGTCAGAAATTGTGAGCAACATCTGCGTATCACTTGAGCGAAGCGAGAGTAAGTCGCTGGTACTTATTAAATTAAAAAAAAATACTTCATAAAGAGCTCTTTTGTTTGATATATTACATGATGACCTTGACAAAACTCTGCGTTTATTCACTCTATAAAGTACCCAGCTCTGTCCATGTAGTAAAATTTATTTTTATCAAATCTTTGTGTAAAATAGACAGACAGACCGACAGACAACAGAGTAAGCTATAAGGCTTCCATTTTTATTAAGTAAGTAGCACTGCTTATAAAATACTAGCGACTCAACCTCGCTTCGCTTCGGGTTCGTCCCTAGACAAAAACAAATCTATCCTACGGGAACCGTACATTTTTCCGGGAATCATCCCATATATCAATATAGCCTATAGCCTTCCTCAGTTAATGGGTTATCGAATGCAAGAATAATTTTTCAAATCGGATTAGTACTTCCTGAGATTAGCGCGTTCAACCAAACAAACAAACTTTTCAGCTTTATAATATTAGTATAGACTAGCTTTTGCCCGCGACTTTGTCCGCGTGGAATAATGACTGCTCGCAGAGCTACCGGCGCAGCGGCCAGCGCCCTCCCCCTCACGACCGCCCCGCCCTCGCCATGCATCGGGCTGAGAGCGCGCTCACCCATAGTCCGCGTAAAGTTAAATATGTAAGTATATTTTAAAACTATGATATCTCCTAATATATTCATTCAAATCAAATGATGTCAAAGGCAATTTTGTTCAAAATTAAATACTTGCGATGAATAACGTATTTATTTGGATAAGGATTAATATCATGTTTATAAAAACACCTTCGGAAGTAATGCATTATTTTAGAACAAATTTCATTACCATAAAAAGGTTTATATTGAGTCAATCTTAAAAGATAGACATATGCTGTCGCGGACTTTTTTGTAGAACTTTCAAAGGGGAATAATTCCGTCATACACGATTTTTGCGTAACTTTAACCGTTTACGCAGCGCACGCAACGGAAGCTCTCAAAAGGAATCATTTTTTCCCGTTTTCGCAACATTTTTCATTTATGCTCCGCTCCTATTGGTCGTAGCGTGATGTTATATAGCCTAAAGCCTTCCTCGATAAATGGACTATCCAACACAAAAAGAATTTTTCAATTCCAACCAGTAGTTCCTGAGATTAGCGCGTTCAACCAAACAAACAAACAAACAAACAAACAAACTCTTCAGCTTTATAATATTAATATAGTATAGATATGTATGTATATTACAGTAAAAAAAATAATATCGTTTTTTATCGTTTTATAGATAGACATACAATCTCACTTAAAAGTTTTTAATAGAACTAACCTTAATTAATTGAATAAGTATAAGTAGTTTGAGCTTAGTAATTATTTATGTAAATTATAATATAATAATATTCTACATTTTACTTATTTTGCTTACAATTAGATACATGTTAATATACTTAAATCTATACAGATAAATAAAATTGGAGTGTCTGTTTGTAATATTAATATAACCGCTTTTTACTAAATGCATATGGATGTATACATGGTACATATACCAAAACAATATTTTTTACAATTTTTGTCTGTCTATCTGTCTGTCTGTCTGTCTGTCTGTTTGTTCCGGCTAATCTCCGAAACGGCTGGATTGATTTCTACGGGACTTTTACTGGCAGATAGCTGCTGTTATTAGGAGTAACTTAGGCTACTTTTATTTTAGAAAAAGAATCAGGGTTCCGCGAAAAAAAATGCAAACCCATGAAATTTAAGTAGGTAAACAAAATCCGCGTACGGCGGAGGCAATAACGTACGTACGTAACGTAAATCGCTATATAATTTAAATGAATATCTTAGAAGTAGCAAGCTACTATATGTATATGTATAAACATAGCTAACCGTGAAAACGTACCTAGGGACGAACGCGAGCGAAGCGAGCGTGAGTCGCTAGTAAAAAAACTTAAAAAAAAACCGACTTCCAGGCACTGAAAAGTAAAAAAATAACTAAACGGATTTTTTCATTTAGAATAGATACTTAATCAGATATTTTCGAAGTCGGTGTGCTTTGATTTGTATTGGCTGGCACCGTTCGACCGTATAATATATATATACGGTCGAATTGAAAACCTCCTCCTTTTTTTGGAAGTCGGTTAAAAATAAAATATGACAACGTAAACGTTCACATTATTTTATAGCTATCACAAGTCATTAACTTTCCATCACTGATTTCTTCTACTTAAAAAGATAAGTAGGTAGGTACCAAATTATTATTTTTTTAAATAATAAGTAATTTCCAAAATTACAATAAATTTTAATATGTAGATAGATAACCTAGCATTCCAATTATATACTTACTTCCTTCCTTAATATATTAAAAAAGATTATAACTAAGAAAATTACTTAGCTTAACATTATTCGCGGTATAATTAATAAAAATAGGTACGCGATACTAGACATCTTCGTCATTACGGCCCCACACAATACACATATCAATAGCTTTGCTTATTCTAAAAGAAGGTGCTGTGGCGCGCACTCGCGTATGTCTTGGCTTTTGCCGTCGATTGCATCGCATAGTCGAATGTTCGCGTACCGTGTTCGGAATACCAATAAGTTACTAAGCAAATCACATAAATAACAAGACCATGTGTGGATAGGACGTGCAAATTGTTGTAATGTCGTCCAAATTCGGGAGCTATTGCAACAAATGAGGACAGCTTGACTTTGAATAGATTTGTGCTAGTATATTCATAATGCCGGGACACACTCACAGCCCGTATTGGGCGGCGGTGGACTTCGACAGCGAAGGCGATGATGATAGAAACCTCGCACCCAGTAACAGAGTGTACTTAGATCCTTGGGATAACGATGCGTTTGGAATGATGCAAGAGCAAGAAGGATCACCAGATTCAAGCCAAGAACGTAACATGAATTCTTTCGCGGGAGAACCCGTCAGTGCCAGTTTTTATTACGTCCCAACTAAAACTTACGATTCGGGAGAGGAACCGAAGCCTGCTAAAAGAACTATATTCCCAGAGGATGTAGTTACACCTGATTATTCTATTTACAGAAGACGACCATCCAGACATATTATGGCTGATTATCAAGATATGCCAGTATATGGCCATATACCGATACGTAAGTCGTTTTTTTTTTCAATTATGTATATATATTTTTGCATCTGGTATGCTTTTTAATGTAGATTAATATTAACATTCAAATCAAAAGTAGATAAACTTGATATGATTTTTCTAATTGCTGTTAATTAGGTAGATTTCTAATTAGCGGTTACACATTTTGTGGCATGCGAGAGTCAGATATTTACTTTTACACGAATAACGTATATTTATTTATTTAATTGTAACTGCTTTCACTTTTAGTTATTTTTTTTGCAAATTGGTTTTAAATAAAAAAAAACAATAGGCACTACAAACATCTTAATAGTTTTATCTAGAGGAGGTTAAATTTAATATCAGTTAAGAACATGAGACATAAACAATAAACAATGGTTTTTTGTTCTTAGAGATATTTAAAGTTGTGAAAAAAATATTTAAGAATAAGTATTTATAAAATATATCTAACTAGGTAGGTAATATTTTCTTTATGACAATTGAAATTAAGTGCTTACTTGTTGATATGAATAGAACGATAATTTAACGTATTACAACCACAGTACTAAATAATTCAAGTGAACCCAGCGACCTATAATTACTTTTCGAGTAAACCATACTTTTTTAACTATCAGAAGAGCGTAGAAGATCGATTTACAACGAAGAACCTATATATGCCCCTCATCCTATGGTATATGAGAGTCTCTACGCACCTGTGCCTATGAATCCCTATATGCATCCAAGATCGCGTATGTCAGTACAACACCAGCCAGATTATATTATGGTGAACGGTCATGGCAAGCAAAGAAGACATTCAAGGTAATATTTTTCACATGAATCCTACTAACATTATAAATGCGAAAGTTTGTGAGGATGTCTGGATGTGTAAATGTATGGATGTTTGTTTCTTTGTCACGCTACTGAATTTTTAAATGAAACTTTACAATGATATAGTTCTTACATCAGAATAACACATAGGCTACTTTTTATCGCGGAAAAATGTACGGTTCCCGTGGGATAGATTTGTTTTTGTTTTTGTGAAGCGAGGTTGAGCCGCTAGTATAATCTTATAAATGTAAATGTGTATATCTTCCATTAATGGTATTTATTTTTTTATTTTTACTTTATATTTTTGTGTAACAAATAATATTATTAAGCCAGATTTGTCAGGAACAATCCGCGCTAGGCGCTAGCGTAATTTTTAGGGTTGCGTATCCAATCAAAAAAAATATTTAACGGTTAGAAAAGTTGCATTGTCAGAAAAATAAAACGAAAAAATATTTTATTATATAGGTAGTAAATAAAAAACGATGATATTTTTTATTAATTAAGAAAATACTATTTGCTAATAAAAAAACGTCACATATGGTTGCGTGTTGCATTTAGCATGTAAAGCGCGTACGATTCAATCCAATGAGAATTGATTTAAATTAAATTTTGTAATGCTGTATATCAATGATATTAGAAAGTTATAAATAAAAATAAAGAAATAGATAGGTAATATTAGATGATATATATGTAAACTGTTAAGATTTAATTTAACAAAAAAAATGTTTAAAGAATTTTCTATTGCAATTCAAACGAATTGGTCTATTAGATATGTAATATAAAATTTCGTTTTTTACCTTAATTTAACACAGATAGTGTTATTTTGATTAGTCTCCCAGAAAATTCCCGTGGGATGCTAATTTCATTTGAATAATATAGCGAGTAGTAGTAGTAGAATCTATTTA
The DNA here is from genome assembly GCA_033884665.1 of Argynnis bischoffii washingtonia. Lineage (NCBI taxonomy): Eukaryota > Metazoa > Arthropoda > Insecta > Lepidoptera > Nymphalidae > Argynnis > Argynnis bischoffii. Next base: position 6,230,470 of record CM066616.1, on the reverse strand, counting down.
AATTTAAATAAGACAGAATTAAGAAATTCTTCCTAATAATATACTAACGATTCACCCACGCTTCGTTCGGCTTCGTCCCTAGGTTGCTTCACTAAACAAAATTAATTAATTTGGTTTCAATTTTTTTTCGTGGGAAAAAAAAATATTATATTTAAAAAAATACAAGTAGCTTAAGTTACTCCTTATTACATCAGCTATCTGCTCGTGAAAGTCCCATCAAAATCGGTCCAGCCATTTCAGAAAGCTGGAACAAACAGACAGACAGACAGACAGACAAAAAAATGTACCGTGTATGCATTTAGTAAAAAGCGGTTATTTTAATATTACAAACAGACTCTCCAATTTTATTTATCTCTAAAGATTAGTATAGATTTTCAGTAAAGCGGAGCTAGTCGCTGAATATATTTTAACACTATAATAATATAGTATAGGTACATATCTAATCACATTCAGGTAATCTATGATGAGCTTATGACTAACATGACACCTACTCGAGGTGTTAGATTACATATGCATTAACATTAAATTAACCTTTCCAGAAACGTTAATTTATTTAGTTAACTAAGAAGTTTTTGTTACAGAGTACATATTTAAATAATAAAATAATATTTAGCAAACAAGAATATGGTTGGTGTATGAACAGGCTGTTACGCATAATGATTCGACGCCTAATCCTCTCAAGATGAAATCTGCCGCCAAACACGCGAACATTTTCTCGCTAATGATATATTATTATTTAAACTTCATGCACTCAATTCAAAGGCTGATTTCTAGTATTTATGGGGAAAATGCATGATTTTTGTAATATATAGTAATGCTTAATGTACCTACTTATTTACAAATACTAAGTGTTTTTATTAATGATAAGTAAATATTGTGCTTACATTATCCACAATTATGGAATTTGTTATTGTTTGGTAATCCATTTATATACTCTTACTTGCATTGGATTATTGAACGTTAGTTCCCATTCCCAGCAAAACCGCGTGGCGTCGAGTTCCACGGAAAGCGTTAAATTGGTAGAAAAAAACACCTTCGTCATAGTCAGGGGCTCGCAACTACTCGAGTTTCTTTGTATTATAACGATCCTCTATCCATCGTGTGAACATGAGCTAGTTTTTGCTTACTACAAATGAAAGTTGCATTTGTGAGAATCTAGCTCGTTTCTTACCTACACAGAGAAACTTGTTCCTAGCATTGACCTCTGGATCATTGCATAATTTTTATCTGACCATCAGTCAAGTTCTTACTATTTATGTAAAACTATTACTTTATCGCACATGAATATTCTATATATGAAAACGTTACATATTAAATTCATGTAATTATTTATCATATACGTACGATAGTTTTGACAATTTAACTTTATTTAGACTTTTAAATTAAATCTACCCAAGACCCCTATTTTTAGACTTGTAAATTAAATCTACCCAAAATCACAGTCGATTTACAAAAGGGGAAACTGTCGTTTTCAATGTTTAATAGATACTACATTGCTATCTTAAATTAGATGTATAAATGGCAAATGCATAATCTAAAATTACTATCTACTTTCCATATTGAATAAAATTATTTATATAAATTTTGGCCATTAAAAACAATGTTCGTCTATAAAATCGATTTGAAAGAACGAATTTCCGCAATACCTTAGTCCACGATTTGCTTAGTAAAATAAACCTAGTGTATGTTACAATATGAATTTTAATTATTGAATTATAAGTCATTACGTAAAGCAATGAAACAGCTAGAAAGTAATACAGGGCATGAACCTGTCCTGTCATAATGTTCACATATTAGTGTGAAGCCGCAACACGTAGAAACCAACCGCATTATCTAATTTTGTGATCGTGTATTGATACGGATGAGAGATCATAAGAATTGCAAGAGTCATGCATACCTATCGTTATTATTAGCTATTCATTATGTGGGCAGTCGAAATGCAAATAAGGTATAAGTGGGAAGACAACGAATTAACGTGTTAGCTAGTTAGGTACGGTAATCAGAGTTGCAGACGCGATAATTTCATTTCTTAGTTTGGAGAAAATTCAACTAAACCCTGTAAAATACGTACCTAATATCTGTTAAGTGTAAACCAGAGATTTCAGTCAAATGTTCTATATTACTCGTGTAATTATTATTATATTTAATTGTCGTTTAAGGTTCTAAGTTAGTTAAAAAATCTAACTTAAGCCCTAGCAGAATAAAGTATAAGATAAACTAAGATCCGATGTAAGCTTTTAAATAATTCATTTATGATCCTTTTTAACGGTAAGGAGATGAGCAAAGTAGGACCTTACTATAGATTTTCTACTAATAGTAAATATTATTTGCACCCTCGCTTCGCTCGGGTTCGTCCATAGTTTGCTTCCCCATACAAACTTTTATTCCCATTTTCACCCCTTAAGGGATGATTTCCGGCATAAAAACTATCCTATGTTCTTCCCAAGGTCCCAAACTATAGTCTAACCAAATTTCATCTAAATCGGTTCAGTGGTTTCGGAGCTTATTCGGGAGAAACAAACAAACAAAAAAATCTTTCCTCTTTATAATATTAGCATAGATTTAATAATTACTAACGACTTAACCTTCCGTCACTCGGATGTCTCTTTGGTGTCTACCATTACATATTATGTTACTCCAATTCATAGTTCATCTGGTTGTTAAATTTTATCCACATCCGTCCAGGCTTTTTAGTGTGAACGAGAAACAAACATTCACACACTTGCAAACTTTCGCATATACTTATTATAATAGCGGTTCGATAACCGATTGTTTATTCGACAGGCTGACAGAAGCGTACGAACATTACGCGTACGAAACCTTGTCGCCTGAATACGAAGACTGGGCCCGACCGATGCCGAAGACAGCTCCGGATAACTTCCATCTCTCCCGCTATGGACATTTGCAGATAGACTACTCTTTCAGCTGGCATTCCCTTGATAGAATTATACGGAACCATTAAAGAGAAAATGTTTCATCTAGAGGAAAAGTTAAATTGTAATTTCATTGTAGAGTTGATTAGAAAAAAATATGTTAACAACGACTTTTTATAGATGATATTTTATAGGTACCTACTACCTACATACTAATATGTCAATCTATCTCAAAAATATCTTTACAATTGAATTTTTTTCTTAATTGTAAATAATGGTGCTATATAATAATATCTTTAAATCCTCATCTCAAATCACATTTCAGTATTTTGTGCATAATATAATATTAAATCGCCCTAGATATCTAAGAAACAACCTTCGAACCTAATTTTCTGTGCATGTATTATTGTTAGAAATAATTGTTGTATAGATTTACCGATTAAATGTTATTATTTTTATTACCTAGGAATATTCTAGATTAATTTGTTTCGCTTAAAATTTATATTGTTTCTATGGAATTTTAGCTCTAAAAATATTTATAACAGTATAACGGTGCCTATTTATGATTTAACAAAATTATAATTCAAGGTCATAGGTAATTGCAAATTAAATTTAGAGTTAATATATTACATAGAGCGTAGACACATATACACATTTTTGCGAAACGAAATATTATATGCGCGTAAAGCTTTTTATAATATCACCAATAGCTTCTCTAATTATACTTCCTTTATGAAAAACATATCTTTTTATTTCTGTATAAAATGTTAGACACATACGTACAAGAAAGAATTTAATATAAAATTATTTGCTCAAGCCATAAATTTATTTTTATTATCGATTTCTATTGAATAATCATGATGATATGAATGTGATTGTATGTATATCAATAAATAGTATGAGAATTCTTCGATAGATATTATAAATCTTAAGGCGATAAATAGAGTAGCTAACTATTACGAAATTACATATCGACTTATTTCAAATTTGATAAGCATGGGCCAAAGAAAATAAATAATTAATTGTTATTTTTGTTGTTTTTTCTTACCTAAAAAAATGATTCCACTGAAACTAACGCAAGTCATGTCTTAACACTATTTTTTGGAAAATGATTAAGTACTTCGGAATTATAATGATATTTTTTTTGTTTTTAGTAATGTCATGACCAATTTACCAACTTCTTTAATATACAGCGGCATAACGACATAATACCTATATCAACAGAATTAAGATACCGTGGGTGTACACCAGCATAAAATAAATAAAACAATAAAGTGCGAGTTTAACTCGCACACCGAGGGACCGTAGCATAAAACAATAAATGCATTTATGTTTTGTTTTAACACACTAATTAGTTACATTAAAAATAAAAGAAAATATTTACTATAGATATATACCTATAGATATGGTATTCATTTTATTGATGCAGCACAATGTTTTGACATTATAAGCAGTACCTAGGTGACCGGGCTTGGCTCGTAGTTCTTTTTTGTTATATCGTATTTTTTAGATAAAAAAACGAAAAACTTGAATTGAAACAAAAAAAATAAAAGTAAAAACTTTGTTTTCCGACCGGGACTCGATCCCGGGCATATGTGTTGTCTAACTTGCGCCTTAACCGCTTGACCACGATGCTTATAACAGAGTGTAAGAAAATATCGATCATATTCTGCGTATAATAATACAAAAGAAAGCCGCAAGAAAACTCGAAAACATGCGTTTTCCTAAACCTAAGACTAATCTAGTTCAATTTTTCGCCCCCGAAAGCACCCACATACTAAATTTCAGCGAAATCGTTAGAGCCGTTTCCCAGATCGCTGGTATAAATATAAATATACAAGAATTACTCGTTTAAATATATTAGATATAACTCTGCAAGATATCTACAATCTATTCGAATTTTATATAACTATCCAGACAGGGACAAGGCGAAATTGGGTTTATTTTAGCAATTTAGTTACAAAACCTTAAAAATCCGTCTGTACCTACCTACTAATATAAATTAAATAACTATGAAACTACAATCGATTTTTACCATTAAAAAGCTACACTAGTCAAAAGTAACAGGCTATTTTTTAAACTAAGGATACTAGTTTTTATGGTTCCGCACCCAAACGGTAAAACGGGACCCTATTACTAAGACTTCGCTGTCCGTCTGTCTGTTTGGCTGTCACCAGGCAGTATCTTATGAACCGTGATAGTTAGACAGTTGAAATTTTCACAGATGATGTATTTCTGTTGCCACTAAAACAACAAATAGATACTAAAACACAGAATAAAATAAATATTTAACGGGGCTCCCATACAACGAACGTGATTTTTTTTGCTCGTCTTTGCTTTATATTGATAACGGCAACAGGTAGACGCTTGAAATATTCACAGAATATTTAGTTATATATTCACTTTAAAAATAATAATTAAAATAAAACAAATATTTAAGGAGCCCCCCTCCCATACAACAGACATGATTTTTTAGTCGTTTTTATAGATAGTGGTACAGAACCCTTCGTGCGCGACTCCAACTCGCACTTGGCCGTTTTTTTTTTATTTTACGACGTCTATACGTTTTACGATACAAGTAATGAAATAACAGGATCGCTTAGAATGTCAGTAGAAAGTGATTTCAGGTAATCTTTATGATGACAGTAGGCAGTAGGTACTAGACTTAATGATTTTATGCCGAACTTCCGGTAAATAATAATTTAAATAAATATAGACATTTATATATCCCCAATGCGGTTAGCTATAAGTTACTTTCCATAAATTGCAAGTGCAGCGAGAGTAAGACTTTCGCTTATTAGGAACATAATTAAATTAAATAAGTATGCAATTTTAATTTTATAAAACTAATTGAAATAAACTTTTAATATCTAGATAACGATGAAATTCTGTAGTTTCTCTATATTCTCTAAAGTTACATCGAAACTTATAATATAATTTTATCATAGTCACATTTTAAATATAATTAAAAGACTTGTTTATCTAATATAAAATACAGTTATTTTGAATTTATTGTTATTTTTGTAATTATACAATATCGTTTCCTTGCATTATTTAATAGCCAATAGATATTTGGCAATCAATATTCAATAGATACTTTTGATGGAAGGTTTAATATTAAAGTAAAATTTTACAGATAAAAACATAATAACAATTAGAATTTATCGATCTACGACCTATATGCATGTGGATATAGACAACAAAAATACTTATTGTTTATGAAAACATTTTTGGGGGGACTATTACAATTAAAAGTTATGATGCAACTTATGAATAGTCATGTAGGTAATTACAAAAAAAATTTCATAACAATGAACGTGCATATTATTTTTTATCTCGTATTTTGGAATTAAACTGAGATTTAGAAATGTGAAGAAGAGATAAGCAACTCAATCTACTGACTGCAGACGGGATAATTGTTACATATGCTTTACTGTTTTGAAGGAATTTTGTTACGAAATTACGCCTTTACATAAGTGTTATTATTGTTCGCATTCACTTTACCATATAATTAATCATCATTCGTATGTAAACCTTGTAGTTTTTGCTTGAGGACGTTTCTACTTTGTTAAACATACTAATTTTTATTATATTATCTATGCAAGATATTATAGGCAGTGGTAGCCCAGTGATAACGTGCTCGCTGGGGAAACCTAGTGAAGCGGGTTCAAATCCCGGGTCTCGCACTTCTGATATTTTTATGTGCGAATCATTTCTAACATGATTGCCACTCGCCTTATGGTAAAGGAAAACATCGTAAGGAAACCTGCATGTCTGAGAGAACCTAGCAAATTTTCGAAAGACATGTGAAGTCCAGGGAGGCCCGTGCCCAGCAGTGGGGCGTTAAAAAGAGTTGAATACATACATACATGCAAGATGTTTACTAAGTAAAATTGAGGTAGGTACCTACCTAATAAAAAAATTATTACTATATTTTGTTTTAAACTGCTAAAGGTTTCGCTTTCGATATTACAAAACCAAATGTATTTCAAAATATTATTTTTATGTCATCTTAATGATGATAGTTTAAAGAAAGCACATAGGACAAACTACAATAAAATTATACACCAGCGCAAACTGGTGAAGTAATCACATGCATGACTACTGCAATCATTAACATATAACCGATACTTTAACTTAATGCTGTTGTAAATTTGAAACCTAATGACACTAGTAAAATTTTATGAATTTCGTCTTATTCAATAAAGAGAATATTCAAAACGTTTAATAATATAAATACGGAAGTCTGCCTTTTATTTCTTCAAGCTTTTTTTACAGCTCAATGGATTTAAGTGGAATTCGAAATGGAGATAACTTATATTGTCCTAAATATTGGGCGAAAATCAAAACAATGATATTATAAATATTACTAAAAGGTTTATTTAACCGTAGGTATCTTTAATTAGAAGTTAACGACACACAATTTAGTAAGTAAAGGATTTACCTATTTATTAGACTTACAACTAATGGTATACTCGGCCATATACGCCGAATACCGAATATTCGGTGAGGTTTCTGGCCGACTAGCTGAGTATTAGGCAAGTCAGCGTAAAACTTGTAGCGAGAAAACTTGTATCGATGGTTTTTTTTTCTTGATTGGCGCCAGGAAGTAGTATTTATTCAGAATGTCTTTTCTCTGAAGCTGAGATTGTCATTTTTAAATTTTAATTATGATAATGCAAGTGCATAGAAATTTATTTTATGATTATAAGAAAAGTAAATTATTATTAAATAAATCAATATTTTCATTTTACTAATTATCTGATAACAACAAAACATATTACTTACGTATTCGGTATTCGGCCGAATAAAAAAAAAGTTGCCGAATAGGCCGAATTCCGAGTAATAGCCGAATATATTCATTGCAAGTATAATATTTATGTTACACATATAAAAATAGGAAGAGGGTTAAATCAATTATTTCCTGTTTCTATAATATCTACATAACGTACTATAACAAAAATTATTATATTAAGTTATCACAAAGATTATACGAGTAAGTCATGAATTAAATTATATTTAAGTACATATAGGCGGGTTCGTATAGGGTACACTCATCTAAAATATAAATATAAATATATATCTTGATATATTTAATTATATTTTTAGTCAAGAGTACAATTAAAATACAAAGTAAATATAAACAATTAAAGAATAATTGTTCAAATATCTAACTACTTAAAAAAAACATAAGTAACAAAAAAAAAATAGATAATTTTATTAAAAAAGCTTTAATCTCATATCATCATTTCATCCAAGATACGGTTTGTAATTCAGACAAAAATGCAAAAGTCACAAGTGAAAGTGATGGAAAGGAAAACATTGCCAAGAAATCTCAAAACGTGCAGTTTATTTTAAAAGGTAACATTAATCGCTCAATTAAGCTCAGCTTTACATCAGTTTGATTCTACTGGTTTAGAAAGTCCTTTTCGCTATACAATTTTCTTTTCTTTGTTATATTAAAGTGTCCCTTCTTATCATTTCTAGGCATATTTGGAGATTTTGTGTCACTATACATAATTTGTAATGCAGGAGATTTTACGGTTTTGTTAAGTGTACTTGCCGTTTGATAGTGCATTGGCTTTGGGCTTTCCGGTATAGACTGTTCAGTAGCAAAAGAATCGGTATAATTTTTGTTCACAGAATATGGTCGTTCAACTCTATTCTCATATTGGCTTTGTGAAGAATAGGCGTTTTGGGCTAAATACTCTTTAAATTTACTTTGTTTCAGTTTCTCTTCTAAATCTTCCAATTTCTAAAAGATCATAGGTGTTATTTTAATTGCCATACATTTAATTTATATTTATTTAAATATCTACCAAAATTAATAAACGACAAATGACAATTTATATATTAAATTAATTGTAGGTACATATTATTTACATACATATTTAAGTTAAAACTAGTATTATCTAATCTGTGATTAAACTAAACTATTATTTTAATGTCCACGTTTTGTGTACGCTTCAGTTAACCAATTTTAATTTTAGTAGGCTGCATATTAACGGAGTGCCCGGTGATTGACCTGACGCTTGCATTCATACACATACAAGTGAGCCGCTTATATTTGTTTTTCTAATTTTTTGCAATTTCAAACATATTAGAATTACAAAGTATGTGCGCGATTATTAGAGTAGTATAATGTAACTATTTTAATAATAATTAATTTAAAAATAGACTTGTACACGTTCAACTAAAACTATCTTTACAACGTGCTTTATCGTAATTTCATTATCTAGCCGTCATTTATAGTTCCTATTTTAGATAATAATGTATATAGGTATATAGCCTTAAACTTATGAAATATACCTACATATATTACTAGTTTGCTTAAATATTTTAATATATGTTTATAACCTACTGTTACCCGTATGAAGTAAGTATCTTATCTTATGTTTTATTTTTCTTAGTGTACAAGATTCTATAGCAATTGCCATAAGACCTATTTTTTTTAATTTTAGCTACTTAGACTCCGAATAAAAAGGCTGTGACATACGGACAGACGGACATTACCAAATTATAAAAGAAAACGGAAGTTTTGGAAATTACATTTCCACATAGACGATAAAAGGTTAAAGAAATGATTTTTTTTTTTTAAATTAAATATAAACTATAAATTTACTTAATATGGTATAGAAAAATATTATATTAATAAATACATATATATAGACAAATACATTAATTACTATTTTAAAAACGATTTTCAAATCATTATTAATGTGTGAATTGTTTTTATTTATTTTCTAGGGAAAATATTAATAATATCAGTCAGTAGTCACCCTTCGATAAGCTTCAATGTTAGCTTCAGTACGAGCAGCCTGCATCGTGAGTTTTTCTTGCAGCTGTGCTACTTCAGCCGCACTTCGCTGGATTTTTTCCTCATATTCTAACACTACTATATTCATCTATTAAATTTAAAATATAATACATATAAAAAAAATCTTTGAATAATACAAAGGCAGCCAAATATTATCGATTTACGTTTACATTTGACCCTTTAATAAAACGATTTTGTCGCGATTTTATTTTGGATTTCTTTGTTCCCGGCATTTCAAAGGAAATTTTTTACCTTTGAACTTATGACATAACTGTAAGCTTTCAGCTGATTACATAATTACATATTATTATGCCTACTTGCTTAAATACTATAGTGTTATACAAATTTTACTTCTTTTAGGGGTTCCATAACCAGTTAGTAGTCAATCGGAAGTCGGAACCCTATGGACTACTAGACCTGTTAGGAGTTAGTTAGTTTTGTAAATATATTACACAAACTATAAAAATATTAACGTTACATTACTTATATTATTTTTTATATTCACATAAGTAGGTATATGTTTTAAGTACACTATTTTAATATTGCATGAATTAATTAACATTATAACAAATTAAAAGTCTATCAATATAAATATGTCTGATGCCGTTAGCGTTACCTTATTTTTATGTTCGGCTTCTGTTTCTTGCAATTTTTCCCTCAACTCTTCAATAACACAAGTAAATTGTGCTATTTGCGTGTCTGAATCGTATTGAAGCTGTTGGACTGGTTAAAAATTGAAATAATATATATGTATATATTTTTATTTAAGCTACATTAATTAGTGTTGACTAACAAAAAGAATTAAGAAAGGTGGTGTATACACCGTCGTAATATACTTAATATAGTGATTAGTGAAGCCTCGCTTTAAACGGATAGGTACCTTCTCTGTAATTACAAAAATGGCTCTGGTATGAAATAAAATCTCAGATACTTTACGCTTTTTATCACTAGTCGATATTATTTCCTCGATATATTTTTCATGGGATCTTCGTATATCTATTATTTTTTCGTTGTACCTTTGTTGAGTGTCAGTTTTATCCTAATGTAAAAGTAATAATAGAACTTTAGTAAGTACATACTTATAGAAACTTCCGTTCACATAACGTTATAAAATTACCTTCTCCATTGTTGCTATAGTCATATCTTTTGAAACAATCTCGTCTTTTAATTTTTTAACGTCACGTTTGAGGTAAACAAGCTGGGATACAGTCTCCTGTAGATTTCCGATCATTTCACGGGAAGTTTGCAAATGGTACCGATGCGACTTTTCGAGTTCGCGCGTTTCTTTTAACTCTAATTCTAATTTTAAATTAATTTCCCGTAGTTTTTTGCAATCCTCTTTTTCGTTTACGAATCCCTATTTAACATAATTCGTAAATGTTTAAAATAAAAGACAAATCAAATAATGTAAATTTTAACAATATTTTCGTACGATTTTACACTTCGATAAGCTTTCTAGCATATTTTGCAATCTTTCCTTACACATTTTTATATCAATATTTGATTTAGAATCCATTTTAAATTTATGTAGGTATTAAAACAATTATCCCCAATAACGCAAATAATGCAATATGAAAAATTGAGATAATTAGTATTATTATCATGGATGACAAATAAAAATTATTATTTACTTTTAGAAAAAAAAATGGCGACTTTTTTATTTTCAATAGCACAATTATTTTACAGGCAAAAGGTTCATACTGTAAGGCCTAGCAAACTCGAGTTACTTTTGTCCAGACTGCGGCGAAGCCCAAGAGAGTAAATATTTTGCCGTAATATGTGTATTATATCCGATGCTATGTTCCCTCGTAATTACCCCCTAAACGGCTGAACCAATTTTGATGAATTGTTGTAGATTTTTCTGGATGACGCGAGTCAGAAGGATAAATTAATATTATAAAAATCAAAATAGCGGATTTTAGACGTCAATAGGGAATATGCATGTTTTTTTGTTTTTTTTTTATACAATAGCAATTTCATCTAAGTACTTTGAGTTTCCCACCTTTTTTTGCATTTTTCAATATATTTTTTAATGAATCAGAAATTATATTGAAAAATATTGATACAGGCATAATTCAGAAGCAATAAAGATTATAATAAACAAACATATTATGACAAAAAAAACCGACTAAAAAGATGAAAACAAGTCAATGAAGGACTATAGTATTATGCAGTCGGAGACATACATCTTTCATCCTTGCTGTGAGATGTACGTAATATTATATACTAATAAAAAATATTATTATTTTAGTAACATTAATAAAAGCCATAGCTTTTATGCAAGGGTGGGACCGTGAGTTTATATAAGCAAATCATTATGTACGGGTTTAGAGTGTATAAACAAAATAATTAAGAGATTCCTCTGCGAAGCTACAGAAAACAAACTGGCTTTGGATAAACATCCAACATATGTTTACTCTTAATACACACACCTTTTATTACCATTATGATTAAACAATTAATTTTTATATAAGCTTAAAAAAAGATCAAATGCAAATTGGAAATAAATGCTTTGAAATTGCTAGTAAGTTTTGAATTAATGAGTGTAGAACTGTTTTTATTAATTGAATAAAAGTAATATATTCTTCATTACATTATTTTAGTTGATGTAAAAGTATTAATAAAAATAAAATAATATAAAGTATAATCAATAAAATATTTATTTAATGACACATTATTCAACTTGCAATAATATTTTTGACTGTTCAAGTGTAGCTTTTAATTTGAATGGTTTGCTTAAACTTTCAACATTAAAAGTCTCCTTAGCAAACTGATCATTTTCTGGATCATCATGTAAAGTGAAGCTTATATCTTTTATATCTTTACCAGCCTCAATGTTACAAATATTTTGTGCAAATGGTGGTGTGCCTTCCTTAAATAATTTGACAGTTTGGTCTAAATATTTCATATAAATGTCTTTTCCTAGGAATTCAACCTCAGCGTTTGTTTCTGTCAAAGAAAGTTCAGGTAAGTCTAACATCATTCCTGCTTGTTTAGCACATCCAACAGCAATAACTTCATCTGGATTAATACCTGAAAGTACTTCAGCTTCTGGTAACAAATTTGCTACAGCGGATTGTAACTTCGGTATTTTCATACTACCACCACATAGAACTATTTTGCTTATTTTACCTTCAAAACTATCTATTACTTGTTTTGCAGGTTCAATATAAGAAGAAATTTTAGAAGAAATAATATTCTCAAACCTTGCACGAGAAACATTTTGACTCCAATCAACACCATCTAGGAGGGATTCAATAAAAACATGGGCAGAGTTGAGTGTTGAAAGTACATGTTTACAGTTGTCAGCATGATGTAACAGTTTTGACATAGCTCTGCGACTTTCTTGTGGGTCAAGTTTCCATTTTTGCCTAAACTCTTGAGCAATATAGTCGGCCAAATCTTTAGTTAGGCACTGACCCCCTAGATCTGCTCTGAAAATATTCTTTTCTACTGACATAAATCCACCTGTAACTTTAACAACTGATGCATCACATGTAGAACCACCAAGCCTATACACTAATACATTTACATCTTCTGGTGAATCTTCAATATTATAAGCCAATAATGCTGCTGCTGGTTCACTTATGACTTGTAAAACATCAAATCCCGCTAATTCAGCACATTTCACTAATTTTTCCCTGCTTGCATTGGACCAATGTAATGGAGCAGCTAAGACCAATTTTAAATCTCCTTCATTTTGAACAGAGTGACTGGCAATAGTGTACAGTTTTGAATATATTTTTGTAGCAATATTATCTGGGTTAGAATAAAGTTTTGTTTCACTTGTTTCAAATTCATATACCAATTTATCGTCATTTTGAATTCGACAAGATGAAGCGCTTTCAACATAACATACATCATCTTCTGTAAAATCACAGTTCATGAGGCGTTTATTATATTTAATTATTGCTTTCGAGGATGCTTGCCCTGATTTCGCTGGCAATCCTATTTCCCATTCTACACCATTTAAGGCAACAATTGCAGGTGTGACTCTGTCGCCTGCATCATTGGCAAGAACAGCAGCTGTACCATTAGTAAACGCCGCTAAACATCCTGAACTATCACCTAAGTGAATTCCGTATGCTGTTGCCATTGTAAACTAATTCATAAACAAGTCAATATATATATAAATATAATAGAAATTGTGTATGTCCAAATATTCCCAACACTATTTAAATCTTAAAATATTATACGTCTTGTACCTCCATAACCTCAAAATACGTGAACAAGAGCTATTTGAATTTTGATAATTTGACAAATGAACCATGCATTGAACAATATATTTTGACATTAGCATTACAGTTTTATTTGTCATCCATGCATTACAGTATTAAGATTTCATTATCTACAGGCTTAAAACCATAGATGAATATTTATTCATATTTATTTATATTTTTTATATCACTTATTATCTATCGTATTAAAAGTTATAAGTAGTAAAGAATTTTCAAGAAAATAAGCGAATAAAACAATAGCTAAAGAAAACATTAATTTACTGCATTAAAACAATGTATTCCAATGGGAAAGAATTTTGCCTTTTTCTCCCGCCAGATGTCGTGATCACTATAGTTCTCAGTATATTGTTAAGCTCTATAGCGTAGATGCATTTTTTTTTCATTTATTTAAATTTTAACTAAAATGACTAATTTTGCAGTACCAGAATGCAAAAAAAAATGTATATCATTTGTTTTCAAAGGATGAAAACTGAAGAAATTGTGGGCTAAAGCAATAAGGCATCCAAAATTGTCTAAATCGCAATCTTTATATTTAAGGCTATGTGGACATCATTGTAAAGAAAGTGATTTTAAAACTCTTAAATCGTCTATAAGTGCTTTTTATAAATTAATTATAGAGTTTAATACAAACTTTCATCCTCCGTTTTACCTCCTTATGGGATTGAATTGCGACAAATGCTAAAACGATAAAAAATATTTAATTGTATTGGACAGTATTAATACCAAGTTTCAAGTTATTCTGATGCTAAATAATTCTTTGCCCATATACATTTTATTACCCCTTTTTATCCCTTTAAGCCGTAGACGAATGAAGGGTGCTGTGTTCGAAAATTTAAAAATGGGGACGATTTTTTGAAAGGAGGATGCTACAAGTATGATCTATTTAAATTTTGTCTGCGTGTATTCATCTCGTTATAACGTCCCACTGCTGGACTCGGGCCTCCCTTCAGTACGAGAGGGATCAGGCCATAGTCCACCACGCTAACCAAGTTGCGGGTTGGTGGACCTCACATGTGTTTTGCAAAATTGCTAGGATCTCTCAGACATGCAGTTTTCCTCATGATATTTTCCTTCACCGTTAAGGCAAGTGGCATTCATGTTGGAAATGATTCGCACATAAAAATATCAGAGGTGCAAGACCCTAGAAATGAACCCACTTCACTCGGTTTCCCAAGCGAGCGTGTTACCACTGGGCTACCACTGCCTTTTTTGCATTATTTAGGCATAACTAATATTATTTAGTACACAGTTTACATAACTATGGCTTTCTTATTTAACACTAGGGCGCTCCACTTTTGACAGAAGTGCTGCCCTCTATAGTTCGCGCACACTTCCTATAATGATTTACAATCTACAGAGGATCATAGTGATCGCGACATCTGGCGTCCTTGGTTACTTCTCTATCTTATTCTAATTATTTTTGGTGCTTCCTTTAAATTTTATTTTACGCTACCGCAGCGCCACCCTTATTAGATGCGTCTTGAAGGACGCTTTTTTATACATAGTGACTACTTTTTACTATTCTTGTCCTGTCCACTAGTGATGTGAGCCGATTACAAAATTCGTCACCGGTAATTTTAGGTGTATTTTTAATAATCGGTTTTTCTTCGGTTTAAACCGGTTTAAATTGCCTATAAATTTTAGATAAGTTTACTTAGTGTAAATTGATAATTAATTAGCCGAGGAACTAAAGAAAGTTTTTTTAGTGTCCTCGGCTAGTTAATTATCAATCATTTAGGAAGTCATAATGTAGAAAAGGCAGTGGTAGCCCAGTGGTAAAGCGCTCGCTTGGGAAACCGAGTGAAGCGGGTTCAAATCCCAGGTCTCGCACCTCTGATATTTTCATGTGCGAATCATTTCTAACATGATTACCACTTGCCTTACGGTGAAGGAAAACATCGTGAGGAAACCTGCATGTCTGAGAGAACCTAGCTTTTTGGAAAGACATGTGAAGTGCACCAACTTGCACTTGATCAGTGTGGTGGACTAAGGCCTGATCCTACTCGTATTGAAGGAAGACCTGTGCCCAGCAATGGGACGATAAAAAGGGCTGAATACGTTTACAAAGTAAATAATTTCGACAGCTCCTGATTGAAGTGTGTTTTGCCAGTTATTATTACAAATTCCACCAAAGGAAAATTTCTCTCTGAAGTTACAGAGGTTTCTGGAACAGAAAGATACTTTTGAGCTATTTTATTTAGAGGTTCACTAAAAACTGCCCCATAATAAGAGATCATTTTTTGGAAACACACAAATAAAATATTTGATAAATGTATCGGTATTTCAAATATTTATACCGGTGGTAGGACTCTATCAAGCCTGAGGAGTCCGACTGGATGGGTACCACCCCCTTATCTAGTTCTGCCGCCAAGCAACAATGATTGCATTGTTGTGTTCCGGTTTGAAGGATAAGGTAGCCAGCGCAATTACAGGCAAGAGGCATATCATCTTAGTCCTCACAGTGACAACGCACCTGCGGCTCTGTATTTTTGTTACCTAAAACCTAAGTGCATGAACTGTAGGTGTTATGGGCGACAGGTACTGCTTTCCATCAGGTGGTCTGTCTGCTCGTTTGTTCACTGAATCTCATAAAAAAAAAAAAAAAAAATTTAAGCGATGGTTGTCGGTTAGTTAAATAGTTGAATTGAAACTGATTTTTTTCCGTTAATAGTCACACCGGTTCATCACTATTGTCCACTTGGCAGTTGGCACATGTCACTTATTAGTTGTTTACATAAATGACAAATAAGTTATTTAAAATGGTTAAAACTTAAAACGCCGCATTTTTTTTTCATTTCCTTTTTTTAGAATGTAAAATTAAAGGCTACGAATTTCCAAAAATGAAAAATTCTTTGTTCAAATATCTTGTACACACAGCATTTATTCTAGCTAGCCTTTTTGCAGTTTTAGGTCATAGTTTAAATGCTGAAGCTCTTAAACCGAATGATATCCGGAACTATTTAGGAACTCGTACTCCATATAGATTTAAATATAACAAAGATGATTCTAAGAAAAAGTTT
Organism: Argynnis bischoffii washingtonia; assembly: GCA_033884665.1. Taxonomy (NCBI): domain Eukaryota; kingdom Metazoa; phylum Arthropoda; class Insecta; order Lepidoptera; family Nymphalidae; genus Argynnis; species Argynnis bischoffii. Next base: position 6,213,522 of record CM066616.1, on the reverse strand, counting down.
CCTAGTATGTACAATATATTTCATCTTCTTCTTCATTTATATACATTATTTTCAAAATAAGGTCGATAAAAAAATTTGTATCGTATCATAAAATAATTTATTGGTGAAGTAATGTGTTTTAAAGAAAGCTCAACTAATGACATATAGAAAGAAACAATGTCTTTGGTGTGGTAGTTTTGCAATTGTTAAAATACGTTTAATCTGAATCTGCTACCTTATGTAGCAGCCAAAATAACGAAAATAACCTTTTATTCTAAAATAATTAACATTTTTTTTGTATGTAATTACATTTTATTTATTTGTAACTAAAAAGTATTTTTTGTAGATTGCAAAGATACAAATGTTTGGATGGTTATACGCCATGGGACAAGATTACCAAGCGTTAAAGACATTTTAGGTATGAACAATGAGTTAGAAAATTTGAAGTATGAAATATTAATAAAAAACAGGAATGGTCAAGGTATATAAAAGAAAAATTGTAACCAACAATCATTAGATCATGTGAATTATATATAATTATATTATGTTATTAATTTTATTGTTTTTAGGTCAATTAACTAAAGTGCAATTACAACATTTTCAAAACTGGTCAAGTGGTATTTCAATAGAACAGGAAAAATATCTTACTTTAGAAGGCCAAGATGAAATGATATTGCTAGCTGAAAGAATGCAAAAAAGATTTCCTAATGCCATTAAATCTAATTATAGCAATAAAACACATAAGGTAATCATATAGTAAATAAAGGTTGAAGTCAGCCAATTGGGCTACTACTAGAATTAGAAGAGAAATTAGAAAGTTTGTCATCATCTCCCTGCCCATTTCCCAATCACTGGGGGTCGGGCAGTACATCAGTCCATACTGCTGATAGGATTTGGCATAAATTTTATGACCGGCATCCTGCCTGACATCAAACCTGCTTGGGAATGCTATTATTTATTATTTTATTATTATAATTTAGAGAGATTGTGTTTGTGTAATAATATACATAAAATACTAGTGACTTTCCCTCGCTTACTTTAGTGCATCTCTAGTGCTTAACAGTAGCTTACATGTGTCCATCTGAGTATTAATTTCATTAAAAATCTATTCAGACATTTCAACATGAAAGAATAATAAATAAACACAGAATATACAAACTTTTGGTATTTATAATAGTAATCGGATCATTAAACATCACAAAAATTATAAATAATAAGCTAATATCTATATTATCTTTATATATATAAAATTCTCGTGTCACAGTTTTCGTTGCCATACTCCTCCGAAACGGCTTGACCGATTTTGATGAAATTTTTTGTGCTTATCCGGTATCTATGAGAATCGGCCAACATCTATTTTTCATCCCCCCAAATGTTAAGGGTGGACCACCCCTAAATTTTTTTTTTTAATTTTTCAGACAAAATTTTTTGTTTTAATTTTTTTATGATACAGCATACAAAAATACCTACAACCCTAAATTTTCACCCCTCTACGATCAACCCTTATTTTTTAATAGCAATTTTAGTTATTTAATCATAATAGGATACTTTTTACTGTGGGAAAAACTCTCCTCTGAGTAATCTATACTAAACGTTAAAACGTAACTAGGGACGAACCCGAGCGGAGCGAGGGTGAGTCGCTAGTATATATATAAAATTCTCGTGTCACAGTTTTCGTTGCCATACTCCTCCGAAACGGCTTGACCGATTTTGATGAAATTTTTTGTGCTTATCCGGTATCTATGAGAATCGGCCAACATCTATTTTTCATCCCCCCAAATGTTAAGGGTGGACCACCCCTAAATTTTTTTTTTTTATTTTTCAGACAAAATTTTTTGTTTTAATTTTTTTATGATACAGCATACAAAAATACCTACAACCCTAAATTTTCACCCCTCTACGATCAACCCTTATTTTTTAATAGCAATTTTAGTTATTTAATCATAATAGGATACTTTTTACTGTGGGAAAAACTCTCCTCTGAGAAATCTATACTAAACGTTAAAACGTAACTAGGGACGAACCCGAGCGGAGCGAGGGTGAGTCGCTAGTTATGTATAATTTTCGAATAATACATTAATGTATCAAGTGACTGTTACCATTCAACTTTTTCTTAAGAATGAAATTAACTTGGAGAAATAATTTGAACATGTTATGGTGAATTGGATGAAAATATGAAATCACTGAATTTTTTTTATAGAATTTAATATAATTTGTTAATTATTGAATATAAGATAACTAAATAAAGTAATACATAAGTAAAGCTGAATGAGAATTTTAAAGCATTTTAAATGTATGAATTCTATTTTTTCAGTTCAAATATACAGCTACACAAAGAGCTCAGCAAAGTGCCAGATATTTTACAATTGGCTTATTTGATAAAAAGGGTTCCCAAAATGTGATTTTTGAGCCTGCATTAAAAATTGATACAACATTACGGGTAAGTTAATGTAACATTTAAAAATGTTTACTTATTTTGATGGATCAAGGCTGATATTTTGAAATCCATTTCTAGTAATAAGGTCACTAACAAAAGATTTTCTTCAAATAAATTTACCCTAAAAGAGGTCAATGAGTGCTATGGTTTCTGATAGCAACAGTTGGCGCCACAAAGATTATTTACGTTCATCCCTTAAACTTAAAACCTCCCAACTAGGTTAATTTTGACTGGAGGAAAAAAATCATGAAACCTTTTATATGTAAAATTTTAAGCTCTGCACTGTATTTTTATTAAAACTTTTTTGTCTAATTTTTACTGTTTTCGAGTAATTGCGAATAAACACTTGACAATTTTTTTTTAACCGTTGCTGGGGTTGCAGACACGAAAACCTTTACACATTGTTTTTGTATCATTAAAACTACATTATATTAAAAATGTAAAGTTGAGTGCCAAAATTTTGATTTCAGACCTCATTTGACTTACAGTATTGTAAAATGATATAATTTAACAAAAAGTACCAACATTTTTCAGTTTTACAAACACTGTGATAAGTGGAAAAAGTTAGTAAAGAAAAATCCAGAGACTTACAGAGAACAAAAAGTATTTGCCAAGAGTCTTGAAATGAATGAAACAATACAATCTGTGTCTAAGACATTGGGTTTAGATAGAGATTTGAGTTTGGGTTTGTAACAGAAGAAAAATAAAATAAAAGCTTGTATTGCTATTTGCACCTGCATATTTATTGCCATGCACTTGTCATATTTGGCTTTATATATACCATAGTCACCATATAGTACCATATTGATGTTTATATATACACTTGCACCTGTAAGTTTTCCTGCTTTCTTTATTTGTATGTACATATATAGATAATGTAAAATTGATTCAGCCATCTTTTATCTCAAACTTGACTTCTTAGACTTTTTATTTAAAACTTAAGCTTATTGTTAGAGAATAAATTATATGCATCTTTATATGTATATTTTTATTGGGTATTGTATATTTTACCTAAAATCTTGTATCGAATCAATAAACAAATTTCTAAGTGAAGTCTATTATTGATAGACTTAGCTAAACAATGTATATATCGCAGGGAAATTGTAAGATTTGTTAAATTATTATTTCACTAGTGAAATTTTAATTGACAATATAACTGAATGTCCTTAGGGCAATTATAGTATACCTAAAAATGTCCCGTGATATTGTAAGAAAAGCAGACGATTGACAATACTCCGAGTAATATATTATATATTATAACTAGCAGAACTCGCGGCTTCGCTCGCAATCAAACTACGAAAAATACTAAATTTCATGTAAATATGTCCAAGGAATAAAAAGTTTCATACAAACTTTTAATTACTTCACTAATTTAATTAATTTTAATTAATTTTTAATTAATACTTTAATTAATTTTGATTCTTTTTCTTCTGTACGTTTGTTTATCACCTAATTCGTCCTAAACGGTTGGACCGATTTTGATGAGATTTTGTGTGTATATTTCAATGGGTTCTTGGATGGTTTCAAAACATAATTGGACCTGGAGGTGGTGCTGCTGTCGATATTAAAATAAAGACTTTTTCTCTATAATTCATGTTGTATCTTACTCGCATCATAATCATAACTACTAAGCAGTTTCAATAATGTTTCAGTTATCTAATTAAAACAATACTTTTCGAAATCCATTCGAGATCTCGAAAATGCCGAGATCTCGTCGAGATCGAATTTCTGATCCTTCGAGATCTCGACTTAGCGATCTCGTCTCGAGATTGCATTCCCTAGTCATATGAGGAATACGTGTGCGAAATTCCAATTTTCTAGCCCTAAGAGTTTGGTCGTTGACTTGATACATCAGTCAATTACTTTTGCCTTCTATATATTATATATATAACGGTTCTTACAATTTCCCTGCGACATATGTAATGCATTTTTTTTTAATTTTATGATGCGGTTTTTAACACTCTAACTATGAATGACACTTATATTGCATATAAACTTGTTTCTAATTTTTATTTATGCCAGTAATTATTCATTTCTCTTTCAAATAATCAAATAATAGTAAATGCATCTTGGCTCCCACATAATATAATAGATTATCCTTTTTCTTAATTAGTTCATAGTATTAATGTAATGTGTTCTTCCTTTAATAGAAACTGTGGTGTTAATGTATAAAGTATGTGGCTATGAGACGTCTTGGCGGAAATATTATATGTCCCCCTGGTGCTATGGTTTCGATGAGAAAAGCATTAAAGTAAGATCTTTTATAAAGTCACTCATGGTTTATTGTCATACTATCTTAGTCTAAATAAAACTATCTTTTCGGAATTTTTCACAGGTTTATTTTGATTTTTGGTTCCCGACGTTTCAAATGCTTTACAGCAATCATGGTCACGGGTGAAAGTCTCGCCCGAAAGATAGTTTTATTTAAAATGTCAAATGTTCGCGTAAATCTAAGAAAGTATCATCTTAGTTTACTAAAAGAATCATAATTTTTTAAATATAAAAAAATATGCTTATAACTGTAATGTATGGTATATAACTTGTCAGAACAAATTGAATGAGATCATCTAAGGAACTAAATTTTAATTTTATAATCAGATTATAATGCCCACTGACACTTTAATATGAATTAAAATCGAATCTTTTATATTCATTATGAAATCTACGAGAATATGACATAAATACAATTGAATGTATTGAAGAACTTTAAATTATTTTTATTTATTTTTTTATTCTCATTTTAAGAGCTGAGTCACTTAGGTGACTATGTTGCTCTGGTAGGTTAAACAGATATTCTTATCTATACATTAGTTTTAATAATATCTAGTTACGTTTACTTATATTATATTTACCTATATTATACATAATTTTGGCTAACTCTGAAATAGGATTCGCAAGATACATATTACATATTCCAATTGATCTATCTGTTAATTGTGATAGAAGGAGTTCTCTACGAGCACATTCCATTAAAATGTGGTACACATCCTCTACAACTCCGCTATCGGGACAATTAGGAGAAAGAACTTTCTTCATTAAAAATCTGTACAAAATAGGCTTAAAACTTAATTATGCAGAAAAGAAGTTATTTAAAACATTTTATTTTTCATTTTATTCCAGGTATTAGAATACTATCATGACCTCAAACACTACTGGCTAGATGGCTACGGACATAACGTCACTTATGAAATTTCTTGTATGTTATTGAAAAACATGTTTCATAGTATAAGGTAAGATTTAGTGATATTTTTTATAAAAATTGTGTTTTTTTTTTTTATAAAGATGTAGTTAGATAAAAATATTTTTTACGTATAAGTTGACGGTACGATTGAATCTCAAAAGCCGACAAAAGACGCCATTATCATGAAAATTAAAGAGTTGGATTTGAAATGGATGGCTTCATACAATTTTTAAAGGCGATCTTTTTCTGTAATAACGTTATAAACAATATTTCGCTAATAATTATGTAGATTACCTAAGGTTATTTAAAAAAAAATTGTCATGTTAGTTTTAGATTGTGCTAATTGGAAGATAAAACATTTGTCGATATTGAAATGACTGTTTCATTGAATATTTAATAATAATTTTTATTATTCTTGAAGGTGATAGAATTAAACAAAAAAAAATAAAAAAATAAATAACCTATTATCTCAAAAAAAAAAATATAAAAATAAATAATCTATAATCTCAAACAAAATAAAAAATAATAAATATGATCTAGCGGGTGGCAGTAGACATGTCGATAGTTTTTGAACGAATAGTAAATTGAGGCGCTCTCGTTTACAATCTCATTCACTGTTAATATATTATGCTAGTTATATTTTTCATCTGTCAAAAAATAATCATAAAATATTTATTAAAGTCTTGTAATAAGTATATTAAAATAAATATGTTGGGACATTAACACAAAGCACCATCTAGTTCCATGGTAAGCTACGAGGCTTGTGTTATGGATAGATAGTTGATACACTACACATATAATACTTTATATACATACATATTATAAATATAAACACCAACGACAGGGGTACAAACGTTGCTTTTTACAAGCGTACAAACAAACAAATTCGTGCTCATCCCACAAATGGATGCCCCCAGCAGGACTCGAACCCGCGACTGCTGGCGTAGCAAGTAGGATCACTACAAACTGAGCCAAAATTGTCGCCGAATTAAAAATAGTCACATTTTTTATGCCTCATACGCAATGAGTATATTAAAGTCGTAACATTAAACCTATACATATAATAAAATTGTAACTAAGTCGAATTCGTACATTAAACATTTTTTTGGAAAATCTTATTGAAATAGAAATAACTATAATAATTATAGTTTAATTTATTTATTTTAATCTATAGTTCTTAGAGTTTTTGTCTGTCTGTCTGTCTGATCGCATCACGGAAAAATCACTGGAGGAATTTTGATGAAATTTGGTGTGATGATCCGAGTACTATCATACAGATACGAGTACAGGATACTTTTTACTGCGGAAAAATATCTTATTTCTGAGAAATCTATACTAAACGTTAAAACGTAAGTAGGGACGAACCCGAACGGAGCGAGGGTGAGTCGCTTGTGTTTAATTAAATGTATTAATCACAGAGTTATAGAGTCACATAACATACAAAACAAAAAAAGAAATATTTGTAAAGATATTTTCATCTGAAAAATATTGCTATATTCTTTCACTAAGCTGAAAAACGCCGTTTATCTTGAATATCTTTTATGTGTGGTCACACACAAAACGCGGGCCAACTCGTTAGTCGCCATTCATAGAATACGTTCTCTAATTATAATGGGAAGGTTTTAGCGCGATGAAGTGTGTCTATTTCCTAGTTTTAGTTAAAATAATATATTTTAATAGATTTTTTCCGAAAATAGTGTTATTTAAAATTTCAAATATTTGCATAATTTCAGATTGGTATTGTTATTATTTATTTTATTATATATTTTTTTATATAATATTTATTTATAGATATTAGAAATATAATAAATATTTTTTGAATACTATTAAGAATTTAGGCAAATGTGTAGTCTTAGATATATGAGTGTTCTTTTTTATTTTATTTTCTGTTACAAATGGCCATATGCATATATTATGGGCATTACATATAACTAGACATCGGATTATATGCACTATCAAAATGCCAAAATATGCATGCAAATATGCACTAAAAAGGGCGAAATATGCACAAGATATGCACAATCAAAATACTAATTGTTATCAAAATTTACATTTACATATTTTTTCTCTCTAAAGTATATGTATATAGGAAGGAGTCTAATTCCTAGTCTCTTCACGCTAATAAAACACGCCTCACACATTTAACTACTGAAATAAATAACGCAACAAAAATTGTGTTTTATATTACATAATCCGATGTCTACATATAACATATGGGTTATATACATATGTTATATAATCAAAACGTTAGCTTTGTCTTGTATGGGTAAGAGAAAGCTAACCTTTTGATTATACAATATTCTATATAGGTATATTAAAACTTTTATTTTTGATTCCAATAAATTATATTTTTCAGTAAAGGAATTCCCACTTCAACATTCCTTTTCGCACATTCCGGTACAATGTTAAAGCTGCTCACACACTTGCAGCTTTATAAGCCGGATACACATCTGAGCGGGAAATTTATAAATGAAGATAGGAGCTGGATTGCATCGAATATAGACTGTTTCGCATCTAATGTAGCTTTTGTATTATATAAGTGAGTATACTTAGTAATATTATAAGATACTAGGAACATACCCTCGCTTTGCTCGGGTGCGTCCTTAGGTACGTTTTAAATAAATAAGAATAGTTATTGTGAGCCTACTTTAAGAGATAGACATTTTTTCTGTAGGCCATTTTAATACCTACAATTTTCTAGAACATTGTTTTGTTGTATCTAAAGGCTTAGCCAGCGTTAGCCATGTAATCGTACGGCATGTATTTTTGGCAAAACACCATCTAGGCTCAGCCATTTTGTATAAAATATTTACAAATTATACTCATACACTTTCCTCGTTTTTTGCTCTTAGTATTAGTGAATAACGTATCATAATCCGTTGCGTTTGGAAGAAGCGGAGAAACATACAGACGCAGACAGCCAACTTGTTTTATACTATGTAAAGAAGATTGTAAGACGGTTGGTTTTCCCTTCTTTGGCATGTGCTCGTTCTTCTTCAGGCTCTTTATTTTAGTACCATTAGCGTTGGTGTAGTGGCTGGCATGTACAGCTGCATATCCGGAGGTCCTTGGTTCAAGTCTTGGTTGGGCCAAGTAAAGTTAATGAGTTTACCTATTATACATACACTCCCGTGTCTTAGAGAAGCAGTAAAGCAGTCCATGGCAGGCTTAGAGAATGCACGTTGTGTTCGCTCATGCCTGCACTATAATATTTATTGTACAGATGGCTAGAGTCTGTCGAATCAATCAGCAGCAGGACACATTCTTGATTACAAAGTTTTAAATTTTTATGTCAGTATAATAATAATAATTAGATTAATGTGAAAATTCAAAATTAACATTTTACTTATTTATTGTAATAGCCTTCCAATTTTTTTTTTAATATTTAAAATTTTTTATAATATAGTATATACTAATAAATATATAAATATAAATTTTATTTGCAGATGTAAAGATGGTGATAAATTGCTAACGTTACATCAAGAAAGAGTAGTTAAACTGCCGATGTGTAAAAGCGAATTGTGCCCTCTGTCTTATTTAGAGGAATATTTCCATAACTCAATAGAGAATTGTGATCATTCTGAGATGTGCAAGCTTGAGTAATATAATATTTATTCATGATATAAGTAAGTTGATAAGACGAAGTAATATAGCAATATCACACATATTACCACTTAGTAATATTTTTTTTAAATAAAAGACAACTAAAACAAATATTGACTAATATAGCTTAGAAGTTAATTTACGCCATGTTTGAATTTCGTTGTAATCATATACTGTCATGAAAAAATTTAATAATATTGTAAACGTAAAAAATCTTCCATTATATAAGGAATGCTTTTTTTTTTTAAAAAAAAGTAAAAATATGCAAATAAAAATATAAAGAATAGCAAACGTTTTACAAAACTATGGACTTTCTCATAGGCAGTGACTATTACTTTGAGGAAAGCTAGTTCGATTTCCAAGCAGGTGGTCAATTTTGCCGCTGTTATTTAACCTTGGTGTCTAAGCTTTTATACACCAATGTATATTAACAACTTTAAATATTAACCGTTATTATGAAATGTTAATAATTATCACTTGGGATATATACAATACATCCTTTTATCCCTAAAGAAAAGAAATATCGAATCTATCCAGTTATTTTCTTATTCGTGTACAGTATATTATACTCTATACTGAGTTATTCTAAAATTTAACGAAAGATTCCAGTGGTTTTAATTTTTATTATATTTATTTTAATGGTTGTTATTTTTATTATAATACAAGGTATATTTCAAATCTGATTTTTTTTAACATCAAAATACATACACATAATAAAGATAATAAATAAGCTTTGTCATATTGTATAATTACATTTTTTCTATTAACTGTCCAGTATTATAGCACAATATATATACATGTATTTTACATCGATCAAAAAGAACTAGACACACAATCCCATGCAAAAGTTCTTTTAAAACTGTCACCAATTGTGTTTAGGTAGTTCTAGTTGAAATAAATATACAATAATGTAAATTCAACCTTAAATGCAATGCTTAAAGTTGTTATTAATACTTATATATTTAATTAATACGTTAAGTAAGTCTTTACAATTGAGATGTTTTATAACACCTGCTTTTATTACGACTTAACATGAAAATCCATCCGTTTTTAGCGTCCTAGATGTGTGATTTTTGCAATTTTTAAACGAGCACTGAGACATGTTTACCGTCGGAGCGTTCAAATGTTACGAAATTAACCATCAGTATTATCGGCGTATCAGTTAACAATTGATTTCTTAGAAAATATCCATCATTTCTTAGAAATTATCCAGGAGGGGTTAAAAGTGCAACCAATTGGTTAAGTGGGCGCTCATTTGGTGACTACATTTTTTGTTGCTGATAGTGTATCTAGTTCTTTTTAGTGATCAATGTATTTTTATGAATAATGTAGTAAATCGCAACCTAGTGTGAGCTCTGCCTTATTGTAACGAACATAATGTAAGCTGTTGTATACCAGTTAATTGTATTAAAGCTTATATTTATTTTTACACGGAAATAAAGGTTATAAATAATGTTTTTGTTTCATTTATTGTATTTTATATATTACTAGCGACTCAACCAAGTGCCTAGCTCTGGTTCGTTCCTAGGTTGCTTCCCCATACAAACTCTCATCCTCATTTTCACCCCCTTAAGGAATGATTAAAACTTATGATATTACCGGAATAAAACTCTCCTATGTCCTTCCCAGGATCTCAAACTATCTTCTTACCAAATTTCATGTAAATCGGTTCAGTAGTTTCGAAGCTTATTCGGTACGAACAAACAAAAAATCTTTCCTCTTTATAATATTAGTAGATATATATCTTTACTATTTTCTGATAAAGTATAAAGCTATGGAAAAATAATTTTTTGAGTATATTTTTATGCTATTTTTCTCTTTATGAATCACCCACTTTATGAAATAAGAAAATTTTATACCTGTAATCATTTAAGTCTTATATACATACATAATATGTAGCGTACATAAGGGTTGTGATTTGTGGTACATTAATAATATATCTTGCGTCCAAAACATGTCTTGCTTCAATATATTTGGTTAGATTAAGTCAAATGTATTTAAATTATTTTTTTAGATATAGTCGCTGTTCCTGAGATTTCGAATAATTTACAGCAAACGTGATCAGGGGAGAGATTCAAGGTTTTTGATGTCTCAAAAGTAATAATTATTATAGATTAAAATGTTTAAAAAAGTGCAACTTCGGTGCCATTTCTCTTTTCTTACAATTTATTTTATATTTTTTAAAGACAAACAATATTCACAAATTATATAAAGACCTTATTGGTCATAAGTGTAACTAGATAGGTTCTCTAACTTATGAAGTTGATCCACATATGGAAACTCAGAGGTGCGCAACTAAGGGTTTTTCCTAAGATTTATTTATTTAAATGCTACAGGGTTGTAGTAAAAAAAAATAATTACAAGGCTAGTATTCCCTTTTGAGCACTAAAATGGTACAAGAATCTATATAGATAAAACAAAGTCGGGTTTCTTACCAACACTTATAAATCGAGAACTGCGGGACCGATTTTTATGATCTTTGTTTTATTGGATTTTTCTTCACTCCGAATAGCTGAATAACTATTAAAACATTGGAAAAAATCACGAAATAAAATATCTATTCCATACTAAGCGTCAAAACGTACATAGGGACGAACCTGAACAAAGCGAAGGAACGTCGCTAATAAATTAATAAACACTACTTACAGTGTTTTATGCGAGAAAAGAGATTGCTGCTAAATGACGATCACACTATCTCTAAATTTATGCTTTACCTGTGACCCCAGAATATTGTTATTCAATTCTCGTTAGCTTTCAGCAAAATGAAAGTATCGCAATCAATCTATTGCAGTAAACATTAAAAACTCATACAATATATGCTGCAAATAAAAATCGTTAGTTTTTTAATTAATTGCAATTCCATGTATTTTGTACAGATAAGATCCTAGCCCACCGAAATATGAGAGTGATATGAATAGAGAGTGCACTTGTGTTTGCGCGCATATGCTGGTTTCATTGAGATAGGTCGCAATGGCTGAAATCGGTGTTGACTCTAGAGGACATAATATATACCATTTTATAAAAAAATATCCAGTAGCCCAATGGTAACGCGCTCGCTTGGGAAATCGAGTGAGGTGGGTTCAAATCCTGGGTCTCACACCTCTAAAATATTTATATGTGTTTCATTTTCACCCCCTGCAATCTGCATACATATAAAGTTAAAAGCTGTTATCATTTTGAATATTGCTGTTAAAATGTTTAATTCTTTTGTAGCAAGTTGACAAATCAAGCTTTACTAGTTATAGTGAATTTGGGTTTTATTTTATAGACATATTTTGTTAATTGACGACACGTTTGGCTCAGTGTGTAGTGACCCTACTTGCTGTGCCAGCGGTCGCGGGTTCGAGTCCCGCTGGGGGCATTCATTTATGTGTTTGTACTCCAGTCATGGGTGTTTATATTTATAATATGTATGTATTTAAAGTTATATATGTAGTGTATCAACTATCTAGTATCCATAACACAAGCCTTCGTAGCTTACCATGGAACTAGATGGTGCTGTGTGTTAATGTCCCAACATATTTATTTATTTATTATTTATTTATTTAATTTAAAATTTAAGATCTAATTACGCTGTAACTAAAATCGTGGAATGGAAAAAGTAAAAGAAATTTAAAGCATCTGCTACAGTTCAAAATGCATTACGCTAATTATTGTTTTTGTGGCTGCAAATGTAGAGCTCGGGCCCGTTGTACAAGGCAGACGTTTTGATTTGATACACATTGTTTTATTTTTTTAGGAGTTGGAAAATTAAGCAAAAAGCAATGAAGTTTAGGTCTGTACATAGATAACATGTTTCAGAATTCAAATAATAATTACTGTTTATATCTAGATGTAAGAACAAATAATAATTTAGTTTAATAGATATTGTTAGTAATTCATATTTTTATACTTTTTTAGTTATTATTAGTAGATAAAAGCCGTTCCTTATTGTTACCGGTTAAATCTCGTTTTAGTAATATTAGGTTTTGTTTGTTTATGCATGCTGTGTCTGCATCTAGAAAAATGCAATCCTGTGTATTATTTTTTTAAGTAATTGTTATCTTATATGTGTTTGATTGTCATTTGTTTTGTAGACCAAAAAACATAAATAAATAAATAAACAAATCAGAAAATTTCCCTACTTAAATAGTTTATGTTACATTGTTATGTTGAAATATCAAGCATCGGTTGTAAAAGAGCTATAACGGTGGCAAAACTTGAATAAAATTTTGAGATCGATAAACATTACTCCTTGAACAGACATTACTTACGGACCGGGAACTTTAAATTTATGTGAAGGTTTGCGGGAAATCGGATGCGAGAGTGTAATTTCATCCATTCATCTTTTTAGTTCTCGCTGACTAACGCTGAAGTTAGCAACTTTACATGATTGCAAATACATCTTACTCGGTTCTTTAATCATTTAATGTTTCAGTAATCTATACTAATATTATAAAAAGGAAAGTTTGTGAGTTTGTGATGTTGTGAGTTTGTGACGTTGTAGGGGGTGGTAATCTTTGAAACTACGGAATCAATTTAAATTAAATTTGGTAAGAAGACAGTTTGAGACCCTGGGAGGACATAGGGTACTTTTGATTCCAAAAATCATCTCTTAAAGGGATGAAAATGGGGATAAAAGTTTGTATTGGAAAGCAAGCTAGGGACGAACCCAAGCGAAGCGAGGGTGAGTCGCTTTTATTATTTTAGTAAACGAAGTTTCAGTTTCGGAATATCTGTGCTGTCTACCTTTTTATTACGATTCTTCGCTATATTTCCTTTGGATAATCAGATATGATTATATATATTTAGTAGCATTAATTTATAATAATTGTAGGTTCTGATTACATTTTGCATTGTTCTTATTTTACATGCAGTCGAATGTCGTGTCTTCATATCTTATTTCTGCTGATCAATCTCCAATATGTTTTCTCCATTTTCCGGGACATTGGCGAAGTAAACTGTGTCCCCACTCCCCATGAGAGCACGTAAAGCCGTTTGTCCTGCACCTAATCTGTCACTGGTCGTGCCGACCATATCAGAGTGCCAAGTATAGAGATTGCACTTGTGTTTGCGCCTACATTTGTGTACATCTTCTGTGCGTTTGGCTAGTATCAGTGAGATTGACCGCGATGACCGAAATGGTCAAGAGGACATCAAAATATCTAACTAACATGCCTAAAAGCCACAAAATAATGAATTCATTCATATCTTAAGTATTTCTCAATAAACCGAAAAGTTAGCAAATATTTTTAGTCAGCTTATTATTAATTTAGATTCAAAAATCTTTAATAGGTTAATTATAGTTTAAGATTTACTACTACAAGTCTAATACCGACCTACTTATTCGCAAAAGAAAGCTTATCGACTACTAAGCTAAGACTAAAATATGAGCGATAAGATTAAGATTTATTTGATCGTTTTAACACGGCTTATTATTTACAGAACACACCTCCTACAGACAATGCATGATTTGCTCTTATGATATAATTTTGTTAATCAGGTCATGAGCGACTTAAAACGGTTTGTAAATTCCCTTCATAAAGCTCTTTGGTTCCACGCCTGACATTCTTTATGACTCATTAAAATAATACACTGTTTAGAATTGAACGAGCTCACGTCTAAAATATAAAGAAAGATATAACAAAAGGGTATTAATTTGAGACTTTATTATGCAGGTTATAGCTTAAACAATAGATCTTTGTAGTCTCTTTTATGAGAGCTTTCACGTTTTCATTTATACGTTCTTTTTAAGTTACGGTTATGACTTGAGTTTGATTCAGGCTTATTTTTAATGGTCCATCAAATTGAGATTTGGAGGATGTTTTATATAATATTATGTATATACATGTATACCGACCTACATATATTCTAACTTTATAGTTGAAACGTGTGTTGCAAACACATTTTATCTAATCAGAATGAGATTTTCTTTAAAAAAAATTGTTTGTAGTACACTGTAAAATATCTATACTAATACTTATATGAAGCTTGCTTTTTTGTTTGTTTGAATGCGCTAATGTCTGGTTCTGCTAGTCCGATTTGAAAATCTAGCGTTCACCTCGTTTTCGAAATTCGATCATAATCATCATTGTAATTGAGGAATACATTTATGAATAGAATTTACCTATGTATATAAAAACCTATTTTTTTTTGTTAATAACACTAATGTCAATAGCTACTTAACAAAAAAAAAAGAAAATTAGTTGACATAGGTCAACCAACTCCTACCGGGCGCGTCCCCAGGTGGCGGATCGGGGAACGCCACCCGCTTTGTGCAGGGCGGATGGTACCGGAGAAATCCGGCGCGGACCAAAGCAGGACGGGGCTGCTCTCCGTTGAGGCTTCGGCTTCCGGAGTTGCGGCCACCGGGAGCGGGGCCTCTTCGGCGGTCTCGCGACCGAAGGGTGGGGACCGGTTGCGGGACTGTGAAAACAGGCCCGTAACCGGTAGAGGGGAAGGCCGCGGTGGGAGAGGAGTGCCGGTATTTCGGTGCGCCGTTCTCCCTGCCCCCCGCGGCCTTGACGGGACTGCCACCGTCTTAGATGGACGCGGTGGGGCTGCAGGGGAAGAGGAGTGTCGGTGTGTCGTTGCTGCTCTCCCTGTCCTATGCAGCCGATTGAGGGGTGCCCACTTCGGTGGGCGGGAAGGTTTAATGGGGCTGCTCCGGGTACTTCTCTGATTTAGCAGAGTGGACTATGGAGCAGCCCCATTGGTTAGGTGGCCGTAAGGCCTGCCGCCGGGGCGTCGCGGTAGTTATGCGTAAGCGATCCCGCGGCGCCCCACTAAGGCGGAGGGGAGGGGAAAGTTGGGGTTTAGTGGGTAGTACCGGCTCTTCTAGTCGGTGAGCCCCACATAACCACCTGGGGGTACAGGTGGTATGCGTAAATGCATTCCCCAACTATAAAAAAAAAAAAAAAAAAAAAAAAAGGACAAACAAACCACATACTGAAAATGCTCATAAAAGTGTAATTATTCACAATGAATATATCATTTATATGAGAAATACCTACAAGCTTTTTAATTATTTAGAAAAAACTGCTACTGTACATAAATAAAAAATGAAGCCATTTGCTTGAAGCTTGTTTTGCGCAAAGTATTATAAGCTCAAATGCATGTAGATATTAAAAAAGGGTTTCACGTAAAGTAAAAACCTAAGGTCGGTATAAAAAATGGGTCACCCTTAAAATGAGGATTTTAACAACGTGTAAACAAGTGCTTTAGTAAATAGTTCCCTGTAATTACTTCTGTTTGAAGCTTTCTGTTACTATTACGTTACATAACTGAATTAAAAACTACAGTGTAAATTAAGCATTTTATAACAATTTCGCATATTACTGGTCTATAGTCTCCTACACTAGTATAATCGTATCATACGTGTATTTAACATTGGGGTAATAAGAGTATTTTTAAACCAAGGGGAAAAGAAAAAACAAAATTTCTTAACAAAAAAAACTTATTTATAATTGATTAATTTCAATATCTAAACACCTCAAGCAAAGAATATACGATGTATGAGATAATTTTTCTTGTACCTATTACCTAAATTAATAAACATAATACCGTCATCACTGCCGAAAATTAAATCGTAATATATAAGATTTTTACATGATATTTAAAGATTAAAGTACTCTAAATAGACAAACCACGTGGCCTTTTTACAGGGTAGGTATATAGTTGAAACAATCCACGCTGATGAGCAAGAAGCATGTCTAAATAATAGCCTAAGTTTAATTACTTGATTGCGGCTAAGCCCAAAGGAGGGTTATGCGTTTGATCTGTAT
Source organism: Argynnis bischoffii washingtonia (assembly GCA_033884665.1). NCBI lineage: Eukaryota > Metazoa > Arthropoda > Insecta > Lepidoptera > Nymphalidae > Argynnis > Argynnis bischoffii. The sequence goes on along the minus strand of CM066616.1, from coordinate 6,196,559 downwards.
TATGTGTATGTATATCCGACCGACTCTATGCTCTCTCGTAACTACTAAAAGGCTCAACCGATTTTCATGAATCATACGTTACGCGTTAGATTTGTTTGAATAACGCGATTTTTAATAAATAGATATCTTTCAAAATCAAAATGGCGAATCCAAGGCGCCAATTTGTGTCTTGAAAAAAATTTTTTCGTCTGAATCAAACAAGGGGGGTATCAAAATAAAAATAAATTTAGAAGGCGATTACAAAAATGTAATATAAATTATATGTTTAAAAATAATTTAGGAAAAGAAATTATTAAATAAAACAAAAAATGTCTAACTAATCAAAACTAAAAAGCTGTAAATAAAAAAAAATTTACCCGACTGCGTAAAAACCGAACTATAAAGAACCGAAATATAAAGTACTTATTGAGAAAAAGTTGAAAAAAACAAAGAAACATAGTATTATCACAGATAACATACTATAAAAACAAAGAATACATACGATAAAAACAAAGAAACATAGTATTATCACAGATAACATACTATACTAGTATTATGCAGTCGGAGACATATATATATGTATGTACATGTTTTATACTAGCTGCGAGTCTTGCTACTTACTACAATATGATTTCTTTCAAAATTGGTTATTTTGTATTTGTTGTTGTAATTGGTTAATTTAATGATAATAATCAGATACCTTTCAACAATGTGTTTGGTGGTATGTAAATATTTTTATAATTAATGAATGGATAGATGAAAGAGAATAGTACAGTTTCTATCGAACTACATTGACATTATGGCCTCGTGATTCAATGTAATAAAATTTCATTCATTTACTGAAAATCAATGTATGTAATGCGTCTTTCGGGCTACGATTACCAAAATACCAAATTTATTATATTACACTAGCCATTGGTTGCAGTTTCTCGCGTTGTAAGATGTCAACTCCCGGGAAAACCTTTTATATGAAATACCTAATTCCGTTTGTTATATAAATTAATGGAATTAATCTATATATATAAATAAGCAAAGACAAAACAGTTCAGTGCCTTTTAGGGTTCCGTAACCAAAGGGTAAAACAGGACCCTATTACTAAGACTTCGCTGCCCGTCCGTCTGTCTGTATGTCTGTCCGTCTTTCACCAGGCTGTATCTCATGAGCCATGATAGTTAGATGGATGAAATTTTCACAGATGATGTATTTCTGTTGCCACTATAATAACAAATAATAAAAAACAGAATAAAATATATATTTAAGGGCGCTGCCATACAACAAACGTGATTTTTTTTTGCTCGTTTTTGCTCGATATTGATAACGGCTACAGGTAGACGCTTGAAATAGGTATTCACAAAATATTTAGTTATACATTCACTTTAAAAAAAAATAATTAAATTAAAATAAAACAAATATGTAAGGGGGGCTCCCATACAACAGACATGATTTTTTGGCGTTTTTATAGATAATGGTACGAAACCCTACGTGCGCGAGTCCGACTCGCACTTGGCCGGTTTTTTCTGCTTTGTTTGTCAAACGATTTTCTTCTTATGGTGCAGATGCTATTGACGATAGGTTTTTATTTCTATATGTTTTCGTGAAATCAATAATGATTTTGGTCGAACTTCGATCACTGGATGTACACTAATTTTATTATTTTTCTAATCCATTTTGTCTAGGAATTTAGGATATAATAAATCCAATCTGTTATCTCCATTCTTTCATAAATGTTGACGAATAAATTAAAAAACGAAACAAGATAATTGGTAGTTGTGAGATACAAATCTATCAATTATCAACAACATTCTTTTCCTTTGATATTTTAGATTGCCTGAGAGCTCATAGCCATTATATACAACAACAAATTTACCCCTGGTTGGCCTGAATTTTTGTTGTAGCCCGCTAGTAATAGGTGTAGCCAAAGAGCTTAAATTCTAGTAAAAAATCTAATAAAGTTTTCACCAAATTTTTGATACAAAAATACTATGTAACCAATTAAAATAATTAAATTGTTTTAATACGTAAAAAATAATTGTTTAACTATTCTATACATTCTAATAAAGGTATGTACGAGAAACTTATGAAAAAGTAGAAGCGACCTCAACTGCTAATCTATACTAATATTATAAAGCTGAAGAGTTTGTTTGTTTGTTTGGTTGAACGCGTTAATCTCAGGAAGTACTAATCCGATTTGAACAATTCTTTTTGCATTAATAGCCCGTTAACTGAGGAAGGCTATAGGCTATATACCATCCCGGAAAAATGTACGGTTCCCGTGGGATAGATTTGTTTTTGTCTAGGGACGAACCCGAAGCGAAGCGAGGGTGAGTCGCTAGTATTATAATATTTAACGTGTAGTGAATATATTTCTTAAAGATATGGAAAGCAAGATAGAAAATCGTCTTGACTCTGTTTTAGTGTACGCATATTTTCTTTTTACAGAAATTAACTGGAACTTTTTAAAGATAAGTACTATAATATTCTTCCTAACCGATAAGAATTAGTTAGAGACTTGTCATTTCAAGTAGTTTTAAAAAAGCTTTTTTAAGCTTTTTGTAAGCTAACGGGTTCTGTAAGAGGTGTTGTAAGAATCAGATAAACTTAGCCGGTATCTAAAGTTAGTATTTTCTTTTGGCAACTATCGTTTGCTAGACGTGAGTTATGGTGTCACAATGTTGGCAAGTGCAGTGGGCAGGATGCCACAGTTCAATGACATACACTTAGTGCGTTGTTAGCCTACTTCTGACTATCAATTGTCTTCTAGTACGCATATTAATTTATCATAGACAATATAGTATTATATTAGTTATAGTTTTATAATAATTTATTGTCACATTACTGAAGGTCTCTGAGTTACGGTTTGGAACAGATTATTTCATGGCAAAAATATGTTATGTCGGGATAAAATGTAGCCTGTCATTAATCGGCCTATAAACTAAATGATCCTTCGCAATCTTGCTTCATGAAAGAAGGATGTATCGACGTTACGCACACATGATAATATAATATTTTGCGATTATAGTAATGATTATTGAATAATTTTCGGAGGCTATGAACAAGTAGGTTTTTTTTATATTGAAATATTAATCAATCATTCGATTTTGAACCGGATTTTATTACTTGTTTTCTTAACACGATACAATCGAAGAAATAGCATTTGACAGACTAATGCACTTCTGAGTGTCGACTGTCGAGTAATATTGCTTCGGTATTTTTTGAAATTAATCTAGTTTATATGTTGAAAAATAATTGTCATTTTTATTCATGCAAGATTTGGACGAATTTTATATAGTAAAAGAATTTTTATTATGTTATGAGATTTACTATGACACCTTTAATTAAAAAATAAAAATATATACGGACGCATTTTTTATTTAATTGCTACCCTATTGTGCAAAGGAAAAATTATCATATAAATATTAATTGTATAAAGCCGTTACTAAGCCTTTTATCGAAAGAAACACTGGCTATAAATAATTTTAAAGTAGGTTAGTGCATAACAATTAGGCAGAGTAATGAAATATTGCAGTTCTTTTGCGAGACTTTATTTCTATAAATATCTTTTAATCTTACGGTATAATTCTTAATTCTTTATTGTTTATTACCTGTTTCATTGAGTACGGAGAATATAAAAAGCTCATATTACTTGTCGAATATAAGGTATTGATGGTCTTATTTAAAGAAAGTTTAAAATCAGAAAACATTATGTCAGCACTTTGAATATATTTAAGTTCCGTGTGGGCCGTATCTTAGCGTTATGCAGAACGTAATAAATCGTAAAATTTATGAGAGCTCTTAAACAAATGAGAGAATTTTAACGATAAGTACCTATGCTTTCCGCCGGAAACCTGTCAATGAATAAATATATTATTTAGTTCGACGTGTAACGCTTTACTTTGAAATTGAATAATATTTTTTTATTAAATAGAACACTTACTGCATGACCAATTGTAATTTTACGTTTATGTATGAAATTAAATTAATAAAAGACACAGATCAGACAAAATTATTTTAATTAGAACACTAAAATTAAAAATATTGATGAACAATAAATATTTCTATAATCTCAGAATAAATTATTAAAAAAAGTGAAATATTACATACAAACCTCTACAATTTTATATCCGAACATACTGAGTTGCTGAATGTTGTTACAATTAATCGAGCAAATGATATATGTAAGCTTAATGAATCCTTGCAATTAATCTTTTCTAATATATTATAAAGAGAAAAAATTTGTTTTTTTGTTTGTTTGTTTGTATCGAATAGGCTCCGAAACTACTGAACCGATTTAGATGAAATTTGGTAAGAATATGGGGAAGCAACCTGAGGACGAATCCGAGCGAGGCGAGGATGAGTCGCTAGTATAAAATAAAACAATAAAATACACTAAAACATAGAAAACAAATAACAATTAAAATTAAAACTTACATAATATTTTAAGTAAATTCACTAAGTTTATAATAATATAAATAGACAAAGAATAATGGAAAAGTTTCAACCGTCCTGTTAAATGAGAGATGTATTTTCAAGTCAGTGACTTTGATGACGAATAGAAATGTAATTACAGAATAAGTAGATGTAAATGTAAGCACATTGTATTATGATTTAATTGTACGAAAGCTTTGACAATTTTAAAATCAAATTTTAGTAAACAGTAGGCACTTATGTAATATGATATGATTATGGTAAATGTATTTAATATTATATTAAGTTTCAAATCTATAAATATTACTAGAAAAAACTTTTATAAGGACAAACATTTTCCTAAGTCAAAATAAACTTTTAGAAGTTTGGAAAAATTAAAAAAATCTCGATATTTCATTAGATATACACTTTTTGTTACCATTGTATACTAAAATGTTATAATATTTTATCTAGTATTTGAAAGGAGTTTGCAAAACAGACGTCGATCCTACATTATTGTTGCTACGTTTATTTGTATTGAAAACGAACCCAGAAAAAACAAGCGCTCATATGTGAATACCGCGAAGCATCACTCAACACCCATCTGCGAATTTGCATTTTTTGATTTCAGTTTTATATGTCGTAAATTTTGAACGTTAGCAAAAATTGTTTACAGGTAGCAGGTTGGTTAAATCCAATGTAGTAAATAAAAATCTGCTCTGGTAAGTTTCAGACGTCGATATTTACGTACTGAATGATTAATTATGCTATTGTTTCTTGAAGGAAATCAGGGAAGCATTAAAGCTAAGCCGTGAGTGATACACTGTTCAGTGAGTTTAACGCGTTTTTAACGGGCGATGTAAATACGGCGTTAAAATTTTGCAGTCTTGTTAGTTGTTAGTTCCTCTTGCAGCGCGCCGGGGACCGGTGTACGCGCACACGCAACAGTTAAAACACGCAGCGTAATTCAATTTTTGTTTATGAGTGAAAAAAGTGATAGGTGTGTTTTTTCTTTATATCTATAAAAATAAGACCATTTTTGACTTTGTATAAATTCAAAAATACTACAGCAATTGTATCTTTTCGCTGTCGATAAAACGAATTTATGATTAATTATGTATAATGAGTGTCGCTTGCTAATCTTAAACGGATTTTTAATTTGACAGCGTAATGAATTTGAAACTGAACAACGAGGTAAGGAGCTCAGTCATCTTGCTTCCTACAGAGCCTCCTACTTCTGTAAAGGTAATAATTGTAATAAATGTGTATACACTCATATGACTATTTTGTACTCTTAATAATATTCTTTTAATGATAGTAAATTTAAGTGTTCAAACTTTTACCTTATTACTATATTCGACTTTTTATGCTGGTATAATTTTTTAAACCTTTGTAATGCTTGGCAAATATCATCTCTAGATAAGTATTAAGTATATAATTTAACATATTTTTGTTTTTCATGTCACATTTTTAAAGAAATTTGTAGTATACTAGCGGCTCACCCTCGTTCCGCTGGGGTTCGTCCCTATTATATAGATTAGATAGATTTCTCAGAGATGAGATATTTTCCCGCAGTAAAAAGTCATAGATGTTGGCGCAGATAATCTATCATCATACCAAATTTCATCAAAATCTGTCCAGTGGTTTCGGCCTCTGTATCAATAATAGTGATTGTTTCAATGAAATTTTCCAAAAAATATTTAATGTACAGATTCGACTCTGAATTTTATTATACGTATAGATTAAAGCCAAATACTTTTTTCTGTGAATGTGTATATATATCCGATACCAAATATTCGACTATGAACAAATGTACAGCTTTTATACAGAAGAATTCTGTTTTATCGTTTTTTGCCGCTACCGGTATGAATTACAAAAAATTTAAGACAGACACATGTTTATCTTTCGCAACATAGTGTAATTTAGTGGTTACTTTTATGAAAGGCTTAATTTATGTGCTTTAAATAGAGCAGAATAAAAACCAGTAATAAAACAGAAGTTTCATTGTATAATTTAAATATATTAAAACTGTTTCTTTCAAATTATAATTCTAAGTGCTCTGAAAGTGCTTTAAATTCGAATATTTTATTTCAGTTGAAATGGACAAAAATAATAATTTGACGTATTAATATCAAAAACAAATGAATACTATGTACTAAAAATCTTTACTAATATTATGTACATAGCATTTCCTATACGCATTTGCCAATATATCGAACTGAGTAATATACTCGTATTTTGACGTCTCTGTAATTTTTTCATGTAGTAATTACATTAAATTTACATGATTTAACTAGGCTCTACATTTAGTTTGTACACATATATTTTCAGAGAAGATAGATAGTTTAGTCATTGTGCTTTATTCCTGTAAATTATAATTTCATTATTGTTACTACAATAGTTAGATTAGATAAACTTTGAAATTACAATCGTTTTATATATTCATTTTCTATGGAATTGATGACTTTCATCGATGAGGAAAGTACTGAATGAAGCATTTTTATCAAGAATCAACAAGTTTACGCAGACGGTTTCACAATCAGGAGAAATATATATCTATGTCCTATTATTTAAAATAAACCATATGTTTAGCATTCCTAGGGATTTATTCACTTATGTATATATTGACATAGAATACCTTAAAAGATTTGAACATGAAGACTTTAATCATGAGATAGCCCAAAAAGGCTAAAAAGTCAAAGCTTTCTCTGCAACATCTACAACAAAAAATAAACAAACGAACAAACGGAAAATAGCAATCTCATATCTCATGTAACTCTCAAATAACTCGTACACACAAATTTATTAAGCTCATCATTGATAAATTCGTTGATAAATAATGCTCAGTCGTTTTTAGGAAAAATCTAACTCATTTAAAAATTAACTATTTCAAATCCAAATAAAAAACCATGCAGTATGAAGTATATATTTGAGAAAAATAACTTCAAGTTAATATAAGTTTTATCTAAATAAAAATATGTTAGTAAACGCATTACTCGAGAACGGCTGGATCGATTTGGTTATTTTTTTTAAATGTTCGTATTAATAATAAATGTAATTTTAAACAGGATATTTGCCAGGCCAGCTACTTCCCGTATATTTTGTTTCTTATTATTGAATTTAGTCCGGTTTCAAACAAGCGTAATTAAATCAGCATCGTGAATTGACTAGTTGATGTGGTAAGGCGAGAAATTCCGACAGGTGCCCAGGGATCGTTATTAATCTAATAACATTAATATAATCATAGTGCCACCTTTACTCTAAAATAATTGATACAAAAGTGACCCCTAAGACATAGGTATTAAAATGAAAATTGTTTGACAAAATTATACGAACTAGCATTATGAGCTATTACGGAGCTTCTGTACCATTTGTATGAAATCCATTAACAGACGAAGCATGTTTCGTACAACCGAAGTTGGATTAAAACTATTTAACTGGATAAGCTTTGAAATTTCTAAATACTTCATAGCTGTTAGTATTAATTGAGTTTTCACCTTGTTTCAATTTAAGATCATACATAAATGCCATAACTTTAATAATTTTGCAAGTAATTATAATATTCGAGATAATCGTATATGAAAACAACGACGTAGATAGCTTTTAGACTTAAATATTATATAATATTATAGTGTTTTATTTCTATGCCTATTATACCTGTAATTTATTATAATATCTTCTAATAAATTACAGGTATAATAGGCATTACTAGGTATTTCTTTTGAAAAATGCTTGAAAAATGTTACGGATTATACCAGTACTCATATTTTATTTGTTCAACCAAATTTTTATGAGAGAAATTGTATTTTATCAAGAGTGTCGGCAACGCTTCAAAGAATCCAAAATAATTTGACAGTTTCAAAAACATGAAGAATATAATTTTGTCTTGGAGTGGTACGGAACAAGCATTCATTGCGTATAGATATTTAATTCAATCCAAGATTTTGATTTGATTTGAGTAATTTTGATTGAGATTTGATAAAGAAACGGCCAAAGTAATTTAGGGGTAAATCACATTATCACAGTATTATGTATATATTATATTTTTAGTTTAGTTTAGTTTTAGATATATCAAACGTAGAAAATCTACTTATTTAATGTGACAGAGATGTCATGCTCGTATAAAATAGCATCTAAACACCTTTTAAAAGGATTAATTTCCTTTGATTCCAGGAAGAAAGACAACGAACAGGACGATATATTGCAATCTTGGTCGGCATATGTCTGTTAATGTTGGCGATGTACCACGCATGGGTTCGTCGAATTCCAGTTGTGGCAAGTCTTGTAGTACCCGCCCTGATCATGTTCGTGTACGTGGGTTGGGTTCTTTACACGGCTTCGAGGGACAAAAAGCGGGTATTTTTTGTTGATGATTATATTATTTTTAATATACTTTATACAGTATAGATGCAACAATAACTATCGTTAAAGATTCGTGAGTAAAAGGTGGTAAGTACGTAGAATACATCAATAGTTATAATTTATATCAATAATAATACATATCATGTTTAACTGCCTCGATGATCTAGCGGCTAGTAGGTCCGGTAGTCCTGAGTTTGAGTCCGGGATCGGCTCAAGTTGATTTTCTAACAAGAAATTCTTAGTAGCATCCCGGAGTTGGAAATTTGGCCGTGTTTCATCTCTGTACCGCCTCGGAGACCTTTTTTGGCTTATATGTGAAACTGAGAACAAGAACTTTTCTCTTACTAGAATGTGAGAAAAGTTCGTAAAAGAGATAACTTGAATAATTTCATTTTACTATCTGGCATTTGCCAATAAAGCATAAGTATGTTAGTGTTCATAATATATGAAATAGTACGCTATTAACATTAATTAAATGACTCATTTCACTTTTTATATTGTGAATTTTCTTATTCCCTTTCAATTGTATAATAATTGAAATTTGGATGGATTTTCGATACCATACAATAGAACGAGTAGAGTTTGAGCATTGATTCGGAAGGATAGCTATCTAACAATATTTACTTAGATAAGATATAGTTACAATAACGACTATTTTCACTACGGGTACTTTACATACATTTTTTAAATAAAAGATGAAATTATTGTTTTAGTGTGTAAAACATGTACTATGTAAATTAACCCACCAACTTCATTTTGATTAAACTCGTAATAAACAATGTTATTAGATATGCCAAATCGTTTTAAACTTTGTCATTGTTAAAGTTGTATGTTGTATTTTTTGTTTGCTTCAAAAATACGAAATTGTTGAAACATTTAGCAGAAGCTGGGGGAATCTTGCTTCGTGTACCAATTTTTAAAATTCCGTATCTCTCAAACTAACTGGCTGTTATCTAAGAAAAGTTTCACACTAATTTTTATTTTTAATAGTGAATACAGAGAGCTAAAAATCAAAATGAACGAAATTTCTTCATTTTTGAAAAAAATTATATCCCTACATACCACACAAATTTTATTGGCACCGAAATTAGACGTCGATAGCGGAATTTAAATGTGGAACTTATGAAATCAGTTGATTAAATAAAAAAGGAAACTTCAAAGTTGGTTTAAAGATTACAAGAAATGTAAATATTGCGGACTGATTCATAGACCGTCTGCTCGTCCGTATAAACATGCAAATAGTGTAGGCTCCTTGGAACATAGAGTTCTATAGAATAGTGTTTGGGTAGAGTTTATAGTTATTTTATCGATTCGTTCTATATCTCTTGTAGACAAAGATAACGAAACGATGACTTGAAATAACAATAGCGAAAAAATAACGATTAAATAGACACAAGAATTGCGATGTCTATGTATGAGATTATGTTAAAGGGGTTAAATTTGTAGCTTTAAGCAACTGTATATTATTTTTTGTAATATTTTTTAGAATAATATTTCAATGAAATAAAAATCAAAACAACAAACTTTTGTTTGTGCAAATATTTAAACCCGAGAGGGTTATGTTTATTTGTAACGTATATGCTTGAATCCACAGACCAGCTGTAAAGAATAACTTCGTTTTTAATTAAATACTAACAACTCAACCTCGCTCCGCTCGGGTTCGTCCCCGTTTCAACGGTTTGTATAGATTTCTCCTAAAACGTATCCTATACGTTGACCCCGATAACCAGCTACCATTATACCTAATTTCATCAAAATCTGTCCATTATTTTTCTCGTGATGCGTTCCCAGACAGATAGACAGATATGTAGATAGATTAAATTCTAAAAGCTATAGATTCGACCTCTGTATTGATAATAATGACTATTTCAGTAAGATTTCTCAAAATTATTTAATGTACAGATTCGATTTACAAGATATTACAGTAATGAACCGTTTCGTTAATTAAGAAGCCAAAATAATTTCTTAAATTAGTTTGCTGAATTACGTCTCATCAGATGAATAGTGATTCCATTAGATAATGCTTAATTATCCCAAAAGATAAACGACTCATATCAGCTAGCTAAGTAAATTTTAAAATATCTCTTGACTCTGTGATAAAATATATCTTTTTCAAAATCAAATTTTAGTATTAATTAGCAGTACGAAATAGATTTGTGAGGCAGATGCATAATGTATAATTCGATATATGACTATATAGGCCCTACAGTTTGCACAGTATACTCTCGCTTTTAGCGTATGGCTAAGTAAAATTGCTTACTAAACATTTCTTTTTTTTTAATTGATTTACTCTGGTCCGAAAAACTCCTCCCATTCTACAACGCCGCACTTCTCGGGCACTGTCCTCGTGACACAAAGTAGGAGTTGCCCCTCACAGAATTCGTGGGGCAGGACGCCGAGGCGCCGATGAATATTCCAGCCTCGTATCCTCCGGAGATAATGCTTGTTTTCTGGTTCCCTTCATGATTTTTTTGTTTGGTGATCAATAGCTTCGGTTTTTCTGTCGAGGTTTGCTACCTTAAGCCGTGTGGTAACAAACCCCCACAGGCACGACCATGCCTACTGTTTTGATCCGCGCCGGATTGCTCTGGTACCACCCGTTCAGTGTGCGGGTGGTGTTCCCTGACAGCAAATCTGCCGAAGCAGACCACAACAACCATGAAGTTGCTTCGACTATCCACTCTGCTATCAGAGAAGTACCAGAAGCAATCCGCACGGTACACCGTCCACCGAAGTGGCTTCGCAACTGGCTGAACTGCCGGAAGATAATGACAAGTTGAACGCACGTTGGGGGAACTTCGTTCCAATATAATCAGTATATAATAATAATATTCTTACAGATTCTACATGAATAATACAACACGTTAACAAAAAAAATAAGTAGAATATTAATCATACCATTTCCATTGAGCTCATTTTCCTTAGGACAAAATCAATTGAATGTGAATGTGAACGTTCTATTTACAAAGAATAAATTAAAATTCGCTCGTTTAATGTGAAAAGCCGTTCTGTTACGTAAATTATGGGATCATTATGAAAATAAGTGAAATAAATCGAGCGAATAATAAAGCTCATATGTTTACAAAACGTGAAATAGCTGTTAATAATTATTTTAATTTTATTATCGACTAGCCACTCACCTTCGCCTCCCTCGGGTTCGTCTCTAAGTTGATTCCCCATACATACTTTCATCCCCATTTTCACCCGATTTCAGGGATGATTTCCGGGATAAAAACTATCCTATGTCCTTCCCAGGGTTTCAAGCTATCTTCTTACCAAATTTCATCTAAATCGGTTCAGTAGATCCAAAGATTACCCCCTGCAACATCACAACATCACAAACTCACAACTTTACGTCTTTATAATATTAGGTAGTATAGATTTGACGTCCTTCTCATATAAGGTATGATACGTACATAAAGTAATCTAAGGGAAGGTCTTTAATCATATTTTATGAATTATCATCATATCGATAGCTTTTTTCTTAAAACGTTAATAAGCCTATAAAGTTCCTAGATAAGAATCCCCCTTTTTATTGGAGAAAACCGTATCAAAATATGTTCAGCAGTTCCTGAGATTAGCTCGACAAAAACAAACCAGTTCGATGGGGGACTTTTAATTTACGATATGTAGTGACGATAAGCTAAATACTTGCTTGTTCTTTTGAAAGATTTCACAAAGTGAAGGCGGTCAGTTCGGGTGTATGTTTTTTGTCTGTCGAGAACAAGAAAAAATCCATTTCTAAGGGTGGAAATATCATATTAATTTTTAATTAGAATGGCAATTTTAATTATCTAATTAACTAGACAACATGTTATATTTTAATCTTCCATATTTCCTTGTGGCAGAAGTGATGAAGATTCGGAAAACGCGTCATTAGTTTTACTGGTTATTAGAGGTTCGATTTTCTGTTGAAAATCGTAGCTATAAATAAAAAGTACAAAATAAACAAAGAAAACGTGACTATGGTTGATTTTATGCACTAAAATGTTATTAATATTTTAATTTTTCATTTTAAAATTTCGTATTCAATAATTTCTTATCGAACAACAACAAGTAAAAAGGCTTACGTTAATCGTCCGTCTGTCTGTTGCCATTTTTAAAGGAATATGAAGTAGCCAACATTTTTGCAGAATATTACCGCAGATTTGATTTTACACGTAATGAAAAAGTAAAACTTATGGGTTTTAAATGAATTCGAAATTCATTTATTTAACAAGGGTTGCTGTTATATTATATAGTGTATGTAATATGTATATTAATAGTTTTAGTACCTATTATATAAACAAGACTGGGTAGTTTATTTGTTTTCCCTTATAGTATACAAGTTTACAGTACGTTTCAAGGCTATACAAACAGACTACTAATAATTTTGCAGTTGATGAGCAACGTGTCAAATATCTATATATAAGTATATAAAAGTCAATTGCTGTTCGTTAGTCTCGATTAAAATCAAAAATGGGTGGACCGATTTGAATGATTCTTTCTTTGTTTTGTTGGGGGTGTATCAGGGGTGGTTTAAGTAGAAAAATAGGGAAAACTAAAAAAAAAAACAGCTGGAAAATCGAAAAGTTCAGAACTGTTTATCTTTTACCGATGTATATATTATATAATATAGTCTATATATTCCATACTAACAGCTAAAACGTACTTAGGGCTAAACCCGAGCGATGTTAGAGTGAGTCGCTAGGAATGAATATTTAACAGAAAAAAAATCGATTTATAAATATCATAGTGAATCATCCTAAAGTTTATGTTAAAAAGCTTTATAAAATGAATGTTTTAGAACGCTGATTAGCAAATACGTTATTATTTCGAGGAATTTCGATTTGGATAATTCGATTTTCATAATCCTTTTTATCATAGTTTATGTTTAAAACGTAGATATTTAATATTTTAGAAGGAAGTATTTTATTAAATGTAGACGTGTATCAGAACAAATTTCGCAACACCATATCTATTAGGTATATAACCTTTATATTTTAACAGGTAAACGTAGATATTTAAAAAGTAATATTAAAAAGCCTATTTGATACTGATGAATGAATGATAATAAATACTAAATATTAATATTTTCTTAGATTTACGTGAATATTTGATATTTTAAATGAAATTATCTTTTTGTATTTTTTTAGAGAGCCTCTCTTGTAACCATTATTGCTGTGAAGCATTCAAAACGTTACTAACCAAAAACCAAAATATATCCGCGAAAAATCAGAAAAAATAGTTTCATTTAAAATAGAAAATATTAGTTAATCTTTATAAAATAAATTCTTTCATTATCATAAGTACTTAATAGAGAATTTGCCCTTTACAGCGTACCATTTGGTTATACCTACTGTATATGATAATGAAAAGAAGAATAGATCGCGACATGCTTTCAAATTTTTCTAGGGTCGTTAGTAATTAGAATACTATAATGGATTATGTATTATGATCTAACTGCTTATATTAAAATAAATAATTACTTTTTGTATTTTTTTAGAGAGCCTCTCTTGTAACCATTATTGCTGTGAAGCATTCAAAACGTTACTAACCAAAAACCAAAATATATACGCGAAAAATCAGAAAAAATAGTTTCATTTAAAATAGAAAATATTAGTTAATCTTTATAAAATAAATTCTTTCATTATCATAAGTACTTAATAGAGAATTTGCCCTTTACAGCGTACCATTTGGTTATACCTACTGTATATGATAATGAAAAGAAGAATAGATCGCGACATGCTTTCAAATTTTTCTAGGGTCGTTAGTAATTAGAATACTATAATGGATTATGTATTATGATCTAACTGCTTATATTAAAATAAATAATTACTTTATGTATTTTGACATTTTTTACAAGTTCTTTAAGACCTTCATCATTACATAATGAACAATTTAATGAGGCAACTTATCTACGAGATGTTTATTTTGTGTTAATATTTTATATATCGTGACATTCATATATATATATATCCATCCATATATATATAAAATTGCTTCGTAAATAAATGTATTCATATGAAATTATTTTGAACGTTCTTTGCAATGTGATGACATTTATAATTTCATACCAGGTGTAATATTTTACATATAAACTTAATTAAAGTAAATTATTATCGTATCGTATCAGCTGTGATCTATAAAAAGTAATAAAGCCAAAATAAGTGATGCAACATACAATCTAAGTATGATAATAATAAAATTCTTTACATTTCGATAAGCAACTTAGTTTTTCTACATTCTAAAGAGTGGTGCGCTAAAGAATTTGTATTACTAACTTATTACACTATCCATCCTTTATTATGTAGCCGTACCTATATGTACATATGAAGTCCTTATCGTCAGAAAAAGTGCAGTCCTGTGAGACATTTCGCTTTTTTATGGAGTTGAAATTAATTTAAATGAAAGTCGGTTTATTAAAAAAATAGAATGAAACTCGACTACATGAGATAAAAAAAATATTATTCTAACTCATAGTATTAAGTTTCAGTCTATATTTTTTTAAACAGTGATGGTATCCAGAATCGTTGGTGGAATTTAACAGAAGTATTCTCCTTAAATAAACATGACCACATTTGGAAACTTATTTGAATAAGAATATATTATGTATGCGTATATGAATAGTTAAAGCAATCAATAAATAAAGTTATCTGGAGTTAATATTATGTTCGCATATTGTTGGCTATCCTATCCATCAGCCTCACGTTTCTGCAACACTGCAAGCGACTAACTTGCAGCTTAAATTCGCTATGACTTTTAATGTTCTCTTTGATAAAGCCTGAACGGGATTGCCAACAAAGTATTTTGACATGAAAATTCATAGTGTTTTTGAAATGCTTTAGCTGACAGCATTAATGCGAAATATAACTTTTGTTTAATTTATATTTATGAAATTTAAATGTACGGTATTGTACGGTATATCTTGAAACATTAACTTATTTAATCATAAAATTTTGCTTGGATTAAAGAAAATACTGCTGCATTATTTATTTATTTACAGGTCATCCAATAGAATAAACATGAATATATCACCTGGTCTATCATCAGCCTGGTCAACGTATACTTTTTACTGCGGGAAAATATCTCACTCTGAGAAATTTATACTAAACGTTTAACGTAACTGGGGACGAAACCGAGAGAGGCGAGGGTGAATCTGTCAAAATTACAACTTGTAAAAAATACAACTCACATTTTTTCTACTACTATTTTATTCGTTGGGTTTTGATAAGGAAGTAGTGATATCGACTGCGTATTATAAAGCGAGCCTGAGAACAACTATTCTGTTGTGAATAAATAGTGGTTTAACTTCTTGGCATATTTCCAGTCTGTTGTTTAAATAAGCAAGACGTGATCTAAAGTAGACGCATTTATGCGAATTTGAGTTATTAACTAGGTATGAATACATCAAACTTAATGTATTTATTAACTGAGGTCAAAATATTACAGGCAACTTATGAAAGGTGATATGCCACCTAAACTATTCCAAGAGTCTGAAGAAAAAATAACACAACATTATAAATACAGTCACTTAATTAATTCTTCCTGCTGTCATGCCTAAATTCAGAATAAAATTTTATCTTAGACTTAGATTACTTACAAATATATTAACGTATCTACTTTGCGAGCGAGGCCGCGGGCTACAATTAGTATAGCATAAATGACTTAGTAAGCCTCCAAGCTAAGCTGGATTTACGATAAAAGTCCTAGTATTCATAATGAAGACGGTTTAACATATTTACATATTATTATTCCTTGCTTTTAATAATCCAGAAGTCATTTTCCGTACCTTGTTTGAAGTGTATAGAAGTTGAGCGTTGATCGCTTTCAATTAGATCGAGCACCGAGACCAGAGGGTGTTAAGGTTTACGACCGGACGTTAAAACGATGATTTTTCTTGCGAATTTCGTATTATTTCGAGATAAACTTTTTTGCTAGAATGTATTTATTGAACTATTATAAATGTGAAAGTTTATTTGCATGTCTGTTCCTTTTTTGCAATGAAATGGCTGGACTGATTTGGATTAAACCTATTAAGCAGATAGATTATGACTTGGAGTAACACAAAGGCTCTTTTAGGCGCCTAAGGACGCATCCGAGAGAATCAAGAGTTAAGTTTATTAAAATTAAGATCTACGAATAATTATTAACTGTATTAAATAATTAAAGAATCATATTATAGTAAAATTAATTTATACATGTTTGATAAAATAGTTTTAATAATAAAATAGGAATATGGCATTACAGGATTGAAATAGGTGAACTAATTAAGCCGTCTTTATGTATTAAGTTAGAGCACACAGCTGTCAATATGCTTCTCGAGCATTAAATATAGTATGAGCTCTAAGGACGTTCCCACACCTGATACCCTTCAACTTACTTGCTTTTACATGTAATGTCTAGTGCTTTTGTTGAAACTAATATTTTATTTTATCATTAGATAAAATAAATAAACTTTATTTTATCTTTGTTAAAATAATACTTTTTTAGATTTATGCGAATATTTGACGTTTCAAATAAAAATAAAATAAAATACAGTGAAAATATCATGTCAGGGGAACCAAAACTCAAAATAAATATATTTTTAAAATGTAAAGTGATACTGATACGCTTTATTAGAGATTATTAAATATGTTTACTTAATTTTTTTTAAACTTTCAATTTTATATATTTTAATCAAACTCTTCGATGCCAAAGGATGTGTACAACCTTTAAAAAGCGTACTAGATAATAGCTCTACTTCGGCGGCTACACCCGCGGGTACTTGGATACTTCATGGTGACATTTATGCAACTCCTATGGGAGGGAGATCTACTGCATTTTTTTACTATTATTTTTATGATAGGTATAATGTGACTTTTCCATTATATTATAATTAACTGATACTTCGAAAGTCAAAGAAAAAGAATTAAATTGTATCGTTTATATATATAGTATTTGGGAGGTGGCATTGTATCGAGAATTTTTTCCTATTGTTAGTTATTAGTTAGTAAATTAGTAGTAAATAGTAAATAAATAGTAAGTAGTAAATAAATAGTAAGTAGTTAATATCTATTAAGATTCGCACAGTGTAATTTTCAATCGCAATTGCCTCCTGGATATTATTAATCTTTAATTATAAGCAATTACATAGAAATAAATTATAATAGAAAAGTGTATACAGCGTGGTGTCGAAAGAAAGGAATATTTAAGAAAAGTTTTTTAAACATTAAAGAATATAACATGTTGTGTCACGTGAGCCGGTAATCAAATGAACTAATAATGCAAAAAATACACCTAGACTATTATTATCGAGCAAACTGATAAGTTTTTTGGAAAGGATAAACTCTCGAATAAACATTGTATTTTATAACGAAAGAAGAACATAAAATTTTAAGTATAGGGTAAAAGCCGGATAGTTGCCCTACCTTTTGAAAATTTCCAATTACATAAAAATTAAGTATCTACATTACAACATGTAATCAACCATTATTAATATCAATTTATTAAGTAGGTACTAATCGTAATACTAATCAATACAACTTTTAAAATACAAATAAAATGTCCAAAATTGAAGTTATAAGTAATAATTATTTTTAAAGATAAAAATAATATGGCAATCAACTTTGGCACAAATATTAAAATAAGTGGGTAGAAGGATATCACCAAGATTTTTTAAAAAATCAATAACGAATTTCTTATTCGAAACTTTTAATTTTTCACATCTCGCACAATATTCTTTGAATGATGAATAAGTTTCCTGGAAACACAATACAGTCTGATTTGAATTTAGTATTATTGTAATTTTCAAAACATTTACAATAATTATCAACTGAACTTTTCTCATTCGCATTTTCTATTTTTGTATAAATGTTTATAACTCTTAGTGCCTTTTCAATGTCTCTTATCGTCTTTAATTTCTTACTCTTTTTTTTGTACTCCTTTAGAACTTGCTTTTTCTTTGGCTATTTTTGAATTTATAATGCTTTTTTCACTCTCGGAACTATAAATTGTTATTTGTCATCCTTTAGCTCTTTCTTCGTTCAGTTTAATTAAATATATGTTTTCACATTCTGTTTAACTGCTAGAGACATCGACATATTTTTTACTTTGGTTCGATCTCTTTTCTTCATAATTTTCATCTCGTTATCAGCTGATTTATTTTCTAGCGTCTTAAAATCTTTTTATTTCTTTGTCTTCATTCAAGCTCTTTAGTAGTGTTTGTTTCTTCTTCTTTGTTTTTTGGACAATTTTTTCGTTGGAATTTAAAACTTCTGCAGATTATTTAGCCCTTTTAGACATGCTAAGGTCTTTGCTCATATTTGCGAGGCATTTCGCCTACTTGCAACTCTAATTGCCCTTAGGGCGACTATCCGCAAAATTATATGGGGCGACTATCCTATTCGGTACGGATACTTACCCTTATCTTTTAAAAAAAAATTAAGGTATATAACAGTATAAGGTAATAGGTAGTGTAATTTAAATTTCACTGCATGCGTAGAAGCAAAAAGTTGACTGAACCGACAACCGTAGCAAAAAATATTCAATAGAAAATACTCACGAATATTATTTTAACGCTCGTCAACGTCCTACCACAGAAGACTTTCGCTCACACAGACAAAACACGTGTACCTAGTCCTACTACTGGCATGGACCTAAGGTCTGTGGAAGAGGCGCTTCAAATTACAGAAGAGCGTTATCGTCAGGGACATATCTAATATAGCGTACTGAAAACTGGGGCAAGTATCCAACTGAGGCGACTATCCGGGTTTTACCCTACAAGAAAAGTATTATATACTAACGAAATCAGTCACGGCAGCCAATCTCAATTAGTTTAGGCAACTGGGCAGGAGATATTCTAGTGCAGCGAGTATACAAATAGACACAAGTGCACTCTCTATTCCTTTCACTATCAAACATCAATGAGAAGACTCTCCGAGACACATGGGTGAAACAACACCTACTTCCCAACTCCAAGTTTTTTTAACTATGTGTTGCTGTGACTCTTCTAACAGAAATACTCAATAGCTAAACTCGTGCCCAGCTGTATCACCGAGGCAGTTGTGACAGAGAGTGTAAAATTAGAGCAAAAATAGCAGATTGTTTGAGGCGTCAATAAATGTGGATTCTATTCAATCGGTATTAATCTTACATAAAATATAATTACTTTTCAAATTGAACCAAAAATGTTAGTATAAGAAAAGTTGCACAAATATTTTAAGCGAAGTAACTAATAATACAATATTTGCTCGTAGAAATGGTTAGTATTTTTCACTACATATTACATTGATATGTTCTTTTTACTTGAAACATAAAAATACAAAATTTTAACCACTTAAATTCATATGTACATAAATGTATCTGACTTACTACTCTAGTGAAGTAGGATAGTAAATGATGACAGCGAACTTTGAATAATCAATCTTATGCGCTGAACATGAAAGCTTTATTTTCAGGTAAGTAATTAATTTAATTTAATTTTTATTACCTCTTTTAATCGATGTGCTTGTTTATTTTTATAAATATAAAACGCAAAAACTTATAATATTAGGTAGTACTAAAATTGTCATCCCACCTATAGGATTCGGATTACACCATACAACGGAATACTGGACGAATACTGGTTGGCGGTTTTCACATGTCTTTTGTAATTAATTCTATTCTCTCAGATGCAGGTTTTTTCATGATTTTTTTTTATACGGTTCAGTGACAAACGAGCAGACAGACCACCTGATGGAAAGCAGTACCTGTCGCCCGTAACACCTACGGTTCATGCACTTAGGTTTTAAGTAATAAAAATGCAGAACCACAGGTGCGTTGTCACTGTGAGGACTAAGATGATATGCCTCTCGCCTGTAATTACGCTGGCTACCTTATCCTTCAAACCGGAACACAACAATGCAATCATTGTTGCTTGGCGGCAGAAATAGATAATGATATTATCCTTCATCGTATTAGTAAGTCTAAATTGTGTTGAAAATAAGATATAAAAACATAATATGCGGCGTAACTTTTTTGTTTACTCTTCCCGCTACTTAACTTTTACATAATGTGTATAGATGCGTCCTATAATATTTTTCGGGGCAATCTTGCCCTTAGAGTCACATCATACGAGCAAGGATAGATAAGGAATTCTGTAAATAAATTACGTATGGCAGTTCGATCCGCTAGTTTCGTATCCACCAGTCAACACTCAAGGGATTCGTTTCGCGTAGTTTTACGATGCCTTTGAGGTCGAGAACGTACCAATATGTGAAAATCACGGTCTGTATATACAAACGTATTTACCTATATTTTATAGCTATCTGTTTTGAGCAATTCCGTAGTTTGGAATTAACTGCAGCTGTTTATTTCGTAGTCTTTGTTTTAATAATAGAGTTTCTATTTAAATTAACTCTTGCTACGTCTTAGTCGAATGTCAATAAAATATTTGTGGTTCCCCTGGCTTCACCCATAGACTCTCTGAAAATACTAAAATATGCGTTTCACTTTTTATTTTAAAGATATACTTATCTAGTTTAAAGTAAATTTTGTAAAAACATATTCTTTTACTAAATGATCTTCTAAATAACACGTTAGTGGGTTAATTTACAAAAAAATCCTTTCTTAGTCATGTCGTTTTAATAAATCGCTATCATCGTTTCAGTCTGTTGGACCGTTAATTTTCAAGTAATAATTTAGTCAATAAAGAAATGTTTATTTAAATTTTAGACGTTTTTACAGATAATACCAAAGAAAAAAATAAATATAATTTAATTTTATTTAAGACAAGTTATACATCATTTTTAAACACTTGAAGCTTTGCAATTTAATTAACCTAAAGAATTGAAAAAGGTGGCAGGTACAGGATGGATGTGGGCTGCCCAAGATTGGGACGGTGGGCGTCCTATGGCTTTCATCCATCAGTGGACGTCGATAAGCTGAAAAAAAAGAGGAAAAATATATTGCGGGCATTATTTTTTAGAGAAATCATTTAAATGTAAAGCTGTTTGTGATTATTATATCAAAGAATTACAGCAATGTTTTATACCTATATTAAGACTAGCTTTTGTAAGTCGCTCCACTAACGTAGTTTAATTAAGACGCTAAAAGGAAATATGCGTGATTTTTTTTGTTTTTTATAAATACAATAACTTACATCGTTAAATAATTGTAAAAAATAACCAACTCTAAAAAACTAAATTTTAGTATAAAAAAGTTAATAAAAATATCATACCAATACGGATACTTTAAACTCTCGCCATTTTGCGCGCCTGGCGTGACGTCACAGTAAGATATACACAAAAAAGTGACGACTGGATTTTAGCGATAAAATCGCTAATCGATCTACAATGATATATTCTGACGTCATATTCGGTCTGATCAATGGTGTTCGTTTCAACTACTTTGAATTTCCCACCTACATTTACACTTTTTAATAATTATTTTCTTAATCAAAAAGGAATTACATAAAAATTATTAATGTAGGCTAAATTCAAAAGCAATAAAGAATATAAAAAAAATATGTCACTATTATTTAAATTACACGCATATTCCCTATTGTTATGCTTTTAAGATGATCGCAGTGTGATGTGAGATCGTTTTTAACTTTTTTCACTAACTAGGTCATAAAAAACTTTTTTCCATTTTAGATTGATAATTTTAAAGATTAGTGCGCTAAAAGAAAGTAAAAAAATATATTCTTTTACTTTATATTATACCTACTAGCAGTACATGCGGCTTCACTCGTGTTCAAACTTCCGATCACTACCAAACTTCATAGGATTACCCTCTGAGCTAATCTGAAGATTGCCTGAAAATTTCATCAAAATTGTTCCAGCCGTTTTGGCCACGCAGGAAACCCATTATGAACATACATACAAAAACATCGATTTTTATATAGGTACATTTATAGGTTAGTACAGATGTTTTTTTCTTACAGAGAGCTGCAGCCGATGCTGAGGCGGCATTATATGCAATCGCTCAAGAAAATGCCGAAAACGATGGCCGAACATCTCAACTTTCACATAATGTCGAGATTTCAATAATTTCCAGTAAAGAGAGCTCAAAATTGAATACTCCAGACGAATCAGGTCCTCGCGATTGGTCAGAAGTGTCATCAGTGTATTTAAAAGGCGATTCTAAACCAGAAGAAAAAGCAGTTTGTTTTGTAAAACCAATAATTTTAATTAATGACAAACCACACGAGGACTTAGACCAGAAATGGACAAATATAGTAGAAACATTGAACAACAATGATAGATTAAAAGGGTATCAAACAAGGAGAAAATTTAAAAGAAAATTCTGTAGAAGGAGAAGGTATGCGGCATTTAAGAGATCGTATTCTATTGGTTGATTTTATTATTTAAAATACTGTGTAGAGCAAAATAGACATTCAAGTAAGTAGTAAGAAAACAGGAGTGTAATCAAGTATTTATCTAGTCAATTACGTTAAACCATTTAGTCAAAATATAACTTTATTATAACACAAAAAACGAAATTTTTTTTATTAACTGGACACTTATCATCTGGCAAATAATAGCTTCAATATATTTTGGAAAGATTTACCGGGAGTTTTTATATATTTGTATGTGACATCATTTGTCTCAGCCGAAACACGTCCACTGTTGGACATAGGCCTCCCCCAAAGATTTCCACGACAACCGGTCTTGTGCCATCCGCATCCAGTGGGCTCCAGCGACTTTGACCAAGTCGTTGGTCCACCTTGTGGGAGGCCTGCCCACGCTTCGCCTCCCGGTACGTGGCCGCCACTCGAGAACTTTGCGTTCCCAACTACCGTCCGTTCTACGAGCGATGTGCCCCGCCCACTACCACTTGAGCTTGGATATTCTGTGGGCTATGTCGGTGACCTCGGTCCTTCTGCGTATCTCCTCATTCCTAATTCGATCTCGCAGGGAAACCCCGAGCATAGCATAGCGACACCATACTGCAAGAAATCCTCAAAAGAATGGTTAAACACATTTTAAATCTTGTAAAAAGTTTCCTACAGTAAAACCATTGCGATAAGTCATAGAAACAAAATTCTAGCGTTTATTTTGAATTTATATTATATTATAAATAAACATAACAGCATAAATTACCTTAGGCAACTATTACTGCTCTGCTCTATACATAATATGTAAATATTTAAGTATTCAGGCCTTTTTAGCGTCCCACTGCTGGGCACGGGCCTCCCTTCAATACGAGGGGTTTCAGGCCATATTTCACCACACTTGCCCAGTGTGGGGTGGCGGACTTCACATGCCTTTCGAAAACTTGCTAGGTTTTCTTAAATATGCAGGTTTTCCCACGATGTTTTCCTTCACTGTAAGACAAGTGATAATTATGATGTTAGAAATGATTCACACTTGAAAATATCAGAGGTTCGAGACCCGTGATTTGACCCCGCTTGACTCGGTTTCCTAAGGAGCGCGTTACCACTGGGCTACCACTGCCTTATAAATATATATTATATTTAAATATTTATAAACGTTATGAAATGTAAAATTGTTTAGCACATCCACTAATTAGTCAATAATGTGCTGAAATCTAGAATATCCCCTTGAGGAATGCGTGCATGCCGGCGTACCAGTTAACAATTGATTTCTTAGAAATTATTCAGGATATATTATTAATTCGAATCACAATCATTATGCGAACAATGAGCTATTATTTTACTAAAACAGTTTTGTTTTGTAAGAATATTAAGTTCTGTTTAAGTTAAACTAAGAAGTTACTGCAGAATAGTAGAAGGAAAGAAAATATTGTATTTGATAGATTGCAAAAATTAAAAATCCGTTACTAATATTATGTACGTGTTATTAAGCGTATTTTTATTTTTATTTAAGACATTTATTATTGTAATCTTTTAATTGTATATAGATTGAAATTATACTTATATATTATATAACTTCAATTATATATATTGTATTATATTAGTTGTTATTTAAATATGAAAATTTGGGACCATATGATAAGTATATTATTATTAATAAAATAAATGATGATAAAAACCTTTGTAATTTTTTAGTATTTATCCATATTTTTATTTTATCTTTTTATTTTACTTGCCTGTATTCATTTATAATGTATTATAAGTTATTTATTATAGTCGCCTGTTTAATTTATTTTTTAATTCATATATTAAAATTCAATTTTGGAGAAATATTAAGTTGCTACATTTTGATATAAATGACAATTACAATTTTGTCTGCGAATATAAAGTCAATTTTAAAAAGGAAAATTACTCATGTAGTAAATTGTAAAGTTTTGGTACAAAACAGATGGCTAATTGGAAGGAAAACATTAAGAAAACGGGCTTTATCAGCTTAAGTTTTCAATTACTCAACGTACAATAACGAAAATAAACTTTTTATTTTACGTTACGTTTTCTTATTGTTTTTTTTATCGTACATTTATTATTTTAATGTTTCTGACAAAAGAGTATTACTTTACGAGAGAATTATAATTTGTAATATTATTGTAAAACAATGAAATTTTTTTCCTGTATTAATCGTTAGTAGGTACCTGAGCGACCGAGCTTCCCTCGGAATTTTCTTTAAAAAAAAAACTAAAAATGAATAAATACAAAAAAAAAAAACCAAAAGTAAAAACTTTGTATCCGACCGGGATTTGACACCTGTGATTGTCAATCTTGCGCCTTGGCCGCTTGAACACAATGCTGCCTGAGCGTGCGAAACTAGCTATTTTGCGTGGAATAATGTGAATGAAAATCGCATGAATACTCGAAAACACGCGTTTTCCCAGACATCAACTAGATCGATTTTTCACCCCCGAAAACGCCCACATACCAAATTTCAGCGAAATCGTTAGAGCCGTCGCCGGTATAAATAAATAAATATATAAAAAATGCCCGTTTAAATATATTAGATAGATATCGTCAGTAATTAATAAAATTTATACACACAAGAGACGTCATACTTTTCATGCCTGCCTGGCACCTATGTAGACGAACACTACAGAGGTTGTACGATGGCGCTCGAAGTCTTAGACTAAACTAGCGGCGCGTAACAGTATATCTACAGTGGATACGGGATTTTTAAATAAAACTATCTTTTCGGATTTTTTCGCGGATTTATTTTGATTTTTGTTTCCCGACGTTTCGATTGATTTACAGCAATCATGGTCACGGGAGAGACTAAGGTGTTAGATGTCTCAATGGCATTATACAGTTGTTACAGACAGCCTGAAAAATCCAAAAAGATAGTTTTATTTAAATGTCAAATATTCGCGTAAATCTAAGAAAGTATGATACGGGATTTTGTTAATTTTAGATATGTGGGCAGTTACATTTCTTTTAAGATTCTCAACAGTTAAGATTCTTTAATAACCTGTTTCAGATAGAAAATTATATTTGTCAGAAAAAATATATTATATAATTTATATCATTATTAAAAGGTATAGATTGAAATAATCTTTTTAACTATTAAACCGATTCCAAAACTTTTATAACGAACAGAATAATTCACTATATCTGACTTGAATAATTTGAGCTGCAGCCTTATGAACGGAGCAGAAGTTGGAAACTGGAAGGTGAAAAATGTTTATTGCATTAAAACTTCACTGGTATAGCGTATCAATTCCTATGTCAGATTTCGATGGGAAATGTAAATTCTTTTCGGCATAAGAATAAAAGTTTTTTATGTATTATGTAGATACTTTCAAACAGTATCAAATGAAATGGCTGTTTTGTAAGTATTTCTACTTTTATCAGGTTTCAGGTTCAGGGAAAAAAAATCTCCTAAATACTTTTAAGCTAAATTTCTTTATTATACAATGATCCGAATAAAGTTTCTCTGTTTTGATTTTTGGGTAACCATAAACAAATGGTAATATGGAAAATTATAAAAATAAATAAATAAATATAAATATGTTGGGACACACACAGTGCCATCTGGTTCCATGGTAAGCTCCACATATATAACTTTAAATACATCCATATTATAAATATGAGCATCCATGATTGAAGTACAAACATTCGCGCTCATCACACAAATGAATGCCCCGAGCGGGACTCGAACCCGCGACCACTGGCACACTAAGTAAGGTCACTACAAATTGAGCCAAGCGTGTCGTCATCATTCATTCCCATATGATGTAAGGTCTACCCGCAAGGGACAGTCGAATGATACATTCCTTGATATGACTACCTATGAATGTAAAAGTGTGTTTGTTAATATATTCACATTTAAGACAGAAATTAAGCAACAGATCACAAATAATTTTTGGAGTAGAGGTAATTTAATGATATATTAACAGAGGATACTACCGGGCCGGTGTATAAAGTGGCGAGCTTTTGATCGCATATTCTTTAATTTTACATTAAACAACAAATATCTGGTAACACGCGTAGTGTAGTTAGGCAAATCAAGGATAGGCCACTAATCAATATAAGCAAAGGAATTAAGAAATGCAGTAAAAAGATTAAAGGTTTTTATTATTTAGGCCTGGGATTTTCTTCTTAATTTTACACATAATATAGCTATTCATATCAAAAACAAAGAAAACGTACAACATAACATAATGGTCTTGTTAATTTATGGAGAGCTTGTCTATACCATAATTGCTTTTCTTGGTAATGACAGGCTTTTATCGTTTTCATCTTAATTGTTGGCATCATACTTGATCGTCGCTCGCAAAGAATACGCTCTGCAGGGGAAAGGAAATCTATCTCATTTAATGTCTTGTTTATAACAGTTTGTTGAAAAATTTCTTATGAATAAGTAACTTCTTTTGTTTTCTTTCTCTGAAGTTAATATAAAATTTTTTACATAAATGTGAAGTGCGGTTTTTTTATTTAGTAAAGCTTTAAAAACCCTATTTTATCAAATATATTTTTGTTAATAATTACCTTTTTCTTATAATTTCACTTTGACTGTTTGTCCGACTATCCTTCTGTCCGTATGTCACTGCCATTTTACTCGATACAACAGATATTATAAAGCTGAAATTTCGTAGGTAGATGTCTCATTTGAACTTGTAGAACATTTAAAAAAGTAAAAAAAAACAAGTAGCTGAGGGTTAAAAAAATTGGATGTATATACATACATAGAGTATAAGTTTATAAATATAAAAAAGTTGGAACATTACCATAGAGCACCATCTAGTTCCATCGTAAGCTACGAGGCTTGTGTTATGGATACCAGATAGTATATACACTATAAATATATAACTTTAAATACATATTATAAATATAAACACCCATGACTGGAGTACAAACATTCATGATGATCATACAAATGAATGCCCTCAGCAGGACTCGAACCCGCGACCGCTTCAAGTAGGGTCATTATAAACTGAGCTAAACGTGTCGTCATTTACAAAATATGGTATAGATGTTTTTAAACATTTTTTTTTATTTTTAAGCCAAAAAGCTACCTATTATAAATATTATGTACTAATTTTAGCAGCTATAAAACTTTCTAAAGGGCAAACACAATTTAATTTTTGTAGTAAATTTTGGTGCTATATCGTATTGTTAGGTCATCAAACTTTTAATTGAGGTATACAAGATTTAATTAGGATTAACCTTAAAATATTATTTAGCTTAAGGAATTAACCGCGTCAGTGACTATGCACTACATAATATTGATATCACGTATATTTACGAGTATATTATGTCGGTGTTGTCATGTTACTCATAACATGAACATATTCTCAAATATACATAATATATAACATGTTATAGAAATTCCGACGAAATACGAGTACGTCAACGTTTAACATAAAACGCCTACTAGTAACACTTATTAAAATTCAGGAGAGTGCTCAGTGTTATAATTAATATACTGAATATACTGTTATTTATGAAACTTCCCCGTGACACACGTATGTAACAGATATCTTATATATTTAAACGAGCAATTCTTGTTTATTTATTTATTTATTTATACCAGCGATCTCGGGAACGGCTCTAACGATTTTGCTGAAATTTTGTATATGGGGGCTTTCGGGGGTGAAAAATTGATCTAGATTAGTCACATGTCTGGGAAAACGCGTGTTTTCGAGTTTTCATGCGTTTTTCTTATGCATTATTCTACGCAAAATTAAATAGCGACATCTATACAATTGTCTCAGTATCACTTAGTCACTTAATGTCAAATTATTTTTAAGCCAAATTAAAAAGAAAATTGTTCTTATCGCGACATCTATACAACTTTCACGGTAACACTTAGTCACTTAATGTAAAATATACAATCTTTCAAGAACTCCGAGCGAAGCTCGGTCGCCCAGGTACTTTTAATAAAGCCACTTATTTTGTCAAGTCATAATATGATTTTTATGTTTCTTCCGCTCGCTTTCTAGAATGCTTCATAGAGTCACATAATATTTTAGTACCTGGGCGACCGAGTTTCGCTCGGAGTTCTTTTTTGTTATATCGTATTTTTTAGAGTTAAAAAAAAGAACAAAAAAAACTTGAGTAATAAAAAAAAAAACAAAAGTGAAAACTTTGTACCCGACCGAGATACAAACCCGGACACCTGTGATTGTCCATCTTACACCTTAGCTGTTTGGGAAATGCGAAAGAAAACCGCATGAAAACTTGAAAACACGTGTTTTCACAGACATCAGACTGATCTATTTAGTTTTATTTATTTTTATTTTTTACCACGAAATAATAATAGCACGTAATTAAGAAGTTGGTGTGTATATCCTCCTTCATCGGAGAGCATATTTAGAGCTATCGATCATACGTATGATCTTTCATCATTCGCGTTGAATTGTCATCTTAACTATTCCTTATATAGTATATAATATATATATATATATATATATATATATTATAACCAACTGATACTTAAAAAACCAAAGAAAAAGAATGAAATTGTATCGTTGTTTATATATATATATAAAACCTTAGTCTCTCCCTTGACCATGATTGCTGTAAAACATTCGAAACGTTGGGAACCAAAAATCAAAATAAATCCGCGAAATAATCGGAAAAGATAGTTTTATTTAGAAAGAAGGACGGACCTAGATAAAGCAGGGGCGTGCCAAAAGTATCATAATGTTAATTAATGTAGCTTCAACATCAATAGGAGAGTTAATGTCTGTACTGGTTAATAGTAGATCTCGCATATGTCTCAACTTGGTAATTGCGTGCGGTTAAAGCCGAGTTCAATTGGCGTGTTCACAAATTGTCAGTGGGTGTAACGATCTAGTCGACCGTTTCCCAACATCGAAGATCTAAATAGTTTTCAGCTACATGTTACTTGGTTACTTATTGACCCAATCTAAGTTAATTGAAGCGAAAACTTTAGGTTGGCGAAAGGTTTTGAAGTCATGTCTTTTCACAGAAATCCAATCATAGTGAGATATAAAACGTTAAGTTTTACTAAAAACTGTTACGCCTATGGTTAAATCCATTGACTTAGTATTTCTAATAAACAGTCTTATTCGCCTGACGAGTCCCGGGATTGGGACATAAATCCGCATTCTGTTGTAGAAAGTGATTAATTTCATTATTTTGACTTTTATCATATAGATCTTTTAGAAATTAAAATATAGGTATGTACTTTCTTACTTAGAATTAAGCATTTTAGTTTACTATATTTAAAGAAGACAAAATATATTTTCATAGTAGTAGTATCATAAGTCTTACACTTAAAATTTGGCAGTTATAAGCTTGTTAATTCTTACCCCCGTTAGAACCAACTCCGCCCTCTCCTATACGAGACAATTCATTGTTTAAGTTACGTGAATGGGAATCTTGTTTTTTAGAATAAAACGTTTTTACTAAATACTGACTTTTTTCTAGTATAGTATAAACATATTTTTCTGGCAATAAAAAAATTCCATTAACTTTTTATTTTAGGATCAATAGATTAAGCCAATTTGATGAAGATTTTTTAATGAGTTGTCGTTTAGTGTTGTCGTATCTATACTAACATTATAAAAAGAAAGGATTTTTTATTTGTACCGAATAGGCTTCGAAACTAATAAATCGATTTAGATGAAATTTGGTAAGAATATCGTTTGAGATCCTAGAAAGCTTGTTTTTATCCCAGAAATCATCGTTCAAGGGGTGAAAATGGGGATGGGGAAAATTTGTATCTATTCAGTTGTCTTATTTAAGACATAATCATAGAATATGCTTAAGTTTTCTTAGCTATATTTTCCAAATACGAGTATGTCGACTTAAAGGAATCCTCGTGCTATATGATGAGAGCACGTACTGTAGAAGGATTAATGTATTTCTGAATTTTGAACTCAATTTTGTATAATATACATATTTAGAAAATGAAAGCTAGATATATTTTTAATTTAAAATCTAACAAAATATAATACTATCATAGATGCTTTCTGCTTATATGGGTACTTATGAAGAAATATTGTTTACCAAAATTTACTTTACAATGTAGGTCGCTATATTTGTGAGGTTGTAGGGGGTAATCTCTGGATCTACTGTACGAGTACGGATTTAGATGAAGAACATAGGATACTTTTTATCTCGGAAATCAGCCCTTAAGGGGGATAAATGGGGATGAAAGTTTGTATCGGGAAGCAAGCTAGGGACGAACCCGAGCGAAGCGGGGGTGAATCGCTAGTATAAAATAAATATATACGCAAAGATATACAAATACTCCTTAAGGGGAACTTGACAAATCAGCAGTCACAAATTGTGTGCCACATTTATATGGATTTATTTTATTCTCGCGAAAAGATTAGACTAAGAGTTGATATAAGAATAATTGTGAAATTTTGTATAGAATTATCTGAAACTTATTGTACTTATATCCCCGACGGCCTTAGCGTGGTAACGACACTAAAAAATTAAAAAGGAATAAGTTTCATATAAAGCTCCATCCCTATTATCTCCTAAAAAGGATGTTTACAAAAGTCTTACCTCTACATTACGCAAATAATCGTTATACAAAATTTCATGATCCTGGGTTTAGTACATAGTTTTTAAGGTTTCGACATTAATGAGATTTTATATATTTATAATGTAATTACTAAATACTTTAAATGCATATTTCATACAATTTATTAAAAATACAAAAAATAGATGTATGTATTACAATCTGAAGACACGCAAGAAGAAGTTAAATTGCATTAGGTACTTCCTCTTATACAAATAGTAGAATCAATCAGAATCAGCACTGACCGTTATGTAAAATTTATAACGTCAAATGCTTTTCTATTTTATTCGGCGAAAGCTTAAAATATTACTATTTTTATATTAAATTTTATATGTACCTATACATAAATATGCTATTTATATTCTTAGTTCAAAATATCATAAAATTTTCACGATTAGCTCTTGGACTACGTTATAAATTGGAACTTATTTAAATTCTTCCCCATATTTGCATCTTACGCTTTTATAGCTTTGTAACAGTACTGTCTGCGGTGAAAACAATTTATTTGGCTTTATAAAATATCTAGTATTTTTGTATAATACATAGATAATGCTTTTGTAAATACAACAATGAAATGTATTTTTTTTAATTTTTATCTGAAAATGGTAAAAAAATCATCAACATGCATACGTTTGAGTCTAAACATGTGGGTCAAGTGTAAATGCGTACCACGTAATACATATGTTTGAGTTACATATTTACCAATAAAGCGGGACACTATGTCATTACCCTTACCGCAATTCCGACTCACATTTAGTCAATATTTATTACTTGTTTGTATTAGATATTATGATGTTTTTAGCTTATTTGGTCTTACGGTTCTATGAAATTGCCTTTTAATTTATAGAAAAAAAAAACGACTATTCTTTTAATTAAAAGAAAAGAAATCTTTTAAAAGCTTTTATGTCCATATATTTTTGACTGACTTCAAAATATAACATTTATAAAGAAAAAATATTTTTTTTTTAAATATTTGTCATGATTTTGAAATTAGCTTATTTTTATTTATTAATAATTATAAAGATATTTATTTGACTTCCGTAGCCATTATATTTTACCAAGATTTATAATTTATACCGGAAACGAGTAGTTTTGTGAAGCTAGCGTAAACAAATATAATGAGTAAACTAGTTATTAAAAAAAGGTGGATACTTTTTGTTGAGCTCTGGAGGAGTAACATTGTAAAATAAGTTAAGGACATATAAATTAAATAATCTAAAGTAATAACCATATTGTAAGTCGAGTTTAAATTATAAGTAAAAAGTAATTAATTATAAATTAAAGAAATAAACTAGGGAGGTGCTGTTTTATTAAAGGTTATAGTGATTATTTATTTCTAATTTAAAATTTTGATATTATCACGATGTAAAATACTTTTTTTACTGAATGGTACCCTTTACCATATTTAATTAAGCAATCCTTTTAAGAAATGTTTATTCATAAGCATTTTATACAAAATACATTTCTTCCGGTAAGATAATGAATTAAGGACGACTTTACTCTCGATCTTAGATTGTTCGTAATACAATCTATAAAATAGTTTTTTTTAACCCTCTATCTTATTCTTCATTACATTCGAAAGAAGGTTTGCGATAATTATACCGGGATCGTATGCTCAATTGAATATGTTGGGACATTAGCACACAGCACTATCTAGTTCTGTGTTATGGATACCAGATACACTACACATACATATATTAACTTTAAATACATCCCGGGGGAGAGCTGACTCCTACCGGGCGCGTCCCCAGGTGGCGGATAGGGGAACGCCACCCGCTTAGTCTGCAGCGGGTGGTACCGGAGAAATCTGGCGCTGACCAACAGCAAGATGGTGCCCTAACCGCGGGCCGTCAACCGCGGTGAAGGGCGCTACCCAGACGGGACCGCTCTCCGCTGAGCGGAGTTGCGGCCACCGGGAGCGGGGCCGCTTTGGCGGTCTTGCGACCGGAGGGCGGGGACCGGTTGCGGGACTGTGTGGGAGGGCAGGCTCGTAACCGGTAGAGGGGAAGGCCGCGGTGGGAGAGGAGTGCCGGTATTTCGGTGCGCCGTTCTCCCTGCCCCCCGCGGCCTTGACGGGGCTGCCACCGTCTTCGATGGCAGACGCGGTGGGGCTGCAGGGGAAGAGGAGTGTCGGTGTTTCGTTGCCGCTCGCCCTGTCCTCTGCAGCCGTGTGAAGGGGCCCACTTCGGTGGGCGGATTGGGGCCGCTCGACGAGGCTTCCGTTTGCGAAGCCACGACGATGCGGCTACGACGATCGCTTTGGCGATCCCGTGATCGGACGGGGGGTGGGGCCGGATGCGGGACTGTGTTAATGGGCCCGCAACCGGTAAAGGGGTGGGCCGCGGTGGGAGGGTAACGCTGGTGCCTCGGTGCTGGCCTCCCCGCCTTCCGCGGTCTGGACGGGGCCGCCACCGTATGATGGCGGACGCGGTGGGGCTGCAGGGGAGAGAGCTGAGTTTCGATGCCGTTTCCCTGTCCTCTGCAGCCGAGGTAGTGTTGCCCAATTCGGTGGGCGGTGAAGGTGCCAGAGGGCGGTCGGCTAGGGGAGGCCGGCCGTCCGCTGTTCTGGCTGGAGGAGGCCGTCAGGGGTGGTCAAACATCTCAGCCCCTGACACGGAGACGGGCCTTAGCAGGCGCTCGCTGTCGGGGTCGCGGAAGAGTCTTTTTGGTACCCGCGGCCCCGGCCTTATAGCGACGAGGAGGAGTTTGGTCAGGTTTTTAGTGGGTAGGCTGCCGCACATCGCGGCAGGAGTCCCACATAACCCGAATCGCTTCCCCATTGGCGAGCGGGTACCCGTAACAGGGGTTTTCCTGACGTAAAAAAAAAACTTTAAATACATACATATTATAAATATACACACCCATGACGGGAGTATAAACATTTGTGCTCATCACACAAATGAATGCCCCCAGCGGATCTCAATCCGTGACCGTTGGCACAGCAACTAGGGTCACTACAAACTGAGCAAAACGTGTCGTCAGCGAAATCTACTCCAAACATCAGATTTTACTCCAAACATAATTTATTTTCTTTGGTGCTTTTTATCTTTTCTAAATAAACGAAAAATAAAAAATATTAAATATTTGCAATTTTATAGCGTGAATAAAATTATATTAATATTACTAAACATTAGAAATTATTTTATTTATTATGTGATTCTATTTTATAATCTATACAGGGTAATTTTGTATTTTTTTCTTAAATGTTAAATCCTTATACATATTTATAAAATGTATTACGTACTTACAGCATTCTTTATGTACTAGGTATACGTTACTATAAAGAGGAATTTAACTTGTGTCTAAACAACCTGCAAAAACCACGGTCGAGTCGCGAGAGACGAGAGGTCGTGCAGCCTGTGACAAAGCTTTCAGTTGCAAACACTTTTGATGTTGAGCTTTAATTACGAAGTGAATAACGAAACCTTATTTGTAAAAATGTCTACTTTTTAATTCAGTTCCTTTGATAGTTGTTACAATATAATTATGTTTTTTTTGATTAATACATGATCGATGGAAAATAAATAGTGTCATGTCTAAGTTGTCTCAGAAAAGTAAATGAAATTTAATGTATAAAAGTAATACGGATATTAGTAGATAAGCCTTAAAAAAAACTAAATATAAAATGTCAACTAAATTGAATAAGTTTTTGCGTGTTACGTGTTTCACCAGCAGTCAGAATTTCTGGGAATCACTAAATTTACCACAATTGAGACATATGTATGTTCTCAGAAATTTTTATCTTTTATAAGCAAAATGATTTTTTTATTTTGTTCCGAGTAAACACTCTTATCAAATTAATAATTAATCCATTTAATTAAAAAACATACAAAAGTGTGTTCTATGTATGCATATTGTAATTTTTAACTCGTGTATGTGAAACTCGCGTATCTGCTTCATATATTATGAAATGTATATAAGAAGTCTTTGCTTGAAGTTCTACATGTACATTATTTTGCTTCCGACGGATACATGACTCCGAAAACCAAAACAGAGTTACTATTTCATTTACGCCAAGTGGGTTTCGCTGATAATATTTCTTAAATAAACGATTTAAAAAATACTTAGTTTAGGTATGCGATAGTTAAGCATCTGATAACATTAAATAAAGGAAAGCCTACAGGCATGAACTTCGATAGCATCATCACGGAATTCAAACACACTCACACACACGCACGCACGCTTGCACGCACGCACCCACACATACACACGCGCATGCACGCACGCGCGCGCTACTTAACGTCTAACTAGCATGTGTTACTCCAGGACCTATCTATCTGTGTACTAAATTTCATCCAAATGCATCTAAGCTATTTCAGCGTGAAGAGTAACAAACATACAAACATACAACCCTTCCCATTTACAATAGCAGTTTGATAAGTCTCTGTGGGTACCTATCGGTCACCTTTGTCCGACACGGTCTGAATAGAACATTCACTGGCCGCTTCCATTGCCTGACCTGCCATGAAATTGTGTAATTGGCATATATATAGTTGATTTTTAATTCTTTTATATCAACCTAAGAAACAAGTCTATTTTTAATAAATTAAGCTACAATTAATTTTTCCTTTTTTAGGAATGGACTTTTCTTAATTTTTATGGGATCACCCTTGATATAGTAAAAAAATCATTACAAAGAGACTCAATAAAGAAGTATAGTCTAAGTAGAGCCTAGAATAATAATAATAATATAGATATCGCGTAACATACAAAAAATACAGCCAAATTGGATACTTTCTTCTTTTTGAAATCGGTTAAAAAGAAATGAAAGACTATTTTATTGTAAAATTATGTGTCAAAGTTATTTGCTATACCAAGTCCGAACAACCACAACGTCTGGGTTAACGTAATAATTCAGCGTGCGAATCCTCCAATAATAAATGTTACCAGAATTTGTTTTATTGTTTTATTTTCTCTTATATATGTAGCATATAAAAATACGTATGTTATAGCATCAAAGGTTTTATGATTGTTTCGAGTAATATTTTATTGAATTATTTATTATTCTTTTTAGTTTCAGTACATTTTCTTTATATTATTAAAAGAAATAAGTTTGTTTTATTTTATTGCATATGTAGGCATTACGTAGTAGAAGCTGTTGCCTGCGGCATTGCGCGTAGGTACTTTATTGGTATTTACCAAATTTTAAGTAAAATCGCGAAAAATATTTTTTATTATATGTACATGCCAACTTTGTTACCACATAGAGCACGAGGTTTTGAATGGAATCTCTATGTTTAACACTTCGAGAACGATGTTTAACCTTTTTTATAAATGGATATTTAAAAATTTGTATATGAGAATGACATTATGATTCTATAACATATCACACAGCGATTGATATCTGTACACATGTCATTTCAAAAAAAATATATTTAGGTTTCTACTCCTAAACGATTGTAAAATGTCATCTTATCGAAGCCCGCAGTATTGGTATTATAAATGTTAATTAATATTTAAACATATAATATGATATCCTTCTGACCGATTTCAGCCACGACAGCCAATTTCACTGATTGTGAGACTAGCCATGCGCGCAAGAGATATTACAGTGCACAAATATGCAGACACTCCGGGCTATTACTGAGAATATCTTAGCAGAAAAAACTTGGTAATTAAACTGACCTCAACTTGGGACTCGAACCCATACATGTTAGCAGCTAGATCAATGAGGCAGTATATATTAAACCTATAGAATGTACAATATTATGAGTGCACTACTTGTGGCAGTGGCAGCCCAATGGTAACGCGCTCGCTTGGGAAACCGAGTGAAGCGGGTTCAAATCCAGGGTCTCGCACCTCTGATATTTTTATGTGCGAATCATTTCTAACATGATTACCACTTGCCTTACGGTGAAGGAAAACATCGTGAGGAAACCTGCATGTCTGAGAGAACCTAGCAAGTTTTCGAAAGACATGTGAAGTCCGCCAACCCGCACTTGGCCAGCGTGGTGGACTATGGCCTGATTCCCCTCGTATTGAAAGGAGGCCTGTACCCAGCAGTGGGACGTTAAAAAGGGCTGAATACATACATACATACATACTTGTAATATAGGTAATAATCTAACCGCACCATGGAAATGACGGCTAATTGGAAACAGATAACTGTTGAATTACAGCGGTGTAATTGCCAGCTTATCTCCCTGTTAAAGTTTTTATTACATATACTTCAGCTAGTAGCTAAGGACTTTATAATAACTGTTGATCTAAATCGACTTTAGTTAGTCAATCATTAAATATTTGTAGCAATTTTAGTTAAATGTTAAGTTTTATATAAAGTTAACAGATAGAGAATTGAGGAATGTTGAAGGCTACTAACACAACATTGATACCTTCAGGACTACAAGACTGGGCACTAGCCACCCTTCAATACGAGGATATTAGTCCATAGTCTACTACGCTGGTCAAGTGCGAGTTGGCGGATTTCATATCTCTTTCGAGAACTTGCTAGGTTTTCACAGACATGAGGGTTTCTTCACAATGTTTTCCTTCACTGTAAAACAAATGGTAATCATGTTAAAAATAATTACCACTTGAAAATATCAGAGATGCGAGTCTCGGTATTTGAACCCGCTTCACTTGGTTTTCCGAACAAACGCCTTAGTAATTACAGGATGGTATGGTATGGTATGGTATAAACGGGCTTGTTTCCGCAACTCGACGTCTTGCGCCTATTTTGCGTGTGTGGGAACAATTTCGCTCGTGTTACTCTTGCCAACCCAGTTCCTCCAGGAATCTCAGCAGACTCTTCGTCTTGCCGAAAACCTCTGGGAGTGTACTAAGGGTGCCAAGGTGTTGTGTCCGGTATGCCGCTACACCTGGACAGTACAAAATGACATGTGCAGCTGTTTCATCTGCCTCCATGCAGGCCCTACAAAGTGGGCTGTCGGTTATACCTATATTAAAAAGATGTTTATTGTAAGGTCCGTGACCAGTTAGTGCCGCGGTTATTTGTCTAATTTGGGGTCTGTTAAGTTTGATTAGACGGTTACTCATCTTGGCATCGATGTTTGGAAGCGATTCCCTCGCCTGTCTGCAATCTGCAACTTCGCGCCATAAGTTGTTGTGTTGGCGTTTGGTGCGTTGTAGGATTTGGCCTTTGAGTCAGCAAGAAGGTAGCGAGACGATAGGCTCTGGTCCTATCATCGTCATATCCGAACCTTTTCTTGCTAGCTCATCGGCCCTATCGTTACCCCACGAGTTACTGTGGCCTTTGATCCATTGTAGGGTGATCTCGTTTCGGTCACTTACCTGTGTCAAAGCCTTGTGACATTCATAGATCAAACCTGATGTGGTGGCGTTACTACTTAGTGCCTGTAATACTGACATGCTGTCTGATAGTATGCGAATGGAGAAGCCTTTTACGTCCTTTGTCGCAATTGTTCTGGCTGCCTCAAGGATACCTAGACATTCAGCTTGGAATACCGTGTTGTAGGTACCTAAGGGTATTGAAGTTTTAATGTTTAGATCATCAGAGAATATTCCACAGCCCGTCCCTGATTTAGTTTTCGAGCCGTCAGTGTATATTCTCAGGTTTTTGCTATCGCGACCTTCATGTGTGTCTTCCTCTAGCTGTATTTTGTATTTTTTGTCAAAAATGTATCTTATTTGTATTCCATCATTGGGTGCTCCCATAAGAGGAATGTCCTTGACTACGTCTGTCAAAATTTTTGTGTGTGGCGTGTCTGTTTTTCGTAGCAGCTTTTGACTATCCAGTCTTATCGCGGTAGCCGCAGCTTCTTGTTGTATAAACAGGTGCAATGGTAGAAGGTTTAGCATGGCTTCGAGGGCCGCAGTGGGTGTTGTTCTCATGCAGCCCGTCACCGCCATACACACTAGCCTCTGCCAGCTCTGTAGCTTAGATTGTGCTGTAGTCAGTAGAGTTCTTCGCCACCATACTACGGCACCATAGCTGATCATAGGTCTTATGACTGACGTGTACAGCCATAGAGTCAATTTTGGGTTGAGACCCCATTTTTTACCTAGCATTCTACGACATTGCCAGAAAGTGATGCTGGCTTTGTTTAGTTTAGTGTCTAGGTGTTTGGACCAATTTAGTTTGTTGTCTAGGATTATTCCTAGGTATTTTACTTCTGTTGTTAGTGTCAGGGTTGAGTTGAAGAGTTCCGGTAGGGTGTAGTTCCCTAGGGTTCTTTTGTTTGTAAACATTATTAATTCTGTTTTGTG
Source organism: Argynnis bischoffii washingtonia (assembly GCA_033884665.1). Lineage (NCBI taxonomy): Eukaryota > Metazoa > Arthropoda > Insecta > Lepidoptera > Nymphalidae > Argynnis > Argynnis bischoffii. Next base: position 6,156,804 of record CM066616.1, on the reverse strand, counting down.
TGGGTTGACGGTCAGATTATAATCTTTGCACCATTTTTCAACTATTTTCAGGGCCGTCTGTGTTAGTTCACAGATCGTACTTGCAAATTTACCCGTTACGAGGATGGCTAAGTCATCTGCATATCCTACTGTGAAAAATTTATTGTCATTTAGTAGGGTTATTAAATCGTTGACTACGAGGTTCCATAGGAGAGGTGACAGCACTCCTCCTTGTGGGCAGCCTTTGGCAACAATGGCTCCTTGTTTTTTGTCGTTGCCCAGTCTGACCATTCTGTTCACTAACATATGTTGGATCCAGTTTGTAAGTACTGGGTTCACATCATGTCTGTTGAGTGCGGCTCTGATGCTGGCGAAGTTAGTTTTATCGAAAGCACCTTCAATGTCTATGAAGGTACCTAGACATATGTCTTTGGTTTTCAGCGCTTCCTCGATTTTGCCTACTACTGCGTGAAGTGCTGATTCCGTTGATTTGCCTGAGCTGTAGGCGTGTTGGTTCTTATGTAAAGGTATTTTTGATAATGTGTTATCTCTCAGGTGTCTGTCACATAGTCTTTCCAACGTTTTGAGTAGGAATGATGTGAGACTGATTGGTCTGTAGGATTTTGCATCCGAGTAATCTGATTTACCGGGTTTCGGTATGAAAATTACCTTAACCTCTCTCCAGGTTTTGGGCACGTAGCTAAGAGCTAAGCATGCTTGATATACTTTGTTGAGTATGTGGTACAGTTTTGGGCCTCCCCATTGTATGAAGGCTGGATAGATGCCATCTAAGCCTGGCGCTTTGAATGGTTGGAAGCTTTTGATGGCCCACGCTATTTTCTTCGGGTTTATGATCTCCATTGCAAGTTGCCAGGAGGTGTCTGTTGTGTTGTGGTCTGAGTCTGACCAGTTAGTTTCATTAGTAATTAAGCAGTCGGGGAAGTGCGTCTGCAGAAGCACTTGGTGTGCTTCCTCTAATGATTTAGTGTATGTGTTATCTGGTTTCCTTAAGGAACTCAGTTCTCTTTGCGGTTGACCGGTAAGAATTTTACGAATTCTGTTTGCTTGTATAAACGATTCTATGGATTCACAGTATTTCCGCCAAGCACGATTTCTCCAGTATCTTATACGTTTTTTGTACTTGGCTTTAACATTTTTGTAGTGATCCCAATCTAGATCGTTGTATGTGTTCATAGCTCTATTAAAGGCTTTTCTAACCTTGGTTCTAAGGCGTTTTAACTCCGGCCCCCACCAAGATTTTTTGTCAAGTGGGTTTTCCGGGGGGTATATTAGTGGGCAGGTTGCTTCGTAGCATGTAGTCATTACCTGCGTTAGTTTGGTGACTAGTTGTTCAATACTATCCGTGTCTGTTATCCTGTCCGAGTTGTCCAGTGTTCGCAGGCCATCGGTTAGTAGTTTGCGGAATTTTTCTTTGTTTGTTTTTCGTACGTTTCTAAAGGGTTGTGGGGGTGTGGGAGTTAGACCTAAGTCGAAGCGTATCCACCTGTGGTCCGAGCAAGAGGCTTCATCGGACACATGCCAGTTGGATATCAGTTTGGCCCCACCTTCGTTTGCTAGCGTGAGATCAATAATGGTGTTGGCACGTCTTGTTACAAAAGTCGGTTTATTACCTGTGTTAATGATGTCTAAGTTTGTGGTTGATAAGTATTCAATTAGTATCTTACCTCTGTTATTCGTGTTTTCGTTACCCCAGATCGTGTGATGGCAGTTTGAATCTGTGGCAACGATGATGTCTAGCCCTTCAGCTTCGCAGTAGTTCACGAGACGCACCAGGTCTTGAGGAGGTGGGTCCTCCCCGTCCGGCATATATACCGACGAGAGGACCACTTCCCGTGGCGTCATCGTGGTTCTGGCTACTTTGATGGTACAGATGTCTCTAGAACAGAAGTCGGTTAGGATCTGCATAGGGATGTTATTTGTAATGTATATAGCGGCCCTTGTTTGGGGTTCATTGCTTGTTATTATCTTACCTTTGAGATTGTTTAGACCTTGTATGGACCCTGATCGAGATAACCAGGGTTCCTGAATGAGGGCTACGGCTGTGTTGTTAACCTCCAACCACTTGCGTAGCTGCGCTGTGGCTGTGAGACTGTGGTGGAGGTTTATTTGTAGGGCTCGACTACTTGGCAAAAGGGACTCCATCATCCGAGTCGTCCCCTGTGCCAAGGTCGAGTTCCTCTATCCCCTGGGCCCAATCTCCGACACTCTCCGCCTCATCACTGACGCTCTTACTTAATTACAGGATAAGGTCGAAATAATTACACATATGTGAATACTACACAAGCAGAGCCGTGGCCATAAAGTAGTATAATAATAAAAAAATCTGAAGTCGAATTTTGCTTTCTTAGTTAGTACTAGCATATTATTTACAATTCATTGTGATTTTTGATTTTAGACTCAACCTGAGAATACTTTGAACAAAGTCGGCAGAAAATTCGAAATGTATAGCATCTTTGCTAACAACAATGTTATAAGTATACGCTGTGATGTTACATCAAAATTCCCCCGACACCGTACTCCTTACCTAACACCGCCCACACTACAAATCCGGTCTACATCTATTTAGAAAAATGAATGTGTTCTTTTGTTTATTTATTTAACAGATGAATTCCTATAAGATTGCAATGTAACCTTGTTAGGTTGACGTGCTCGCACTCGCAAATTTTTCAAAAATTATATATCCCATCAAAGTACGAGATGTATAAAATAAATAAATAATTGGGTAAATAAATAATTGAAGTGTTATTTGCCATAGTAGCTTTAAACATCGAGAGGGAATCTGCATATTATCTGAAAGAGTCTAATAATTTATCGAATGGCGTATTAACTCCAACCTACATATTATACGTATGAACCTGTATATAAAGTTGGTAATAAAAAACGATCGATGTTTGATTTTCGTATGTTGCATAATTTTTATTGAATATTTAGAAGAATATCCCAGCCCAGCTAGAGCTAAATAAAATAAAAAAATATTACGATCTAGATGATGTGAAATAGGAGACGTAACGTAATCTGCATGTGGAATACTGTAATGTTAAGTCACTATATTTTGTTTTGTTTTTTCTTAAAATGTATATGAAGTATTTAATATATGGATTATGGACTAACTTTTAACATTGTTTAGAATAGTAGACTCGCAACCTACGGACAAAGATTCATCATATTTGGATAAATAATCTATACAGATAAATAAAATTGAAGTGTCTGTTTGTAATGTCAAAATAACAGCTGTTTATTAAATGCATATGGAATTATATGCGGTACTTATAAGAAAAACAGAATATTTAAAATTTTTGTGTGTCTGTCTGCCTGCTTGTCCGTCTGTTTGTTCTGGGTAATCTCCGAAACGGCTGGACTGATTTTGACGAGACTTTCACTGGCAGATAGTTGATATTATATAAGGAGTAACTTAGACTATTTTTATTTCAAAAAAAGAATAAGAGTTCCGCTCAAAAAATACGTAGGTACCTAGGGACGCATCCGAGTGAAGCTAGGGTAAGTCGCTAGTAAAAAATAAAACTGACACAAGCGATATGAACAGCAATATATTTATTTTACACAATTAGAATAATAAAAGATTAGCGATTTTTTATTTGAAATAAAGTTTCTGCTAAAACATTAATTGGCAATAATGATATTTTGATAAACTTTATAATGATAATTTGTACAAACTATATTTTTGAAAAAATATATCATTTTAGAGTAAAATTTTAAATATGAATTAGCCTAGCGCGGCAGTAAAAATTACTCAACGAGCAAGTTAAGTGACACTAATTAACTTTAAGCTGTCCGAGTGCCGTCTACATTAATTTTTCTTATAAATTCCATTTATTTATCAAGACACACGGTAGCGTGTCCAGCCAAGTTCAAGCCAAAGGAACTGGCGAGTAGCACCATGTGTAATATTACACGAACCATTTGGAGCCATTTTTGGCCTCTTCATAACTCAAAAACTATTTCACACAAACATATCAAATTTGGCTCATAGACTGAGACTTGCGAGATACATATGTACTCCAAATTTAATAAACACATCTCCAACGGTTATTTAGAAATTAACGTCCAAAAATCGTCATGTTTATCACTGACTAACCAATAGATCAAAACTCTAACCCAGTCCCAGATGACCAAGTTAGTTGAAATTTGGTTGTCCAGATGGGTAATCGTATGCATACTAAAGAAAAAATCCGAAAACAGTAAATTTTTAAAATTTGAAAAAAAAAAATTATTAACACATTGTGCCTTCTAAAACATAATAGCAATAGCTTAACAACTAGTGCCTTTTAAAATATAATAGCAATAGTAATCACAGTAATAACAAAAACTTTTTTTTTCTCAGGAGAAAAAGTTCCATGATGATTAAATAACATTTTCCTATTCCGCCTTATCCACTAACGAATAGTCGCAAAATTATGAAAAAAAAGGATTGAATTAACATGTTATTTTGGAATTATGAATATAATAGTTTCTTTACAAAAAGTCATGATATCCCTATTGATTAAAAAAAATATTGTGGTTTAAATTTACTTTAGAATGTCGTATTATATTCTTATGAAAAAAAAAAATTGGATAATCTACAGAATTTGGCATCCCATTTAGATCTCAATTCTTTTGTCTGTGAAGTTGATAACCACGCTTATTCTTAATATTGAACTTGGTTCCCATTTTCATGGGAGCATTTTCATTCCATTTTTTTGATGGAATTAAGTGATACTTCAACTACTTCACTTAAATGTTGAAATGAAAATATGTTTTTTTCACTTGTAGATATTTAATATATATTTAATAATGAAAAATAAAACAATTTTAATATCCGATTAGATAATATAAATTGGCTTAAAGTGTAAATTATTTTACCCATGTATACTTTAATTGCCAGTTTGGGCTAAACTTTAATCATTTAAATTCGTACTCAAATAAGAAATTAAAAGGTGTAAACAAATTTAATATACATATATAAACGATTTATATATATACATTCAATAAACTTATTTATAATATATATAAATGTGCAGCATAAAATTTTTTATTTGGGAAACATTTACTAGCAAAATATATAAAATTGTTACACAGTTTCCATGAATAATACTTTTATCCGCCTACAGTAGTATGTCTTGCTTGCATAAGCAAACTTATATCATTTATTAAAGGCTTTTATTTAACTTGTTTCGTTCGCATCTGGCTTTCTTATTCAAAATGTGTAATGCAATTTTTAAGAACTGGCTAGCATCTGAATAGACTGAACAGAATACCAATGTTACATCTTGATCTGTACATATAATAAAACAGTAACTTTGCGAAATCGATGTGCGCCTTTCACGCAATCGGTATCGAATTATTTTAAATAAGTTCTGTGTTTTATTCCATCGTTCGCGAACAATACAACGAATGAAACTCGAAAGCCCGTAAGTGCTAAAAACTCTTCTTCTTCAAAAATAATAAAAATTAAATACATATTTTAGTTTGATAATATCTATACATATAATAAAATAGTAACAAAGCGAAATCTGTACATCAATTATTTTTTTAAAACAATGACTTTAGGATATTGTACAAAATATAGATCCCAAAACAATAGTTGTTGAAATTTTTGTCTGTATTTTTGTCTAACTTTTGTGTAGTAATAACTTATACATCAGGTCAGTATTTATGATACCTTTAACTTCAGGGAAATCTTTCATTACCACTGGTTACATTTACAACTGGTTCTGTCGAGTCGTTCTTAGAAAAGATGGCTAACGCTGGCTAAACCTTAAAAGATACATCAAAACAATGTATTAGAAAATTGTAGGTATTAAAAAGGCCTACAGAAAAGTTCACAATAGCATATTATGTATACTCGAAATAACTATTTTTTATCTATTTAAATCGTGCCTAGGGACACATCCGAGCGAAGCGAAGGTAAGTCACTAGTATGTATTAGATAAAATAAAACTTACTAGGTATGTATTAATTATTTTGCAAAGTTTTATCAAAGTAGTATATTAGCCAAAACATAAAGTTCCGATATCTGTAAGTACTATACGTTTAGATTAATGGGATACGAATGTTTGCTAAAACTGAAAGAAGGCGAGAGATAAAAGCGCACAAATCTTTAAAGATGAGAAAAGTACCGAACTGACTAAAACATATTGGCTACGAAGAAAATACGGCAGTTCCATTAACATATTATATTATAATGATATAATATCTAAGTTTAATAAATTATTAGGCATAAAATCACCATTGATATGCAATATTATGAGTGTTAACGTCATAGTCAAAGTAGAAATAAGTGTCAACAAAATACATACCTATACTACGCACAGATACACCAGATCACTACACAATATTATTTACTCTCCATTTCTTCTTAATGTCTTAACTTCCGATGTCCAAGACAATCTTCGCGAAATAATTTTTATTTAATTTACACGCTACACATACTAAATATGCACAAAATGCCTTCATTCATCGTTCCTATTTTGTATTTTTACAACAAAGAATTGTTCAATTGATTATTTTACAAGTTTGGTCGGATGAATGCTTGTTACTCTTTCACGCCAGAACGGCTAAACGGATCTGGATGAAATTTGGCGCAGAGATAGATTATAGTCTGGAATAACATAGGTTACGTTGTTTTTATATTTCACTAGGGGCGAACCCGAAGCGAAACGAGAATAAGTCGCCAGTAACAAATAGTTGGAGTATTATTAAGCGCTTTTATATGTATCTCCGGATCCTAAATAAATCTGCGTGCTTGCTTATTTACATTATTTTATTTATGATACGTAAATGTATAATACATGATGATGATACGTAAATATCTTATATAACATAGTTAAAGAACTACGTATAAGTATATCTTTTACTAAGAATATTTGACCTTCTTAGTTCTAATCCCTCGGAAATTAGAAAGGTCAAACCAATAAACACACATTTACTTTTATAATATTATTATCTAGCTACCCTAGTTCTATATATATCTACCCTAAGCTATAAAGTTTATCTTGTCAGGGTTCCGTACTCAAAGAGTAAAAGGGGACCCTATTACTAAGATTCCGCTGTCCGTCCGTCTGTCTGTCTGTCCGTCTGTCACCAGGCTCTGGCACCAGGCATGATTTTTTTGCCATTTTTATAGATAATGGTACGGAACCCTTCGTTCTCGAGTCCGACTCGCACTTGGCCGTTTTTTTAAGTATTTCTTATAATAAAATGATTTAGTTTTATAAGTATTTATATATTGTATTTGAAATAGGCACCAAAAGATCACTAAATCAAAAAGCCTTAAAAAAAAAGCAAGTACATATATTTGCAAATGTTTATGGATGATATCGCGCACTTTTTTATAAAACATCATTCATCATTTATTAAAATCCATTTATACCGTGCACATCGATAAAGAAAGCAGAAAAGATTTTTCTGTCCACTTGACTCACTAATTTTGTACCATCAATGCTTAACTCCTATAAGTGCTTGGGCAACCTTTTTATACACTAAAACTAAGACTAAAGGACAATGTTGAGGACTTTTGTTTAGACAAAATATAATATTGGCATATACGGTAATTGAAACTGGTTCGCTCTGCGCGGCGATCCAGTAGGTATAAGCTCTTTACTGTAAAGCTCTAAAGCGTATATTGTCTAGTATCGAAACTCACGATAGGTAGTTTGTTTTGTGCAGCTTTAAGCCTTAATATGGTAAATATTGTTAACCTATTCAGGAATAATTTTTTTATTAAAACTAACTTAATGTATTTTTTACCCCATTGCAGCGAAGCCCAAAGAAGGGTTATGTGTTTAACCTGTATGTATATGTGTAATACTATGTTTCTTCCTCGACTTGTTCTCATATTTTTAGTTCGCTTTTACGCAGTCAGGTTTTTTATTTTTGTAAATGATTTTTATTATTAATTAATTCGACTTAAAGAAGTTAAAACTTAAAGAGTGATGTTTTATTATTATTTATTGTACAAACACACAATATAGCTATTTGTATATAAGAAGGCGCCATAGAAAGGGGCATTAATATAAAAAATAAGTTGATAAATAATGTTTGTAGCTGCAGTCGTTTTCTTTTAGTATAGACTATAGCATATTTGTACATTATACACCTTATAATGTATATATATGCTCTAAATGGTCGCCGTTTAACTTTGCGGGAGCTCTGCATAGACTTACGAATGAAAACATTACGCACTCTATTCGCTACATCTACATATTTACGTTTGTATTTTTAGATTTTATTTGTTTAAAACAAAGAAAATACTTTTATAAACATAAAAAGAAATTTACTATCTGGTGCAATGGCCACTTAAATATTATAGAAGCCGTACATAGGTTGACTAGAATTCGATTTCCATCCGTGTCTAATTCTTATGTACACGACCGTCCTAAAGTTTAAAATACTTTACACTTGCATATTTCTATGTAAAATCAATATAAAGCATCAAATATATTTTGTATGTAGTACTTTAAAATCTATCGCCTTATTGTTATTTAATGTTTTTTTAATTATAAATGGGCTTACTTTTAACCTTCATCTTAGTTCGAAAGCATAGATAAGGTCTACGATCTAGCTAGTTTGCCCAGGAGAAGCCTGGTTAACACGCACCGTAAATAGCTTCAGGTTATACGCACTCGGAAAAACAGACGCAGGCAGGGCATTCTACTTCTTGGCCGTGCGCATTATAATGTTATTGAAACCAAAACATTGTCGATTATATTAATGACTTCATCGTTAGTCTTAAAAATAATAAATAGAAATTTCTTTGCATTTAAAACTTTTTCCAACTTTTATACTCCTATCATATCTATACTAATATTATAAAGAGGAAGGATTCAATTGCTTGTTTGTTTGTTTGCACCGAATAGGCTCCGTAACTACTTACCGATTAAGATGAAACTTAGAAAGAAGATAGTTTGAGACCCTGGGAAGGATATAGGATAGTTTTTATCCCGGAAATCATCCCTTAAGGGAGTGAAAATGGGGATGAAAATTTGTATGGGGAATCAACCTGACGAACCCGGGGACGAACCCGAGCAAAGCGAGGGCGAGTCACTATTCATTTATAAATGTTAACATTATGTAGTCTGATCCTACAACTATTAATTATACATCATTTTGTTTCTTATTACAAAATATATTATATTTACATTTTCTGTTTTAATTTCAAAGAGTATACCTAACTTATATAAAAACATATCTTCAATGAACTTAGCGTTAGTAAGTCATGAAACAATATATTATAATGTTGCTATGTATATCACTTTATTGCACACGAAAATGATACATTAACAAAAAGAAAAAAATCAAATTCATCTCTTACAGGCAACCGATAGAAAAGGATACAAGAACATAAGTTAAAAGAGCGGAAAGGTGCATAAAATGCAAGACATTAAACCTTAATATAAATAAACATACATAAAAATATACATATACTAAAATACTAATAATTTGTACTAAAAATACTGAGGGGCACGGGCTTTCTTCCAATACAAGGAAGATCAGGCCATTGTCCACCGCACTGGCCAAGTGGGGGGATGCACATGTGGTTTAAAAAGGTTGTCTCAGATATGCAGGTTTCCTCACGATGTTTTTTCTTCACCGAGAAAACATAAAATCTATATTAAATTTGAACTAAATTAATTGTCAGCCTAATTTTAACTTAAAGTTTGTCCGATAAAATATTATTTCATTTATTTTTAATTACTTTCATCTAGAACAATTATGTTTAAGATTGGTATATCTTCGGTAAAATCTTTTTGTCTAACAATGAATCTTTTTGAAATTTCAGGTCAAATATCCTTTAAGTCCAAGGTTTAATTGAATTTCTTTAATGATTGTTTCGTGACAGCGGCATGATGAGGTAATTGTTATTTTCTTATTTGCTCTAATGAAACTGTCAAATTTGAAGCAAATGTACAATGCTGTTAAAATATTTGACGAAATCATTCAAACTTGCATTCACCCATAGTCGAAATTCGATCATAATCATTAAAAAAAGTTGAGAAATAATAATACTGAACTGAAAAAAATTAAACTATAACCATTTTTTTTTATTGATAGCACTAACACTCGTTAAAAGCTCCTAAAATTAGGAAATAGGTAGAACACACACAGATGAGAAATAGGTAGAAGACTGTTTTGTCTTTGCCTATTTATATATAGATTTTTAAATATAAACCATATTGGACAAAGACTAGGGACATACCACTCTAACGTTATTCTTTAAGAACAACATCCAGCTTTGTTTATTAACACCTTGTTGTGTATGTACTTGTATTTAATTGGATTAAATAAAACAAACCATGATTTGAATCTGAGTAATATGTATTGCAATCCACCATCTTTTACAAAAGTGTCATAGAGTATATTATATTCATTAGGGATGAGACAAAATATTAGTGATGTACTAACACACCTCCAGGTTAAATTCTGAGAAATCGATTGTTGTGACCGGTGTGTCCGCGGCTCTTGACGGGTTAAACCTTTAAGAACTATTTTTGTAAAAATAAATCTAAAACCCACTAGGGGCTTATAAGTAATTACAAATCATTCGTTATACATCAATATGAGTATTTTCTATCGATTTTTTTATATAATAAGATTGACATTTAAATTCGATTTCTAGTAACGTATATTTATTTAAAGAAAAATAAAATCTAAACAAAACGATATTATTACAAAATATATAAAACAAAAATCTTTATTTTATTCCTAGCTAGCGGATCACCCTCGCTTCGCTCGGGTTCAGGTTCTAGAAAAACACATCTATCCCACGCGAACTTTACATTTTTTTGGGACAAAAAGTAGTTTATGTGATATTCCAGACCATAATCTATCGTCATGCTAAATTTCATCGAGATCTATTCAGCCGTTCTGGCGTGATTAAATAACAAACATCCAAACATCCATCTAAACTTTCATATTTATAATATAAGTAAGGTTAAACAGTAAATGTCATAATAAACGCCAACCAATTCTAGTCTCTAATCTGAGACAACTGTGTAGTTCGTACTTAAGTTTTAGTGCTCAAATATCTGCTTCCTAATTGGATTGTGGTCGAGAACTAACAATAAACAAACAAACATGTTTACATTTTCATTGTGGAGATTTTAGATAAAGTTCAAACAAAATACTAATTATATGTAAAGTTAGATTAAGGACTCTTCAAAAGTCAAAAAATCGTCAGATAGCAGGGTTAATGAAAACAATAGAAGAGATTAAAGGTAATAAATATTTATAAACGCAGGTCCCTCTTATTGCGCGTAGCTACATAGAGCTTTTCTCTGAATAATTTATTATTATTGCCCCCTTAGAATTGAATTATTCCCAATCCAGAAAAAAGGTTTTCTGTGTCGCATTGCATATATGTAATTACGATAAAACCTTTTTGCATATCGACTAGTGAATACATTGAATTTTACATAATCTAATATGATAAATGGTTTTTCATCCCCTAAAGTTTATCTTTGGTTACATTTCAATTTAAATATTTCAAAATTTCATTATCATCATTCACTATATAAAAGATAACAATTAATCGATTTTAAATTTTATAGTCCCAGGAATGATTATGTGCTGGGATGGTAGCGTATTTAACTATATAAACTGCCTCTTAAATGAGATATCTTAAAGTAATAACGAGAGTTCTTGGATAACTTTAATAGATGGATTGATTTTTTCTTTGTTATGAAGTCAGAAGTCGGTTGTATGCACAATCTTTATTACTTCTACTTTATACTATATTGCCTTTAACTACTTCTTGGTGTAGTGGTTAGCATGTACGGCTGCTGATCGAGACGTCCTGGGTTCGAGTCCTGGGTTTGGTAATGTATAATGATTGGGGTTATTATCAAGAAATTATCATAGTTACAGTTGTTTTAAATCGTCATCCCACTGGATATTGAGGGTGAAAGGTTAGATAATACATTTCATAGAAAAAAAAATGGATTGACAAGTAAAATCATATGCTATACTGTTATAGATTTTATTGTAAATAATAAAAATATATCCATATAACAAATGTTATTTACCTCCTACGTCGCAAATGAACTCGGCTGCGCGACAAGAGAAAGCGCTTGGCAGAAACTACTTTTCATGTAGGTATTTAAGTTCCGTTGAAACCTTTCTCGGCTTAGTACAAAACTATTTGATGCCTGAGACTTCGTTTATATGAGCCAGGTTTGTGCTAAATGTAATAGAGAATGTTATTTATGCCTTAATAATATTTTTTCAACATTCTCTTAAAGATACATTACGCATTACTAATATTGGAGACTTTGACGACACGTTTGGCTCAGTTTGCAATGACTAGCGGTCGCGGGTTCGAGTCCCGCTGGGGGCATTCATTTGTGTGATCAGCATGAATTTTTGTACTCCAGTCATGGGTGTTTATATTTATAATATGTATGTATTTAACATTATATATGTGTAGTGTATCAACTATCTATCCATAACAGAGGCCTCGTAGCTTACCATGGAACTAGATGGTTTTGTGTGTTAATGTCCCAACATATTTATTGGAGTTGATAGCTCAATTTCCAAAACGATATAAGTATTTATACTATGATATAACAGAAAATGTAAGAGAAAAATTCCGCATTTGAGCCAACTCTCATAGTGTGGCAATACGGTAAGTAGATAACAAAATTGTAGGTGTTTCTGGTAACAGTTCCAAGTAATTTGTGGTAATACCCCTTTTCGTATCAATTGTTTATAAAAAAATAAATACCTATTTATATATATTTATATACACATGTAGAGTTTTAACAATATCTATATATATATATATATATATATATATATATATATATATATATATATATATATATATATATATATATATATATATATATATGTAGGCATAAACAGTTCAGTACCTTTTTCTCCTCTATTTATCAATTAATTTACTAATAAAAATGAATATATATAGATATAGTTGATATAGATATAGTTATAGTTGATATAGATAAAGTTGAGTTTTAATCACTGTGGAAACACTAGTTAGTGAGTAGTATTAATTCCGTGACTAATATAAAGTACCTGGGCGACCGAGATTCGTTTGGAGTTCTTTTTTGTTATATTGTATTTTTTAGATACAAAAAATCTAAAAACTTGAATAAATACAAAAAAAAAAAACAAAATAAAAACTTTATTTCCAAACGAGATTTGAAACCAAACACCTGTGTTGTCAATCTTGCACCTTCGCCGCTTGACCACGACCACATGCAGGCTTATGCCTGAGCGTAAGAAATTATCGAGCATATTTTGCGTGGAATAATGCGAATTCCCTGACACACCCCAACAAAACAAAACACATTGAAATTGGTCCAGCCGTTTCTGAGTTTTAGCGAGACTAACGAACGGCAATTGATTTTTATATATATAGATTTAAATACGTGAAAGTAAAATTATACTAATTAAAATCATCTCTAAAACATTAAAAAACATATATATCTTAAGTCTCAGACTAGTCTTTAGACTCTTTAAGAAATTAATAATGCTAAAATCGAATATTTCTATAAAACAATTTAACATTACAAAACGTATGTAAGTGTAAATATTTAATTTCTAAATTTTGTGATTATTTCTAAGTTTTAGGTCCACCATCAAATTAAGTACCTTATATAAATCCTCTGACAAAATGATGTATGGACATTGTCAAATAACATAGAAATGTAATGAAAGACCCTCAGTGAGTTAATAGCTTTAGGAAGGAAGTGAGGTATCAACCGGGTCCGTTATTGACGACATTCTGATAAATTACCCAATAATTCACTCTTCTTGTGTTTTCTTTGGAGAGCAGGCGATATTCGAAGGTAAGTTTACTGTGATACGATAGCATTTTTTTTTATAATACTAGGTTTGCGCGCGGCTTCGCATTTTCGCATATTTATGTACCTATATTACCAAAAGTCCTTTCGAAGCCGATTCTTAAACCAAACTTTAAAAAATCTCAATATCAATTTCCATATTATAAATAACGGTTTTATTCGGAAGTCTCTCCCCAGACCATGATTGCTGTAAAGCATTCGAAACGTTAGGAAATAAAAATCTTAAAAAATCAAATCCACGTAAAAGTTTCAAAAGATAGTTTTATATCAAATGTCATATATTCGCGCAAATCAAAGAAAGTATTTATTTCCATATTTCTTACTTTTTAAACAGCGAAATCTTAAAATTATCACCCCCTATTTTTAAACCCCAGAGGATATATTGAAGGATGTACTTGAATTAAAAAAACATTCTTACCTGTTTTGGTCACTGTCAATTTAGATACATCGGATTTGCATAGAATAGAATTTCCAAATAGAATTTGAATTTTCAAAAATCCTTTCTTGTCAAATTTTAAGATTGCAGCATCTACACTTTTTGAGATTCCGTGATTAATCGGTGCTTTATTGAATGGTATTTCGTATATTCATATAGAGACAATATGAACTCTACTTAAACAAAATATATCGTTTAACATTTTCATTATATTCTGTAGAATATTCGAAACATTCATTGATTCCATTTTCTGGTAAGATAATACAATTTAGAAAAATATATATATTTTTCAACTCGTTCGAAATACACTGAATCAAAGAAAATATACTGTAAACTTAGAACTTACTTTGTTTGGATGTAAAGAATAAATTTTATTTAATTGTATTTCAAAAAGAGTAATCAAATGTTGTTGTATACATAATATTATTATTATCATGGAATGCATAAAGATCTTGATATTATTATAAAGCGGTTTAAGTATTGACATAAAAAAATACTAATTATAATAAAAATAATAGTCTACTAAGTACTTTAGATAAGATTGCCGTTGTTAATGATTGGTGGTTTTATTGCTAAATTTATTTATACCATATATTTTTTTTGTATATTTTACTACAGGATTATAAATACTAGTAATTTATAATCGTTAATCTAATAAGCACATTTACAAAGTTAAAAGCAATAAAAGCAACAACGTGCTCTGCCCCCTTGCACTGCGGCAATATAGTACGCTGTAGGTTTTGGTCAATAATAGTATAACAGTCCTCTGTCGCTTGACTGCCCTCAATTACGAGGGTCCCCAGCGACACCAAAAAAAACATAGAAAGTGATGAATCCGATCACAATTTTCTTTATTTAATTCATATTTCTTTTATACGAAATATTCTGTTAGTTGTAAGTTTAGCACATAGCTCACCATTTGTTATCAAAAATCCGACTCGACCAGATAAATCTTTGGTCCGTTATCCGCATGTAGGAGCAGCTGGTGTGTTGCCGACTTTACGTACATACAACACGTCATATTTCATTGATCTTATGCCTTTCAAATCTCCGCTGAAAATAGTCAATTTATTCATGTGAGTTTGTTAATTTCATAATGATTAAAAATTTATTTTATAATAAACAGTTGCTGTAATAAATTAATTTAACTAAAAACAATTGTTAAGCACAAATGAAACTTCATTTAAAACTGACCATGTACATAAAGGTACACTTAATAAAGTTTATTAAAAAATGAAAATTACATGTAATTTTATATTACTTACTGTAAATTATATCTACGTATATATATAATTACAATTATATTTATGTATTTTCTGAAAATATTTTGACATGATCAATTTTACTTAGCTCGTGCTTTATTTAGATGGATCGCGTATAAAATAGGATAATAATTTCAGGACTGTTTTGATGTTTACTGAGAAATAATCTTATTATAAAACAACATATGAGATGTTATAAATCATAAGAAAAATATTACAAAGGATATAATATAAGAGATAAATCATTCTGTACATTATATAACTTTGTTAGAAAGAAAAGGCGATATTGCACTAGTAGCATGTATGTGAAAATAAGGAAAAATACTTCCATCAGATAGATTTTGAAAGAAAAAAATGTTAAAAATCAATTAAAAGCCGATTCTGTTAAATTTGTTTAATTAAAACACAGATGTAGATAGCAATTAATGTTTATTATTGAAAATTTGAGGAAAACATATATGAATAGAATTTTCCCATCTATATAAAAAACACTGTTTCCAAAAAAATGTTGATAAAAGTCCTCAATTGACAAAGTTACTAGTAAAGGTTGACAAACAAAAGAGGAGAAAAAGTACTGAAATGTTAGATAGTAAATTTATTCATATTTTAAATATTTTGTTATAGTAGGTAATTGGGCTACCAAGTCGGTGTCCTTAAAATTTTATCACATTTGATTAAAAACAAAAATACATATTTGATATTAATCAAAATGAAATGAATAATATTTTACTAGTCGATTGTTCAATTTTAATAAAAAGGAATATTTCTTTAAAAAAAAAGGCTTATTGCCTTTTCATTTTTACCTTACGTCATTACATAGTACTTATGCTACAATAATACAGTGTACTACCAATGAACATTTCTTTAATATTAATCGAATGCATTTTTGATTTTACGATTATGCTGTCAACGCTCACTTGAAAAAAACATACATTATACATTTACATCAAAGGAAATAAATAATAAATAATAATACACCTACATATTTAAAATTTTGTGCAATAAACGTCCAACGATAAATTATTAGCATCTAATGAATATGTAACATGAATATGTAATTCGAAAGGCTACGTTATTAATGAAATCTGTGACATTTTTTATTCGACCCATGAATGTGCACCACCTATATGTAAACAATGGAATATCATAATGACTGAATGGGAAAGTAAATAAAATTAGACTAATAACGTTATGGTAAATACATCAATATGTTTAGCTGTACATTGTATATGACTTTAGTTTTACACACTCTAATTTCTTTTTTTTTAAGTATAATTATTAAGATTTTTAGTCGCTGAATTTCTCAATAATAGTACGTAGTTGGAATTTGGTAATGTTTCACCAATCTCCCCCATGTCTCGGAAAGTACGTAAAACCGTCATCGTCCCATCAGACTTTGAGAAAGAATGGAATAGACTCAATGAATAGTGTATTTCTGTTTGCGTGCAAACTTGTCTAGGACATTAGGTCTTGATTCATATGGCTATAAAACTATACTGTAAGCTACCTACTAAAACCCAATGAAATCTTCCTTGGCTTTATGGGGTGTTCTGCGGCGCTCTTTTACGTACTCTACTATGAAGCGCTGAGGGCTGGCCTACTGAGGTAGACCTGCTTCCGGGTACTACTGAATGCCTACATTACTAAGCGGGGTTAGGGTTACTAGGCAACCACGTGTCAAAGTGTACAACCAGACCGAGGAAAATACTTATCTATACAGATAAATAAAATTGAAGTGTTTATTTGTAATGTCAAAATAACAGCTTTATATAAATGCATATGGAATTATATGCGATACTTATAAGAAAAACACAATTTTTAAAATTTTTGTCTATTAGTCTGTCTGTCTCTTTGTTCCGGCTAATCTCCGAAACGGTTAGACCAATTTTAACTTTCAACACTTTTTAAACAATTTTTAAAATTCACTGGCAGACAGCTGATATTATAAGGAGTAACTTAGACTTTTATTTAGAAAAAGAATTAGGGTTTCGCTCAAAAAAATTAAAACGTTCCCAGGGACGCACCCGAGCGAAGCGAGGGTAAGTCACTAGTATTTTCAATAAATATAAAAATTGTTCCATGTACGTATGAATTATTCGAATAACTCATTAAGGTTTCGTCGTGATCGGTCGGTGTTTAGGAACATGTTGAAAACAGAAAAAATGAACACACGAACTTATAGAGAAACACGCTTTCATTTTTACGTATATAAATAATAGTAAATTAATATTTTATGAAAAAATATTAAAAGTTATTTAAAGCATTAATACTACCTACTAATATAACATCATCATAGCTAGATTATGAAAATAATATATTCTATAAGTTTAATATTATTATTTACTAGCGACTCACCCTCGCTTCTCTTCGGGTTCATCCCTAGATAAAAACAAATCTATCCCACGGGAATCGTACATTTTTCCTAGATGATATATATCCTTCCTCAATTAACGGGCTATCCAATGCAAAAAGAATTTTTCTAATCGGATTAGTAGTTCCTGAGATTAGCGCGTTCAATCAAACAAACAAACTCTTCAGCTTTATAATATTAGTATAGTATAGTTAAATAATCTGAATTTTCGAATATTTATGTACAGTTATTGTATTACCGAAACATCAGTAGGTATTTATAAAGTAACCTTTAAATTCCGCTAACTCGCTTAAGATCGTCTCTCTACTAATTGCAGGTTCGGGAGAGTTAGCTCTAGAATGCTGTATTTAAACTTGAGCGGTCTTGGTTAAATTTATCTTTAACAAACATTAGAACTGAATTTATATAATGATGTATTTTCGGTGTCACGACTACTTTTATGTTATTTTTTCTTTCAGTAGTGAATTTTCCCTAAATATTTTTTTTAAACTATATAACTACTTTAAAATACCGTTTATGTAAGTAATTAAATGTTGCCTAGGGTCTTGTGGAGATAGTTAATAATATGTTAAGGTCAGCAGAGTGGCTTTTCGTTTCGGTACACAAAATGATTCCCATAAGGTAGCGCAATAAGTCAGTTGTAATAGATTAATAAATAATAGTTCAGACATTTTAACGTCACGTTTCAACCGAAAAATATTAAGGATCTGCAGCATATTTGAACCGGTGTGTTTTTTTGGGAATAAGTAGAAAAGAAAGGACGCTTTTGGAGATAATTAAGTATAAGGTAATGAATGCGTGAAATTATTGAAAAATTATTACACTTTAATAATACAAACAAACAAAACAGAAACTAGGAACCTTAACAAAAATGTTATTAAACTAAAATATCTCCAAAAGCGTGATTTGACCGAGTGAAAAGCAAGATAATCTCAATGTGAAAGAGATTAGTTTTCCAAGGTAGCGTTTTAAAGATGGGTACCAACTGCTGTTATTAAGCTCAAAGTAAAGGTCTAAAAAAGTATAGAAACCTTTCATTGGCTACAAGTGAAATGAACGAATTCCTTTGATTTATTTTGCTGAATCCAATTAATTATACATTTTGACGAGGGTCTAACTAGGAAATGCTTCAATCAATTTACATTAATATAATAAAGAAGTAGTATTTTAAATTCATTTCAAAACAATAAAACATTTTTTGTTAGAATCGGTGTAATACAACTTTCTAATACAATAATTTCAACATTGGTAAATAAATTCTGTATCATATTTTATATTAATTGCCATTTTGAGACTAACATAATATATTATGTACATATGTATACATGTATGATACGAATCATGGAATACGAATTTGAAATAAGGCGTAGAAGGTAGATATAAGTACGAAGAAATAAAGTTTTCAAGCTTCGTTTTCTTATAGAAGTTTAAACGCCCACCAAAGTGTGCCTCCAGCCAGTGTTTTTCTTGGCTTAACGCCAGGCTGGATTGCCGGACGCTATATTATTATATTATGGAAAAAGTAATAATAAGTAAAGTAAAGTAATAAATAAGTCGTTTAAGATACAGATTAATTATGCTTGGATACTAGCAATACTTTAATACTGTGGATCATCGGCAAAGTATAGTCTAATTTATAATATTCGTCTGCTGTGTGAACTTCATCGAGAAGACTAAAAGAAAGTTTTTAAATTATTTCTTTGTACTAGCAAGCAAAGCATTAAAAAGTCATTAATCACAGCTTTGCTGTTGAAGAATGGTGATATAATAGGATTTCTTAATTTATTATGTTCTAGGAAAAAATGACTTAAAAATATTATCTTTGACACGACCTATTTAAGTAATTTATAATTGAATATCACTTTTTAATAGATTTACTTTAATTTGTCATACAACGCAAATAACACCTACCACGTAATTTTATTATACCAAATCCATACTAATGTATACTCGTGAATGCGAAAGTAAATCTGTCTGTCTGTTATCTTTTAACGCTTAATGCGTTGACCTGATTTAGACGAAATTTGGTATGGAGATAGTTTGAGACCCTGGGAAGGACATAAGATAGTTTTTACCCCGGAAATCATCCCGTGATCCCGTGAGGAGGTAAAAAGGCTTGTATATTTATATCTTTCTTTATTTATTTATACCGGCGATCTCTGAAACGGCTATAACGATTTCGCTGAAATTTGATATGTGGGGGCTCTCGGGGGCGAAAAATCAATCTGGATATTAGTCTTATGTCTGAAAAAACGCGTCTTTTCGAGTTTTCATGCGATTTTCTTTAGCATTATTTTACGCAAAATATGTTAATATTTTCGCAAAGTTTCGCAAAGGTGTATAAGCATCGTGGAAAAATCGTAAATTTGAATTTCAAAGCTATAAAACAAATCAAATATTGAAGATAAAAATTCGACTCAATGGAACTTTTTGTACTAAATATTTTAATACTAAAAAAGGTCCATTCATTCATTTTCTTGAAAAATATTTTTTTCACAATTTGCAGGACAAAATATTATTAAAAACCACGTTTTCCATGTTATTTAAACGAGAAAACTTGAAATTCGATAGAGAACCTCTTAGAATTGGAATTTTAAGCTCTATTTTTAACAGGAGCTTTGTTGAGACATTTTCTGAGATACCTTGGGGTGAGAGGAAAGAAAAATAAATATCATCCGTTTTAAGGTATCTAGGGACGATCCCGAGCGAAGCGAGAGTGAGTCGCTAGTGTCTTATAAATAAATATGTATTAGGCTTTTGTTGTTCAATTATTTCCAAGTGAAGGTAACGGCATGTTTTATGATTAATTGAGTTCATTGCACTTTCATATATTATGTACATTCGTTTCATCCATAAGTTTATCATTATTATAGAAAACAAACGGTAATTCTTGCATAAACATTATCAGATTTAATTTAATTCATTTATGGATAGAAATAAAAAAATAGAATTGATTGAAAAATTTAAGGATTCCATCTTAACTGTTTAATTACAGTACCCTAAATAACATGATGAACATTGCCCAATGTAAAATTATTTAAAGCAAATAATACATAACCACAATAGATCTATACAAAGAATTAAACTAGTAGTAGAAAAGAAAACCACTAAAACCCACATACATAGGTATCCATTAAGAATTAAATTGAATTACGAACATAGATATTCTGTGTAAAAAAATACCAGTGTAATCTACATCTATACTCTTATTATAACGAGGTAAAGTTTGTAAGTTTGTGAGTTTGTTTGTGATGAATAAACTAAAAATCCCCTGAACCGATTTAGATGAAACTTGGTATGAAGATATTTGAGACTTTGGGAAGGACAAAAGATTGTTTTTATGGAGGTTTAAATGGGTTAAAAGGGGGATGAAAGTTTATAAGGGAACCAATCATTTCTCAAATAAGGCATATAAAACTCATCATACCTATGTATATACTAATGTATAGTCTATCTCTTCCATACTAGCAGTTAAAACGTACATAGGCAAATACTCGAGCGGAGCGAGGGTGAGTCACTAGTATTTTATATTTCAAGAAAAACGAGACCGAAAGTAAATAATGTGCCCACCTACCTATACTCGTAGTTACGACCGCAGGATGAAGAGAAGCTACGAGCGTCCCAACGACGCAGATGATAATATCTTAACGAAGGTTATAATGTACTACTCCATCTTAGAGTACCATCTTATTATAAATAAAATTCTTTGTTCGATTTATTTATACACAAAATAATATTATTTATTTATGCTAGTATGTTTGTTATAATTATCGAATATGTTGTGTTAATGTACGAGTATATATTGTGGTTATATTTCTCTTAGGTCTTTGGTTAAGAAAAATACCTAATACCTTATTTTTGAAGTTAAACTTCTTTACACATGCTTTTCCTGGGGGTTAAGCTGGTGAATGCGTTACGAAAAAATGTACGTACGTTTGTTGCCATGGTAAACGTTTATATTATATTCTTTCCTTAAATGATATTCTATAAAAATATGATTGTAATATGCCTAATATGCGTTGTTTTTAGTATCTCACCTATCCTAATTATGTAAAACATACATTAAATTTCATAAAGAGTACCGATAACCTACAGAAGTTTTAATTTTTGCTTGTGTACACATTCATACACGCACTCTTTAATTATTTTTTTAATTGTTTTATTTGGCAAATGATTAAAATAAAAAAGTTACAGAGAGCGCATTATCTAGAATATACCTTAAAATATTTAAGCTAGTAAAGAAAATGGTGTATATTATTTCCTTCTAACAATTGGATTGTTTAAATATTCAAATATTTAAACCGTAGAGTTAATTAAGTAGTTATAATTACCGCACTTCTAAATACTATTCAGTAAAACGGTTGGACGGATTTGGATGAAATGGATGGATGGACCCTTAAGCGAGGCTAAGTTGCTAGTCCCCCCCACCCCACCGGGGTAGGCCGCATTTGGGGGGACACTGGGGGGAGTGTCCCCCCAAATGCGGCCTACCCCGGTGGGCGGTATGCCATACGGGTTGCTCCTGGTACTCTTCTGATAGCAGAGTGCTCTGTTGGAGCAACACCATGGTTGTTGTGATCTGCTTTGGCGGGCCTGCCGTCAAAGCGTCGTGGTTGAGTGAGGTGAGAGTTGAGGGGAGTTGTTAGGTTTTAGTAGGTAGTACTGACTTTTCTAGCCGGCGAGTCTTACATAACCACATGTTTGGATGCAGGTGGTATGCGTAAATGTATTTCCTAACATTAGAAAAAAAGAAAAAGAGGTAAGTTGCTAGATATCTTATATATTTAAACGAGCAATTCTTGTATATTAATATCTTTATATCTTTATTTCTTTATTTATTTATACCAGCGATCTCGAAAACGGCTATAACGATTTCGCTGAAATTTGGTATGTGGGGGCTTTCGGGGGCGAAAAATCGATCTAGATTAGTCTCATGTCTGGGAAAACGCGTGTTTTCGAGTTTGCATGCGGTTTTCTTTTGCATTATTCTACGCAGAATATGGTCGATAATTTCTTATACTTCGACATAAGCATCGTGGTCAAGCGGCCAAGCACAAGATTGCCAGGTGTCCGGGTTCGAATCCCGGTCGGGTACAAAGTATTAACTACAGTTTTTTTTGTATTTATTCAAGTTTTTAGTTTTTATTTTTTTATTTTTACGCCAAATTAAAAAGAAAATTTTACTTTTGACCAAAAACTCCGAGCGAAGCTCGTCCGCCCAGGTATTTAAAAATTAGTCAAGTACGAAAATCGCGACATCTATACAACTCTCTCAGTAACACTTAGTCACTTAATGTAAAATATACCATCTTTCAAAGTGCCATGACAAGTAACATCTTACTCCGGTTTCGTAGATTATAATTACGAATTTTAAAGCTTGCTCTTTAAGTTATATAGATTATCATCTAAAAATACGATATAACAAAAAAGGACTCCGAGCGAAGCTCTACTATAAATAATGTAACAACATTATTTACTTTCAGTCTTACTTTGTATTGAAATATCTATATCTATGTATGTAGGTTTTAGTTGTTTTCTTTTGTAGTAATGCAAAAAATTGCGAGTTTTTATTTAAAACTAGCGACTCACCCTCGCTCCGCTCGGGTTCGTCCCTCTTACGTTTTAATGTTTAGTATAGATTTCTCAGACATAAGATATTTTCCCGCAGTTAAAAGTATCCTATATATTGACCCGGATAACCAGCTATCATCATACCAAATTTCATCAAAATCCCTTCAGTGGTTTTTGCGTGATGCGGTAACAGACAGACAGACAAAAATTCTAAAAACTATAGATTCGGTCTTTGTATCGATAATAATATCTATTTCAATAAGATTTTACAAAAAATATTTAATGTACAGATTCGGCTTAGTTATAATTTTATTATATGTATAGATATAGCATCTCATACTGTACAATATGCGAAATAGATACGGAATATAGATAGGGTATTATACTCTGCATTAACATAGAGGGTACATTTTATTGATGTACAAGGTGTGAGGCTGTAACAGAAACTAGCATTAAAAACAAAAACCTACAACAAATATTAATAAATATCGCTTACAAAATTACTTATTACTGTATAACTTACTTCTGCTGCTACTTTTCTAATTTGTGGTGATAAATTGAATTATGAATTAAAATTCACAACCTAATTTATTTGCTAATACCGACATTTTCCTTGGTTTACACTTCAAAATAATTAATTAGAAATGATTAATTATAAGGGAGATAGGGAGCTTCATAATCTTACTCATTCGTATGCCTTATAAAATCATCTACTTTCAATTAAAGATAGCAAATAAAAGTTGCACATTATTACTATTTATATGTACATACATTGTACAGTACCTGGGCGACGGAGCTTTGCTCGGAGTTCTTATTTGTTATATCGTATTTTTTAAATAATAATAATAATAATAAAACATTTATTTCAGATTTGCATCCATATATGTTAGTAACAATAAGCTTATTCTAGGGTTAGTAACAGTTTTATACTAATATTAAGAATATGTGGCTTCCGATGAAACTCCTGTGCTAAAGATATCGGTAGCTAGCAACAGGAGCATGGAGGTGTATCCAGCGACAAAACAATGGGGAGTCCCATCGGTCGGCCAAAGTGCTCAGGACGGTGTTCGATGCGCCGCGCACTCGCGCCCACAGCGAGGCGCACCGCTTCCTAATGATCGTGTGGAAACAATCTGTACCAAATAAAAAAACTAAAAACTTGAATAAATAAAGAAAAAGTAAAACTTTGAATGCGACCAAGATTCAAACTGTTAGGGTTAAGGCGCAGGACCGACTGCTATACGTGCTCTCCGAGACAAGGGGTGAAATACCGCCAACTTCCCAGCTCCGGGCCTGCGGGCTATTGGTGAGGCTTACTAAGCAGAAAGACTCTATAACTAACCTTGGCCCGATTCGGGACTCTAACCCAAAATCTTTGAATGTGCAGCCGTACATGCCAGCCACTACACCATAGAGATAGTTATTATATTAAACATATACAGGCATATTATAAATGAATTTTATATATTAAAAAATAAATTTCTATTTTATGACGAATGTCGATTATTATTGCTACCTTCTCTATTTAGGTACATTCCATTTACCGTTTGATAATAGTTTATACAACTAACTAAAAAAGTAGGGAAGTATATTTTATTAATTATTATTCAAATGCACTTGCGGGTTTTTTGTATTGAAAAGTAATGATAAAAAAATCTAAAAATAAGA
Organism: Argynnis bischoffii washingtonia; assembly: GCA_033884665.1. Classification (NCBI taxonomy): domain Eukaryota; kingdom Metazoa; phylum Arthropoda; class Insecta; order Lepidoptera; family Nymphalidae; genus Argynnis; species Argynnis bischoffii. The sequence goes on along the minus strand of CM066616.1, from coordinate 6,131,676 downwards.
TAAAGTTTGCTGCAAATCAATAAACAAAGTACTCTTGGAATTTAGTAAGATGTTGAATATTTACGTGTATGTCTAACTCCTTAATAAGCATCTTCTTGTTGAAAGTTATCACGAGTACCTACTAATCCCTTCTACATACTACAGATGGACATGAAGACATTTGTTGAAGATATATAAGGTGGAACAAACGAATTCGATATGGAATAAAAGCTTCTTAAATATTAAATATATCAAGTTTTACACAAAGGAAACTTTCTTTCTTTTATATTTCAGGTACTTTTCGTCCACGTCCCGTTCGTTTGTTTGACCCGGTAGGTATATAGTGTAGTAGGCGGTAGTCGTAAGTTGTACTTGAGTCTATCTTCGAAAAAGGAAGATAATATAATTTAGGTGGATGTGTTTTTGTGTGTATGTTACACGATAACTTAAGAATTTTTTGATTCATCTACTCTAATATTATGAAAAAGTAAATTTTATAAGTAAGGTTGTATGTAGGGGTAATCTTTAAAACTATTAATTATATACGGAAAATTCTTTAATATATATATATCTTCTTATTGGTGAAAGAATTTTCCGTATATAATTAATAGTTTTAAAGATTACCCCTACATACAACCTTACTTATATATATATATATATATATATATATATATATATATATATATATATATATATATATTACTGTGGAAATTATAATAAATTTATTTGCAAAAGTGACCCTTTAGTTACTTTATCAATTTATTATTATACATAGGGCGAGTAATCGGGCACCCGAGCGAAGTCGCTAGTTTTTTAAATTAAAAGATTATACCTATATCTTAAAGGTCATCCCATTTTGATAAAAAATACTCCCTTCTAGACAACAATAATAATTGTTATCTTATTATTTCTTTTGAGACTAGCGACTCACCCTTGCTTTGCTCGAGTTCATTCGTAGGTACGTTTTAACGGTTAGTATGGAATAGATAGACTATATATTATATATGATCGTGTACATGGGTGTGATGTGAGTTGTTGTGAGTTAATAATGAGATAATCTCCCCAACTATCTCCACATAAAAATAAAGCCAATTCTACACTCTATTTCGACGTGAAAAGACAAACAAACAAATAATCACACTTTCATGTTTGTAGCGTTAGTATGGATTAATTAGATACATTAAATTACCTTATTAGTTAAAATTAGTTTCAAAAGCAATTCACGCATAATTTTAGATTAAATAATGAATATTTATGCAAAATTGATACAAACCAAAATATTACATTTCGTTTAACATTATGAAGTAGACAAACAAGCTTAACAGGCACTTTAATTGAGGAAATGACAAAGGTTAATTAAAATAACTTTTCTAATACTCATACAGATTTGCACGAACTCTGAACAAATATTTAACAGATTGTGACTCATAATGTCGTAGATTCTTGCCGGAGCATGAATTTTTTGGAGCATATAATTTATTTTAATACGCAAATGCATAATAACAAATCCATACTAATATTATAAATGTGAAAGTACATATGTTTGTCTGTCTGTTACGTTTCCACACCTATACCGCTGAACCAATAGTGATGAATTTTGGTACAGATATAGAGAATATTTGTATAAAGAAAAATGAAACTTGTAGAGGGTGAAATATAGGTTGAAAATTTGTATTGGGAACAAATCATTACTCAAGTTAAGGTCATAAAAAATCGTTATATGATTTTATGATATTATTAATATTATGATTTTACAATTTCCATGCAAAATAGGTATATGGACAGAACTGCGCAGTTTTGAGAAAATATCCCTAACAGGCATTTACATATTGACAGAACTGTTGGACGAGTTCACCAATTAAGTTGCTGCACTCGTTGCACTGTGTACCTTACGTAAAGTTGAAACTACACGAAGATACGATTAAAACGACATGAAATGTTTCGCGTCAGCTTTAGTTTGACTTAATGCAAAAATACATAGTCTTAATAAACTTAATGAAAAACTTTGACATGATATTAAGAATCTGTATATCTGGTACTCTTTAATAAGCCATGGAAATTGCACCATTAAAATTCTAACCAAGTCGAATCTGTACATTAAATATTTTTTGGAAAACTTATTGTAATAGTCATTAGTATCGATACAGACGCCGAATCTATAGATTTTAGAATTTTTGTCTGTCTGTCTGTCTGTATGTCTGTCTGTGACCGCATCACGAGAAAAACACTGGACAGACTTTGATGAAATTTGGTATGATGATAGCTGGTTATCCAGATCAACATATAGGAAACTTTTTACTGCGGGAAAATATCTCATTTCTGAGAAATCTATACTAAACGTTAAAACATAACTCCGAGCGGAGCGAGGGTGAGACGCTAGTAATAAATACTATTAAACGTCGATGGTATGATTTTACGTCTTTGTATGATGAATAAAAATATTAGGTGTTTCCACATTGTTACTCTTTTATCAGTCCTGTTCTCATTGAAAACAGTTTTTGTCAAAGACATCAAAGGGCAAACAAAATACTTTGAAAAACAGTCTTCCTTGAACTTAGTAAATATTACAACGTTCTACTTGAGATTTCTTCACATTTTTAATAATGGACTTCAGACAGAATGTGTAACCTGCATTTTTAGATTGCGAACATTTTAACTAAGTAATAACATACAACTTCTAGCATGACATAAATATATTAATATTATATTACTTTAAGACCTTTACAAGTGATAATCTATACAGATAAATAAAATTGGAGTGTCTGTTTGTAATATTAAAATAACCGCTTTTTACTAAATGCATATGGATGTATACACGGTACATATACCAAAACAACATTTTTTACAATTTTTGTTTGTCCGCCTGTCTGTATGTCTGTCTGTCTGTTTATTCCGGCTAATCTCAGAAACAGCTGGACCGATTTTGACGGGACTTTCACTGGCAGATAGCTGATGTTATAGGGAGTAACTTAGGCTACTTTTATTTTAGAAAAAGAATCAGGTTTCCGCGAAAAAAATTAAAACCCATGAAATTGTGAACAAAATCCGCGTACGGCGTACACACCCGGGCAAAACGAGAGTAAATCGCTATATAATTTAAATTAAATGAATATTTTAGAAGCAGCAAGCTACTATTTATGTATACCTAAACATAGCTAACCGTGAAAACGTACCTAGGGACGAACGCGAGCGAAGCGAGCGTGACTCGCTAGTGTAGGAAAAATTTATTATTAGTCTTCACTCTTCAAATTTTGATAAATTAACATTGATTGATTTGATAAATGAACATTTGATTATTATTTATGATATACCTAAGTGTGGTATCTCTCTAACTTATGTATTACAGTTAAACTATTAATTAACAAGATACCATTCAATAATTAAGCTACTGTCATAATTAGCATAGGTTCAAAGCTCATTAACCATATCGGTACTGAAGTTAGTCATATTTGCTACCTTAAAATATGAGAACCTACTTTATTTATTTTTGCCTAATACTTTAAATATTTAATACGAGGAAATCTATACTAATATTATAAAGAGGAAAGATTTGATTTTTTGTTTGTTTGTTTGTACTGAATAGTCCCCGAAACTACTGGACAGATTTACTTAGATAAAATTTGGTAAGAAGATAGTTTGAGACCCTAAAGGAATGAAAATGGGAATGAAATTTTGTATGGGGAATCAACTTAGGAACAAACCCGAGCGAAGCGAGGGTGAGTCGCTACTATCATTTATAATTTATATTCAAAAGGAGGAGGAAAAAAATATACAATAAAATTAAGAATAACAAATGGTTTTCGTTTAATAAATAATGAGCCTCTTTTTATTTAAGTAAAACACAGAGCACAATAATTACAAAAACAAATTCGGCCCGAACATACAAAAATTCCTGTCGAAAAAAACAAAAGCTTGTCTAATTACACATTATTCAGTAAAACTCTTCACACGCTGTAATTTTGTATAAGTAAATATTGGGTATATATACTTTTTACACTTTCGGTGTAATTTATGTGTGTACAAGCTCTGGCATTCGGTACCGCCCGGTTGTATTTCTATTAAATTTAAAATTATACAATATAATTTTGAAAACTATTCGAACATATTATGGGATAACATAGAAAAGAGAGCTCAAACAATATAAATTATGATATACTTAACTGATTGAATTAAAAAATGTGATTAAAAGACAAAAATTAATTAATATTTATTATTTACAGCTGCTATATGTATGTACGTATGTTCGTATGTATATATAGGTATGTATGTATGGATTCTCTTCGCTTTACTATTGCTATAAATACAATTTCTAGTTAAAAAACCAATATCAATGTATTTTAGGAAAGTCAACTTTAAAAGATTTGAACGGTGTTTACGAGTATTGTTCCCTTTATTCATGAGGTTTCTCATAGAGTTCATAGCAAAGGCGAAGTAATGTATAATTTGCATTTTATATTTCTTGTGAGGCAACCATAATATTATAAGGATTCGTCTACACTCTACATGTATGAGTGTATACAACTTAGTAATGTCGGAAGAATTCATAATAATTTAAAAATCTACCTATATAAGTTGATTAAAGAAATAAAACATAGATAGGTACGCATAATTTTGTAAATCTAGATATCATAACTTATAAATATTGATAGTATTTTTATGGTGTAAAACTCCTTTCTTCTTTTACATTAAAAAAAGGGATATTTGCCTCTTGCCATGTTTTTCACTTATTATTATGAGCTGACGCTTTTTTGGTACTATTGCAAGCGCCATGGTACATTATAGTTATTAATGATAGTTGTACGTATGTTAGTTCAATTTACTAAGTACATTTTACTCAGTTTTATCATTTTACGTGCCAACTGCTTCTACTCGCAAGAGAATATCGCCACTTCGTCTCGAGTAAAATAATTTATCATTATAACGATCTTTTAAATTCTGTTGTATATGGCACTGAAGTGATAAATAGATCATTATATTTGTCTGTCACGCTGCCACCTGCGCTTATGTTCATCGCTCGTTAACTGGGATGTTACCTATTCTCATTTACAAGGTGAAGATGGATTTTTATTGAAGTTTTTTTGTATTTAATAAAAAAAAAATGCTGTATGTTAATAGGATATCCCATAAATCATGTCGCGTAGAAAGTAAGAAAAAATGATTACGTTATCTACATTAATATTTTAAAGAGATGAAGGTTGTAACTTTAATTGAAGTCAAAATAAATATCCGTTGAGTTACTTTATCGGCTATTTTTTATTTCTCTATCGATATCTCGGCTGTCTTTATCGAGCAAAAAGAGGGTAAGTCACTAATGTTAAATATTCCATTACTGTACTAATAGTATTGGTTATTTCAGATAATTAGTTAAAGAAAGTGTAAGAATGGTTTTAAGATTCAAAAGTAGAATGTAATATATGCATATAAGGAGTGACGTAGTTATACCAATGAATCTGATTCAAGCGGGCCCCATCGGGCCACAAACGTTTCTTTTAGTTCAAAACATTTTTTCGAGGACGGTCCTCATAAAAGTTAAAAAAAAATCGCAAGAAAAAGAGTCCTAAATTTTCTCATATTATTTTTTACGAGGACCACGAGGATCGATCGACCATGTTATCGTACCTCTGTTCCATAAAAAAGTGAATGGCATTCTAAGCTCAGCTTTTTTACAAAATTTTTCTCTACCCGTTCTGCCGTGAGAGCGATTTGAAAAAAGTGAAAAGTTTGAAAACTGCCTTTGTGTAGTTATATCGTTTTTTTTGGATTAAAAAAATTAAAAACTTGAATAAATACAAAAAAAAAAAACAAAAGTAAAAACTTTGGGTCCTACCGGGATTCAAACCCGGACACTTCTGATTGTCAATCTTGCGCCTTCGCCGCTTGACCACGACACCTATGCCCGAGCGTTAGCAATTATCGAGCATATTTTGCGTGGAATAATGCGAAAGAGAACCGCATGAAAACTCGAAAATATGCGTTTTCCCAAACATAAGACTAATCTAGATCGGTTTTTTGGCCCCAAAAACCCCCGAGCACCAAATTTCAGCGAAATCGATAGAGTCGTTTTCGAGATCGCCGGTATAAAAAAAATATACAAGAATTGCTCGTTTAAATATATTAGATAGATAAGAGTGCGGCAGGGCTTACGCTGGTTTTGAAGCAGGCGAACCGTCGGGGCATCGTAGCTGAGTTTGTAAGCCACACGACAATACCCCATTTGAATGAGGGAGGTTCTGTTGAGTTTAAATGGGTTGAACTGGCTTCTTTAATCGGTGAATACCATCTGCACTGCAGGTAGTCTGTGTATATGCATATATGTATTAAAGTAACTTCTTAGCTTCTTACTTTTCGTAACATTTAAGATGTTGCTTATTGAGCTATGTTTTGTCCTCACCATTGTGCAGAATTGAAATTTCGATAATGGGCAAAACGTTCTGGATCTATCAGTTGCAATCGCTGTGTTCGAGGCTCGTCTAGATTCGTTATATAAATGGTATTTGTATGTGTACCTTCGAAAGATTAAAGCTCAACGTGCACTTTGGAAGGCTTTGTCGCTCGCACGTGACATGTTCAGTCGTGTTATTTTTGCTATAGGTTATTTGGAACACAAAGCAGTTGTTACCTTTACAAAAAACGTTAGTAGTAATAATAGTCTTTCAACTAGTGAACCTAATGTAAATAATTGTTTTATATATATTTATTATTTCTGATCCTCACATATATAAATAGAAGTCGCCAGGAAGCGAATAATATAATAAAAAATATATCCACTTCTATGTATTTTTGACTCATTGTCAGTAATGTTTAGAATGCCTATATGAAATACAAAATATTAATCATTAAAAGATTAAATGATTTCATCATAGCATATACATTATACATATATAAACAATGTTATAGTATTCTTAAATAATAGCGACATGACGTAAAGTAGTAGTCGTATTATTGCATAATATCTTTCGGTAAGAGTCGACGACCCAATGATTGATTGGGTCGCCGGCTCTTACTGAAAGATCCCGTTTTTACCTTTTTTTGACCTTTCTTACCTTTTTCCCCTTTATTCCCCTTTATCTGACGCGGTAACGCGCGAGTAATTCTCCTGGTGTTGGGATCGTAAATAATATTGAAAGTTACGGTTACGCTTGCTATCAGAGATGCTGAATGCTTGTTTACAACATTTGTAATACTTTGTGGCAGTAGATAAATTGGGTAAATGCGAGTCTGACTAATACAGCAAGGGTTCCGTAGCATGATAGAGTAAAATATGTCTGTTAGTTTTTTATATACGCAATTGATGAGAATAAAGTGAACAAGGCTTATTTTATTAAACAGTTTATACCTTGCATTAAGATGCTGATAAGTACAAATATAGTTGTTTCATTTATTACGGCAAAATGATCGGTACCAAAAATATCCTACAACTTAAAAACTACTCAACATATCTTCTTTAAAATTATTATCATTGAAAATATTTTAGATGCTTTATTTCAAATTTTTACTTCTTATGTCTTTGTCATACGGACTGACATATTTTAAAGGGTTATTTCTTGTTTTCCTTAATCTCCACAAAGTAAACAGTGGTAAGATACCCATTAAAACGTATGCAGGCTACTGCTTTATATCATCCCAGGTATTTTTTGAAAATAATGAAATGCATTTACGCATTCACCCGTACATACTGGGTGGAACCAAACCACCTGTAGGTATATAACAGGACGTGGCAGAAAAGTACCCTTTATCTTGAAAATATTAAATTTTACTCAAAGGCATAATCGTTTTATTTTTAAAAACAAGAATGATTTTATTTGATTTAAAACGTGCCAGGGAGTCACACGAGCGAAGCGAGTGGCAGCATACAACAGTCTCTCAAAATTATTTAAGTCCTAGTATTACAAAATTGTTTGTGTGAACAATCCCTAAACTTCTTTAAATGTTTGGTATTTATTGTACATTTACCAAGCATGTTATTATACAATGATGCATATAATAAATAAATAATTTGAATAAACGTTAACATAAGAATCAAATAATATGTACCAGGTACCTACTTATATTTACAGAATTTTTTTGAAAAATTTATTAATCATGGATATTATTTAAAATGTGTGTTCATTTTAAATAATACATTATATTATTTTAAACTATATCTTATAATTTTATTATCTTAAACTATTTCTTAAGAAAAATGGATTAAATTTCAGTTGAATTGAATATGTCAAAAAAGCTTTCATTAGTGACAACCGATTAGAACGAGAAATCAAAGAATACGCAATTGAAAAAGAATAAATACGAGTATATTTCCAGGAATTTTGTTAAGAATTTTATCTTTGACAGTATTTCAGATTTTTTTAACTTTCTTTTGAGCTTTTTCCATTATCTTTTTATAATTTGTTATATAATTAAACTGTGATGGAAAACAGAGAATAATGCAATTACTGGCCCCTTATTTACGTTATTAGAATAAAGTGTACATTATATTTCTTTTTATAAAAATATTTAAAGCCAAAATTTACCAAATAAACTTAGTGGATTTTTACACAGCACATTTATTTTCTTTCGTTAAATAAACCACACACATTAATTTACTTTTTTTTATTTATTTACTCAACTAGTATTTTATTTTTGTTTTATTAAAATATTTATTGTTTTATTATATATTTTGTTTTGTTATACATGATATATCCCATTTTTAGTTCTAGGTATTTAAAACATTATCATTTAGAGACCAAAGTTACATGACATTTAAGCACATGCCCGTGACAGCGGGAGCTGACGAAGGCGAGGTGTGGCAAAGTTGCAATTGTTTTCGGCACTACCCGCGAAACGTTTTAATATTGTCGGCTATACGTGACAATGAAACCGCAGCCACGATCATCGCTTATAAACGGTTTTTTATTATAAATTATATTTTGTGATTCAAAAATTCCTTTATTTAATACAAATTGAAGTCATCAAATATTATCTTATTCATTTTTATAACAATTTAAAAAGCTAAGGTTTCTTTTGTTTGCAAAAAAAAACTTTTTGCATTTTAAGTTTATAACCTAATTATCAAGGAAAGTTCATCTATCTAACATCACTACAACATTTAAAGATCTTACTAGTGAAGCAATTGCAGATAAGTAAACTACGTGAGTGAATCTGGGTACAAAAGCCAGTGGCATTTATATCTCAAAGTTGTAAAATTAGACAAAAATACTATTTATCAATCAATATTATTTTTTTTAAAACAGAGATTTAACGTAACATTTAGTAATATCAAGTACATTTAAAATAAATATTTCCTAAGAAAGTATTAACATCAAGTACAGTTTAAATTCCAAACCGACAATGAAAAAAAGGCTTCCTAAAATTAAAATAAGCTTGCTATTTGATATGAGTTTTACTTAAATAATTTACAAAAAAAGTTAAATGAAATACAATTAAATCATTTACTATATAATATGTACCTATTGTATAAAATATAAATTACAATGTAATAGTATAGCAATAAAACACAAAAGGAATGTAATAGTATTTTTAACCGACTTCCAAAAAAAGGAGGAGGTTCTCAATTCGACCGTATATATATATATTTTTTATGTTTGTTCGCGGATTTTTTCGTCGTTTATGAACCGATTTTGATAATTTTTTTTTGTTGGAAAGGAGATATCCCAAGAATGGTCCCATGATAAGGAAACCAGGATCTGATGATGGGATCCTAGAGAAATTGAGGGGAACTTTCGAAAATTGTAGAGGCGACTAGTGCGTTTGATAACATTTTCAATAGGTATTTTAAAGCACTACTATTTAATGAAGGTCTGGAGTCGATCTGATGATGGACCCGAAAGATAGTCGAGGGAACTCCTCGATGATTTACAGCAATTACCTGGTGTTTGGGCTTGATTAATTTGTATTGATGATACGTCTACACTAAAAATAGAAAAATGAAAACTTAAAAAAAACCGACTTCCAGGCACTGAAAATTAAAAACTAACTAAACGGGGGTTTTCATTTAGAATAGATACTTAGTCAGATTTTTTCGAAGTCGGTGCCAGCCGATACAAATCAAAGCACACCGACTTCGAAAATATCTGATTAAGTATCTATTCTAAATGAAAACCCCCGTTTAGTTATTTTTTACTTTTCAGTGCCTGGAAGTCGGTTTTTATTATTTTTTTTAAGTTTTTGAATTAGTGGTAAGCTAAAGTAAAGTAAAAAAAAAGAGTAAATAGAAAATCATTTTTCTTGTCACCATCTATCTCTATGTACGTCTTCTGCTTTAGGCTGTACAGTATACACTGTACGTATACTCTTTAGAAATAGTATTTATAATTGTGACACGTTCATCTCTTTTTATTAAAAATGATAAATGAAGGATATTCTTTTGCTATTGAGTTAAACGCAGATGTGCAATAACAAGTACAGCATAACCTCTTTCGCTAATTATGTTCTTGAGTACTAAGCAATTTGTGGATACTTTATCTTATGACGAGAGGATCAAAGTTACGTCTTATCCTAATTACCGTGAGTAACGATTTCGGAATACTAAAGTAGCAGATATCCAGCGCTTATCCTAATTGGCAGGGCTTCTAGGGCATAGAGTGGTAAAACGTGAATGTACTCGTTAACTATATATATATATATATATGTATATATATATATATATATATATATATATATATATATATATATATATATATATATATACATTATATTTCCCAATATAATAAAAACATTATTTAAGTTCTTCCGATAAGTTACAGATACAATCAACGTCAAATTAAAGTAGAGTAAGGGCCTCGGGCGTATTATATCGCTAATTTATAACTTTCATAAACCTATTTTACCGCTGTATATTTTTAATTTCATTTATCTTATTATATGATTATTATGCATTCCGGGTCTTAATATCACGTCTTTTATTAATAAAAGCTATGAATAACAAAAATTCAAAATAGAAAGGAGCAAAAAAACTTTTCAAGTTATAATATTATTAAGTATTCAGCCCTTTATAACGTCCCACTGCTGGGCGTGTGCCTCTCCTTAATACGAGGGTGAATATCAGAAACTCAAACTAGAAATTAGAATATGTATTAGTTCTGTGAAAGGATATACGGTAAATTATGTGTTGTTTTATAAAAAGTATTATTAAATATACTTGTGAGTAGATAATATGAAAATCCGTAAAAATGCTACTAGTACTATAAAAACATCATTTGTTCATATTGTGTATACCCTTGACTGCGGGTTAATTACTTTTTAATAAAATACTCTTTCTCCCCTTTGAAAACTAACCCGCCTTTGAAAGATAATAATTAAAATAAAATAATGATGAAACTATATTTTAAAAGCTATAATTCAAAAAGCAAATAAAGATATTATGTGTTCTTTTTTTAACTTTAGACTGCCTTTCGGTTGTGTGTATGTTTTTGGTAAGATAGCAGATGTTAGGTAGTGATAGCACAGCGGTAACTCTCGAAGCAGGTTCAAATCCCGGGTTACGCATCCCTTATATGCTCATGTATTCAAATGATTTTCAACATGATTACCATTTGCCTATTGATGTAAGAAAATGTCGTAAGGAAACCTGCATGTCCAATAGAACCTAGTCTTCGAAAGATGAGCGAATTCTGCCTACCGTTAAAAGGCCGACTACAAACTAATATTACAGTTCAAAATTTGAATTACTTTATTTTTTATCATATTGTATACTATACCAGTATCATGCTAATTAATAATTTGTATCCGAAAATCTATTAGATGTATGTTTTTAGATTAATTAAAAAACTTTGTGGATGTTCAGTGACTTTTTTAATACTTTATATGACTTACAAGGGCTGGTTCTGCAGCAATGCAAAATAAAGTCAAATCATTGAAAAGGTTCGATGGATGATGGACCTGGGTTTTCAAAAATTAAATTCGAAAGGCGATAAGGTGTAACAAACTTTGACTAGAATCAACACTCAAGTCTCAAATAAAAAATAAAAAAGGCCAGTGAAGCCAAAGCAGGCCTCTATATAGTCTGTTGGTTTTGGCAAAACGCCAAGATACTGGTAGAATATTCCGGTAGTCATATCAACAAGTACCAAGCTAAGTTTCATGTCGTTTTATTAAAATTATATATTATTATTATCTGCAGATACATCTAATGAACAAAAAATACGGTGACTGGCAAGCCTTTCAAACTCCCGCCTTAATACGAATTGAATATACGAAATATATAATCGATACGGATTAAAGCTCTCTCATCACACGTTATCACATTTTGAACAAAATTGGCGAAAATAAACCGTCAAAAGAGTTAACTATCTTTTCTGCGAAATTCTAAACCTCTTTGTATATAATGTTTATGTACCTACAAAATTTTAGTACATTCATGTGAATATGGTCAGCATTGATATACTGATGATGTTCTCCTGACCGATTCCGGCCACGGCGGCCAATCTCATTGAGACTAGCCAACTGCGCAGGAGATATTATAGTGCACAAGTGTACGCGCAGACACAAGTGCACTCTCTATTCCTGTCACTCTCATACTCCGGTGGGACGACTACTCGACACGACCGGTGAGAATTAAGGCGCAGGACCGACGGCTTTACGTGCTCTCCGAGGCACGGGGGTGAAACACCGCCAACTTCCCAACTCCGGGCTGTTACTGAGGCTTAGTATACAGAAAGACTCAATAACTAAACTTGGCCCGACCCGGGACTCGAACCCAGGACCTCAGGATGTGCAGCCGTACATGCTAGCCACTACACCACCGAGGCAGTTATTGATATACTAAAATTGTAATGAACATATGAGTACTAATACCTACTACTTTCTACTATTATTTTTATGGATGATATATGTATATTGAATTTATGCTAGCCCAAATATAAGCTAGAAGCTATTATTTTACCGACATCATTTCATTGCATTGTTAAGGTTCTAACTTATAAAATTTGTAAAGTTTCTAAAATGTTTATCTTGAAATTTTCTAAACCATTTTAACTAATAGAAAGACGTAAATCCTTACTACATCGATTTCACATGTCGTATTTTATTTTAAATGTTAATTTATTATTACCTTCATAAGATTCATGAGATCTTTTAATTAATTGATTGAGAGCCACGTGTATATAAATTACTTCAGCATTTGTTATAATATAAGTCAGTATTTTAAAATATAAATCGGAAAATATACACAGCATTCTTAAATAATGTGCAGTTAGTACATAAAGAAAATGTCCGAAGCTTTCATCATTTCCGTTCACTCGAGTTTCAATCAACTTTAATAAGTTTCAGCTAATTTCATCATCAATTTATCTGAATCGTGTGTATTATCAATACCTTTCTCGTACGTGACGATGAGTAAGCGGACAAGCACGTATTCAGTTTGGAAATGATGTTAAATATATTTGGATATGTACATATATAATAAAGTTATATTTATTTTTCAAATAATGGAAAGAATACAATTAAAACATAGAAATATGTTATTGTGTATCATGTACAGTTATTGCCTTTATCGGTAACATAAATTTGATTCTCAAAAAAAATTACACTGAGGGTTCTGTAGGATTGTAATATTAAATTTGTGTAACGTTTTAGCATCCATAATTTGTTACATTAAAAGAAAAATACAATAATATGTATCCTATCCATCTACAGTATTCGTTTTACCTACGATAAAAAAATGTATTTCAATGAAAAACAAAGTAATTTTTGCGGTTGTGCATATGATACTGAAAAAGTAAGATTAGTAAAGTAAGTTGTAAGATTTTTTGAAGCTCAATCCACTATCTCAATTTTTTTCAGATTTGTCCATCTATTCTTAGATACCCAACACGCTTTAGTGGATTAAATCTTTTATTTTCACTATGTACCGTAGAATTATTAAGCAGTTTACATCTAGACATCAATTGATAAAATTTCAGTCGACACAATAAAACAATCTTCGGACGACAAAACATGACAGACAGACCAACATGACGAAATTGTAAGGATTCCTTTTTTGCTTTATATAAAAAAATACGACATCCATACCCAACATAAAATTTAATACCTATTTTGTTTTAATTTTTTATCAGTGTCCCAAAATATAAAACAATATTTTTGTATATCGAAAAATTTTAAATAAATTTGGAGTGGGCGCCCCACTGCAAATTTACAATTCTTTTATCTGATAACTTTGATAAAATTTCATTCAAGCGCTCTTCTATGGTTTTATTTCCAAGAATATCTTTAAAAGCTTTAATTAAATTTTAGCAGAATTTTAAAGAAGTCATTTTCCTGACAATAACATATTTTTGGGCTTGCTAATTATTAAGAGTATTAATAACCACAATATATATTGTTTAATCGTGTTGTAGATAAGGTATTTATTTTGCTGACGACCCAACCTCGTTATGAATGTAAATATTTAACGGCGGCGTACCCTCTTAAATTGCCTCCTTCATTTCATTTCACTTGGAAGGAAACGAAAAAAATCCTGCAAGACTGATAATAATATTCATTGCCCTTGAATCAGATCGTTTTACAGGCTTAAAGATAAACAAAAAATACTAGCTTTCTGTACACGTATCGAAAATCGAAATCCCTTATAAAGTTAATAGATAAAATATTTAAAATACATACTAATAGTTTTGTGTTTTTATTGAACAGTTAAAATACGGTTCTTCTAGAAATAACCAGAATGTCTTAATTAAAAACTACGCCCCACTTCTTTACGAAATTAAAACTGTAAATTGTAATTATATCATGTTAATTCATTTAATGAACTCGTTCTTACTTTATGTTGTATTACCATTTTATATTAAACTCAGTTTATTTATGTACGTCATTGCTTTTGGAGGGTTTTCTTTTGTTAAGTTTTACTGCATAAATCAATATTTCAGTGGAATATTGTTCGATTGTTACCGATATAAGTTTTTGTAAACGTAGGTTTATTAAAAAAAATACGTGCTCTCTGTTCTGTAAGCATGTTTTTATAAAATCACACTATTATTGCATATATACAAATGCAATTTTGTATGTATGGGTATGTTTTTTATACCTTCACACAGTAACGGTTGGAGAGATTTGCATGACATTCAATACACTGATAGACGTTCGTGCGTGCATGCAATAAATTAGCCAAAAAGTAGAGCTACCTGCATATAATATTATATGTGAAAATGGGATCTAGATACGCGCCCGAGCAAACCAAAGGTAAGTCGCTAGTGTTAATTATGTGAAAAACATGTTAGAAGTATTCTCTGTGAAATATCTATTTAAGCAAAAAATTACTTTCATATAAACATAAATTGCTCAATCGTTTTATATCTCGTAATAGATGTACGTTGAAATCGAAGCAACAGGCGAGCTTTAGAATAGGTACGCTTTTATGTTTATCTTCTCAATCAGAACGTTATTCGGCGCTGGGGTCTGATTTATTATTTAATTTGGATTACATTTTTTTATAAAAATTTTCTTAGTTTAGTCGACATTACACATTATTTTGAAAAAATATTTAATATAATTTGCTACATTTGCTACATATAATAACGTTTATAACGAATTTTAAAAAGAACGTAGAATAAAATATTTCAAAATATAAATTACACTGTTTTCATGAAAAATAACCGTAATCTAGCACCGGATTTGATAAGTTCTACGATAAAACAAAGTGAAAATCGATCGTGACAAAACGTAGGTACTGCGAAAAATATAAAGCTTGGCGCGTACCTCTATGGCAAAACTAATAACAATAATTATGAGTTAAGAAGAATAATATAATATCGATTAGTAAGAAAATATATTATTTTTGATATAAAAGTTATATTATTTATTATTTTAAACGCTACCCTGGCTACCCAGTATATGTATACTGTAGCATCCCGGCCATCACTCGCCGCCCGAGCGTCCCGCGTAACGCACGTCCCGTTACTTGATTGGATTTTACGTTTCACGATAATATGTGTTAAGTGGAGTCCCAACAAGCAATATGAAAGGCAGACATCAATTTCGTCGCCGTTTTAGCTTGCAACCCTCCTTCTTAAAAGAAGAACCAGATGAAGATCGAAGGCCTCCAAGGTAAGGTCAAAATTTTTATTTTAAATGTTATTTTCTATGATTATTTATTTATTTATTTATTTATTATAATACTAAAATATTATATATTCTAAGATAAAAGAAAGGTGTTTCGGGGCGTAGTTGGGGCAATTAAAATAATTGGACTAAAGTGCCCGATCCCAAAACATATCTAGTTTCAATGGTTAACTTTCGTAGCAGTTTCATATTACACAAAGTTATGATACGGTGTATTAAAATAAAGTTGCGATAATATTTTTATAATATAACGGTTTTTCACAGGCTATATTTTTATACGTAAAATATTTTAATTCAGAAATATCTTATTTAATATCAACATACATAAAAATGAAAAACTGTGTTTCTTCTAATAAAGAATGAATATTAGATATATTAAGAACCTTCTAAGGACACATGCGTGATTTTTAAACAATTAACATTAAAAATTTAGTAAGATACGATATAGATTTGATGCGTGCTGAACTTCTAAATCAAGTAAAAAAATCGTGAAAGTGTTTCTGGTTATTTGTTATTATCGTTTCATGTGTTTTTAAATTTTCTTTTTTAATTTAAAAGCTAAACCTACCTTGAATTAATACAAAATAAATAAATATCAAAAATAATATCAACCATAAAAGGTTATTGATATGACTATTGGAATGAACAGTACATGTATGTACAATGTACATAGCATAATCATTTAATAAGTAGTACACTTACTTATTAATTTATCTATTTAGGAGTGAGCATTGATAAAAATTTACTCTAAGCCACAAAAGAAAAAAAAGAAATATATATATATATATATATATATATATATATATATATTGTTAATAAACCCTTATTATATATAATTATTGTGAGTTATCTGAAGAAAATTAAAAAAAACCCATTAAAGTTAAAGTATCTCAAAAAGGACAACATCTTCATTAAGGTCACCACAATAAATTACATAGTCACCTTGATAATTTTGTAAAAATTAAAATTTATAAATTTTATTAAAATATATAAGTTATCCTTAAGTATGGGAAGATATAATCTTCTCATTTTTTAATACTATATATCCTATTATTATGACATAATACGAACGTACCGCAGCAGAACTCATGAATTTTTGGTTATATTAATTAAGTTTGAGGCAAGCTTTATATAAAGTTAAATAACATTCTTACAGCCCCCGATGGTATTCATGAAAAATTAGGTAGTCGCTTCGATAACGAGAACAACTTTGTTCAAAAGAACTTCAAAAATCTATTTTCAACTGCTCGCTACGAACAATGAAGTTACTTTCTTATTTAATAAGATTCCTTATAAAAAAATTCTACTCACTTTAGCCGTAAAAACTTTAAGCTTTTGAACTTTAAAAAATGTCTTTTTTGATATAAAATATTATTATAACTTAATAGCCCTGTAAAAATAATTTATTAATCAAAACATAAAAATGGGAAAAGTTCTCAAAAGTTGTACTTTTAAGCTATTCTTTTATGAATTTACAATGTTAAATTAGTATGTTAATGGTATTCTTACTAAATTAAAGAGATTAAAGCTTTGTGTTTATTCTGCGGAGCCGTAATTTACTTGTCCACTTCACCCTGGATTTACTTCTTACCTCAACATTGCTTGGCAGCGGGCTAATCCTATCACAGTTAAAAGACATATTAAATTGTTTACCTGTTTATACTAATACGCGCTAACATCTATGTGAGATATTCTTTATACATTAATTAGCCAATCTATTGAGAAAGTAATGTAGCCTTGCTTGCCTTGCTCCCCTCTTAAAAGTCTTGACGTATCAAGACATTTAAGAGGGGAGCAACTATTAGGTACAAATTATTGATATATAAAAACAGATACACATTTTTGAAGAAATAAATAAATAAATATAAATAAATATGTTAGGACATTAACACACAGCACCATCTAATTCCGTGGTAAGCTACGAGGCTTATGCTATGGATACCAGATAGTTTATATACTACACATATATGTATAACTTTAAATACATACATATTATAATTATGAACACCCATGACTAGAGTACATACATTCGTGCTCATCACACAAATGAATACTCCCCCCGCGAACCCGCGATCGCTGGCACAGGAAGTACAAGTCACTATAAACTGAGCCAAACGTGTCGTCAAAAATATCTCTTTAAAAAGTGGCGTAGACATGTGACGTTAAGTCAAACTACAGAATAAAATTGAAAAATCGAAATTTTTAATTGTGTAAGCACAAATAATGGTGCACTTCTTTTCACTCTTTTTGAGGATACTTTTACTAATTCTGTACTACGCAGATAGAGCCTCTGGCAAATGAAAATGTAGTATATCTTAGTTAATATACAAGTAAATATTGAAAAAAATAGTTCAAAATAGATGTTAACAAAAATATATGTATATAAGTTTTGAAAATATGTACATTATGGAGAAACAACATAACAGTAGTTTCTAAAATTTTATTTAACCTGTTTGCGTGCGCCATAAAAATAAATTTCTAAATCGTCTGTATTTATTTCAATGAAACTTTTTAAATGTGTTTGTTTTCTGACTTAAAACATTATTTTTTTGTTTAAGCTAAGCATGTTATACAGCCAGATTAAGTTAAAATTTTAGGCTATCCATATTATAGATTCATATATTCGTAATGCTTGTTTTTTTCAGTGGTTATTAAATAATAAATATATAATATCATATTTAAATATTTTATGGCTGCTTATACAAGCTTAAGGGTCGAATCGGTGCGGATCTGACAAGCGCACGGAGGGCTCCCTAGCGTCAAACATTGTGCTATGCATCTCTATTATTAACATACACTAGCGACTCACCCTCGCTTCGCTTCGGCTTCGTCCCTAGACACACAACAAATCTATCCCACGGGAACCATACATTTTTCCGGGATGATATATAGCCTATAGCCTTCCTCAGTTAACAATGCAAAAAGAATTTTTCAAATCGGATTAGTAGTACCTGAGATTAGCGTGTTCAACCAAACAAACAAACAAAAAAACAAACAAACAAACAAACTCTTCTGCTTTATAATATTAGTATTGATTATTTTCTTAGTTAACAATAATGTATTTACAATTCTAAACTATTATTTTTGTGAGAGCAGAAATAAATTTGTATTAAATTCAAAAATGGCACCAGAGTACCTTACAATACTTGTTGATTTTAATTCTAAATATAAAAAAATCTGTTATAATTAAATACAGTAATATTATCTATCTAATAACAAAGCAATTACGACGAGCAATTACAACGAGCAATTCTTATATATTTACTTATTTATTTATTTACTTATAACGGCGACTTTAGAAACGGCTCTAACGATTTCGCTGAAATTTGGTGTGTGGGCGTTTTTCGGGGGCGAAAAATCGATCTAGGTTAGTCTTACGTCTGGAAAACGCGTGTTTTCGAGTTTTCATGCGGTTTTCTTTCGCATTATGCTACGTCGCATTATACCACGCAAAATATGGTCGATAATTTCTTACGCTCGGGCGTAAGCATCGTTTTTTTGTATTTATTGAAGTTTTTAGTTTTTTTTTATCTAAAAAGTTGCTGTAAAACATTTGAAACGTCGGGAACCAAAAATCAAAATAAATCCGTGAAATAATCTGAAAAGATAGTTGTATTTAAAATTTCAAAAATTCACGTAAATCTAAGAAAGTAATCGTCTCTCCTTTTTATCATCGTTATAGAATAATTATCCTATATGGGCTACTCTTAATTTTTATAATTTTTATTTCAAATGTAATACGGACGGACAGATAGTGTAGGCTGAGTAATAGGGTTTTTCCTAATCCTGACCCGATGTTTTCGCTGTGGACATGACGTGGAAGAAAAACATGACTAATTATTATTATTGAAAAATTAAATTTACAAAATATACCTACAACATAGATAAAGGCTAAAAATAGTTTAATAGAGGAAAAATTGATACGGCATCTATTTACTTTATCCACGTGTAAAACTTCCCCTATTAAAACACCACGTGCGACTTTGTCACGATTATATTATTATATGTGAGGTAATGGTAGCCCAATGGTAACGCGCTCGCTTGGGTGACCGAGTGAAGCGGGTTCAAGTCCCGGGTCCCGCACTTCTGATATTTTCATCGTGCGAAACATTTTCAACATGATAACTACTTGTCTTACGGTGAAAGAAAACATTGTGAGGAAACTTGCATGTCTGAGATAACCTAACAAGTTTTCGAATCCGCACTTGGCCAGCGTGGTGGATTATGGCCTGATCCCCTTATTGAAGGAAGACCCGTGCCCATGGAACACAAACAATCACAATAAATTCTTTGAATGCAATATACAACGTGTCCCAAAATTCAACGATAAGCGGGGACCAGAGGGTGGACCTGCTTATGACTACTCGCGAAAAAGAAAGAAAAAAAAATATCTCTTGTTTTTTTAAATTACAAGCATATTTCGAAATTATATGAAAATTGACACTCCTTAAGATATTTTTAACTATCATGACCAAAATTTTTAAAATATTTCTGATTTTTTTTTTGTATCGGCAACCTAAGTAGCACTGCTATCCACCATAATCCTTAGAAATTCCAACATACCTGTAGTTTTTACACAAAAACAAATCAAAATTATTTTTTCCCCTAAAATTTTGAAAGATTTTTACTTTCATTCCACTTTCAACCATCGTGGTGTAAAAAAAAAGCATGGGCGCTACTATGGCAAGTTTTTTTAAAAATTGACGCAACTTACCAAGATTCTAGAATGGTATAATACTGTAGGAAAACTAGCCACAAAAAAAATGTGCATTATGATATGAGGAACATCTAGAAAAATACATCATCGTATGATGCACTTTTTTCCCAGTTCTTAATTTTTTTAACTTGTAATAAAAGTATCCTATTTACATTTACTATATATCATTTCGTTTTCTCCTATATTTATGATAATAACAAATAAAATAAACAATTTATTTAAAAATATGTGAATTTAAATAATACTGAATTCAATAAAATTTTCAAACGTTTCAAATGTCTGTTCACGCGGACATCGTTTTCGAAACATTTTTACACCGCACAAAGAATCGCGTCAGCTCTTTCATGAAACTATCCTTTTATGTGCGAATAAAAGCGGTGGCGACGTCGCACCCTCTCGCAGTCTGTAACATTATTATTGTTCATTCATCCGATATTAATGTTTTTTTATAAAAGCATTCGCCCAGACTGTGCCTTCATGCGGGGAGTGGCTAGCATATGCTTTCTACTTTTAATTTATTTTTGATATAAATATCATCTTTGACATGTAAAAACTTTTTTTTAAATATGATTAAAAAAATTATATCATAATAAAGATATAATGTACATGCAAATAATATATTGATTGTATTAATTGAATGGGTTGAAAAATTTTTACGTTTTGAGAACATGTCATGTTTAACTATAGATAAAATTTCATTTTAGAATAAGTAAACGTCTAAAATTAATTAATTTGAAATTATTTAACTTATATAAGCATACAAGAAACTAAACATATCAACTAACGGAAATTACTCCGTTTCTGTCTTTCAACATTTGATTTTAGTAGGAACTTAGAGCTTACTTTTAGATAGTTTTTGCAAATTTTCCTTTATGGATTCGTACAAAGTGAAATCAGAGACTTATAACTGATGACATTAGATTAATTTGTATTTTGTATTTTAATGTACATAAACATATATTCTGTATAACCTTTAAAAGCATTGTATTATAAAGTATAAAAGAAACTGTACTACATAAATAGTATTTTAATCGCCATAAAATAATTGAAGTAAACAAGTAAAAAATTTCAAAAAATCAATGCTAAGCTAGATCGGAAAGCTATTATGCAATATCGCCCAATTAACGCTTGAAGGTGATGCTATAATTTTAAAAACTTAATTAATTTTATCATTAAGTTTTTTGACCTTTTGACCTTATTAGAAGATTAGATTGTATAAATTTGGTACCTTAATTTGAAATCTACAATTAATCATGCTGGAGATTCTAAGAAGTAGGTAGTTTTCAAATTAGTGTAGCGTCTTGAGATTATGACCTCGGAATACAGTAGTGAATGAATGTTTATGTGTATGTGTTTTCTGTTTATGGACTCATGGGATATTGCTTATTATACTGAAAACTGCAATGTATATCAAAAATTCTTTGAGCTTTTGATTTTTTCAGTGTTTAGCATGAATTTTATACTGACGAACGAGCTTCAGGAAATGTTAAATCGGCACACAAATAACATTCATTACATTGTTTATAGGGGCATATCGTATCGTATCATAAAACGCAAAAATTAGTTCAGATATTTTTGAAAAATATTTTGCTAAACATTTTTTTTCATCGTAAACGTATGGTTTTACAATAACTGAAGGTTAGGAAAGTAAGGAAGTAAAGGTTATTAAAATAAATTAAACATTATCTACGATTTTAAAGGGTTGTATGTTTTGAATCATAATAAACAATGCTTCAATATTTAACAATGGTTCCTATAAAGTAATACAACTAATCAAGGTCAAGAGCGATTCGGATGAAGGGTTCCTTAAAAGCATACAATATCTTTGTTTCGTGCTTACTAATTAAATAGGGCATTACTACATTAAATAGCAGCAACAAAGGAATTCCCTTTCGCGAGTTCAGCTTGAATTTTTCGGATTTTTTCACGGGTGTATTTTGATGTTTGGTACTCGACGTTTCGACGCAGCCTCTCTCATGACCATGTTTGCTGTATGCATTCAAACGTTGGAAACAAAACATCAAAATAAATCCGGAAAAAATCCGATAGGTTAGTTTTATTTGAAATGTGCAATATTCGTGTACATAAAAGAAAATATTATGTTGATCAGTATATTTTATTTATTTTTTTGCTTTAGCAGTTAAACTACAAACCCGGCAATTTTGTCGCGTGTAAACCATGTAAATTACAGTTACAGTTTAAATAACAGTAAAGCAAAAACAAAAAATCGGACAAATGCGTGTCGGACTGGCCCACCAAGGGTTCCGTACAAATTTATAGGTACATATTATAAAAAAATTGTAGGTACATATTATCAAAAATATAAAACACTTAAGTAGATAGGTATTTATATAGGCTTATGTTTAATTACAAAATTTTAAATTAAATAAGCAGGTAGGCATAACAGTGCAAACTGTCAGGTACTACATACACTAAAATTATCAGGGACTACTACTTATAAAAAAGGGAAAAGGTTTTTTTTCATTCTTCGTCATAAATCGAAAACTATACACCATAAAAATATTGAATTCTCGGAAATCCGCACGGATTTTTTTAGAAATCATCCTGGAGAGATTAAGCTTGTGCCAGTGAAGCCCTTTGATACGATATACATGACACGGTTAACTCAATTCAAAATTTGGACAGCCGTTCCTTGCATGAATACCCTGTTTTTTTATTTAATTACAAATGTATAGTTTTCAGATTTTTCCCTATACTTGTAGTATAAGATGGTATTACTTGCCAAATTTGATAGTTCTAAGTCAACGGAAAATACCCTATAAATTTTGATTTCCTTGAGAATGTCGAAATATACGTTTTTTGCGCCAAAAACGGCCGTATCTTTTTTTATGTTAACTTAGAAGTTTGATTTCTTCACAGCTTCAAGAGATATCGTTTTAATTTTAACTCGATACCTCCACGCGTTCCCGTGATAAAGAGTCTTGACAGGCAGGCAGACAGACAGACGGACGGACGGACAACAAAGTGATCCTATAAGGGTTCCGGACCGGTTTTTAAGGTACGGAACCCTAAAAAGTACCTTAAACAACATATTTTTTGTATGGAAGTGATCCTACTGATTTTTTACATTACATTTTGAAATATAAAATATAAATTTTGCATGGGTAAATATTTTCTATAGGTATAATTATTATTTACTTTAAAATCCAGGTATTTTTATTACATTATAAACATTGTAAATGTATTCAGAGGTTTTCACATATGGACGCTCTAGGCACTTCAGTTTATACTTAAAACAATTACGAAATGTTTTCTTTTTTTAATTAATTATAATATATACGCAGAGTGCCCGTAGAGATTTCTCATTGGCAAAAAAAAGAAGCTTAAACATAATTCCCATAATCCTAAATGACGAACATCCATACAAAAGGGGGTCACCCCTTTTTAACCCCATTAGGAGATAAATTTTAATCCTTCCCCTTACTTTTGTTACATAAAGGACACTTATGGAAAATTACAGGCTTTTAGACCTAGTAGGTCCTTTAGATTGTACATTGTCTGTTTGTCATTCAATGTAAGTATTCTTCATAATTATTAATGTATAGATTAAGTTAAGAACTAAACGTTAGTATTAACATATATTAAGTAAAATTTTATATTTAATTTTGGTATGAATTGAAAATAAACAAAACATTAGATTTAATAATTAATTTTATTATCTAATAGGAATACGATTAATAAAGAAGATTTCTGGCCGCACATTCGTTTTGTCTCGCTCTCACTCTGTCGCGCCTTTTTTAGTTTACGGCTGACAAAGAAACACTCAGTCGATTTCTATGTCTATGACCAAGTCTGACTCGTACGCCTCACACAATTGCCCACTCTAAACAACATCGTTAGATAACTTTATGGATTGCTACTACTAAACAATTAATCACTACTCTCAGTATCACTTCACTTAATTTAACTTTTGACTTTTTAAACTTTTCACAATTTTTGCTTTACTTTGAACTCATTTATTACTTGACAAATTATCTCTACATAATAAAAGTAAAGAAAGTTTTAGTACTAATGTTTAAAAATTACTGTCAAAACTTGGATTCTGTCTGAAAAAAAAATCCGTCTCTTTCTGCCATATACAGAAATCTCATTAACCAACGTAGGCGGAGCCGTGAGGAAATACTATTACATTATATAATAGCGCTAGTATATAATCATATAAGTGCAGAAGATATATGAAAGAAAGAAATAATTATATAAATGAAGAAGAAACAATCAAACAAATTTTCATATAATATTAGTGTGATTGATCAATGGAAATACGCTAATATCTATCATTATCACACAACTTCTCCTAAGAACCCAGTAAACAATAGAAAGTAGCAATATTTTATTACGTTCTTAAATGGAATATAACGATACGGTTATATACTTCGATTGTTCCTCGATAACTCAATAAAGCTATTATGATACCTCCCGCAGATAAATAGAGCGCTCAGCTCGTAAAGTGGTACCTATTGCTATTGCAAATGTTCTAAAATTATACTTTTCCTGGAACTCTGTTTACATTTTATCACCATTTTATTTGATGTATTATAATATTTGAAATATCTATTTTTTTTATTTTCTATACATATGTATAATAAAATTGTAACTAAGCCGAATCTGCACATTAAACATTTTTTGGAAAATCTTGTCGAAATAGACATTAATATCGATACAGAAGCCAAATCTATAGTTTTTAGAACTTTGGTCTTTCTGTCTGCCTGTTACAACATCACGGAAAAACCACTAGAGGGATTTTGATGAAATTTGGTATAATGATAGCTGGTTATCTGGGCCAACATATAGGATACTTTTACCGTGGGAAAATATCTTAACTCTGAGAAATCTATACTAAACATTAAAACTTAAGTAGGGATGAACCCGAGCGGAGTAAGAGTGAGTCGCTAGTAACAGACAGACAGATAAAAATTCTAAAAACTATAGATTCGGCCTCTGCATCGATAATAATATCTATTTCAATAAGATTTTCCAAAAAAATATTTAATGTACAGATACGGCTTAGTCAGAATTTTATTATATGTATAAATATTATGTCCACCAATCAAATTAATAAAAGCAATTATTAATTGCTTTTAAAGATTTAATTGAATCGCTCTGTTTGATATTTGTTCAACATAATGTATAGGATAAATTTAAATCATATTAAGTATTCCGGAACGAGTGGCCCTAAGTAAACGAGCTATTTTGTATCTGACGACTATTGGTCTCAATATTTCGGGCATTCAAGATCGCTTAGACGTCGTTAAATTGTTACGATATTGTTATTACCTTCACACTCTGGCGATTAGGTGAATACTCAAGTTTTTATTTTTAGGTTATAGAAGAAAAAGCAATTATTATGAAATTGTGATTACTTAGAATAAGCTTTTACATAAAAATAAAAAAGAAACACATTTTTAACCGACTTCCAAAAAAAGGAGGAGGTTCTCAATTCGACCGTATATATATATATATATATATATATATATATATATATATATATATATATATATATATATATTTTTTTCGTCGTTTATGACCCGATTTTGATAATTCTTTTTTTGTTGGAAAGGAGATATCCCAAGAGTGGTACCATGATAAGGAAACCAGGATCTGATGACGGGATCCCAGAGAAATCGAGGGGAACTTTCGAAAATTGTAGCGGCGACTAGTGCGTTTGTTAACATTTTCATTAGGTATTTTAAAGCACTACTGTTTAATGAAGGTCTGGAGTCGATCTGATGATGGACCCGAAAGATAGTCGAGGGAACTCCTCAACGATTTACAGCAATTACCTGGTGTTTGGGCTTGATTAATTTGATATTATTGATGATACGTCTACACTAAAAATGGAAAAATAAAAACTTTAAAAAAAAAATAAAAACCGACTTCCAGGCACTGAAAAATAAAAAAATAAGTAAACGGGGGTTTTCATTTAGAATAGATACTTAATCAGATTTTTTCGAAGTCGGTGCCAGCTAATACAAAGCAAAGCACACCGACTTCGAAAAAATCTGATTAAGTATCTATTCTAAATGAAAACCCCCGTTTACTTATTTTTTATTTTTCAGTGCCTGGAAGTCGGTTTTTATTTTTTTTTATATATATGTAAAGTATATTCCAAATGCTTCTTCAAATATATTATGAAAATACAATGTTTGTTTAATATGTACATATGTATTATATGTATACATACTAGGTATTTAACAGTTATCTATGTATTGTTGTATGAGAGATTTATCATATTTACGCTAATTTTATTGTATTTCTTTATTATTTATCTATTATTTCTTTCTTAATCTCTTTTCTGCTCTGCGACATTCTCTTCCTTTTCGCACCTCCATAATAATTGAAAAGGATCTCTTTTACAGACAAGCCCATATTCCACTTGCCTTCATCTAATATGATTTCAATGTATAGTCATAATTTATCACTAAGTGATTTTGATATATGGAAATCTATTATCAATATTTTTAGTGTTCCGTACCCAAAGGGTAAAACGGGACCCTATTATTAAGACTTCGCTGTTCATTCGTCTGTCTGTCTGTCTGTCCGTTTGTCACCAGGCTGTATCTCACGAACCGTGATAGTTAGACAGTTGAAATTTTCACAGATTATGTATTTCTGTTGCCGCTATAACAACAAATCCTAAAAATAGAATAAAATAAATATTTAAAGATGCTCCCATATAACAAACGCGATTTTTTTTGCTCGTTTTTGCTCGATATTTATAACAGCAACAGGTAGACGCTTGAAATATTCACAGAATATTTAGTTATATATTCTCTTGAAAAATAAATAATTAAATTAAAATAAAACAAATATTTAAGGGGGGCTCCCATACAACATTTTTTTTGCCGTTTTTATAGATGGTACGGAACCCTCCGTTCTTTCGTCCGACTTGCACTTGGCCGGTTTTTTTAAATATGATAATGATAATACTTTCTTAGATTTATGCGAATACTTAACATTTTATATGAAACTAATTTTTCGGACTTTGTGGGTAGGCACTGTCTGTAACAACCATATATGTAATGCCTTTGAGGTATCTAAAACCTTAGTCTGTCCCATGAAAATGATTGCTGTAAAGCATTCGAAGCATCGGTTACCAAAAATCAAAATAAATTCGCGAAAAAATCGGAAAAGATAATTTTATTTAATATGATAATGGTATTAAAATAAATGATATAAAAGATTTTCTAATATAAATCTTGTTGTGCTGTTTTAAGTAAAATATATCAATCACAACCTTCCGCACGCTCTGCTGTTCTTTTATTCTGCGCTTTTAGGTTTATACCGGTAAAATAAAGAGGTACCGGAGATAGTGAACTTGTATAAAAATATGCTACAGCGGACGCTAATCGTCCTGTGCCTATATGTATATGGTATGATAAATATGAGAAAAGGTAACAAGTTTTACTAGTTAATGAATATTTAGTACATACTGTAACGTGTTTTCTACGAAAATTTTAAAAGGATAACTAAAGACAGATAGACGTTTAATATACGATACAAAACTTTTCTTCGTTCTTTTGTTCCACGATATTTATTGTATTGAGTTAATATAATATAAAAATTGCTTCGACCATAGACTGCATCGAATTTTTCGATAAAATAGTAATATTGAACTTATTTGCACGTTTAGCTGGTTCGACTACCGGTTTATCATTTAAGTTAACTTTTAACAAAAAAAACTTTGAATGCATTTACTTTATTATTTATTTAATTCTTTAATTATTTAAATTATTTATATTAATAATTATATTAATTATTAATATTTTAATTATTTAATTTATTCCTGAGCTAAAATGGAGTGATGGTAGTGTCATAAAGGTCGTTAAGAGTTTCAAGTACCTTGGTCATATTATTGCTGAAGATCTTAAGGATGATCTGGATATAGAGCGAGAAAGACGGGCACTCTCGATTCGCTGCAACATGCTGGCTCGTAGATTTGGCAAGTGTTCTGATGAAGTTAAGCTTACACTTTTTAGGGCATATTGTCAATGTTTCTACACTTGTCAACTTTGGATAAGGTTTAAGCGTAGTACTTATAACAACATGAGGATCCAATATAATGATGCCTATCGGATTCTCATGAAAAAGCCAAGATATTGTAGTGCATCAGGCATGTTTGCAGAGGCGAGAGTGTCCGACTTTTATGCGATAATTCGAAAACGGATTGCCACTTTCTGGTATAGGTTGAGAAATTGTAATAATGCAATAGTCAGAGCAGTTAATGGTAGCTTGGACTGTGAAATATTTTCATATTGGCTGTCTGTTCATAAACAGGAGAATAGAAAATAACTACCTAAGTATGAATGTCAAATTAATTTATATTATACTTAATTTTAACTATTTCTTTTTCTGTACATAATATTATGGGTTTTGAATTGCCTGCAATAAATGATTATTATTATTATTATTATTAATTGCAATTAAATTAAAAGTAAAAGAATGTTTCCTTTAAGTAAAACTTGATAATGTCAATATTAAAGGTATTTTTCTATGCTCAATCCTTTTATTTCAACCTGTATATAGGAAATCTTCTTATAAAACAAATATTATCTTCCTTCTTTGTAAAGGTCCAATTTATTCATATAAGCATTAATATTACTGGCATCTTTTCTGAATTTTTCACCTAGCAACCATATCATTACAGTTTCATCCAATTTATATGATTTAGTACATCTTTTTGATTTATGGCTTAAAGTTACCAGAAAAGGATCTTATTAATATTCTGATTTTCTTTGTCATATTTTTCTTTGATGTTGAAATAAGACAAAGTTTAAAACCATTTTTAGTAGTTTAGTTAGATTAGTGGAATGTCCTTTAAATTATAAGTTTACTAAATAAACGAATATTATAAATGTAAAACGCCTATTTGCTTTAAAAAAGAATTTAAAAGAATATGTTAAAGTGTATTAATGCAATTACTTCAATACAACATTAGTTTCGCTCTTAGCTTAGCTCTAAAATAGAGAGCCCACTATATCAGACCGTAGGAAATTATCTCACTACTATAAGGAATAAAGTTTTTATGAGTGTTTGTTTGTTACACCGACTAAAATGGCTGAACGAATATGAATGTTTAATATAGATAGACAATGACCAGGAGAACACATAGGTCTGTTAATAATAAAATTGCCAAAAGTTTCTGCCGCCTACATATCTCCTTAATATGTACCTATATAAAATTCCCGTGTCACGATATTCTTCCGCGATGAACTCGGGAGTTACTTATCTAATCTTAACGTATTTTTTTCAAAACGTGTGATTTGTTCAAACTTAAAAAATAAAATAGTTTTTATTCCGATTATTTCCTTTTTTATTGCAAATTTAATCATTTTTATATTTAACGAATTATACGTGTGCCACAACAACGCATGTCTGGGTCTGCTAGTAATATTAGAAAATATACATATAAATGGCACCTGGGGATACGATATGGTCAGCAACCTCTTGTCTTTAGATTAGGTTGAAATTTGTTTTACTTACGTAACTTCGGTGACATTGCAATAATATGGTACCATGAAGCTGGTCTTAAGATGGAGTTGGAAGGTGGTCATAGGAACTCCTAAACTAAACAAGATAAATTCATCGAATTTCGACTCGTTTGAATAGTCTTGACAAGCACTCTTGTGCTACATGACAGGCATTTAAATAAAAGCTTGTTTTTTTTTTTAAAAAAATAATTTTGTAGCTCACCATGTATCTAATAATATATAGGAAATGTTGCCAAGACAAATTAGATTTTACAAGTAAAATAACAAGCTATAAGCCTAATAGGATAAAGTGACGTGGTCTATCAATTACGCGTGGACTGGCCGCTAACTTGGTAATACTGATACGCTAGCAGGTAAACATTGGCAACGAAATTAATCAAACCTAGTGAGCGCGTTTTGCAGGTTAGTTTATTAATTGAAATAAAGTCAAAATTCCGAAGCAAGTTTTTAATAAAATGCGCGACGACACTTTTTCAAGCTCATGGATTGAAATACTGTACAAAGCAAGCGAAATGAAAAATATATATTAATATCTCATATATAGTGATTGAGTTTATAGCGGCCTCAGAATTTGAAAATATGTATTGGATTTCTACAAAAGAAATCCTTTTCAAAATCTTAAAAACTACTAAAAACGTTCAGAATTAGCTGTAAATATATCCTTATGACATTAATATTAAGTAAAATCTATAAGAGAATATACGTCAGTTCAAAAGAAACGTAATTACATACTTTTTTTTTAAATAATTTATTATGAAACTTTACATAGAAGTAATTACAATTGCAGAAAATGGTAAAAACAGCGTCTGCCGCTTAACTATATACCATAGAACTCAGTACATTTTGTGATAGGCCTCTTAAAGCGGCTTACCAATAATTGTCGCGCAGTATTTTATCCTTACTCCTTACATATACATACCTACTGATAATTTATTTTATTTATTTATTAATCTTTATTGCACACACAATATAAAGATAAAAGGTGTTGTTAGATAAAGTTCATTAAGAATGCAAAGGCGGTGTTATTGCTATAAGCAATCTCTAGCAGACAACTTTTGGTGAGAGGATTTAATAAGACGGAAACGGGACAGTGCTATCAAAACATAAATAATTAAAAATATAATAAGGAAAAATAATATATACACATACGTACATATACAGGCAGTAGTAGCCCCGTGGTAGCGCGCTCGCTTAGGAAACCAAGTGAAGCGGGTTCAAATTCCGGTCTCGCACCTCTGATATTTTCATGTGCGAATCATTTCTAACATGATTACCGCTTGCCTTACGGTGAAGGAAAACATCGTGAGGAAACCTGCATATCTGAGAGAACCTAGCGAGTTTTCGAATGATTTGTAAGTCCGCCAATCCACATATGGCCAGCGTGGTGGACTATGGCTTGATCCCCCTCGTATTGAAGGCAAAGTGCCCAGCAGTAGGATGTTAAAAAAGGTTGAATAGAGATAGATAGAGATACATACACAACATGTAAAATAATATATTATGATACTTAGACAAATAACTTGCTACTACCACAGATCATATAATACTATACCAGTGCTACTACATATACTAATAAATACGCTTATTATAAACTAAAAAATAAATTTATTAATTTTTATAAAAATAATACATAACATTTATGCATTATTAATTAAAGTATTTTACATCTTATTGCAATGACAGAAAATATGCGAAAATGTTGACTAACTTTTTTATGGTTAAAATTGTAAATAGAAACTTAATGCATCTAGGTTGTTATTAAAAAAATTCCACCACTTAGCAGAAAATTTCATGTCCTCATCTCCATACGGTCACTATAAAATGTTGTTATTTAACTAATTAGGTAACAATTTATGTCAAAGTTGTTGAGTAGGTGCTTCCACATATAGGTACTGAATAAATTAACCTTGGTTTTACATTACATCTGCGTTGCGAGACCTGCATTTTTTTACATGTTATGTTTTTCATGGGATTATTTTAACAAGAAAAACAAATTGGTTTGCTCAAATGTGTTCAACTTTATGTTATGCACATACGTATTTATTGATCGATCGACGCACGATTGCGGCTGATAAGCGGCGACATACCGTTGACATCAGATACGTGGAAACTGATATCGTTAGAGGTGACATTATATGTATATATATTAATACCATATTACCATATTTACTGGTTTTCCGTAACTCCGCTCGCGAGGTAGACAGGTATTTAGATTAAAGAAATATTGAGTATGATAGAAGTTATTAACATCTAAATATCTGTATTTTTGACTTAAAAACTTCTTCGAGAGTTTTTTTTGTAATGAAACTAAACTGAATTACTAAAAAAGAAAAACATACAGACCTAGATTAAGGTGTACTGAATCTAAAAGGATCAAAATTGTCTCATTACCTACATGTTTAGGTGTGTGAAATGTAGGTAATTTCCTCTAAGATTTGCAACTCTCTATCGCACCATACGGGTTGGCAAAGCGAACGATATGAAACAGATAGCATTTTTTTAAAACCTGCTCGCGCCGCGTATTGATACTTCACAATCCTCTTAGAAGCTGCTTTTTACTTACCATCAATTAAATTTGACATCTACCAGAGTTCTTACATAAAAAAGAGGTGGTACATGAAATTACCATGCAAATATGACAAGACATTTAATTAACTAATATTGACATTTTCTACCAAACCGTGGGAGTGAAATATTATTTAATAAAAAATGCATTGTGATATTTATTGCTCGACATATCAATTAACGAGCGAAACGACTTAGGCTTTTTGCACATTAAAAAGTAAATGTACTAGTAACTTATGGATAGACGAGTGAAGTATTCAACGTATTCTAAATATGAAAGTTATATTTTCATATTCGTGACTCGTTACGTTCATATACGCTCGGCGTAATTACGTGATTATTCTTTTTGTTTTGAAAAGATAAATGCATGTCATATACTCCCAAGCTCCAGTAGCTCTCCATTATATATAATATTCAAAAGATGAAGATAATATAAAAAAAATTTGCGAAACCTGCAAAGAATCGTTTATCCAACGGTTTTATTATACAACAGATTTAAATGAATACTAAATAAAGGATGCTGTGAAATAAAAAATAATATTATTCTCAACAACCATTGAAATACGAGCGTTTTACATCTTAAATGGAGTGTACTCAGTAGTGTTATTTTCCAACATTTATCTCCTACAGTGCATAATAATAGAAACCGATCAATAACGTTCATACATAACAAAAGTAGATACATTATCTTAAATATAATGAAAATGATCGTAGTTTTGAAGCACATTAGACGTATATTATTATTAATTGTGTCTTGTACCTTCTAACTTCGTAATAATGCTAGGTACTGTATAATGTAACAGTCAAGTATAAGAAAGAGTACAATAAAAAGTACAGAACAAGCAAATTCTCATACCATACTACTATTCTAAATGAAAATATTTTTTTTATTTTTTTCAGGATTTTCTTTTGCTTTTCAGTTTTATACTTTAAAAAATAAATAGTTTTATTTAAAATGTCTTCTGTCTCTCTTCAAAAACAATATAACATTATGAGAAAAATCTATTAAACTGGGCATCATATTGGCTCTTTTTTTAACGAAATAGCACTTGTCAATCAACTTTTTCTTTATTGAAAAAGCATTAGCGCTAACATCCCAAGTCAACACGATTTTTAAACTAATGGTAGTAAAGTCAATTCACAGAGCCTATCTTTAGTATTAATACCTAGATGGGGTAGTTATTATATTTGTGTATTTTCCCCAAGAAGTTATGTATACTTTTAAAATTTAATATATCTAATTATATAATGTATTTTTTTCAATATAAATATAAAAGTCTTTTGAGAAAATATATTAAGGCCTTCTATTTTTTATCCCTTATTAAAAATCAATGGTTGTTATAATGTCTGTCTGATTTCATACAGCTGAATTGATCACTTTGATGAGCATTCAATGAATTTTCTAACTGCTCGACAAATCATAATTGATAACTTTTTTAGAATTTCTTTGAAAGTTTCATAAATATAAAACATGTTTATTCTATCAATTTATATCAATATTTAAATTAATTTGAAAATGTTAATACCGGATGTGATACTGCAGACTACCTAGTGCCTAGAAAGTTTCCACTAGATGTAGTGTTTACGTTAATCATATCAGTCTTGAAGACTAGTTACAGATGAGGATTACGAACTCTAAATTTTACCTAGTTATCATTCTCGTTTTCGCTTCTTGTCGTTGAAAACGCGGTCATGTTTTACCGCCCTCATTGAATGTTGTTTCTGTGAGTATCGTACGTATTACGTAGTTTATATGTAAATTTTTACCCAACTGTGGCAAAGCCCAAAGGTAAGTCGTGTTTGACCCATATGTATACTTGTATGTATGTTCCCTCCTAATTACTAACGGCTTAACGAATTTGGTGATTCATATATCGCTAGAATCATCTTTGTAACACGAGTGTCATGAGAATAAGAATATAAGTAAATATTATTAAAATCTAAGTCACTTAAATGTAAGTTGAAAAAAACAACTTTCTTCCAAACTTAATAATAATGGGTAATCAAAATGAAATACCACAAATTTTTAAGAGGCAAATACCACAAATATGTAGGTACCTACAACTTATATGTTTAAATGTTAGTACATGGGCGACTGAGCTTTGCTCGGGGTTCTTTTTTTGTTATATCGTATTTTTTAAATAAAAAAGACTAAAAACTAAAAAAATACAAAAAACAACAAACGTAAAAACTTTTTATTCCGACCGGGACTCGATCCCGGGCATATGTGTTCTCTAACTTGCGCCTTGACAGCTTGACCACGATGCTTATACTCGAGTGTAAGAAATTATCGACCATATTCTGCGTAAAATAATACAAAAGAAAACCGCATGAAAATTAAAAAACATGCATTTTCCCAGACATGAGACTAATCTAGATCGATTTTTCGCCCCCGAAAGCCCCCACATACAAAAGGGTATAGCGGGATAAGCATGGCCAAATGGCCCCTTCTCTAGATCTTGGGACTAACTTACGTTATTTATTTGGTGAGTGGAACTGTGCAATAATATACTGTTTTTATCCCTTTATTATTAATAGTTTTGAAGATAATTATAAAAATATTTATAACTGAGGGGTCGTAAATTTTTTTTCCTTGGGATCTACTGCATCAAATCGAATGGGGCCAAAGGGAATATATAAAGGGGAAAAGGTATTATAATATTTATTTTTTTGAGATTTTTAGAGCTATAAAAAGTATTGGAAAAATTGAAAGTTTCAATAAAAAATGATATTTCTCACAGTTCTGTTAGAGTGACACCTCTGAAAAAATCACAATAATTATTTATTAAACCTAGTTACATATTATTTAATCATCATTTAAATAAAAATACTCGAACACTTCAAAAAAAAAGGATGAAAGTTGTCATTCAAAATCCACAGCCGAATATCGTTTAATTTACGTACATATTTAATATATTTTATTTTATTTTTATAGTAATAATAATAGTATTACAGTTTACAAACCACATATGGAACTTTAAAAATTACAAAATTTATTTATAACTTGCCGTCCAAGTCATGACCTCTTTAAAAAACAATAATATTACTTATCCATTAAAGTATCGTTTAATGCATCAGAAACTGAAGAAAAAAATATAATTTAAAATTATTTGTTAATTATTATACTTATTTATTTCTGATAAACCTTATCTCGCAGCTTTGCCCTGGTAAATCGATAAAGCGAAAATATTCTACGTTTTTAAATTACTATGTATACTGATTTATGGCGATTATTATGGCGATCAATTGAAGTTTGAATGAACGATGTAGCAGTTCATAGCACTTGCACCATGTAAAACCACTTATTTTGCCAAAAATTTCAAACCAATTGGTAAAGAAGATATTTGCAGATTTGGAGTTTTGTATAAACAACATTTACATTTATTATTATATCTTTAAACTCATTTCATAAATATGTCCCATATATAAAATCCTATACGATACGTACAATGTACATATCTAGCAGTGCTCATATTGTGTGTTGAATAATTTATTTTCTTATTGTATAAATGAGTTTTTTTTTTAATTCTATGTTATTTAATATTAATTTATTACATTTTGTTTACTGGCCTTGAAAATGCCAAATCCTTAATCCAATGAATTGTAATCATATCTGTGTGGGCGTGTATGTGGGTTACAAGACAAATGAAATTCTTGTACTGATAAACTACCTTAAAGCAAGTTTTGAGTCAAGCTTGTAAATAAATTCCTAAATATAATAATAACGTTCCTCGTGTTGGTTTTGCTCATGGCTGTAAGTCTTTAATTAGACTGGTTTACGCTGATGTTGTAATAAATAGATCACAAAAATGTGCCTTAACACGGCTTATTGCATTGAATTCTCATTCTTAAGATGGGATAGAGCGGTAATTGGACAGTTCCGGAGAAGGATCACGCACATGACCGTAGGCTTTATTTACTTATGTTGTAATCACAGATACGACGGAGTAGCACCAATTTCCTAAGGTTGGGTTTTAAATTAAGTAACTAAAAACTCTTTTTCCCAACCCATAAGTAAAATTAAGGGTTCCATGATCTGTAGCCGTATTAATTAACATGAATAATGAGACAGGTGCAGAATGTTATCTAAATTCATACAATCTACATATTATATTATGATGATACCAATACAACTAAATATTAAAATCTTCATTTTTTTGTTTTGCTTCATAATACTAAATTATATTACATTGGTGATAAAAATTCTAGTCGAAGACTTTATTAATACAAAAATTAATACTATATTCCAGCAAAAGCTAACTATTTCTTGGCTTAAGTTAATTTTTGTTTACAGACCAGACAAAACCGAGCACACAGTGACATCTAACAGTGGCAATCTCACTAACAATTCTGTGCGGCACAAAATTGTGGTGCTAGGCGCTGCTAAAGTTGGTAAATCGTCGCTGATATCACAGTTCCTATACGGCACATTCTGCACTAAATACAAACGAACTATCGAGGAGATGCATCATGGAGACTTCAATGTAGCTGGAGTGAGACTAACCTTAGATATTTTGGATACATCGGGAGCCTACGAGTTTCCAGCTATGAGAACATTGTCAATGCAATCAGCGGATGCCTTTATATTAGTTTACGATATAACAGATGCGGATAGTTTCGCTGAAGTTCGGGCACTCAGAGATCAAATTCACGAGACTAAAGAGAGTACTGCAGTACCTATAGTTGTTGTCGGTAATAAAGTGGATTTGGCGGAGACAGGAGAGAGGCAGGTTAGTACAATTTTGTTATATTGAATATAAACAATCAAAGAGTGCGTGTATGAATGTGTACTAGAAGTGAAACTTCTGCTGGTTAGCGTTACTTTTTTACTATATGTTATTTTTATGAAATTCAATTTGTTTTATTAGGATTAGGATAGGATAGGAGAGATCCTGAAACAATATTTTTATGGACTTAAAAAGGAAAACGATATTCTATTATTCATTTAGTACCTACACATGATGTTAAGATAAAATTTAATTTTTAATCAAATGTTGTAATGATTCAATAAATATATTCCAATAAAATAAATAATAATACAGGTTGCAAATTTATAATAAATAAAAAAAATATTTCAAGTAAATATTTATTAACAGTATTCGTTTGATAGGATTCCATCGTCCATTTAAAAATAAATAAAAAAAGTTTGTTTTATAAATATCTATTTTAATTTATCCTTTGAAATATTCATTTCAATTCAATAGTTCAAATAATTTTTAATTGACTGTTTATTCACTTCCGTAACTTACTGTCTCCGTTACAAAAATCGTAACACCAATCATTCTTTTTTTCCCTCTCTCCCTTTTTCCCTAAAGAAAGTTCACAAATAAGTTTCACTTCAATAAAATAAACTTACACAATGATTAAATATCTCTCGAAAACTTAACAGCTTAATATAGAATTGACGTAAAAGTGTATTTAAAAATTTTATTCAAAGCTACAGTATGCGGTAGCTTTGGTATATTTTGCCCATAATCTAGGGAACTTGATTTCTGTATAATTTATATTCACTGACTTAATTATTTATAAGTTGCATCAATATCAATAGTTAGTTTATATTATATTGGTTTAATTTTTATTCACATCATATCTACTATACTAATCTACTATACTAATATTATAAAGAGGCAGAGTTTGTTTGTTTGAACGCGCTAATCTTAGTAACTATAAATCAGATTTGAAAAATTATTTTTGCATTAGACATCCCGTTTATTGAGAAGGGCTCTTGGCTATATATCATGTAAAATATTATACTCTATCTATTCCATATTAATCAACAAAACGTACCTAGGGACGAACCCGAGCGAAGCGAGGGTGAATCGCTAGTATTTCTATGCAATAAATGTTATAAGGGAATTAATATTAAATAGTCTAAAATATGTTCTATATATTAATGTAGATGGATATTTCTAACGTTTTTTTATATATTTTTTATACTACTGTAATGTAGCCTATGTTAAAATACTGTTAGATTGTAGTTTATCGCTGTAATAAATTGTATCGAGTTTAATTTTTACTTGAAAATATGGAACATTTACCTTTAAATTACATTTAGATTTATAATATACTAAACCATTCTTTTGTATTTATATGAGTAAATAAATAAAAGCCAAGACAAATAAAAAGCAGTTCAAATCTAAATTGAATCAAATCATATAATAAAATGTATTACTACCACTCACCAGACATAAAATACAGTAACGATATCATTTGTCTTTGAGGAAAAAGCCAAACATTTTGTTTGTCACGTCTACACGCAAGGCTGCGTGCAGAGAAAGATAACTTGGACAATAAGAATTGACCAAGGTCTTGAAGGTTAAATCCCGCGAGGCATTATTCTTGTATTCTTCTTATATCTTGAATTGTAAAGTCTCTTTAACAAGAAGCTTACTTTTCTTTTCAAATATATTATAATGTAGTAATTTTCATAAGTTAAACCGACAAAATTAGAAAAAAAATGTAAAATACTACACGATCTACATTACATCATTTGTATTGTATGTATTGTATTGTATTCAGCCCTTTTTAACGTCCCACTGCTGGGCACAAGCCTCCTTTCAATACTTGGGGGATCAGGCCATAGCCCACCACGCTGAGTAATATATAAAAGGATAATATAGTCGGTAAATAAAAAAATTAAAATCTGTCGACAATTATACACAACGACTTACATACGTGCAACATATGGTTTCATAGGTATTAAGTTATTCGATTTCTTATTGATATTTTTATTCAAACCTTTTATTAAAAAAGGATCGTCCTGGACGTCCAAGGACGTCCAACGGCTGGGAACGGACTTCCCATCAATAAGAGAAGGATCCTGATCCCCCTCGTATGATGACCTGCCATAGTCCACTTCGTTGGCCAAGCGTGGGTTGGCGGATTTCATATGTCTTCCTAAAATTTACTGGGTTCTCTCAAACATGCAGGTTTCCTCGCAATGTTTTTTTTCACCGTAAGACAAGTGATAATCATGTTGAAAATGACTCATGAAAATATCAGAGATGCGAGATCCGGGATATAAACCCGCTTCGCTCGGTTGTCCAAGCAAGCGCGAACGTCTATCACTGCCAATTTACATCTTTACTAGATATATATTTTTTTTATTTTATCATCTGAAATTATTTTAAGCTAAATATGGTGAAATTAATAGTTATTACTATTTCAAAATAATATATTAACATACAAATATTAAAGTGACTAAATACAATTTGTTTTTCTAAATATTAATACGAGATAGGTGTTTGTACTTTAGCTTTAATACTTTAGATGAAATGGCTTTTTGTCTAAAGCTCTATTCATGAATACATTATTTAATATTGTTCAAAGTTATAGCGGTGACGTAAAAATTTCCAAGGTGACTAAATATTATGTTATATTAAGGATTAGGTTGCTACATATTAGTATTTTTAATTCAAAATTCGATTATTAACGTTTTTGCCAAGAAAAGAGTTTTGATAATATCGTGTTTTTAGAACCTAATGACTAATTTCTATATTTTTTTCAATCATAACAATCATTATTTTCATTCGTAACATACAAAAATCCTGTACAAAATTTCATGCTTACCAATTCGTCAACAGCTCGTTAACTTGACATTTTTTTAGTAAATATACTAATCTTGTCAACAAGTGCCTCTTAGGTCAACCTTTTTCAGCAGTTCGAAAAAATATGAACGAGGTGTCATTCGATTCGGAATGGCATGTAGATGATTTTTGAAAAAAAAACAAGTTCTGCTTGCAAAAATTATAAGCAATTAACTAAAAATAAAAAGGGGGCTTAGTTTTTTACAAATATCTCAAAAGCTAATTGAGATTATTCAAATTTAAAAAAAAGATTCAAAAAGAGAAGAAAATTTCATAACAAAGGAGTCTTAACTCCAGGAACTGTATGCCCAATATTTATTATTTTCTCAGAGGGATGAAAATACGGCCTAAAACTTATATATATATATATATATATATATATATATATATATATATATATATATATATATATATATATATATATATATATATATATATATATACTTCGGACACTTTATCAATAAAAATTATTTCAACATATTAAATATTATATAATTTTAAGAAATGAAAAAATCAGGTGCTTACTGCATAGATCAATAAACTGCAATCCGCTGGAAAAACATTATCATAACTTTTCAATTAGTCATGCAATAGTGATTTAATAATAATTATTTTTTGCCATTCACCTCGTTCATATTTTTCCGAGACTGCTGAAAAAAGTTGACCTAAAAGGGACTTGTTGACCAGACTATAACTAGCGATCTAACGTTTTAACGTTTAATATAGATTTCTCAGAGATGTGACATTTTCCCACAGTAAAAAGTATATATATGTTGACGCGAATCTATCATCATACCAAACATCAAAATCTGTCCAGTAGTTTTGTCGTGATACGTTTCCAGATAGACAGACAGATAGAATTTCTAAAAACTATAGATTGGCCTCTGTATCGATAATAATGACTATTTCAATAAGATTTTCCAAGAAAGTATTTAAAGTACAGATTAACAGATGTATAAATTATGTATAATATCTTCTATTTTCTCTTTATTCGAAATTAAAAAAAAACCTTACTTATTAACGTAATCTTATATATTATTATAAATTATTATGACTATTTATAGCCTATTTTTAAAAAGTTCATTGAAAAGCCTGAAATATCAAGTCTCATGGGTAAAATGTTAATAAAGTTCTATTCAAACCAAAAAAACTCAGGCATTGAAAAATATGCGTTACACTATTATGTGCATAGATTTCTTACAGATACACTTAAGTTGCTTGAGAAAATATTGTGTAGCATCAAATAAGGCGACCTATAATAGTAAAAGCTTTTAATTAATTGTTTATTATCATGAAAAACATATATTACATAGTTTTAGCATGGACTTTCATTGCATTTATTTTCGGGC
The DNA here is from genome assembly GCA_033884665.1 of Argynnis bischoffii washingtonia. Lineage (NCBI taxonomy): Eukaryota > Metazoa > Arthropoda > Insecta > Lepidoptera > Nymphalidae > Argynnis > Argynnis bischoffii. Next base: position 6,089,921 of record CM066616.1, on the reverse strand, counting down.
CAATTTCTTAGGATCTTAGCTATAATAAATTGTTTCCCGTCCTATGACCCTTGCGTATCTCGTTCATAAAATAGGCTATGTCGCAGAGGGGCCGCGGTTAAACACATATCGCACCTTCGCATAAATGTATAAACTTCGTTTCTAAGCGCTTTACGCATTAAATTACGTATCATTTACTTAATCCTAACAACTATTACAAGGATTAAATTGATCTTAATTAAGTTGTGTTGCGAAGATTAATATGGCCGGCTTTTTATTTTGAAAAAATAATAATTTGGAGCAATACCAACAATGTATTGGAAAACTTACTAGATATTTATATAAAGAGCATAAATATTGATTCATGCTTTTTTTTGATTTCTTTTAAGATAATGGATAAAAATAGCAGGCAATTGGCGACATTTTCAGATATGATTATTATTGGATATTAAAACTTATTTGTTATCCAAACAAAACAAGGTAATTTCTTGTAGGCATTAAATCCAACATAATAGACTTACCTACTCGTATGTATATGAAGAAGAATACGATAAACTATGTATAAGAGTATCTAATAAAGTTTTATAATGTTTAATGTAGTTTAGAGGCGTTCCTAATAACTTTTTGCAACAGAGTATCCCACGAGGTTCTGTGTTTTGTGACGTGCCGAGAAGTCTATGCCAGTTTCAATTTCAAAACTATGCAAAACACATCGTTCCGTTGGCATATTGCTACATTAAAAATACAAACCAATAAGCAACATTGTGCTTATAATACCAGAAAGAAATGAAGGATAAATGGATAACATTTGTCCTTCAAATAATTTATTTAATTTAATAGTAATTTCAGTCATTTTTGTATTTTGCATTAGCTAAACAAAGTTCAAAAGAGGCAAACGCAATAATTAGAGAAAATTATCAAAGTACTAGTGATTTACCCTTGGTTCGCTCGGGTGCATCCCTGAGTACGTGCACATAGCGTTGTTACAGTTTAATAGGAAGATCTTTTTAAGAGGAATAATTCTGTAATACAATGTTTTTATATAGCTTTGTTAGTTTACGCAGCGCACGCCAAAAAAGCTCCCAGTGGCCAGTCGGCATGAGTTTTTCCGACATCTTCAATAATCATCGTTATATTTCAGTCCATTTACACAAAACTTTAATGAATAATAAACCTAAAGCTTTCTCATGAGCGCTCCATCTATTAGTGAAAACCGTTTGAAAATCCGTTCGGTAATTTTATAACATGTATAAACAATAAATATATAAATAATATATGTATTTTATAATATGTATAAACACTGTGACTGCGGATTATGAGGTCCTATCTGCGAGTCCCAGTCGCAATATCCATCATGAAATTCTGAAAGCCAGTACTATCCACTAAAGCCCGAAACCATCGTCTTAATAGGGCATCGCAGACACACCTACGCAGTCAGTCACGAATCTCCGACGGCTGCCACACAAGCAGACCACAAAAACAGGAGACCGGAGAAGGACCAGTTGTAACCGAATATGACCCAGTATAAACACATAATTAAGTATATTAAGAAATTTTAAAATACGGGTATAATTATAATTTAGTAAATTAAAATAAAATTACATTAGCACGATTTTTACGATTAAAGGCTAGATAGGCTTTTAAGTCGTGAATAGCTTGCTGTATTTCTGACAATTCCGATAATGATCAAGTTGATATCTGCGTAATTTATCTAGGATCAATGTGCTTTTTAAAATGCAACACTAATATTCTGATGATAATATAATGTACTAGTTGTAGTATGTTCCATTTTTAATAACATTTTTAACCGACTTCCAAAAAAAGGAGGAGGTTCTCAATTCGACCGTATATATATATAATGTTTGTTCGCGCATTTTTTCGTCGTTTATGAACCGATTTTGATAAAAAAAATTTGTTGGAAAGGAGATATCCAAAGAGTGGTACCATGATAAGGATCTGATGATGTGATCCCAGAGAAATCGAGGGGAACTTGCGAAAATTGTAGCGGCGACGAGTGCGTTTGTTAACATTTTCATTATGTATTTTAAAGCACTACTATTTAATGAAGGTCTGGAGTCGATCTGATGATGGACCCAAAAGATAGTCGAGGGAACTCCTTAACGATTTACAGCAATCACCTGGTGTTTGGGCTTGATTAATTTGTATTTATGATACGTCTACACTAAAAATGGAAAAATAAAAACTTTAAAAAAAATACCGTCTTCCAGGCACTGAAAAATAAAAAATAAGTAAACGGGGGTTTTCATTTAGAATAGATACTTATTATATTAATATAACCAAATAAAAGAATGCAAGTTAGTATTTGTTTTCTTGGATCCAGACTAGAATGTTTCCTTTCTTAGAAAAGCAATCACACGCCTGCGGGCAAATGACTTTGCACAATATATTATTATACCTACATAATATTGCGGCATGCAAGCATGTTAAGAGATAACAAGCCTTTGATATTAATTTTCTCTGTCAACATAAATCCCTGTTAACCTTTGTGTTTATTTGTTCAATCTGAAATAAAAGTAATGTACATGTTTTAAATCACTTTTAGGACTCAATTATGAATTATCATAAAACTTGGACTAGAACTAAAGATAAGTGAGTAAATGCAAATACATACATATGCATATATGTATGTAGTGCCTCGGTGGTGTAGTGGCTAGCATGTACGGCTGCACATCCTGAGGTCCCGGGTTTGAGTCCCGGGTCGGGCCAAGTTTAGTTATTGAGTCTTTCTGAATAGTAAGCCTCAGTAATAGCCCGAAGTTGGGAAGTTGGCGGTGTTTCACCCCCGTGTCTACTCAACTCTCACCGGTCGTGTCGAGTAGTCGTCACACCGGAGTATGAGAGTGACAGGAATAGAGAGTGCACTTGTGTCTGCGCGTACACGCGCTGCACTATAATATCTCCTGCGCAGTTGGCTAGTCTCAATGAGATTGGCCGCCGTGGCAGGAATCGGTCAGGAGGACATTATTATTATTATGTATGTAGTAGTTTCATTTTAAGCTCATTGCTTCTATGATGTCCGCCAGCATCATGACTGCGTAATTAAAGGGAGATATCCAATGCTGCGCATTATACTTTATTCAAATCTTGAAATATGCGCTTTGTACTAGCTGATTTTAGTATATACTAGCGACTTACCCTCGCTTCGCTCGGGTGCGCCTCTAGGTGCGTTTTAATTTTTTTGAGCGGAACTCTTATTCTTTTTCTTAAGTAAAAGTAGCCTAAGTTACGCCTTGTAAGATCAGCTATTTACCTGTGAAAGTCCCGTCAAACAGTCCAGCTGTTTCGGAGATTAGCTGGAATAAACAGACAGACAAAAATTTTAAAAGTAATATTTTTCTTGTAAGTACCGTATATTATTTCATATGCATTGAGTTAAAAGCTGTTTTTTTGATATGACAAACAGACACTTCAATTTTATTTATCTGTATAGATGAGCTGAGAAAAATTTGATAATTTTTTCATTCGTTAACTCAAAGCGATAGTCATTTTGATAATAGAGAATTGAAACTAGGGTATAAATGGTTAAACATCTTTTTTATGACTTATCTATAGATAAGTACAGTATATATACTGTACTCATCTCCTGTAATGTATTTATCTGTCTAACTTTCTCTTTATCTTATTCTACTCTACTACTGTGTTTCTCTCTTCTAGTGGTAATGTTGGAGGCGTACTATATATTGCTATATACAATAAAGCTATGGGGATTTCTTAGCATTATGCAGGCCGCGAGCCTTTATATTTACTCTATATTTGTATATTTAACCAGAAAGAAATAACTTTTAAAAATATCTTCATACCACAGATGGTTAAAAATAAAAATATAAAAGTGAAGTAGAGAAAAGTAGAGTAAAATATACTAAATGTCCTTGTCACATAATACGTGTAAACATAAAAGCGCATCGTTGGCCTCCTAATGTCGGATGAACAGTTGACGAGTCTATTTCCATACATCATATATTATGCGTTACAATATTTTTGTGAGTCATTTGATTTCTATTTTATACAGTAGTTGTTTCTACATATGGTTATTTCAAAAGTAAGCGTAATCATTACTATTATACTCTAAGCAAAATTTGAAAACCATAATATTTAATTTTTCTCAATAACTTACATTTTAAGAACTAACAAGTAATATATAAATGTATAATATAATATAATATAATATAATATAATATAATATAATATAATATAATATAATATAATATAATATAATATAATATAATATAATATAATATAATATAATATAATATAATATAATATAATATAATATAATATAATATAATATAATATAATATAATATAATATAATATAATATAATATAATATAATATAATATAATATAATATAATATAATATAATATAATATAATATATTATATTATAGTTAGTAAATAAAAAAATAAAATCGGTTGACAATTATACAAAAACACTTATGTGCAATCATAGGTATTAAATTATTCGATTTTTTATTGATGTTTGTATTTAACATTTTTATAAACGTCCCACAGCTGGGCATGGGCCTCACGTCTTTCGAAAACTTGCTAGGTTCTCTCAGACCTGCAGGTTTCTTCACCATGTTTTCCTTCACCGTAAGACAAGTGCTAATCATGTTGGAAATAATTCGCACATGAAAATATCTGACGTGTGAGTTTCAGAACTTGAGCCCGCTTCACTCGGTTTCTCAAGCGAGCGCGTTACCACTGGACTACCATAGCCTTGTAATGGGCAATAAATGATTATGAAAGATTAAAAAGAAAAAGAATAGAATTCAAATTTACTTTTAGTGAAGGAAAATTAAATAATGTGTTCTTAAATCAAATTTCCGTAGTTATTGGTGACTGAAAAATCTTGTTATATAATATTTTCTGAGTATATTATCAAGATTAGTCACTTAAATTTGTTTCATTAAATATAATTTATTATATTTTTTTTATTTTTGTTTATAGTTATAACATAATATGTATGACTAGCGACTCACGCTCGCTTCGCTCACGTAGATACGTTTTCGCGGTTAGCTATGTTTATACATAAATAGTAACTTGCTACTCCTAAGATATTAATTTAAATTATATAGCGATTTACCCTCGCTTCGCTCGAGTGCGTACGCCGTACGCGGGTTTTGTTCACAATTTTATGAGTTTTTAAATTTTATCGCGGAACCTTAATTCTTTTTCTAAAATAAAAGTCTAAGTTACTCCTTATAACATCAGCTATCTGCCAGTGGAATTCCCGTCAAAATCGGTCCAGCCGTTTCAGAGATTAGCCGGAACAAACAGACAGACAGTCAAAAATTTTAAATGTTGCTTTAGTATATGTACCGTGTATACCTTTATATGCATTTAGTAAAAAGCGAATATTTTAATATTACAAACAGACTCTCCAATTTTATTTATCTGTATAGATATAAAATACTTCGGCAATTTGCATCGCAACGCCATCTAGCAACTAATTAAGTAAACGTAAAATTCCAACGTAAAAGGCCAACCCGCACTGGGCCAGCGTGGTGGACTATGGCCTGATCCCCTCGTGCTGAAGGGACGCAAGTAAAAGTAGTACAATTATCTTAGTTATTGTAATAGATATATTATTGGGAAGTTTAGAAAAAATAATGAGAGCAAAATTTTTACCATACGCGCGTACACCGACAGCCAAAAAGTGACATGATGAAGTTAGCTGAAAGCGACATGATGAAGTTAGCTAATAATTGTTTATTGCCATGGTAACCGTTGTTATTATCTGACAAATGATTTATTATATTCTTTCCTTAAATGATATTCTATAAATATATGATTGTAATATGACTAATATGCATTATTTAATTATTGATTTGTTTTAATTTAATTGCGATATTTTTTTATTAATTTATCATTCCTTTTACAAACAGAGAGTTGTGACATACGAATGAAAACCAAAGAAGTAAAAATTCCTCCGTGCGTACATCAATACACACACACGTCTTTTGTTACATGTAAAACACTTACACAATACACAATATATATATATATATATATATATATATATATATATATATATATATATATATATTATATATATATATATATATATATATATTAAATAAGTCATTATCTTGGAAATTCTAGAAAATTTACAAATTTTCATTATATTTCTTATTTTTTAATAATAGTTAAGCTTGATGCGAAAAGCTCTTAAAACGTATATATGAAAGTCACCCATAAAACTACGTTACAAGGCTAAAGTGGCTAAGTATTAATGTTGTTACGAGCACGTAAAGGGTTTGCGACTGTCCGAAGTGGCCTGGATAATAGCCTGCAGCATCCGCCGTCTCGCCAATATCCGCTTTGCTGCGCTTTCCACATCCGCACTTCACATTTGTTTGCAATACCATATCCGATGAAGTTGACCGTAGGCTCATAAACTAGTAACTATCTGCAGATTTGGGCACCTGAAAAGATTTTTTTTATCTCTTCTTCTTCTACTTTTCAGGCACTCATGGTAAAAACAATCACATGCATCAATCATCATCTCAAAAACACACTTATAGTTTGTCAATTACTTTATTAGCTCTGTTTTGTTCCACGGGTCAGTTATTTTTTTTTTAAATTGCTCCGCTCTGCTGTTTCACTGGTCATTCTATATATAACATGTCTTCTCCATTTTACGCGACATTGGTGAAGTAAATGGTGCCGAAATGGCACTCCTAGGAGCCATTGAACAAAAGGATTGAATTGAATCAGCTAGTTTTTATATACCACTCTTTTTACCTCATTAAGAAAAAATAATTCTAGAAAACCTTATGAAGTAGTTACATTTGTCATTATAGAAATAACCGTCAAGATTTTTAGCCCTTTAGGCTTAAAGCGTAGATCAACGGTCCGGGTCAAGACAGACAGCTTATCTATCTTTAGTCTGTAGATTCAAATGTAAAGATCAGCAAATCTTACATGGAAATAATTTTTTTCTTTAGAATAGTGTAGTAAGAAAATAGAATAGGTAAAATAATATGAAGTACCTGGGCGACCGAGCTTCGCTCGGAGTTCTTGAAAGATTGTATATTTTACATTAAGTGACTAAGTGTTACCGAGAAAGTTGTATAGATGTCGCGATAAGAACAATTTTCTTTTTAATTTGGCTTAAAAATAATTTTACATTAAGTGACTAAGTGTTACTGAGACAGTTGTATAGATGTCGCCATAAGAATAATTTTCTTTTTAATTTGGCTTAAAAATAATTTGACATTAAGTGACTAAGTGATACTGAGACAATTGTATAGATGTCGCTATTTAATTTTGCGTAGAATAATGCATAAGAAAAACGCATGAAAACTCGAAAACACGCGTTTTCCCAGACATGTGACTAATCTAGATCAATTTTTCGCCCCCGAAAGCCCCCATATACAAAATTTCAGCAAAATCGTTAGAGCCGTTCCCGAGATCGCTGGTATAAATAAATAAATAAATAAACAAGAATTGCTCGTTTAAATATATAAGATATCAAAGTTATAAAGAAGACATAAAATATAGACTATTCATCTATACGTAGCTAAGGATTTCACTTCATTGCGTAAAAATTGTTATTGGCTATGATGTAAAATTTCATTAATTTTTTTGTTAAATATTGAAAATACACCGGAAATATGTTTCGTCATTTATGAATACGTCATCTATACATATAATAAAATTCTGAGTCGAATCTGTACCTTAATTATTTTTTGGAAAATCTTATTGAAATAGACTTTATTATCGATACAGAGACCGAATCTATAGTTTTTAGAATTTTTGTGTCTGTCTGTCTGTCTGTCTGTCTGTTACCGCATCACAGAAAAACCACTTAAGGGATTTTGATGAAGTTTGGTATGATGATAGCTGGATATCCGGGTCAACATATAGGACACTTTTTACAGCGGGAGATTATCTCATTGACACGGGAGTACACGTTATAACACAACCCAAAAAATATTTATGATCAGAATTTCTTGAAACTTGGTATTAATGATCTTCAATACAATTAAATAAATACGTGTTTCAGCGTTTTTAAAAATTAATTCCATATGGAGATACAATAAGGGATAAAAAAAATTTGTATGAAACCTACCTTTTTAAAGTTTTTTTGTTGTAGTTTTAGCGCGAGCGAAGTCGCGGATTTTGCTGGTAATATATAAGTAAAAATAAATAAAATATGTCCGGTCTCTTGTGATTAGTATTCATTAACTTCACTATTTAAATACAATTAAGCCCAGGATAATTTAAATTGTATTTAGAAACTTATGATTTTTTTACTCTGAAATATTTGTGTAAATTAAAAAAATATATGATCTTAAAAATACATGTAATGGTAGAAACTAGGTATGATGTTTCTTTTATTATCAACAAATATTGTTAATGTTTTGAAGAAAAATTTAATAATAATTATTATTTGTTTCTTATATGAATTATAAATACTTTAATACTACTTCAATTACTTACTTCAATACACACGTATATTATTAACTTAAAAGCATTGACATTTTCATCAGTATAATCTGTACCTGTCTTTATATAAAAACCCAATTGCCGTTCGTTAGTCTCGCTAAAACTCAATAACGTCTGGAACAATTTGAATAATCCTTTTTTTTTGTGGGGAATGTGTCTTGGGTGATTTAAGTATAAAAAAAAATAAAATCAGCTGGAAAATCGAAAAGTTTAGAATTGTTTATTTTGTACCTATGTATATATATTATATAGTCTATCATTCCATACTAACCATTAAGACGTACCGAGGGACGAACCCGAGCGAAGCAAGGGTAAGCCGCTATAAGAATTATATTTTTATTTTCTTTAAAGATTAGAACCAGTTCATGAAGGCCAGTATGAAGGAAAAGCGACGATGCAACTTACATATTACCAAGCTGCAGATATTTATTATCTTTACGATTATGTTATCGACTTGAGAATAATTGACCTGTCCGTGTTTTTATTTATTTCATTAGATTCTCATCAATGCTTATATATTTTTCTTATTGTAGGCTTTTTAATGTAGGCTATTTCACAAATAATAAATTACACCTATTTGCTTATTAAAAAGTCAACTTACATATTTTAATAACAACTTAGGTGTTTATTTTCACATTGTACTCTTCAAAAAACCTATTACATTAAAAATTGTTTCTTTTTATGTTTTCTTTTCATCTAAAAAAGTTTTTACAACATTGTACTTTTAGATGTGTTTGTAAGAAGTCATCTGCAGAAAAATCTTTACTCAAACACATGTAAATAAGGGAATTTTAAAATATAATCATTTAATTAGAATCAATGTATCTTAAACCAGAATATTTTTGTTATTTACATTTCGATGAGCACGTACTTCTTTCTACATTACAATAAATACATATATGAACATTTGCTTTCTCTAAAACGCCTTCGACCTCGTAAAAGGTGATATGTTCATACGGTTTTCAATTTTACATCGTTCTTACGAACTATTGGTCTGATTATAAAAAAAAAATCACAACTAAAGGTATATGATCCATTATAAACTACTTTGTATTGTAGTTTGTTGATATACTTTATATAAAAAATTCCTTTTGTCCAACCAGAGTTGGAAAGTGAAAGGGATAAAGAGTGCACTAGTACTCAGCGTAATTGGTCAGCGTAACCACAATCGGTCAGAAAAACATAATCATTATTATTATATCATAATAAAGAACGCGTGATAAGATTATTCCTGAACAAAGCGAGGGCAGGCCGCTAGTATATAGAGTTATTAGATGATGTTGACATACCTATGTAAGTATATTTACTAGAAAGCTTTTGATACTGATATACTGCACGTGTGTTGGTTTGCACTTAACATTATTTACCGGAAGGATAGTTCTAATGCAGCCTCCTAGTACCTACATATGTATGTACATAATATATTACAATAATGCTTATACATTTTCCTTCATAATTGTTGTTTTCATTATTAGTAGTATTCTTAGTATATTTTCAAAACAAAAATCAAATTCAAATATTTTTAAATTTTAATGCATTCCTTAAGGCTTAAAATCTACCTTGAAAATATAGTTTCAACATACCTCTAATAGTAATCCTATTCACCGTTAGAGGTGCTGATATTGTTTTATTATTGTGATTCTGTTTTAAAAGCGAATAATATGTACAAATAGAAGATACAAGTCTAGTAAAATGTCTTTAATTCATTTATTGACCAAGATTACTCATATTAAACATTAATTGTTAGTAAGTTTTAAATATAATTTTTATTTTTAGATTTATAGCAAATAAAACAAAGTAGTTTGTCCATGCAACGGAAATCAATTGATCCGACTCGGATCACGGTAGGTGAGCTACGCTACGCCACGCTACGTTAGCTACGCTACGCTTCGCTTCTGCCTTAGCTTCTCGTTAGGTCTTTATTTTTAATTTTAAACCCAAAACCCCAACCATCTTAAGTACTTTATGTTAATTTTAAATTCGGTGACAGATCTGGATCGAAAATGTCGGGCATTATCTGAAGAATCCTTTATTTAGGATTACTATTACTCCTGTATATTATGAACTACGGTCAGTTTTAGTTGAAATTGAAATACAATCAATTCATGAAATAGTCGATAATATCTTGTAATGATCAATTCTACTATATATACATAGATTAGTGTGAGTGATGTTCAACGAACCAGTTGCTGAATCTAGACTTTTCTTTAGGAAGCATGCACTAAAAAAACTAAGCCAACGTTGACCACAATCACCAAAATGCTTCAGGATAAAAGTATAAAAAAATTGCCATAGGATACTTTAATTGTTTTTATTTTGTCACGTATTTCCGGGGACCTCAACATTACCTAACTTTGGAAAAAGTTAAGTTAGTTAAATTGAATTTTAGTTTAATTAGAAAGTAAAAATAATTAATTAAAACTAAACATTTCTAGTGTTAAGGAATCAATCAGAGTCTTAAAATATTAAAAAAAATTTTTTTTTAGGTAAACTTGATTAATGTACATACATATATGTATATGTATACAGAAACAATTATGTTATGTATTCATATTGTAATAAACTATAAGCTACATTAGAACTAGTTTCATTTCATGATCAAAAATGAAAACATTCATCATTTATTTTACGATTGCGTAATGTTACATGTACTTTTACATATATTCTTATAATTACATTTATTACTATTTTTAGTTATAAAAAATATTTTATATTTTTTAGTGTTATTTTGTTTTTAAAATACCTAGTTATCATATTTACGATTTTCTACTTGATTAAACATTAAATTATTTATATAGAACATCAAACTTTGAACTCTAATAAACTCCATGAAGACTAAATTACTTGGTAATTCCAGCTGAAGTGAAACTCGTATTGACTTCCTAGCATTAAATGTGAGCTAAGTTTTAGTTCGTTAGGTTTCGAAGCTAAAATAACCTACTAAATATAAAGTTTTAAAATAAATTCACCTAAAATAGATTTTTGTTAATTTCACCAACCAACATATTGTTCTTTAAGTAAGTGTACTAAGTTTGTTCTTTATAAACTAATAAAAAAATCCCAGCCTAGTGAATAAAAAAAATACGCATTAGGCTCTTTACTGAATTTAAAATTGTCTTGAATTATATTGAATTGAATTGTACGAAATACTTAGCTTAGATAATTCAAAATATTTAATTCTGCTAAAACAACTTACAATGTAAACGAAATTTAATTGATTTTGTGACTTAAATTACATGATAGACTAACCATTCCATATAAAATATCAAATTCCAAATAGGTACCTACATGTTTAATAATAATTATGTACTTGCATATGTCTTAAACAAAATAAGAATATGTAAATGATGAAATGAAGATTGTTCCCGTTGAACTTTAAACCCATGATATCTCAAAACCTGTATATAGATGATTAATTACCCCAACGTTCACATAGTAGTTTTATTAAAATGAACATTCTGTTGCAGGTCGAGTTTCACACAACTGAGTCAGTAGTAACAGTTGATTGGGAAAATGGATTTGTGGAGGCATCAGCCAAGGAGAATATAAACGTGTCACAGATTTTCAAAGAGTTATTAGTACAGGCCAAGGTGAAATACAACCTATCGCCGGCACTACGTCGACGACGACGGCAGTCCCTGCCTACCGGCCCCCACGGTCCTCATGGTTCTTCTCCCTCGCCATCACCCTCCAACCAACCACACGTGCCATCAGCAGCTCAACTCGCACACTTACAACAAATAAGAGAAAGACATGCTAACAGCAAACGCAACTCTTGCGTCATTTCCTAAGTCGTCCAACTTTTCTGAAGTCTGTACCATGCAATATTATTCAATATCTAAGGGTTTGATGTAACAATTGGTCTTCCTTGCATTTAAGTATATATAATGTCACATATATCAAATCAAATCCATTAAAGTAACTAGCATTCTCCGGCATATTTTAAATTTTTATAAGCAAATGTCTTAAAAATAAGTCGGTGTACTGTCTTCCCTTCAATAAAGGTTATTTCGTTGATACCTTTATATATTAAGTTTTTCTGTTTAACATTTTAACAATATAACACCAACGTCTCATGCATATAGGTAAGGTTTTAGATAATCGTCTTTTAAGTAAAATGTATGAAACAGGTGATAAAATGTAGGATGAATTGTATTGTGACTGGTTTGTTGTAAGGTATTGTCTATCAATTTCACTTAAAATAAGGTAAACTAATAGATATGTTCAAAGTCTTATCTATAAAGTTATTTTTCCGTCCCTTGCGCTACTCACGAGCTATTGGGCCGATTTTCTTTTTGTTATTTTGTGGACAAGCATGCTGTCAACGCTCTAGCAAGCAATATTAAATCACTGCGTCAATTGGAATTTCTTACATTCCGAAACTCGGGAATTGAATTCTGATTTATTTATATTATAGATAATAGATTTTATTATGATATATATTTGTTATTTTTACGTAAACTGCTCTCTATACTCTATTTCCTTATCTCACATACAATATTTTATCTGGCAGACTAGCGAGCCGATTACATTTCACGGGGGCCTCATTCCGCCTTTTGCCTATTATATGTGCTGCGTAATTCGCCTCGCTAAAACCCAAATAAAAATAATAATAAAAAAAGTACTCACATGTACTTACACACATCACATGTACACAGAGTTACCCATGAGACATTTACCTTTTTTACATAGTACCATTAGAAACTAATTGATGTACCTATTATTAAAGGGTGAATTACTAAAAAGTATTTAATATTACTGAAACATTTGAATTCAGAAAGTAAATTTGTAAATGCACTTTCACAATATGGTTTCTAAACAAAGCTACATTCATTAAAGGTACAGGTATTTATTTTTCCTATATTTGAGAACAAAAATAGGAAAAATAAAAACTTTTAAGTTACTTGAGTCAAGGTTAATACAGATAGATTGGTTTAGGTACAATGGTTGTACAATGTACTTGTAGCTTTTTCACCCCTAGGTCGGGAGATCTTGGGTTCGAGTCTCGGGTCGGGCTAAAATGTTTACTGGGGTTTTCTGTCAGGAAAACTTACTAGCAACCTCATGCTAGGGCAAGTTTGTTCGGATGTTGATCTATCAAAAATTGTATCAAATTTTCGTCGAATTAGATATAAGTATACTTTATTAGTACATCATAAAAATTAGCAGTCAAGACCATCAAGCTGTTTTCTTAACGACAACGACCAGAAAGAACAAGGATATATAGATAAATAAAACCAATAGAAAATTTAATTAAAATTTAATAAAAAAACACTCTAAAGTTAAATTTCTAAACAAAATCAAACTGAAACGTTTCGAACAAATAACTTTTCTCCACAAAATTATCCCAAGTTTCTTAGTAAGCAACGCAATGTTCGCTTAGAATATATCGCTCCTTTGCTAAAAAGTAACAAAGTTAGTTTGGGAGAAATAAATTGTCATTTCGGTTACTTAGACGGGGTTTTGTACTTTTGCTTTATACGTTTAAGTTTTTAGTAATAAATTGGAGCTAAATTAAAAATTAATAAATTACATAAGTATCTTGCTTCATATCTTATATCTTCGCCGGATAAAAAATATTTTAGGTTTCATTTTGGATTAAAACCTCTTAATATTTTTCAATTTTTACAAAAACCAAGATTTTGTCATTTTTATTTAAAAGGTCACTTTGATAATTTAGCTGAAATGACACGTGCCATTTAGTCGATATACTGCTTGCGGATATATAAAGTACAATCACAATTATGAGATGGAAGAGTACCTATGGAAAATATATACATAAATAAATTAATTATAAATAAAAATATTTCTTATGTGAAGGAATAACAACTTGTATTCTAGATTTATAGATGTGCCTTTATTTACCATTTAGCCTTCTTAGTTTAATTATTACTAATTAATATTTTGTTGTATTTTTCTCCGGAAACATAAAATTTATTCCTTTTGCGTGTATTCAGTTATAAGACTGTGTGTTAGATTTAGAATTAAATAAATATTTATAGTGATATATTTGTATTTTATTGGGAATTTCTATATGTAGTACCTATACCTATGTGTAGAAGTAACTTCTAATATTCGGTGTACTTTTTTTATCTTCACAATATACATACCAGTGAAAATATTGATTAACACTATATTTCTTTATGAAATAAACTCTATTATATATTATTTAGGAAGCCGATGAATTAACAGTATTTTTTATATACGAAAATAAATTAAATATGTCATTGAAATAAAATAAACTTAATCCTAATTAATCAATTAATATATAAACCAAAGCTTAGGAGGTATTTTGAAATATATCGACGTAATTTCTCAGTCAAGTTCTATTTTTATTATAAAATTTTCAACAGAATGATATAGTTTTAATTGTGTATTTCTCCGTAAATTAATACGCGTAGTTTGATATAAAGCTGTCGGCACAGAAGGATTTGATAACGTAGAAAAGGTATTAATTATAAAGATTTATTGTAATTTTCATGATGTTATAAGATTATCTAGTCATATCCACAAAAATCTGTGTTTCAAAGTATAATTGTAATATTTGTACCGAATATAAATATTGTAACTTTAAATAAATATATTTACTTCGGATTTGTTTTTTTATTTATTTATACATAGTCCGATTTCGGTTTTTTTTTATATTTGCGAAAGCCAAGCAATAGAATATACTATATATCCTATTTATCTATACAGATAAATAAAATTAAAGTGTCCGTTTGTAAAGTTAAAATAACAGCTTTTTAGTAAATAAATGCATATGAAATTATATATGTATATGATACTTATATACATATATAATTTCATATGCATATATTTTAAAAAATTAATATGAATATATTTTAAAAAATTTAGTCTGTCTGTTGGCTGGACTGATTTTGACGGGATTTTCACTAGCAGATAGCTGATGTTATAAGTAACTTAGGCTACTTTCATTTTAGAAAAAGAATTAGGTCAAAAAAATTAAAACGTACCTAGGGACACACCCGAGCGAGGGTAATTCGCTAGTATATAAATATATACATATGTTTGTGTATTTGTTTGCAACATATGAATTTTTGATTTTTAAGTCATAATTGAATTCTTGGATTAGTCGAATTATAGTCTACACAAGTTCAAAATAGCTACTAAATGTTTTAGTACATATAGCCTACCAAAGCATCAAAAGACATAGAAAAAGAAAGTGTAAAATGATGCTACAAAGAACTGCCACATAATAAAAAAGCTGAATAGTAGGCATATCTATTTTCGTTTTTATTTTTTATTATTTTTAATTTCCTCATATCTAGCAATAAGTGAGTAAATGTACTCTTAGAACTTGCTTATAATATTAATAACAGATCGACGAAGTAACATAAAAGCTTTCTATTCAACATCATTATAGTGGCCCGAGATTTGAAAATCTCCAGTCGCGTACAAGCTACAACCATATTTTATTCATCTTATAAGTATATGATTTAATCATATAATAAAACTGTAGAGGTCGAATGTCTGTACACAGAAAAAAAATGCTAAATACCGAATCAGGGGGTTGTAAGAATATAAATAGAACAAATCTAGTTTTTTTTTTTCAAATTTTTTGTTTCTCTGTTTGTCTGTTTAACGGGCTAATCTCCGAAACTGTTGGACCGATGTAAATGAAATTTTGCATGGTAGTATCTTATACACCCGGTCAACATTTTAGATATTTTTCAACCTGGAAAATTAAAGAGTCCCGTGGGATAGTTAAAATAATACTTACAATAATATAGTTCATACATCAGAATAAAAAATAGGTTACTTTTTATTCTTTATATTTATGATTTGTTTTTGTTTACCTAGAGGTGAATCCGAGCGAAGCGAGGGTGAGCCGCTAGTATACGAATAATTGCCTATACCTATGTGTCCTTTGTGTGCAGGGAAAGAGCTTGTGTAACTATTTCTCTATGGTTTTACGTAAGCATGCTCTTTAGTTTTGAAGAAAATATTCATTAACTACACCTTATAATATAGTTATATCTAATAACAACTTTACAGTAACTACAAATTTTCACGTTCCTGTAATTAAAACTACATTTAAACGAATATAAAAAAGAATTAACACACAAACAGACATGTATTATAAAAATATATAATTAGAAGCTCTTTTGCAATTCCAGTAATCCATACTAATTTTATAAACAAGTAAAGTTTGTAATTTTGTATGTGGAGGTAATCAATAGGAAGTTACATTATATCGAGTGCTATAGACTATTTTTTATATAAGATTTTATATAAAGATAGGTGTCAGAAAACATAATAACTTTAATTAAAGTCGGTAACCTACTACAGGCACCTATGCACATATCAGAGCGAAGCGAGCATAAGTTAGAGCTAGAATTTCATAAAAATACAAGCAATAAAAGTAATTTGAAATTATTTTTACCAAAATCTTTTGAAATTCCTTTATCCATTTTCATTTCATAACATTTCAAATTACTACGCAAGTCTATTGAAAATTTGTAAAAAGGAAACCCGTAATGGATTGTCGTTATATACATAATTCGATTATGTAGTAATTCGTCTTGGGTAGGGTGGTCTGTTTAATTGTTCAATCTTTGTTTCATTTTCTTAATTAAAAAGAAATCTTTTCGATCCGAATAGAGGCTCTTAACAAAAATGCTTAGTGAGCTATGTTTAATAAATTCTAAATTATTGTATCATAAGTATAGATCTATACATAAGGGCATAATTTACAATTTTAATTTGACAAGATAGTGTTACAAATCATAAGTACTTTTTGTATATTAAAAAATTATTTGCCTGGAGTTCAAGATTTGGTCAAGCAGTTGCATTTTTAACCCCCGAAGCAATCAAGGTGTTATAATTTTAACGTGTGTTTATGAGAAGCTCTAAAACGTATAAACCTATTTTGATTTTTTATTTTTTTTTTATTTTTATAGTTTTGAATACTTGCCTATATGTAGATACTATAATGTAGGTACTATACAATTTTAAGCCAGTCTGTTTGTTAGATTACTCTTTGTAAACAGATGAATGCCGTAAAGTCCTGTCATGTTCTCTTTTATAAAGCAAATGTTATAAGTAAGATTTATGAATTACAAAGAGTAAGAATCCCTTTAATATTAAATTCAAATATATTAAAGGCATTAATTTAAAACTTTATACAATGTTCATATACTGATGTTACTATATTATCTCTTTTATCGTAAAAGTAATTTAGAAGTAGTGCGTGAAGTTTTGACATATTGTTCTACACTAGTGCGTAGAAGCACACAGGCGGCACTTGAGATTAATTACGGTAGTCTCGAACTTCAGCAATATGTCTATGTCATAATTTTAACCGTTTATAGTTTAAAAAAGTCAACTTTAAGCTCTGATAAGGATTTAATAGTTAACTGATAAAAGCTAAAAAATTACAGATCCTCAGATGGGCGATTTCATTTGTCAATTTGTGGAAGATATAGACGGATATGTATATAAAATTGAAGTGTTTGTTTGTAATGTCAAAATAACAGCTTTTTTGTACTTCAGCTAAAAAAATCTTACATCTTATTATGAAAATTTATACAGGGATCTAAAATCATTGATAGTATAATTATGTAATAATTTAACGGTCTATAAAAATTTACATTACAAATATAAGTACACTGGTGACTTACCCTCGTTTTACTTAGTTCATAGTCTATCTGTGTACAAAATTTCAATCAGCCCAGCCGTTTAAACGTAAAGGAATAATAAACATACATACACTCACACATGCACATACTGACACATACGCACCGCTCATGCACACACACACACTTGCGCATAAATGTGTGATAGTAATGATAGTCCGATTAATAACACCCAAAATAACACTATATTACATTTTCATCGAAATACCAGCTTTGAGTTAATAAGCACCATTAACGCCAAATTCCAGCAGCTATACAATATATTGCGCGACATTTTCACAAGTTTAATTTTACGGTAAGTGCATACATGCTTGGTGGATATTGAAAATAAATTACACCGTCATCCTTTGTTTACTTTGCCTTCGAGCCTCTGTGTCAGTATAAACAAGCGACCGCTATCGCATCGTTGAATGTGTGTTCTCGCTGTGTATCATACTCGTAATAACTCTACACTTAATAACACTAGTTGTCTAGTAGTGGTTAGCTGCATGGTTGTAGACCATAATGTTCTGGATTCAAGTCACAAGTCGAGGACAAATTAAATAAATTCTCATTAGCGACCCGATTATACCCTGTGCCTAATAGATCCCATGTCTAAATCTATAACTGCATCGACTACTCTATTATAGCTCCAATTATTACATTTTAAGAATAAAGTTAGGCTCATCATTGTAGCCTTTGAAATGTAAATTCGAAAATAGAGATACCTATACCGTTTTAACGTTTTTATTCTCTCTTATATTTCATAATAAAATCGTCAAAACCTAATCGATCCCAAGAGTGAGCTTTTACTGAAAATTTTCAAATTTACTCATTTACATTTTCTACGAGACTTGATTTTAAAGCAACGGATGATAGGTATTAATTTTGTTGATCAAAGAATTTGTTAGATTTGACAGACGGAGTATAATATTGAAAATAATGTACGAAAAGGGTCATAGACACAACACAGTGGCTGGTGATAAAAAAAAAAAATTTTAACATTTTAAATAATTTTATTATTAAATTATTTCCAACTAATATAAAAGGATAAAATAACTTAACTAATAAATACTGTTTTTTAAATTAAGTAATCAATGTCTATGTAATTAAATCACGTAGAATATTAAGAAGCATTTCACAAAAGTGTCTTTAATTGGGTTACAGCATTGTTCTCACTGTAACCGACTGCATTAGGTACGTTACTCTGCCCATTGTTTACTTGGTTTGTGTGAGAAATTCGACAATAGATGCTATTTATCCTATATACTGTAATAATAATGACTGTTGATGTTTATAAGCATTTACAGTGAAAATAGGTATTTGAACTGTTTTATCTTACGCTGTTATTAAAAATAATTAACATATGCTTTAAATTTTAATATTTTATTTATATATCATTAAAAATGTCGCTTAATTTATAGGTAAATAGAAATTGTAACTGAAACAAAAAAGAAATATATCTATTTTATTTCACACACACACATACACCCACAAATACACACACCCATACACATACACACACCCATACACATACACACACAAGAATTATGAAAAGAAAGAGAAAAAAAAATCAATTGTATAATTTAAAAAGAGAATCACATATGTTTTAAAAAAATATTCACGATTTTCGCACTTGTATATCAGCTGGTAGGCGTAATTTCCGATTGCTATATCACTTAACAGATTGTACGCTTATCAAATTTAGTCAGACGCGTTCGAGTAAATCAAATAATACAAAAGTTGAAAGGGTTTTCTTATACTTTTATTAAAGAATAATATTCTACTACTTTTATAGTTTATAGGTTTATAGTTTTAAATCTAAAACCTTCTACACATTAAAGCCTTAAAAATTAATAATCGAAATAAGACGATAACATTATATATAAAAATTGAAAATATACGACTCTTTTAAAATGGAGAAATCTTAAGTAAACTTCGCCGTAAGACGTAGACATGCCCATCAGTTACTAAGGATTACCTACTATGAATAATTAAAGAAAATCAAATTTAAAATTCAATTAGTCTTAACTCATAGTTATATAATATAAATAAAATGTATCTTATACCATACAAATATATGTATTATCATCTACTTAACAAATATTACAATAATCTTTAACAGATGAATTGATACCTTTATAATATCTACAAAACAATTCATAACTTCTAAGAACTTTCGTTGATCGTGTACAATGTATGTCAGAAGTTCTGTCAATTTCAACGATTCATCATCGAAATCGTCAATGTGTAGTAGCGGCGCTACTTGTTGCGCAGAGCGCCGATCGATAACTCGCCGGGATCTGCCTTGTCACCTCGCCGTTACTCCCCATTCAATCCGGAAACTGGTCCGAAAGATCTTACAAGGAGCTAAATATATATATCAATTCAACATTTTATTGTTAGTAGAAAAAGCTCTGCCTCGTAAACGACAGCTTTCAGCTACTTGAGTCGATTGTATAACGCGCCCTATTCTCAATATTGTCTTAAGTTTAGTAAATTTCTTTGAAAGTAGTAAGTATTTAGTTTATTTTACTAAGCTCTTCAATTTTATTAAATTGAAGTGCTTCCTTAAATGCTTATTATATTTAGAATAAGAAGTCAAATTCGTAATAAATTAATGAAAATATATCTGAAAATATGTTGCATATGTTACAATAGCCAAAGCAACGCTTGTTTGTTTGTCTACATATGTATTAGTGTATTTTAAGGGCATTAGTGTATTTTAAGGGCAAGCCTAAAGAAACGGTTTTATCTAATCCTTCTTCGATTTTAACTACTTATTAACAAAACGTAAGCGTTTGAGGAATATCCGGGGTACAAAAGGATCTTACATTTGATTTTCTATCAGTTTGTCACATAATATATAGACGTAGATTATCTTGTATATAAAAATACTGTTTAAAAAATATATACTCTACACAATCCCATCATTTCATTTCCTTTTTTCTTAGAAAATTTAATTTTAGAAATTACTTTAAAAGCAACAACATTGCTAATATATGTATTATATTCTTTTTTAAACGATGTAAACGTATGAAATAAGTTGCTATTTTTTGTATGGATACGAGCATAGAAGTTCTTTATATAAAATAGATATTTTAAAAGCTCTTACTATATTAAAGTATACTAGTGAGATGCGGTAAAGGAATGTTAGTGAAACAATTTCGTTATTTTATAAAAGTTATTTTCAATATAAAGTTTAATTTTGTATCCAATACGTAATGACGACGCGTTTGGCTCAGTTTGTAATGACACTACTTGCTGTGCCAGCGGTCGCGGGTTCGAGTCCCGCTAGGGGGAGTTCATTTGTGTAATGAGGACGAATATTTGTACTCCAGTAATGGGTATTAATATTTTTAAAAAGTATGTATTTATTTAAAAACTATAAATGTGTAATATATCAACTATCTGGTATCCATAACACAAGTTTCGTAGCTTACCATGCAACTAGATAGTGCTGTGTAATCATTAATATATATATATTCAAAAGATCTAAAAAAACAGGGAGGAATAATAATACTAATATAATACGAGTTTTAAGTATTTAATGTTCTTCGCTCACAACTCTTATCGCTTGAATTTTTTTGGGCTCTACATTATTTACCAGGCTATTAGAGTTCCGCACCCAAAACCGTAACCGTATGTCGCAACTATTATATTCAGTAAATATTGCTACTATATAGTTAAAATTAGAAAGGTAATCGTCTTCTCTAAACCGCTAGATAATTCCATAATCGAATTGAGAAAAATGAAAAATAGGAATAGCACACTATACTTGTGACTGAGGCATGAGAACAAAAATTTTAAGCTTGTAGGTTATTATTAATATGATTTTTAATTTTTTTTCTTAAACAATGTAATAATAATAAAAAAAACAAATAACTTATATACTCCATGTTTTCGAAAAATAGGCAATCCTTTGTTAATTTTTAAAAATGAAATGTTTCATAGGATATTTTTATGTGAAAATTTTAACTTTTTATGACGATATCAAAATTATCACATATGTACTTTATTGACGATATTCGATTTTCCTTTTGACTGTCACGACAAATTACAGTACTTCAATATTTGTTTGAAAAATAACATCGTAATAAATATACTTCGTCTGTACTGTCGATTAATATATAGTCAATATATTATGGTTTTGTAAGAGCTATTATACTATAAAAGTTGAGTAAAATTTTCTCATAAAATATATTCTGAAACGAAAATCTGATATGAAGCAAATTAAGAGATCACAAGATACATATATTCAATTATTTTCTTGATATCATAAACAAATAACACAAAAATGTACTCTATATTTTTGCGTCTTTGTTTATAAGAGAAGGTTAATGAACTTATATACTGCTTGGAAAATTCGCTAGGCTAATAAAATTGGGCGCATTTATTTATCGCGGCGTTGATAAAAGGGTGTGTATATCTGATAAAAGATTTGAGGCGCCGCTCCATAGCTTGAAAGGCGTTATTCACCCGAGTATATTTTAACCTAACGAACTATGAAATGGTCCGGCGGGATCAATCAAATGTACCGCGCCTCCATTTATTAAATAGCTGGTGAGACAGTTTTAATGCGAACTTTATAACTATATATCAATAACCTCTAACCTAAAAATTGTTTATTATATGTAATGTACACAATATAACTGATTTTACTTATTAAATATTGAATCGTTGCCAGAAACTAATTTGTGATTTTAGAATTCAAGAACGTTAAAAAACAAATTGATTAGGTATATGATGAATATGTGGAAAGTGACTAAAACTTCTCCCAATAGAAATCTGTAATCCCAGAAAATATCTTCTCTAAATTGATACTTTAACCAATATTATTCGTTAAATGTTATTTTATTAAATCGTATGCTCTTAATTGTATAGTATATAATATAATATCTTTGATAATTAATACATATAATTTGAATTAATGAATAATTTAAAGCTTAGCTACAGTAAGCCA
The DNA here is from genome assembly GCA_033884665.1 of Argynnis bischoffii washingtonia. Classification (NCBI taxonomy): domain Eukaryota; kingdom Metazoa; phylum Arthropoda; class Insecta; order Lepidoptera; family Nymphalidae; genus Argynnis; species Argynnis bischoffii. The sequence continues at coordinate 6,066,872 of CM066616.1, read as the reverse complement.
TTTCAAATAAAAGTATAGAGGCATTATGCTCCATTCCAGTTTGCCAAAAAAAAAAAACAGTTTTATTTAAAATATAAAAATGAATCTAAGAAAGTATTATATTAAGCAAATAAAATTATTTCACTTTAACAAAATAACACCAAAATCACATGTTATGTGTAATACTTTGTGTAATATCCACGTAGCAGCCATTCCTATACAGTATACACTGAGTGCGATGTACAGGTAGCTTTTACAATGTCCACAGAGATCTATTTTTATTGACTTTGTTTATATTGTAGCGAACATGGAAAATGGTGGAAATAGTGCTATACAAAGTTGATAGTACAATTTACAAAAAATATCCGAAACTCGTATACATATATTATATGTTATATTAACATAATGTTGCAAATTTGAGTATAATAACGTCTTTATTAATAATTAAAACTGTGGTTAAGAATAGATGCCAAGACCTGTCAACTCATGATAATCAACGACGAGAACAGTTAATTAATTATTAACTGTCGCGTGTGAAAGAGTGACAAAACACTTTCCAGAAAGGAACTAAGATTGCTACAAAAAATATTTCTTAATACAAGAATATTCTTTGTTTATGCATATAAAAAGGCATGTCGAACGATTAGTTAAAATCATAGACATAGAGAATGAACTGAGCAATACCCTCATGAAATTGACCACTACATAGAAAGAGAAAAAGCTACAGCGGCCAATACTTGTCTCTTTTATATATATAAAATGAAGTAAGTGATATAGGAATTTATAGATAAAATTTATTAATAAATCAATTTAAATATATAAATACTGAACGTACAAACACAGAAAATATTCAACATAACTTAACTATAATAACATCTTAATATGGAAACGTGTAAATTCAACAAATTATAAATTAAGTACTGCATAAATAACTTACTGATGCATAAATAAAATATTTTTTGTGTTTTTACTGCTTCAATTCTTCATTAGATGGAAATCTATAACATTTTTAGAGTAAATATATACTTTGTCATATTATGGATAACTACGGAATTATTCTAAAACAAATATTTCTTTATGATTTATAGAGACAACTACGCACAAACGTTTCGTCTCTCTTGCACTTTTCTGCCCTTATTTATTTTACAGCTAGATAGGGAATGCTCAGACCATTATCTATGTTCAAAAGATGGAAGTTCAAAGTTGAGAAAAGATCCAGAAGTAATACAAAAAGTGAAAAAGTGAAGTGACAGTAAGTAAAGTTAGTGGTGGAAATTGTGCTCAGACACTTGTGACACTAAATTAAGCTTAAACTGTACGTGAACCTCGAGTTTGTGTCAACTGTATAAAGTGACTCTCGTTAAGGCAATTAAACATCTACATATAGTAATTCAAAGAACGTGCTTTAATTTCCGGCCCCACAACCTTAGCTCGCAACAATATATATATATATATATATATATATATATATATATATATATATATATATATATATATATATATATATATATATTATAAAATACATATGTATATCAGTCTGTTAGTGATTTCATGTGTCTGGTTACTACGACGATCTTGAAATAAGTAAAAGTTTCAGAAAAGAAGTAGAATTGTATACGATGGAATATTTTTATTGATAGTTTATTAAAATATTAGCGAGTTATAAAGTAAAGCAAATTAATTACCAGATAGGGTGCTTGTTCACAAAGGATTTGGTAAATTCACACCATTACTATCAAGAAATTGTTAAAAACATAAAGGCTGAATATTCGTACTTCTTTTTTTAGGATATTTTCTCAATTGATTTCGCTTCTAAAGCTTGTTCATGGATTCATAGCGTTGTTCTCATTATATTCCGACTCTGACCTGAAATTTATAACATATAGTTAAAAGAGACTTTAACTCATTAACATACTTTAATATTCCATAGATTATTACAAAATTATTATTAAGGGATATAAACAGAGGGATATAAACAGAGTAGAATGTAAAATACGCGTTCATTTATTCTTTTAATCTCGATGTGAAAAAGTTATGTAGGCAATACTCATAAAATGAAAATCCTCAAAACAATTTCACCGTAAAGTGTCAATGACATTGTTATGGGTATTTCTTTGCAGTCATCCGTAATTTATGTATAACATTATTAGTAAGATTAAATTAAAATAATACATTACTTTCGCAATCTTATTATGTGATTTGAAAAAAGCCGAAAGCCGTAGTAAGCTCATGATTATGATTTCTTATAATTATTTACACAGTATTGAATAACGGATTTTTAGAGTTATTTTAGTAATTATTAACTTAGTAGTTACATAGATAGCAGAAAAACTCCAAAAACCAATTGGAAAGAAACATTTCATTCGAAAAAAAAGGTTAATTATAATTAATCCGAGATTGTATTGTATTGTATTCAGCCCTTTTTAACGTCCCACTGCTGGGCACGGGCCTCCCTTCAAGACGAGGGGGATCAGGCCATAGTCTAGTCTAGTCATAGAAGTGCGAATTGGCGGACTTCACATGTCTTTCGAAAACTTGCTAGGTTCTATCAGACATGAAGGTTTCCTCACGATGTTTTCCTTCACCGTAAGGCAACTGGTAATCAAGTTAGAAAATGATTCGCACATGAAAATATCAGAGGTGCGAGACCCGGGATTTGAACCCGCTTCACTCGGTTTCCCAAGCGAGCGCGTTACCACTGGCCTACCACTGGGCTTAATCCGCGATATCAAACGATAATTAATACAATTTTATTACCTTTTGTACGAATACTATAAACATAACATATATTTAAGTATACGAACAATGTTACTAAATACGCACGTTAAGATATGACTATAAGGTAGTATCTATACATATAATAAAATTGTAACTAAGCCGAATCTGTACATTAAATATTTTTTGGAAAATCTTATTGAAATAGACATTATTATCGATACGGAGGCCGAATCTATAGTTTTTAGAATTTTTTTCTGTCTGTCTATCTATCTGTTACCGCATCACGAAAAAACCAGTGGAGGGATTTTAATGAAATTTGGTAGGATGATAGCTGGTTATCCGAGCCAACATATATGGATACTTACCGCGGGAAAATATTTCATCTCTGAGAAATCTATACTATACGTTAAAACGTAAGTAGGGACGAACCCGAGCAAAACGAGGGTGAGCCGCTAATTCTAGATATAGGTACATATAGGTACATTATACTTCAAAAGTCAAGAGGCAAGCATTCTGGAAAACGCCGTAATTGAAAAACTCATAAACTTTTCGCTCAAGTTTCTCGTTTCGTCAATTTATATATATTTTTTCTTATTTTTGCTACAATATAAAGGAATCTTAAAAGATTTCTTGATGCTATATTACTTAAAAGAATTACCAAAAACCCTTTGTCCATTACGCTGTAAGCTGGTAGAGTAAAGGTCTTAAATTCCCTTTATGTTAACATACTCGTACGCCTAGGTAAATATTTGTATAGTCAATTTTATTTATGTATGTAATGTGATAATGGGATTTCTGATCTTTAGCTAAATACATAATCGAAGCATGTTTTGGTTATCATCAATCAAATCGTTCATCCATGACATTTTCATAAATATATTTTTTACTTATAGTAAAATAAAAATCGGTCAACCGCGAATCGAACTCTCATACAAAGAGTTCCGTATTATAATCGTTTTTTTTTATTTGTATGGCAGCCTTTTTGAAATTCACCATCTTTGTTTTTTTTATTTGTTGTTATAGCGGCAATAGAAACACACACTCTGTGAAAATTTCACCTCCCTACCTAATACGGTTCATGAGATACAGCCCTCTGACGGACGGACGGACGGATGGATAGCGGAGGCTTAGTAATAGGGTTTCGTTGGTATCCTTCGGGTACAGAACCCCAATTAAAAAATAAATGAATTTCAAATCGATAGAAAATTCAGAGCAAATACTCTTATTTTAGATAAAAAGAGCGAAATAAATATTCCACTAGTAATCTTTTGCTCTTGTTGTTATTTTATTTAAATTTAACTTTCTTATTGAGCTTAAGCAGAACGATCGGGACACATGGCTCGCTCGCTTTATCCCTACATACCTAGATAGCGTCACTTTAAATGCAAATGCAACAAAATAACATCACATTTCCTTTTGCTTATATTTTAATTTTAGTTTTTATTTACTTATCATATACTATAAAATGAGCAATTTATGTATTTTAAAAGAATATTTCGTGTATCTCGAAAACGGCTCTAACTTATTGATATACATCCACCCGAACTTTCAATCATACATATAATCTTATTTTAAAAACTAAAAAAAATGTAAACACCTTTTTTCACAAGAGCCGTCACGGTGACCAATCTCATTGTGATTACTACATTCTTCTATTTCTGTCACTCTCATACGTATGTATCTATATTAGCTGTATTGTGTCAAATTATTGTTATCTGTATTTCCCATATTTACAAATATTTACGTTGATTTGAGATTACTCAGACTATTACGGAGAATTTCTTCTTGAAAAATCTAATCTATACTTAATACTTGGTCCGCATCCAGAACATACGGATCTGTAGCCACCAAACCAACAATGCAGTTTACTTATCTCAAAATTAGTTAAAAATAGATTTTCAAGATTGTATTACTTATTCTAAACAAGTGAAGCTTATAAGAGCGTTTTAAATAAATTCAATTTGTCAACCTGAAGGAAAGCTCGTTTCTTAAAAGAGCCTTATAAAAGCTACGCAAGGTGAATGTTTTGAAATATTTAAACACATTGTTTATTGTACATTGTTCTAACTAAGCTACTATAATATGAACTTGTATTAGTTAATACATTTGAAAATTTTAGTTCAGTGCAATAGACTTTGCTCTTGCATATTATACCTAAATACTAAACCTTATCTGTTTGTCTGTCTGAATGTGTACTTATAACTACTAAGACGATTGCATGATCCTTTGATTTATTGGTAATTTCTGCTAAAATACGCAGCCTAGAGTATTAGAAGTAACAAACTAAATTACAGCGATTAGCGATGATTTGCTGTTGACCTGGCCGCTAATATTGTAATATAATTTTATTACCTAATAAATAATAGGTATACAAAATAATTTGTAATTATAAAACAATTTTATAGAAACTTACATTTAAAGCTATAAACTAGCAATTGATTTACTTTTAGGAGCCACAATCTCTTAAATTACTTACCGAAGTACTTTTGTTGCTCTTCATACTATAAAATGAAATGTATATTTGTTTTCAGCCCTTTTTAACTACGTGAAGCAGTAGCAGCGCAGTGATAAAGTGCTTGCTTGGGAAGTCAAATCAAATCTCTAATATTTTCATGTATGACTCATTTTCAATATGTTTACCACTTGCCTAAAAGTGAAGTAAAATATCGTGAGGAAACCTGCTTGTCTGGGAGAACTTAGCAAGTTTTGGAAAACCATGTCAAGTCCGCTAACCCACACTTGATTTGCTCGATGGACTATGACCGATCGCACGATCAACTAGTAATAATGAAATAGTGTAATGTAATAGAATTTACATTTATATAGGTCAGTTATTAATAACAATAGCACAAACACAATATATGTTTACGTGAATCAAAATGAAAATCTGATTTCTTTGATTTTTGTTTACTCTCTTTCCATAATTTATGTTCCTCTAGCTGATTCGGTTACAATGAAAGCGAATTGTAGACTGTTTTATTTACGAGGTAAGTTTGACCGAACAAGTTATATAATTCATGGCCTAAATACCCTTTGTAATTAGATTTATGAGTTCTCAAAACTGACCTCTACATAGTAGAGTGAAATTGGACTGAACCTTATATTGTAAACGCTAAACACACAACAAAATATTTTTATCTATTTTAGTTAGTACTAACGACTTACCCTCGATCCGCTCGGGTATCTAGGTGCTTTTATACAGATAAGAATACTTAATCTTAGGAGATAAACACATGTTATCGGATTTTTTTTATTTAATTAAAATAAGTTCAGTTCTTCTTGCATCAAAACAAATAGATAAACAAGAATATACAGACAAAAAGAGAAAAATTAAATAACTGTTGTTTTGGGGTGTTTACATTCACAATATGTACCGTAGCCGTAAAAAAATATTTAACGTGCCGATTCTGCTTTGTTTTATTATATGTATAGATAACATTTTAATAATAAAATATTAAATTTATATATTATATTTTTATTGTACTTTAAAATAAAATGGCAAAAGCAATGATTAATTAATTTTAGCTAAAGTGGACTTATCTCAAGAAAATATCGCTTCCAGCCAAGCTGGAAGCAATCTGGAAATAAGAAATACTTATATAGGAGTAATACGCATTTAATGATTAAAATAGTAATAATACATTGTTATAGAAACATAATATATAACAGTTATTTACTTTCCTTTCTGTAATATGTATATCTATAAAATAAATTATTACTATATTGTCTATTGTATCTATATATAAATAGAGCTTTTTTCTCTTTCTTTGCTTTGCTTTTTTCTCTGTTTTTCTTCGTTTTTTTTGTATAGTAGCTATTAACGAGCTTTAGTATTATCAATAAAAATGTTGTAAACAGCTAGGTTTTTTATTTAGATAGGTAAATCCTACTTATATATATTATCCTCAAATTTCCAATAATGATTATGGTCGAATTTCGACCACAGGCGAAGACTAATTACAGAACAAACATAAAGAAATACATAAGCTATAGCTATATATTAATGACTAATCTGATAAATCGAAACCAGTAAAACTAATTAGTATCAGTCATTAAGGCTGTTTGTTTTTGGAAACGCCATTAATCATTCGAGGCACAATTGTTTCCGTTTAATTACCAGCAGAGTATGACGTAGCTGCTATGTATATCAGTATAATTAACTATAGATAAAAGTATACAACACATTTTATATAAGGTACACTATGTGATATGTAAGATTATGTATGTATTATAAATACATTACTACTATTATAGATGAGAAAAAATATGTAGGTAAGTAAACTAATAGCGCCCATAGATTATATTTTTTATTAATAATGTAAATAAGATTAAAGGAAATTCTTACATTTCCGTTCTATTGTTACGACCTTATTCTAAGAAGAATTCCATATTTATTATATTTTTGTAATATGTATTATTAGACAACATGTTGACCCTATATTATTTCATTATCACTGAATTATAATGATCTCTGCGTCAAATCATCTCTTCTTAGCCATAATATCTAGCACACGATCTCGTAGTTTAGCATGTAAGTTATATAATAAAGTAATCAAAGGTCTTACGAAGTGAAGTCTTCCCGATAAGTTTACGTACGACATTTGAAAGTTTTACATCTAAACTTAATGCGTTAATTTAATTATACACTAGGAACATTAAGAGATACCTTAATAGTTATCTATACAGATAAATAAAATTGATGTCTGTTTGTAATGTCAAAATAACAGCTTTATACTAAATGCATATGGAATATATACGGTACTTATAAGAAAAACACAACTTTTAATTTTTTTTTGTCTGTCTGTCCGTCTGTTTGTTCCGGCTAATCTCCGAATCGGCTGGACCAATTTTAACGGGACTTTCATTGGCAGATAGCTGATATTATAAGTAGTAACTTAGGCTACTTTTATTTTAGAAAAAGTATTAGGGTTCCGCTCAAAAAAATTAAAACAATAGTATAAAGGTACGAGCCCGAGCGAAGCGAAGGTGAGTCGCAAGTTTGATACAAAATTAATGAATATCTACAATTTTATAAACTACCTAACAGCTTCGTTTCGACCTTTATTATACTCCATTGCAAAAAGATTCATAACGTATCTATCCCTTACGGCTTACGAGAAACCTTTTTCAGGTACAAAAAGTGAAATTAAAGTGAAATTGAAATTTTAGGCGAATCCTCTAACCACCACTAATTACCAGTATCGTCAATCTAAAAGGAAACTCACAGACGTAAAAATAAACATTTTTTAACCATCGTTTGGACTTCGGTAATACAAGCTCAATTTATCAAATAATTTAAAATAATACATAAATGTAACTTCATATGAATGTGACCAGTAATCATATTACCTGTTGTTAATATTTATAGTAGAATCTGGAGGCTACACTGTTTACCACAATTACTCAAAGTGAGGCCAAAGAGACTAGTTAATGAGAAACTGTCATATAGATTCTTAGCTATAGCAGTATCTGCCCACTTTGTTGAACGTTAATTGACAGGTTTCATTATTATTTGGTTTGTACACAGTGATACTGCTAAAGTTTTTCCTCTTCATCGTTTTGACTCGGTTTGTTAGTATAATATAACTTATTCATTATGCTATAGTGAAAGAAAAGATGATTAGCCTTAGACTTATTTTATCAATTTTAAGTAAATATAAATAAAATCAGCCTATTGGAGTCAGATCAACTTTTAAGAGAGTCATATCATTGGACCGAGGTCTTGTTTCGTTAATGTTTTATCTAAAATTGGAATTAAATTATTAAAATCGTGTTTTTTTTTTAAATCAGATAAAAATTTTACTTTGTAAACTTTCCAAATAAGGGTATTACGAGGATATTCGTAACAGATGGACAGATGAACAGAATCATAGCATAAAAGATTTTTTTATAACTTTTTATTTTGTACCCGAAAACAACATACAAATGCACCGATAATTAAGGCTATATAATATAATTACGTGCCACAAGAAAATGTTTTTTTTTATGAAATCGTAGTAACAGCTTCCTTCTTAGCCCATTTCCAAAACATAAGACCAACAATTAAAATAAATACTACAACCAAGTTAAATAATTATGTAGCAATGACAAAAATAAACTGGTTCATGCAAAGTCTTTTAGAGTAGTCAGTTAGGTATATTTCAACTCATATTTTCGCGCTACGCTACGGTGTTATATATTAATAATGAAATTGCCGTTTTATTGTAATAGGTACTTCGAATTGATATAGAACCTTCATGGTTTGAGATTTTTGAGTGAAACTTTTTTCACCTGGTACCTATGTAGTTCTTCTTTTAAAAAATGTGCAACATTCGATTATCGACTTTCAGTTTTTTTTTATTCAGCTTAGACAAGAAAGATGGATACTTAGAAAATTCGAGTGATTTTTGAATACGAGTTCCGACGCGAAACTAACGCGGCAGAAACAGCTCGCAATATCAATGTTGCGTTTGAAGAGGGGACTGCTATTGAACGCACCGTGCGATTTTGGTTTAAACGCTTTCGTGATGGAAACTTTGATTTGAAGAACGAATGAAAGACCGCCCACACAGGTGAATAATAATGAATTGAAAGAGATAGTGGAAGCTGATCCGAGCCTAACTACCCAGGAATTGCGGTATGGTTTAACGTTACCTTACCAACAATATTGACTAATTTGCGTCAAATCAATAAAATAAAAAAAATATGAAAAATGGGTGCCTCATAATTTGACTGATCTGCAGAAAGAAACGCGTGTTGAAACTTGTGTTTCCTTGTTGAATCGATACAGAAATTAAGGAATATTGGATCGAATTGTGACATATGATGAAAAGTCGATTCTTTACGATAACCATAAACGAAAAATGCAATGGCTGACCCCAGATCAAACGCCGCAACAGTGTCCTAAAGCAAAGTTTACCAATAAAAAGGTAATGGTAACTGTTTGGTGGTCTCAGCATGGTGTTATTGACTATAGCTTTCTCCGATCTGGTCAAGCAATAACGGCAGCTGTCTACTGTGCCGAACTCCGAACAATGATAGCAAAACTAGCAGTGAAACAGCCACGACTCATGAATCGATCTTCATCATTATTGCTCCATGATAATGCGAGACCTCATACAGCACGAGACACCGTATTAACTCAACAGGAACTGCAATTAGAAAATATTCGTCACCCTCCTTATTTGCCAGACCTTGCTCCAACGAACTACCATTTTTTTCGTGATTTGGACAATTTTCTACGCGATAAAAAAATTTCTTCTCAGGATGCAGTACGAAATGCTTTCACACAGTTTTTCGAATCAGGATCACAGAGTTTTATCGCAAAGACATAAATGACCTTCCTATTCGATAGCAGCAATGTATAGATAACAATAGTAAATATTTTGATTAAATAAATATGTTAAATTAAAGAAAAAGGAATTTCAATTTTTCTGTGCAAATCGGCAATTCCATATTTTAACTCCTATTAATTTTATTCTAACACTAGCAAAACCCGCGGCTTCGCTGCGCTAAAAGTATAACTAAAAAACTTTGAAGAGGACAGGTAGGTTTCATACAAATTTTCATCCCTTACTCGTATTTTATCTCCTTATGGGATGAATTTCAAAAAACGCTAAAACACGTATTTATTTAATTGTATTGAAGAGCATTTATACCAAGTTTATTATTATCGATACAAAGGCCGAATCTGTAGTTTTAGAATTTTTGTTTGTCTGTCTGTCCATCTGTCACCAGACAGCATCACGCAAAAACCACTGGAAGAATCTTGATGAAATTCGGTATGATGAGAGCTGGTTATCCGGATCAACATACAGTATAATTTTTACTGCGGGAAAATATCTTGTCTATGAGAAATCTATATTAAACAATAAAAACGTAAGTAGGGACAAAACCGAGCGGAGCGAAGGTGAGTCGCTAGTACAATATATATACATACAATACAGATGTAATATATTTTACCATCAAAGTCACTTCCAAAACAATAATAGTATAGAATAAATACATAAATATGGAACGTACTTATGTATCTCGATAGAATATAAGATTATAATCATGTTTCAATATAAGACAAAAAAAAAACTAATATATTTCCTAGTATTTTTTACTTCGTTAGAACTTACTTATATATTAATATTATATCTTAACCCTGAAGCAAAATCAAATTATGATTTCTGACTGCCTTCCGACCAATTAGCCGCATTTCCTCGCTCTTATTCTATAGCTAATAGCTATATAGATATTTTACGTCATATCGATCTATTTCCAATACATTCCTACTAAAGCTCAAATGTATTCGTAATATACCTTTAATAATGACAAATATTTAATACCTTTAATAACTCTGAAATACGACGTAGCTGTGAAAACCATACCACTATACTTAATGAGAACAATTTTATGTATAATTATTCAGACTTACATAAGAATTTTTATACTCTAAATCTTTATTGTTTGTTTTAATTAAAATTACTTAAGATATATATAATCAATCTATAATTACTACTACTTATTTAAATTAAAAGATAAGGTCAGTAATTTTTTTACTGCCTAAATACTACGGTCTATTTACCATAAAATATTTTAAAGCTTACAATCTTTCATTACAATCAGTATTTTCAAAGCGTACTTTACAAATAAAAAACAATACCTTTATGTTAATCAAGGCAATGGATTTGTATTCCCTGGAGAATTTTTATGGCTAATAACCTAGAATAATAGCTCATTAGTAGAAGCCACTGGTGGATAATAGTACTTTATGATTTTTTGTATTTTTTTTAATAAGAACTAGCATCTTACCCTCGCTTCACTCGAGTGCGTTGTTGCTTTAGGTACATTGTAGATATATATAATATACTAGCGACTCACCCTTGCTTCGCTTCGGGTTCGTCCCTAGACAAAAAGAAATCTATCCCACGGGAACCGTACATTTTTCCGGGATGATATATAGCCTATAGCCTTCCTCAGTTAACGGGTATCTAATGCAAAAAGAATTTTTCAAATCGGATTAGTAGTTTCTGAGATTAGCGCGTTCAACCAAACAAACAAACAAACTCTTCAGCTTTATAACATTAGTATAGATGAATAGTTATTAACCAACGTTATATATACTTATATTCGGGGCGGAGACAAATCCAACTAATCAAAGATCATAAAAATCAATGCAGCCGTTCTTTAGTTATAAATGGTGTAACTAACCCGACTTTGTTTTATATAATGTAATATAGTGTAGGAAGTCACTAATAAAACTTCGAGATATTCCTTGCATATATATTCTTATTATATTCAGTACTTTTATAATCGTCAGTACGTCTGTCCGTGTGGAAGCTACCACCGGCTCAGAAGGCACTTCTACTGAGAAGAGCCGGCAAGAAACTCAACAGTTACTCTTTAAATAATGAGTTACATAATTAATGACAATAATTTTCAGTATTACAAACATTCCATGACTAGTCACTACAGAGTGGTGGCGACATCTGCGTGCAAAAACGCGGGAAAACCAATTCATATTCGCGTCCTTTTTATTTTTTTTAATACATTCCTATCGGCCAAGGTCACATAACTAAATGCCGTAAACATAAATCATTACAAATTAAATATATAAATGCAACCTTACAAAAAGATATACATTTTACTGAACTTCGAAAATGAAATCTAGCAATTTAATTTAATCTGCTTTGAAGACGTCAAAGACTTCTGAAAAAATCAATTACTCTAAATTTTACAGAATTGACAGGTAATTTTCTAATTTTAAAAATAAAGTTTAATATTTTCAATTGACAAGTTAATTATTTTAGAATCGATTCAAACTCATCACCTTGAAAAACATATTATAGAAAGTAGTTTTGCTGGTAACAGCTTTTTAATTACGAGTGTTGTTAAAAGTTTCGTTTAACACTAATGCAATTTTAGAAAAACTGCTTGGAAAATGAAAGAATTTTTTTATTACTTTAAATGGAGTTGTAACAATTTAAATAAATAAGATTTCTCAAAAAGTACGTACCTTACTCAATAAATATATTCATTCTAATTTTCGTTATCTTATATTTATTAAAAATAAAATAAAGATTATTGAGTAACGATTTTATAGTTTTTATAATTTATGTATTTATAAGTAAAATATACATGAAATATTTTTGTGTGTTGATTGATAGGTAAAGTTATGGTAACAGGGTAGAAAATTCTATTAAAAAGGCCCTCTTTCTTAAATATAATACTGCCCAGCCCTAAAAGTAAAACATCAATTATTATGAATCTATGCTAAGATTATAAATGTAAAAGTTTGTGAGCATGGGCACAGAGATAGATATAGTCTGGAATAACACATAGACTACTTTTATCCCGGAAGAATGTACGGTTACCGTGGGATAGATTTGTTTGTGTTTTTCTAGAGGCGAATTCGAGCGAAGCGAGGGCGAGCCTCTAGTTTTGTACATAAATACATGAAGTTATCGAAGATATTTTTAATAAAAATATCGTAAAAAATTATATTTTGACTTATAATAATTACGTTCCCTATGATAACCTAGATTACATAGATTAGTTTTGTCCGCGACTTCGCTTTGACCCATGACGTAAATTGCAATATATATAACATATATGTAATTTCATAGAAATGTTTTAGTGGTTTAAGCGTGAAAAGTTAGTATATAGATAGAAAGAATTATTTTTACATTTATAATATTAGTATAGAGCATGGATGTAATGAAAACGATTGTTCGAGCAGATATCCGATGCATAAAAAGCAAAAGACAAAAGATAACCCCTTATGTCGAGATCTTATTTGATTTTATCTTACCCTAACTTTTATTATTTCAGACACTCAAAGATCAGATAAAAATTTATCCTGCGGCGAGGAGTAAGACTGGAAAAATGGTGAGTATCTGAAGTTCACTTATGCCGTTCTGTGATTCTCTTGTATAAATGCGGATTATACGAGTATTTTATATTTTACGTCAGATTCATCTAAACTATCTTTTTTTAAACGTTGGGAAAGCTTTTCACGCATACCACCAGCATTCATACAGGTGCTTATCACAGACCAGAATAGCCAACACTACACACTAAAACCTAACGAAATCTCCTCCAGTTTAATAGGATATCGCAGGATCGTTACGCACCCAATTACGATACCCCAATGGCTGGCATTCAACAAAAACGGCAGAGAAGTGGCTTAGTGCCATTGTCGCTATTTGCTTCACGCCCGGCTATATTTTCAGATGCTAATGAGACCCCCCCCCCTCCTCCTCTTTTCCCCTATTTTTTTTATTTGTTTGAATCTTTTAGATATTTTCCGAATTTTGAGGAAAACTTTTATGTTCTTCCTAAAACTTATTCAGAAATTTACATTTAGTACATTTAAAAAAAACAGTCAAGTGGATGATAAGCACCCATCGTGAACAGCAGTAATTTTCATTTGTATAAAAATGTAAAATAAATCCTAACAAATACAGTAATAGTTATTTTATCTTTTTGGGAATGGAATAACAAAATATGATATTTGTATAATTCATGGTTTACGAGCTGTAAAGTACCTACTACGAGTATAATGGTTATCCCTGTAAGTGATATTATTCACGTGGGATATATAAGCAAACAAAAAAAGACTTACCTCCAAACCCCGATTGTTTATCGCAAGTTAACCAAAATGAAATAAACAATAAACAAAACCATTCAAGCTAGCTCTGCAATTCGAAGATAATAAAAAAGAAATTGTATTATTGATTTATAATATTATGTTTAAGTTTGTTATATTTACATCCATATTGCAAGCATATTGCTTACATTCCTATATGCGATTCAGCATTCTGAATCGGCCACAATCAATAATAGGTTACATTGTGGCTATGATAATTAGATGAAAATCTTTGTTTTATCTATACATATAATAAAATTCTGAGTCGAATCTGTATATTAAATATTTTTTTGAAAATCTTATTGAAACTATCACTATTATCGATACAGAGGCTGAATCTATAGTTTTTAGAATTTTTATCTATCTGTCTGGGAACGCATCACGAGACAACACGGGAACAACCACTGGATAGATTTTGATGAAATTTAATATAATGATAGCAACATATACGAAACTTTTTACCACGCGAAAGTATTTTATCTCTCAGAAATCTTTACTAACCTTTAAAACGTTTCGAGCAGAGCGAGGGTGAGTTGCTAGTAGGTATCATATAATATCACTTATTATCAAATAATTTATTTAAATTATTGTACTACCTATATTTTCATAACAATTAGGCACGCATTCATTTAATTTAAAATATCATGTACAATAAGTACAAACATAATATACATATGTAGAGCCCACTGGTCTAGAAGTGAAAACCTCCGCCATTATGTATATCTATACTAATATTATAAATTTGAAAGTTTGTGAGTATGGATGTTTGTTACTCCTTCACGCCAGAACGGCTGAATGGATCTGAATGAAATTTGGCACAAAGATAGGTTATATACTTTTTATACCCCGTATAAATGTACGGTTCTCGTGGAATACGTTTGTTTTTGTTTTCCTAGAAGCGAGCCCGAGCGAAGCGAGGGTGAGCCGCTAGTTTCTTATATTTCTTAGAAAAAGTTTATCTTAATCTAGTTAGGAAAAATCCAATGCCAACCGCCCAAAACCTATTGTCTCGTTACGTTAGACAGTACAAATACACTTATGAAAAAAGTATATACGTATAAGTACTATATATGTACATTTTTATATCGTAACGTTATATGTTCCAGACTTTGAGATAAGAGATTGTATTGAATTTGTTATTATTTTCGATTGTCATTAAAATAGATACTAATAAAACTCAGTAAAAGCGCTGTTTGCGTAATAATCTTTATTGTATATTAAGTTAGTCAAATAAACAATACAGAGATGCGAGCAAAGATGGACTTATTTCTAGAAGAGACCAATTCCAATCAACCTAATGGATGTGAAAAATTGTGTTATAAAGGAGCTAAAATAGTTTCTTTACAAGCCAAGAAAACATCATGCATAAAAAATACGAATATAACATAACAATAGAATATAACATCATATTTAGAAATCAAACATAATTCTTAATCTATACAGATAAATAAAATTGGAGTGTCTGTAAGATTAAAATAATCGCTTTTTATTAAATGCATTTAGATGTATACACAGTACATATACCAAAACAATATTGTCTCTATCTGTCTGTCTGTTTGCTCTGGCTAATCTCCGGAACGGCTGGACCGATTTTGACGGAACTTTCACTGGCAGATAGCTGATGTTATAAGGAGTAACTTAGGCTACTTTTATTTTAGAAAAATTATTAGGGTTCCGCGAAAAAAATTTAAAACCCATGAAATTGTGAACAAAATCCGCGTAAGGCGTACGCACCCGAGCGAAGCGAAGGTAAATCGCTATATAATTTAAATGAATATCTTAGGAGTAGCAAGCTACTATTTATGTATAAACATAGCTAACCGCGAAAACGTACCTAATAAGTAATTTATAAATCAATGCCAATCTTGGTTTAAAGATCGTTTTGCCATAAACATTACACACCCCTGCCAAGATATTAATTATTACGAAAAATGAGCAAATATTCATAATGACAGGTCACGATATGAAGCGGGTGAGAGTTATGTCTATGAATTATTATCAATTGGCATCGAGTCCGAGCACCGAATAATGCATGAAAAATTAATGAGTTGCGTATTAGTCTATAAGCTCTACTTGGAAATGTAAAGGAATAATCGATAATACTGGACGTATACTTACTACACTTTACCTTGTATTTACGCCGTTTTTATTTGTTGTAAATGTAAATATGTTTCAAATGTCACTGTGAACTATGCAGAAGATTGCAATATCGATTTCTGCTTAAACCAATATATGTAAATAGTGAATACCATTTATCACAAATGATTAAAAATTTCTTAGCCGATTTTAAAATGTGTGATGACGAAAATTTACAATGGTTTCACTATAAAATATATTAAAATAATTAGTAGTAAAACGATAGGACATTCGCAATGATAGGCTACCATAAAATGTTTATTACAATGAAGAATATGTTTTAAAAATATATAAATATTTTAATATTATTACATTAATAATATATGGTTACCAACAATTGACTTTTACTAGATTAAGACGCAAATAATTTTTTTGCAATATCTTCTGTAAATTAATGAAATATAGCAGAATAAAAAAACCTTTGTCATTCTCCAAACCACAAAATATATTTGTGCGTCGATCAATCTTGTCGACCCCTTACTCCTTTGCTGTCTAAAGAAAGGCCAACTGACTAATAAATCAATTACCTATAAAGACAGTTTTATATTTATATAATGTATCTATACTTTTAATATTTGCAAAATATTCAAATATTAATAATATAAATATGCAAGTTTGTATGTATGGATGTTTGTTACTCTTTCACGATAAAACGGCTAAACAGATATGGACGAAATTTGGCCCAGAGATAGATAGTCTGGAATAACACATAGGTTCCCGAAGGATTGATTTGTTTTGAGGTAAACCCGAGCGAAGCTAATGTGAGGCGCTAGTTCAAATATATAGTTTAAATTTACATATAATCAATATTATTTGATTTATTTAATGGATATATGGTTTAGAATCATGTTAAAGTAATATCAATGTGTTCATAAATCTGTAGAACCTAGTGAGAGCGGTATTACCCGGCCGGAATGAAAAGCTTTTGAAATGCCCCACATTACAATCTCCGTGCTCGCCGGCTGGAATATTAACTATTCAAAATTCAAATAGACATTTTATTAAACTTTTTAAAATCCGCCGCTACTTGTTGAATTCAAGCTGGCTCAAGAAATGGTTGGAAATATTATATTAAAGTTACAGAATAACTTAATATGTATAAAGACGAAATTCAGAACTATTGATACGTGTATATGTACATTGTATTTCATTACTAAATACTAACCAAGTCAATTTCTACTATTACTTGAAAGGTATTATAAAAAAATATACCTACATACAGACGAACATAGAACCTTCTTTTTTTTGTAAGTCGATTAAAATAGAAAATCACGAGAAGGGGTTTCGAACCCGAGCCCCCTTGTAAGACTTTTAAGTGTGAATCTTAATTTTATCATCGACTACCCAGTGGAAATCAAGTTGATATAGCTATAAATGTTTACTATAGGCGAAAAAAATTCATTACTGAGCGACATAATTGGCCGAATTTTGATGACAGAAGATACTATATACCTATTATTACTTTTAGTATAGATGACATAGTTTGGTAAATTTCATTTATCGGGACGACCTGCTCAAACCACTTACAATATGGGCAACTACTTTTTACAATTATTAACTACTAGTAGAATGCTTTTAAAAGTAGATTTATCAACAAACGTTGAAAAAGGCCTTAAGTATCAGAATTTCTCAACAATAAAAATATAACAACCCTAAATATAGTTCTAAGTGTCATATGACAGATGACATTTTGTTAGTATGACATTGCATTGGGGTCAAGAATCATCCAAGAGCGATTCATCTGAACAATGTAAGGCAGATCAATAGACTTATTACTATTCAAAGCGCCACAGATTTTTTCCGACAAATTCAATAATTAACCTACTTTAGTTATACTTGCTGTTTCTTCTTCTGTTGCTACAAATATGTGGAAATATGGTGCCATGGTGAAGCAATGCGATGTATAGAGACTAATATATGGGGCATTTCACGTGAAGCAGACAACGATAAAAAAGTAAGGTTCTGAAATTCGTTCATATTAGGCATATTTGTACCTCTAGGGGATATGAACATGTACACATAATTTTTTTTTATTCGAGATTTAGTTGTCAAGTTATGGGATTCCAAAGAATTGATCAGTTTGAAGAAAGCGTTTTTTTGGATTCTTTTCTCATATTTAAGTAATTAGAAATAAAATAATAACTGTAGTGTTCTGTATAGAAAGTTTACTGTTATTTTCATTTTTTAGTCAGATTCCAAATCAGAATTATTTATCTAGTGTTAAACCGGAAGTAAATATTTTAAATAAAAATTTTAAAAATTTCGACCCTTTTAATTTTCATTATTTTTACTGCAAAAATAAGCCTAATATATATTAATTTTATCATAAAAATTACAGGACGTGATCTTAATTAGTTTAGGAGATAAATCAATTACAGTTGTCAGTTATGTCGCACTGAGCGAGGTACTTGGCGTTTGTTAATGCCGGTTGGTTGATGTGAAGACATTAAAACGTTGATTATATTTCAATAATATTGATTATGTATTATTTCTTTAACTATTTGGTTTCATTGTAAAATTATTTAATATCATAATTTTAAATAAAGTGCATTATTTTGAACAATAACATGTATAGAAAATAAGATTAAAATAAAACATTATTTATCGTGATATATTAATATATTGTAACAACGAAATACGGGCAATAGCGCCATCTCTTAGTTATGAAATTAATCACTTCATTAAAAGAATTCAGTTATCTAATAGAAAGAGATATTTCTTTAGGAATTAACGAAAAAACACTGTCTCGAAAATAGCCACAAAACAAACAACATTACGGGCATGAAAACAAAGATTAAATGATCCAAATGAAAATTAAATGCATTTGCAAAAAATATCTAACACTGAAAAAAAATATTGTTACTTGAAAAACTCGAAAAACTGAGAAACACCAATTGTATTGTCCAAATAATTTTTATATATTTGAATTCCCTATCACCTCCCCTATCGAAAAATATACCCACTTCTCCGGGGGCCGCGTCCTATATACTAAAGTTGTGCCCATCTTTTATTGTTTTGATTCCATATTTCATTCTTACTCATTTAGAGAGGTTTTCATATTGTTTTTTCATTTAATTTTAAAATAAAAAAGGGTTTTTGTTTTATTCAGATACTTATTTTGAACTTATTTGTACTTATTTTATACTGCCTGCAATATTCCTCACGTGTGTGTTGAAGTTTAATTCTTCTCTAATTTATATTAGCAGTGTGGCCGTATCAGCATTTCACAGAACAAACTTTCCAGTCGGTAAGTTTGTATTGTGAATTTTTCTCTTTATAGTTCTCTTTATAACCTTTCTCTGCTTTGTAATAATTTTATAAAAATTTAGATCAAAGTATACACATAAAAATAAAAAAAACTGTAGTACGTAGTACGGTAAACTGTTATCGTTATATTCGAATATACATAGATTAGCCGCTAAGTATAATATCTAACATTGCCAGTATTACGAGAAGTTTAAGCTGTATGTTGAGTTTTTGGTACCGATGATAATGAAGTTTGCAACAGAAAAATACTATTTTCTAGAGTTCTTCTTCTATAATCTTCTTTTTATATTATTAAAACTCTAGATTTGCCTTGAATTAAATCCTAAAAAGAACATCAAGCATAATTTTATGAAAAATATTGAATCTATATGTTTCACCACTTACTTCCAATTAAATAATATTTAAATTAACATATAAATCATATAAAATAATAGGAGTAAGTATGAATGTGATAACATTTCCAAAAATAAAGTAAAGAAAAAAATCAAGAAATACTTGGCTAACTTATTGAAAATGTAGAGGTAATACAAATTGATTGGCTGGAATTACGACGTTCTCAATTTGTAGCACTACTTAGTTGACAGTACGTGTCTTAAGTTCTAACTTTAGTATGAATTGGGTCAGAGCAAAATACCACGAAACTGCTACTGCTATGAGATCTAAACTGCTAATATTTGGATAGTAAAAGAAAAATAATAATGTTGCCAGTAGAACTCTGATAAGATGTTCTATGGTGTCATAATTATATTTTTATAGAAAATAATATCATATATACATGAAACCTGCTTTCTTTTCGTTGCATAAAAAAGTCAATGTTTTTTTTTTTTTAATATATAAATATTAATATTTATCGATATGACTGTATTAATTTCAATTTTGAAATATAATAGAAAAGTCTGTATGCGATTTTAAAATAACTTCCAATCCCATATTGACCTTTATTAAGCTCAGGATGAGCTGATTTTAACAGGAATTTAACCTTCGTATAGAGGATTAAAAATCGAGCAAGTGCGAATTTGACTCGTACACCGAAGGTTTTGTAGTTTAAAATATTAAATTTATGTTATGTTTTAGCAGACATAATTTGCTACATTAATAAAAATAAAATATTTATCTATCTACAATATTCATTTCATGGACTGCAAGAGTAAAATTGTATTTCTATGACAACCAAAAAATATGTCGAACTCTATAAAAAAATCATAATTTGAATGCAGAACCTTTTAGCAGGTCACATAAGACAGCTTTTTTAGTCTCCAAGTGAAATGACTGTAACATACGGACAGATGGACTTGACGAAATTATAAGGGTTCCAGTTTCGTGTTTAGGTTACGAAACCCTAAAAAGGTTCTCGCAGAATTGAAGAATAGCAGTTTGATCGATAAAATCGAGTAATTGTAGCGAAGATTCAGTCATGAGAGGAAAAAGTATACACTCATATACCCGGGTTATTTAGTACAAGATATAAAATGGTTGTATATTAAATTTTCACTATAAAATTATCCATTTCAATAAATCATACATTGATGTTCCAGTATAAAGCCACAATTTATATCATATACAACATTTAAGTATATAAGCAAGTCGCAAACACAGTGCTATTTTCATGCCAATTTAGTAATTGTATAGCAAACATAACAGCGTCTGTTGATGATGTTCATTAAAGGCGGGGAGAGCAACATACATAAGTGACACTACTAATATTACATGCGAGTACAGACTACTATGTACTATACTAGCTATCACCACTTCCGCTAATTATTATTATTGCTTCATCCGTTTTATTCGCGTTATAATTAAAATGATATAAAACTGTATTGTCTGTCTGTAATTTCACGCGATTTTCTAATGACCGACATAAATAGTGGTTGTTATTAGATATCTTCCAACTTCGGGAATAGTAGCTCGATCTACATGATGATCCCTATAATGGGTCCCATGTAAACTAAAAAATCCTACTCCCGAGTATCGAATAATTTACCAAACTTATGGTATGATTTTTAAATGTGCATCCTTTTTAGATAAAAACAACTAGAATAATTTTGACAAGGTTTTTTCATGAAAAATATTATTATTTTCTTTTTTAATTATTTTAGCGTATATTCAAAGAATAGAATAAGAAGCGGACCATGTCTTTGAACCGAATACAGGTAAAGCTTCATAATGCAACAATAAACAATGTAAATTTCAACTGACGTAACAATAGCTCATAACGAATAACATATGTTATTCATTATATCGGCCTATAACATATGTGTCTATATATGGTCATAAATAATTTATAGAATAATTGCAAATTTAGTAATAGATGCGCATTAATTAATTGCAATTGCATAACGTAAGCAATTTTAATATGCAATTTACATTACTCATAGATATAAATGATATTCAATAAAGTGGGTGCTATGTATTAGTATTAGTTATTTAGAAAGATATAATAAAAGTTTTATATACTAGTAAATAAACATAATGTAACTAACTTATCCCACGTAAATCATTCATGTGCCAGTCGTGTAAAAATAGCTTAAATGTCATCTTCAGACCTACAAATTATCTCATTTTAACTTTAAATATCAAACTTCCATCTATACAGATAAATAATATTTAAGTGTCTGTTTGTAATGTCAAAATAACAGCTTTTTACTAAATGCATATGAAATTATCATTAAAAAAAACACAATTTTTAAAATTTTTGTTTGTCTGTCTGCCTGTCTGTTTGTTATAGCTGATCTCCAAAACGGCTGAACTGATTTTGACGGAACTTTCACTGGCAGATAGCCGATATTATAAGTAGTAACTTAGACTACTTTTATTTTAGAAAAGGAATTAGGTTTCCGCTCAAAAAAATTAAGGCCTACCTAGGGAGGCACCCGGACGAAGCGAGGGTAACTCGCTAGTATAAACTAAAATTGAACCTTAATTCACAGGAATTAAGAGCACGTTAAATAAAGAGCTCGTTCCAAACGGAGGATTTTATATTTGAAGAAAAAAAATTACTATTTTTAAAATTATATTGAATCTCAAGTTATCCTTCTTATTTAAGTACGCTATTCAAATCAAAATATATTATAGTTATTATCTTTAAAAAGAAAGCAACGTACGTAATTTTCTGTCTAAATAATAAATTTTATCGTATATTTCGTTCGCCATCCAATTTCGTGAATAACAAAGGTTACGTCTAATCACTCATACGTAACAATCGAAGTTGCCGTGGCGCGTGGCGGGACGTAATTTATATTTTATCCCCACGCCTCGCTTGTTCCATTTCACCGATATTATTATAAAAAAGAAAATTATGCGCGGAAAATCAGTTTTGGACGAAAAAGTCTCTATTACGATAACCCTTCATACGCTCAGCGACATAATGAAACGGTAAAATTGGTTTTCACCTCATATTCAATGTTTTATATAATTTTCAATTTGCTTTCAGTTTAATAAAAATAAAAAATTGAAATATTATTCTATTATTATTTATGTATTTCATTTTTTTCAATAAAAAAGACCCGTTCTTAACACGTTTTTGAACGACTTACACGAGTAGGCGGTAGTCAACTCTTCTTGACGTTTTTGTAGTATTTCATACGCGATATCTTTGGCAATTAGAAAATTCATCATTCTTTTTTAATGAAACGGTTTTATATAAAAGGTACATAAAATACCAAAAAAAAAACATTTTTAATAGTAGAATAGTTATGTACTTTAAAGTCGACTTTGCAACCGGCGTACATATGTAACATAACCCTGAAATACCATTAAAACAAGCTGGCAGACAGAACGGCAGACTAAGTTAAAAATTTACTTTTAATCTGATAAATTAATCAAATCTGAACTGAACATTGTGAATTTTCAATAAAAATGGTTTCTCAAGAAGCTGATGTTAAGAGGTGAAAATACAAACTAATAATGAATCAATATACGTTAAATACTATCTGTCTAGAGAGAGCTTAGTGCTCAGAGAGAGTTAAGTCGAATAGTAATAATATGCTCATAGAATAAATGTTTATACTGATTTCAACGAAGATGATGCTCTCGATCTTAATCCTTAAAAGGTTAAGGGACTGTGTTCTTAAAAGTCTGTCTTAAGAGTTAAAGGTCAAAGAACATTAGAAATGAAAAGGATAGAAATAGAAAGTCAAAGGGTTATAAATATTTAATAAACCTAATAAAATGTCTAAGAACAAAAAAATTAGGAAACAAAATGCCTTTGTACACTAAGTAAGTAGGAATTGTACACTTTTCAATATGTAATTGGCCCAACACACCTTAATCTGACGCGCTCTATTTTTATGATGAGGAATGAATTACGCATGTATATTACATACAGATAGTTATGTAAACCACCCAGTAAAACCCAACAGCCTGCTGTCAGAGAAGTACCAGGAGCAACCCGCATAGAACACCGCCCACCGAAGTGGGCCACCACCCTGTGCGTCTATTAATTTTGCGCCCGCCTGAGTTGCCAAACACTAATGAGCCCCCCTACGACAAGGTGAGCACACATCGGAAGGGATAATACAAGAACCTAGTACACTACTTACTATCATATTTTTTAACAGATTTAAGTTTAACAAATTCTTATGAAAAATAATTTTTCAAAAGTAAAAGACCATTTATGTGAGGAAATATGCAATCATAATTCTATTTAATAGATAACTCGCATCAGTCGAACTGTATAAGCTCAATAAAACTTTATATACAAATAAAACGTCAACAGTGAAACCTCACGCAACAATACGGACTAACAAAGGCATTCCACAGTACCAGTGACAATAAATGCAGTTTTCATTTCACGCTCTGTAAATTATCTTTCAATAGTTTTTAGGTCATCCTCGATAACAATCGCTTCAATTATTTATATATGCAACAATTTCTTCGTATAATATGTTATATTAAGTTTTATCTGCACAGGCTTTTTCAATCAAAAAACATAATATGAAAGCTTTAATTTAAAAAAAACTGTCATAGTTAAAATAGAGCTTAAAAATTAAAATTTCAATCTTCACGTACATTGATATCTAACACAGATATTATATATTTTTTCACGCTGGATTGTTGTAGTAAAACTTGCTAGAATTAGCGTGAATAGCGTAAATTTAACGCACAAACAATTTTATTTTCATAATGAAAATTCTAAGTAGACATATAATCCTAAATGATAAACTGAATTTACTTTCATTAAGTAGATTATGTACCTTAAAATTTATATATAAAATTTGAGTTGGGACTAATTTTAAATTGCCATTAACAGGATTACTGCTAACGGGTATGCTAATAATATAATAACATTATATGTAAATCTACTTCCTTTACACGTGCGTTCGAAATACGCAGAATGGACCAGTTTATAATATTAAAATAGAAAAATGTACTTAAATAACTTATGCACCGTAAAATAATTCTCTCATGATGTTGACTTCGAAAGAACGGAAAATGCTTTGCTTTGCGCGGTTATAGGTGCATGTTATATAATGCCTCCGCCGCCACTCGTCGTGCAAGATTGTTCCGGCCTATAAAAGAAAGAAATAGAGCGTATCTGCCCTTACACACTTCAGCATTGTGATATAAACCTCTTTGCTAAAATAGCTAGTCTCAGTGAGATTTGCCGCCATAAATTATAATCGTTCAGGAAAACAGTATTATTGTTAATTTTGTACAACTATCTAATAAGTAATTGGAAGACGTTCAAAACGGTCAGTGGCATTTAAAATATCTATTTTTTATTTTTGTCTATAATTTTACTAGTATTAATGGATAACTCACAAAAAATGACTAAACATATTTCAGTAGAATAGATGCAGAGATATCCGTTCTATGGGGTTCGACATATAGCTAGAGCTTTAAGCTGTTGTAAACGCAAGCAAGTTATATTAGGTATCGTACTATACGAACAAACACAAACCCGTACATTAGTAAAATAAGTACGTAATTATGAAATGAATAATATTTATTTGACCACGGCCATTGAATTATAGTTGTTAGATAACCTTTATTAAAGCAGAAATAGTTATAAACTTATTATCATTCGATTCAACTCGAAGTGTGATTCAATACTTCTTATAGCATTAAAGTATTCATAAATATTACTGATATTGGCTAAGTTTTTAATACATGTACATATCTTTTATAGAGATAGTACAGAGTTTCCTAAATCTTAAAACCTACTAGCATATTTATCTAGTTTTTTTTATCTATTTCTTCCTAAAAAATGTCTGCTTCCTATGGTTACTAATCGGTATGGCAATGTGTATATACATAGCCATTGTATCATACATTAGTTTAATAATTAGTTCGTCATCAGTCATCAAGTCGCCATACGCTAAGTTACGCTACGCCATCGCTACGCCATCATTACATCAATAGTTTAATTTATCATTTTTAATACAGTGTTTTAATAACAAACTAAAACTGGGCGGATTAGCCATACAATACGACAATACATTATACATGATTTTAAACATTTACAAAACGACGGTGATACCTATTTGATAGATTATATATATAATTTGTTGGGCTTTTGTTGGTTACTATATTTATTTTCATATTATATAATAAAAATTCGATTGTTGCATACATAATAAAGTTACTGTAAT
The DNA here is from genome assembly GCA_033884665.1 of Argynnis bischoffii washingtonia. Lineage (NCBI taxonomy): Eukaryota > Metazoa > Arthropoda > Insecta > Lepidoptera > Nymphalidae > Argynnis > Argynnis bischoffii. The sequence continues at coordinate 6,040,568 of CM066616.1, read as the reverse complement.
TTAATCAAGAGGCATTACAGATTTCACAGCGAGAAAATCACATTTGAAAAATCAAAGGACACTAGTAATCATTTTAAAGTAAATACATTATATTCTTATTTTGACGAAGGAAGGACTTATCAAAATTAAACCCCTAAGGGGTGAAATGGGGGATAAAACTTCGTCATACGAACTTTTTATTCCTTGAACATATTTGTACTGATGAATTGAGTATGGCAAAAATAATGAGTTACGTATTCAGCGTTATTTAAAATTCAAAGGCTAATTGGGTAAAAATGCACGGCCCAAACCCTTAGGGTTAGAAACTTAAAATTTCGCACACGTATTCTTCTTATGACGTAGGCATCCACTAAGGGAGGATTTTTCAAAATTCAACCCTCAAGGGGGTGAAATAGGGGATAAAAGTTTGCATGAAACTTTTTATTCCTTGGACATATTTACATGAAATTTTGTATTTTTTGCAGTTTGATCGCGAGCGAAGCTGCGGTTTCTGCTAGTATAAAATAAGTGTTAAGAACCCATTAAATTAATAATTCCATTAATATTTTGTTTTAACTTAAATGCGAATGAAACAGAGGCATACAAATGTATGCCTCTAATTATTAATTCATTTTCCAAGCACTGAAATTCCGATTGAGATGATATTCGGTAAATTTAAGCAAAATTCGGTAAATTTAAATCATAGCATTTTTCTATATTCTGTAAAATAATTTTTATCTAAAATTAAATATATACTATCAAGTAAGACAAATGTGTGAAACAAACTCTAGCTGATGCATAAGTTTAATTACTGTATTTATAAAGTAGCAAAATATTCTGTTTCAAAAAGCAGTTGTTGAGGTTTTTCTCAGCAGAAATATTCCGAACTAGTGATGGCGTCATAACGGACTTGCATTACTAACATTTAATTTAAATCTGAAAATTACGTTCCAATAGTTATTATTAAAATCTATAGGTTAATAAGAATATAAATTATACTATGAGAATTGTACTTCTCCTCCATATATTGCATTTGTAAAGATATCTTAGTAAATTAGATATTTACCCACATAATTTTAAGACGATCATTTATATATTTTTTTTATTTCTAATTAATCTTTTCATCTTTCAAGATTTTTTAAAAAAATAATTTTTTTTTTATATTTGATGTGGCGAATAATCTTTACAGTTTAGGAGTTTAATTATCTAAAGCATACGAGTACATAGTGTATGTTATATGTATCTATTATCTATATATTTTTATGTGTTTATAAACAAGAAACTAATAGAAAGAGCAGCCTTTTATTACTTGAACTAAACATGAAATGTAATACTATAATACATAAATATAAAACATCACATATCTACTATGTACATGAAAGTATTATTAAAGTTACTTGCGTACTGGTTCATGTTTTATTTCGGTCCATTTCTGTTTCCATTCGAACATCATTATAAGTTTTAGCGGATTGGTAATGGAGATTCGATTGATCTTAGCCTACAGCTTCACAGCTTAGTTCAACATTAAGCTAAAATTGAAAATAAATTGTTTTTACCTATTTGATGATAACCCTTACATATTACTTATTACCATTAGTCAGAACTCAGGTTTTGTTTTTATTTTTATAATTCTAAGAGTTCATATATTATATTTTAATATGTTGTATACACGATTAGCTAAATGTATACATTTATTATACATTTTATATACAAACTAGCGATTCACCCTCGCTTCGCTCGGCTTCGTCCCTAGGTTTCTTTCCTATACAAAGTTTCATTCCCATTTTCACCCCCTGAAGTTGCTTTCCGGGATAAGAACTATAAAATGTCCTTCCGAGGGTCTCAAACAATTTTCTTAGCAAATTTCATCATGTAGTTTTGGAGCTTATTCGGTACAATCAAACAAATAAACAAACAAATCTTTATAATATTAGTAGTATAGATATATTATGTCAAAGTCAAATTATTAATTTCGCTATATCTTGATGTGGCTAAGCTTTTTGTCGCCATTTCGTGATTTAGCTTCAAGTTATAATACAGGATTGTATAGTATTTTCAGGTGGAAATCGAATACCCCACATCTAGACTGAAAGACATAAGATTTTCACAGCCCAGATGTCATCGTATCGATGAACCATACAATGTTTAATCAATGAAAGATTAAACAGTCTTCAGAAAAATACGGTTCAGTGAATATTTATTAAAGCATCTTTTATAATATGGAAGAAGTCACCTACATGTATGTATGTATATATAAAGCTCCTTAACCCCTAGGGATAGAAAGAGAGTGCACTCAAGAAAAAGGTAATCACTTGAGAGGAAAACTAATTTAAGATGGAGCATATAAAAAACAGTATATTATATTATTATTACTTATTTAATAACAAATAACTTCATTTATTTCCTTAGTAAAGCCTATTTCAAACCTTACTTCTGACTGATAGTTACAATATTGAGTAGAACATATTATTTCAATAAGCTTAAAAATAAACTTATTATTATAATAAACTTATTGACTAAAAATTAATTCAAACACAAAAGCTACTTAATATTTGTAAGTTGCCTTAAGTTTTTTATCGCTAGCTATTAATTTTGAATGTAAGCGGTCGTCTCAGCCCAAACACGTCCACTGCTGAACATAGGCCTCCCCCAGAGATTTCCACGACGACCGGTCTTGTGCCATCCGCATCCAGTGGGCTCCAGCGACTTTGACCAAGTCGTCGGTCCACCTTGTGGGAGGCCTGCCCACGCTTCGCCTTCCGGTACGTGGCCGCCACTCCAGAACTTTGCGTCCCCAACGACCGTCCGTTCTGCGAGCGATGTGCCCCGCCCACTGCCACTTGAGCTTGAATATTCTGTGGGCTATGTCGGTGACCTTGGTCCTTCTGCGTATCTCCTCATTTCTAATTCGATCTCGCAGGGAAACCCCGAACATAGCCCTTTCCATTGCTCTCTGTGTGACCTTGAGCTTTCTTATCAGGCCCATCGTGAGCGGCCACGTCTCTGTGCCGTATGTCATCACTGGCAACACACACTGGTCGAAGACTTTTGTCTTGAGACACTGCGGTATTTGAGACGAGAGAATATTGCGTAGCTTCCCGAACGCTGCCCATCCGAGTCTGATCCGTCGATTGACCTCTTTCTCGAAGTTGGACCTACCTAGCTGGACAGTTTGCCCTAGGTGTACATACTCGTCAACAACTTCGAGCATAGAATCACCGATAAAAACTGGAGTGGTTGCAACATGGACGTTTGACATAATTTTCGTCTTATCCATGTTTATTTTTAGACCAACTCGTTCGGAGACTCCATTGAGGTCATGTAAGCGGTATGTAAAGAATTCGTAAAAAGTTTTTTTTTTTCAAACAAAATGGTTAAAACTTTTGGGAGAGACTGATGCCTATATTATAGATTAGTGACTTACCTTCGCTTCGCTCGGGGGCGTCCCTAGGTGGGTGCACATATTAATTTTTACGAGGAATAATTCTGTAATACATTGTTTTCATATAACTTTACTAGTTTACGCACCGCTCGCCAATAAAGCTCCTAGTCGGCATGATTTTTTCAAGATGTCGGCATCTTATACAATCATCGTCATGTTAATGAATTATACACTTAGACCTTTATCATGAATCACTCCATCTATTGGTGAAAATCGTATGAAAATCCATTCGGTAGTTTTTGAGTTTATCACGTTCAGACAGACTTACGGACAGACGCAGTGGGAGACTTAATTTCTTTAATATATAGTGATAAGAAGAATCGTAATTACAAATTTCTAAAACAATGGATCTTTTTAATATTCAATACAGATTATACACTACCTTAATCTAATCAAACCCAGAATTAATCCTATAATGTAATGAAATTTACATCTTTGATTATCTTGCCATAATCTCAGTTCCCACGTCAATACATCTTGCTTATACCCTGAATTTAGTTACGGTTTATAACTTCTATAAGAATTTTAATCTTAGGGTATAATATAACTTAAGTAAGATTAAAGTCAAGATGAAATTGTGCTAATAAAGAGAACTTGATATATATTATATACATATTTACGTTTGGTACGTTTTAACGGTTAATATATATTTCTCAGAGATGAGATATTTTCCCAAAGTAAAAAGTATCCTAAATGTTGACCCCGATAACCAGCTACATTTATACTAAAATTTCATCAAAATCTGTCCACTGGATTTCTCATGATGCGTTCGATACCAATGACTACTTCAATAAGATTTTCCAAAAAATATTTAATGTACAGATTCGACTCAGATTTTTTTATAATATGTATAGATAACTAATGTACATACGTCGAAAGAATTTAAGCTACTTTTGTGGCAAATATTAAGATCGAGTAAAAATATTTTTCGTTATAAAATAACATACTTTTGCTAACACATTCTGGCGTTTATATTGCTAGTATTAAAACAAATGACAATATAATAATAAGAATAAGATGAACATGACAACAAACAGAATTTGTTTTTCAAATAAATTTCAATAGATGCAGGCGTAACTTGTATCTATTTATTTGTCCTGTAAATATTTTTAACTGTAAAAAAATTTTGCTGTTCGTAAAAAAATCAGCTTCTAGTTAATGCGCTTCCTTACTCACATATCTATGGCACTATTCTCTTTTTCCGGATTCTAAGCTGAAAATTATTTTATTATACTTTATATGCTTTAATTTATATGTACATCTTAGTGCAGTTTTTATAAATTGTAATAGTTTCGTAAATTTGATAGCTTTTCCAGCCTCCACCATTCAGCGCCTTCTGAGGCGAAATAAAATAATTTCAACAATAACCTGTCGTTAAGTCCGATTTGTTTATTTAGGATGGGGCTTCTGTACATATAAAGTATTAGAATCACACTCTATATTACGTTTATTAAACTAAAGAAAAAGTTATTTATTTATTGTGGCAACGTGTCATCAAGTACAGAATCTATTTATGTGCCAAAATAAAATATTAGTAGCTATTAACGGTTCATCGCGTCCCAAATACATTACGATCCCTGGAGAAAACTTTTCTGATAACGCATTATTGATAGCTATATTTATAACTAGTTAGTACGTACGGCTTCATCTGTATGTGCACATTATTTAGTCCTCAAGTACTTAGCATGTGTGTTAAGCTTGTCTAATATACATAAGTATTTAGTATACCCTTATTTTATAAATTAAAAATGTATACTGTATAGGTACCTATATATTTGTGTATATATTCTATTATAAAAACAATCCCTAAAGTTTAATATATGTTATACTAATAATAATATAAGTTATTAATTACATAAAAATAGGATTTATATATATTATTGTAAATAATGTTATACTAATAATAATATAAGTTATTAATTATATAAAAATAGGATTTATATATATTATTGTAAATTAATTATTTGATTCTTTATGTTGGCATTATGATATAAAATACTTATTTGACTTTTCTGACGTTGTCATCTTGAGTGAAGAAAGGGCGGGAACAGCGTTGTGTTTTGTAAAATAACTTTAGCAATGGCGTCATTCTTGATTGTAATGTCGTTTGATTCGTTACTCTGACTCTGTATAAAATAATAAAAACTATGTGCTGTTACACCGAAATTTTACTTGGCCTACCTGACCTACTTCTGAAATAGTCTCGTAATATATAATTAAAATAGCATAGATAGCTAATGCAAATTAAGGAAATATACAACTATGGTATGATATGATCTACAGTAAATATAAATAATCAACGACTCACGCTCGCTCAGCTCAGACTCGTTCCTTTTTACGTTTTAAAGTTTAGTATAGTTTTCTCAGAGATGAGATATTTTCCCGCAGTAGAAAGTATCCTATATGGTGACCCGGATAACCAGCTATCATAATACCAAATTTCGTCAAAATCTGTCCTGTGGCTTTTTCGTGATACGGGCACAAACAGACACACATTCAGACAGAAATTCTAAAAAGTATAGATTCGTCCTCTGTATGGATAATTATGACTATTTCAATAAGATTTTCCAAAAAAAAATTATGTACAGATTCCACTCAGAATTTTATTATATGTATAGATATTGTATACAAATACAGTATTCCTATAATGCAGTGTAAATAAAACGCATGAATTACCTTTGCAAATTAGCAAATAATTCATATTTTGTAAAATTAACACTTAGGTACATATTGATAAATAAAATTGGAACTATTCGGATTATTTCGCGGGTTTATTTTGATTTTTCGTTTCCGACGTTTCGAATGCTTTACAGCAATCATGGTCACGGGAGAGACTAGATTTTAGACGTCTCAAAGGCGCTATATCCTTGTTACAGACAGTGCCTACCCACTATTTTACAAAAATGATTTCAAAAATGTCACCAAAGTACCTTACAATATTTGTTAATTTTAATTCTAAACATTATATTTTTTTAATAAGTATTATAATTAAATATAGCAATATTATTTACTTAATTTTATCTATTATTATAAATATTACAATTTTTTTTAAACTTTATTAATTACTAATCTTATTTAGTGTTGCCATTATTATATTATCTGTAACCATAAAGAATATTAAACATTTTTAAAAAATATTAATTATTTATTTAAGCAATATTATTGTTTCATATGTAATTTAAAAAGAAGTTAAATATTAATTTAGATTGTTATTATTTAAAGTTAAAATATTAAGCAACACTATTACTAACATTATAGATAAAAAACATTAATCAGAATTACTATTCTTATTGCGATCCACACAGTATGAACTAACTACATCTATTGGTCTCTTATGTGTATGTCAAATATGCGCGTAAATCTAAAAACGTATTATTGGAACTATTGTTATAAAATAAATTTAACAACAAATTTTGTTTTTAAAATGTGTTTTTTATGATACAAAACATAAACATACTAAAAGCTATACCATAACCATCACATGTCTCGAATGAACAACAAAATAAACAGGGCTATATATACTTTAAAAACATAAATAAGAATAAGTGGTTAATAAATAATACTAATTTTAAATTTGTTGTTTGTAATACTAATTTTAAATTTTAAAGTTGTTAGTATTTAATGTAATTTCATATATTTTACTTTATCGTGTGTTTAGTGTATAAGTTATAGTTACTATATAAGTGAACAGCACATTCATTTATAAATTCAATTCAATTCATCAAACAATAAAAATTCAATTCATTTATAAAATCCTTATTAATACTGATCCTGTCTTTAAAAATATTATTAACGTTTTAAATAACTTTTAAAAATGTTTTATTTATTAATATTTTTTTGGATGTTAGGATGGATGTTTGTTACTCAATTACGCCATAACGGCTAAACGGATCTGGATGAAATTTGGCACAGAGATAGTCCGGAATAGCACATAGCTCTTTATTCCGGAAAAATGTACGGTTCTCGTAAGATAATTTTGTTTTTGTTTTTCAAGAGGCGAACCTAAGCGAAACAAGGGCGATCCGCAAGTAATTTAAATTAAATTAAATTAAATTAAAAAAGTATTTATTGCCATAAAAAAAGAGTTAAATAAAGTAAACAATTAGTAGAAGCTTAAAGTAAATTATGGCAAAGGGTAATAACTCAGCTGATGCCGCTAAGACCGAAATCTCAAGCAGCGCTGATTTTCAGTTACCACCCAGCTCCCTAGGGTGTTGAGCGGGAGCAAGGCAAGAGGACTATTCCTCCAGTTAACCTCTACAAGAGTCAGTGAAAAATACCAATTGAAACAAAAAGCAATAAAAAAATAATAATATTAACAAACAAAAAAGAAAAGTGTATGTGTGTGTATGTGTGTGTGTGTGTGTGTGTGTGTGTGTGTGTGTGTGTGTGTGTTTGTGTGTGTGTGCTAAAGTGTGCATGTTAGTATGTGTGCTTGCGTGCTTTAGTGTGCGAGAGTAATGACAGTACAAAAAGGATGAATGTACAAATGGCTTATTAAATTATGTGTAGTAATTTTATTATTAAAAATAATGTTTTAGGCTCATTCCTTCTGCATAGGGGTACTTCAAGTTTTCTACAGCAAGTTGCCTTTTTAATAAGGCTTTTTTGTATATTTTCCTAAAGTTACTTGCACTTACTTTAAGCCGTAGTGGTGGGGGAAGATCATTCCATATTCTTGCTGCAGCAAACTTAAAGCAACCTCGAAAGCGTGACGTCGCATGAGAAGGTATCTTTAGTAGGTTACTTGTGCAAGATCGAACACTTCTAACGCCATCTTTTATCCAGGTGAGTTTTTCAAACAAATACTCTGGTCTTTTATTCCATAACACTCTTTGAACCAAACAAGCGTATTGTAGTTGCATCCTTGCCCTCATGTTTAGGATTCCATTACGATTTAGGTATGGAGTTATATGTTCTCTTCTGGGTATGTCGTAGCAAAATCTGATACAAGCGTTTTGCACACGTTGGATAGCTCTATGCGTGTGAGAGGTTATTCTAGTGCTGAAGACAGAACTGCAGTAGTTAAAATTAGAGAGCACAAGGGAATCTACGAGCATCAGACGTAGATTCTCTTTTATGTATGGCCTAATTTTGTATAAGGTTTTGAGCTTAAAAAACGCATTGCTAATTTTTGTATTAATATATTTCGTGTATTTTTGATGGCAATCTATAATTAAACCAAGATTTCGAGCAGCATCTTCTTGTTCGATAATAGTACCGTTAAGTTTTATCTTATCGTTACATTTCGTAACCCATTCAATTTGGCGCTTCGTGCCCAGAACTAACATTTGTGACTTAGATGGGTTCAGTGCTAGGGAATTTTTGGTTGACCAGTTAAATACGCGCTCCAGATCTTTATTTATGTTTTGTATGGCTGATTTAGTGTTTTCACCTTTAAACGAGTAGTACAATTGAGTGTCATCGGCGTACAAGTGATATTTACAGAAATGTATACATTCGGGTAGGTCTGCAGTAAATAACGTAAAAAGTATCGGACTCAATAAGGATCCTTGTGGGACCCCACGCGTGATTGGTTTCAGAGTGGAATATTTCTTTTGACCATCATTACCCTCAGTAACAACCATTTGTTCCCTATCCAATAAGAAGGTGCGAAACCATTGGCAAGTATCTGCTGAGAAACCATGGTGCTGAAGTTTTTCCAATAATAACTCGGGAAGGAGGCAATCAAAGGCACGCGAATAGTCGAGCAGGATCATAATACTACTCATACCTTTATCAGAAGCCTCAGTCAGATCATCTGTTATATTTAGAAGTGCTGTCTCTGTGCCGTATCCTCTGCGAAATCCAGATTGATACTTAGGTATAACATCACTTTCGTCTAGAAATTTAGTGATCTGGTTTAATACTACCCTTTCTAAGACTTTGGATAGAACCGGTAGTATGGATATTGGGCGAAGATCTTTAAGTTGTTCAACATAATTTTTTTTAGGTATAGGTCTGACTAGCGCTCGTTTCCAACAATTTGGGAATGTAAGAGTTTCGATGGATTTATTTATTATATTGGTAATAACAGGTAAGGTAACGTCTAGAGTGAGTTTTATCATTTCTATATTTAGGTTATCATGACCTGCAGCCTTTGTTTTTATGCTATTTATTATTTTTAATACTTCCATTTGCGACGTTAGTTCTAGGTTAAATATTGCACGTACATTTTGTTTATTGACACAGATATTTCCCGTACCTGTCTCATTAATAGGGGGTAAATTTAAAAAGTGATCGTTAATTTTATCAGGATCATTTAAGTGTTCGGGAATGTTAGGTGTTCTATTATTATTTGGAATAATTTTTTTGAGATTGTACCATAACGTGGTTGGTCTATGTAACATATTATTAATGGAACTATTAATAAATGCCTTTCTTTCTCGTTCAGTAGCAGAGGTAACAAGATTTTTTAGATCGCGATAGTAGTTTTTGGAAGAATCTCTTTTACTAATATGCGCTTTTATTAGAGCTTCATCGCGTAGAGTCATCATAAATTTAATCATGTCAGTGATCCACGGTTTTGGTGTACCTTTACAGATTATCTTTTTAATTGGTGCATGTATGTCAAACAATAATGTCAAGTAATCATTAAACATTTCTATACTAGTATTGACATCATCTGCTAGATTAACTAAATGCCAAGGAAAAGATTGTAAGTCATCTGTGAATAGTTCTAGATTAATATCACCAAGCCTACGTCTGAATTTAACTTGTTTGACTGGTTTAGGTTTCTTAATATTAAAGTCGACTAATACCATGGCGTGATCACTGAGACATGGGTTATGTACTACTTGAACGCCACGGCATCTCGATAGACTATCTGTCATTACTATGTCTAAAATTGTTTCAGATCTATCGGTTATTCTAGTCGGTTCCTTGACAAGCTGCACTAAATTATTTTGAGTACAGAAATTCATTAATTCTTTTGCGTTTGTGGATCCACTTTGCCTGAGGTCGATGTTTAAGTCACCTAAAATACATGTATAGCTACAGTGAGCCATAACATTCATTGACTCACTAATAGCATCCAAGGCATCAATGACACATACGCTTTCAGGTCTGTAAGCAGTACCAACAGCTAAGGTTGCCCCTGGTAATTGAACTTCAAGCCACAATTGTTCAAGTGAAGATATTGGATGAGAACGTATTTTAGAGTTTATACCTTGCCTTACATAAAAACCAACTCCCCCTCCTCTCTTACCTTGACGAGCTCTGTGTAGAAATTTGTAGTCCGGTATTACAGGAGCTAGACACTCTTCACCCATTTTTAGCCAAGTTTCATTGATGGCCAAAATATCTGGGAGATGCCTTTGTACTGTTACAAGCAATTCGTCGGAGCCAGTTTTTAGAGATCTTGCATTTAACAATCCTATTCTAAAAATATGTTTTTTTAAGTTAGCCATTACGTACTGTGTTATATGCAGTAATTATAATGAACCTATGCAGTAGTAACAAAAAATAAGTAAATTGTAAAGATACGTGTAGTAAATAAGAATATGGTAGAGTATCCTTGTAAATAAACACGCATATTAGGCACGTATACATGAACTGAACGCCTGCACGAGCTATGTGTTGGTCTGAGTTAAGTGTGTGTGGAAAGTGTATTTGGAAATATGTGTGATGCGTGGTGTAGTTTGTTGAGTAAAAAAGAATAACAATATAGCTTAAATATTTAGAATTAGATATATAAATTGGGTAACAAAATAAATCTATGAAACTTAGTACAATGAGATCATATAGCTTAACTGACAACAAAAACAACGTAAAATTATGGTCAAATGACATTTTTACCAAAAACACTAAGTAAATCTCCCTCTGAACGTATTCGATATCTAGGTTTTCCTTGTGCTTGACATACAAATATCTTTCCATCACGAGTCCACACGTATTTATATTGTAGTTCACGAGCTAAGGAGCGAGATTTTTGAAACAAGATCCGATTAGGTTTTGTAAGCCGTTCGTTGATATAAACAGAATTAACGGCTCCAGGTAGCTGTAAGCCTTCAGTTGTAAGGTTGCGACGGACCCGGGCAGCGCGCAGTAATGCATCTCGAAGGGCCCTCCGCGCGAGACGCACAGCTAGGGGACGCGGGCGGGCGCTCTCGCTGCTCGCCGCCGCCGCCGCATCTGTTGGCCTGGCTGGCCCGGCTCGGTGCACACTAACGACATCTCTTTCCTCCAGTTCCACTCCAACTTTCTTTGCTATCGAGAGAACGAGGTGGACACAATTTTCGTTGGGTGCTTCAGGGCAACCTGCTATTTCGACGTCGTTTAGTAGGAGAGATTGTTCTCGCTGAGAGATGTCATTTTTAAGTTGATCGATAGTATGTTCTAGAGTGGCAATAGTGCACGATTGTATTTGCTCCGTGTTATTATTCTCAAGCATAGAAACTCTAGCTTCCAATTGCTCAATGCGAGTGTTTTGGTCTCTGATAGTAGTTGTAAGATCGGTGATAGCCTGTCTTATACTTTCCATGCTATTGTTAATTAGGTCCGCCATATAAACTTTTAATTCATCCATCATATAATTTTCCGGGCTTTTTTGTATAGCAGTTGGAGTAGTCGACCGGGTCAGCTTAGCTCGACGGGTAGTGACATTTTCAGTTTCCATATTGGATGGAGTGGTCAAAGTCGACAGTTTCGGTACTGAACTAATTTTACTAATATTTTGTACGGGAAAGTTTGTGTTTTCTAATTTCGTTTTTTTTCCAGGGCACTTTGGGTTGGTAGAACTCATTTTATAGAATGTTATTAAGTATAATATAAGATAAAAAGAATATAAGCCACATGGAATAAGGTACATGTAGCGCCCTCTATTGAGAAAGGGTGTTAGCAATTAGTAGTTAGTATTAAATTACATTAGATCAATGTATTGACTTTTTAGTACGCAGTGTTGTGTATAGATGGCGTTGCTGCTACAGAAAAATTTAAATAACGTCTTTTTTTAACAGTTATTCTAAGTTAATTTCATAAATAGTTCATTTCTCGCATTTATCACTATTCTTTTGTTACTATACTACACTCGGTTCACTTTGTTTAATGTAATATTATTTCCTTTTTACACTAGTCACAACATATCACTGTTTTTTTGTGTTCACTTAACGTTTATTGTTTACCATATCAATATGCTATTTATTTAGGTTGTTTGCACAGTATTGAACTTGCCCACATAATATGTTATGATTTGCACGTAGAAGGAACTCATTAACACTTTTTTACTATAAAAACTTTAAAAATAACATATTTTATCACTTTTTTTTATCGGACTCGAAGTTAACAGAGGAACAGCGCCCTCTAGTCCAGTCATTTATATTTATATTCGAACCCCTTGTTTAACAAACATTTTTAAAATTAGAATATTATGTACAGTTAGCATATAATCGTAAATGACGATCAATATTGCTTTTTGCATTATGTTATTAATATTTTTGATAAACCAACTCAGTAGATTTTTGTTTTAGAGATATTTAGACTGCTTTTATAAGCTTTTAAAACGGTAATGTTCATTACGAGACGCCTTTACGGTAATATATTTTATGAGTTGGTCATAATGCGCGTATGTCCATTTATTCTTCCAGTTATAAACTTCCTAACTTAATTTCTTATGAAATTAAAACTATTACATCAGAGTATAGTTTGACTAATTCTTTGTTTACTCTCGTTTTGCCTAATAGTAATAGACAGGACTCAACCCGGAACTCGAACTCATTACTGAAGGCCTCAGCTTCATGATTTACCACTCATTTTATAAGAATAGTAGTTTTAAATCTAATTTAAATATTATTCAGTAAAAAAATGTTTTCTTACAATATAAATACAACTATATCTGCTAAAATATAAGAGGACTTTTTTTAGAGCTACATATATTAGAGATCTATATATTTACCATGGACTACTCTGATTTATTTACACTAGATAATGCAACCAGTCGAAATAGAAAATAAACACCGCTTTTTTAGTCGCTCGACTTAAGAATATCATCATATGTTAATATATTAACATCTTTCTGGAGAAATGCTGATCATAACAACAAAAACCACGTCAAAATTCATTCAAATTTCAATAGTAATAAACGAATATACAGCCTTTCCTCGGCTTTTCCTTTTGTATGTATAAGTTTAAAATAATGTATCTGTTGAGGAAGCACTTTAAGTAGAAGTGAAAGATGCAAAGCGAATGCTGTTGTTAGACGTACATAGGTACACGAACAGCGCTTTCTTCAGTAGTGAACCGACAGGGCGTGACTTAATTTACGTTCAGATGCAAATTCGTGTACGAGTATAACAAGTGAGTCCGTGTGCCAAAAGATATAAGAATATAAATATAGCAGAAATACGATTTCAAAGAATGTGGGGCCCTAGCTTATGAAAATATATTATGATACACTTGTGTTGGAAATGATGGCGTAAAACCACTGTATCTATATAAAAATGCCAAAACACAAAATCTAAAAGTTATCATAATAGGTTTGACTTTCCTGGGTTCTTTTCACTGTACACTTCTTCTGGTGTTTGTAAACGCTTTCAAAAGTGGATGAAATCTCTTAACATCTTCCATTCAAATACACTTTAAGAATTTTGAATTATTCCTTTAGGTTTAAGTTTAAAAAACTTTATTATCAACGAAGACATATTGTCACTTATGTGATAACATAAACTAAAGTGGTTACATAAAATTCATCGACATTGCCATTATATGTACTATTATTATAATGTAGGTAGGTATACTTAAAGACTTTACAAGCGAAAACAAAACGAAAAGCCAATGGAATTATGTTCAATTTTTAAATAATGCATCGAATTTAACATTAAATTAAATATATATTAGTTTTTTTAACATTAATAATAAATAAGACTTTTTGGGCAAAAAACCTGTATAAAGCTTAAAAAAACCTTGCAAATTAATATAACACGACATCTTGCTTAAATGAAAATAGGTCGAGATTTTGTGAAGAGTTCAAATTAACTTAATAAATGTGTCTAATCCGATTTAGTCTATCCACGGCTTTATAGGCAACTCAATTAAAACATAAAATACTAAAAAGGATTATTAAATAAAAAGTAAAAGAATTAAACATCAAAAGCTTGGTTTTTTTTTTTTTTTTTTTATTTTGTATTTTTTTTTTTATAAAATTATAAGACAACACTAAGTGATTGTGAGGTAATGGCTCAGACTAAGCATCTGACTGTGGAAACATTAAATTTTGTATAAGAATTTCTTAAAAAATAAAAAGGGTTTTTTTTTAATTTAAATTAATTTTAATTTTGAATTTTGAATGAATATAAATTATCCATAGTAAGAAAGTGAAAGTTTTTATGAATGTTTGTCATTTTCAAAATTAAAACTGTTGATGAAAACTGACACAACTGGACAAAATTAAACTTGTGCGTGTAACGCAAGTGCACGTGAACTACCTATATAAAATGAGTTTTAAAGCTAAAATAATTAAGCATTTATAATGCACAAAACATGTTTTAATTTCCGATCCAAAAACCCTAGCTCGTAAGTCGTTAATATTTTTTTTCAGAAATCATTTTTACATCCAACATTTAAATGTGTCCCGTGAGGGAGCCCTTCTGATTGACTCACGCAAGTCATTTTAAAGCTGGACTTCAAATACGTTCCAGACATTTGTACCTAGATCGATATTCATTCGCACTACAGTGCTGTTTCAAAATTTAAAGTATAAGTAGTATTAAGATAGGTGAGACAATTAAAATCGAATAAAGCAGAATATAGAAGGCAGAGCAAAATAACCTTTCCACGATCTCAAGTAGAAAGCTCAAAGTAAAATTGCTTTCTGTAAATTATTTTATTATATTATTGAGGCAGTGGTAGCCCAGTGGTAACGCGCTCGCTTGGAAAACCGAGTGAAGCGGGTTCAAATCCCGGGTCTCGCACCTCTGATATTTTCATGTGCGAATCATTTCTAACATGATTACCACTTGCCTTACGGTGAACGAAAACATCGTGAGGAAATCTGCATGTCTGACAAAACCTAGCAAGTTTTCGAAAGACATGTGTAGTCCGCCAATCCGCACTTGGCCAGTGTGGTGGACTATGGCCTGATTCACTTCGTATTGAGGCCCGTGCCCAGCAGTGGGACGTTAAAAAGGGCTGAATACAATACAATTATTGAAGAACAACCACATGCAGACTTTTAGCAGTTAATCAAGTTTAAGCTTAGTTCCAAGAAGAAAGCATCACTATAATCAAAAACGGAAAGCAACAACGTCTTTACCAGCTGTATTGTTGTGGGTTTATATTAAGCTATTAAGATGCGTAAAGTACAAGCTAAGGCTTGTCATATTATAGATTTTGCGAGACTCTTCGTTCTCTTCATTAAACTATCTTAATTTGATGTCTTTGATTGATGAAATTGATTTTCCAGCATTTTTTAATACTCTTATATTGTATATATGATGATTATGTCCTCCTGACCGATTCCGGCCACGGCGGCCAATCTCATTGAGACTAACCAACTGCGCAGGAGATCTTATAGTGCACAAGTGTACGCGCAGACACAAGTGCACTCTCTATTCCTGTCACTCTCATACTCCGGTGGGACGACTACTCGACACGACCGGTGAGAGTTAAGGCGCAGGACCGACGGCTTTACGTGCTCTCCGAGGCACGGGGGTGAAACACCGCCAACTTCCCAACTCCGGGCTGTTACTGAGGCTTACTATACAGAAAGACTCAATAACTAAACTTGGCCCGACCCAGGACTCGAACCCAGGACCTTAGGATGTGCAGCCGTACATGCTAGCCACTACACCACCGAGGCAGTTATTTTCCTTTATTATATATATACACATATAATAAAGGAAAATCTAGTTTTGTCTATTGCCTCGAGCTGCTACGTTAACACACATCGAAATTCTGACTACTACACGTGAGTACTAGCGACCGTGCCTCGTGACTTTAAAGATATCTAACACTGCAGATCAGCAATTATACCGTACTTTGGGTATATTCAACTAAATGTTACGTTTAAAGCTTTGAAACCCCTACAATAATCGATTAATATAATTAAATTAATAACTTAAATGCTCATGTTATAATGTAAGATTCAAAGAAAAATACTTTCAAACAAATAGAAAGACAAAAAGTCTTAAGATAAAAAACATAAACTGATAAAATATAAAAATAGTATTTTGCATTAACTACGTTATTTATCTGTTTATCCCAATTTACTTATGCACTCTTAAGTAAGTAAATTTAAATACAGTGTATACCTACGACATTAATACAATTAATTCGCAAGTCTTATGTTTAGTTCCTGCGCAGATTAAAAGTTTTAGTAACAACTCGGAAGGATCGCTAGTCATTTTGCTAAATTTAATTTAGAACTCTTTACATTCTCGCGCGAATCGTTGTTGGTAAGTTTCACGTTAAACTTTGATAGAAAGAAGTGACGTTTTATCTACTATCTTTTAATCTTTCTCCTGAAACTAAAGTTTTATTAATTCTTGATCGCATCAATAAATCTATACTATATCTATATACTTTATTAATATTATAAAGAGACCGCGTTTGTTTGAACGAACTAATCTCAGGAACTACTAATACGATTAGAAAAATTATTTTGCATTAGATAGCTCGTTTATTGAGGAAGGTTATAGGTTATATATCATCATGCTACTATCCAAGGGAACGGAGCAGTAATATATAGTCTATAGTCTATTTATTCTATACTAACTATTAAAATGTATCCAGGTATAAACCCAAGCAAAGCGAGGGTGAGCCGCTAGTGTTAATATTTTAATAGAGAACATACACTTTGATCGTTTTAATTGTTTAATTACGAATATTCATCAATGAATACTCATCTACGAGCATTTGTTAGTAACTATTTCAAAGTGCTACAAAGGAACAATAATAGGTAAAATAACATCTACGGTACATTGACAGCTTGATTAAATTCCCGCACAGTGCAAATATTTTAATAGGCTCTAGAGACATCTGTTCCATCTTCATGGTGATCAATTCATTTCTTAAATTTGCATTTTCAATTTATACTAATTTACATTTATACAAACATTTTTGAAATAGGATAATAAATAATTTATACTTTGATCATACCAACATTATGCGTATCAAATTTTCATCATTCACTTATACTTACCACATTTAATTAAGTTTATCAATATTATTGTATGAAATATAAGTAGAACAAGATAAAATAATTTAGTTAAATATTTATTCACCGTAAAATGCTCTTCGTAGCTGAATAAACGGTGAAATAAACAATTTCAATATTATAATTTATTTTGGTCGGTTTCGGTGGTGAGGAAATGATCACATTATTTTAAATAGACTTATAAATTATAATACAAAAATATTTCAATTTTCATAGAGCAATTGAAACTTGAAAGCATATATTAATATTGATTTATACCTCAAAGGAATATAACAATCATATGGTTTGTTTCAATTTAATTAACTCATTGATTTACTTAATCGCATTTACGAAAATATATCAATTAGAATGTGATAAAGGGTTACTTTTATAAAGGACTTGGTAAATATAAAGCTACACTTGAACTCTTAATACTTTACCCTACTTTACATTACTATTTTTATTAAATGAAATAGTTCTTTTTTTTATTCATCTTTTTTGTTCATATTGTGTTTGTATTTATAGAAATACTGCTAATTTTGTATCATAAAGTTTAATAGCTGTTACAAACGGATAAACAGGTAAAATAAAATTTCAAGGGTTTCTTTCTTAGTAATGAACAACAGGACTTAAAAGTTTTAAGAAGAAAGCTTTATTTAAAAAAATCGATGTATAAATGTATATGTACGGTATTTGTCTTTTTATTATTATTGTTATACATCTAAGAAGTAGTCTAATAGCAAATAGGTACTTTTTTTAATAAAATCTTATATAATGTAGTCTGCTTTTAAAGATAAGGGCAACAAAAGGAGTGCTTTATTGGAATTTTAAAGAAATATCTAAAAATATACCTACTAAATATTCATGATTAAAATTGACTTAAAATAATTTAATCATATTACTGTGAATTAAATTATATAAACCTTTATAACTTGTATTATTTATATGGTTGCGCCCTCTAGTCTCTGCTAGACGCGTTATTATGTTTTCAAAACTACAGTACGAATTTTCCACGTGTTTATACTCAAGAAAATTGTTTTCCCTTCTTTGAAGCTAGATGGCAGTCACTAAATTTTTACTGAATGATTTAACAGATATACAGGACAATATTAATATATATTTATATTAATATTGTACTATATATTTAGTAAAATTAATATTAACTTTTTTTACATATAATGAATCTAATTAATTATTAAGCTACTTTTACCCATAGATTTTAAAGTTATTTACCAATAAAGGCCAATATTAAAATAAATATACTGTGTGTTTTTCAATTTCATAATAAATATATAAATATTTCGAATTTTCTGACTGAACATAAACCGAAAATTTTAAATACATGCATAGTTGACCGAGCGAGCGAAGCGTATCTGCTTCAAGTTTGGCAAAATTTGCTTTCTTCTGTCAGTTTGTTAATACTCCTCTACAGATCGTATTTTATAAGTTTTACTTTTTACGACTTTATTTTTTTTGTCGTCGAGGATTTTTGATTGGATTCCTCCAAAAAGGACTTTATTGTTCCTTATCTTCGAGTAACTCTGTCTTATAACATCCGATTTTGATGGTTCTTTTTTATTTGAAAGGTAAGTTAATAAGTTGGTCTCATAGAAATTTGATGAAGATCTGGCGAGTGTCTTCGGCGTGACGAGCAGAATAGCTCCTCAAAATGCAGTAAATTGCTCACATAACTTTAGTTATGCGAGGTTTAGGTACTAATCGCAGAACTACTATAGTTGGATTACTACAAACGTGCCAACTGAGTCATAAATCATTTTTATCATGCCTCTCGCTCGCACTTCTAGTGATGTGTGTAACAATAAAAAAAATGTCGATAGTCAAGAGCAGGTAATGAAGAAAAGGTTAAGAAAATAAGGTAGGATATTAATCTATGTCTGTACATTATATACACTCCTTGAACATTTGAGGTAATTAAGTTGATTAATTATCTCAAATCATTATATAATGACTTTATTTTCATTTATAATAATTAAGTTGATTAATTATCCCAAATTAAAATAAAGTCATTATCATCTCAAATCAAGATGCACTATTAAGACTCACTATTTTCTTAACGCGAATGGATTATAGTCATCAACGACCGCGTCGTCCTATATAGCTACCTGCGTCCGAGCGGCATGCGTTTATCGATAAAGAGTCGCGCGGTATTGTCACATTCCTTTGACTTGTTTTATGACTCAATTCGCACGTTTGTAATAATCCAACTATAGTATACGTTTTATGTCAAACTTCTTTTAGTGTAACTTGTGGTATTTTTAGTGTATAATTAAATTTTATTATATGCAATCTTGCACATTTTTCAAAAGAAACATTTTGCCATGGAGTAGAATGCATATCAACAATTTATATATCGTTAGGATGTTGACCGATTTCGAAAAAGAAGAGAACCGATTTTCATGATTCTATTTTAATAAATATTAAAAAATCTTCAAGATAGGACTATATTATTACTATATACTAATTTTGAGTTCAAGTAACTATTTACAATACAATAAGTACAAAATTTTGATTTTTATGAAAATTACTTCTTACAATATATTTGTACCGGTGGTAGGACTCTGTCAAGCCTGTGGAGTCCTACTGGATGGGTACCATTCCGTTATCTTTTTCTTCCGCCAAGCAACAATAATTGCATTGTTGTGTTCCGGTTTGAAGAATAAGGTAGCCAGCGCAATTACAGGCAAGAGGCATATCATCTTAGTTCTCACAGTGATAACATACCGGCGGTTCTGCAGTTTTGTTACGTAAAACCTAAGTGCATGAACCGTAGGTGTTATGGGCTACACTTTCCACGTGTTATGGGTGCCGCTTTCCATCAGGTGAGCTGCCTGCTCGTTTATCACTGAAAATGAAAAAATTGAAATTATATTCTATGAATAATGTATGATAATGGTAAACGCGTATTATAAATCATACTATAAACTTACATTTTGAAAACAGCACCATGTTTTAATTGTTTTTGTTTAACAAACAAATATTTTAATATTGTTTTATTTAGTGTTAGTTGATCATCTATTAAATTATCATTTGTGAGATATGAAAGAATACCGATGTAAACAAACAACTTGCACCATGAATTTACCTTATAGCCTAAACCTTGGTTTTTGGGGATGGCAAAAGTTTTTCATCGTTATTAATAATATCAAACAGACATTAGGGTCTATGACAAACCTTGGGACACGCAGACCGTCTCAATTGATTGTCCTTGGAACATGTTACCAAAATCTTATACACGATTTTATGACATACTTATATGTACCTAAAAATTCTTCCTAATCACACACGGAAATCAGATAGTTTGTTTTAAGTTACTGAAACATTTTCATATATTTTTATCTTTTGTATCAGATCAACATTTATAAAACTTCATCTAAAATGGAATTTCGCAAAATAGCTGCACTTATCATTCGGAGAATTTAAGCACCGCAGACCCGATTATTCGTCCACATGTTCCGTTTCACTCCATCCACCTGTCGCAAGTATACATAAGGTTCTTATCATCAGACATATCATATACTTGTTTACCACCTTGGTAGCTTAAAAAGTCATATAAAGTCGACATTCTTTTGACTGTCATGTCATAATCGATTATGATTTTTTCCTGATCCATATTATTATAGTTCAAAACCCTAACTCCTAAGTTATTATTAAATCTTTATCGCATGTCGGAAGTTTCACAGTCGTAGTATAAGAAACATTTCAGGTATTATAAATAAATAGGGTGAAATAACAGCTTAAACGCACAGCCTTGAATTATTATCTATATATATAATAAAATTGTAACTTAGCTGAATCTGTATATTAAATATGTTTTTGGAAAATCTTATTAAAATATAGATACAGAGACCGAATCTATACTTTTATAATTTTTGTCTGTCTGTCTGTTACCGCATCACAAATAAAACCACTAGAGGGATTTTGATTAAATTTGGTATGGTAATAGCTGTTTATCCGGTTCAACATATAGGATTCTTTTTACCGCGGGAAAATATCTCATTTCTGAGAAATCTATACTGAACATTAAAACATGACTAGGGACGAACCAGAGCGGAGCGAGGTTGAGTTGCTTGTTCTTTATAAAATCCAAAATTTACAAGTATTTTTAACCTGAACTTACACATTTATTTGTATATCAAATTGTTACCGATTCTCAAATGATTTTTTTCAAATATTTCTTTACAAAAGTGACTTATCTACTGTAGGATAACCATATCTATGTCATGATTTTTAATATTAGAAATATAATTTAGATAAAAATGCATAGAGCTTTTTCCTTATTACTAATTCTTATACTACAACTACTTTACATTTGCTGTCATCTTGTACGTAAGGAAAGCGTTATCTTGAGGTGACATATTCGCTTTTAAATTCGTCTCTCAATCACTTCTAAAAATTAAAATTGATCCAAGCGTTTCGCAAATAAACGAAGTAAATAAAACATACACATTAAAAATACAGGCAGATATTTTATTGTTATTTGAGGTTTAATTATATATTATTAAATTAAAACTCCTTATTTACTATTAAGGAAAAGTAGTCAGTTTATT
The DNA here is from genome assembly GCA_033884665.1 of Argynnis bischoffii washingtonia. Taxonomy (NCBI): domain Eukaryota; kingdom Metazoa; phylum Arthropoda; class Insecta; order Lepidoptera; family Nymphalidae; genus Argynnis; species Argynnis bischoffii. The sequence goes on along the minus strand of CM066616.1, from coordinate 6,018,451 downwards.
GAAGTAAAACTTCTTTACGTACGCTTGACATGGGTTACGAAAAATGTGATCGGGCGAGGCGAACGTTTGTTGCCATGGTAACCGTTGTTATTGTCTGACAAATGATATATAATATTATATTCTTTCCTTAAATGATATTCTATAAATATATTATTGTAATACTACACCCTCGCTTCGCTCGGATTCGCCTCTAGGAAAACAAAAACAAACCTATTCCACGGGAACCATACATTTTTCCGAAATAAAAAGTAGCCTATGTGTTATTCCAAACTATAATCTATCTTTGTATTTTGTGCCAAATTTCATCCAGATCTGTTCAGCCGTTCTGGCGCGAAAGAGTATGAAACATACATCCATACATCCATACTCAAAAATATTAATATAGATGCCTAATATGCGTTATTTTCAGTATCTTACCTATCCTAATGATTTAAAACATAAATTGAATTTCATAAAGAGTACCGATAACCTACAGAACTTTTATTTCTTGCGCGTTTACACATTCATACACGCACTCTTTATTTTTTTCAAATTCTGGATATTGAGACTTATATTTAACTATATGGATCATATCAAAGTCATAGTCAGAATCAACAAATATATAGTTATATAAACTAAATATTACTTATACTTCAATTCAATATTGGCTACATTAAATAATCAAATAGCTGATCCAATTTCATGCCAATCGTAAAAGGTATCGCTAGAATTTTAAAGTTCAATCTGTCGGGTATTCTGATCGTTTATGCCGTAGACGGGGCATTGTCAGTCGTACTAATGTGAAAGGTATAGTACAGTCGTCAACATTTATACTATATGTTATATTTTTTTTAAATGGATTACTGGACATGGATGCATTACGTCTATAGATCTATTGAAACATTATTCAACTCTTATTTTATCTAGACGTAGAGTTCCTAGACGTTTGCTTTCTATATACATATTATTTTGAATATAAGCACAGTAAATAAAATATATTTATAGGGCCTCAACGAAATACTAGAATAAGGTAATGCTTAAATCTAGATTTGCTGATACTAATTTAGATTTAAATGCTACATTAAAGTGGATTATCAGACTTTACAACAACTTTTTAAAAGAAGAAGATATTGATAGGTATATTTAAAGATTTGAACACTTTGATAGCAAAGGAAAAAAGTTATGTGGTAATTAATTGTTTTACTTTTTTGATTGGATTATTTAATTACACTTTTTTTATTTGATTTTTTAACTTAAAAAATAAGTTACAGTTCTTAGTTTTTTTTAGGCCAGGTTGATTATTTTGTTTTTTTTTTAATCTATACGCATAAATAAAATTGGAGTGTATGTTTGTAACATTAAAATAACCTCTTTTAACTAAATGCATATGGATGTATACACGATACATATACCAAGACAACATTTTTTACAATTTTTGTCTTTTTGTCTGTCTGTCTGTTTATTCCGGCAAATTTTTGAAATAACCGTACCGATTTTGACGGGACATTGACTGGCAGATAGCTGATGTAATAAGGAGTAAGTTAGTTTACTTTTATTTTAGAAAAAAAAGGGTCCCACGAAAAAAACTTAAAACCAAATTAATTAATTAATTTAGTTTTGGGAAGCAAACTGGGGTGAGTCGCTAATCTATACTAATATTATAAAGATGCAGAGTTTGTTTGTTTGTTTAAATACGCTAATCTTAGGAACTACTAATCCAATTTGAAAAATTCTTATTGCATTAATTAGCCCGTTTATTGAGGAAGACTATATACTATTCCATACTAACAGTTAAAACGTACCTAGGGACGAACTTGAGCGAAGCGAGGGTGAGTCGCTAGTACATTAAAATTAATTTATGTTATTATAATTAATTATATGATTAAATTGCAAGTTAGTAGTAGAGTCGATTAAAGATGTTCAGTAAGCCTTTAAATTAAATATACTTAGGTATAAGTAAAATTTAAATGTTTATACGAACTAACATACTTTGTAACGTAATAACACTGGCTTGCTATTTAAGTAAATAAATAAATAGTATAAAAATACACTAAATCACCAAAATCTAACGATTTTTATTTCGTTAACTAACTAACAATAACCAACTGACTGTACTCTTTTCCTCTAACCTTTATACTGTGTGTTATTTCTGCTACCTTTCAATTTCACCTATTTTGTTGACACGATATCTTTGCTTATGCTATGATCAATTTAATATATAAGTGGTTTAATTTTGTAGATTCATCCACTGTAAATGTTTAAAATATATACAGAATAATTATAAATCATATAATTAGTACTTTTTGAAGTAAAACTTCTGTACGCACGCTTGACTTGCACGCAAAAATATAACATTTTATTATTAAATAAATTTACCCGGCTTGCATATTAATATTATATTTACTTAAATTTTTATGAATTCATTTATTGAAAATTTTAATAATTTGTAACTAAAAGCACTATTCTTACCATAATATTTGACTATTAAAAATTTAATTTAAATTGAATTAAAAAAATAATAAAATACATTTTAAGATAAAACTTATAGGATTTAAAAATAAATAATTAAATTAGAACCGTTTTTAAAAATGATTACTACCAAGCTGAATTGTCGTAAGCAGGCACTATTATTTTGACAAGACACTCAACTTTTTGAATACGAAAATTTAAAATAGTAAGACTGGTATACCTCTGGGCCTAGTACACAACTCTATACCCAAAAAAAAATATTGCACTCTATTTTTTCCTTACATCGTGTAATGAGACCTTACCTACTTAGATGATCGCCAATGCATAGGTCTATGTCTAGTGTCTACATTTTTCCCGCGTCCATGCTGCTACTAAAGATTATTTTGACTGAGAATCCCGATATATTTTGACCCTGTCCAGGGCTCGTACCCAAAAATCACTACATAGTATAAAACAAAGTCGCTTCCCGCTGTCTGTCCCTATATATGCTTAGATCTTAGGAAGGTTTATATGTATAATACATGCATAGCATAGTAGAGAAACACTGATAATTTTAGAGGTTTCCAATGTGATGTCGTAAATAAACACATTTTTTTTCGCTTACATTTCAAACATTGGCTAAACCCTACGAGATAGATCTATATAATAATGTACTATAGTATTGTACACCTTAAAAAGGTCTACAAAAAAGTCCGCGATGGTATATGCCTATGTCTTAAGGATAACATACTATATTTATTTTACTATATCCAAGCTAGGGACAAACCCGCGCGAAGCGAGGGTGAGTCGCTAGTTTAAGATAAGTCACTTCAGTATAGATATACGTACTATGTAACTAAATTATCAGAACTTTTTATTTAAATCTACACTTGCAGCGTAGTAACCAAAGGGCAATGCAATAGACATGATACGACTATATAGTCGTAACCCAAAAAAAATTTAAACAGTATCTTTCTCCATTTGGTATAAACAACACAGAATTCACATAAATTAATAAAATTGTAAAACAAATGTTTTTAATCTTTATCCCGGAAACAATAAAAAAACTAGTGTGGCGCAAACTTAATAAATCGTTATATAGACTTTTTGATTGTGGACATAGCTAAAGAGTTAATGACTATATAATATAATACATATATACTATTTTTATTATTTGCTTGATCACAATCTTTAAGTATCAATCGTCACCTAAAATATACAATTACGACAATAAGCTTGTATTAACGTTAAACTTTGAACTCAACGCAGCCTGAAGAAAATAAGCTTTTTCGCCACGTAATTACTAAATACCATTATAGTATATGTTATAAACGACCAAGAAAGCCGGGCGGTCATTAAAGCATAAGGTACCTTGTGCTTTAAGAATGAATTTTAAAATAATGCAATTTTAATCAACAATCTAATGTATGCCACGAACAATGGTTATTACTCGCAAGGAAATATTCAGTTATTTCTGAATATGAAACAAGCGATTATTCTGATTTACACTTAGGTTACATAAAAACGATCTTAAAAAAAATATAATAATATTTTTATTAAAATTGATAATTTAAAAAACAAAATACAGTTTTTATAACTACGAGTAATTACGATAATCTATACTAATATTGTAAAAAGATAAAGTTTCTGAGTTTGTGATATTGTGGGGGATAATCTTTGGATCTCCTGAACCGATTTATATGAAATTTGGTAAAAAGATAGTTTGAGACCCTGAGAAGAACATAGAATACTTTTTATCCCGGAAATCATCCCTTAATGGTGTGAAAATGTGCATGAAAGTTTGTATTGGGAAGCAAGCTAGGGACAAACCCAAGCGAAGCGAGGGTGAGTCGCTGGTATTTAATAATTTAGGATCCTGGACTTCTATTTTGATCTTTGCATGGCTGTATATTGACTTTTATATAATAGGTAGGTATATAATATGAGTACATACTTTAAACGTAAAGATGAAAAAGCTTCAGAACTTTAATTAAACAAATTAGATGCATACTAACCGATATTAATATTATAAATGTAAAAGTTTGTGAGGATGAATAGATGAATATTTTTTATTCTTTCATGCCAGAACAGCTGAACGGATCTAGATGGGCACAGAGATAGATTGTAGTCTGGAAAAGCACATAGGTTACTTTTTATACCGAAAAAATGTACGGTTAATTTGTTTTTGTCTAGAGACGATCCCGAAGCGAAACAAGGGTGAGTCGCTAGTTTTTACAATAGTTTTATAACTTTTATACATATGTATGTATATAAACATAATTGTAAATAATAACTAATTTAAAATTGTAATGTTTAAGAAATTTCGCTGTAAGCTTTGCACGCGATTGTTGGCAAATATAAAATTCTCAGTCAAGGACGACAAATTAGTTTCTTTCTTATAAAAACAATGTCACAGCACCATTAACAACGATTTTGTTTATCAATTACTGGTGTATATACTATAAAATTATTTTATATTACTCTTTTAACATCAATTATGATTTAAGTTACTGAAGAAAAATGATAATGAAAAAATATGTGGTTATTAAATATGCCTAAGTGGCAAGTACCCTACCACTGCGATAGAAAATTAGCGAGGACAAAGTTTGGTTTGGAAAATTTAACCAGGAAACCTGTGACCCACTTCGTGTTTATGAGGTCGAAAGTTAAGGTAAAGATCACGCACAGGGCTGTGCAAAATATCCTTATCCAAATTACTTCAATTAAAATGATCTTCAATAACAAAAGCACAGCTACACTAAGCATTAATAATAATATATTTATATACAAAATATGTCTATATAGTCTTTAAAAATTGGCATACAACTCAACAATTTCATATAATCCCATCTTATATTACAAAATAAATTATTTAGTAGTAATCGTCATTTAAACTAGATATTATCCCACTCAGTGTCTGGCCATTCTATATCTGCGTGTAACAAACAATGTGTGAACAAAGAAACGTTTCCACTTGAGTATTTGCCAAGGTTAACAAAAATTGTTTTTAATAGTCATTTGTAATCTGTGTCTGGAGACAAGTCTAACCATTACAAGAAAGTGCACTGCAAATTATTTTTAGATTTATTTTACCTTCATTACATACATATTACTCACACGCAATGTGATACTTTATACTGCTTTGCATAAAACTATTAAGTGGTTAAACGCAATACATTAATTACTATCGTAGCATACAAAATCATGAGGGATGGCAAGGCTGCGATTATGACAATTCCAATAAATTTTTATGAGACATTCAGAAATCAATCCCTTAACTAATTTTCATAGAATAAGTACGCATAAAAGTGTAATGATATAATTATTACCCACATAATTATGATTTTGGAGCATATTCACAATCTCATGGTCATTTCAAATAGCATTGTTGGAAACGATTTGCCCTACTTTCAATGTTTACTATTGCAGATTGTAGAGACAAATAACAAGAAGATTTCATAATGCTAGGTACTATTTGATACACATAGTTTCCTTCGAGCGCCCTTGTTATCTATACAGATAAATAAAATTGGAGTGTCTGTTTGTAATATTAAAATAACCGCTTATTACTAAATGCATATGGATGTATACATGGTACATATACCAAAACAAAGTTTTTTACATTTTTTGTCTGTCTGTTTGTTCCGGCTAATCTCCAAAACGGCTGGACCAATTTTGACGGGACTTTCACTGACAGACAGCTGCTGTTGTAAGGAGTAACTTAGGCTACTTTTATTTTAGAAAAAGATATCAGGGTTCCGCGAAAAAAAAAAAACCCATGAAATTGTGAACAAAATCCGCGTACGGCGTACTCAATAACGTACATACGTAACGTAAATCGTTATATAATTTTAATGAATATCTTAGAAGTAGCAAGCTACCATTTATGTATAAACATAGCTAACCGTGAAAACGTACCTAGGGACGAACGCGAGCGAAGCGAGCGTGAGTCGCTAGTCTTATAATACAAGTTTTTATAGTATCCTCAGGGCTGCTCTAGTTATAAAATTATTTAAAATAAAAACTTTAGGCCATCAAAATTTGTCAACTATTTCTTTTTACTAACACTACAATTCAAATCAAACACGAAGTTATTGTTTAAAAATAAAAATAAAATATTTATTTCTTAAAAGTCCATGCGCTATATAAATATAATATAATGTGCGTATGCGATTTAAAGCGGCTGCAATGTCTCGACACTTTCTGGCAGAGCGACGCGCACGCGCCGGGAATCTGGCACCGATGGTCGCACACGGTTTATTTCCACTCGCATTCAAAATACAAATAATTGGATTTTTCAAATACCAAAATTTTTTCTCATTTTTCAACAATTTGTTTAAATATAAACTAGAAAATAAAAAAAAACTTAAAAAATGTTAATGTCTCAGACCTTCTTTTGTTTCGGATGAATACAGAGGGAAATAATAAAATATATTTCCTTTCAACTGATCTAGGGGCTTCTATCTAGCCCAAATACCAGTGTAGGTCACTATTACCGTCACCGAGTATTTCGCCAAAAGGGCAAACGTTAGGTTCGCCAGAGCAGGGGCAGTGTGAAGTATTAATAAATCCAACATTGACAAAGACCGCCAAAACACCTGGCTGACGGCCAAACACAAAAAATGTGCCTACGCATACGACGCGGAACAATTACGGTGACGTCCCCATAATATCCCAGTCTGAGAGCGCCTAACGCTAGACACACCGAAATAAACGAAAAGTGAAAGTTAGAATAGATTCAAGATTCTATAAACATGGATTTGTATTTTGCGCTAAATATAATTTCGTCCAAAACCGTTTATGTATTACATTTTTTTAATATTGTTTAGTATTGCAACGCGAATATCAAATTAATTATTTTGAAACATATATTAAAAAAAATACAATATTTTTATCATAACAGTCAAACTGACTAAACAATCTAGAAAAAATATCTATCATAGTGAGGCTTGTGCTGCAAATTGAATTTAATAAGTCTAAAAATCCGCTAAGATATTGCGTAAGAAATATACACAAAATAAAGTCGACTTGGGAACCTCGTCTTCTTTGAAGTCGATTGATTAAATAAGTGAATTTGTTAGTGTCATATCATATGTTATGAATTAAATTTAAATAATATTAATATCCAGTTACATCATTTAGTGCATGCTAGAATACCTATATTGCAGTAAAATTTGTGTGTAATATTATCATTGTATCAGTTTGGTAGGAAGTTTGTTAGGTAGATGATGTTTTATCTTGCACAGAGAATAAGTATTTAAGCAAGCATAATCTGAGATTCATAATCTCCCTGCCCATTTCCCAATCACTTGGGGTCGGCGCAGTACATCTTCCGTACTGCTGATAGGATTTGGCAAAAGTTTTACGACTGGCCGTGTACCTGACATCAACCCTCCTTGGGAATGCTATTGTTTATCGTGAATGTTTTGTAATTTGCACATTTGATATTGTTTTCTTTTACAACATTTTTTATAGTATTACTCAAAGTTTTAATGTAATTCTCTGATATATTTTGTAACGAATTTTGAACACACAATAAATTTTCTTTTGACGTTGTCAATTTTTTTCTAAAATATCTGAGAAATAAATATCTGAATAAATGATCTGAGATTATGGAGGTTAATTCTTATGCCGAGAAAACATCTGCTCGCTACGGAATATGAGATAGACTACGGATCCTTGATAATCTTTTTTTTAATTTTTCTACTAAAGAGCTTTATTAATACGAGATTAATAGGAGTTCGTTATTTTTAAAGTTAGAAATATGAAAATTGATGTTTAAGCTATTGCTGGTGAGAACTGAGTACACTTAAAATCCCAAGAAATAAAACGGCAAGTTTCTGCGTATCAACAGATGAACGTTTGTATTAAAATTTGGTAATATCCAGAGAGGCAAAGATTAATGAAAGGGATATTTAAGAAAAATATACGTTTGAAACTGTGAGCAATAAGATGGTAAAAAATATAATTTATATACTTTTTAATATAACAAAGTTTCAAGTAGCAAATAAAAATTGAAATAAGACCAGTAATACTTCAATATCTTAAATCAAATTTTCAGTTACTAGGAGAAAAAAAATCATATCATTAAAGTATCACGATTAGTGTCTGTCAAAATGGTAATCCGAATGACGTCACAGACGCGTCCCGGGCCTCTGCCTACGTACCAGCACTTCACGTATTTGTAAGAAAACTCTGTATTTATTTATAGGATGCCTCTATCTGGCTCCCGAGCACCGACAGTGGCATAATATTTACTTTTAAACAAGCAAAACACGCACATTTATACACCCTTACTGCTATTATTATAAGGGTGAAAATAGAACAGTGCTGACTGCTCACCGGGATCGTAAGCCGGCAATTACGTTCAGGTTTATGAACGCTTAATAGGTATCGCAAAATGTCCCGATTATCGTGGTTTGTTTTACAAATTATACCACGGGTCGGCTAAATATCGTATCATTGGATTTTATGGATAAATAGCTGTGGTAGTGTTAATTATAATATATTTTTTTTTATGGGATTCAGTGACAAACGAGCAGACAGACCACCTGATGGAAAGCAGTACCTGTCGCCCATAACACCTACAGTTCATGCACTTAGGTTTTAGGTAAAATACAGAACCGCCGGTACGTTGTCACGTGAGGACTAAGATGATATGCCTCTTGCCTGTAATTACGCTGGCTACCTTACCCTTCAAGCCGGAACACAACAATGCAATCATTGTTGCTTGGCGGCAGAAATAGATAAGGGGGTGGTACCCATCCAGTCGGACTCCTCAGGCTTGACAGAGTCCTACCACCGGTAAAATAATATATATAATAATAATATAGTGCATATAAAAATATTTTTGACATATAACATATGTTGTTTATTATTTAATTATATTTTTATTACCGCGTTCGGCGTTTGACTATGCTACCAGCATTTACTACGCTAAAGGAGGAAAAGTATTTGTTGTGAAGGTGTAAAAAATCTTGATGATGAAAATTATATTGAATTTCACCGTGCCGCATGTGGGATGTCAATAACGTTATTAACGAGGAATCCGTCCTGGTAAATTCAGAGTTATTTCAGACATAAAGGACCATACTCCTTTCGAAAATAAATTGCTAAATCAAAGCTGTTGGCAATCAATACAAATAAAAGTGATCATTAACGAAACTCTGATCTGCTGTTTCCTAGAAGATCTGAAGGTCACCAGCATTTGGGGACACTGGAGGTGGTTCGATTTAACTGGGGTATGTCGACGGGGGATCGAATATATTTTTTTACCTTACAGATGTTCCAGTGAGTTCTTGCATCAAAAATAATGCTAATTGGGGCCAAGTGTTTAAATATTTTTTGCATTTTTTTCATATACGCATTAAGGCCCGTAGTGTCATTCTTATACAATTAATATCAAATGCGAAAAATTAAGAGTTATATCACATTTATAAAATTAATTACAGATACTATTGAATTCATTTCAATACGATTTCAGTCTATCAAGTACAATTTAATTTGCCTCTAAGTCGATAGGTACCTATGAATTTGTTACTCAATTATTTCACACATATTTATAAGAGTCGTGCTACGTTTCTGATTCTGCAAATTATTAAAATGTTTAAAATTCTTGAGTTAATTAAAATGAATGTCTAATAATATATTATTTTTATACATCTTAAGAAACAATATAATTGAAAAAGTATATAACCCTTTACATAAGTCTTCTTGGAACTGGTATGCGCTTCTCTTTTAAATATTTTACATAGATAGTATAATGCGCATAAGTGGTACACACGGGGCCAAAGTGAATCCCATGAAATGCAAGTTTAAATATACTACATGACATCCAGTTATTGACTTGCGTAGGATCACAAAGTTATTTAACACGTAAGAAATTTTTAAAGCCAATTTCTAGCAACATATTACGAGTATATTCTACATTCTCTGTTTTGTAAGCATTCAAATTATATAATTTACAAGAAAATCTGTCACATTACAATTTTTTCACGTGATAATTGCCGACTAATTACATATTATTAATGTATGTTTGTTTTTGGGCTTATTCCAAAGTAGATGCGGTAGAATAGAATTCCTCTAATAGTATATTACGTACATGTAATGAAACGTCTATTGTTAAATATTTATTTATACTTTAACGCCTAGACGTAACTTGCGTTTATTTTATTGTAAGTCAACGTTAATTAGAATGTACCTATATATAATTGAAAATATGTAACCCTTTTAAGTAGGTAGTAAAATTAGTACCTACACAGTTTACTAAAACTTTTCAAAATATATGCATTACTAGTTATTGATCGATAGCTCGCGAAGTATGTATTATGATAATAGCTTGCTAATACTAGCAAAATAAAAAAAATACTTTCATAACTTGGTCTATTTTCTTTTGTTACTATGGCTCAAGAACGTACCAAAATTTGTAAATATTGTAAAATATGATTACTATTTCAGAAGTAAATATACATGTAACTACATACACTTGCGTTTACAGCTGCTACCTTCCGGTGAACCAAAAATTTAATAAAACTACATAGCACGCAATATTCGCTACAAATTGGAGTTCCCCAATTTACGTTATCCCATGTAACGAAATATTGAAACGTCTTTTATTTCTTTACAAAAAGACTTTACTATATATTATTCTTATGGTAGGTAATACTTCTAATATCTAAAACATTATTCGTTGAAAAGAATAATCTAATTTAATTTACTAATTTGCGTTTATTACTTATAATTTTGATAACATTTTTATTAAATCTTGTATATTAAATCTTTAAATATTATTTTGTTATAAAGAGTTTGCAAAGTTCAAAATATTGTCTAATAATTGGACATGACAAGGTAGGTCACGCGATCGCGACGGGTTACAACTTTCATTCGCTTTCATATTTAATAATAAAAATTTAAAATAATAGAAGCCTCGAGTACACTATCCATTGGTGGAAGTTATTGTACTTGCGTCAAGGTTACTATGACATCGTTAACTAGATATAAATATTAGCAGTCTGTACATCACTTTTGATCCGTCACTCGACCAGCTGCGTAGCGGATTGCGTAGCACAGTTCTCTCGCATCGCGTCGCATCACAGGGTGAGATCGCGGACGAAGGTTGCGCCCGTGACCGCGCCCGCCCGCCGTCGGTCCGCGGTAGCGCAGTATCGTGCCGCGCTCCCTGCTCCTCGGACCTCGACCCGTGGTACGGCAGACTAGGTACTCGCGACGATTGTGATGTGCCTCGTGAGCTGATGATGTGCAGAGTGTGGACTGTGCGGAAGTGTGCGAGTGACAAGCGTCGGTGGCCAATACGGCCATAGCCATGTGGACGCTCCTGATGCCATTATTGGCACTCCTCGCGTCAGGCGGCGGTGACACTCTAGCGGCCAACAAGGAACTGCTTGAATGTGCTAGGTTCGTTGCCCAAGATGTTCTATTATCGCATCTAGTATTTCATACCAGATATTAACATGATATGCAAGTCTTGAAGACCCAAATTAATTTGGAGGTTAAAATTTGGCTAATGCCACAGGGACCTCGAATGAGCTACAAAAATAAAAGTCGACGTGATACAAAGCGTACGTCCATCGCAACCGTGTTAAGAGTTGCAATACCTACTAAATATGATTATGTAAAATATTTTTTTTTTTCCTTGCATGTTCTAATACTTTCACAGTAGATAATTAGGAAGGATAAAAAATATGTGGGTATAATAAGCACTATTTAGGGACCCACGATAGGACGAGGGAAGGGAAATTTAACGTAAACTTTGAGCTTTATTCTTTTAGTGAATAAAAAACATTTTTATATAATATTTGTCATTTATTAAAATAAAGCACTTCCGGCATGGGTCCAGAAACTCTTTCTGACAATCTGTCAAATTGCTTTGCCTCGTTTGGCTGGCAAACTATTATAAGAACTGTGACAAAAAATACTTTTTTAACATAACCTATATAAAACAAATTGAAAAATAACATTTATAAACTTAAAGTATAAATATAGTCATCCAAATATTTTTGCAAATAATTCTATTTTCCTCTGGCAAGAATTGGCTTTTTATCGAGTCGTCGGTTGATCTTGTCGGGGAGACGAGTCGTTTGGCAATACTCGTTGTTGACATAAACATTTCACTGACTAGACGAGTTGGCCAGGTGCAACGATCTTATTAAATCAAAATCCTGGTGTAAACTACTTTCTTCCAGTTATATTTGCTTTAAAATTGGTCTATTGATTACATTAGTCCCATTTTTCGACCGTTTAATAGTATTAAAAGCTTATCTTATTTTTGTTTTACTCCAACGTCTAAGTCTTAAGTTAATCCTGTATCAATTATTTAATATAACTGAAATGACAAATCACAAATGCATGCTATTATTTTATTATTAAATAGAGGTACTACTTATATAATATTGTATATATATTAAATATTGAACATTCAACCGTTTTAAATTATTTGATTTTAATATAAACACTCATTAACACTTATAATATTTAAAAAAGATCGATAATTGTGTTACTTTAAAGGATCTTATCAATACTGTGCATTATCAATAGAGTTTTAACAAAAAATATTAACTACCATAACCATTTCGTGACCATAATTGTTAATTAACCATAATCCAAGAGAAATAAACATAGAAACAAAAAGTGATGTCTAGATTTTGCGATTCTCACCAACATATTTACCCCATATACAAATGAACTCTTTATCACCCTATCACGGAATACAGGGTATAATATTCCGTAAACTTACGTATGTATAACTGTCGTATCGCATGTATTTGTGATTTACTACTTAAGTCCATGGTTGCGAATTGGATTTCACATAAATAGTGTTAATGTTTTTATTTCGTTGTGCAGAAGTTAGCTAAAACTTGTATTTACACGAATATAAATATTTACACTTGATTTTATCAACTTATTAATAATAATTTATCTTTTTAACCTAGTTAATACTATACTTACTATACATTTGCAGAATTTTTAAACTAATTTCTGAAATAAAGCCTCGGTTAACGTCCGTAATGGATTAACAGTGCTTAATTTAAAAATTAAACTGTCTTTAAAAAAATATTAAAAAAAGATTAAAAGTGACTATATAATTATTATATAATAAAATTTTATATATTTTAAAATATTTTACCTATGTAACGTTTCAATGATTTTCTGAAATAGATATCATTTTTTATAATAGTAAAACATATATCTTATATAGGGCTAACCTATAAATAAATAAATAAATAAATTTAGATCAATCACCTTAAATAAAGTAGCAATATAATTGCTCTGTAATTTATTCTTCAACTTTTCATTTATTTTATTAAATTATATCAAAAATTAAAACATGTTTATCACAAAAAATATGCAGTTTAAATATGAGATGATTACATATATATGAGAGCTTTCGATGACCGCGTCACTATGACGCAAGGTGCAACCAAACGTGATGACAAACTAAGAGCAATCAAGAAAAACAAACAAAGTACTAAAACCTTGAACTTATAACTACGGACAGGAAGTAAACGATTTAAACTGGATTTAGTGAGCGAACGAACTTTGTTACAGCCGTAAATATGACTTTATTATTGACAAATATTAGTTGTAGTCGTAAGTTATTGTTCACTGTAGTACGATGTCTTTGTGTTCGATTGCTTCGTTGTTACTCGAGTGTTTGACGTCCGCGCAAAATAACAACGAGATTAACCTTTCTTATGAAGCTAAAATATTTGTTCGTGTGTTTTAACCGCGCCAATCGCTGGAACTACTAACACTTTGAAAAAAACTTTTTGCATTTTATAGCTTATTTACTGAGGAGGGTCTACACATATATGCTGTTGCGTAAAATAAATCCTTACTTCGACTCATGATGACGACTTTTTTATTCGCCCGAACTTACCTGTTTCTACATGGCGACCCTACCGGTAAGTGATCGGGTTCGCGTTGCATTCCATTCGCTAAGATGGAACTTATGTACATTTTATTTGCATTTATAAAAAGAGCGATTTTTAATAGCAAAGAATTTGAGACGACAGTTATAAGTAAAAAAAAATAATTTAACAATCCTTTATACCGTTTTCTGTAGAAACCATTGGCTAAACTATATATTAGCCTCTACTAGTGACAGGAGAGCGGGCTCACTTTGTACCAAAGAATCGGCATTGCCAGTCAGCGGAGGAATGCATGTACTGTAATATTCGTAATTATGTGTATATTTGTTTTGTATATATACAGTGAAACCTGGTTAATTGGGATCTCAAGGGACTAAGACATATGTACCAATTATTGAGGGTTTCCAATAATCCAGTTTTCCAATTAAGCAGGTTTAAAATTATAGTTGTCTCATTTACAGAGGCCCCCGCTTACAGAGGTCGATGTATAGATTAAACTATTAATATTTAATAACCAGTGCTTTCTTAATGCATAAAAAATGAATTCTATATTTTTTAGGAATATTTTCACTTCTAATTCATTACGTAGGCTCAAATTAAGCTTAGGTAGTTTTGAATATTTTAGTGTATAATATTAAGAGTATCACTTAGGCTTTGTCTTTATATTTAAAGATGAGCTAACTATTATTATTTATTATTAAATATTGTGAAATATTAGCTACATAATGTGCTTGTTATACCATGTATAGACTAGAAGAAAAGAAATATAAATAATATAATGTATAGACTAAAAGACTCCTTCTTAAAAATATACGCTACTAAAGTAGCAATTTCTTTTTAACCGATGTAAAAAAGGAGGAGGTTCTCGATTCAACACGTATTTTTTTTTTATTTCACGCATAATTCTTTACAGTGTAGTCCGATTTTGATCATTCTTTTTTTATTGAATAGGGTAGGGTATACCTCAAAGTTGGTTCCATTTAAATTTGAAAAAAATCTACCTCGGTCTATAATCTAAGTCGGTGCCAAACGATACAAATTAAAAGCACACCAACTTCGAAAATATCTGATTAGGTATCTATAGTAATAGTTATATCGTATTATTTTTTTGTTAAAAAAAAAACTAAAAACCTGAATAAATCCAAAAAAAAACAAAAGTTATAACTTTGCATCCGACTGGGATTCGAACCGGATACCTGTGTTTGTCAATCTTGCGCCTTGGCCGCTTGACCACGATGCGATGATGCAAATTAGCGACCACATTTAGCGTGGAATAATGCGAAAGAAAACCGCATGAAAACTCGAAGACACGCGTTTTCCCAGGAATAAGACTAATCGTGATTGATTTTTCGCCCCCGAAAACTCCCACATACCAAATTTCAGCGAAATTGTTAGAGCCGTTTCTGAGATCGCCGGTATAAATAAATAAATAAATAAATAAATATACAAGAATTGCTCGCTTAAATATATTAGATATATTATATTATAGTTAAATAGTCAATACTTGAATGTGGTGGTAAGCTTCGGTCCGTTCTGATTGGTCGATTCACTGATGGGACATTTCTAAAACCAAAAACATAAACATTGGAACATGCTTGCAAAAATATTTATTTATTAAATTTTTCAACCGACTTCCAAAAAATGTGGAGGTTTCTAAATTCGACCGTATAATATTTTTTTTTATGTGTGTTCGCGGATTTCTTCATCGTTTATGAACTGATTTTGTTAATTCTTTTTTTGTTGGAAAGGACATATCCCAAAGGTAGTACCATGATAAGGAAACCAGGATCTGATGATGGGATCCCAGAAAAATCGAGGGGAACCTTCGAAAATTGTAGCGGCGACTAGTGCGTTTGTTAACTTTTTCATTAGGTATTTTAAAGCACTACTATTTAATGAAGGTCTGGAGTCGACCTGATGATGGACCCGAAAGATAGTCGAGGGAACTTCTCAACGACTTACAGCAATTACCTGGTGTTTGGGCTTGATTAATTTGTATTGATGAGAACTTTACACCTAAATGGGTTGTGACTGTCAGTAGGGGTCTGAATAAATGGCTTAATCATGTCTGAATAAATGTTTCTGAATAAATGGCTTAAAAATGTTTTTTAAAATCTTTCTTCTTAAAAATTACCTGCTTATTACGTCTACACTAAAAATGGAAAATTAAAAACTTAAAAAAAAAAAAAACAAGACAGACAAATCCAAATCAAATCCAGACAAATCAAATCAAATCAAAAATACTTTATTGCACTCCAAAATATACATGACATATATAATACATAAAAGAAGGTATAGCACAACAGGCGGCCTTATCGCTAAATGAGCGATCTCTTCCAGGCAACCTTTGGGCAGAGAGAAAGAAAAAGATTGGGAAGGGGTGCAATCAAAAATTTTACACAGTATATATGTATACAAATAAATACATACACGAGTACATACAAACATATATACATACATAAATACATACATACATACATACATACAAACATACATACATACATACATAAATCCATACATACATATATATACCGACAGGAATACCAATATACCTATACTATACACAAAATATGATACTAAGCAGATTACAAGTTAAGATAATATTCTTTAGTTAATTTTTTAAAAACCGATAGCGAACCAGCATGTTTAACTATATTAGGTAGTGAGTTCCATAGACGGGCTGATTGGACAGTAAAAGAGCGAGTATAGAAGGAAGAAGAGTGTGGAGGAATTTTTAAAGTTAGGTTTTGGTTAGAACGTAGAGGATATTGGTGAGAATCACTTAAAAATTGAAATCTTTCTTTAAGATATCGGGGTGTTCTAGGATTAAATAAAATATTGTATAGGAGACAAAGAACGTGAATATTCCTGCGAAAGCGAATAGGGAGCCACTTGAGCTTTTGACGAAATTCGGAAACGTGGTCATATTTACGAAGTCCAAATATAAACCGAATGCAGAGATTTTGAATTCGCTAAGTCTATTCAATTGCTCCTCTCTTAAATCAAGGTAACATGCGTCAGCGTAATCAAGTATTGGTAATAGGATAGCGTTAGCCAAGGCAATCTTAGTGGGAATGGGTAGAAAGTTGCGTAAACGACGTAATGATGCAACGGCAGCAAACATTTTTCTGCTCACCTCGCCAACCTGTGACTTCCAAGATAACGTCTCATCAAATATAATGCCCAAATTTCTCACTTTATCACTATAAGGAATTTGAATTCCGTCAAATAAAATAGGTGGTAATTGTGATCGAGATATTCTGGATTTTAATCTTGAACTCCCTATAATGATTACTTGAGTTTTACTTGGATTTACTTTTAAGCCTAATGATTTGCTTCTACGCGAAATATTGAGTAGATCTGCATTAATATCTTGAATAGTTTTATTTAAGTCTAATAAAGTCGTTTGACGATAGATTTGAAGATCATCAGCGTACAGGTGGTAGGGAGAAGAAATATAGTTACTGAGAGAGTTAATAAATACTGAAAAAAGCAGAGGAGACAATACGCCACCTTGAGGGACACCGGCATGTAGTGTAATCCATTCAGAGCAAGAGTCATGAATACGGATACGTTGCCGGCGTCCGTTACAAGTAACTACGAAACCAGTCAATTACATCAGAAGATATGTTAAGAGAACCCAAGGTAGCCA
Source organism: Argynnis bischoffii washingtonia (assembly GCA_033884665.1). Lineage (NCBI taxonomy): Eukaryota > Metazoa > Arthropoda > Insecta > Lepidoptera > Nymphalidae > Argynnis > Argynnis bischoffii. The sequence continues at coordinate 6,000,484 of CM066616.1, read as the reverse complement.
ATAGAATATCAAAATCAACAGTGTTAAAAGCGTTACTAAAATCCAGTAAAGTAGCGTCAAAACTGTGACTTGTTGATTTTCCATTCCTAGTCTGATGTCGTCCGTTATTTTTACGAGTGCAGTAGTTGTGCTATGACCATGACGAAAACCGGATTGCATAGGATTTAGGAGGCTATGATTTGAAAGGAAGTCACTTAATTGCTGATGCACGAGGCGTTCAAGCACTTTGGATAAGAAGGGAAGAATGGAAATGGGACGGTAATCGGAAAAAGAAGTAGGATTAGTTTTTTTTGGCAAAGGTATTATTTGAGCATCTTTCCAGGCAGATGGAAAGCAGCCAGTTGCGATGGAAAAATTAAGAATGGATGTTATGACAGGGATCAATATATCAAGTATAGGACGAATCATATTACGACTAATACAGTCAGAGCCAACTGCATCAGAGCTAACTGCTACTATGTTTCTCCTAACATCACATTCCGTAAATTGACTAAAATTAAAAATAGGTGATTCAGGAGGGGCCAAGGCGAGAATTTGATTTTTAGTTCTTAATTTGGTTGTACTATCAATTGTACTAGACGATGAGAAGTGTTTGTTTAGTTCATTTAAATCTATATTATTGGAGGTTATATTTTGTTTTGCCTTTCCAACTCCAAGAGATTTGAGAAAATTCCAGACTTTTTCTGATTTTTTTTTTCTGAATTTTTTTTTCAGACACTGATAAGTAAAAAGTAACTAAACGGGGGTTTTCATTTAGAATAGATACTTAATCAGATATTTTCGAAGTCGGTGCCAGCCAATACAAATCAAAGCACACCGACTTCAAAAATATCTGATTAAGTAGGTATCTATTCTAAATGAAAACCCCCGTTTAGTTATTTTTTACTTTTCAGTGCCTGAAAGTCGGTTTTTATTTTATTTTTAAAGTTTTTATATTGAGAATACTTAATATTATAAATGATAAAGCAAGATATTTGGATGCTTGTCTCTCAATTACGCCAAAACGTGCATAGCATATATAGGCTACTTTTTAAAAAGTACGGTTCCCGTAGGATATATTTGGTTTATACTTATATATGGTTTATATGTGATAATATATTGTGAAGTGTCAAGGCTTTACTTTCTTTTGTAGTAGGGTAGAATCGGATGTTCTGAAAGACTTCAACATATCCATATCAAACGGAAAAATTTCGACATAGAGTTAAGAAAGTACTACAAGCCATGTTAAGATTTTCATATGTATAAAATCTAAGTAGACCTGAAGACGATTTTTAATAAGTAATTTTTAATTTTTGATTACGTGACACGCCTGACATGAATAACGTAGGTTGCTATGCTACGCTTCGCACCCGCCTTAGCCTTAACTAGGTTTTTTTTTTATTTCCAACCCAGAACCCTTGATTATTACTATCTAAAATAACTATAATAAAGCAATAAACTACAAATCAGCAATATGGTTAGGCGCTAAAAAATAAAAAATATATTTTGAATGTGGGCAAGGTTTTTTTTTTTTAATAATAATGCGATAAACTGTCTCATCCCCGATAGTGCAAAAAGTTCCGAGTGAAAAATATTGTCATATTTTATTGAAAACATAATATATTGCATAATAATAATGCAAAAATAATAATTTCTTTATATTGATAGGTTACCGGGGTCAACATATAGGATACTTTTTACTGCAGGAAAATATCTCTTCTCTGAGAAATCTATACTAAACCTCAAAACATACCAAGGGACGAATTAGAGCGGAGCGAGGGTGAGTCGCTAGTTGTTCAATATATGAAAGGAAAATGGAAAAATGTAGTTGCTGATAAATTATCTAGATTGAAAGTTATGTCAGATGAATTGAAAAGTTTGAATGAAAGTAATCTATACATATAATAAAATTCTGAGTTGAATTAGTACATTAAATATTTTTTGGAAGATCTTTTTGAAATAGTCATTATTATCGGAGGCCGAATTTATAGTATTTAGGATTTTTGTCTGTCTGTGACCGCATCAAGAGAAAACCACTGGACAGATTTTGATAAAATTTGGTATGATGATAGCTGGTTATCCAGATCAACATAATAAAGGATTCTTTTTACTGCGGGAAAATAGCTCATCTCTAAGAAATCTATACTAAACCTTAAAACGTAACTAGGAACGAACCCAAGCGGAGCGAGAGTGAGTCACCAGTAGTCACCTAAATAAGTTGACAACAACTAACAAAAACATTGATAGAAATGATGAAATACATGCATGACATCTTTTAATAGTTCTACTAAAAAATCACCTTGAGAACTTTCACCGAAAAACTAATAACACATCCTCGCTGCTTTATATATTTTTATTTAGTTATTATTAAACTATAATTTATACTTTAATATACATATAGAGAATAATCTCAATTTGTTTTTCTTTTTTTTATTGTACAATTTCATAAAAAGCAATAAAGTAGATTGTAAAAAACAAGAAAAATACATTAATGCTTAAATTTAACGGAAGATAAGAAAACAATTGTTGAGTGTACTCGTAAAACTAATATATAACGATAACACGCTTGTTTTAATGACAACAATAGCCTTTCAATGGCGCCAAAATTAACCAGTTAGCATCTGCGTCATTATTAATCCAGATATAACCTGGCAAGTCGGGTAACTGTGACAACAGAAATAAACCCTTGCTCTGAATACCTTTCATTGCACCACCGTCCGTACGTCTGTCGTATTCATAGATGCATATTATTACGTATATATTTTTATTAACACATTACTCTAAGAGGAAATAACTAAATATATCTATACTAATATTATAAAGCTGAAGAGTTTGTTTGTTTGGTTGGTTGAACGCGCTAATCTCAGAAACTACTAATCCAATTTGAAAAATTCTTTTTGCATTAGATAGCCCGTTAACTAAGGAAGGCTATAGGCTATATATCATCCCGGAAAAATGTACGGTTCCCGTGGAATGGATTTGTTTTTGTCTAGGGACGAACCAGAAGTGAAGTGAGGGTGAGTCGCTAGTACAATATAAAGTAACCTAAACGCTTGTTTTAACGTTTTCTTTAATATGAAGTAGACACAGATTTTCCACTCGTTCTTTAACGTCCGCGCCATTTTGAAATGTCTTAAGCAAATTGTATTAATTAATAGTATTGCGAAAGAATAAAAGTTACATATAAACATGAATTTCTAAATATTTAAAAATATACTGAATACTGATATTATAAGCTAATAGATAGTGATGGGCGAGACGCCAACAATAAAATAGACATAACAAATATCGATTGAACTACATATATACTTGTATTACATTACAGATTTACACGAACCATTCATTGCAAAACTGTCCACTGTATTTAGCATCTGCGATATGACATATGGCTTCGACGTCAGAGACAAAGTATCTGTTTAACCTCAGGTTACGTGATGTAAATTAAAGAGGATCCTCTGATGTATCAAAAGATCTGGGCTTGCTCTGCAGACGACCTGGCCATCGGCCAACTCCACATGCCTACCTGCCATGACATGATATCAAACGTGTTACAACTTACTGAATAATTACATTATTGACTAGTTGACGCTTATAAACATAAATTATTCAAAATGATTTCATTTGAACCTAAGAAAACTTTTATTAAATATTCTTTACTTATTAATATTATAAATGCAATAGTTTTTATTTTTTATTTTTAATACTTTCTTAGATATTTGACATTTTAAATAATACTAATTTTCGTTTCAAATGCTTTAAACTGTAATTATAGTCACAGGAGTGACCGTTTTTTTGAGAGATTTTATTTTACGTAGCAGTGTATTAACAGACCGAAAATATCTTTTCGCAAACTATACCTGTAGTTAGCTAGATAGTTTATCCACCGCAGACTGCAAATATATGCCGTAGACTGCTTATAATAAGCCCAGCAAGTCAATTAGGTCGTGGATACAAACAAGTCTATTTAAAAAAGGACGCGCGTAAGCAAAGCGAGGACATGTAACTAGAAGTAGCATCACTAAATTATAAACTACTAGCGACATACTTTCGCTTCGCTGTAATATTCGTTTTGTATTTATAATATTATATACAGATAGTGCCATCATTTGGCAAATATTATAACTAACAGTAGCCTATATGTTACTGTAAGTCCAGGTCTATCTCCCCCCTGATGTGTGTTCACTTTGTCGTGGTTGGGGGCTCATTAGCGTCCGGCAACACAGCCGGGCGCGAAACCAAGAGACACACAGGGAGGTGACCCACTTTGATGGGCGGTGAAACATGCGGGTTACTCAGGTACTTCTCTGACAGCAGAGTAAACCATGAGAGTAGCCCCTTGGTTGTGTGGTCTGTTTCGGCAGCCCTGCCGACGGGACGTCGTGGTTGAGTGCGTAAGCGATCCTAAGACGCTCCTGTAAGACGGGAGAATCTTCTCTAGCCATTGAGTCACACATAACCACCTGTATATTTACAGGTGGTACGCATTTCCCAACATTAAAAAAAGGTTCAGGTCTATCTGTGTACTAAATTTCATCTAAATCGGTTCAACCGTTTCACGTGAAATAGTTTCATACATTACACGTACAACCTTTTGCATTCATAATAATAGCTTAATTACTTATTATTTCATTATTGAAATGACTAACTTAAAAATCTGTTTTGATTAAAATCCAAAATACGTATATTGTAAAGTAATAAACGCTAAGCACTAAAACTGAAACAAGTGTTATAGCTAGAGTTAAGAATAGCTCAATATGGCCATGCTTTGAAAACACACGCATGCGTTTTTTTCATTAAGCTACCTATTCGGTTACAATCACATAATTATATTAACAACGTAATCTTGCTAAGTTTATATACGATTTTCCCATGTGTCTATTTTATTATGTAAAAAAGAATGAACCGGTAGGTTCCGCTTCTGTCTGTAGTAAATAATATTTGGAGTATATTTTGTCTAAATAATATTGACTTAATTAAAATCAGTTTTATAAACCTGGTTTATAAAAATATAAATCAGTTTATTGACCCGGATAACCTGATGGCTGGAAATTAGGTAAGAAGATAGTTTGAGACCCTGGGAAGGACACAGGATAGTTCTTTTTCCAGAAATCATCCCATAAGAGGGTAAAAATGGGGGTGAAAGTTTGTATGGGGAAGCAACCTAGAGACGAACCCGAGCGAAGCGAGGGTGAGTCTCTAGTATCTATATAAGAAAAGAATGGAATACATACTCATGACATGGGTTTGATGAAGTTTACCAAAACTAGTATTAAGTAAAAATCTTAATGTCTAAAACATGGTAATTCATGAATAACATAATAATAAAATGAAATATAAAAAATAAATTTTCTACATAACTTTACTGTCTACTGTATATTAATAAATAGATTAAAAATCTAAATACCTTTACTTGAACAAAAATAGTTACGAAACGGTAGCAAACCAAACGTTAAGAAAAATCTCTGATACGTTATCTTATCTTTAAATGTATACTTGCATATTTATATAAAGTCATTTTAACTTTGAGCCATATATTTAAAAATACATAATATTTATATATAATTTTTACTGTACTATATCACTCCGCTAATAGTTTTCTTCGCATTTATCTATTTTCCGCATGGCTGAAAAAGATTTATTTTAGAGATAAATCCATTTTTATAACAAATGTTTCTAATTTATTTCTGTACTAGCGACTCACCCTCGCATCGCTCGGGTTTCTTCCTAAATAATTTTTAAATTGATATGACTTTTTTATTTATGAATCGATTGAAATAAAACACAAATACTAAATGTTAAATGAAGCTTACCACAATACATTAGTGAAAACCGCACCTAAATCGGTTAAGCCGTTTCTAAGATTAGCGCTCACAAACGCACAGACAAAAATTCTAAAAATCATTGTTTTGGGTTCTATTGTGCTAACAAAAACCCCCAATAATAGTTTTTCTCAAATGTCTTTCACATGTAGTCAAATGTACAAACAGCGATCAGTAACACTTTCATTATATGTATAAAAACATGTATAATGTATATAGATTACTTTTAATTGCAATAAAGAATAAAATAATATAATAACTTCATGCTCTAACTAAACACAGGCTCTAACTAGACACGGCGTATCCTCAACATGTAAGTTGTAAAAAAAGAACTTCAAGTTTAAAAAATTATTTACAAATTAATAACATATTTATTGTAGTCCTAAGTTTTAAAATATGATATTTTTTATACAATAGATAAATACAAAAACTTATCTTATTATTATTTATCTTCCGATAAACCTTATTTGTAAAGTAATACGAAATTGAAAGTCAGTAAAGAAATACTAGTCTGTTAGTGCACAATTGTCAAAAATCTTTAATCTATATTAAAGCTACACTCAGGTTAGAAAATAGAGGCATTAAATGTCCGCTAAACATAAACGCGCAGTTAAACCTATACAGCTGACGGTTACAAACGGTTAGCTAAAATGTTGTTTGTCTACTTCAAACGTAAGAATAATAAATTTTACAAATGGAAGATTATTTATTACATACATAATTAGGAAAAAAAGAATCGGTTTTAGAACTAATCTAGTTTGTATGTATTCAGCGCTTTTTGTGGTGCCCAACTGGGGCACAAGCCACCATTCATCAAGCCCCCTCGCATGGCCAGGCCATAGACCACCACGTCGGTCAAGTGTGGGTTAGGATAATTCACATGCCTTACAAAAATTTCCTACGTTATCTCAAACATGCAGGTTTCGTCACGATGTTTTTCTTCATCGTAAAGACAGCGGTAATCATGTTGAAAATGATCTAAATCTAGAATCTACTTTATTCGTGTTTTTTTTTCAATATGCAAGGCTGATAATCGTTATTATTATATTATTACCTTTGGAATTTATTTCTACGGGTATACTAGATTCGATAAGTCTGTCTGTCTGTTACCGCATCACGAAAAACCCACTTGAGGGATTTTGATGAAATTTGGTATGATGATAGCTGGTTATCCGGGTCAACATATAGATTATTTTTTGCTGTAGGAAAATATCTCATCTCTCAAAATCAAGGCAAGTGGTAATCATGTTAGAAATGATTCGCATATGAAAATATCAGAGATGCGAGACCCGGAATTTGAACTCGCTTCACTCGGTTACCCAAGCGAGCGTGTTACCATTGGGCTACCACTGCCTGCCTATGTACATATGTATATGGACACGTCCGTTAAAACGTACCTAGGGGCGAAACCGAGCGAAGCAAGTGTGAAGCGCTAGTATCACAGATCATATATAGTACTAGTATTTTATAAACTAAATTCGTGTTTGTATAAGAATGTAGAATGGTCAGAATGTTGTGCGAAAAATCAACAACTAGCCCATACTAATATGTGGAATCTATCTATCTATCTATAGGTACATATAATAAAATTCTAACTGAGTCGAATCTGTACCTTTCGTTTTGGAAAATCTCATTGAAATAGACTTTATTATCGATACAGAGACCGAATCTATAGTTTTTAGAATTTTTGTCTGTCTGTCTGTCTGTCTGTTACCGCATCACAGAAAAACCACTGGAGGGATTTTGCTGAAGTTTGGTATGGTGATAGCTGGATATCCGGGTCAACATATAGGATACTTTTTACAGCGGGAGATTATCTCATTCCCACGGGACTACACGTTATAACACAACCCAAAAAATATTTATGATCAGAATTTCTTGAAAGTTTGGTTGGTTTTAGCATTTTTTGAACTTCGTCCCATAAGGAGATAAAATAAGGGATGAAAGTTTGTATGAAACCTACCCTTTCAAAGTTTTTTTGTTGTAGTTTTAGCGCGAGCGAAGCCGCGGGTTTTTCTAGTCTTCTTTATATATAAAACAAAGTCGGGTTAGTTACAACATTTATAACTCAAGAACGGCTGGACCAATTTTTATGATTTTTGATTTGCTGTATTTGTCTCCGTCCCGAATAGCATAATAAAAATAAATTTACATGGCTAACGCTGGCTTATAACTATTTATATCTATTTATAAAAGTATCTAAGGACGCACCCGAGCTAAGCGAGCGTAAGTCGCTAATATTATACATATACAATATACTTATAAATTGTCTTTGTTCTATTTAATATAATTTCATCTAGATCGCTTTAGCAGCTTAGCTGTTAAAAGGTAATATAAATTCAAATATATTATAAAATCATATTATACATATTTTATGTAACAGGTAGATTTTAACAAAAATGATTTTATAACTACGCTATTAACACAATCAGATTATCAAGAATTTCGATTTTCGATATGACGTTTCAACCAGAACAAATAAGTTCCCGACATACACTAAGATCTAAACACATAAGATGTCCACAAATAAACTGCTAAGCCGACATGTTATCTCACTAAAGCCGAGTATCACGAAACATACATGTATAATAATATTAGCTTACAATCTTCAGATCATCAGCAAAATCTTCATTATACAAATTAAACTGAAGGCCAGACTACAATGTTACTTCTTGCGTCTTTCTTTAAACGGATAAGTTATAGGTTATACGGATTCCTTGATGCATACCTCCGTGGACCGTAAATGCACAATTAATTGCATTAAAACAGAAAAGTAGTAAAATTTTAACAATAATTTAATGCTGGAAAAAAAAATATTTCATAGGTAACTCGAACAGCTGGAATGAAATTTGCGCCTTAACATACGATATTTTTGACCTTTGGCCTTGAATATATTTTTTAGCAGATGTTGGATCTGTGGGGACTTTTTTTATAATAGTCTTCCTAAGACTTGTACCAATTTTCATCTCTATGCGAAAATTTGTATACCTATAGTCTAATTTTTAATTCCACGGAAATATGACAGCTGTCATTCTTTGACAATTCAGATATCATAAACCTTTTCTGCTTTGATTTTTTTTATTATGTATTCAGTCCTTTTTTAGCGTCCTGCTGGGCACGGACCTTCCTACAATACAAGGGGAATCAGGCTGGCCAAGTGCGGATTGGCGGACTTCACATGTCTTTCGAAAACTTGCTAGTTCTCTCAGACAGGCAGGTTTCCTCACGATATTTTTTTAATATGAAATAACAAAAAATATAAAACAGAATTTGATCAAGTAAACTATATGTATGGCATTGTAAATAGTCTTTGTTTTGTGCATTCAATGCACACTAACTATAATGGAAATTGTTAAATGAAAAAAACAGATTAAAACAAAATATTTTTAAATGAAAATATTTATAAATCATTATCACTTATATCATCATTGTCATCATCATCAACCATTCGGATTATAAAAGAATCACACACACTATCCATCAGATTATTAAGAGGGCACATTTTATCCTCTTCTTTAATAATATTATGCTCTTACAAGAAGCAAAGATTTTAGAAACAAATTGGTTTTCCTAATTTATTAGCCTTTAGGCTTGCAACTTATGGATTATTGGACAGGGATTCCTGTAATAGGAAAATAATTTCCTTAATAATTATTGTAACTTCAATAATAGCGTCACGTTAAGCTTAACATCCCACTGTTGGACACGGGACTCGGGGGACTAGGCCATAGTCCACCATGCTGAACCATTGCGGGTTAGCGGACAGTTCAATATCTATGGACTATGAAACAAAATGAAAATAAAAATAAAATAGCCTGCACAATAGTTTAAATTATAACTTCCAATTTTCTTGTAAGGAAAGTTAAAATATTTAATTTGTGGGCATTCATAATTGAAATTAATTTATATTACTACTTATGTATATTCTCATGTAAGCGATTCATGCATATTATATCTTTTTTAAGAATAAATGTCTATAAACCTAAATTAATTATAATAAATACTTCTTAGTTTGAGGAACAATTAATTCTGCCTTCTATATGAATTAAAATATAACTCATTCAGTAGTTCTTTTCAAAGTAGTTTGAAGTCGCTTGCACCAAAAGTTTTAACATGTCCATATTTACTCTTTTGAGTTTACATAAAATCAAATTTATAATTGAGTGCAAATGACCCTTCTAATATCACAAATGATATTAGAAGGGTCATTTGCAAGTGCAGATGAAATAAATTAAATATGTATATTGTATTAACCATTTATACTAACATTGGACAACCCTCATTCGGAAATGTGTTTTGCCAAAATAGACAATAGATGGAGCTGGTCTAAAAGCTACCGAACTATTTATTTTATAAAAAAAATATTTTTTAACCAAACCTAGCATTATATGATCCTTAGTACCGCTATGTCTATTACGTATTCAGCCCTTTTTAACGTCAGTGGGACGGGCGCGGGCCTCCCTTCAAGACGAGGGGAATCAGGCCATAGTCCACCACGCTGGCCAAGTGCGGATTGGTGGACTTTACATGTCTTTCGAAAACTTGCTAGGTTCTCTCAGACATGCAGGTTTCCTCACAATGTTTACCTTCACCGTAAGGCAAGTGGTAATCAAGTTAGAAAATGATTCGCACATGAAAATGTCAGAGGTGCGAGACCCGGGATTTGAACCCGCTTCACTCGGTTTCCCAAACGAGCGCGTTACCACTGGGCTACCACTGCCTGTGCTATGTCTATATCAACGATGTATGTATGTGATTTTGTTTATTTTGCCTTAAAGCAAAAAAAAAGGTCTGGTCTTGCATTCAATTGAAAACTTGTTCACTAATTGACTGGGTCATTAATTGTCCGGGTCTCTTATTTAATAGGTGAGTCACACTAATCGAATGGGTCACTAATTGTCCGGGTCACTAATTCAATGTAATTCAATTGAATGGGTCACTAATTGGCTGGGTCACTAATTGACTGGGTCACTAATTAAATTGGTCACTAATTGAGCGGGTCACTAACTGAATTGGTCACTAATTGACCCATTCAATTAATGACCAATTCAATTTGTCAGTTACTAATTGAATTGGTCACTAATTGGCTGGGTCACTAATTGGCTAGGTCACTAATTGAATGGGTCACTAATCGGATGGGTCACTAATTGAATGGGTCACTCATTGGATGGGTGTGATAGTGACCTACTCAATTAGTGACCAATTAAATTAGTGACCAATTCAATTAGTGACCCATCCAATGAGTGACCCATTCAATTAGTGCCCCATTCTATTAGTGACCCCAGCCAATTAGTGACCCATCCAATTAGTGATCCATTCAATTAGCGACCCATTCTATTACTGACCTAGCCAATTAGTGACCCATCCAATTAGTGGCCCACTCAATTAGTGACCCATTCAATTAGTGACCCAGCCAATTAGTGACTAATTAAATTAGTGACCCAGTCAATTAGTGACCCGGCCAATTAGTGACCCAGCCAATTAATGACCAATTCAATTAGTGACCTACTCAATTAGTGACCAATTAAATAAGCGACCCACTCAATTAGTGACCCAGCCAATTAGTAACCAATTGGCTATTTGACAATTCTAACGATAAAATATTTAATCTGTTGGAGACAGTAGCTTATGGGTCCACAATAATTATACAATATGTTTTTTGCATTAAAATAAATTGTAAATATCTCATTTTTGAAAAATAAATTTGAGTTTTTTTATCTGTGGATTACAAATACTGAAACGCTGGCGGCCATGTTTGTGCAGCGTGTGACGTCACATTTCACATAACAAAACATCGTGTGTTTTATCGTTTGCAGTTTGCTGAGAAGATCACTCTAAAATATTTTAATTAGTGCTTGTGAGAAGTTTAACGAAATGGAGCCGGGTTACACAAAAGCTGATAGTGCAAATTTACCAAAAATAGATATATATGGTTGCAAATTTTTTTGCATGTAATCCTGACTTTTGCTCAGCCGAGTTTCGGAATTTAAAAACTTCCGTGTAAGTACCGAAATGAACAAAGTAATTATGTATAATTTATTGGTAAAAGTTAATGTGTATAGTTCTTAAGTCAAGTAGTAAAAATTTTATAAAATAATTTTAAATTACTTAAAGGAGTTGATAATTTTAGATCTTCGCGACGATCTAAAATGCTATAGGGTATGGATTAAGTTTAATTTATTTTCAGTAAATCAGAGGCTAAATTGATTGCTTTTAAATACTTACATCGAAGTGATCTTCACAAAAAAAAATTGCAGATTTATCAGATGTAAAATTTAACTCTCGGCGTGCTAATTGTAACCACTGCTTTCGACGTTTAGGACATTTAGGGACGTGTATAAACAATTTGTCAGGATATTTAATTGTAGAACTTTTACACATAGGTACGGCACACGTCTTGTAACTTGTCATTTGCATAAAAAATATTTATATTCTAATATATATATATTAACTTATATGAGCTTGTTATTCCCAATGAAAAAGCTGCAAACTTTTAGCTTAAAATATGTTTAAGAATTGGAGCATCGTAGCATGGAAAAATAGATGACATGTTATATTCTCTGTACCTATTGTAATATGAAGATTATGTAACGAGAATGTGTATTGTATAATTAATAATTATAGATATTAGAATAGATTATTATAGATGGTATACGTATTGTACGACAGTCTCTCACTGGGTCTCGCTAGTGCACCACGCATATAAATAAACGCTTATTATTAAAGCCTTATTTATTTATCCTCACGTCCGCCACATATTGGTGACCCCGACTGAAAAACAACGCCCGACTGAAAACAACGCCCGACTGAAAAACAACGCCCGACTGAAAACAACGCTCAACTGAAGAACGAATACAAAATGGCTACCAATTCTAAACCAGTTATGCAACCAAAAGAAAATTTACGTGAAGATTCAGAATTGGCAACAATCAGCGTATCATCGCGCATACCGGAATTTTGGTGCGACCAGCCGCGATTATGGTTCGCTCAGTGTGAGGCGGTGCTATCCTCACAAAAACTAGGTGATGAAGCGAAGTTCAACTTGTTGCTTCCGAAATTGGGCAAGCAAGTCATCGAGCAGATTAGCGATATTGTGCTTAATCCACCAGGAACACATAAGTATGAGACCCTGAAAAATCGATTGCTCGCTGTTTACGAAGAGTCGGAGAACCGACAGTTCCAGAAGTTGCTGGGGGAAATGGAACTTGGTGATCAGAAGCCTTCTCAGCTTCTCAGGCGAATGCGAGATTTGGCTCGTAATAAGATACCCGATGAAACACTCTGTATCATGTGGCAAGGGCATTTACCCACGTCGGTTCGAGCGGTGTTGGCAGTTAGCGAGGTAAAGGATCTAGATAACCTTGCAGCTATTGCTGACAAAATTATGGAGACCACGAGACCTTTACAGGCCGCTGAAGTAAATTGTCAAGCTGAAAAATCGGATGATACTTCATTTCTAATGTCACAAATAGCCAAGTTAAGTGTGAAGGTCATGGAACTTGAGAGATCGAGACCAAGGTATCGTAGTGCTCGATGTAATTGGAGGCGGCGTACTATGTCACGCGGACGTTCGGTATCTGAACAACGACGCCCCAGGCTATGTTTTTATCATCACCGTTTCGGTGTTAAAGCAAAGAAATGTGTTGAGCCATGTGCTTGGAAAAAGCAGCCGGAAAACTAGACAAGGTGCAGCCAAGGGTGGATGTCTGCACCATATCGCCGTCCCACCGTTTATGCGTAACCGACCGCAAAAGTGGTTTACGTTTTCTTGTGGACACAGGTGCAAATATTTCAGTGTTACCGTACAAAAAACGACTCTATGACAATGTAGTTAGTGATAAATATAAACTTTATGCAGCTAATGGCAGTGAAATAAAGACATATGGTGTTAAATCGTTAGTTTTAAATTTAAATTTACGCCGACCTTTTCGGTGGACTTTTGTGTTAGCAGACGTTAAACAGCCAATATTAGGCGCAGATTTTTTAACCTATCATAAGCTTATAGTAGATTTATATCGTCGTCGACTTATTGATCAAATAACAAATATAGATACTATAACATCGATAGTGCAACACGATGAGTCATCAATCACTACGTTGGATATAAATAATAAATATTATGACTTAATGTTAGAGTATCCCGATATAACAAAGCCAATTTGTTTCAAGGAGACTCCAAAACACTCTGTTGTTCATTATATTGAGACTACAGGTCGTCCTGTATTCGCGCGACCCAGACCTTTAGCTCCGGACAAGTATCAGAAGGTAAAATCGGAATTTGAAATCATGCAAGATGTGGGCATATGTAGACCATCGAAGAGCTGTTGGGCAAGTCCTCTCCACGTAGTCCCGAAAAAGGATGGTGGTATTAGACCATGTGGTGATTACAGGCAATTAAACGCAATCACCAAGCCTGACAGGTATCCGATTCCACGGCTACAAGATTTTACGTATCTACTGTCTGGTAAAAATATATTTTCGAAGATCGATATTACACGTGCCTATCATTTCATTCCCATCAATAGTGAAGACATAGAGAAGACAGCCATCACTACCCCTTTTGGTCTTTTTGAGTTCCCAAGGATGACGTTTGGGCTAAGAAACGCAGCTCAAACATTTCAGAGATTTTTGAATAACGTCGTACTTCAAAATCTTAATTTTATATTTGTATATATCGACGATGTAATAGTAGCGTCGAAATCTGAATCCGAACATAAGGAACATCTCAGACTAGTATTTGACCGATTTAATAAGTATGGCTTAACTATTAATACTTCAAAATGCAGTTTCGGGCAGAACGAAATCGAATTTTTGGGATACCATGTTTCGAAAGATGGTATTAAACCCTTAAAACAACGAGTTAGCTCTATAATTAATTTTCCTAGACCTAAAACAATCGAGGAACTGAGACGTTTTTTAGGCATGGTTAATTTTTACAGAAGACATCTTCCTCAAGCAGCAGAGATACAGTCAAAGTTAAATATATTTTTACATAATTCTAAAAAAAATGATAAGACGGAAGTCAGGTGGACAGACGAGTCAATTGCAGCTTTTGAACAGTGTAAGGAGAGCCTAATCAGCGCCGTTACACTATCACACCCAGCTGCAGACGCGAATATAGCTCTTATGACGGATGCATCTAAGACTTGCGTTGGCGCAGTATTACAGCAACGTGAAGGCGACACATGGAAGCCCTTAGGATTTTTTTCCACTAAGCTGAGCGAAGCTCAAATGCGATATAGTGCTTTTGATAGAGAGTTACTTGCTATCTATATGTCTATAAAGCATTTCAGATATTTAATCGAAGGACGTCCCTTGACAGTCTACACAGATCATAAACCACTCGTTTATGCTTTAAAAAAAAAATCTTATACAGAAAACGATACACCGCGTCGATTAAGACATTTTGATTTTATAATGCAATTTTGTTCGAATATTGAACACATTAGTGGATCTCAAAATATTGTTGCTGACACATTATCACGAATTTCTGAAATTAGCATGCCGTCATACATCGATTATAATGCTCTTAGCGAGGCTCAGGAAAAAGATAAAGAATTACAAGATTTATTAAAATCTAAAAATTTATGTTTTAAAAAGTTTCAACTTCATGACAGTCAAGAATCAATTTACTGTGAAGTTTCAAAACAAATCGCACGACCATATTTGACTAAAGAATTCCGAGTGCAGGCTTTCAACGCCGTACATGGATTGAGTCATCCGAGTATAAGATCAACTAGAAAGATGATATGCGATAAATTCTTTTGGCATTCTATGAATAAAGATGTTGCTAACTGGGCTCGAGCATGTATAGATTGTCAGAAATGTAAAATACATAGACATACAATATCACCTTTTGGTAAATTTCCCACAAGCAATCGTTTTGAACACATACATGTTGATATTGTTGGTCCATTACCACTTTACAAAGGATATAGATATTTAATTACGATGTTAGATCGAGCCACGGGTTGGCCGGAAGCCTTTCCCTTAAGAGACATAACAGCTGAGGCTGTTGCGGAGAAAATATATTCAGGATGGATTTCACGTTTTGGTTGTCCTTTGCGAATTACGACTGACCAAGGAAGACAGTTTGAGTCGAATCTCATCAATCAATTATCTAAGCGCCTTGGTATTACGAAAGCTCGAACAACTGCCTACCATCCACAGGCAAACGGTGCTGTCGAACGTTGGCATCGATCTCTTAAGGCATCGTTAATGACTAGAGGAAACAATAATTGGGTCCAGGAGTTACCAACTGTGCTACTAGGCTTAAGAGCAAGCCTAAAAGATTGCACGCAAATCAGTGCAGCGGAGATGGTTTATGGCAGTCCGATTAAGCTACCCGGAGATTTTTTTGAGCCTACAACGCCAATTAATTCCGGTAGCGAGATATTTTTAAAGCAACTAAGAGAACATATACGTAATATTTGTTCAGTGCCAAAACGAGAGAAAACACAGAAAAATATATTTGTTCACCCTGAATTGCAAAAATGTTCTCATGTATTTATAAGGTGTGATAAATTATGTAAGTCTTTGATTCCACCATATTCAGGACCATACAAAGTATTAGAGCGTAAAGAAAAATATTTCAAAATATTAATAGAAGACAAAGAATCTACAATTTCTATTGATAGATTAAAGCCAGCATTCTTATTAAACGATAATAATGAAGAGTTCGATACGCGGGATAGCACTAGTTTTGAAATTCCAAACAAGGACGCAAATGTAAATAATAAGGTAACGCGATCCGGCCGAATCAGCAAGCCGGTAGTAAAATTCCGAGATCAATTTATTTAAAATCTGCATCTTGGTGAAGTTATACACATTCACATTCTCTAATTATATTAACAATAATTTATAATAATGGGATATAATCAGAGCAAAGAAGAAAAGAAGGAAGAGGTTACAATCGCCCAAATGGGAGGAAATACTATAGCATCTTCGCAAATTTCTGATGTTAAAATGGATATATATTTCGGATTATTATTTTTAATAGTCTTCATCGCGATTATGTTGGAATATATGTATATATATTGCCGAAGTAAACTTAGAGATATCATAAAGAAGGAAATGCAGAGTATGCCAGATTTAAGTGCTGCAGTATAACGTTTTAAGTGTCAGTGTACGTCTTAATAAAAAGTGCAAGTGTATATGTATTGGCATAATTTCGAGTAGTGCAAATAATTTTACTAAATAGGTAAACAGTTCCAAGTTCGTAAAATAATAATTCGTGATAGATGTAAGCAAACTGTGTATTAATAATAACAATATTTTAGTCAAGCAATATTTTGTTTAGAATTTAATTTTATATATTTTTTTATACATTTTACATTTTTAACTTTTTTTTAATTTATACATTTTATACATTGTTAATAACTTCAATTTTTTATATTATTATTTTCTTTATTTTTTATTTTTTTAAAAAGGGGGGAATATTGTACCTATTGTAATATGAAGATTATGTAACGAGAATGTGTATTGTATAATTAATAATTATAGATATTAGAATAGATTATTATAGATGGTATACGTATTGTACGACAGTCTCTCACTGGGTCTCGCTAGTGCACCACGCATATAAATAAACGCTTATTATTAAAGCCTTATTTATTTATCCTCACGTCCGCCACATTCTCCATGCATCGTAGTTAGCTTTACTTAGTTTATTGAAATATGACGTCACAGCCAGGAATGTCACGTGATGTGCTGTTTTCGCGCGACTTTCAAATTACTGAAAGATTAATATTTTTTTTCCGAATAAATAACGCTTTTTTCAGAAAAAAATAATTGTAAGAGGTATAAAATGAACCTACGTATGTTTTAAAATATCTTTCCGAAAACTGTCAAATAGCCAATTTAATTAGTGACCTACTCAATTAGTGACCAATTAAATTAGTGACCCATTCAATTAGTGACCCAGCCAATTAGTGACCCATTCAATTAGGGATTACATTAAATTAGTGACCCGGACAATTAATAGTGTATGACCCGGAATTTGAACCCGCTTCACTTGGTTTCCCAAGCGAGCGCGTTACCACTGGGCTAACGCTGCCTCCATTAACAACAAAAAAAAATTAAAAACACCGATAATGCAAAACTAATACTACTTACCATCACTTCGCTTGTATTTTTTCTCAGCAGATGGCGTAATCGTCATTTTCTCACTCCCTAGTCTAATTTTTAATTCCACGGAAATATGACACCTGTCATTCTTTGACAATTCATATATCATAAACCTTTTCTGCTTTTATTTTTTTAAATATGAAATAACAAAAAATATGAAACAGAATTAGATCAAGTAAACTATATGTATGATATTGTAAATAGTCTTTGTTTTGTTTTTACCGGTGGTAGGACTCTGTCAAGCCTGAATAGTCTGACTGGATGGGTACCACCCCTTTATCTATTTCTGCCGCCAAGCAACAATGATTGCATTGTTGTGTTTCGGTTTGAAGGATAAGGTAGCCAGCGCAATTACAGGCAAGAGGCATATCATCTTAGTCCTTACAGTGATAACGTACCGGCGGTTCTGCAGTTTTGTTACATAAAACTTAAGTGCATGAACCGTAGGTGTTATGGGCGACAGGTATCGCTTTCCATCAGGTGAACTGGGCATCTAACTCCGAATTATCATTCGGCATCTCTCCCGATCATTAAGGAGAAATGCCTATCGACTCTGAACATACCCTAAAGCATTTACAACACAAAATTGTGGATTGTTAACAAAACAAGATCACAATGTTAGATTATGAAACAATTAAATACTATTTAACTGAAAAATTTAGGAAAAAAAATACTGTAAACTATCTCAAAGATTATATTCTAACGTATATTATATTAACTACACTTACCTTGTTTTACAAATTAATGCCAAAATATTAATTAAAAAATGCGTTCCGGATCACGCAAAATTTTAAATTTAAATTTTTAAATTTAGTAGGCATCTTTTCCTTATATGCGTCTCTCCCGGACTTACAATAAACTTAATTATAGTTCTCCTGTCACCAGTAGAAGCGAGAAGACGAGGTGTTATGTCTTTTAATAAGTGCTTAAGTATTTTTAAAGTAGCTAAATAACAAGTAAATAAAAATTATGTGTACTATGTAACTAAATAAAATATCAATAAAAGTCCTATACATATGTACGATATACTCGTACTTATATAGAAGAGACCAATGCATACAGTAAACAAGAAACAAGGTGTGAAGGAAAATAATAAAAGCGTAAGTAGGTACCATTAGCGGAATTAGAAGAAAATATAACTTACATTTTCTCTGTTTCTACAATAAATAATCTTTATTTAAAAACCTACATATTATTAAATTACAATATTTTTTGAACTAATATAGTTAAATTATTAAGATCAACGTAAGAACTGCTACGAAGATTATTTATTAAAATGTATAAGGTATTTAATTTCTGCAAACTTTTTTTCAGCCAGATCCTGTATATGGGTCACCATTCATATGAACTTCCAACAAACTACAGTAGAAACATTCCACCTGGTAATTATATCTTAATATGCTTTACTTACAATAAAATAATTAATTAGTTATAAGCTTAAATGTTTTATATTTGTAGTTCTGCAAATTCTTATAAGCCGTATAAAAATTCTTATTGCAAGAGGAAATTGGTCAAGAATCGGAATGATAGAGCTAGTATTTTAATATATCTTTTTCATTATTTAGTATTGTATTAGACCTTTTTTATGTAAACAGAAACAAACATGTAAAATTAATTGCATTTTGACTAAAGTGAGAGTTGTTCGGTCAAAACAAAATTTCGTTGCATTTCAAATCATAATTAGATAGCATACAATATCTTAAATTTAATGATTGAAGCCTATGAAATCCCTATGCTGTTTAATACTCAAAGGTCAGGGCAACACCGCAATCAAGAACAGCCCCATTTAGCTACCTTAGTTCATTATATTTAACAGTGTTTATTTTTAGACTTTTATATTTTGCCACGCGCTGATGATTTGACTAAACTAGACAGCTAACCACTTAAGACCGGACATTATTCAGCGAAACGGTTACACGTCGACCATCCCACCAATCATTACTCAAAACTGTAATTTATTATAGAAAGAATTGTTATAATGACACGTGTATGCTACAAATATTATTTATTGTTATAAAAATTAATAGCACATGATATAAAATAACCTCCTTAATTAAGGTAGATTAAAGGTCAGGACGTGAAACTGATTTGGTTGGATCAATTCTATTACAATTTGTAAATGTTTGGATTTTTCAAAATTTAAAACAATTATAGGTGAATTCATAAGTCAAAGGTTAAGTTTTCATTAAGTAGGTAGCTTGGTTAAATTTTATTATATTCGAACAAGCTCGATAGTAAAGATGGGCGTATCGGTGATATCTCCAACGGGTGCCGCTAAACCACTGATAAGGCTAATGTTCCATAATATGGACCGAGCTTGATTAAAAATCTTAAATTATGACTGTTAAATGACTTAATTTTTAAAAATGTATTATTAAAAGTAAAAAGCAGATACAAGTACAAAAAACAGTATCTATCATTTTCGTTATTCGACATACCTAATCATTACCAATTTAATAAAAAAATCATCAAAACAATGGCAAGTCATATAAGAAAATTATTATTTTGAAATCGCAGTAAAATATGTCTTATCGGAATTTGTTTTAACTTGTCTGAATTATAAGATATTAAAGAAAAGCAGTCACGATGACTGCCGACAGAAGTGAAAACTTAAAACTATAAACAAACAGCTGTTATTATTTTTTTATGTGGATATTCAAATTGTTTGATCTTAAATTAAAATTTGTAAATTAAAACTGTTTACATTTATCTGGTTTTGACATCAATGGCACTCTTGAGTGTCAGCGTTAACACGTCACGTGACCATGTCGATGACGACTTACATTACTCCCCATCCAAACGTGTCTATAAAATTTCACTTCAATATACAAGGTAGTTAGCTTCTATAAGCACTTTTATTTTTATATTGCTCATTTATACCCGAATCATTATAAAATAAAAATCTATATTTTATAGCGTATCGTAACAAATGGACGATCATCCTAATGACTACAACCTATGCAACAGTTTATAGCGATTCAATGTAAATCAAGGTCTGAATGTAATTTCAATTTTGCAGGTAAAAATACGACAGTATACATTGGAGTAAACGTCAACAGAGTCTCCGGAGTTGACGAAAATAGAGAGGTATTAATAGATAGAATATACTGATCTAGTCTTTATGGCTTTATTGGAAATGAAAATTAGTTACACTTTCAATAAAACTATTGACAGATTTATTTTGATTTTTGTTTCCGGACCTTTTGAATCCTTTACAGCAATTATGGTCACAGGAGAGACTGATCGACCGTGAGCATGATTACCTATTGTAAAGCATTCGAAACGTCAAGAATTAAAAACCAAAATGAATCCACACAGAAAATACGAAAAAATAATTGTTTTAAAATATCAATGTAGTAAATCGTATCAACGTAAATCTAACAAATTATTATTACTTACACGGTAAAAAGTCATGAAAAATTTCTATATCTCTTAGTTTAACAAAAGAAAATCATAGACGAAAAATAATTGCACGCTTAGAAGCCATTAATTAATAAGAGAATTGAATTGAAATGAAAAATAAATCACTTAGTTGCTTATAAATTCGAATAGTTATATACTTACTTTAAAAAAAAAACAACAAACTATTGAGTTAAAAACAAAAATACTAAATGAAGTATATTTACTGTAGGAGATCACTTTGGACGCATTCCTGCAAGTTTCGTGGGAAGATATGCGCTTGAAAATACCTCCTCACATGCCTTACATTGACTTACCCTGGGAGTTCCGGCAACTGATCTGGACGCCAGACCTTTACATATGGCAGTTACAAACAATGAGGATTATGTCAGTACTTCAAGAAATGGCTTCATTGCGACTATATGCGAACCGCACTGTTTCTGTCAGTATAGGGTAAGTCTAAATGTTTTATTTTAAATTATGACTTTATAAAACTAGCTCAACGGCCTTACTCCCTTTAGGCCTTTGCCACTTTATATTTTTAATATGGTTTCACTTAATTATTGTAGTACTCTTTATTACACTGGCGTGTAAAAAATATTATTCTAATCATCAAATCCATCAATATATCACATTAGGTTTTAGAAAAATAAATTTTAGCGGAAATCAAATTTAATGTCAAATCTTTATTTACGTCTAGACGGTATGCTAAGGTCATTCAGTTAAACCTGTAGATCTATTCTTTTAAACCTTTTATGAAATACAGCTGAATCCGCGATTGTATTCACATAACTGTATAAAGTATAGTATGTACGTTCGCAGATTCGGCTCTCCAGTTACAATAAAGTTCATGCAGAATAGCACAGAAGGATATTCACAATACATATATATAGTAGTATTAAATATCTATACTTAATATTATAAAGCTGAAGAGTTTGTTTGTTTGTTTGTTTGGTTGAACGCGCTAATCTCAGAAACTATTAATCCGATTTGAAAAATTCTTTTTGCATTAGATAGCCTGTTAACTGAGGAAGGCTATAGGCTATATATCATCCCGAAAAAATGTACGGTTCCCGTAGGATAGATTTGTTTTTGTCTAGGGACGAACCCGAAGCAAAGCGAGGGTGAGTCGCTAGTATTAAATAAAATGTTTCTTATTGTCAAATACTTATGAGAATGTTTTCATATTCCAGTGCCACAATAACCATTAAATGCGAAATGGACTTCGTGCTGTATCCATTGGATGTACAGAAATGTGCTATAGATTTTAGCAGTTGTAAGTATCTTTATTTTTAAATTCATTATTATATATAATTTTATCGATTTTTTTTATCCATGACATAGCGTAATATCAGAATACTAGTAATTTATTAGTAAAATAATTTCCTGAAAGCTTTCCAATCAACTTAATTAAAAATAATTAAGCGCCAATAATTTGGCACATTCAATATTTTGAATGTAAAAAGCTTTTGAATAATAATATGTTTTAAATGTTACCTATAAATAAAAACTATTTGGCAAAAGTCTAAAAATGCAGCAAAGAACGGAATGATTTTATTATTTGCTTCTCTACCATACCAATGCATAGACATATTGTATAGTGAACAATTCTCAGCTCAGAGCCTAAAAACGTAAAACAATATTGATACGTTCTTAAAGAATTTTTACATGCATATTTGCATACAAGTACTAACGAAAATCACTATATACTGGGATAGAGGGCCTAGATGAACTGTTCGACAAATAAACTAACTATCCAAAAAAAAAACGCTTCGTTGCTGCATAAAAGAAAAAAAATCCAGCATATCCACAATTAAACCGATAAGAATATACAGTTTTGTATTTACAATACTGTATGTACTGTAACTTCATTGACTCTGCGGTTTTATAGACAAATATACAACAGAAGATGTGCGGTTCGAGTGGCGGGAAGTAGCGCCGTGGTTCGGGCTGGCTGGAGGGCAACGCCGGGAGTTCCGCCTACCCAAATACGTGGTCACATTTGTTACCGACAAAAGTAATCATATTCGAAATTTTGGTGAAGGTAAATGTATACTTATTGCTTTGCGCTTCAGTATTGCGCACTTGTACTAATATGTACTCTAATAACGCTACGCGGTGTTGTACGCTTGCATGACGCTCAGTGTGCGTGTTGCGGATGAAAAAAATTATCAAATTTTCTTAAATTATTACCATTTTAATACATTTGTTCTATTTCATTGAAATGTTCAATTAATTAATATTAGTGTCTATAAATCCGTGACCTGTGCAAATTTTATTGTGATCGTATATTGTGAAGTGTAATTTGCATGTGTCTTGTTAACAACGTTCAGGTATATTACACATTTTCTGATAGCAAGTACCAATAATTAATATAGATAGTTGATCGAATAGATCATAGATAATCATTGAAAGGAGATGGGATATGGCTAGTACAATAATCGCCTTGTACTAAGAAAATTAGATATCATTTATAGCTAATGACAAAAAAGTTGAGTTTATAATATTATCTTATTATATTTAAACGAGCAATTCTTGTATATTTATATCTTTATTTATTTATTTATTTATTTATACCGGCGATCTCGGAAACGGCTCTAACGATTTTGCTGAAATTTGGTATATGGGAGTTTTCGGGGGCGAAAAATTGATCTAGATTAGTCACATGTCTGGGAAAACGCGTGTTTTCGAGTTTTCATGCGTTTTTCTTATGCATTATTCTACGCAAAATTTAATCGCGACATCTATACAACTGTTTCAGTAACACTTAGTCACACAATGTAAAATTATTTTTAAGCCAAATTAAAAAGAAAATTATTCTTATCGCGACATCTATACAACTGTCTTAGTAACACTTAGTCACTTAATGTAAAATTATTTTTAAGCCAAATTGAAAAGAAAATTGTTCTTATCGCGACATCTATACAACTTTCTCAGTAACACTTAGTCACTTAATGTAAAATATACAATCTTTCAAGAACTCCGAGCGAAGCTCGGTCGCCCAGGTACTTATACATATACGTAATGTTAAAAATATGGAGTATGGTGCTACAATATTTAAGTCGCTCCTATATCGCGTGCAAGCTATCCCATTTCAAAGATTCTCTTAATAACATAATTTCAGAAACCACCAACAAAAATTCACTTCTGAAGGATAAAATATATTATTTTAAAACTGCTATTGATGTTGATTAAAACCTTCCGAACTATAAATTGCATGCTTAAACATATTTTAATTTTTCCACACATTTTCATTTTATTCGTTAAAGGTTGGACAGGTAATTAAAATTTACATTCTAGCATTCTCTGTTTAAGTTAAAGAAATATATCTAGAAATGCATGGCATAATTTTAAAAATGATTTCTCATTTTTCAGGTGAACATTCTGCAGCAAGATTGCTAATCAAACTGTCTCGCGAACTGCGAAGTTATCTTCTAGAAAGCTACTTGCCATCAGCCTTGTTTGTCATCATATCGTGGGGCAGCTTCTGCGTCATACCAGAGATCGTGCCGGGTCGCATGGTACTGCTAGTTACTACGCTACTCTCGCTTGTCACCATGTTTGATACCGTCAGGTGAATATATGTATACAAATTAAATAGTAGTATGTATTAGTTATTCGAATATATCCAAAAATTCGAATTATATGAATATTTACCTCATTTTCTCCATCGTTTTTGATGGGTCTATTCTAACGTTGGTTTCCAGCGTTTGATAGGGAAAATCTGTACCTACCAGTGAAAAAATTCAAATTGTTAACTATGAATCTTCTTTTTCGAATAAGTCATGTTTCCGTAATTCATTAAAACATGCGTTATAATGACATTAAAATACTAAACATAGTATGCCTCGTTATGTCATACTGAAAATTGTACACTATCGTTTTCTGTCACGATAATACTATTATTTCTGAAGGTCATTTTAAGCTCCAAATGCGGAATGTTTAAGTTCACTGATCCCATTATGGACACCTCTTCGCTTGAAAAGTACTATTAGAACAAAACAATGTAACAATTGTAACAATTTTAATGTTAGGTATACTGATAATACTTTCTTAGATTTACGCGAATATTTGACATTTCAAAATAATATTATAAAGCTGAAGAGTTTGTTTGTTTGTTTGTTTGTTTGTTTGGTTGAACGCGCTAATCTCAGGAACTACTGGTTGGAATTGAAAAATTCTTTTTGTGTTGGATAGTCCATTTATCGAGAAAGGCTTTAGGCTATATAACGTCATGCTACGACCAATAGGAGCGGAGCATAAATGAAAAATGTTGCAAAATCGGGAAAAATTGATTCCTTTAGAGAGTTTCCGTTGCGTGCGCTACGTAAACGGTTAAAGTTACGCAAAAATCATATATGACGGAATTGTTCCCCTTTAAAAGTTCTAAAAAAAAGTCCGCGACAGCATATGTCTATCTTTTAAGGTTGACTCAATATAACTATTTTTATGGTAATCAAATTAGTTCTAAAATAATGCTATACTTTCGAAGATGTTTTTAAAATATGATATTAATCCCTTGACATCATTTGATTTCAATGAATATCTTAGGAGATATCATAGTTTTAAAATATACATATTTAAACTTTACGCGGACTATGGGTGAGCGCGCTCTCAGCCCGGTGCAAGGCGAGTGCGGGGCGATCGTGAGGGGGGAGGGCGCTGGCCGCCGTTCCGGTAGCTCTGCGAGCAGTCACTATTCTACGCGGACGAAGTCGCGAGAAAAGCTAGTTTCAAAATAAAACTATCTTTTCGGATTATTTCGCGGATTTATTTTGATTTTTGGTTCCCGACGTTTCGAATGCTTTACAGCAATCATGGTCACGGGAGAGACTAAGATTTTAGACGTCTCAAAGGCGCTATATACTTGTTACAGACAGTGCCTAGTGCTATATACTTATTACAGACAGTGCGCCTTTGAGACGTCTAAAATCTTAGTCTCTCCCGTGACCATGATTGCTGTAAAGCATTCGAAACGTCGGGAACCAAAAATCAAAATAAATCCGCGAAATAATCCGAAAAGATAGTTTTATTTAGGTATACTGGTATCGCTAGGGAAATCCCACATGGCGATCCCTGCCATCCGTCATTGAGCAGCGGACTATAAGACTTACCTACTCAGTAAAACCACCAACAGAAACAAACGATACGCTAATGAGACGCTGTAGACCTTCGTAGATCCATAGTACGTTTTTTTTATACATTATATAATATGCATCTTTTTCAAATGATTAACTTCCTATAATTAAAATATGGCTCTAAAAACCAATAAGAGTGAATACAGAACTTATAGGATGCAGAAAAAAAAACAGTACCTTTAATTTAATTCAAAATATATACAAACACATTAGTTCAAAATATACTTAAGGTCACGGAAAGAAAATGCTCATTTCCTAACATATACAAATATTATAGTAAGATTGTAAAGTCAGACGTTTTCTAAAACATTGTTAAAAGAAACTTTTTTTAAAGTTTGATGAGTGGTCAGTGTTAACAATATGATAACAAAAACGGCTTTTTTTAACTACTAGTCGCCAAGCTTGAATTTAAACAGAATATCTAAACGTCCAGGTTATGGCATTACTTGTTAACCGTAACTCGTAGTGGTCAGAAATAATGCCAGCCACATCGCAAACTTTTGACGTGATGTCATATTGTGGCGGAACTGCAACTGTAAGCACTGTTTAAAATTAGCCACATCGCATTATGGTAACTTTTTTGATTATGCCTAATTTCAGTCCTTAAGCCTAACATCTTAAATACCAAATAATATGCTGCATAACAAGGAATTTAGTTTTGGAGAAATCAAATTAATTAATAGGTCACGTCACTCACCCAGTCTGCTGGTATTTGAAGACAAATTTAATTAATGCATTTATATATAGATTTTAATTAACCATTATTTTTATTACAAGATTGCTGGTGATTATGCTTTATAGATATTTTGGGTAACATGTAATTAGATATAGCTGAAATAAAAGAAATTAGATTCATTTAAAATCTTTTATACTTTATAGACATTCTCTATCAACTTTCAGCACGAACTCGCCTGACGCACTGGAACTAAAGTGCATCGAAGTATGGCTAATCTCGTGTACAATATTCGTGTTCCTCGCACTCCTCGAATACTTCGTGGTGCTGTTCGGCATCAGGTACGATAAGAGTTGGTGCAGACGGCGGCAAGATCTGCGACGAGCCGCCTCCGCCGCGCAGCTAGCGCCGCCTTTACATATCAACCACTCTCAGGTACACATCCTATATTGGAATATTGGTTTATGTATCGGCCACATATAGATAAGTGTATACATAACATTATAATCTTTCTTTACATGTAAACATATTCACATTTTTTATTCATCAACCATTGCCGACTTACATACATTTTTTCTGACTTATAATTAGGAGTATAAAATATTACCTTTTTATGTATGAACGACTCTGGATATATAAAACTTTTATTAAAACATTACTTTAGATGGTCGACATTGCAATTACTGTTGTATTATATTTTTAAATACTCAAGTGGTAAACAGTATAGTTTTTTTATTAATACCTTATTAATTCTTTACTATACAAAGCAAAGACGCACTGCTATAAATCCTGCATTTTTTATTATAAATAAATGAATAAAATATTGCATGTTGTAAATATTACTTATTCTACATATTCGTTTATTTGGCTTAGTAATATATTAAAAAAATATCGTAGTTTCATAGAACATATTAACATACCGCTTTATGGCGTTCAAAAATAGTATATAACAAACAGCCTAATGTTATTGTGCAATTGAAATATGAGATTAGTGTGTAAAGCAACTTAGTGTATAAAGCCTTCTTTTTAAATAGAGTTTGTGATTTTTATTTATTGATCCTCTGTGTCAATTTCAACGTAGGATCATTACAATATACATATTAAATATATTATAATATTATCGCCAATTTTAATTTTACATACTGCGCTTATATCAATTGCAGAGATTAAGCACGCCAGTTAGCGGAACGCCACAAGGTGGTGTTTTCTCTCCGCAACTGAGCGTAGAAGATGAAGGGCTTAAACAACAGTTCTCTCATCAAACAATACAGAGGGTAAATATCTCAGTAAAATCATTTCCAAGCACAGCTGTCTAAGATAAGAAGCAATTGCTTGTAGATTTAAACAATAGATGAATTTATTCAACAATAAAAAAAATAGATAGTTTAACGTTATTAACGTTAACACTTGTCCAAAGATGTTAAATTTATTTCAAATTGTATTATATTGAACATATTTATTGACAGATTATTTTAAATAACAATATAATAAACAAAGATGAAAACAAAGCAAAGATGAATATTGATTTTAAAATTTAGGCAAATTTTTAGTTAACATCTTCGGAAAGAAGGCTTCGAAGAGACAATAAAGTCGGATGTGAGACGAGAACAGTTAGTAAGGTAAAACAGTTAAATGAACACGGCAATGCGTGGAACACCTGAGTACAGTAAATATAGGCTAATAACACAATTAAAAAAATGTATTTAAAAGAATTTGTATTTAAGTATAATATGTAGATTATAAAGTTTTGTAGAGCAAATGCTAGGCAATAGAAAAAAATATCTCTAGATGATATTATAAAAGCTTTCGTAATATAGGTGTAATAATTTACTATAAAACCACTCGAAAGACTATTTATGTTGGCATACCGTACACCAATGCTTTTATCGCATTGCACACAGGTATGTAAGTCCGTAGAAAAAAGTATCGGTAGAGTAGAGCGGCTATTATATAATGTAAAACTTAAGTTCATATGTTTAAATAATTAGTTTAATTATATGCTTTCTGTTTAGGACTCGCCAATATTAGAGACGATGCCAGCCGGTGATCCGTCTGGAAGTTTCTACGTAAGATTCGCAGCAATGGTCGAAAGAGGCGTCATGTTTTGTGGCGCCCAGGATGGGGCACTTGATAAATTTGCCCTTATATTGTTCCCCCTTTGTTTTCTTCTTTTTATCATTATTTACTGGACCACATATCTCAGTGAAGCACATCGAGCGATGCATGAGTGATACTGTTTCAAATGTGCCTATTTCTTTACCAAGACATTTAACTGTACATATAAGATAAGTTGCTAGATTAAAGTTTAAAATCTGTTGATAGCTAGTTAAGTTTTAAGGTGGTATAATATTTTAAATATCACATTGTTTGATAGATTTCCAAAGTTTATAGAAATGTTACTTCTATTTTCTTTATGTTACTTCTATTTTTATTATTATATAATATATATTATTTTGTGCAGTATGTAAGCCAAAGATGATTATTTTTATTTTATATAAAATAAAATATACATACATATACATGCATCAGTTTTTACATATTAAAATTATACATATAACCTAACTTATCATAAAATATTTCTGGTAAAATTCACAAAAAAGAAAATGACGCTGATCACATATAAGTCATCATCAACACATGTAAGAAATTAGGGTCATTTTCAATAACTACTTATCCTTTGAATCTGCTTGTCAAAGTGTTACCATATATGTAGGTACATTGACTGGTAAATAAAGACACGATTTAAATCATATTTCTATTATTACATTACTTTTACGACTGTCTACATATGTATTTTAGTAATGTATATACTTATTTTTCCTACCTATATACTATAACTTATATTTCATCCGTCCTCTATCCAAAAAATTCTACAGATAGAACAATATAGTCCACAGTCCATTATGTATTTTTATTCATTTGGTTATTAAATAATATTTATTGTCTTATCTAGTTAATATTCGATTATGATTTTATGTTTAACTGTTACGTTTTAATTATATTTTGTACGTTGTTGTAAAAATTGTTAATGCACGCGCTTTATTTGACTATTTATAAAAATTAAAAGTCTTTTATTGGTTAAGTATAGCTAAAAACTCTTTGCCGCTCGTTAATTCATACCGACTTTAAAAGTACTTTGAAAAGTTTTATATAAATGTGGTATCCATATTTTCGTAATAAAAAAATTGGCCTTAAATATCAATAAATATAAAGCAACATCGGGACCATTAGAGCTCAATAGGTTGACAAAAGTTCTTTATCACGCCTTATTACTGTGCCTTTTGCTACGTATCATTAGATAAATAAAAGGTTTTTGTGATTAGGCTAACAATTTTCTTAAATTAGTAGTGTAAAATACACGCACGTAAATTAAGACATTCTTTATTTCATTTGTAAGCGATGTTGTATCTATCAATTTATTATATAAAAACTGGACAAATAAAATTAATACCTAACTAGGTAACTGTAATGTAAATTGTTATCTATATATTTAGAGTTCTATTTCTATCTACACACAATGTAGAGTCCATTTTATATTAGGAAGTCAGCCCAAAAATAGCCTATTCCATACCTTTGAAATGAGTATTGAAAATATTGTGTAATTTTCATTCGACCTATCACGAACAATCTTAACTATAGTTAGTATTGACTAAATGGTTAATATTAAATGCAAGTAAATATAAATAAATTAACAAAAATTGTCCGTAATATGGTTGGGTTTTTTTTTTCGCTGACAACCCTAATTATTTAAAAATGGTATTATAATTCATTAATTTTCGTGCTGTTCCCCGTACCAATAATAGGAAAACATTTTAAATAAAACTATCTTACCGGAGTCTCAAGTCTCTCCAGTAACCATATTTGCTGTAAAGCATTCAAAACGTCGCATCGGGAACGAAAATATAAAATAAAACCGCGTCAGAATCCAAAGAGATAGTTTTTTTAAATGTCAAATATTCGTGTAAATCTAAGTTTTAATAGAAAAACATGTACATACTTAAATAATTCACTATAAAATAAAAATATTTTATTAGTACTTTTAAACTAAATATAAGAAACGAATATAATCAATATTCATTATCTAGTCAATTGTATAGCAATAGAATTAAGTTGTTTAAATAAATTGCTTTTATTGCTCATCGTTAACTCTCGAGGCATGTAAGCACAAATATTTTCTATGCACAAAATTCCAAATTCATCGATGTCGTTCCATAACTATTGCTTTTATATTGTATAGACTGATGTCCGGCTCAGTAATGCCAACTGTACGATTTTAATCGCATTCATAAAATATCGATCTCTTTGCAGCATAAAGTAACTTAAATAAATATTATGCTTTGCAGTTGGTACGATGTACGATCATCGTACGCAAAATTTAAGATCTTTTCAAAATTCAAAATTTTTCAATCTGCGTAACGAAATAGAAAAATATAATAAAACTTGTTAAAAAGGGACTTTAAGGGCCGGATGACCTTTTTTTAGATGTTCATTGTACGCTATTACGTTACCAAGAGGCGGGCCAGATGACGTGTGTTTTTTTAGTCTCCATGTTAATTAACTACGTATTTTTACTGAAATTTAAATGCGTACCATATTTTTTTCTAGAATTTGTATCAAAATAAGATTTTTCTTGTGTATGGTACGATCCCCTAAAAAATAAAGTTGGTAACCCTACTCCGGCCGGCCAGTCAACATATGCTGTAAACAATACTTTTTTTCTGGTTAATACGAAAAGAATTCTGAGTAATAGGAACTATAACAAGAAAATATTATACTTATACTATGGTTTGTATTATTATTTGATAGTAAATTGATTTTCAAAAAACATTCATAATAATTAAAGTACTAAAAGTTAATTGTAGGTACAAACTTGTACCTACTATTATTAATTCCTAATTTTGAAATAATTATTTGTTTTTGCCCACATATTACAGTGTGTGTATTGAATGTGCTAGTGGAAACAGATATGTATTTTTATTGAAATTGACGTAAATGCTGCCTAACTTAAACTGCTATGTTAACCAATCTAATAAAAGTCACTTTGTATCATCAACCTAAAAAACGCAGTCCTGAGGATTGCTGACAAAAGTAAAAACTTAAAACTATAAACAAACAGTTATTTTTGGGTATTCAAAATAATTATTTGATCTTAAATAAGAATTTCTAAATTAAAACTGTTTACATTTATCTGGTTTTGACATCTATCGGCACTGAGGCATTCTTAAGTGTTACCACTTAGCGTTAACATGTCACGTGACCATGTCAATGACGACTTACATGAATAATTGAATTTCCTCCCCATCCAAACCTGCCTATAGAAGTTTTCACTTCAAAAAGTATCTTGTATAATTTTGTTATATGTAAATTTTAACATAATATTATTGTTCACACAATGTCAACAATGATTCAATGCTTTAAATTGTAATGTGCCTTTTAAAATTTCACCTTTTTCATCAAATAGACTAACTATAATGTGCTTAAGTCTCATTTTTTTCAAAATCACTAGCTTGTTACGGGACAGTATTGAAAAATATTTTTCAAATTAGACAATACTTATACATGTAAATAGTTGAAATAAAAGACATTATTTTAAATAATTAAATATATTTTTTATTTATTCCTACCCTTGCAATTAAATTGCAACATATACATATCTACAGTTATTTAAATGTTATCTATGCTAAACTACATCAATTAATCATATCCATAGTAAGATGCTTCTCTGTAGACTCTATGCATGTCCTCAGAACCTCGTCTTATCCTTCTGCCAATAGGCTCTAAATCATTATAACATTTTGGAAATACTTTTTCTATAATATCGACAGCTTCTTTTTTTCCTATCTGACGAACAGCTAGTACTGAATATAGTGCTTTTGTTTTAACACAATCCTGAAATTAGTGTTTAGATAGTAAAAAATTATTCAACTTAAAACTATCATATTTTAAAACCAATAATATATTATAAATATAAATACCTCATGAGCCTTCTTTATTTTTGTAAAAGAGGCATCTCCTTGGGACCAGGCACTTACAAAGGAGCAATGTGTTAGATTAGCAGCTCTGATTTCTGTACAAGCTAAATGTTCCATATTTCTAAAGTCTAATTGATTGCGACAATAATCAAACATGTGGATCATCTCATGAGTCAACACACCTTGCACCATACCTTTTCTAGTTGAAACATTTTGGCATACAACAATCTGTATATGAAAAAAAAAAATATTCAGTATATTATACTTAGCGCAACTAACAAACTTATTATTTTAATCACATTGGTCTACCTGATTTAACTGTGGATCATATCCTCCACTTACTGAATAGTCACACACTTCACAAGAAATATGTCTTCTTATATCAATTGGGCTGTAAATAGAAAAAGGTTATTTACGAATTTATCAAACGCAATATTTCAATAACAAAATACATTCAAACTAACCAACCAGAGCTTCTGAGTGCTGCCAACATTACCTTTACCATTGGGCCTAAAAAAAATTAAATTAATAAGCGTAAATACTAAACAGTAAACATATAGTTACGAAATCTTGCTGCGATAAATGAAGATTATGAAATGAGTGAACAGTTAGTATCCTAGTTTGTGGCTTATTTACAATTGCTTACTCTCTTTAAAACACTTGTAGACATTCTTTTCACATTTCATTTTTTCAACGCCTTCTTTTCCCTCTCTACCTAATAGTATATTAGAGACTGTTGGTTTAAATGTTCCCCGTCTTTCAGGATATAAGTCGTAGCCCCAAGATTCTTCTTTTTTATTACTCTGACTGTTCTTCCCATTTTCTGGATTATCCGGTGTAGATTCATTGCTTTCAGACATTTAAATTTTATATCAATCAAATCAGTTTTAAATAAATTATGTATTTGCGAACTTTGTAAAACTATTTTAAAAACAACCTCAAAATTAACAAATTAGTCTGACAGTGAGCTGACACTGACAAAATGTTAAAACATATAATGTGATATACTTGACATTAAAATAACCAGCGTTGCCAGAAGGTTACATTTCTTACATTTTTCGTAACTTTTGACCCCCTCTCGTAACATGTAAGTAATTTTTAAAATTAAGGCAATTTTCGTAACTTTTGAGAACGAGATTTGTAATACTAGATTTTTATTGTAAACAGTTAACAAACGCATTCATTTTTTAGAAGTTGGTTAAAAAGTACCATTACGTAACTTACTTTAAAAATGTAACTTTTCATGGATGGCAACGAATTATCAAAATTGATTAATAAACGACTGTTTTTTTTTTTAGAAGTCGGTTACAAATAACCACTACGTAACTTTTACTTTAAAAATGTAACTTTTCATGGATGGCAACGAATTATCAAAATTGGTTAATAAAGGACGAAAAAATCCGCAAAGAAATATATAAAAAAAAAATATGGTCGGATGCAGAACTTCCTGTTTTTTTTTTAGAAGTCGGTTTTTTTGTCGACTACGTAAGTTTTACTTTAAAAATGTAACTTTTCATGGATGAAAACGTAAACCTCTCTGGCAACACTGAAAATAACAACACTTCTGTCAAAATCACGTCAAAAGCGATAGAATAGTGCAGAATTGAGGTTATATTTATCAAAGTTTGATATTTTTTATTTTATTTCGTAAAGTATTTATTTCCTCCACTTGAAACTTTGTGGGATTACTCATGATAATAAGTACTTTGCACAAAAAAGAATCAAGAGTCTACTGCACATACTGTATACTAAAGACGAGCCTAATTTATTATAAAAGCTACAATTATTTACTATTTAATTTTAATATTACAGAAACCTAATGCTGACCACGATCCTCAGACATGAAGGACCGACCCCAGAGAGAGACAATTATTTAGAGTTAAATATATAATTTGTAATTGCATTGTTGATAAGACTATCAAATAATGTGCGACAAAAGTAATGAGTTAATTAAAAAACTAGTTTTAAACTTTTTTAAATGCTTACATATTGATTTAAAAGTAAGTTGAAATAATTATACATTATTCTCTTAATTTATATTGGTAGGTGTTTTAGTACAATACTTCTAAATTATTTTCAGCCTGAAGACATCAAATTAATGACTTGGGCCAACCAAGAAGCTTTCTTAAATCAAACTATTAATTCATCATTATTTAAAAAGTATCCTATTAATCTAAATTTTTGTAGATTATTTTTTAAAAGATTAATACAGACTTTAGATCAGGAAGACCAAGAAGTTCATGATGATATGTACACATTCATATGTTCTACAATGAAAAATTGTGACGAGAATGGTTTTAATTATCATCATTATGTTATTAACAACAACTTATCTAATGTTATAACAATAAAGGAAACAAGAAATATGGTAATTAATGGGACCACTGGGTTGAAAACTTGGGAGGTAAGTTTTTTTTATCACTTTTTACTATTACCAAATACATTTGCAATTTTACACTGTATGCATATTTCTTACAGGCTGCTCTAATGTTATCAGATTGGTCTTTGTGCAACAAACAATTATTTTCTAATAAGAAAATCTTAGAACTTGGCTCTGGAGTGGGCTTTACTGGCATAACCATAGCCAAACACTGTCAAATAAAATCTATAATAATGAGTGATTGTCATGCTGAGGTTCTGAAAACAATTAATGATAATATCCAAATTAATTTCCCTAATGCTATTGCAGAAGAAAGATCTTATGCAACAATGTATAAAAGTGATACAAAAATGATAGGTAAATTATTAATTTTTTTTTATTAACAATGAATATGAAGTAAAATAGCTAAACCTTAATAAACTGTTTAATCACAAAATTTATTTAAAGTAAAATTAAATAATAATAACCAATAGATTTAAATATTGTTCTAAACTCTTTAATTACATATTAATTTAATTATTTTTTGGGGAGTGTTAGTAAATAGTAATAACTATAATAAATATTAGTCAATTTAAATATTTTGTGAAATATAACACAAATTCTTGCCAGTTTGTTATACTTTTTTACAAAGCATTTTTATTGCTTCACATGACACACCTTAAACTTATCTATGCTAACTAAATATATATATTTATTATCAATATAATTTTAAATAGTAAATACTTAATAAACATATAAGTTATATATAAAATAGCTTATATAATTTTCTAGGCACCCTGATGTTAGACTGGAACGAAATAAATGATTTATCTACATGTTTGATACCAGATATTATAATTGGAGCTGATATAGTTTATGATCCATCAATATTACAGGCCTTGTTAAATGTCTTTGAATTATTTTATAAGAGAAATGATAATATTAATATCTACATAGCTAGTGTTATTCGAAATAAGGACACATTTAACAAATTTGTGAAGATTTTAGGTAAGAACAATATTCTTTAATAACTGTTTTTATTTATTGTTATTTTATTTACTAAGAAACTTTATTTTTCCAGATTCTTCAAATTTTAAACATAAACAGTTGTGTCTGATGAAAAATAGTTTTATAGATTGGGATGTAAATATAGACAAATGCTTATTAAAAATTACTAAAGATTATATTTTTAATGTTCTTATTAGTTACCTATAAATAATATTTCTAATCCTTTCACAATGTTCCTCATACTACTATTATGAATGCAAGTTTTATCTGTGTGGGTTTGTCTGATAAAAGGATTGGACAGAAGGTATCTTTAGCTTCAGCGTGAAGAAGTAACAGAAATATAAACCTATACATACTTTCACATTTGTAGTAGTCCGATACAAAAGGAACATTATTAGGTACGTCCATATTAAAATTCTTTTTTTTTTAATTCAATATTTCCTAGGTTTTAACTTTAAAATTACCAATTTATGAACGATCACGACTAATCGAATCGTCAATTTTCATTGCGATTATCTATGACATATTTTCAAAGTTTATTCCTACCGTTAAAATCTAACATACTTTATAAATGCGTGTAATGTATTTTGATTATTATCAATTCCTCAGCAAATATTTTTTAATTTACTTTATGGTATGTTTAATATTATGCTCTTTTATCGATTATTAATATTTAATTAATATTTATTAAAAAAACAGAAGTAATCGAAATCGTAATCTTCGATTATTAAGGGCAATAAACGTAATCATAATCGCTAAGTGATAACCGGTTATCACTAGTTGACACCTGTCGTAGCATTTCTTTAATATAGTTTGTGCACTGACTCTTTAGTTTAAAATAAACCAGCGTTTTGGTGGTTTGTAAATTGCGCAAAAAAAGATGTTTTATTTTTTTTGCAAAATTGATATAAAAGGTAAGTGTAATTTCTTTAGATTATAAAGTTTGATCAACCAACCTTCATCAATGGTCCAACCTGACCAACCCTTTTCAACGGTCCCTCTTGGACTATAAATAAAAATGTTGATTGAACATACCTAGTGTTTTGAAAATTTATTTTAATAGCTTTTACTATCGTAAAGTTATAGTGTAATTACAAATAAAGAAATACAAACTACATGATATTCAAATTTCTTACATGTGTATTTTTATATTCAGTTATTAATAATTTATTTATGTATTTGTTATAAATAATATCTCGAAAATCGTTAAATATTTACTACATTCAAACTCGTGAAAAATAAAATTGATGCATGCGCAATACAAATACCTATATCTGAATAATAGTAATTAAAGTAAATGAAAATTTATGTAAAAATCAGAAAATTAGAAAAAAAATGTAGGGGGAGGGCAGCTTTGGCGAGCCACAGATTAGGAAGACATTAGACAATATGTCAGAAGTAGTGTTGCCCATCGATAGTCGACTATCGATACTTAATCGATAGTGACCGATAGAATATCGGTAGTTCTATCGATAATATCGATAGATTGAAATGTGACAATACTATTGACACACCACAATACTATCGATAGTATTGGTGCTCACAAATAATAAACTATTGATAGTATCGATACTAATACTTTCTTAGATTTACGCGAATATTTGACATTTCAAAATAAAACTATCTTTTCGGATTATTTCGCGAATTTATTTTGATTTTTGGTTCCCGACGTTTCGAATGCTTTACAGCAATCATGTCTCTCCCGTGACCATGATTGCTGTAAAGCATTCGAAACGTCGGGTTTCGAAAACTCATGTTTCGATAGTATTGTACACAGTTCGCAGGTCAGATAGTCAATAATAGTCACAACATACATATTGCATAGCAAATATTTTGAATGTGATTCTTTTTAATTTTATTTGGTTTAAACTGTAATGTACAGGGTTACATTTTATTTTTATGAAATTGGCAACATTTATAAGAGTCAATTAGGATAAAACTTACCTAATACTATCGAAAAATTAGCAACTATCGATAGTCCAAAACTCAACAGTATCGATAGTATCGATACTATTGATAGTATCGGTTCTATCGATACTATTGATCATGTATAATTCATTAGCAGCAATACTATCGATAGTATCGATATCATTGCCCTCCTTTGATAGTATTGTTACATTTCGAGCTATCGATATTATCGATATAGCTATCGATAGTAAGGCTGTTTTAGATGAAAATATATTATTTAATAATTCGGCAACACTAGTCAGAAGTCATCATTGAAATGAAACCATAGATGAATAATAAAGAAGACTCGCCAGTCGCCACTAGAGATGTGCCAACTAGAAAAAAATATAACTCGAGTTACGTAACTCGAGTTGTAATAGGAGCGATTTTGCAACATACATGTATAGTCTGAACTGCTAATGACTGTACAAACAAAGCGTGCACACAACGTTCGTTTATTTACAACACCAATCCAAATTTGAGTCAGAGACAATTCAACTCGAGTTAATTCGAGCTAAGCCATGGCAAACGTCAGTCAGCATCTGTACTCTGCCTTACAGCTGAGTGCTGACTGCTGACGTCTGACCATAGATGAATAACAGAGACATCAAACAACTGTCTGAATTCTGAAGTTTGTTTTGAATTTAATTCACGCGGTCTTGATTATTAGATGTTCTTAATAATTTCTTAATATATTTACTAGCATGGAAGGTAAAGAGACTCGCACAAAGAAAAGGAAGATAAAAGACGTCGACAACAATAGTGAGGAGCCCATTGCTAAAAAGAAAGTGTCTCTCAAAGTTGTTAAAAGTCTAAGTTCTAAATCAGTCCCCTCCAAAAAAGCTACCGTTAAGGATAACAAAGAAACCATAAAAAATAAAAAAATTAAACAAGAAAATATTGAAATAGTCGATGAGACTGATTCAGATAATTTAAATAATCCAGATGCTGAACGTAGTTCTCAAAATGATTTATATAGCAGTAATTGGAATGAAGCTGAAATGCTGGCTTATTTTGAGAAAGTCACTCCAAATCTTGCACAAAAATTTATTTCTCTTCTATCAGATGGCTGCACATTGCCATTTATTGCAAGATACCGTAAGGAAGCTGTAGAACATCTAATGCCAGATAGGTATGCAAATGTTTTTAATTTATTAATATCCACAAATACTATGATCTAATAAAATATAATACATACTTTTAGGCTTCAAGAATTGTATGAAAGCTATCAAAATGTTATCCAGTTTAAAAAGAAAGTGAAGTCAGTGTTAGACACTTTAAAGAAATCTAATAAGCTTACTGCAGATATAGAACAAAGTATATTAAAAACTAAAACTTTATCTGAGCTGGATTTAGTGGTAAGTTTGATAACTATATGTACAAAATAGTGATATATAAAAATAAATGTGCAAATTATGATACACTAGTGTTAGCTAGTACTTTTAATTTTATAAATACATATTGTTTTTTTTTTTTAAACTTGTTACAAGAATATTAATTAATTAATGTATTTTATAAGTATGTATTTTAATTTTTAATCTACCTATAGTATGGCCCATTAAAGTCACACTCCCTATCATTGGCTGAAAGAGCAAGGAAATTGGGTTTAGAATCACATGCAATTAGATGTTTAAATGGAGATTATGTTGACTTAAGGCTTTTATGTGATGACAATGAAGAGCTAGCAACAGTTGACAAAGTTGAGGCTCATATAACACATATTGTTGCTGACATTATATATAAAGATGCAAGAGTTCTACAGCAAATGAGAACATTGTAAGCTGTTATTTTTGAAATATATTTTTATTTCTTATAGTAGATTACGAGTGGAGTATTAATAAGTAGTACCATGATGTAGTTTATTTAAAATGTTATATTGTTTGTGATACTGCAATAATAAATAACCCGGGAATAATGCATTGTCTCTTAGCTGTGATCAATTTTACATGAGAGCAGAAAAAGTATTTCATTCAAATTATTATTTCTTTGGCAAACTGAATTATAATTAAATAAAAATAGATAATGCTTCTAGTTTGGTTAGTGCTAGCTATGCAGAAAGTTGTTCATCAAACTTAAACAATTGTAAGGGGGAATCTATACAACTACTTTAGTTTACATATCAATCAAAGAAACAAAAAAATATATTATAGTAAATGGCTAATAAATAATACTTATACTACATTGGATATATAATTTACATGATCTTAAAGATTGATAATTTTTTGTTATTGATTTTTTAATTTAATATAATAAATATTTACCTTAGGAAACAAGAAACAAGATTTACTATACAAAGCAGTAGAACTAAGAGTTCAACAAAGGAAAAGAAAGAAAATGATAACAAAAAGCCTGATACAAAGTCAGACCCGGAGACATACAAACTATATTTTGAATGGAAATGCCCAGTACAGTTTGTTAAGTGCTACCAAACATTAGCAGTAAATAGAGGTGAAGATGAAAAGATACTATCTGTAAAAGTTATTGTTCCAGATTGGTTTTATAATCAACTTGAAAGGTATTGAATCTCATTATTTTTAATATTATAAATGTGAAAGTTTGGATGGATAGATGGATGTTTGTTACTCAACCACACCAGGAAGATTGAACGGATCTGGATCAAGTTTGGCACTGAGATAGACTATAGTCTGGAATAGCACTTATATTTTATCACGGAAAAATATATGGTTCCCATGGGATAGATTTGTTTATTGTATTGGGATAGATTTGTATTTTCTTTTTCGCTAGGGACAAACCCGAGTGAAGCAGTAGTCAGTTGCTAGTTTATTATATATAATTATTTTGTTTGTACTAAGTTGATTAATTTATATTGTGTTGTATAATTAATTTTATTTTATATTTATCTGTCTGTGATATATTTAGGAGTAATTTTAATCATCATTTTTAAATTTATTTTTTTTTCTTTAATAGGTTCTGTTTAACATTATGGAAAAGTAATCATTGGGTTCGCAAAGGCTTGGGAGATGCATACAATAGACTTATCAAGCCATGGCTTTCCAGACAAATTAGATCAGATCTAACTACAGCAGCTCAAAAGGAAGCTGTGAAAACATTCACTAATAATCTCGAAAAGTATTTATTGACAGAACCCATAAAGAATAGGGTAATAGGAGGTTTGGACCCTGGATTTAAAGCAGGATGTAAGGTGAAATTGATTTTCTTTTCTTGAGTAATAAGTTGTATTGTGGTATATATTTTATATTTTGTATACACCACTCACCTATATAATCTTCAAAGTTACTTAACCCAAAGGTTGTCTGAAAGAAATAGTTTATCAGCAAAAGGCCGCTTTTTGTGCATGTCATTACTGTGGTGTACAATAAAGTGTCACCGTAAAATGGTAAACACCGCTAGATTACAATTTCGCGAGATAGGTTACAATATAGTGGCACTTACAATTTTATAGTGACATATACACATAAATCTATACTAATATTATAAAGCTGAAGAGTTTGTTTGTTTGTTTGATTGAACCCGCTAATCTCAGGAACTACTGATCCGATTTGAAAAATTCTTTTTGCATTTGATAGCCCGTTAACTGAGGAAGGCTATATATAATCCCGTAAAAGTGTACGGGTCCCGTGGGATAGATTTATTTTTATCTAGGGACGAACCCGAAGCGAAGCGAGGGTGAGTCGCTAGTCTAATATATTTAAACGAGCAATTCTTGTATATTTATATCTTTATTTATTTCTACCAGCGATCTCGGAAACGGCTCTAACGATTTCGCTGAAATTTGGTATGTGGGAGCTTTCGGAGACGAAAAATCGATCTAGATTAGTCTCATGTCTGGGAAAATGCGTGTTTTCGAGTTTTCATGCGGTTTTCTTTTGGATTATTCTACGCAAAATATGGTCGATAATTTCTTACACTCTGGTATAAGCATCGTGTTCAAGCGGTCAAGGCGCAAGTTAGACAACACATATGCTCGGGATCGAGTCCTGGTCAGAATACAAAGTTTTTACTTTTGTTTTTTTTTTGTATTTATTCAAGATTTTAGTTTTTTTTATCTAAAAAATACTATATAACGAAAAAAAACTCCGAGCAAAGCTCGGTCGCCCAGGTACTAAATAATTAAATATGGGGCAAAAGGCAAACATGCAGTCTCTATTCCATTTCACTCTCAAAGTACAACGGCATGACACTTGCGATGAGAGACCAGGCGTAATAGCTTTACGTGCTCTCTGAGCCAACTTCCTCACTCCGGGCTGGTACAATTTCATAATAGAAAAACAAACTATTTTTGCCTGACCCTGGACTCGAATTTTGAACCTTGTATATGTATCCGTACATGCTCACCACTTGACCAACGAGGCTGTGATATTTAATCTTCATGAAACTGTTTTAGGTTGGCATCATTGATAACACTGGGGCAAAATTAGAAGCCTGTAATATATATCCAAATTTCTACTCAAACAACGATCCTGCTGCCAACCAATTGAAAGGTCTTCTGACAAAACACAGGTATATTTCTTTATTTTTACTGTATGCCTAGTCTTCATATAACACTGTAAATGCGAAATTTTGCGAGGATAAATATATGGATGTTTGTTACTCTTACACGCAAAAACGATGAAATGATGATGAAACTTAATAGTAACATAGCTTACATCAGAGGGAGGCAAAAGCTTTGATTTACAAAATATTGTAATATTTAAATGTACTACAAGGTTGGAGCCGCGGTAAGCGCTAGTATATAAATATTATAATTATCATAGAATTAAAGTTTTATTTATATTCACCCCTTTTTAAAGTCCCACTGCTGGGCACGGGCCTCCCTTCAATACAAGGGGAATCAGGCCATAGTCTACCACGCTGGCCAAGTGCGGGTTGGACTTCACATGTCTTATATCAGAGGTGCAATATATATAGATAATATGTAATTATTAATATAATTTTTAATTTTGTAAAATTTATAA
The DNA here is from genome assembly GCA_033884665.1 of Argynnis bischoffii washingtonia. Classification (NCBI taxonomy): domain Eukaryota; kingdom Metazoa; phylum Arthropoda; class Insecta; order Lepidoptera; family Nymphalidae; genus Argynnis; species Argynnis bischoffii. Next base: position 5,957,127 of record CM066616.1, on the reverse strand, counting down.
TATATGTAATTAATATATAATGTATATAAGATTAAGATATGCACATGAAATGGTATTATTATTATTATTTTCAGGGTAGAATTAATTGGTCTCGGCAATGGCACGGCGTGTCGGGAAACCGAGTCTTGGCTGAAAAAGCACCACATATCCGACGACATACCCGTCATCATAGTTCCTGAAGAAGGCGCTTCCATTTACTCTATTAGTAAGGAAGCTCAAAAGGTAATGAACACTATTATTATTTTTAGGGTTCCGTATCTCAAAAGGAAAAAAGAACCCTTATAGGATCACTTTGTTGTCTGTCTGTCGGTCAAAGCCCTTTTTCTCAGGCGTGTGTGGAGGGGAGGTATCAAGTTGAAATAAATATCAAATACTTCTAAGTCAACGCAATCAAAAGATACGTCCGTTTATGCATATTTTTCCATTCGCAAGAAAATCAAAACCTATAGATTTCTCATAGCATAAGTAAAGGGAAGATTCGAAAACCGTTTTGTAGTTACATCACAAAAAAAAATATAAACTTTTTTTTCTGCAGTTAAGAAACTTAATATTTGTCTCGTTAAGATTTCTAATATTATTGTAGTTGTTATTTCTTTAAACTTACTATATTTTACGTAAGTTTTAAGGCAGTGGTAGTCCAGTGGTAACGCGCTCGCTTGGGAAACCAAGTGAAGATTGAGATTGAGATATTTTATTGATAAAATTACAAGAATTTTACAGGTCATACAATAAATTAATTATTTCTACATTATTTTACTAAATATAAGATATTTATATTATTACACAGCATTTTATGTTTTATATAATAATAATTAGTATTTGTTCACAATTCTCATTTTACTTATTTTAAATCTTTCCTTTGATATTTTACATTTTATTTATTTTAGTAACAAATGTCCAAACATTCGAAAATCATTACAACTTATTTATTTAATTTTTTATTTAGGTATTCAGGAAAAAGGTAGATAATATCTATTATATCTATATTGAAGCGGGTTCAAATCCCGGGTCTCGCACCTCTGATATTTTCATGTGCGAATCATTTTCTAACTTGATTACCACTTGCCTTACGGTGAAGGAAAACATCGTGAGGAAACCTGCATGTCTGAGAGAACCTAGCAAGTTTTCGAAAGACATGTGAAGTCCGCCAACCCGCACTTGGCCAGCGTGGTGGACTATGGCCTGATCCCCCTCGTTTTGAAGAGAGGCCCGTGCCCAGCAGTGGGACTTTAAAAAGGACTGAATACAGGCACTGTCTGTAACAAGTATATAAAGCCTTTGAGACGTCTAAAATCTTAGTCTCACCCGTGACCATGATTGCTGTAAAGCATTCAAAACGTCGGGAACCAAAAATCAAAATAAATCCGCGAAATAATCCGAAAAGATAGTTTTATTTAGAAATGAAATTAAGAGCACACTCAAATGTATTGTAGGGAGGCCCATGCCCAGCAGTGGGACGTTAAAAAGGGCTGAATACATACATACATACATATTTTACGTACCTATTCACATTTGTATATTGAAGGATGATGTCCTAAAAACACGGCTTCTAAAAAATTAGAATAGCATGTTATTATGCCAACATTGTTATTTTTATATTTTGTAAAAATATTATTTTTAATGTTTGAAGTAAAAAAGTAAAAACTAAAAGTAGTTTATATGTTAATCCAATGAACAGGTTATAAACATTACTATAACGGCTTACCGTCGCTTCGTTTTTGTCCCTAGATACATTTTAAATGGTTATAAATAGTTCGAATAAACGACACGATAGAACCAGTTATTGTATTGTCCCGTGGGAATGAAAGATTTTCCTGTAGTAAAAGGTATTCTAAATGTTGGCCTGAGTAATAAGTTATCACTACACAAAATTTAGTTTAAATCGATTCAATACTTTCGTGAATCGCGCACACACTGACAAAATTCTTAATAACTATTATTTTGGGGTCCAAATTCTTTACACAATAACATTACAGTCATTGTTTTGAAAAAATATTTCATTTTTTATTTATAATTTTAGTGTGGTTTTAGGAACATCCCAATATGGACCCTAATTTGATATCAGCGTTATCGATTGCTAGAAGAGTTTTGGATCCTTTAGGCGAATTGATAAAAGTAAGTAAGAAATAATTGTACATCCATATTGGTTCTGTTTCAGTATAACTATTTTAACTTGAAGCTTTTAAACTAGGACGCTTATGTCAAATCAAATATGGTTACCATGGTAACCACATAAATATGTTTAAGCCGCGTTGGCACGATCAAAGTCTACTTTGACAAAATAGTTTTGATGACTACTTTTATCGTGTAAATGAGCAATCAAAGTACACTTTGACGTCGACGTTGAATCATAGTGGATTTTATTAAAGAAAACTTCGTTTCTAAGCTTTTTGTCAAAGCAGACATTGAGCTTGTCGACAAATATCCAATTAACTTTGATCGAAGCCACTTTGTCAAAGCAGACTTTGAGCGTGTTATCGCGGCTTTATAAACATATTATTGTGTTTCTTTGCCAGCCGTCAGCTGAAAATGGCAAAATAACGACAGAGCCAGAAATCTTCTGTATTAATTGAAATACGATTAATGAAGACAGATGTGTATAATTATTTTAGATTTCTCTATAATATTATAATGTACAATATAATATATTTTTTTTCACATACCATTTATAAATTTAAATTAGAATAAAAGACCGGTGTTGACCACACGTTCGCTTTCTCTCTTTATCAATTTCATGACAGTATTGCTTAGTCCATTCTCTACGTATATGTGATCGATATTATATGTATTGATTGTCATGTAAACATGGCTTTACAAAGCGAAAACTATTGTTTTGGTAAGCGAAGTAAAAACTTTGCTTTACATAATATTTTACCTAGGTCTAAACCTAATGTGTCAATGAATGAAAAAAATCAATATAAACATTAATCAATAGTTGTTAATCCATTACTAATATGATAATGTGAAAGTGTCAGCGAGACACTGTTGTAATTATTTAAAAAAAAATTCTATCCATAGGTGGACCCTAAGAACTTAGGCGTCGGTCTCTACCAACACGACATACCGCCGAAAATGTTAGAAACCGCATTAGATGCTACTGTGGAAAAAGTCGTCAGTTTAGTGGGGGTCGACATCAATACTGCGTCACACGCCATGTTAAGGTATGATTATAATGTCCTTCTGACCGATTTAGGTAAAGATATATATTAGAGAGGCATTGAGAGAGATATAGAGAGTATATAAACAATTGCGATTCGCGATGCGATTCCCCATACAAATTTTCATCCCCATTTTCACCTCTTAAATGATGATTTCCGGGATAAAAAGTATCCTATGTCCTTCCCAGGATCTCAAACTATCTTCTTACCAAATTTCACCTAAATCACAACAAAAACACAACCTCACAAACACAAAATCACAAACTCACAAACTTAACCTCGTTATAATATTAGTATAGACAAGAGCACTTTCTATTTCCTTCACTTGTGTTGGAGATTAGGCGCAGAACAGACGGCTTTATGTGCTCTCCGAGCCACGCGTATGTGACACTGCCAACTTCCCAACTCGGGGTGTAATTAGGTTTTTCTTGATTGAAAACCCTGACAACTAAATACTCCAAGACTCGAAACCAGAGCCTCAAATTATATATTTCATAATGAACAGGATTTTTCCCTTGTCGCGTCATCACGTAAAAGCTACCTACTAAGCAAGAATATGGGACTTTGGCCAATGAACGCGGGACGCGGGATTTTAGGCTATTTATTTTTGAAATTACAAATATCTACCACTAAAAACAAAAAATGTAACATCTTTTTATTCATTTGTTTTTTTTTTAACTTAACCTAAGTATTTTATTATTATTCATAAGCGAAAAAGCTAAATATACAGTAAGGTCTCTAACACTTAAGTACGCGCTGCAAAGCGATCGGGTGACTAGTATATTATAATATTTAAGTAGTATAGATGGTGACTTAGTATTTATTGTATTGATATTTTTTTTATATTCAATACACAGGTAATTTTCAGTGAAAATCTACTTTTACTTTTCAGACTTTGAACCATAATATAAACCATAATATATATATATATATATATATATATATATATATATATATATATATATATATATATATATATATATATATATATATATATCAAAAGCATCGGGTTCGATTCCCAGCCAGTAAAGTTAATTTTCACAATGATAAAATGCAATTTTAGTTTTCATAAAAATAATACGAAATTATGTACATGTTCATTCGGCTTACATTGATTAGATTTTTTTAAATCAAATCTTAAAAGGTAATTAAAAACCTATTTGCTATTTGGATAAACTTACCTAAAAGCTTGAATCGATTTAAAAAGTTAGGTTAATTTAATATCTAAAAATATGAATTCCAAATATATAAAATAAATATCGTTCATTGTCATCAATCGTTTCATCACAATAACGAATGAAACAGTAATCCAGGGGCCAAGGCCATATTTATTTTTTACTAGCATTGTCCGCGGCTCCGCCCGCGTTCAGATGACCAAAAACCAAAATTCTTAGGTTTTACATATTAGTATACTCTTACATTGCTCTTATATTTTAAAAACTGTATTTCTATGCATTCTGTGTTTATTTGTAAGTAATCACTACATTTAGTTCCTAGTTCTTATTTCTATTTATATAATTTGTGTGTATTATTGTAAGTGATTGTAAATAAACTTTATAAATAAAATAAAAAAAATTGCAGTTTTTGTATTTTTGTTCAGAAATGAGATATTTTCCCTCGGTAAAAAATATCCTATATGTTTACCCGGATAACCAGCTATCACCATACCAAATTTTATCAAAATCCCTCCAGTGGTTTTCCTGTGATGCGGTAACAGACAGACAAAAATTCTAAAAACTATAGATTTGGCCTCTGTGTCGATAATAATGTCTATTTCAATAAGATTTTCCAAATAATATTCAATGTACAGATTCGGCTCAGTCACAATTTTATAATATGTATAGATTAATATAATGATTTTTTCATACAATTATCAAGTATTTTATATTTCCAGACGAATATCAGGATTAAACGATGGTCGCGCTAAAAAGATCATGGCATACCGTCAAGAGAATGGCGGTTTTAAAACAAGGGCTGAAATTCTAAAAGTGAGCGGAATAGGAAAGATAACCTACCAGCAATGTGCCGGCTTTCTCAAGGTCTTAGGTGGACCTGAACCATTAGATTCTACCATTATACACCCTGAAAGTTACTCTATTGCTAAAGCGTAAGTAGTTAATAGTTATTTTATTTATAAAGATCGTCTGTCTGTGGTTTTGTTTGTATATACTTTTGTGAATACATATTTGTATTCAGCCCTTTTTTAACGTCCCACTGCTGGGCACATGGGATCAGGCCATAGTCCACTACACTGGCTAAAACTCGAAAATTTACTAGGTTTCTCAGATGCAGGTTTCTTTGTGATTTCTTCACCGTAAGACAAGTGGTTGGACCGTGGATAGGTTCAACCACTTGTCTTGCGGTTACAGGCAAATCATGTTGGAAATAATTCGCACATAAAAATATCAGAGGAGCGAGACCCGGGATTTGAGCCCACTTTAACTTAAGTCATATAATATAACAGACAGACAAACATTATATAGAATACCGATATAATAAACTTTGTCTGTAACGTACAACATTAACCAACAGATTCGCTAAAAAGATTGGAGTCAATATAAAAGAGCTAACCCAAGCACATTTTCCTCAACAAGTCGAAAGGAAGTGTGCTAACATCGATACTATATCGATGAGTAAGGATTTAGACACTGAAGTTAGTATATTGGAGCTTATAATAAATGCGTTCAAACAGAAAGCGTATGAAGACAACATGATTACATTCTGCAGACCCGTGTACTCTATGACCGTACAAGCAACTAGTCAGTTGGAAAAGGGAATGTCTTTAACTGGTACGTATTACAAGAGCGAAAAAATGATATAAAATCCGCTTCGACACGTCTGGCTCAGTTTGTAATGACACACTAGCCACGCTGATAACTTACACATACAGTCAAATCATTATTTGTATTTTCCTTTTGCAATTCCTTAAAAATGTAATATCCGTAACTGAGACTATCCGAAACTATCGGAAAATCCGAAATAATTTCATATCCCTAACCTGAAACATAAACCTAATCTGAAACCGATATTATTCATATATAAATATCTAAATCCGAAATTAGCAAAACATGTCTGATATTAAATCTATATAGAACTATCATCGATTAGAAAAAGTACTAGATACACAATCAGTGACAAAAAATGTCCTCACTGAATGAGCGCTCATTTGAACATTTGAGTGTGTTTTTTTGTGAAAAAACTGTAAAAGTTGCATTTAAGGTTCAATTTACATTGTTGTATATTTATTTAAACTAGAATAAATTACCTAAATACAATTGGTGACAGTTTTAAAAGAACTTTTGCATGGGATTGTGTAGTAACTTTTTTGATCGATGAGAACTATTGTTAGAGGTTTTATATTAATTTCACATATACATGGATTAAATGTAAAATATTTCTGAAAGTATATATAAAATTATTTAACTTGCAATAAAAAGTTAAATTAATCATCTCTACCATTGTTTCTTGCAAGCTGAACTGTTATTACTAAATATGATAGATTTAAAGCAACAATTTAAAAGTGACAACACCATTTATAATCCCATTCTTTATGTGATAACTATACTACGGGACTTAACGATTAGCCGTGGTCACGGGTGGTGCAACCCAATCGAAACGTCGGGAACAAGGTATATAGCCACTTATTCACGCGTTAAGTAATTTTTTTGTTTGTTTGTATGCAATAGGCTCCGAAACTACTGAACCGACATAGATGAAATTTAGTAAGAAGGACTGGAAGGACATAGGGTAGTTTTTATCCCGGAAATTATCCCTTAAAGAGGTGAAAATGGGGGTAAAAGTTCGTATGGGGAGCAACCTAAGGACGAACGAAGCGACGGTGAGTCGCTATAATAATATAAAGAGACTTATACTAACCGTACCAGAATGCGTCGTAGGACTCCTTCCTCCGTCCTTAGGGATTATATAATTAACACTTTTCATCTTTTTGAAAATCGGTCCCTTTTTTGGTAATTATTATTACTAACAGTAGCCCAGGTGTTTATGTACTAAATTTCACCTGAATCAGCCGTCAATATGAAGGGTTTTTTTTTTACATATTGCCGGAACTCCTCCGACGTTGTGGTCGGAGACTTTTTTTTACATTTTTTGTTTTTATTCAGAAGGTACAATTTTGGTAATATTTTATACAATGCAACTTTAATTGTTTATATTAGTCTGAGCCTAATAATTATTACTATCTTATTTTATATTTACAATTTAGTCTTTTACTATGTTTTACAGTTTTTACTATTTCTATTTTTAATTCATTATATGTTAGCTACATCTAATTAAGTGACATAATATATATTGTTGCCAATATATAAATGCTACATTTTCTTACAATTTTTCTTATCGCCTATTTCGAACTGGTTTTACATATATTGTTTTTTTTTCTCAGTTCTTTAGTTACAGTGTTGAATTATACTAGATGGCTTTATGCCTTTTATTAGCTATTTTAGTGACATAAGTACAGTATGCTATAAAGATATAAAGATCCCTTGATGGGACTTGTCTGGGTTGGTCAATATGAAGGGTTATCAAACATGCACTTGTACATACATATACACACAAACTCCCATATATAATAGTAATATATCATTTTTCTTATTTCAGGTGTAGTACGCAATGTAGTGCCATTCGGTTGTTTCGTCGACTGCGGCGTCGGAGACAACGGTCTCATACATACGAGTAATATGGGGAATGCTCAACTGAAGTTGGGCGATCGAGTCGCAGTTACACTCATATCTACACCGAAACCAAAGAAAATACAGTTAAAGTTAGAAAAAATACTTGATTAATTCCATCTAATTAATTATCTGTGATATTAATTATATATAAGAGTAATTTTGAATAAATTTTCAGTTTGAATAAATAGTCGTTTTATTATGTTTATTATTATTTATTAAGTAAAATAAAGGATAATATAAGGATGTTATAATGTTCTATTCTGCTTCTAAAATTGTGACGTCATACTTAGGGTTTAAGTTATAGACGTGGAACATTGCTTTGTTTACTATAGCGTCACAAATTCCCGATGTCACCCTTAAAGTAAAGAAAATAAGGTTACAATTAGAATGACTAAAAAAGTATATTTAATCTAGTAGTATTATATATTTAGTCTAAACTATTGAATTTACGATATTCATTTGATTAATCATAATAGTAATCATTATATAAGAAAATAAATATGGCCTCCTGCAAATAATAATCATACAGCCAGTTGGATAAATTTAAAAGAAATATCTATCAACTACACCGGAATTCAATACACTACATTAATTATTATTAACATAATAATCATGTCTTACCGTTTGCTTAATTTAGGTCGTGAATCACTTTCAATTACACTGACCAAATGATCGTAGGTGGGTATATCTTCTTTCGCATAATACTGAATGTGTGTTTTAAACATTTTGCTATGTAAAGCATCCCTGAGAAACATTATACGTATAATGCCGAGGGTTTTGCTAGTCTAAGTATATATGATGCATAGGTATGATGAGTTTTATATCCCTTACTTAAGAAATGATTGATTCCCCATACGAACTTTCATACCCCTTTTCACCCTTAAAGGATGATTCTCGGGATAAAACTTTCAGTGGATTAAGCATGAAAAGGTAACAGAGAGATAGTCAAACAGACAGTTAGTTTCACATTTATAATATTAGTATAGATTGTAGCTTATAATCTTCCTAGACAATCTCTCTTTCTATTGGTGAAAATCGTATGATTATGCGTTCAGCCGTTTCTGAGATTAGCTCAAACAAGCAATCTCAGCGACGGGGGAGTTTAAATTATGATATGTAGTGATATTTATGATGGGATTTTTTACTGTTTATGAGAATAGGGGTGGGTCTGAAGAATTTTTAACTTATCTACCTATAAACAAGCGAGATTCTCTATATTGCTTCCCAAAACAAAATTAATTAATTATTTTGGTTAGTATATTTAATTATTATAGGACTAGCGACTCACTTCGCTCGTGTTCGTCTCTAATTATAAACATTACTTTTATATACAGGCAACAATTTGGCCAGTGCATTTTACTTACGGACTTTGATTTGCAAATGTAAAGATTTAAAAGTAAAAACTTTTTAAATCAAAATAAAATACAGCCTACATTCGCCAGGGATAGTGTAGTGTAGTTTTCTATTAGTGAAAGAGTTTTTGGAATTGGTTCAGTTGTTCCAGAGATTATCCCCATTACATACAAAAAGTTTACTTTTTTATCTATACTAATATTATAAAGAGGTAAAGTTTGTGAGTTTGTGATGTTGTAGGGGTTATCTTTGGACCTACTGAACGATTTAGATGAAATTTGGTAAGAAGATAGTTTGATACCCTGGAAAGGACATAGGGTACTTTTCATCCCGGAAATCATCCCTTAAGGGGATGAAAGTTTGTATGGGGAGTCAATATAGGGACTAACCCGAGCGAAGCGAGGGTGAGTCGCTAGTTATAGTATAGATTAATAAAAACTAGTCTTTCTTTTTATGGTAACACTAAAAACAAATTTACCTATTAGTGTATTGATTATATAAAAACTAATCAGTGAGTTATTTACCTATAATTTTTACCGATTTCCCAAAAGAAGGAATTTATTTGATTAGCCGGTATTTTTATATATATACATATATATATATATATATATATATATATATATATATATATATATATATATATATATATATATATATATATATATATATGTGTATATATATATATATATATATATATATTATAACATAATGTAAGTGAATGTATAAGAATAATACAAGTACCATAATATGCCGTCGATAATCTTAACGACGTCCTGCATTGTCATGCTATTTCCAGTAGAACCTTGTGGGCGACTTGAATGATGGTTACCGCCTTCTGATGACAACAAATCATACTGCGGAGGCTGTCAAATGTGATAAAGTAATTTTAATCTATACATATAATAAAATTCTAGCTGAGTCGAATCTGCACATTAAATGTATTTTTAGAAAATCTTATTAATATACTCATTATCGATACAGAAGCCCAATGTACCTATAGTTTTTAGAACTTTTGTCTGTCTGTCTGGGAACGCATCACGAGAAAACCAATGGACAGATTGTGATGAAATTTGGTCAGGACACTTTTTACTGCGGGAAAATATCTTATTTGTAAGAAATCTATACTAAACGTTAAATATCTATAACGGTGTCTCTAGCAGTTTAGAAATGTGAATTCGAATTTTGCATAACTTTTAAGGGGTTTCGATATTCGCGCGGGAACCATAAATATTTCCAGAATAAAATATATCCCTATTTTTATTAATCTGTTTAATCTTACATTGGTATCACTTAAAGCATAAGGATTTTTTTTATTTTTTTTTGTCAGTCCCAAGCCCCTAACAATGTTTACTTTCGTACCGCTTTCATTTAAATCACGATATTTGGAATGAAATTTGGATAAATAGACTACACGACAATAAGCTAGTAAAAACGAACAAAGTATTCCAATAAATAGTATAAAATTAGCAAAGAATCACCTGTTCCCACATTTGCTTTAATAACATTCTAGGATATCCATCTCTTTGGCCCTTAGACGATACTGATACTGACATAGAGATGTATGACGGCTGTGGCTTCTTCAAATCCAAAACAAACGGCGGGCAATCATTTATATTCTGGAATAAGCCATTATATTATATATTTCTGCCGCCAAGCAACAATGATTGCATTGTTGTGTTCCGGTTTGAAGGATAAGGTAGCCAGCGCAATTACAGGCAAGAGGCATAACATCTTAGTCCTCACAGTGATAACGCACCGGCAGTTTTGTTACATAAAACTTAACGCATGAACCGTAGGTGTTATGGGCGACAGGTATCACTTTCCATCAGGTGGACTGTCTGCTCGTTTATCACTGAATACCATAAAAAAAAAAAAAAAAAAAAAAAAAACCTATCGTTTTTAGAAATCTATAATTAAAATATCAAAATAAAATAAATGATGACATTATTATATGCTAGCTTTTACCCGTGGCTCTGCTCACGTGTACTTACTATAAGATCAGTGTGCATCAGTCAACCGAATTTATAAATTTCTATCACATGTGGAATATTCACATATCACTCTCGTTTGAGCCCTACACTGATCAGTCAATGAAGGTCATATCAACAAGTTAAGGAGGTAATAGGCATAATGACAGTAACTATAAGCACCACTAAAATAATGTGTTCATCTACGACGTTTTGACGACACGTTTGGCTCAGTAATCAGTTTGTAGTGACCCTTCTTCCTGTGCCAGCAGTCGCAGCTTCGAGTCCCGCTGGGAGCATTCATTTGTGTGATGAGCACGAACGTTTGTACTCCAGTCATGGGTGTTTATATTTATAATATGTATGTATTTAAAGTTATATATGTGTAGTGTATCAACTAACTGGTATCCATAACACAAGCTTCGTAGCTAACAATGGAACTAGATGGTGCTGTGTGTTAATGTCCCAACATATTTATTTACATATTTATTATTTATCTAATGAGATACGACTAATAGATTTGGAAAAATGTATTCAATTTCATATTTAGGGCGAGATTGATAATTTATTTAATAAAATAAAACTGTCAAATACAGCAGTCCGCCATGATACGTTGAATACCAATCAGAGTGAATTACGTCACGGCCGTGTAAACATTGTAAACATCACTTTGCTTTGTACGAACCTCGACGTTTTTATGATTTATCTGCGTTTGTAAAGTATTTCGTAATTTCCATTAATCAGCTGCTTATTTTTGTGTTCTCACAACATGGAACAAGGATTTACTAAGGCAAATAGCTCTAATTTGCCTAGGGTTGATTTGTTGATGTTGGGGGAGTTTTTGGCATCAAACAAAGACTTGTTCAGCAGAGTTAAAAGTAGACTTGTTCAGAGAGTCAAAACTACAATGTAAATATTAACTTGTTAAATAATAATTTTAAAAATTCAAAGCCCGTAAAATTTTAATAAATTTTTCAGTTTTAATAAAAAGCACTTCAATAATAGATTAGATCAGAGATTATGTTACTAAAATATTGTTTTTATTAATTATAACAGATGTTTACATATTGATTTCTTTGTTTCAGATCCTCCAGGCCATCTTATGGGGATGACGCTATAATGCTACGTTCAGCTTAAACGCGATGAAAATCTCTGCATAATAAAAGCTAAAATCTGCCCAGAACACAAGGTCCACGCAAAGTTATTTGGAGTGTCGTTAATAGTTGACGAAGTGGATGAAGCAGTTAAAACAGTATAATGCCATGACTGTGTTGCTTCACAAGGAGGCTGCAAACATGCTATAGCATTTCTTATGTAGGTCCATCGAAGGATGAAGTTAGAAAAACCGTCAGTACCAGACTAGGGGAAAAATAAAAAAATGTGGCCTAATGCTATAATCCCATGGTAGCAGGATCGCCTGATGGGATCTGTGAAGCCGGCGTCATAGAAATTAAGTGCCCAATAAGTGTAAAGACGGCTCAGCTTTAGTATACGGGATGTGCAGTAGATTCATGATTTTATTTTTTGTGCAAAGTACTTATTATCTTGAATAATCCCACAAAGTTTCAAGTGGAGGAAATAAAAAACTTTCGGATATTAAAAAAAAATGGTAAATTGAACCAGAAGTATTATGTGCAGATGCAGCTATAAATGTATTTGACAGGTTTTCACAAAGGTTACTTCTGAGTTCTGTGTAGCCGATTGCAACTATAGTGTAAATAAAAATGTAAGTAGATACAATAAGTGTTACATTTGATGACAAATATGTATCAGATTTTATTAAAGTTTTAATCGCTTCATGGAAAGAAAATGTGTATCCATTATTGTATCAAAGTGTTAGTTAGTTTATAAGTAAATAAAACACACATAATAATAATAAGCCTTTTACTTCCTTAATCTATACTATAATAAAGCAGTAACTTAGCGAAATCTGTACATGAAATATTTAAAAATAAATGACTGTAACTTATTATGAATACAATATAGACCCCAAAACAATAGTTATTAAAATTTTTGTCTGTTTGCCTCTTTGTCTGTGCGCGTTTCACGCAAAAAGTAATAAACCGATTTCAACGAAATTTTGTGAAGTAATAACTTATTATTCGGGTCAACATTTAAGATACTTTTTACTTCATGAAAATCTTTCTTTCCTACGGGAAATTGCAATAACTGATTTTATCGAGCTCTCTTTAGAAACCTTCCGCTGGCTAAACCTTAAGACATACATCAAAACAATGTACTAAAAAATTGTAGATCTTGAAAAGGCCAACGGCCAAAAAACTACTGAACCTATTTTAACTAAATTTTGTATGTATTCAGCCCTTTTTAACGTCCCACTGCTGGGCACGGGCCTCTCTTCAATACGAGGGGAATCAGGCCATAGTCCACCACGCTGGCCAAGTGCGGGTTGGCGGACTTCACATGTCTTTCGAAAACTTTCTAGGTTTTTTCAGACATGCAGGTTTCCTCACGATGTTTTCCTTCACCGTAAGGCAAGTGGTAATCATGTTAGAAATGATTCGCACATGAAAATATCAGAGGTGTGAGACCCGGGATTTGAACCCGCTTCACTCGGTTTCCCAAGTGAGCACGTTACCACTGGGCTACCACTGCCTTTTGTATAGTGATAACTTATTACTCGGGTCAACATTTAGGATACTATGTATTTACTACAGGCACATTTTTACATTTTTACAGAGCATTAATACCAAGTTTCAAGAAATTCTGATCATAAATATTTTTTGGCTTGTGTTATAACGTGTATTCCCGTGGGAATGAGATAATCTCCCGCGGTAAAAAGAATCCTATATGTTGACCCGGATATCCAGCTATCATCATACCAAATTTCATCAAAATCCCTCCAGTGGTTTTTCTGTGATGCAGTAACAGACAGACAGACAGACAAAAATTCTAAAAACCATAGATTCAGCCTCTGTATCGATAATAATGTCTATTTCAATAAGATTTTCCAAAAAATATTTAAGGTACAGATTCGACTTAGTTAGAATTTTATTATATGTATGGATTAAAATTAATTTTATATATAATTCAAGATTATTTAAAAAAAAAATATTACAGTAAAACTGTATTTTTATATAATTAAAGAATCTTATTTTAAATTTATTCAACCACAGGCAATGGTAATATCATAAGCAAATACTTTGACTAGATAATGATTTATACATGCATGTGGCTTTAACATATGTATGTATTCTTGAACTGGCAATTTGCTTGGTTTCCCTTGCCTCAGTTTTTGATAGCTTAGTCCCAGTTGTAACACTTGGAGGTCGCACTAGTTTCACTCCATGTTTAAGTAATTATGATTCCACATGCTTGAATCTATCAGCCATCACACACACCTGGTTGCAAACATTTTATAAAATCACAGATTCAACCACATATGTGTCTGTAATACTTCCTCCACAACCTGGTGATATATCAAATTTATTAAACCGTTTGGTATACAGGATACAAGATACTTAATAGTGTTAGCCTTTTTGTATTCCGACCATGAAAGAGAATCAAGGCGTTTGAAGGCTTCTGTATCTCAATCAATTACACAACTTACATTATGATACTTATGCGTAAAAGCCATAGGTAAATTATTCTTTATGGAATGTTTATTTAATTTTACAAAAAAAGGATGCATTACACTAGCTATTAAAGGATTTTTTTTTAAATATCTTGCTAGCATAAGTTGGAGTCATTGAAAAGTCATCAGCAAGCTCTCTAAATGGGTTATTTAATCTAATTTTTTTAAACACATGAGTATATAAGTAAAAGAAATATTTGTATTTTCTTCAATTAATCGTATCAAGTAAAAACAGTTTTTTATAACACCTATTTTAGAACATAAATTCTTGATAATTTTAAGTACTGTATATTTAAGAATTTGAGATGCCTCTCGTTTTTTATCATCTTGCATCAACTCACTGCAATCTGAAGATGATTTCATTTGAATAGATATTGTTGATGGTGATAATTCTCTGTGCATTACAGATGGTGTATAAGAAATATCACTATGAGATTGGTCTTCTATTGCTAATATTTTCTTTGAAGGATTGCATAAGCTCGATGTAGATGGGCTGGTGGTGGAACTGCATTTTGTCATCTGGTTACTAATTTAATTTCTGTTTGGATAGCTTTACTTCTGAACTTGTGTGTCATGTGTACTTAGATTAATTTATCTGCAGTGTTATGTTCTTCTTGTGTAACATTTTCTTAGTTTCCATGCAAAACTGAGAAAAAAAACTACATTAAGATATAAAAATAAAAAAAAAATATCAAATACTTAATAAAAACAAACAATAGAGATTGCACTTATTATACAATGTGTCATTTAACAAAATAGGAAATTTAACATGTACCGGTACATACATGCATTTTTATTCTCTTGCAATAGTTTGTAAACATTATAAATCTTTTAGTAGGCCAAGATATTAAGGATAATAACAGATAGCTTTGTTATTTTTGATAATTATTGTTTAATTTTGTGTCATTTTAATATGGCAAAAGTTAATTTCCACTTTATTTATGTTTCATTATAAACAAGTATGTAGGTACCTGAGCTTCCAGATGAAGTCTCTTCAAGCTCCAAATGTTTTGTAGTAATATTTCTTTCTTCTAAGTCATTTACACATTCTTCAATTAATGTCTTTCTTTGTTTCTTGAGAATTTATGGTCGTTATGTAGTATTAGACGTTCGTTTTCTTCTATCTGATTGGCATTCAAATTTTGTGGGTATACATCCTGGTTTCATGCGGACCTGCGACACTGACCTCATCACATGATACTCCATAAAATTTTCCATATCATTTGGCAACTGAAAAATGAACAAAGTACCCATTACGATAAAAAGTGGTAAACATATTCAAGAGACGAAATCTAACATCAAAAAGGATGATCTTTATTATTAAATTCAGTTAAACAAAGTTGCAAATCATTTCACAATATATGAAATAAAAGTAAAAACTTACGTCAAAATGATCTTCACAGAAATAAATTGTAGAATTTAAAGATATATCCGTTGGATCTCGCCGTGCAATATTAAGCCACTTATCTCGTGTTGTTTGGTTGCGTGGAACGTAAACAAATAATTTGTTAGGAGTTTTTATTGACGTATTAACGCACTGAGGGACCGCACACCACTTATACACTTTGGAATTCATATTTAACAGTTAACACCCAAATAACTGATTTGTTGCTTTGGATCCCTTGTGTTTACGGTCGGTTTACACGGCCGTAACGTCACAAGCAGATTAGCATGACGCCATGACACCAACGATAGTTTTGAAGCAAATTTTAAACTTAAAATTTAAATAGCATTTTTGTCCTAATAAAACTTTGTTTCCTGCAGAAATAACGTATTTTTGGAAATAGTAGATACTTTAGATTATTATAGGTCAGTTTTTCAAAATCAGTCATCATGCCACAGTGTACAAAAAAATAACAGTGAGCGTGCTCCACAGTACACAGGGGTGTCACAGTTTTTTTTAATAATTTAATTAAAATATAATATTACTTTTTAGTCATTTATCGAAGTTCTTAATAGCAATGAATACAAAACGACATTTCGTGGAGACAAATTCAAATAAAGTTTTACAATGTTTCATGTAATAATTATAATAAGCCTTTTATTTCTTTAATAAAAAATAAAATATACAATTGGTTTAACAATTATTTGATTAGTTGAATATTTTTATGTAACTTTATAATTAATTTAATGAAAAAGTAGATAATTAGAATGAAATAAATTAAGTTATAATAAAAATAAATTAAATCTAGCAAATTATATTATATAAGTTAAATTGAATATAATATAATGTAATTAATAAATATATAATATAATGTAATTAATAAATTTCCAGGCAGTGGTAGCCCAATGGTAACACGCTCGCTTGGGTAACCGAGTGAAGCGGGTTCAAATCCCGGGTCTCGCACCTCTGATATTTTCATGTGCGAATCATTTCTAACATGATTACCACTTGCCTTACGGTGAAGGAAAACATCGTGAGGAAACCTGCATGTCTGAGGGAACCTAACAAGTTTTCGAAAGACATGTGAAGTCCGCCAACCCGCACTTGGCCAGCGTGGTGGACTAAGGCCTGATCCCCCTCGTTTTGAAGGGAGGCCCGTGCCCAGCAGTGGGACTTTAAAAAGGACTGAATACAGACACTGTCTGTAACAAGTATATAAAGCCTTTGAGACGTCTAAAATCTTAGTCTCTCCCGTGACCAAGATTGCTGTAAAGCATTCAAAACGTCGGGAACCAAAAATCAAAATACGAGGGTATCGTATTGAAGGGAGGCCCGTGCCCATCAGTGGGACGTTAAAAAGGGCGGAATACAATATACAATACAATAAATTTCCAAATCACCTATTATAAATGGGCAACGGACAAATATTTTCGGTTTCTATAATTACTGGATTTGAAATTTCTATGTGCTTGATATATAATCTTACACTCGTAAATGCGAAAATATAACTATAAGCTTAGAATCCAACACTCATATCGTTTTATTAATAAAATTAATATCAGCCATCTTATAACTATTACTTTTATTTCATATTTAAACACCCATATCATTTTACTAACAAAATTAATATCCGCTATCTTAGAATTAAAAATGAATGCCGTTTTCGTAATCAGTACCCTCTAGAAACCTTGAAAATGACACCCATAGAATTTTCGAAAAAACGGATGTCCGCCATCTTGGATTTGAAAATGGATGTCATTTTCGTAATCAGCACCCTGAGAAACCTCGATAATGACACCCATGTCATTATTAAGAAAAAAACGAATGTGCGCCATCTTAGATTTGAAAATGGATGTCATTTTCGTAATCAGCACACTGAGAAACTTCGAAAATAACACCTATATCATTATTGAGAAAAAAACGGATGCCCGCCATCTTGAATTTGAAAATGGATGTCATTTTCGTAATCAGCATCTCGAGAATCCGCGTCATTACTAAACACATCCGCGGATTTCTGTGTAAACACTCATTCAACAAACACGCGACAACCCTTAAAGTCATGTCCCGAACTACTAGCTAATTCGGGCGGCAGAAATGTATGCAGCTCGGGCTCGCCTACCCGCGTCTCACCCCTCACTCCCCGCACGATTGCCCTGTCTAGACGGCTTCGTTAGATGACTGTTTTGTTTTATAGACTGTGCTATTACTAAGATTAGTGGATACAAAAAAATAAGCAGATGGTTTCTTAATGGTTTTCTGAGCTTTGACGTCGTAAAAATATAAGGAGAATAAATGAAAGTTATTTTCAAATTGCCGTAAGAAAAGATAAATAAGGATTTTTTTTAATGGATCCACCATTATACCAGGATACCATATAGTTGATACACTACACGTAGGTGTATAACTTTAAATACATACATATTATAAATATAAACACCCATGACTGGAGTACAAAGTATAAACATTCGTGCTCATCATACACCGCGACCGAAACCGCGACCGCTAGCACAGCATGTAGGGTCACTACAAACTGAGCCAAACGTATCTTTAAATGAGTATTAAAAATGTAATTATTTTCTAAATATATATTTCCTTTATAATTAGCAAAAACTGACTCACTGGGTGAGATAGTCCTTCCTCAGTAATAATGAATTCTTGGTTACATTTCTCAGTTTTGCTCCTTCGCAGCAGTTCGTTCTTTTGATATCTCTTGCGTTCAGTCAAATCTAATATTTCACAAGCTATCATTGTTCTGTAAAGAAACGACGTAATACTTCAATGTAAAAAAGTTCGACTCATATAAATGATTAGAAACACGCATTTAGTAGATGTGTGAATACAAATATTTGATGCATATAAACAAAATACATTATAGTTGCCTTAAGGAATTTTAAATAAAAATAATAAATATGGTAACAAAAATCTATTTCCTATTTCTCTGGTTGGGATTTTGTTTATCTACTCAATCGACTAATATTCAATATTGAAATTTGGCAATGCTTTTAATTTAGTAAAATCAACACTGTTTTTATACGTAGTAACTATCTACAATCTATATGAATATTGAATGTGTAAAAATATATTAATTAAGTCATATATTATAGGTATATGTTTATGTAACAGGCCATTAAAATGTAATAAGTGTAAATAGACAATTATTTTCTTTGTTTACGTGAAAATGGCAGGTTCTTGCAATGTATACACGGTAATAGTGATCCATTCCGTACATTTGGGTTGAATAACTCCCCACCACGGAGTCATCACTATATTTACTATGTTAGCTATTCTTTCTCTGAAAAAGATTTCACGTTTTTATTACTTTGACCTACATACATGTACATAGTTAGCTTATGGTGGAATTGAACTTTTTAATTTAGTTTTCATCCACGCTAAAACATCCTATTAGTAAATTATCCAACGTAGAGCACCTACCTAATATTTTATATTGTGATTATCATTTATATCTTTATCATTTAACTAGCGGCTCACCCTCGCTTCGCTCGGGTTCGCCTCTAGACAAGCAAAAACAAATCTATCCCACGGGAACATACTTTTGTTCTATCATCAATAGTTTCCGCAGCGCATGCGACGAAAGACGTTTTAGGGCACTTTTTTTACACCTTGGGTTACGTTACTTGAGTTTTAGTAAGGATCCCTAATCTTTTCTAGCAATAAATATAGCCTATGTCACTCAGGGTGAATGTAGTATCCAATAGTGAAAGAATTTTTGAAATCGGCACGGTAGTCTTTGAGTTTATTCATTACATACATACACACAAAAATACAAATCTTTCCTCTTTATAATATTAGTATAGATTACCTACTACTTATTAGTACAGTGAAAGAAAACATTGTGAGGAAATCTGAATAACTGAGATCTTAACAATTTTTTTTTAATATTGCGTTACAAATGCCGACTGGTAGACTATTACCAAAACCACTACTCATTATCGAGGAGGTATTTTTAATGAAAATTGTAATAAAAAATCTGTTTAGATAAAGTTCGAGTGTATCTCATTTTGAAAATCTATCCTAAGGCACCTTATGTACATATTTAGTTTTTAATTTAATGATTATAAGTAGGTTCGTAGATAAAGGGATTCATGTTGCATTTTGGTTTTACAATAGCATATATATACACTTACGGGAGCCAAATAAATCTTAAGACATGATCCGTATCATTGTTTATGGCTATTATGTCTCTTGAAAGCGAATGTGTTGGCATGATTGGTAGAGTCAAATGTTCCTTTGATAGATGTACCTGGTTAATGAAAATAAATAATGAGTTTGTATCATATACAATAAACTACACTTTGTTTTTTGTAAAATCCATATTTGATATGTGTAATTTACTAAGAATTCATTTGGGGGCTCTATTATAGTACGAAGAAAAATGGGCAAATACTGTAACAAAGTAATATCTTGTCGTTAAAAAAATAGGCCTGAGCTAAATTAACCAATTAAAATATATAAAACGTAGAGAACGACGCTATAAGTTACCTACTGCGAAAACATTTGTCTTGTCAGTTGTCATTTTTAATATATTTATAAATAAAGATATAAATAATAAATATTCCAATATAAAAGTAATTTGTACTAACAATATTATTTCTATATGCGGAACGGATTATCTTCTCAATGTATAGAGGCATATCAAGTCGCGTTTCGATACAATTGGGTAAGCCCCCTTGTCCTTTGACGAGGATCTTGACTATATCATATCCGAAGGAACAATAAAATGTCACCTACATCAAGAAAACGTAATTCTCCAAATGTATAAATGAACTTAGCATAGAACACTGACTTTAAGTGATCAAGTTAACTCGTTTTTATATTAGTATACACATGTATTATGTGTAATTGCTAAAAGTATCGTATAATACATATTTATAATTAAAATTATTGTTTTACGATCTATAATGTAGGTTCATGTTGCACTGCTGGGCACAGACCTCCCTTCAATGTGAAGTTGATCAGACCATAGTCCACCATACGGGTCAACTGCGGTTTGGCGGACTTAACATGTCTTTCGAAAACTAGTTTTGCTAGGTTCTCTCAGGCATACAGGTTTTTTCGCTTTCCTTCATCGTAAGGCAAGTGGTAATTATGTCAAAAATGATCCACATATTTAAATATCAGAAGTGCAAGACACGGGATTTTTTACACGGGCACGACACCCTAGGGCACCGTTACAATAAACCAAAATGTAATTCAATTTAAATAATATCTAACCGCAACATACGATTTTAAATTTGAGTTACAAAAATAACCTCATAATTAATCATCTCTGTCGGCATAAAAGCGAAGGGTATTGCTAATTTGTCCATAGGTGCGACTTCAGCAAAGTATTGCAAACATCTTATCACCGTTTCAGAGGCGACTATGTGTCCGCGCAGAAGACGCCATGTTGTAAACACCTCAGTAGGATTGTAGAGCCATACAATCTGGATTATTTGTGCAATATAATATAATAATTTATATATAAAGTTCACGTTAATAATAATTATTGTTAGACATTAATAAAAAAAAAAGTCTGTGTGTGTTTTTCATTTTTATGTGTATGATGTCGCTAAATGAGAATCGATTTTCATAATTATTTTTTGAGTGAATTTGAAAAGACATTTAATTGTATTTTTTTTTTTCGTAAATTTAGAAAGCTAGAAAGAAATCTAAAAAGCTTATAAAATATGGTGATCTATTTTGTTATAACTCTACTAGTTTAAAAACACTAAAAGATAAGAAATGCTATTTATCTCTTATTTTATTTTTGAAGCTTGCCATTAAAATCAAATCGCCCGAATCAATAGCTCAAATTAGTTTGATATTTTAAGTTATTTATGATTACTATCTAACCCGTATTACTGGATCCAAATTATTAATCGGCACTCTGCCACAGTCCAATACTGTTAAATAATCGTCCAATCCTACATTTCTTCTTAAGGGCGTCAAAATACCCTTAGAATTTATACATGCGTGAATATTAAAGAATATGTTCAATGTCCTCTGATTAGGCATCGTCATGAAAAAGCAAAGAGTGTTATGTCCTTCCAAAGAATATTTGAATTTTATGTGTAACAAAACTGGATTATCTGGCTGAAATGTAAATTAATTTTCCTTTCATATATTTATGTACATATATACATACAATATTTTATATCTATACTGATAAATAAAATTGGAGTGTCTGTTTGTAATATTAAAACAACCGCTTTTTACTAAGTGCATATGGATGTATACACGGTACGTATACCAAAACAACATTTTTTACAATTTTTGTCTGTCTATCTGTCTGTCTGTTCCGGCTAATCTCCAAAACGGCTGGACCGATTTTGACGGGACTTTCACTGGCAGATAGCTGATGTTACAAGGAGTAACTTAGGCTACTTTTATTTTAGAAATAGAATCAGGGTTCCGCGAAAAAAATATTAAAACCCATTGTGAACAAAATCCCCGTACGGCGTACGCACCAGAGCAAAGCGAGGGTAAATCGCTATATAATTTAAATGAATATCTTAGGAGTAGCAAGCTACTATTTATGTATACCTAAACATAGCTAATCGTGAAAACGTACGTACGTAAATAAAACTATGTTTACGGAAAAATCCGAAAAGATAAATTTAATTTAAAATGTCAAATATTCGCGTAAATGTTTTCAAACTCGAGGAAGTTTTACTAGAAACCAACATTTTTCCTAAGTATTAAGAACCTACTATTTGCCCACGGCTTTGCCCGCTGTTCTGTCCACTCCTTATTTATGTAGGTACAAATGCTACGATAAAAACGAGCCTTCCTTTATATATGGACTATAAAACACAAAAAAGGAAATCAGAATGTTTAAATATTTTTTCTATGCTAGGATTAAGTTATTAACTTAAAATTATTACATACTTTATTGCTTACTAAAAAATAAACGTAAAAACAAAAAAAAAACACAAAAAAAAACATGCACAGCAGAACTTGAGGTGGAGGAGTAAGTTAAAAAAAAAAGTATAAATCAATTAAAACAGATACATACTGCAACGATACCATTCATGGGGAACAAATCAATCAAACGTCTATGTACGCATGTGTGTCTCATTTCATATGTAGATATACCGACTTGGACCTCGACCATTTCGCAATCACATATCTTTTCTCTACGAAAACTAAATGGAACAGGCACAGAATAAACGCAACCGAGTACAAAAATAAATTCTACTTCCTTCGGCCGAACACAGAGATCTGGGGCGTATAAATTAACATTCATGGGGGAATTAGGACGACAGTCCTGTAAATTTTTATTGAATCTGAAAACAAATATAAACATATTATGGTTTTTGAAACTTTAATAAACACATGAAAAACTAATAAAAATTAAAAAGATTTATTTAATTTTTTAAATTATTTTAAATACGAAGATTTAATTTAAAAATAAGAATTTAAAAAGTAGTTTACAATATTACTAACTCGTTCACATTAACCATGTTCCAGACGCAATGATTGCTCAAAATGATTGGGCATTGAACAGATATTGTGCGTTTAACCTGAAATTAACAAACATTAGTTTTAGCTAAGTAATTTTTTCTTTCGAGTAGTCTAAACACTACGGACGTTTTGTCCGTGCCTTTTTCAATTATTAATTTGAATAGTATTTTTCGTTTTTTAATAAACATAGGTTATACTCCTAAGCTTGACGGTTTGCCTATTAATATTTGGTAGATCTTTGACTGATAGTCTGAAAAGGGCTCCTTTTCAAGCTAATTAGTTACATATATTAGAAATCATAATTAAAAGTCAATACTTTGAACTGATTCAAAAAAATCTATTTATCTTTATAAGCCTTTCTATATTTTTACCCGACTGCAAGG
The DNA here is from genome assembly GCA_033884665.1 of Argynnis bischoffii washingtonia. Lineage (NCBI taxonomy): Eukaryota > Metazoa > Arthropoda > Insecta > Lepidoptera > Nymphalidae > Argynnis > Argynnis bischoffii. The sequence goes on along the minus strand of CM066616.1, from coordinate 5,933,138 downwards.
AAAGGTTATGTTTTTCGTGCCTATCTTTCTATGTTTGTTTATTTGTAATATTCTTTATTCCCTTATATCTTACAAACCATTCGATGGATTTCATTAATTAAGGTATCGTTGGATTCGTCTCATTAGTCCAAGTGTTCTTAGATGATATAAAAAAAAATATGGGGTCTGCTAGATTCCATAATGTGAAAAAATAAAAAAAAATAAAAATCGACTATATTCCTTCGTAAACTTGTTTTCATCTTTTTAGTTAGCTTTTATGCAGTAGGGTTTTTTAGTTTTATAATTCTATAATAATGCCATATTCATACAGCTGTTATGGAACTGACCTTAATTGTAGGGTAGATCCCATCATACCAGACAATGAAAATAGTTTTTTTAATCGGCTGTATTTCCTCTATTTCATCATGTTCAGTACGAAATAGTACTGTATATTTGATATCTACTTGTCGTGAACCTGCTCCATTTGCAGTGACTGTCATTTTAACTTCACAATGATGAGAGGGCTTTAGACTATTCTAAATAATATGAAAAAAAATTAAAGATGAATCCATGTTATTTTGATTTACTTGAGAAATAATTCATAATCTATCACATAAAGAACTTTTATAATTTTAAATGTAATATGTATGTATTCAGCCCTTTTTAACGTCCCACTGCTGGGCACGGGCCTCCCTTCAATACGAGGGGAATCAGGCCATAGTCCACCAAGCTGGCCAAGTGCGGGTTGGCGGACTTCACATGTCTTTCGAAAACTTGCTAGGTTCTCTCAGACATGCAGGTTTCCTCACGATGTTTTCCTTCACCGTAAGGCAAGTGGTAATCAAGTTAGAAAATGATTCGCACATGAAAATATCAGAGGTGCGAGACCCGGGATTTGAATCCGCTTCACTCGGTTTCCCAAGCGAACGCGTTACCACTGGGCTACCACTGCCTCCAAATGTAATATATAATAAGTAAAATATTGATCCCCTTATCAGTTTTTTTCTTCTTTTTCATACTGTATACAAAAATGCACTAGGTATAGCAATTTATGTAAATAAGTAACATATTACTCACAACTGTAGAGTCAATTTCAAGTTTATCGTCGCTAAAATCGTCACCCATGCCGTTAATTACGTGATATAACTTGGAAGTAAAATAGCAGGAGCCGTAGTTATAGAGCGTTACCGTGAAAGTAACGTTTTCGCCTACTACTGTATCGTGAATATTCAACGTTTTTGGTAAAACCTAAAAAAATTAATTATTATACATCCTCAAAACTCTGATATACATCGAAATGGTTCTTTGATAACCAAAATGTCTATTATTGTATGTGAAATTATATATTATTTATATATCGGCCATCTAGTAACTATCAATAAGTTTTTTTTAATGGTACTCAGTGATAAACGAGCACACAGCCCACCTGATGGAAAGCGGCACCTGTCACTCATAACACCTACGGTTCATGCACTTAAGTTTTACATAACAAAACTGCAGAACCGCCGGTATGTTATCACTGTGAGGATTAAGATGATATGCCTCTTGCCTGTAATTGCGCTGGCTACCTTATCCTTCAAACCGGAACACAACAATGCAATCATTGTTGCTTGGTGGGAGAAATAGATAAAGGGGTGGTACCCATCCAGTCGGACTCCTCAGGCTTGACAGAGTCCTACCACCGGTCGATAAAGTGTACAATTACCTAATAACTAAGTAGGTTTAAATTCAGATTTTGCTTGTGATGTTTGATGTCACATAAATCACAATGTGGAAGTTCTTGATTTAAAATTATAAAAGAAACTTACTCTTAGGTTGGGTAATTCCGAAAATCCGGTAATTTGAATGAATAATTCCGTAGGTTGTCCAACTGGTCTGTGAAAAATACATTTTTTTTTTAAATTAAATTTATACATCTATACAGATAAATAAAATTGGTTTGTAATGTCAAAATAACAGCTGTTTACTAAATGCATATGAAATTATATACGGTACTTATAAGAAAAACACATAAAATCTATCTGTCTGTTTGTCTGTTTGTTCCGGCTAATCTTCGAAACAACTGGACTGATTTTGACGGAACTTCACTGGCAGGTAGCTAATGTTATAAGGAGTAACTTAGGCTACTTATGTTTCAGAAAAAAAATATTTCATGTACATCTATACGAAAAAAATACGTAAAATATGAATAGGTACTTACTTTCCATTAATTAAACAAATGCAGGAACAAACGACTGTAGTTTCGTACACTTTGTTGTGTTCTTTGGGGAAGAACCACCAGTGATATTTGACTATTTCCTTTGGGGGCAATATTATAGACCCAGAATTATCGGCGCCCAACCAAGACACATTGTTTAACACCCTCATACTAAATAAATTATATAATAAGTATTAAGATAGTAGAAGAAGTATATGTTCATATATTGGACATATACTACACGCTACAAATTCAAAGGTCATGCATCTGGTTGGATTAACGCATACGGCAAATGTTTGAATAGGGCGTCCTAAATGTAACGCAAGAAGTAACAGAAGATGTTTAGTTAAGAACTTTGATTATTCTGTGATTCATAGAGCATGTATAGGATTTATGTACAGAGTTGAAAGGGGTAAATGGCTATCATTGATATATAATGTTTGATTTGCTCCTTGACGGCTTCCAGATGATAAGATTTAACTTATTATTAAACTTTATTTTTACAAGTTCTTTATTGAAAACCAAGATTTATGCCAATAGATTAACGATGATGCCTTTAAAACGTTACTTAATTAATTTAATATCTACTTAACTACTCACTATCTATACAAATCTACACTAATATTATAAAGAGGTAAAGTTTGTGAGTTTGTGAGGTTGTGATGTTGTAGGGGGTAATCTCTGGATCTGCAGAACCGATTTAGATGAAATTTGGTACGAAGATAGTTTGAGACTCTGGAAAGCACATAGGATACTTTTTATCTCGGAAATCATCTCCTACGGGGGTGACAATGGGGATGAAAGATTATATTATGGGGAATCAACCTAGGGACGAACCCGAGCGAAGCGAGGATGAGTCGCTAGTTTATTATAAAGGTTGAAATGGCAGGATGGATTAGAATGGAATGTTACGTTAGTGATCCTGCGGTTTTCCATTAAGGCGGGATGGATTCCGTTAAGTTTTAGCGGGTAGTATTGGCTTTTCTAACCGGTAAGTCCTAAATAATCACCTTTTTATATGCAGTGGTATGGGTAAACGCATTTCCCAACGTTAAAAAAAATATAAAAAGGGACACATATTACAGGTAGATATTATCTCTATATTCGTATATTTTTTTATGTGTTATAATTAAATTCTTCAATTAAACTGACAATATTTAGACATAAATACGAACTGTATCTCCATCCTAGTCAAGTTATGTAGGTACGCGGTGCAGTAATTAGTACATCCTGTGATAGTTGGCGGGAACTCATACATAGCGTGCGTGTCCGGGTTGTATCCTTGTGACATCATCTCTACCTGACTGATCTCTGCACTGCCGGTTAGGCATATACGGGCCTGTTAGTTATTTCATTAGTTGGAATATCTATTTCATAATTATTTGATTATTTTAAATATCTGTTATAGTATCACTATAATGGGATTTATAATAGGATTCTGGGTCATTTCTCAACAGTCAACAAAACATTAGTTTTGTTGACTGTTGAGAAATGACCCCTCTTAAGACAGACGTATTTTAAGCGCCTTTATACATAAGTACCTCAAAGTCGTTACTTTATTGTATTCTTAAACAGCTAATAATTATTTATTACTTAACCTTAGTCGAAAAAGGTGCTTTATAACTTTTATATATTCATAGATCCAGTGGATCTATGAAAAATATGAATCAATGTTAGGGCCTATACTACACACATAGTTTTTAACATTCGACGAGCGTGTAACGTAACGAAATCCCGCTGTAAACAGGCGCTGTGCAGTCAGTGACTATATTGTCTTACCTTTTGAGTTTTATTTATTATTAGGTCCCAATTTTCACAATATTCTCCACAGGATTTCGGTTCCAACGCAACAGTTATTATTTGCCATCCACGCCCTTGCACGATACCACACATAGGCATCACGACAAAATATCTAGGAGATAAAGATATTGTGTCATTAATGACAAATTTCATTACACCTAAGTATTGTATTTGTACAAAATATATTTCAGTATTGTATGCTGTATACCTACGGAAATACCTGTGGGAAATTTAATAAATAACATGTAATTCATTCTTTATAATAAGTTTCTACCTTTTTCTTGGGTACAACTACAAGTGGGACGATAAATAATTTATTAATATCATAGTTCTAAAAGATATAAAAGTATGTAGTTTGTTACATACAAACTACATACTTATACACTCATACTTAACATCAAAAATTATTATTTACCATATTTTTGTCGCTTGATGGTATTGAACTTAGTATCTATGAATACATTATTAATAAATTCTAATACGTTACGTTTTATACGGTGCTGCAAACTTAAAATGCATTGGAATGTCCAATTTATTAGACAGCAAAAAGTTTGTAAAAGTTGTCCTACTTGGAACTGTAGGAGGAAGAACCACCTAAGAAAATTGAAAAAAACAAACTAAAGTGAACATAATATGATTAAAAAACAACTGATTTTACGGGAGGCTTAGTTTGTACGAAATATTGCAGATAGATAAAATGTTGTAAGCCATCCAAACCTGTCATCCAAAGTATATAAGAACAGACAAATATAAAGTACCTATAGAAAAATATCAGTTTCAAAATATGCAACGCAGAGACTCTCGCGAAAGAGTCCTTGCGTTCAGTCAAATTTGTGTGTGTAAGAAACATAACTAATTTATAATACGGTTTGTAGTCAAGATAAGGATCTTAAGGTTTACGATGACCTACATAATTAAGTCTATTGGTAATTTACCCCTACGCTAGCGCAATATAAACAGTAACATTTCCTTTCTAAAAGGTTATGGAAAGAAAAGAGGAATACCTACCTCATTTGGACAATCCCACTCGGTAGGCCATTCAGTGCAAGGTGACCATGTATTACCGATACAAGGGATTCTGTACCAAGTATGTTTCATCTTTATTTGGTCGGTTTCATCATCATAAGTTTTGTATTGATAATCTCCGCACAATAAATAACCAAACACTTCATTGTCAGCTTTTGGTCTATATTTCAAACAGAGAAGCATAAAAATTAAAATAATAATTAAATAATAGGTAAGTTATCTTAAGTAGGTAATTATCTTAACAGTAATATTCATATTCGTTATAGGGTATTTTAGAGTTTCACTTGCCATTAAGAAATGTAGAAATGTTGTTGAGGAAGGATATGACCCCCCCTCCCCACTCCCCCTCCCCTTCCCCCCTCGCACCCCCCTCTCTCCCTCCCCCTCCCCTCCCCCCTCTCTTTCACCTTGTCGTGGTGGGGATGCTCAGTAGTGCCCGGCAATACAGCCGGGCGCGAAGCTAAGAAACGCACAGGGAGGTGGTCCACTTCGGTGGACGGTGTACCATGTGGATTGCTCCTGGTACTTCTCTGATAGCAGAGTGGACTGTGGAGCAACCCCATGGTTGTTGTAGTCTGCTTAGGCAAACCTGACGTAGCGTCGGGGCGTCGTAGTTGAGTGCGTAAGCGATCCTGCGACTCTCCATTAAGACGGGGGAGGTTTTATTGGGTTTTAGTGGGTAGTACTGGATTTTCTATCCGGTGAGTACCATATAACCACCTGTATGTCTACAGGCGGTATGTGTAAATCATTTCTCAACATTAAAAAAAAATAGGATATCACATTTTTTGTTTCTCTTTCATTAAAATCAAATTTGCGTAACTTTAACTATGTAGGTATCATAATTTAGAAGCTCGATATATATTATGTTTAAAGGTAATTATCTTTTACCAAATGTTTTTAATTTATGGAAAAGAACGCTCAATTTTCGAAATCCCTAAACTAAATAATAATGTACAACAATAATGTAATATACCTAATGATATTTAACATTCTTTCTTACCTGAATCTAATAGTGAACAGTCTAGACTCATTAGGTGGAATATTACAGGAGATCGGATCAATTACAAATACGTTGTCGGAATCTAGACAGAACAAAAAACGTAACAAAATAAATAATTAATTATTATCAAATTCATTTACAGTGAACATTTTTCAGGCTAGATATTTTAGGCTTGCCCTTTCAAGATATAGTAAATTCATAAGATCGATTCCTTTACTCATTATCTTTATAGGACTACTAGTAGGTATAGTATTATATGATCTGTGATAGCACTAAACTAAAATATTATTTCCTCTACATTTAATTCAAAATATTTCTACAAACTCCTATATCCTATATTTTTTCTTAAATATTTCAATTGTAGCAAACCTTTCGGAAAATTTTGGACTAACCTGGAATCCAAGAAATGCAGCCCTCATCCGATTCATGATTTGTTACACACAAAGTTTGCGATATATTCATTGTATTGTCCATAACGCTGCCGTATCCAAAATCTAAATATCTTTCAAAAACTGATGCTGATGGTATATAACTTAATCGGTTTAAGCTGTTCTCCATTAAATGGGCTGACCGACTCTTGCGTTTCCAATATTTTTGAAAAACATGATTTTGTAAGTTATAAAGAGGAGTACCGGGGAGTACGACTGACGCTAATACGCTGAGATACAAGGGTTCCTGTAATTAATTGTTTACAAGTAATAAATAACTTAATAAATACTATTTTATGTTGTTATATTAATAGTAATAATAGGTAAGGAAATTTAAAATATTTAGAATTGCTCATTCATTAAATGTCTACAAAGAATGAAGATGAATTATTACGAAAATAATGTATTTAAAACTTTTTACCTGGTTTAACACCAAGCAAACTAATTCGGAATTGTACACTCCTAATGCAGTAGCAGTGAAAATAACAGTTGTAGCAATATTTTCGAAAGCTCTAATCACACCACAATTACCCGTGGAAATCTATAAAATAGACGTAAAACGATAGATAGTAGGTACATATATAAAATAAAAACTAGAGATAAATTATATCTACAATATTATCCTAAAGAAATAAATTTTGTAACTAAGTTTATAAGTATATAGTATAATTATAATTAAATATAATACTGAAAATTCTTTCACTTGTTCACGCACACACCCGAGCGATTTTTTTTATCTTTTTTTTTTTTTATGATACTCAGTTATAAACGAGCAGACAGCCCACCTGATGGAAAGCGGTACTTGTCGCCCATAACACCTACGGTTCATGCACTTAAGTTTTATGTAAAAAAAACAGCAGATCCGCCGGTACGTTATCACTGTGAGGACTAAGATAATATGCCTCTTGCCTGTAATTGCGCTGGCTACCTTATCCTTTAAACCGGAACACAAAAATGCAATCATTGTTGCTTGGCGGAAGAAATAGATAAGGGGGTGGTACCCATCCAGTCGGACTCCTCAGGCTTGACAGAGTCCTACCTGTGGTAGGACTCTGTCAAGCCTCTCTAGGATAGGTATAGTAGATTTGGTTCGTTCAGGTTCCTCACGATATTTTCCTTCACCGTAGGGCAAGTAGTAATCATGTTGAAATTGATTCGCACATATTAGAGGTGCCGGACCCAGGATTCGAACCCGCTTCATTTGTTTTTCAAGGGAACGCATTCTCTCTGGGCTAAGAATGTAATAGTAAGTCTAATTATTAGCTCTTGATCGTGTTTGATCGTACTTGAAAAAAGCCTTGTCCACCGACTGGTAACAACCATTGGTAAGTGGCGTCTATAGAAGATTTATTAATAATATTTATTATTTCCTTTCTTTGTTCATCAACATTTTTCACGATTCGAAATATGAGTTGTTTCTTATTAATTGATATCTTAGGACCTAAGAAGAATTATAATTTACGCCTGATTAACATATTTAAAATATTAATATATGTATAACGATATAGCAAAACTATAAAAGCGACAAAAACGAAGTTACAAATGTACATACATACATATATAAATGGGCGACCGAACATCGCTCGGAATTTTTGGACAAGAGTAGGTACAATTTTCTTTTTAATTGAACTGGAATAAATACAAAAAAAAACAAAAACAAAAGTAAAAACTTTGTATCCGACAGGGATTCGAACCCGGATACGTCTGACTGTCAATCTTGCACCCTTTATGCCTATGCATGCGAAATTAGCGACTGTTATGATTATGTTGTCACTTGTCACATCACTATTTATATGACACATCACTAGCGCTTGTACTCATGTCTGTCCAATATGGCGTCTTATAACTATAACTATTACTTACTTTACTATGTATATTTTGTATGTTATAATGCGAAAGAAAACCGCATGAAAACTCGAAAACACGCGTTTTCCCAGGCATAAGACTAATCTAGATCGATTTTTTGCCCCTGAGAATCCCCACATACCAAATTTCAGCGAAACCGTTAGAGCTGTTTCCGAGATCGCTGGTATAAATATACAAAAATTGGTCGTTTAAAGGTATTAGATAGTTAGATATATTTTAAAACAGTACATCGTATTATTTGTATTAATTTTATAGTTTCGGACCTTAACTATTTTATATGCATTTACCAAAACAATTTCCTTTTAAAGTCAGCCTGTAAGTATTGCCTGCAGTATCATCTACAATATAATAATCTGTATAGGATTGGCCGATAATTTTTGGTTTAAACACAATTTTCACTTCAGCCCAATCTAGTGCTTTTACAGGTGTAGAAGTAACCGAAAGCTTAAAAACTTGGTCTATGCTATTCAAAACATATAACATCGATACACGGTATGTAAGTACTCCCTGAAAGTGTTAACATTTAAGTTATACTTAAAAGGTTTAACTGAACCATCAACTTTTACAAAATTAAGAATTTTTGAAACATATATCTAATATTTTAGTTATTTATTTTATTTATTACGCACATCCGTTAAATTTTGAATTGATATAATTCTTTCAGGTGAAGTATCAATAGGAATACAACCAAAATCAACTATTTTTGCTTCAGTTATACTATCTATAGAAAAATTATTCATTATCACGTTTATAGTAATAAAATTATTATATTTGACGATATCGCTATGAATATTTTATAAATAAAACTCAACTACTTTGACATATTCATTATATCCATTCATTCATATTTATCCGAGGAGGATTTCATTCCATGACATTAAATAAGAAAGTAAGGAGAATTTTATTTGCAAGTGTAAATGATTAATGATATATATAACTACTATGTTATGTAGAGAATCGTGTATGGTAAGTTTGGAATGAAGGTAAAGCAATTTCAAAAAAATCATATATGGAATGTTATAGAGGTATTATGCACAATTAAACTATATACCTACATATAATTGTTAAAATTTTATCAAAAAAAGCAAATGCAACTGGATATTTTTTTTTCATTAATAATAATTTACATTAATTTTTTCTGGCAACATTAGTAAAAGCCTTCACAATCGAATGATTGATTGATGAATGAAGATTTACTGTCTCTTTCCTTTGCAGATTGTTATTTGGAGTTCGCTTTGTAGCTTTCTTGGATTGTGTTTGGTTTTTATGTTGTTTGTTTTTTGTGAATCAAGTGAAGTTATAAAAATATAACGTGTTTTAATAAAGAGCTTCCAGATTACCTATACGCTTTAGTTATAAAGATGCAAAGCCCTTTTTAATGGTTGCAATAGTCGGATTACAAATCTCACATACTCGTATATAGTAATTTCTACTTCCTGCTAGAAATGTTACTTCTGAGAAGATTTCTAATAGATAAATTGCAAAGCTAGCCAGTGCGCATTTCAAACACGATGGATCCTAATACAGACTGGCTTTGCGAAATTTTGCAAAATGTGCAGCTCGAACAATTCTATATACCAATTCGGGATCAATTACAGGTAACTTACAACTCTAAAGCTTTAGTTTTTGTTTTGCATCATTGTAACTAAACTTATATTATTGTACATATCTTTTAGATAACAAGATTAGCACATTTTGACTATGTACATGCAGAGGACCTTGAAAGGATTGGTATCAGCAAGCCTGGTGTTCGCAGGCTACTTGATGCTGTCCGAAAAAAGAAATTACAACTGTGGAATCGAAAATTTTGGAATAAATTATTTGGCTCTTCAAGTTCTAATGCCCGTGAGAAGACTGAATTAGCAATAAGGCCACAATCACAAACTGAAAATCCCACTACATGTATCATATTAGAAAAAGATATTGTGTAAGTATCATGTTATGTTATTGACTAAGAGTATTGCATACTATCTAATATAAATATTATGCTGGAAATATAAAAAAAATATAAATCATTTTATATTTTTGATTTTCAGTACAGTATATACATTATCTTAATTATATTAATATGTTACAGGTTGCATAATGAATTGGGTAATGGATCATTTGGAGTTGTTAGACGTGGAGAATGGAGGATGCCAGACCAGACAAATCAAATGGTGCCAGTAGCAGTAAAAGTATTAAAAGCTGATGCATTTTCACAGCCAGGCATATATGATGATTTCAGAAGAGAAGTTGAGGCAATGCACAGTTTAAAACATCCTAATTTAATCAAGCTACATGGTGTAGTGTTTCACCCACTCATGATGGTGTGTGAATTGGCCCCAATGGGTGCATTATTAGATTACATAAGAGCGCAAGATGGCAAAGTGTCATTGAATTTCATATCAAAATGGTCAGGACAAGTTGCAGCAGGAATGGCCTATTTGGAGAAAAGTAGATTTTTACATAGAGATTTGGCTTGCCGAAACATTTTACTATCTAATCTTGAATTAGTAAGTAATTTTATGGTATTTATATAGTTTTATAATTTCAAAAGTTATATTTTCTTGCTTCATTGCAGTCATTTATATTGAATATTAGCAATACACCCTCACTTCCCTAGTCTTAACAGTTAGTATGGAATGATAGTCAAGTAAAAAATAAAAACAAATCTATCCCACGGGAACCATACATTTTTCCAGGATAAAAAGTAACCTATGTACTATTCTAGACTATAATCTATCTCTGCCAAATTTCATCCAGATCCATTCAGTCGTCCTGGTGTGATTAAGTAATAAATTGAGTAAAAAAATGATTAAGTGTGATTAACTTTTTTTCTTAGCTTGGGGGTAGAATTTGTAGCTTATAAAAAAACTAAATTATTGAAATAAAAAAAAAATTACTTAACATTGAGGTGGCCCACTGGAGTTTTTAAAATAATTCATTTAAATTTTTAGTTTGAGTGGATTTTTTTTTTTCGATTATAATATTGCACTGTAATATTGCAATTACGAAAAATGTTGAAAAAATAACATGTTACTTTTTTTGTATAACAGTGAAAGTTGAGTAAAAAATAACTATATTCATCAATTCTTGAATGTTTTCAAAGATGATCACTGGAAAAAAAGTTCATTTAAACCCAAAAATTTAAATGAATTATTCTTTTTAAAAATCAGTGGCCCACCACAAAAATTTTGTTTTCTTATATAGTACATATATAAATATTTCTTATCGTCTGAGATTTTGCTTGTATATTGGGTGTGGCAATTGCTGATTATAGTACATTTAATTATTGTTTATTCATCTAAAAAGTTAGTTTACTTTACCTTTTATCTTAAAGCTGATATGGATCTCTTCTCAGGGGGTGATCTCACCCCTCATAGTCTTTGATGATTGCATAATTTACTCGACATTCGAAAACTACATCTCTTTAATACGCAATTTTATCAATGATTCTTTAATATATCATGTCATAAATGAGATTTAATTGCAATTAACAGGTTAAAATAGGTGATTTTGGTCTGATGCGAGCATTGCCAGATGCAGACGACTGTTATGTGATGAGCGAACGTCGTCGTGTGCCCTTTCCCTGGTGTGCACCGGAGTCTTTACGTTCGAGACACTTCTCTCATGCCTCTGATGTGTGGATGTTTGCTGTTGCGCTATGGGAGATGTACAGTTTTGGGGAGGAGCCATGGATGGGTAAGTGGTTTAAGAAAAAAAAAAACTACTTTGTAACTAGCCTTACTAAACCACCACACACATATAATATTAATATAAAAGCATATAATCTATACTAATAAAGAAAGAATAATACAAACCTAGTATTATCTTTGCCTTTATTTTAAACTATGTGTAGGTATTTTTTTTATGTTATCCAAACCAAACTAGACTACTAAGCAATACATATTATGACAAACTTTTACAATGTTTTTACGGGAATCGATCTTGAACCTTCGGCTCAGTAAATTACTGTAAGATTAGCATTCATGTTTGAGCATTAAAAATATACACTAAAAGCATACCCATATTGTCTTTTCTCATATTCTCACTTGACAATACAATTACATGCATTCATATGGTTGTAAGCGTTTTTATAAATTCCCACAGCTATTATGTATTATGTATGTAGTTTATAAAACAAAAAACTGATCTACTACACTATGACTAGGGGTTGGCGCAGTATATCTTCCGTACTGCTAGGATTTGGCAAAAGTTTTACGACTGGCCTACTGCCTGATATCAATCCTCCTTGGGATTGCTAATGTTTATAATAAAATAAAAAAAACTGATAATTTCTAATATAATTACCATTAAATTGAAACTTCTTTTATTAAAAATAACTAATGTTACGTTTAATTTGGTAATACACTTTAATATTTTAAGTAAGTACCCAAATATATGTAAATGTTTTTTTAGATTGCTTATATATATACAAACTACCAACTTACTCGTAAGTACGTTTAAAACAGGTAAAAATAGTTATTGCGAGTGTACTTTAGGAGATAGACATAATATGATATTGCGGACTTTTCTGTAGGCATTATTGAGACCTACCATTTTCCTAGTATATTGTTTTTGATATATCTCTTGAGGTTTAGCCAGCGTCAGACATGTAAACTTCTAAGAACGGCTGACAGAACACGTTATTATGTTTTACAGCGGAAATGAAACATTTTTCCACAGTAAAAGGTATCCTAAATTTTGAATCGAGTAATAAGTTATCACTACGCAAAATTTCAAATCGGGTGAACTATTGTTTTATGATTTATATTCTGTACAAAATACTTAACAGATTGTATTTAAAACATATTTCATAAACGGATTTGGCTTAATACTTTCTTATATACGCGAATATTAGACATTTAAATAAAACTATCTTTTTGAATTTTTTCGCGGATTTATTTTAATTTTTTGCGACAGATTCTCCTGTGACCATGATTGCTGTAAAGCAATCGAAACGTCGGGAACCAAAAATCAAAATAAATCCACGAAAAAAATCCGAAAAGATAGTTTTATTTAAACGAATTTAGCTTGTTTACTATTTTATATTCAGCTTTATAATATTAGTATAGATTTATTAGTAATATGGAAAACACGCTGAAGGTTGATTCAGTAGATACTAGATACACTTTGCCTCTTACAATATAATATTCATACGGTGGTGCTATGCGTGTTCAAACATAAGTCGTAAGACACGCGATCTATGTATTGCATAACATGAATAAAAATAATTTTATGAAAATTATACGTTTACACAATACAATTATTAAATTTATATAAAATATGATTTTTTTTATTTATATTTAAATGTAAACGTGTTTTATTCTTGTTTGAATTTCTATCTTCATTTGCGGTTTCATCTAAAAATATAATTTACATAAAACATTCCGCGTTAACAAGTATTTAACTATTTATAAATTAAATAAATACATAGTCGAGTCATGTCGAAGATGTTATTTTGTCATTACGCTATATCGGCCCTAATACTTTAACAAAAAATTTTAGAAGGCGCCATCTCAATAAATGTATTAATACAGTTGTCACAATAATATGCGAAAAATCCGAACGGGTTAACTAGTATTTAAGTTAACAAAGACTACTCTCAAAGCTGCGAAAAATTGCCATTAGGGCCCATTTAGTCTGATTTATCTCAAAATTGACGCGAGATAACCCCCCAAAATGTTTGAAACAAAAAAGAAATCACGAGAAAATAAAACCAAAACTCCAAAAAAGGACAAAAAGTCTTTGGTGCTCGAATACCTGTTTAGTTTGTGGCGCAAAGTTGTAGTCTGTGCTTTTGAACAAAACGAGGGTGGCCTGGTAGCTCGCTATACATAAATAATCATCACTCTCATGAGAAAACAGAATGATTACCGTATAAAGTATACGTTACGATTATTTATTTACTTAAAAAACATTTTTAAATGAGAATCATGCGAACTGTCGGATGTAAGCAAAGCTAATTATAGAAATAGCTTTAGTTCATTATCATTTACATTTGTTCAAAACCCGACACACACTTTTATTATACCTATATGGAATTTTATTGATCGCCCATATCTGTCTACATACTGGCTTATATATTTTTTCTTATATCTGACTACTATTAAAATTGTGAAAGTTTGTGTATATGTATGTGTGTTTGTTTGTTACTTCTTTACGCTGAAACGGCTGGACGGATGGATGGCTGGAAGTTTAGATGTTTGGATAAAATTTGGCACAGAGATAGACTATGGTCTGGAATAACTGTTATTTTTATCTTTATATTTATTTCATTATTATCATGGAAAAATGTACGGATCCCGTGGGATAGTTTTGTTATTGTTTTTCTAGAGGCGAACCCGAGCGAAGCGAAGGTCTATACTAATATTATAAAGAGCCCGAGCGAAGCGAAGGTCTATACTAATATTATAAAGAGGCAGAGTTTGTTTGTTTGTTTGTTTGTTTGTTTGTTTGTTTGTTTGTTTGTTTGTTTGTTAGGAATGTAATCTCAGGAACTATTAATCCCATTTTAAGAAATCTTTTTGTATTAGATAACCCGTTTATATTGAGGAAGGCTATATATCATCATGGGAAAATGTACGGTTCTCGTGGGATAGATTTATTTTTGTCTTCTTGATTAGTTTAGTATAGTAAGATAAACTGTGACCCAAGTTAAACACATAATTTATTATTTGTCAATTATGTTAATAGTTTTTTTTTGACATAGTAACCATCTTCTTTTTAGGCTTAAACGGTTCGGAGATTCTTCGGTTAATAATGCGGGAAGGGCAACGTCTTTCACCCCCGAGTGCGTGTCCGCCAGACGTTTATATGTTAATGATGCAATGTTGGGACCTCAACCCGAAGGAAAGGCCCACATTTGCGGGCATACTGCGCTATATGGAGACGAATAAGTTCGAAACGGCGATTGCTAGTCTTAGGTAAGTCCTTATTGATATTGAAAAAATAACTTAATTTGCTTTTAAACTCAAATAAAAAACTCAATATACGACTAGAAACTCGACTCTTGCTCATTTTGAAATGCTGTTATTTTATATTTATCTGGAGAAATAATTCTGGAACTTGTATAATACAAATACACCTAAATAAAAAGTGGCACAACTCGAAATACCTATTGTTTCAGGAATAGGAAAATATGTTTTACTCTTTTTCTATTTGATATATTAAAAATAATCTTAGGTTTTCTTGTATATAATTTTACGAAGATATTTATTTGATCAATGGCTTGTCATCAAATAGCAGTATCACTCGTATCAAACACTTTGAAGATATTTATTTGGAACACCAACTAACCAACTAATAAATAAATAAATAGTTTTATTTTTTCATGGTAAATTAGTAATCATGACAATATCATCAGGGTGTTTATGTAGTTTATGTAGTTTTTAACGCGGATTCCTATAATATGTATTAATAACACGAATTTGGATTATTTGGAGTTGTGCTACTCTTTATCTAGGTGTGCGAATAAATATGATTATTTATAAATATTTATTTATACATAAACAGTTTAGATTACTTAAATAACATTAACAATTTATAACCAAGGTACATTTAGTTAAGCTTTACATTGCGAAATGAACTCTAAATACAAAGGCTAAGCTAACAAAATTTAATGGCACACTGCCCTCTGTACTAATTGAACTGTTTGTTGTAAGTTTAATAATTGTTTTATTAAATGAAAAGAAATATTTTTTAAGTGTTGTTGTTGTGAAAATAAACTACTATAATATATACTAGGTCTGTTTTCACGATCTGTCTACAATTTATAAACAAAAAAGAGCTAATAGAGAAAATGTTTGTTCTTTTAATTTAAAATAAACTTTTACATTCATTGTTTCAAGTAATTAATAGTGTATGGAGCTCCCTTTTAACGTCCCATTGCTGTGTACGGGCCTCCCTACAATAGGGGATCAGGTCGTAATCCACCACGCTGGCCAATTGGGGGTTGACAGACTTTACATGTCTTTAAAAAACTTGCTAGGTTTTCGCAGACATGCAGGTTTCCTCACGATGATTTCCTTCACCGTAAGACAAGTGGTAATCTTGTTGTAAATGATTCATACATGAGAATATCAGAGGTGCGAGACCAGGATTTTCCAAGCGAGTGCGTTATCACTGGGCTACCACAGCCTTAGTAATCAGTATATCTTTTAGTATGTTATTTATAATGCGATGTAACTTTCAAGCTATAGGAAACAAGGTCAGATGACAATAGAAGCTGGCGACGCGATAATTCTGATAGATAAGCGTCCTGAGCTTCACTGGTGGAAGGGACAGAACCAGAGGAGCTTAGAAGTAGGACTATTTCCGAGGTAAAGTTATATCCATATTGTTAAATTCATATTGCATCTCATAATGACATTATATTCTTTGGGCCCATTATAATAATAATGATTATTATGTCATCCTGACATATTTCGGCCACTGCGGCTGATCTCAATTAATGAAAATGTCACTAAATATTTGTCGAGCAATTGCCAAACATATTTTTTGGCATTTTGTACGCAAATACGCTTACGCCTTCTGTTTGCCCGCTGAGATTTATATAAAGATTTTTTAGTTTAGATAGTTTTATTTGTTAAGAGAAATTAATAAACAATTTGATGAGACAATTATTTTATTGTAAAAGTTGCTGTTTTTTATTTAACAGTACTCTGGTGACGGCAGTGAAGAGCAAAAATGTCCAAGCTGCAAAAAAAGCCCAAACAGTATCGCCTGTTCGTAAAGGTATGAATTTGAAAATTCAATCTCTTATTATATTTCTAGTAGGTATGTAATATGTAAGAGACCAGCTATTTGTAAAAATTATACTTGATATGAAATTGACAGTTTTTATGTCATGTGTATAATAAACTATTAGCGGTTAACCCTCGCTTCGCTCGGGTTCGTCACTAGTGAAAAACAATAACATATCTATCCCACGGGAACCGTACATTTTACGGTACAAAAAGTATGTGCTATTCCAGATTTATCTACCTCTGTGCTGAATTTCATCCAGATCTGTTCGGCCGTTCTAGTATGATCAAGTAACAAACATCCATCTATCTAAACTTTCACATTTATAATATTAATGATATTAAGTTACCTCAAAAAAAATTCATTTCTTTCACTAAAACATTTAAATATTTTACTTAATACAATTCTATGAAGTTTATATTTGGACTTGAATCTTAAACAATATTTATTATTACATATTATTATACAATACTAGTATTATGTCGGACTCCTTTAATGGTAGCGATATTTACATACACATTCACTTTCGTATATTAAAAGTAAAACTTTCGTCATATCCGTCTGTCCGCCTATATTACACCTATTATACTCGAAGAATATACAGTTATATAGGTAAAATTTACAAGATAGGTGTCGTGCTAGAACCGGTAGAAAATGCTGTAATCAAATAACGGAAATAAAACCATTTTCAAATTGTTTTCATTAAAGTCAATACCTATGTGAGTAATATGGTTTTAAATTCGTAAACATTGTATGAAAGAAAGAACGGATGTATTTCATCAGAAATAATTTATACAACTAAGTGTCTCTCAAAGAAGGTTAGTTGGCACAATATCAAAATGTCTAACTGTTTCCTTCATATTTCAGCGCGTGTACTTTACGTAATTAAAAAACTGTAAATTAGAATGCATAATATGTAGAGCATAAATATCGATTTAAAAAAAATAGCTAGAATAATAGTATTTCCCAAACAAATTTTATATTCCTCTTTGGGCATAGAATCACAAAAATTCTCTCCTTACTGCATCTTTAAGTACTTTTACTTGACACTTTGACGACACGTTTGGCTCAGTTTGTAGTGACCCTACTTGCTGTGCCAGCTGTTGCGGGTTTGAGTCCCGCTGGAGGCATTCATTTGTGTGATGAGCACGAATGTTTGTACTCCAGTCATACCACTTGCCTAACGTAACTAAAACATCGTGAGGAAACCTGCATGTCTGAGAGAACCTAACAAGTTTTCGAAAGACATGTGAAGTCCGCCAACACACATTTGGCCAGCGTGGTGGACTATGGAATGATCCCCCTCGTATTGAAGGGAGGCCCGTGCCCAGCAGTGGGACGTTAAAAAGGGCTGAATACAATGTATTTAAAGTTATATATGTGTAGTGTATCAATTATCTGACAATGGAACTAGATGGTGTTGTGTATTAATGTCCCAACATATAAAAAAAAACTTCGTCAATCAGACTTGATACTGTTTTATATGTATACGACATTTATTTAATTACGTAATTCATAATCTGTTCAAACGTACGCGATGTAACTTTTAAATAATACGACGCAAAAGATGCATAGCATTGAAAATTGCTAATCAATGACTAAATGGTTTTACCACGACTTAGTGCGCTGTGACTGATTGTATAACAGTATGTCGATATACCACACCTTTGTTAATATAAATTTATGTTTATCTATATGTGTAGTACATACATATGACTAATAATTCTTATCAATTGTCATACTAATATCAAATATGCCTTATTATGGAGTATCTTTGGTACTTCTTGCAAACTGCGGGTAAAAACTAGTCTATGCATATAATAAACCTGTAGAGGGCGAATGTCTGTACATAGACAAAAAATGCTAAAAACCGAGTCAGGGGGATGCAAGAAGAGAAATAGAACAAATCCAGATTTTTTTCAAATTTTTTGTTTCTCTGTCTGTTTGTCTGTTTGTACGGGCTAATTTCCGAGACTGTTGGACCGATTTAAATGAAATTTTGCATGTTGGTACCTTATATCCTCGGTCAACATCTTAAATACTTTTCATCCCGGAATATTAAAGAGTTCCCGTGGGATCGTTAAAAAACTATAGTAAGTTATACAGCTTAGTACACAAAACTACTGATTGAATGTTAATGAAACAACACAATAAATAGTTCATACAACAGGATAATAAATAGGCTACTTTTTATCCCGGAAAAAAGTACGGTTCCCGTGGGATAGATTTGTATTTGTTGAAATATAAGAACAAGTACAGTTTCGCTCAGATTCATCCTTAGATGCCTATATGTAACCTATGTGTTTTTCCCAGTCATAGTCAATAAGAGAACTGTCACAGTCACTTTCAGCTTAATTTCCTTCAGACTTTACAGTATGAAAGAGTAACAAACATACACACTTCTAGTAGTAACTAGTATGATAAACTATTTGTTATCTATTTATTTATTATTTATGTTGTCTGTTTTGTCTGCAAGCAATAAACAAGCCAACAAACCCTTTTTATAAAATCTCAAAGAACGGTGAACTGAACGGTGATAGTCTCATCTGTACAACAAAAGAATTCTCTTAAAATTGTTCCATCCAACTCAATGATATAAATTAAATAGTTTGTGCGGTTTTTTACCACGCTGTACTCGTTATGTACGATGCATCTTAATAACCATTTGCAAATCCAATTAAAATAGACTTATCCCACACTTTCTTTTCGTTACGGCTCATAGGAATTAGCATGGTATATGTACATTCAGCTTATTGCCATTTACAACTTTCTATCTCTTTGTATCGGCATACTATCTAAAATTACATTTAAATTGTAATAGTAAACCACTTAAAACGCCCATAAATCCACTAAGTGACTTCAAACTCGAGACTAGAACTTCTTTAGTAATTACAGTAGCATTGAGAATAAAAATTTATTTATTTACTAACTGACAGGAGTTGTCCTGAGATGTTGATCTGTCTATATTTTAATAAATTCAATCTTTATTTTTGAGTTCACTATAAACCTATATGAAAAAGCAATTTTAGTTTTCCAGCGTTTATCAATTTTGCAGACAATTTTTCCAGCTTTTTACTCGTAATGACCTTATTTAAATTATTACAAACATAAAAACCTTAACATTTCCTTCATTACCTGCTATTGACTATCGACATTTTTTTTTATTGTTACACACAACACTAGAAGTGCGAGCGAGAGTTCCGATATGCCTATAAGTGCGAGCGAGAGGCCTGATAAAAATGTTTTATGACTCAGTTCGCACGTTTGTAATAATCCAACTATAGTCACTTACCCTCACTTCACTTGGTCCCTACATGCCCTTCGCATTTATAATATTGCAGCTTATTTTCATAATATGTTTGTGAATAAACTATTATTTAGGTAATCCCTCTTTCTATTGACGAAAACCGCAAAAATATTGAAAACGTTAAGAAAATTCATTAAATTATTAGCACCTGTGCGACCGCGCTTTGCTTGACGTTTTTCGGAAAAGGTATTATGTTTTTTTTTCAGAAAAGATACCTATAAATACAAAATTTAATCCAATTCGTTAGGGCCGTTTCCGAGATACGCGAAATCTATTATATAAATATGTCGTGGCGCGGTGTTTGTGGTCACACTTCTTCGAAACGGCTCGAACAATTTTAATGTTTTTTTTTTTGTATATTTGGTAGATAGGAGAATAGGTCGTAAAGTATTTTTCGCCCTCCTACCCCTATCCATTTTTAATCGTGTTTTTAGTATTTTTGTATGAAGAATATTATAGATACATAGCAACAACCCGAGCGAAGCGAGGATGAGTCGCTGTATAACATAGAGCCAAGGAGTTTTTTTTGTAGATTGAACGCGAACGTAGCCGCGGGTTTTGCTAGTAAATTTATATATGTACATATATATCAGAATTGCTCATTTAATATTGTAAGGTGATATTAATAAAATATTGTAAGGTGATATTAATAAAAGCAAACGTTTCAGCGACAAACCAAACAAACAACGGTATTCTCGATGATTCAGAAGTGATACTGAGGAAGCGACGCACGATCGAGTCGACCCAGCCGTCGAGCACGCGCGCGGGGAACAACGCGAGCAAACACTTCAACTATAACAAACTAATTAACGACAGGACGCTCTTGGACAGGGCGAGGAGCGCACGCGATAACTATTCCAAGAGTTTGAGTCAAGGTGAGTTTTAAATATTAAATAAAACTATATTTTCGGACTTTATCACGGATTTATAAAACCTGATTGCTGTAAAGCACACGAAACGTCGGGAACCAAAAATCTAAATAAATCCGCGGAAAAAATTAGAAGAGATAGTTTTGTTTAAAATGTCAAATATTCGCATAAATCTACTAGCTTTTCCGCGCGGGTCTCTCAATATCTTCTCAATAAATAGATATTAATATTATTATTAATATTAATGATTGATTATCGATTATCGACTATCGATTATTGATCGTCGATTGTCATTTACCTATTACTGATTATCGATTGCCGATTATTGATTATCAATTTTAATTATTGATTATCGACTATCCATTTTATCGACTAATGATTATCGACTATCGGTTCGGGACGAACCCGAGCGAAGCGAGGGTGAGTCGCTACATAACAAAGCCAAAGAGTTTTTTTGCAGATTGAACACAATGTTTACGCGTATCGTCGTGTAGCCATTATGCCAAAACATCCTTCTTTTCTTTTATTCATCTTTCATTCCATTCCATTCTTAAAATTATGTCATACGTCTCTTTTACTCTTAAAATATCATTTCACGCATACTCATCTTGCTAATTCCATATATATTAATAATTGATACGGGTAATTAAATTATATTCCTCTATTGTTTCAGTAAAAGAAGACTTACTCATTGACTTAGACTTGCCACCATCTACGACCAAGGGCTCACCGTCTAAGAAACAAACGAACCCACACCAAATATCTATTCTGGACGAACCTATTGACGTACCAGAAATAAGTGAGTTATTAAGATTCATTATTTTATTTAAGCATTTAATTATTTTGTCGCACGTCATATTTTTGTATGAGGCCATGCTGGACCAGAGTTACAGAAGATAGAGCACAACGACGAGTTGGAGGAGGCCTATCCCAAAAGGCACGCCGACCTGCGGGACATGTTATAGTTTTTCTTCAGCTTACATTTTTTTTATTTGTAAGTGTAATTATTGGCCCAAAATGCCGAATAAATGGCTTATTATTGTTATTATATTTTTGTATAATTCGAATCTTATAAGTGTCAATGTAGACTAGGAAAATATTAATGTATGGTTATGTATTTGGCTATCTATATCGTATTTATGATCTTTTTCTCTTTTCAGGTCAAGATTTAGACTGGGGTCAACAAAGCATAGAAAGTCTACCCACATACTGTACGGAATCACAAAACCAACCATGTCCGAATCTCTACGGCGCTAAATCCTTAGACGGGTTGAACGTCACCTCGCAAATGAGCCCAGATCCATTCGACACGTCACAGTTCTGGCCGAAAACTGAATCTCAGAGACCAAATTATAGTATACAATTAGATGATAGCCAATACCAATCTCAAAACAACTCGGCCACGACTAGCACAGAAGCAAATTTGTACAATAATATGACTTTGAATAATGCTAGTCAATATGGCACTTTGCCGAATAACGCAGTTTCGAATAACACGCTCTCTAGACAAACGGAATCGATAAACGACTCGATCAACTCCTTAGCAGATATGTCGTTGGACGATAGAATCTCAGAATCCCTAAATCTCAGATCGAAAAATACAAACGAGAACATGTACGCCAATAGCAATACTTATGAAGTAGCGTCCACATCTAATTACCAACCGACCGAAATGTACAACGATTTTCCAATTTACAGCAATTTCGACATTAATCCAAGCCAGCAACAGTTCATTTTAGAAACTAAAGATTATTACACGAAATTCTCAAAACCTTCGGGAAGCCAGAGCACTAATGATTACGAGAAGAACATGTACAAGCCAAAGTTTGAGGAGAAATTGAAGAATTTCAGTGAATGTAGGGAGAATTCTAAGAATTATTCCGCGTTGAAGTATCAGAATGTGGATTATAGTTCGTCTGTGTACGACGAAGTGAATGAAGCGAGTAATGTGTATAGTGAAATAGATGCTCAGTATGCGGGAGTGGGCGCCGCGTGTGTGTATGACGAAGTGTATGAGCCGGCGCCGCGCCCGCACCGCCCCGCACCACCCTGCCCTTTTAGACCCAAGTGACGTCATAAACATACCATATTATATTTGTATATCGTTTGGTTATCTTTTGAGCCATATGTGATTTGATATTGATTCTGTGAATTCTCTGATGTGATTTTATCAAGATTCGCTGAGATCGTAACTACGTTTGCTCCCTGCCTTTTTAGATTCAAGTGACGTCATAAGCATACCATGTCATAATATTATCTTTTGATTCCACATGTGTATTGGTTCTAGGAATTCTCATATGATTTGTCAAGTTTCGTCTTTTTAGATGGTCTGGATGATGGGTGATATTATTATGTATGGTTGGTTTTTGAATTCATGTGTAAGAATTTTCAAATCAAGCGCTATAGTTTTGACTAGATGAGTTACTTTGGCTAGATGAGTTACATTTGTGGTTATACGCACGGGCGTGTATTTTGTTTTTAACTCGCATTCATTATAAAGAAATTCTGCGTGAATGAAAATGAAACCGAATCTTGTGGAGGTTATTTATTATAAAAAAATGTACTTGCCGTTCTGTAGTGACATTCACTAGGACATTATTGTAAGCAGGCCAATTGTGTAGAATAAAGAAATTCACAGAAGGTTGCGGGTTCGATACTTGCGCACGGCAATTATTTTATTTCAACATCAAGTGCGGTGTGATAACTGAAATTTTGGGATAGTTATTATTCTTATTTGTTTAACATTAAATGTATTTTGTCACTATCGAGATTAGGCAGTTTTTTTTGTCTGCTGAGATTTCATTTTAAATTTTGTTGCTGATATTTCTGACTTTAACAAGTTTCCTTTGTCATATATTAAAGGAGTTATATTGTGATCATTACATGAACCTTTTTAATACTATTCTCATGTATTTAAAATGTTAATATTTTTAGTGAATCTAGATTACTTTAAACGTGATTTATCAGAATTGGACTGAACTATAAGTATGCTGTTTTCGTAAAACAACAAATTTAAAATCGTGATAGGATTTTCGATACAGTTTAAGTATTTAAACCTTTACTTATCATCGTATTTAATTTTTTGGTGTTGCTATATAATGTATTCAGCCCTTTTTAACGTCCCACTGCTGGGCACGGGCCTCCCTTCAAGACGAGGAGAATCAGGCCATAGTCCACCACGCTGGCCAAGTGCGGATTGGCGGACTTCACATGTCTTTTGAAAACTTGCTAGGTTCTCTCAGACATGCAGGTTTCCTCACGATGTTTTCCTTCACCGTAAGGCAGGTGGTAATCAAGTTAGAAAATGATTCGCACATGAAAATATCAGAGGTGCGAGACCCGGGATTTGAACCCGCTTCACTCGGTTTCCCAAGCGAGCGCGTTACCACTGGGCTACCACTGCCTAATATGCTATTATGCTATATAATATGTAATTAAAAATAAATGCAGCTAGCATCGGCAATATTATAAATGAAATATAATATTCCTTACTGATGAACAAATATTCTATAGATGTTACACTATTTTGTAATTTCTGGCAGCCCTTAGAATTATTTTTAAGCGATTCATATCGAACGATTTTATCAGTTAAATAAACTTTGTTTTATTTTTGAAGAATATTTCGAATTATTGTTCTCATTTGAAGGGCACAGGCAAAGAACAGGGAATGTCCTAATGAATAGATTATAAGAAAAAAGCAGTTTAAAATTTAGAAGTCATTATATTTTTTTGAGATCAAAATATGCAGTAACTTTTTGTAGATATTTTTGTAGATTTTTGGACAATTGTCCTTTACCGGTCATAGGTATTCCCAGTTTTTTCGCATTGGGCATAGATAAAAAAGAATTTTTAGCGATTACCGTAAAGTATTTGTAAAAACCAGTGGCTGGGAACGCAATTACCATAGACATAGATTTGTTACCAGTATCAAACAAAAAAAAAAACAAAAATTGGACTTTCCCTGTTCTTTGCCTGTACCTTTCATTTAGTACATTAAGACGTACGAGCTTGTTATTTAAAAAATATTGGTTAATTTAAATAACATAGATGTATAATACCAACATTTTTTTCCCTTATTTACTGGAAAGAATGTTTTATAGATAAGCATATATATTTGAAGGAAAATTTCAGCGACAGCTATTTTAATACAATGTTGCTAATAGATAGAAAGTAAATGTGTTGCAAACATTTGCATTAATAGGAAATAATACTTTTTGTTTTAAAAAATGATTAAAATCTATTTAATATAAATGTTTATGATTAAAAAAATAATGTATACATATTATTTTTGTTATGTAAATATGTTTCCAAAACTTCAATAACTGAATTTAGGTTTCGTGAATACATAGTGCTTGTAATGAAGGCAATTTATGTTTAAAAAAAGAAAGTACGAGAAGAATGTACGCACATTAATATATTACAATCATTGTACATTTTTGTTTTGGACAGATTTAATAAATGAAATAAAAGAGTATAATATTTGTGATTTTGCAAGAAAAATATATTTTGTCGACAGTACAATGCATGATTTTTTTTAATTTTAGAAAGTTTACAATAAAAATGAGAATTATAGCTTAAGTGTGAACGAGGATTTATTTTCTTAAAATTCATGATTGCAATATATCATACATTTCATATTGCAAAGAATAAAGTCATATGTAAAAATAAATAAACATAAAAAATGGCAAGACATACGCTGGATGAATAGTCATTTCTTCTTTCGTCGGTTCTTACGGAATACAAAGCACCCATATCGAAGAAAAATATATATTATGGAATACTATTTTAGTTGCATTTTCATAGTTATTTTGATATATTTTACACGTTATGTTTTTATAATATCAAATCAATATGTCCAGACAACGGTTATTTTGAGAACATTCGAAAATCCTTTAGTGAAATAGCGTACAAATAGACTATATTTTTATATATTCTTGCTTGTAATGACTTCATATGTAGTATATTTTAATTTAATTAGTCTATTCTCAATTTTTTTTATGGTACTCGGTGATAAACGATCAGACAGTCCACCTGATGGAATTTGTCGCCCATAACACCTACGGTTCATGCACTTAGGTTTTATCAAACGCAACTTCAGAACCGCCGGTACGTTATCACTGTGAGGATGATATGCCTCTTGCCTGTAATTGCACTGGCTACCTTATCCTTCATACCGGAACACAACAATGCAATCATTGTTGTTTGGTGACAGAAATAGAGTACCACCGGTAAAGTATTTACTTTTATCTACATAATATTAAAAAATTGAGAATAGTTTCACATTTATTTATTGCTATTTACTAAATGAATTAAATGTACGTCATTTTTGTTCTGCCGGTCTATTGAATAGTTATTGCCAATAATAAACATGTGACTTCATTCTTTAAAGGTAACATTTCATACATCACATGGTGCCTCACCGCTATGTACCTGTTAGACATAGATATAGAGTTATATAGAGATAGCCATAAAACCAGTGTATACCTGTGTAACCTGAAGTATCATATTTTCTTACGAAATTAGCAGTTAAATATTGTAACGGAAACAAGTTTAATTAAAATTTATATAAACGATCAGTATAAATTATAATGTTAAATGTTTTTTTTCTTAGGGACATGCTTATCAGTAAGTTTGAATTGTTTTTAAAAACAAATAAGTTATTATTTGATTTGAAAAATATTATTAAGTTAGAATAAAATAGACCTTTCTTACGAGATATTTTTTTAGTTTCTGTTTTTTTTTAAAAGTAAATACTAATACTATTACTGTATTATGTCTCTCATTAAGGCTCTTTTTTATTATAAATATTGCCTTTATTTAATTTTGGCTTTAAAAAGAAAATTCACTAAGCGATTAACTTCAACGTGGAAGCTTATTTAATTTAGTCCTTAGATAGTAATTTTCATATTGTGAAATATGTATATGATTATTAATATTATAAATAATGTCATATCTTCAAAACATGCACAAAATGGGAATACAGTAAATACGAAATACTCTAAAGCTTGTTTTAAATATTGAGAAAATTATTATCAATAAAACAATTATATTTTCAACTAAATCATTAATAAAACATGAATAAACGCAGAATGATATAATAGAATATATTGTAAAAGATTCATAAAAATTCATTGATCGATCGATCTTTCGTCCTATCTATTGATTAGTACGAACAACTAAGTCAAAAAGTTGCAGTAAATTTTCTCTTGCCTGAGTCGCTCACAAAAAATGTTAATATAAAAATTAAAATATATTTAGAAACACATTTTTTTTAAATAATAACGAGCATTGTGTGACCCTTGATGGTGCAGAAGTAGAGAAAAAAGAAAAAAGTGAAGTCACGTGGCTCTCCTTCTCTCCCATACAAAACATTGTGTATGTAAAAACAATGTATGGCCAATAAATAAACTAAAAAATCGTATCTCAATCGATAAGCGCATTCCCCATTTAAAAACTCCAATAGGATCTTATCAAAAGCGAAAAGCCACATAGAAACCAATAAATATTTATTGGATTCTATGTGGCTTTCATTGGTTTCTATGTGGCTTTCATTGGTTTCTATGTGGCTTTCATTGGTTTCTATGTGGCTTTCATTGGTTTCTGTGTGGCTTTTTTCACATTTGATAAGACCCTATTGGAATTTTTCAAAAGGGGTAGATTGTCAGTTAAAAGCAAGACTACTGCGTTATATTTATGACGTACGATATTGTTTGTTAATACCTACTTACTTTCGGAATGTTTACATTTAAATATATAACACTTGTTAATACTCTAGCTAATATTGGTCCTATTTAAACTTAGTTTGTAATTTAATTGTGTAGTGTTAAAATATATTCTCTCATATTCAGTACCATTGTACATGTCCTGTACAGATATAAACTAGCATCTGTTTGTATGATAATGCTTGTTATCATAATAAAGACTTTGACACTTAATTGGGTTTTAATTCATGATGTTATACCGGTTCCTGAGTCGGTTGTCCTTGATAATTAAGTCGTTAAAAGAATAAATTACTAAAAGATTTCTGGATATTTAAACAATAGGTTATTTAATAATATAAAAGATTTGTGTGTGTACTTATGTACGCACGTAAGAAGTTATGCTTCTTTGGCGTAACAGAACAAAAATGAAAAATAGCTAAAGATTTCATCCTGTATGTCCAACTCTCTGCTTGTAAAAGGATGATAAATTAATAAAATAATTAGATAAGGCATATATTATGCATATTACAATCATATATTTATAGAATACTAGCAAACCCCGCGGCTTCGCTCGCGCTAAAACTACAACCAAGAACTTTAAAAAGGTAGGTTTAATACAAATTTTTATCCCTTATTTTATCTCCTTATGGGATGAATTTCAAAAAATGAAATTTCATTGAAGAGCATTAATACCAAGTTTCAAGAAATTCTGATCATAAATATTTTTTGGGTTGTGTTATAACGTGTATGCTCGTGGGAATGAGATAATCTCCCGCGGTAAAAAGTATCCTATATGTTGACCCGGGTATCCATCTACCACATCATCATACCAAATTTCATCAAAATCCCTCCAGTGGTTTTTCTGTGATGCGGTAATAGACATACAGACAGACAGATTCGACTCAGTTAGAATTTTATTATATGTATAGATTTGTCAGACAATAACAACGGTTACCATGACAACAAACAGTTATATCAGCTAACTTCATCATGTCACTTTTTGGCTGTCGGTGTGCGTGCGCATCAAAAGAAGTATTACTTCAATAATATCACCTTTTCTTAATAAATAAAATTCATTGTAATGTTGAAAACCTCATTAAAGTAGTGTAATCATTTTTAAACAATAACAAATTGGTGCATTGTATTGGCTACAATACTTAAAAATTATGTATTAAAAATAAATTCTTACTATCACACTTAATATTGTAAATTTAAAAAGTAAATATTTTAGAGAAAGTTTCAATGAATTAGTCAATTCAACACTTATAGTTTAGCCACGCATGTCAAGTAGGTACCAAAATCACATAGAGGTTCATTCACGCCTGGATGAAACGTTTGACTTAACACATAAAGTAATGTTTACATTCAAATAATTGTAATGAAATATGGACAACGTTAACAATAGTTTCAAAATAGTTTTTGCTTTTCACTTTCACAATCATTTTATGTAGATAAGTTTTATGTGCCGATCATAATGTAGGTACACTACACTTATATGTCACCTGTGTCCTATACTATTATGAAGCCGAAGAATTTGTTTTTTGTTTGCCCGTTTGAAGCGTTAATATCTAGAACATTTATCTACCTTAATGTCCGATTTGAAAAATTATATTTATACAGTTATACTAGATTATTACACGGCGGACCGTGTAAAAGACAGTAGGTATTTTATAATAAACTAATTAGTTTTAAAAAAGCGCTAGAAATAAAAAAGAAAGAAAATATTATAAAAAACAATTATTGAATAGACAAATTGTCTTAAACATCGACTGTTTTGTTTGATTTTATTTATTCTTTTATACGCTACAACTATCTTATTCCCTTAGTGTTTGTTGATAACAGAGTGATTTACTCAATGTCAAGGACAACATACAAGCTGCAAACTCGATCAAAAATCACTTGCCCTTGATGTTATTTTTGCGACACAAGGAGAAATTGTCACCTTCATATATCTGACAGGCTTCAATAATATCTAATACCTTTAAACGAGCAATTCTTGTTTATTTATTTATACCGGCGATTTCGGAAACGCTTTTAACGATTTCGCTGAAATTTGTTATGTGGAGGTTTTCGGGGACGAAAAATCGATCGAGATTTATCTTATGTCTTTTCATGTGGTTTTCTTTCGAATTATTCCACGCAAAATATGGTCGCTATTTTTGCACGCTCGGTCGAATTTCGGTCGGGTTCGAATCCCGGTCGGATACAAAGATTTTTGTTTTTTTTTATTCTAATTGTTTTGCTTTTAAGTCAAATTAAAAAGAAAATTGTACTTCTGGCCAAAAACTACGAGCAAAGCTCGGTTGCCCAGGTACTCTGAATTAAAGAGCTTGCTTGTCATAACAACACAGTGTCTCGAAGCATGTATAAAAAACTTAAAAAAAAAAAAAAAACGACTTCCAGGCACTGAAAAGTAAAAAATAACTAAACGGGGGTTTTTATTTAGAATAGATACTTAATCAGATATTTTCGAAGTCGGTATGCTTTAATTTGTATTGGCTGGCTAGAAATTTGGTATATTTTGGGGGCTTTCGGGGGCGAAAAATCAATCTAGATTAGTCTCGTGTCTGGGAAAACGCGTGTTTTCTAGTTTGTATGTGGTTTTCTTTTGCATTATTTTACGCGGAATATGACCGATAATTTCTTACACCCGGGTATAAGCATCGTGGTCAAGCGGTGAAGGCGCAAGTTAGACAACACATATGCCCACGATCGAGTCCCAGTCCGGAATACAAAGTTTTTACTTTTGTTTTTTTTTGTATTTAGTCAAGTTTTTAGTTTTTTTTAATCTAAAAAATACGATTTAACTAAAAAGAACTCCAAGCGAAGCTCGGTTGCCCAGGTACTAAGAATAAAGAAAGTAAAGAAAGATAAGTCACCTTCTGATAAGTAAAACTAATGTCGTAGCAAATCTTCGTAGCTCTACGCCTACGCAAGAAACTTACTAAACCGATACAAGCCGTATTAATTTATGCACTACACAGTACATGTTGCTTCATGCCTACTAATAACTTAATTAAATAAGAGAATTTTACTTCATTCTATTTTGCCAACAATGCTTACCCAAAAATATGTGCTTTTTTGTAAGAGTTAATGCATTTATTAAATTTATACTAATATTATAAACGTGAAATTAACTTTGGCTGTTATCATTTCATTTTCATCAAAATTTGTTTAGCGGTTAAAGAACCGCTAAGCAAATTATGATGAAGTTTGTAAAGTTCATAGATTCATCATGATATATCATAATGTCAGTGGCTCCGCCCACAGGCAAATAGTACCTGATAAAAATAAAATGAAGCCTTCATTATATTTAATTATGTAGGTAGATATATGCACCAACAGAGGTGTATAGATAATAATTAATGTTAATTGCGTAGGCCGTAGTTATTACGTAAGACGAGTCATGAGGTAGGTAAATAGTAGACTTACGCGAATATTTTGTCGGGGCATAGATCAAATAATACTTTAGGTCGGGGTCTTACTTTGAATTTATAGCATACATGGTGACATACGAAAATATATAGGCAGTTACTTTTACCATTAAGTTAATAAATCACAATTCAAGATAACCAAAACTGTGGTTGTAACTTAAATATTCTAGTCTTAACATTGACTGAAGTTGGGAATGCCACAGCCACCGAATCAAAAGTAATCATTATAAAAGGCGAAGGTGTATTTGTGGGTTTGTCACGTAGTATGAATTTTTTGCATACAATATACATAGCTGTGTATATTGTGTCATCTTACTTTTGTAAAGTAGTTTTTGTATGTTGGAAGCAATCGCCTTAAGACTCTAATAAATACTTTATTTATTTATTTATTTATTTATTTATTTATTTAATAAGTCCATTTCTCAATATTTTTTTGTAAATAAATATACTAATGAATATGGAATTAGCTCTTACTATACTTAGTGTATAGCATTAAAATTGCAAGCTACTAATGTAACTTTTATAAATTAACATTATGGTTCACAAAGCACGAGTTAACCACTTAAAACTTAAGAAAAAAACGGTAAAAATTGTAGAAAATATTATCGCTCTGGGAAGCTCATGCATATTTGAGTTGTGAAAGTCATTTATCTCTGTAATGTGATCCCGGAGTAGTATTGCAACTATATTTGCAGAGTTAAAAGTACATTTTGTTGAACTAAAGATTTATTTAACGTGGTACAAGAACACTAACATTACTAACATTACCGTTTTTATAAAAAGGGACATCTTGTTGAAAAAATAAAAAATACTTATAAGTTACACTGAATCGTCAAAAAATAATATTTACTTAAATAGTGATACAGATGCATCTGATTGCATCTGATGCACTGCACCGATTTCGTAAATATAAATAAATTGGCAAAACATAAAAATATATTAAATATTGACTCCACAAGTTTTCAATAACACTGAAACGACGCACGGATATTACAGTTTTCTTCGAAGTAGCAATATTAACTTATCAATAACAGAGCTGCGGAAATCAAAAACACTCTTCCCTCAGGCGAGCTTATAAGAGCTTGTTTATTAGTACCTTCATATTATTTATAGGAACTGACTTAATTTAACATAAGTTTGGAATTATTCATGCATTAGTATAACTACTTAGTTAATTTTAGATTCATTAAATACGAACTGCAAAGGCATCTGATTATAAGAATCTGTTAGGTATTGATTTTAGTTTCTGTCAGATATATTATTATCATTTAACAAATAGAAAATTTGTAAAATTGTCGAAGGCAGTGTATAAAGGGAATAAGGAATAGGGAGAAGCGAAAAAATATGCAAAAAACGTAGCGCTCGGTGCTTCATAGGTACGCTAATTATGCCATAATTTTAAATAGCCAAACAATTAAGAATACCTTAGTAGGAAACCCTATTTTAATTATGCTAAACGCAGGTACATTTTATACGTACATATCTATTCTAACCTATAAAAATATCAATATAAAAAAATATCAGCCGATCATATTATAAATCTATACAGATAAATAAAATTGAAGTGTATGTTTGTAATGTCAAAATAACAGCTTTATACTTAATTGAACTATATACGATACTTATAAAAAAGCACAATTTTTATAATTTTTGTCTGTCTGTTTGTTCCGGTCTCCAAAACGGCTGGACCAATTTTAACAGGACTTTCACTGGCAGATAGCTGATATTATGAAGAGTAACTTAGGCTACTTTTATTTTAGAAAAAGAATTAGGATTTAGCTCAAAAAAATTAAAACGTACCTAGGATGCACCCGAGAGAAGCGAGGGTAAGTCGCTAGTGTGTAATAATGTTTTGATAGAGAGGTCAAATCTGTACAAATTCAATATTTAAAAAAATGTGTACTAGAAATTATAAAAGTGAGGACGTTGGTGGATTAGTGTGGTTTCGAATTGAAAGTCTATTAATATGCAAATATATTTATTTATTTAATTACCAACAAAAGTTATAATAGTTAAACATCAAATTATCTAGTAACACTTGACATGCTATTTACACTTTTAATTAAATATCACAATATGATCATTATTATTAACATCTTTAACCGGTGAAAAAAAGGAGGAGGTACTCTATTCGATACGTATTTTTTTATGTTCTTTGTTTTTTTTATGTGACCTATAAATACTCCCTCACATACTTCTTTCGTACATACCACACATTCCTCTGTTAAACTGGTATTAATATACTTAGTGAATTGATTCTGATCTAGCAGGTAACGACAATAAATGACTATACGAGTCTATTAATTGCAAAGATATTTGTTTAGATTCACTGATCCATAAAGATAGACTATTATGTTTCATATCAATCACCGCTCCATACTTTCCTAAAAAGCCTTGTCCTAAAACACCATGCGATTTACAAGGTAACGTGTCAAATACATAAAACTTATGACTAATATACTGCCCGTGTACTGTCAACTGTAAACATACGTATCCGATAGCCTGTACTTTTCCACCTATCCCGTTTATTGTTATGTTTTCTTTGTTAATTGGAATGTTGAAATCTAAAACATGTTTATGTTTTATAGCCGAAATAGAGGCTCCTGTATCTATGAGCCAGTTAAGCGTCTAACTTAGTCTGCAATATTTTACCTTGTCGTCTAGCAGGTTCTATTTTAATTAAATACTGTCTCACTACTAATAAATCTTCATATAATTTCTTTAAAAATGTTGCCATAGAGTTAAAAATTAATTATAATATGCATAATAGAATATTAACATACCTGTTTGAAACCCTGGATCCTCCGCATATTATGAAGAACTGTAACATTTATAATAATACACGAGTATATATTATATATTTAGTTACATACATTTAGTTATACATATTTAATTATACTAAGTTAATATATTTAGATAATATTCTTAACTATATATATATATATATATATATATATATATATATATATTAATTATATATTATATAATAACAATATTGATTATACGTTATTAAATAAGGCTACAGTCCACTAAATAATGTCCATAAACTTGCCGAAATTCCGATGTACGCGAAAAGAAATACACATATTTATGTAACCGCACTTCACTTCACACCACTTTATACGCTTTTTAACACTTTTACACTTTGCTATCATCGATCTTCAAATCGGAGTAACCCTGGCGCCGTCGAAAGGAGAGTTGTCGCACCCTGCTGCCACTCGCGTTCAGCTCAAATTCCTGCCGTATCCATCTCATATGACATTTCCGATACATCCGGAATACTCCATACAGGACTCCCAAAACTAGGCAGAGTACCACCACGCATAACAGCCAAAAAAAACAACCTAGTTTATTTTAATGCGAATTTCTGAAAATGTTAGTGGTTACATCACCACTATTTTTTGCCTAGACTATCACTACATCCTAAGGTAGTTTTAAAAGTCGTAAGCAAATTTCTAGTTGTTACAATTTTACGGCAGTGATTTTTCAAAGGGATTTTGTTTTTGCCACAAAAATAAGTAAATCAACAACAATTTTAAAACAATAGAAAATGCTAAGAAATAAACATACAAATCTTACATTGTATGCTTTTTACATGACTTCTCTTCACACACATGCCAAATTTCATGCGATTTAGTAGAATGGTATTTAAATAAAATTGATTTGTATGATGGGAGTAGACAATTCTCCAAAAAAAAGAAAAGAAATCATAACTTCTAAACTATTGATTTTCGCGGAACTAATATTCGTTTTAAATGGGTTGTTAGGGTGTCCTCTACCTCCAAAAAATCCTTAGACCATTATAAATGGACCACCCTGTATAATGGTTAATAAGTATGTTTAGTTAATTTATATTAACTAAACATATAACAATAGATTATTCTATTCACTACATCTCAAGTTTCAGTTTCAGTTTCATATTTCAGTTTCATATTTCAGTTTCAGTTTCATATTTCAGTTTCAGTTTCAGTTTCAGTTTCTATTTCAGTTTCAATTTCAGTTACAGTTACAGTTTCAGTTACAGTTACAGTTACAGTTACAGTTTCAGTTTCAGTTTCAGTTTCAGTTTCAGTTTCAGTTACAGTTTCAGTTACAGTTTCAGTTTTAGTTACAGTTTCAGTTACAGTTTCAGTTATAGTTTCAGTTTCAGTTTCAGTTACAGTTTCAGTTACAGTTACAGTTACAGTTACAGTTACAGTTACAGTTACAGTTACAGTTACAGTTTCAGTTACAGTTTCAGTTACAGTTTCAGTTACAGTTTCAGTTACAGTTACAGTTACAGTTACAGTTTCAGTTACAGTTTCAGTTTCAGTATCAGTTACAGTTACAGTTTCAGTTACAGTTTCAGTTTCAGTTTCAGTTTAAGTTACAGTTACAGTTACAGTTACAGTTACAGTTACAGTTACAGTTACAGTTTCAGTTACAGTTTCAGTATCAGTTCCACTACAGTTACAGTTACAGTTTCAGTTACAGTTACAGTTACAGTTACAGTTACAGTTACAGTTACAGTTACAATTACAGTTACAGTTTCAGTTTCAGTTTCAGTTTCAGTTACAGTTACAGTTACAGTTACAGTTTCAGTTTAAGTTTCAGTTTCAGTTTCAGTTTCAGTTTCAGTTTCAGTTACAGTTACAGTTACAGTTACAGTTACAGTTTCAGTTTCAGTTTCAGTTTCAGTTTAAGTTTAAGTTAACTGTAATTTTTATTAATTAAGTTTATGATGTTCACGCTTTTGTAAGTGTTAAAAAGTAACTCATTATCCTTTATTCCAGAAATGATTTCATTAGATACGTACATTTTATTAACTTACCAAAAAATATTTATAACTAGCGACTCACTCTTTCCCTTTTGTATGGGGTTGATTCCCCTTAGAAAATCATCCCAATTTTCACTCCCTTAAGAGGATTTCCGGGATAAAAACTGTCCTATGTCATTCCCAGGGTCTCAAACTATCTTCTTACCAAATTTCATCTAAATCGGTTCAGTAGTTTCGGGGCCTATTCAGAACAACAGACAAAAAATCAAATCTTTCCTCTTTATAATATATATTATATATAATATTTATTAATTTCATTTAATAACTATAATTTATTAAGTAAATACCTACATGCTTCGAGTATATTTTTTATATTTAAATCTTTATTAGCAATTTAATTGATTAAATTTTAACTATATTCTATAACGAGGAAACAATCATTAAACCAATCGAGTATTTTCTTCAATCCTTTATAAACTACCATTTGTAATTCATATTGAGTTATGTGTAGGGGATTATAAAAAAACAAAATGAAATTATCCAGACAAAACGATAGGTATCTAACCTATGTCGCCTACCAAGGGTAAGCACCGAATAGTAAGTTAATACTGCATTGGATATTCTATCGATTATACATCATTGTATTTGTGGTGATATGGTATTACGATTAAAACAAAAAGACATAATTAGGTTTTTACACTTTAATTGTATCATCTTCATAATAATTATACTTATTTCTATTTCAGTAAAATCAGGACAAAATAGACCTTTGTAGTGATAAAGTTAAGCGTTTAATGATATTTATACCCACTTTTGTATAATTATGATTAAATGAGAATATTAAAGCTAATAGATTATTATTTCCTGTGTTCAATAAATAATAATGATATAATAAGTATGTAGAGTAGATAGAGTACATGGGTAATGGGTATCGCCTCCGGTCGTTATCGCTACAGCGTCATTAGCATGCGAAGCGCTGTTCCACGATAACTTACTGAGTTGGATAGCAGGCGCCATTACCGACCCGACTAAGCAAACAAACGCGAATATTTCAGTATTTGTACTTAATTCGCCTGAAATACATTACTGACTGCTAGTTTTAGGGCAACAAGTGGAAATATTACTTCCCAAAATTGACATACGCATTAACGGAATCAATTCGAGGCCGTAATGTGGTTGAAGTGTGGAAGCTTTGAGAGCTCGTGCTAATATCGCGTTATCTAATGATGATTGAAGTATAACATCTAGTCGGATCGTATCGTTATGTAGGCGGTAAAGTGGCATCGTGTGAATGGACGGGCGCAAGATCGATAGAGCAGTGTGCGCAGGTCCGCTTCGCATACAGCTGGCGGCTTCGCATCTTTCCGCGAAGCCCGCTCTGGCACCCGTGTCTCAGAGCTCAAAGCGATTTTAAGTGATCTATTTTAACACTGAAATGTTCCGGACTGATTTGCGGTACTAAATGGTGCGTATTATTGATGTATATAAACAATTAACTTAGAAAGCTTTCTATAATATACGCCCAACCCACCCTACATAATGTATGTGTACTCAACCAGTACACGACGTACTTGTCGCCTTAATAAAATGTTATTATTTGTTTATTTTTCAACATCGTTAATGTAGTAAACATAAAACTCTAAACTTTCTTCCTTAATTATATTATTTTAAAACGCACAGTTAAACTCTATATGTAGAAAAAGATGAATTTTATGTTTAGTGTCCAAAATAAATTAAATTAAGCTCTTAGTATCTTATGACATAATAGGTTTGTTAAGCGATCCTTTTCATTATTTAATAATAAAAAAATAAGATTAAAACATTTTAGATCAACCATTTGCGTGGGTTGTGTAAAGGGCATGAACGCCTACGTACGTCAGAGCTGAACATAGCAATTTATAGATTTACATGGTTCTGCGTTTAATTGCAAGATATTTCTCCTTTAAAATAGATATATAACAGGAATTTCCGTGTTTATTAATGCCTTTATGTAGATAATTATATCCGAGCCTATAAAAGACCTCACGCTTCGTATCCCGGCGAAAGATAAAAATAGACGCTGCTAACTTACATACATTTTTCGCTTTAAAAATTCCACTAAGCGCTACATAAGTTCGTTAAGACTTTGTAATTTATTTTATTTCATTTTATTCATATTGTATTTTATATATAAGTTTATTTCAATTTGACGTTAATAAAAAAGAAAACCTGATTTATTTTAAGACTTTATCAATATTTTATCCGTAGATATTCGTCGAGTTTTTTTATAATATCGTTATTACTAGTAATATATAAGTATAACAAATACTATTTGATATAATATTTAAATTTTTAAAGAGGTTTTTTAAACCTACTCAGTCGGAAAAACAAAGTAATATATAATAGTGGATAACAATGGGCTTTAGTCTAAATGGAAATATGTACATCAGTTTAATCATTGTTCACTTAACATTTATCTCTTCTGTGATATTTACTAAAATTAGTGTTTTATTTCATATGTCTTTATAGAGTTCTTAAATAATGTCAAGAACGGTACTTTTTAATAATATCTCATACAATCACGTAGTTGCAATGTAGGTCACATCGTGACATTTAAAATATGATTTTAAAATTAGGAAAGTCAGTTTTCATCAAAACTTATGTCCACTCACAATGAACTCATGAAAATTTTGAACTATTATTAGTGGAGTGCCTGGGGCGTTAAAAACATGAAAACCTCGGATTTCAGTTACAGTGAATGAAATTTAATAATTCGAACAGATATGTTTAGCTTATAATATACATAAAAAAGTTTACCTATTAAGAAATTGTGATCTGCATTTGAAAAAAAAGTAGATATTGCAATATAGATACAAGGTGGATTTTCGAGAAGGGACAGTAAGGGTAGGTACCTTGACTGTAATAGTTACAGGAAAACGTTCCTAGGAAACCATCTATAACTTTTTGAGATATTTTGAACTGCATTCAAAGATTTTGGAAAAAATATACAGTCAGCGAAGAAAAATGCTAAAATACCAAAAAAAATTTTTTTATGTCAATCAATCCTATTTCATGTAAGAATCTTAAGACTCTATGGAACCATTAAAGGTATGAGTACTAGAAATGACGGAAATCGCCAAAAACTTTTCCCATACATTTTCGACTCTTCGGAGTCTTCGTTCATATTTTTAAATACTTTTACTGATTCGTAAAAACCATGACGTTTCTGAAAATTTTTGGCAAACTTAAGTTTACCTTTGTTGAAAAACGCTAATGTAGTATAGATGTCCTCTACATCTGTGTAGAAAAAATATGTCCTTTATATTTTGGAAACGATTCTTCTAAACTTTTCGAGGAAAATATTTTATGTTGGACGTTGCCTCTGGATACATAGTAGAAAAAATATTTAAAATAAAATTATATGCTTAAATATTATTTTTTTATAGTTTTTTGTTTAAATAATGAAAAAATTAAAAGCACAAAAAAATTGGTAAACTTTACACTTTATAGTATAAAAAACAAAATACCACCTTGACCACATATATTTATACATTGTAACGAAAGTCTGAGATCAAAACCCCCAGGCGCTCCACTATATATAAATTATCATTTCTTTTTTTAATTTTTACTTATAATCTATACTTGGCCAGCGCGGTAACTCGCATTGAAGGGAGGCCCGTGCCCATCAGTGGGACAATGGGAAAATAATCTCAACAATAGTAGAGACGTCGTTTAACGATAGATTATAAATTAAAAAATACGAGAACATACTTATCATAAAGGAATTTCTTGGTTCAGCATATTATTCATATATCCTCGTTTTTAAGAATCAACTGTTGCTTTTAGATTAAAACGTTAAACGTAAATCTGAGCTCAACATTTCTGTTTTATAACGAAAGCATATAATATGTATTAGGTAAATGCTTTATAATTTAAAAAAATGTACATACTAGTAATTGATTAATATATTAAAAATATATAACGTCTAATAACGAAACAAAAAATACATAAAATAAAAAAAATCATCTATAGATTACAATTCACAATTTTGCAAAATAAAGTCGGGGTCAATAATTTTTTTTCACAAGAAGAATTACATGAGGTGATTAAAACGTCCGAAACTAAAAGGTATTTAATATAAGTATAAAATATATAGGCTATACTCTAAATTAGAAACCTGGGTATTACGTCATTTTATTCCTATACAATATACTAGCGACTCACTCTCGCTCCGCTCGGGTTCGTCCCTACTTACGTTTTAACCTTTAGTATAGATAGATTTCTCAGAGATAAGATATTTTCCTGTGGTAAAAAGTATCCTATATGTTGATCCGGATAACCAGCTATTATCATACCAAATTTCATCAAAAGCGCTATAGTGGTTTTTCCGTGATACGGTCACAGACATACAGACAGACAAATATTCTAAAAACTGTAGATTCGGATAATAATGACTATTACAATAAGATTTTCCAAAAAAATTTAATACACAGATTCGATTCAGTTAGAATTTTATTGTAGGTATGTATAGACTAGCAATTCACCCTTGCTCCGCTCGGGTTTGTCCCTAGTTACGTTTTAACGTTTAGCTCAGACATGAGATATTTTCCCGGACCAGGATAACCAGCTGTCACCATACCAAATTTCATCAAAATCTGTCCAGTGCTTTTCCAGTGATGTGGTAATAGACAGACAGACAGACAGACAGACAGACAGACAAAAATTCTAAAAACCATAGTTTCGGCCTCTGTATCGATAATAAAGTCTATTTCTGTGAGTGTGATGAAAGGTGTATGCAAGCGCGGATCCAGGGGGGGGGTCATGGGGGTCATGACCCCCCCCAAAGCCGAATATATTTTTTAAGAAGTTTGAAGTTTGAGAACAGAAGGATTAGGTAATACAAAATATTTATTCGTTTATGAGTTTTACTTTAATTTAAATATGCGCTAAAAGTATAAAACTACTTTTCTTTCTATCATGGATAACTAGCGGCTTACCCTGGCTTAGCTTGTGCGCGTCTCTCTAAGTTTTAAATAGATATAAATTAGGGATGGGCCGAAATTCGTTTTGAATTTTGGCAGCTTGAGCCGAACTTCGGCATTCGGCCGAAATTCGGTTTGAATGCCGAACATTTGGCAATAGAAAAAAAAACCTACTTGCACTATTTTGACTGAAATTAATAGAAAGCACGTCTATCATGACCTGTCGGTTTGGAAACAAAAAAATTAAAACCTAAAGTAGTACCTATATCTTTAAAACGTTAGCACGTTATCTATACTAATATTATAAATGTCAAACTTTGTGAGTATGAATGTATGGACGTTTGTTACTTTTTCACGCCAGAACGGCTAAACGGATCTGCATGAAATTCGGCACAGAGATAGATTATAGTCTGGAATAACACATAGGCTACTTTCTATCCCGGAATAATGTACGGTTCCCGTGGGATAGGTTTGCTTTTATTTTCCTAGAGGCAAACCTGAGCGGTGAGGGTGCGGCGCTAGTATACCATAATTATGACACTTTTTACAATAACTTCAAAGTTTTCGAGATATTTGCAAAATTACCCGTTTTTCAACTTTTTTCTTGGTTTTTTATTTTTAATTTCGTTTTTGGTTCACTAAAAACACTCAGAAGCATTAAGTATTTTTAATAATAAAGGGTCACGTTTCTCACGAGAAAGCGCGGTGAAATTGAACCGAAGTTCGGCTGAATTTCTGCCAAATTTTTTATTCTCACCGAATGTTCAGCCGAAGTTCGTATTCGGTTCAAGCCACATTCGGCCCATCTCTAAATTATAAATAGCTATTACGAGTGTACCTTACAAGAAAAATTTATGCTATTGCAGATTTTTCTGTAGGTCTTTTTAAGACCTACAATTTTCTAGTAGATATATTGTTTTGATTATTTCTTAAGGTTTAGCCAGCGTTAGCCATGTAAATGTCTTAGGATGACTCTATAGAACCCTGACACCCTGAAGAAATGGAATTGTTTTCTCGTGGGAACTAAGATTTTCCTGTAGTAAAAGTCATCCTTAATGTTGACCCGAGTAAAGTTATCACTACACAAAATTTGGTTAAAATCGGTTTAATACTTTTCGCGTGAAACCGCACACACAAACAGACATACTGACAAAAATTTTGTTTTGGGTTCTATATTCTGTACATTATACATTAGAGTCATTGTTTTTAAACAAATATTTCGTGTACAGATTTTGCTAAGTTACTGTTTTATAATATGTATATTTCAGTCTCTGACCCCCCCCAAAACCTAACCCTAGATCCGCGCCTGGGTGTATGTCGCCGACTGCATAATACTATATTCCGTCGTGAACTTGTTTTCATCTTTTTAGTTAGTTTTTTATTTTTATAATATATTTGTTTTTCCGATAATATTATGATACTGGATCTAATAGTCAAGGAAAATGCCTTTGTACTTTCTATGACGTCTTCCAAATCTCCCGTTCTCTTAATATTGTTTTTTAATGTTTGGGTTTATTTCTTTGTGTATATTTTAGTAAAATTATTAAGAATAATAATGACACTGTAGACACAACGCACTATAACCTATTTAAAATCATTGCTATTATTCACTAACCAGTTCATTCGTCGTTTTTGTTATAAGTCCAAGATTTATACAGATTTAGCCTTTTTTCATATTTTAACTAATAAGTAATAACTATCAATCATCCTCATGTCTATGACATTGGCAACAATATTTATTTAACTGCCAAACTCATAAGATATAAGGAATTAACAATGAATAGAATTTGCGTGTTAAGTGGTAGGGGCAATTAAAAGCTTTTAATTATCAGACCGAAAAAATATAAAAAAATTCTCAAAATAATCAATTGTGATCTATGGTATCCCTTACAATGTCAATAGCAGTTACCAGCAGTCAGCAACACTTAGGCACAGGTGGGTGTTTGATAGACTGCTTGGACGGTGCTACTCTTTTTTATTACATGACTACCACTCGCGTGAATGAAAATATTACGAGAAAATCTGAAATCTGAGAGAACCTGAGAGAAGTGCAATGAGCCGCCTTGGTAGACTATAGCCTGACCCTCCTTCGCATTGAAGGGAGACATGAACCCAGTAGTAGGATGTTAAAAAGGACTGAGTGAGAGAGGTATGAAAGACGATCATGCCGCTGATTAGCAATTTCTATCAGACATCATTAGGGTTAGGAAATGTGTATGACTAAAAGGATGGTGTTCATATCCGTATTAATCCGTATTAATATTATATACTTATGTGAAAGTTTGTGAGTATGTATGGATGTTTGTTACTCTTTCACGCCAGAACAGCTGAATGCATCTGGATGAAATTTGGCACAGAGATAGATTATAATCTGGAATAACACATAGGCTACTTATTTTCCCGTAAAAATGTATGGTACCCGTAGGATAGGTTTGTTTTTTGTTTTCCTAGAGGCTAACTCGAGCGAAGCAAGGGTGAGCCGCTAGTAATGCAAAAAACGGAAAATAAATTCCAATGCATTAAAATATTAACACTGTTAGGGAAATTATGGCTATCGACTCTAAAGCAGTCTGACTAGCTTCTACAATTGTTACAGATGTAATGAGTCGAATGTGCTGGCGACAGGCTTTATGGGCGCTGGCGTTGTTTTGTACGCTGGCGCCCTCGCACGCCGATGGGAACATAGGTAAGATTTATAAGCGATAAGATAAGCTAGACGAGCGTCACGCATTTTGCGTTTTACTATTATAATTATCGATAATATTAAGTTTCATCTGAATCAAGAAAAAGGTTAAATAAATTTAATTGTTATAGGGCTAAGATGAAAAAAAAAACAAATATTAGATTTGATCGGCATTACATCATTAATTCATTAAAAGATTTTAACATAGTTTTTTTCATTTAGGTTGCTTGTTTAGCCCGTCCCTCTGTATTGAGGGAGTGGAGTGGTGCTATGATGGTAAGTTAACAAATCACAATAAGTACTATTTTCATTTAGTAGAAATTATAACTAAATAAAAACTATAGTGTATTGTTTAATAAATTGTGTTACTAATTCATTAATCATATTTTACAGATTTTGCTTTTGGAAAGTGTATACCGATTTACGACAACGATCCTGAAGAAGGGTCTCTTTACCAGTGAGTATCGGTTTACCACTTTGAAAGTTGTACCTTTTTCTCCACTGTTTGTCAATCAATTTCCTTATCAATTAAAAATAATGATTGTGGCCGAATTTCGACCACTGGGCGAAGAATAATTTCACAATAATGCAAACAAGTACGTCAAATAAATTCAAAAATATCCAAAAGGTCTGAAATCAGTAGAAAATACAAGAACATATTTCGTCTTTTCTCGTAAAATATATCCTAAATTCTTCATTCGTTACATATTGAACACTGACGTCTTTAAAAGAAGTAATAATTCAAATCAATTCAATTTTTTGTTATTTGGCTATTAGGCGTTCCAGTTGGGCACAGATTACTTCGCCAATGTCATGTAGAATAAGAAGTAACAAAGATTATTTATAATGCAGATATGACATGGGCTCGAATCAACTGCAATGGTTCGAGAGAGAGCTCCAGCAGCTGGCGACTCGCGGGTAT
This sequence comes from Argynnis bischoffii washingtonia, assembly GCA_033884665.1. NCBI lineage: Eukaryota > Metazoa > Arthropoda > Insecta > Lepidoptera > Nymphalidae > Argynnis > Argynnis bischoffii. The sequence continues at coordinate 5,888,479 of CM066616.1, read as the reverse complement.
CGCTGGGAGCACGCGTATACCCAATGTGTACTGCAAAGCATGCTCTACGCTTTACGTCATCACATGTAAGTTATTTTGGACTCATTTTTTGTGGAAGCTACGAGTATATTTAGGTAATTATTACTACTGTACAAAAAATATTTAACTCTTTTTTAGGAATCCTGAAAATGTTAATTCCAAGTTATGCGATCACTTTGCGGATCCTAAGATAAATTCGGCCCCAACTGGTGAAGGAGATGAAGTATTGGATGTAAGAATATTATTAATTTAATAAGCTATTTTACATTTCTTTCTTAACATCTTTTATACTCTAAACATTATATCATTTAGGTTGACCCGGATGAAACAGCGTACGTACGATTTACCCCGAATTCCCAAATTGCTGACTCGGACTATGCAAATGAAGTTTATAATCCTCCACTTATTCCTGACGAAGACCTATCAGGATATTTAGTACCCAAAGGTAATAATTTTTGTTTATTATAAAATAATATATTATATCTATTTTTCACGTTCCTTATAATTATTTATTTATACCAAACATTTAATAATATATGTATAAATTTTAAATGAAGAGAAATGATAGCCGGCGTGTTCTTATTAGCACGTATTTTATAGCAGTACAAATACCTATGGAAAATGAACAAGTAGACGAAGGTGAAGAAAATCCAAGTGACAAAATACGTGATTTAATGCTCATGAGTGGCGTTGCGGATTCTCCGGTTATTATGCCTTTTGAAGGTTTTCGAGAACGTCTTCAGGCTAAACAAAAGACTAAGGATTCGAATGGACAAATTCCCATTACTGAAGCATTTGCAGATAAGGAAAAAAAATCCTTGCCAGGAACAAAAACTAATCAAAAAGCTACGGAAGAGAATGAATTTCCCGACGAAGAGCGCCTAGGAGCTCATTTCCGCAAAGTTAAGTTTAAACCGCCACCTTTTACTGCTGAGTATTTAACTGCTAACAGATTTTCCCCGTTAGACGCTGAAGTTCGATCAAATGCATTAGAAAAATATAAACAAAGCTTTGCAGAGAAAAATTTTCCTTTTGAATACGAAAACCCAGGTGACATACAAGAACAAAGAATATATTTTGAAGATGATGGAGCTGAAGACTTACCTATAGATGCAGGTAGCGGAGAACTGGACCCATACCATTCGAAAGGTATTTACGTAAAACCCTTTGTTATAAAATAATTATTGATACAATTTTGGCTATGTCTTTAAAATATTTTTAAATAAATATTTTTGTAGATATGGCTAAATCGAAACCTAAAAATTCTAAGAATATGGAATATTTAATAAACTATTGGCGTGAGTTATTTGGGTCAAAATTAAACACACAAGGCGGCTTGTACGCTGAAGGCGGTCCTTTAAAACCAGATGAATTACAAGGTGAGCTAAATATAAAAAAATATGGAAAATCTATTTTATGTTATATTTTTATTTTTTGTAGGCACCACGTTAGAACTGAATCACTCTCTACAGTTAAATCCTAAATCTTATCGACAGATATATACAGCTTTATATACTTTTATAAACCTTTTTATTTGAAATCGTTTTCTATTTTTTGTTATCCTAAACACAATGAATTCGAACGTGAGGTTTCGATAGTGCAGATTGTAACGAAATAAAGCTGTTACCAATACCGACGATGTTTCAGGTGAAAATTCCGAATTTTCTATATCGGAAGATTTTCAAGATATTGACAGAGATTTGCCTTATAGAGATTGGGGCTTTAAACGTAGGGAAAGAGATGATGTTAAAAAGCCCGGGCCGCGTGTGGACGCGAAAACATTAAAACTAATGCGCAACAATAATTCGGTGACAGGTTAGTGTCACAACGGCCTGAGATAACTGTTCTAGATTCTCAATGTGCCCTACATTGGCTTACCTGCAGTTTGCGCTAACCATGCGTCCAAAATAAAAAAAATCGTTTTGATTTTCTAAATTAATGCACTGCCACGTCGTACCTAGAATGTCCGCACTTAATGTTTCCCTCAGCAGCACTCTCTTATATTACGAACAGCGCATGAGACTATCGTTCTCCTATCACTAAATGGTGTGTTTTATTTATTTGTATTCCTTATATGTTCTTCTTTTCACCTATCTATTTTTTCGTTTATGTAATGTATGTATCCTATTGTAATATTTCCTACGCTAACACTACATGAAATATGTCTTTTTTATCCTGACTTTGAATTATTTATAGCTTAAGAGATATTGTTTTAAAATGCAATAATTGTTTTTTATGTGCATATTGTCGTGAAATAAAAATAATGTCAGCTTTGGTGTCATATAATGTCGTATGCAAATTTTTTGCTTTGATATGAATAAAACATGCTTTAAATAAATACTTATTTATTAAAAATACGAGTTCAACCTTTATACTCAAACAATTCAGATATTCAAATGAAACAATTTATTAAAACTATGATTGTACCGTGATCTTATTTACTTTATTATTTACAAAAAATAACTATCAAATTACCGGGAAAAGTAAAGATATACCATAAAATGTAAAAAAAATGCATGATTTTGATTTATTTTTCATTGGTGTCGGAGCTAATAACTATTTGTTTAAACATAACTTCTTCGTCTTCGTCTCAGCCGAAACACGTCCACTTAACATAACTTAAGATCTTTATTTTCTTTTCAGCTCAAGATGCTGCTAATAAACAAAATTCGGGCGCGTCTGGACATGATCACAATGATTATGATTATGACCCGTCCTATGCATTCGTTGAATTCCACAATAGGTAATTTTGTGGTGTTTTTATAACCGTGCTTAGTTATTTTTCGCTACCTAAAAGAGCTTAGATTTTCCTTGGTGATCAAAGATATATTTATGCTTGTAAAGTTTTCAATAAAAATTTAAACGTTTTTTTTTCAACGATGCTTAATTTTTTCTCTAGGTTCCTTACAAATTGGGAGAAGGGTATGGCTTTCATTACAAGACTTGAAGAAATGCTGGGCTTAGACAAAGATACCTTTACAAATCCTCGGTAATCTTTTGTCACTATTGTTTATAGCTATTTTCTAGCGCTAACCTCTGATCATTGTCAAATAAAATTTATTTTACAGAGTCGACCCAAGTGAAGTGACATTTAAAGTCGAGAAAAATAGTAAAGGATATGACGCTGCAGAAGTTGGTCGACAGATTGGTAACTAATACTTGTGTAAAAAAATGAATTGCTATTAAAATAAATATGTTATTTACTTATACATCCCTCCATCTCTTCATTTCAGACGCTATAAAAGACAAAGTATGGAAAGAAACAGGCGCCCAAATTAAATCTATTGGTATAGGTGATAGGGTATGAAACTTTCTTGACATAATAAATTACATTTTTAATAAAACTGTATAAAAATATGAAGCACCATTCCAGACCAAACACACCGTCATTCACCACATTGATGTGCAAGAACCCCAATACTTTGGCTTACAATTACCAGTACTTCTGGCGCTCGTGGGCAGTTTGTCGGTCCTGATTGTTGGTGCAGTAGTGTTTGCGGTGCTACTCAAACGCGATATGAGTTCAAAAAGAAAGATGCAAGGATTAGCCTCTGCCGCCGAAATTGATGCTGAAGCAACCAGAGACTATCAGGTATGAACAAAGTATATTGAACATACTCAGCATTTTTTACTTTTTACTCCATTTTTTATAAAATATATAACAACAAGACAAAAACAATGTTTTAAAACACAGTGACAATTTATTCGTAGATGACTCACGTGCCAACATACAAAAAAAAACTATAATTCTATTGCTTAACGTGCATCACATGACGTAAACATTGGAAGACTTAATTAAAATGTAGAGTTTAACGGCTAAGTACCTAATGGTACATCGTATTTAATTTGGATTATATTAGGAACTGTGTCGTGCTCGTATGTCTGGCAAGTGGTCGGGACAGCAGGCGACTGCCGCACCTCCTCACCCAACTGAACCACCGCAAAGGATCACTTCGCTGTCCCGGGAACCAGATGGCAATTCACCGTCAACTCGCTCTAGTACTTCGTCATGGTAAGTAATGTATTATACGTTTCTCAGGCTGTCCATGTTAATTATCTAATCTAAGGCTCTTAAAATATGTACAATATATATTTTTTTATGTAAGTGAAAAAAACTGTACGGGTGACTGCAGGTTTATGAAATACCCAGAATTTTGAAAGTTTCAATTAAAATTTTATATACCGCACAGCAGCATTGGGTTAGTAAAATATTATACAGACTTCAAAAACGTCTTAAAAGTGATAGTAATAATTCTTACTTTGAATATGGAATTTCTTCTTTCTTCTTGAAATCTATCTAAGACTGCCTTTAAGAGAAAATCAATAAATAATAAATTAACATAAACACGAAACAAGAACGAACACCCTAATTGAGAAACTTCTTCTCCTCCTACTACTTTTATATTAGTCAAAATAAACGCCACTGACCAGTATTTTTAGAACCAGAAGTTTACGGTTTACGAATTTATTTCTAGAAAAAAATATGATTATGGACTTCTATAATATTACTTACTATAAATACTTATGATGCTTTGCTTTGTTATAGGAGCGAAGAACCGGCTCTTACCAACATGGACATTTCCACTGGGCACATGGTTCTTGTGAGTGTACCGTTATATATTTTCAAGACTATTAGAATATATTAAAATCTGAAATATATTAAAAGTTGACCATGAAATTCTAAATCTACAGGCCTATCCTTACCGTAATATCCCGCAATAAAATTATTCGACCTTACGCGCAGTAAAACAAAGTAATTATAACATGTCTTTAGTTTTGAAAACAGCTACTAGATTAAATTTTCCTCCACAAATATGTAAGAGTTGATGTTACTTATAATCTTTTAGGCCTACATGGAAGATCATCTCCGAAACAAGGATCGCTTAGAGCAAGAATGGCGAGCTCTATGTGCATATGAAGCTGAGCCATGCGCCACTACCGCCGCATTGAAACCCGAGAACACCGGCAAGAATCGCTATGCTGATATACTACCGTATGACCATTCTAGGGTGACCCTGAACTCCCTGTCTAACCATCTTGAATCTGATTACATCAATGCTTCAACTATTGTGAGTGAATTATATTGATATACTATTCTATGATTTATCTAGCGAGCCTTAATAGAAAGTTTTATCGCTCTTTCAGTAGCATGAGCATATATATTATTTTAAATATTTATTTGAAGAAATAGTCATGCCAATTTGCCATCACATATTACATCAATAGATTACTATTATAATTCAAGTATACAACATATACTGTATATAAAATTACTATTATTGTACTAAATACTGTTTTTTGTGATTTGTGACCATTTTTATGGCCAATATTAATAAGGAAGAAAATATATTAATTATTATCAGTTCTATGCATATCTTATAATCATAACAAAATATATTATAAATATTTAAAATATTACGAAAAATAACAATAATTTTTAAACTTGAAATTTAGTATTTTTACATATATAATAATCATATATCTAACCAAATTGGACTTTCTGTTAGACTGACCATGATCCGCGGAACCCCGCCTACATCGCAGCTGCTGGACCACTGGAGCACACCGCGCCCGACTTCTGGCAGCTGGTCTGGGAACAAGGTAGTGTGGTCATGGTGATGCTCACCCGACTTACGGAGAATGGACAACAGCTGTGCCACCGATACTGGCCTGAAGAGGGATCCGAGCTCTATCATATTTATGAGGTGTGTATAAATGCTACAGGACTATATCTTTATTAGCTTTATATTTTTTCTAAAAAACGTTACGCTATTACGGGGATTTATGCCGTTGTTGACATAACCGCACGTCGCTATTTTGTTTAACTAAATTAGTTCAATTCAATTTTCTTGTTAATGGCTTCAAATCGTGCAAGTTGAGCACAGAATTTTTTTAGAATATTTTAAACATGCACAATATAATACATTATATATGGCTACGTCGCAGGTATATTTATTACTCTATAAAAGTTATCTTTGTAATTTGCGGTTGACTTAAATGAAATCCTTACAGAAATAATTTTAAACGTTTAAAATTCAAACTGTGAAAATTTTACGGAAGCAATAAAAGATCTCTAAGGCAGTTCTGTCAGTTATTAATTTAACGGTAGCTATAACCTATAACCTAATGGACATTTTCTTTCTAGGTGCATCTGGTAAGCCAACATATCTGGTGTGACGACTATCTTGTCAGAAGTTTCTATTTAAAGAATCAGCGCACCGGAGAGACACGAACCGTCACACAATTCCATTTCCTTTCTTGGCCTGAGAATGGAGTACCGTCATCTACTAAGGCTCTGCTCGAATTTAGGAGGTAGAGCTTTAAGATTTACATACAGCTGTATATTGTATTTATTCAATGAAAGTGTATGTTTATATTATTTTAATTATAGCAAATAATATTAGTAATAAGTGGTATCTCTCAGATTTTATACAATGTTTTTTCTTAATGTTTTCCAGGAAAGTGAATAAGTCTTACCGTGGAAGATCTTGCCCAATCGTAGTTCATTGCAGGTTAGTAAATGTATACTTGCGTTAACTGCGCACTTCCTTCTTTTGTTATCACGGTATTTGCATATTATTTTAATTATCTCATCCTTTGTCATTGTCGAATGGAATATACTAATTGTTACAAAATTTATATAATATCATTAATTAATGATAAATATAATTGGAATTTACAGAACTTCGTGCATTAAATTAACTCGCATAGGTACTTACACACTATTTCCTACGTCCACCTGATTAAGAGATGATATGAATACGAGATATTTTAAACATGATATAAATTATTTTAGTAGGCCACAAATAATTAAAATATATTTTATTGTTTTAGTGATGGAGCCGGTCGCACGGGCACCTATTGTTTGATAGACATGGTCCTAAACCGCATGGCCAAAGGCGCTAAGGAGATAGACATCGCAGCGACCCTCGAGCATATCCGTGACCAGCGGCCTCGCACCGTCGCCACTAAACAACAGTTCGAATTCGTTCTGATGGCAGTCGCTGAAGAGGTACATAGATGTATTGAACATGACAATCGTTAGTCATGAGATGCAATCATAACGAATAATTAAATGGCACCTTTGAGGTATAGCCCATGCAATTCAATAAAAAGAATATTCAAAATCATTTTCTAATGGCAAAACATCACCAACCAAAACCATAAAAATTAAAAATACAACCGATTAAAAAACCTCAAAAAAACTCAGCGATATCAATGCTTTAAATTATTTTATTAGGTACCTACACTTTTAAGGTACATATAATGGTAATTTGTAATTTAAAAATGTAAATGCCACTTGTTGATTAGTACCACAAACTATATAAAAATTCTACGCACTTACATGTTTAAAATAATCTATGAATATTAATATATGCCAAATTTAATATTTTACATTGACAGGTACATGCAATACTTAAGGCTTTGCCGGCGCACTTGCAACAATTACAAGAAAAGAAAGAAAAGGAAAAGGAGAAAGAGAAAGAGAAGGATGGCAACGACAAGTAGAAACCCAACTAAATTACACCGGCTTGCGCGAACTTTGTTACTTAGAAATAAAAAAATTAGCGCCGGCTCTAGTGATACCTATTTGCACATGTAAAATATGTAGTATTCATAAATACAGTGTTTTGCATTTAATGTCTTATTTTATGGTTTTTAATCTAAACTAGCAACACTAACGCTAGGGCCGGCTCTGGTTAGAAAGTTACGTTAATCATATTATCGTTCAGAAATGTTTATTAAACCCAGGTTGAGAATCGAGTATTTTTTAAAATTAATTGAATATTTTAAGCTCATAGCTCAAAATACTATAGATAATTTATTTATACCGTTCGAAATAAATCAAAACCTTCTTAAATTATACATGATTCTCAACTTGGACAGTAGGATTATTCCTTTTGCTTAATGCTACAATGTTATTTAAAAAATTGTATTCATATTATCGATGTATTTACGTGTTTACTTCATTAATGTACGCAATTGAAAGCGATAATTTAAAACTTATTTACAATTTTAATCTGAGTGTACTTAATTTATAATTCTCGTAATTCTGTATAAAATAAAAAAATATTTATATATCTTCAGAGAGCCTACAAAATTGACGTATTTTCTTAAGCAAATGTACCTATTAAGTATTTAAAATATTCAAAAACTTAAGCTATCATTATAGGGATCATCATAGTCAATTTATCAGGTGTCTACATAGTGTCCTTTTTCTTTTATACGACTACAAAATGTTTTAAAGTAATACATATTATTCCTACCTATTTTATATTTATTATTATTACATTAATTTTGAATTTTTGCAGGAACTATGTATTCACTATAATAAATACATTCCATATAACTTTATACATTTTATTTTTATATGTATTTAACACTACAGCTTTATCATTATAGATTTGAGTCTAGTCATTTAAAATTGTTACTATTATTCATTGATAAATTTGTTACCATAATATTTGTATAATGATTGTTAATTTATATACGATGACGAGGTAAAAAACGACCTAGTACTGTACTCTTAACATCTACTTGCTGCTATTTTTGTAATAAAATTACTATAATTCTATCGGAGAGGAATCTTAAACGAACAATGGCTTTGCCAATCATATCCCGAATAACGGTATACCTGATAAATTTAATCATATAACTTATAAGATATAATATTTACAGACTAGCAGAAACAATAGAGATCGTAGTACTTATCTGTGTACGATTTATATAAGATTACTATTTATTGCATACTATGGGAAAATGTAAAAAAAAAATATTACCATGAAATTATGATTGTAGTTTAGATGTAAGAGAAAATATATTTAACCGTATTTCTGTATGAAATTATATGTAGTTTTTATGTGGATGAATTGATTCGTGGATTTGATTACCCAATTAAACATTACAGGTAAAATTACCCACATTCCTCCTTTATATTTTCTCTATCACTATTTGTTTCATTTAGTGTCTAAGTCTATACCTGATATTATAAATTTCTTTTTTAATGCTGTATGTCAATTTGTTTGGCCAATTTGCTTAATACAGCCTTAAATATCAGTTCTGTTTTCATGTTCTTGATAGTTAACTGATAACTCTACACAGTTCTACAGTTTGTGGGTTCAACTCCCGCAACAATTCATGCCTTAAAACGCGATAGTAATAAAGAGTAATGGATAATTATTATTTGCTAGTTTCTTTTTTGTATATGAAAGCGAAAAAGCGAATAGATTATGAATATCTCATTATATACCATTGTCGCACTGTTTGATGAGGGTATCAATACTGATGTCTTAATAGACAAATCATGATGATATGAAATTTTATTTTTAAAGTCTCAAAAAAAAACTATTTTCATGTGTAGATCATGAATAATTACGCAGAGAGAACTCCATATATTTTGGTAATGTCCAGAAATATTCTCTAGTGTTGTTGTTTTTTCATCAACATTGAAATTATTAAGCTAGAAGTAGACCAAAAATGAACTTATATGAAAATAAACAATTGAAGATTCTGTTTTTATTGTATAAAGATCAAAATATATTTAAGGTACACTAATATAATACTAGTCATTTTGCAATATTTATTTATTATTTTTATTAATTTTGTTCAATCAATAAGTTTTTTTTTTTACTTAATATATTCGAGACCGACGTTGTGTAGTAAGTTATAAAAAGTGTGCGACTATGGTGTATCCATGTAAATGAAGTCCGGGTGTTTAAGTAAAAATTTTACATAAACACCAGGTATTTACCGTAAAATAAAAGATCCAACCAATTTCGCTTTCGACTAATATCAATAACTAAAAAAAGGAAAGGACTAAAACAAAAGGAAACAAAGGACCAACGTAAGTAATAAAATATCTTATCAGACGATCCAAAATTACTAGTAGGTAATCTTTCGGTATCTTTCAATGGTCTGACTGATTCTTACTACTTTCTTACCCGACTACGGCGAAACTGAAAGGAGTGTAATTACTAAACGGCTCAACCGATTTTAATGAATTATACATATCAAAATGGCGGATTTCAAAATGAAGAAGGCGATCATAATTCACAAAAATATGTAGAACTTACATATTTTTTTATAATAATTTGCTATAATATAAAATAAAATACCCGAAGGTGTAAAAAGAAAAGTTAACAAAGGAAAATTGTATTATGTAGTCGGAGACAAACATACACCTAGCTACACTAGCAGTAAGTAAAAAATATTTATGTCTACGACTGCGTAATAGTATTTTTCTTCGTTTACTTGTTGCCTTTCTTTTTTATTCGTTTTTTTTTCAGTCGGGTTTTTTATTTTTCTTATTGCCAAAGTGAGTGTTTTCGAAAGTAGTTTAGGTATGCAATTGACAATAAATACCTACATTGTTAATTAATTATCATTTAAAAGTGCTAACTAGGTACTTTACCGTTTGTAAATATAAAACAAAGAATGAATTTGCACATAATATAAGAAAAATATAAATAAAGATTTAATTTATTCATATTTGTATTTGTGTATAAAATGCAAGTAAAGAATTAAACATGAAATAGCGTAGTACTACATATTTAAACGCAGGCAACGTGTTACAAATCCCTCCGCAAGCAAATACCTACTATCTGCGTTAGATACCTAATCTCAAACATAATACATCTCAGCTTACATGCGTCTAGGTCTAGGTGACGCACGCTTTTCACGTGACATATTACGACATAATATTGTTACAAATCATTGAACATGTGGAATACATTTTGTAAAGAAAAACTGGAACGTTTTAAATGTGAATCGTAACTTAAATACTTTTTGTTAGGGAAAATAAAAGATTAAAAAATAGGTACTTAATATTTTTTAAGGTTTATTATTAATAAAATATAGGTATATAATATTAAACATATATTATTAAAGTAGGTAAATATTTACATATTTATATACATATAAATAATATGTATTTTAATACGTATACAATGATCTGCAACAAATTATGTTTTTTTTATTTACCAATAGGAAGAAACAACATAGTCTGTCAATATACTCGCAATATTTATTATAATATGTTGTCTTATGACTTATCATATTATTTTATAATCTTATCTCAATGATGCAATTCAACGTGTAGACACTTGTCTAGAATACTTTTTAAATTGATTCTTATTACAATTAATTAAAGTTCTATAACGCTTACAATTATAAATTAATGTAGTCACCATGTATAACTGAATGCTATTTTTTATAATATTATCAAGTTTTCATCTGCGTCTCAAGTTACTTTTATCGATTAGTTACACAGAGTTAGTTTCGATGTCGGCGTCTCACTACTCATTGTCAGTGTTTTCTATTTGACAAATGACGTTTAAAATGATTAATGATTGTCATCCATGGATATTTGTGTGAGTTGCGTTGCGAATAGCTGTAGTATAGCAGTGTAACAGGAAAATTAACAATAACTTAATACTTTTAAATAAATAGCAAATTACACAATAGTTTTCTTAAGAAATTAATAAAATTAAATAATTCATCATGATTAACGGTCGGGCTTTACATTTCGTTTTTAAAGTAGCTGACAGGACCCTTACAGCTAAATTCTATAGGGAAATACTTGGAATGAAGGTAAGGAAATTACAATTTTATATATTAAAGAAATATTGCCTTTGAAATTTATATATTCGGTAATTTTAACGTTGAAAAAATGCATAAAGCCGCCGGTGCGACAACTATATTCAAGGTCACAGAATGCCGTAATTCTGCGAGCTAATAATTTTCTAGAACTAGTGAATGTACTAGATATAATAACTTTAAACACATACTATAAATGATAGTACATACATAATATACATGGCAAAGTTGTATGATTTCATTTCATATGAAAACAAATATAATTTATTATTTCTTTTATGCCATCCCTTTTATTGTATGGAATATACCACCAGTGTTCAAATTAATGTTTTATTAATTTTATTTTCAGGTTCTACGTCATGAGGAGTTTAGTGAAGGTTGTGAAGCAGCCTGTAATGGGTAAGTTTATATGTGGATATTAATAAATAAAGTGGAACCTCTGTTAGTCGAATTTGAAGGGAGACACAAAAAAATTTAAGTTATAGAGTTTTCAACTTATGGAAGACTTCAACATAAGCGAATTTTGTCAGGAAATGTTTGACTTATGGAGGTTAAGATTTATTCCAACTAATTAGTAAGAAGAACAATTACAGAACTTAGAAACAATTGTGTACACTGTTGGCATATTCTTAAAGTCTGTATTTTATTTTTCTTCGAACTATGGAGGTAATTAGTTTCCAATAAAGGTTGTAAAATCAAACATTGCTATGTTCAAGAAGCAAAGGTCAAAAATATGTACCTATTGAATTTACTTGTAGGGATTCATTAATTATTTCAACATAAAGAGGGGCCAGATTTTGAGCAATGAAGGTTTAGGGGCAAGAAAAGGGAACAGCAAATAGCATTTTTTCGAGTTTGAGACGCTTTCAACTTAGAGGTTCTACTGTATATACTTTTCTCTCTTATGATTCTATTTTTTCTTTCCTATCTTTATTGATTAAGAAATATATTGAACATTCAATGAAATACTGTTGTATTTTTCAGGCCTTATGCTAACCGTTGGAGCAAAACCATGATTGGTTATGGGCCAGAAGATACACATTTTGTTGTAGAATTAACTTATAACTATGGAATTACATATTATGAACAAGGAAATGATTTTCTTGGGCTAACAATCCAGTCTAGTGAGAGTTTAAAGAGGGCCCAAGCAGCAAATTGGCCTATTAAGGAACATAATGGATTGAAATATGTTGAGGCCCCTGGTGGTTACAAATTCTATGTCATTGACAAACCTCAGCCTGTAGATAAAGGTAACTAATTACATTATAAATAAGAATCTTGTTTTAAATAAAATATAAGAAAACAATTTTATTAGTATTTTTAGATTCTATATAATTATAACAATAATAATCTATTCCAATACTAATCTAAACATTCATAATGTATATATATTTTTTTATGTTTCTTCTTTAACCTCTCCAGGATAATTTCTAAGAAATCTGTGTGAATTTCCGAGAATTCATTTGTAATCGTACACGCCGGCGTGTATGCGGTCTTCGAGGGGTTAAATTAATACAGATTTAAATTGTTATATTTTCTTTGTTAAATTGTTGAAAGTTTCTCAATAGTCATCAACTAAAGTGTTCAATAAGAATAAGTGATTTAAGAGTGTTTTATCAGCCAGTATTTTGTAGAGCTAACTAAAGTACACAAGTATTATTATTAATAAACAACTTAAAAAGAAAACAGGCAAACAATGTCATGTTATTCTAATTTTTCTGCATATTTTACATATTATAATCTATACTAATATTATAAAGCTGAAAAGTTTGTTTGTTTGTTTGGTCGAACGCGCTAATCTCAGGAACTACTGATCCGATTTGAAAAATTCCATTTGCATTTGATAGCCCGTTAACTGAGGAAGGCTATAGGCTATATATCATCCCGGAAAAGTGTACGGGTCCCGTGGGATAGATTTGCTTTTGTCTAGGGACGAACCCGAAGCGAAGCGAGGGTGAGTCGCTAGTTAATATTATATTCATATTATTAATATATTTGTGCCATAGGAATTGAACTTGTAACTTCTGGCAAAGTATGTAATGCCAGTCAACCACATACCACTAAGCAACAATGGTTGACAACTAATAAGAGTCTAATTTTATACTTATTGATATGGCCAGCACAATTTTATCTTTGCATTGGAAAAGTTTTATCATATTCTTGGATCATGTGACTATATATATGGTTTTATTATGCAAATCAGTTATATTGTTAAGTATATAATTTAATTTTAATAAGAAAATAAGACTGGATAGATTTTTGAATGTGTAGAATTTGATAACAAATGTTTGCATGTTTTAAATGAATACTTTGTTCCTCAGTAATGCCTCAGACAAAATTTTAAGACATGTTTGACTATGTGAATATACATATTGTATGTTTTTATTTTAGTTGTTGTTTACTTAGATCTGTTGAGTGTTTATCATGTTATAAAGAGATAAAAACATTCAGAATACTCACATAGGTACATTCACTTAGATAAAAATCTTTCTCTTTAAAATCACCTTTTCCCTTCAAAGCTACAAATACTAGCGTTAAGATATATTCTTAATCAACACATACTAAAATTATGTATGTATGTATAATGAAGCTAATAAATGTTCTGTTTCTTCTTTTGACAACACATTTGGCTCAGTTTGTAGTGACCCTACTTGCTGTGCCAGTGGTCACGGGTTCGAGTCCCGCTGGGGGCATTCATTTGTGTGATGAGCATGAATGCTTGTGCTCCAGTCATTGGTGTTTATATTTATAATATGTATGTACTTAAAGTTATATATGTGTAGTATATCAACTATCTGGTATCCATAACACAAGCCTCATAGCTTACCATGGAACTATATTTTGCTGTGTTTTAAGATCCTTAACACATTAATCTATTTACTTATTCTTTTAAATAATATCATGCCAAATTAAGTATGGTCTGTTGGAAATGTTTATTGCAAGTACATGCCAAGATAATAGCTGTATTTATGGTAATTGAGTTTAATGTTTTTGTATTGTTACATATTATATTATGATTTATGAGTATAGATAGGCTGAACAATGTCAAGGTATTAATTTATAATATTTTTAAGATATCATCACTAGGTATATATGAATTGGATTTAATAATACTTTTTTTATTTTTAGATCCAGTTGTCAAAGTGTCTTTGGCCAGTTCAAATCTGACGAGGTCCATTGCTTACTGGAACGGACTATTATCATTGAAAGTGTTTGAAAAAAATAATAAATCAGTTCTTCTTGGATTCAGTGAGGACCAAGCGAAACTCGAATTAGTAGACATCGGTAAGTTTTAAATTTTATTCAGTGCTTTTATATGAGTTTAAAGTGATTGTCTATTATTCAGAAACAAGTCTACATAATTATCACTTATAGACCACTTTTTACTTCAGGAGATTATCTTATTCCCAGGCAAAAACATAATACAACCCACGACAACTCATCATACCTATGTATATAGTCTATTTATTCCAAAGTAACCGTTAAAACTTACCTATTATAAAGTAATTTAATAAAAAAATACTCTAATATTCTTAGGCACTTAATAAGTAAAAACCGATATTGCACAATGTTAAAATATTCATATCAATTAATAGTTTTATTTTTGTCAATAATAAGTTTACGGCCGTCTAGTGTAGTTATCTAATAAAATAGATCTTAATCTATTATTATCTTTGTGTCTGACCAGCACTATTTACTACTTTGATTTGATTTTCGTAAATATTTTGATACTGATGGCATTCCGAGAATGATGAAACTGAGTCACTATTTTTTCTGTATCCTGTTTTTAAGGATAAGCTAATAGAAAGAAGGAAAAAACTAATAATTAGTTAAAAATACTGCATTCACTTATGATGTATAAATATAAATAAACATGACTTTAAAACTATTTATCGAATTATGTTAATTTGTCTGTGCATAATTTATTTTATTTTTATGGTATGATTATTTTCAAAGAAGTAAAAATTATGATAACATATCAATAATAATTTATTAATTATTATTAATAATAATAATAATAAATTAAGTCCTTATCACACTTTTTTGTTTTATATTATTGCCAAATTTGAGACATCTAAGTTTTTAGTGACTATATATGTAAAATAATGCACAGTAATTTTATGCACTGAGAGGTGGAGCGAATTTTTTTTATGTAATATTGCAATTTTCAAAAAAATAAAAAAAATAACATGTTACTTTTTTGTATTACGGTGAAAGTTGAGTAGAAAATGACTATATTCGTCAATTCTTGAATGTTTTCAAAGATGATCATGTGAAAAAAAAATCATTTAAACCAAAAATTTTTTTTTTATTTTACGTGTCAGTCAGTGGCCACCTCAAAATGTTGAGTATTTTTTTTTTTATTTCAATATTTTTGTTTTTTTATAACCTGCAAATTCTACCCCTAAGTTAAGAAAAAAAAAACAATTCTCTTTTCAGTCAATCCTAGATTACACTCATTTTTTTTTAATAGTAATGACTATTGTTTCCTTGTTACAGGTGAGCCAGTCAACCATGCGAAGGCGTACGGCCGCATCGCTTTCTCATGCCCCTTCGACCAACAGCCCATAATAGACCAAAAGATTCAAGAAGCGAAAGAAAAGATCCTAACGCCACTCATATCCCTGGACACCCCCGGTAAAGCTACAGTCAGGGTTATCATTCTAGCGGACCCAGATGACCATGAGATTTGTTTCGTTGACGACGAAAGTTTTCGTCAACTGTCTCAAGTAGATCCGGCCAGTGATGCCGATTTGGACAAGTACATAAAATCTGACAAGTCCCGCTAAATTAAAAGTATGGGTTGCCAGTTATAAATTAAAAAATAATAATAAATAGCCATGATTTCAGGTTACTGTCGTGTATGATGTCAGCTAAAATTAATCTAAAATATATGCACGTTAAATTGTTCTAAGATTAAATTAACAAATGGATCGTTTCATTTAAAATCAAAAATTAGAAATTGTGATATATTTATCTAATGTATTATTAGCATGAATTTTTAAAATTGTCCTTAAATATTGCTGAACCTGACCAAAATAAATGTAATCGAAAAAAAATAGTTTTTGGGCTTATTGTATTTAAGAGTCAAGTAGTATTTGACATTTTTGTAATAACATCAGATTTTTCGATCTGGTAACCCTGTTTCTTATTTATATTATAAGTATATTATCGAAATATTAAAACTTATTTAGGCTTAAGTTCTCTTTGTCCATGTGATATTATAGGTGGAAGATTGATTAGCATTCCTTATATTAGCTTGATATTAGGCTAATATATGTATATTTTTTTTGTATTACTACGAATTTAATAGTACTTTTCTATATACCTTGTTTCTTATGTTAATCTTTTCAATTATAGTATGTTTTAATAAAAGGTGTAATGTTTTATTTAGAAAAATACCAAATAACCCTTTCTAAGCGGTAGTTCTTAATGGTGTGATTTTTGTGCCCAAAAGATCACCTCATCTTCTGAGGAAATTGTATATAATAATAATAATAATAATGAACACTTTATTGCACACTACACAAGAAATAAATAAAGAAGTAAAAGATATAACAAAAAAAAAAAAGAAAAGATGCACAGCAGGCGGCCTTAACGCTAGAAGCGATCTATTCCAGGCAACCTTAGGGTAGAGGAATCAGTATATAAAATGGTAGGCGGTGTACTTGCATAAATACACACATACATATATACATACCTACATACATACATACATACATACGAACAGTAGATACATATATTATACTAAAACAAACTAAAGAGATAAATAATGCGCTTTTAACATCGTCTTAAACTTGTCCAAAATATTAGCCCGTCTGATGTGTACTGGTAAAGAGTTCCATAGGCGTGCAGCTTTCACAGACAAGGAGTTAGTAAGAAAACAAGAGGAGTGAGAAGGAATTTTAAGGATGAGCGTGTCACTAGATCGCAGGGAACGAGCATGAGAATCCTTTAGAAGCTCGAAACGCTCTTTGAGATAGGACGGGGTAGAAGGATTAAACAGCACGCAGTGGAGAAGATGAAGTATGTGAGTATTCCTGCGAAAGCGGATTGGGAGCCACTTGAGCTTATTGCGAAAGTCAAAAACGTGGACATAACAGAGAGATCAAATTGTAACTTTTGATCTTACGAATAAATAATAAGTATTCGAGTTTTGATCAATAGAATCAAACAAAATTCATGTACGGCTCTATTTTTTAGTGAATAGACCAATAAGTTTTATAAAAATATATGTAGTAGGTATACTACTTATATTTTTATAAAACTTATTGGTCTATTCAAGGTTTCTATTTTATAACCCATACATATAATAAAGTTGTAACTAAGCAGAATCTGTGCATTAAATATTTTTTGGAAAATCTTATTAAAACAGACATTATTATCGAGTCAGAGGCCGCATCTATAGTTTTTAGAATTTTTGTCAGTCTGTCTGTCTGTTACCGCATCACGGAAGAACCACTGGACAAATGTTGATGAAATTTAGTATGACGATCGTTAGTTATTCGGATCAACATATAGGATACTTTTTACTGCGGGAAAATATTTCATCTCGGAGAAATCTATATTAAACCTTAAAACGTAAGTAGGGACGAACCCGAGCGGAGCGACTGAATCGCTAGTATGTTAAATAATATTCGATATGAAAATAGTTATTGTTTATTTAACATCAAAGTATACCATATCACATCATATCATTAAAATATGTAATAACGAAACAAAACGTTTGTATAAAACACAGCTAAAATGATACAAACTAATCTCATAAAAAAGTAACGAACGACACGAAATATTGTTAAGGCGTCTTCACACAAACTTCATATAATCGTAGGAGTTAGAGGTCGACAATTAATCACGTGATATTTTTAGCAACTTTTTAAGTGTACATTTATTTTTTGTATATTTATCCGAAATCATAACTTTTTTTTTTTTTTTAACGTCAGGAAAACCCCTGTTACGGGTACCCGCTCGCCAGTGGGGAAGCGAGTCGGGTTATGTGGGACTCCTGCCGCGATGTGCGGCAGCCTACCCACTAAAAACCTGACCAAACTCCTCCTCGTCGCCATAAGGCCGGGGCCGCGGGTACCAAAAAGACTCTTCCGCGACCCCACGGCGAGCGCCTGCTAAGGCCCGTCTCCGTGTCAGGGGCTGAGATGTTCGACCACCCCTGACGGCCTCCCCTAGCCGACCGCCCTCTGGCACCTTCACCGCCCACCGAAGTAGGCAACACTACCTCGGCTGCAGAGGACAGGGAAACGGCATCGAAACACCAGCCCTCTCCCCTGCAGCCCCACCGCGTCCGCCATCATACGGTGGCGGCCCCGTCCAAACCGCGGAAGGCGGGGAGGCCAGCACCGAGGCACCAGCGCTACCCTCCCACCGCGACCCACCCCTCTACCGGTTGCGGGCCTATTAACACAGTCCCGCATCCGGCCCCACCCCCCGTCCGATCACGGGATCGCCAAAGCGGTCCCGCCACCGGTGGCCGCATCGTCGTGGCTTCGCAAACGGAAGCCTCGTCGAGCGGCCCCAATCCGCCCACCGAAGTGGGCTCCCTTCACACGGCTGCAGAGGACAGGGCGAGCGGCAACGAAACACCAACACTCCTCTTCCCCTGCAGCCCCACCGCGTTTGCCATCGAAGACGGTGGCAGCCCCGTCAAGGCCGCGGGGGGCAGGGAGAACGACGCACCGAAATACCGGCACTCCTCTCCCACCGCGGCCTTCCCCTCTACCGGTTACGAGCCTGCCCTCCCACACAGTCCCGCAACCGGTCCCCTCCCTCCGGTCGCAAGACCGCCGAAGCGGCCCCGCTCCCGGTGGCCGCAACTCCGCTCAACGGAGAGCGGCCCCGTCTAGGTAGCGCCCTTCACCGCGGTTGACGGCCCGCGGTTAGGGCACCACCCTGCTGTTGGTCCGCGCCGGATTTCTCCGGTACCACCCGCTGCAGACTAAGCGGGTGGCGTTCCCCCATCCGCCACCTGGGGACGCGCCCGGTAGGAGTCAGCTCTCCCCCGGGATCCGAAATCATAACTAACTAGAAGTCAGGAAAAGTTAATGAGTGCGTCTATAAATGTGTACACGCGCAAGAAGTAAAACTTCTGTAGGTTATTGGTACTCTTTATGAAATTCAATTTATGTTTTCAATAATTAGGATAGGAGAGATATAAAAAAATAAATAACGCATATTAGGCATATTACAATAATATATTTATAGAATATTATTTACGGAAAGAATATAATATTATAGGTATATCATTTGTCAGACAATAACAACGGTTATCATGGCAGCAAACGTTTGCCTCGCCCGATCACACTTTTCGTAACGCTCTCGTCACGCATTTACCAGCTCTCTCCCTAAGTCAAGCGTGCGTAAAGAAGTTTTAATTCAAAATAAATCAACTATTTACTTTTGTTATTAATCTACTAATCTATTTTTAGTTAGTTTATCAGCGTGCGCTGCCTAAATAGTAAATACCCAGGAACGTACCCGAGCGAAGTGACTGTGAGGGTAATTCAATAATAACGAGATATTTACGAATATCCGATTTTCATGATTTTTGACTTCTGCTATCTTACGACATACCTATTATGAGACTTGATAAGCTATCTTTTTCTCTTTTGAATTGATAGCTGAGAATACTTTTATAAGACGAAAACGAAGATTTATCCAAGTTTATAGTTTAATATCTTATATTTGTGATTGAATCTCACTTACAATCTCAACTTTAAAGAACTTAGTACATAGGTAAAGTTTTAACATTTTGAAAAAAATCAAGATATCAATATGAAAGCGGCCTAAGATAACATCGCATGGGAAACAAGTAGTAAGTAAAATGTATATCGTGTTACAGCATTGCAACGTGAAGCAAACGACTTGATTGTATCGACCAAATAAATCGACCCCCTAGCATACTGGTGCAACTACTATAATGTCCATCGTTATTGTTGAGTTCCACACGTCATTTGTTATTGCGCATTCCATTGGCACTTTATCTTATAAGCGTTTGGTGATTTGTTAGTAAGTATGTCTTTCTTTTATTTAGCAACGGAATGGATTTTTGAGCTGCAAAATTAAGAAATTATTTTTATCTCGATACGTCGTGCCTGCCCTTGAGTATTGATATACTTATTGTTAAAAATCGTAGTGAAATTGTTTACTACTTACTTTTATATACTTCTAACGTTTTTTATATTTCGATATCTCTATTTTCTTTAAATTGAATATTTGTTACTAAGAACATACAATATACAAGCTTAAAACCTCGGAGCGCTTTCTTAATAAATTAAGTTCGCTTTCTTAGTTAGATATATATATATATATATATATATATATATATATATATATATATATATATATATATATATATTTTACTTCATAAGATAATTTCAAGGGGTAGAGATCAATGATGAAACGGTCGTTGCATTTATTA
Source organism: Argynnis bischoffii washingtonia (assembly GCA_033884665.1). Taxonomy (NCBI): domain Eukaryota; kingdom Metazoa; phylum Arthropoda; class Insecta; order Lepidoptera; family Nymphalidae; genus Argynnis; species Argynnis bischoffii. The sequence continues at coordinate 5,867,433 of CM066616.1, read as the reverse complement.
TTTTAGTTTGTTTAATAAGTAGTACCTGGGCGACCGAGCTTCGCTCGGGGTTTTTGGTTAACAGTAGAATTTTATTTGTAATTTGGCTTAAAAACAAAACTAAAAACTTGAAAAAAATAAAAGTCAAAACGTTGCATCTGACCGAACTTGAAACCTGTGATAGTCAATCTTGCGACTTGACCGTTTGAAAACACGCTTTTTCACAGATCGTTTTTTTGCCCCCGAAAACCCCCATATACCAAATTTCAGCGAAATCGTTAGACCCGTTTCCGAGATCGCCGGTATAAATAAATAAATATACAAGGATTGCTCGTTTAAATATATAATACTAAATATTTGCAAACAACAAATAGAGTATTTTTTTAATTAATTCAGGAAATTAATAAAGCATCATGAAATGGTTTTTACTAAAATCGAACTAGTAAGTATTATATTGTTTTAGGTAATCATAATATATTTTGCACATCCTACTATAAAAGTTAATTAATTATCTTATAATCTTCAGTTTCATTAATTTACCTTATGTATAAGTGATTTCTAAGATATTCTATCTACTTAGGCCGAGTGATCTATCGCAGTAGATAATCGCCCAGCGCCCGATACCATAGTATGATAAGGTTCGAAGTGGGTAGTTGACGAATGACGAAACTGCGTAATCGCGTGCCGTAGCTACGCGTTGACTTGCGAGATTCACGTTTTCACCTATAATATCCTTATACCATACATCATATTAATCGATATTTCAAAACCATACATCGGTATACCTATAACTGAAAAATATTTAAATCAACTTACGTACTTAGTCTTACTAAAATATATATGTAGAACTAGCAACTCACCCTCGCTTCACTTGATTCGTCTCTGGGTACTTTTTACGATTAGTATGGAATAGATAGATTATATATTATATGATATTATATACCCTATACCCTTTCTCAATAAACAGACTTTCTAATGCATAAAAAATTTTCAAATCGGATTAGTAGTTCCTGAGATTAGCGCGCTCAAACAAACAAATAAACTCTCCCTCTTTATAATATTAGTATAGATTAGGAAAATGAATAGATATTCAATTTTTCTTCATTTTCTTGACTTTATCCCAAATTCATAAATATGTGGTGTAGCCGGTACAGTATGTATTACGTACCTACGCTTCCTCAATTTGTTCCTATCATTCGTCATAAAATATTTGAGCTTACCCTTATTTATTTTATACTTCTACAATTTACTTATGTTTCACAATAGAGTAAGAATTCGAATTTAACGAGACGCTTTACTATGTTAATTTGTTAAGGTTGCTTGTTGCAATAATGTTTCATTTTACGATGTTAGTAAAAACTCGAACCCGTTGGCAGCGGATGAGGTTTTTACTTGAGGAAAATATTTATAACGGCAAAATATTTAATTTTTTATTTCAATCTAAATACATACAGTATTTAGGTTGAAATAAAAATATGTATGTTCTGAATCAAAAGGACATGAAATCGCAAGGTTTGCTCCGATCGTTATTTATTAGAACAAGAAAAAAACGATGTTATTGCTCCTTACAATATACAGTTAATATGTAAAGATATGAATTTAAATAAGCAATTTAATTTTGTTGTTTATATAATAAATATTGGCTCTCGATGTACAGTGACAACTATATAATAACTTTTGAGAATAAATCCTTAATCCTTCTTATGATCCTGTTTGCTGTAAAGCATTCGAACTGTCGGGCATCAAAATACAAAATGAAACCACGACATAATCCAATTTTTTTTATTTAAAATTACAAATTTTCGCGTAAACCTAAAAAAAGTATTATATTTCCCGGTTTAGCCTTAAGTACACGCCAGCTACTACTCCAGGCTAGAACGCAGTCATTGCACTAGAGCAAGGTATTTTTCTTATAATATTTGCAACTAATTTGAAAATTGTACCTGTGTAAATATTCTAGCAACGATTCCCAAAGTTTCTAATTAAAGACCTTACAAGTTTATTTATAAATGTTCAGTGACGTGCTTAAACTCCATAAACCACTGCAATTAGAGCATGAAAATTAAGTTTGAGAGTTATTTATGATTGACTTTAGTATTCAACTTTTGGAACATATTTCAAAAATAAAAATATATTCTATTCAAATAGACTTTTATAAGCACTTTGGAACCGTCAATTTTTACGTTAAATAAAATATGTCTCAGAAGGCATTACTGCTGTGAAACCTGGGAAACTAAACAGTTGCTCTTTTAAAAACATCATCTATACAACATTGATTATATGCTTTAAAAATTATTCATATACACATAAACCTATATTAGAATAAGCCTTTACTAACAAAGACCGTGGTACGTGTAGGTTTTTATGAGAAATTATTTATCATAATGGAGAAAATTAAATTAGCTATGTGCAAACAAGTTTCATTGAGAATATTTGCTACGCCAACGTACATATTATTATTGTCCTATTCGTTTATTCGTAGCAAAACATCAGGTTACAAAAATATACTCTTTACATATCTTGTAAAACATAATATAAAATTATCCAGAAAGAGTGCTTAGGAGTCCGTATTAGGAAAACCTGTATTACGAGCATCGTTACCTTCCTCTAGATTTGCAATATAAAGACCAACTAGTTAACAGTTACTGTAGTTAGTAGATTATAATGCTAATTATCTTTTAATCATAACCAATGGCTTACTTAGGCAACTTAATTAAAAATGAAATCGTTACGGTTTGGTATACCTAAGTATTTGAAAAATAGTTTTTATTATCTAACGTTTTTAACTATATGATATAGAAAACAGCTGATTGCTACTTACATTATATTTTGCTACTTACATTATATTTTGGGTTCCGTAGCCAAATGATAATGTAGACAATGTTTTATTCTTTTAGGTGCATATAAATGTATGGGGTATATCTGAATGGGTCCCTAAAATACAGATGAATGTTTCTAAGTGTTTTTTTTATGTTGAAGCAAATAGTATAAAAATGAAATTATTTTGTAGAAAATACATTGAGTAGTTTCTGACATATACGAAATTTTTTTTTTCTACAAAATTTCCTTTGTTACTCATCGTAATACACTGTGGTAATACTATGAAGTAAAGCAAAAAAGCCGTCAATAAAATGGATATCGTAGATTGGTAAATATTTTTTACTTTAGACGTAATAAATTAAGATGTTAGAACAAAACATAAATAATAATATAATGTTTCATGCTACGGAACCATCGGTGTGCGAGTCAGAGTGGCACATGCCCGATATTTTCATATTTTAATTTTACATTTCTAATTTATTCATTTGTAAGGCATTATGATGTATGAGCTCCTTGATACCTTTATACTTTTTAACAATAAGTTGTTATTTTTTATTAAAATTATTTATTATTGGTTGAAATTATTCGATGAAAAGGTATACCTAACTTAATTTTTATTATGTGTATACTAAATTACTCATTCGAAATGAAAATGTCGTAGTTTTTAAAAAGTTCAGAAAAAGTTTTTACCTACTCAAAAAAGAACTTGTACATTTGTGAGTTTTGATTTCTAGGCAAAATATATATTAGTATATTTGAAGTATTTTAAACTCTAATTATTTGCTTACATAACTAATAGGGATATAATATAATAAATATTTACCATCGCTCGTCGCTGTACAATTTTAGAGGACTTCAAATTGTATATGATTTCTAGAACGGAAGGATAATTAAGAATCATAAAATAAACCTATTGTCATATAGAAATGAAAGCCACAGGATGTTCATACAAAAATGATTCATTCGAATATGACCTCTATGTCTATTGAATAAGAACTACAAATTCTCAGCACTATTAATTGTTTAATTCGCAACTCTATGAATGCATTTAATTAATGCAAATGGTTAGTATTGTTTTTCTTTGTTGTCTATAATCTATTCCATGTACATTGTATGATAAACTTGTAAACTACAACACTGACAGTGTGTGTAAATATGATATATGATTCGTGTTTGATACAGGGTTAGGTGTATTCAATTTTCTTTATCGCAACGATCGGACTAGACTTGAGGTGAATAAATAAGTTAACAAAGAAATCAATACCACCTAGCCAAGGATAAATAGGTACAAACATTTAGCCGTAAGATACCTCGTAGTCTGTACGCAGAATTATTGTACGTTGCGTACGCATTGTTTTACGTTTTATAGTTATACTAGAAACATTACTTGCGCGAAGGTTACTTTTGGTTTACGACGTGTTACTTTAACAATATAGACAAACGCGTGTAATGTGTATGGATTCGTCGATAATAGATCCGCGAATAATAAATTTCATCGCAATCGAGAAACGTTGATCAATTCGCTCTGGGCGGGCGGCGCGTGGGGCGGGGAGGGCGCATGCGCGGGGGGCGGGCGGGGGGCGGCGGCGACGACCGGCCGGCAGTGCGCGAGTCGCCGCCGCCTGCCGCGCGCCATGGCCGCGCCGCGCGACCGCTGACCGCACGAGCGACCGCGCCCGCCACCCGCGCGACTACTCACCCTCGCCCTACGCCCACGCACTACTAGGTAACGTATCCGAGTCCTTCCTGGCCATCCCTCGTCCGTTCCCTCCCATGTAGCTCGTTCCGCGACCGCGGACCGCGGGAGTTGCCGCGTCTGCTGTAGCTGCTCTTCGACGGCTTCAGTGATCGTAATCACCGTGTGTTCCACTCTCGACTGTTCTCATGCTCTATTGGTTAGTTCATACGATTTATACCTTTTCTTGCAAAAACCGCCGCTTCATTAATTCATTCGAATAAGTAAACAGCTCTGTTTTCCTTTTGCAGCTAGCTAGTTCTTGACGACGCTCTAGATGGTGTTACATAATGGGCGTTTAAACGAACCCTCGTCTCTGCTCTCGCGTAGATCTTGTTCTCGTAGATTTAATTAATTAAATTAGAAATTATTAAATGCTTTTTAAAATTAAGTTACTAGTACTTTGCATAAAATCAAATTATTAAGTTTATAGTATTATTGCATGGTTGTGATTTTCGGCCTTTCGTTTCAAGGATACGATAACCTTAAGTTTTAACATTTGCTTGAGGTCACACGCAATAATATGACTTTGAACATTGAAAGAAAATAAAAAAGTATTAGTTAAGATATAGCTAGTTTAATTTGTTAAGGCTTATACTTTATTGTTCAAATTTATTATTATTTTCTTATACTACTTATCGAATAATATTCTTGAAATATTTCCGAACTTAAAAATTCATGATGACAATAAGCTTTATATTAACAACTGTTATATTTAAATGTTATAAAACGCAAGCAACATATTTCAATTAAAATTCAATACATTACAATTCATTATTACGAAAAACTCGTATATATAACGAGCAAAAAATTTTAGCATAGTAAAACACTAAGATTTGCAACACAAATTAAACAGTACAATGCGATGAAAGGCAAAAAGAGCAACACAATAATGCAGTGGAAACCATCGAGCCACAACAAAAGGACCTGAATACGTCTCAGAGTTTCCACTTCGGACATGCGCCCCGACACTCCCTCGGGCGATCTCGTACGAAGATTTTTAATAAAGGCTTGTTACTTATAATTTTTTAATATAATAAATTAAACTTCACTTTTTCCTATTAATGTCTTATATTTCTAAAACATATTTTTGTTATTGAAAAAATAGATTCAATAGAAAAAAGTAAATTACTAACCTCACTACTTGAAAAAATAAAATATTAAAATGGCTAGTCAATATAATATTTTTTGAAAGATTTCAATAATTTCTAAGACAAAGGCACTTTTAAATCATCCACGCAAAATCGTACTTTTAAATTAAATTTATTTAATATATGTATAATAGTATGAATAGTCCGATATTATAGTAAAACGTACATGTAAATAAAACTTAAATAGAAACAAAATATTTTCCACGTCATAAATGTAAACAATGAGATACATTGATAGCGATCGAGTGCAATGACTCCCTTGAGCAATCATGTTTCTAAACACGAGTTTGACAGCTGCATCTTTAATAGAGGTCAAGTACTGAATCAGCTAATTGACTGATTACTAAGGTAATGTTCCCAATAGCCATAATTGAGCTATACGACCATGTTGAAATTCGCGACGAATAGGTATATTAGTTTATGTAATAATTCAATAAAATTTACAAAACCAAGCTGTTGTTATCTTGATAATATAAATTTGTAAACATTTAAAATTATTCTAAAATTAGTTTTCACTTTTTAAGTATACTACTATATTTAAAATTATCAGAGTTAGTTGTTTTTTGTATTGATTAATTATTTTTGATCGAATTTATTTATTTCATCAAATATAATAATCATATCGATTAAAAAGATTCTCTACGTGTAAGACGATCTCTCTATTAGGACATATGTAGGTAACTTTCTGAGATTAGCGAGTAGAGTCTACATATATAAAGTTATGTAATGGATCACCACCATAAGGATCCACAAGTACAGTATAGTGAGTACTTAATATTATAATGATGATCTAATCGTAATCAATACATATATATAAAAGGATTTGCTCTTGCGCACTACCTAATACATTGACGACGTTTTTATGCCAGTTAGATTACATAAATAAAAATAATGGCAACCCGTTCTTGTCTTAGCGTGCAGTTAATTTTTTTTTAATACTATACTGACAAGTTTAAGTCATGGCTGTTAAAATATGGTTGTAGTATATGCATTTTTACTAATAGTTAATACTTTCTTAGGTATACGCGAATATTTGACATTTTAAATAAAACTATCTTTTCGGATTATTTCGCGTATTAATTTTGATTTTTGGTTCCCGACGTTTCGAATGCTTTACAGTAATCACTCAGTTAATCAATCAGTGGTCACGGGCCTGTAACAAGTAGGTATATAATGCCTTTGAGACGTCTAAAACCTTAGTCTTTCCTGTGACCATGATTGCTGTAAAGCTTTCAAATGTAGAGAACAAAAAATCAAAATAAATCCGCGAAATAATCCGAAAAGATAGTTTTATCTACTTATAGGTACAGAAAAACTTTATAATACTTATATCAAACGTCAATTATGAAATCCTGTCATTTATTGTTCCCCACTTCCATTACCCATTAGCTACACGTTACTTGTATAATTTAAATGTTCAGAGTGGTTTAAAAATTATATTTTGTACCTGTGTGTTTTTTGTTTGCTTTATAACAGTTTAGAATATATATGGTTCTACGCCCTATATATTATAAACTTATTTTTAGTTAGTTAAAAGTGCAAACTTATTTTCACTGTTATTTGATATTCATGGTTAGTTACTTTATTTTTTCGATATTTTTTAACTTTGTAATAATAACACAACTCGTAATTAGAGTCAACAGTGATCACAGTGAAAACTTGTTTAAAAGTGAACTTTTATTGATTGATATAAATATTAGTACCTGGGCGACCGAGCTTCGCTCGGAGTTCTTTTTTGTTATATCGTATATTTAAGATTAAAAAAAAACTAAAAACTTGAATAAATACAAAAAAAAACAAACGTAAAAACTTTGTATTCCGACCGGGACTCCCGGGCATATGTGTTGTCTAACTTGCGCCTTGACCGCTTGACCACGATGCTTATAACCGAGTGTAAGAAATTATCGACCATATTCTGCGTAAAATAATGCAAAATAAAACCGCATGAAAACTCGAAAACACGCGTTTTCCCAGACGACTAATCTAGATCGATTTTTCGCCCCCGAAAGCCCCCACATACTAAATTTCAGCGAAATCGTTAGAGCCGTTTTCGAGATCGCTGGTATAAATAAAGATATAAATGTACAAGAATTGCTCGTTTAAATATATAAAATAAAATATTACCATCTTTATTCATACGTAAATATTAGAAATACAAGTTTATTATAAACATAATGATATTCGCTTAGTAACTGTAAAGTTCAGTCACTGCACTATAATGTTATTTCCACTATCACTAGTAGGTATTCTTATCACTTTTTCGTATCTAGATACACTTAACTTCAAATTGTACTGATGATTCGGAAAACTATCGACGATGTATTTTTCTTTCTCTCGCACCGCAACATACAGTTATTTATCTTTTTAATGGATTGAAATCTAGTATCTTGACAATTTTATCCTTAGATGATTCAGACGTGTTATTTTACTGTAAAAACTTTCACCAATTGTAAGTAGGTAATAATATATGTTGTATAGTGCTTTAGATAGAAAATCATTTCAAATTTAAATTATTTAAATTGCATTTTGTCAATTTATTGATCTAAATCCTAATATATTTAGATGTATTGTATGTTAGATACATGAAATGAATAAGTATTCGTCTGACAAGAAAACGGACTATAAGTTGTAAGAAATTTGAAAGAAATTAATTGATAGATATTATGTACACGATAATATGTATTTTTATCTTAATATTTGAGTCTCATAAAAATATGAAAATCTCTCAAAAATAAAATCACAATTTATATCATTGACTTTACTTAACATCTTTACTAACGAATTAAGATCGACGATCTATGTACATTGAGGATAATTTTTATTCTGGAAAAACAAGACATAGTTCCGGCGGTATAGCGAAAGAAAATGACTAAAATTCTGTCGCTGTTTGATATGGATTTCGATATGTTTGATAATATGAATTACATGATCATGTGGTATTGTTATTTTTTCTGAAATCCAAATATCCAAAATCCATAATAAAGGTAAAAAATAGAATATTATTAAACCATTGTCATTGTTTAGAATAGTATTATGATGATGATTTTCTCTAGAATGCAAAGAAAGAATGAAAAAGACTTTTTACATACTAAATACAATTTTTAGAATAGCTCGATACCAATTTAAAATTACTTTGCCTACATATAAACCATATGAGCTTAAACTTGTTTTTATATTTGTAATTTTAAAATCTCATTTATTTTGTGTTTTATTCTCAGAATGTTTTCTTCGTAGGTCCATCGCATTATTTAGTTTCAAAGATATTGAAATGCTCTGCTATCTGCACATATAATTCAACACTGAATAGTTCACTTAAAGTAAAATATCAAAACAACTTACTGAATTCTTGGCATATAAACAGTGTACGTAAGATTGTAGATTTACGTAAATATTGTACGTAAATTTAAGTGGTACAAAATATCTTTATCATTCGCAGTGCTCTTGTGTTTCATTAAATATTATTTATTGATGTGTTCTTTCATCTGACAGACATTCTGTATTAGGTGAGTAAACATTGTCCTTTAATTCATTAACTTATTGTTTTATTACTGGTATACTTTGTATTATAATGAAAACAAAAAATATAATATTTAATAAACATAATCTCTCTTTTCATAAAGAAGGCTTATTTTTATACTCAGCCGCAATTAGTGGTTATTACTACTCATTCATCTAACAATAGTCTATTGCGATCAATAAAATATAAAAGGCAAAGATGAAAATTGTCACCCAAAACGCACCTAACGGAAAACAGAAAGTGTAGAGCGAAGTGGTGAGTCACTATCATGTTTTTTTCTTCAATATTTATTAGTATCTATGCTTTTTTATATTGAAATGCGTACCTAGATACTGAGTTTTACGTTTTAAGTGGTATTTTTACAGCTTCGTTACACAGTTTTATTGTAATACTATAAGGTTTAAACGATGATTCACAGTTATGATACTGTGAAAGTAACATGCCTACTTTATTTAAATACATATTTAATTTTATGTTTCATACTGTGATCATAAGATAAATATAAGTGGCTATCTAAGTAAAGAATGTATACACAAAGTTAAATTTACTGCATTTTTACCTATTTTTGAAAAGAAACTGCTTCATGAAGAATGACGAAGCTATTTTTGAAGTCTATCTTTATAGGTTTATTTTTCTCCTGATTTTTCCACACAGATAACAAGAATCCTTCTTCTCAAACACTCGAGTTTTGATTTGAATCCCTATAATTTAATAATTAACTTTTTTTGAGTTAACAGCTCAAAAAAATTAATTAAAACACATTACAAAGTTAGCTCGCAACAATATGAAATGTAAGCAGCTTGAGCTTAACAGTGAATATATGAGTCTCGCTAACAAGGCTGCCGTCATTATCCTCCTGAGTGCCTCTGCTAGAGTCCACTTATCTCAATTATCTAAAGGTGCTTAAGCCCCAAAATTCCCTCATGATTCTGAAATTTACGACATGAGAAGAGATTTTAAGCGTTTTCTTATCTTTTATCAGATGATAATAGGCGATGGTGCGTGTCTGTCGTTAGTCAGGCAAATTAAATTCGTCCTTTGCTATATAGTGTAATGAAATATATAGAGTGTAGTGAATGGCGAGTCACAGCAAGTCGCGTGGGCATCGCTGGAATCAATGAGCTATCAAAGTGACGCACAATGCCACATGAAACGCTCTGATTAGTTAGTCGAGGTTAGTGATACAGGTTGTGTTTATACTTATAATAAATACTACGATTATTATTTTATTTGGTTTCCTATATATTTGATATTGCGCCATAGTACAATTGGTCTTATCTGCTTTCTATTAATTTCAGAATCTCAATGACATCATTAGATGAATTTGTGAATTCATCGGCATGGCTTATCAAGGTATTTCTACTTCTGTAACACCAGTTGATGCTAAACATACACGTTTCTTGCAACATAGATTGATCAATAGTAATTTTAAGTATCTGTTATTATATAAAACAAGTGAAATATGTATTAGAAACTATTTTCGAGATACTCATTTTATGAGATATATTTCTAAAATTAATATGTAAATTACTTTATTATTGTAACTAAATAAGTATCTTTTCGTTTATTTAGTAAAAAAAATATTATGTATAAATCTGAAGCGATAATTATTTTTAGGTGTAGCGTAAATTAGAGAAAACAAAATTAATTAAACTAGCTTTTCAGATTTTTTTTGCGGATATATTTTGATTTTTGGTTCCCGAGTTTTGAATGCTTTACAGCAATCATCATCACGGAAGAAACTCTCCCGCTTCCGAATCGAATCCGAAAAAATAGTTTTATTTAAAATGTCAAATAAACACGTAAATCTAAAAAATTGTGAAAGAATAATTATATAATATTGGATAAATAATTCCAGTGATTATTCCTTAATTGCAAACCAATAAGGAAACCTATAAATTATTTTCTTTGTATTCAGCCCTTTTTTAATGTCCTACTGATGGGCACGGGCCTCCCTTCAATACGAGGGGAATCAGGCCATAGTCCACCACGCTGGCCAAGTGCGGATTAGCGGACTTCACATGTCTTTCGAAAACTTGTTAGGTTCTCTCAGACATGCAGGTTTCCTCACGATGTTTTCCTTCACCGTAAGGCAAGTGGTAATCATGTAAGAAATGATTCGCACATGAAAATATCAGATATGCGAGACCCGGGATTTGAACCCGCTTCACTCGGTTACCCAAGCAAGCGTGCCACCATTGGGCTACCACTGCCTTTTATTTTCTTTATTATTATATAATAGGTAGGTACTTATTACAAGAAGTGTATGAAAAATGTAAAATTGGAGATATTTAAAATAGTAGAAAGGTGTACAAGTGCATTCATCGTCCTGCTTATACACCAGCGGATTAATATATTTTTTACGTACAAATAGATTATGGGCCGGAGAGTTCCACAAAGTATTATTATTAAACCTTTTTCGTAGGATAAATAAATTATTACAAGTTTTCTGTCGAAGCATTTTTTTATCTTATAGCATTGCCATTTCAATGGTGATGAAGCGTTATACTCTATATTCACTTTCTCAATGTATAGAAGTTGTCGATTGATTGCTTCCGAGCACTCAGTTGTATTAAGTGTACCTATGTTACATGTGTTATGAAACATCCGACCGCTTATAAAAATCTGCTTAAATAAGCATAATAAAAAGTAAAAATGACGTTAGTTGGATCGTTATTTTAAGTGTTTCGTTTAACTAGTGACTTACCCTCGCTTTGGTCGGGTGCGTCCCTAGGTACCTACGTTTTATTTTTGCGGAACGGAACCCTAATTCTTTTTCTAAAATAAAAGTAGCTTAGTTACTCCTTACAACATCAGCTATCTGCCAGTGAAAGTCAGAGATTACCCGGAACAAACAGACAGGTTTTTTTTTTTAAATTGAGTTTTTCTTATAAGTACCGTATATATGCATTTAGTAAAAAAAAACTATTATTTAACATTACAAACAGATAATTTAATTTTATTTATCTGTGTAGATTATTTGCTAAGAATAATTTTAGACATACTATAAAGATCAGCCATTCCTAAACATAATCGCACAGAACCAAAAGAATCATAAATTTAACTATTAAATTTATCTATTTATTTATCATCTTACTTACTTAGCTATTTATTTATCATCTGACACCAGCGTCCCCATTTTCTTTGACTGAAAAAAAATATACAGATAATTGGGCTTATAAATTTTTTTTTTACTCTTTGTCGATTTAAGTAAATATTTATAATGTAAAAGTAACAAATCTACGTCTTACAGGCAGACATCTCTACGTCTATCTCCCGAGCAAATCAGGGATAAGCCACTAGCAAAAATATTTACATTATAGCATCGCTCTTTAATGGTTTTTAGGATTTTTCATACTATTTACATCTACTTTCTAACCATCATTGGCACATCAAGACGTATATGAACCGTTGATTGATAGTTTCCGAACACTCGTGGCTGTAGCTGTATCTGTTGGTAGAAACATGTTAGAGCCACTCATAAACAACGGATTTACTGCATAAATAAACTAGTAATAAAATGTGGTATTCACACAGTTAGCAAACACCGGTGAGTGTTTTAATGCGTAAATTAGCTATCGGTTGGGATTTAATGAAGTAATATCGATTATTTAGAATAGAATTTGATCTGTTATGACTGTATGAACCAATATTATTCTTTTTATTTATGCTTAAATCATTTTTAAATATTATGTATTTACATTTGAACTTACGTTAAAAAAGGTATTGTTGTTTTGGGAAAATCCGTCTAAAATAATAACGGAAAGAAACAATAAATAAATTTATATGGGTATGTATGTATGACACACTTAATTAAAAAACTGCAACATTGTGCTATGTCTGTAAACTTTCATTCAACAAAGTATAGAAAATATTCGTAAAACGCTACAAATTGGATGGTGTAGGAGGAAATAAGTAATAACTTTACACGTGCGCTACAAGTGCTGGCAGCCAGGACTTTTAACTAACACGCTGTACACAAAGCCAATTAGAATTTGTTCATCACCTATATTAAAATTGAAACCTAAAAAATTTAAAATAATTTATTATTTTTATTTTCAGGTCGATACTAACTATGAATTGCTAAAAAAGATTAAATAAAAAGAAGAAGAACATTATTGCTGTTAGACTATTATTTAATTCTAAGATAACTTCTTGTCTTTTTTGACTCAATTTTTTTTCTATCACTACAGTTCATTTTAAATGATACGAAAATTTTTACCTTTTTTAATGCGATCGTTTGAACCGCCTAAAAGCTGAGGCACTATCAAGTGGTGAAACAACCTAAAGAAAGGTGTAAAAATCTACCAAAACACTTATTAATTTGCAATTAAAGCAATAGGCGGAGAACTTTTAAAGATTTTTTATTTTACACAAACGAATATTTACAGTTTTGTTTATATAGATAAGTTAATTATAGAAATATTGTCTGTTATTTCCCAATAACCTTATGGTTTAGGAATAATTTATTTTTAATATAAAATATACTATTGTTTTTAATTAATTACTAAGTATAAGAACTTTGCCAAGAAATTACTGTACTGCTCTGAAATTGCACATCCTGTTGCTTCCAGATTGTGTGATTATTTCAGAAACGCGCCTATACAAATATTTGTGGTAAAATTTAAACGAATGATTGATAATAATACCTATATTAATAAATGATGTAATGTCTCATGGAGACATATTGAATATGTCGTTAATATCCATTCATATAAAATTTTAGACTTATCTTTTCTTATCTCATCTTAATTAGCAGATTAATTTTAAGAACTTAATTAGCAGATGTTTAAACACTGTTGGCATCTAATATTGTACCTAATTCTTAAACGAACCATCAAACAATGTAGAGTAGCATAATATCTACATAATAGCCAATACGAGTTCCAATTTCATTAATTCCAAGCGGTCGCCGCTTTAATCCCATTTAAACTCATACGCTCACTATCATACGCTCAGTGTGTAATTTATAATTCATCTAGTAGTACAGTTAATGAGCTAATGTGGCCCACTCTTGATGTTCTTATGCATTTTAATGTTCCCATAGCGTCAATCGCTTAAGCTATTTTAGTCGAGCGCTTGTCGTGTTTTACTAGAAAGCTAGATTGTTACTTGTGCATTATTTATCTAAGCCACCTATTAGCTGCTCGGATCTGCTTCAATAGTCCTCGAACGTTTCGTATAATTGGTCTGCATACATTTTAAACGATAGAATAATGACAGGGGAATTACGTAATTATGTACCTTAATATTTACCGGTACATAATTATTGTTCTTTGGTTGATTTCTAACTGGCCAGTTATATTATTTAGAATATGTACAATAGTATTATGAATATAATATTATAGTTATAGCTTCTGAAGACTGACTGACTGATTGAATGACTGACTGACTTTACTCTCGTTTTATATGGATGTTAACAGTAAAAATAACCTAGAAAATAAGATGCATTAAAAATTCAATGGACCTCCTTCAAACATATTATTAGAAATATATTACAGCATAGAGCACAGAGACGTATGTAATTATGTTTGTATATACGTTTATATATAGTCAAAAAATATTATTATTTATCATACAAAGTATAAGTATTACAATAATTTAATATTTATAAAATCGACATTAAACAATTTTGTATTGAATCGTTATGTAAGAACGGTTACGGTAAAAGTAAAAATTTTAATTTTTTAAATTGAATATGTTATGTATTATTTTGAATAGTAATAATTTAAAATACTATAACGGATAGTATTATAATGTATATAATTTCTAAATGACGTGGTAAAGTATTATTTTCATACTCATACATTATTCTAGGTTCTTTAACACTTTTACAATCTTTTGGCTAAGTTAACAAAGACTATTATACTTTATTATCAATTGACTATTCCTTGCACGTCCAAGAATTTATTAGGCTCCATCTATATTATTATATATATTTTATGTATATCATATGCGTCTATGATGAATCAATCTCGAGTCTTATGTAACTATAATTTGTACGACGAATGTCATCTCTACGACAATTAAATACGTAACCATGACAATGTATATAACATATATATATATATATATATATATATATATATATATATATATACATACATATACATATACATATATAAATTGTGTAATAGGAAGAGGCTAAACGTCTGAGATACAGGCTCGGCCTAGTTCAGAAGTTAGTGTACTTAAACAAAGATTGTACTAATTATATAGTTTTAATAAATTTTCTTGTAACCCTTTTGTATTTAAGTCAATGAAGATATTATTATTATTATAATGGATGCGTAACATATTATAGGTACATAATATTGTATCTATATAATAATGAAATACTGTCCGTTGGTAAGCATATTACTTGCACATTACTTCAAGCTGGACGGACTGATTAGCTAGTATTGTTTTTAAAATGTTTGTAATAGTCTGAATAAAGGGGAAAAAATTGGAAATGTCTAGAAATTTGGAAATACAGGAGGAACTGTAAGTGCTTTTTTCTATAGAATTCATGTTTCATTTTAAACTAACGTCACAAATAAAATTGCAATTGGGACAGGACATCTGTCCGGTCAGCTAGTATGAAATATCAGCCACAGTATAGACAACTAGTAACATTCGTATCATTCAGGTGCCTAACAGTAGCCTTAGTGTTACTCCAGGTCACAGTCTATATATTAAATTTCATCCAAATCCAACCAGTCATTTCAAGAAAAAGTAGCAAATGTACAGAACTAAACTTTCGCATTTATGATAGCAGTTCGATAGTCCGAAAACCGATTAATATTCCAATATTAACCTATAGCATGTCTCCTGTCCAGGTGTCGGGGGCGCAGCGCGGGCGCGAGCGGCATGCGGCCCCTGCGGCAGACGCCCATGGAGGTCGGCTAGCGGCGCGCGCGCTGCCCCCGCGCCCGCACGCCCCGCCCCGCCCCCTTGACAACATGGAACTCGCGGACGTGCCCAGGCACAGACCCCTCGCCTTCGATAAGGTAATTCATTGATTGTATCTATACTAATATTACAAAGAGGCAGAGTTTGTTTGTTGTAACGCGGTTATTTCAGGAACTATTAATACGATTTGAAAAATTCTTTTTGCATTAGATAGCCCATTTATTGAGGAAGGCTATAGACTATATATAGTTTATCTATTCTATATTAACCGTCAAAATGTACCTAGTAACGAATCCGAGCGGAGAGAGGGTGAGTTGCTAGTATAATCTAATAATCAATAAGTAAATAATAAATTTACACGATAAAGCTCTTACATTGACTGACTGATAATTTCCTACTGGCTGATTTCGACCACAGCGACTATTCTGCAGAGCTTCTTTCGTGTGCTACAATGTGACTAACGTACTCTATCTTTTTTATAAACGTGCGTTTGCAGATGTTGCCAGTTAGGATTCCGTTTTCATAATGGTAAGTTATTTGGTAGGCTGGTTTATTTTTCAATTCGTCGCGCGTACGGTTACGTTCATGCCTCTTGAACCATTGTTGAACTCTTCTCCACTTCTGGCGTCTTTCTGCTAACGCTTTCCTAACCGAAAGCTCTATTTTGCTTTCTTGTCAGGTCTTTTCTGAACATCTTTATACGTTGACTGACTGATAGACGTCACAATAAACTGTAAGCGGCTACAGACAGAAAAATTTGCATATATTATTTTTTATTTGAATATGGGGGAGCATACAAATTATCTAAATATAATTAGGATTCGTTATTTTTGAAGTTAGAAGAAGCAATTCCTCGTATGTATGTAAATTAAAGTTTAAGATTTTGTTTCCATTACCAATAATATATAGAATCCCTTTTAGCTCGCTGCTTTTCATGTAACCATGATAAAAGTATATTTTTACTAATTTTATAAAAATTAAATCAATTCGAATGCTGTTAACTGTGGATCTTTTTGATTCACATGGGCCTCTTGTCTTCGAAACGCTAATTGCATAATAAGCGTAGTTTTTATTCATATCATATTATTTTATTTGTTTTTATCAAAAAATAATAACTGCTTTCTATAAGGATTCTTTAAATATTCTTTATAAAAAAAAGATTAATTAATCAATAAATTAAAAAAAAACCTTTGGAAACCAATGATTAATGTCTTTAATATATACATATAATAAATCTTTTTATTAACGTCTTGATATGAATTATCATTAAATTTTGTCACATTATTATAGTTATTTATTATTATAAGAAATTAAATTTAAGATCGCCATCAATACCCTTTAAAACTGAGCTGATGATTTAATGTCGAAATGCTAAAATTATTATAGTACTTACATTATTTTACAACCAACTATAATTTCCCTAATTAATTCAATGAAGCATAATCGCGCCATACTGTTGTAAAAGAAATACTTTATATTGGCTGCCTATAAATTTCTACTACTCGTTTTTTTTCTGCTTATGAAATGAACGATATAGCTCCATAGGAGATTTAAAAAAAACCTAGTCCTTCCTTAGGTATCAAAATATCCGTAAGGAGGTACATACATATATGGACAATTTTTTATATAAATCAAAACAGACAGTGGTCATGAACACCAAGCGGAGAGATTGATAGTTATTTGATAGTACCTACCTACAGGTACTTACATGAAACTACCTAAGAACGAACCCGCAACCTCTGTTGCAATGTAACATCATCCTGTTTTCTATTTTCCAATACAGAATATCTAAGAGCACCTAGGCTGTGGCATTCCTTTTTGAATATGAAGTACAAAATTTAGATGAAAATGAAGAAGTTCGAAAGTTTTTTTTTTTCAATGATATTTTAATAATTCGAATTAAAAAAAATAACTGCAAATTGTTTAAACGCTTTCAGTTTTAAATGAATGATAATGTTCAGTATACATACTTCAATCTCTCGTACTCGTATCACGCGATGACATGCGAAACAAAAGTGAAATCAGTTGAAGTGAAAAAGCTTTAACTTTCGTCTGTACATATTCAAGAACTGCTTCATATAATGCAAAATATATAATAATTACGTATACTATTTAAAAATTTATGAAGGCTATTGGGACATTTAAAATAATAAGTACATCACACGCTACTTCATATATGTCAAACATGTATCTATGTTTGAATAATATTCAAAAATATTATATAGTCAAAATATCCTTTTTAAAAACTTTAATACATAAAGATATAATAGTCTTTATTTAATTTTGCACGTTGTGAGAATAATCTTTGAGCTGTTGAAGACTGCATCTGCAGCAGAAAAAGGCAGCCGCGAATAAAGAGCACGTGACAAAAGAGTCATTATATTTTCAGCATCCCCGCCGTACACGAAAATTAATTACAAAGATTTGTTATAAATTATGGAAGCCTTCGTGAGATCGTTTTGGTTAATTATTCCCGATGCTATCTTTTATTAGTCTACCTTTATTGCTATTATAATGAAACCCTCTATGAGCCACTGCTCCTTTTGTTGCGTCGCTCGGGACAACGGCAGTACAATGGGAACAATACACACATATTGTGTCCCGGGGACTCAGCTTATTATTGATTTCCCTGGTGCATTCAATATCTTACGTTAGGTTTTAATATAAAGTTCCAAATAAGAGATGTTTTGTTTAATACAACCTTTAAATAATAGAAACATAAGATTTCGACAATCTTCAGTATTATTATAATGAAGTTCTTGCTTGCAATCCGGCTATTGATCGGGCGTGACGTCGCCGCCTTCGCCTTCACGTCCCCTTGGACGAATCAGCGCGGTCTACACGTACAATTTACATCCAAAATCCTTTGCTAAGTGTTAAAATAGTAAACATTAAACCATTTCTTAATTTTAAAGTTATAAAAACTTACATATTTATAAAAAATAAATATTTCTAGTTTTAAATCCCTCTAACGCGTCTGTAGCTTTATTAAGATGACAAAACTTTAATAAGATTACATAATAAAAAATTAACAACTAGTTAGTTAGGAAGGTTACAAAACCACCACCAATATCATTATATCAAGTGAAATATTATATAGAAATCGAAGAATCACATCGAAGAAATAGACTTAACAATTATTCGAATTATTATAGTATGAAAGGGAACGAGGAGATGTTAGTTTTTTTACAATACGATAATCGTGGACGGGTATGAGTCAGCTGCTTTTCCTTCTGCGCGTTCCTATCGATCCTCTTATTTTCTATCAACGTTTCGTACTCGTACTAGGCTATTGCGCATACAATATATGTAGGTATATTCTACGTTCTTATGGTGGTCGGGCTGGGAATTAAAATTTCAGGGATCGTAAGCCTTGAGCGCGGTAATTTTAAATTGTCAATTTTAAAAATTATTTCATATTATTCTTCGTACCATTGAAGGTTTTTAGCGAAAAAATGCAACTCATTTCAAGTATATTTTGTATAAAAAAAGTGTAATTCTGAACAATTTAATTTTTGAATATCTCTGTAATAAATTATTAATCAATTAAATAAATGTAAAAAATAAATAAAACTGAATTTTCGTATGTTTGTACTCTATGCGCTAATACACTATTGATTTGATTGTGATGTAACTCTAGTGGATTATTTTGTATACGCCTGAGAAAGTTCGCCTGAAAAAGATTTTTTTGGACATTTGTCTTTTATGCGTTCTTAAGCTGATAAAGCTTCGGGACGCACCCGAGCGAAGCGTGCGTAAGTCACTAGTACTATTTAAAAAATAATTACAGTAAAGAAACATATTTAATATTAATCACAAAAATAAAATTAAAGCAAGGAGTTTTATTTTATTATAATTAACACATGCGATACGTGCGTATATTGTAATTAAATATCCACCGTAACTGATTACAAATATCGATAGCAACGTGTACATGCATGTATAATTCAATCAAAATCAATAAAATTCACGCTCGATTCTGTATATTCTATCATAAAAAACCGTTTAAAAATCGTTAGGTACTTTTTTTAATTATTAATATGTGAATTTCTGATATTTTAGTATTATACAATATTTCCTTAAAAAACAAATAATAAAGTACACTAGTAAATTTTCTTCAAAGTTATAACTTTATATTTTGCTATATCATAAGAGTTTCCATAAAATAAATAACACGTACATCCAGATTTTGAATAAGGGTGCTTTACTTTTTAAAGTAACTTTTTGATCCCTAAGTCCACAAGTGAGAGCCCTCGATGTATTTATAGAGAGAACGCTATGCATCATTGTCCTCGCTATTGTCAAAAGTCGTATTGATTCAAGAGGCTCTCGTGATCGTAAGAGTCAGCCTTCAGCTTGGCCCTCTTCATGGTTACTCCAAGTACGCATCCAATGGAACTCCTAAAGTATCAGAACTCTGACGTCATAATTCAGTATATAATATTTTAGGTTATTTTTACTAATATGTTTGCAATTGCTTTGTGTTTTGGGAACGTATCACTTGTCTAAAAGTTTGTGTTGGAATTCTATCACTACCTAATTTATGGCCGTTTACCGTGTGTGTCCGTCACTTCTAAGTACTTTTAAAAGGATATATCTTCCGAACCGTAAAATCTTAAAGTTTAAAGGAATATGTGTTTTTATAACGTATGCTCCAAATGTGGTCTCTATAAACGTTTTAATTTTGCGCAATCGTAAAAAATCGCGATACATGTTAATAAGAAACTCGGAGCGTCTAGTGCTTTGGAAAAACCAATTGAAAAATACTTCTTAGTAGCGCTTTAGGAGTTTCTAATAGTGTACAATAAAAACTTATCTGGAAAACGTAACATAAAAGTATCATACGGTGGTCCCTAGCCTACGATGTGCGAGTCCGAATCGTACGAATTTTTGTTATTTTTATATTATATATAACTAGGTGATACGATAGATATGTCCCAATGATTTTTTTGCGGTATTTGAGTTTAAACGAAACCTTGTAGAAAAAACTTTTTTAGTATTTTTCGAATTTTACTTTATTTTTAGTCAATTTTTCTTATTTTCTCCCTAAAAGCCATATTCAGAGTATTATGAACATTTTAGAAATAGCGAATTACAGCTGTTTTTAAGTAATGCGATTAACAATGAATAGCATCCTCTTTTTTAGTCGACAAAAAAGGAGGAGGTTCTCAATTCGACACGTATGTTTATTTTTATGTTTGACCAGGCATAACTTTTTACAGTGTAGCTCGATTTCGATGATTCTTTTTTTATTGGATAGAGTATACCTCAAAAGTTGGTTCCATTTAATTTGATTCAAAATCCACCCCTAAATGTAGAAAATAGGGAATGATTGATTTTTCACCTATTGAATATTTAAAATACTTTCTTCTTACTTTGCAATGGAAAACTTTAAAATGGAAAAGGTGTGCTTTGATTTATATCGGCTGGTATCGACTTCCTAAAATATCTGATTAGGTATCTATAGTAAATGAAAACTATTAATCAGTTATTTTTCATTTTTTTTGTCTGTGTTTTTTTTAAGGTCTGTTTTTATTTTTTTTATTACATAGATACATATAAAAAAAGTTTTACATAAAACGCAAATTATATAGTTTTTATTGTTTAACATTTTATTACATAATCTTCTTACAATAAATTAAGTATATATAACGACTTTTCTTATTAACTAATGAGTGTTTTTGTTTTTAGATGGAAAGTTTAATAAAAGAAATGCAAGATCCAGAGATTGGCGTTCCAGTTCGGAGTCAAAAACTGTTTCTAAGCATTATACCTTCAGCTTTTATGGGTAAGATGCATTTAAAACTATCTGTAGGTATATAGTTTATCCCATATTTTTGGATAACAATTACTTCTTGATATACTTTATGAAAGCCATAACATAAAATGTGCAGAAGAAAAAGGATTTCAAAATCTATTTAAATGAGGCTAAAAAATTTGTATGATAATGTAATTTTAAACCTAGCGTTTATGAATCTTACCGCAAGTCTTGACAATGTCTGCGGGGTCTAATTGCAAAATCAATAGTGAACTGAACATATCTACATTTTGCGTCGGACGTTAAGCGTCTCTGTCATGATTTCTTATTTAACTTGAAAAAAAAAACTTGACTACAAAAATATCATTTGTAAAGTTTATGCTCCTATTACAAACACACATAAAATAAACACCATGAAAGAAATTTTCATTTGTTAATAAAAAAGTTTTTTTTTTTACATTAGACACACTCGTCAATCGAAAACGGCTATTTCTTTATAAATTCTTAAATATCTAAAAACATTTTGTTACAGGTTGTGATCTTGTCGAATGGCTTATGGATCGATTTAATCTAGATGAAACTAGTAACGGTGAGTAATAAATAACCTTTGACGTAATATTTAACTCTGTTGGAAAAATCTTTGTTCAATTTTTCTTTTTAATTTCCATTTGAATTCTTACCTAAAGTCTGATTTTTAATTCAACGGAATTCTGACATTTCAGAAGTGTTGTCAACTTTGAAGCATCGTCACTAAAAACGGAAAGCATTTTAGCAAAATAAAAAAATAAACCTTTTTTGAATTTAAGATTTCAATTAGAAAAACTAAGACTTAAAAAAATATTAATAACTCTAAAATGGTATTTATTTTTTTATTATCATATTATTGAAGTTACAATAATTATTAAGGAAATTATTTTTCTATAACAGGAATCCCTGTCCAATAAACCATAGGTTGCAAGCCTTTTTCAAAACGACGTTTCTCTTACATAGAAATGTTTCACTACATACATCATATATGTGCATCAGTAAAACCACAAAGAAAGCAATTTAGAACTTAGCGAGTCAATTAAAATGCAATAAGAACTGCAGCTACATAACGCATGCAAATCATTCACTTGACCGCGATCAGTCTAAAATATAGGAGTTTACATGATTTTAGAAGACAAATAATTTGTCATTCTATTATAATCGTTAAAGAATAACAATTTTATAAAATCCCATACATTGTTTTTTTTTCCTTTCTCTTCTTTAATAGCCCAAGGTTTGACCTTCATTATAATTCGCTCTTAAGTATAACTTTAACAGCCTTCACTACAACTCAACTTTTTAGTTACCTTTGCAAAATGTGTTATCTTGAAATCCATTCCTAACCGATTCTAAGTAGTCCTTATTAACGGTCATCCGCTCGGATGTGCTGTCACGGCCACAGTTGTTAACCAAACCAAACAACTTTAAAATAATCCCATTAATTAATTATTAAATGTATGTGATAGTTATTTTCCTATCATATTTTTTTTTCTATCCCTATCAATACAAAATATAAATACTTTTAATATGTATTATAATCCTTTAAATAATTATTATTTTCCTTTTCAGCTGAAGCAATAAACTTAGCCAATCAACTCTGTCAATATGGTTACTTCTTTCCTGTCAACGATTCGAAAAACCTTGTATTAAAGGATGATTCTTCTCTTTATAGATTTCAAGTAAGTATAATTGAGTAAAAAATGTATGTATAGACTATCTGTTTGCTTGTAAATTCTTGATAAACTTTCTTTATATATCTACGCATGTACAATTTAAAACTATTTATCATTATAATTATTAATTATTAATCACCCTCGCTTCGCTCAGATTCATCCCTTGGTAATTAACAATATAATGGTAATTAATAATATTGACATTATTTTTAATTAATTTATGAACTGATTGAAATAAAACAAATACTAAATGTTAAGTGAAGCTTACCACAATACATTAGTGAAAACCGCGACTAAATCGGTTTATGATGAGTTTAACGCATACAAACGCACAGACAAACAGACAAAAATTCTAAAAATCATTGTTTTAGATTATAATTCGTTAATAAAAACCCCCAAAAATAGTTTTTCTCAAATATCTTCCATGTACAGACAGCGATCGGTTACATTTTTATGTATATCTACTATCTAGGTATATTGTACAATTATTATACAAATAACCCTCAAGTCCGAATTTAGGCCCTAAAGATATGTGTACTCAATAATAATGTTGTATGATTTAATATTGCACATAATAATTAGATTTGTTACTTTATCGCGCTGTAACGGATTTCATTGAAATTCGAAATGCAGAAAGCTTATCTAAGCTTAGCTTAGCTAGGAACAAAGCTATAGAGTTATAGAGACCTATAGAGGTATTCTATGTGCTTCGCGTAAATTTTTCTATTGAACTCCAAATTACCTTAAAATATTTTTCAATTTTCTTTCTAAACTAGCGTCTTACTCTCGCTTAGCTTAGATGTGTGTGTGTGTCCTAACGTGCGTTTACCTTGTCGTGGTGGGGAGGCTCAGTAGTGCCGGGAATACAGCCAGGCGCGAAGCTAAGAAATGTACAGGGAGGTGGACCACTTCGGTGGGCGGTGTACCATGCGGGTTGCTCCTGGTACTTTTCTGATAGCAGAGTGGACTATGGAGCAACCCCATGGTTGTTGTGATCTGCTTCAGCAGACCTGCTGTCGGGGTGTCGTAGCTAAGTGCGTAAGCGATCCCGCGACGCCCCATTAAGACGGGGAAAGTTTTGTTGGGTTTAGTGGATATTACTGGTGCTTTTAGCCGGTAAGTCCCACATAACCACTTGTATAGGTGGTATGCGTAAATTCATTTCCCATCATAAAAAAAGTTATGTGCGTGTAAAGGAGTTAATAAATAAATATTTTATTTGCATAAAGAGATAGTGTTGACAAACTTTGTGGTTGAGGTCCCCTTTTAAGAGAGTAATTTTTACCTGTATTAGGAGATTCAATAACAAAATGTATAAAATTTTCCTTAATCTATACTAATATTATAAAGCTGAAGAGTTTGTTTGTTTGTTTGGTTAAACGCGCTAATCTCGGGAACTACTAATTCGATTTCAAATGTTCTTTTTGCATTAGATAGCCCGTTAACCGAGGAAGGCTATAGGCTATATATCATCCCGGAAAAAAATTACGGTTCCCGTGTGATAGATTTGTTTTTGTCTAAGGATGAACCTGAATCGAAGCGAGGGTGAGTCGCTAGTCTATTATACGAGGTAATACTTTAAACTTAAATAGGTAAGTTATTATAGATGAAGTAACAAACATACACACAAGTAGACATATACACTTTCGCATATATAATATTCATTTTGAATATACATATATTTGTAATATACAGAGTCCGTACTATTGGCCGTGGCAAGCGCCACGAGTGGCCGGTGCGGGTTCGAGCGCGCCCACGCTCGGGCCCGACAACGTAGAGTATGCGATATACCTGGTGAAGCGCACTCTGCGCAACAAACAACGCCACGGCCTCGAAGAGTACGAACAAGAAGCTCTTGCTAACTTGAAAAAGAACCTAGCTGCTAAATGGGACTTCATTACTATGCAGGCTGAAGAACAGGTCAGTTTAAACTTAAACCATTATCTCTATGTACACCACGTTTATTTAACTAGCCAACTAAGATACCTAAGCGTATTTCGCGTTGATAAATGCATATTCCTCTGCGCTTATAAACTTTAATAATATTGTAAGCAACAGAACTACTTTCCGAACCGGTGGTAACTCCCTTACGGACAAACGTTCACACTGACGTTCTTTAAAGTAAATTGTTGATTCAAAAATGCTTGTGTACTTGAATAAAGTTTAATTTCATTTCATTTTATTGAATATGTTAAAATAAAAATTCTAGGTGCGGTTAGCAAAGGAGCGTAAAAAAGGCGATAAAATAGTGAGCGACAGCCAGGAGCGCGCGTACTGGCGGGTCGCACGGCCGCCGCCCGGCGGCGCAAGCGCACTCGAGCCGTGCCCCGTGCCCGTGCGCGCGCGCCATCCGCGACCTAAGAAACGATCTATACAACAAATTACTCGAGAGGTATGTATATAATAAATATAATACATACTTATACAATATACATCCAAACAAAAATAAAATATTAGTTACTTACCTGTGAAATTGCCGTTTAACATAGAAATATAACATATATGAGTACTAAAATAATCTTATATTAGCCATTATGGTCGATACATGTATGCCATTTCAATGAGTGTTTATTGATGCAAAATAGATTCT
The DNA here is from genome assembly GCA_033884665.1 of Argynnis bischoffii washingtonia. Classification (NCBI taxonomy): domain Eukaryota; kingdom Metazoa; phylum Arthropoda; class Insecta; order Lepidoptera; family Nymphalidae; genus Argynnis; species Argynnis bischoffii. The sequence continues at coordinate 5,841,292 of CM066616.1, read as the reverse complement.
AAGCACTTCTGCATCTGAGTGTAAATTGTAAAATACCAATGTATGCGTAGACACAAGTACACTGAACACTATTCCTTTCTGCCTCAATATCCGGCGGACAGTAATAATTCGTCACAGCCGGTGAGCGGTAAGGTGCAGGATAGTTCTCTGAGACGCGAGTGTGTAACAACGCCAACTTCCCAACCCCGAGCTGTTACTGAAAATATCTTGATAGAGAAACCCAATGTACACTTGGCTTGTAACTGACCTTGGCCTCCAACCCAGAATCTCTGTATTTGCAGCCCTACCTATATACAGCTAGAGTTGTCTAATGAAGCTGTCATGAGTCAATATATGTACATACTAGAGACTCACCGTCGGGTCAAAATCGGTCCAGCCGTTTCGGAGTTTAGCCGGAACCAACAGACAGACAGACAGACAAAAATTGTAAAAAATGTTGTTTTGGTATATGTACCGTGTATACATCCATATGCATTAAGTAAAAAGCGATTATTTTAATATTACAAACAGACACTCCAATTTTATTTATCTGTATAGAATTGAAGAGTTCGTTTTTCTGTTTATTTAATACAAGCGACTCAGCCTCGCTCCGCTGGGGTTCGTCCCTACTTACGTTTTAACGTTTAGTATAGATTTCTCAGAAATGAGATATTTTTCCGCAATAAAAAATATGTATATGTTGATCCGGATAACCAGTTATAATCATACCAAATTTCACCAAAACCTGTCCAGTGGTTTTACCGTGATGTGGCAACATACAGACAGACAGACAGACAAAAAATCTAAAAACTGTAGATTCGGCCTCTGTATCGATAATAATATCTATTTCAATAAGATTTTCCAAAAAATATTTAATTTACAGATTCGGCTTAGTTACAATTTTATTATATGTATAGATTTATAATGTTGTGCCTCTATACAAAGTACTAATTTTATATACGCATAATATACTAATTTTAAATAAAAAGCTATGAAAAGTTAATATTATAATTAAATGTATAAGTACTAAAAACAAATATTCTATCTGCAAAACTACATTCTATACAACTCCAATTAAGAGAGCGTCATTTAAGCGCCTGCTTACGAGAGTTGCCGTCGGGCATACAAGTACGCTTGAGACGCGCTTGACGCTGAATGAAATATTTGCACGAAATATTAAAAAACAAAAAGAAGACATTTGTAAATATAAATATTATTTTCATCAGAATGTGCTATTTCTATAATACAGATACATAGGTTTGATTCTAAAGTAATATATATATATATATATATATATATATATATATATATATATATATATATATATATCTTTTAAATTACTTTATATAGTACACTAATATAATAAAGATATTCTCATTAAGTTAGTAAGTTTGGATGTAGGGCATAATCTGATCCGATTCTAAAAATGGTTTAACTATAGGAAGATATATTATCGTCAAGTGCTAAAGATTATTTAGTATTCCGAAAAATAGTATGGGAAAGGTGCCTAGAATTAGACATTTTTTAGTCTAAGATTTTGAGCAATAAATGAGGTATAATAAAAAATCTTTTATATATAACATAACTTTATCTATTTATCTTTCAAAATATAAACCAAAAACAATATCTTTTCAAACATGGTAGCATTGAAGTCAAATTTAAAAAAATCTTAAGATATGTCCCATTCATGACGGTGTGGCCTTGAATGGGACATTGATGGTCGTGAAAGGGACATATTACAAACAAGTTCTTAGCAATTATGATAGAAGCTCTCATATTTTTTGATCGTTTATTAATACATCTCCAGTGAATAAATACCTATTATATATACCATACAATGGTATACTATATTATAGGTAGATGCGTTTAAATGTTGGGAAATGCATTTACGTATACCACCTGTATACATACAGGTGATTATGTGGTATTCACCGGCTAGAGAAGCCAGTACTAAAACCCAACAGAACCTTCCCCGTCTTAATGGGGCGTTTAAGTCCTGCCTTAACTACCTTAACTTTCTTCGTCCCTTTCAAGGCCTATTTAATTGTCCCAAACAAGATTTTCATACCATTTTAAAAATTTCCTCATAGAAAAAAGATTTTCGAATAACTTTGTACTATTGTGCACTCACCTTTTAAGTAGTTAAACCAATGGTTACTTAGCGGTACAATAACTTTTAAATATTATTTAAATAATTTAGCAAATAAACTTCACAAACAACAAATAAATTACTTTTACTCACGAAATAATCAAACCACGCTTCGCCATTTTCTTTGTTTTCAAAACTAAATGATATTTACGTCAATATTGTTTCTGAGTAAATGTTGTTAGAATGTAGAAAACAAAAATCGACTACTTGGTTCCTAGCGCCGTAAATTTAATTTGTTCCATTCTGAACATGTCCTTTTCATAGCACTTATACTGTTAGAAATCATATAAAGTTTAATTAAAGTTAGAATAAAAGTTGCCCTTGAGTCTGATTCTCTCTAATCACGAGCTTTATCGGCGTGCGCTGCCAAAAAGGGTGAATCACTAGTCTTACTAATATTATAAATGTGAAAGTTTAGATGTTTGAATGGATGTTTGTTACACAATCATGCCATAACGGCTAAACGGATCTAGATGAAATTTGGCACAGAGATAGATATAGTCTGGAATAGCGCATAGGCTACTTTTTATCCCGCAAAAATGTACGGTTTCCGTGGGATAGATAAATAGTGAACTATCATTATATAACGATAAATAGTGAACATTTAAAACAAGTTCATTATTATAATAAATTTTCCTCAAGAATGGATAAGAAAACCAAAATAACCATTGTAAAAATCGATCGCGACATGCATAAAAATATTTTCCCGTAGTGTGCATGAAAACAAGAAGTACAATATTCAAAAGTTAAGCTGATTTAAATTGGCAGATGATATTTATGGTTGATATGAATTATCAAGTAATGAAAAGCTGTGAGCTATATTATGTTCTAAAATAATCTTTACTTGCAGATCGAGCACTTGAAAACTAGTCTGGATCGTACGAGAGTGAAGACTTCAATTGCCCTCGAGGCCCTTATGGCCTATTCGGAAACCTTCACACCGTATGATCCCTGGCTCACTCCACCGCAGCCCTCCAACCCTTGGATCAGCGACGACACATTCTTCTGGCAGATTAACAGTCCAATGTAATTTTTTTCATAATTTTGTCTCTTCTATCCCTTCTGTATAAAGATATCAATATCTTTTATGTGACATATAGACTGAATGTGTTATTTTTTTATAGTTCAGTATATCAAATGAAAACGAAAAAATTGTAATTTGGTACATACGAGTATATACTCCTATTAAGTATAATATTAGAGACACAATAAAGTAAATATAAATAGGTTGAATTAAAGGTAGATTATTTTAAATGGATATCTTATTATATATCTTAACTTTACTTCTTATTATATATCTTAACTTCAGAAAAAATCACGAAACATCATACGGGGTAAGAGAGGTGTAGTGAGATATCACGTGTATTTATTTTTTCGTTGAACTTCGTCGTTCGTCGTTTTTTCATTGAATTCAGAAAGCTGGAGAAGTTCTCACAGAAGTATGGAATAATATGGTTATTGACGGCCATGACGTCCTAGCAGAGTATGTCGAGCCCGATGACAGTGCTGAGAGCTTTATTCCAGATTTGCCATCTCCACAGTAGTATAGTGACCATGTGTGAGAGAGTTAGTAGTTGCTTCAGGTACCGCAACCTTAATGTTTGTCTGAACATTTTTATCACGGTGCATAATTTTCTAGAATTCAATTAATTTTATCTGTATTTAAAGTAATATTCTGAAAATTCACCTGATTTTGGATAGAGCAAGGGACAGGGGGGGGGGGGCAGGTTTAGTCCTCTAAAACCTCACCACATATCACCAGGGCGGAGTCAAAAATTTGCTAAAATACATCAAGTGATTAATGGACGACCCCTTACGGAATTATAGTAGAATACTTATATTGGTGAAACGTAATAAGTAATTTTTTGTGTTTCAGTGTTGAGGTGCCAAGCGATAAGCGCGTCCAACGGTGGGCTTTATCTATAGAAGAATTAATATCAGATCCAACTGGTCTTCAAGAATTCACCAGTTTTTTACGAAAAGAATATTCTCACGAGAATATTCGCTTTTGGCTTGCGGTTATGGATTTACGGCGGAGTAGTATTAAACAAATACCTAAGAAACTTGAAGCAATTTTTGAGTAAGTGATAATAAAATAATTATTTTAAAATTTCGTTTTGGTCAAATGAAAATGAGATGAATAAATTTTTAAAAAGATTATTATCCATTACTGGAGCAGAAGGGAAAGATGAGAACAAATAATAACTTGAGAAGTTATCCTTGCTTCCCTTGGGTACGTCCCTAGGACGATTCATCTACATATGTACTAAATTTCACCCAAATCTGTCAAAAAGTTTCAGCGTGATATCAAATATGTATGGAAGAGGTGCCAATATTTTTTAGTGCAAGATTTTGCAATAAATAAGGTATAATAAAAAATCTTTTATATATAACGTAACTTTATCCATTCATCTTTTAAAATATAAACCAAAAACAATATCTTTTCGAAACATTGTAGCATAAAACCAAATTTAAAAATTCTTAAGATACGAGTAGGTCCAATTCACGACTGTATGGGACAATTCATGACTGAATGGGACATTGATGGTCATGAAAGGGACCTATTATAAAGAAATTCTTAGCAATTATTATAGAAGGTCTAACGTTTTATAATTGTTTATTAATACACCTCCAATAAATAATATATACCTATAATATACTATACTTAATTATAATCTGGTCGATGCGTTTAAATTCTGGGAAATACATATACGCATACCACCTGTATACATACAGCTGGTGAGTCCAACATAACCACCTGTATGTATACAGGTGGTTATGTTGGACTCACCAGCTAGAGAAGCCAGTACTTAAACCCAACAGAATCTCGCCTACGCTTACGCACTCAACCCCAACGCCCCGACGGCAGGTCTGCCGATTGCTGTTATCCTTTTCATAGTTGTAGTACAACAAGTTGAGATCATCATCATTTTCCTCTATCATCATTTACCTTTTTCCCCTATATCCAAATACACATTAAAATTGTCGCATTTATAATAGTAGTCCTATTAGGTTGACTAAAGTTGACTTATAGAACATATTAATTTTTGCTAGGGAGTTCCTAAAGCCCGGTGCGCCCTGTGAGATCAACATCGACGGAGCGACTGCAGAGCGCGCGGTCGAGGGCATCCGCAGCGGCTCGCGGTTCGCGCTCGACCACGCCGCTGATCACGTCTATGGGTTGCTCCTCAAGAAAGATTGCTACCCTCGCTTTATACGCTCCGACCACTTCCAGCGGTTGCTGGCTGAAGGACGGAACGTTGACCAGAAAAAAGCAAAGTATGATTTGCTAGCTTTCATTTAATAAGTGTGCTTATTAATCGATAAATTTGATGAAAACAAAATATTTTCTAAGATATTATAAAATAATTCTTTAGAATCTTCTGTTCACAAAAAATTGTAGTATGCTGTGTGAAATTAATATTGTTAGTGATTTCTTATTACCGGTATAGGACAAATATTTAAATATTAACATCAAATACGAGGTAATTCATCTAATAGCTAACTTTATACTTACAGGTTTTTCAACTTTGGCGGTCAAGTTAAAAAGAAGCCAGGTTCGACGTCCGGTGGCGGCGCGCTGACTCGGCGCCGCGGTTCCGACCGCTCGCTGTCCGGCTCCGCGCACGAGCTGGCAGTGTGCGCCGCCCAACCACGCGCGACCGAGCCACCACCACATAGCCACAGCCAGTCCAACTTATGTGATATACCGTTTAGGTGAGTTTACTTACATTCAAATTAGTTAAAGTTTATCTAAATTATAAATGGAAAAGTCACTTTAATATTCAATAATATATGTTTAGAGATACTCTCGAAGATGATACGGCTGATGTACTGCCGTGGGAGAGCTCATCCCGAGAAAGCTCCCATCTGACGAGACGGCGGCAGGACTCGGCCGCCGACTCCGGCAGCTCATCCTCTGACGTCAGCGCCGCTGTAGCGACGGCTGAGAGGACTCGCCGCCTCCCGCAGCAGAGCACGCTAGACGGCGGGCTGCGAGGCGCGCCGCCGCCTCTGCGCCGCCTCTCCGCTGTGGAGCCGCGCCACCTTACGCCGCTGGCCTCGCCCCCGCACTCGCCGCGACAGCCTCGCATCGCACCCACCCCTACACCGGCGCCTGCCCCGCCTGTGCACACAGCACCGCCACCCTACCACCCCACGCCTACTATAAGTGTCAGTTCAGCCCCGGACGATGAATCGGCTGACTCGCCCTCGCGTACCGCCTCCCCCGAAGATCGCCGATCCATCGCTCACTCCGACGAACCCTCATCAGTATTTGCGTCAGCGGACGCTACGCCGACTGAACCGACGATGGCCTTCGGCGAGCGATGTGCGATGATCGTCGACTCTACTGACGCGAGGACTGCAGTTACAAATATTGAAAAGCAAAGTTCAATCGAAACGCCAATTATGTCTATGGATGACGTGTCACATACGGAATCGAAGGAGTCGCATAGGGATTCAAAGGACGAATCGCACGAAGATTGGAAAGAAGAGCGAACAAGATCTTCCGAGGACGAGGTCGCATCTGTGCGTCTCTCATCCCGAGAGTCCTCGATCACTAGAGACATCACCGTCACTCCTAGCAGGAATAGCGAGGAGAAGAAAAAGGAAGAGACGAGTCGGGCAGAAAGCGAGGGCGCTGTGGCGCCACTGGCGGTGTGCGAGGACATCATCGACGACGAAATAGACAAAGTGCCTTCGGTTCCGGCGCGAGTCTCCGGAGATTCTAGGGCGTCTGAGTCAGACGTGATCAAAAAAGTTGCTCATAGAGACAAACTATCGTCGGTTTCTAAATCCGATATTGTTAGGCGTGATAATAAAAGCGAAGTCAGTGAGCGAAAGCAGCGAAACGACATTTGTCCTTGGGAGGACGAGTAAGTACTCACTTTACGCTGGCCAATGTTCGTAGAAGTATAGGGTAGGTAGTAGTGCCTTGTTTTAGTAGTTAGTACATCGTATAATATTTTAAGTCCTATTTTGAAAACAATAATGATATGATGTTGGATAACATGCAAATTGTCATACATATCTTAAATTATCAATTCGTTTTTTTTTTCATTTATTAAACTGTAGAGGATTAGACAGACTGTCTGGTTGAGGTCTATTAGTTCTCTGTGTGTGTATCAATGTCAAATCACTATTGAAATAAAAATTTGACTGAGGGTGGTATGCCATGGTTAAATGTGTTTAATTAAGATTGAATCAAATGTTTTTGTCTATAGCCCCATGCCTATAGTCCCCTATCATTGCCCAAGATTTAATTAAATTTCTTTAGTGACAACGGCACAGCAAGACGATTTTTTTTTTATTTGATTGAATGAAATTCAAAAATCTTTGAATCAAAAATGTTGCTTGCTAACGTTTAATGAATTCATCTAATATCACAGGCTACAATCACAGTCACATTGAAAAAAGTGGCATAGCACTCTAATATAGAAGATAATGTACATAGTCCATGAAGTAGTGTTCATAACAGTAGATTAATCATCATGACTATTAAAACTTGACAACTTTATCATTTTATCATTGGCATTTTTTTATTATTTATTTTATATCAGTGTATGTAGTAGCAAGAGTTTCAATTGGTATATTATGAATATATTTTGTTCATAGATTGAAAGTATGACGTATTTTAAGATTTTTTAAACTCAAATAGTTGTATGTATAATAAATATATATTTCTTTTTATTGATCTTTTCGATCTAAGAACAAGAAAAATAAATTTTTATTTTCTATATGTATGCTTTTAATTATTTTGTTTATATTTCGGTTTTGTATATCAATATATAGTTCGACCTCCTTTGCAATTCATTAGTAATAACTGTTTATAGTATCAATAGGTGTAAAAAACAAAATTATACAGATTTTAGTAAAACTAAATAGTATAAAACGTTTTGTTTATTAATGTTGTTTTGTTTTTATCCTTATTATTATATTAGTATAAACATTTTTTCACTACATTTTCCATACAATTATATACTACAATAGATTAATATTTATCATTAGTTTTTTTAGAGAACTTGACGTAAAGTTTTTTCATTTCTGCTTTGTATTTTTTTTACCAATTTTACACAGTTCCGTTACAAATTACTTTAAAGTTATAAAAAGTATATTATTTTGCTTCAACTAGAATTTCAATGTGGAGTATTAGAAAGATATCAATATCACTCATAATCGCTTCTATGTGTAAATTAGAAAGAGATCAAAAAATATCAGTCATTCCTTGGTTCAGTCAACAATTTTTATTTTTTATTGTAGTACCATTTTTAAAAGTCTAAATTCTTTAAATTATTAACAAGTTCCATATTATACTTTCAATTAATAAGTAAACAAAAAAGTTGAGAAGTGTATTGGCTCATAAATTAGGTCATAAAAATTGTCATAGGTATCATAACATCAAGCAACGTACACTATAAATGTTGAAGCTCATCGAAGAAAAGCCTGCACAGAGTGCACTCGAATTTCTTACAATATACCTTCCTTAACACTTATGATCGCCAGTTACAATTAAAAGTGACGTGACGGAAATATTACACTGTTTTCCGTCTAGTTCTCATTCACCAAGTGCAGTGTAACTTCGTTACAATAAAATTAAAATTAAAAGAAAATGATAATAAAGAAAATTTTGTAAAAAATCCCGGTTATCGTTTATTTAAATGAAATGTTTCAAACTAGAACTAACTAAATATAGATGTGTAAATAATAAAGATTTTTTTTTCTTTTCAGGAACTCCTGCGAGAGTGATGCTCCATTTGTTAAAACTTACGCAACACTCGGTTACTTATAATTTACGTAGGCGGATGTCAAGAATATTTTATGATGTCAGGGTTATAGACGAAAAATATTTAATTTTTTATCTTAGACCCTATGTTTCGATTATCACAGAGTTAGATCATTATTGTGTAATTATATGAATATTTTGAAGTAAATGATCGTTAATTATTAGAAATAACAGCCTTTTTATTTAGTTTAACCATAAAAAGCCTATACCAATAGCTATATATTTACTGTCAGAAGATTTTTGTCTACTCAAATTGGTTACTGGTTACAATTTGGAACTCAAAATACTGTCATTTTAAGGGTTATATTCTTCCCTTACATACATTATGGTACCAGGCTTAGGTAGACCCTATAAATTATTGCTTAATAAATAATAACTATTATATTGGGTACGTCAAGACATTCATTAAAATCAATTTACAAGAATAAGGTATTTTACAGCACCGAAGAAGCAAATCGTGCTGTTTCATAATCTACACAAATCAATTTAGAACCACAATTTATAACATTATTCTAATTTTTCAATTATTTTAAATTGTATAAAGATACCTTATCAGTGTACTGTATCTACGACAATAATTACAGTGTCATACAATAAAAATATCGACTACATATTAGTGAAACCGTGGTGATAAACTACGGGAAAAACAGAAAAACAATACAAGATAATATTAAAATAATTCAAACGAACAATACTAAACTTATCGATATGCATAATTTTAGGTCGATCATCCATGACACGTTTTGGTCTTTTCTCGGTGAGGTCTCATGAGAAAGAAAGAAAAAGATCAGACACTGAAGTTTCAGGGTTGTATAAGTAGATTTGCTATTGATATTCATATAAAGTTTTTTTTTTCGTTTTTAAAACAACTTTCCTTAATTTTAGTCTTGTAATATTGTTACAAACAATGAGTTTCAGAAATTTGATTTGTTTTTCATAATAAATTTAGCAAATTTATTCATTTTAGTGCATATATTTTAATAAAATAATTTAGCAGGTTTTGTATCAGCATGTATTTTGGCAAACAAAACCAGGCCAAAGAAAAGCCAGAATTAGATCTATTAATTTTGTTTATATAGGATGGGGTATCTGTACGGTATCTTATAATATTAAATAGATAAGATTTTTAACTTTATCTATATTGTCGTCTTGTCTGAAAAAATGCAATTTTTGCAGACAAGACACCAGTGTATCAACTACCAGCACCGGTACCATGGTAGTAAGATATGTAATTATATCTCAACTCCAGAAAGAATGTAGTTGTATTAAAATTGAGTGATTACATATGAGTCACAACCTAAATTTTTTTTGTTTATTTTGCCTCGCCTTAGGTATAAAGGTAGGTAATACTGTGCATATACTCGTAAGTGCGAAGGTCACAAGTTTTTTGCTTTGGTTTAACAATAATTATGTGACCAATCTACATCTACAACCATTTTTGCAAAATGTCAGGAAAGGCTAAACACGACAATAATCAATAAAAGTCATAGAAAAACATCATTATTTATTAAAAAAAAAAATCTTTGGATAAAAAACAATAAGAAACAAAATAGAACTTGGAATAATCCAGACAAATAATACTGCTAATACTTATGATATTCATAAATTTGAGTCGATGGGAAAATGATTCATATTTTTGAAACCTTATACTAGTTATTTTACATTATAAAATATGATACTGTCTAGAACACGTCGCGGCAAACGCCATTAGCATCCTTCTGTTGCCCCGGTGGACAGTTTGAAGGAGCAACGATCATATTTCTCATACTTATCGAAGGCTTTACTTCTGGAGGTTGTTCTATTGTGTTAGTATTAGTATCTTCAGTTTCTTCGGATACTTTAGTTTTTGTTTCTTCTACCTCATCAGGGAATACTACACGATTGCTATCAGCCATTTTTCTAGAAGGAAACAAGATATATTTTAAGTATCATTCTTTGCGAGTCATATCGTAAATAATGTTTTTTTGTTTTAATTAGAAGACAGCTTTTATCCTTAGCCTTATTAACACCTAAGCTACTGTTACTCGATGACCGATGTACCTACCATACGAGCAGATCGCTCTATGAAACATTCTGACGTATGTATAAATTATTAAACTGAAATTTTACTAACAAACACTTTAAATAATAGAAATCGCTATATTTTTTTATATACTATAGTCTAATTCATTGTAAAAAATCCCATAAAGGTCAACTCCTCTAATTGTTAATGGTTATAAAAAGTTTACCAGAGTCACGTTGTGTAATAGATGGCCGAATAGTATCCGGGTTAATACTCTAAGTAGTTCATTTTTTATGACTGCCGAGGCGCAGGCGCAGGCTGGTCACTCTGAGTTATTGAATTGTAATTATTAATTCATCATAGAACAATATGCAATATTAAACTGCGATTGAGTACACGTATTATCAAATATTTGCCCCTAGTTGGATCAAATCGGATCGCCGACCTACTCAGTCGACAGAAAATTTTTAATTTTTCCGTAGATATATTGAAATAGAGCAACCGGCAAAAATGGTCAGGTAAAAATATCGGACTTTCATCACGCATATAATAAGTTAATAATAAAATGAAGCCACATGTGTTCTTTTACATAAACAAAGTTTGTGGGCCGGATATTACGTCAAGACATACCAGTACAAAAAGGAATTTGTATACATACATTATGTTATATACCTACTTGTACTTATTTAAATCTATTGTAACTTTTGTACATAAATCTATTGTAATTAGGAAAAATAAACAAATATCGTAATTAACGAAGCGATAATGATGAATCACTAGCAAATAAAAGGTAAAAAATTAAAGATAAAATAAATAAGCCCTAAAGACTTCATTTTCTCAAATACAAAGAAATATATTACACAATTTTCTCACCTTTTGTAATTTTTTGTAAAAAATAAATAAAAAGCACAGTCTCAACGTGGTGAAATATTGCACGTATTACAAAAGACGTTCGCAAAATGAAGAATATGCTTGACGACGAGCAATAAGAAAGTCAAAATACATACAGTGGTAACAAAATTATTAGGAACATTAAGCCAATTTTATGGGCACTTATTATAGTATAATATGTATTAATTATTAGCACAGAACGTAAAGAAAGAAAAGTAGCACTCACTGATTATACTCGTATTAGGAAGTCAGTATTGTAAGCAACTTCGCACCAAGCCCGCTAATCTAATTGTGAATATTTCCTTTAGTACCTCTGCTTATATCTAATGGACAGACGATTGTTTATCTAAAAAAAATATACGCTAAGCATACGTCAGTACATATTAGTCATCGAACACTCCCCTCGAACATTTGTATTCCTTGTAAATTTACTCACAATTTAACTTTTTTTTGTTAATATGACGACACCTTATCTGTACCGTACTTAAGATAATCCTATATCTTTCATAAAATATAATTATTATTTAACATTTAAGTATGTAACACAGATACATAAATCGATATCGATCTTAATATTACACATATGTTAAAACTAGCGTTACGTTTTATGGTTTGGTATAGATTTCTCAGAAGTGAGATATTTTCCCGCGGTAAAAAGTATCCTTTATTTTGACCCGCATAACCAGCTTTCATCATACCAAATTTCATTAAAATCTATCTAGTGGTTTTCTTGTGATGCGGTCACAAACAGACAGACAAAAATTCTAAAAACTATAGATATATCCTCTGTATCGATAATAATAACTGTTTCAATAAGATTTTGAAAAAAATTGTAATGTGTTTAGTAATCGTATTGAACGGTGACGATATTAAAAAACGTAAATCACGCAGAGATTGTTTTTTTTTTGTTAGGACGAACTAATCTCTGCAACCATCGAAAATATAAATGAATAAATTCGAAAATTTCTTTTTGCATTTTTAATTTTACAAATTATACAGGTATGTTACGGTTTAAAAATATTCTAAGTCAAGCAAAAAGAATAATCGCCCATAAATCAATTTTCATCAATTAATCATCAGGTAATGGGTTCGTAGTGCATATTCACAGATGGCGCTGTTTACTTTTTATGAGTTATTTGTAACGGTTAATAACTGTAATGTAGTAACATTACAGTTATTAACCGTTACATTCAACATATTATTTTAGAACATACATATACACATATAAAATTAAATAATTCGAAATTTTACGAATCATTGCCATTTATCGTGTATTCAAACAAACAGAAATAGCTCGAAGAATGTGAAGCACTGTCTAATTTCTTTGTACAGGTTGGGGCAACTATTTCATTTGTGATATTTCTATTAAACAGCAATTTAATTACAGTAGGCTCCAGTTAAAATAATATTAGTACTAGGTATAGCTAGTAATACAATTTCTACAAATATAATTTCAACAAGGTATGTTTTATTTTGACACATATAACGGCTTCGTAGTTCTATGGCTGCATACATAGAAGCATATCCTTTATTGGACAGATAATAAAAATATAACTAAGATCAATTGTCGGTTAAATAAATCTATAGATCTTCATATATTCTGGTCCGAATGTAAGGCGTAGAGCGTACATACACACAGTATAACATACCAACTTAACATGTAGTGACAAACGTACATATCGTAAGCTTAGTTTATTGGCGTAATAAATAATCAACTCAAAGCTTTAGTATGTTGTGTTTTGGAATAATACATATTTTAACACAGTACTTCATGCACTATCATTATGAAACGATTTAATTTATTTAGATGTTGTTTTGTAAAAGTTACCATTTACATAAATGTATTAACAAGCATTTTGAAGTCAAATGTCAGTACGTTTCCTGGCAAAAAGCTACCGTTTCCAGTCTATTTTTATTTAATTTTAAAGTAGAATTTGGCCAAAATCATATTATTTGCCTTCTTTTAAACTTCTTATTATCCAGGTGTTGTTAGATTTCAGAAAGTTGGGGAAAAACGATTCCATCTTAAAATGAAGAAGGCGGCTAACGCACTGATCGAATTCGATAGTAATTTTAAATTATAAGAACTGATGGAGTAAAATTTTACCTAGATTTTTTTCGGAGTTAGGCTTCTTATTTTCGTCAACCCGACTGGGCTAGAATCAGAAAAGAATCAGAAAACTCTTTAAATAGATGGAATGTTTATTGAATTTGTGCTTTAGCTTAGATAACATAGAAATATCGTGTGACGATTATATCAGTAGTCATCACAGGTAGTCAATAAATACCAACTTCCTTTTGAATCCATGCAAAGATAATGATTATATTATGTATTGGCAAACGGATAGGCATTTATCTCGAAAAATATGTATTTATGAACTTTATATTATTTACTATCGATTAGAACAAAATTAGGCTGGTTAACAGAACGGTGAAGAATTGAAAAAAAATAATTTAAAAATAGCCTGGTCAGGATCAGCGAGCTATTTTAGGCGTATTTATTTATTCATCTGGTTAACAGATTGGTGAAGGTCGTGATGTATCCGGCTCTTAGACCATTAATGACGATTACATGCTTTATACGTGCTATTTTGCCGAAGAGATGTTCTGTACTTATTTTTACATGAGTTAATAAAAAAATTTAATAAAACTTAAAACCTAAACAACGCCCTTTAGTAGATAATATTTCAGGTATATCACTTATCATCTAAGTGAAAGACGGCGACTTGTTTTTCTTTATTTTTGTCTGTTTGTCTCTTTGTCTGTGCGCGTTTCACGCAAAAAGTAATGAACCGATTTCAACGACATTTTGTGAAGTGATAACTTATTATTCGGGTCAACATTTAGGATACCTTTTACTTAATGAAAATCTTTCTTTCCCATGAGAAATTGCAATAACTGGTTTTATCGAGTCCTCTTTAGAAACCTTCCGCTGGCTAAACCTTAAGACATACATCAAAACAATGTACTAAAAAATTGAAGGTCTCGAAAAGGCCAATAGAAAAGTCTGCAACGGTATATGTTTATTTCTTAAGGTACACTCGCAATACCTGTTATCTATACCTATAATAAAACTTAGTCAAATCGATGTGCGCGTTTCACGCAAAAAGTGCTGAACCGATTTTAACTAAATTTTGTATAGAGATAACTTATTACTGGGATCAATATTTTGGATACCATTTACTACATGCACATTTTTCATTCCCGCGGGATAACGCAATGACTGGTTCTATCGAGTCGTCCTTAGAAATTTATACGGCTAACGCCGCTGGCTAAACCTTAAGAGATACATCAAAACAATGTACTAGAAAATTATAGGTCTTAAAAAGTTATACGAACAATTTCGCAATAGTATATGTCTATCTCCTAAGGTAGGTACATTCACAATTACTGTTTTTATTAACTACTCGCGACTGAGTGACTTATCAACGTTCAGCCCAAGCCGATGATGATAGACCAGCACCACAAGAAAAGCCAGCTTTATATATCCATGCTAATAATAAATGTGAAAGGAAGTCTGTCTGTCTGTCTGTCTGTCTGCCTGCCCGTCTTCCTGTCCGTCATCTTTTCACGCTTAACCGTTGAACCGATTTAGATGATATTTGGTATGGATATAGGTAGTTTTCATCCCGGAAAACAAATTATATATAAAGGGGTGAAAAGGGTGGTGGAAGAATGGATGGGGAATCAATCATTTCGTAGACCTTATCTGTGCTTTCGAGCTAAGGGTTAAGGTCAAGAGTAAGCCCATTTCTAATAATAAAAAAACATATGTATGTACATTGTACATATATAATATAGTCTATGCTATACTACCCGTTAAATCGTACCTAGAGACGAACCCGAGCGAAGCGAGGGTGAGTCGCTAGTATGAAATAAAATTGTACACGTCCATCCGAATCCGAATGGCCGATTAAAAGAATTGTTACAAAAACAAGTTAGATTCGTCAGGATATTTAATAAACAACATAACAAGTTTCATTGGATTTACTAAATTTTGCAGTTGGCTTGATTAACACAAAAATTACACAAAATTTTGTTGTTTTATATTTTATTAATTATTTATTACTAATAAAGCAAAACGTAACGATATATAGTTATCTAAAACATTAGACTCAATATGCAAAATCATAAAAAACGAATGCATAACTCAACTTAGTAGTATTTACATTATATTTAAATTCCTAGGTAAGTAACTAAACTATAACTAGTAATAATGTTAACATAAAATAATCTTCATATTCTAAAATGAAATACTTAAGCTTATCGATATTACTTAGAGGTGATATAAAACTCATTTCTTGATGGCAAAGAATCTAAATTTTAATAGTAAAATTGATGTTCTAATCTAGTACTAATAATCTAACAAAGTTTAAATTTGTGACTTTCGGTATCTAACTGGTAAAGTCAATACTTTACCAGTCAGATACCGAATCAATATTCTGATGGAATCTTCTTAAAGTACATCACTCTAAGTTACACTATCCTATCAACAGTACGGAAGATGTACTGCGCCGACCCTAAGTGAAATGGCCAGGGAGATGATGAACACCCTAAGTTGCACTGACTTTAATGCCGCTAGGTCAAATAATGTCTATGACCATGTAGAGCGAGGGTGGTTCCCAACTAATTATATAGATTCAAAAAATATCACGGCAAACTCCGTCTGCCCCCATTTGTTGTCCTTTAGGGCAATTAGGGGGCGCAACTATCATATTTGTAACTTCTACGTCAAAATTGTCCTCCGGAGGATCTTCTTGGAGTTTTGTCTCAATGTCTTTAATCTCTGTTGTTCTATCCTTTATATGCTCGAACTCGTCTGGGAAGATAATGCGTTGGCCGTCCAAATTTTCTGATACTGTTGTTTCTGAAAAACGAAATGCTATAATAATATTGACTATTAACAAATACAGTATGCATGGAAAAAGTAAATATTCCACCAATATTTTTAAATTCACTGAAATATAAAATCTATTTAATAAACAAAAGTATGGCGTAATAAACACACAAAAAACGTAGGTACTTCCGGATTAGGAACCATTTTTAAGTTAAAATCGGTTAAAAGAATATTTGCCAACTGTAATTATATATATTTGTAATTATAAACCATAAGTTAAACAAAATAGCATATAAGATAGTTTTTACGAGAAGAATTTGTTACGACGAAACAATATTTATTTTAGCCTATCATAAAACAGGATTCTTTTTAATCTCAAAAAGTTTGAAATGAATGAATAACAACCATAATGTTTAAATTTGAAATGAATGTATAACAACCATAAATAACCAAAAAACTATGTTTTCGGATTTTTTCGTGGATTTATTTTGATTTTTGGTTCCCGGCGTTTCTAATGCTTTACAGCAATTGTGGTCACGGGAGAGACTAGGATTTAAGGTGTCTCATTATATAGTTCAGCATTATATAGTTGGTATGCCTGGTGATACATGATTTCCAGTATCTCTCGAGCACCACCTGGGAAGAAGAGGGGGGCAGGAATGGAAAGTCTATATTTGACCCTCTGGCTATATATGTCCCTATGAGCCGAGGAGTAGCCTATGTTTTAGTCCAGACCTCTCTATGCACTAAATTAACAATAATATTTGTAAACTATATCTTTTATATGAACCAGCTTAACTCCACACAGATGAATAATGGAAATAATATTTCGTTTCTTGAAAACCAACTCCTCTGAAATGTTTCGACCGCAGTAAATAAAATATCATCAGAATAACTACACACCTTATGAATAGCTCCTTAGTAATATACTTATACATACATATATCACTGTAAGATTTCGATATATATTTAACGTGTTGAGAAACGCCGGAACACCGGTGGTTCAGTTAACAATTAATTTCTTAGAAAATATCCTGGAGTGGTTAAATACCTGATTTCCAAACAAGAATGTTTTCTTCGGTAGAATCAACTTGCAAAGGAGGATCTTCTAAGGAGTTATTATCAGTGGCTTGGGTGTCTATCAATTTTTTCTTTACACTATCTACCTCATCGGGAAAATACATGTTGTCAGACATAGTACCTGAAAAAAAAAATCGTAAAACTATTCTTCACTTAATTCTTAATTAACAAATAGAATGAAAATCAATAGTTAAGAAGACAAATAAATACATTGTTTATTTAACAATTTCGTAATGTCACAAAGTTACTATAATAAAACACAAAAAAAAAACCAAAAAGTAATTCACATTAAAATCAATAAATTAAACTAAAGAACATTTATAGTACGGGGCAACGAATGGAAGATGCACTCACTGACTCTGTCACTGATAAATATATTTGACTGCCACAAAACACTATGTGTCTCAGAGCTGGTTAATCAACTTATGAACGTTTCGCAGTTTAAATTACTTTTATAAGGAAACAGGAGGATAGTCATTCAATTTTAAATACATATTAGGTATGAGAGCCAGATAGTACTCATAATTTATAGCATACGACACTAAATTTAAATACACAATTAGAGTGCATTACATATGTATGTACGAGTATGTACTTTATAATTGGGACCTGAGCGACTGAGCTTCGCTCGGCGTTTTTTCGAAACATACACCTACATATGTATATAGATAAACTTAAAAAATAAAAAACAAAACCTTATCTAAATACAAAATTTGATCCAATCATTTCTGAGATACACGCAATATGTAGATTTATACATATACAAAAGTTGCTCGTTAAAAATAATAAGATACGCACGAGAAGAATTTGCCATCAAAACAAAACAATATTTATCTAGTCAGTCAATAATTACTTATTAAAGTTTCTTATTTAATCAATTCATATCGAAAAATAACAAAAATCCTGTTCTTGTTTATCTTAAAAAGTTTGAAATTAAAGTAAATTATATAATAACCAGTTAGTAGATACATATGAATTATGTACATATATGTAGGTACATAGCATATGAGTATCTAACTTCATTTACCTTTTAAATATTTATAGCATCGTTACCACATCATACTATACTACTTTTAAAATAATTTAAAAACTTGTTAATCGTTATATGTATATATGTATGTAATCTTATGTGAATGGATTGAGATTATTACTATGAAATTTATTCACTACTAACGTCTCACCCTCGATTCCCTCAGGTTCGCCTCTAGGAAAACTAACATAAGGGGAACCGTACATATTTTCGCTTTATATGTTGGGACATTAACACACAGCACCATCTAGTTCCATGGTAAGCTACGACGCTTGTGTTATAGATACCAGATAGTTGATACACTACACATATATAACTTTAAATACATATATATTATAAATATAAACTCCCATGACTGGAGTACAAACATTCGTGCTCACACAAATGAATCATCAGCGGGACTCGAACCCGCGACCGCTGTCACAACAAGTACACACACACACTGAGCCAAACGTGTCGTCATCGCTTTATAAGCATCAGCATGCCAAATTTTACTAAATTAGTACTAATTGAGCTACTTAAGACGATTAAAAAATATGTTGCCTATTAAAACCAAAATTGCATTGGCTCAAACACTACTGTTACCAATTTTAGATTATGCTAATTGCTGTTACCCTGATGTATCAGAGGAACAGCTTAACAAACTCGAACGTCTGCAGAATATGTGCATCAGATTCATATATGGTTTGCGTAAATTCGATCACATCTCCGAATACCGTATAAAACTAAAGTGGCTTTCAATCCGACATCGGCGCAATTTGCATGTTCTCTCCCTCCTTTTCTCCATCCTTTATAACCCAACTACTACCTTTTACTTAAAAGAACGTTCAATTTCCTAGGATCTGATTCTGGTATACAACTTAGGTCTCAGAGTGACAACCGTCTGAAATTTCCACCTTGCAAATCAAATTATTATGGTAACTCTTTTACGGTTAAAGCTGTAAAGCTATGGACCATGCTCCCTCGCAATATTCGTCATTCAAAATCACTGGATATTTTTAAACGTATGTATTTTTGTATGTATTTTTGTATGTATATGTATAATGTATATTATTTATGTATGTATATATTTGAGCCTGTATATATATATATAAAATAGACGGTAAAATAATATTATATATATATATATATATATATATATATATATATATATATATATATATATATAATATTATTTTACCGTCCTACTTACAGTTTTTATTAATCTTTTCACCAGAGGTTGTCTGTAAGAAATTGCTCTTAGCAATAAGACCGCCTTTGCATGCCTTTTTTATGTATCTTTCTCTTTGATTTTATGTATTTTTCTTGTGTGTGCAATAAAGTATTTATAAATAAAATAAATAAATAAATAAATTAGATGCATAAGTTGTTGTGTACTAAGCTGTATAAGTTACTATAGTTTTTTAACTATCCTACGAGAACTCTTTAATTTTCCGGGACAAAAAGTATTTAAGATATTGACCGGGGATATAAGGTACCACCATGCAAAATTTCATTTAAATCGGTCTAACAATTTCGGAGATTAGCCCGTACAAACAGACAAACAGAGAAACAAAAAATTTGAAAAAAAAAAACTGGATTTGTTCTATTTCTCTTCTTAACTCCCCCTGACTCGGTTTTTAGCATGTTTTTTTCTATGTACATATATTTCACCTCTACAGTTTTATTATATGTATGTATAGATTAAAGTACCAACTAATTTATATCGCTTTGCGTGACACTGTGTGTGTGACAGTTGTTTGTGAGGGCTTTGTTGTCGATCATTTCAAAGCCTTTTTCTATTCCACTGTTTGGGCTATTGTCTTATTTTTGATGTCAGTATTCTTTACATAGAAAGTAAACGTTGTTATTTTTTATATCACAAAGTTACGAAAACAAGCATTTGGTAAGCCTGGTGGTAAACGATTTCCAGTATTTCTCGAGTACTATTAGCGAACAAGAATGGGGGAAGAAATGGAAAGTTTGTGTGAATTGGAGCCTCTGGCTACATATGTAAGTCCCTAGGTGACGAGGAGTAGCCTATGTGTTACTCCAGACCTATCTGTGCACTAAATTAACTATATCTTTTATATGAACCAACTTACCTCCACACAGATGAATAATGGATGGAAGTAGTGGTATTTCGCCTCTTGAAAACCAACTTCTCTTAAATGATTCGAACGCAATAAATAAAATATTATCAGAAAAGCTAGACACCTTATAAATAACTACTATTTTCTCGGTTTAAATTCGAAACTGGAGGATTGTTATTCAATTTTAAATATTTTAAGCGTAGGCATGAGAGCCAGATATTTATGTTTCTCAGCATGCGGCACTAAATTTAAATACACATTTAGTGTGCACTACATACATATGTACAATGCACATGCAATGCAATGTGCTGTATAATTAGTAAGCGCCTGAGCGACCGAGCTTCGCTCGACGTTTTCTCGGAACATACACCTACGAGTATGTATCTATAAACTTAAAAAACAAAATCTTATCTAAATACAAAATTTGATCCAAATCGTTAGAGCCAATTGTTTCTGAATTACACGAAATATGTAAATTTATACATATACAAAAATTCCTCATTTAATATAATAAGATACGCACGAGAAGAATTTGTCATCACAAAACAATATTTATCTAAGCCGGTCAATATTTACTTATTAAAGTTTATTATCAAGTTATCGTGTGACGAATATGTCAGTAGTCATTGCAGGTCTTATACCATATTTTTTTGGATCCATGCATTTAAATAATGATTATATTGGCAAACAGATATAACAATAAATATCAATAATAACAAAATATATTTAACCATTAAGTACCTTTATTAAAATTGCTAGTGAATCGTCCTTGACTTTCACTCAAGACCTAGAGAGGTCACATTTTGCAACAAGAAATAGTGTTCGTGTTTTACTTACATTAAACTATGTGTATGGAAAAAAATTACGTTATTCCGTTGCTTTGTCACTGCACAAAACTAAGACAAACCAATAAGC
Organism: Argynnis bischoffii washingtonia; assembly: GCA_033884665.1. Lineage (NCBI taxonomy): Eukaryota > Metazoa > Arthropoda > Insecta > Lepidoptera > Nymphalidae > Argynnis > Argynnis bischoffii. The sequence goes on along the minus strand of CM066616.1, from coordinate 5,819,553 downwards.
AGACTTTTGAATTTGGTGTGCAAGTATTAGGTACATATTTAAATACTTTTAAGCCCATGAGAGACGGGCTTAGAATACATTTCTCCCCCGCCGCTGGGAAAGTGTTTCGTAAAAGGTGAGTTACCCATGCCAGTATGGTAGTAGAGGCCACTGCTCTGTATGTCGTACTCGATTGCAAAATGTCCTCGGACGTGTTCCAGTTGTAGACATGTAAGCCAGCCCCTGTATTCCCGAATTCTGTTGATCTAGCCGTCCTCAGGTCCGGTACTTTGGTGAAGTTTGTTCCGTCTATTTAGGCGTGTTGTGTTGGCATTAAGTCCAGGGAGATCAGGGGAGGGAGGCATGAGGTCGATGAAACGGGAGACCGCTGGCTGCCCGTTGGTTCGTAGGGGACCTGAACCCAAACTTATCAATCTAAAAGTAATATATCTTAGAAGTAGCAAGCTACTATTAATGTATAAACATAACCGTGAAAACGTACCTAGGGACGAACGCGAGCAAAGCGAGCGTGAGTCGCTAGTATTTAAATATATTTATTTACTAGCAACTCACCCTCGCTTCGGTCGGGTTCGTCCCTAGTTACGTTTTAACGTTTAGCTCAGAGATGAGATATTTTCCCGCAGTAAAAAGTATCCTATATGTTGACCCGGATAACCAGCTATCATCATACCAAATTTCATCAAAATCTGTCCTGTGGCTTTCCCGTGATGCGATAACAGACAGACAGACAAAAATTTTAAAAACTGTAGATTTGGCTTCTGTATCGATAATAAAGTATATTTCAATAAGATTTTCCAAAAAATATTTAATGTACAGATTCGTATTAGTTACAATTTTATAATATGTATAGATTAAATGAAATATTATCTATTATCTTTAAACGAGCAATTCTTGAATAATTATTTATTTATTTATATCGGAGATCTCGGAAACGGCTCAACGATTTCGCTGAAATGTTGTGTGTGCCTCGGGGGCGAATAATCGATCTAGATTAGTCTTATGTCAAGCGGCCTAGGTGCAAAATTAACAATTACAGGTGTCCGGGTTCCAATCTCGACCGGATACAATGTTTTTACTTTTGTTTTTTCTTGTATTTATCCAAGTTTTTAGTTTTTTTTTATCTAAAAAATACGATATAACAAAAAAAACTCCGAGCGGAACTCGATCGCCCAGGTTCTATTAATAAAATAAACAAGTTTGATCGGTCTTACTAAATTTTGCAGCTGACTCAATTAATACATATGAAATAGCACAAACATTTTTTGTTTTATATTTTAATACTATTAAAGTAAAACTTACAATATTTTATTACTTATTAATCTAAAACATTAGACTCAATATTCTAAATCATAATAAAACGAATGCATAACTCAACTTAGTAGTATTAACATTACATTTAAATTCTCAGGTAAGTAACTAAACTAAAAGCTAGTAATAATGTTAACATAATATTATCTTTATATTCTAAAATGAAATACTTAGTCTTATCGATATTACTTAGAGGTGATTTAAAACTCATTTCATGATGGCAAAAAATTTAAATTTTATAACAGAGTTCAAATTTGTGACTTTCGGTATCTGATTGCTGAAGTACAGATTTTGAAGGAATCTTATTAAAAAGGTACATCACCCTGAGTTATATTGACTACTTTTAATGCCGCTGTGTCAAATAAACATGTAAAGCGAGGGTGGGCCGTAACTGATAACCTATATAGAATCAAAAAATATCACGGCAAACTCCGTCTGCCCCCATTAGTTTTCTTTTGGAGCAATTAGGGGTCGCAACTATCACATTCTTCTACTTCAAGATTTTCCTCCGGAGGATCTTCCTGAAGTCTTGTCTCAAAGTCTTTGATCTCAGTTTGTCTATCCTTTATATGCTCTAGTTCGTCTGGAAAGATAATGCGTTGGCCATCCACATTATCTGATACTGTAGTTTCTGAAAAACAAAATGCTATAATAATATTGACTATTAACAAATACATATTGCATGGAAAAAGTAAATATTCTACCAATATTTTTAAATTCACTAAAATATAAAACCTATTCAATAAAAAAAGTATGGCGTAATAAACACAAAAAAACACACATCCGAATAAGAAACATTTTTTATGTTAAAATTGGTTAAGAAAAATCCAAAAAACTAAAAATTTTGACCTTTGACTATGAATAACTGGTGTACCCAAGGTCTCTACTAAAATTCAGCTCTGTCAGAGTTTTTCTTATTTTAAATGTTTATTTTGACCAGATTATATTAAATATTTATGCATCGTTTACACATCATACCTTATAGTGCTTTAAAAACAATTTAAAAACTTATTAATTTTTATATGTACACATTTATAATTTTTATATTATACTTTCGTATATGAATGGATTGAGATTAGTTCTATTCTAAATACTTTTTTGATTATTATGGTACCAAGTAACTTATAACGCTTTACGTCAATATGTGTGCGTATGTGGCAATTGTTTAAGGACTTTCTTGTCGATCATTTCGGAACTTTTTTCTATTCTACTCTTTGAACTGCTGTCCTATTTTTGATACCTCCTAACAGGCAATTCCATTTGCAAATGTTGGCTAAGTTTTTAAGTAGTTCATAGAAACTGATTTTTCTTAGCTAGGCTATAGCCTTTTTATACTTTAGGTTAAATGTAATCAACAATAGCATCAGCTTCTTGTTTAGATTGCACTCAGGTATTATTTTATATTTAAAGAGGATTATAAGTTCGTTGGTGTTTTTGCGCCTAAAGAAATTATTCTGTTAGGAATTCACTAATTGTACAGTGATATTTAAGGTCAAGCCAAAACTAAAGTTTGCCGGTTGCTGTGATTTTTGTACAATGCATTTTTAGCATGTTTGTTCTCAAAGCCAATGTGGAGAATGTGTTATGAATACACAAAGTGTATACATAAAAAAAAGGCAAAATATATATATATATACACATACACACACACAAAATTATTATTCGAGCCTATGTTTCGTAGTAGTTCACAGCACATGGTCCATTATAAAAGCAGTTTAGTTAAATTATTATTGTTTGGCAAAACATTGGAACGCAGAGAAGGTATAGTTTATCAGAGTTTAATAATGTCAGTGTTCTTTATATATAAAGTAAACGTTGTTATTTTTCTTATCACAAAATTTTTAAAACAAGCATTTGGTATGTCTGATGGAACAAGATTTCCAGTATCTCTCGAGTACCACCAGTGAAGGGAAGAGGGGGGGGGGGGGGGGGGGTATATTTGACTATCTGGCTATTTGCTTTTTACGCAACTATGTGCCGAGGAGTAGCCTAGGTGTTACTTCAGACCTCTCTTTGCACTAAATTAACAATAATATTTGGAAAATATATCTTTAATATGAACCAACTTAACTCCACACAGATGAATAATGGAAATCTTATTTCTTATCTTATTTCTCCTCTCAAATGTTTCAAGCGCAGTAAATAAAACATCATCAGAAAAGCTACACACCTTATGAATAGCTCCTTAGGAATATACTTATACACATATATCACTACAAATTTTCGACATATTTCAAAATACCTGATTTCCAAACAAGAATGTTGTTTTCGGTAGAATCAACTTGTTTGGGTGGATCTTCCAAGGAGTTATTATCAGTGGCTTGGGAGTCTGCCAATTTTTTCTTTACACTATCTACCTCATCGGGAAAGTATATTTTGTCAGACATAGTACCTACCTGAAAAAAATCAATAAAATCGTAAAACTAATCTTCACTTAATTCTTAACGTGTTAAGAGGCGCATACACACCCGTGTGTATTTTAACAATTAATATCCCGGAAATTCACACGAAGGCGTTAAATAAATAATGAAAAATCAATAGTTAAAAAGTATATGACAAATATATACGTTCTTTATTTAACAATTTCGTAATTTCACAAAGTTACAATAATAAAATATAATAAACAAAAATTAATACACATTAAAATCAATTAATTAAACTAAAGTACATTAATTATTTATAATACGGGGCAACGAACACGAAAGAGGCACTCACTGATTCTGTCACTGACAAATATATTTGACCGCCACAAAACAACCTGTCTCAGGCGCGGTTAATCTACTTATGAACGTTTCTCAGTTTAATTCTGTTTATAAAGAAACAAGAGGATAATCTTTCAATTTTAAAATGTTTTAAGAGTAGGTATGAGAGCCATAGAGATCAGATATATCATGAGTCATAAGCACACGGTACTGAGTTTAATTACAGTACCTGGGCGACCGAGCTTAGCTCGGAGTTCTTATTTGTTATATCGTATTTTTAGATAAAAAACTAAAAACTTGAATAAGTACAAAAAAAAGTAAAACTTTGTATACGATTGAGATTCGAACTCGGACACATCTATGATTGTTAATCTTGCACCTTGATCGCTTGACCACGATGCTCATACCTAAGTGTAAGAAATTGTCGAGTATATTCTGCGTAGAATAATACAAAAGAAAATCGCATGAAAACTCGGAAACGAGCGTTTTCCCAGACATAAGACTAATCTAGATCGATTTTTCGCCCCTGAAGCTCCCGCATACCAAATTTCAGCGAAATCGTTAGAGCCGTTTCCGAGATCGCTGGTATAAAGATATAAATATACAAGAATTGCTCGTTTAAATGTATTAGTACCTAGGCGACCGAGCTTCGCTCGGAGTTCTTGAAAGATTGTATATTTTACATTAAGTGACTAAGTGTTACTGAGAAAGTTGTATAGATGTCGCGATAACAACAATTTTCTTTTTAATTTGGCTTAAAAATAATTTTACATTAAGTGACTAAGTGTTACTGAGACAGTTGTATAGATGTCGCGATTAAATTTTGCGTAGAATAATGCATAAGAAAAACGCATGAAAACTCGAAAACACGCGTTTTCCCAGACATGTGACTTATCTAGATTAATTTTTCGCCCCCGAAAGCCCCCATATACCAAATTTCAGCAAAATCGTTAGAGCCGTTTCCGAGATCGCTGGTATAAATAAATAAATAAATAAATAAATAAATAAATAAATAAAGATATAAATATAGAAGAATTGCTCGTTTAAATATATAAGAATTAGAATTTAGATTTCACTACATGTGTATATTATATTAATTACTTTATAATAATTTTTATTCTTTGTAATGCTAAGATACGAAACGATAATCTATAAAGATATATGCAATTAAATGTATTCGTTATCAAAAACAAAAATGCTGTCAATGACTGGTGCCTTAGCTCTATGAGGAGTTAGTCGTCCTTGCTAATTATAATTACATAATATGTTGAAGTCTTATAGTTAAATTAGTCAGAACGTGATCTGCCTAGGCTTTTCGTAACATCTACACATCTTGCAAGTCACAATACGCTATTGCTCGTGTACGAGAATTTAGATGCAAAAGCGCTCTACATTATGTAAGAACATATTGGCTGTAGAGCATTAATTAGTCCAAAGTAAGAGTTTATTATTTTATCATTAAAAATAGTCACAAATCTTTATTCTATTTGAAATTAAAATATAAGTCAAAATTTATTATCTATTTATTTACAACAAAATTATTTAAAAAAAGCATAAATTGAATGTACCATGTTACAGAACCCTCAGTGTGCAAGCCAGATCTGGACTTGCCCGATTTTAAATCATGTGTTGTATTTGAGATTTTCCTGGAATGTCTTTATAGCATGTGTGAATAAATTAATAGGTAAATAATGGAAGTCCCATCGTCTAGTTTATTGCTGAATGCAAACACATTTACGGTAAAGACTAGAAAATCTTGAAAATGACGTTAAAAATGACTTCGATCTTTGAAATGACGGCTTATTATAATGGTAAATACTTAAAACGTAGCATTAATTATTTTTAACATTATTTTTCCGATTTAACACATTCATCCATGTACATGCACCTATGTAAATTAGAAAAGGTGTATATACATAATTAACTAAGGCGCAATCTACAGTTTGTTCGTAGTAAAGTATGCTAAAAAACTTTGGTAAAAAACATAGAAATGTTTTATTTGTAATAACCATAGAGCACGGTCTTCGACAGTTGCATAGACTTTTCAAGTCACTAAGCAACTGTTAGCAAATTATGACAGTTTTTGGAATATTTTTAAGCTTAAACAATAACTTGAAGAAGTCAATAGAATTTCTCAAAAATACTTACAGAATTTTTGTGGTGTTTGAATATCGTGAAGAAAATATTTATTGCAATATGTTCCTTGTTCTTGTACTACTCGTTCGATGAATTTGAAATGTTAAAAAGTACTAGTTCTGAACAAGTAAGTATATGTATATTGTATATTATACATAACCTTTGATAAAAACGTCTAGGTACATTTATATGTTTCTACCTAAATTCGAATATATTATTTCTTACATATCTGAATTGGTAACTGTATAGTTATCGGTAACTATATAATATATTCAAAGGAAAATGTGCAACTTTGTATGGGATACGTCCCCAGAGTGTATCAAGTTGAGACATATGTCATTCTAAAGATCAGAAGAATAGCTACAATTTATTGTATGACACCAACACTGAGACTCGTGCAGCGAAAGAACTATGAATCATTTAATTTTATTAAATTCGTAAAAGTAAAACAGTATAATTTAGATTGTACAATATTTTTATACATATTATTTTATATAGTGTACCGCACGGTACCGTCTGTGTTTATACACCTTCGCAGAAATTGCGACTTTTGCAGCCCTGTACAGGATAGCTGAATGAATAAATAAGGAAGAATTAAGCAGGTTACGATGGGACATTGTAGGGTTATTGGAAATTCGAAGAGAGGGAGACAACTCGATAACTCTCAAATCTGATAACCTGTTCTACATATTTCCGGGTGACCAAAAGTCCCAAGGTGGTGTCGGATTTATCGTTTACAAATGTCTTGTGAACAGCACGGTGACTATGTACAGTTTGAATGACTCCAACTGACTTCGACTGACGAAGTCCACGTTCCTACCAGTGTCACACTAAATCCATATCCATAATAAGCTTTCAGCTGAAACTCGCAAACCGCTTTGATTGCGACAGCGATGTGGCTACTTGTAACGATGGGTTCCTCAAAGCTGTCCAATCAGTGGGGTAAAAATACCTAAATATACTCTAAAAATAGACCCAAGAAGAGAGAGGATCTTACAGTCATCCAAAGGTGTAACGCTCCAAAGGTTTTCGAGGTTTTTTGATTTATTAATTTGGCAAAGCCGGCTAGTAAAATTCAAAACCGACGATGAGATCAAGAGATTTTGTGGACATCTACTTACATCAACGCGACAACCTAGCAGTCTGGCCAATGATTAGGGGCCAAGCTAACTCGACACTATACCGAAGAATTCCCGGACGTCACTAAAACAGATTAAGAACAACAAATCACCTGGTGCAGGTGGAAAAACAGCTGAATTTCTGAAGGTGTTACTTAATTCCATCATATTCGAAGGAAAACCCCACAATTATGGAGCAGAAGCGAAGTTGTATTGTTCTGTAAAGAGGGCGATAATGCCTTGCTAAATAATTTTAGACTCATCTCGCTTCTGATTCATGTCTACAAGTTGTTGCAGGAATTCGTGTTACAAACCGTCTCAGATGTAAGTTCAATAAGTTCCAGTCTCCCGAACAAGCTGGTTTCTGTAAAGACTTTAGTATCATTAGACCACTTTCATATGCTGCGGCAGGTTAAACAGAAGACTGAGGAGTATAACTTGCCTCTTTTCTTATCGCTTACGACTACGAAAAAGTCTTTGATTCGATCAAGACCTGGGCTGTGCTGCTGTTTTTGCAGCGGCGTCAAGTTGACCACAGTATATCTACCCGTCCGACTTTAGGGCTGCGGGACTCAAGCCCCATCCAATTGCAGCGAGGAGTACAATAGGGCACTTTCATTTCGCCGAAACTGTTTACCGCTGCATTGGAAGACTTTTTTAAGGTTCTGTACTAGAACGAACTTCGCATCAATATTAACGGCGAGTACATCACTCACTTTTGATTTGCCGGCGATATAGTGGTCATGGCTGAGATCATGGAGGACCTCAGTACAATGCTCAATGTCCTCATAGTCTCTTAACGTGGTCGTCTAAAATAAAACATGGATAAGATGAAAATTATGTTAAATAACCATGTTGCAACCACTCCAGTTTTTATGGGTGATGGCTCGAAGTTGTAGACATGTATGTATAACTGGGACAAGCCGTCCCACTAGGTAGGACTAACTTCGAGAAGGAGGTAAATCGACGAATAAGATTCGGATGGGCAACATTCGGGAAACTACGCAATATCTTCTCGTCTCAAATACTGCAGTGTCTCAAAATAAAAGTCTTTGACCAATTTATGTTGTCAGTGATGACATAAGGTACACAGACGTGGCCGCTGACAATAAGCCTCATTAGAAAGCTCAAGGTTACCCAGAGAGCAATGAAAGGGGCTATGCTTTGAGTTTCCCTGCGATATCGAATCAGAAATGAGAAGATACGCAGAAAGACCCAAATCACCGACATACTCAAGTGGTAGTGGGCGGGACACATCGCTCAAAGAACGAATGGTCGTTGGGGACGAAGAGTTTTTGAGTGGCTGCCACGTACCGGAAGACGAAACGTGGGCAGGAATCCCTCAACGTGGACCGATGACTTGGTCAAAAACGCTGGAGCTCACTGGATGCATATGGCACAAGACCGGCATTTGTGGAAAACTTTGGGAAAGGCTTATGTCAGCAGTGGATGTGTTTTGGACATACGACATTACAAACTAGCCACAGCCAAAGTAAAAAAATCAAGTCTTTTTTGTGTTTTGTCAATTTCTGTAAATAGAAGGAAATGTATGAAAAAGCGTGAATAACCTAAAAGTAATCTTGTCTTCGTTAAAAAATAAAATAATTCATAGTTCTTTCATGACACTGTCTTACTTTTGGTGACATACAATAACAAATAGCTATTATTATGACCTTTAAAGTGATGTACATACGTCATACTGTTTTAGACTTTCACGGATTTAATAAAATTAAATGATTCATAGTTCTTTCCCTGCACCAGTCTCAGTGTTGGTGTCATACAATAAATTGAAGCTATTCTTCTGGTCTTCAAAATGACACATATCTCAACTTGATACACTCTGGGGACGGAATGCCCACACCTTTTTTTAGTTTTTGGAATTTGACTACAGATTTGTCTAAGGGTTTACATGAGACACTTAGGTATCTACTAATATTCAGCGAGGTAGCTCTATCGGAGCCCTAGAAGCGGACCCCTAAACAGAATGCTTTCGAAAACAACTTTAACGTAAAAGTTTGAAAATATATTTATTTAAAGTCTGCGCTAATACTGTTATCAATATAATACATGTAGGTTACAAAGATGTGTGTGAACACAACACACGTACATAAAATTGAATACGATGTGGCGCCAACAACAACAACAAAAAATATACTTACACATCTGTAAACAAGTTGAGCATAGTTGCCCTTTTTTATATAAAAAGGTATTTTTGTATCGACCAAAGGTTAGAACTTAGGAACTGGTTTAGAAGGTCATATATATTTTAAAGTAAATTTAGTCTGTTATTGCTAGCAAGTATGTCTAGAAATGAGTCTGTTAAAGCAAAATTGGGGGAAAAGGGCTACAACATTCACTACGTCCCGATAATTTATAAATATTCATATATTTCACTTCATTAATCCCTGATTTTACTAAAAAAAAATTAAAGATTACTATATCTATGTCGAATTAAAAGTAAATCGTGATCTTAAGGCATATCGTCGTTGCGCGTGCAAAAGTCGCTATGTGTTATTTTGTTATTTTCGGTTTTTTATGCAGTTTTAATCGTTATTTCAATACACACATACTGTAAAAACAGCTATGTCATAAATGCATTATTTAAAGAGTTACGGAATGTAGCTATGTGACATTTATACATCTAAAGTTCCATATAAACACGCTAAGTCTTATAATTCACATAGCTAAAATAAGTTTACTAAAGCGAAATCAAAAATTGCGCCCGACATGTGCTTCAATGCACATAGCGAGTTTTTTGGTCAAGTTCAGACTTGCTCGATCACGAAACGTATAGGTCGAATATCACATGGATAGTTTTGTTGATGTAATTGCTCATTACAATTCTAGCAGCTAAGGAGAAAGCATTAAAAATTGTTTGCTTTATTCTTAGTAAAAGTCAAAAAAAAATTAAAAAGGTTGCTTGTAACGGTGTGAAGTGCTTGTGTACTTATCGCAGTTTTCAACCAAAATAATGTAAGTAAATTAATATAGTTAAAGTTTTGTTTTCCTAACTACCTAACAATTTTACTAACGAAGAAATCTTACTTAACAGCTATTCTAAAAGACTTATTGTTTACATTGCTTTTCCAAGTTTTAAATTTTTGATTCGTTCTTTATACGTTAATAATAATTATACCGTTTATTTTGTTTGTAATTAATAATATTTGAGAATGTTAATAAGTGTAATAATGCTTTATATTTTGGTTCCTTTTCTTAACACCAAAGAAATATGTATGCTAATCTGCTAAGTGTAAAATAATAGTTAATTATTATGAAGTAATTAATGGTAGTTTGTTATAATATTAATCTGTACGGATACAGCACATATATCTCTAAAGATCATTTTGCTTTAGTTGCGTTTATTTATCTGGGTGTTTATGTGGTGTGTACTAACGCTTTTTATTTTGCCATCTCTTTCAGATATATTTTTAAATTAATGTCACGATTTTATAGAAGCAAGAAAAAATTATCTTTGTGTATAGAAGATGAACGACAGGAATCAATTAATCGGTTGGCCAGAGAGCTCGAAAAAGAATCAGTTTTACTGTTTCAATCATCTGAAATATTGCCATCCAACAGTAAGGACCAAGATACAATGTGCATTACTAGTGTGCATACTGAACATCCAAATAATATTTCAACAGCTGGAGTAGAAATTACTGCAGTTTATACAGGTACTACTCAATCTATAATAACTACAACAGCTGTTGATATTAGTGAAATTGTTAACCCTTGCTCGATAACCCAAAATGAATCTAAAATACCCAGCAATAGAATCCTAAGTCCAGGTGATTCGAATGAAGTATCTTATCAGTTAAATGATCAAACTGGTTGCTTAGAGCCTATAGTTCTCGAAAAAGAGAATATTTCTAGTAATTTACCTGAAGAAGAGGTATTTACAAGTGAGACAAGAAAGAGGAAGAAAAATCAGGAGATGAGGCTTGTGGGAAAACATTATACGGGACATAAGGTCAACAAAGTTGATAGCGTTACAAAATTAGAAGCAATTTCAAAAAGCGATAGACAACTAAGAGAAAAGCCATGTACTCACGGGACTGAAAAGAAATCAGACAGGAGTTATTCGTGTGCTGCAATAAATGATTAAATCAGAAACGATAGTTTCAAATATTTTTGGCAACTACCAACATGGGACGCTAAAAAATCATACATAAACGGACTGATTCAGGCAAGAAATATATTACGGCGACGAAAAACTTCTACAGCTGATGTACAAAGAAAATCTTTTGGGTTTGATTGCTATTTACCAGGCGTTAACGGTGACAAGGTTCGTGTTTGTAAGGAATTGTTTCTGGCGACGTTGATTTGAAAAAAGATATATTTCAGCTTTGGATTAAATCTAATATAAATATTTCAGAAAGAAGTTAAGAAATCCCGGTTCGAAGAATAGGTAAGGTCATTAATATCAGGAGTAAGGTCATTAACATCAGAAACTACAACTAGAGCGCTTAAATCTGATTCTGTTCATAAGTGGCTTGAATGCGTACCGAAAGTTCCTAGCCACTACTGCCGAGCACACAGTACAAGGACATATGTTGAAGAGCCTTTCGAATCTTTTTGCCACATGCATTTTGTGTATACTTCTTGGTGCCAAACTAATAATGTGGATGCCGTGAGGAGAAAAAAAATTCAGGAGATTTTAAAAGAGAAGAAAAGTTCTATTTTTAAGCTGCCCAAAGATCAGTGTGATATTTGTGTCGGCCACAAACAAGGGAACATCCCTGACGACGTATATCAACTTCATATTATAAAAAAAGATGAAGCTCGAGCAGCAAAAATAGAAGCTATTAACCAAATTTCACACGATGTGATTGTAGTATCAATGGATATGCAAAGTGTTTTGTTGTGTCGTAAGCTACTTGTTTCAGAGCAGTACTATAAAATGAAACTAGGGCTTTATAATTATACTTTTCATGTTAAAAACAACAAAAACGTATATTTATATGTGTGGCATAAAGGCGATGGAGGAGTAACCGCAAACAACGTCACTAGTTGTATAATTAATTTTATAGAAAAATATTGTTGTCAATACAAAAAAGTAATTTTGATATCCGACGGATGTGCCTACCAAAATAAAAAAAAAACACTTTCCAATTCATTGTCTAACCTCAGCACTGCAAAAGGAATTATGATAGAGCAAATTATCCTAGAAAAGGGGCAAACGATGATGGAGGTGGACAGCGTACATTCAACTTTAGAAAAAAAGTTTAAAGGCCCCATCTACTCTCCATCTGACTATATATCGCGGATGAGTGATGCCAGACCATTACAACCTTACAATGTCCATCACCTAGACTACACATTTTTTTTAAAATTATGACGATGTACCCGGTGGGTTTTCAAGTATAAGACCTGGACGAAAACCGGTGATGCAACGGTAACAGACATTGGAGGACTTCTTTATTTCAACGGTGATGTGAAGTACAAACTACGCCACACAGATGAGTGGAACGATTTGCCGCAGAGAAGGACAAACACGGCACCACTAAGGGGACCTATAAGCCTTTATGATGGACCACTAAAAATTGATTCTACTAAATTTAGTCACTTACAAAGTCTAAAGCAATACATGCACCGCGATTACCACCTATTCTACGAAAATTTGAACCATTAATGATGTTCATCATTTTGATTTCATTATAATTGATTTGTTTGATTTAATAGTGATAATGTCATTTGAATATAAAATTTATTGGTTTTATATTTACTTTATTATTAATTATTCCTTAAAAAATAGCTATGTGTCTTCGTATAGCCAGATTTCTTAAGATTCCATAGAATTATAAAGTAGTTATGTGCTCTAAATGCACATAGCTTGTATTTACGACTCAAATAAAAAACTCTATGTGTCAAATTTGCCTATTATGTTTAATTTTGGCATTATTTATAATGTTATCTATATAAAAGTAATCTAAAACTACGTAAATTTGTTATATGTATTAAAGTAAAAATTAATTATTTGAATACTCTGGGTGTTTTTCGAGAAAATCAGTTTTTTGCGTCTCCTGTAAAGTGTGTAAAAAACACATAGCGATTATGGAAAGCGCAGCGACGATATATATTTTTAACACGCTTTTATTTTAGTATTGCATTTGTTTGGCTGAAATCCTAAAGTGGGTTCGAATCCCGGGTCTCGCACCTCTGATATTTTCTCTTTCTTTTGTCTTACAGTGAAATAAAACTTCGTGAGGAAACCTGCATGTCTGAGAGATAGGTTCTCTAAAGTTTTCGAAAGTTTAAAGCAAGTTTTCGAAAGGCATGTAAAGTCCGCCAACCTTCACACCTTGGCTAGCGTGGTGGACTATGACCTGATCTGCTCTCGTATTGAAGGGACACTCGTGCCCAGCAGTGGAAAGTTAAAAACGGCTGAATACAATACAATTTGTTTGGGGTCTAGTCTAAAACAAGCTGACTCAACAATTTTTACCGGCATTCACTATCCTACTTATTGTGTGTCATTCACGCTGGTCGAGATATAATGCTTACTCTTTAGAGTCTTATTATATAGTTTATACCTTTTAAAATTTGAAAAGAATTTCTTTTATTTTTTTAAAATCTACTAACATTTCATGGTTATATCTAAGATCTAAAATAAGCTGGCGAAAGAGTTCCAAATGAGATGTAATTTAAAAACGAATTATTATGCAGGTAAATGGCTGTTCAAATGAAAGAAACACATCTGTAATATTTCATAACAGGTAACTTCATTAATTTTTAATTAATGGTATATAATAAGAGCGGAATCTAAACATAATATTCTTCAATTATCTACGAGTAAATTCTACAGCTTTTTAAAAATAATTATAAAATATTTTAAGCTATCTGCAAATGGAGAGAATGTTATAAAAGTAAATTATGTATGAGGCTTATTCGTATATTATAGTTAACGGTTTGGTAATTTAAAATATGTTTTTTAATATAAAATATGCTAATTTTTGCTTAATTAAAATTAATCAATTTACTTTACGTTAGTATTTAACATTAACGGTTAAGCTATAATTGTAATTATCACATAAAATGTAATTGACACTATGACGTTAAGTTATAAGGAAATTGTAATTTAACTGCGCAGTATAATTATAATTACTATCTATGTAAAACATTTTTCAAATATTGAATTAAATTTAATGGCCATTTTAAAATATTGCGCAATTACTACGCTTTTTACCGGTTGTTAATCATTCTTACCTATGTACCTACATAGGGTAAAACCCGGATAGTTGCCTCAGCGAGATAATTGCCAGGTTTTCATTAAATACATTATGTTAGAGATAGTATGTCCCTGCCGTTAACGCTCTTCTATAATTTGAAGCGACTTTCCCATAAGATAGGATGCACAAGTTTTGTCAGTGTGAGCGAAAATCTTCCGCGGCATTGACGAGCGTTGAAATTATATTCGTGAGTAATTTCTATTGAATATTTTCTTTGACAATCGTGGATTTAGTCAACTTTTTGCTTTTACGCATGCAATGAAGTTTAAATTACACTACCTATAATTTTATATCGTTAAAAAGCTTTTATTTATTTTTTTCAAATAATAATGGCAAGTATCCGTGTCGAAAAGAATAGTCGCTTCACATATACATATGTACTTTAGCGGCTATCCGCCCTAAGGGCATTTTTTTTATGATTTCATGTTGCAGGTAGGCGAAATGCCTCGCAAATATGAGTGAGAGCTTAGCAAGGCCTAAAAGGGCTAAACAATCTGCAGAAGTTTTAAATTACAACATAAAAATATCCACAAAAAACTATAAAAAGTAAAAGAAAATAAATATCTCTCTTGGCCTTTTAACTTATGATAATCTTTAAACTTTTCTTGATGATATAGGTGGATATTATCAAGAAAAGTTTAAAGATTATCACTAATTTTAATATTTGTGCTAAAGTTGATTACCATATTTTTTTTCTTTAAAGTTAATTATTATTTTTAACTTAAATTTTGGAGTTTTTTTTTTCGTATTTGAAAAGTTTAACAAGTGTTGATTAGTGTTCGACTAGAACTTAATAAAATGATGACAACATATAATTAAATTAAAGATTGACTAAATTTACATAAATTTGATTTAATCCAAAAAAAATTGAAGCAATTTCATAACGATTCTTCTATCCCCGCATAAGGCAAGTATCCTCCAAAGCATTTTTAACGTAAGGCAACTATCCGGCATAGAAGACAATTATCCCTTTTTTAGAGATCAAATTAAACAGGGTTTACTGAAAAACAATGTTGATTGTTTTTAAAAAGGTACATCACAATTCACTATGAAAAATTAAAGACCAATGTTTTATAATATACACGGATCATATTGTAAGTAGATACTTAATTTTTATGTAATTTAAGATTTTCAAAAAGCAGGGCAAATATCCGGCTTTTACCCTAAATATAATTAAGGTATAAGTAAAATTAAGGAAAATATAATTTATTTAAAATATTTTTCAATTTAACACTCTTTTCCAAAAAGGATGAAAAGTACATATGTATTTTCTAAACAAATATGTAATGTAATGAAATGTGATTTTTTTAATGAAAAAAAATAATCATTATGTGGGAAATATTATACTCCTAGTAAGAAATAAAAATTTTCGATTATGCAAAACCTCTTTGAAATTTATTTAAAATTTTGACACAATGGTTTTTCATGGAAATCGTTTTATGGTGTAATTTCCACGGGATGTCACTAAAACTTACACTTCTAAACCTATATCTATACTAAACGTTAAAATTACGTTTTAATGTTTAGTAATTTATAATAAGTTTAGAATAATAGTTCATTTATAGAACACTAGCGGCTCACCCTCGTTTCGCTCGGATTCGCCTCTAGAAAAACAAAAACAAACCTATCCCACGGGAACTATACAATTTTCCAGAATAAAAGGTAGCCTATGTGTTATTCCTGACTCAATATCTAGACATAATCTATCTCTATGCCAAATTTCATCCAGATCCATTCAGCCGTTCTGGCGTGAAAGAGTAACAAACATTTCACATTTATAATATTAATACGAAACCTTAGCTGAAGCTAAGGTTTACTAATAATTGTTATTAGTTATTACATTAATAAAAATACTCAGAATTTTTTCAACATATATACGTGTATAAAATACATACTAATGTAAATGTCACTTTATAAGTTCTTGAAATGATAAATTCCTATTATTATTTTTCCGGGATGATAACCTTCTTCAATAAACGGGCTATCGAATGCAAAAAGAACTTTTCGAATCGGATTAGTAGTACCCGAGATTAGCGCGTTTATTACATTAGTACAGATATCAAACCCTTTATAGCGACTATCTTTAATAAATATTTGTTTCAGAGGACCTATTGGAATAAAAAGAAGATATAACAGGAGCGCTAAGAATATATACCAACACTATCATATTACTATTAAGCCTAAATTTCATAAGAGCAGTTCATTATCAGATTTGTCGCCAAATTCTAGTGTTTTTTGTGAGTGCCAATTGTTAGTATTTCTTTAAATCTTTGAAATTATATTAATAGTATCAAGTCCTAATGTTTCTTAATATCATAAAATAGAAAATAATCACGAGTTTTTTCACCAAATTGTAATACCTCTCTTATTAATTTCTTTCAGCTTTCGATTTTCTACAAAGAACCAGAAAGCATTGTTTACGAGACATACATTTAAGTGACATTTATGATTCATCAGGTGATTCCGTAGACAGATATTGGACTAAATATTTAGATAAAAGACCATATATGTCGTGGAACTTTAAAGGAAAGTAAGTTTATATTTTGTATTATGATGTAGAGACATTTCTAGAATAATTTTTAAATATAGTTTGTTTCAGTAAGAAGTCAAAAAAGAAAATTCAAATGTCGCCCGATTCTTATGCTTCAAAATTTGCAACTGAATACGTTCGAAAATTTCAAAAGGATCCCAATTTATCATCTAACGCCGAAGACTCGAGGTTAAAAATAAGTAACTATATTAGATATGTATAAGCAAAATTGCTAATCAACTTAAAAATGCTAAAAAGTTTTACAGTATGTGCAGTTTGGAAGAGTTGAATGCCCAGAAATTAGCCACATTTCCATTTAAGCCCACTCCAAGTGGAAATTTAAAGGTGCAGTCAAATCAGGTAACAAGATATTTAGGTGTAGAAAAACTTTTTTAATAAAACTAATATTATTCAAAAGAAACAAATAATTTTTTGTCAGGTAGTATTCCAATCGTCCACCGTCGGCGTGCTTTTAGCTGACCCAACTCAAGCAAAGGTAAAAGTTAAATTTGAAGGAAAGGCAGCTGGCGAACCAGATGATGAACAAAGTTTTGATCATAAAGTTAGTAAATTTATAATATAATATCTATATAACCTTTTAGTAATTAAGTCGGTCATAACAAAATAGTTCTGTTATTAATTTTCTGTAGGAAAACAGTAATGACTCTGAGCCACAATTTCAATATGATACAAAAGGTGCTACAATAAATATGCAGGTTAAAAGTACATTTACAAATGATAAAAATACAAAAACATTCTGCACGAAAGAAGATAAAGGGAAAGATTTGAGTAGTCTTGGGTATACTCTTGCGGAACCGGTTGACTGGATTCGGCTGCACTTGCCCAAAAAACAAGATTTATTTCAAGAGATTTATCGACGAATACACAATTATATGTAAGTAAGTTGATGTTTCGTTTCTCTATCATATAATATGATATACACAAATGAACAGATCTATATTTAGATCGCATTTTTCATTCCAAAGAGAAATTTATACTTATAAATCCCTTGTTACTAAATATTTTTCTACATGACAGTTAGCAAAGCCAATGCATTTTAAATATTTGAAAAAAAAATGTAAACAATACTAATCGATCAAAAACCTACAGTAAACCACTGTACTTCATTTTTTCTTTAGTAAAACAGATACTATAGTGCATGTTGGCCGTGAAGAATTTCATTGTCACCGCCTAATATTACAAATTTACTCATCGTTCTTCGATAATAATCAACAGCCGGAAGTTGAATTGTCATCAGTAAGTATTTATCAGGAAATTTACATTTTAAACATGATAATTAAATTGAACATGACATGTTAAGTTTTTTTTTAAATGTTTGTTTGATTAACCTTTCTACAGACAAACGTAACACCAGAAGCATTTCATGCAATATATGAATGGATGATTTTTAGCGGATCTGATAGTAATAAAATTATCAGGAGAGATAATGCGCTGGATTTGTTTTGCGCTTCACAGTATCTTGGTATTAAAGGTAACGACACGCTTTAACTTTTTAGTCTCAAGTTTATATTTGGTTCCGACTTTGCCAGCGTTAAATAAAAAAAAAAGAAAAATATATTATAGTTAACGTTAACTATCTGACATCAAACTCATAAAACCTTTTAAAAAATACCATAGTTCAGAATCATTTTATTTTAGATTTTTTTAAAGAGAATATGTTGATACATTATAGAGAGTATTTAAAATGTATCAAATATTTTTTATAAAATGGAGTTTCTTAATAATTTTGTCCTTTATCCAGTGAAAACTGGTATTTTTTGTTTTATAACAAATTACGTTAACTCTAGTTTTGTAATTTTGCCAGGAAAAATTAACAATTAGGCAACCATTTTTCTATGTATAATTATTAATAATGTTTCATTTTTTCAAAAGTTTGATTTTCATAGTGGTTTTCCCCTAAGTCTCATTGGCACAAAAGATATACACGCCAAATTTCATGAGGATTGAAGACTATTTAGGGCCTGCACATGTTTGCAACTTTTATCTCACACTAGTGAAATACGTAATATTGAAATGTTTTGTAATAGTGTATGTATTTTTCAATTTAATCCATTATTGATGTGATTGGCTTATCGCCACGGGTTTGATATTCACGGGTGTGATACCCGTGAATTAATATTGAAGGGAGTAAAAAGTATTGTAATTCACCACCAAGTGGTCCTGACATCCTAATTTTCCAGAAGTTCTAAAGTGTGTGGGATTCTTGATAAAAAGTCATATACGATTATGTAGGAGGAAGAGAATAACCTTGATGGTTTTCTAGAAAAACAACGAGCGACAGTGGTTAACTACATCCAAAATGTCCTAAAAAATGGAAGTCATCCAAGAGAAGATATTTGTAGTCTTAGACTTATAATACAACTGTCACTCCTTTATTTAGGACGTTGAAATGAAAGCGACTTCAGTTTCAGGACCCCAGGTGTACCCTTACATCAAGCGAGGTGGATGGCGAAGGTAATTTATGCTCTGAAAAAGGCCCTTTTCATCCAACAGCTAAATATGCCTCAACGAGAATTGAAAGGAATGAAACGAGTTGCACATTTTGTTAGCTTAATATGCCACGCTTTTGGCATTAAGCAACTGTCCATCTATGGGCTCCTAAGAAAGATCTGGATATGTTTTTGAGCACTTACCTTGATGCTGACGACAAAAAGTGTTCTCACAGTTGCCAAGAGATGTACCTATAGTATTTGTCAGAAACAAACGTAGGATTGTCATTTTTAGATTTGTCTAACGTATTACTCAAGATATCAAGGAAAATATGTATGTTGAAACATTTTTAAACTTATTATTGCAGACTAAACCTGTAAAGAAAAAAGGACTGAAACGATTAGAGGGCAAAAATCTAGCTTTTGAAGGAAAAAACCTAAAAATAATTAAAATTGAAAATATCGTCATTTTGCTTTACTTTTTCAAAAGTGATCAATGTGTGCAACCTCTAAATGTAATCCAATCTTCTTGAAATTTGGCATAGGTAACTTTTATATCACTGAGACACGGGGGGCGAGCAAAGTCAGCAAAAAAATTGTATTTTATTCTTTGCGTAACAAAATGAAATACCCTAGAGGATATAATATATATTTCATATTAAACTTTTCCTTGTTTCTATGACAGATTTAGAAGATCAATGTTGGGCATTTATCATAAATGAAAATATTTTTAATGAAGATACCGCTTTTGTTTTATATAAGGAAGCCAGAGTTAAACGTATTACACCAGTAATGGATTTAATGGTATACTTATTAGTTATTTGATAAGCTCTTATCGTGAAAATTAATATTAGTAGATATAGATTTAATATTTTTGTTTATATTTTAGGTTCCCAGAATAATGAGGTTTTTTTTACCGCTAGTTGCTTCGAATGATTTTCTCCAACTAGAGCCTGAAGAAGTTATGACTATTCTAAAATCCAATTATATCTGCGTGACTAGGTATTTCCTATTAATTACCTACTTAAAAGTAAACATAAAACACTAAGGCCCGTGGCTTACACATGTTTTCTACAACTACTAATATATGACTAGATCGATGGACGAAATTGTAATTTTTTTTATGTTTTATGGTAGATTAATTCATATTTTTCTAAGTTTAGGCTCATAAAGTTTTATGATTTCGCACATAGTAAATGTTGACTAATTTTATAATTCTCTTTACTGTTATCTTATCATCCGCAATATCCCTAACCGTTGTTTATTGTTATTGATACACTTTTCATGAAAATATTGATCATTGAACATATTGATGAGTATGTATGTATTCAAGTATCTACAATACTTAAAAGTCTAGGAAAGTTAGGTGATCCCTTCGCTTGTCAGCCAATTATAATTAGTGGAATAAAAAAAATCTTAATACATTAAATTTTAATTTTAAATGCATTACAAATTCAGTGAGATAGAAGTTTTAATGGCTGGCGTGAGATGGTTGTACGGCGATTGGAGAAATCGATGCCGTTTGGCGGTACACGTGATGCAATGTGTTCGCTTCGGCCTCATATCTCCATGGCAGCTTGTCGACATTAAAAGAAATCCTGAAAACAAAGAAATACTTGAAATTGTCAACGAAACTGAAGTACAACAAATGGTTGACGATGGGCTTGCGTAAGTTACTTCATCCACCTGTTTCTGTGTTGAGTTGAACTAATTCGCCAAAATTACCTCGCCGTCTATTATGGCCCTTTTTAACCGACTTCCGAAAAAAGGAGGAGGTTCTCAATTCGACCGTATTTTTTTTCTGTTTGTTCGGGCTTTTTTTCGTCTTTAGGTACTTTGTTCGTGTTGGTAATAAAATATACTCAAGTCCAATTATTATATTTATTGTCTATTTGTTACCACTACTATCGAGCGACTGCCTCGCATTATAAAATTATACAATATATATATTAGCCGTAACTAAACATTAAATGAAATATGAATACATAAATTGCGTAACCCTACATACACCCCCTTCTTAAAAAAAAAAAAAAGAAACAATAATAATATAAAAATTTTAACGAGACAAAAGACGTTATATAAAAAAAAATGGTACAATAATAACAAATTATAGAAAACAAGACCGATAATCTAAATTAACCTTAATCTAAACATTAAAATTAGGTCTTTGCGCTTGTTGAGTCATCACACTATTACCTTGCACTACACACAATTCTTTTCGCAACAAGCGTTTGGTTTTATTCGCCCACACTTTGTACACTGTTACGACGCAAGCCACGCCGATGATTATCACCAACACGGTGACCAAGATGCCCAATACTTCTAACTTGTACTCCATATGGGACGTAGAAGCTTGGTTGGCCCCGTTTTGAGCGATTATGACTTCTTCTTGCTTCTTTTCGACGGAATAAGTTTTACCCATTTTGCTGCTCGCTATCACTGATTATTCGCTAACAGCAAGTTAAGCTTTATAGAAAGTGGACAATTTCTTAATGAATAATATAATTATTTGTATGTGCTCTTTATATACTTATCATATAGACTACGATTGCATTATTAACTAATAACATTATTAATAAAATTAACAATTTTACATTTTACATTTATAACATTTAGCTTATACCTATGTAATATTAAACCGGACGGGTTTCCTAACATTTCTACCACTACGCGTTATTTTCAAAGGTTCATTAACATTACTGTGCTGATGTTGATTTAAGTTAGCGTTCTGCATATTTATATTAATATTCACGTCGTCTAGAATGTATGCTGGTTTTAATCTATCTATTGAAACGTTACTAATTTTATCGTTAATTAAAATTTTGAAAATTTTCGAACTTCTTTCTATCACTTTGTAGGGTCCACTGTACGGTGGAGTTAAAGGTTTTCGAACTGCATCTATTCTCAAAAATACGTGAGAACAAGAACTCAAATCAGCATGTACAAATAAATTATTTTTATTATTTAAATTTCTAGTTTTAGGTCTAATTCTATTTAAGGTATCTCTAAGTCTTATTATGTACGCTTGTGGATTTTCTATTTTAATGCTGTTGTCTACACAAAACTCGCCTGGCAAACGCAAACAATGTCCTAAAGTAAATTCCGCTGCGCTTATAAAATCGCTATCCGCCTGACACGCAGCCCTCAACCCTAACATGACCGTAGGTAATTCTACTAGCCATGACGTATTATCTTTTATTCTAGACATTAACGCAGTTTTTAAAGATCTGTGCCACCTTTCAATTTTTCCATTACTCTGCGGGTGATATGGGGTAGTTCGGGTTTTATGTATGCCTAATATTTTCATCAAATCTGTGAACAATTCGCTTTCAAATTGCCTTCCCTGATCCGTAGTAATTTTAATTGGACAACCGAAACGACATATCCAACCCTCATATACAGCTCTCGCGACCGTCTCAGCCATCATATCTGTAACCGGATATATCTCTGGCCACCGCGTACGCCGATCTATCATCGTCACGCAATACCGATAGCCTTTTTCCGTCACTGGTAACGGCCCTATTAAATCTACATGTAAATGTGCAAAACGATCACATTCCTCAAAATAACTAAGTTTGGAAACTGTGTGACGTATAATTTTACTTTTTTGGCATTTAATACAAGTCTTTACCCAAACTCCTATATCCTTATTCATCCCTGGCCAAAATACTTTTTTATTGAGTAGTGCGCGCGACGCCCTTACCCCCGCGTGTGCCAGCCCATGAAAACTGTCAAATATGGCTTTTCTAATTTTTTTTGGAATATAAGGTCTAATATTTTTAGTAGATGTTTCGCAATAAATCATGTCATTCGAATTATTTAAATTAATATGCTTTAATTGTACATTACTACTCGCGCCTGCACTCAATAAATTTGCTAACTCATCATCTACCGCTTGCGCTTGCGCAATTTCTAAATATTGTAACGACACCGGGCACGTTATTGTCTCTATTCTAGATAATGCGTCAGCAACTGCATTGTCGCTACCATGTACATGACGTATATTTCCCGTGAACTCACTAATATATAGTAATTGGCGCGTCCTTCTAGGTAGTTCTTTATCTGAGCTTAATTTAGTTAATGCGTAAGTAAGTGGTTTATGGTCTGTATATACTGTAAAATTTCTGCCTTCTATCATATTTCTAAAGTAAACTATACTTAAATAAATCGCCAAAAGTTCCTTATCATATGTACAGTACTTTTTTTGGGATTCTGTAAGCCTTTTGGAAAAATAGCCTAGAGGTTTCCAGTCATTATTTTCCTTTTGTTGTAAGACCGCGCCTATACTAAAGTCGGAAGCGTCTGTCATTAAAGCTAATTCTGCCTCTGCAATAGGATACGACAAGGTCGCTGCCTTTTTTAAGTTTTCTTTACATATTTCAAATGCTTTAGATGCCTCCTCTGTCCATTCTATCCTACTTTTATCTCGCTTTTTCGCCCCATGTAAATACCTATCTAAGATTCCTTGCACTTTTGCTGCATTAGGTATGTGATTTCTGTAGAAATTTAACATTCCTAAGAATCTACGAAGTTGTTCGATCGTTTCCGGTTTTGGATAAGTATCAATGGTCTTAACCTTGTCGGGCAAAGGACTAATACCATTTTCTGAAACTTCATAACCTAGAAAATCTATTTTTGATTGTCCAAAGACACATTTTCCTAAATTTATTGACATTTTATATTTATTAAAACGTTCGAATAACAAACGCAAGTGTTCCTTGTGTGCAGTGGCGTTATCCGACGCTACGATGACGTCATCCAAGTATCCAAATACAAATGACTGTCCTGTGACTTTGCTATGATTATTTTCATTACTACAATTATCATAATTTAATTGTTCTATACCTGCTAATATTGTGTTATTTATAAACCTTTGGAAAGTTTGCGCGGCGTTTCTTAAACCAAAAGTCATTCTAGGGAATTCATAGAGCCCGAATGGGGTAATAATGGCTGTCTTTTCTACATCTTCAGGTCTAATTTTAATAAAATGGTAGGCTCTACAAATATCTATTTTTGAAAATATTTTTTTACCATATAATCCGTAAGTAAAATCCTGCACTCTTGGAATCGGATAACGATCCGGTTTGGTTATGGAATTAAGCATTCTATAGTCACCGCAAGGTCGAATATCGCCACACTTTTTCGGTGCTACATGTAAAGGACTTGCCCATGCGCTTTTTGACGGCCTACATATCCCTAATCCTTGCATCAACTCGAACTCTTTCTTAACTTTATCATACCTACCTGGTGGCAGCCTCCTAGCTCGAGCGTGCACTGGGGGGCCCGTCGTCTCGATATGATGATAAACAGCGTGCTCTGGGATGTCCTTGAACGTAGGCGGCCGGGTGATTTCTTGGAATGACTCTAACAAATCCGCGTATGGATGATTACTATTAATAGATTTTATAGTTCCATCACCCTTTAAAGTTTTTGATCCACAAATGTACAAATTAGTTTCTAAATCTATCAACCTATTATTATATAAATCTACTGCTAACTTAAAATTTCTTAAAAAATCTGCCCCGATTATCGGTTGCTTCACATCACACACGATAAAGGGCCATTTAAAAATACGTCTCAGTCCAAAGGTAATATCTAAATAATATATTCCATATGTTTTAATCTCGCTATCATTAGCGGCATACAATTTAAAATCACATAACCTAGATATTATACGGTTTTTAACACAATATTTTGGAATAACTGAGATATTAGCTCCGGTATCTATTAAAAATGTAAGCTTTGTTGAACAATCACTAATTAATAAACGATGGTTTGTTGCTACCTGTGCTTGAGTACATCCGTCCACCGAATCCGGAGGTACTGGGCTTAGTTTCCCGGCTCATCTGTTCGCCAGGCGCACGGCTGCTCACAGCGCATCGCCTTGCTCTTGTACCTGTAGTGGAACCTGCACAACCATCCTGGGTCTCCCGGTGCTCTGCGCTTACGGGAACGGGACCTGCTCCTGTAGCGTGGTCTGCTTCTACCCCTAGAACGCCTGCTCTGCTGTACTTCACTACGCAACGATGCTACTTCTAACGCAAGTTTGTTCATTTGGTTGACCAGCTCTGACAGTGGTTCTGGCGACACCTGGGCTATTCTCTCATTCACTGTGGCGATTTCGTAGGATCTCCCATTCTCAACGATTTTGTCCGCAATGGCAGCCAAACTGTCTAAGGATTGGTCTTGGCATACTGCAATGACTGCTCTGACTGAGGATGGCATACGGGACAGCCAGAGGCTCTTCAATGTTTGATCCGAGACCTGTGCTGGACGGCCTAACTCCTTCATGCGGCGTAATAAGTGCGTAGGCTTCTGAGCACCCAGCTCTAATTCAGAAACGAGCTTTTGGAACTGGCGCTCAGCACTCTCTTCGTACACCTGTAGGAGCCTTTCTTTCAGCGCGGCGTACTTGTTCTCAGCAGGTGGCGAGGTAAGTAAGTCG
Organism: Argynnis bischoffii washingtonia; assembly: GCA_033884665.1. Lineage (NCBI taxonomy): Eukaryota > Metazoa > Arthropoda > Insecta > Lepidoptera > Nymphalidae > Argynnis > Argynnis bischoffii. The sequence goes on along the minus strand of CM066616.1, from coordinate 5,793,635 downwards.
CTTACTTGCTGGATTGAGTCTCTTCCCAGCTTAGCAATGACCATATTAAACTTCGCGTCCTCTCCTTGTTTCTGAGGAGCCATCACGGCCTCAAACTGCGCGAACCATAGCCGCGGCATGTCTACCCAGAAATCTGGCAATTTATTTGATACTCCTATGGCCGCTAAAGTCATGGCTGGTGAATCTGCATCTTCTTCTTTTATGATCGGTGGCATTGCTTGCCCACTTACGGACCGCGTGGTCTGAGTACCTAACATATTTATTTTTTATTTTATTTTTTTGAGTCGCTCGGTAATTAAAAAAAGTCACTAATATAAACAGTCACTGTTTTTCTTTTCACCACGCACTATGTTGATCACGTCGGGGTCACCAGTTTAAGTACTTTGTTCGTGTTGGTAATAAAATATACTCAAGTCCAATTATTATATTTATTGTCTATTTGTTACCACTACTATCGAGCGACTGCCTCGCATTATAAAATTATACAATATATATATTAGCCGTAACTAAACATTAAATGAAATATGAATACATAAATTGCGTAACCCTACACGTCGTTTAAGAACCGATTTTGATAATTCTTTTTTTGTTGGAAAGGAGATATCCCAAGAATGGTACCATGATAAGGAAACCAGGATCTGATGATGGGATCCCAGAGAAATCGAGGGGAACTTTCGAAAATTGTAGCGGCGACTAGTGCGTTTGTTAACATTTTCATTAGGTATTTTAAAGCACTACTATTTAATGAAGGTCTGGAGTCGATCTGATGATGGACCCGAAAGATTGTCGAGGGAACTCCTCAACGATTTACAGCAATTACCTGGTGTTTGGGCTTGATTAATTTGTATTGATGATACGTCTACACTAAAAATGGAAAAATAAAAACTTTTAAAAAAAATAAAAACTTGGTGTGAAAAAAAGGTGTGCTTTGATTTGCATTGGCTGGCACCGACTTCGAAAAAATCTGATTAAGTATCTATTCTAAATGAAAACCCCCGTTAAGTTATTTTTTACTTTTCAGTGCCTGGAAGTCGGTTTTTTCTATCATAATATTCGTAAATTGTGAAAGCATTTTAGCGGGCTGGTTAGTTCAGTAAGTTTTCCTTAATAAGCTATCGGGAGGTTACATCGGTTATTGCCCTGCCGAGGCCCATAAGGAATATTATTCTATTAATCAAGTAATTATGTATATTACCATACCAAACATATAATTGTAATTTATATGTAAATTGTATAACAAATAAAGCTATGCTCCCATTCGGATAGTATTCATTTAAAAAGGATTTCTCCTTTTTTGGGTGAATATTCTGAAGTCTGTCTGAGTATTACAATATTTAAGTCAGTCGTTTTATGTTCGATTTGTCGATATCTGACTACATAATTACTATCTGAATCGTTATTTTCTTTGAAAACATTATAGAAGTAAAATTGTTACTCAACGTTAAGAGAGAAAGTGATATAATTTTTGAAGTTATACTTCTTTTGGCGCGTTAGGGGAAAAATGATAAGAATAATATTTTTACGATGCGACAGATTTCGACTACAGTGTGAAGTTAGTCGCTAAATTTCCCTTTAGTATAGTGTTATGACTGATGTCTATATACAAGATATTTATTTCGGTATTTCTATATACAAAACACGTATTTTATATCGATAAAAATAAAAATTATTACAAGCTTTTATCATTTATCGATTTATCATTTCATTAGTGACCCTTATGATATAGGCATCAAATGAAAGGGCTTTATGAGCAGAAAACAATAAGCAAAGTGACGACATTGTAAATTCACTATGGCGGACTCCCAAACATGGCGGACTAGGTTTTTTTATGCACCCCCATGAAATGGATATCAAATGAAAGGGTTTGCTAAAAATAAAAGAAAAGGGAACGAATAAATATAAAAATTTAAAAAAAACAAGCTTTTATTTAAATGCTCAAAAAAAAAACGAAGTATAACTTCTTGCGTGCATACATAAGTACACAAACTTTTTTTGTAACTAGATTGTACGGTTTTTATTTCACACAAATCCGCGTTAACGTTAACGCAATCGAATGTATAAAGAATCTCGGACTAAGCAACTGATCTTAACCATTGAGCTGACTACCTTAGATGAAAGGTACTCATACTGCTTTACTGCGTATATATAATTTTATACACACATACGTTTTTCTCAAGTAAAACTTACTAAACATTACTTATTTTAAAATAAAAAATGCATAAATATTATTCTTATTTAACTTTCTATCCATTGACAATCAAAACAAATTTATGAAACTATAATTCATACAGTTACCTACTCATTGCATTATAATATATTTTATTTTTAAGTAAATACAATACAATTTGTATCTATTAATTGTTTAATGATAAGCTCACTTGAGTATATGTATGCATATTTGACGAATCACCAGTAGGTGTGTAGTAGGAGTACTGAGTACATACTTATAGCACTCCAAGTAATCTACCTACAGGAATATAACCGTTATTTATGTATATTTCTTTTACTTTTTGCGACATATCGTCGAATCAGTGCTTATTTGTCGACTAATTTACCGGAAGAGTTTTTAGTATAGAATTATTGACTTAAATGTCAATTCTATTGGTGTAAAATACACATTTTAGTCTTTAAAAAGCCGAAAAATCTATTTTATCTATACATAACCCATACATTATATAATAAAATTGTAGCTAAGCCTAACCTGTACCTACATCAAATATTTTTTGGAAATTCTTATTGGAATAGACATTATTATCGATACGAAGGCCGAATCTATAGTTTTTAGAATTTTTGTCTGTCTGTGACCGCATCACGGAAAAACCACTAAAGGGATTTTGATGAAATTTGGAATGATTATAACTGGTTATCCGAGTCAATATTAATATATTTATATACATATATACATAATTGTATAGGATAATTTTTATTGCGGGAACATGTCTCATTTCTGAGAAATATATAATAAACGTTAAAACGTAAGGTATCAAATTTAAAAAATACAAAAAGAACTAACACGAAAAGGATGAACTGTTTTAAGATTTGCCCATTTTAAAATTATAGTTAGGCTATTCAACTAATTACAAAAATACATAATATGTATATTAAAACAAGCTACACTATGAAAACTAATGACTAACATCATCTTCTATGTATTTATTAAAATGTAAACATTTCCTTAAAGTGTCTAGTGAAGGCCAAATAGTAAAACTTATCTGCCATTCATACACAATACGAGAAATAGACATTTATAAATATACCTTTCCTTATTATATATAATTTTAATTATAAGTAGAGCATAAGTTAACATCTAAAAAACCTTAGAAGTTTTCATTAAGGTCACCTAATGATAATAAGCAAGTGGTTACTAAAATAAGAACCATTTTTTTTATAAAATCTCAGATTAAAGAATTATATATACGGATCGTGTTTTGCCGTTTCTGCTACTATTCCCAATTTTAATAGCAAAAAAAAGAAAGAAGAACATTCCCTTATTCTTTGAAGAAAATATACAGTTTGTCCATAAATAAGGGAAAAATTATTAGTCGGTAATTTACAATTTTCGAGAAGAATATGTTAATAATAAAAACAAAATTTTATTATTTTGTATTTTTAAGCATATTAGTCATCTTTCCCTTGAAAGAGAAATAGCATAATATTAACTTATTTTTTTTTTTTTTCTTCATTATAATAAAATCTTTTAGTTATTTTTATTAATTTACTTGTCACAGCAATTCTATAAATATTTGTATTCTGTTTTAAAACTCTACTTGTAACTCTACCTCTACTTTAAAACTGTACTTGTATTCTATTTTAAAACTAGTCCTATAAGACTGTCTACATTATTCCTTAGTCTGAGTATAAAAACTTAAAAAAAATCGACTTCCAGATAATAGTCTGGAATAGCATCTGAAAAGTAAAAAACAACTAAACGGGGGTTTTCATTTAGAATAGATACCTTGATTTGTATTGACTGGCACCGACTTCGAAATATCTAATTAGGTATCTATTAAATCTATATATCTGAATAGGAATGCCATCATCAGATCCTGGTTTCCTTATCATGGTACCACCCTTGAGATATCTCATTTCCATCAAAAAAAGAATCGTCGAAATCGATTCATAAACGACGAAAAACGGTCGAATTGAGATCCTCCTCCTTTTTAGAAGTCGGTCGATAAAATAAAATAACTTTCTCAAATATAAAATTTGTTCTGTCATTATTTTTATTATTATTCTTACCTGTTCACCAATCACATATATAGATAATGTGAATAACAAGCTTTACTTGCAACTAACGCATTACGAATAACTAATCAACAGTTACGTTATAATCAAGTACTGGTATGGCAACAATTCAAAGAATTATTATCACTGGATTGATGTACTAGGACTCACTGAACCTGCTGAGAGGAACTGGATGGGTGAAGAAAAGGTTATTTTAAAACGCATTTTATCAGACACGTATAATAAAATTCTGAGTCGAATTTGTACATGAAATATTTTTTGGAAAATGTTATTGAAATAGTCATTATTATCGATACAGAGGCCGAATCTATAGTTTTTAATATTTTTGTCTGTCTGTCTGTCTGTAACCGCATCACGAGAAAACCACTGAATAGATTGTGATGAAATTTGGTATGATGATAGCTGGTTCTCCGGGTCAACATATAGGGTACTTTTTACTGCGGGAAAATATCTTTGAGAAATCTATAACTTAACGTTAAAACGTAAATAAATATGTGATAAATTTTGGATTCTTTACATGACACACAATTAGCTAATTAATTAATTCGCTAAAAATATTTGTAAACATATTATCATCATTATTTTAAATCATGCCAATTAGTCCAAATACATTTAAAATTTTATAAAACGTTTAAACGTTTACTTATTTTAGTGGGCTAGTAGGCACGTTATTATTGCAACAGGCTATTTATTATATATAAAGCAGGAAAATATCAACAAATACTAGTTTTCAACCTTTCCTGGAAATATCAGTCACACATTATAATTATAACACTAGATTGGATGGGATAGGTTTAACTGAAACTGTATTTAATTGACAATAAAGTTTAAAGTTTCAACAGTAAATAATAAAATTCATAATAATTACATACAGAACCATGTCACGTACAAAGATTTCCTCAAGTACTTAGAAGAATTTTTAGTACCTAAGGAGCAGATGTACCAACAGATGGCAATGATGCAGCCGCTGAGACGAAGTGACGATATTCCTGGTAAATATTGTTGATCTAATCTATACATATAATAAAATTCTAACGGAGTCGAATCTGTACCTTAAATATTTTTTGGAAAATCTTATTGAAATAGACTTAATTATCGATACAGAGACCGAATCTATAGTTTTTAGAATTTTTGTCTGTCTGTCTGTCTGCCTGTCTGTCTGTTACCGCATCACAGAAAAACCACTGGAGGGATTTGGATGAAATTTAGTATGGTGATAGCTGGATATCCGGGTCAACATATAGGATACTTCTTACCGCGGGAGATTATCTCATTCCCACGGAAATACACGATATAACACAACCCAAAAAATATTTATGATCAGAATTTCTTAAAACTTGGTATTAATGCACTTCAATACAATTAAATAAATACGTGTTTTAGCGTTTTTTGAAATTCATCCCATAAGGAGATAAAATAAGGGATGAAAATTTGTATGAAACCTACCTTTTTAAAGTTTTTTTGTTGGAGTTTTAGCGCGAGCGAAGCCGCGGGTTTTGCAAGTCTATAATACAGATAAATAAAATCAAAATGTCTGTTTGTAATGTCAAAATAACAGCTTTACACTAAATGCATATGGAATTATATACGGTACCTATTAGAAAAACACAATTTTTAAATTTTTTGCCTGTCTGTCTGTTTGTTCTGGCTCATCTCTGAAATGGCTGGACCAATTTTAATACGACTTTCACAGGCAGACAGCTGATATTATTAGGAATAGCTTAGGCTACTTTTATGTTAGAAAAAGAACTAGGATTTCGCTCAAAAAAATTAAAACGTACCTAGGGACGAACACGAGCGAGGCAAGGGTGAGTCGCTAGTTCATAATAAAGAAGACATGATTGAATAAATTATTGTTCAATCGATTTTTTTTAAAACTAATGCCTAATGTATATATGTATAAATAATTAATTTCATTTTAAAGTAATAACGTCTTTAATGAGCGCCAGGATGTGCATTAATTCTGTCGCTGCCCATAAATCGTGTTATACAATTTTTCGGATATATTTCGTTAAATAATAGATAAATAACCAAAGATATGAGTGAATAAACAATAGCAATTTTTCATGTTTGCATATAATAGTTTTAAGAGTTGCAAATTTTTAAATTGCCAATTGTGAAATAAGATGAATCCTTCATGATTTGCATGTAATAATTCTACCCTTTTACATCCCACTGCAAGGCACAGGCTTCCCTTCAACGCCAGATCTTTTGGAGAGATTTCCCTGACATGCAGGTTTACTCGTGTAACTCGTGTAATGTTCAAAATTAATAATGAGATATTAGATATATTTTCAAAATTAATTACAATTATATTTAATTAATATGTCGATTCATCATTAGCTAATAGGCCCATCGACAAAAATAACCTATATACCTACATATATAAAAACATAACAAACACACACTAACTAACAAAGTTTCGCATTTCTTTTTGTTGGTACATTAACACACAGCACCATCTAGTTCCATGGTAAGCTGCGAGGCCTGTGTAATGAATACCAGGCAGTTGATACACTACACGTATACATGTAACTTTAAATACATACATATTATAAATAAACACCCATGACTATAACAAACATTCGTGCTTATCACACCAGCGGGACTCGAACCCGCGACCACTGGTATAACAAGCAGTGCCCCTACTGTCAGTTTGTAGTGTCACTACAAACTGAGCCAAACGTGCCGTCGAGTTTTTGTAATGTATTGTTATGCAGCAATGCATATCTTGATCCCTTTAAACACTATTTCATCATCAGGCAGTCTACGTGGTATGGATAAGGATAAAATGGATATGCGACGGGCCAAAATAGAATTCCCTCTACCAGCTGCTTTAAGGGAACTATCGTCCGACAAGGAGAAATTTCCAGCAATGAGTGATTTTTTTGAAAATAGAATACAGGTAGATCCACATTTCTTTTTATTTTACCACATAAATAACACTCAGATAAAAAACAAAAGCTTTTATCATAAAATGGTTTCGCTCTAAACATAAAAACTGTAAATTCAGTGTTGTTAGTTTATACTCCTGACTGATTTTGACCACGGCGGCCAATCTCATTGAAACTAGTCATCTGCGCACAAGATATTATAGTGCACAAGTATTCGCGCAGACACAAGTGCATTCTATTCCTCACAAGTCACTCTCATACTCCGGTGGGGAGACTACTCGACACGACCAGTAAGAGTTAAGGCACGGAGGTGATACACCGCCAACTTCTCAATTCCAGATCTGCAGCCATATATGCTAGCCACTAGACCACCGAGGCAGTTGAAATAAAAAGTATAACATCGGTACAGCGATATATGTATATTATGTTTAAAAATAGGGATGTCAAGCAGTCTGTCGGTTTTCAGTTACGGCAAATGACTGATTACTTATAAAATATATATTATTTATATTTCAATGGTTGTTAAAGGTAAAACAAGATCAAAATCACTCGCCCAATCGATCGCCATCACCAACAACTGCCGGAGTTAACTCTATTCTACACGAGCCAAAGAAGAGCCTTGCAGCTGAACAGAGCCAAAAGCATGAGGTATGGAAATTTAAAACTATATTATTATTATATTTTCTTGTTTAACCTTCCGCTGCATTTTATTTATATAATTTATTCCACTCTTAATGGTCATAGCGTGATGCTATAGAGTCTCCCTCAATAAATAGGTTATAAATTGCAAAAATAAATTTACAAATGGTAAAAAAAATATCAGTGACTGTAACTAAAACGCAAATAGCGCCATCTATGAACACGCAGTACGAACTTATTACTAACACTTATTATAAGGATTATGAGGAAAACCTCATAAGCCCTATAATATGACTCAACAAAGTAATACAATATAAAATGAATAAATATGTTGGGACATTAACGCACCTTAATATTATTTATGTAGGTATTGTAACAAATTATTTTAAGTCCCACAAGGTGATATAAGAACTTAACAATTCCAAGGTGGATCACTCCGTAAATAATCTTGTTTTTTATAAATTAAAACACTTATAATTCTATGCTATTTAAACTCAAAGCTTCAGTTTTTGTTATATATATATACCTATGTATAAGATTGCAACATGAAAATATTAGTAACATAAAGATTGCTATATCAATTGCAGGAGCAAAAGTACTTTCAGCAGCCACAAAAACAAAGCGGCAAGCCGATACATCAGATACATATGTGTAAATTACAGCCAGATCGAGTAAATTTTTTTTTTATTTTTACTGTGCATTATGTATTTCTAAGCGACTTTATTTTTTTTATTATTTTGAAATTCTATCTTTTTAAAATATAAGATATCTATAGAATAATGAGCTAAAAATTTAAAAGATTAGATTAGCCTTTTTTCAGCTCAAATTCTATATTATATACTATGTAAAAAACAATGTCTTTTTTCTATAAGGAGTTTAGAAGTAAAATGCCATTATCTCCTTAAGTGATTATTGTTATATTTAAATCCTCTATTATTTCTTCAGTATAATTATTACTATTCAGTGTATTCACAACTATCCTATCCCAATATCATACCACCATACGTTACTGTTCCTTTTTCGTCGTCATTTCTAACTCCCACCATGAATCGTAATTGTTGTGAATGCGCAAGGCGAAGCAGAGCGCGTGCGCGTCAAGTCAATACACTTATGTACTTTAAAAACCCTTTATAATTATAAATAATTATTTATAATTATAAATTATTATGGATATTACGTTGCCTTCTAACTCTATTTTTAAGTAAATGAATAAGTAAAAATATTTTTTTCTGAGTAGTTATGATTCATAGTAACAAAAATATGTAATTATATAGATGCCCTACACTACACTACACGACCCTCCTGAAAAAGACTCCGAGGAAGATCTTAACACCACCAGCGAGACGAGCAGTGATGTTGTCGGAACCAGTACTACTGAGAACGTTAGCGTGTGTTGCAATATGTATAATACTATATAGTGTGTTTTGAACATCCCCCTTTCGGAATAAAAGAGTGATACTGATTTTTTATTGAAATTATCCAGTTCATCATCAAACAATTTAATTGGACATTATTCACACACTAAATACTAAAGCAAGCAAGCTCTACAGATTACCATAAATATACCAAGCTCTTTAGCTTAGGCATCTCTATCTGCCTTCTTTATAATAAAAAAATAAAAAGCTATAATAAAAAATGTATAACGAGTAAGATATCCTACTTACACTCCATGCAAGCATTATTTGTATTAAACAATACTAGCAAAGCAAAAGAGAGTACTCTTAAGTTAAGTTGCGTGCAATTACGGCCAGGAGAATCAAAGACAGGACCACCACTTACAGAGTGGTCTAAACAATAGAAGTATTTTTACGAAAATAATACGAAAATATTTATGAATGTGAATGAATGATAATGATAAATAATTTTTAATCTTTAACTTTTAATAACTTTAAAGAACATGTACGATGAGCAAAAAATATATTTACGCTTTAAAACTATGATTATAAGTTATAGTTTCAAAACGAAATTTCAGTATATTGTTACTGAAGAAATACTAAGGTACAATACTAGAATTTTAAATTGTTACAGCTTGTAAATCTGTTATTTTAATATAGAACCAGGGCACTAGTAAGCATAGTGAGAGGAGGCATAGCGTCGCAGCTTCCTATCTAGCCGCGGCAACAGCGGCACTAGCCAGTTCAAGAAGGTTAATATTTTTATCTTATCCTGTATAGTCAAAAAAAGTACGCTTTTCAACGTAAAATTTAAATTTAGTAAATTAACTCAGATACTTATGAGAAAGTAATTATTTTTTATTAAATTCGATTCCATGAAATTCAGGCTGGAAGAAGACCTAAAAACTGATTTTAAAAGAAGTGAACATATATATTACATACCTACATTTTCATTTAAATAAATTTATATATTTTATTCGCCCTTTTAGGAGATCATAGAAACTCCTTTCTCCTATTCCTAATGTTATTCCTAATAATACACATTATAACAAACTAATACATTCGACCAATAAAAAATAGGTAAAATGAGGCATCGTCAATTTTATTTATATATTATGATTTAAATATAATTGTTGCTAATTTGTAGTTTTGTGTATGTTTTAGAGACTCACAAAGTCCAGGAGCACGACCTCAAACAGCAAATACGTCACGTCAAGACGCCCAAGCAATATCACCGTCTAGATTCCTAAGCCCGCAGACATCAATGTTCAACCATTCTAAGGAATCTCTTGCTAGAATCAATATGTAAATATCAAATAAATGCGTAATACCATTTCCTTAACGATATCAAAAAAATATTTACTCTAAATAGCCATATCTAATCTATAAATTATGTACTTTAGGGAGATTGACATATTTTTTATACGATAAATATACAGTTCAGTACGTCACTAGACAGGCATAGAGTATTATAATATTTTTTTATTTAGTCTGTAGTATACATTTGGTATAATAACAATGAATTCTTTTATATTTTTATATCTGATTATAGCGATTCAGATTAACTGTACCCATTTCCGCTATAACGTTCCCAGAGCAACATAGGTAAATGGTACTCTCAGCGCTGGTGATACTTTGAATGGACTGGCTCGAATGGAAACTGAAAATTCTCTTTATTTTGTTGAATATCGACATAAAAATAGCAATACTCTTCAAACTGCATTTCATTCGGTATAATTTATTTTACCGTGTAAATGAGAACCAAAGGCTTAACCATTCCCTATTCATCACTATTCCCTCTCCTTTTTTCGCCTTACTATTAATATGAGACAGCTTCTATTGGCAATGCGCGAATAGTAGCTATTAGTATTTTACACTCCTATAACCTATTGTCGCATCTTCCGCATAAAAAGAAAAAAGCCAACGTTTGTCGAGCTATGATATTCAGAGTAGTAAATAATACTAGTTAAGATACCTACCCATCGTCAAACAGTCGTCAAAAACATATTACATTTATGAGCTAAATGTAAATAAACACAAACGTAACCTCTGTTACCTTACTTTAAGTCTGGATATAGTGCTTATGCAATCATATATAGCTTAAGCAGCTGGCTGAGGAAGCTGAATATACCTTAATTCTAATGTTTAACAAAAGTAAGCTTTGCTATAAAAAATACGACTATATATTGACTTTCTACCCCAGGTTTCTAGTTTATTATATGTTTATTAATAAATTATAGGAATAAATTGTCAACTTCAATTCTCGGACCATCCAATAAAAATTACATCGCTGACGGGTCGCTCTTCAACTGGGACAGAGAAACGGTCTTGGTGTTTGGTGGCACCGACCCACACACTACATATGGAACAGCTGGAAATAATGGAAAAGACATTTTTAGGTTTGATTTAATTAACAACTACGTTACATTTTTGTGATACTTGTTATGTAATAATACTTTATGTTCATATTTTTTGTTTTTTATATTTTAGATTTGATCCTGTGACAAATTCTTGGGATTTAGTAGGTGAGCTTCCTGAACCGCGACATCATCACTCGGTGGCTTTCTTACGTGGGAGAGTATTTCTTGTTGGTAAATATATATATCCATATGTTGGTAAATATAATATTAAATCTTTATTAATTGATAATAATCTACTGTAATCAAATATTTAATCATACCGACTAAAACAGTCAATTAGGTAAAAGTTAAGAAATTAAAAACCAAACATCCCGAATGCTTGTCCAAAGTTTAACATAAAGGCTTATTATAAGTATGTATTCGTATATATTTCCAAAATATATACGAAAAATATATATGAAAAATGAAATACTACATTTATAATAGGATTGCTTCTGATATTCCAGAACTGAATACAAATTATATAATACTTTAAAAATTATGTAAAATTGTGAAAATTACATAAAGCTGTAAATCTGTTTATATAAGTCTCTCTCCTAATTGCAAAAGATCTTTTGAACTATGTAAACGTCTGACTCATGATAATGATTTTTACTGTTATTTCCTATTTACATTAAAGGAGGTGCAGACCCTCGTGAAGATGACTTACGCGGAAAATCTGTGGTGGTATCAACGGTGTGGAGCTATGAACCCGTGACGAGGTCATGGTATAGTGAATCAGGACTTGCAATACCGAGGAAGAACTTTGGTCTAGTCGTGCATCGCATGGCGTTGTATGCGATTGGTGGTCAGGATAAGAAGGGCCGGTAAGGATAAACAGACAAACAGATAAAAATTTCAATAACTACTGTTTTTGGGTCTGTATTCTGTACACAATACTTAACAGTGATTGTTTTAGAAAATATTCCTTGTACTGATTTCACTTGGTTACTATTTTATTCTATGTATAGATACATCTTTCCTGAAAACTATAATGTTTAATACACCAATCAGGGTACTTCGGTCTATCGAACGCTTCGATCCTAAGACGGGTTCATGGAGCGAAATGCGCGCGATGTTCACGGCGCGCATGGCGGCCGCCACCGCCAAGTACCGCGACTACATCTGGGTGGCGGGCGGTATGACCGGCGAGCGGCGGCGGCCGGTGTGCTCGAGTGTGGAGTGTTACAATTCCAAAACCAATCAGTTAGTTCAGTTTTCGATGGTTTATGGGTTTGTTTTTTATTATTAGGTACGAATAGTTATAAAATGAAGTGCAGTATTAGTTAATACTTCCTAGATATACGCAATTATTTGAAGTTTTAAATAAAACTATCTGTTCTGATTTTTTCGCGGATTTCTTTTGACTGAAACTGAGACTGAACCTTTTCCGTGACTATGGTTGCTGTAAAGCATTCGAAACGTCGGGAACAAAAAATCAAAATAGCTCGGCAAAAAAATCCTAAAAGTTAGTTTTCTTTAAATGCCTTATTAGTTTCTTTTCTGTTGCCTTATTTTTTCTGGCATGACTTATTTCTCAAATATGCGTAAAAAGTTTGTTACATATAAAAATTCTTGCGATGACAAATACAAATATTTATAGTTAAAACAATAGCATTAAATGCAATGATGATTTATTGCTAATATAATTATGAGCTAATATCGCAATATTAGCTTTACATAACTATTTATTGTGGCCGTGGTAGCCCAGTGGGAACGCGCTCGCTTGGGAAACCGAGTGTTCAAATCACGGGTCTTGCACCTCTGATATTTTCATGTGCGACTTATTTCCAACATGATTTCCACTTGTCTTAACGGTAAAGGAAAACATCGTGAGGAAACCTTCATATCTCAGAGAACCTAGCAAGTTTTCAAAAATTATGTGAAGTCCGATTGAGCCCTCGTACTGAAGGAAGGCCCGTACCCAGAAGTGAGACATTAAAGAGGGCTGAATACATACATACATACAGCTATGTATTAGTAAAATTTAAGGTTTAACCATTCACTAGTACGTAGTAAGATTAAAGAATTCAATATAATGTTACATAATTAAATGTAATTTATATATGATATTATGGTAAGCGCAACAACAGACAAATAAATAATAAAATATAACAAACAAAAATTTAAAACAGTTAAAATATATACAGAGATGGTCAAGCTACTGGTAATGAAAATTTAGATTTCGTATATATTTCTAGATGGACAGAGATTCATAGTTTAAGATTTCCAAGATGCTTCGCTACGTTATTTTCGATGAACGATAAATTATACATCATTGGTGGCGCAGGCAAGATATCTGATAAGGTACTGACTTAAGAAAAAGTATTTTGTTTTAAATTTAATAATTTAATTATGTTATTGAAGCCATACATTAGCTCACATGTTGACGATATAATTAAAACAATAAATTAGTGAAAATCCATTGAAATCAATACAATTTGTTTTCCACGACTTGTGCGAAACTCAAATAGACAAATATTTTAAACTCTATCTTGGGTCTTTTATTTCATCACGGTATTTTACTTAACGCAAACTTAAATAAATATTGAACTTCAAATAAGGCCGCTGTTTGCGTTGTTACTAACTACGAGTATGTCATAGGATAATCATAATTATTTCATATTATTTCATACAATTATTGGAATTTGTTATTATGTTCATGATAACTAAATAACACATTAACATTATATATGTTGTAAACAATTTATAATAGGTACCCACTCCGCAATATACTCTCCGCAAACGGAAAATGAAATCGTCGAAAGTTTCAATTTACGGCTAAGTATAGTACTATAATAGTATCATAAAAACAAAATATCTTTTTTTCTATAAACTCTAATTATTTCATAATAACCGATTTTAATAATTCTTGCTCCATAACAACATTATCTTAAAGTTGTAGTAGCATAGGCATTTTTGAGTAATAATTTTTCAAGTTAATCAATAGTAATTATTACAATAATTAGTATACGAGTATGTTAGTACTATTTATTACAAATTGTCAGGACAAAACGCCGAGTAGTGTGGGCGCGATAGATGTGTGGGACTGGAAGGAACGGCAGTGGAAGTTGGAGACTGAGATGTCGATACCTCGCCACGGACACGCACTTGCCTATCTCGGTACACAGCTCATAATAATAGGTAAGAAATATTATTTGTTTCGACCGCTTAGACATAGTTTTCTATCTTTGCGTTCAATAATCTTGGCCAGCGCATCTATCAATAAGTTCATTATTAATGTATTATTGTTAGAAAATTATTAAAAACGGATGAAAAAAGGTGTTCTTTATAATGTATAGGATATAATATGTATCTAACTGCCAATTTCCATCCAAATCCAAAATATAGGCTAGGCATGAAAAAGTCGCTAACATTCAACTCTAAAATTCATTTGTCATATTATTAATATTACAAGACATTATGTTTACCTTCCTATATATAAACTGTCTAGTAAACAAATTACTTTGTATACTGACCTTTTGTTTTCACGTGCAGAAAACACGTTCATGCATGCGGAAAACAGATAAAATTTTTGAGTAGAAACAAAAACAAAATTTTTATATCTTCAGGGTTTTTATCTTCAAATCTATAATACCTTAATCGTACGTATCTATCTATTATAAAAGTGTAAAAGTGGCCGATAACTTATAACGTGAAAGTAAATCAATCAAAACAGCTGATCATAATCGAAACGCATTTATTTTGATGGTATTTATTAAATTGAATGCGTAATATTAAAAAAAGTATATAGCACTACTAGCAACTTACTTTCACTACGCCCAGTAATATCCCTTGATGTTTAACAGTAGCTTATATTATGATCTGCCAGATCATAGACTATCTGTGTTCTTTATATCCGAATCGGTTTCAGCCTGAAAGAGTAACAAAAACATACACACATACACACACATTTACATTTATACTAATACTAGCTATTCACTCTCGCTTCGCTCGAGTTCGTCCCTGACTTTCTTCCCCATACAAACTTACATCCCCATTCTCACCCCTTAAGGAATGATTTCCTTGATAAAACTATTTCACTCACATACTTTTCATATCATGAGATTTAAAAAAAACTTATTTTAGATTTTTTTTTAATTTTCTTCTACACAAAACTTGTCCTGACAATAACAAACACAAAAAAAAGAATTATCCAATTTGGTGCAGTCGATCGGAAGTTATGCGCGTGCATACATTTCGGTGGTTCATTTTTATTTAGATAGATTATAAAGAGGCAGAGTTTGTTTGTTCGTTTATTTGATTGAACGCACTAATCTCAAGAACTACTAATCCGATTTGAAATTTTCGCATTAGGTAGCCCGTTTATTGAGGAAGGCTATAAGGTATATGTCTTCCGGAAAAAATGTACGGTTCCCGTGGATAGATTTGTTTTTGTCTAGGGACGAAAATGAAGCGAAGCGAGGGTGAGTAGCTAGTTTATAATAATAGTAATCAGATTTACTTCTTTGTGATTTCTTTAATTATAATTATTAGCAGATTTTAATGTAACTTTAAATAAGAACATCATTTTGAACCATTTGCATTATAACATCTAAATGATTAGGTACTGTAACATGCATAGGTAATGTAATTTCAAAAATATACGCAAACAAATAATTTTAGCGACATGATAGCAAGATTTATAAAAAACTATATTGGTTCATGCATTATTTAAAAAAAAATATATCTTATTTTCATCGTATCATCCACATTCACGATATTTAAAATCTATAATCTATGTTGTTTTAGCACATACGAGAAATACTTTCAAAAACATGATAATATCAATCAACTATGTACCTACGTAATATAGAATTCGTTTTGTAATGGAAAGAGTACTCAAAGTTAGGATTTAATAAGATTGAGGGCTTTACCAATCATGTGTCGAAATTTTACCTTATGTGAGATATTTATAGTAATATTTATCGGTCACTATATAATATTATTTGATTACTGCAATAATAAGTAATAGATAATTTATTAAAAATCTTTTAATATATACATTTTTACGGTGTTATAAGTAGTGAGGAAAACGGGATATAGGGTACCACCATGCAAATTTTCATTTAAATCGGTCTAACAGTTTTGGCGATTAGATTAGTTTTAGGAGATTATTACAAACAGACAACAGAGAAACAAAAATTTGAAAAAAAACTGGATTTGTTCTATTTCTCTTCATTCTACAGTTTTTATTATATGTATATATACATATATAAATTATGTCACGATCTGGGTAAAGTAACTATGTTTCGTTTCGAGGGCCCATAGATTGTGCAACACTAATTATTATATTTCTTTACCATTAAACTGAAAACCGTGTTTCTAGGTCGCAAGTTCTTTACATAGTTAATACAAACAATTCATAGTTTATGTATTGTATTCAGCACTTTTTAACGTCCCACTGCTAGGCACGGGCCTCCCTTCAATATGAGGGGAATCAGACCATAGTCCACCACGCTGGCCAAGTGCGGATTGGTGGACTTCACATGTCTTTCGAAAACTTGCTAGGTTCTCTCAGACATGTAGGTTTCCTGACGATGTTTTCCTTCACCGTTAAGACAAGACGTGGTAATCATGTTGGAAATGATTCGCACATGAAAATATCAGAGGTGCGAGACCCGGGATTTGAACCCACTTCACTCAGTTTCCCAAGCGAGCGCGTTACCACTGGGCTACCACTGCCTGTTTTTATTTTACGAACTCTCAATACACAGAAATTTAAAAAGTAATGAGCTGATATCATGTTTAACTTCATAGGTGGAGTAACAACAATCTATATGCGAGCTTTAAGCAATGTAGAGTCGTTTTGTTGCGAGCGTGGGGCTTGGATCCGGGGTGTTGCAACGTTGCCGTCTCCGCTCTCTGGTCATGGCGCTGTCACCTTACCACCTGCATCCCTTATGTAAAAAACACACTTTTATTAGTTTACGTACTTACATAATGTTAAGTACATAAGTACCTAACAGACCATATGTGATAATCTTATCACTAATAGTTATGTACTTCAAGTATTGTTCTATCTGCTATTTTAGATCTATATTCCATTAAATTTCTTACTTCATATTGTATTTACTTTTGTATGCTTTATTATGTTAATAAATGGATAAAAAATCTTGAGTGTATTAAAAAATGTTACCTTTAGGAATTTTTTGTCAATAATTTATTATTTTAACGTTTTTATTGTTGTATAAATTTAAAGTACATTTATTCAGAACTTATATTAGTTGTTTTATTTATGAACATTATTATCTTAAGATGTATGTTAACATAGACATCTGGCAAGATAAAATATCAGTTTTTCATAAAGGTCAGTATCCAATTTGACATTAATAAGGAAATTTTGCATATTCGGAAAATTACAACATTTTTAATGTTGTAGTAGCCAAGTGGCTAAAATGGAACCCTTATAGTTTCGCTATGTTTGTCTGTATGTCGCAGCTATTTTTCTCAAAAACTATGCAAGCTACATTGTTGTAATTTCAGAAGTAGTGTCTCGTGTAAACCGCAAAATAATTACAAAAAATACAAAGAAATGACACTCGATGTAATGTCTTTAAAAATTCCGATAGATATTTTTAATAAATGTAAATCTAAAAGTGTTTTTTGTTCAAGCTAATTATTGCAAAGTCTACTTCTTAAGTCATAAACATTGTGTCAAACCTAACAAAAGCGTTTTGAAAAGATTATGAACCACCATCTTAAAAGTAGAACTATGTACGAGTATATAAGAATATGTATGTAGGATAGGTACTATAAATAATAAAAATATTAATTATATATCTTATGTTTTATTAATAAGAAGTTATGCATACTTCATAGAGTCGCATCATATCAAAATACCACATATAAATGCTTAAGACTTTTATTAAATCTATAATAAGTTTTATATCTACTTAAATTTAATAACCCTAATAACTAATATCACATTTCATTTATTCATTATAATATAAGACTGTTACTATGACAGAGGCCTAATCGCAAGATAATTATCAAAAAAAAAGGGACCTATGTTTATCTAGTATGTATTACATTAAGAGTTGAAAAAATCAATTAATGCAAATGTCTATTGTCTATTTGTTTATCGAATATATAAAAGTTATATAAATAAAACATGCTAATATTTATTTAGTGATTTTTGAAATAATTTCAAAACATTTAATTAGGCCGTTCTTGCGCTGTTAACTGATTTTTGAATCATATTTAGTCCCAAACTTCTCTGCAGATTCCGAGCGCATCTCTTTTAAACCCCTCTTCGCAAGGCTCATACGTTTTGAAAAATGACTCTCTGTTTATAGGCACGAATCTAGTCGGCTTCAAGTACAATATGTCCTAAAAATATAAATATAATTTATTATTATTTAAATGAAATAGAAAAGATAAATAATGTGTTTGATAAAATGGAAAATATTTATAAGTTACTTGTAGTAGCTTCACAAATTGCATTTAGTACTTAAAATATTTTGGGATTACACCATTCCAAACATTCTCTCAACTCATTATATATAAATAGCTTGTATAATTGTTTAAACATATCCTTTTAATTGTGCATTATATTTATTTACTTGTACTTTATCTCAGAACTTTTCTTCACATACAGAAATTAAATAATAGAGTAACGGCCCCCCTAGAGTTGAAAAGCATCGCTGGTTGTTTATTACATCACACATCACTCATAACAACCACAGGTTTCGGAACCACAACTGCTGAAGGATGTTACTAACATACCAGCTCCATTAAGGGCTTCATTATGTAATAAAATCTAGTAACCCTCAAGTCAAGCAGTAAGTTTCTTGCTAAAGATTTAACAGCAACCTTTTGTTGTACCGAGATAAAAACACCAGCCTATGTTTGAATATTAGAGATAGAAGACTAGAAATAGAGGAGAATACTGAACTAGGAAACATATTCTTGCATTAATAATCTATACATATAATAAAATTGTCTCTAAGCCAAATCTGTACATTAAATATTTTTTGGAAAATCTTATTGAAATAGACTTTATTATCGATACAGAGGCCGAATCTCTATAGTGTTTAGAATTTTTGTCTGTCTGTCTATCTGTCTGTCTATCTGTCTGTTACCGCATCACAGGAAAACCACTGGATAGATTTTGATGAAATGGTATGATGATAGCTGGTTATCCAGGTCAACATATGGGATACTTTTTACTGTGGGAGAATATCTCATCTCTGAGAAATCTATACTAAACATTAAAATATAAGTAGGAACGAACCCGAGCCAAGCGAGGGTGAGTCGCTAGTATATATTATTAGTAGGTACAAATATACAAAGGTAAACAAAATAACTTACAACTGGCGTATCTTCCGTATTTAGATCTTCGAAAATAATTTCGTTCTCCAATTTGTGACCAGGATGAATGTGCCTCGCTTGGCACATCACTCCAAGAAGTACTAAAAATGCTAGTAATTTCATATTTGCGTTTAATTCACTCCTGCTTTCGATGCAATAATTTGATAACTGATATGGACGTCGTGGCGTCGTTTTTAATATATCAAAATGTTATCGACAGCTGTGTTGTCACAACGTATGATTACGAGTTGACGCCAAACAGACTCTTTATACAAATCTGGAAGTCTTCATCAACAGACGTGTGACGCATGTACATAAGAACAAACAGTGGTTCACAAGACACGCCACTTACTGACTCATCAATTAATTTGAAATAAGGCTTAAACGTAAACTAAGTAATACGTATTTTAAAACACATTTAGGTTAAGGTTAAACATAAAAAAAAATTAGTTTTGAGAATTTAGATTGTAAAGATTTATTTTTCCTTATTGTACAGGCCTAATATACATGAGTATTTTAATATTTTTATTTACTTTAGCCTACATAGGTAACTATTTATTAGTATTTTAGCTAGTTCTACATTTAAAAGCATTTGATATATTTTTGCTTTTTACTAATATAAACAGATTAAATATTTATTTTGTTATAATTATTATGTAATACAATGTGTAATTTTTAGTAATTTATTTAATAGATACTTTACTGAATATACCTTAAATACCCTCTTGTTTTAAAAGATAGGCCGTGCTGAGCAGGGGACGTTAAAAAAGGGCTGAATACATACCTATAATAAAATACATTTTTTTATAAATTTTGGAAGATTTTTAAAAAACGTATTTATATTGTTATAAATTTCTTAAGCTTTATTTGTATATCAATTTTAAATCATACTTTTTTAAAGTTCATTATTCTTAAAACAAACAATACTTGTAGGTCCTATAAACGTCAAGTTTCCTATTTTTTCTAGAATACTGCAATAGTTATCTAAAAAAAAGGTAATTTCAATATGTCAAGACAAAGAATGTAGCTTTATTCGCAGAAAATCACCTCGTGTAATTTTAAAAACGTTGAATACAAAGTAAACACTAAACACGTGTTCAGCTATCAATTCTCAATAGCCTCTCATTTCTAAATAATCAGTTAAGCAATAGTCTTAATAGTAGTTATTTGTTATCTTGATGTCAAAGAACAGCATTACTCTACAGTTTTATAAAATATTATTATTTACAGCAATATTACGGCGCTCATGTATATTTGTTATATCACGAATATTTTGATGACATCACGAAATCCTTTAAAATAATGATGGCTTGATGACGCCAAGCATAGTGGCGTAGCTATGCCAATGCAACAATGCGGTCGCATGGGGCCCCTGATTCAAGGGGGGCCTAGCGAGCCCCAAAATTGAATCCTTTTATTTCAAAACATTTTTTCGAGGACGGTCCTCATGGAAGTTTTAAAAAATACCGCAACAAAAAAAATGTAAGTATTTTTTACGAGGACCACGAGGAATACGATCGTACCTCGTATGTCTGTCATTTTCAAGTATACATATAAGAGTGGCAACTTTAGATTAAAATTCAGTTATTATTCATTTATAAGAAAACCCAGCTTTCAGGTGTCTACTGCCGACTAGCTCTTCTCGACTTGTCGTTCAACGCTCGGCAGTCCACATTCGTTTTCATAATGGGCAAAGGGAGGCACTCCCATTCTTTTTTGTATTGGGGCCCAAAATCGCAAGTTACGCCACTAGCTAAACAACACCTAAAGGTAATCAAGTACTGAGCTTAAAGAAGAAATCAATAATTCGTCATGTAGTGACATATGTAGATAATGATGATGATAATGAAAATAGTGTTATGGCAAATAATGTATCAGGGGTAGCACATTTTAAATATAAATTAACATTTTCAACCCGCTTGAAGTGAATTTGTATAGACTTCCAGATGCTTATTGCGTTCTAGTCAATAAAAACAGCTTAGAGTAAAAACACCTAATACGTACATAGTGTTCGAACACAAGCGGGAAGTTTAATTAAACGTTTAAGAACGTTTAATGGAGCAGAATAACGAAACTAAAAGCCTAAAAAAAGGTTTTACGCTGATAATAATTAAATGAGTTGAACGGTATCAAATTATTATATTGTCTATGTACGTTTATTAGAAATAGGTCAAAATCGACTGCTACTTTGGGTGTAACAGTTGATTACATAATTACAAAGGCTTGGTTTAAAAAAGTTATTTGGAAACTATAAGAACTCCTAAACAAACTTTAAACTATATTATATTATAAAAATTTGGAATTCCCCAAACCAGAGCTAGTGACGTCTTAAAAAGTCGTGGTATTATGATGTACGCAAGGCTCTACATCCTTCAAGTTCAACTGTGTCAACAAAATAGTTCAAACGGTCTTAAATAGCTACTAGCTAGTATTTGAGACAATATTAATATAAAAACATATAAAGTTCAATGCACAGTTATTATAAAACAAATATTCTGTACACAAACAAATATTCTTTATATCTACATCCAGAATAAGACATAGGTATTTTTATATTTTTTAAACTATTGTAATGCAGACCTTACTACACATAATAGTGTACATACATAATTTTCGATAGGTTTAAAAAAAGAAAATACTCTAGCGTATGTTTTATTTGGTGTCTGTGTATATTATGCGATATAATTCATTCACTCTTTAATGAATTGCGCATGCGATTTTTAGTTAAGAAGTAAATTCATCTTGTTTATTTTTATTCTCTCCGTGAACATCTCTGACGCAAATGAATATG
Organism: Argynnis bischoffii washingtonia; assembly: GCA_033884665.1. Classification (NCBI taxonomy): domain Eukaryota; kingdom Metazoa; phylum Arthropoda; class Insecta; order Lepidoptera; family Nymphalidae; genus Argynnis; species Argynnis bischoffii. The sequence continues at coordinate 5,770,960 of CM066616.1, read as the reverse complement.
TAATGACTTTTTCTACAAGTTGAATATATATATTACTTAAGGTTATTGTAAAATTCAAGTGAGAAGTCAAAAACATATTAAGTATATTAAAAGAAAAATATTTTTTTCATTGAAATAAATGAATTTACTCATTGTTGAATCTTTTAATATTCTCCGTAATATTTCCATTGGTCGAGGTTTGCAAGTGTAGTTCTGTGACGCGTGATCCGAGTGCACTGCAAGTTTGTTCCCATTACCTCACCTGGAGGACATTTTTTTTTATCTATAAAAGAATAAAACGTTCTACGTTATTTATAAAAGTATTAAAGGGTTCGCCTCTAGAACAACAAAAACAAATCTATCCCTCGGAAACCGTACATTTTCCGGGATAAAAAGTAGCCTATTTGTTTATTTGTTATTCTGATGTATGAACTATATTATTGTAAAGTTTCATTAAAATCCAATCAGTATTTTTTGGGTACTAAGCTGTATATGTTACTATAGTTTTTTAATTATCCCACGGGAACTCTTTAATTTTCCGGGATGAAAAGTCTAAGATGTTGACCGGGTATATAAGGTACCACCATGCAAAATTTCATTTAAATCGGTCCAACAGTTTCGCAGATTAGCCCGTACAAACAGACAAACAGACAGAGAAACAAAAAAATAAAAAATCTGGATTTATTCTATTTCTCTTCTTACATCCCCCTGACTCGGTTTTAAGGTTTTTTTTTTCTATGTACCTTCGACATTCGACCTCTACAGTTTTATTATATGTATAGATTTGAATAATAATAGGTACTAATATTAAACTTAGAAAAGAAAACAAACTTCTATTATTGATTTATTTGTAATAAATTGTGTGACTTTAAATTTTCCTTATAAAAATCATACTTTGCTAGAAAACCCGTAAAGGTTTGATTAGAATTTGAATCGTATTTCAAGAATTTATAGACACGGGAAATGATGCAATAATAACAAGTTTATATCGACTTATTAAGTACATAACCGTGTAACTTTACACTTGAATTATGACACGTACATGTTTTATGATAGTTTGCGATAATATCGCATAATTTTTATGAAATAATTTACAGTAAAAGATGTCAAGCAAAAAAATCTCAAAAATGTCGCATTTTTAGTAAAACAGTTGCTACATGAATATTAAAGAAATTTTTATCATTTTATTAGCTTTCTATATTTTATTTTACCCTCGCTTGTATATATATATATATATATATGTATATAATATATATTAAGGTAAAATTTTATTTATTTATTAAACTTTACTCTTAAGGGAATTTAAATGAAATGTTACTCGAAGATGTTTAAATTAAATGTAATTAAAAATAATATCATCATCATCATCATATATAATATAGAATATTTTTCTATAAATTAAAAGAAACATTTTTTATTCAATTACATTTTTATTAGCCATAAATGTTAATAATATATAAAAAGTAATAATGATTTTTTTCAAAACTTTCTAAATAAAAGACCAAAACTAGTATAATAATTTAACTAAAAAAAACTGGCTTTTAAAAGCTCATAAACTTTTGTCAACATATTGTTCAAAAAAGCACCATTTCTAATTAAAACGTATGGTTATAAAAAAAATTATTACAATTTTGTTAAGTGTTTTTCGACACTTGATTCACTATTTTTATTATAATTATAATCATCAATTTGCCTATTTAAATGAGGATACGGCACTTCATCTATTTGTTTATTATTATAGTTTAAGAGGTTTTCACTCAAGAAGATTTTTGGGGTGCATCCAAGCATAATTGGCAAGGCACAATCTTGAGAACCGTATGGAAAAGAAGAATACTGGTACGGCGTATCTGCGGGTGGACCGGCACTTCGGAGAAATGGTATGGGCATGGTCGGCAAAATGTTTTTCATAATCGAATCATTTTGAAGCTGTTCCCAGAAATCATCATCAGATCGAAGCATTCTTGGAGTTCGTACATATAAGTCGCGTTCAGATACCATATTTCGAGGCAATGTTTCGTAGTTCTTCAAATATACTGGTGGTAGATATCTTACAGGGTAGGGCTTAAAGGAAGCAACCACTTCAGGATAACTATACGGATATGACAGTCCATTGTAACTTCTTATTAAGCCAGCATCCGATGTTTTAATATTTGATGGACCCACTGGATCAGTATTGATATCATAATAATTATATCCGGGATTATAAATCAATTGATGGTATAAATCCTTGTTTAAAAAATTTGTAGTTGGTGCCAGTAGTTCAGGAGAGACCACCTCCACATCATTTCCTGTTTTTAGTTTACTCCAGCTTTCACTTTCCGCTACTGGGCATATTTCAGACATAGCCCCGTTCAGTTTTAAATGTTCGTTATGATTTTTACTATCTTCATTTTTGACGGAAACAGCTTCTATTATCCTAGTTTTAGGGTTTTCGAATAGCTGATTGGCCAACGTGAACCGAACCGAGCAAACAATCACACAAAGTATTATTAAAAAACATTGTGCCATGATGCACAGCTACTCCTGGATTAAGAAATAATTTATTTAGTACTTCTAGTCATTCATTCATTAATGACTATCAAATTTCGCATTGAACGCATATTATGAGTATGTATTTATAAATATTTCAATATTATATATTGCCCGTGGGTTTTCTGTATGGATTAAATATTTTACAGTAAAAATGTTTAAGTCTTATTTTCCATTTCCTTAACAGGCCTATACCTCTTTGCACGTTATGGAAAGACTTGTAGGTACATAAAAAGGGGCCATATAATAATACTATTACTAAATTAAAATTTAAATATAAAAAAAATATACACTATAAGCAGAACGGGTTACTTTTTTGACAACAAGTAATAAATTATATGTTTTTTATTAGCACTGCCCGCGGCTCCGCCCGCGTTCAGGTGATCAAAAACCAAATTCTTAGGAAAATCTAAGAATTTGGTGTTTGATAATATGTAAAAACATTTTAGTATACTCTTACACATACCAATTTCTATACTTCTATGTCTTTCTTCTTCGTATGTCTATACTTCTGTTATGTTTGCTTAGTTTTGGGCGATAAAATCTAAAACTACTGAATTAATTTTAATCATTTATTTACTAATAGACACCTATTGATTAATTTATATTTAGTTGATTATTTAAATTACGTAATAATAACTTTTCTTAATGTTAATTTGCCACGAAACAGGGATGGGTTAGCGTTAGTTAGTAATATTTTCTGAAAAGATTTTCAAAAGAAAGTGTTTGGGAAAGTGAGAGTTCCAGAAGTACATAATTAAGGCTAATAACTTAGTATTAAGTATACTAAGCAAATGTTTTTATTTTTTCATATGGCTTGGCTAATATGATTAAAGTTGTAAGCATTTTATTGCGTCCTTTAAGCTTCCCACCTTTCAAGAAATGGTGTCAAAAAATCTGAAAAAGTTGTGGTATAACAGTTTCTAAAATACTTTTATCGAAAATTATCTTGCAGAATATACGTTTCGTAGTTTTTGAGATATGGAATATTTATAGTTACCCGCTTTATGAGTTTAACAACTATAAACTTATGTTCCATAAAATGTTAAAAAATAATTTGAATCGAACTTATTTACGGTTGATAATATATATGAGTCGATATTGTGGAAACGTAAATATTATTCGTATTTATTTTAGTATTAACCTAACAAAATACGTAACTAAGAAAAATAACACAGTATTTTGCTATATAGAACCTATAATGCGCGAGTTAGACTTACATTTGCCCAATTTTTACATTAAAAGATTTACATTTATATTAACACTAGCAAAACCCGCGGCTTCGCTCGCGCTAAAACTACAACAAAAAAACTTTAAAAAGGTAGGTTTCATACAAATTTTCATTCCTTATTTTATCTCCTTATGGGATGAATTTCAAAAAACGCTAATACACGTATTTATTTAATTGTATTGAAGAGCATTAATACCAAGTTTCAAGAAATTCTGATCATAAATATTTTTTGGGTTGTGTTATAATGTGTACTCCCGTGGGAATGAGATAATCTCCCGCGGTAAAAAGTATCCTATATGGATGTCCAGCTATCATCATACCAAATTTCATCAAAATCCCTCCAGTGTCTTTCTGTGATGCGGTAACAGACAGACAAGACAGACAGAATTTTATTATATGTATAATAAAACTCTGTCTGTCTGTCTGTCAAACGTCAATGTTTAGTTGATCAACACAACTAAATTGCAAACATCTAATCCAGCGAGATTTATTTTATTGTTAGTAAAATATTAATATATAATGAAATATTATGTAATGTTATTATATATATATATATATATATATATATATATATATATATATTTTAATATACCAACATACATGTTTATTCATCTTGTGTTTTGTTAGCATTAGTATTTCTATTACTTTCATGAACCTTCGTGCATTCATAATGACTATAGGAATAATAAAAATACAAATTAAAGTTCACAACTTCACTTTATTTAAGATTTTGTGATGCATTTAGTACTAAGTCTTAAATGATAATTACAAAGTCCGTTATGTATGATCAAACATCGCTATTTATCTCTTAATGAAAATGAATTTATTGCTTATTTAACGTTATTTCAGTTTTATGGTTTAATTGTGTTTTTTGTATCTTTAAAGGTGTTTCATCTGTGTTTTTAGTGTCCCGTTTCATATAGAACATAATGTCGTCGCCAGATCTATACGCTGGGGCAGTAATACCTGTGGGGTGAGCTTTTGCTAAGCTTCCAGAAACAACCGATGGAGAACAACTTAACATCAAAGGTATGCCGCAACCAGTGTTAGCATTGGGGAAAACACCAACAGCACCCTGGCTTACACCACCTAAAGGTAAGCTAGAGCCATAACTGGATCTAGACATACCATGATGATGATGATTCCACTGTATGCCGTTGTCCCTCATATTTAAGTGGGAACTCGGCTGCATCGCGCTATCTAACTCTGATACCTTACTATGGTCATGTGTTCTAGATGAAAGTGGGGATAAATCATTATTGCTATCCAAATCAAATTGATTGCTAAATCTGTTTGTATGTACAAAGCCGTGTTGGTGGTGCATATGTGGCCTAAAGTGATGATTGTGAAATTCAGGCACATTATTGAATTGCTGAGACATATGATGGTTATGTTGCTTGTCTTGTGTCCATGTCATTGAATGAGCGTCATGCATACCTTCGTTATTATGGAACTGTTGCCCTAAGTTCTTTTCTTCGCTCATTCGCATGTTTGTTTCTTCTTTGTGCATATGTTGGCCACTATGTTGTCCAGTTGGTATTGTTAATGGCGTATGAGAATGTCCTTTGTGAAAATCTGTAGCACTTTTAAAACCAGATGATAAATGACCCATCCGTTGTCTATCTTCTGACCATCCATCTACGAAAGGAGTATGTGAATTGAGATTTTGATTAAACTTATGCTCTGTATTTTTGTCTTCAGTCATCATTTCTTCCATTTTCTGTCTGTTTTCCATTAAATTAGTTCTTGATGTTAGCATAGAATGTCCATTTTGAAATTCTGAACTAGCTTTAAATGCAGGCAACAAATGATCATTATGTTCTTTGACTTCAAAATTGTTATGTATATCTGAAGCAGATTTAAGTTGATGGTTGATACCCTGTAATTGATGGTTTTCTGCTAAGGTTTGCGCTGTATTTTGATCTTGGATCATTCTCATGCTCATTTGATCATTAACCATACCCTGTCTATCATGTTCTGATACCGTTTTAAATTGTTGTGTTAAATCATCATTATTTTCATTCGCATGTATAAAACGTAAAGTTTGGAGATCATTGTTTTCAGTCAACTTCTGCACATTGTTCTCCTCTTGGCTCATTTTGGCACTTTTGTGTTTATTTTCTTCAACAGTTGAATCTATTTTTGTCGGGAACGATTTAACTTGTTCATTAGTATAATCATTTGTAACAGTTTTAGCCAGACGCATTACATTATCATCTTGAGAATCTGTATGGAACTCTTCATTATGATGTTTGTTTTCCTTAAACAGAGCTGCACTGTCGTGACTGGCACGCATGCTTAATATATCTTGACTTTCCTTATCATCTAATAAAACTTCTTTCTTGTGTTCTTCGGTACTCTTTTCTTGTAGATTATGAATATGTGTATGTGAAGGCTCCTTTATCATATTTTCAAAGGGTAATGTTTCTTTTGGCATAAAAACTTCGTCATTTTCAAGCCTGACGATATCACTATCAAATAAAGTTTTTGTCTCTGCGTGTGTTTGATCTAACATTGTATCACTAGATTGTAATGAATTTTCATGTTCTTTGTTAATATCTTTTTTATTTAAATTAATATTTTCCATCTCAACTTCTCTTGCTAGTTTAAAAGTTTCCTTATGTTCAACATCTACATTAGAATTTTTTTCCATGTATTCATGGTTAACTTCAGGTAAGGCATTTTTACCCATTGGTAATTCATTGTTTAACGTTTTTGATTTACCAGATTGATCAGTTACTGACTCTACATTTTTCATTTCTGATAAATGTCTATCTAAATTAGATTCATCCATTCGTGTTTCATGCCTAGTTAAAGCTTCTTTTTCTATATTATTATTTGTAGAATCTGTTGCAGTCTTTTCCTTTTTTAAACTATCGCTGTGAAGTTCCATTTTGAATTCTTTATTGTTAGTTGTAGAAGTAAACATATCATTATTTTCTTCAAGTTGTTGTTCTTCGGCAGTACTTGATTTTCCTTTTTCTGAATTAGATATAAAAACAACATTTCCATCTTCACGAAGAGTTTTCACATCTTTCGTTAAAGCACTTTTACTATCCAGTAATTCATCATTAGATTTTTCTTGAATTTTATGATCAATTACGTTCAACGGATTCCCAGTTAATTTGGTTGCATCAATATTATCTGAAGGGAAGGTGTCAAGAGATTCAGATCTAAAAGCATCTTCAATGTTTCGGGCAATTTCAAAATTTCTGTGAATATTTTCAATTGCATCTTTCCATTGAGCTAATCTTTCTTCATCGCTGGGGTTTGTTATTAACATATCACCTGTTCTTGGAGCATGAATTTCCATTGATTCCAAGTTTTCAAAATTTTGTGTAATGTGCTCTAAAGCTTTTCTAGCAACTTCAATATCTTCCTGTACTTCAGCATCAGTAGCCAAGTTAGCATTCCTAGGGTTTTCTCTTAATTTAACTGAATTTTGTTCCATTTTTTGGATATCTCTTTGTAAATTTTCAACAGCTTCCTTTGCCATTTTTATACTATGTTCTACCTCTTTTTCTGAAATATGTCCATCCAACCTTGCCGATGATAAGCTTTTTGCTAATTTATTGGAGTTTACAATAGGTTCTTCATCGCATAGTTTAACTTTGACTTGCTTTCTACATTTTTCATGTGGATCCGCATATGTCATTTCTTCGTCCGAATCTCGATACAGATGATATCCAAATTTTTTCTTAATAATTAATGGCTTTTTAAAACCGAGACTTCTTCCTTCGAACGCGGGTGTAACAATGTGGGACTTGATGCCGGTGTCAAAATGTGAATTTTTTTTCTCATTATTGACAATTTCTTCATGTAGAGGATCGTGAAGGGGTGACTTCTTTTCACGTTTTATAGTCACTGAAGGCTCATTGTATGCAGATTCCAGCTCGTCGAAAGTTCCTTTTATAAGCGTAGGAATTGCTGTAGCAAAAGCGGCTAAAGAACATAGTACAATGATTGTCTTCATTGTAATGCTATGTCGTATCTGATATGAAGATCAATCTGCTAGCAGCATTTATACAAAAAATCAATTAATGCCTTCGCGAATCAAAGATAAACAAACGTGCCTATTATTACTTATAACAAATGCTTAGGCAGCGTCTTCCGCGTGACGGAAATACTTTATTGAATTATGTACAAAGTAATTTCGTTAATTTCTTATGTTCAAATTTTATATTATAACTTTTTAAAATTCAAAATAAAATTAATGTATCTTAATATATTTATTAATGAATTTTATTTATTGAATAAGTTATAGGCGAAAAGAAAACATAATCACTACAAAATATAATTTTTCTACTTATTTTTAAATCTGCCAAATCGTCTTTGCTTATTTTTTATAAGTAATACTTTTAGATTTAGACTATTCTCATAACAAACACACACACAAATAAAACTGATGAGATTTTTTTTTTAAACTCCTTTTTATTTGAAATAGGACTTTATCATGAATATGAATAAAGCTCCTTAATACTAATAGATTTTCTATACTAATTAACATTAATTAAATTTGAAATTCAAAACAAAACATAAATATTTTAACCTTTTTATAATTAATTGTATTAGCTGTAAAAACTCCGAATAAAATAAATCTTAATTAAATGTATGTGTATGTACTACGAAATAATAATAAAATAAAACTAGAAATTCGTTAAGCTTCCAAGTTACGGGTGGAAATTATAAAAAAACTATTGCTCACTTCTCATCCATTCGAATTATGCCTCCCACCCTCATCCATATCCATACTAATATATAAATGCGAAAGTAACTCTGTCTGTCTGTCTCCTTTTCACGCTTAATCCACTGAACCGATTTAGATGATATTTGGTATGGAGAAAGTTTGAGACCCTGAGAAGAACATAGGATAGTTTTTATCCCGGAAATCATCCCTTAAGGGGGTGAAAAGGGCAATGAAAATTTGTATGGGGAATCATTTCTCAAGTAAAGGATATATGTATATTTTTTTTATTTTTAAAGTAGTTATTTATTTTTCTATATCATGTATGTACATATTTAAAGTTTATTCGTGTTATAGTTACCGAGAAAACGTACCTAGGGACGAACACTAGCGAAGCGAGCGTGAGTCGCTAGTACAGTTAAATATTTAAATTATAATTAAATGAATTAATGTATAACAATGCTACTTTTATAGATAGATATTGATAGAGATTATTGATGATTATTAATTATCAACATATATTATATAAGATAATAAAAATAAAACATTATTATTTTTCCTAGTTATTACAGCAAGTCCACTTTATAAACGGTTTGTATTTAACTTAGAGATAGGCCTGGGTATAACGATTTAAATGAATTTAAATCTCTTACGGGGCCTCTATGTACGCAAGAATTTTAAAGGACACATTCATTTTACCCGTGAACTCTAAAAAGATGTAAAACAATAACAGTAACTTTTTATTGTATACCCAAAATAGAATACTTTTTTTATTTGTAGTCAGAAAATGCGGCAAATCTAATCTAATGGTGGTAGGACTCTGTCAAGCCTGAGGAGTCCGACTGGATAGGTACCACCCCCTTATCTATTTCTGCCGCCAAGCAACAATGATTGCATTGTTGTGTTCCGGTTTGAAGGATAAGGTAGCCAGCGCAATTACAGGCAAGAGGCATATCATCTTAGTCCTCACAGTGACAACGCACCTGTGGTTCTGCATTTTTGTTACTTAAAACCTAACTGCATGAACCGTAGGTGTTATGGGCGACAGGTACTGCTTTCCATCAGGTGGTCTGTCTGCTCCTTTGTCACTGAATCGCATAAAAAAAAACCGGTCTTACCGATAAAACAGCAATTTCTTCCAGGCTAGGTAAATACCAAAATAAAAGGGATAGAGAAACTCAAAAAGTAATAACTTTCCAAGATGCTTATAATGAAAGATGAAAATATGTAGAGTCTAATATAATGTATTGTTTCTACAGTATGTATCTTAAAGTAATTTGATATTACTTTTTTTCTACTTGTCAACGTTTTAAGCAAAAAACGAATATATCAATCACGTCTTCCCCCCTATATTATACTTATCCAATATTATTTATTAAACAATTTATAGGAACTTAAAATAAAAGCCATCTTCGATGCCCTCAAAATAAATTCAGCAACTAAGGTTAAATAATTATGTATAACTTAGATTATAAGTTTTGGTACACTAATAATAATCAAAATCCAAAGACTTCTAACAGCAGAGATGTGGTCTTGTCAATATTATCTTACTGGGTACATAGTTCCCTGAATTTCTGCATGAAAACAAGATATCAATGTATACGTCCATGTATAAATCCAAAGACAGCTGTACCTTCATTAGCGTAGATAACGACAGCGCACATACATTTTCAAAATTCGACTGCCCCTCTTAGAAAAACATATACCTTTCATAGTTCACTTAACTTACTTTAATATTATTTTGACATAGACGATATCACTAATCTATATCTATATCTGTACATATAATAAAATTGTAACTAAGCTGAATCTGTACATTAAATATTTTTTGGAAAATCTTATTGAAGTAGACATTATTATTGATACAGAGGCCGAATCTACAGTTTTTAGATTTTTTGTCTGTCTGGCTATAATGTCTGTGAACGCATCACGGAAAAGCCATTGGAGGGATTTTTATAAAATTTGGTATGATGATAACTATCCGAGCCAATATATAGAAATCTTTTTACTGCGGGAAAATATCTTATCTCTGAGAAATCTATACTAAATCTTAAAACATAAGTAGGGATGAACCCGAGCGAGTGCGAGTCGCTAGTATGTAAATAAAACTGAATATTCATGTTTGTCCTCTATGCGTTCCCTAACTGTTGAAACTTTGGTGGATTACTCTGCTTACGCCTGCGGAGCAGGCACAAAAAAAAACATTTTTTCGAACGATTGTCTTTTATGCGTTCCTAAACCATTCAAGCTTAGGAAAATCGCTAGTTCTTTGTGAAAATATTTTTTTTTCAATATATAATACATATTTAATATGTTTGTTAATATGTTCGACATGTTTATTATTTTCATACGTGTTTTTATTGTTTTTGTGTAATTACTCGAGACTTTCATAATGAGGACACACGTAATTTCGACGAAGCGAAATATCTTTGTTGATATTGAAACAAATAGCTAACAAATGCATTTTCCTCATACTCATATACATACGTTAGGTCACGGCATCATTTCATATTTTTCGTTAGAGATTTAACTTCTAAAAACCGTCCGATTGAAAAACCGAACCGATTTTCACTACCGTTGATATGAGAATATCTTGAAGCCTGATAAGCATAGGCTTCTTTAAAAAAAATACAATCAAAGTATGTATAGTCAGGTGAAATAATTAGGTAACAAAAATATTTAGGTTTTATGAAAATATTTGAGAGTTGGGATTTTATATAAAACTACTAGCCGACCCGGCCACGCATTGCTGTGGCACACATATGAAAATCGTCAATTTTGCAATAAAAAAAAAAGCAATAATCGGGATAAAAGCTATCCTATCTTTTAATTGGCATAAAACACACATTTTGAAACAAAGTACGTCTAGATCGAATAAATAGTTTTGGAGTTCATCCCGGACAAACATTGTGACACGAGATTTATATATATTAAGATGTTTAGAAATTCTGAAAAAGTTTTTTTTTATAAATGAATTAGAATGATCACACAAAATGAGTTCATGTGAGAACAGAGTGAGTAAAGCTGTATCACAGACTATAATTGGGTTTGTGTAAGGCGCTAAAGGTGGGTTCATCCGTGAATGAAGATAATTTTCTCAAAAAATTTACAAGCAAAAAGTGAAATGATGTTCCACAGATTTTTCGGAAACAAAGAAATTATCTATTAAGAAGTCTTCTTCTAATAGAATATACGGTATATGGTATTTTGAGAAAATTAGAAAAACGTAAGCTATAAAAATATGACACAAACATAAAATATCAATTTTTACCTAATTCTAATTATCGTATTAGCTCAAAACTTTACGAGGTCATGTAGTTCCAGTGAAGCTATGATACACGAATTTGGTTCAACTGACCTCATCTGACTTTGGGGATCGGTAGTGGATGTTAGAACTTCTATATTGCTACTAGTACACCTTTTGAACAATAATATTTTTTTAAAAACAATAAAATACATAAAACAGTTAACAATATTACATACAAAAAAAATACATATACAGAATAATCTTAGTTTTTAAGATCAGTTTAAATCAGGCTGGGTCGACTCAAAAGATATGGTAGCCTCTGTTGCCGTACTAGGAGACCTATATTATGGCATACAGCGCCTATCCCCCAAATATCTGTTTTTATCAATTATTATAAGCTATTTAATACGAAGCGAATTTTTTTTTAACATTTCAAAGGGTATTTATATAAGTAATAAAAAACTAGTATTTATAAATTAAAAATAAATATAAAAATATAAATATTTAAACTTATTTAGTTTGTTCAGACAAATATAACGTACTAGCGGCTCACCTTCGCTTCGCTCGGGTTCACCTCTAGAAAAATAAAAACAAATCTATCCCACGGGAACCGTTATTTTTCCGGAATAAAAAGTAACCTATATGCTATTTCATCCAGATCCGTTAAGCCGTTCTGGCGTGAAAGAATAACAAACCTATCCCACAAGAACCGTACAATTTTCCGGGATGAAAAGTAGCCTATGTATTATTCTGATGTATAAGCTATATTACTGTAAAGTTTCATCAAAATCCATTTAGTAATTTTTGCGTGGAAGAGTAACAAACATACATCCATACCTACATCCATACATATGTACACCAACTTTCGCGTTTGTAATATTAGTAGGATGTTCAGACAAATATAACGTATTGACGTTAAGTTTGTGTCTAAGATTCTAACTTTTAGTGCGATACGTACAATACGATGATAGTGTTTTGCTGAATTTTGACCTAAATTATTTTAACAAATATATTAAAATAACTTCCTTATTCAACTTTAGTTATTATTATATTAATACTTTTATAAAAATAATTTTTACTTCTTACAATGAAACGACTGAATAGATTTGATAAAACTTAGTACACAGATTGACTATTATTTGGCAGAAGGTGACGCTACTTGTATATTACAAAATATACGAAATCTTGAGTTAGTTTCTAAATATATTCTAAATGTGGAAAAAAATACTTAAAATTGTGATAAACGGATGAGATTTTTCGAAACGTTTACAAATACCTATCATCTGTTTAAGTACTAATCTGATATTTCTGAAGTCGATGTTAGTTAAAGCAAACAATAATAAGCTATTTATTTATAGACTACTAGCGGCTCTACAACGAAAATAATATGTGATATTCAATCATTTTGAAAAATTACCATTCAAAATCTTTTTAAATGTAACATGGATGTAAATTAGTTTTTATCTTACTTAAAAACAAACCTATCCCACGGGAACCATACATTTTTCCGGGATAAAAAGTAGCCTATGTGTTATTCCAGACTATAATCTATCTCTGTGCCAAACATCTAGATCCGTTCAGCCGTTCTAGCGTGAAAGAGTACCAAACGTCCACACATCCATAGTCACAAACTTTAACATTTATAATATTAATACGGATTAGTATAGATAAAGTATGACTATAGGGCAAGTTACATATTATGTGTGAAATTTTATCAATATCAGTTTAGTGGTTTCTACTCCTTTTAGATATACTTCTGCATTTCTTCAAAGTCTATAGAGTTTGAAGACAGGTCCAATTTATAATATATTTTATGATCACTTTTAACAAAAAAATACACCAAAAAGATGTGTGTAGCTGAAAACATTCGATATCTTAATAACACCTCAAATTACCGTGTCTTCTTTAAAATAAATATTAATATAAACCCTAAAACTTAAAAGTATTTTGAAAACTCCATGTCTCAATTTTTTTAAACTTTTCATCCCTTACTTCAAAAGTTAGTGGGAGGGAGACACCATGGTTACTACCTTTAGATGCATAATATAACTCTGCAACTATTGCCTTAATTGAAAAAAGTCACTTATAAACATAAAATAAAAATGTATTGTAAAAACAGCTATTTTGATATACTCCACAATCCACATACTCAAGTAAACTTAAAAAAAAATTTCACCTATTCGATTTTCACATGTTGGGGATATGTGAAAACCTTTTTTTATTTTTTTGAATTACTAAATCTATATAATAAATTTGTAACTAAACCGAATCTATACATTAAATATTTTTTGAAAAATCTTATTGAAGTAGACATTATTATCGATAGAGGCCGAATCTATAGTTTTTAGAATTTTTGTCTGTCTGTCTGTCTGTAACCGCATCACAGAAAAACCACTGGAGGGATTTTGATGAAATTTGGTATGATGAGAGTTGGTTATCCGGGCTAACATATAGAACACTTACTACTGCGGGAAAATATCTCATCTCTGAGAAATCTTTACTAAACGTTAAAACGTACGTAGGTAAAACGGACCCGAGCGGAGCGAGGGTGAGTTGCTAGTAAATATATTTTGAAGAATTCATTTTTTAATTATTTATCAAATGTATTACATAACAGTAAGTATTTACATAGAGCGAAATAAGCAATTTTTCTGTTTAATCGCGCGTCATCGAAAACTGGTGGACGAAGTTCAATAACACTTTTATATTATAGCATCAATAATATAAATGGAAATTGGAATATATAGCGATCGTACAAAATAATTTTTTACTATATTTTATTAACAATGATTATATTATATTATTAATCATGTACTATTGTTAGAATGTATGCTCTGTTAGCGACCTATGTAATAAATAAATTACCGAAAAACATGTGTATAGAATATATAAGAGTATGTATGTGGATAGTTTTAAGAAGTATTACATATTTGATATGATATTTTCTTCCCAGAGCTATCTATATCTTTTATTTGGTGAATAAATTAATCATTAACAACTTCATATTTAGTAATAACCTACGTACTGAAAAATATCTACGAACCTCTTAATATGGCAAAATAAAAGATTTAATCGTATATTTATAGTTTAATTTTGTTAAAGTTAAAGAATTTTGTTAAAACTAATATTTCACTCTGTACATTTTTACATAATGCACTTTTTGTCGCTCGTTCAGCAATACCTACTATTACATAAAGTTATTACAATTAAACTTAAATGAATATGATATCAAATTAAAAATTATGTGTGTTTGTCATTTAGATGTACGGCATCACTCTTTACTGGGCTTGTATGGTCGTGTACCATTTGATCTGCGTGGTTTGCTTGAAGTGCGTGGAGGTAATGATCTGATACATCGCGGTAAGCATCTGGTTGCGAATTCACTGGAGAATTATATGAAACATGAGGTTCCGCCTTGACTATGCGGCCAGGAACAATTGACGGCGTGCAACTGAAGAGCAAGGGAACGTTACATCCTCCTACATTTCCGTTAGGAAATATCCCATACATAGGTGCCACTGGATGTACCAATTGACCACTTAAACTGGCTAGATTCGCTGCATTCAGGGGTAGGGAAGATGAAGCAACTCCATAATTTGATCTAGCCATAGGTGCTTGTTCCAGAAAATTCATGTCCGAATAGCTCATCACTTCACGATTATCGTTGTATTGATCTTCAGTGCGATACATATTTCCTGTATAGCCTTGACTTCCATAATCATAAGTGCTGGGAATAAATCTGTGTCCAACATTACTTGAGTACATCACATCTGGAGTATATGATCTCGCTAGTCCGTTCGACCCTGCTGCAGCGGCGGCGGCGGCGGCGCATGGTGACACAGCATAATAATTTTCACTTAACCTTTGCCCCCGTTGATAATTTAATTTGCTGGTATCATATTCCAAGTATTCAGGTCGTTGTTCATTTTCGGCAATGGGTGCCGAAAACGTGACCGTTAAGACATTTAATATGCCAAACAAATAAACCGCAGCAACCTTCATTATCTTAAGTTTTCACAAATAAATGCCATGATCGCAATTGAAGTTATATTTATACATGTTTATGCAACATTTTTTCGGTCAAACACATATTTTGCCTGCATTAGGAAGTTGCAACTCCAATGTATTTAAAAGCGTCACTCACTATTTTTGCTGATTTAGTATATAATGCAATGTTCAAGTTGACAAGGTAACAAATACGTTGAACAAATTTTATTGACATACATATTTTTGATCTACATACTTTGGTAGTAAAACTCCTCTTCTTAGTCAGCGATATATGTCTACTTTTTTGCTTAGATATAAAAAATACCTACTCATGTTCGTGACATATATTTCAAAATTTTTAAAAGAAAAAGAAACCCCAAAACAATATATATGTACGTGTTATATAATTTAAAAGCATTATTTTGAATTATCTAATAACTTATGAACTAAGTTGGTAAATGAAAAATAATTTCATAAAAAATGTAGGTACCTAAGGAAGATACATAGTTTATTTATTAAGATTTACATTAAATCTTATTTACTGCCTCATAGGTATGATGAAAGACCAGAAGGGCCTTCACCAGAACTCATTTTATTATTAAAATGCGGGTAGATGGGCGTGGTAGAATAATTTACCAAATCCAAGTTATAATTGACGTAATTTAATCGGTATGTACATAAATATTACGATGACTATGCGATTAGGAAACACTTCGAAATAAAATCAACTTTAAATAATCAAATATCGCTGGTAGAGAGCACGTTTTAATTTTATACATTTATTAATCTACATCTACACTAATATTATAAAGAGGTAAAGCTTGTGAGTTTATATATATGTAATCTATGATACTATTGATCCGATTCTCAAAATCCTTTCACTATATTACCGCCAACTGCTATAGGCTATTTTCGTTTAACAAAATTGTGTTTACTATCAGAAATTTTAATAACTATAATTGGATTCGGAAAAAAATAACCATAAAGTTACTTTATCAGCTATTGTTAGACACTTACGGACGCACTCGAGCGAGGCGAGGATAAGTCGGTAGTGTAGTGTAATTTGTTTAAGTATTATTTAATATGGCAACTTTAAAATAAAAAATATTTTCATATGTCCATTTATAATCCTTAAATAAATTTAAAAATAAATACATATTTACATAATATATCTGAATATCAACCGCAAACATTATAATGATATTAAAAGGAAGCATAAGTATATCGATTTCGCAATTGTTTTCATAAGTCATGACTTATACTTACTTCTTTGTAACTGAGACGTGCAATTGTGAAATTTAAAAATTATAATATAAAACATGACTTTGCATTTTACTCACGTACCGTCACACATGGAATTCATAGAAGTTCAAAATAGGCCTAATACTTACTAGTACATTTGTGAACCAGCACGCAATCTTTGGTATATTCATCTCTAATATACCCAGCTGAGCATCGACATCCCACTCTGCACTCCCATTTTCTCTGACAGACGTCTCCTGACAAGCTCTTACCCAAAAGCTGTAAATTAACACATGTTGGAGGACATTTCCATCCGCATAACGAAAATTCTTCATTGTTCCGCAAACACGCGGAAGTTTTAAACGTTAAAACATTTCTTATCAAAAATTTTGCACATAAAATACACATTAAGGTTTTTATAACCATGTCTTAACTTAGTACGTATGTATATAACTAGTTCTTATTTCTAACTATTTCTTTAACCTTAGATCTATATTACTATATTATATAATAATATTATAATCAGGAGAAATTTGTTTGTTTGTTTGTTTGTTTATTTGTATCATTATTTGTATCTCAGAGTGCTGTTATATTTTTGTGCTACGTGTTTTAACCGACTTGTCACGTTTTTTCTCTAAAAATACAGCGTTCTTTAAGTAAATAAATATCTTAGGACAGCACCATCTGGTTCCATGGTAAGCTACGAGTCTTGTTTTATGGATACCAGATAGTTGATACACTACACATATATAACTTTAAATACATACATATTATAAATATGACCTATGACTAGAGTACAAACATTCGTGCTCATCACACAATTGAGTGTCCTCAGCGGGACTCGAACACGCGACCGCTAGCTCAGCAAGTAGGGTCACTACAAACTGAGCCAAACGTGTCGTCAAAATGTTGAACCGCCTAAACGGTTGTTAAACAATGAAAATAATGTATAGCAAATATTATACAAACCTTTAAATACCTATTCTAAAAAAACTTCCCGCTATATAGATAGATATATATGATTTGAAACTAATCTAATCTATACTAATATTATAAAACTGAAGAGTTTGTTTTTTTGTTTGTTTCGTTGAACGCGCTAATCTCAGAAACTACTGATCTGACTTGAAAAGATCTTTTTATATTAGATAGCCTGTTAACTGAGGAAGGCTATAGGCTATATATTAACCCGGAAAAGTGTAAGGGTTCCTTAGGATAAATTTATTTTTGTCTAGGGACGAACCCGAAGCGAAGCGAGGGTGAGTCGCTAGTAGGTAAGTAAATAATACTAATCCTTACAAAAATAAATCATTTCATCATAACAAGTAGCTCCAATCAATAGAGATAATATTTGCCTTTTACAGTATGTAATTTGGGTATATATTTTCATAGATAATGTAAATAAAATGAAAATAAATCATGACATGTGCGCAAAAATATCGAAGGAGGTTAGTACGTATAATTGTAACGGGATTAATATTGTACAGTGAACGTCATATTGCAAGTAACAGACAAGACGATAATCTTTTATTTTCAATTTATTTATTTAGAAACATCTAAGTCTCTTAGTCTTCTCGTATCATCTTAAAAGTATGAAGAGTATTTTATAGAAAAGTATTGGTTCACGTTTCACGTCGGTTTAGTGGGAACCAAAAATGGCTGTAGATCCAGAGGTCTTAGGTTCGTTCATTCATCGGGCAAGTATGCACTATACATCATAAATAAAACAATCATACTTTACTTTGTACAGAATTCTCATTTCAGAGTTGGGAATTTAGCGTTATGGTATGTATGACTTATAAGTCAAAAATATATTTTTTTAATTCAAATTTTGGCCTTTAATTTTGATCAATACTACAATGATATCGTTTTCTATAATATAGTAACATCGTGACTATCATTTAAACTTTAGAGCTTAAAAAGCTTTGTTATTTACTTAGCTGACTATAACTAAAAATAGATGATCCAGCTGTTTAAGTTATTATTTTCAAATAAGTTTTTTTTGTTGAAATATTTTTTTGCGTTAATAACTTTGTACCTATACATAAACTCAAACTGAAAATATCATTTACATATTTAAAGTATGTAATAGCGAGTCATATATACGTAATGTTACATATAAGAATATCTACGCTTAGAACCGAGATGTTCATTTTTTACTCGTAAGTACCTACTAAAGGTAATTTTAATTACATCTTCATATATACTCCTTTCCTTCCAGCAAGTACAAAATATATAGGTATACCTAGTATTGAGGATAAAATAGTACGTAACTTATCTATTCATATAGTAAATGCCATCCAGCTTATCTCTAACATCTCGCTTAGTATTACTTAGGAAAACGTGTCTTAACTTAGTTTTAGATTAAAATTGATCATGATATTATCTTTAAAACGTTATCTCAATATGTTGTACCAAATTATATAAAAGAATAACTCGATGTGAATTTAACATAATTAACAGTCTTGTAACAATGTTTAGACTAAGGTACATAACGCTAATATTTTCAATTTTTTACTGTGTACAATGTCACTTTTTATTGGAAACTTCAAAACAATTGCAACCTGTTCACGGGCTATACGTTAAGCCATCAACCGACGGCACAACTGGAGATCTTTACGTAGCAGCATCAGAAGGTGATGGAGTAAAATCTCAATGGCTTACAGATCAACCAATAAGCTTTCTGCCTTCAACCTCAGAACACCAGCCATCGAAGGCTCACCCTATTTCTTTGACTACAACTCTAACGAAAAACAGCTCACCAAATGAAGAAACAATTACTTCTCAAAAACGAGCTGTGATTACTAGTCCAGTGGTTAAATATGCGTATGCTTTACCAGTTCCAGGAGCGGATGGTAATCTGTTAGCTCCTTACCCATACGTCATGCCAACAGTTACAGCAACTTCTGAAGGATCAAATATTCCACCATGTCCTACAGAAATACCCACTCAAGCCTACTCTCCATACTTTTACCCGTATATGTTATCTGCACTCGCTAATGCAATGAATGCTTTAAAAGATGTAGACAATAGTGATGAAAGTTCTCCAATAATTACGTCTCAAGCTTCTCCCTATTGGCCTCATACCTATACATATCCGTATCAATATGTTATGGTAGATCCTAAGGCATGGTTAAAAAATCAAAATGCTGCACCATCGTCAACGATAAGCACAACCAGCAGTGAGAGTACTTAGCTGTTACATTGTATAATAAAAAATAAATGTAAGAACTTAATATTATAATTATTTATAAAGTTTTAAGCAATTTTAATAATAAATAAAATGTAATATGTAATATGTTTTTTATTTAGCTGTGATGTTGTACTATGTTTTAATAATTAAACATTATTGTCTATAGTCATTTCATTTTCATCTATACTAAATAAAATTATCCCTTGTCATTTGTCAATGCCAGCATTAAACTGTCAAACAAACTGCGCATGCTGCGCAGTACCTATATAACAATAGTTTTAATTGTATTATTTATTTGCATTAATATAACAGTTAATAATATTTCAATTCACATTCTGTAGCTTAATTAACTGAACAGTATGGTTGCCAAGAAAAAGAAGAAGGTATGTTTCTAATAACCAAAAATATTTAACACGTGTTTATCAACACTGCACTAACCAAAAAAACTACTCTTATAGTATTCCTCGGGTGAAGGAGCGCAGTTTATGACCAGAAAAGCTGCATTAAAAAAGCTGCAACTGTCATTAAGAGATTTCCGACGTATTTGCATTTTAAAAGGAATATATCCTCGGGAACCAAGAAACCGCAAAAGAGCTCAAAAAGGAGCTGGTGGTATCAAAACCCTATATCATACAAAGGATATAAAATTCTTATTACACGAACCTATAATATGGAAACTTCGAGATTTAAAGGTAAATATAAAAATATTATATTATATCATATGTTTTAAAGTTAATGTTTGAAGTGATAATAGAAACAATTTAATCTTAATTTCAGGTTTATCAACAAAAAATCCGCAAGGCTCGTGCCATGCGAGAATATCGAAAGATGAGAAAATATTTCAGAGATTATCCTGAAGTAAATATTGATCACATAGTTAAAGAAAGATATCCAACATTTGTAGATGCTTTGAGAGACTTAGACGACTGTTTGACACTCTGCTTTTTGTTCAGCACATTTCCTTCTCTCAAGAAAGTTCCTCGTGATCAATCTCTTCTCTGTAGAAGACTAACTGTTGAGTTTATGCATGCAGTGATTGCTGCTAAAGCTCTACGTAAAGTATTTGTTTCAGTCAAAGGTTATTATTATCAGGCAGAAATTGAAGGACAAACAATTACATGGATTGTGCCACATCATTTTTCATTTCAGGTATTCTTGACTTAAACATTTTTTTAGTATATTTTTTCAATAAAAATAAATTTTATGAATATAATATTGAATATTTAAAATATATTGAAAAATAAACACTGTCAATATATAATTTCTCAAAATTAATTTATCATTTTAGCCTCAAAATAAAGATGAAGTGGATTTCAAAATTATGTCAACATTTGTAGAATTCTATATTATGATGTTGGGATTTGTTAATTTCAAATTATACCACTCTCTGAATCTGGTATATCCTCCTAAATTAACAAGTGCTTTTAATTCTGAAACTGAGAAAGATCTTGTTGATGAAAATTCTTATGTCGCTGAGAGGATAGCTGCCATGAACCTTTCAGTTGCTAAAATTGCAGGAGCAAATGAAGCAGAGGAACTGCCAGAAATTGATATATTCAACACAGAGGATACTGATCCACAGAAATTGGAAGAAGCTAAACTTGAAGCTGAGAAAGTAAAAACACTAAAAACAATGTTTAAAGGCCTCAAATTTTTCATTAACAGAGAAGTGCCTAGAGAGCCTCTAGTGTTTATAATTCGTTGTTTTGGTGGTGAAGTATCTTGGGATAAAGACCACTTTGTTGGAGCCACCTTTGATGAGTCTGATGAATCTATTGCTTATCAAATAGTTGACAGGCCAAGTATGGACAAACAATATCTTTCTAGGTATTATATTCAACCACAATGGGTATTTGATAGTGTTAATGCTAGAACACTATTACCAATCAATAAGTATTTGATGGGAGCAGTTTTGCCACCGCATTTGTCACCATTTGTTGATAAAATTAAGGATCAAGTTTACATTCCACCAGAAGAAAGAGCACTTAAAGATCCTAACTTTAAACCCTTAGGTAAGTAAACAAAGACTTTAAAGAGAATCATATACTTCATAAATTAAATAATTTATGTATGAATAGCTTTCATTTTAAATATACTTTACAAAATATCCAAATATTTTTAGATGATGATGATCCTTCAGATGAAGAGATTGAAGAAGCTAGTGATGAAGACAAAGATGAAGAAAAAGAGGAAGATAGTGAAGAAGATGCTGAAGGTGCCCTTACAAAACAATACCAAGAAGAGGTAGAACAAGATTCCACATCAGGAAGTGAAGATGATGAAGATGGCTTAGATCCAGAGAAAAAGAAACTAGCTAAAGAAAAGGTAAAAACAAAATAAATTAATTAAAATTTTTATAAATATAATGAAATAGAAGAAACAGTACAACCTTTTTTTATAGATTGGTGGCTACATTTTTCTTACCCTCACCAGTAATGAAACCTCAGATATAGCAGTTGCTATTTAGTTTCATCAGACATTTTTTTCTAATTCTACTGCTACTGACTACTCTACCAGCTTATGCAGAGCAATTCGCTGT
The DNA here is from genome assembly GCA_033884665.1 of Argynnis bischoffii washingtonia. Lineage (NCBI taxonomy): Eukaryota > Metazoa > Arthropoda > Insecta > Lepidoptera > Nymphalidae > Argynnis > Argynnis bischoffii. Next base: position 5,748,332 of record CM066616.1, on the reverse strand, counting down.
CCTCCTAGATAATATACAAGTGTCGCTTATATAGTTGGCTGGGATCATGATTAAATAATCTTACAAAGATAATTTATAATATTATTTTGTACATGTATTAATTAAAACAAAATTTCCCTTATCTGTATCATTAACATATATAGTTTAGAAAAAAAATAATATTAATAACGCCCAGCACACTTAAGTTACCTATGGATGCTATTAATGTATAATAGCATCCCTATATAAATGTCATAATATTATTATTAAGCTTATCTGATAACTTTTTTGTATACCTATTACGATTTTTTTAGAAAAAGGCCATGGCAGTTACGACAGGTGTACCACATAAAGAGCATCCATATCAAAAACAGATAGAAGATAAACAGGCATTCAGGCTGAGGGAAAAGCTTGTACGTAAGAAGCACAGGAATCTTTACAAGAGCATGAAAGCTGGCCAAGAACAAAGGAAGAAGGATATATGGCTTCTAAGGAAAAAGAGGCGTCTTCACGACGAAAAAGTAAAACAGGATAAAAAAGCAGAAAAACGCAAACAAAGGATAAAAGCTATAGAAGCTGCATCTGCTTAAAATTTAAATAAATCAACAACATTGCTGTAAATGTTATTTTATTTCTCACTATTTTTTGGAATTATTCTCGGGCGTTCTCATTTTATGCTATATTATTATAATAAATATATTACAAACTAATTGCGTGAAAATAATATTTATACCATACATTAGCATGTCATGTAGTAGCTAGTCAACATAAAGTTGATAAACACCATTCTTTAAAGTTGGTTAAAAATAACAATGATAAATATTTAATTTATCAAATAGTATACAAAAATCAACATTCAAAAGTAACAGCTCAATTTACAGTAACAAACAAAGCAAATGTATTTTCATATCCTAATCCGAATCAGAGTCACTTCCTTCTCCATCATCACTGTCCTCAAGCTCTGGCATTGGAAAACGTAAAATGGCTGCTATACCAGTTAGCTGGTCCAACTCTGAAATAATATATAAATTAGTGAAGCTTAAGCATATTTCATTATATCTTTATGCAGCTTCATTAAACTTATAATAGTATAGTCTACAACAACCAAACATGAGGAATACTATATATAAGTAATTGCAAATAAGTTTAATGTGTTAAGGTCTACTCGAAGGAAATAAAATATATTTTTTTAAATTTAGGAAACGATGTAGAGTAACTAATAATATAAAATGAAATTCTTCTGATAGAACAGTTTAATCTATATAATTAAAATGAAATGCTGTTCATTGGTAAGTTTCACTAGAGAATAATCACAACTTTTAAATGTTTGTAGTTTCAATAAGATTTTAAAGAAATACACATAAAAACCCTGGATTTTTACAGAATATATTAAAATATGACCAAATAGTAAAAAAAATTTAAAGACTAGTAAAATGGGTACAAATTTTTTTAAAATTTAACTCACGTTCTCCAGACACATGCATGCTTGAAAATATCCTTACATCCCCACCATTATCTCTTGTTGAGTCAACCAGAGACACATATTCTTTTCTCTTCTGAATATCTTGACACCTTAAATAGATATAGTGACAAAGTAATTTAAGCATACTTGTAAAATAATATATAACAACTTGCCTATAGCACTCGGTGGTAATGTAGCTTCCTATTGGTGAAAAAAATGTCAGAATTGTATAGTTTCAGAGATAACCCATGCAAACTTACAAACTGTACCTCTTTATAATATTAGTGTACATAAAAATTATCTTAAGCTAAGATGACATAATACCATATATATATATATATATATATATATATATATATATATATATATATATATATATATATATATATAATATAAAATAATAGATACCCAATCCCATACAAATTGAATAAGAGATGTTGAAATCCAAAAATTGTTGCAATTCTTTTATTTTAACAACATGTGTAGACTAAAATATGATACAAATTACAAAATATACATTCTGAATTTATTTAAACAAATTTCATTATATATACCATACCATCTATTGACATTTATTTGACCTGATTGTACTTTTTTCCTGGTGAGACCCCATGTTATACATACCTACTCTTTTCATTACTAGTAAGTAATAAATAAATAGGTTGCTATACTTTTAAAGGTAATACATATTTAAATTATACATTCCTTAAATATGTAATTTAAATTTGATAAAATATAACTCAAAACAAAAAACTTTAATATTTTGCAATTTTTTACCATTTAAAATAAAATACGACACATTTGGCTCAGTTTGTAGGTACCCTGCTGTGCCAAAGGTCGCGGATTCGAGTCCCGCTGGGGGCATTCATTTGTGTGATGAGTACAAATGATTGTACTCCAGTCATAGGTGTTTATATTTATAATATGTATGTATAAATTTAAAGTTATATATGTGTAGTGTAACAAACTATCTGGTATCTATCTCTATTACATAACACAAGCCTCATAGCTTACCACAGATCTAGACGGTGCAAATTAAATATAATATTTTTAAATACATACTGTGCTCTAAGAGCGCTTAAGAGTTAAGTCATTCACACACAATACAAAATAATCTAATAATATATCATAAAAAAGACTTGTTGAAAGTATATAAATAAAATATAAATTAGTTTTACCTGAATAATTTATCAGATATCATAAGAATTTCAATAGCCATAGCTTCATTGGCTCTCTCAACATGCTTCTTTCCATAAAAGGCCTTGGCTGGTTCCAATTGTAGCATAGTGTAAAAACTTTCCAACAACTTTACCTCACTTGCAGCTTTTGTATCTGATATTTTGGCCATAACTGCTTGTTCTTGAAGTACTTCTGTAAAGCAATCATCATTTACTGCAAATGCTCATATAAAATACTTTTATAGATATAAAATAATGAATAATATGTATTAACAGTTTATGTTTCAAATATGCACAGTCTACATCTATTTCTTTTTATATCCAGCATATTTTTGAGTACAGATTTAAACCCCCAAAAAAATTGAATTATACTCACTGAACCTACCTTTTAAAGAATGCTTAAAGCCAGATGAAGCTTTGACGAGCAAAAATTTAGACTTGTTATCAATAAGTAACTTAATGTCTGTTTTGATAGCTTGCTGCATCATATAATCAAAGAATTGATCTTTAACAAAACCTGGAGATGCTATGATAACACACTTGACTACGTTAAAATCTATGTGCCTGAGAATACCTTGCATTACAGCCTCATAAAACTTATTCAGGCCCTGTAATCAAAAAAAATGTTTTTGTTGAATTGGTTTTAAATAAGTGTTTCAGTTAAAAATAATATACAAATAAGATGCAATAATAATGAAAAAAATATATTTATAATTGGCAATATACCTTTTCATGTTGCTGCACAAATCCTTTACGTTTCCTTGGTATAGTAACATCTATTTTTGACCTCACTAGTGTCATTGAAGGTGTGATAAGACAGACATGAGCTAAGCCTTCTTGCATGACTACAGCTGCGACATCAGCTGATGCTGCAGGATCGCATGCCATATCCACCCTTTCTAATGCAACAGAATCCCATAATGCTTTTTGTACAGTAAATTTTCTATTTAGTTCTAAATCTAATGTGTGATATGCTCCCATCTGAAAAATAAATCATTCTTTACTTGCAAAAAGGTGGTTAATTTTATTTGGAAAATTATATGTACAAAAGCAAAACTAAAACTCCTTGGATATCTTCTACATCATAAATCAAATTCATTATACATATTAATGCTAAATTTAATCATTTATTTTATTATATTTCTAATCTAGTCAGAAATAAAAAAAATATAGCATAAGTTACTACCTTAACATATTGGTTTTCTACAATGTTACGACCTTTAAGTCGCAGCACACATGCTTGTGTGTCAAAATCAATGGTTTCTACCCTTATTGTTAATGTGGTCCTAACTCTGTTACTTGTTGAAGATCCAGTAGAAGATTCTATTTGAACTTTCCTTACAGTAGAGGCAGTAACTGAGTCCCCCTCAGCAATCAGATTATATGCATGCCACATATCCTCCGGCTCTTCCGGAATGACGGCAATGCATCTATTAAGAAATAGTTTAATAATAAAACATTATTCTTATTTGAAATATAATTTTTCTATTATATTTCAAATAAATATTATGATAAAATACGCACCCGCTGCCATCTTTATCAATATTCTTGAAGACGAGTTTCATTTTGTCCTAGTCTGACTAAACAAGTTTATAAGACATATTTAATAAATGAAATTGTAACAATACACAAACCAATTGGATTGATTCATCTCATATTTATGATTTCACTGACATATTGTACATTTTCATTTGGCATTCGTGATGATAGCTATCAAATATCAATCAAGTTATTTTATTTGTCATCCATGATGCAGATTATATAATATAGCAAACATTATATTATGGACTAGCGTCTCACGCTCGCTTCGCTCGCGTTCGTCCCTAGGTACGTTTTCACGGTTAGCTTTCATGTTTATACATAAATAGTAGCTTGCTACTTCTTAGATATTCATTTAAATTATACAGCGATTTACCCTCGCTTCACTCGGATGGGTGCGCCGTATGCGGATTTTATTCACAATTTCATGGGTTTAAATTTTTTTTCGCGGAACCCTGATTCTTTTTCTAAAATAAAAGTAGCCTAAGTTATTCCTTATAACAGCAGCTATCTGCCAGTGAAAGTCCCGACAAAATCGGTCCTGCCGTTTCGGAGATTAGCCGGAACAAACAGACAGACAGACAAAAATTGTAAAAAATGATTTTTTGGTATATGTACCGTGTATACATCCATATGCATTTAGTAAAAAGCGGTTATTTTAATATTACAAACAGACACTCCAATTTTATTTATCTGTAAAGATGACAAATAATGATATATATCATGGATGACAAATAAAATATCACAGGTTGCTTATCTGTGCCCAGTGGGGTCATCTCAGCCTTTTAAAAAATTAATGTGTAACTTGTGTCTTGTAATGCTAGCTACTTATTATATACATATAGTGTAATAATTCTTTTATAAATCTCAATATTACATTTACATCACAAACTTTTATATTAACAAATACAAAATCTTATAAAGATATTTTTTTTAAAATGACTGCAAGATTTTTGAACTGGTGATGTCAATCCTATCTCATAATAACGAGCAATGTAACGTAAAATTGAAGAATAATAATTTCAAGCACCCTTCAATTGCAGTATGCTGCAATGTATATAAAAACAGTGTCTTGACTTCTTGAGTGTTGTAATTTTTTATTGTGTGAGCATGTTCCTAGTTTTCTAGTTTCATAGTGCAGTAATTTATATTTCTTCTTTCGTCTAAAAACATTACAAGTGCTGAAAAGATTTATAAAAGTAATAAAGTATTTATTGAAATTAAATTTTTGTGTCGATATACGTGTAGTGATAACGTTGTCAAGCTCAGCTGGAGCGATGAGCGGTAAAAATTTCGCGAGTTTTTCTTAAGTCACGGAAAGCATTTTTTGTGCTCTATTTCCTCAGTCAAGGTATGCAGTTATATTTTCTTTCTAGTGCTTAAAGAGAACAAAGTAATGTATCTGTTGATTGAAAATAAGTTGGAATAAAAAAACACGTGAATACTACAAGCTAAAAAAAAAACATTTGTCTGTAAAAATTGTAAATAAAATTTATTTACATTTATGCTTGCGTTATGGCCGTGATCCAGATTGCGTGTCCTCTTATTGCGCGGGAACTTGAGGTATTTTTAGTTTATTAGTCGTTACATCGCGAGATTATTTCAGACGCGTCGTATGTTTTCAATGCTATTTCTCACTAAGAAAAGTAAATGGGTAATTCTCGGTTTTTGTAATTATGGGCTCGAGAAAATAAACAAATAAAATTAACAATAAAAGTGTAGAAAGTGCATCAAGATGGATGACAAGATTGAAACAAACAATGCACGGGAAGAAATGCATCCTCCCGCACCATCCTCGACGTCATCTGAAGCAGCATCTGTAATCAGTATTACTCCTTCAACTATATCAAAATCTGAAGCATCAAGACCTTCAACGTTTGCTAAGCCATCAGGCCTCAAGCCTCCAACAAAAATTGGAAGATTATGCTCCAACAGCGCACCTAAACCGGCAGTGCCAATTTCTCCAAGAAGTGGTGAGTGCTTAATAATTTATTTTGTAGTACTTATTTCATTCACTTTTGTCATCTTTAAATACTTAATACAAACTGCAATTGACAAAATCATTAGGTATTTATTGCTGTCTGTTTTTGTCTTAGTAAATTTGTGTTCTTTATGCCCCTTAATTAATTAGCTTCCAATCAATTGCAGAACTCCAATTGGCTCTTAAATTAATATCAAGCCATTATTACAGGTAATGAATTTGACTTTATCCATTGTAACTGTCAATCTCATTACATATTATCAAACTTTGTCGGCATCATTAGTAAATGGTAAAATTTAATTTACTATGAATTTCCTATGCATTTACATGTTGTAACATATATACATTACAACATACTTTATGAAATTAAGTATTTTAATTAATTAATGAACGCATAGGTCAAGATGAAATTGTTGATTATGGTGAATATTACTGGTAATGTCAATACATAGAAGCTGGAAATTTAAATTACACAAAATTAAATACAATATTTTTATCTAGACTGTTTAATTATAAAAGTTATTAGAATTTATTTTACTGAACTTTGGTTATTGGTATATTGTTTTTTTTTTTTTGATAGAAAATAGAAACAACACATGCTAAATTTTTGGCATATAAAATTTTCTATTTTTATTCTTTATATTTATATAGTAGAATCAAAAAGTTGTATAATATAACAATTTATTATTTAAGCATTTACTTTGTGATCAGTGAAATATATAAAATTAGATTCATTTCATTATATTTACACTTAGATGACATTTACATTAAGTCATTTTCTTTTTTAATGATGACATAGCAAGAAACACAATTGATGTGAGACTCAAACTTAAATATCTACAATATGTATGTACAAGGATTAAACTTGGCACTTAAAATATTAAAAAGATGTTAAAGTAAATAAAATATCTTGAGAAGAATATGAAAAAAAAATCATATAAATACTAAATTATTACTATTTCATATTTATAACGCATTTGTTCATTTCTCAAGTCTTACATTACATCATCACAATTTATTTATAAAGGTGAGTTACACAGTGACCTCAGATCTTAGATTTGTCGTAAGAGTTTAATGTTTAATCTCGAAATGTTAGTGGCGCCCCTTGTTCATCGACCATGAGCGAAAAAAAACTGGTTCTTTAATAGCTAATTTATTATATCAATAATTTAGCATAAATTAACAAATATTCTTTAAATATTTAATTTTACTATTAAGATGCGTGCACACTTTAATAAAATCGTATGATCGATGTGATCGATTTATTCTAGTTGCGTTAAGTATAAAAAAATATAATTTCTTACATCTATACACATAATAAAACTATAGAGGTCGAATGTCTGTACATAGAAAGAAAATGCTAAAAACCTAGTCAGGGGGATGTAAGAAGAGAAATAGAACAAATCCATTTTTTTTTTTTTCAAATTTTTGTTTCTCTGTCTATTTGTCTGTTTGTACGGGCCAATCTCCGAAACTGTTGGACCGATTTAAAAGAAATTTTCATGGTGGCACCTTATATCCCCGGTCCCCGTGGGATAGTTAAAAAACTATAGTAACTTATACAGCTTAGTACACAAAAACTACTGATCGGATTTTAACGAAACTTTACAATTATATAATTCATACATCAGAATAACAATTATCCTATTTTTATCCTTAAAAAGTGTACAGTTCCTGTGGGATAGATTTGTTTTTGTTGGATAGATATGTGGGATAGATAGATTTGTGTTTGTCTAGAGGCGAACCCGAACGAAGCGAGGGCGAGCCGCTAGTAAAAAATAAATATAAATGTTAGACAATAAAATTAATTAAACAACCCAAAGTAGTTAAAATAAAACTACAGATGACTTACTTAAATTGAAATAATAACATACTATTTACTGTTACATACAGCCACAGACACAGCCATAATTAAGATATTTCCAATTTTTGTGATTCTATCTAATTTACTTGTATAGGAAGATTTAGTAATATATGTAGGTACGAGTAGAATAAGAAAGAGAAAGTAATGTAAGTACTATAGGTATATCAAAATATTTTACCATTACAAGTCATGGTTACCATTGAGTTTCACCTTGAAATTGTGCTCGATTTGCTTCAACTAGTAAGTGTAAGCATTGATCGTCAGCCAATTCGTAACTAATCGCCGATTTCTCTTCGACATGCGTGATAATGACAATAAAAAATGTTTCGTGCCGTTGATGCGAGCGTTAGCCAATTTTGTCTAAGTCAAGGGTTTATGAGTTTGTTCACCTCTTCGATGTATTTTTTTAAATACGCAGCTCCATAGTAAAGCTAACATTCGAACACCAGAATAAGTTAAAGATATTTTTAGAAGACATTCACGTTTGTACATCTAAGAATACATTATAAGAGTCATGACAAGGACACGAGAAGAAGGACAACTATTAAAGCGCAATCATTAAGAAAATATTTTACAGTTACTCTATTATCGTAAGACCTTTAACTATTAGTAGTTACTGACCACATTTACTGCTTACTAAAGCCGAACTAAAAGTATATTTTCACTAATTTCACTGATTAAAACAAATGGTTCACCGTTCTGTTGACTTTCTTTGCGTTCTTCGTTCATTTTATATCACTTTTATTTTTTTATGGCAAGATAGCGATCCAGTTTGAAATGAAAGTAAACACTCGCTGTTTATTGTTTTTTGTAACCCAGATGTACGGCACCAGTACTGGTAAAAAATTATATCCTGTTATACCTAGTTCATACGTACATACTGGTTCGAAGTTGACCTTCACTCGATTATTTACATAATAATACCGTTGCTCTACCTCTATCTCGATTATCAGCTAATAGGAAGCGTGGCTTTATAATACCTGCCTAATTAATTGCATAGCATTTATTTGTACTGGATAATTGTCACAGTATTATTATTTTCATTACAAAAAAGATTAGACTTTAAATATTTAATTATGTTACGGTAAACTGTATTGATACATATTTTTTATTATAACCAACTTTAATAATAGTTTTTATATATTCTTTATTGCACTTAAAAGTAAATACAATTTTAAAGACAAACGTAATTCCATCTTCTTGTAAATATTTTATGATTTAGTTAATGTCATATTATATTTAATTCTGTACTACTAACTATTCAGTGTACAACATATCATTAAGTTAGAAAACGTAGACGATGCTACGAGCAAAACCTATACGACGTGTATGGCGCTAAGATGCAGTATTTCTGTCGTTATACCTGAAAACATTAATCACTTTCTCCGCCAGCTAACACTGCTCGTATTCTCCAGTGACCACTGGCATGTAAAAGCGTGAAAATGATTTTACGATAACAACAAAAAGCTGACATGAAGACTGATCATACATATTGCCATATTTTTATTCTGTTTATCTAAACAACTTTCATATTACTTGGATCCTAGTTTCAGGATTCTAGCAAAAGTGCAAATTATTTTTTTTTTAAAAAGGAGGCTGAGATTGTTTTAACATAGTTATAGTCTTTTGGTTTTTGATTTATAACATGTTCTGCAAATAATATGGCCGAGATTTGCTTTTGCCTTTATTGCACGTCGCGCACTCTTCAAGTGTTTGCCATATTCCACTGGAAACAAACGAGGTACTGCAATAGAGCATATATATGATAATAATAATATAGCATATGAATTATCTTTGTACAAAAAAGTGACGTCAATCCTTACTACTCTCACTGCGTGATAGAAGAGCAGGCCAAGAGACATCCGTATTTATAATACTTCTATGAATTATGTTATCTTACCTGAGTTCAAGTCTTCTTTTATCTAGTTCCAAGGTCTCCGTGGTTAGGGTACCTTAAACACAAAAGAAACCTTACATTCCGAAATAGACAAGGCCAATTTTATCAAAGGCAACTAATTTTATTGCTTTTTGTCACGGAAATATCTAAGGTTTTGCTACAATTCTTCTACAGTTAATAAAAATTTTGTATACCTAATAGCGACTCACCCTTGCTTCGATCGAGTTCGTTTTTGTTCGCTTTAATCCCTATTTTCACCCCCTTAAGAAATGATTTCCGGAATAAAAAATATCCTATGTCCTTCCTAGGGTCTCAAACTATCTTCTTACCAAATTTCATTTAATTCAGTCCAGTAGTTTTTAAGTTTATTCGTTACAAACAAACATACAAAAATACAAATCTTTCCTCTTATATATATTAGAGTAGATTTGGACTACCTTATAAAAATAGAATTTAAATGCCGTACGCCAGAAAAGTTGAATTTAATAAAGTGAATATTTTTCTGGAGATTTTATTTTTGCTGTTGTTCCTCAAATGTTGTATATCTACAATTGAAAGTGGAATGCTGGCCTAGCTAGCTGTTGCCACTCGTGTCCATATGTTCACTTTCAATTAGAATACATCAACATAAAAACTATAATACATTGCTAATTGCTAAAACAGGTAATAGTTATTCAGGAAGAACTTGAAAGAGACCAGTTATCTTTAGTAATTACGTAACTTTTAAGTAAACTTACAAAACTTTAAAAGAGCAATTTTACGAAGTAATGTAAAGCATAGATCCATGTATAAATTAGCTTCAACTTTTATTCTGATACTTTCTAAACTTGTTCTATTGTTAAAAAGCCTATTTATTCACATTCCATTCTACACTGTCACCACGTCGAAACACTTGCCTTAGTGAAAAAATGCTAATACTGTAGGTGTATAATGTATATCAATTGAAGTTATTTAAAAAAAGAGTCACTGTACAGCAATATTTACTCAGCTTTATTTGTTTGCATTCAATGTAAAATAAGAAAATGATATTTAATCGCGTTTAAAAATAAAACATCAGGTTTCAGTATAAGAATTGTTTTATACACTTGTCCGACATAAATAATAATAATTATATATACATATATATATATATATATATATATATATATATATATATATATATATATATATATATATATATATATATATATATATATATATATAGGTATAACTAACACTTTGAGAATCACGTCAATGTATGTATCCAAATCTATACTTACATATACAGTCAAACCTGGATAAGTGAGAACTGGATAAGTGAGAAAACTCTATAAGTGAGAGTAATAGCCAGGACCCGTCATTTTAAGCTCCCAAAACCTCTATAAGCGAGAAACAGAAACCTCTGTAAGAGAGAGTCGTTTTTCCCTCATAGACCTCCGTAAGAGAGACTGCTACTTATCTATACCTCTATAAGCGACAGTCGAGCTTTATTTACAAATTTAACATGTGCTATTGTATGACTCATTCTTAACTTTCGTGGAACTTCCTACCATTGTTTTTGTATTCTCGTCAATATTGTACCTATTCCACAAGAAGTAGTAATAAAGAACATTCCAATGAAGCTAGCTTTAAATGCGTTGGAGACGAAGCATCAGTACTTTGAATACGCGGCAGTTGTTGATCAAGCAATATTCGTCAAAATTTATGAGTTAGAGAAAAACATTCAAAATACAAAAACAGAAACCCAAACGAAATTGACGGATTTTTTGAGTGCAAATAAGTTCTAAATAAAATAAAATTACATAGTACATGAATTTTTGTTTTGTTTTCGTAAGCATTTAAAAATATATATGTACATAATATATGTTGTGCATATCATGCATATAATTTTATCATATTACATATTTACTACATTCGTACTTGCTGTGACTTGTTATTGCTGCGTACCCCTATAAGAGAGAAACGCTACCCATGTACCTGCATTAGCGAGAAACTCGGGTTAGTGAGAAACCTCTATAAGCGAGAATGAGATTGTGCTCCCTTGAACTCTCGCTTATCCAGGTTTGACTGTATTATAATTTTTATCTCCCTGTCTGTGTCTGTACGCATCACGAGAAAACTACTGCACAGATTTTGATAAAATTTGGTATGATGATAGCTGGTAATCCTGGTCAACATATAGGATACTTTTTATTGCGGAAAAATATTTCATATCTGAGAAATCTATACTAACCGTTAAAACGTATCTATGGACGAACTTGACCGGAGCGAGGGTGAGGCGCTAGTGAAGAATAAAATCGCGACTTGTTGCTAGTTTAAAAAATAAGTATTATTTATATATAAAAGATTATTTTTTAACTTAATGTAATAGTGTGTCAGCTCAATCGAAAATTCTTAAAAGTGAAATTACCCTCAAAGACCACGTAAAATATATATTTCAAAAAACATTGTATAATATGAAGATTAGGCTACGTTAAGATCGTAGAGACTGGGAGTGTTTTTAGATTAGAATCTTTATATTATATTTATTTAAACAAAAAAATATTCCTTTTTTTTTTGTACTTTCTTTTTTGCCTTGATTAAGCTTTCTTTATTTTCTTTATGTGACAGCTAATGCTGCTAAATATTGTTTAGCGGACTGATTTGAATTTTGCAATAATGTTATACTTTCACACTTGAAATTTTAGTGTTTAAACAGTTTGGATAAAATCGTAAGCGATCATATGGATACTATATGCACGTACAATAATGTATATAATGACGAGGTCAGCAAAATATTTTTACCTAGTCTTAATTATTTAGTTATTATTTAAACAATCCTAATTTCAAATTAAGAAAAATGTATATTTGGGAAACTATTATAAACATAGCTAAAATAAATAAATACAACAACTGATACAACGAGCTAAAATAGTCAAATATTTGAACGTAATTAAGATTTTGATAAATAGTTACGCTAAAATCGAATACGTTTGATTTTACATTGTAAGACAACCTTGGCTGAACATTCGTATTTGTGTTTATGATATTTTACCTTTACCTGCACTTAATTAGTATGCAGTTCGCTCACATGAATTATACTGTTTATTATCGATAATGAATATTAAAACTACTTATATTTGGTTGTAATAATCGATGAAACGATTAAAAAACGTTAACAACCAGGTAAAGTATAATAGCGCCTATATTTAATTTTAAAAAGTTACATTTACCGATTATAGAGTTGTGAATCAGCTCTTATGCAACTTAGTCTATTTCGTAATTCGTTGTGTATCATAAAAAAACTTAATTTTAATATTTTAAACTTAAATAAACTTGACTTGAGGCAGTGGTAGCCCAGTGGTAATGCGCTCGCTTGGGAAACCGAGTGAAGCGGGTTCAAATCCCGGGTCTCGCACCTCTGATATTTTCATGTGCGAATCATTTTCTAACTTGATTACCACTTGCCTTACGGTGAAGGAAAACATCGTGAGGAAACCTGCATGTCTGAGAGAACCTAGCAAGTTTTCGAAAGACATGTGAAGTCCGCCAACCCGCACTTGGCCAGCGCGGTGGACTATGGCCTGATTCCCCTCGTCTTGAAGGGAGGCCCGTGCCCAGCAGTGGGACGTTAAAAAAAAAGGCTGAATACTATACGAATACAAATAAACTTGATAAAATGTAATTTTTTTTGTTTTATGTTTAGATTTTTTCATCTTACATTAGTCAGTGATCTAAAGCAGTTGTGTATGTATTGAATATTGCTTAATAAATACTTCAAAGCGGATGGTTAGCGAATTTCTTAAGGTCATTAGAACGACAAATAAATTGGCATGATTCTATAGTTCTACGTCGTGACTGGATAGCATTGCCGTTTCACTTGTAATGGAATGTCTGTTCTGTACGGTTCCCGATATATTTTCAATGAAATCGTGATATTCACTTTTCCAACATAGCTTATAGAGCTTATATTTAAATAACTTAATAGTGACGTCAATATAAGCGCTTATAGATATCGATTGAAAAGAAATCTAAATATAATAAAGCCTTGATATTCAATAACTCATTGCTATGGGTTTTATAAGTTAGTCATAAAATATCGCATTATAAATGTTTGTTATTTGTAACTTAATTGCATTATAACATACATCTATACATATAATAAAATTCTAATTAAAAAAATTATCGATACAGAGGCCGTATCTATAGTTTTTAGAATTTTTGTCTATCTATCTGTCTGTCTGTGACCGCTTCACGGAAAACCCACTGGAAGGATTTTGATGAAATTTGGTGTGATGATAGTTGTTTATCCGGGTTAACATATAAGATACTTTTTACCGCGGGAAAATATCTCACCTCTAAAAAATTTATACTAAACATTAAAACGTAAGTAGGGACTAACCCGAGCGGAGCGAGAGTGAGTCGCTAGTTTATTCATAAATGAATCATTAGGTTTTTATGCGTAAAAAAACTTTTAAGGTTTTTTAATGTAAATCATATTATAATAAATTGTTTAACTACACCACTTGGACCTGGTGAACTGTAATGTTGAACGCAAAAGTTACTTAGACATGATAATTATTCTAATTTCTAGTTATCACCTGTAAAAATGGCTACGTTTTTTATAACAAAACTTTTATCAAGTAAAATAATATTGATATACAATATATAATAAAAAATACTGATATTATCGCTTTTTACATTTGTAGTTAGAGCACATAGTCTTTTTTTAACATCATAAGTTATCTAGTTTTCCAAGAAGAATAAACCACAAAAGCAAAATTTTACGCAGTAAATAAAGCCAAGGTTATTGGAGAATTAATGATGTCGCGTCAGTAATAATAATTATGTAATACAAAATTATAGCTGATTTATTAAGAAAATGTTTTATAAATTTGTATTTTTACTTTTATTAGCTTTCGCGCTTTTTAAAACTTTTAAGTAACCTACCATTGTAACATACGTCGAATGTAGTGACTACACTCCGTTTTTTGCTTTTCATCAATATCGAATGGTGGTATCGTCTTACCTAAACACAACCGGTATGATGACCAAGAATATCCTAAAATAAAACTGGAATTACATAATCAAATACCACAATTTATATCAGCATAAAGATAACTCCAATAACCTGTTCTTTCACCGGATACCGGATTTAGTACAGCGATACGATATTCCTGTAATACGAGTATCTATGTTGAAATCATTACGGAAAGTGTTCCGGCCTGATAGACGCAGGCGTGGAGACCCGCACCCTTACACTTACAGTGAAGCCTTTCCGGTATCACTCATTATTGATTCTGAAATTTGAGCTGACGATTCGCAATTTTGTTGGATTTCGCATATATATAAAGTTATTGCGCAAATGTAAATACGAAGGTAAGTAGGTATTTAGCTGAGCCAGTACGTATATTCCGAAAACATGAATTTCGTACGTGACTCCAGGTTAAGCGGTATCGCTAACAGTCATACATCAGTGCACTACAGTCAAAACACATGCTAACTTTAATCACACGGTCACATGATACCTTAATTTTTGTGCTGCGCTCGTCAAACTACCAAATGACGCGATTGTTTTTGAACAATTGTGCTATGTCGTAATATGCGATGAGACAATAAAATGGTCATAATTTTCATATTCAAGTAGACCTACTTACATTCATTATAATGGAAAATAAAGTTCGGATGCTGCATGTATATGAGCGAAAAGAAACCAATTGATGAAAAAGAAAGGACAACCTTAAAACGATAATAGAAGAGTTATAAGATGTACCTATAAGCTTAAGTTTTTGCGAATTTAGTAATATTAAAGTAAAATTTGAATTTCTTATAACTAAAATTATAGTAAAAAGATGTAAGACTACTTATGTTGTGATATAATAAATCAAAGATTAGACATTACATTTAAAACATTGAAATTTCATAGTTTTTGAGTATAAATATATTTTTTTATATAAAAGTTAAAATTATAATTAATATACTGTGTTAATACTCAGGAAAAGGAACGAGTTTTTAACCATACTGAATGTCGTAAGGAATATTATTACTTAAAATAAAATTATTATTAATGAATTATAAATTACAAAATATATAATGTCAGCCACGACACTGAATGTTCTAGTAGCGCTAAATATGCTTTAAATGTAGATTGCGACATTTTATTGCAATAACTTTTATGAAATCAGCCTTTCCTCTGAGACAGTAATCCTCGGTTAAAGAAAAATAAACTAGCCCACGTACGTGCCTTCCGTTGCGAACCGCCTGAGTCAAGGATTGTTTGAATTCCGATCTACCGGTCACTGCACCGGGTTATGTCAATATTGATGATGAGATAATCTAATGTTAGCTCTCTACTAAATAACTATGTTTATTTACTAAATAACTATATTTATTTAAATATCTTTTTATTGTCTCTTTGTTTTTATGAAACTTTTATGCTTCTAAATTAAAATTTGTGGTTAGTTTTTATTAATTCTTGTTTTTATATAGCAAAAAAACAAGTTTTATGAGTAATACGTTTGGCTCGGTTTGTAGTGACCATACTTGCTTTGCCGACGGTCGCGGGTTCGAGTCCAGCTGGGTGCATTCATTTGAACACGAATGTTTGTACACGAATGTATTTAATTTATATATGTGTAGTGTATCAACTATCTGGTATCCATAACACAAGCCTCGTAGCTTACCATGATGCTGTGTGTTAATATCCCAATATATCCATTTATTATTATTTATTTCTCTCAATTTCTTTTATTACATCAAAATAATAAAATATTTTTAATTGTTTAAAGTCCATGGCGACGAATGTCTTGGCACGATGTGTCTTGAGACTTATAGGCAATGCCTATTTACCCCGGACATCAATTCTTACATAGGGTTAACATTTTTTATTGGTCAAACAAATATTTCTTTTGGCTTGGTTAAAACCCAATGTCCTAATTCAGCGAAATACTAAGAACAGTAGGTGAGTAATTCACTGGATTTTTTCGTCTGTAGATAAGTAAAATCGACCAAAAGAAAGTATTTGAAGATATTAACAAATACTAAACTGACAGGCCTTAATGTGAGTAAAACAAAATTATTTTTTTATCCTATTTATAAACGGGCATCGCATTATAATAGGTATTATGTAACTGTTAAGCAGCAATTTACATAAACGATTACCTATAGATTTCATCTACACTAATATTATAGAAGTAAATGTAAGTTTCTAAGTTTATATTATGTAAGGGGTTATCTCTGAAACTACTGATTGATTCTCAAAATTCTTTTATTTAGGGAGTTACATTCCTGTAGATTGCTATAAGCAATTTTTGAATAAAAATGAATATTAAAAAAATTACCATTAAGTTAGGTACTTTATCAGCTATTGTTAGGCACCTAGGGACACACCCTATCGAAGCGAGGGTGAGTAGCTTTAAGTAAATACGTAAGTTATGCCATGCGATGGATAGAGCGTGTTAAGCTTTTAATGTTAAAAGCGAAACCTATAAAATTTAAGTGATTGTTGCAAGAGAATATAACAAAACATCGTACTTCCTAACATAATATACGAGTACCTATATGTACATATGTTGAAACTGGCAATGTTTTTGCAAGCAAAGTGCTACAAGCGAAAGTTTTTAAGATGGTTTCAAGACTTTACATAAAATACTTGCTTTTCACTACTTTATTTTCTTAACCGTGAGAAACTTTTTGAATTAAACACATTTTTATTTTTAAGTATGTAGGACGTAGGTGGGTTGTTTATATATTCAAACAGCTGTCGTGATATATTTTAAAATTAAACGTTACGCAACCTACCTACTATTAATTATACAATAAAAACAATCATATTTTTTACTTTGATTAAGTATTGTAAGCGGGTGAATGTAAATCCCATTAGATCAGATTATTTAAAGTATACTTGCTTATCTTTCTCTTTTATTTATGAACTTTATTAACATTGTTTAATCTATAATTGTTATCAAAAGTGAAAGTATAAAAAAATTGCATAAAATAGATATTTAATGATGTCTTACATATTGATATTTGTCATAAAAGTTTTTAGTTGTAATTGAAAAGTACCTAAAACTAAGTAAGTAATAAGTATGTGCCTCGGATGACCTAATAAAAACGTGTCCAGTATACTAAATTAAGGTCACGTGAAAAAAATGGGGGATCCCCCAGAGGACATGACAATGTTAGTTTGTAAAGCAAAAGCGGTATGCCGTAACCGTACTATTTGGCACACTAACTAGACCATTATAGGAAAGTGTAAAGACAAAAATTTTATGCAACGAAATTAAACCAACATCTTAGTGAGCCTTTAAATATTATCACAAATTGATATTGATTAATTACCGTAGAGATTGAAAATTACAGTGTTTGTATTTTATATAACATTAACTGCCGCCTACTTCTATTCACAGAGAGCGATTTAAAAGTCTCGATAAAATCGCTTATGCCTCTTTGTCTTTTTTTAACGTTTGCGAAAGGCATTTACGCATGTCACCAGCATACATACAGTGGTTATGTTAAGACTTACCGGTTAGAAAAGTAATACCCAACGGAACGTTCTCCTTCTTAAATTAAAATCGATTACGTCTTGCTCTTTCCCGCGAGAACCTCATTTCTTTCCTAAGATAAAAAATAGTTCATGTCGCTTTAGCACGAATTCTCTATATACCAATGAGGCTCTATCTATATCCGTTTAACCGTTTCAGAGATTAGCAGGCACAAAAAGATGACCAAAAATTTAAAAATTTGTAAAATAATCAAATGTGCGCAATAGTGCCTTATATTTTCTTCATTCATACAAAATTTTCGACCAAAAACTAACGTTATTTATTGTTAATAATAAATAATAAATATATTATCACGTAAAAAATACTACAAACAGTATGTAGACAATAAACCTATCCCATTTATTTGATGCATGTCCAAATTCTCGAATGTGCACATTATTCAATTTAAGTGGGCCTTCTCACGAAAAAGACTATAAGAAACACATTTGTTGTTGCAATATTATTGCTTTAGTGGCAATAGATTGAGAATAATAATTACTAAACTTTCCCTTTGACGTGGTTATTTTAAAAATTGTGACTACTGATAGTTGTTTCCAAATTATATCTTCGGTTAAGGTTAATATTATTTTAGTAACAATACTTATGTCAGTTTATTGATTAAATTGTTAAGGTTATTAAATCACCGATCAATCTCCTACGTGTCTTCTTCATTCGACGTGACATTGGCGAAGTAATCTGTGCTTAACTGGCACGTTTTAAAGTCATTAACCAGAGAATTAAATTGAAATTTACTAAAGTGAAAGAAGCATTGTGCCCTATTTGAATTTATGGCTCAATGGAATGTTATCTGTGACCTGAAATAATATAATTCCTTATCGTTGATATATTCGATCGTAATACATTTTGGATTACTAAACACGAATTACTCTCTTAGACATAATTATTGTTTTAAAATTTTTAAGGTTTCAAAAGGTTCAAAAGTTTAAATTCATGATATTTTGCTTCACCTACCGTTGTACATAAAACTTCCTAAGACAAATATTTTTATTTGAAGCCAATTGAACTATTATGTATAATAGATAAATAAATTTAAAAATAAAATGTGTTCTTATACATTTTATTTTTAATTTATTTATCTATGTAGACTATGTAGAAGTATACTCTACATGTAGAGTATGTGTATTCTACATGCTCTAGAATACCCTAAATATCTATATTTAAATTTAAACAAAAGAGAAAAATTGAAATTCTAATACATGTGTATTATGTAGTATGAAAATGAGGACTAAAAGCAAAATGTATCCCAATGACGATGGGGGACAACTGCGGGCTGCGGCTGAAATAATATAGAAGGCTCGTATCCGAAACGTGAGACGGACGCGCGCACGTAGGACGCTTTAGCCACCGCCAGTGCACACTCGGCTAGCGAGCGAATCACGCGTACTGGCACATTAGCGGAACAGAGGACCCTGAAAAAATATCATATACAAACAAAACAAATCATTTAAATAAACATCAAATTAAGAATATTTGTAAGGAAATCTTTTGAGCTATCTACAATAATTCGTGAAGGATTCGATTAAATAACGATGCCGGTTGAAACAAAAATTAGCTTTTCTGGTGAGTTTTCATGATCCTTTATGTTTAAACACTCAATATGTCTTATACAAATATATTGCAAATCACTTTTATTGACATTCATTTTTATTTTTCCTTTGATTATATTTTAAATTGCAATCAAAATTTGAATGAGTGTAAATTGGTAAGTTTTTTTTTAATCGATACCTTTGTTTTTACAATACATCTTTAATTCGTTATCGCTTATTTCGGCTACTAATAATATCTTGAAATAAATATTTATTGCTTGCTCTTTGCACTTGCAAATTTACTGATAAACACTTCGTTTGTCTCCTACAGACTTGAAGGAGTCAATTCTTTACTTCGTAACTCGTTAGTAATGCTTAGCAGTTGTGGTGTTAATTATTGTGAAATAGCAAGAGAACTTATTGTTACACAATGGTAGTAAATCTCTAATAGCAAAACTAATAATCGATTGGTTAAAATGTCCTTTAGATTGATGTACATACATATCATATACCGTAATGCTGTGCTAGAATTATTATAGGTATTAAAAATTAAGTAATTTATTATAGTAATAGTAATAACATAAGCATTAAAATTAAGTAATTTATTATAGTAATAATAATAACGTAAATATTAATTCGCATTAAAACACTCGACAGTAAACATTCGTATATATTTTCTTGCACCGCCATCGAAACAGGTCTTAAAACCTTATACCTACCTAATTTTGAATCGTGTTATATAATGACGCAAAACCACAACTTAAATTTATATATATATACGATTATATGGGTGCTTAAATTTTATCAAAAAACCAGCCACGTTAAACGAATGAATTTTACTCGGAATCAATAAATATACAACTTACTCTTTTGGCGCCGTAACTCTTAATCGATTTTTTTTCAAATATAGCAATACTTTTGTTCTTTATGTTATATTTTCGTGTAAGTAGTGATATTTATTTGTTAGTAAAAAATAAAATATGCTAACTAGGACTTAATTGTAATAATTCTTATAAATTAGCAGTAAACTTTTGCGTCCTAAATATACAATAATAGACATTTTCTTTCATATAATTAAAATAAATAAATAAAAAAACTACTTATTTTCTTATGAAATTATAAATTTATCATTTTAAATAACCTACGTTGTAACATTTTGCTTATTTATAACATCACAACTTATACATGTTTATTTATATGAGCGTACCAGCAAACTTCCCTTGCGATTCTCCTCTTTTGAACTTCACCGTTCACCCCCTTTTATTACCTCTAAACGCCCTCTTGCTACGACCAAGTAAAAGTGGAGCTTTATCTCATATTTAATATCATTTTTCTAACTTTTAGAGAGCTAATTTTAAAATATCAATTTTATGTGTTGTCTTTGTTATTTTATTATTAAAACTAGCGACTCACCCTCCCTTCGCTTCGGGTTCGTCCCTAGACAAAAACAAATCTATCCCACGGGAACCGTACATTTTTCCGGGATGATATATAGCTTATAGCCTTCCTCAGTTAACGGGCTGTCTAATGCAAAAAGAATTTTTCAAATCGAATTAGTAGTTCCTGAGATTAGCGCGTTCAACCAAACAAACAAACAAACTCTTCAGCTTTATAATATTAGTATAGATTTCAACTCTTTATAATTTATATCCAGTCGGTACATATACAGAAACAAAATAATACGCTCTAAATCCTACTCGTGCACTTCTTATTTAGTATTAATTGATGCAGTTTGTCCATGTTATCGGTCAACCATTATTGTAAGATGCTTACCCTGACCCCTGTACCTATACTATTCCTAACATTAGTGCTATTCATGTTGCTTAACCTTGTTTGGTTTTTTATCACTGGTTGACTATGACGTGTCCCATAACCGTAACTGCATATAAACCTTACCTACCCGGCGTGAACACTGGATGAACAGTAATGGATATAAAAAGTATTGTAGCCATTGTTATACGTTTAATTTAATTGAAGAAGACATTTTAAAATTTCTAAGTTGATTTATTTAGACGTACTTATGTATATACATATACTAATTTAATTTGAAACTCGTTTTATATTTCATAATTTCAAATTATGTTAGTTTAAAAAAAAAACAAATATTTCGTAAAATTCGTAGAACTCTACCATACTGCCGTATCGTTTACACGACTGACGACATTCATTATAACATTCATTTTTTATTTTTTAAGTAATCCGTGATAGGCAACTTTTCAATCATTGGTGACACGCTATGAGGACGCAATAGGTTTTCCAATTATGTATAAATATAATCTATCTATAATAATAAAATATAAATATATTTTTTTATTTCTATTTTGTGATTTATGTTTTTTTTATTTTTGGTAACTATAACGATAAAAATTAAACGACCAATTTCAAGGTTTTATTTAGAGGTTTAAGAAGGTTAAACGATCCTCAAGACGCCACTGTTCGTGTTTTTTATTAATTTTTCCTTATAATTTAATAACAATAACGACAAAAAATATATATATTTGTTTGCGCTATGTGTAAACATTTATTTCGTAACATACATATGCCATGTGCGTTCCGCTCTTAACCTAGGATAAACATTTACATCCGACTGTTTTATTTCCCGCGTCTTATCCTTATCGGAGATGCGCTGTTTGCGTCGAAATTACACGATTACTTGACTTGGCATTGTTGTCGTTCAGCCGTGGTAAAACTGCAGAGCAGATGTAACCTGCACAGGCTTTACGTGACTGACGTGTATGATGTAGTATTTATGGACGGTGTATCAATAGCGCCTAATTATGTATGTAACGAGGTGTAATCTTAAGGCTACCAACAACTCTATTCTAAAACACCCATTAGCTACCTCTATAACTATTTGCCTAAATATGCTTGCAACTTTTTGTCACCGTAATAATTATACTAATCCAAGCGACCTTGGATGATAGTTTTGAATTTCACACGACTACAATGTAGCGACATCGATTCTCCCGAAGCGTATCGGCCTAAACCAAATGTCTCGGTGATCAATCTCCAAATAATAGATTATTTTACATTGGTATTTTAGAACACGAGTAAAAAATGTCTGCGTAGTAACATTATTTCAGATATTGTTGTTAATATTATTAACTAGTTAACGTGTTATCTATTTATGTTACAATATAATAACAGCAGGCTGTTATATTATTGCGCATCGACTATCGTATTTTTTAATCGATATCTACTACGTGAAATCTTTTTCATATCAGATATAATTTATAGAACAATTAAAAATGGTTATTTTATTAGTCATGACTGTCTCATTACTTATAGCAGCTATTATGTACATGCACATATGTTGCATGTGCATAATTTTTATTCTTTTTTACGCTCGGCGCCATGTGAAGTCAAATCGACAAGAAAACCTGTTTCTCTTGATTGGAGCTTGATTTCATAAATGGCAAAACATCAACTTGAAAATCTTTTTTAAACTGTTCTCGTAATACGTGTTCTATATATTATTTTTTTCATAAAAGTAACATAAGTGACTTAGGTTTTAAAATATTGGTATTCAATAATTTTAAATTTGTAAAGAATTAGACGATTTTAAATTTTAGTTTAATAAACTTTTATATGACAAAATCTGAAAACATCTCGATGAACTCATACTATACTATGCTATACATTGTACATAAACTATTAACATTTAAAAAAACTCATATTCTCAGCCTTTGAAAATATCATAACTCGTACTAGTTTTCGACATGATAAATGAAACCCAGGTGGCTGTATCACAAAATCCTTTTATGGGAAAGTTTGTGGTACTAAAATTCTGTTATAATAATAAATTTTAGAACAATATTAAACATTTCTTGATATTTACGATTAGGTCTCAGTTTCGCCACACACATTGATACTCTATTCCTGTTTATGTTGAAGTATATTATATTTATCGTAAACACTTGTGTTACCATTGCTCTTATATATTATTTTTTTGTGTTTTATTAATGCGTTAATGCTTTTAAAAACTTGAAGAATAGTGCAGATACATATAATACACTTCGCACATTAAAACTAATGTCACACGGTACAATGTATACCTTTTATGGAATTCTTCCCTTGGGATACTATTGCTATATAAACAGTTTAATTCTAAAGAAATATATGTACGACTGTTTGGTCTTAATTAATAATTATTTTCAAGTGTACATACCTATATAAAGTTGACCAGAGTGAGTGGCGCTTAACTTCGGGCACAGTTGAAGCCGTGTTTTATTGTTCTTTATCTGGAAAATATCCAAGTATAACGTTTTCCTATATATGGAAGCATATCCAACACTTTGTACTGTTTTATGTTATTTATAATAGCCAGTAGCGACGCCACAGCGTCTAGACTCTAGACTTTATTGAATATTCCCTGTGACCCGCCCATCCACTGCATTCTATTTCCGCATTTATTATCAGTTGCACGTACTACACTTATGTAATTAGCTAACAACCGGTCTGTGCCTGCTGCCCTATATTTAGCAAATAGATTTGTCATTTATACCGTTTGATATTGTTAATCTATACAGATAAATAAAATTGGAGTGTCTGTTTGTAATATTAAAATAACCGCTTTTTACTAAATGCATATGGATGCATACACGGTACATATACCAAAACAACATTTTTTACAATTTTTATCTGTCTGTCTGTCTGTTTGTTCCGGGTAATCTTTGAAACGGCTGGACCGATTTTGACGGGACTTTCACTGGCAGATAGCTGATGTTATAGGGAGTAACTTAGGCTACTTTTATTTTAGGAAAAGAATAAGGGTTCCGCGAAAAAAAATTGAAACCCATGAAATTGTGAACAAAATCCGCGTACGGCGTACGCACCCGAGCAAAACGAGGGTAAATCGCTGTATAATTTAAATAAATATCTTGAAAAAAAGCTAACCGTGAAAACGTACCTAGGGACGAACGCGAGCAAAGCCAGCGTGAGTCTCTAGTCCGAATATAAGCCGAATCTGTACATCAAATATTTTTTAGAAAATCTTATTGAAATAGACATTATTATCGATACAGAGGCCGAATCTATAGTTTTTAGAATTTTTGTCTGTCTGTCTGTTACCACATCACGGAAAACCACTAGAGGGATTTTGTTGAAATTTGGTATGATGATAGCTGGTTATCGAAGTCAACATGGGATACTTTTTACCGGGTAAAAATATCTCATCTCTCGTCTATACTAATCGTTAAAATGTAAGTAGGGAGGAACCCGAGCGGAGCGAGGGTGAATCACTAGTATAATATATAGCCGTTTGTTTTTTTCCGTTATTCGTATTTAAATTAAATAAAAAAAACTATTAATTATTATTAATTGCTCAATGCTCATACATTTTGAAAAAGTTCTCTATAGTTTAGTATTTTAAGTAATAATATAAATTATTATAATTACATAATATAATTACATAATATTAATTACTCTATTCAAACTTGGACTTGATGGTCTAGATCTAAAGGTAATGCAGGAAATTACAAGGTACTTTTATATGTTCTCATAATAGATGTGAATGTGGCTCTGTTTAAACTCAGGAACAGGTGCAAGTGATATATGAGTTAATTGCTATAATAAAGATATGAAGCAACATATAAGCAAGTAATAGTATTTTATTTTTAAAAACCATTAGGTAAGATAGTAGGTAATGTGAGATGTTGGTTGCATGAATTTTGAGAACAACAATCATTATTAAAGTTTTTTTTTTAAATGTCAGTAATGTGTAGTAAAGATATATTAGTAAATAGTGTTTCGCACGAAAACCTCTTTTCATCATACTCGTACGACAAAAAATTTTACGGAAGCAAGAAAATAAATTATATATCTTTAAGGAAATATTACTGTTTATATTGAAGACATTTTGCCTACGCATAGTAATTTTCTACTACTAGGTAATGATATATGATTCGCTATTTAGGATTAACCTTTATTTGGAATATAAATGGTTTTAAATCTTAATCTTCTCGAGTTTATTAACCTCTCAAGTTTTATTTAATTATTTTTGTTTCAAAAATAATATTTTTTATGATCGCCCGAAACAAATTGATATTTATTGAAGTTAAAATCACTTGTTATGTACATATAATATATATACATATGTATTATGTACCTATCTGGCGCTAAAGTTTATCTTATTAAGTTATCATATTTATTTATCAGAAGATATGTTTCAATGAGAGTAATGATAGTATTCTAGTAACACGTTAGTTAAGTGTTACAGAAAAAAGAAATAGGAAAGAGTCATCGCAACAATAAAAGTCAGCAACAAAACGTTATTTAGAAAATTCTACTCGAAAAATTGGTTTAGGTATTACAAATACGAGCTTAATGAAGCCAGCAAACAATACTAATCCGAATTTTATGTAATGCTTGCTTGCTGTGTTTGCCACGGAGGCGGTAAATTCAGGTGCCATAGTGTAAATTACTTTATTGACTAAACACTTACGTCAGTGTCTCTTGAAGACGCATTTGCAAGTTCAAGGTGATCTGTTGAGGATCTTCGGTTTCTTATTTCATAACAATCTCTACTTAAATTTTAACTTAAACTAATATTTACAATCGTTTTTAAAGATTTAATGTAACTTATGCTTGTCATTTCTTTCCATCGCCGTATTATCATATACTCACATGTCCTTCAGCCGTGCAGTAATGTTGTACCCCAAGGATTTACAATTTTAAAACTGTGTCATCAAAATTTATTCGATGATACATGCAAGCGAATATCGATAATACTGGATTTTTCTTTCTTTGTAAAAAGTTAGTGCCCTAAATATTCGTAGGCACTAATAGCCAAATATCTAACGTAAATTCTATATATTTGAAGGAAATATATTAATTTAAATAGGTATATATCTTTTTAATCCCTCGTCTCTGCAGTATTGTATTTCTCGTCAATTAATATATAAAAAATCAACGTAAACGTTACTTTTCTGCCTTACCTGGTATAAATACCAGGCTCTGCAAGTTATGTTGAAACATCAAGAACAATGTCGTCATGCCTTTATATACCCTGTGGTGTATACTGTGTATACAGATGACTTATGAAGGCCCGCATCTTTCCTATTTAGAACATATCCCGCCGAGTATGAAGCAAGTATTGAGTCACCTTATTTACTTGCACAAGTAAACAACACAGTAATCTAGCACGCGACATTTTCTGAAAACCTGATAAAAACTGTCAGAAATGTTGTACCCCAAGGATTTACAATTTTAAAACTGTGTCATCAAAATTTATTCGATGATACATGCAAGCGAATATCGATAATACTGGATTTTTCTTTCTTTATAAGGTATACTAGAAGTTGAATTTATAAAAGTTATCTTAACCCCTATCCAAACGTGTTTTAGCTTTGATCGTATGCTCTTTATGCAGAAAGTCAAGGCTTCATTCCCGTCTAACTTGGAGCTGCATTTATCATTGCTTTAGATAATAATCTAGGCGGTAACTCGCAGGCGTGAGACTGAAACAAAGACGACTTAACGCTTATCTATAACTTCGTGACTGTTATATTTCTCAGATGCCATATTCCATATAAAGCACCTATTCGTAGAATGTGCTAGACTAATCAAAACATAGTTGCTCTAAACTAAGGTAGTTACCTTATTATTAATATATTTAAAAAAAAAAATTAAATCTTATATTGTCACATAACTTTTCGTCCCAACTTAAACTAATTTAAAGTTAATGGCTACTTACTAAACTCGTTAATAACGCTAGAAATTTCTATTCGCTATTCGATCCCTTGAACCAATCAGGCAAAGAATTTCATTACGAGTGTCGATTCCTCTCGGCTTCCATTTCCCTTTTCCTTTTTTCTCTACACTCGATTGCTATGTGTGTACATAAGCATCTATACATATAATAAAATTCTAACTAAGTCGAAACTGAACATTAATTATTTTTTTTGGAAAATCTTATTGAAATAGCCATTGTTATCGATACAGAGGCCGATTTACAGTTTTTAGAACTTTTGTTTGTCTGTCTGTCTATCTATCTGTCTGTTTGGGAACGCATCACGAGAAAACCACTGGACATATAGTGATGAAATGTTGTATGATGATATCTGGTTATCCGGGTCAACATAATATTGGATACTTTTTACTGCGAAAAATTATCTTATCTCTGAGAAATCTATACTATATCTATAAATATGTAAGGAATTTCTAATCTCTCTACATTCCTTTTTATACAGATTAATTGGTTACATTAAATGTGAGTGTAATTTTCGCACTTAGCATGCCAGCCGCGGTGTTAGTACGGCTCATTAGGGCCCATTATCGTAGCGGGGGCGAATCGTGTTTAGATTGTCAATCACTATTCATTCCATACTGGATCCTTAAGGGCGTAGTAAATCATCATTGAATTATTCAAATGCCCCGATTATACTCGTATACTGTTAACCGCAAACATTAAATGCAACGATAGAGTGGCCTTAATCTGTGATGCAGCTCATAATAATTATATCAATTAAAAATGTAGCTTGTGATATCATTAAAATAGTTGCATTTATGAATTGATTCCTTGTAAATTACTCTATGAGGTTATTTGTATCAGTTACGTAAGGTATATGATGACAAAATATTATATGAATTTGTTAAAAATATACCTCCTATTATTATTTTACTTTTTTTATTTCGTTATTTGCAATATTATTCTACTTAGGTATGTAGGTACTAGTCTAGACAGTAATAAATTGACAATTTAGGTTTACACAAAATGCCGGTCGCAATACAATGTGTTCATACATATAATTCATTTTCAATTCAAGGGCATATTTTAGGCGTTGTTTACCGAGAACGATACAGATATTTTACCTAATATAGTTCAGTAATAAAACAATATATAAAGTAATTTATATCTGATATAAATAATTTTCGATGTAATTTCTCATAACTATCGCTTATTGCAGAATCTAGGCAACGATTCCGATGAGATCGCGGTAGTATTACACCAGCCAACTCGGTCGGACAATGTATTTTGGGTTCGCAGTTCCTAGGACTAGAACTAAATTAATTAACCCGTAACACTTCCCTGAGAAAAAATACCACGCATTACAAGCAAATTGATTTGAGAGAGTGATCTGTTGTAGGAAGTAATTCTTAAAGAATTCTTGTACGTTCTTGTTAGTTTTAATCATCTAAGTATTATAATTGATGGGAAACCTATTAGGTTTTATTCACTAAAGTGTAATTGCCATTGAAAATTGCATTTGCCTTGCAGCTTGTACACTGCATCAATTGTCGTCGATCCCACATGCAGATGTATGATCACGAGAACGAACCGCGTAATTGTCCTTAATTGACAAATTAATGTCTATTCAACGAGAAAGTAAAATATGCCATTAGTTGAAAGCGATAGTATACTTTGACCTCATAAATACTTTATGTATATATTAATATTAACTCATAAATAATATTATAGAAAAATTAACATCAAATGTTTTGAACTTTAAATCTAGAAAGAATCTACTACGAAGTTTCTATCGATTTCTGTCATTCAAATTAACAAGCATATATGAATTACGACGTACGGTTTTAGACCAATTACTGTACCACAATTACTATTTGTGTTAGGGTGACTAAAATATTCGAAATAGAGCAGGCTCACGACTCGATCATATCACGTTTTTGTGGTTATGTCATTCAATGTTTTATTAGCCTTTGCTTTTTGCTTAAAATACCTGACTGAATTTACATATCGAATATCTGTTAGTTCTTTTTGTGCATAACTATGTATATTAGTATCAAAAGCATGAAGTTATTTGATATTTTGTTCAGATCTGTTACAATTTTTTACTATATACGTGTTGTTTATTTCCATAACAATGGGTTTGTTTAAACTTAATAGGTAGACGTACTGTTGAGTTTTAATAAAGTTATATAACTATAACTTAAGCACTGTAGGTACTTGGCAAGAAATTGAAGTCGTAGTGCAATGTACCTACGTAAGTACGTTACGTACGTGTTCCTAAGTAATTTGTCGTTTTTGTTCTTTATCGGTTTTTGGGCAAAATATTTTAAAAATATATAACAGTATTAATTATTATCAATTCAAATTATATTAAATGTTGTTTCCTCCTTTCCTTTTATTTAAAGTCTTTTTATCGAGTGACCTTGCAAGTAATATTATTGGTCTACTTTTATAGTTTATATCTACCAATGCAGAAAAAATGTACATATGTAAATAATTTGTTAGCAAATATTAATCTGTCGATCTGTCTGTTCTTTAACCTCTTTTAACGATCTATCTCTACCTAGTGGAAATTAATTGAAATCAAAAATTACCATCATTATAAATATTAGACTTTGCAATATCAAGTGGCAGTTAATTATGATTGATATCTTGATGATTTATGTTTCATAATATTGATAGAAAAATATCTTATTCAACCTTGAACTTGGAGGAAAATGATGGTTTTATTCATGTAGTTTTACGTTGTTATCTCTATTTACTTTATATTGTTGTGTATTTATGTACTTGAGGCAAGCACAAAAGAATCGTCTAGAATAAAATACTTTAAATGACAATCATTACGTAATAAATACGTAAAAGTAGTAAGATGGCTACTTTAAAAGACAATGAATCTTACAACCGCGTCATAATTGTAAAGAAGATATATTAATGAAAATTGTTTTCATCTGTGTTGTTGTTTCGCTTTTCTTCCGCATAACTTAGTTGTGTAGGCGCTTAGGGAATACGATGAGCCTCGCTAGCTTTACATCAGAGTTATGAATATCGAGCCCACGCGTTATGACAAGGCCGACACGTTGCGCAGTTGTCGCAGATGATTAATCAGACTTCGGGCGATCAGTGCCGGACATACACACGCCAATACACGACGACCCAACTCGCGACTTTCCGATACAAGTAAACGGGTATTACCTATCAACAACTTAAGCAAGTACTCATCTAGTTTTAAAAGATAACGATAGCATATTCTAATAAATATTACGTCAACAGTCTTATCATTTTAATATACCTTTTGTTAAAAAGGTTTTACTCTTTTATATTTTATAAATAGCGCTATACATTGTTATTAATTACATTTTTTCCACCTGCTCGTTAAATTACGTAATAATTTATCTTGACTTATGCCACATTGCCACAAATATTTTCTAGAAAAGGGCTGCAATAAATTATATTGAACTTTACTCTATTTCTATTGCTAACATTCAAGGTTCAACTTTTCATAAATATTAAAGCAATCTTGCTTAGAATCCATTCGTTTTGTTATTCTATGTGCAATGTATTTTAGTTATTTATGATCTTATGTAACGTTTTGCATGATATTATTTTTTTTGTTTGCTTTATGTGTCTTTGTTTTGTTGTCATAGACGGCAGCTCTACAGACACGTTGAGAAAATTGAGCGACGATTTGTCAAGAAAACATTTATCAGGTGAGTCTCTGTTTTTGAAATTGTAATAGTTATAAAGTAAATTTATAAATAGGTGAATGTTGTCACTGCATGGAAATATACCGAGCATGAACATGCTTTGTTTTTCGTATGTTTGATCGCAAAATTATTACATCACGCCATATGTACCTATGTACTGTACATAGTATTTACAAATTACATTTTCATAATATCACGCTTCTGCACGTCGTTTGTGAATCAGATTTAATCGAAGCCGACGAAGACGAAGTTAGCAGCAGTTTGCCGGACAGACCACGTTCACGTCGCAAAGCATCTAGTAAGTTCTTTCATTAATAAATTTAAGGATGCTAGGTATCAAGAAGATATTTGGTTAGATATCATGCATTGTAGATAACAAAATGGCGTTTCCATAGTAAATAAGGTGGCGGTTCAAGTTTAGAATTTGTAATATAATAACAATGGTGAAGGAAAGCGCTTTAGATTATAATGCGTCACTACTATTAGCAGCACAGAATGATTAGAATATTTGACTTTGTCTAACGTAGATTCCTTTACGAAATTAAAAATCTTGCATGTTAAAACAATTCTAATAAACTACCTTTTAATTATTGAATGCGGCGATGGATTTAAAATTACTCTTATTACCAATTAAGCATTAATCAAGTAAAATGAATATAAAGTTTAGCTATTTAATCATTGTAAAGTAGCTTTAGACATTAAACAACAATAGGAACCGCCAACGTAGAACTTCCCTTAGTTCTAACTTAAAAAGAACAACAACTTGAGCTTACAATTAACTCGATTGTTCTAAGACTGACTATAAATCAATTTTTGTTACTATTGTCCAACTCCGTGCAAAAAATCAATACGACACATTAATATCCTACGTTTTTTTCACAACAATACCATAATTTTCTTTTGTTATTGTTATTGATCTGGCTATTTAAAAGTGTGTGGTGTGAAGGCATGCGAGTGTGCTGATAGTAGTGGCTAATGCACGTTTGTATCACTTGTGTGCGTCGCAGCTAGCAGCAGATCCAGCATAACTTCGATGGACGCCTTATGGGAGAAGCATCCGAGACGCCTCAGCGAGGCCGGTTTGAGACGCTCCTCAGGTATACCTGCACTATAATTGTTCCATAACTAATAATATTAGAAATTGGTAGGTGGTATTTTAAATGATTGTGACACGACAATTGGAAAAGATGTTTTATTGTTTTTATTTGAGGGACGAAATAAAAACAATAATATTAATTACGTCAAAAAATTCATCCATCTGTTTTAATTTGAAATTTGAAAAAATATATTAACTATAAGCATGTTGCATTACTATTTTATTTTTGTTATGGAACAATTTAAATAACCGTAAAGAATGTTCATTATCATATTATCAGTTTGCAAAACATACGCTGTTATAGTGCCGTATCTCTATGGGCTTTAAATGTACAGCTTTTTCAAAGGGTTATATCATGTACTTGGTGATTGTACAGCACTTCAATGTAGATTGTTCTCACATCTTCAAATGTCAAATGCAGTTTGTTTCTTTTAAGTATCGCGACAAGCGAAAGTTCACAAATGCACCTCTCAAGTAACGCTAAAACTTGGCTATATATGCAAACAGGAATGCAAATAGTTCCGTAATGGCCGTTGCACTTACATCAGCCGTATTCAAGTCATGAGTGCATCGTAAATATGTGTAGAGAATAGAGAATGCGAGGGGATATCCATATACAAGCGGCTATAAAATACAAACCTTATACGGAAAGTTACTTTCTTTGAGTATTTTCTCTCGAATGCTCATTTCGTAAGATCTCCGAGGTTTTACATAATTATATAAAAGTTACGTGTAACATTTTGCAATAATGGTATTTCAGATCACAGTGTCGTTCTAACTGAGGATACAGACAGTTTTATAATCGGCGAGCGAGTATGGGTGGGTGGCACTAAACCCGGCCAGATAGCATACATCGGTGAAACACAGTTCGCCCCAGGCGATTGGGCCGGCATTGTACTTGACGACCCTATAGGTATGATTAGAACAAAGGAAAATTGTAACAGATATATTTTTGAAATTAATGAAAATTGTAAAACAATGATGCCTCTTACTAATACTACTTAATAAACTTTATCGAAATAAATCGGATGTCAAATAGGTGATCGATTTTTACCGATCAATTGAATTTATATTTTATTTTAACAATAAACCTGAAGCTCAACTAAACTTAATATCAAAACTAGTTTAATATTTTTTTTATATTTCATAAAAAAAATCATTGTACTTTAAGTTTCACTTTTATTTTAGGAAAAAATGACGGGTCAGTGGCTGGAGCTCGTTACTTCCAGTGTCCGGAAAAGCGTGGAGTATTTTCTCGCCTTACTAGACTGACTCGAGAGCCCCTCATATCTCATGCACCGCATGATGCTTCACCTATTTCCGACGCCGGAAGTGTGTTCGAACGACCGCCTTCTGGCTCCGCAAGGCCCAGGCGTACACTCTCTCCAAATGGTAGCGTACGAAGCGTCGTCAGCAGTAAGATGAGTATGTTAACAAAAACATTTGAAATGTTATAATATTTTTTAAGGTTACAAGTAAGAAAGTCTTAGAAAAATGTAGAGTAAAATTTTCTAAGTTCTACCATACTGTTAAGTACTAATGTTGTAGTTTCGCCGTAATTTTACTTTTTTTTTTCAGATGCTTCCATTTCTACCACAACAAACGGAGACCTACGCTTAGGCGACCGAGTAATCGTATCTAGTAGTCGCGGCAGTAAAGCTGGTACTTTGCGTTATGTGGGAGTAACTGAATTTGCCCCTGGGGTTTGGGCGGGCGTAGAACTCGATGATCCTCTTGGGAAAAACGATGGTTCAGTTGATGGGAAAAGGTAAAATGTTTCAGGAAGATACGATTGGATTAATTAAATTGCCAAAGAGAATTGTAAACGAAACTTCTTTAACATAATTTTGATTACTAGCCTACAGATATTTTGAGCGTGCAATTTTATTATTCCCAATAAAACATTATGTTTTCATCACATGTTGATCTTTCAGATATTTCGAATGTGCCCCGCGCTTTGGACTGTTTGCACCGATTTCGAAAGTGTCCCGATCCCCATCGAATCGCAAGCCCGGAGCTTGCGCGATCCACAGCAACGGACGCGCCACGCCGTTGAGACGCTCGAACTCGCGCGAATCGCTCACGTCGCTGGGCACTTCGATCGCGTCCTCCCGCGTCGGGGTGAGGATGTCGGCTCAGGTAGGCTAGCCCCGCGCGCGCTCCGAGCCGCCCTCCCGGACCTCCCCGCGCCCTCTCGTGCCCCACCGAAGCGCGAGCCTCATCGACAAAACCCTCCTCGTTAAGAATATAGAATTAAATCGCTGCGCTCTTATCGCGTTGCCACAACCGCGAGTTTATTACGATATCATATTCAGTAATAAAACGCCGGAATTAAATGTTGCTTTGCCAAAATCTTGGCGGTGTTCGGAAAGTGAGATGACTTTTGAGTCAGGTCGCGGTCGACGTAGCAGTGGGGGATTTTCAAGTACGAGTGGGGGGTTGTCGAATACTAGCCGAGCGTTATCGAAAGTTAGCGGGGGTTTGTCGAGGGGTAGCGGGGGGACGTCGCGAGGGAGCGAGGTGGTCCGGTGGGGGGGCCGGCCGGGCGCCGTGACGAGGGCCAGCCGGGGCCCGGCTACGGACCTGTACGTGGAGTTGCCGCCGTCGCGTAATCACTTTTCGGGCTTCGGAAAGAGCTACCACTTCTCTTGCGTGTCCCCATTCCAGTTTACGTACCCATACGTCGTGTACATATGAATTATGCAATGTTCCTATTTGAATTGGCTACGTATTTAAAGTTATAGTACAAATGTTTACTCGGACTCATATACTCCCTCCATTTTATCCTTGCACTCAATAGACCAGTATCCGTCCTTTATAATCACTATCACTACTATGTATGTTCAGTGTCCTTAAGATTTAAAGTAATAGCGGGCACATGCAAGAGTATTGGTAGGTACTAGTAGAAGTTGCTTTTGTTTGCATGTTTCAGTTCAATTTTGTTTGGTCTGTAGCTGGCACTCCCTTGGTTTGGCCCTTGTGTTAATTTCTTTTGCAATACTTATTTTGTATCATTTGCGTCTTATTTATTATTTATTTAAATCTTAAATGATTTATCGTAGTACATTCATTACAGTTATAAATATTTATTTCATCAATTATTTTGAGACTTGCTTCTAAGGTGCTTTTGGCGCATTTAGTTAGACAACTGTTAAAAAGACTGCAATAGTATTTTTATTATAATTTTAACTGTGATATTACTTTAAGGAGACCCCTTGCAAAGGGATGTAACATAAAGTAGATTTGTGTGAATAACATCTGGCGTTTCGCTTTTGATGTAGCATGGTGTTGCAGATTGACAATAGCCATCTTGCAGTTTTTAAAATTACTACTATAAGTTACTGAACTGATTATGGTACATTTTCATTTTTGCCCAATGTTAGTGTTTTTTACATATTTTTTTTGTTTTTATTTGCATTTTAGTTTATACCGCACTGTATACTAATATCAAGTGTCTAACCTATGTTGAATGTAATTTAGTTTTCATTAGGCCGTCATTCAGCATAGCTATAAATACACTATGCATTTATGAACGTCCTTTAATTAATATCCAATATATAACGGAATAAAAAAATTAAAGGGGTGTTTACAAATGCATTATTAGCAAGCGGTAGAACTGAGTGCGCTAACATGTGTTGTTTGTTCGCCGCATGCGCACTAACGTCACGTCACGTCACGTCACGTCACGTCATGCACGTCACGTCACGTTACACGTCACGTCACGTCACGCGACAGCGGGCCGGTCCACGCGCGTCCTCCACCCCGGTGTCGGCTAAGAACGCGCTGCAGGTACGGTACCCCACTATCGCGGCGCGGTAGGCGGCCTGTCGTGTGTCATACGTCAAAACACTATGGTGTTGCTACACTTGAAATTACAGCCAATTATTATGTAGCTTTGCACTTTTAATGTGTGTATTGAATAATACGTTCTTATAATTAGATTTACGCGTATACTTGACATTTTAAATTAAACTGTCTTTTTGGATTTTATCGCAGTTTTATTTTGTCGAGTCTTTTTTCGAGTCGTTTCGAATGATTTACAGGATACAGGAGAGTGCCCCCGTGCAAATTGTCCGAATAAAAATAAAACCTCGACAAAATCCGAAAAATTATTTTCGTTTAAAACGATATTATGTTTATGTATTTAGGCATATTTAAAAAAAAATTGAACAATTTTCTTTTGAATATGATATCGTTTTTTTTTATATATCCTTTAGGACCTTCTTGTTTGAAAGAAGAACACAAAAAGGATATATGTATATTTATTTGATTGATTATATATTAGCTATGATTGGCTGATGTATCAAGGATAGTTTCGCCATAAATTTTTAGTTTTTGAGGTTTAGCACATGCCTGTGCATAAGATTCCTACCGCTCCCCAATAGAGGACTTCAATATTTTAACAACTTGTACTGCATCTGCGGCACTTTAGAACAAAAAAACCAAGTGTAAAGGTATATTTTATTAGCATGTAAAGCATTTATTTACTATTGTACAGATTTTCTATGAAACAATAAAAATTATAATTATTCTTTTAGTGGACACTAAATGGATCTACGTATCACAGGAAGTCTGTACATAGTTTGTAATACAGAATTAATAAATGAGCAGGATCGTACAATGATTGATTTTATACCCTATATGTTTTAATCAAAGTGTTATACTTACATACTAAAAAATAACGTTATTATGAATATTTTTTTACAGATGACTTATTTATTATATTGTGAAATATCGCACACTAAAGTACAAAACTCTGCTTATTAATCATGTTCCAATAGCCGTTTCTAGATATAACTAAATGTGATGAATGATAGACAAAAGCTTAGCTTTGCTATGGCAATACTGTGATATTGTTTGATTTCTCATTTCGTATTTATTTGCCATATTTAAAGGGAATTAAAAGTTTAAACTTGTTTAATTTCAGTTTAAAATTATATTTGTAGTTATTTATTATTTATATTTTATATTATTAAAAAAACCTTACCAGTGCCTGTAAGTTCTGATAATATTCATAAACGTAAGGTCTCACCGTCATGTGCATTCCTTTGTGTTTAGGCTAGTTTTTTTTCTAATATTATACAATCTAAATGGATTACTTAATAATAATGTCTAATGTACTACTTAGCGTAACATTATTATAGTATAGTATGTAGTTAACTTGGGAATGATGTTTAACTGATACTGAGTGAACACGTTTTAATAAAGTATATTGGACGTGCAGTTATTTTCTTCCTTCTTTTCACCCTTTACTATAAAATTGTAAATAAATACTGTCTAAACCTAATGTGTTGTTTTATTACACTAATCGCTGTATAGTGGCTTGACGCATGGCTATGAGGTGGACTTCAACAAAGCTATGTACTTCTTACTGGCTTATTTCTATTGTAAAAATATCAATGGTAATGGATTTTGTACATTATGTCCAGGGTCTAAGGGCTATAATTAAGTAACGTATATATTTATTATTGTGATGTCCAATAAAATGTAGATAATGTATGAATAAAATATGTAGAGCACTTTATTCAATTACTTATTGAGCTTTTATTTATTAATTTAACTCTCACGAGATACATAGATGTACATATACCTACATACATCTGATGCAGACGGGAAGAAAAGGGGGTGGCCTATTGGCAGCCTTCCAAATGCACCCAAACTCAGTTTCAAACCAGGTTCATTCTAATGGAAATGTCTGCACTGAAAATTTTGCTGCAAATACTGCTCAAACTTTATTACGAGAACGTAAAATCAGTTAGATATTCCTTGTATGAATTGTACATATACATAGAGGTAGAAGTTGTAGAGAAGAAGTTGTAGAGATGCTTGCATATCTAAAATAATATTGAAACCTAAATGGATTTTACTAGTTTAGATAAAAAATGCTAAATTAAATATTGCCTGCTTACACTAATTCATTTTTTTTTAAAGTAATAAATAGACATTTGCAAAGAACCTACAAATCGTACTGATTGCTGGGTAACCTTACGCCATTTTAAAACTATTCGTCCGAAATAATTTCAAAGAAAATTTCGTACCATGTTTTATGAGAATTCAGATCGTTCTCGAGAGAGCAAAGCCTTTTTCATTTCGTAAAGATTTCCTTTTGCCTTTGACTTTTTCCCGTTCTTATTCTACGGCGATTTCGAATCTGAATACATTTTTCTTGCGGCATTTTTATTTCGTGGCACAGTCTTAAGCCTTCTAAAAGGGCTTTTAAGTACTTCACTTTTAACTTCTTTAATTGTATAATTAAAATGATTGAAATCAGTATTATTTCACTTTAAAGTATTTTTTTCTACGTTTTGAATTAATTGCAGAAGTAAACGTTAATATTAAAAAATATTTACGTATTTGTCCCATATGTTTTATGGACAGAAGTAATTGCAAATAAACTATAATTATGAATATGCGAAATAACGCGTATTAAAAATATTTTCATTACAATTGTATACTTACCTCTTCTCAATAAATGTATGAGCCTTACAATATGCTATAGGTAGTTTAGTATAAAATGATACGTAAATTCAAAACCAATAATAATAGTACGGTAAAACCTGTAACTTTTTAAAGATTAGCATGCCATACAGCTATATTTTTAAACCGAGTTCGTCATATATTTAAGCTTAGGAAAAAGACAATTACTTCATAGACCATAATTTAATAGATAGATACATACTCGTAAATGTACAGAGTAACTTCTGCAAGCATTTTCTATTTAGGCAGTTATGTAGTTTTAGATTAATTAAATATTTATGCCAGGCTTAAAATATTTAACGCTCACGTACAATGATGTAATAATATAAATTAGAAAAATCTGTTCATAGTTTCGTAGGTTTTTAAAGAAAATAATTAGTGGATTTCTATCAACAAACAGATGCATGCGATTCTAGTAGGCGGGTGTTAATGTGTTACCATAACGTCTATAATAAGACCTTTTGTGCGGTCCAAAACGTCTCAATTCTAAATAAGTAAGCATTTGAATATACCTACGCGATAATATTCACCTACCTAATAGCTTATTACCATATTTATGAGTATGTGCTCATTTGTTTACAACACCAAAACAAACTAAAAATAATTTTGTCTAGGTATTATTTAATAACTATTTATTATTATAGCCAGCCATTAGATCTTTTTTAAATATTATTTTAGACTTCTACATATAGGTGATATTTGCTTTTTGTACATACATTAGTGTTCTAATGAAAAGTGCCAATTTTTTTATGTAAAATTTCTTTATTAATGTGGTATAAGAAGAACGGATAAACATAAAATTAAAAAAATAAGCTTTCAGGAAATTACAGAGGTGAACTCAAATTATTACACTGAGCCTATGTATGAAAATTTTTGCTAAACGCTTTTGCCAAACAAAGTATTTCTAGGCACTTTTTACATTTGTAAAACACCCTTGGATGATCCAAAACCACACCGTAGCTGTTTCAATTATGAGAGGATAGGAGGATAGTATTTTTAAGCAGTTTTGTAGGATAATGTCCAAGTCTATCTTAAAGAAACCCTTCAACATAACTGGCACGATTTTATTTGTTCCACTTAGCGTAGATACCATCGTGCGATATAACGGTGGAACATGAGTTCAACCATGGGAGTTCCACGACACCATCACTTTACAGTTTAGTGGTCCAATGGTATCCTAGTTTGTTGCCATCATTGTAGAGGCTGTTATCAAACCAACCATTCAATCCTGCAGTTATAGAAGGGACGGGTCTCTCTTTTTCATGGT
Organism: Argynnis bischoffii washingtonia; assembly: GCA_033884665.1. Lineage (NCBI taxonomy): Eukaryota > Metazoa > Arthropoda > Insecta > Lepidoptera > Nymphalidae > Argynnis > Argynnis bischoffii. Next base: position 5,708,153 of record CM066616.1, on the reverse strand, counting down.
AGTTATGGATATTTTTTGTCCTATTTTCTTGTACATTTCCATACAGTTCGTTTAGGTTTTTCATGTTAGATAATGTCAAGACTCTTAGTGTTTCATTTAGGAGAAATGATTGGATCTAACGAATTATATATAAAGAATATCAATAATATCTACAAAAAAATCACATGATTATACAAGCTTTAATGTTCCTAAGTTCTACGGCAATAGCATTCTCCTTATCGTAGACTTTGGAAGTACGCTGAAAAATGTTAGTGTATTAGTAGAAGATTTTCGCAAAGTTGTAATTAGGCAACGGGTGCCCTCATGATTAGTAATTGTCTTAATAATACCAGGTACGTCATGCTATATCGCCTTCATGTCGCTGTGTCCTCCTTGGCCCCTTCTTTTTCATCAGTAAATGAAGTTGAATAAAGTGATATGATACACATAATATCATTTTAATTATTATCCCAATCACATAAAATTACATGATTAATATCAGAGTTAGTTATTCAGGATATGCATTTTCGAATATTTAAGACGCAGGCACTTTGACGGATTTAAAGCGTTTGAATAATTTTAAACACCGTTAAGTATGTAGCTAGATATTTTAAACGTTGAGACTAATAATAAACAAACCTACCTTATAAATTATTTAGGTAATTTAATAAACTACATTTTATCAATTCCACTTCCACAAAAGAAATTGAATTGATAGTAAAAATAGATTTTGGTGTTTAGAGAACTTCACAAGTAGATAACTTTATCAAACAGTATTGCAATAATATAATATATACTACAACAATAATAAGTAATAACCGATAACCTAAAAATAATAAGATTTTACTCTGTGGACGATAAACAATTACAGACAATTTGCGACCGCGACGCTCGACTTTTTATGTACTTAAATCATTATATATATACGTATATAACGTAACGTAAACATACATAATATTTCTCAAACATACGCTATCAATGGTTATTTATACACAAGGTCGCGTGACTAATTTGCTTTAGGTATATTACCTTTCTAAGTATTGAAACATGTACATCTATGACAATTAATTATCTTAGCTATTTACGAATCAACAAAACGGCTTTTATTAACGTATAATTTACTTTAAACAGATATGTCATATGCGTTAAAGTTCTAAATCGAGGGACTTGTTGATTTATTTACGTATGTTGGAACATGATTAATAATATTAGGTGCAGGGTATACTTATAAGTAGTTTTTATATAAAATATTAATAAAAAAATATATAACACAGGAAATGTTAAGAGAAAAGCAGCAGCATGTCGAACGTCTTCTTCGAGAACGAGAGCTCGAAAGGGCAGAGGTTATCAAAGTTACGATGCAAATCGATCGCGCCGAGACAACTCTCGCACAGGTTAAGAAGGAAGCGACTCAGGTATTAGAATTGATCATACAAATGTTTCTCGTGATCTGCCTAACGTTAAACTGGATTTGAAGTCAACCGACTTGTTATAAAATCGGTTGACTTCAAATCCAGTGGAATTTGAAGTCAACTGATTTATTATAATTTATATTAAACAAAAAGTACCTTAAATAACATTTGTAATGCTTTTTATTACTGTAATTTTTTTAATCAACATAATTAAGAAAATAGAATGTACTCGTAACTAATAACTCTTCAAAATCTATAATGAGCTTACTTGCTTTAATTTTCAGGCGAACAATGAAAACGCAAAATTGAAAGCTGAACTTGATAAACTCAACAAGATGTTGGAAGACGAGAGGCAAAAGGTCGAAGATCTTATGTTCAGAAATGAAGAAGAAAATATTAATAAAGAAGATTACAATGTATGTAACATTCTCATATTTACACAAATAATTCTTTTATTTAAAAATACTGATTTTATATTTTTTTTATTTCAGAAATATAAAGAAGCAATGGAGGTACGTAAATAGATATCCAAGTAACTTACACATTGAGAATTATCGTATATTATTAAAAAAATATATATGATTAATTTGGTTTGGAGAATGCTCAGTCAAAAATATACATATAATAAGTAGTTGGTTACACAGGAGGAATCGAATCTATTGTCTCGAACATAAATACTATTCGTTCGATACTGCGATTACACAAACTTATTATACGTAACTAGCGACTCACCCTCGCTTCGCTTCGGGTTCGTCCCTAGACAAAAACAACTCTATCCCACGGGACCCGTTCGCTTTTCCGGGATGATATATAGCCTATAGCCTTCCTGAGTTAACGTGCTATCAAATGCAAAAAAATTTTTTTCAAATCGGATCAGTAGTTCCTGAGATTAGCGCGTTCAACCAAACAAACAAACTCTTCAGCTTTATAATATTAGTATAGATAAGGTAATTTTAAATATAAGACTTCAATTAGAAAATGTATAATAAAGTAGTCTTAAAAAAAATAAAAAATAATAAAGAAGAACTTCTGAAAAAAAACATAATTTCAAACAAACTGTTTATGGAGAACTTTTACGTATTAATAAACTTTTAAAATGAGCTAATACTATCAATTTATAAGGTATCACACAAAATGCAAAAATAAAATAATTATAAAAATAATACGAATATAATATGGCCTGTCAAAATATTCTAGAAAGAAAAAGAAGTCCGCGAGAAGCAGATACGTGAGCTTGAAGCGGAGGTAGCGCTGCAAGCAGCGCGCGCGGAGACAACGTCCGCAGCGCTGCGAGCGCTTGAGGATCAGCGCTCGAGCGAGATGAGCGCTTTAGCCGACCAGCATAAGGAGGAGTTGGCGGCTGCTCATAGTATGTTGTTCACAATTACAGTGGACCCCCCGGTAATGCGGCCCCTGTCTAATCAGGCGTCCCCTGTAATCCAACATGCCTATCATTGTTGAATGTAGAAACACAAACATTATTTTGACAAATCTTCACGAATATAAAATAGTGCATGATTAAACAGGTTGCAGGTTGCACGCGCCGTTACTACACTGTATTGTGCTGTGTTGTTTAATTTTTCTTAATCCGACATACCTATGATTATTTATAATTCAGATGGAATGGTATTATTTTGATCTGTAATTGTCGGATCACAAGATGCTCTTTTTCAAAAAATTCCGGACTATAGGGGGTTTTAGGCAGTACTCTATAATCCGACAAATTTGATAGTCCGCTACTGCCCTGCAAAATGTTTGACGGATTACCGGAGGGTCCACTGTATTTAAAGGCTTTTTTATTTTTTTTTAAACTAATACTTATACGAACACCGCAGACTTTATTGAAGTACATTTTTTGAGCTTTGGTTTGAATTTGCCGAGTTTTTTATATAAATATATATTTATATAGAATATTAATTTCATTATATTATTTATATACATACAGAAGTTCATAAAATTTGAATATAAAGTTTATTTTGTTACTGTGTAATTCATACATACTATATACATATATATAGCAGTCATCTTTAATTTAAAATATCTTTTACTATATCTGATGACATAAAATCCATAGAGCCAAAATTGTACATTAATTAAAAAAATAGATTCTTAATTTACACATGGACACGATCAAATATATAAATTACAGGTATTAATGATAATTATTTATATCGATTACTAATTATAAAAATTTAAATGTAAACATTAACTCATCTGTTTTTAGCTTTATCTTCTGAACTACAGAAGTTACTGGATGAAGCGTACGATCTCCTCAAAGAGAAAGAGAGTGAAAAAGACTCACTCGGTAAGAGCATGTCCGAAGAACTCACTAAAGTTAAAATGGAGTCAGAAAAAGCATTAAATGAAGCTAGAAGTAAAATAGCCATTGCTCAAACAGAATTTGAAACTCAACTGTCGGTACTGACAGCTAAGCTACAGTTGGCCGAGTCGAAACTAGAGACTGAGAAACAAAATGTAGAAAGATTAAATAAAGATAGTAGCCAAATAGTAATAGATCTTAATAGTAAGTTAACGGCGCTTCAAGCGGCCGTCGATGATAAAACACTAGAATTAAATAAAGGTAAGCTAAGCTAATGTTTTACTTAGTTACTGTCAATATATTAAAAAAAATGTTTTTTAAAAAAGACTTTGCCGTAATAAAAAGATGGTGAATGTTGTTATCTGTAAAAAAATATCTCACATTTATAATACTAGCGACTCACCCTCGTTCGCTTGGTTTTGTTCCCAGACAACAACAAACTATCCCACGAGAACTGTACATTTTTCCAAACTATAATCTATCTCTGTACCAAATTTCATCCAGATCCATTCAGCCGTGAAAGTGTAGCAAACATCCATCCATCCATCCTCACTAACTTTCACATTTATAATATAGTATGGATTATATACATAATATATCATCTATAATGAAACATTCAATAATTTTAGTTACGGGTGCAAGTAAAGAACATGAAGTACTTCTAAATAAGGAAATAACCAAGCTTAAAATGGAACTGAGTGCCAAAGTCCTGGATATCGAGCAGCTAGAAGATTGGAAAAAGAAGCAAGAGACATCATGTAAGTTATTACAAGAAGAAGTTAACCGAGTCAAAGAAGAATTGACTAACAAAGTCAATGAATATGAAAGCTTTTTGAATGAAGCATCTCAACAAGAAGAGAAAAATAAGTCGGAAATATTAAAATTACAACAAGAACTCACAGCAAAAACTAAGGATTATGAGAAATTACTCAATGAAACAAATATATCTACTAGTAGTAATGATAAAATTATAAATGAATATAAGCAAACCATTCACGAGCGTGATAAGAAAATAATTAAATTAAAAGACGAATTCGAACAGGCAACGGCCAATTTCAACATTAAACACAGCAAAATCGCCGAAGAACACAAAAAAGAAATCGAAGATCGTAACTCTAAGATTGAGCAACTAATAAAAGAAATTGAAAATCATAAACAAGTGCTAGATAAGAACAAAATAGAATTGGATGCCTTGAATACACAATTTACAATAAATGTAGATGAATTAAACGCACTTAAGGAAGAAAATAGCAAATTAAAACAATCCCTCAGTGAAGTTACTGAAATGAACACTCAACTTAAAGCTAAAGTAGCGGAAATGGAACTGGAAATTGGTGAATACAAACGACAACTTAGTAGCGCTTTAGATAAATGTGAAGAAATACAAAATTCTAAAGAAAAAGTTGAAGCGGAATATATGAATCTTACGGGACAAGCGACCGATTCTAATGAACAATTTAATAAGTTATCGCAACATTTGAAGGACTCGGAAAAAGAATTGCACGAATTGAAAGATAAATATAGAGAAGCTACTAACACATGCGGTAGGGTTGAGCAAGAATTTAAACAGAAGATATTCAAAATTCAGGAGGACTTTTCTCTAGAGAGAGGACAGTTGATTAGATCAATTGATGAACACATTGATAAACTTAAAATAGCGGAAAACAGAATTAAGGAATTTGAGTCACTTGTTAATGATACAAACAATCGCTTAAGAGATGCAGAGGCTCAAAACGATAAATTGCTCGACGAAAACTCAATATTGAAAAATGAGATTGAAAGCTTGAAAGTGAAGGAACAAGATATAAGTAATGAACAGGACGCCATTCGTAAAAAACTTGAAGTAGACATCGATAGATATAAGGAAGAGATATCATTGTTGAGAGCAGAAGGAGCTACTTCAGAAGTCAAATTGATGGAAAAGGTGGACCAATTGACTGAGGCACAGAATGACTTAAATAATAAACTCGAAGAAGCACGTAAACATGAGGACTCCTTACAAAAGATATTAGATGACATGACCACACAATTGAATGGCCAAAAAGTTCAATATGAAAAAGAAATAAATCAATTACAGGCTCAGTTAACTTCTGTTAATGACGAGGCAAAAGCACAGAAATTAGAAGAATCAAGATTAAAAGAACTTGTTGAAGAAAAACAAAATCATATAAAGAATTTAACTTTGAAACTAGAAATGCTAGAAGTTGATATAAAATCTAATGGAGAGATGATCACCGAGAAAGATCGCCAACTTACTCAAGTAACTGATGAGTTAAATAAAACAACTGATATAAAAAATAAATTAGAAGAGCAGCTAAATAAAAGTGTTCTAGAAACGTCTACTATCAAGCAACAATATGAATCACTTTTAAACAATTCTTCGGCAGAAGAATCATTATTAAAGGAGCAACTAAAACAATTGGAAACATTAAAGACTGACATTGCAACTATTAGTAACGAAAAGAAAATATTAGAAGATAAATGTACTGAGTCGTCCACTCAAATATCTAGTCTTAAGAATGAATTAGAAGAATCTAACAAAAAATTAAAAGAAAGTGTTACGAATTTGGAAGAACTAAAAAAAATTATGGATGAAAAAGAAAAAATAATCAAATCTCAAAATGACCAAAATGATAATGACTCGAATAAAACTAAGCAACAAGAGGAAAATATAAATAAGCTTCAACAAGAGATTCGTGAAAAGAACACTATATTAGAAGAGAAACAAGAAGAGTTAAGTAAATTAAATGAAGCTCTCACACTACAAACTGCGAAGACACAGGAAACGATGAAACTCTTAGAAACTGAGAATGCCGATTTGAAGGCGAAGTACGTAAGCGAAGTTGAATCTCTTAATGCAACAGTTAAAGCGTTAAAGAATAATTTAGAGGAACAAAACAAACATCTAGAAGAACTACAAAACACTAAAGAAAAAGTAAACGAACTTCAGGAATTACTAACAAAATCAGACAACGACATAAAAAAATTGACAGATATAAATAACGCACAGAAACTAAATTATGACGATCTCAACAAACAATTGCAACTACAATTCGATGAATATAAAAAAGAAAGTAAAAATGTTAGACACGAACTCAAAAATAAAATTCATGATTATGAGAAACAATTGCAAGAGTCGAAGGAGAGAATTTCTATAGAATTAGAAAATCAGAATAAATTAGAAACGAAACTTAGTGAAGCTGAGAAGAATGTTCTAGAATTGTCGCAGAAATTAGAATTGTTGGCCGTCCAGCAAAATAATGAGGAAAGTAAAGATGAAAGATTAGAAAAGCTTACTTTAGAGTTACAAGCGACAAGACAGTCAGGCGCGGCCGCGTTGGCTAATAGTGAGAAAGTGATAGCCAAATTGAGAAACGACGTAGATAGTAATATCAAAGATATTAAAACTAAAAATGAATTAATATCAAGATTACAGGAGGATCTAAAGGTACCATTTTTTATGTTTTATATATTATATAATAAATTTTTCTCCTAAATGTCTTTAATGTAGTTTTTTTAATAAAATAAATTGTTTTCAATTTTAGAGTCAAAAATCCAAAGTTGAAGTAGCGGAAAGAGAAAAAATTTTACTACAGAAAGAATTGGCGATGAAAGGACAGGAAATTAGGGATAAAAATGACAATAATAATGCTACAGGCCTGCTGGGACAAGGAGATAACGCCTTACAAAAGTAAGTTGGTAACCGTATATTCTGATTAAATGTTTTTACATCTAGTCTGTATAGAAGTAAACGCTATACTAAAAACTAACATGAAATGTGACTTCTTGTCATATACTAACTCAGACAAAAAAATGAGTTAAACAGATCACGAAGACAACCGAATACTTTGCAGTATTCATGACCATACCATGTACCAAAAACCAAAATAATGCTGCGAAAAAAACCTAAGAGATCGTTAGATTCATTGACGATACTTTTGGCTCAGTTTATAGTGTAATGTACTTACTGTGCCTGCGGTAGCGGGTTCGAGTCCGTCCGGGTCCGAGTGCGTGTTTGTACTCTCCAGTCACGAGCGTTCATATTTATAACATATTTGTATTTAAAGTTAAATATGTGTATTGTATCAACTATCCGGTATAAATAACACAAGCCTCGTACCTTACCATGAAACTAGATGGTGCTGCAAGTTAATACATATTTATTGATTTATTTAAAATAACATATATAAGCGTAAGTTTAAGAAAGTACTATAGTTCTTAAATCTTCTTAATCTCCATTATTATTATTTTTTGTTTTTAATTGAATTGATTTAATTTACCATATACAATTGTAGCCTATTACTAAAAAGGTGGGCATTAATAACTGCGGCTCAGACGTATAACTAATGCAGTTATTAACATTGAAACTGTTTATGTTAATATATGCCTAAATAATGTTCTTAGTAAATAAAATAAATAAATAAATTAAAAAACAGATCAGAAGACAAAGAGATGTTGGACGGTCAAGTGAGCTTCCTGAACTCGGTGATAGTGGACATGCAACGCAAGAACGAGCAGTTGCTGGCGCGCGTACACGCGCTGGAGGCGGCCGGCTCGCCCGAGCCGCCCTTGTCGTGAGTGGATTTATATGGTTTTAATGTTTTTTTTTTCTTTTACCTTATATGCCCTTAGATAAATGATGTCTTCTAAGATGTGAACATCACGTGCATATGAATAGAACTAAGTGTTATATCTCGATTTTATATTTATGATTAAATAATTAACGTTAAATTAATTAAAAAGTTAACGTGCAAATTCATTAATTGCAAATCTTTAATCAAAAACTCTCCCACAGATTATACACACACTTTTTACAACTAAAACATAGATAATAATATCTAATAAAAACAGATTACAACACTCTTCCCCCGTTTAAGTTAAGAACTACGAATAAATAATAAGTCTTATTATTTATTCGTAGGTTAAATATATTTATATATATATATATATATATATATATATATATATATATATATATATATATATATATATATATATGTTTATTTAAGAAAACCACCTCATATATAAGTGCTTTTCTTATGTTTATCATTTAGCATATATGTATATCCCATCCTCGTCGCCAATGTTATATCTCGATTTTATATTTACGATTAAATAATAAACGTGCAAATTCATTAATTGCAAATCTTTAATCAAAAACTCTCCCACAGATTATACACACACTTTTTACAACTAAAACATAGATAATAATATCTAATAAAAACAGATTACAACACTAAGTACTAAGTATAAAAATATGTACAGTTTAACAAGACTTAAATCTAATATTTTATTATAATTTAACATAATATCAATAATATGGTAAGTCGGATTGTACTATATGTACAATCCGACTTATCAACTTTTGTTTTATGATATTATTTAAATTTTGCTCATCGAGGAACATTAATTTATAAATATGTTTATAATGATAACATTTAATTAGGCTATTTATATTAGTCACGATGACACATCGAAGTGCGTTTTTTTCTGAAGTAACTATATAATAATTATACAATATTTTTATAATTCCAGCAACGGTCGCAAAGTCCGAGCCGTAGCGCCCCGCCAGTTCTGCGACATCTGCGACGTGTTCGACGCGCACGACACGGACGAGTGCCCGCGCCAGGCGCTGGACGCGCCGCCCGCGCCCCCCGCGCCCGCGCCCGCGCCGCGCCGCGGCCCGCCGCCGCCGCGCGCCTACTGCGACATATGTGAAGGTCCGCTTCGCAATTACTGTTCTATATTGAAGTAAAACTTCTTTACGCACGCTTGACTTGGGGGGTAAGCTGGTGAATGCGTTACGAACAAATGTACGTACGTTTGTTGCCATGGTGACCGTTAGTATTGTCTGACAAATGATATATAATATTATATTCTTTTCTTAAATGATATTCTCTAAATATATGATTGTAATACGCCTAATATGCGCTATTTTTAGTATCTCACCTATGCTAATTATTTAAGACAAATTGAATTTCATAAAGAGTACCGATAACCTACAGAAGTTTTACTTCTTGCGCGTGTACACATTCATACACGCACACTTTAAATATTTTTTTCCTATAGACATCCCTCACTTCTAATCGAGGGGAATCAAGCCATAATCCACCACACTGACAAGTGCGGGTTGGTGGACTTCACAAGTCTTTCAAAAAGACATGTGAACTGACTCTGCTAAGTTCTCTCAGATGTGCAGGTTTCCTCACGATGTGTAAGTCAAGTAGTAATCATGTTGGAAATGATTCGTACATGAAAATATGAGAAGTGCAAAACCCAGGATTTGAACCTACTTCACTCGAATTCTCAAGCGAGCGCGTTACCAGTTACCACTGCCTACAAAGGTGATACTTCATTCGAGTGAAGAAGATACTTTTATTATGAACCCCTTACTACTCTTAATATTTCCATAATACGAGTATAATTTATTAATATATAAACATAATGAATCTAACGTAATTAAAAATTAAATATTAAAATCAATGAGCGAGCCCAAAACGTTTTATATATTTTGTTCTGTAATCAGAATTTGCAGAAAGTACACATTTTAACATTTAATATTGAAAAAAAAATATGTAAATAACATATTTGTGTAACTTTCTAAGGCGCTTTAACTAATTGATACTCGACGATTTTATATAAAATGCTAAATATATACGTATAATTTGTATGTTGTTATTTAGGAAAATAAAAAAAGAATAACTTTGTTTACATGGATAATTCTTTCAATGTTTTATGATGTTATTTTTGTTTCAGTGTTTGGCCACTCTACGGAGAACTGTGATGAAGAAGAAACATTTTAATACCTATTAATTAATTTTAGTTGTTACCATTGTTACTGTTACTTGTTTCACTTAGGTATTTATTATTTACCAGCAAATGGTACTCTTTGTTTTATTAGCTAATAAAAAGTAGCAAAATATTTGTACATAAGGAAAATCCTTTTTAGTTGTTATTTTAGCATGTTTTATTTTTAATTTAATGGGCAATGGTTTCTATTCTCTTATACATTATCTGGATATAATGCATATTGAGAAGATAACTTAATTTGGCACAAATCAATTTATTTCCATCACAATCATGGTTTTAACATTATATATTCTACCACAATTTTAAAATACCCGAATGGTCACCTAATTGTAACAATTTTATAAAATCAATAAATTGATTCAGAATACTGTCGTAGTTTTATTACATATCTTTAATCATTATAATAAAACCCTCGAAATGCTTTTAAAATATATAATTTCGAAAATATTGATTTTCTTTCGGTTAGTTAACCGCTTAGTTTTTGTCTGTTACGATATACTGATGACTATATTATACAGGTCACATAATATCACATACTTGTACCATGGGGCTTCATCAGGAATAAAAGAAAAATAGTTCAAATAAATGGCAATAGATGGCATTATACGTACCGGTTTGTTATTGAAGTTAAGTGTACAATTATCAAAAGATAGAAAAAAAAAACCCATAAGGATATATTGTAGTAATAGAAATTCTAAATAAAGGAAAACGTAATACGAATATACGCTCGTTAATCAAGGGTAAAAGGCTGCTTGGCCAAAAGTAATGAGTTTGTAGTGCATATCATGGATGACAAATAAAAGTGCATATTCACAGATGACGCTTTTACTTTTTATAAAGTGTTTATTACGGTTAAAAATTAAAATGTCTATAATCTACAAACTATCGAACTATTATGTAAATATATTCTAAAATATGACGTTATTCATTTTGATTTTATTATAAAAAATCAGTGAATTTAACATTTGTAAACAGCACTTGATTGTAGATTTTTCAATAAATGGTAAAATTATGCAAATTCGAATGCATTATTTCGTTTTCATTTACTCAGAGTATTTTTCTAAATTCAAATTGCGATACATTGCAAAATCTGACGTCAAGTAAAGTTTGTAGTACGTACAAATAGATGGCACTGTTTATTTTTACCATATTTCAAACTCATTTTTGTATAAGTAGGATGAATTTTGCTATATTTTATTACATGACCTTTTATTGTTTACTTCTTTCCACTTAAAGAACAGAGAGAATAAAAATATTAACAACAAAATACTACAATAAGAGCAGCCTTATCGGAAACTCGATGATCTCTTCCAGGCAATTTTAGGATAGAAGAGAAACTAAAAAGAAAAAAGGTGAAAGATAATAATAATTTGGCTACTAATATACTGATGTAACTAAAAGAGATATCTTTTTTATCATTAGATGGCTTGGTTTCAGTTCCATCTAAATCTTCGTTAATAATAACGCGTATACGCGTAGTAACTAATCAGTTATAATAAAATATTTATACATATTTTTTAAGGATATTACTGATATGCTTAGGGCTACGACGTGATTTGTGCATAGTTATTAATATGTTAGGGTCCTGGTGGACGTTAAAATAAAAAGTGGACTGTATAATATGTTTAATGCTGGTTATCTTCGTCCGTATAATACGGGTTTACATATATATATATATATATATAAAAGAGGGGAAAAGCAATTTAGTTATTTTGTCGTCCTGTCGGCCACGGCTCCGAGATGTAAGTAGGCCCTCCGTCACGCAATGGCCGCTCGCCCTGGCTCTCGATGGTGGGGCTGCGCCCGCGACTCCGCCGGCATCTACCGTTGCGTATAATGGAGCGCAACAAATATTATGAATGAATAAGAAACAACTCGATAGCAAACTGAGCAACACTTATTAACTTTAACAGCCTGTTAAAACTTTTATAATCTAACAAAGTGTGGTCAAATTGACCTTCACTCGATTAACGCAATCACTTAAGTCACTAATTACTCACTAAATAATCACTTCGATTTTTTTTTTGTGAAAACTCCCATTCAGCAGTTGGAACTTGCCAATATTTTTAAAAACATTTTTTGTCCCGATAATAAAAAGCTAAAAAATTTACTTTAATACGTCCAATAGATCAAAGGATAAAAATAAAGAAAATGAAGCTGTGTTTATGCACTCCCTATAAAATTAGTCATGCTTAGCATTTTTACATAATAAAATTCAAGTACAGAGGAAAACAATCGAAAATTCGCCTACACGCATTATTTATGATATATGCAGTACCTCTTGATTTTGCCGATTTTTTTTACTATCTCACCATAATTAAGAGTTTAATAGAGAGTAGTTATTGTAATTAAAAAATATAGTAAAACACATTCCATTTTAAAAATATTATTTAATATCACTTTTCATCCAAGATTGGCCATAATCCATAATATTACAAATGTCAAATATAAAGTAAGGAAAATGATTGTAGCTTCATAACATTTATTTTCAAAAATTTCTTATTAAATAATGTTAAGTCATAATACAATCCAGCCTTGATAAATGAGTTTACTATAAGTACAAATCTAACCCTAAAATTGCCAAAATTAGTTGCAATATTTTTCCTCTCGGGCAATGTTACATTGATATTATGAAAAGTACCAGTTTCAATGCTGTGTTATCAATTCCTTCACATCATGAAAAGATGAGTGAATACACATATTTTTAATCCAACCCATCCTTCTTCTCTTTGATGGCTTCCTAAAACAAATGATAATACAAAAAATTAGGATGTCTTTTGAGAACATTGATTTATGATTTGGTTATTGAGTCATCAGTCATATACCTAATATTTTTAAGTGGCTAAAATTTACTTCATAAATAATATAAAAACCAGTCAAGTGAGAGTCAGACTTGCCCACAAAGGGTTCCATACCATCATACAAAGATTTTACACCATGTACTTCTTAACCACTTTTATATTATTTGTTGGTATTGTAGTGTGTATTGTTGGTGTTGTAGTAGCGGCATTAAAAATACACACTGAAAATTACTATTAATTACAGTTGTTTGAAATATGTTTCTTTTAGATGGTTGCTGTTATCATTCTAATTATTAAGCAGTCCACACTTAAAAGATCATTTTTTCTATGAAATGCATATTACAGGTATACACTAAATATAACAATTGTAATAGTTAATTACAGTAAATACTTGTATAGGTTGCTTCCTATGGTTATCATTTAACAAATAAATAATTCTAATTTATATAGACTGTTTCTTTTATTATCCTGTTATACTTACTTTAAATCGTTCTTCAAAGAGTGATAACTCTGAAGTAAGATCGGTTATAGCATTCATGAAAGCTTCCTGTGGAGTGTAATCTGATGTAGTTTGAATCCGTAGTACAAATTTATGTTCTAAAGGATGAGGCACTTTATATCCTGCAAAAAGTACCTTAGGATCTTTTAGAAGTTGGCTGAAATAAAAATAATATATTTTATATCTTTTCTTTAATAATTTTGTATAGGTTACATTTAAGTACTTTTACTTACTGGCGAATCATATTTCCTAATGTATGATCTTCTTTGTTTACCGTAAATATGGCTGCATTTGTAACTTTAGTATCTTCTTCCTTTTGAACCCTTAAAAAGTAATTGTTTTATTTATAAATTGTAATTTTTATTGGCGGTAATATTGTTCGTAATAAACAAATAAATTCTTACTTCTTTTCTCCGTCGTATAAGAGAAATGACTCGAAGGTAGGAGGTGCATTCATTTTGATGAGTTATATATTATTATAAACGATCTTTATTCAATTGGAAATAAAATTTAACCAAGAATAATCAAAATGAAAATACTAAATTCAAAATTGACAGTTCATCATAAAATACACAAATGACAATTGACAAATCGTAACATGAAAATTGACATAGGACACCAAAGTGAAGTTAGCGTAAAAATATTTTATTTTGTATTCTGCTATATGCTAATAAATTGCTCTTAAAATGCTCCACCGCAATCTGCAATTGCTCCAGGTCTAAAGTGATTAGTTAATTAATAATTATTTTTTTTTAAAATTGCCCACTCAAAAATTAAATTTACTATAAAACGAGAAGTAATCACTTTTTACTAAAGTTTTTTCGCTTAATAAATTGCTCTTAAAATGCTCCACCGAAATCTGCAATTGCTCCAGGTCTAAAGTGATTAGTTAATTAATTATTATTTTTTTAAAAAATTGCCCACTCAAAAATTAAATTTACTATAAAACGAGTAGTAATCACTTTTTATCAAAGTTTTTTCGCTTAATAAATTGCTCTTAAAATGCTCCACCATAATCTGCAATTGCTCCAGGTCTAAAGTGATTAGTTAATTAATTATTTTTTTTAAAAAAAATTGCCCACTCAAAAATTAAATTTACTATAAAACGAGAAGTAATCATTTTTCATTAAAGTTTTTTTGCTTAATAAATTGCTCTTAAAATGCTCCACCGAAATCTGCAATTGCTCCAGGTCTAAAGTGATTAGTTAATTAATAATTATTTTTTTTAAAAATTGCCCACTCAAAAATTAAATTTACTATAAAACGAGAAGTAATCACTTTTTACTAAAGTTTTTTCGCTTAATAAATTGCTCTTAAAGTGCTCCACCGAAATCTGCAATTGCTCCAGGTCTAAAGTGATTAGTTAATTAATAATTATTTTTTTTAAAAATTGCCCACTCAAAAATTAAATTTACTGTAAAACGAGAAGTAATCATTTTTTACTAAAGTTTTTTCGCTTAATAAATTGCTCTTAAAATGCTCCACCGAAATCTGCAATTGCTCCAGGTCTAAAGTGATTAGTTAATTAATTATTATTTTTTTAAAAAATTGCCCACTCAAAAATTAAATTTACTATAAAACGAGTAGTAATCACTTTTTATCAAAGTTTTTACGCTTTATAAATTGCTCTTAAAATGCTCCACCGAAATCTGCAATTGCTCCAGGTCTAAAGTGATTAGTTAATTAATTATTATTTTTTTAAAAAATTGCCCACTCAAAAATTAAATTTACTATAAAACGAGTAGTAATCACTTTTTATTAAAGTTTTTTCGCTTAATAAATTGCCCTTAAAATGCTCCACTGAAATCTGCAATTGCTCCAGGTCTAAAGTGATTAGTTAATTAATTATTATTTTTAAAAAAAATTGCCCACTCAAAAATTAAATTTACTATAACACGAGTAGTAATAACTTTTTATTAAAGTTTTTTTGCTCAATAAATTGCTCTCAAAATGCTCCACCGTAATCTGCAATTGCTCCAGGTCTAAAGTGATTAGTTAATTAATAATTATTTTTTTTTAAAATTGCCCACTCAACAATTAAATTTACTATAAAACGAGAAGTAATCACTTTTTATTAAAGTTTTTTCGCTTACTAAATTGCTCTTAAAATGCTTCACCGAAATCTGCAATTGCTCCAGGTCTAAAGTGATTAGTTAATTAATTATTATTTTTTAAAAAAATTGCCCACTCAAAAATTAAATTTACTATAAAACGAGTAGTAATCACTTTTTAGTAAAGTTTTTTCGTTTAATAAATTGCTTTTAAAATGCTCCACCGAAATCTGCAATTGCTCCAGGTTCAAAGTGATTAGTTAATTAATTATAATTTTTTTTTAAAATTGCCCACTCAAAAATTAAATTTACTATAAAACGAGAAGTAATCATTTTTATTGAAGTTTTTTTGCTTAATAAATTGCTCTTAAAATGCTCCACCGAAATCTGTAATTGCTCCACGTCTAAATTGATTAGTTAATTGTTTATTAGTAAATTTAATTTAATACTTTCTTAGATTTACGCGAATATTAGACATTTAAATAAAACTATCTTTTCGAAACAAAATAGCAGTATTTCAAATTAGTAATTCAAATAAATACTTTTTATTTGTAAATGTAATTTTTAATTAATTTTATATGGATTAATAATATAGATCAATAATGTGGCTTAAATAATTAATATTTTATTTTTCTTCATAGTTTAAATATAATAATAGCAACACTCAAAATATAGTTTACTAAACAATAAAGTTTTCTAAAAAATTGTAATAATTAAAAATAATAAATAATTAACTAATCAATTTAGATGTGGAGCAATTCCAGATTGCGGTGGAGCATTTCAAGAGCAATTTATAAAGCAAAAAAACTTTAGGTACTAAAAAGTGATTACTTCTCGTTTTATAGTAAATTTAATTTTTGAGTGGGCAATTTTTAAAAAAAATAATAATTAATTAACTAATCACTTTGAACCTGGAGCAATTGCAGATTTCGGTGGAGCATTTTAAGAGAAATTTATTAAGCGAAAAAACTTTGATAAAAAGTGATTACTACTCGTTTTATAGTAAATTTAATTTTTGAGTGGGCAATTTTTTAAAAAAATAATAATTAATTAACTAATCACTTTAGACCTGGAGCAAATGCAGATTTCGGTGGAGCATTTTAAGAGCAATTTATTAAGCGAAAAAACTTTGATAAAAAGTGATTACTACTCGTTTTATAGTAAATTTAATTTTTGAGTGGGCAATTTTTTTAAAAAATAATAATTAATTAACTAATCACTTTAGACCTGGAGCAATTGCAGATTTCGGTGGAGCATTTCAAGAGCAATTTATTGAGCAAAAGAACTTTTAAAAAAGTGATAAGTTCTCGTGTTATAGTAAATTAAATTTTTCAGTAAGCAATTTTTTTTTAAAATAATAATTAATTAACTAATCACTTTAGACGTGGAGCAATTGCAGATTTCGGTGGAGCATTTCAAGAGCAATTTATTGAGCAAAAGAAATTTAAATAAAGTGATTACTTCTCGTGTTAAAGTAAATTTATTTTTTGAGTGGGCAATTTTTAAAAGAAATAATTATTAATTAACTAATCACTTTAGACCTGGAGCAATTGCAGATTATGGTGGAGCAATTTAAGAGCAATTTATTAAGCAAAAAAACTTTAATAAAAAGTGATCACTTCTCGTTTTATAGTAAATTTAATTTTTAGTGGGCAATTTTTAAAAAAAATAATAATTAATTAACTAATCACTTTAGACCTGGAGCAATTGCAGATTACGGTGGAGCATTTCAAGAGCAATTTATTGAGCAAAAGAAATTTAAAAAAAGTGATTACTTCTCGTGTTATAGTAAATTTATTTTTTGAGTGGGCAATTTTTTAAAAAAATAATTATTAATTAACTAATCACTTTAGACCTGGAGCAATTGCAGATTATGGTGGAGCAATTTAAGAGCAATTTATTAAGCAAAAAAACTTTAATAAAAAGTGATTACTTCTCGTTTTATAGTAAATTTAATTTTTAGTGGGCAATTTTTTTTAAAAATAATAATTAATTAACTAATCACTTTAGACCTGGAACAATTGCAGATTTCGGTGGAGCATTTTAAGAGCAATTTATTAAGCGAAGAAACTTTAATAAAAAGTGATTACTACTCGTTTTATAATAAATTTAATGTTTGAGTGGGCAATTTAAAAAAAAAAATAATAATTAATTTACTAATCACTTTAGACCTGGAGCAATTGCAGATTTCGGTGAAGCATTTTAAGAGCAATTTAGTAAGCGAAAAAACTTTAATAAAAAGTGATTACTTCTCGTTTTATAGTAAATTTAATTTTTGAGTGGGCAATTTTTAAAAAAAATAATTATTAATTAACTAATCACTTTAGACCTGGAGCAATTGCAGATTACGGTGGAGCATTTTAAGAGCAATTTATTGAGCACAAAAACTTTAATAAAAAGTTATTACTACTCGTGTTATAGTAAATTTAATTTTTGAGTGGGCAATTTTTTTTAAAAATAATAATTAATTAACTAATCACTTTAGACCTGGAGCAATTGCAGATTTCGGTGGAGCATTTTAAGGGCAATTTATTAAGCGAAAAAACTTTAATAAAAAGTGATTACTTCTCGTGTTATAGTAAATTTATTTTTTGAGTGGGCAATTTTTTAAAAAAATAATTATTAATTAACTAATCACTTTAGACCTGGAGCAATTGCAGATTATGGTGGAGCAATTTAAGAGCAATTTATTAAGCAAAAAAACTTTAATAAAAAGTGATTACTTCTCGTTTTATAGTAAATTTAATTTTTAGTGGGCAATTTTTTTTAAAAATAATAATTAATTAACTAATCACTTTAGACCTGGAACAATTGCAGATTTCGGTGGAGCATTTTAAGAGCAATTTATTAAGCGAAGAAACTTTAATAAAAAGTGATTACTACTCGTTTTATAATAAATTTAATGTTTGAGTGGGCAATTTAAAAAAAAAATAATAATTAATTTACTAATCACTTTAGACCTGGAGCAATTGCAGATTTCGGTGAAGCATTTTAAGAGCAATTTAGTAAGCGAAAAAACTTTAATAAAAAGTGATTACTTCTCGTTTTATAGTAAATTTAATTTTTGAGTGGGCAATTTTTAAAAAAAATAATTATTAATTAACTAATCACTTTAGACCTGGAGCAATTGCAGATTACGGTGGAGCATTTTAAGAGCAATTTATTGAGCAAAAAAACTTTAATAAAAAGTTATTACTACTCGTGTTATAGTAAATTTAATTTTTGAGTGGGCAATTTTTTTTAAAAATAATAATTAATTAACTAATCACTTTAGACCTGGAGCAATTGCAGATTTCGGTGGAGCATTTTAAGGGCAATTTATTAAGCGAAAAAACTTTAATAAAAAGTGATTACTTCTCGTGTTATAGTAAATTTATTTTTTGAGTGGGCAATTTTTTAAAAAAATAATTATTAATTAACTAATCACTTTAGACCTGGAGCAATTGCAGATTATGGTGGAGCAATTTAAGAGCAATTTATTAAGCAAAAAAACTTTAATAAAAAGTGATTACTTCTCGTTTTATAGTAAATTTAATTTTTAGTGGGCAATTTTTTTTAAAAATAATAATTAATTAACTAATCACTTTAGACCTGGAACAATTGCAGATTTCGGTGGAGCATTTTAAGAGCAATTTATTAAGCGAAGAAACTTTAATAAAAAGTGATTACTACTCGTTTTATAATAAATTTAATGTTTGAGTGGGCAATTTAAAAAAAAAATAATAATTAATTTACTAATCACTTTAGACCTGGAGCAATTGCAGATTTCGGTGAAGCATTTTAAGAGCAATTTAGTAAGCGAAAAAACTTTAATAAAAAGTGATTACTTCTCGTTTTATAGTAAATTTAATTTTTGAGTGGGCAATTTTTAAAAAAAATAATTATTAATTAACTAATCACTTTAGACCTGGAGCAATTGCAGATTACGGTGGAGCATTTTAAGAGCAATTTATTGAGCAAAAAAACTTTAATAAAAAGTTATTACTACTCGTGTTATAGTAAATTTAATTTTTGAGTGGGCAATTTTTTTTAAAAATAATAATTAATTAACTAATCACTTTAGACCTGGAGCAATTGCAGATTTCGGTGGAGCATTTTAAGGGCAAATTATTAAGCGAAAAAACTTTAATAAAAAGTGATTACTACTCGTTTTATAGTAAATTTATTTTTTGAGTGGGCAATTTTAAAAAAAAATTATTATTAATTAACTAATCACTTTGGACCTGGAGCAATTGCAGATTTCGGTGGAGCATTTTAAGAGCAATTTATTAAGTGAAAAAACTTTAGTAAAAAGTGATTACTTCTCGTTTTATAGTAAATTTAATTTTTGAGTGGGCAATTTTTAAAAAAAATAATAATTAATTAACTAATCACTTTGAACCTGGAGCAATTGCAGATTTCGGTGGAGCATTTTAAGAGAAATTTATTAAGCGAAAAAACTTTGATAAAAAGTGATTACTACTCGTTTTATAGTAAATTTAATTTTTGAGTGGGCAATTTTTAAAAAAAATAATAATTAATTAACTAATCACTTTAGACCTGGAGCAATTGCAGATTTCGGTGGAGCATTTTAAGAGCAATTTATTAAGCGAAAAAACTTTAGTAAAAAGTGATTACTTCTCGTTTTATAGTAAATTTAATTTTTGAGTGGGCAATTTTTTTAAAAAATAATAATTAATTAACTAATCACTTTAGACCTGGAGCAATTGCAGATTATGGTGGAGCATTTTAAGAGCAATTTATTAAGCGAAAAAACTTTGATAAAAAGTGATTACTACTCGTTTTATAGTAAATTTAATGTTTGAGTGGGCAATTTTTTTAAAAAATAATAATTAATTAACTAATCACTTTAGACCTGGAGCAATTGCAGATTGCGGTGGAGCATTTTAAGAGCAATTTATTAGCATATAGCAGAATACAAAATAAAATATTTTTACGCTAACTTCACTCTGGTACATAGGACATATCAAATAACAACACAGATTACGTAACAATACCCTACTACAGATTCAATATTTTATTCTACTCTTGAATCATACTACATGTCAGCTTCATACCTTTTAACAACAAAATTTATTTTTTTTATAAATCGAATTACAGAATTTTCTGTATGTAATGTAAATTTTTACATTAATTTACTTGAATTTATTTTACTTTACACAGAGAAGACAACAGAGAGTTAATTTATTTACAAGTATTTTGTGAAGTAATTTTTGGGTTACTTCTTACCTTTCCGCGGGAGACGTGACATCACGTCTCTTGCTCAATTTATTCCCCAATTTTAGTTTTATGTAATCACTTTTTACGCAAAAATGACTGCACGGATTTTGATTAAATTTTGTACGATAAGCAAGTAAATATTAATATAGGAGGTACTTTTTATTCCAGAAACTAAGTTTTTTCCGGAATAAGTATGATTATTGAGTAGTACTCAGTGGTCAAGTCATCAATCACTAAGCTCCAAAAGCTCCAAAATGGTAAGCTCCAGCCTGGCCTGAAGAAAAAGGACTCACTGGGAGATGGCTCACCTCGGTAGATGATGTACTACCACGCGAGTGGCTCCTGGTACTTCGCTGATAACAAAATGAATCGTGGGAGCAGCTAGTTGGTTATTGTTATGGCGGTCTACCTCGACATTCTAGGCGTCGGGGCGTCGGGGCGTCATGTGTAAGAGATCTTGTGACGTCCCATTAAGACAGAAGTTTCGTTCGGTTTTAGTGAGTAGCTGCCTTTTCTAGCACGTCACCTAAGTCCCACGTAAACACAGGTATGTATATCACTAGGTATGCGTAAATGCGTTTCTTAACGTTAAGAAACGTGGAAATTTGAACAGATTAATATGGGTAACTAAAATAGATATCAAAAAAATAGGTCGTTTTGGTGGAACTATAGATTTTTTTTTATAAAAGGAAGTTTATGAGATATGGGATTTTTTCCGGTTTATTTCTTCTACTTCGATCAATATTTTTTTGAGTAAGTAGTCGATAGTTGAGGGCGGCATTCAATTAATACATAATTGACGTGTAAAATTTGGAAATAGTAATTAGCAAATAACAAACACAGTCACAGCAGAAAACACCGTTTATTTTATAATTATGAGAAAATTTCAGATTGATAACCTACATACAGAATGACTATAAAACCAATCTAACTTGAATTTTACAATGCGTGTCCAGAACCTCACTGTTAATTCGTTAATACATTATTTTTAACCATAATTAATATTCCTTTACAAGATTACAAGAAAATTTTCATAATGAGGGAATATTTAAATATTTTTTTATACAATATAAATATATAAACAAAAAACTAAGAACAATTCTAAACTATTTTAACAATTTTGTCTAAACTAAACATGTACAAAACAACACGATTTAAGTTATAAAATTTTTGTTTTCACTTTAGATGTTTGATTTCGTTCAACGCCAAGCAACATCAATAGATTAAAAGAACAAAGCGCGAATTCGAGAATCGTGAAGAGATTAAACTACGTATTGATGTCTAGCGACTCTACTCTCAGACGTCGAGGTTTATGACCAAGAGTCTTCATCTTATTTATTTAATCGAAAAGTTAACATCGCTCACTGGACAATTCCTCGATAGAAACTTGCCATATAGCTTTAGGGTACGAATTAAGATTTCGATATACTTCAACGTCGCACCATCGCAATGATCGCGTACCGTACATTGATATTTCCGATTGGAGTTATAATAAGTATGCTTATAAATAGTTGCTGTGTGTTCGTTGTCCCATAAACTTACAAAGCAAGAACAATATTTAAGGAGAGTTAGGTACGATTTCAAGTCTTTCGATAGGGCTACGGATTCGAATAAGACAAATACAATGACTTACAATTATCATTTGATACACAATAGGTACAGAGACAGCTTAAATTTGAACAATCAATTGAAGCATATTTTATTCAAAAGAATTGATTTTATCAAATTAAAACGAAAACTAATCATAAAACAGCTCGATAAACACTGATATTCAGATTACTTTAACACTTACTATCTATTTTCTGTTAAGGTAATAAAACGCTATAAGAATTGACACATAAGTATATAAACTATACTAATTGTGTACTTAGGAATACAAAATTAGCAATCCAATAACAATATGCATACTATTGATTATGAAAATATCTATGCATTACAATATTATCAATTTTTATTAAAACACCATGAAAGAGCGCGCGAGTCGCCTAATGGCTCGATGGCGCCATCTTTTGTGGTAGATCTAACCAGACTATCAAAGTTCACATCCTTCACAGTTTTAGATTTTACCTTAATTATAAGTTAATCTAGTGCAATGCAAAACGATAATATCTATCTATATATGGCATTAACAACCGAGAAAATGGTCATCTCAGGCTAGCAATAAACAGGCCATCGAGCTCATCAAGTACCTCCCGACGCCATATTTGAACACGAGAACCTCACTTACAGTATATACTAGTAACAGAAGAATATAACTGCGATTAAGATTATCGGAATAAGAGATCAATGAAAGCTGACTAGAATTTGTGTCATGACTACTTCTAAAGTATTTTACAAATGATAACGGGCCCAGCCAAGCTGAGACCCTCGAGACTCTGAGTATATTGTGCGAAAGTACGCGTCTACACACCTACATAAGTCGACGGACGCATCGCGAATCACTAATTATCGTTATTTGGTGTCATGTACACAGCCTCGCTCCGAGGCCATTACAATTCTTACACTAGAACGATGAGTGAATGCACCTAGCAGTAACAATGCAATGTGAGATACACGTACACGAGACACGAGAGAGGAAATAACGGTGAGAAGCGGCGTACGATCGAAGCGAGACAATTGACTGGCGAATAGAGACATGCGACTGACCTCTTTATTATTAAGCTAATGAGAAAAAGGTATCACCTAATTTCTCTCCTATTACGAAGGCAACTAGATGAAATCCTACTCTTAAGGATAAAAATCTAATTATGCTATTAATGTTAAAATTAACATTGCTTCATTTCCTTATATATGCGACTGCACACTAGCTGCCAGTCGACACGAGGCTGGAACTGGTCACAGTTTGGTTATTTAGTGCCGTTGTAATCTCGAGCCCTCTTAAACTTTAAATTTAACAATATGTCCGGATAATCTCACTATATATTTAGAACTCACGCGAATGTATCATTATAATATTAGGAAAAAGCTAATAACTTTAATATTTTAGTGCTTAAATTTTCGAGCGAACCTTTTCTACGTCGTGTTCTGTTTTATAAAGGAATCTGCTCGATATCTATTCTTATATAGGTAGCTGAAGACTCTGTAGGTAATTTTAATTATTAAAAAATTTACCCTAGCTAAAACTGCTACATTATGTATTACTGTACAACGAAGAGCATCTTAAATGTTATGAAATTAAACTCTCCTCCATTAAAACGTCTATAATTTGATTGGTAAGCGTCGATACTGACTGTAGTCACTATATTGAAGTCTTACCGGTAATAAATGTTACACTCACAATAACAATTAATTTATAATTATTATTATATGTTAAAATTAACTAAACAACAACTGCATCTACTATCACACATTCGAAAGTTTAAAACAATTTTACAAATTGTAGTCGAACATCATTATTGCTACGGCGACGGCACGCGGCGAGATATGCTTTGACGGCGGGGACTGACACATCCCTCAACAATGGAAATACTTCATACATTAAGGTATAACATAAGCACATATATGTACTCGTAATATCTACGATGGCCAATAATTTGAAGAGTTCGAGAAACAGGAATCAAGTCATCAACTAAAGTCCAAGTGACTATACTATATAGATGTAGATTGAATAGAAATTGAAATCGCCGAGTCATTCAATAAAGCAAACTATTCGGCGATTGTAGGTCATCTCCCGCCTCCACATCATCGCGTGCTCCGAGCCACCCAAGTACATAATAAATCCAATATCCAAAACACTCCGCACAAACTCGCGACACTCACAGTGGCGGACATACATCGTCATCACCAGAACACTCTAGACTTGGGCATCATTAAAAATTCTTACGAAACGAATATTGTACATTTTCTAAAAGATGAAACTTGCGTAATTTGAAAACGTCTACATTAAAAACTTCCATACACTTAGTGTCTATATACTCGTAGGCTATTAGTAGATCCACCACTGCTTGCAATCAACTGAAGGCGTCGGGCGACACCTATCCGCGTCACCATATAAGATCAAAATACTGATTGTAATTACTTTAATGACGTACATATGTATTAGATTTATTGTGTAATAATTGTATCACAGGTATGGGCCGACATACCATGGCTGAACTCGCTGTAAAACGAAGCTTCCGATCAGCTTAGCCAACTTTACTTATTATATAAAAATATGACTAATTCCACAGGCAATATGTATGGGGTATATTGGGAGTGAACTAAGAGCCTGCAGCGTATGATTTCAGAAGAATGTTTAAATATCAATATGCAAGACTACGTAAATATATTCTGCTCGTATTACATATAATATTGATCGATAACTGTTTAATAGATGTTTAAATAATATTAAAAGGTTTACAACCTTTTTGACGGCTCAATTGAATACAATCCGATTAGAAAATGGTTTGAACAATTTTTAATACTTTTATGAGTAATAAATAGATTTTAGGATTATATATCCACAAATTAATTACGAATAATTTGAACAGGTCTCATACTTTCAAAGTCAAAAAGGTTGCAAACGCCGTTCGGATGCCTTAAAAAGTAACGTATAAATATAGTAAACTACATTTCGGTATTAGAATCAACATTTAAGGAATAATAAACGGTCAGTGAATACTTGATAGTGACCAAATTCAACAAGACAGTTAACAGCTAAACACTGCCCCGGCGGGACGATATACTTCAGGTGATAGAATATAATTTGAACCTTAGTGATAAGAGTTCTAACGACAAATAATAATATGTATAGTATGCTAATGATGAATTCGGCAGACAGATGTTGGTTGCCACACGGGATGCAGGCACGATATATTTGCAAATCTTGTTTCTTTGCTTTCTGTCCTGTGAAAAGTTGAGTTTAGTTTTAGCGCATTCTTTGTTAAAGTAACAAAGAGGATAAGTGTTGAAATGTAAAATGTTGGATTATGTTATGATAATTTTGAAATTTTTAGTATTTCATCATTTTAGAGAAGTTTTGAATATTTTAAATATTTTGGTGCAGATAGATATTATATTTAATAAAAATAAGTTTAAATTACCAATAATAAAAAGATATGTTGGATTGACGAATAGTATTAAATAAAATAAATACCAATTAGAATTTGACTATTTTAAATCTTGAAAGTAGTAAGATTGCGTACTTAGAGCTACTTACAGGGTCATCAGGAGAATGGGTGAGATTTTCAAGATATATCAAATTTTAAATAAAACTATCTTTTCGGATTGTTTCGCGGATTTATTTTTATTTTCGGGAACCAAAAATCAAAATAAATTCGCGAAATAATCCGAAAAGATAGTTTTATTTAAAATGTCTAATGTCCGCGTAAACCTAAGAAAGTTTTATATCAAATTTTTAATTCGTCTATCCATGCTATATCTTGCCCGTCTACATATACCATACTCTCGATATTTATTACCTATTTCGTTAAAATACGTCTTTCACTAATATTCTAATATAGAATCTAGTCCTTTTTTTACAACTTTGACCGAATAAAAATTTTGCAATTACGCGATATTCTTATTTTTATAAAAAATGATTTATTCTAAAAAAAATACTAATTTAACTATACAATATATCAATCATCGAATCATTGTATTGAAGCGTCAGTAAAGTCATGCAGCATTGCAATGCTTAGGTATAAGTATAATAAATTTGGGTGCGGTGTTGAGTAAAAATATTTAGCGTGGAATAAGTGGGTTTATAGAAATGGTTTGTAATATAAATACATAATTGTATAAATATATTATAGCTAAAGGGTGCTAAAGAGAAAGTGGAAAGTGCTGGAAGAATATGTGGTAGATAGGTACATATTTAACAGGATTCCTTTGGATATAGTATTGGAATATACAGGTGTCCTGTTTTTAATGGATAACCTTGAAGTGGCTTATAGCAGAACTTTTAGCCGTTCAGAAAAAAAAATACACAACCAAATATATTGTAAGTAAAACCTAAGACATGTTTTTTTTTAAAAAAGAACCGGGAACCAAAAATCAAAATAAATCCGCGATTGTTTTAGCTAGTCTTACTATTTATTTTGTGGTTGTAGTGTTTAATAATCTAAAATAAGATAAAAATTTGTAGTCTTTATTTTAAAAAAAATCATGTCTTAGGTTCTACTTACAATATATGTATTTGGTTTTGTATTTTTTTCTGAACGGCTAAAAATTCTGCTATAAGCCACTTCAAGGTTATCCATTCAAAACAGGACAGCCTGTATACATAAGTAAAGTGGAATTAAAAATTTAATTTTGTATTTTGAAATTTTGTTTGTGCTTGAATAATGCATGTTTCGCGTGTCGTAGATAAGGAAAAAACATCGTTTCAATTATAAATAGTACCCAATAAAGATTTACTTCGGCATAACAAAAGTTTTGAATAGACAAAACAAACAAAAGAATAATATACCAATATTAAGTATCAAAATTCATAGCTTTAATATAATCACGAACAATGTATGTATGTACACTTCCCACACCGGTATTGAAAATGAGATGTTATAATAGCAATGATAAATATTGTTATAGAAAAAAAAAACCAACCTACGTATGCGCATATTATCATTACTTGAAATAGATATCATTCTAAAGTACAATAGTCGTACATGTCTCCGGGACGCTCATCCCGGATCGCTGCATGCAAATTTCGTATCCGAATCATGAGTCTACGTTTCGTTTCCAATGTAATTGCGAATGCGTTACGATTCTCAAGCTCTGTCGTATGAAATTACCGAAACCATACATCTACTCGATGACGTAAAAATCTAACTATCGTCACTACGTAAGCCTATATGTTATCCGTCGCACCTGCCCCGAATAGTTTAGGCGAAAAATTTACTATACACGTAGCCGGTCGCAATGAGCCCGAGGACGAGGAGGCACAGCATAATCATTATCTTCTTCTGCACAAGGGATAAATATTTGGTATTAGTGTTTTGTCTATGTCGGCGAGCGCGTCCCCTGCGGGTGTACAGCGGTGGGTGTACAGCGTGTACAGCGGGTACAGCGGGCCGCGCTCGCCGGTCGCAGAGTTACCTTGAGCTAGCGGCTTGCGGGCGCTCACACGAAGTAGCTGGACACGTAGCTGACGACGACGATGCCGAGTATGAGCAGACACACTAGGATCATGATCTTCTTCTGTCGTTCCGAATTGCGAACATGCAACAGTACGCTTTATACGTGCCCGCGGGAGTACCGCTTGCATCGCTTCTTATTAATATTAACAACCATGGCAACGGTTTTGTATGTGTGTGCGTCATTTGCCTCGTATTGGGGTAGGGGGTGAAATAAAAAAAAAAGTTAAATTAATCGAAATAAAATAAATAAATGTAATTCCAAAGTTTTTAACGTAATCATATTTACATCTTATTATGTGAACGAATATAAACAACTCGGCGATTGACCCTCGCTACGGAACGTAGAATAAATAGTACGGGTGTATGTTGTATATCAATTAAGTAAAAATGACGATGGTATTATTTAACATTAACAGTCTTCGTATGAACCAGGAAAATGTGGAAGCTACAGTTACACCTAGAGTCGATCTAGAGTACACTCGAGTAAATAAATTCATTAATTAATCACAGTTAATCAAATGTACCACATAACATTTAACATGTAATCATTTATAGTAAGCATTTTCAAGAATGTGCGCTTAATTATTGTATTAGGTAAATTATTTATCAGATGGTATGCATGAAATGCTACCATTAAATGCAACAATCGTAATATAAAGCAAGTATTTTTTAAATACTGCGGTGAAATAATGAATTTTCTATTATAGTGACTATAATAAATAATTTAAAACAATAATAGGTCTTAACGTAAGTACATACTTGAACAGATCCGTGGTCATATTTATTGAAAAAAACTCCCAGGAAAATATTATCAAATTAATAATATAATTAAAAAGGCATAGATATCAAGTTATGTACTTGATTATACTCCTTGTATAATCGAGTACATAACTTCACAAATCAATAATGACTTAATAATTTAGAATGAAAACCCAAAAAAGAATATATTTGTTTCTATTTTCGAATATTTGAATTTTCATTTATTTTTAATACGATCTGGAATTTTTTTCAAGCAGATTTTATATGAATTACAACAAAATATATATTCATAGCTAGCTCGTTAATAAAATTAATTATAACTACTGAATATTCATATAATCTAGTCAACAGAGCCAATAATAATTTACTTAACTATGTGAATACTGGTTTCGCAAAAAACTAAATTAAAAAAAAAACAATGGCATATAATATTGTGCTTTGAACATAGATAATAAACAATCAACGGATAACAAAATCGATCTGAATCAGAAACATTCCAAAACCCATTCAACTTTAATGCATCGGTAAGAACTGTATAGTCAACAACAATTAATTATAAAAAAATAGATTAGACAAAGCTTCTGAATGATTAATAAATTATATACATTCATTTCCAATATAATTATTTAAGTAATGTGTTCCTTTTCATATTAATAGTATTTTAATATATGAAACAAGATTATTGAAGTTGTTCGAATTTATACTTTTGTGCTTTTATTTATATTTTTATAATCAAATAAGTATATATTCAACACACAAGTTATATAAATTATAATGATATTATTTTTAATATAATATTTACATAATAAAAAATGCGAAATAGTACTAATCCTAAAGCACAATCATCTTATTGCACTTTGCACATATTGTCTTGCAACTACCACTCGGGTAGATATATTTATTATATAAAGGTACACAATTCAAAGCAACACTGTCACATAATATATTTAAATGGCAATGACGGTATGAGGTATCAAATTTTTGACATTAAAATTTTCAATACCCATATATCCATCATTAGTTTATGGTGGGATCAAAGATGCCGAAAAAAAATGTATCTATAATACTTGTTTTCGGGCGTTGTTCATCCAAAGCAACTTCTTTGTATAATAAATAATAATCTATTATGGATACCGTACTCTTTATTACTTTAGAGTTCAAATTGTTCTTTAAACTTAGGAACTATTTGTCTTTTTTTTAAATGAATACAATGTTCTGTATCTATAAATATAAACATAAAATTCGATTGCACAGTATTTGTGACAGTGTTTACACGACGGCATGCTTCGCGAGTGAAGCTGACACTAACTAACACAAAACAGTGTGGTACATGATTATAGGTGAATAAATATTATTTCGCATATACTTTATTATGATATATCTCGACATAACCACTAACATTTGCATATTAATTTAATAATTTTTCATTTACTTTATATGAGAAATAATATATATCATGTACCTCCAAAATCGAAACGAACACCACGTATACTCGAATACACTTACATCTTGTGATAAGTATATCAGCTTTTGTTATGAATATCAGTATTTGCACCAATAGTCCTATCGCATTCGCGGCCGATGACGTCACTAGCCCTCCTCGCAGTCTATCACAGTACAATCGCGAGCACTATTATTAATATAATAATAATCAGCGTAATAAACAGGCATATTATGAGGAAGACTTTTTTCTGGAATGACAAAAGAAAAAAAAAGAAAATAAAATATCTGCTCTAAAGGAATGCCTAACTACGGATGGTGGGGAGAATATTATATTTCTTCATAAATGTATGTCGTTTAAAATAGCACAACATTATGACTCAGAGTAAGGAATAATATAGACGGAGTGTCATAGAATTAAACGTGAAGCGAAACAATAATATTTTAAAATGACAATTTGTATAATGAGCAATAAATAAATAAATGTTAATAAATTTAAAAAAAAGCCAACGGATTTTATTATAATAAAGATAAAAAAATCTAATACTGTACTATATCTCTTCCGAGAGGAATAGAACTAATATTAAAAACATAGTAAAGAATATAGTATTATTTTTATTATTCCTATTTTATTCTCAAAAATTGCATATTAATTTAAGTCATAAATATATAAAATTTCGCTCATTCTTCAAAGAAAGACAACGATGTATATGACAAAATCGAAAATAATAGCGTAAAAAGCAAATCACGCTACTATTTGAACTTTGACATTACTTTGGCGAATTCTGTGTATATTCTTAGTCTTATATATTCTTTAGTCTGAGTATTTATACATAATATATTTTACTGCAAATTACTTCAAAACCATGAGATAATGCTTTTAACTAACCATAAATATCAATAATAAAATTAAGAGTATTTCAATTATTATTATTTCAGTTATATTAATATTATGTTTTATAAAAAACCGAATATATAAGTTACGTGAATCGAATGTATAAGTTAATTGACAAAGTCAATAATTTTAACGATTATCTTTATTGTTACATTAAATACAATATCAGATATTCTCATGCTATATTATGATAAGAAAGAATGTTAATTTTGTCACGACGATTATCACATAGTTGCTTTCATAGAAGCACGTAATATCTTAGCATGGATCATGCATAGATGCGTACATACAATATTTTATAAAGAATGAGATTGAATACATGAATAAATTATTAACTAACAAGACGCATAAATAGTTAATATAGTTTTTCATGAAGAATATTTTTTCACTATTTATACCACAATCAATTTCATCAATAAAAAAGTAAAAAAATATATCTAAAAGTTATTATTTAATTATTAACATACTTGATCAGAATCTGAGGAAAAGTTGACATCATTGACTATTTTAAGAGAATAATTTGCTATAATATTCAATCCCAATCTCTAAATGATTAGGCCATACAATATCTATATATGTACATACATATATAAATAATAAATGCATTTGAATAAAGCGCATGCCATTAGGCTAAATCAATTCCGAAGCAAATTTTTCTACATAAAAAAATATATATACGTATTTAAAAAATATGAGCGAGATAACAAATGTCTTACGTCAAAAAAACTGGCTTAATTAATATTTGAAGTG
Source organism: Argynnis bischoffii washingtonia (assembly GCA_033884665.1). NCBI lineage: Eukaryota > Metazoa > Arthropoda > Insecta > Lepidoptera > Nymphalidae > Argynnis > Argynnis bischoffii. The sequence continues at coordinate 5,676,162 of CM066616.1, read as the reverse complement.
AACGGTAACGAGTGCAATCGCCAGATGGAACCATTTGGCCCAATTAGTCGAACCTGACGTCTATTGTCTATGGAACTGTACTTTTAGCCAAGGCTCTTTCAATATAAATCAACAAACAAGATTGAAGCGTATCGAATTTTTGATATCATTTCTCTGTAACAGTTTTGACGTAAAATATTTACGTGAGACGGTATTCATGCAAACTAAAAAAAAGCCGATATAATAATAGAGGAAGAGTAAGTAAATCTTATAGTTAATATCCCCATTGCCTATTCGGTATCCCTTTACGAATGTCGCTTTACCTTCCTGGCTTTGGTAAAGTAGTCGAATGCTTGCACTAACTCTGTCCTGCCGGTTTCCACGTAGTCGGTGGTGGAGGTCACGTGGTGCTCGATGCGGTCGACCAGCTCGCCCTGCTCGCGCTAAGGTACGGCGCGGGGGCGCGGGGCGCGGGGGGAGGGAACGCGCGGGACGAACTGTTTGCGGCCGATTGGTTCATACGATTGTTTAGTCCCGGTTATTCGTCTTGTTAGTTATGGAAGCTAAGACCACAGTTATTCCATAGTTCACCAGTTAGTTCACAGTTTAAGTAGACGCGTTTATTAGATACGAAGTATGATACATAGTAAATAAGTAGTACAAGACAGTATATAAATATAACACCCATACACCATATACAGAAGGCAAATTACGCACACACCAAACGAAAGTCAAATTAGTGATACACAGTCAAATAATGAGATTAAGTTAAGAAGCCCATTACCATCGATTGTTAGTCCGATTTACATGAACAGTTAGTAAGACAACAGTGAAAGCCAATTTGTGGATGCATATGTGGAGGTAAAATAAAAACATGGTGTGAACCAATCACCGAATCGACGCAAAACAAATGCGGGGTTTGGATTTCCAACGTTCACGATGAAACAATAGGTCGGGGATAAAACGTGGGAGGGAAATGGGGACGAGGAGAAACAAAACAAAAACGCATTAGCAACCAATGAACCGGCACTTGTAGTATGAACTTACCCGTCGAGCTTTGCTCTGATATTTAAGGGCCTTCTTTGTGTCTTGTGTGGCAGTTTGGACATAGTCCACAGCGTGCTCTACATGATACTCAATGCGGTCGATCATCTCACCCTGTATCCATAGGGAGCTCGTTTAGACAATCAATCTAATTTAGTAGTGACTAGGTACATTAAAATATATGCTCCCAAAGGTTATATGCGTTATTCATGTCAACCAATTTTGACAATGAACTTGATTGTCACGATCACAGTATTAGAGGTCATAAGTTCGATGCCTGCTAAGGATAACATTTTATCCCTATTTCGACAAAGCGCGACATGTAAAACCACATTTTATTGTACAATCAGTTCTGATCAAATGCCCCATTTCCTGTGGTTTCATAACCCAATACGTTAGGCCATATTATTGTAAATTCTATATATTGTTTATTATAACTTACTCAAATCATACCTACAAATTTAGTCAAATTTTAAATAAAAAATCTAAGAAAGTATTAAGTAAAATTGCTCATACGAATATTAATAATGGAAACAGGTCACAATTTTCATTTCGTACCTCATCAATTCTTAATCAACTTGTAACACCAAAGATGCTTCTTCGATCTCTAATGTCTATACGTTATTCAAATTTGAATCTAATAACCATTATATCATATACATAAGTAATGTGTGATAAGTAATTATAAAATATGTAATATGTTTGACCTGACTCTCGACAAGCATGGCCATGTCCATGAACATGTCGTGCAATTCGCGGATGGAGGTCTCTAGTTTGATGATGTCGGCGTGCCGCGCCTCGATGTCGGCGAGCGTCTGCTTCGCTTGTTGCGTTTCCATTATGATCTGCAAAGTATTAAGTGAACACATGTTTCATAAATGATTTTTTATAATTGTCTAAAATTTCACCACATTACTTTTACTTTAATATTTCCCTTTTTTATTTTTCCATTGCAAAAATTATCAAAAGCTTGACAATTAAAAAATAATATCTGCTTGTCGTTGTAAAAACTAATGAACATATAAAAAATATTAAAATAATTATAATAGTACAGTCATATAAGATAATAATATAATATTATATATACACATAATAAAACTGTAGAGGTCGAATATCTGTACATAGAAAAAAATATGCTAAAAACAGAGTCAGGGAGATGTAAGAAGAGAAATAGAACAAATCCAGATTTTTTCAAATTTTTTCTCTGTCTGTCTGTTTTACGGGCTAATCTCCGAAACTGTAGGACCGATTTAAATGAAACTTTGCCTGGTGGTACCTGAGATCCCCGGTCAATATTTTAGATACTTTTCATCCTAGAAAATTAAAGAGTTCCCATGTGATAGATAAAAAAAACTATAGTAACTTATACAGCTTAGTACATAAAAACTATTGATTGGATTTTAATGGAACTTTATTGTAATATGTATATAATAGTTCGTACTTCATACATCAGAATAATAAATAGGCTACTTTTTATCCCGGAAAAATGTACGGTTCCCGTGGGATAGTTTTTTTTTTGTCTGTCTAGAGGCGAACCCGAGCGAAGCGAGGGTGAGCCGCTAGTAAATAATATAAAATCATAAAGAGGAAAGATTTTTTTGTTTGTTTGTACCAAATGAGCTCCGAAACTATTGGACCGATTTAGATGAAATTTTGGGGTGAAAATGGTGATGAAAGTTTGTATTGGGAATCAATCTAGGGATGAGTCGCTAGTATAAGATAAAAAGTGACAAATCTCGGTATGAATTTTATATAATATCGTGCCCGCGTCCCAAGTTATCAAAGGTCCTATATATTGCTTATTACGTTCCATTTCGAAGCTAAGCTCTTATTTGACTAGACAAGCAAAATAGTACGTAACGGTATAAACATAGGTATGAATTATTAATTCACGCATGCACGCAAAAAAAAATATTTAAGTATTAAATAAAATCTATTTTTTTTTAAATAGGGTTTCTCATATAGAAGTTTTTTTTTAATTTTCAAATCGTTAGATGACTTTAAAGTTGTAAACATATATCCGTTTATAGCAAGTTTAAATCAAACTTTCTACACTGTTAAAGTCCGGAACTATGGACAACTTGTCTTTTGTTAATGTTGAACAAGTCAGCATTTGTACACAAATATCCTCAAAATGTTTGAACTAAACCATTTGAAATAAAAATGGAAAATCACAAATTATTTTTCATTCTCAGTAGCAGCCTTGAAATATGAAATATGTCGATAAGCAATGTCAAGAACCCTCGCTGTGCGATTATCTGGTGAGTATCTAAGTAATCTTTCAATATTTAGTCTGGAAATTTTTTCTTGCTACTCCTGCTTATGAGGCCCTTGCTCTGAATTTCGTAGCATCAACTGAAGCATCGTTCAGTAATATAAAGTTTAATTTTTAATATTTAAATTGTTGCTTCATTATGAACTTTTAGCGTTCAAAATAACATGGTATTTACATATTATTAAATTGTACAATAATTTTGACAATCTATATACTATTGTTACTGTCTTTTGTCTGTGAAAGATATTTTGTAATTTAGATTAACATAAATATAAATTTAATTAAGATAAACGAAAAAATGGAGCATGGCCTCAATATACACCTTGTTATTTATATATTATTTATTGTTAAGAATCTCAGATATTGAATAGAAGTTTCAATTGAAAATTCGAATTTCCGTCTTTGAAATATTGAAATGGAAACTATTGTAAAAGCAACATTATCGTTTTTTAACCGTATAAAATGTAGCAAAAAGATATTTAAGAATGTTTAAAAATACATAGCGGATTAGTAAATACTATACTAGCAAAACCATTATCTTCATAATTCATAGTTTCGACTACTTTTTAAACCACCTACTGCATCTACTTGTTAAAATTATTATTTGTTTGTTTGGTTGAACGCACTAATCTCAAGAACTACTAATACGATTTGAAAAATTCTTTTTGCATTACATAGTCCATTAACTGAGGAAGGTTATAGGCTATATATCATGCCGGGAAAATGTACTGTTCCCGTGGGATAGATTTGTTTTTTGCTAGGGACGAACCCGAAGCGAAGCGAGGGTGTGTCGCTAGTACACTATATCTGTGGTAAATTTCGTTACAAAAACATAGCAAACATACCCCTTGAGTGAAGACAGCAGGGTTGTCTTGCTCCAGCATGGTTTCCAATTCCTCATCGGTAGTGGCGCGACCCGTGATCTCGAGCTGTCGGAGTATCCTGTTTTTGCACCGATCTCGGTAATCCGTTTGGGTCCGGTTGTATTCGGTCATCACCTCGACAAACTTGCGGGATAGGGTCGAGTGCTGGGTCCTTCTTATCCTGAGATCAGCCGATGATTTGTTCGAATGCTCCTCCTGTTCGATGTTCTGCTCTATGTCTGTGGGATTATGTTTAACCGTGCAGTGTCTATACATTTTACTTAATAATTTGCCATTTATTATGTTACATAATTTACTGGGTTTAGGTTAACCTAACTCTTAAGAAATTTAATTATTTTAAACGCTTAGTCAGAGTTAGATGACTATTCACATAATTTTACCGCTGACTCACTATCCCTGCACATTATTACGAAGATAACATCGCAAGGAGGTCGTTCATAACTCTATAAATCTAATAAAAGTGTACGAATGTTTCTTATTGCATAACAAATGAAGTATTTACATACATAAATATGATGGTGTTTGACAAGTATATATACTCACGTTTTAATTTTCCTCTGACTTTGTTGGCAGTTTTCTTAATATCGGCCATGAGATCTTCTAATTCGTGCTTTGTTTCTGAAATGAAACACGTGAAATTGAAAATGATTTTTTTTTTTCAATTTAACCTTTAAATAAGATTTGCCTTTACATAATTAAAATTAAAGTATTCGTTACCAAGAATATTTACGTCTCTAATTCCTTTTCTTTCCTTATTGACCTATTTTGATGTAATAGAAGATTTATCGTTTGAAAACGTTCATTAAAAAGAGGACGAGCGTAATCAGAGCAAAACCAATGATGAATACAATCGTTAACGATTTGAAAAAGCTCGCCGAAACTCAAATAAACGGGCTCTTTAGGTCTTTTAATTTTTAAATAAAATAAATGAGATCAAATTATGTAATTAATGCGATGAAATTCACTTGGGAAAGTAGAGAGTAAGTACCTTAAGATTTTAGCCATCATAATTCGCATCAACATGTACTTGTACATTGTTGTAATAAAATATAAATACAACTTTTTATATTTCTAGCGTGTGAACGCGGCTTCGTTCCGAGTAATTTATTTATGTACAATTCTCTTTACCTTTCATAGTGTGATGTTACATAGCCTATAACCTCTATTAATAGACTATAAATATATTTGTTTATTCGAACTAATAGCTTCAGAGCATCATCCAAACGAAAAAATATAAAAAAAACTTTTTTTTTTAATATCTTATCTATATCTTCTTCACAACAATTGTTCTATATTTTATGTCACTAAAGTAACACTCAGCGATGCCTGTTAGAAGCGAAAGTGTCCTAAACCAAATATTAAATCCATTCGATGAATTACTCCGTACAGTACGTGCCTAACATCGCAACGAGCGTGGGGATCATCCGTTCAATATTTCATCACAGCACGGCTAAGTTATGAATATATTTCTGCATAATAAAACACCCACACAATGGCTACGCTATCAGACGGGACTCCTAATTGCCTGTCTGATGCAGTGTTCTGGCTTCGATCGATATGTTGAATCTCCTGATTTGTGACGTTTTGCACACGACTGTTTGATAATATCTTTGATCATGTTCAGCAATTATGGGTAAGTTTAATAATAATAATTAATACTTACGTATAATATTTTTCATATCTAATTACAGTAACTGCAATAATTGAGTTGTAGGTTATATAATATTGAGTTTGTTTCTGGTATTAATGTTGTGGCGTCACACTTCTTGTTGTTTTTAGGAACATTTGTATTATGTTCATAAAACATATATACCATTTTATATTATATAACATTTTCGTTGATATATCTTAATACGGGTAGGCCAAAATCAATACTTTATTCTCCTTTAATTTATCTTTTAAAAATACTCTTGATCTACTACTATTACTCTTATTCTAACAACTAGCGACTCACGCTCGCTTCGCTCGCGTTCGTCTCTAGGTACGTTTTCACGGTTAGCTATGTTTAAGTATACATAAATAGTATCTTGCTACTCCTAAGATATTCATTTAAATTATACAGAGATTTACCCTCGTTTTGCTCGGGTGCGTACGCCGTACGCGGACTTTGGTCAAAATTTCATGGGTTTTAATTTTTGTTCGCGGAACCATAATTCTTTTTCTAAAATAAAAGTAGCCTAAGTTACTCCATATAATATCAGCTATCTGCCAGTGAAAGTCCCGTCAAAATCGGTCCAGCCGTTTCGGAGATTAGCCGGAACATACAGACAGACAGAAATTGTAAAAAATGTTATCTTGGTATAAGTACCATGTATACATCCATATGCATTAAGTAAAAAGCGGTTATTTTAATATTACAAACAGACACTCCCAATTTTATTTATCTGTATAGATAATGATAATATAATTCAGTCATTTTAACGACACATGCTAGGTTTATATGCTGCAAGGGATGTCGGCCATAGTCCATCACGCTGTATTATGATATTTGGCGAACTTCATATGTCTTCTAAAATACACGACTTAGGCAATGTTCACAGATCTCTCGCATTTGTGTCGTTCATCTTATTAGCAGATGATAATGATGTTGTAAATTCGTTCATAGAAATCTCAGAAAGTATCGCAATCCATACCCTGGATTTGAACCTCACTTTTCCAAGCATATTAAAGCATGTTACCCATGGGCCCATTGTATTGTGCCATTAGTATTACTTATTTTATGATTTATAACAAATAAATAGTGCATCTATACACGATAACCAAAGCTCTAGGCTCATTAAGTATTCTTTTATTCATATATTATGCATCGAGGCCATTAGCAGGCAAGTTAGACTGTACACATTCAAACAGATGCAACGTTGCGCCAACCAGGCATTGATTAATTAATGTTTCCACTAAATTCTGAACTCACAGTGGGTAATGTATTGAGGTTTGTTCGGTGTCAGGCGGAGATTATCACACCGATATGAACATAGTAATAAATGAAATTAAAGTATAGGTTGAATTTGATTTTAATAAATCCATCTATGTATTTAATAACATTATATACCTATATAAAATAATGTTTACTTCAAACAAAAAATGAGACATTAATGTTTGTGAGTATGAATAAATAATAATAATCAATGACCATTTCTCCGTAACACGGTACTCAACATAGTGATACAATTAGCAGTAAAGTATACTTTGCAAGACTTAGTTAGACTGCGAACAACTGCGTAGCACCAATGTACTAGTTATATAAGTTTTACTTGGAAACAGCCGTTTTCTAACATTTCATAAATTAATTCTTGTATATTTCCATGAATAAGTTTTAAAATAGCATAACTTGTGATCGAGTTCTTTTCAAGTTACGTTTAATATTGTAAGGTAAAATATTATTTTCTTTATATTATTTTCTTCATTCATATCTTACAAATATGATTAGAAAGTGCATATATAGATGATAAAATTATGAGTAAAACCAAGATTCAACCGTACTTTCCTCTTGATGTATTAAATAAAAAATATTTTAAGTAATTGAATAAATAAAATATTAGGTACCTACTATTATAATATTTTATAATATTTTTAATATTATCAACAGTTTTGTCAAATTACCCACATTGTTTAATCTTACCATACTGTGGTTTTGTCATGAGGACAAGATGTGTGTAGTATCCGTGCGTTTCTAATATTATAATTAAAGAATGCATATAAGCTGGTAACAACAATATTACGATATCACTTGCGCAATTAATACACTAATCAAATAGTTTTTTCTTCGTTTAAATAAACAAACACACAATTATTTAGTACTAGCGGCTCACACTCGCTTCAATCAGGTTCGTCCCTAGGTGATTCTTTAAATTGACATAACTTTTTTATTTATGAACTGATTGAAATAAAACAAATAATAAATGATAAGTGAAGCTTACCACAATACATTAGTGAAACCGCAAAGGTTAAGCCGTTTCTGAGATTAGCGCGCACAAACACACAGAGAAACAGACAAAAACTCTAATAAAAACTTAAAAAAAAAAAAACCGACTTCCAGGCACTGAAAAGTAAAAAATTTCATTTAGAATAGATACTTAATCAGATTTTCTCGAAGTCGGTGTGCTTTGATTTGTATTGGCTGGCACCGACTACGAAAAAATCTGATTAAGTATCTATTCTAAATGAAAACCCCCGTTTAGTTCTTTTTTACTTTTCAGTGCCTGGAAGTCGGTTTTTTTTTTTAATTTTTATTTTTCCATTTTTAGTGTAGACGTATCATCAATACAAATTAATCAAGCCCAAACACCAGGTAATTGCTGTAAATCGTTGAGGAGCTTCCTCGACTATCTTTCGGGTCCGTCATCAGATCCACTCCAGACCTTCATTAAATAGTAGTGCTTTAAAATACCTAATAAAAATGTTAACAAACGCACTAGTCGCCGCTACAATTTTCGAAAGTTCCCCTCGATTTCTCTGGGATCCCATCATCAGATCCTGGTTTCCTTATCATGGTACCACTCTTGGGATATCTCCTTTCCAACAAAAAAAGAATTATCAAAATCGGTCCATAAACGACGAAAAAATGCCCGAACAAACATAAAAAATATATACATATATATACCGAATACCGGTCGAATTGAGAACCTCCTTCTTTTTTTGGAAGTCGGTTAAAAATCATTGTTTTGAGTTCCATTGCGTTAATAAAGACCGCTAAAAATAGTTTTACTTAAATATCTTCCATGTACAAACAGCGAACAGTTACAATTTTATTATACCTACATATGTATAGATGTAATGATTTACAGCAGATATTATTAATTCCGAAATGTCGAAACTGTTTTTTTAAAATAACTAATGTATTATATAATTCTAAATATAATTTAAAAGCTTATAATATAATAGAATAAACTTGTTAAGTTAAGAGGGTTAGAAACGCGAAGACTTAACATCGCATAAAACTTGCGCAATTAGGTCACCTATTAAAAACTGTTACTGACACATTTGTGTAGAAACTAAAAAAATTGTCTCAATTTATTTTAATGATGATACGTTTTAAATCTGTGAATAATGGACATAATCATGTTTTACCAGGAACATATCATTAGGCACTAAGGATTGCAAGTGTATTAAATATCCTATATTTATTTGGTCCGTGACAGTCCAGACATTGTGATTCGGCATTTCAAGTTAAGAAAATGTAATATTAAAAATTGGCTCAATTAGAATTTGATCAAATTCATCATAACAGCCAGTCCGTATGTCCTTTGACTTCATTAAAAACGCTATAATCAGACACAATTTAATCAGTCTCGATTGTTTTGGTATTCTGTTTAGATAGATCCCATGCATTTCTATGATGAACTATAATTATTTAACCAATCTATTAAAATTTACTTCAAAAATCAAAATTGACTTTCTCAATTTTAACCTACTTCTGTATCGTATTAGCTTGTAACTTCGCAAAAAGCAAAAAGTTTAGAACTCTTCTTAGCTACAAGTAAGTCCTATGAATACGAACTTGGGCTTATTAGGTTTCTTATAAACAATCGATATTTTTCTTGTGTACACAAAAAAAGTGTTTTAGATTCATAGAAAAAAAATAACTTAAATTGCTTTAGTATAAATATATAAAGTAAAATAGCGTTTTTAATTCCTTATTTTTTTTCGCTAGTTACGCTCACAATAAAAATAAAATGCCTAAACATTTAAAAAATATCTTCTTAATTAAGTTTTTTTTTATTATAGTCAAAATATAATATCAATTAGTAATGGAAGTATTCATCTAAGCAGATTTGCATTGCATTGGCTAAAGGTGTAAGTAATGAGAAAGCGCTGTGTGGTGGTTGTGTCATTGTATCGATCTTATATCGTTAGTATTATAGAGAAAGTTTATTTACAAGCAAGAAATAATAATTTAAACACGCTCTTATTAAAAACCCTTGACAGAATTTTACTTTAGTTAAATAGCATGCTCCTAAATCTTCAATGCTTGGTTTAATATTTAAAATATATTGCGAAGAACAAGGTCCCGCGTAATGGAATCTTCATGAAAATCTTTTAGATTAGAAATATGAAAACTAATTGATAAGATACATAAGGAAATGTCAACGTGTTTGATATGAGATATTATTAACAAGGAACAACAAAGGAAATAAATAAATCCTTACTTCAATGTATCGATGTTGATAGATTTCCAATTTTACTAATAACGTAGAGATAAAAATCCATAATGATGATGAAATTGTAATGTTTTAAAAATGTTTCGCTAGGCCCTAGGGCAAACCAATGCCCTCGACTTTGTTCATGAATGTCACAAAAAATCGAGGTTGCTTGCAGGTAGCAGTTCTCTTCACCTCTAAAATCGATATTGCAACCTTGTATATATATTAGCTATATATTTTTGCGATCGTTCAATTTTATAAATGTGAATAGGGAAATAAACTCGTGCCCACTATTAATAGGCTTAGGAAATCCTGTTAGTGCGTATCTAATATAGCTTTCATTATGAAGATATATCAAATGAACCTTCGTAAGGGATCAGCATTCAGTTTAATTTATTTCTAGACATGAGCATGTTTTGTATTGATAATATAAATGAAACCTTCGTCGGATATAGAGCATTTTTTTAAGATCTTTGCCTATCAACTTGCGTGAAAGATAAAAAGAATTTTCCATACATATAATAAAATTGTAACTAAGTCGAATCTGTACATTAAATATTTTTTGGAAAATCTTGAAATAGACTTTATTATCGATACAGAAGTAAAGTCTATAGTTTTTCGATTTTTTGGCTGTCTGTCTGTCTGTTACCGCATCACGGGAAAACCACTGGACAGTTTTGTTGACATTTGGTATGATGATAGCTGGTTATCTGTGTCAACATATAAGATACTTTTTACTGCGGGAATATATATGAGATATTTTCTCAGAGCTAAACGTTAAAACGTAACTAGGGACGAACCCGAGCGCAGTGAGGGTCAGTTGCTAGTTTTTAATAAATGGAAAACCATAAAGAAAATAGTTTACATAGGACAAAGTATTAATAAGCCTGAAAAATCTACAATTTTCAACTTTTATAAATTCCAAACGACTGTGAGCTTGAAGGGACTGAGGTTATATGTACGTACTTGTAAAATAATCTCGATAGTAAAAAGGTACAAATATTAATAAACCGAATATACTGTACTTTTTATTTGAAATTTAGGTCACACACATCATGCGAGTGAGCCCTCTCGCGTAATTATGCCACGCGAGTAAGCTACGGGAATGAGATTTTAACATAATGTAAAATTTATGCACAGAATTCAACAAAAAATTTTTTAATGTTGAAACTCGCCATCAGAAACCTATTACCAAAATACCAAAAGTATTATTTGAATGTCTCCTGCAAATAATATATTCTTATCATCTCAGCCGAAAGATGCACACAGCTGGACATAGGCCTCCCTCAAAGATTTCCATAACTGCTGTGCTTGTGCATCCAGTGCGTTCTAGTGAATTTGACCAAATCGTCGGTCCACTTTGTGGGACGTCTGCCCTCGCTTCGCCTTCCGGTACGTGATAGCCTAACCGAGAACTCTTCGTCTCCAATGACCATCTGATCTGCGAGTGATGTGTCCTATATATTGCCACTGAAAATTCGGTGGGTGATATCGGTGACCTTAGTCCTTCGGCGTATCTCCTAATTCCTGATTCGGTTTCGCAGAGAAAATCAGAGCATAGCCATCTCCATCACTTCGAGCGATCTTAAGGGTTTTTATGAGACCGATCGTGAGCGACTTCGTCTCTGTACGTGTACTATCGCAAAACACGCTTGACGAAGAATTTTGTCTTGAGACACCGCAGTATTTAAGACGATGATGCATAGCTTCTTGAACGCTGCCTAACCGAGTTTGATTCGTCCTTTGACCTTCTTTTCGAACTTGGACATACCTAGTTAGGCAGTTTATCCCAGGTATAAGTCTCGTCCACAACTTCGAGCGTAGAATGACCGAGAAAAACTGAAGTGGTTATAACATGGACATTTGACATATTTTTCGTCTTGCCCATGTTTATTTTTAGACCACCTTGCTGCTGAGGTTCTTCATGATCCTAACCATGACCACTAAATCATCGGCAAATCGAAGGTGAGTGATGTACTTGCCGTTGATGTTGATGAGCAGTCTTTTTCAGTTCGAGACCTTAAAGAAGTCTTCCAATGCAACGCTAAACAGTTTCGGGAAAATGATATCATCCTATCGTATTCCTTATACTTATTAATTCCTTTTACTAACATGATACTCAGAGCAGCCAAAGCCACAATTTCAATATCTTTATTAATGTTATAAATTCGGAAATATATTTTGTTAATCTTTTACTAAACAATAACTTAAAGTAATATTTGTATATAGAGATATTTTAATAACAGGAGAGCCATAGAGTACTTTTATTGCAGTGGGTTACAGTTAGTATGTATGTAAGGTTTTGCCAACATAAGACCAATACAAATATTATTGGAACCAAAAAATGTGGAAACGTACATGTTTTATACTCGCTGCGAATCTTGCTACGTGTATGTACATAATACTATGTCTCCGACTGCATAAATACTATTTTACATCATTAACTTGTTCCCTTCTGTTTAGTTCACTTATTGCGTAAAAACGCAGTCGCTTTTTAGTTTTGGCCAGTTAAACCAGTTACATTTTACCTTTGGTTACATTTTTCAATTTGCTATTTTAAATTATTATTAAACACATACATTATGTAATAATTAATATATTTATGTGATCGCCTTTTAAAAACCTTCATTTTGATACCACACTCGATTAGCTTAAAAATATAAGACATTTTTAATAATTTATTTTTATATAGTATTATATTGTTCTTTATATAGTATATAACACTCGCAACGAATCTAGACGACTGACGAGTCTGACAACGTATGAATCATTAAAATCGGTTAAGCCACTTAGTAATTACGAAGTAAAAAGTACGCTCATGAGACTTTTATACTTATTTATTTAATTAACTCTAATAATTTAAAACTCCGATGACCTTTGCGAATGCGAAATAATAATATTGAGCTGAGCGCCTTTATTGACCCGAATGTCAAGAGCACTGCCATGAACATTGAAATAATGAACGAATGTGACATAATTAAAGCCGGGTCCATTTGTTTTAAGCACACAGTATCATCGTAACGTGGGGACATATTATTATACTGAAATACATATATTTGGATCAAATGATTAATTGCGCGATGCTATAGTAGTAATTAATTAGCGTAAACTTAACAACAACCATAAACAAATACTAATCAGTGCTGATTGCAAGGGTTTGTGCATACACACTATTATATGACAAACGACGGTCAAATTTTGCCTGAATTAAACTCGGCCAGGCCTATTGTTTGGATTTTGGAACAGAAAGATCAATTTGTAATATAGAACAAGACTAACTGCAAAGCCAATTCCGAAAATCCGAATTCAGAACGTAAAACGAGCGATAAAGTATTTATTGGCAGCGAAGCCCACGAATGATCGTAACGGATGTTTTTGTTGTTATGTTGAGAATAACTTGATATCCTCCAAGGCCCTGCATCTACGAGTACCTTACACCGTACCTCGTACTTTCCAACGTCTAATCAATTTAACTACGACCATGTGTGATATGATCTATTTATACTTTGAATCACTTGACTTCTTCATTAATTTAGATATGTCACTCGAGTTGTGAATATTTACACTTATATAGGTACACGTACTTGATTATAATGTCATATACTAAATAAGAATTTTATAGAAGAAACACTTGGTTGTTTATTTAAATTTATAAAAGTTGGGAATATTAATAGTTTTTACTTTACTCTAGTTTCAAATTTCGCCGTTTCTAATGCCCATTCGAAAAATTGAGTGTTTAAAATAAATAGCGTAGATTAATTGTATGAATGAAATCGAAGGAATATCACCCACAATCACATATTTGTAATCGTTTGACGTTCCCTCTATCGTTGAAGGATACGACCCTCTCATCCCACGCCACGTGCAACGTAATCCAATGACGCCCGTAGACAAGCCGTATACTCGTACATTATTTTTAGAACCAATTACTGCCCTAGGCTATGTGCTCCCACACCATAAAGTTCTGATCTATAATGTTTCACTGATCTTTAAAGGGCGTAATATTGAAACTGTATTACAGTTTTATATGAGTTATTTATAAACAAATGAAACTTTTATGTTTTCTTTTTAACGACTATGATAAGGCGATAAATCTACTGTTTATTTTACTTACTTTCATCTGATTGCGGTGCTGATAAGATGGCACTGTGCTTCTTCTTTACTTCTTCAACGTTCGCTTGTATCTTATCTATCATTTCTCGTATCTCTTCCACCTAAAACAAAGTTTATATTATTTTTAATACTAAGCAATTTTCTATCAATAGACTTTCTACATTATTTAAGTAATGTGTATGTTTATGACTTGATTAATATAATGTATATTTATATCTTGTAAAGGGCTACTTCCTCCGCATTAAACGATGTAAACAGTAGTTATTCTAAAATGCTTCACATTTAAGTAACCAGTTATTCTAAAATAATCTATCTGTGAAAGTTTCATTAAATCGGTTTCCTGGTTTGATATGTATGTAGATAAAAAATATTTTGCTACTGTACAAATAGTCACGCCCGCGTCAGCATAATAAAGGGAATGTTTTTAGAATTTAATATATTTTAACGTTATTTATATTTTGACAAATATTTAATTAGCACTGTAAGAAATTAATTAATCATACATTTTATTAATATTGCACCCACACAAATTCATATAAAACGGTAAAGTTATATTATTAAAATTGCTTTGTGGATATTCTATTTTATGATCATAATGCCAGAGCAAGTGTAGACTACACATATTGTATAGAGTACTGGCGTCAATGTACTTGTCTGCTACTTAGACGTGAAAACTCTAAAATTGCGGAAACTGGCGTGTAGCCAGTTAACCTCTTCAACAATCTAAGTTATCCTACACCGTAAATACAATTAAATAATATTACTATAATCTCTTATGTAAGGTAATCATTTTTTCCACACAAAATATATATGAACGTAGCTAAATAGCGGCTTGAATATTCAAAATATATTTTGTTTTAATAAAACAATATGTCAATAAATAAAAATTGATCGAGTTTATTAAATTTAACAATTTAGGTGTTTACAACGTAGATCAAACAGGTAAATTATAAAATCCGTTAACCGATTGTGCAGACTCTCGAAATGTACTCGTGACATGAAATATTCGTTTCCAAACAGGAAGGAAATTAGTTGAATTGTGGTTGAATGCAACAACCGATAGGAGAGCTGCTTGGATTATCTAGACATTAATTCGGTTAAAGGAACCGTTGGCAACTTTCCAACCACAAAGTAAACGGGAACGACCATAACTTGCGAAGGTATTATGCATCCCGCCCAACTTTAAATTCCAATAATTTAGAATCTTCTTATTTTTGTAATTTAAAAGGCGCGCGATTGTTAGAAAATATACTTTTCTGAACATTTCGGTCGATCAGCTTATCAAAAGAAAATAATTTTACATTAAATATTAATCAATTTTAACAATAAAGATAGTATGTAGTACGGATATCTCTAATATATAGAAGAATCAACTGTTGTGGAACATAACTTAGATACTTTAGTATTTTAGCAAGGTCCGTGTATGTTAAAAGTTATATAATATTACCTAATATTTTTATTCATTTAACAGAAATCTAGATTTTTTTAGTACACATATATTAAGTATATATTTTTATATAACCAGAACGACCAGTTTAAAGTATAATTTCTGACAGTGAACATAATGATATAAAAAATAAATAAAAACCGACTTCCAGGCACTGAAAAGTAAAAAATAACTAAACTGGGGTTTTCATTTAGAATAGATACTTAATCAGATATTTTTGGAGTCGGTGCCAGCCAATACAAATCAAAGCACACCGGTGCCTGGAAGTCGGTTTTTTTAAGTTTTTATTTTTCCATTTTTAGCGTAGACGTAAAAAAAAGGTAATTTTTAAGAAGAAAGATTTTTAAAAACAATTTTAAGCAATTTATTTAGACATGATTAAGCCATTTATTCAGACCCCTAATGACAGTCACAACCCATCTAGGTGTAAAGTTCTCATCAATACAAATTAATCAAGCCCAAACACCAGGTAATTGCTGTTGAGGAGTTCCCTCGACTGTCTTTCGGGTCTATCATCAGATCGATTCCAGACCTTTATTAAATAGTAGTGCTTTAAAATACCTAATGAAAAAGTTAACAAACGCACTAGTCGCCGCTACAATTTTCGAAGGTTCCCCTCGATTTTTCTGGGACCTCATCATCAGATCCTGGTTTCCTTATCATGGTACCACCCTTGGGATATTTCCTTTCCAACAAAAAAAGAATTATCAAAATAGGTTTATAAACGACGTAGAAATCCGCGAACACACATAAAAAAATATATATACGATCGAATTGAGAACCTCTTCCTTTTTTTGGAAGTCGGTTGAAAATATAAATACTCTGTAGCACTCGGCGGTAATGTAGCTTTCTATTAGTAAAAGAATTTTCAGAACCAGATAAGTAATTTCAGAGATCCTTCGTCATACACCCAAATTTACAAAGTCACAATTTTTACCTCATTACAATAGTGTAGAAGTGTAGATTAAGACAGTTAAAATATTATAACTTTAATGGTAAAATGAAACAATATTTTTAGATTAGCTTCCGCTTGCGGTTTACGGATGTATTTCTATTTCCGTTACTTCCGCTGAACGTCAGACCATAGACTTGAACTATGGAAAACTCAAGCTTTTGATCTACTAACTTAATTAAAATGAAACTTGTTCTTTTGCTTAACCAAGCCGTTCAAATGTACATATACAAAAATAGTAATTTACCTATTTTAAATAGATTTTTATAAAAACATTCAATTTACAATAACAGCTTTCTGGAACTCACGTTAATAAAATAAGCTCTGTTTCTTTAATTGTGTATATATAAAATTATACCATTACAGAAGGTGTAACAGACGATGTAACCCTATGTATGTATATTTAGAGATTTTTAGCAGTTTGAAACTAATTAGAATATCAAAAAACAAATATTGAAAACCATATTTTCGACTAAACTTCAAGAGTATAACATAAATATTAAGCATATAAAATAGTTTAATAGTGGAGCTTTCTTACTAATTACTATTACAATATGCTCTTAGTTGTACTAAATTTATTTTTATTTTCACTTTTATGGGGAATAACTACTGATGCTACTATTAGTACCTACTAGCTATTTCGTTGTGTACATTTTTAGCACAGTACCTTTATTAGTATATTAGCGACTCACCCTCGCACCTATACAAACTTTCATCCCCATTTTCACCCTCTCAAGGGATGATTTCCGGGATAAAAAGTATCCTATGTCCTTCCCAGGGTTGCAAAATATCTTCTTACCAAACTTAATCTAAATCGGTTCAGTAGACCCAGAGATTACCGCCTACAACCTCACAAATTTTACCTCTTTATAATATTAAGTATAGATATGCATTTTAATTATCTCTGTTTATAATAAATACCAAAGAAGAAATATCTAAATCGCACGGTTCAAAGTTCGCGTATGTCGAAGAGATTATATAGAACATTAAAAGTTATACGGCTGATCCCCAATAAAAATGCCTGTTAAACTTTTAAAATTCGTTATTTTATACGTGTGGGTCATAATTCGTGTTCACATAAGAGTGAGTGTGCAACTGAAGCTGATATAGCATGAAGTTCAGAGGGCTAGGATCCAAGATCGATATGAGGAGTCAGGCTGATGGGCCGCTGATAACTCATGAGTCACAAATTAATCTGATTATAGAGATAGCTTATCGTCCGCTTGCACCACTTGATAACACGTCGAACGTTTATACTGATAACAATTTTTGCAGTTATAGTCATGGTAAATTCTTGCTGGTTTATATTTGAATAGTATTAATTTACTTAAAGATCTCTACTATAATAAATTTTAACTATTTTATGAAAATGAATATCTGTTTTAGAATTGAACATAGAATATTTTTAAAGAAGTTATTGAAATATTTTCTAATACAGCATAACTATATGTTTAATATATATAGGCCGGCAACGCATTTGCAAGCCTTGCGGTGTTGCCTCCTGCTCGTTTGCCCCCTTGATGACAAAAAAAAAAGACTACGTATTGATGTAAACTAGTATAAAAATTCTTTTCTTGTCCTAGAAAGATTAGAGGATCGGTTATATAAAAGTATATAAAAGCAACAAATATGTAAAAATTGAAAATGAACATGATGATTATCAATTAAACGTACGTACTTAATATGTAACATAAAATATCCCATAACCGAGTGCTATATAAAGCGGTTGATACTTTTAGCGAGAGTCAAAAAAATCTTCATAAAATACCAGTGACCAAATTAAACTGACTGAGGTTCCTCAAACGTTTTATTAACGCAATTAAAAACAAGACATTCTACGTTAGCTTTGCTTTCTCCGTGCTCTTGTACTGCCCTAGAAAGGCTTATAAGGCTCTCACTAATAATAGTCTAGAGGCATAGTAAATATTTTTAACGTCCAATAATGTCTACACGTCATAGCAAGGTTACGTAGCCAAGGCGTCTGGACGGCGTCGTTCTACATTTATCGGCGTCCCATTGTCGTGTCGTTGGTCGTCGTCGTTTCGAGTCGTTTTAAAAGTTAATATGGCCTTAGTGTGTTATGGTTGCAATGAATATTACATACACATAGTATGCAAATGAGTGTACCTACTTAGAGATTTTTTCCTTACAATGAAGGAGCCAGGCATAATTAATTTTATTTTTTAAAGCGTCTACTTACATAATAATATTTTATTTCGATTTTTGCTAGACGTGTCTAGTTAAAGTTATTAAAATTTTAGAGTAGTAGTTGGCAATCAAAGCCAGTTAACAAAAATGTGTGTTATACATTATACAGTACAGTTTTCCCATATTCAATTATGGCCAACCCTGAACCACTATGATTTATTAAAATAAACTTACAGAGCGTATCGTAGGAAAATATGTACCAGATATGTACGTGTTAGGTATTTTTTATTGAAAATATTCGAAAAAATGAAAAAAGAATATATATGCATGTTTCATTAATTACTATGAAAAGAAAATAAATAAAATGCATATTAGAAATCAAATATCTATAGTACCTACCAAAAAAATGTTTTCAAAATCACGTAAAATCCTCGATGAAATGAATTTCTTCGAGCGTTATTATTAAACGTACTAATTATAACAGTAATCATCCTCGTATATGGGACCGGGGCGTTTGCAGACAATTATATTATAAAAATGAGTCACTCACAATCATGAAATGACAATTCAGAGTGGGAATGGATAGGCGCAACAAGCTGAAAATTTTATTTACTGGTAGTTAGGCAAATTACTACCAAAATTAGTCGTTTTATGTGTTAAGATATAATATTAAAAAGCAATGTCGCGTATAATTTAACTTAACTTAACACACTGAGTGCCTTCAATTTCCTATTTGTATCCATTACGTTGCCTAATAGAATTAATACAAGCTAAAAGCTTCATTATGACTTGTTACCTTTAGAATTAAAAACAAACATTTATGAAAACAATGGAATTCATCAAGCTACAAGAAAAAAAAATGAATTTTAACAAGCCTACTCATTATAAGCAATTCTATACATTAGTAAATATTTTGTTTCTTAGTTTTATAAATAGGTACTATGACGTTTGTAACGACTATTTTATCGCGGTTGCTGACATGTTAATTATATTTGTGTGTTAACGATTTCTAGATTAGTAATCGAATGAGTGCTATTTAAACACTTTCACCGAGTATTACTATCCATACCTACTAGAATCCACATTTTGAAATCAAAAACACATTGCAGACAGCAAATGCAGATATAATAAGAACCTACAATAAAAAATCTAATGCAAACAAGTCTGACGTGTGAAATTGCAATAAATAGAGAACAACTAATTGGACACCACAATACAGGCGTTGCAACGATTAAATTGTCTTTGCAATATGGAAAAGCGTAAAACAAATTGCGAAACAAACGTAAAGCGTACAGAAGACTTGAACAATAGTTTGCATAGTTATTGTTCTGATAACGTACGGAATGGCGAAAACCCGACTGGTGTTCCAGTTGATTTACTTTGCACGTCGCGAATATGAATAAGCTTTAGGTGTTTTACATAAATATCATAAAACCTTTTGAAAGAGTATTTAACTACATTAAACTTTAAGCACAGTATATTATATACAATTATTATTAACCTACATTAACAAAGTCTTTGTTTGATCCCTTAAACTGCTCGTCAGATGTTACTAGCAGCAACTTACCCTCGTTTCGCCCGGGTGCGTCCCCAGGTGCCTAATAGTAGCGTACTTGTTACTCTAGGTAATATAATATGTCGGGACATTAACACACAGCACCATCTAGTTCCATCGTAGTTCAAGCCTCGTAAGGCTTGAGTTATGGATACCAGACAGTTGATACACTACACATATACAACTTTAAATACATACATATTATAAATATATAACCCATGACTGGAGTACAAACATTTGTGCTCATCACACAAATTAATGCCTTCAGCGGGACTCGAACCCGCGACCGCAGGCACATCAAGTACGGTCACTACAAACGGAGCCAAACGTGACGTCAAATATGACTATCTATATTCTATCTGTAGTTTAGTATAGAACTAAATTGCATCTAAATCCACCAACCGTTTCATCATGAAATAATAAGAAACATACATACAAACTTTCGCATTTATTACTTCGATGTACTAAGGGCAAATATATAAGCTGATTACGCTAAGATTACGCTATGATCCCTAGAGGAACCATTATACATGAATAAACTACGCGAGCGGAGAATTGGATAAAATGTTGATAAGCAAAAAAACAACACTAATAAAATCCTCCCACTAAGTCTCGTTTTATTTGTTTTTAAATTTATTAAGTCTAATAAAATCAACGTTTTAATAAAACAAGTGTACGGAATATAGACACAAAACAATAGTTGTTGAATTTTTTGTGTTTGTCTGTATGTCTGATTGCTTTTCACGGAAAAGGTACTGAACGAATTAATCTATCGAATTACTAAACTTATTAATCAGGTTAACATTTAGTATACTACAGAAAAACCTCATTCCCTCGGGAAAACTCAATAACTGGTTTCGGCGACTTGTCCATCATACAAAAATTCAATGATTTATTTCACAAAACTATCAGTTTATTCTATTAAATTGACATAACAATTAAGAGCGGTAGAATCTCTTATTTTCATGGGAAAATGCAAAATATAGTTCGAGCGCAAATCGCTCATCTATACGGTAGGTATACCTACCAATCTGTCTATATTTTATATCTGAATGATAGTAAACAAATTCGCTGTCTGCCTCTGTTTCTAACTCTGTTTTCTTCCAAACCTCACAACGGATTTTGATAGTTTTCACTAATAATAGAAAGAGGAATAAACGAGGAAGGTTTGTGTATAGATGAGTATTTTGCACAAAATAGCTGAAGTATGTCGCTGTTTTGCCAAAAAGTTGTCTCGTACGCTTATCTACATGGTTAACGTTGGCTAAACCTAAAAGTTTATTATGTATAGACACACAATGTACTAGAAAATTGTAGGTTTTAAAAAGGCCCACAGAAATATCCCCAATAGCATATTTCTATCTCCAGTCCGTCTATGTGTAGGGACACACTCGAGCGGAAAGATGGTATGTCGCTAGTTTCGGTATAAATATATAATAATACATACATACTAATATAAGTACCTATGTAGGCTATCGTGAAGTTCATTAAAGATAATTTTACTTATACTTTACAATATGGTTGATGTAACGTACAATGTCATCGTACTGATTTACACGATCTATGCTTCACTCGCCATAATATAGTAAAAAATATCAGGTATTTATTTATTATATTTACTATAATTTAAAGTATACTTTCTCGTCATCTCTATCCACAATCAAGGTCAAATACCCAGCCGGTATCTAGGCTAGCCGTATAATTTACTAAATCTTTTATACGACCCGGGCGAGCTTTAGCGATTAAATTAGTCTTTAGAGACACTCGACACTCGCCGTCAACTTTAAAAGCGTCTAGAAGGGGGACAAGTCTATTCAAAATGAAATAAAAAGAACATGACTTAATAATAATATAGAAAAAAGAGAAGCTTTTAAAGCTCGTATGCACATTATTAAATCACAATTTCGTAAGCACAATTTCCAAGAAACAGGCATTAACTGTTCTATATATGTATGTAGATACTTATACCGAGTAATACTGCAGCGTTGTTAATACTTATATAGAATAAGCATGAACAACGCTGCAGTATTCATCGGATAGCAATAAATAATGCAACTCCTTAATTAACTTCGTCAACACAGGATGATCCAATGTACTCATAAAACTACACATAAACTTTTACTGTAAATGTTTACGAGCTTTAATTAATAAAAATTTGAACAAAACCATTTTATACATCTAATTAAAAGAAACTTAAACCAAGATTGAAATTGTAACAATAAAATGTTCATATGGACCCGTCGTAATCCTCTAGGGAGTAGAGAACAATTAGTCTACGCAATCAGCAACATCCACATAAAAACTGGGTTAATCAGCAAAGAGAGCATAACAAGAGACAAACAAGACAAGAGATGAATATTCTTTAATCATTATTTCAAACGATTAGGAGAAAAAAACATGGAATTCTATACATAAAATTATAAAAGTATTATTAGGGAATTTATTATTGGATAATAATTTAGGTAATTTATGTTAAATGAAAAATATACATTATTATTTACTTCAATTGAAGTTTAGATACCTATATACTTTAATCGTAATAACTTGTACACTAACCCCCGTGTAGTGTATTATTGTGTAATCCAATATGTGCGACATAGCGTGCACGTAATGGTAGTTGTCATATTTAAATGACTCTATCGACCTATTTAGCAAATGTTCCCATGATTCTAAAAGGAAAATGATTTAATAAACAGATGGGTTTAAATCCAATATCCCAGTCCATGCCGAGCTAGTAATATCCCGTAAACGAACGTTATCGAGTGCTCTAAAAATAGACAATTTTAGTGTGCGCTAATTTTAGTTTGGGAATTTAATTATGATTCGATCAAGTTAATTCAGTTATATTTGGTTTGTGCCTGTTGTTGTATAAAGTCGGATAAATGCATCTACGTTTAATGCACATACATACATACATATTTTCTACATACCAGTATAAAAGTATCTATTTTAATGTATAAATTATTTAAAATCAACGGATAACCAGTATTATTGAACTTATCTTACCTCACTGAAGAATTCGTCCATGAAGCCACCCTCGACGGGGACATTGACATCGTCGGGCCCGACATCGTCATCGTCGCTTTGCGCCTAGAAAAAAAAACAGTATTAGTATGAATAAAAAATAAAAACAATTAGTTGCACATACATATTCGTACATATATTCGCACAAGGCTAAAGAAAAGTTTTTTGTATATAAAAATACACCAAACTAGTGCATAGATACCCAAATAAATGGAGAGTGGGAATTTGCAGCTCATAATATGTAAGAATGAGTTAACATCGCGTCTAGCGCACGTAAAGCAAAATTGGATCCACTTAGTTTAGGCGAGCTACCCATTATTCAATTTATACGGGTTACCCGCGACCCCACAAAGGCCCTATTGATCTTTATACCGGATATACTGGGAAAACATGACAGGGAAAATCAAACTTTACTACTTATAGATAAATTAACATGATCATTTATCATTTGGCCAAAAGTGCAAAAGGAATAACACTGCAACTGACATTTAAGGTAATATAAGGCTCTATCCTAATGACAAAAAAAAAGTTATTTAATTTGAAACCAGTAACGATAATATGTCCAGTAAAACATTCAAATTTTAGTACGTACTGTAAACATTTTGCATATCTGTATAAAACAGGCATTCTTTGTTTAGCCTTATGATCAAATCCAGGTCAAGGGCTCGTCTCGTACCCTACTGCGATAATATATAGAATCATTACTTAAACACCAGGAGACTGTTTCGACACCGACTTAATTCTTAATTTGGTTTAGTTATTTATATTTTAGAGAAACTGTGAGGATATTTCTCAATAGAAGTACTTATACATAAGTAGTATCCCATTGTACTTTCTTAGATTTACGCGAATATTTGACATTTCAAAATAAAACTATCTTTTCGGATTATTTCGCGGATTTGTTTTGATTTTTGGTTCCCGACGTTTTGAATGCTTTACAGCAATCATGGTCACGGGAGAGACTAAGATTTTAGACGTCTCAAAGGCGCTATATACTTGTAACAGACAGTGCCTACCCACTATTTTAAAAAATGATTTTAAAAATTCAAAAAATTCAAAAATGGCAACAAAATACCTTACAATATTAGTTCATTTTAATTCTAAACATTTAAAAAAAAATTAAAGTTTTTAAAAAGTATTATAATTAAATAATATAGCAATATTATTTACTTAATTTTAGCTATTATAATAAATATTACAATTTTCTTTATTAATTACTAATCTTATTTATTGTTGCTATTATTATATTATCTGTAACCATAAAGATTATTAAACATTTTTAAAAATATTAATTATTTATTTAAACAATATAATTGTTTTATATGTAGTTTAAAACGAATAAGTTTAATATTAATTTAGATAGTTATTATTTAAAGTTAAAATATTAAGCAACACTATTGTTAACTTTATAGATAAAAAATATTAATTAGAATTACTATTATTATTGCGATCCACACAAGCGCGGATCCAGGGGGGGGGTCATGGGGGTCATGACCCCCCCCCAAAGCCGAATATATTTTTTTAAGAAGTTTGAAGTTTGAGAGCAGAAGGATTAGGTAATACAAAATATTTATTCGTTTATGAGTTTTTCTTTAATTTAAATACGCGCTAAAAGTATAAAACTACTTTTCTTTCTATCATGGATAACTAGCGGCTTACCCTCGCTTAGCTTGGGCGCGTCTCTCTAAGTTTTAAATAGATATAAATTAGGGATGGGCCGAAATTCGTAACGAATTTTGGCAGCTTGAGCCGAACTTCGGCATTCGGCCGAAATTCGGTTTGAATGCCGAACATTTGGCAATAGAAAAAAAAAACCTACTTGCACTATTTTGACTGAAATTAATAGAAAGCACGTCTATCATGACCTGTCGGTTTTGAAACAAAAAAATTAAAACCTAAAGTAGTACCTATATCTTTAAAACGTTAGCACGTTATCTATACTAATATTATAAATATCAAACTTTGTGAGTATGAATGTATGGACGTTTGTTACTTTTTCACGCCAGAACGGCTAAACGGATCTGCATGAAATTCGGCACAGAGATAGATTAGTCTGGAATAACACATAGGCTATTTTTTATCCCGGAATAATTTACGGTTCCCGTGGGATAGGTTTGCTTTTATTTTCCTAGAGGCAAACCCGAGCGAGGTGAGGGTGAGGCGCTAGTATAGTACCATAATTATGACAGTTTTTACAATAACCTCAAAGTTTTCGAGATATTTGCAAAATTACTCGTTTTTCAATTTTTTCTTAGTTTTTTATTTTTAATTTCTGCAATATCTTTTTGATTTAAGTGAAAGTAGGGGAAGGTAACCTTCAAAATACTTATAACGACCAAAAAAAATAATTTAGTTAAAATATTTAGCCGTTTCCAAGAAATTTATGTTTTATGGTCTCAAGAGGTTGAAAATCACCTCTAACTTTGTACAGTCGTCCTAAAAGTACAGTAAGGTTGAAATTGAAAAAAAAAAACTATTTTTAACGCCTTTCAACCCCTTATTTCTCGGAGATAGCTGGATATCGGGGGCATTTTACGGTTTTTTGTTCCTTGTATAGGTACTTGCTAACTTTTTACGACGTTAAATTTCAGGTTTTAATTTTTTTTCTATTTTTAATAATAAACGGATTCCGATCGGTCTACATGGTCATTTATTTTAGTTAGAAAGGTGTAAACCTTAACACGTATGCGATAAAAAATTAAATTAGTTCTTCTTAATTTAACAGTCCCAAAAATTGTTGCCTAATTAAATAGACAAAATGAAATAACTTTAGTATTCTTCTAACAAACACCTTAATTACAATTCGTAAATTGAATTAAAAAAATCACGTTTTTGGTTCACTAAAAACACTCAGAAACATTAAGTATTTTTAATAATAAAGGGTCACGTTTCTCACGAGAAAGCGCGATGAAATCGAACCGAAGTTCGGCTGAATTTCTGCCAAATTTTTTATTCTCACCGAATGTTCAGCCGAAGTTCGTATTCGGTTCAAGCCACATTCGGCCCATCTCTAAATTATAAATAACTATTACGAGTGTACCTTACAAAAAAAACTTATGCTATTGCAGATTTTTCTGTAGGTCTTTTTAAGACCTACAATTTTCTAGTAGATATATTGTTTTGATGTATTTCTTAAGGTTTAGCCAGCGTTAGCCATGTAAATGTCTTAGGATGACTCGATAGAACCCTGACACCCTGAAGAAATGGAATTGTTTTCTCGTGGGAACTAAGATTTTCCTGTAGTAAAAGTCATCCTTAATGTTGACCCGAGTAAAGTTATCACTACACAAAATT
The DNA here is from genome assembly GCA_033884665.1 of Argynnis bischoffii washingtonia. Classification (NCBI taxonomy): domain Eukaryota; kingdom Metazoa; phylum Arthropoda; class Insecta; order Lepidoptera; family Nymphalidae; genus Argynnis; species Argynnis bischoffii. Next base: position 5,649,307 of record CM066616.1, on the reverse strand, counting down.
TGGTTAAAATCGGTTTAATACTTTTCGCGTGAAACCGCACACACAAACAGACATACTGACAAAAATTTTGTTTTGGGTTCTATATTCTGTACATTATACATTAGAGTAATTTTTTTTAAGCAAATATTTCGTGTACAGATTTTGCTAAGTTACTGTTTTATAATATGTATATTTCAGTCTGTGACCCCCCCCAAAACCTAACCCTAGATCCGCGCCTGGATCCACACAGTATGAACTAACTACATCTACTGGTCTGTTATATTTGTTTTTGTTGTTTGTTTTTATTATGTTTATTACAGGATCCCATGATGATGGTAGTACCCAGCCATCTTCAATAGGGAAGATGTTACAAAGAATTTAAACTTTGTCATCATCTGTCTAGTTTAAAAATATAATTTAGTTCTGCGTTTTATTTATTAAATAGTTCATATGAGTACAATACAAAAAGAATTGACATTTAAGGTATAAACTCATTCGAGTTTTACCGTGCACCAGTATGAAAGCGTGTGTTACTGCAGTAAAAATATGTCCATATATTATGTATCAAAATATGTTTATTTCATAATACAAATAAGGTATGAATAAATTTATCAAAGCAGTATTGAATAATTAGCAAAAAAACGTTGCCTATCCAGTATCCATGTCTTAGAATATATGAAAGGTTTTAACACCTACACAGATTTATTTTTAAATCAAATGAATACAAAACGACATTATGATATGACCTTATGAAAGGATAGGCGTCAATATTCCGCTGTCGACTACACGTGTTGCACAGTAACACTGCGACATGTGTTATATTGCGTACGATCTAAAAAAAAAATTCTGTATACAAAATATGTACATACACGTCGTCGATTCATACGTCGTTAGATTTGTCTTAAAAATATACAAAAATAATTAGAAAATTAAAATGGCGGATTTCAGGCGCCAATTTGTGTCCTTAAAAAAAAAACTTCCAAACCAATCAAGTGGGGTGTAAAAATAAAGGTTTTCAAAAGGCGACCACAAAAATATATACAACTTAAATGTTTAACAGTAATTTAGAATAAAAAAATGTTAAATATTAAAAGCTGTAAATAAAAAATCTATACAGATAAATAAAATTGTAGTGTCTGTTTGTAATATTAAAATAACCGGTTTTTACTAAATGCATGTGGACGTACATACGGTACATATACCAAAACAAAATTTTTTTTACAATTCTTGTCTGTCTGTCTGTCTTTTGGTTCCGGCTAATCTCCGAAACGGATGGACCGATTTTATTTTAGAAAAAGAATCAGGGTTCCGCGAAAAAAATTAAAACCCATGAAATTGTGAACAAAATCCGCGTACGGCGTACGCATCCAAGCGAAGCGAGGGTAAATCGCTATATAATTTAAATGAATGTCTTAGAAGTAGCAAGCTACTATTTATGTATAAACATAGCTAACCGTGAAAAGGTACCTAGGGACGAACGCGAGTGAAGCGAGCGTGAGTCGCTAGTATACTATAAGAATAAAAAACGCGACTACGTAAAGACATGCATATGTGCGTACATCTCTCGGCAAGGATAAAACATGTATGTCTCCAACTGCATAATACTATAATTCCTTTGTCAACTTGTTTTCATCTTTTTAGTTAGCTTTTATAAAGTCGGTTTTTTTTTTAATATTTATAATATATTTTATTAAATTATGTATTTGATATGGAAAATTATATTTTTTTAAGACAACTATTTTTATACGTAATTCTAACATAGATAACATAAATTACCTACGTCTATACTTTATTTTTGTATACCTATTTAAAAAAATAAAGACTAAGACGTAATTCATTTATCTACAAAAAAACTCAAACGAGTTTAATGTTATACTACAATCTTAAAACGAACAAAATTTTTGTAATACAATTTAAGAAAATTTTCCTTACTAGTTAGAAGGTAGGTATAACTAATTCAACTTGAGGATTCAAGTAGGTACTTTACTTTGAGCCTTCCATTCCGATGAATAGATTTTCATAAAACGCGACCACAACGGAATATGGAAATTAATAAAACAGCTACCAGAATATATTCGATGTACAAATATTTAATTAAGGTCCCTATAAAAATTAAGTTAAAAACGTATGCAAAAACAATGGTACAGCAAAAAAAAAAACAATGCAAATTGTAAATTTTTTTTATCTATTACAAAATAAGCTACTAACGTAATATAATGTTCTTAATATGTATAAAGAAAGAAAAAAAATGTATTATTTAATATTTTAGGTTAATATAAATATATCTATATAATATCTTCTTTTCAGAAAAAACAATTTGCTAACAACCTCAAACATGAAGCACGCTATAAAATAACGAAGGGACCGAGTAATAGTTAATTAAGCTTACTTATTTCCCAGCAATTTTCGTGCCTGGGGCGTGGTAGCAACGCAATCGGTATTCTTGACACGTATTTCAATCGAAGACCGGGGCGGTCAGGGTGTTAGCCCGAAAGCTTAAGCTTTCCATACTTAAATATTGTGCTTTAAAATACTTAACTTTTAACCGGATGACACATATTTGTATCATATTTAATATCTGGCGTTTTATATTTAGAAATAAATTAAGGAATTCTTTTCCTTTATTTAAATTTAATAACTTCGTCGTATTAAATACTAGCGGCTGACCCTCGCTTCGCTCGGGTTCGCCTCTAGGAAAACAAAAACAAACCTATCCCACGAGAACCGTACATTTTTCCGGGATAAAAAGTAGCCTATTTATTATTTCAGACTATAACCTACGTCTGTTCCAAATTTCATCGAGATCCGTTCACACGTTCTGGCGTGATAGAGTAACAAACATCCATATTCACAAAATTTCACATTTATTATATTAGTACGGATATAGGTATAATGTACCCAATTTAAATTAAATAAATATGTATTTATAACCCAAATTGTTTTTTTCAAAATTAAGTAGGGTGTCTGTATAACGCAATCACCTCTACAGTTATAAAAAACTACTTACTTGAAAACTTCAACGAAATATTTTAGAAGCTTCAAGAAAACTCATAACTAACGTCTCTTTGCGTCTACTTTGTAGCACTTTATCTATCCAATCTCGATACAATGTTCGCATAGTTTAACGATACCTACTCAAAGTCGATAATCCAATAAGTATCTTTTTATATAATCACGAAAATGAATTTTGATATTGGCCTTTAATTACAGAGTCCATAATAAACAAATCTGAGGTTTGTTTCAAAGGTACCTATGTCTCGTTACTCTTTTAACTCAATCGATTAGAGGCATAATCTTATAACTCAGTAGCAAAATCTAGCTTGCAAAAGTTTTTAATTTTAATATCATATCACATAGCATAAGAAGAAAAAGTATCTACTTCCGTAGATAGCAATGCCTAACCCGTGCTGTCGATGAGTGGGACATGTAACGTGGGTGTCACTAAATTAGTATAATTAATATTATCGCTTCAATAGAGCTAGATTAATGAGACCTCATCTACAAATTATTAAAATGTAACATGTGTTAAAAAAAATACGTTTTTAGTTTCCTGTGTTTGGCGGATATTTAGATTGAATTATAGGTAGTTAAATTAAAATGTTTTAAATTTTTAAATTTGTCAACTAACAGATGATTTAATTGTATAGTCAAATATAGCTAAGTTTATTTCGATTTATTAATCGATTCAATTAGTAAAGTTAATCCATAAATACAGCTTGAGATTTCAGTATGAAATATGTACCTTCCTATAGGTATACAAGGCGAAACGATGCTAATTGGTTGGTTGTAGAACGAGTTAGGTGGTGTTAGGAGTTAGTAGGTTAAAATATTATTTTACGTGTATATATTAATTATTATTTCATAAAAAGAAAACCTTACATTGAAATAATAATCATCATATTAATTTGTCATGTAAACTGTAATTAAAAATATAAACCTTGCACATAAAGAGTAATTAAAAACTTGTTTTTTTCAAACAAAATTTTATATCTCAATTGGCCAGATTTATATGAGCTATAACTAAATTAACCGAGTGATGATTCGCGACCGTCATGTATGTTGAAAGCCGGATTCAGTTAAAAAAACAAACATTTACGCCAATTAAGAGTGATGTACAACAGTGCGACGAATTAGCACAATCCGTGCATACGCTGGATTAAGCGTTCTAATTTATGATAAATCTAACAACATTTAATTATTCAGATTTAGAATCTGTACTAATATTGTAAACATGAAAGTACGTTTGTCGTTGGTCCATAATGCAATCTAAATAGCCAACTGAACAGCGCGTAACAATTTAACACAATCAGTATAACGTCGATTTAAAAGTGCACACTAATTTATGTTTAACAGGATTTTATTATTCAGTATTTAAATTATGTAAAATGGGATATTTACAATATTTTTCAATTACTTTTAAATATAATATACATAAATATAAATAAAGTTTGTTGGTGGTTCGCCTAACGCACTGCGACGAGCCAATTGATATGCGTAATATTTTTTACACAATTTTATTAGCTCCACTAATATTACCAACTTACTATGTAATAAGATTTCTAGTAAAACCTTCGAAAACTAGAAAGGCACTTTGGTTACAGATTCAAAGCATGCTTTTATTTTTAACTTTGAAAATTGTGTGAATAAAGTTCGATCGAGATAGGAAAGCGAGCTACTATTATATTCAGACACTAGACGACAAACAAAATCAAATCTATCCCACGGGAACCGTACATTTTCCGTGATAAAAAGTAGCCTTTTAATTATTCTGATATATGCACTGTATTATTGTAAAGTTTCATTAAAATCAGTAGTAAAAAAAATAGTTTTTGTGTACTACGCTGTGTAAGTTACTATAGTTTTTTTTAACTTTTAGTGGGATACAAAAAGTTGTAAGATCGGTTAATTTATCAGTACCTATCTATGGAAGCCTCTATCAAACAATCTATACTAATATTATAATGAGGCAGAGTTTGTTTGTTTAAACGCGCTAATCTCAGGAACTACTTATCCGATTTGAAAAAATCTTCTTGCATTAGATAGCCCCTTTATTGAGGAAGGCTATAGGCTTTACATCATTCCGGAAAAATGTACGGTTCCCTTAGGATAGATTTGTTTTTGTGTAGGGACAAACTCAAAGCGAAGCGAGTGTAAGTCGTTATGTTGTCATAAATTGTTACCTAATTACTTAAAACCTGTTGTTTTCTATACAGACCGTATCACTATTAGATATCTTTATTTCTTTAACAAATAGAATGATTTGGCCATCGCCAACGGCAATAGAATCTACATATGATAAAATTTACCTAATATTAGCGTTGTGAGCGCATTATTTATGTTTGTGTATGCATAAATTTGAGCCGCTAGGAGTTTAGGATTATTAGGAGTATTTTAATAGTAGATGATTACCATTAGGAGATTATGTTTCCTTCCTATGGCCAAGTCATCCTATTTATTAAAGAAATAAAGATATCTAATATTGATGGTCAGTGAGTGAGTGAGTGAGTGAGTAACGAAATTAAATAACTTTGACCTGGAATAGTTATTAAGCTGCAGTTTTAAATTGAATGTCGTTTGGTAATAAGTATACCTAATTGTATTATGTCCTCTTAGTCACGGAAAATTCAGGCTTCTAGCTTTATCCACAACGAAGTTACAAGGGGGTTGAAAATGTCCTGAATGGCTTCGAGAAAAGGATGGTACGGTTGTGCCTTTTTTTGCTCGACTAAGCGGGGACACTGCAGTGCCCCCAGATCCCGGTTTCAACTGGATACGCACAATGAAATTCACCAAATTTTTGCATTTTGCTAAATTTTATACATCTTAGTGTACTATATATGTGGTCAGCTTACGCGACATGTACCTACTATATAACGCCTACTTAAGTGAAACAAATTAGCCCCAAAAAAACCCTAGGGTATGCCGTACCCCATACGGAATGGGATACCTGCCCTAGGTATGTATAGCATTAGGTTATCTTTGGAACGTTCAACGTCTTTCTATATCATAAGTATTTTATATTATTACGTTAAGTACTTTACTGAGCAGTAATTAAAAAATCTTAAACAAATTTAAAGCCATTGAAATACTATCCGTTAATATTAATCATGCATACGCTGAGCACGGCTCAGCTCAGACAGTATTTCGTAATAAAGAAGCTTGTGTAAATTGATATTGAAAGCGCAACACAGTGCAACGAAAATGGGTAATCTGGGGCTATTACACGGGATGAAGAGTAAAATGCGAGCTATAGATTTTTATTAGCTTATAAAGACAAATACTCATTTGGACAAAGGCGAATGTAGCGTTACAAAAGAAAAAGATAGCGCTATGTTGAAATGCCGTACCACCTAGACCATTACACAACGAATAAAACGACCTTCACCTTCGCAACAACCCTTCTCTTTGACTAGGACTCGAGGGACTGAGCGTACGCAACTTATCAAATCTTAAAACAATCGTCTAATAATAAATTATTATATATAAACGTATTTTAATACAAATGTATTTTGTAGCGAAAATCCCTTGCCATATTCTGTTATGCGTATAGCAATTGTATTAAAAAGCAGAATCCAAAATCGAGCTTCAGTTTATTATTAGTTAAAAAGTTTCTAGACTACGTTACCTGCATTGCTGATCAATATAATTATTTCATCAACGTTGTATTGAAAGCATGTTATAAAAAATTTAAAAATCACCCAATTCTTACGCAAAAGTTACTGAAAAATATTATAAAGCATGCTTTTTATAAAATGAAAGTTCTTTAGAGTTGGTTTGCTGCATAAAGGAAATAAATGAAATAGAAAATAAAAATAGTTCCGGATAGAACAAACTACAGCCCTAATGGGATTACGAGTATCTGGGTCAGTCAGAGGCTGGACTTTAAATCCAGCATATAATTACATAGCAATGACGCCAATAGAGGATCCGGTGTTGATGGCAATCATTTAAACAGTTTTGTCAAGGATTATTAAATTTTAATTAAATCGATACCATTTCAGCAGTATTGGTTAAAGAGGCAAATTAAAAGGATAGTGAGTTTTTCGATTAAGTTATCATTCCTTTCATTACGACCATTGAGGAATCTTTAAAAAATATAAATTATATATTATTATTAACGACTTACCCTCGCTTCGCTTCGGGTTCGTCCCTAGACAAAAACAAATCTATCCCACGGGACCCGTACACTTTTCCGGGATTATATATAGCCTATAGCCTTCCTCAGTCAACGGGCTATCAAATGCAAAAAGAATTTTTCAAATCGGATCAGTAGTTCCTGAGATTAGCGCGTTCAACCAAACAAACAAACAAACAAACGCTTCAGCTTTATAATATTACTAGCGACTCACCCTCGCTTCGCTTCGGGTTTGTCTCTAGACAAAAACAAATCTATCCCACGGGAACCGTTAATTTTTCGGGATGACAAAAAGAATTTTTCAAATCGGAATAGTAGTTTCTGAGATTAGCACGTTCAACCAAACAAACAAACAAACAAACAAACAAACAAACAAACTCTTCAGTTTTATAATATTAGTATAGATAAGTATAGATTTGACCTGTTTTCTATGACACTTTACATTCTTCAAAGATTAAATTCATTGATACCCTATCTTGTCTAGATTCTTTATTTATTTGCATTTTCAACCTTTTGACAACATTTGATAAGCATTTTCTCTACGAGCCCAACAAGAACAAATATTTTTATTTTAACCATCAAGCATAAACAGAATGTACATTGTTTAATGGTCTTATATTTGTTTAAAAGCAGGTGTCTTATAGTTTTAATTATGTTTAACTGCAGTTGGTTAAAGCATGTAGGAGTCTGCGGTCGCGTCGGGGCGTCGTGGTTGAGGGCGTAAGCGATCCGGCGATGCCCCATTAAGACGTGGGAGGTTCTATAGGGTTTAAGTGGGTAGTACTAGCTTTTCTAGCCGCTATATCTCACATAACCACCTGTATGTGTATGCAGGTAGTATATGAAATGCATTTCCCGACATGTGTGTTCACCTCATTACCGTCCGGCAATCCAGCCGAGTGTGAAGCCAAGGGACACACTGGGAGGTGGACCACTTCAGTGAACGCTGTAACAGCGTTAGTTTACAAGCTAGCAGCCTGCCATCGAGGCGTTGTAGTAAAGTGCATAAGCGATCATGCGACGCCCTATTGAGAGGGCTAAGATTCTGTTGGATTTTAATGGAATTGGGTAGTATTGACTTTTCTAGATGGCTAATCCTATATAACCATCTGTATATAATATGCAGGTGATATGCGTAAATACATATCCTAACATGAAAAAAGGCATGTACGAGTACATAAATAACAAAATGAATTGATATATTATGCTTCTTTTTAGTTGTTTGTTGTATATAAAATGTTTCTATAAATAATATTACTAAAATGAAATCATCATCTATACAGATAAATAAAATTGGAGTGTCTGTTTGTAATATTAAAACAACCGTTTTTTACTAAATGCATATGGATGTATACACGATACATATATTAAAACAACAATTTTTAAAATTTTTGTCTGTCTGTTTGTTCCGGCTAATCTCCGAAACGGCTGGACCGATTTTGGCGGGACTTTCTCTGGCAGTTAGCTGCTGTTATAAGGAGTAACTTAGGCTACTTTTATTTTAGAAAAAGAATCAGGGTTCCGAAAAAAAATATTAAAACCCATGATATTGTGAACAAAATCAGCGTACGGCGTACGCAATAACGTGCGTACGTAACGTAAATCGCTATATAATTAAAATGAATATCTTAGGAGTAGCAAGCTACTATTTATGTATACCTTAACATAGCTAGCCGTGAAAACGTACCTAGTTTGATCTAAATTTAGAATTTAAAAATGGTAAAGCTTTACATAACATGTATCTCTAACGAAATATAAAGATTGATCTTATTACCTTCCTTTTCCATGAGACTTTTGATTGTGCCTACACAAACTATGTCGATTGACAAATCAAAAAACATTTTTTTATACATCTAGTCTGTTTGTATTTACATAATTATAGTACCTGGGCGACCGAGCTTTGCTCGGTGATCTTTTTTGTTATATCGTATTTTTTAGATAAAAAAAAGTAAAAACTTGAATAAATACAAAAAGAAAACAAAAGTAAAAAGTTTGTATCCGACCGAGATTTGAACCCGGTCACCTGTGATATTCAATCTTACGCCTAGGCCGCTTGACCACGATGCATGTCCGAGCGTGCGAAAATAGCGACCATATTTTGCGTGGAATAAAGCGAAAAAAAACCGCATGAAAACTCGAAAACATGCGTTTTCCCAAACATAAGACTAATCTAGATCGATTTTTCGCCCCCGAAAACTCTCATATACCTAGTGAAATCGTTAAAGCCGTTTCTGAGATCGCCGGTATATATGAATAAATAAATAAATATAAAAGAATTGCTCGTTTAAATGTATTAGATTAGATAATACACTTTAATCTTAAACTCAGTAACATATAGTTGAGAGCTATTTTTTAGATTTTAGAACTTCACATTTATTAAATTACAGAAAGGAAAAGTTTTCTATTCTAGGATGCATATCTTAACATTCAGTATAAAAATTAAATATGAAGTAGTACGATTTTTACTAACCCATAATAAAGTTTGAATATTCCATCAGATTAAGGCACAAGACAACAACAAAGCTCTTGTATTATGCTTGTCACAATTTTCAAATAATGGTAAAGCTGACTAGAGCCTTTTCCGAATATCTCCGCTAGCATTTTGAATACTCTAAATTAAAGCAAAAAAAGCAAAGTTAGAATAGATTTATCTCAAGTTATTTTGAACATTTTATATTTTTTTTTATTATTCATTTAATTAATTATTAATAATTTATATAAAACTCACACTTCAGCAATTATCACATTTTGATAATATCGATAGGCTAACGAAGCTAAGATTCTATGATTCATGATGCCTGATCATCTTACTACTATATAAATTTGAAAGTTTGGATGGATGTTTGTTACTCAATCACGTCAGAAGAGCTGAACGGATCTGGATGAAATTTGGCACAGAGATAGGTTATACTCTGGTATAGCACATAGGCTACTTTTTATCGGGGAAAATGTACGGTTCTCATTGGGATAGATTCGTTTTTTTTTTTCGCTAGTAACGAATCTGAGCGAAGCAATATGAGCCTAGCAGTTAAAGCATAAATCTATCTATTGTAATAAGAATAATGAAATCCTTGGCTTAAGACATATCATTTCATGTGAGAATATTTGTTGTAAATCTTTGGCTCATATTTGAATGTCTTATTTAAATTGGTAAGAAATTATCGAAGATATCGGAAATCAACTATGCTAGGCGGTAAATCTTACGTAATTTTGCTCAACGCTCCAGCCTACCTTGATATCCCTGAGCGCGTTTAACGAGTCTATATTATATTGCATTATTTGCACATCTCTACAAATGTCGGGGGGGTTTGAGTTTGCTCACCACTTTACGATTGTAGATAATGAGGGTGCAAGATAATCGAGGTGTTATAGAATAATACATTCATTTTATAGTACTTTCAGTATATTATACACATTGTGTATTAGTACCCTATACACAATATGTATTGTTAATTGCAAAAGGAAAGCCAACTTTTTCTCGTAAATGTCCTCGCATTCGCTACAAATTTTGTCACGTTTACTTTATGTCTATTTTCTGCTGTCATCTAGGGTGCGCCTACTGCAACTGTCGCTAGGTCATAATACGTGTTCTTTTAAAAATGGATTTCAAAGATGTTCCTGGGCTTTGTGTTTGAAACATGCAGAAGTAGAACTATGAAATAAAGTAGCAACACATATTACGTAGGAAGTAAATATTTAAAAATTACTTATGCACAATATTCACTCAATTGAAAAAAAAAAAAAAATTATTATTAAAAAGCGTTTTCCTAAAAAAAAAATCTCTTCTCAAAAATGATAATATGGTGATTAACGACTCTCTTGAAAGAACTCAAATCAATTCTCTTGAAAGTTCTTCTTAATTTCTAATTACATATGTATGTACTTATTTTTAAGCAAAATTTTCGTCAGCTATTTAAAAAATATCATAAGTCACGACGATTCAGACCTCGTTCCCCGGCCGAATGACAAAAAATTGCCTTATAAGGATACTCTACTACAAATACGTAGACCGTACAACAGCTGCTTCGCCGACAACTGTTTCGTTGTTAATACGATGATTCGACTCGGCAATCTAATGTTTTAACGACAAAAAGTTGCAATTTATCTTATTTTAATAAGTACATGTCATACATGAACAATAAGAGAAGACGTTTTTGAATGATATGAATCTATACATATAATAAAATTGTAACTAAGCTGAATCTGTACATTAAATATTTTTGGAAAATTTTATTGAAATAGACCTTATTATCAATACAGAGGTCGAATCTATAGTTTATGGAATTTTTGTCTGTCTGTCTGTTACCGCATCACGAGAAAACCACTGGACAGATTTTTATGAAATTTGGTATGATGATAGCTGGTTATTCGGATCAACATATAGGATATTTTTTACTGCTAGAAAATATCTTATCTCTGAGAAATCTATACTAAATGCTGAAACGTACTAGGGACGAACCCGAGCGGAGCGAGGGTGAGTCGCTAGTATTATAAATAAGTAGCTTATTTGTATGCTTTATTCTGATGCGTGCTGTGGATAGTCGCAGACATTGACTTATTATATACTAGCGACTCACCCTCGCTCCGCTCTGGTTCGTCCCTAGTTACATTTTAATGTTTAGTAAAGATTTCTCAGAAATGAGATATTTTCCCGAAGTGAAAAGTATCCTATATGTTGACCTGGATAACCAGCTATCATCCATACCAAATTTCATTAAAATCTGTCCAGTGGTTTTCTCGTGATGCGATCATAGACAGACAGACAAACAGACATACATAGACAGACAAAAAAATTCTTAAAACTATAGATTCGGCCTCTGTATCGATAATATTGACTATTTAAATAAGATTTTCCAAAAAATATTTAATGTACAGATTCGACTCAGAATTTTATTATATTATGTTTAGTATAACATTAGGCGCTTATTACATTAATTAAATTAAACTTTTTCATATCAATAAAACTTTACGTCTAAAGAAACTTTAAATGACAGGAAAATTAATTACCAACATGTTTCAGGATAACAAAGTATCACATGAAATTGATTAAGTTGGGGCGATTTTACATAGGCTCTCCGTCTCTTTATCACGCGCGACAAATGACACGGGTCGCGTATCGTCTCAATCCGTTTCACATTTTACAATCCGTAAACCAATAACAGTAAACAACGATTGGTTGGTCCGACTGAAATATTAAACTATGTGTCTGTCTAACTTGTCAGTTTAAATGTGGGAAGAAATGTAAATGTTTTTTAGAAATCCATACTCTATACATATAATAAAATTCTAACTGAGTCGAATCTGTACTTTAAATATTTTTTGGAAAATCTTTTTGAAATAGACTTTATTATCGATGCACAGACCGAATCTATAGTTTTTAGAATTTTTGTCTGTCTGTCTATTTGTCTGTTACCGCATCACAGAAAAACCACTGGAGGGATTTTGATGAAATTTGGTATGATGATAGCTGGATATCCGGGTCAACATATGGGATATTTTTTACCGCAGGGGATTATCTCATTCCCACGGGAATACACGTTATAACACAACCCAAAAAATATTTATAATCAGAATTTCTTGAAACTTGGTATTAATGCTCTTCACTACAATTAACAAAATACGTGTTTTAGCGTTTTTTGAAATTCATCCCATAAGGAGATAAAATAAGGGATGAAAATTTGTATGAAACCTACCTTTTTAAAGTTTTTTTGTTGTAGTTTTAGCGCGAGCGAAGCCGCGGGTTTTGCTAGTCATAATATAAATATGAACGTTTGTGAGGATAGATGTATGTTTGTTACTCTTTCACGCCAGAACGGTGGAACGGATCTGGATATTTGGCACAGAGATAGATTATAATCTGGAATAACACATAGGGTTACGTTCCCGTGAGAAAAAATTGTTTTTGTCTAGGAATGAACCCGAAGCGAAGCAAGGGAAGTCGCTAGTAGAATATATATCCCTTCTAGGTAGGCAAAGTAGCAAAGTGTCATTGCACGCTACAGTGTATTTCAATTTAGTTTAAAATCACCTAAGATAGCCTCTGCTTTACATAATAAGACCGCATGGCACGAAGAGTTAGCTGGATCGATTGAAATAAAACCTATCTTTATTTTAATTATATAACTTAAACTTTAAAAAAGATAATACTAAAATGTAAATAAGATAATTTATGAAGATGATTATATTTTAATTAACGAATATACCTACTTCATATTAATGGGATGAATGTACTATTATTGTTGCTCGTTGCACAATGTAATAGATAAGTGTATAAAATTGCAGAATAGAATATTTAATTCCCACGTCCTTCTATAACATTATACGACGCGATGGGTAGATTAGACACTTTTAAAGATAAGTAAATCTAACACGTCTATATTACGTTTTACATCTAATAAAGAAATTTTAACGCTGTTTCATTGAATAAATCTATTATGAAAATAATAAAAACTAGTAACAATTTTTACTTTGATAAAAATAATCGCAATCAGCCAAAACTTGATTCATTAAATCTTCATTAGCATTTAATTCAAATCTTTGTTATAGGCTTAGAAAAGGGCCCATTTAATAATTTATTTTGCCAATGTCACGGAAAATAGAAAAGAAATTAAATTAAAAATTTAAAAAACCCCCTGCGCAAAAAATACTTATAGTTTAAGGAACAACCTTTAAAAAGTAAATAATTTTGGAAAACAGTTGATACTCTTACACTGCTGGACCGATATTAACCAAACATAGCTAAGAACAACTGCAAGGCCACTGGCTTTCAAATGAAAAAAACCGCATCGAAATCGGTCCATCCGTTTGAGAGCTACGATGCCACAGACAGACACACACAGACAGACAGTCAGACATCGACGTCAAACTTATAACACCCCTCTTTTTGCATTGGGGGTTAAAAACATGAAACTGTCTAGCTTGCAGGACTAGAATGGCTGTCGGTTTTACTTCGACTCAGATACACAAAAAATATAAGTCACATTTTTGTGAATATTTCAGGACTATCTGCAGCTATAGGTATATTTTTAAAGGTACAAGTTATTTTTATTCTTCGCACGCTTATCTTCCGGAGGTATTACTTTAACGCAAAGAGAGCGCAATTTTATTCTTCATTCCTATTTCGTTAGTTTCAACATCCTGCCTTTTAAATTTTTACACATACATATATCGCTGCTTTAAGACAGTAACATATTTTACAATAATAAAGTAAAATTATTCAGATTCTTAATTAAGGCTAATTAATTTAAAAAAAAAATATTGTTTACATGAGAATCATCTATTTCTTTTAAAAACACTATTTAGTCTCGTTACATGCATACAGCATATTTTATTTCAAACTGGTACTGAGATTTTATTTGTGACAAAACAGCAATCCCGAAATGGGGTCTTGCGAAAATAAAAAGTTATACTGCGAAGTCCAAAATATTAAAAGATGTTTTTAGATACGCAATTTACTTTAGGCGAAAGCATAAGAGAAAATGGCCTACAATATACACGTAGCGTCAGTAAGTTTGGTTACATAATCTTAACATGAGTATTTACCAGTATTGTATCACAGTTAGTAATGGCTGCTCTGAACTCAGGAAGAAACGACAAAAAGTAAATGGTAGTCGTCTAGCACTTTGGGTATAGTATAATATCTTCCTTTATTATCGTATACCTTTTGCATAAAAGTTAAAGTAGGTCTCTGATTACTATCATATAGTTCATAATCATGACCTTTAAAAACTTTAAATTCAACGTTCATTGAAGTACGCATTTAAAATTTACGTTATGAGATTTCATCCGTACCAATAAAATAAATCAATTTAGCGTATAGCAACAAAACAGACGACCTCGAGGAAACCCGTCGAGGCTTGATTTGGATAACTGCCAGGAGTATTAACACAAATATTGTGCTAACTTGGACAATGCACATGGGGTAATGCTACCGTAGGGTATATATGAAGTATGAACCAAGTAACCTACATAGGCCTTATTTATTTGCTTTAAAAAAGGTTATTGCCCCTAAAACTTGGCTAGATTAATAATATTTGGTTCATATAAAATACGACCTCTTAAATTATGTAATGCATTTTGGGTCACATTATTTAACGATTTCAAGTCCAAGTGAGTTGTACCTATTTATATCAGAATTGTAACCATTTGTATGTAGTTTGCAAACATTTTCATAATAAGTCAAACTAGTAGAAAATGAATGCAATAAAAACTTTTAAACCGTAATGGCGCATGGGGAATGTAGTCAAATTAATCAAGAATCCTATTTTATTCCATAGGAAGTAGTTCCAATTTCATCAATTTTAATACCCTAGCGGGTTTCAGGAACTCTTATCGCCAGTTACCAATACCGTCGGCGCTTGTTGTTTTTAAAATAGCTTTCCAAGGGCAACCTCGTAAATCGGTTATATTTTGCTGATTACATTTAAAATACATTAGTAGGCAACAACAATACTCATGCATTTTATGATAATGCTAAATACTTTATGCGCTTTATAAATTCAATTATATTAGTATGATATCTTCATGTTTTTTATGGATGCGATATAAATATGTATTTATCAAAAGTAAATTGGTCATTATTTACCCAGACAGAGCCAACCCTGAAAAACCCAAATACCTTGCACGCTAGCTCGAGTAGTAGGGTTAGATAAGATCTTAAGAATTAAACATTTTTTAATAAAGAAAATGCCACAGTAATATAGCTATATATACACACAGAATAACAGTTAGACGTTCAGATGAATTACGAGACAACTAAAAATAGATGCAACGCAAGACGTGAATCAGCTGATGCAAAGTGCATGACGTTGAGGCTGTGGCGACAATGGGGCTATTCAGTCTTCGCTAAATATCTCCATCTAGTATTTTAAAAAACACTATCTTACAGTGTAGACTAGATAATTTTTTTGCCATTTTTTATAATTTAATGCTTAAAATATTTAGTAGTATACCCACGACAAATAAAATGGTCGTAACACTGTTCGTCCAACCGTTTTTCTATTCTACTACTAGGGTTGGTCTTTGAATCACAATAAGTAGATCGTTCCTGTTTTACAGAATATGTGTTGCTACGGCGGATTTCCATGGAAATTAAGAGTAATGTTATTTAAACGAAATACTCGAAAACATCATTTAAAAAATATAAAATTAATTTAATTAACTTTCCAATATCACCCAGTTATGCCTTTAATTGTAATAGCACTGATTATAAATCCGTAATAATATTATAGGTAAATGTGAAAGTTTGTGAGTGGCTGTATGGCTATGTATGTATGGCTGTTTGTTACTCTTTCACACCAGAACGGCCGAACGGATCTGGATGAAATTTAGCACAGAGATAGATACTTTTTATCCCAGAAAAATGAACGGTTCCCGTCGGATAGGTTTGTTTTTGTTTTCCTAGAGGCGAACCTGAGCGAAGCGAGGGTGAGCCGCTAGTACTAATATATAATAAAAAAATCGATATACTTACGAATAATTTGGAATTAATAATAAACATTTATACAGTTATTTAATCAAATTGCAATAACACAACAGAAGATTCTTTTTCGAAAACATCTGCCATTTAAATTTAGGGCAAGCGAGAATTTAAATAAGTTAAGGTTAAAGCGTTTACATTTTCGGATTTCATATGAAATGTTTATAGCGTAATGAGGTTCTGAAACTTCGTTATCTCCGTGCTCTGATTTTAATAAAGACGGTTTTAATTCAATATACATACATTTGTAGTGACCACATCGCATACAGAATACCGGGCCTATTCGCTTATAATTGATAGCCCAAAGTAAAGTTGCAATTATTTTTTGGACTACTAATATATTATTAATGTGAAATTTTGTATGTATATTACTTCTTCATTTTGGAATGGCTGAACGGTTTGGATGAAATTTTGCGCACAGATACTGTGACCAGTAGTACCACATAGGTTACGGTTAGGCACGTAGGGATGCCTACGTGAACACTCTAGTGATTAATAGTAATCGTTACTTTAGAATTAGATTAAAGTTAAGATTCAACCAAATATCCATAAAGAACTAATTATTTGAGATCGATGATGCAAGTATGACGGATGTTTGTGAGTCAACTTACAACGAAGGCCACGCACCGGATACCGACATCGTCAGCTGATAAACGTATGAACCAGCGTACGGGCACTATACGCAATCAAAAACCCCTCTTTAAAGATAGTATTAAAATCATCTTAACAATATTTGACTTTAGGTGGTTTATATTCTCTTGAAACACAGAGCCTTGTTTCAAAATAGATATGATAACATATTATCTAACAAGATATTGTAATACTTTCTTAGATTTATGTGAATATTTGACATTTTAAATAAAACCTATCTTTTTGGATTTTTTCGCAGATTTATTTTGATTTTTGGTTCTCGACCATTTGAATGCTTTACGGCAATCATGGTCGCGGGAGAGACTCCCCAGACCGAGACCAAGATTCTCTCTCGTGACCATGATTGCTGTAAACCATTCGAAACGTCGCGTCGGGAATCAAAAATCAAAATAAATCCGCGAAAAAATCCGAATAAATAGTTTTATTTAAGATATTGTAAGATTCTCATTTAATGTATTAAAAAAATTAAGCAGATTAGTAGTAGAAATACTAGCTATATAGTTATGATCACATCTCCATGATTATCAAACTTGAATAATGATGCATGCATTACTCAATTTCTCATTTGTTCATGCACAACATAAATCTTGATTAAACATTTTTGTGATACTATATACATACTGCTATGAGTATGCATATGCTTATGAGTAACAACTAATGAGAATAATAAATTGCTTAATAACAAATAAATATAATATTTTTAGAAAACATTTTTATACTTACATAAAAAGCTACAATAAATATATATAAAGATATTTGAAATAAAAATAAAAGATAAACATCTTTCTGATAACAATGTTTGTAAGACAAGAAAATTTTACCTATTGGTTATATACACTATTTATGTTCTCTATTGAAATTGTGAATGTATTAATGGTTAAAGGATCATTATATATCATTGAAGTGATAATTTAAAATTTTCTAAAATATTTTTTATTGTTTAAAAAATATACCATAGTTGTATTATTACAAAAACAACAGTAAAATCATTTATATTCAGTTTTGACATGCAAATACATTTAGAAGTACATGGGTTTTCTACAGAATACACCTTCATTCATTATAAAGTAAACTAAGCTATGGCCTATGAATTATGGTTTTATGTGAGTATACTTGGTCATATTTGATATACATAGATATATATATATATATATATATATATATATATATATATATATATATATATATATATATATATATATATATATATATATATATATATATATATATATATATATATATATATGTATTTATTATTATATATATTTGATATACATATATATGTATTTAGACCTTAACTATGAACTTATAAAATTATGTTCTTATATATTTGATTTTATTTATTCTTAAGCAGTTAGCAAATCAGCAACTCCTCAACTCTATTTTGAAACTAATTTTATGATGAAATAAATGTTTCATTGTTGCAATTAAGGAAAATGAATAAATGCTGTTTCGTTTAGATAAAGATATAATACTAATCAAATTAAAATTTTTGTTCAAACATTATTTTTACAAAGAGATAAAGTCAATATTTAATATATATTATAACTTAGCTACCAAAATTAAAAATTATATTGTGTTTTATATAAAAATAATAAATTATAGTTAGTGTGTATAGTTTAAGATCCATGTCCATATTTGATGTAGTCATCCACCTACATGCCGATGACTAGGTAATTATAAAAATCTGTCTAATTATTAACGAGTTGTATAATAAGAACTACGATAGTGCAAATGAGTACGTCGTTATTTTCAACATTAGATGATCCATCGTTGAGTATACAGAAGTACGCAAACTTGACCGACATACAATGTTAATTGCTATAATTATTCCCGAACTCATGAGGTATAAAGTATTTTACCTTGTTCATTAACAATAGATATGTATCAGACAAATTTCTGTATACAGCAGGGCTGCAGAACGCAACAAATTGCCTCATTCTAATGACAGACCGACCACTATCATTCAACTTAGAAGTCACGGGTGGGGCGAACAGAAAATGAAATCTTATACAGCATCTTACATAAACTATTGTGGGAAAACAGGGGTTGCAATGCTATTCCTTATGCCTTGAAAAATGCTTAACTAGTGTTATATCTTTCAGAATTCGAGGTCATCAAATAACCATTGGTTATAATTGGGAAATGAAGAGTAAAGGGGAGGCTTACCGCTTGAAGCGCCGCAAACCTGTCCTTCGTCATCCTTTATAGAAAATCACACACCAAATAAACGTTTTATCTCGTTACACAATCCCATTCACAGATATTTTCCTATCAAACGTCACTATACTAAAGGACACGAACACTAGTTCACTTCACTCAAAAAATCGATACAACGAACGAACGAAACTTCCATCCATCAGTCTACTAAGAAGACAAATATTGCAAAGTTGTAGATGGCGTAACTGACTCTGAAGTATTTGACGTCATTACTGCGGAAGTCGGTAAAGCAGTTATACTAAATATCGTTATGGAGCTCATTTAATTTTTTAATTAAAAATAAAGCTTTTCGTAATATATTTGTTATTTTAAAATTTATATAAAATAATTTTAGAATTATTTTATATAAGTATTTGAGATACAAGTTTATTTACAAATTATTTATAGGTTGAAAAGAGGCTAGTTTGACCACTGCAGTCTTTGCGCCTGTCGATGTCAGACAAGCCTTCCGTTTAGTTAAGTGACGCCATTGTGAGCCGTAACGACTTTTTAGAGCACCGAGTTAAATCTCTTATTTCTTGAATAATCTTGGTAAATTGTGTTTATATATATAGTGATTATATTCTAGGCGTATCATACTTCCCAATTTATATTATATTTTGAGTGTAACGTGTGTAGTTCTTGTGTATTTTTCGTTCATCTTCGGTACCATTGAGCTAAATTCCTATGATGAGAGTTAAGCGCCATTCGGCTAAAACTTAAAACAAATTTAACTTGTCAACGAAGGGCTTTTACAAAATACATTTTAATTCTATGTAAATAATAAATAAAATATTGCAAAATAGTATTAAACTAGCTTACTAATAAACAAAGAGTTGTGTACATATATGGTGCGTCATGACATAAGAAAAAAAAACGTATTTTTTATTAACAACCATTGTTTTCAGGTAAAGATTTTAAAATAACAATTAAAAATGGCAGATGATATGCCCACATTTAAATGTGTGTTGGTCGGAGACGGTGGTACTGGCAAAACCACATTCGTGAAGCGGCACTTGACTGGAGAGTTCGAGAAAAGATATGTTGCTACTCTCGGTGTTGAAGTACATCCATTAGTTTTCCACACAAATAGAGGCCCTATCAGGTTTAATGTTTGGGATACGGCAGGTCAGGAAAAATTCGGAGGCCTTCGAGATGGTTACTATATTCAAGGTCAATGTGCGATCATCATGTTTGATGTAACCTCTCGCGTAACCTACAAAAATGTTCCCAACTGGCACAGAGATTTAGTTCGGGTTTGCGAAGGAATCCCAATCGTACTTTGTGGTAACAAAGTAGATATTAAGGATAGGAAAGTTAAAGCGAAAACTATTGTGTTCCACAGGAAAAAGAACCTTCAGGTAAATATATAACTTCATAAATGTATATAAATAAATATTATATAATTCTCGTTATGCAAATATAAATATATCACAAATTGATTTATTTTTTTCTATTATTTCAGTACTACGACATCTCTGCTAAATCAAATTACAACTTTGAAAAACCATTCCTTTGGCTCGCAAGAAAATTGATTGGAGATGGCAACTTAGAATTTGTTGCTATGCCTGCTCTTGTACCTCCAGAAGTTAACATGGACCCAAGATGGCAAAACCAGATCGAAAAGGAACTCAAAGAAGCCCAGGATACTGCTCTACCAGAAGAAGATGAAGACTTGTAAATATAGGAAAATACACATAAATTCCCAGTGCCCTCTTTTAAATGTGATCAAAAAGCTCATTCAGCTTACATTGAAATGTGTTTTCAATATTTCATTCCATTAGGTTTTGCAATTGGGTCATAAATGCTCTAATATTGAGTACTTTAATAAAACTATGCTTTAAACAGTGCATGTAAAGTTTATTTTTAGCATCAATAATCTTACTGTAACATTTGTCCTTAGATCAATATTGTAATAAGTCATAGTGTAATTCATCATAACATATAAAATTCTTACATCATCAATATAATAAAACGTCATATTTTGTGATACAAGGCTAATTGGACCATGTTAATGTTTCCTGTATTTTGATTTATTGGTTAGTATTACTTTTATAAAGAAAACTGTTGTCAAAAAGCTAATATGAGCTAAAACTATTACTGACATCTTTATGTAAGAAAATGGTTATCCTTTACACATAATATGATATATATTTTAAAATGTTCCAAGTAGTTTTGTTTATAACATGTTGTAAGTGACATTATTGTCTATTATGTGTGATTTATTTATCAAAAATCTGTGTTTGATATGTGTAAGGGCTGACAATATTTCACTCTAAAATTGTGGTGATACTTTTTCAATAAAGATAAAACATTATTTTGCTTTTTAATTCTATTTCATAACTCTGTTTTAAGTTCTTTTTTTACAGAGCCTAAATACCTGAGAATTTAGATGATTAAAATTGGTTACAGTATAATTTTAAATTCTACAAAAGTTAGTTAAAATTTTTGTATATTTAACGAAAATAATATTCAAAATTTGTTGCTTGTAATTGAATATTAAGGCTCATTGAAATTATTCTGAAGTTCAGTATCATTCTCCTTCCATGAACTATGAGAGCATCAATGTTTGATTTTACTACTAAAGTACTAACTACTAAGGGACACTTTATTTTTAATAACCAAAGATTCTATTAGATATTAGAATGGTTCATAACTTAATAAAGTACAAAAAGGTTAATGACTTGTTACTTGTATGCCATAAAGTACTACAATAGTAAAATTGTCTATAATTTGCATATCAGATTTTATAAATAAAATTCTATTAATAAATTTACAAAATGCATAATAATTTACATATGTATGTATAATTTCTTATTTATTATATTTTAACAATAGTTTCGTTTTTCATGTCATGCTTTAGAATTAAAACTTGGCTTGGTGGTGCAAGCCTCCTAATTTCTCCTCTCTATTTTCATAACATAGATTTAGATTTTTGTGTATAAATAAAAAAATATTTTTTTCTAATTTTTTATTTTCATATTATTTAAATGCGTAAATATAACTACAATGCTAAAACTTAAATTATATAATAACACTTCACTTCTTGGCAATAGCCTTTTCTCTTGCTTTCTTTCCTTCAAGAAGCTTCAACCTATCATCTTCAGAGAGGTTTTTATTGATCTTAGTTATCACACCAGTTCCCAAGGTCATATCCCCAAGTCGAAGGGTGAACCTTTGCCCAGGTTCACATACCATAGGTTTCAAAAGCCTTAATTGTAAACTGAAATAAAAATAGTACATACATTTTTACTACTAGTTCTTTTAATTTAGCTATATATTCTATTTCTCTAAAACACCAAGACTATATTAATTTTTGATATTGTAAAAAAAAAGTATTTATTTAAATTACTCTATCTAACAGCCTTAATATAAATGTGTTGAGCACACATCAAAAAGTATATTTCGATGTTTGCTTAACATATGTAAGTATAGAATAAACTTTGAAAAAAAATAAAATCTGTCTGATATGATTTTCATAAATCGACTAAGACAGTTTACTGCCATAAATGTGAAAAATGGGATAAACAATAGAATATTTATATACTAACGTTGCGTCTTCACCGGGCATCACCATTTCCTTTTCTGGAATAGTAACTTGAGTTGCACAATCCCAAGTCATAGAGAACATTTGCAATTGAATGAAGGATGTGAAAGGTTTTGAACGACCTCCCTCCTCTTTGCTCAAGATATAAACGGCAGCTTCCAAACTATCATGAGCCTTGACAGTACCAGGCTTGGCCATTACCATACCACGCTTAATCTGTTCTCTTTTAATCGCCCTGACCAGAGCCCCAAGTTGATCACCAGCTTGAGCCTCTTCTAAAGTCTTATGAAACATCTCAACTCCAGTAACTGTAGTTTTCATGACCTTACCGTGACCAACAATTTCACATTCAGTGCCCTTTTTCAAAGTACCTATAAAAGGAATATTTTTAATTTTATTTGTATTTACTTACAATTTACAAAAGGTTTTGGTTTATTTGAATTATATAATTAAAAAATATCTGACATAACAAATGATACTTGGTTTTTTTACCTCTGTACAACCTTCCAGTTACAACTGTTCCACGTCCAGGAATAGAGTGGACTGATTCCACTGGCAAGAGGAATGGCTTGTCTAACTCACGAATTGGTGTAGGGATGAATGCATCAACTTCCTCGAGTAGTTTTGTAATTGCATCAGCACCAATTTCAGGGTTCTTTCCCTCCAATGCGCTTAGGGCTGAGCCTGTAATTTGAATTAATATTTATTAATTATTCATAGTATAAAAACACTTGTTTTTATCACCTGGCTACTAAAACACCTTTATGTAATAATATTTACCTTTAATAACAGGTATTTTGTCTCCGTCATAGCCCATTTCAGTCATGAGCTCACGGATTTCCATTTCTACAAGCTCTACCATTTCTTCATCAGCAGCATCAACTTTATTAATGAACACTACAACATGCTGTATGCCAATTTGCTTAGCAAGAATTAAATGCTCCCTAGTTTGAGGCATAACTCCATCTGTTGCTGCAACTACTAAGATTGCACCATCCATTTGAGCAGTTCCAGTGATCATATTCTAAAAATTAAAAACATTTATAGATGATATATTTTTTTGTTCACAAAATAGTAGTTTACAGCAAATACTTATCTGTTTTATATGTGGAAAATTGGTTGGTTTTAGGATTACTTTTATACTATGTGTTATAATGTAATTATTTATTTATATACTACCTTAATATAATCTGCATGTCCAGGACAATCTGTGTGACCATAATGCCTCTTCTCAGTTTGATATTCAACATGAGCCACATTAATTGTAATACCTCTTGCTTTCTCTTCTGGTGCATTATCAATATCAGAGTAACCTTTCTTTTGTGCCAAATTGAGATCAGCCAATACTGAAAAATTTAACCATTTTAATTATTATAAGATGATATTGTGTATTTGCTAAATGATTATTATTGAACTTGTTCTTACCTTTTGTAATAGCAGCAGTCAAAGTAGTTTTTCCATGATCAACATGGCCAATAGTTCCAACATTACAATGTGGCTTAGTTCGTTCAAACACCTGCTTCTCAGCATAATGTCTTCTAAGTATAATACTTAGTGGAGTTAAAGAGGGCAAACCTCTTATATGTTGACTTTGTTTGAGGACCAATTTCAAGGCTGATAAATAAAAAGTACATTTTTTAAATATATTTATAAAATAATATACTTTAGGACACCTTTCAATAAGGATATCATTAAAAATAAAAATCTTTTACATAATATTATGAGGTTATAATAGAATTCACTCTTGTATAAAAGACAACTAATTAAATTAAATAGTAATAATACAATAGCATTCCTAAATTATTACATTAATAAATGTATTACATGTGTAATATAATATGTAATTAATTTGTAAGAAAATTATATGAGCAAGTTGTGTACTTACCTGGATTAACCAAATTTTTTGCAAATGATATAGTCGCCATTGCAACAGGCAAACCACACCAACTGCTTTAGATTTACTTTGGAACCGACGCTGTCTTTAATTTTTACTGCGTTTTAGTGCAGTTTATAATATTAATTTATACTAAAAAAACCACACCGAAAAATTTTAATAGATTTGATTTATCTTTTGTCATAGACAACTTTTTACTTCTGAGTTCTGAGAAAGATAAAGGTGGTTGATTGCACGACTATTGTAAAATTATATGCCTCAATTTTTTAATATTTTCATAAGAAGTATAAAATAATAAAGTAAGTAAATAAATATAAAGTAAAATAAAAAATATATTTTTAAAATTGATATTTTTTTTTTGTTTATCACACTCATTTTGACTCACAAGGGAGAACACGGAAGAGAAAAAAATATTTTATCTTCCGTGGGGGAGAAGGCAAAAGTTCTAAACTATGCAGCCGGAATATAACTTATAAGAACTGCCAACCCTAATTGCCAAATGCCATTCACATATTATGGAGGGTAGAAGTAAGGAGGGTCATCTTATATGGGAGAAAAGTTGAAAAAGTGTCCAGTTGTATGCGCTAAATAACAGTTCCAAAATCCTCCACAATCGCGCTGGTGGACTCACAGGGTATGGTATGAATGTAGCATTGTGTCCAGTTGTATGCGCTAAATAACAGTTCCAAAATCCTCCACAATCGCGCTGGTGGACTCACAGGGTATGGTATGAATGTAGCATCGCAAATGTGGCGCCATCCTAATTTAATACATTTTGACGGACACTTTTCATATACACAGATGACCCTCCTTACTTCTACCCTCCTTAAATTCACACACGGATCAATACAGACAAACGATCCAACTATCAAATAAAAATATATACGGTCGAATTGAGAACCTCCTTTTTTTGGAAGTCGGTTAAAAATTTATCTATACATTTTATAAAATTCTAACTGACTTGAATCTGTACCTTAAATATTTTTTGGAAAATCTTATTGAAATAGACTTTATTATCGATACAGAGACCGAATCTATTGTTTTTAGAATTTTTGTCTGTCTGTCTGTCTGTTACCGCATCACAGAAAAACCACTGGAGGGATTTTGATGAAATTTGGTATGATGATAGCTGGATATCCGGGTCAACATATAGGATACTTTTTACCGCGTGAGATTATCTCATTCTCACGGGAATACACGTTATAACACAACTCAAAAAATATTTATGATCAGAATTTCTTGAAACTTGGTATTAATGCTCTTCAATACAATTAAAAAAATATGTGTTTTAGCGTTTTTTGAAATCCATCCCATAAGGAGATAAAATAAGGGATGAAAAATTTGTATGAAAACCTACCTTTTTAAAGTGTTTTTGTTGTAGTTTTAGCGTGAACGAAGCCGCGGGTTTTGCTAGTAGTTTATATTTTTGGTAGTGAGAAGTTGTTGCATCCAATAAAGGTGGAAATCTGTTGTTTGTGTTAGGTTGTCTATCGAATTCCACTATTTTTACTATTTATTTGCAAGTATTTCGCAAAAGTCTCGTTAATATGATAACTTTGTGTCATCGATATCCTTGAAAAATCTGTTGTCTGATGCGTCTTGTCTAGAGTGGATAAACTTTGACATTGTGTGCACATGAAAACATTTCACCGCTTGCTGACCAAGTTCGATGGATGAACGAATTTGTCATGGTCTGCCTATAGATACATAGGAATGGAATGAATATTCGCCAAATCCAAATCAAAGCACGAATACTATATGTACATTGTACATATACACTGATAAATATAATAATCCTACAAAAATACTTTTGAGGACCCGACAACTCGAGAACCGTCTTACATATTGTTTAAGAGTACTTAAGTGAAATTGTTCTTATCGCGCTAGGTCTGGGTTCGCTCATTGAATTTCGCACTTATTTTTTTGATTACTAGGCACAATCAAGAAAAAAAACTATGTGTTTGCATGGTACCTACGAGCCATAATCAGATTTCCATAATTTTCATAGCTGTTTTCTGAATATTGATAGTAGTAACTAGCTCTAATACCTAAATCCTCTGTGGACACTTTATCTTATATTTTTATAAGCGTTACATAATATACAACAAGCAGTGATAGGCTAGTGGTAACGCACTTGCTTGAGATATTAATGAAGTGGGTTCAAATCCCGGGTCTTGCTCCTCTGACATTTTCATGTGCGAATCAATTCAACCTAATTACCGCTTGTCTTACGGAGAAGTACAACATCGTAAATCTGCATGTCTGAGAGAACCAAACAAGTTTCGAAAGACACCTAAAGTCTGCCAACCCGCACTTGCCCAGCGTCGTGAACTGTGGTCTGATCCCCCATAGTCGTATTGGAAGGCCCGTGGGCCGTGCCTAACAGTGGAACTCTATAAAGGACTGATATACAATAGCGACTAGCGACTCGCTTCGCTCGGGTGCGTCCCTAGGTAAGTTTTAATTTTTTTGAGCGAAACCCATCTTCTTTTTCTAAAATAAACGTAGCCTAAGTTACTCCTTATAATATCAGCCAATGAAAGTCCCGTTAAAATTGGTCCAGCCGTTTCGGAGATTAGCCGAAACAACAGACAGACAGACAAAAAATGTTAAAAATGTGTGTTTTCATATAAGTACCGCATATAATACCACATGCATTTAAAATAAAGCTGTTATTTTGACATTACAAACAGACACTTAGGGTTGGCTAATTAATGTAATATAACTAAAAGAAAAAACTAAATCTATTGTACTAAAAAAGAACAAATTTGTACTTATGTACATCGCATAAAGTTATTTTTAAACAAATAATGTAAGTGACGTTGTCTCCTGAAAAGCAATGGCCGCAAAGTCAGGCAGAATAAAACATACAAGGCATAAAATCATTCAATTCGATCATTATATACATATTTATTTTATTTTCTAAGAACTTTAATTTGTCATTTGATTATATTGCTGTAAAAATTCTTATGATTATAAGGAAAGTGTATATTTTGGCATAGTGAATTATTACATATTATAAAAGTCCTTTACAGAAAAATGTATACTCAAAATTTAATTTATTCCTTCCAAATAAAACATTAATTAAAGTACCTTATATTTTATTGAATGCGGTGAAAGTGTCAATATTAAATATTTTTAAATACTTTTATTGTATAATTTGTGTCATCTACAAGTTACACAAACCAGTTTTTTTTTACTTATATTAAACGTCCGATGATGTATAGACGGCATAAGATGGCTTATTATTTTTTCGATGTTTCAAATGCCAAAAAAATTATAGGAACTAGATAACTGCAATGTACAATTTTGTCTGACTATTTTTATGGTAACACTTACCGTTTACCAAAAAAATGCAAAAGACCGTTATTTATAGGCTTTGCCTTGAATAATTTCTTTAGCAGATGTAGCATTGGTTGGGGATGTTTGATATTTTATTTTTCTACCTAAAACCGGTACCAATTTTCAACTGAATCTTGACCAGGCCATTTATTGTCTTCAGTAGTTTATAAAAAAATATTATAAGAAATTATTTCTATTCATTTTCGATTCGATTTCATTAAATTTTGGAAAAATATTTATTAGTAAAATAAATCCAAAATGTTATTGAGTAAATTGAACACAGTATTTTTCTTTTAAATTTTTTATTATAATATTGGATAACGAAAACAAGCAACAAACTATAAGATAAAATTTATATTATGCATATAAAGTAAATATTTAGAAAATGAAAGGTGTGGAAAATTGTATGAAAAAGTTCCTTAGAATCCGGCCGATCTTATCACTGTCAGCTAACAGAAATATCTGCAAAATAATTTGAATTAATTTTAATTATGAAAAAATATTACCTACTAGCGGCTTAAAAACAAAAAATAAAAATATCCCGCGGGAACCGTACATTTTTCTAGATAAAAAGTTGCCTTTGTGCTGTTCCAGACTATACTCTATTCTGTGCCTTTCATCTAGATCAAGTTCAGTCGTTTTGACGTGATTGTGTAACAAACATCCATCCAAACATCTAAACTTTCACATCTATACTAATATTATAACGCTGAAGAGTTTGTTTGTTTGTTTGTTTGTTTGTTTGTTTGGTTGAACGCGCTAATCTCAGAAACTACTAATCCGATTTGAAAAAATCTTTTCGCATTAGATAGCCCGTTAACTGAGGAAGGCTATAAGCTATATATTATCCCGGAAAAATGTATGGTTCCCTTGGGATAAATTTATTTTTGTCTAGGGACGAACCCGAAGCGAAGCGAGGGTGAATCGCTAGTTAATTATAATATTAGTATAAATACCATCACTTATGTGATTAATAATTAAATTAAACAAAAATGCAATTTAATAAAAATAACAGCAATTTGTTTTCGCTTCGTCATCATTATCTCCTAACTACATTATAAAAGCAATTGACATATAGTAAAGAGCAAAAATTTTTATACATGATTTAATATAGTACGCGACGTCAAATTTTCATCTAACATAATCTATCTATACATATTATATTAAAATTCTGAGTCGAAATTGTACCTTAAATATTTTTTGGAAAATCTTATTTAAATAGACTTTATTATCGATACAGAGACCGAATCTATTGTTTTTAGAATTTTTGTCTGTGTCTGTCTGTTACCGCATCACAGAAAAACCACTGGAGGGATTTTGATGAAATTTCGTATGATGATAGCTGGATATCCGGGTCAACATATAGGATACTTTTTACCGTGGGAGATTATCTCATTCCCACGGGAGTACACGTTATAACACAACCAAAAAAATATTTATAATCAGAATTTCTTGAATTTTGAAATTCATCCCATAATTAGACAAAATAAGGAATGAAAGTTTGTATGAAATCTACCTTTTTAAAGTTTTTTTGTTGTAGTTTTAGCGCGAGCGAAGCCGCAGGTTTTGCTAGTCTATACATATAATAAAATTCGAACTAAGCCGAATCTGTACATTAAATATTTTTTGAAAAATCTTATTGAAATAAACGTTATCGGATACACAGAGGCCGAATCTATAGTTTTTAGAATCTTTGTCTGTCTGTCTAAGAACGCACATGGACAGATTTTGATGAAATTTGGTATGATGATAGCTCGTTATTCGGCTAAGTATATATATAAGTGAGGGTGAGTTGCTAGTGTAGTCATAAAAATATATCAGAGGTAGTAGATATCCTGGATTTTTTTATAAAACTATTATAGATCTGCATAAGTATTTACCATAATATATCGTTTTTATTTATTTACAACGTCGTGCAGTACAACGTTGCGCATTACACAAATGAATGCCTACAGCAGGACTCGAACCCACGACCGCTGGCACCGCAAGTAGGGTCACTACAAACTAACGATGTACATGATACAAACGAACGAAACGGGTCGTCAAAGTAATACACTAGTAAAACAATATGAAGGATTAGGCAATTATCAGAAAGTGAACAGTTGTCATATTTTTTAAAACAAAAGTATTTCTTTGAAACATACCTACCTTATTGAGTATTAGAATCATTTTCCTCATTTTTCTTCTTCTTATTTCCCAATACAATCATATTTTTATGCTTCTGTGTTTGACTCATTTCACTGTCGGAATCTGAAAATTCCTCAGGTAGGTCAATATTGAACTTTCTTTTGAATTGGTTTTGGAACTTTTTAAAAAGCTTTTCATTCATTTTCTTCGGACTGGCAATAATTCCTTTGTATCTTGTAATGAAGCTATATTTTTTTAAACGTGCTTCTAAAGAAAGATTTTCAGCGTCGTTAGCCTGTGATATGGCAACTTCTAGACGCTTTCTATAGCTCTTTGTTTTTAATGCAGATTTTACTAGGCCCTTATTTTGAGAATACGGTTTGAGTTGAGAAGGAGGCAACCATGCTCTTGTAACTTCAAATGCGTCGAAAAAAACTACGTTGTAATGAGTCTGCAATATATTAAATCACCAAATCAAATCAACAAAAAAAATCATTACTTCTTAGTATAAATAACATAAAATATACATTGAGAAATCATTTATGTAATTATAAAGCTTTTATTGTAATAATACTTCATCTTATATAGATTTTAAACGGGAAGTAAAAAATACTAGGGTTTGATGAGATGTTCAACTTTTTTCTCCACTAATATCATTGACAATCGCTTCGCTTCGAGTTCGTCTCTAGACAAAAACAAATCTATTCCACGGAAACAGTTCATTTTTTACAAGATGATATATAGCCTATAGTCTTCAATAAACGGGCTATGTAATGCAAAAAGAATTTTTCAAATCGGACTAGTAGTTCCTGAGATTAGCGCTTTCAAACAAACAAACTCTACTAAACAAAAAATGTCAAATATTCACATAAATCTAAGAAAGTATTATCTAATTGAATAAAGTTGATTATCATTTTTATATACATGTAATAATAATGTTCTCCCCACCGACTTCGGCCACGGTGGCTAGTCTCATTGACACTAGTCATCTGCGAAGGAGATATTATAGTGCACAAGTGCACTCTCTATTCCTGTCACTCTCATACTCCGGTGGGACGACACTCGACGCGACCGGTGAGAGTTAAGGCGCAGGACCGACGGCGTTACGTGCTCTCCGAAGCACGGGGGTGAATAACCGCGAATTCCCAACTCCGGGCTGTTACTGAGTCTTACTTAACAGAAAGACTCAATAACTAACCTTGGCTCGACCCGGGACTCGAACCCAGGACCTCTCGATGTGCAGCCGTACTTGCTATACACCACCGATATACATGTAAATAAGTAATGTAACATACAGGTATATCAGAGAAGCCATCTAGCCAGTAGTACTGTTCGGTGTCGGGGCAGTCGTCCACCATGGCGGGCCACCACGGCCAGCCGCCTATCCGCGCCGCCACCAGCGAGCCCGCGGCGTACTCGCTGTAGATGAGGTCCTCCTCGTAGTGCAGCTGTATGGGGCTTTCCGGCGCTGAGCACTGGTTTATGGTCGAGTCTGTTGGTGTTATTGTCGGTTGTCGCAATTTTGTTCTTTTTTTTCATATTTATAATACTTTTATTTACAATAAAGAAAATTACAAATATACTTAATTATATATATAAAACAAATTTACACTTAGTTATTACTGCACAAGACATGTCCGCGTGGAATAGTGGCAAGAATGCTATTCCCCCATTGAATGGTAATGCCGATTCTTTGGGCGAAAACTGTCACCAGTAGAGGCGATAAGATGCAAATTTTATCACTACATATAATTATATATGTTTTTTTTTTTAAGAAAACAACAGTTGTACTTTATTAATATAAAGATTTGTACGCAAAGATGTTACATGTCGAAGAATTGTTGAAATGAAACAAAAGGATAATATTATTAAAACAATAGAAAAACAAAAAAATAAACGAGTTTTGCTATGATGCATATTATAAATAAAAGTTGTAAAATTGATTTGTTCTCGCTAAACTTAGAAATTTTTCACCCATAAAAAAGGCAAGTTAAATAGAAAAAGAAGTAGACTAAAAATTGATGTTTGTTGGTAAGCGCATCAATTGACAACGGCTGGATTGAACGAACTTATACATAATATTTGTATTGTATTGTATTCAGCCCTTTTTAACGTCCCACTGCTGGGCACGGGCCTCTTTTCAATACGAGGGGAATTGTATTTGTATTGGAAGTTAAAAGTAATATAAGTTTAGCTATACATCTATATGTATATAATAAAATTCTAACTAAGTCAAATTTGTACCTTAAATATTTTTTGGAAAATCTTATTGAAATAGACTTTATTATCGATACGGAGACCAAATCTATAGTTTTTAGAATTTTTGTCTCTCTGTCTATCTGTCCGTCTGTTACCGCATCACAGAAAAACCACTGGAGGGATTTTGATGAAATTTGGTATGATAATAGCTGGATATCCGGGTCAACATATAGGATACTTTTTACTGCGGGATGTTATCTCATTCCCACGGGAATACACGTTATAACACAACCCAAAAAATATTTATGATCAGAATTTCTTGAAACTTGGTAAGTATTAATGCTCTTCAATACAATTAAATAAATACGTATTTTAGCGTTTTTTGAAATTCATCCCATAAGGAGATAAAATAAGAGATGAAAATTTGTATGAAACCTACCTTTTTAAAATTTTATTTGTTGTAGTTTTAGCGCGAGCGAAGCCGCGGGTTTTGCTAGTAGTATTATATGATCTGATGATATTAGATGTGGCTGTACTTATATTTTTCAGGATTTATTTAAATAGTTTTGCCAGAAGTAGTAACCCAAATTACAACCTAGGATGTATGACTACTTTACCAATTGTTAGTACAATTTAATTCTACTTACCAGGATTCATGCTACAGTACCACTTTTTAGGCAGTTCATGGTTATCCAGCACGTCAGGCAGATATCGCCAGCGATCACAATCATCGCACTGGACCCATAGCCCTTTAGTACGCTTCTTTTGAAGCCATTGAAGCTTTTCACGTTGAGATAAGCCTGGTGGAAGCTGACTTAGAATACCGTTAATACTGTAAAAAGTATATATCAAAAATGATATTTATTTATTTTTATAAAACTCAGAATAAATTATCATCATCCTATTAAACTGCCTTATTAGAGTTTATCTATTACCTGCTGCTTTGAGTGTCGGATTTTTCACTATCACCGAATGTTATGTTTCGTTCTTCTTCGTTTATTCTTACAGGAGGCATATTTTTTGACTAAAATAATGTAATGGAATTCATAATAACATTCTTATTATGTCATTTATATGCATGTTATTTTATTTTTGTATTACCCACAATTTATGTTTTTAACATAATCAGTGTTGCTGTTCATTAAGAAGGCTTAAGGCATTAAAATCGAACTATTCTTAGGCAACCAGGGACGCACCCTTGCAAAGCGACGGTAAATAGCGAGTATGAATATAAAATTATAATGAATAGTAAAAATTCACGCAGAATTTTTTAGATAAAGAAGTTATATTGTAGTAGATATACGTTTAATTATGTTTCAATAGATCTTACTCAGACTAAACGTTTAAGAGCCAATTTTTCACTTTAACATTAAAAGTATATACATACTACAAAATTTGAAAATTCTTATAATTTTTTAAAAGCGAATTGATAATAAAAATAGATTAACGTGTTCAAACAAACTCCTCAACTTTACATATTAGCACAAAGAGTGTTATTATCTATACATGTAATAAAATTCTAACTTATAAGTAGAATCTGTACCTTAAATATTTTTTGGAAAATCTGATTGAAATAGACATTATTATCGATGCAGAGACCGAATCTATAGTTTTTAGAATTTTTGTCTGTCTGTCTGCCTGTTACCGTATCACGGAAAAACCACTGGAGGGATTTTGATGAAATTTGGTATGGTGATAGCTGGTTATCTTGAAAAGTGGAAAAAGGCTTAAAGAACGCAATAAAATGCTTACGACTTTAATCATATTAGCCGATCTATATGAAATAATAAAAATCATTTGCTTATTTACTTATTTACCTTAATTATGTATTTTTGGAACTTTTTCTTCTTTTGAAAATCATTTCTGAAAAGATTACTAACAAGCGCTAACCCATCCCTGTTTTGCGATAAACTAACATTAAGAAAAGTTATTAGTACGTAATTTAAATAATCTGCTAAATATAAATTAATCA
The DNA here is from genome assembly GCA_033884665.1 of Argynnis bischoffii washingtonia. Lineage (NCBI taxonomy): Eukaryota > Metazoa > Arthropoda > Insecta > Lepidoptera > Nymphalidae > Argynnis > Argynnis bischoffii. The sequence continues at coordinate 5,614,784 of CM066616.1, read as the reverse complement.
ATAGCTATCTATTAGTAAATAAATGATTAAAATTAATTCAGTAGTTTGAGAGTTTATCGCTCAAAACTAAACAAACAAACAAAACAAAAGTATAGACAACGGAGGGGCCTTTGTGGCAATGTCAATCACCATTCACCGCCATTATTTACCGATCATGCGGTGCGCAATGAAATTGGTATATGTATTATTGTCATTTGAACGCGGGCGGAGCCGCGGGCATTGCTAGTCTAGTATATACGTAATTAATATCCTTTTATTATTTGTATGTATAAATTTTGTAGTTAATAAAGTAACTAAAAAAAAATCACCGATGGCTGATGCGCTTCTTCTTCAGGTTCATGAGCCGTTTCAGTGGGTAAATTAGCCTTCTTCATTTCTTTAGTATTTAAAGTAAAAGCCAATAAAAAATCAAATTAATACAAAATTAAATTGCTAAATAGTATATTTTATATAAAAATTCAATTATTCATGGAAAATAAAAACTACTTCTAAGTTCTAACTTCTAAGTGGCCAAACTGCTCATGAAAAGCGCGAAAATTAAATATTCCCGCGAAAATTGTAAAAAGACAGATTAAAAATTATTCTACAATGTTAAAAAAAATAATCTTATGTTTATAAACTAATATTGTAAATTTAAATATATTATTTAATAGGTGATATTAAAGTTAAAATAACAAATTGATTTAATATAAATATAGATTTTTTAATAATACCAAATATATTTTAAATAAAACTATCTTTGCGGATTATTTCGCGGATTTATTTTGATTTGTGGTTCCCGACGTTTGGAATGGTTTACAATTTTATTTGTCATCCATGTTTACAATAATTATAGTCACGGGAGAGACTTAAAGTGTAAGATATCTCAAAGGCGTATACGCTTGGTTACAGACAGTGCCTACCCACATTTTTACAAAAATGATTTCAAAAATTCAATAATGGCACCAGATTTCCTTCCAGTATTTGTTGTACTTATTATTGTATTTATTTATTTGTTCCTTATGGTACAATAATAATGTTTTATAATTAAATGCAGTAATATTATTTATTTAATTTTAGCTGTTATCATTATATGTATTAGGTACAATTTTTGTATAATAATATTATTGAGTGTTGCTATTCCTAGGACATGGATGACAAATTAAATCATGGATGGTATAAGCACAAAGAAAATTAAAAAATAAAAAAAAAATAATAATTAATTAATTTAAAAATTATTATTGTTTTGTATATAATTACAAAAAAATATTATTAATTTAGATTGCTATAATTAAGTAGAAAGTATTATGAAAGTATTATCACCATTGTATTACATAACAATGTATTATTACTTTTATTTATTTATTTTATTTATCAAAACTAATGTAAACTTGCGTAAAAATCATGGAGAAGTAAAACATTCAATAAAATAAAAAAGTACATGAAAATTGTTGAAGTCATGATTATTACTTAAATTAAATAAAGCAGAATATTATCACTAAAATTTTTAAATTAATTAGTAGCATAATATAAAATGCCTATATTATTACATTTTAAATATTTTTAAATTGTTTGAAAATTAAGAAAGGAAGTACGTATCTTATTTGCCAAGCTGACTACCGGCTAGGGGGCTGGTCGCCATATTAGTGGCGGATTGATACAATAAGTTTTCTATTGTAATTTTCGTCGTTATCGGCGAAAGGGAGTATATTATACTCCCTTATTGTGTTTAAAGTTATATTCAGTGATTTACATATTACCTAACTATAGTATATCAGAGGAATATTTTTTTTTCTTTATTTTGTATTATAAACATGGCTTTTTAAAATGTCGGCCCTGAACGTAGAATATTCGTCTCCTTGCGGAGTATCCCGCTCGATTGTTTTTGTGGATGTTGGAAGAATCCAGAATGGACAAAAAGTCTATAAATCGTTCTACTATACAACAGTCGAGGGCTGTAGCCATCGACTCTAAGAAAAGTACGGGTGAGTCTGCACGTCAAAGGTCATTAGTCACTTCTACGTATTTAAAAAATAGCTTATTTTTATTATTAAATTGTACTTGTGCTGCTTTAGTTGTAAACATTACAGTAAGTTTTATTAAATTGCATTCATTATGCTGATTTATGTTTTATATTAATTTAAAACGATTGTAAATATTTACTAACTAAATCTACTCGTATGATGAAACGCGCGTCCCGTAAATTAAAATAAATATATTTATGTTTATTGTATTTTTAGACTTGACTCATAAACCTTGGCCGCGAAATAACAAGAAACGTGAAGGATCTGGCAGTGTACCCAAAAACGAACCTTATCGCAAAAATGTACCATCACAAAGGGGTAGAGGTCAAATGGATAAGCGCCCGCGCGCCCGTGGTACCACCAATTTCGCTCTGGGTGGAACGCAGAACACCGGGTAAATCTTCTTAAAAATGCATATTTGAAGTCTATAATTATAAATTATTGTTTGCCTATTTGTGTCTTTATCTAATTCGAACAGTGACACAGACTTTAAGTGATCAGTATGGAATTAATTAAAGAATTCTCACAAAATTAATCCAATAGAGAGTATAGAAGACTACAAGATGACTATCAAATTTATTTAAATATAGTAACCTGTTTTGTTTTGTACTTTTTTTGACAAAATTATCATAGTACATCAGTTTATTTAATGTTTATTATATATATTTAAAGGCTAGACGAAGAAGAAGAGCCTGAAATAGGCTCAGTGTTTACTCCTGGAAGCAAGAAGCAAAACTTGAATCACTTGCTGAATTTTATGTACCCCTCCCGAAGTAATCTAGAGCGGAGAGGACAAGCTCCAAGGCGTCAAGTCCAACAATGGGTCTCCTATAAAAATGAACATGATCTCTACCTTCGAGCCTAGTAAGTTAATTATATTAATAATCTTGTTTTTATAGACCTCTTCAAGGATTTATGCATGTAATATATTTATAAGTGCAATGGTATTAATGTAAATTGTTAATTTTATAATTTTTTTTATCATAATCGAATTGCATAATATTACACAGTATATTTCCTTTTTTCTTAGCTGCCAGTTCATAGTCAAAGAAGATGGAGATTATAAAGTGAATTTATTGGATCCTGATTTGCCACTTAAGTGGGAGCAGATTGAAGAAATTGTAAGTATAGATAACCTATCCTTGTGCTACTCTTATGATTAGGTAATATCTTGATGACTTAAATAAAGAAAAAAAAAAAATATTTTTTATAAATGAAAAGGTTAGTTGTGTTGTATAATATGGTGATGAAATGTAAAAAATATTTTTTTAAATACTGCTGTCATAAGAAAGAAGGCCGTAACTAATAATTTGGTTAAAAATGACTTATATGCAGATTCAGAATTAGCAAAAAAAAAATGCTATTTGATAATCTTACTCATAAAGCTCTGAGTCTTATGAATCCAGAGATACCATAACCATTTTCATCATAACTGTCAAAACTAGTAGTAATTTTGACTTAGCAGTAATACAAAATTTCAAATATCTTGAAATCAACTTTGATGAAGTTGCGGCCTTCTTTCTTATGACAGCAGAATACTAGTTAAATCCTTAAATTTATTAGTAGTTAAAATTAAATACCATATTATGAACTAGATACATATGTATTGTAAACTATTATCTGATATATTTTTTTATTAATAATGTTCCAGGTGGTGAGAAGTACCGGCAGATCGGAATGCCCCATATGTCTTGGGGCTCCTGTTGCAGGGCGAGTAGGTCACTGTGGTCATGTCTATTGTTGGGCATGCATTCTGCATTACTCTGCAACACATGAAAAGCAACCACCACCTTGCCCTGTTTGTTCTATGTCATTGCAAGTTGCCGATATGAAGCCAACTCGCATGGTGCAGTGGGAGTCCCCTGCAGATGAGGTAATATTGAATTGAGTACTTTAATATTAAAAAGAAATATATGTATATATGCTATTATTTATACTACATATTTTGAGTAAAATTTGGATGGAAATTTGCTACTTAATTTGTATATCTTGTTTTATATATTTACACACATTTTTTCAGAAAAGACTTATGTATTAGTTTATCTAAAACTTTAAGAGCAAAACCTTATCTAAATGCAAAATTTCATCCAAATCAATGGATTCATTTCTCAGATTCACAAAATAAACTTATATACTTATATACACAAGAATTGATTATTCAATATTGTAAGTTTATCTATACTAATATTATATAATATATAAAATGGTAAAGTTTGTGAGGTTGTAGGGGGTAATCTCTGGATCTACTTAACCGATTTAAATAAAATTTGGTAAGAAGATAGTTTGAGACCCTGGGAAAGACATAAGATACTTTATGTCCTGGAAATAATCCATTAAGGGGGTGAAAATGGGGTGAAAATTTGTATGGGGAATCAACGATATAATAATGATGATAATAAATTACATACTTATTAATGTCTATCTTCTAAATCAAAGTTTATTTTTTAACTTGAAGGTTTCTATGCGCCTTGTTCGACGTCTCCGTGGCTCTACTGTTGTAGAAGTGGCGCCACCCCGCGGTCAGTTGAAGGATGTCGAGACATCTATTTTGCCGTTAGAAGCCCTTAATGTGTCTCCATATGCTAAATTGTTCTCAGCAACAAAACAACAGGTACATTTCTTACTATAACTCTAAAAACTAATAACGAATCAGGTTGTTCTCTTCAACCAAATATGTGTTTATGTTTAACATAATGTATTTATTTAATCAAAATAACTGTCAGTTATATGTGCACTAAGACAAGTTGAGCTTAGCAAATATTTTATAATTATGTGTATTAAATAAAATAAAAATATTAATTATAAATTATATTAATTTGATTTGCGTGCCTGACTTTTAGGTGATGGACATTTTGGACAGAGATAGAAAGCAAATTGAAACACAAATTTTGGCCGAATTTGACACTTCTGAAATCGTCTATTTAGAACAGGCATTGGAACTGCTTAAATTGAAGGAGGATAAAATAAAAACACAATATGAAAAACCTAAAGTTGCTTGTGAAAGTACAGAGCAGATTGTGCCTACTGTCTTCGAAAAAAAGGAAATAAATGAGGTCAAACTTGATTGGTTTGATGTAACTGATGAAGGAGCTGCATGTTTGGATTCAATTGACAGTAAAATGGAATTTTTAAATATAAATGTGAATTCTAATTTAAATCCAGAAGCTAAAGCTTTTGAATGTGAACTTGATGATAACACAGTGGAAGAATTTCCACTTATTGAAAGTCCCACAGATGAGAATATTCCATCTGACGAGTCTATTTTTGCAGATATTGACAAACAAAATCAATCTAAATATTTTTATTTCTATCAAGGTTAGTAATTAATGTATTTTTCTAAACAATATCTTTGTAAGAAATTAAAAGGTTTTTCTTCATTTGAAATATTAATCTATTTTTAATAAATTTTAGCTGAAGATGGTCAACAAGTGTTTTTAAATAGCTTAAATGTGCGTATATTAAATGCGTCGTGGGGAGCCCTCGCTGCCGCGCCGAGTGTCATTCGTGGTCGAGTGTTACATCGCGACACCTATTCCCTTAACGAACAAGTAAATAAACTCTTTCATTATACATATATAATTTATATTATGACAAAAGGTCAAATTAAATATGTAAAATAATAATATTATTTAAAATTATACATTTACAATATCTAAATAATTATTTATTTAATGTTAAATACAAGGCAAGGTATTAAAAAAATTCGGAATATTATTAACAAATTTTTATAACTATTTAACTAACTTTTAAGTTATATAATTGAATGTTATATTTACTTGTTTCAGACTAGAAAGCATACACCATACACTGCTCATTTGCCATTGCATTGCTCATTTGATATAGTGGAGCTTGATCTAAAACCACCTTATGTTACCAATGAAGCACTTGGAAATTTTGCAGGTATGTCACCTACCAATTAAAATATTATACTGCATTGTATATCCTACTAATATTGTAAATACGAAAGTTTGTGAGGATGTATGGATGTCTGGATACATAGATGTATGGATGTTACTCTTCATACAGAGACTACTGAATTGATTATAATAAAACTATAGTAATATAGCTTGTACATCAGAATAACACATGGCTACTCTTTATCCCAGAAAAATTTAAGGTCCTCGTCGGATAGATTTATTTTTGTTTTTCCAGAGGCGAACCCGGGCGAAGCGGGGGTGAGCCGCTAATGAATACTTTTGTTAATACTCATTTTTACCTCTCAAAAGTTTATTCTTTTTATGTAATTTTATTTCCTATTCACAGTCGAACTGGACCGTCGAGCTCGAATACGAGCAAAACATGAACGCGAAGAGCGTCGCCGTGAACGCGCCTATCGTAGGCAAATCGAAGGTCCACCAAAACCAGATTTTTCATCTGAACTATTATTCCCTCCGGCGCCGCCTATTTACGGTAGTCCGCCGCTCACGGAAGTTTCTATGCCAAGCTTGGAAACTCCATCTTCAATTGCGGTATCACCAAGTGTATTAGAACAAGAAAGCCCATCTACGAGTACTGCTTCACCTTCAGGATTATCTTTTGCTAAAGTAAGTATGTCACTGTAATGTAGCATTACTCATAATGTTGTGATTTGATCAGTATGTATGATTGCACCAGGGGCACAACAATCAATAGATTCCTTTTTCTTCTTCCGCTTAGTGTCTTACTCTCTTAACTAGCAGTGGCAGTGTTGCAAATTTATATTTCCAATTTTCTATTAACCATTTCCTACTTACACATGTATGGCTTGCAAATGTTTGTTTAGCACAACTACTGTGTTATGGTATAAAATATTGATTATGTAAGAATACTTAAATTTTCGCATGTTGACAACTGTTATAAAACTAATGAAAAGTTATAGTTTAACTCTACATATTTTTGTATATGGTATGGGCTTGAGTTTGAGTATGAATATATTATATTACGCAGATTTAACTTTGGAGAAGTATTATAATTTATTGTCATAATTCCAGATGGCTAGCGCTAGCGGAACGTGGCGTGTTCGTAAAACCGTAGCTCCACCACCGCCACCCCCGTCCAACGAAGACGAAATGTCTGGTCCTCGCGCCCTAGTACTAAGCGACGCAATAGAGGCCGCTTTATTAGCTACAAGCCCTACCGCTCAGCCATCAGGCAAAAAGAACAAGAAGGCTAAACAAAAAGTACTCTTTGCCACTGGAATGCATCGAGCTGCATAAATAATTTATTATATTATGTCAAAAGAAGTTATCCATACAGAAAAGGAAAAAATTGTTCTGTGCTTTGAAATTAAATAATATAAAACGTTTTGTTTTGAATATTGTCAAGCTTTTTACTGTCACATTTTAATTTTACAAGATATAGATATATTTAACATTATATTTTGCTTGTTAATATTATGGTTACAGATGGAATGTATTAGTGAATAATCTATTAAGTAGTTGTTTGCTCTCAATTGTCGTTAACTGGGATTAAACAATAAAGTTTTAATTATGATCGATATTCGTATTTCATTTGCACATCCTTCATAATTATTTGAAAAATATTTATGATAAAACTAATGACTCTTGCACAGCTCGGGCTTGCCCCTAGTTCTTTAAAATGGATATCGGGGGTAGGAGGGTGAAAAATATACTTTATGACCTATGCTCATACCTACCAAATATACAAAAAAAATATAAAAATCGGTCGAGCCGTTTCACAGGAGTGCGACAACACCGTGACACAAGATATTTATATATACGAGATAATTGTATGAATATAAAATAGTGGTTAATATGTACTCGATGGCGAGGCTTAAATAATTTTACCGTGATAGGCATTAGGATTTATTGCCAGTGCTAAATTTCCCGCAGTGACTGTTTTTTTAGTTAATTAGGTGAAACTCTTTAACGGCTAATAGTAGATCCTTTAAGTTTGGGCTTATTTTGTTTGATTTGACAAGTCCAATACGTTCGAATTGGATTTTAGAGCTAGATTTTTTAGTATTACTAATAAAAGCGAATTTTAGTTTGTTAGTCTTCATATAATATCACAACTTGGTATCAAACAAATTGGTATCAAAGTAACTTAAGTGGCTAAAGCGAATATTTTATTAAAATACTTTCTTCTTACTTTACACTAAAAAGGAAAAATAAAAACTTTTTAACATAACAGCCGATATACAGCACACCGACTTCGAAAATATCTGATTAGGTATCTATAGTAAATGAAAACTACCAATCAGTTATTTTTTACTTTTTAATGTTTTTTTGAAGTTAGTTTTTTTTTTATTAAAAAGTTTGTTATTCAAACTTCGGTTTGAAATAATGAAATAAAGTGTATGGCAAAAGAGACCTAGGGAGCGAAGTAAGGCTAAATCGCAAATATTAAAAAGCTAGTTTAAAAAGCATTTTTACGTTTATTATTATTAAACGCATTAAAAACGTAAATATTGTATTATTTTAGCCTGAACTCCGCAATATTCCCTTGAGGCACGACGTATTCAATTAACTCGAATAAGTACATCTGTCTTAAACATTTTTGAATTTTGTGGAATTAAGAAAAATTAAGTCAATTGCGGTATAGCTATATTGTATTAAATACTGTAATTTGATTTGTAAAAAGAGCGTTTGTTGAGTTTATCCCGACGATACTCAGCAAAACTGCCTTCCGAGCCAAGGTAGTTTCCTCAAGGATCAACTGACTATCGTCAAATTAAATTGACAATTCAAAAGTGCTTGTGTAAATCTAATTAAATTATGTTAATTTTCATTTCATCATTCACATTTTTTTAACTTTCTAAAGGGCCCCAAAATTGATGTGTGCCCAAGGGTCCCTGCGTGGAATTCCTAATGTAATAAAAAAAAATAATAAAGAAACGACTTCCAGGCACTGAAAAGTAAAAAATAACAAAACGGGGGTTTTCATTTAGAATAGATACTTAATCAGATTTTTTCGAAGTCGGTGTGCTTTGATTTATATTGGCTGGCACCGATTTCGAAAAAATCTGATTAAGTATCTATTTTAAATGAAAACCCCCATTTTGTTATTTTTTACTTTTCAGTGCCTGGAAGTCGGTTTTTATTTTTTTTTTAAGTTTTTATTTTTCCATTTTTAGTGTAGACGTATCACCAATACAAATTAATCAAGTCCAAACACCAGGTAATTGCTGTAAATCGTCGAGGAGTTCCCTCGACTGTCTTTCGGATCCATCATCAGATCGACTTGAGACCTTCATTAAATAGTAGTGCTTTAAAATACCTAATGAAAATGTTAACAAACGCACTAGTCACCGCTACAATTTTCGAAAGTTCCCCTCGATTTCTCTGGGATCCCATCACCAGATCCTGATTTCCTTATCATGGTACCACTCTTGGGATATCTCCTTTCCAACAAAAAAAGAATTTTCAAAATCGGTTCATAAACGACGAAAAAATCCACGAACAAACACAAAAAATAAATATATACGGTCGAATTGAGAACCTCCTCCTTTTTTTGGAAGTCGGTTAAAAATAATGATCCACAAACTAATTAAATATATATGTATGTCTGTAATGAAAATGTTTAGAATTTTTTTTTAACTAATTTTAATAAGACAGCTGTTTTAGTCAATCAAATCAATTTTCTTGTTAATGGCTTGCTTCCACAAACTACATGCCACTTGAGAGATTACCATGTCTCTGGAGATTACTTCGCCAATGTCACAATGGAGAAGACAGCTAAGTTAAGTTATCATTTGTCATTTCTGGCAGCTGCGCAGACTGACATATTGTCAAAACTCAAAATAGACTACTTTCGGTAGTTTTATTATAGATTAATATTAATTTTCCAATTTTATGTGTTTTGAATACAATCTATTTTCTAGAAATATAAAAGTTATCAATTGAGATGATTTCTTCTAAAAAAGAATATGTCTTTGAGCCGTTTAAAGTAACAGAGGTTAAATATCGTGGATCTACGAGCCCACGGCCTAGAAGTGGACACAGAATAGCTTGTGATGATGTTAATATATACTGTTTTGGCGGCTATAATCCATATTTACCATTCAACACAATACAGAGGACCAACCCGACGTGGACGCCAGCAATGCCATTGTTTAAAGAGCTTTGGAGTTTCTCTATAGCAACAAGAACATGGAAACAGCATATAGTAATAGAGAACATGCCTGAAGAATTAGCTTCAAATGCAATGTGTATGAATGGAAGGTATTTAATGGTGTGTATTTGTTATGCAAAGTAGCTATGACAGTATAGATAGGTAGTTTTAATGCATTTAAGGAACCAGTTAAGCTAACTTATATAAACAACTAATCAAGTGTAATTCAATTTCAGATATTTGGAGGTACTGGTGCTCCTTTTGGTACTAAATGTAGTAATGACGTTATAACTTGGCGCACTTGCAGTGGTGATGCAAAGCTACAAATCCTAGATGCAACAGGACCTAGGCCTCCTGGACAGTATGGACAATCAATATTGTGTTATGATGGACACTTTTATACAATTGGCGGTACAAATGGATTTGCATATAACTGTGATATTTATAGGTCAGTATTATCATACATAGATAATAAATAATGTAATATAAAGGAAAAAACAGTAATATTTCTATTAGCACTCAACTGACAGTTAGCATTTATATTATGTGAGAATTTGAATATGATTTGTGTTATATATATATTTTTTTAGATTAGATTAATAAATATTTTTTTATAGATTAGATTTGCGGACAATGGTTTGGGAACCAGTTTATATAGGAACTGGACAAGAAGGGGAGCCGTTGGGCCGATACCGGCATGAGGTAGTTAGAGTTGGTAGTAAACTCTATATTATAGGAGGTGGCACTGGTGAATGGGCTTTTGAGCTAATGGAAATACCTATGTATGATCTTGAAACTAATACATGGACTAAATTAATACCAAAGGCAGATGATACTACAAAAGATAATGTAGCTCCATTGGCTAGGAAATGTCATAGTGCAGTGCAAATAAAGACTCCCAGAGGTGCTCAAGTGTTTGTTGCTGGTGGTACTGATGGACAAGGAGTTTTTGAAGATATTTGGAGGCTAAACATATCTGATATGCAATGGCATTTAATGCAAAAAAGTGTGCTTCCTCATCCATTATACTTTCATTCATCAACAGTGACTTCTTACGGTTGTATGTATGTGTTTGGTGGGATAGAACCGAAAGACAATGAAACTAGGAGAAATAATAATCTATACAAAGTTTGGCTATGTATACCTCAGTTAAGTGAAATATGTTGGGATGCTTTGCTCAGTTTTCATCCTAATTTAGACCAAGTTAATAGATCTTCTCTTCTTGATGTGGGTATACCGAGACATTTTGTAGACAGATTGCATCCATAATAGTTATATATTATAATCTGCTTACCCCGGCTTTATAAAATGCATAATAATTTATTTTACAGATGATAAATTTACAGATGATCTTTATTAAAATACAACATAGTAAAGCATTTAATATTTTAAACTTAAGTTGTGTTCTTATATTTCATTGTTATTCAGCAATTCTCTTATGAAAATCTATGTATACTTAATATGTAATGATTATATACTGTATTCAGATTGTTCATTATGTTTAAATTTTTTTGTTTAAATAAACAGTTTTTTTTACTATTTAATATGCATAATATACTACAATACAATATGACAATAGAATGCAATTTTTAATAAATGTGTGATGTTATATAGTATTCTAATATCTTTTATTTTATTATCTTTTATATTACAAGATAATTCAGGTATTGGAAAAGGATTTTTAGAAAAAAAGACATTTACATATTTTGCAAAGCACATAATTACGGAGTTGCGCATTATAATATACTAAATAAAATTATGCATATGTATCAAATACATAATAACAAATATTAAGCATGTGGCATTTTTATCAATGCGAAATTACAACGTAGCTAATTGTTTTAGAGTTCTTTGTCTTTTATATTTTAAAATAATGTAATATGTATTTTATCTCCCCAATCACATGCATTGTTTGTGCATTAGGCTGGTGTAACCAAAATTATAAGATTTTTTTAATACGTTGGTGTTTCGTATTTTTCATTTTATTAATTTTACGATCCAAAGAAGAAAAGGATACGATTTATGATTTAAAGAAAAAAAGATTTAAATAATGTTATATTAAAGTTGAGAGTGTTTAGGCTCATCTCGTTAATTGCTGCACGGACTTTTAAACGGGTTTCACAAATAGAAAGATAGTTATGGGTAAATAATATATCGTTTTGATGATACTTGTTAATTAAATAGGCAAAAATCGTCTCCACGAATCTGAAATAGATTAAGCCACTTGTATTAGATAACACACCATTTCATGTTTGAAATGAAACTAGGTGAAGCAAATTTAAACCTGTGTCTCGCATCTACAATATTTTCAGGTGCAAAAAACCAATAAAGTGCGGTTTTCTTGAAACTACGATATTTTTTGAACCAGTGATCAAAAAAATCTTAAAATTAACCAGGAAGCCTCTATTGACGGGTACTAAAAAATACAAAAAAATTAAGAAAATAAAAAATATTTTTTTTTGAAACCGTCCCATTTTGGCGTGGAATGCTCCATAAAGACTAACACACTAAGTTTTCACTTTTATTAGCAACACTAAAATCTCTCTCTAAAATCCAATCCTAACGTATTGGGCTTGTCAAATGAAACCGAATGAGTTCAAACTCAAAGTAATTACAGTATCCGTTGAAGAGATCCACTGTCTACCTTCTGGCCTCACCATCATATCAGCTCGATGATATGAAATAACTATATTATCGTCAGAAATACAAAAACTTACAAAGTTTCAGTTAGACGTAGGTAAAAAAGACTAATTAGATCTGTGAACATTGCTCAAATTTTATAATTTTTTCCCGATTTCTTAACCAAGCTCTAAATCCAATTCTAACGTATTAAATCAAACCAAATAAGCTTAAATTCAAACTAATTACTAGGAGGCGTTGAAGAGTTCCATTTACCATATTCTGGCCTCACCATCAGATCAGCTCCAAAATTATCGGAAACATCGGAATTAAAAACATTTGTAAAGTTTCAAGTCGCTATGACAATTGGAAGTACGTAAAAAAGTCTAATTAAATATGTTAACATACTTGAAATTTCTTGGTTTTTCCGATTTTTACGAAAATGGTATAATCTATGGCAAATAAAATTTTATGGGATCACCTCGGGATCTACCCTAATACAATACCGCTTAAAGTAGCAAAATCGGTCGAGCGGTCTCCGAGAAATCGGTGAAAATAGATAAAAAATACACATACAACAAACATAGAATCTACTCCTTTTTGGAAGTTGGTAAAAAAACAAATTTAACAGTGTAGGTAAAAATGTTGTGCTGTCATAAAAGTTCTAATTGCAAAAATAAAATACGAACAATGCTGAGAAACTTGTCATGTACTTTAAGACCATAGACTTTTGAGTTATTAATTTTCATGTAATCTTTAAATTTTAAGAAATCATTTTTTTTTTGATGTTTTCAAAATTTTAGGCTCAGTAGGTTCAGAGTTAAATAAAAAAAAACGAAACGAGAGATTCTGATCTATTATAGTTCGATTTTTTTTGTAGTAGGGACCCAGGACCTCCCTGAAAAATAATTTCAAAAGTGAAGTCTGTCAACCCGCACTTGGCCGGCGTGGTGGAATATTCCCTCATATTGAAGGAAAGCCCGTGCCCAGCAGTGGGCGTTATAAGGAGCTGGATGATGATAATATTTGATGCTAACTACTTTTCCTACTATGTGTAGGTACAGTTTGAATACTTAGGTTTTTAATATGATTTGAGTATCACATTAGTAATATTAGTATGCTGGCAAGGTGCAACTTTTTCACGCTGTAACATAGTTTTTCGTCATATACATAAGCGAGGCCGCGGGCATAACCAAGTAAATATAATCAAAGTTCACTTTTAAACTTTAATCCGCAATCCAGCAAGAAAGTTGTTGTCATAGGGATAGAATGTAATGTATATGTGTTTACTCGATTTTTACCAAATAACAACTTACCCTTGCTTCGCCCGGGTGCGTTCTTTTTAAATAGATACAAATATTTATTTATTGTTAGGGTATCTTAGGATAGATATACTGATAGACACTTGTTATCGCGGACTTTTCTGTAGGCCTTTTTAGGACCTACAAATTTCTAGTACATTGTTTTGATTTACCTCTAAAAGTTAAAAGCTAAACTACTAATACTAATAAATGTAATCAATCATACGAAAACAGCTCAGCCATTTTGTGTAAAATATTTATTTATTTATTTTCATTTATTTATTCCTATAGGAAGCCAACATTGTAAACAGTGCATATATGATCCGTGACAGTGCTTTTATCTTTCATACGTAATTACGTATAGAATATTTTTTTACACCACATATAGGGTAACTTATCATGCGGTATAAACAGCCGTTCCGAAACTTACCTATACTACGTATCTATCCTACGAAAAATAAAAAAAAATTTATAAAAAGTAAAGTAAAAAACAATAAATAGCCATGCATAAGAAAATAAAAAAAAATATTTATACATAAAAAAAATACCTATACAAATTATAGGCGCACTCAAACCTCGTTTATCGCTCATTCTCGTATTAGTGAATGTATCAAATCCAATGATATTATATATATATATAAAAAATCATTGATCAAATCTATATCAAATTCTGTTGCGTGGTTTAGTGTTAATCGTGTTAACTTACAACAAAATTTGTGTTGTTGGGTCACCTCTGGGGCCAAATCCTCTTACGATTCAGGTTAAAACCACTTAAGGGATTTCAAATATTAGTCTGGCTTCAAAATAGTTATTAACCTCCCCTTATATTCCACCTTTGAGGATATTATATAGTTAATTAAAAAATCATAAAAGCCAGTTATCATGAAATATACACAAAATCATTCTTAATTATAAATCTTCTCTTTTTTTCATATAATAAGGTCGTCACTTTGACTGTAGTTATTTGAACTTCGATATAAACAATATCTTAAGCTCAATATGATTTTCAAGTGTCTATCAATTGTAGAAGCATCCGTTATAAGCGTTATACAAAAATGAAATAACTAATATGGCATCCAGAATTGTTTTATATAACCGGCGGACAGAGTCCTACCGGTGGTAGGACTCTGTCAAGCCTGAGGAGTCCGACTGGATGGGTACCACCCCCTTATCTATTTCTGCCGCCAAGCAACAATGATTGCATTGTTGTGTTCCGGTATGAAGGATAAGGTAGCCAGCGCAATTACAGGCAAGAGGCATATCATCTTAGTCCTCACAGTGATAACGTACCGGCGGTTCTGCAGTTTTGTTACGTAAAACTTAAGTGCATGAACCGTAGGTGTTATGGGCGACAGGTATCGCTTTCCATCAGTTGGGCTGTCTGCTCGTTTATCACTGAATACCATAAAAAAATAATAAAAAAAATAATAAATATTGTAAGATTTTAGTGTGTGAAGTATATGGGTAGGTATACTTATGGGTATATTTTTATTTTGCAATGACTATGATTTACGGACATATAGGCACATCATCTCCAACCCCCGATGTATGTTGTTCGGAGAACCGACGGGAAAAGTTCTGTTGGGTTTTAGTGGGTAGGTATTGAATTCTCTAACCAGTGCGTAAATGCATTTCCCAACATAAAAAGGTACATCATCTCTATAAATTTAAATGGAACTTTCAATTTTTTACCAACTTTATTAAATACCTACTAGCGACTCACGCTTGCTTCGCTCGCGTTCGTCCCTAGGTACGTTTTCACGGTTACCTATGTTTAGGTATACATAAATAGTAGCTTTTACTCCTCAGATATTCATTTAAATTATATAGCGTTTTACCCTCGTTTTGCTCGGGTGCGTAGGCCGTACGCGGATTTTGGTCATAATTTCATGGGTTTTAATTTTTTTTCGCGGAACCCTGATTCTTTTTCAAAAATAAAAGTAGCCTAAGTTACTCCCTATAACATCAGCTATTTGCCAGTGAAAGTCCCGTCACAATCGGTCCAGCTATTTCGGAGATTAGCCGGAAAAAACAGACAGACAGAAAAACAGACAGACAAAAATTGTAAAAAATGTTGTTTTGGTATATGTACCATGTATATGTCCATTTAGTAAAAAGCGGTTATTTTAATATTACAAACAGACACTCCAATTTTATTTATCTGTATAGACTAGCGGCTCACTCTCGCTTCGCTCGGGTTTACCCCTAGGTACTTTTTAATGGTTAGTACCTATGGAATAGATATAAATTACTGTTCCGCTGCCTTAGGCAGTAGCATGATGATATATAGCCTATAGCCTTCCTCAATAAACGGGCTATCTAATGCAGAAACAATTTTTCAAATCGTATTAGTAGTTCCTGAGATTAGCGCGTTCAAACAAACAAACAAACAAACAAACAAACAAACTCTGCCTCTTTATAATATTAGTATAGATTAGTACAGACCAGCGGTCGTCACACTTTTTTGGTCAAGGGACACATAGGACATTGTGAGATAGTACTGAGGGCCACAAACAAGCTTGTGAATTGTATGTAAACTAGCAACGATGGTGCAAGTGAATTTAAATAAAAACAGAAATGTTTATTTGAGATTTTTATTAGAAAGAAAAACATTAATTTGAAGTTGCTTAATTAAACAGTAAAAAAAAACAGCACTTCACGAATTATGATGTTGTTTTTTTTTATTATTTCTTTTATGTTAGCGTCTTTGGGACTACATGCAATTCTAATGGTGTCTTCTAAGTGAGTGGTAAGGCGATGGCGATATTTATTTTTTTAAAATTACATTTTCGAAAATGAAGCCTCACAGAGGTATATCGAAGGCAATATAGTCGGAATAAATTGTGCGCAGTCTTGTAAATATTTATAGTTGCCAGGCACATTCCTCCAAAATTCAATGTACCCTGTTTTTCACGATGTTCGATGAAGTGAGCTTTTAGTTGTGTGTCGTATTTTAGTTCGATAATTTCGTTCAACGATTGTGGTTTCGGAAATCCAAACTGGCTGAATAATTTCATGTCACCATTTTCAAAATGCCAAGGGTTTTTTCTACAAGAATGAATAAGTTCCTAATATTTCTCACGTCATTAAATCTTTTTTAAATTTCTGCCAAATATTCCTTCATAGAGAAGACCATATCTTGATAGACACTATAGTCAATAGATTCGTCAGATCGCAGAGCAGCAACAGTTGGAAAATTAGATAAGTCTCTAGCTTCAAGCTCACTTATGTATAATTGCAGTTTAGCTTCAAATGTGACAATTTTATTCTTCACTAGCGTCTCACCCTCGCTTCGCTTCGGGTTCGTCCCTAGATAAAAACAAAATTCTATCCCGCGGGAACCGTACAATTTTCCGGGATTATATATAGCCTATAGCCTTCCTCAGTTAACGGGCTATCTAATGCGAAAAGAATTTTTCAAATCGGATTAGTAATTCCTGAGATTAGCGTGTACAACCAAACAAACAAAGTATAGATTTGTCCGATTATCTTGTTAGGTCCCTGCAATTCTAAATTAAGATTGTTAAACTTCAGTGTAATATCAGTCAAAAAACCAATAAGTACCTACCATTCACCACATTGAAGTTGGGGATATTCTTTACCACTTTGCTGTAAAAATAGATTTATTTCAAATTTCAAATTAAAAAATCGTTCTAGCACTTTTCCTTTGCCTTACAATCTGACGGCAGTATGCAGGACAACGTCGACATAATTAGCTTGTAATGCTTCAAGAAGTTTCTTAAATTTTTGATGGTTAAGCTCACGCGCACGTATGAAATTTATTATATTTATGACTGTATCATCACATCCTTCAATTTGTTATTTGAGAGACATGCCAAAGTTTCTTGATGCAGTAAGCAGTAAATGGGCAGCAAATTAGGCAAAATCCATTCTCCCTTCATTCAAGCAATCAAACCATTAATTACACCCATAACGGACGGACCCATAACGGATCGGTGCATATTGATAACAATTTACTTACAGGTATATTTTCATATTTTTTTCCTACAAATTCTTTCACTGCGTCCATGAAATCACTACCTCTTGTCTGACCTTTCATGGTTATGAGAGCCAGGAAGTTTTCTTCTATGATCCCGTCTATTATGCAGTAACACACAAATATTAAGCATTGAGCCATCGACGCTATATCCGTACTGGAATCACACGCAAGACTGTTTGTTTACGCCATTATTTGTTTACAATTTGAGAAATTTTGGAACAAAGTCTGAGAAATAGCATACATTCCTTTATTAATTCAGCATCAGTGAAGGGTTTCATCCTTTTTGCAAGGATTTTACAAACTTGGTACGAAGCCTTTGTAACAGCCTCATTTTGTCCGACTGCTGTGGTCATAATATTCTGTTGACGACAAATTGACAGTTTCAAATTCGCTACTTTATTCTTTCTTTCATTAGATTCCAAAGGAAAAGCCTCTATAAATGAGCTATGTTTATTTGTGTAATAACGAAATAAATTGTACCGCTTGATTCCAACAACAGTTTCGCGGCATATTAAGCAAACAGCAGTACCTTCCTTGTGTCCACTGGTGAAATCTTCCCATTTTTCTTGAAAACTCCTATTTTCTTTTCGGTAGCACTTTTGGATGACACTCCAGCCATTATAAACGTAACTCGCAATCTATGAAAAGAAACAAGCGCCCAGTGCTGTGTGCGGTTCAACAATACACATTACACAGTACACTGGTTTGACGAATGACGGGCGAACTGAGCGGGCGGCGGTAGCGGGCAGAGGGTAGGGGGGGCACCGCCGCCGCCGGCGCCGCCCGCACTCACTTCCCGCTACGCCAGTCCACTGCCCATGCCGTTTAGTACTAATATTTATTATATTTATTCTGTGTCATTGCTCTGAATAATTATATATAAACGCTTAATCGTAGGTATAAATTATAATTAGTATTGTTTGTCAAATTATTTGGTTTTGTCGCGGGCCGCACAAATACCAGCGGCCCGGGGGCCGCAGTTTGACGACCACTGGTATAGACTATATAGACTAGGAATCTGGTCATTTGTGTCGGGGTTGAGTTTAAAAAACTTTTTTGTAACGGGCTTACCTATAACCCAGTATGTCATTATAGGAAAAATAACTAAATTATAGGAAAAGGTATGACTCAATTTTAACTCATTTAGGTCCATTAGTTACCTAAGTTTGATCGGTGTTGATCCGTGAGGACATGCAACTTTGTATAGGTATATAAATTACTACCTATACGTGTATAGATGATGGATTACATGGATTTACAATCTCCTATCAAAAGCTTATAGTAAAATAGTTTGTTCCGAATAAGATAACTTATATTACATGCAATTAAGGTTAACAAGATTATTTTTTTCTAAAAGGTAGAAATCCTCGGGATTCATTGTCAAGGATAATCGTGGTAATCGCAACAAGTGTGCGTCGGCGTAGGGCGTGCTTCCCAATCGGTGTGGTTTCGCGCCAATTCGCGCCCGCAGTGAAGGAACACTCGCCGCTCGGGCGGGACATTCGCGGTCTCGCGATCCCACGTACGATAACCGATTAGTTAAAATACTACGTCAGATGTGATAACATATTTCGTATATGAACTATATTAATCATCTTCAAATAAAGACGTTTACATTAAAAAAATGTCACATAGAAAGCTAAATCCAAATGACGGCTGTATCCGTTTTGATAATGCGCTATTTCGAAATATGTAATAGAAAGTGTAGAAAGTGATTCGTTCGTTATGACCGAGGAAGCGGTGACGGTGAGCGCGACGGCAGCGGTCGGCCCGGTGCCTCACCGGTCTCCTACACCCGAATTGCATGCTACGTATACTTCCTTAGAAATTTTAGTGGCTCTAGTGGCCGTTGTCGGAAATTCTATGGTTATACACGTATTCCGACGAGATAGAAGATTGCGGCGAAGAACTAATTATTACATAGTGTCATTAGCAATAGCGGATTTATTGGTCGGCTTGCTTGGGATCCCATTTGCGATACTAGCTTCAGTGGGCCTGCCGAGGAACCTCTACGCGTGTCTGTTTACGACGTCGTTACTTGTGATGCTGTGCACTATAAGTATTTTCTGCCTCGTAGCGGTGTCCGTAGACCGCTACTGGGCAATTCTTCATCCTATGTGCTACTCCCGCAACGTGCGAACTAAAACAGCTATACGTAAGTACATTAATAAACATAAAATGTTTAGTCTATAGTAATATATAAAGCTAGAGAGTTTGTTTGTTTATATATTAATGCACTAATCGCTGGAGGTACCAGTCGAATTTAAAGAATTCTCTTCACATACATATATTATATTGCAATCCGTATTAATATTATAAATGTGAAAGTTTGTGAGTATGTATGGATGTTTGTTACTCTTTCACGCCAGAACGACTGGACGATCTAGATTAAATTTGGTACAGAGATAGATACTTTTTATCCCGAAAACGTATGTACGGTACCCGTGGGATAGGTTTGTTTTTGTTTGAGGAAGCTATCTAACATCCCGCTACAACCTTTAGGAGTAGTCAGGCCAAGTCAAGTCAGGCGGGGGCCGCGGGCGAAGCTACTATAGTAAAACAGTGAGGGATTGATCATTGTACCTAATAATATATAATGTACAATCACGAACTGCCTAATTAAATAAGATAACAACATTGAACTTTCTATCTCGTTTTACTTTTTTTTTATTTTTCATGTTATAAGCAACACCGTAGGCAGAAAGTGAATGATAAAATGTAACATTTATAATACTCTAACCTTATTAGGCTACTGATAGTGACCATATACGTGGCGTCAATAGTTACCGTTTATTACCGTCGTTACTCGCGCACAATACACATCAATTCCTTACCGGTTCGATAATTGTTTTTATAGTAGTTTTAGAATGATTTGTTGTTCGCCGTCAACGCATTATTTAATTCGTTTATTTGGCTGACAGCTTGTTTATTTAAAATTCCATTAAATATCTATTAAAAGCGCGAGTTTTCGTAAATCTCATTGATAGAATAATAATTTACATATGTATTCAGCTCCTTCTAACGCCCCACTGCTGAGAATTGGGATCAATAAGAGGGGATCAGGTCATAGTCCACCACGCTCGTCAAGTGCGGGTTGGCGGACTTCACATGTCTTTCGAAGATTTGCTAGGTTCTTTCAGACATGCAGCTTTCCTCACGATGTTTTCCTTCACCGTCAGACAGTGGTAATCATATTGGAAATGCTTCACACCTGAAAATATCAGAGATGCGAGACTCGCTAATTTACGTGCTACGAATTAATAGAAGTTTATATATCGGTTAAAGGTTACCAATAGTTTAGAGTACGGTACAAATAGTTATGAGATTTCGGTACTTGTACCATACCACTATACGAGTCCTAATATGTAGGTGTATAGAGTTACGAGGTTAAATACGTATTTAGATGATAAGAATAATATTAACGTTATCGTTTGCGCTTATGCGCAAAATGAATCACACTATTAACGGTTCTTATAGCAGTGACTAGAATAGCATCAACTACGGAGTCCCCCAGGGAAGCGTCTTGGGACAAACACTTTTCTTAATTTACATAAATAATTTATGCAATTTGCGGTTAACAAATTGCAAAATATTTACATTTGCAGATGATACTGCTCTTGTTTTTCTTGGAGAAAATTGGGAGATCGCGAAAATGCATGCAGAAAATAGAGTAAACGTTTCTAATTGGCTTAATGAAAATTTATTAACACTTAATACAGTTAAAACAAAATCTTTACTTTTTACTAACTCAGAACGTAGTTTATCATTAAGTTTCAATATGTATATTCACACCAACTCTTGTATTTACGAAACTGAAAGGAATCTAGATGAAAAATTATCTTGGCGCCCTCAGATTGGCTATCATATAGAAAAAAAAAAAAACAAGAAAACTTATATATAAATTTAAGAAACTAAGACATGCTGCTGAGCCTGATTTGCTTAAAAAAATCTATCTTGCACTTTCCTAGTCCATCCTGAACTACTGAATTACATCATGGGGTGGAGCGTAAAACGTAGGCTCAGAGGTCCCTGCTAAAAGTGATAAAATTTAAACCTTTTAGATATTCTACATCTAATTTATACGCAGAATGTGGCGTGTTAACAGTTCGACAATTATTCATTGTTAATTTAATACTATCTCAACATGAGAAATCACCTTGTAATTATAACAATGCAAGTAGACAACAAAACAGGGTTTGTGCTACGACCAATTCGATACTGCTTTTATTAATAAATATCAGTGCTTTCTGGGTCCTATGCTATACAATAAAATAAATCAAATCTTAAATATTTATTCAAAAAATAAATATCAATGTAAGAAGCTCTTAGTAGACTGGTTATAAAATAAAAATTACGAAGAAACTGAGAAATTAATTGAAATAATAAACTAAGCTTTTTTGTTAATATCTAGTCTTTAAAAATTCCTACAAAATAATAAAAAATTCCATATATTTTAATAATGCCCTTGATTATAATAATCGAAAACAATAAATGAATATCGTTAACAAATAAAACAAAACAGCATTTAAACAAGTTCATTAAATTAACATATACATACCTAAATTTTTACAAATAAACAACTATAAGTAATATAAAATATACCTAAATATTTCCAAATAAATAACTGTAAATGATATAAAATATACCTAATTATTTACAAATGAACAACTACAAATAATATAAAATTGGTTCAAAATATATCATATAAAAAATATTTATAGAAAAGTTTTTACAAAATTTTTACGTAAAATAATAAAATTATATATATTTTTTTCCTAATGCTTAAATTCATAGCTTTAGTGGTCTAACTTCAATCATAACTTAAAAATGACATAATGACGGTAGATGTTTTTAATAAATTAAACAACTCCCTACGCTGATGTATTCGTATCTCAAAATTGTTTACATTTTATAACGTATATATTTTTAGTATCAAAAATCATTTAACTTATTAGCAATAAATAAATAAATCGTGTAATAGGAAGAGGCTAGCGTCTGAGATACAGGCTTGGCCTTGCTCAAACGTTAGTGTACTTAAAAAATGTCTTGTAACACTTTTGTTTTTAAGTCAATAAAGGTGTGCAGTATGCACACTAGTGCGCTGGATTGGGGAGTAGGGATTGTTCAAATTAAATTCCTGGCTTGCTGATTTTCCACTTTATTTTCTTTTCACTATTATTACTATTCACAAGTAAGGCCGGATACTGAATGAATTCACTGGGCCGACCCGCTCTATTTATATCTAAGTGTGTTATCGCAGTAGTGGGGTCGGGAACGAGCTTATCTATTAAAAACTATTTCCCTTTCGCTCTATTCTCTGTCTATCCCTTTTCTATTAGGCCTTGAAAACTAAACATGTTTGAACTTGTTTAAGCCTACTAAATGTATTTATTTATTATTACGTATTTAATATTTATTTATTTCTATTCTAATCTATGCTATTTTTTGATATATATTTATTTATTAAATCTATGTTATTATTCTATAAACTATTCTATGAACTATACTTATATTAATAAATGTCTATTTACAAATAATTAAATCTATTTGTTGTCCTGCACATCTCTCCCGCCGTGCAACGCTGTTGCAGTAAGTTCCGGTGCAGGCTCGCTGTTCTCCACTGGCAGGATCACCAATCGCCGCACTGGTCGTCGCAGGACTCCACCCTTGGTCTTGATATCGACGGCGCGTACAATTCTGTCTGGTCCCGGGTGAGTGCCGACGACTTTGCCTCGGATCCACACGTTTCGAGGCAGGTTGGGGTCCATTAGCTGAACCAAATCGTCAACCTTTACCTCAGGGCCTTTTCCATGCGGCTCCCGCCGGTTTTGAAGATCCGGGAGGTACTCGCGCATCCATCTCGTCCAGAATATGTCGGCGAGCCGTTGTGCGGAGCGCCAGCTGGACCGGGAGATAATGTCTCGGTCGTCGAAATTCCTTTGTTCTGATCGCTGTGCTGTTTTAGGTTTGGCGGCACTTCGTTTCCAGTCTGGGTCTGAGCTCGCGTTCCTTTGAGTTCTTTTGTAGTGGACCATCTGCTTCGCAGGTCTACAAAGTTGGATGAACTGTAGAAATCTTGCTGTTACGTAGCGTAATCTGTTCCAGTTGGAGAAACGGAGCGCATCTGGAAGCGCTTCGGATAGCTTCTGTTGTCTATCGGTGGCTATGTGGTGGACTCTTTCTTCGCCTGTCTGTTCAGTGACTGCAAGTTCCACTGATGCTGGTGTTTCCGTTGGCCATGAGTCTTCAGACTGGTAGAGGAAGTCTGGGCCCGTGAACCATCGATGGGTTTTGCTAAAGGCTGTTGGGATGTCTCTCGTCGCGTCATCGGCTACGTTCTGTTTGGTAGGAATCCAGCGCCACTCGTTTACTGTTGAGTTCTCTTCTATATCTGCAAGACGATGGGCCACGTATGGCTTATACGAGCGTGAGCCTGTCCTGATCCAGGTGAGAACTGTCTTGCTGTCTGTCCAAAACGTAGTGGAGTCTGGTTTTCTCTCGTGTTCTTCTGTGATAACCTTTGCTAGACGCGAACCCATGACGGCTGCTTGCAGTTCCAGTCTCGGAATTGAAGTGAGCTTCAATGGTGCCACTCTTGCTTTGGCGATTATTAGCGAAACTTTGACTTCGCCGTTTGGAGCTGTTGCCCTCCAGAATAACACGGTACTGTAAGCCGATTCACTTGCGTCAGTGAAGACATGTAGCTGTAGCGAAATTTCGTCACTGTAGTGTAGGTATCTTCTTGGTATTGTCACGTCACATAGTCTGCTCAGGTGCGTTGTCCAGTTACGCCA
The DNA here is from genome assembly GCA_033884665.1 of Argynnis bischoffii washingtonia. Lineage (NCBI taxonomy): Eukaryota > Metazoa > Arthropoda > Insecta > Lepidoptera > Nymphalidae > Argynnis > Argynnis bischoffii. Next base: position 5,590,015 of record CM066616.1, on the reverse strand, counting down.
CTGTTCTGCGAGGTCGTCGTCAATCTCGCTGTCCCATGGCGTTCCCCGGCGCCATACCTCTTGCAGGATCTGTTTCACTCGAAATGTAATGGGCGACACGAAGCCCAAGGGATCGAAGAGAGACATGGCTATTCTGAGGGCTTCTCTCTTCGTTGGCTTCTTGTCTTCTATGAGTGACGGTGGGATTCTTGCCATGTTGAGATTGAAGGTGAGCTCGTCTGTATTTAGTTTCCAAATAAGTCCCAGTACTCTTTCTGTTTTCTTTTCGGACATGTAGAGTTCTATATCTTCTGTGGGCTCCTTTTCTCCAAGAGCTTCCAGCAGTTGGGAAGAGTTGGACTTCCACTGTTTGAGTTCGAAGCAGGCTTGACTATGGATTTCTCTGATGTCTTTGGTGATGCGTTTTGCGTCTTCAATATTCTTGAAACTATCCAAGTAATCATCAACGTAATGTTTGTTGATGATCGCGGCTGCGGCTTCTGGGTGAGTTTTCTCGAACCTCTTCGCATTCAAATCCTTGACGTAGATAGCTGTTGATGGTGAGCACGATGCTCCGAAGATGAGCGACGTCATTCTGTATTCTTCTGGAGGTTTATAATCTCGCCGGTCTTTGCGCCAAAGATACCGAAGAGCATCTCGGTCTTCTGTTCTAAGCTTGATTTGCATAAACATCTCCTTGATGTCTGCCGTGACTGCGATTGCATGCTGTCGAAATCTCATGACGACACCTGGTAGTGACTGTAGGAGATCTGGACCCTTGAGTAACAGGTCATTTAGCGCCACTCCCTTAGTCTTGGCTGCTGCGTCGTGTACTACTCGGAGTTTCTCTGGCTTCATGAGATTTACGACGGCGAAATGCGGCAGGTACCAAGTCCTGTTCTGTGTTTTCTTCTCAGGCGCTGGCTCGGCATACCCCTTGGTGACGAGACCTTCCATCTGTTCTATGTATTTCTGTTTCAGCTTTGGATCGCGATCAATTTTCTTTTCTATGTTCAAGAGTCGCTTCAGGGAGTTGTAGTAGTTGTCGGGCAGTGCTATGTTTTCTTTCGTCCATAAAAGAGCGGTTTCGTATCTTCCTTCTTCTGTGTGGACTGTATTTTCTGTTAAGATACGCAGGGCTTGCTCTTCCGGATCTGACTGTGGTTTCTTCGGATTGATGCAAAGTGTGTCTAAAGCGAAATACTGTTTCATCAGGTATTCTAAGTTTTCCTCAGCTGAAGCTTCCGCAACGTGAGACACGAAGTCGATGCTGCGACCGAGCGTTCTGGTATGACTGCCATGTAATACCCAACCTAACGGCGTGAGCGATGCCACCGGCTGGTTTCTATTCCCCTTTCTGGTGCTCGATGTTAGGAGGAGATGACAGTTGTCTTGACCGATGAGTATCTGAGGTTTCGCGTTTTCGTACGTAAGACTGTCGCTGATGTTGTGAAGATGCTTGCATCCTTCTATTTCTATTTTTGAAACTTCTTGTGCTGACACGTGGAAGTTCTTCACTGTTCTGGCTTGAACGCGTTCTTCACGACCATTCGATCCCTGTAGCGTGATGTTGACTCTTCTTGATTTCGATTCTGCTGTCTTCAAATCGTTGATCGCTTCTATACGGAGTGGGTCGATGGGTCCCTTGGCACCGATGCTTTCAGCGAGGGTGTGGTCTATTAGAGTAACTGTAGACCCATCGTCCAGCAAAGCGAACGTGTTGACTGTGCCTACTGGTCCTGTGGCTCGTACTGGAATGATCTTTAGGTATGACTGTTTTCTGGCCGAAGTCCAGGCGGAGTTGATGGCTTCTGTTACCTTGCTATCACTATTATCTGTCTTCTCCGCTGGCTTCTCTGTTTTTCTCACGAAGTGTAGCAGCTTGCTGTGAGTGTACTTGCAGCTGTCGATGCCACAAACCGTTGGCCGGCAACTGTGAGTCTTGTTCCTATATCGAAGACACCTGAAGCATAAGTGCCGGTTCTTCGCGATATCCCATCTGGAACTACTATTTGCTGTCTTGAACTTCTCGCAGTCCGCTGTTGTATGTCCCTCTTCATCGCAGACAGGGCACTTCGATGTTGACCGTTTCTCTGTGACTGTGTTAATTTTATGTGGTCGTCTCTGTTGATTCGACTGTGAGTGTTGAGAAGCTATTGATTCTGGTTGCGCGTACGGTCCGCATATTTCAGCTTCTCTTTTCAAGAACTTCTCTATCTTCAGTAATCCAGGTTCCTCCTTCGGTAGTGCAGCAGCGAAGTCGTAATATCTGTATCTGATTGTAGGCACAAACTTCTCGGTGATATCTCTGGTAAGTCCCGGGTCGTAGAGGTAGTAGATGCAGCCCAATGCACGTAGAGTAGACACGGCGTTCGACACCTTGGTTGAATATATGCAGATATCTCTAGGCGACTCGTTCAGACGTGGCAAGTTCCGAAGTGTGTCCGTCTCCAGCATGGCGATCGATTCTGGTCTTCCAAATCTCGACTCGAGTGTATTCATGATCTCTGTGGGATGTGTGTTGGTGATTAGTAGACTTTCCACTGCTTCTCTGGCTTTTCCCCTGAGGTTTCTCCGAAGGCGGTTGATGTTCTCGACTGTAGTATGCAGCTGTTCTGTTTCGAAGTACGAAGCGCGGAATGACAACCATTCTTGATGCGACCCGTTGAATGTCGGTAGCTCGATGAACTTCGGTCTCTGTGCGGCTTTGACGGCAAGTGTGATAGCCGACGCTAGTTGACTGAAGTCGGACCGAGTGCTGGCTCCCGCCGGTAATTCCTGTGAGGGGTGAGCTGGCCTGCTATACTGTTGCTGTTCCTGTTCCTCCGTAGCCCCCTCTGGAGCTGGTAGAGGTTTAACTGTGGGTTCCACCTGTGGAACCTGATGTGGCTCGTTTGTGATGGTGAGGATGGCTGGAGGGGCTTGATTCGCCAGCCAAGTGTCAATCTGTGCATCGTTTTCTATTTGTGAGTACACGGAGACGGCGTCCTCTTCATCGCTATCTTCTGTTTCTATTGCGGCGAGCCTGGCCGCGGCTAGTTCCACTTGAAAGCGCAGTAATTCTTCCTTCGCTTTCGCTATTCTATGCGATTTTGAGCGCGAGCGAGTTCCACCTCCGCCCACTGGCCCGGGCAGTGTATGTCTGTCCTTTTCTAGCACGCCGGGCACTATTGTTCTCTGTTCCTCTCGTAGCGCAGTGTCACGATGAGGCTGTCCTATTCTTGAGTCAGCATCCGGCCCCGCACCCGCCGCCGGCTTGCGTGCGTGCTTTGCTGTTGTCCCTGTTGCCTCCGTTGCGACGGACCTAGGTACCGATGACTGCGTGGCCGCCGATGTTTCTGTATTCGCTGTAGTGACTGTACTCGCCGAGGTACTCGTATAAGCTGTCTCCCCGGAGGTTTCAGTGGCGGAGGTCCCGGTCGTAGTGGCCGTTGTCCCCGCTGACGATGATGATGGCTTCGTCTCTGTGGACGGGTTCCTTCCCTTTCCAGTGGAGCGTGTGATCGGCATGGCAGCTGTGGTAGGAACTTGATGGCAGTACTCCCGACGAATCCGGCTCGAAGGACCACACAATGTGCAGTATGCACACTAGTGCGCTGGATTGGGGAGTAGGGATTGTTCAAATTAAATTCCTGGCTTGCTGATTTTCCACTTTATTTTCTTTTCACTATTATTACTATTCACAAGTAAGGCCGGATACTGAATGAATTCACTTTTTTTTTTTTTTTTTTTTTTTCGGTATGAACAGTGCTGTTGGCCCTACTGGCCTTGACAGCGTCACCGGGCGTTTGAGGTGGACAGAGGGTCCTACCTATGAAATAGTTCCGTAAGGGCACCTCCTGCGAGGTTCGAACCACGGCTTACGAAACTATTGATCGGAGGTCTTGCCGTATAGGAGACGGCTTAGAATTACTCTGAAGGAGTTATACGACCTTCACACGCCTAAGCGTGATCGGGCCGTGACATACAAAGGACCTCGTCCTCGCCGGCGAGGACGGTGAGTGTGTGTGTTTTGTCTTTGTGTGATCCTATAGATGGAATTGGACACTGTGATACTATCATCTGGGTCGGTCAGTACGTCTTTGGGTCGTCTGGTCCTATCGATGATATCATTGACTGGGTCGTAATTAGCTGCTTCTACTAATAATTGATTTGGGTGTTGAGGTGCTTTTAGGAAGTACCTCGTCGATGTGGTTTTCATGTAGTCCTTAATGGACTCTAACTGTAGGTCTTTGTGTAAATCTACTGTACGCATGTACCAAGGGCTGCCCGTGGCAATGCGTGTAAATCTGTTTTGTAATTTCTGTAGTTTGTCTAAATGTGACGGTCGTGTCTGAGCGAATACTACTGACGCGTATGTCATGATCGGGCGTATGCATAATTTGTAAAGTGTTACCTTATTCCTAAGGGACATTTTACTGTGTTTACCTAACATTGGGAAGAGTCTGCCTAGTATGAATGCTGCTCTGTTTCTGACTGTGTCTATGTGTTTTCTAAATGTTAGCCTAGTGTCTAACGTGACTCCTAAGTATTTGGCGTGCTGCCGCCAAGGTATGGGTTTGTCGTACAGTGTGATCGGTGTTTGGGGTTTGCGCCGACTATGAGATCCGAGAACCGTCCGATAAAAGAACACGGCTGCACTTTTATCGGGGTTAATCTCGATGCCCCATTTTCGGAACCAGAGCCCCAGTTCTATCACCGCCTTCTGAAGGCGGTCTACTATTGTGTTGACATTCATGGATGAGGTGTACAGAGCCGTGTCATCTGCATAAAGGGCGAGGTTCGTATTCCCGTACCTCGGAATGTCACTTGTGTACAGTGTGTAGAGTATAGGTCCTAACACTGATCCCTGAGGGACTCCTGCCCTTATGGGGCGTGGTGTGGAGAGGATACCCTCTACTTTGACGCGAAACGAACGGTTTGTCAGATAGTCTCGTATGATGTGCACGAGACTGTCTGGCACACTCATTTGGTATAGCTTATATAATAAGCCATTGTGCCAGACTCTGTCAAACGCCTTCGCAACGTCGAAGAAGAGGACCCCCGTTCCTATCGGTCTTTTAAGTTTGTTGAAATGTGTGTGTATGTGCTCCGTTAAGCGGTGCACCTGGTGTACACTAGAATGTTGTGCTCTAAAGCCAAACTGTTCTGGAATGATGAGTGCTTTGGCCTCTACGACGGCCTTAAGTCTGACTAGTATGATTCTTTCATAAATCTTACTAATGCAGTTGAGTAGCGAGATCGGTCGGTAACTAGCTGGTATATTACGGGCTTTTCCCGGTTTGTGTATACCTATCACTATGGCTTCCTTCCATTCATCCGGGAACGAGGAGCCTGCCAGAAGGGCATTGAAAATGATAACTAACAGATATATTATCTGTGTCGGGAGGAATTTGATTACTTTATTTGAAATATTATCTATTCCTGGTGCCTTTTTGGCATGCAAGTTTTTAACTATCGTGTTTACCTCTTCTACTGAGGTAGGTGATAACGCGGAATCTGTAGGCGGTGTGTTTACCCTACTTTCGATGTCTGAGTTGACCTTTAAGAGGTGCTCAGTGTCTATGAGGTGTGTGTTTGGTGTGAACTGTGTTTCGTATGTGTCTGCCATGCATTCGGCCTTATCGGGGTCCTCTACAGCTAAGGTATTGTCTTGCTTGACCAAGGGAGGCATTGTGGATGTACCCTCGTTCCTGAGAGCTCTCGACAATGACCAGTATGCCTGGTGCGATGGCGAGAGCTCCGAGAGACGTTTGTCCCACTGGTCATTGCAGAGGTCGGCCAGGCTGTACCTAACCTTCCTCTGCAATCTCCATAACCTCCTTCGGTTAGCGTCAGTCGGGTATGTGTGATATGCCCTAGTTGCTGCATTCTTTCTATTAATAAGTTTTCTACCTGCTTCCGGGAGGGGCCAGCGCCCCTCGAAGGGCACCGAGCACTCCCTCGAGCAGTCCTCTACTGTATTTTTTATTACTTCTATAATTTTACTATTAGCCTCCTTGGCTGCCGATATAGAAGTTACCGTGTCATTTGTGATGTTTAATTTGGCCGTATCTATTGTCTGGAAACGATCTCTAAGTCTTTTCCAGTCTGTGATTTTACGTTTAATGGTTCTATCCTCTACGTCGTGTCCTAGCTGGAGTAGGACAGGACGGTGGTCTGAGTTAAGCTCTGCTAATACTTCTAATGAACGTACCTGAAGGGTAATGCTCTTTAGAAGTGCGATGTCTAAAACGTCTGCATTATCGTTTGTCTGTCTGGTCGGGTACCTAGTTGGCTCTGTCGGCGCTACTATTTCTATGTCAGGGTTTCTTGAGCCGTCCAGAATGGCGTTCAATCTAACTCCTTTACTATTGGAAATTCTACTATTCCAGCGGGGGTGTTTGCAATTGAGGTCCCCGGCCAGAATGACCGAGTTCCCCATGGACATGATTGACCGAAGGTCGCTCTCTAAGAAGTCCTTAGTGGGTGATAAATAGGCTGAGACTAACACTATAGACTGATGCCCTGTCATTCCTATCTGACACACGGTAACTTCGATATTCGTAAGCTGCGGAGGGTCTAACGGGACGCAATGAAGTGACCTTCTATAATAAATGACCGTTCCGCCTAATGCGGTCGCTCTGTCATTTCGAATTATATTATAATTAGCTATCTTGGGATCTCTAATACTGGGCTTAAGAAATGTTTCTTGTATTAACAAGATATCTATCTGGTGCTTGACAACAAATTCGCGCACCTCACTAATTTGATCGATAAGACCGCTGGCATTGTATGTGCAAATGTTGAGTGAGCGTGGCTTAATTCTACCTAAACTAGCCATGTTACTGTTGTGTGAACTGTGTGAACGCGGTCGAGATCGCTTCAATCCTTTCGCAGAAGGATTTGAACGTCGTGATCATGTTATGTAATTCCTGTACGTCCGGGACGCCCAGGAGGCTGCACATCGCTGACGATGTCTGTTTTTGTGCCGAAGGCTTAGGCGCTGAAGGCGCTTTGGGTTGACCCGACGGCTTCGAAGCCGCGCGGTTTACCCATACGTTAGTAGTCGGCGCCGGGGCCGGTGTGTATATTGGCGCTGCCTCGGCCGCAGATGGCCTTGGCATGTGTGTTTGACTCGTACCGGGGGCTTGTCCCTGCGGTCTCCTGCGCGGTGCGCGGGGGCACCCACGATAATTCGCGGGATGTCCCTGCTCCTTACACAGGACACAGCTAGGGGGAACCTCTGGTACGGGTTCCTTACGCGGACAGTCCGAGGTACCGTGGTCCCCTAGGCACTTGACGCAACGGGGGCGACCAAAGCAGTTTTTGGCCGAGTGGCCGTACAACTGGCACCTGTGGCATTGCCCTGGGCCGCCACGGTTCCTCGGAGCCTCCACTCGGACGGAAAGATAGCAAACGGCTCGAACGTTATAAATCTTCTTCCCTTCAGGTGTGAGATCTAGTGTGACAAGCACTAGATCCAGTGGTTTTTTGGTAAAAGGCAGATACATACGGTAAACCGCATGTACTGGGAATCCTTGTGTTTTAAGGTCCTCGAGGATGTGTGCCTCTGTTATTTCTTGGGGAATGCCCCTTATGACTACCCTGAGTTGTTTCTCTTCTTCAAGAGCGTACGTATGGTAACCTACATTAAGCTCCCTAAGTAGCTTAGTGAGATTCCTATGGTCATCGGTGGTCGGTAGACTGACTTTAATGCCTTGTCCCGTTGACTTGGCATGATTGAAGTTTATCTTTCTGGCTGACATTCGTGTCAGGACGTTGTTCCAAGATTGTTTGTCTTGGACATAGATTGGGGGTGGGGGTTTGTTCCTAGGGACGTTGTCGTCCTTAGTCGGTGTCGGTCGGGGACGATCGTTTGTCGTCGTCGGTGTAGGTACGTTTGTTGTCTCGCTCGGTTTCGTGCTCGACGATTCCGTGCTCGACTTTTTGTCGGGGTGGGCGGCCTTAAGGGCCTTTTTCTTGCGTTTTTTAGACTCCACGGGGGTGAATCCGTCCTCTGTCGAGTCGGATTCCTCCCTTTGAGTGTCCATGTCTACGTCTGTCAGGTTTGTGTCCCTAGTCGCTGCTCGCTTGGAGGGCTTGGGCGGGATTTTAAATGGCGCTACAGGCGCTGGGTTCGCTGAAGGCGCGGGCTGCGCTAAGGGCGCGGGCTGCACTGAGGGCGCGGGTTGCGCTGGAGGCACGGGTTGCGCTGAAGGCGCGGGTTGCGCTGAGGGCGCGGAACGCATCGAATGTGCGCGTGGGGTGGCGACCTGTGCATTAGGCGCAGATTGTTGTTTTGGCGCAGATGGCGCGGAGGTTGTCTGCGCTGAAGGCGCGGGTCTCACGGGCGTCACTGAACGTGACCGTGATTTTTCTAAGGACGTTGTAATAACGTCCTTAAGACTACCCTGAGGGGACTTGAACCCCTTCAGTGCCTCCGGGAAGCTATCCTGGAGATGCTTGATTAGTGCCAATAGGCACTCAAGAGTCGGGTCCATTTTTAGTTGTCGGTTCGTTGTTTATTTCGGTTCCCTATGGGGCCTACTTGGTTTCACCCTGCCTAGCGGCAGGGTGATGTGTGCCTGAGTTGCGTTGCCTACAGTCTCCGTGTGGTGCACGGAGATGTGTGCCTAACAAACTACCACCTACCAACAAGTGTGTCCCTGCAAGTGGGCGACTAGGCTGCTTGGCTCACTACACTGTACACTAACACTTCACAGGCGACGACGGATCTTCTTCACTTCACTTTCACTGGCTTTACACGGTATCGCACGAGTGCGGGTCGGGGAGTGCGAGCGGGCGCTCTTTTTCACTGATATAGCTATTTCTGGCTGAGCGGGCATGGGTACGTCCGCTCAGTTCGAAGTCGCTGTCCGGAATGTGTGATGAATTCACTGGGCCGACCCGCTCTATTTATATCTAAGTGTGTTATCGCAGTAGTGGGGTCGGGAACGAGCTTATCTATTAAAAACTATTTCCCTTTCGCTCTATTCTCTGTCTATCCCTTTTCTATTAGGCCTTGAAAACTAAACATGTTTGAACTTGTTTAAGCCTACTAAATGTATTTATTTATTATTACGTATTTAATATTTATTTATTTCTATTCTAATCTATGCTATTTTTTGATATATATTTATTTATTAAATCTATGTTATTATTCTATAAACTATTCTATGAACTATACTTATATTAATAAATGTCTATTTACAAATAATTAAATCTATTTGTTGTCCTGCACAAAAGGTATTATTATTTTATATTCCTTTTCGAAGATAGAAACGTCACTTTTAATTATTGCTAACTACTGGCTGTGGCTTTATCCGTTTTTATTTTTAGTCCACACCCACTTATCCTAAATCCTGACTTATAAAAGAACGGAAAGTAAAATGTTAAATAATTAAAATAATAAATAAATAATAAAATTTAAAATTTTTAATTGATTCGAATCTTATTATTTTGCCCATAATTGCTAATGCTAGGTATCGGTCATCAATGCAAGTAGCAAACCCTTGAAAAGTTTGTAAATAAAGGAGCAACTGACAAATTCGAGATAAGTCCTTCTATCAAATATCAATCGAAAATATTTATTAACACACAGGAGCACTAGCTAAAAATTAATGCGTAGCTTCTTTTCTAAATACGTTTAACACAACCATTCTATCTTTAGAAACAGCTATTTTTTCTTCTTGCCTGTTATTATGTGTAGGGGGTCACTAATAAAACTTCGAGATATTCCTTGCAAATATTCTTATATTCAGTACTTTTATAATCGTCAGTACGTCTGTCCGTGTGGAAGCTACCAACGGCTCAGAAAGCACTTCTACTGAGAAGAGCCGGCAAGAAACTCAACAATTACTCTCTTTAAGTAATGAGTTACATAATTTATAACAATATTTTTTAGTATTACAAACCTTCCAAGACTAGTCACTACAGGGTGGTACCGACATCTCCGTGCCAAAGCGCGGGAAAACAAATTAATGTCCGCGGCCTTTTTTTTTTTTTTAAATAGATTCCTATCGGTCAATGTCACATAACTAAATGCCTTAAATATAAATCATTACAAATTAATAAAATACAATATTTTTTTCCATTAAAACGCTCATATATATAAATGCAACCTTACATATTTTTTTATTTCGATTTCTGTACTCTAGGAATTACTTCTGAGTCTTGTAAAAATCTTGTTATAATTGAAATAAACTAGTTAATTTCCTTTTTTTTATGTTGGGAAATGTATTAACGCTTACCACCTAAATGGTAATAGAGGTGGTTGTGTGGGACTTGAAGGTTTAAGAGAAGCTTGTATCCACCCACTAAAACCTAACAGAATCTCCCTCGTCTCGCATAATCGCTTACGCACTCAACCATAATGCCCCGGCGGCAGGTCTATTCGAAACAGACCACATAACCAAGGGGTTGCTCCCACGGTCCACTCTGCTGTCAGAGAGGTACCAGGAGCAACCCGCATGGTACACCGCCTACCGAAGTGGGCCACCCCCCAGTTTGTCTCTTGGCTTTACGCGCCCGGCTGGACTGTTGGACGCTAATGATCCCCCCTCACCACGACAAGGTGAACACATATCGGGGGGAAAAATAATTTCCTAAGGTATGTACCTTATGAAATACGTATGTGGTGTTGAAAGTATCTCGATTAAGGTGAGGTGGCCGGCGTGGTTTGTAGTGTGTACGTAAACGATCCTGCATGCCCCATTGCACTGCGGTGAAGGATTTCACTGTGGGTTTTAGAGGAGTCTTACAGTACCTGCCCACTGACGGCCGGTAAGTACTATAATGGGTTTCCCAGGTCAACATAACAAAAAAAAGGTTGAAGTTGTCGTAGTTCTAGTCCGCAGACGGGCAAGCGACAAGTTTATTAATATTACATTCACATTTCATGCAATCTGACGCTTAGAAACTATATTTATATTTAGAAAATATATTTTCTATCATTTATATGTAGGTATAATAATAATGTTCTCCTAAACGACTTTAGCCACAGCGACTCATCTCATCGAGATTAGCTATTTGCGCGGAAGATATAAATGCGCAAACACGTGTTAATGCTCTATTCATTATCTCTCAAAATTCAATGGACTGCCAAACTGACACCATCATTGAAATCTGGACGCAGGCTCGCCCGGCCGACAATACCACAAATTTTATCATTTAGGGCTACTACAGAACATTTTTAATAGAAAACGTTTTTGGTTCGAGTATCTGTGACATCTAGATTTATAGCTGTATGGCCGTTGCAGCAATATTCGATTGAATAATCTATTTTATTAAAAATAGAAAATAAATATCGTGCTTAAGATTTATACCTTTTTAATGTCAATACTTTTCTTATTTTTTATTTGAATCTGTCACAAAACGTAATTTATGAAAAGTAAGTAATTGAAAAAGGTCTTAATTAAAAATATAAAAGTATAAAAAGGATGTCTGTGTATGTTTGTGTGTATATATATTTGTGCCTACAGCTGTACAAGCTAGCCACAGAAGAACAAGAAGTTGTCATACAACGTATAACTGATATTTTTTCGTGTTGTTTTGAGCTTTTATTTATTAATAGTAATTATATCTACTTACTTGGAAAAGAACTCAGAGCTTTAAGTACCTATTATTATTGAACCCATTTAAAAATTACATACATTCAAGAAACAAAAGGTAATAGAAATACTAAACTATCGTTTTACCAAAAATAAAGATGAACCGCCTCGTTAGTGTTTTTTCACATACCGTATATCTAAATGAAGATTTTATGGTAATTGTTATACTGTTTTCGAAGTTGCTTCGTATTCAGATCCTTGTACAATGTGCCAAGTTCAAATTACTTTCAATGTATTCGTATTTTCTTCGTTTTTATTAGGTTCCGTACCTAAAGGGTAAAACGTGATCGTATTACTAAGACTTCGCTGTCCGTCCGTCCGTCTGTCCGTCTGTCACCAAGCTGTATCTCATAAACCGTGATAGTTAGACAGTTGAAATTTTTACAGATGATGTGTTTCAGTTGCCGCTATAACAATAAATACTAAAAAACAGAATAAAATTAATATTTAGGAGGGCTCCCATACAAAAAACGTGATTTTTTTTGCCCGTTTTTGCTCTATAATGATAACGGTAACAGCTAGACGCTTGAAATATTCACAGAATACTTAGTTATATATTCACTTTAAGAATAAATAGTTAAATTAAAGTAAAACAAATATTTAAGGGGGGGCTCCCATACAACAGACACGATTATTTTGCCGTTTTTATAGATAATGGTTTGGAACACATCGTGCGCGAGTCCGACTCGCACTTGGCCGGTTTTTTATTTTTATTCGTTTAATGGGTTATAGGTAATGTGACTACATTTGTTTTAAAGCAGCCAGCGAGTGCTAATATTTTTGAACGATGTCATAATATTCACTTTTAGTGCACGACGTGCCCTGCTAAAGTATTATAGTTATATGTAAGAGTATATACAATGGCTACGGAGTATAATTCCTTACTAATATTATGAATTCTACTGTTATGTTTGTTTGTTTTATGGGTTGTTGTTAGTTAGTCTTTCTCTTATACAGTGGAAATGGCATGTCTTTAAGAGTTTTGCTCAGTTATATCTATAAAAATTTACATAGAAATCTACTATTTGCGATTTGAATTTTTTTAAAGAAAATGTTTTGACTTTTGACAATAAAAACTCAGATTATAGATTATGTACTTGGGTACAGCTTATATTTATAGTTATAGATTATGTAGTTTAGGTACATATCTTAATAATCTTAGGATCGTATTTTTTTTAAGATACCTATATTCAACAAAAGTTTAAAGTTTCTGTGGCTTTTTATCAAAAAAACTATTGTACCTACTTATGAATTACCGTAACATTTTTTCAGAGAGACGTGTGTACAAAGTTATGTACTTTAGTTATTTATTTTTTAGGTTCCTGTATATCTCTATATAAATATAAACTCATTTAATATATCAAATATAAACTGTTTTTCCCTCTTTTAAAAACTTTTATACTTTAAGGAATTTGATCATTACGGCTTTAAGTTTACTGCATGTAACATCGTACCTACTATAAATTATTTAATCATATGATATGTTGACAAATATTCAGTCTATCTAACATGTATTTTTATAAGATGGAGTGTAATTTACGACATTGACTTTATAGATTAGGAGAAAAGAGGTATTTCGTTTGTATAGCATTTGTTTAAACAATTGCGACTATAAATTACTCAATTCGACAATAAACATCAAAAGTGTTTTGTCTGTCAGTATAGATAGTAATAGAAGACAAATTATGTACAGATATAAATTATACGAGAAAATGTAAAAAATAGAGAATGCAATGCACAGTTCAAATAGATATTTATCTTCAATTGAAATAAGTGCCTCGACGTTCTTTTCAGAAGTTAATTGTGTCAAGGAAACGGCAAAATACTCTCTTATATCTAATGTTATACTAATAATAATATAAGTTATTAATTATATAAAAATAGGATTTATATATATTATTGTAAATTAATTATTTGATTCTTTATGTTGGCATTATAATATAAAATACTTATTTGACTTTTCTGACGTTGTCACCTTGAGTGAAAAAAGGGCGGGAACAGCGTTGTGTTTTTTGTAAAATAACTTTAGCAATGGCGTCATTCTTGATTGTAATGTCGTTTGATTCATTACTCTGACTCTGTATAAAATAATAAAAACTATGTGCTGTTACACCGAAATTTCACTTGGCCTACTTGACCTACTTCTGAAATAATCTCATAATACTAATTATTTTTTATATAATATAATGTTATATACCTACTTATTTATGTACTTACAATTGGATGTATTCAGCTCTTATTAACGTCTTACTGCTGGGCACGGGTCTCCCGATGAGATGACGGGGATCTGGCCATAATCAACTACGCTAGTCAAACGCGGGATGGCGGTCTTTACATGTCTTTCGAAAAATTACTAGGTTCTCTCATACATGCGGGTTTCCTCACGATGTTTTTGACCTGGGTTTTGAACTCGCTTCACTCGGTTTCCCAAGAGACTGCGTCACCATTGGGCTACCACTGCCTTAATATTACAAATGGATTTAATGTTTATGTTTCCAAGAAAAAGGTTAAAAACAATAATAATTCTTAGATATTGCGTCATAAGATTAAATTGTGTTGTTAGGTGAACAAACTAATTCTGCCACACCTATTTTTTGGCGGACGTGTGTTTGACGTTAACGCCCTTTGTTAATTGTTACAATGTGACCACTTGATTAAGTGTCAATAACTTAAGTATACGTTCTCCTTTTTCTACATATATGTACATATGTTCAATATGTAATTTCAAAATGTAAAAAAAAATATATAAAAAAGAAACTTTTATTGAAATAAAAGGGCAAGAAACTTATAGGTTATATGTACCAGATTAAAATCCAAAAAAAAGTATCAACCTACCAATCACAAGGTGGGCGCATGACTACCTAAAAGAAACCTTTTAATTCCTTGTGTTATTAGATGCTGGTGTCTTTTCCAGTGTTAGTTCAACTTCCGGTTTACAGAAAAATTATAACGAATTTTTAATATATTTAATGTTTATTATGTAGGCCATCCGACTAGCACTTAAACAATGTTCGACGTTATAATAATCTAACCTAACCTATTATGTATATAAAAATGTAAATAATTCAAAACTAATTTTTATCGAATAAAGTCGCTACCTAAATATCAGCAAGGTTCGTTAAAATGAAGTGATTTATTAGTCACATAAAGCCCACATGGAAAATTGGTAGGTATAGAGTTTCAATAAGGGATCAAGTTGTCTTTTGCAAAAACTGTATTTTTTAGCCTGTCAATATATTGTAGTAAGCGCGTAATTCATCTTGAATTATTTGTCACTATTTATCTATGGAAGCCACTATAGCCACCCCCGCCGCCTAAGAAACAGTACACAATAGAACTGGTTTGTATGGAAAGTTCGTAGAGCCGTCGGCCCTGTTCCTGATTTCTAAATTTTAAGGTCCCATCTCATTTCATTTAACATTCAATGTACAATACTTTTTCTAATTATTGTTCAAAATTTGTTAATAAGAAAACAGTTGAAGTCCAGATTCGTTAGTGGTACCATAATATCGAGTTTATTAATAACTCATTTCATAAAAAGTTTGTAATGAATATACTTATAGTGAAACGAAAATTTAAAAGAGTGTCGAAATCTATAGAATCACTAATTTTTAAAATTTCCAGACAACTTTCCAGGTAACCCTTTTTGAACACCAAGTGACTGCACTATGTATACATATATATGTATGTACAATGTACATTTGTATGTACACCGTTTCAAATGACTTTCTACTGCTTTCCTTTCTGCTTTATTGTAACGGACTGACGGACATGCTTTTTCTTTTGATTACTACGTCTACGAAGTTTTTACTGCTACGTCACAAAAACTACATGTTGGATTGAAAGACATCAATACAGCATCCAGCCCAGATATTACAATAGAATCCCCTTAAGGGATGAAAGTTTATATGAAATTGTGCCTGTGCTTTTAATGCAAAATACACGAAAATTTGTATTAATGTTCAAAAAAAGTAAAAAGATGTGTATATGTATATTAGGTTTTTTCGACATTTGGAATGACGAATTAATGGATTACTCACTGCTTGGGGGTGGTAAAGTTTATATGGGAAAAAAAAATTTACAATCAGAATTAAATTTTTAAAATTCGGCACCTAAGGGGGTAAAAAGGGGTCAAAAGTAAAGTTGATTATATCTTGATTTTTTAAGTTAGGTATTTAGCTCCAATGTTACCAACGAAAATATAATATGTACATACAAATTATTCCAAATTCATCGTTTGAGAGGATAAAAATATTTGTAGCGTGCAGTTATCTTTGAACTGATTCTGTCGAGTCGTCCTTAAAAATTTATATAGCAAACGCTGGCTAATTCTTAAGAGATACATCAAAAATTTACTAGAAAAATTTAAGTCTTAACGTAAACCTTACCCTAAAAAAAGCCTAAAGAAAAGTCTACAGTTGCATACGACTGTCTATCCTCGAAGGTACATTCGCGATCACTTATTATATTTAAATCGTACCTAGGGATTAAAACGAGCGAAGCGAGGGTAAATCGCTAGTAATAATTAATATAATACAAATTAATTAATTCAGTTTAACAAATGTCTTATTGTAATATCATACCAATTATAAGAAACGTGACGGGAAGAGATGCCGTCAGATTTAGGCAACCGGCACATGCCACATAGTCTAATATGAAAATATATCATAAAATATATTTTATATTGTTATGCTTTCTTGTATATACAAAATATTGTTTAAGTTTACTTTACTTTCTTTTTATCCATTAATTTTTACTTTATTTGTATTGTGGTGTGGATTGGAGAGAATATTCTTATACTCTGATTTTTAATTCCACGGAATTCTGACAGCTATCATTCTTTGACAATTCAGATATCATAAACCTTTTCTGTTTTGATTTTTTTAATATAAAATAACAAAAAATATGAAACACATTTAGATCAAGTAAACTATGTGTATGACATTGTAAATAGTCTTTTTTTTGTGCATTCAATGCACACTAACTACCTATAATGTAAATTTTTAATGGTTAAATGAAAAAAACAAGAGTAAAACAAAATATTTTTATATGAAAATATTTATTAATCATTATCACTTATATCATCACTGTCGTCATCATCATCCACTCGGATTATAAACGAATCACATACACTCTCCATCAGATTATTAAGAGGCCACATTTTATCCTCTTCTTTAATAATATGGTTTATGCATTCTTGCCATTTTTCAGCTGTGATATTATTTTTAGCCACATACCCCTTTGCTTGAGCCCATATCGACTCTATGGGGTTGAGCTCACAGTGGTATGGGGGCAGTCGCTTTTTCTTGGGAGACAGAAAGTCAGCCTCTCGTAAGTCATCCAGCGAAACCGATTCCCGTGACGGGCCAGGTTGTGGGTCCATAGTCAAAAATTCAACAAATAAGTTCAATTCAAATAAAACAACTTAAATTATTAACTAAACAAGACGTAATATCAAATTAAAAGTTAAAACTGAATAATAAATCGCAATAAACACCGTGAGCACATTCAAGCATTCAGAGTAGGTAGAAGCCGAATGACATGCATGGCAGACACAACATGATGCGGCGTAAATATTTTTTTAATTTTAGGTTTGGCGTCTTGTTACATTGGTTCTTACAAGAAGCAAATATTTTACAAACAAAAGGGAGTTTTCCTAAAAAAGGCTTGCAACCTATGGATTATTGGACAGGGATTCCTATCATAAAAAAATAATTTCCTTAGTAATTATTGTAACTTCAATAATATGATAATAAAAAAATAATTACCATTTTAGAATTATCAATAATGTTTTAAGTCTTAGTTTTTCTAATTAAAACCTTAAATTCAAGAAAGGTTTATTTTTTTTATTTTGCTAAAATGCTTTCCGTTTTTAGTGACAATGTTTCAAAGTTGACAACACTTCTGAAATGTCAGAATTCCGTGGAATTAAAAATCAGAGTATAGAATTGCATCATACAATGAGATAAGGATAAACGTTAACCTAACTTCCTATAACTAGGGTCGGTAGTGTAAAGTTAGAAGGCTAGATCAATGGTCAAAAATAATATATATTATAAATATTTAAAAAAGTCTTATTTGTAGAAATGAGGCCGTCACCGAAACGGCAGGTATTTGTTAAACATCTGTAATCTTTTTTTAAAATTTAATTGGAAAATTGGAAAAATATTATGGATTACCTTATTTTTAATGGTTTAAAGTAAGTATTTGAAGATTTTAACTTTCTAATTTAAATGGTAGCATATTCATAGCTTTTTTGAAAAAAAAAAACTGGTTTTGGCAACAGCGCTACCTATCAGGTCCAACAGTCGCTAAGAACCATCCCGGTGACTCCATAAATACACGATAAATTTTCATCGAAATCGGCCAAACCTAGAAGAATTTTATATAATAAGAAAATTTTGTGCAACAAATTTTCTGATTAAGAAAATATTTGGGAATGGATTAGATAGATTTGATGTATACTTAGCTATCTTTTTTACAAAAAATATAATTTTAATAATAACATAGTATATTGATAATTATTTTTAATATATCAAAATGAAACGACACAAATTTTCGCTAGAAATATAAGTTTCTTGCAATATGAACAGAATTTTCCGCTAGTAACATGAAATTCAACAATGTACAAGACCTGAGTGAGGAATGTAGTGTTCAATTATCGTTTGATATCTCTAGACGTTCATATACAACGTTGTGTAATGATTCAACACAGCTCAAGGACCGCGGGCTCGTCTGGCCACAAGGCACAATACTCAGGAAATAGTTCATCTGATAGCTCGCAGGAAGTTTGCGCGTTGCGGAGGCGTGCATTGTCACGACTTGATACTATGAAATTGGACTCAACAGATTTGCTCTTCTTCTTTATCAATAATACCTCACTTGAGCCCCACAATCAAATAGAATCGATTTCAATGAGAAAAGCAAGTCTTGGTTTTCAGTCACTAAAGGTTTTTGTAGTTGGTTTATTATTGGCATTATGTAACCAGAAATGTTTGTTGTCATTTTTATTTGTGAATTTGACGAAACTGTTACAAATAAAATTAACATTGACAGTATAATAATGATCCAACTCTTTTTTTTTAAAATAATGTATTTGCAGAAATTGATTAAATAAATAAAATGTAACCTAAACCGAAATAATGCTATATTAAAGCGGGTTACCGCACTCGGCCTAGGAGATAATTATCTAAACATCTATTGAAAGATTCCTGCGTTTAAGTCTGGTATGCGGGGACTGATCCCCTTTTTAATAGTAACGGAATTAAACATTTACGAATGTAATCTAGATTCTAGGGTAAGAGACATTCGTTACAATCTTGATAGGAGGATCTTTTCCTTAAAATACTTTAGAACTATGCTACATACAGTATATAACTATACACCTACATATAGTAGGTATATATGTAGGTATAGCGAATTTATTTCATAGCAAATAAATTTCGCTCTAAATTAAAATAAAATTTGATATAATAACAAATAAGCAATATTAGCACTTAAAATTTAAACAAGAATCTCTACATATCTATACATATAATAAAATTCTAACTGAGTCGAATCTGTATCTTAAATTTTTTTTGGAAAATCTTATTGAAATAGGCTTTATTATCGATACAGAGACCGAATCTATAGTTTTTAGAATTTTTGTCTGTCTGTCTGTTACCGCATCACAGAATAACCATTGGAGGGATTTTGATGAAATTTGGTATGATATGATACTTTTCACCGCGGGACATTATCTCATTACCACGGGAATACACGTTAGAACACAACCCAAAAAATATTTATGATCAGAATTTCTTGAAACTTGGTATTAATGCTCTTCAATACAATAAACAAAATACGTGTTTTAGCGTTTTTTGAAATTCATCCCATAAGGAGATAAAATAATGGATGAAAATTTGTATGAAACCTAGCTTTTTAAAGTTTTTTTGTTGTAGTTTTAGCGCGAGCGAAGCCGCGGGTTTTGCTATTTATAAAATAAATCCTCCACCGCGTCTTTCTGTCGGTAGGCGATACACTCATAAAATACCGAAAAGATTTTCGCACGGTTTTCACCAATGGACGGAATGATTCATGAGGAAGGTTCAGGTTTATAATTTATTAAGATTTTGTATACATTGGCTGAAATATGACGATGATTGTTAAAGATTCAGAATAAATCATGCTGACTGGGCTTTACTCGCTTGCGCCGCGTTAACTATTGCAGATAGCACCACGAAATATTCTAGTCTGTGTCTTAGTTTTTGTCACGAAATATTTTTAGGGGGTTCACAGAAAGTGTGACACAGCGTGACAATAGCGGAAGGGAGGTCAAAAAAGCTGATTTTAGTATGACGTATTTTATGAACGGCCCCTAAGTACACGAACACACACGCACACACGCACACACACACACACACACACACACTCACACACACTTTATTATATAAGCATGTTTTTCCAAATATTGAAAATTAACTTTTACTATATATGCAAACATAATATAGGATCAGATATAGATTAATTGAAAATAAACGTCAAGAGCTTGTGCGGTGTGACCAATGGGGCCATGCTTTGTGTGTCATAGCCGTTACTACGAACAATAAAACCTGATCATGAAGTGATATTCTTTTTTCGTAGGTTGACATTTTGATATATCTATGGAAAAATAGAATTGTTGCGATTTTTCTTATTTAATTGAAATACTAATCTAATATTATATTATCTATACACATAATAAAACTGTAGAGGTCGAATGTCTGAATATAGAAAAAAAATGCTAAAAACCGAGTCAGGGGGATGGATGTAAGAAGTGAAATAGAACAAATACTTTTTTTTTCTACTTTCTCTGTCTGTTTGTACGGGCTAATCTCCGAAACTGTTGGACCGACTTTATCTCAAACAAATGGCTGGTGTAGATATAAGCCCACTGGTTTAAATAAAAATATCTTTTTGTAATATATTATTTTCCCCTTTTTGTATTAAAATAGGTTTACTTAAAAACAAGTCTTTAGAAAACGGCTTAATTGTTTACAAATTTCTTTTTTAAATTATCATACAAAATGAAAAAATGCTATCTTTTAACATACACAAAATAATGTAATAATACTACAATTATCTACATATTATGTATATTAAATTTTTTTGTCTAGTTACTGTCTGTTTCGTACATTCATGGTTTCCTTCATTCATTTATCGAGGGCGCCGCCCTGGCGCCAGCACCCTGGCGCCAAGCCGCCTTGTCCTGAACGA
Organism: Argynnis bischoffii washingtonia; assembly: GCA_033884665.1. Lineage (NCBI taxonomy): Eukaryota > Metazoa > Arthropoda > Insecta > Lepidoptera > Nymphalidae > Argynnis > Argynnis bischoffii. Next base: position 5,569,211 of record CM066616.1, on the reverse strand, counting down.
CCGCAGTATCGTGCCGGGACCCGCCCTTGCTGCACAATGAATATACTCCATGTCGTATTCGTCATTGCATTATTTAAAACAGTGAGTGCGAAAATCAGTGGAGGTCCGAGAGGTCGTTTCGATAATATTCAACGAAAACCTAATCATCATGTTAGCGCTCATCACGCACATTATTCCTACCATCCACCCACGGCAATACATTTCATGTGTCGCCATTGTGCGAACTTCGTCACGTACCCCGTCTATCATGGGCTACCACCCACATATGTGTATAAGTACCGCGAACATGGTGGCAGATTTGCTGATTTGTTGACCGGACTAGCGTTGTACAATTTGGGAAGGGCTTCGACCGAACACTGGCAGTACACACATTTCTACCAATTACGTTCAGACGAGAAATGTTCTATGCAAGTTATCGACAGAAAACATTTTGAAGAGGTTGCTTTCCCTTGTTTCTTAATGTCGTCATTTATGAAACGATCACCTGAAAGTTTCTTACCGGATCCTAACGCTTTGGACATTACTTCGTCACAGATAGATATAAAACAGTATTTACATCACAACGGTTCCACTCTGAAGGTGACCAGCGAGCAGGAGTGTATTTTGTGGCATAATATGACATTAAATAAGGAGCGAAACATAATACCTTGTGCTTTGTTAAAAGAATATTCGGAGACCATGAAGCCTTCTGGTATACCTGTTTATGTCTGGCTGCCGTCTACTATTGCTTTGGTTATTACTATATATACGTGTGGCTATTGCTGCTGCAAGAGAAGGATGAGGAAGGAAGAGATGCCTTTTAACGATACCACTGTAATCGGATATTGCTCCAGGCATTATTAAATTTATTAAATATAACCTATTTGCCTTTTATATTAATTAAGAATTTAAATTGGGTATTTGTGTTTGTATGTGACGTAAAGTGGTGTAAGTTGTATGGTGTATGTAATTGAATGTGTTATTGCAGTTAGTGGATGTCTGTATAGAAAGAAAATAAATATAAAGTAAAAGTCAGTTTTATATTTCTATTTATTACTACTAAATTTCGAGTATCTACATATATCTAAGTAATAGTATTTTTCTACACTATTGTTTTTCTCTTGTTCTACGCTTTTTGGTGTTTGAGTTTTTTAAGGAGTAGTCTATTCCTAAAGTTAGTACCTACTACGAGTATCTTAGTACTTAGTAGGTACTTAAGTTAAAGATATTCTATAAATAACAAAGTTGGTTCAGCCATAGGACAAATATATAATTATTGTAGTGCAATATAGTAAACTAATATTATTCTTATAAAAGAGCAACTCTTGAGAACAGGATACTTCCTCACAGAATACTCGTACTGACATTTAATTTAAATTTAAAAATGTAAACTTGATGTTTTAAAAGTACTTGTAAAAGATTATTTAAATAAAGTATATTTTTATTTGAATAGAATCAAGCCATTGACAAATGTATAAAGTTATTTTAACATAAACAATATTAGATTGAATGTATGCGATTACGACTGACAACTACCATGAGTTGTCATCGTGATTTTCCCTTTTTTTAAACTTAAGCTTAGCTTCCATATATCCTATCTATTATATCTATCTGTATATTATAATATATATAAGTGAAACATTTTTAACTCATAAAAAATATTGTAGAATATGTATATGTATAATATTGAAATGCAATAAGAAAGTACTCGTGTATTAGCTTAGATTGTATTAGATTCAAAATATATAATAAAATGTAGTTTACATAATTATATAAGCCAAAAGATGAAGACTGTTCTCAAATATACTCAAAATAATCATTGATGAATTTTTCATGATTTATTAAATTATAGGGTTGACCTATACTTCTATAAAAATCTAAAGCTTGTGTTCATTCTGTAATAGTATTTAAGAATACATACTACCTGCGTTTTAGAATTAGATTAATATTTTGTTAGATATAGTACTTAATCCTAAAGTTAGTTTAGTTTTAAAAAATAAAAATTAACATAAAGGTGCCGAAAATAGCATGACGAAAATAATGTATGTGTAGTAAATGCTTTTAAGACTTTTTATAAATAAAAATACTTCCACAAAAATAATACCTTTATTATTTTTTAATTCAGTTTTTTATTCACAAATTATATAATATGTAAATACAATTTGGAAAACTTGATTAAAGATTTCTAATTGAATACCTTTAACTAAAGAAATTTGCTTAAAAGAAATTTAACTAGGCAAAAAAGTCTGAGTCAAAATAGTAGGTAAGTTCTTAGTGTAATATTGCTTTTTAGTGTTTTTACGATTCTTGATTTTCTAACATTGACAAACAGTTCGTAATTAATAAAATAATGCTAGAGTTATTGATTTAATTATTGCTAATAGTAGTTATATATGTATATTATAGTTATAGAGAGACGATGTTAAAAACATTAACTGGCCAGTAATATTATCAGCGCACAACATCGATATCATGGTAGACTGCTGAAAAACTGCTGAACTTATTAAACTGTACGACAAGCATATTTTCGAAGTCGGTGTGCTTTGATTTGTATTGGCTGGCACCGACTTCGAAAAAATCTGATTAAGTATCTATTCTAAATGAAAACCCCCGTTTATTTTTTACTTTCAGTGCCTGGAAGTCGGTTTTTTTTAAAGTTTTTATTTTTCCATTTTTAGTGTAGACGTATCATCAATACAAATTAATCAAGCCCAAACACCAGGTAATTGCTGTAAATCGTTGAGGAGTTCCCTCGACTATCTTTCGGGTCCATCATCAGATCGACTCCAGACCTTCATTAAATAGTAGTGCTTTTAAATACCTAATGAAAATGTTATCAAACGCACTAGTCGCCGCTACAATTTTCGAAAGTTCCCCTCGATTTCTCTGAGATCCCATCATCAGATCCTGGTTTCCTTATCATGGGACCTCTCTTAGGTTATCTCCTTTCCAACAAAAAAAGAATTATCAAAATCGGTTCATAAACGACGAAAAAATCCGCGAACAAACATAAAAAAATATATATAGGATATACATATATACGGTCGAATTGAGAACCTCCTCCTTTTTTTGGAAGTCGGTTAAAAACTTAAAAAAAACCGACTTCCAGGCACTGAAAAGTAAAAAATAACTAAATGGGGGTTTTCATTTAGAATAGATACTTAATCAGATTTTTTCGAAGTCGGTGCCAGCCGATACAAATCAAAGCACAACTACTTCGAAAATATCTGACTAAGTATCTATTCTAAATGAAAACCCCCGCTTAGTTATTTTTCACTTTTCAGTGCCTGGAAGTCGGTTTTTTTTTGTGTTTTTACTGGTTTATTTTTTTCATACTATTCGTCATATCATTAGTGTTTTTATAAATTGATTAACTTGAAAACTTGTTTTGTTGTTAATTTTGATTTCATTTGTCCATAAGCTCTAAGTTTTAGAATATTTTGAGATTTACCGCAAAAATCAGACCAAAAACTTTTATCGAAAAATTATGATCTTCGGGAATGAAATAGCAAAAATTTTTATATATTATTGAATTTTGTTCTTTGTTTACTTTTTTTTTAATGTTTATTCATTGTATTATTTTTCAAAGTAATGGGCTTCAAGGATATAATACTTTTTTCTAACACCACAATACTTTAAACTTGGATGAAAAATGTTGTCTCATTGAAATTAGCAATTTTAATATTTTTTTCTAAAGAAACTGTTCATGTTTTTGGGAAACTGCAATAGACTGCAGTTACACATCTACTCAGACAATATTCAATTTAAAAAAAAAATTGCAAATAACAATGTAACATAAATATAAATATATTCTTAAACGTCTTTAGTCAGCTAAAAATCCTCAGTAATTATTATTAACCCTCATTGAAGGTACACATATATAAGTATGCCTATTTCTAAGGCATAAGGTTAAACATAATTTTTTTTATTTCTAAATATGTAGTGCGAAATGCAAACTAAAATAAACATCTCGATCATCTCTTTGTATTTTATTTTTTTATTTGCTGTATATACTTGTTTTCTCGATATTTCCTGAATCTTAAAAAAAATTAAAAGCAGTTTTTTTTAATAAAATTATGTTTTCCTTGGGTAAATCTTGACATTTTAAGTATTTAAGACAGTTTTTTTCTATTTCCTATGCGTTTGTTCCACGACTTAATTAGAGTCGATATGTTTGTATGTAAGTATAAATTGTAAGATTTCATTGTTTTCATTAAACCACAAACTCTATCTATTAATTCGATAAAATAATGACTGTGTACCTTTTTGCATTTTCAGTTAGTTTGATTACCGGTTCAAGTCACCTATTTAAAAAAAAATGTAAATGCAGTTAATCATGTTTTTTAAAATAAAAAAATATTTCTTTTGAGTGAAACTTGCTATTCTCAGTATATGAGACACTTTTCTTCAAAGTCCTGTGCATTAGTTCCACGATATGTATAATTCGATATGTATAATTTGTAAGATTTCATCGTTTCCTTTAATTCTAAGACGCAATGTTTGTTTGAGAGATTTTATCCTTACCATAGACCCTATCGATTAATTCGATGAAGTAGTGACAGTGTCTTTTTTTGAATTTTTATTTTATTCGATTCCCGGTTCAAGTAAGCTTTTTTTAAAAAAAAATAAACACAAAATCAAATTATTATTTTTAAAAATAAAAAAAATGTTTCCTTTGAGTAAATATTGATAACTTCAATATTTAAGGTACTTTTCTCCCATGTCTCGTCGATTGATCCACCCTATATATATATATTTTAGCTGCAGTTTTGACGTCATTTAGATATATTTCATTATAACAAAAACATACAACTACTTTCTCCTTTTATAATTTGCCATTGACGCAATTTGTGATTATTTACGTAGAGCTAACAAATAATAAGAATAGTTGAGTAGGTAATATCATTGCATTTGCATGGCTTTTGGCTAGACTTATGACTAGAAATGATAAAAAGTATGTCATGAAACAAAGATCATCGTGTGTGACTTTAAAGAGCTGCAAAATTAGATATGCTATGTGCATATATAATTTTGCAATACCATAAAATACTCTACTCAAAAGGTACCTATGTAGTTAAAAAATAATGTATAATATAAAACAAAATATAAAGAACAAAATACAAATTTTACATATTTACTTGCACTTACATTCACACATACATCCTTACATGTACATATGTACTTGCGAGATAGCCACCGAAAAAAGTGCTATGCGCTTTAATTTTAATTTGGATGTTTTTTTCATTTTGTTGTTGAAAGTTTGATTATGGGGTATAAGTGCAAAAAAACGTAGTTTAAAAATCATGAAAACCTTAGCAAATACGATTAAATGATGTAAATTACTCGCAATGTCCTACATATATTTTAATTAGCTTCTGCTAATTATCATAACTCTACGAGAAAACGAGGTGTCGCTGTTACAAGGTAACACTGGGTCTAGTGATGTAGTAAATTTTAATTAAGCAAAGTTTATAGTCGAAGCATAATAATACAACGAATAGACTACTTTAATCCAAATTGAGAGAATAGAATTGATTTTGTATAAGTTTAAAGTAGAATTTTCACTTTATTTTGGAAATTGCAAGCAATTTGCCATTTATCTTTTTAATTCAAGAGCGGTGTACGCAAAATAATGGTCTCTTCCGCCAAGGATCTTGTAAACACCGTACCGTAAATCGTAATGACTGGCGTTCTGGTAATTTTATTTTAAAACATAAGGCATTTTAATATTCTATTAATATTTTTTATATTACTACTATGTATTTTTTATAAATACTTCATTTTATAAGATACTAGCGACTCACCTTTGCTTCGCTTCAAGTTCGTCCCCAGACATAAACAAATCTATCCCACGGAAACCGTACATTTTTACGGGATGATAACCTACAGCCTTCCTCAGTTAATGGGCTATCCAATGCAAAAAGAATTTTTCAAATCGGATTTGTAGTTCCTGAGATTAGCGTGTTCAACCAAACAAACAAACAAACTCTTCAGCTTTATAATATTAGTATAGATGCCTCTAGATTAATTTAGTTTTTTTTTGAGTTTCCACATGTATTACGGATACACTTCATAATAACTTTCAAAATATGAACATTGTGTCTTCGTTCAGGTAACGGGCGCCATAATAAAATACTGAAAAGATTTTTTCTAACACTTCTAAGAATTTATTTTTTGTATATTAATATAAAAACCCGTCGGAAGAAAATAAATTAAAGGGATATGTAAAACTTTACGATTGTAATTTCAGTTTTGGCAATATTCCACAGCAACATAAAATATAGGGTTTATGTAACTGAGTGGACAGAAGCAAAAATGTTAATTGGGTGAAAAGAAATATTTTTTTGGGGGCTTAGTTATTCCTTCAATTTGACGTGAATATAATATTTAGAAAAATATTTACATTCAATAATATTAATCTTGTAGGTAAATGATTACGGCAAAATTATACATATAACATAGGAGAGAGTGTTGATGTAAATACTCAGATATGTACTTTTTCTATGGTTGTGTAAAATTACTTCTTTTTTATATTGTTGCTAGAGTATAGTAATATATTTTTCTAAATATTAGATTTCTGTTATATTTCTAAAAAGGTTCTTAAAAAAATGTAATATTTATTAATTAATGTTGTAAATAATTATTATATATATATATATATATATATATATATATATATATATATATATATATATATATATATATATATATATATATATATATATATATAATGGCTTCCTATCCGTAAGCGACGGCAAATTAGGATTCTCAGTGCACTCTCCTCTGTTCTTTTTGAACCCCTCTCACCTGAATACTTAAAATCCAAATTCCAGTACCTTTCCTCTTCGCATGATCGGCCACTTCGCTCTGCTGAATCCTACCTCCTTTCCATTCCACTGCATCGTTCAGATTTCCTTTCCAACTCCTTCGCTGTCCAGGCCGCTCGCTTTTGGAATTCGCTCCCAGCCGATATCAGAAGACCGGCTAGTAAGGTAACTTTTAAAAGAAGACTCCGGAATCACTTAATGGATTGACATCTTGGTAGTCGTAAGTCGTAAGCTCGTCATCTCTTATATATATCTATATATTAATAATTATATGTCTCTTTAAATATATAATTATATATGTATAGCTGTATATATGTACGTATAATTATATATATATATATATATATATATATATATATATATATATATATATATATATATATATATATATATATATATATATATATGTGTATATATATTATATATTATATGTATGTATTAATATAAGTAAATATGTGTATATGTATATGTGTTTAGGTATGTTATGTGAACATGTTATATATATATTTTTTTTTTTTTTTCTCTTTTCATCTAGTACCGCTCATTATGTTTCTCTGTTTGGCCTAAAGGTTGGCTGGTAGAGAATGCAATTAGCATTAAGCCCGCCTTTTGTACCGTTATATTGTAAATAGTGGTCAATAAAGGTTAAATAAATAAATAAATAAATATATATATATATATATATATATATATATATATATATATATATATAATTGTATATAAAAAGTATATTGGTATACTCTGCGATGTGATATATATCCGATACTAATAAATATCACCATAAATTATATATATTACTACATCGTTAATACAATAAAATACTTTCACTCTTATCTCTAAAATGCTTACTGAGGTTCCTACGTTTATTTCCGCGTTAATAATCATTATAACTTCATATTAGTTTACGGAGGATATGAAACACTTGGCGCCTGTTAGAGTTATAAACTTTATAGACTATTCAAAATTATAGCTTACGATTCTCAATACCTCCCACGATTCTAAGTTATAATAAGTTAGTGTACTGTAAATAATGTCTACATTTAATAGTGTGTATACACATACACACTATTAAATCCGATAATATTATATTATGTATTATTATAAATATGAAATTGTAGGCATGTGTGCATATAATGCGATTGTTAATTTTTCACGGTGAAACGATTTGACAGATTTTAGTGAAATTTAGTACACAGATAGACCTAAAGTAACGGCTACTAACTATGTAAGGTGCCTAACTAGGCACCTAGGTTAGACCCTAGCGAAGCGAGGGTAAGGTCTAAGGGTAAGTTTATAATAATTAGAATTTTCCTTTCCATTCGGATTTCCAGAGTTGTCAGTTTTTTGTTCTATCTCCATATTCCGTATAGGTTTAAATATTCGGTAAATTAACTGAATATTCGGCACGACATTCGGTACAAAAAAGTACGCCGAACATGTCGAATACGAATATTCCATCCCTAATCTCTAATTTTATTGATTCATTAAAAAAATGTAATGAAGAAGCAAGAAATACAAACAAAATTTCACGTTAATAAATTACTGTGACACAAATTAAAAGACCGTATGCAATTTGTTTTAAAGATATTGGAAAAAGATAGATTACATGATCAAACTAATATGTACCTATACAAGTAAAGAACAGTTAGATAGCGTGAAATGAAGAACAGTGTCCTGGTTATGCAACATCTGCAGAAATGCACTCGATATTAGAAGTGTGAACCAGCTGTCAGCATTTGTTCTTTACTAGAACAAATCCAAAAATCTTATTGTATATCAGAAATTGATCAGTGCTAGAAGAATAAATAAATAAATAATGTCAAAAATAATTACTGTACTTATAAGTAAGTTACAAGTTACTTTTACTTACGAAAAACAGAAAAGGCTCTGAATTAATCTTTCTTCTAAAAGGATATTTTGTTTTTAAATTCATATGTCATTATTCATATTTTCTTTTAATTTTGAATAAATCGAATCATATTTCCATCGTATTATTTTTATTGTTCAAACATAATAAAATAAAATAATATTTTAGAAAAAAAAAACTGTAGGTATTTGTGTAACGCAATCCGTAAACACGTTTGTGTTTCGGAAACTTTGTTTCTTGTTGTATAAAAGTCAATCATCGGTTTTGTTACAATTTTGGCTTTTATCCTGTGCCCCGATATAGTTGCCGCGTTATTAATATGTTGTACGTGACATTTTGGTTTAATAAGGTGCTATTTGTGTATTGTTGGCAAAATATTATGGTCTTAACTCAAAAAAAAAAAACCTGTAACATCTATTAGAAAATTGTTTTTTTTTAATCTTATTTTTGGAAATTAAATGTGAAAGCTAAAACAAGCTCACTTAAAGGCTTTTAAGGAAAATTTAGAGGTAGATTTTATCCTTATATATCTTATTATATACCTATAAAATTAAAATATTATATGATTATGTGAAAATTACATAATTTATGAAATACTAGCGACTCACCCTCGTTTCGCTCGGGTTCCTCCCTAGGTAATTATATAAATTGACATAACTTTTTTATTTATGAACGGGATGAAATAAAACAAATACTAAATTTCCAGCGAAGCTTACAACAATACATTGGTAAAAACCGTACCCAAATCGGTTAAAATGGTTCTGAGATTAGCGCGCACAAATGTAGAGACAAACAGACAAAAATCGTAAAAATCATTGTTTTGGGTTCTATTGTGTTAATAAAGACCCCCAATAATAGTTTTTCTCAAATACCTTTAAGTACAGACAGCTATCAGTTACACTTTTATTATATGTATATATGTATAGATATTGAAATTTAATGTATGTACAAATACCCTAAATTTGTACACTGATGGCTGTTTAAATAATTAAAAAGCTAACTTCTTAAATAATATAAAATTATTTTCGTAAGCCACAAACTAGTTTATTATAATTGTTATTTCATTTCATCACTATGTTAGTACATAGAGCGAGTTTCATGTAAACAAAGCACAAAAATTCTTTGTGTTATAAATTTCATCACGTAAAACTTATTTTGAATTCATAAGTAATGAAAAAATGTATTGAGCTTTATTCAAAACAATACGGACACGTGACCAAGAGGTCTTTTTATAATAATTGGGCCGGAAACCTTTAAAGGTTACAGTCGGAACAACAATTTCGTTTCTTTTCTTGAATAAAGTTAGATGAATGGATGAAATTAATTATTTAAATACCATACGTTAGATTATTAGGAAATATGTAACGTTAAATATTTCTCTATTTTTTATTGTGAAAGACTAGCGCACTGCGCAAATGTTATTACCACTTTAGTTTTTGGGCTAAGTGTAGTGGTTTTTCCTATTAGGAAATTCTCATTAGCAGGAACTTAACTTGTCGGAGTTAGCGGTGTTACACTCCCGGTACGTCCTCCGACCTCTGATATCGATCAGGAGGGTTATATCGTTTTAAGGCCACTTCCACCGAATTATTAATTTATATTTTTAGATATACTAAGTAAACGTCATATATTGCTTAACGTTCTCAAAATATTTTTAATTTCACGTTTAGTATAGATTTCTCAGAGATGAGATATTTTCCCGCATTAAAAAGTATCTTATATATTGACCCGGGTAACCAGCTATCATTCATACCAAATATCAATAAAATCTGTCCAGTGATTTTCCCGTGATGCGTTTCTAGACAGACAGACAGACAGATCAAAATTCTAAAAACTATAGATTCGGCATCTGTATCGATAATAATGACTATTTCAATAAGATTTTCAAAAAAATATTTAATGTACAGATTCGACTCAGAATTTTATTATATGTAGGTAGGTATAGACATATAAATACACCAAAGGATTTTGATACAAATAACTCTGAGTTATTTTTTGAAAGAAACTTTAATAATTTTATTATACGTATTTATTTCGAACTTAAAAACTTATAAACTCATGTTTTATATCAATTTATAAAGTTTAACGGGTTCAGACGAAAGTCAAATATCTAAAATAGCTAGCACCTAACAGAGAAACATGAAATTGCTTTCAGTTTTATTTTTGTTTTGATATAGCTATTACTGGCGATTGAAAATCTACAGGCGTCTGATATGATGTACGTACGTAACTTAGTAGTGACAGCTTTTTTGAACCTTAACGTTAGATACTTAATAAACGTTGTAGGAACAGGTCAAAATCTGGTATAAAATAAGTCCGTATAAAATGAAAATCCCCGTCTCGAAGTCACTTATTGACAAACTCCCTATACCTATCCTAATAGATAATCATTTAATCTACTGACATAAAATGATAGTGTTAAGCTATAGCCTACTGCTTACTATGAGAGCCTATGTCACTCTCTGGTATATTAACTATCTCTATATAAAAAATCATACTCATCCATTATTCCACAAAGTAGGGACAAACTAATAAATATCCTTTTCTATTTATAGCATTAAGAAAGAGTAGGGAATAAATATACTTCTTAGATTAGAGGTAAAAAGTAGCTCAATTGTAGCTACAATTTCAGTAAGCTTCCTGTCTCAAAGTAGTACGCAAATGACTTGCAACATTTATACATACGGTCAGCTGTGCGAAATATTTAACAAATTTTGAGCTTGCCACTTGAACAATTTAAGTCAAAAATTAAAAAATATATTATTGAGCAAAGTATATTATTCCGTCGCAGAATACTTTACAGATGCAATGTGTATAAATTATTATTATATTTAAAAAAAGCAACTGTTGAGTTTCTCGCCGGCTCTTCTGGAACAGCAGAACTGCCTTCCGAGCCGGTGGTAGATTCCTCACGGACTTACATACTGACATTTAATTTAAATTTAAAATGTAAATTTGAAGATTCAAAAGAGCTTGTAAAAGTCTATTTGAATAAAGTATATTTTAATTAGTATTGATTTTAATCGACTGCTTTGTTTTTGATTTTGAATCAAGTAATGAGTCGTACTTAAACAAAAGTGTGTGTGTGACATGCACTAGTGATTACGCTCTTTGCTCAGGCGCTTCTTTAGTGAGTTTTTATTATGTTTTAGTTATATAAAGAATCCAAGGGCACTAACCGAAAAATATTTCTGCAAAAAAAACCACATTAATCTATTTTTGTTGATCAACCAATAAATAATAGATATTTTCGCCTTTATTCACACACTAGCGACTTACCCTTGCTTCCTTTAGGTGCGTCCCTAAGTACGTTTTAATTAAATAAAAGTATGTAATTATTGTGAGTATACTTTAGGAGATATACTCATGTTATTGTTGACTTTTCTGTAGGCCTTTTAAGACCTACAATTTTACTTCCAGAGCTGGAAGCTTCTCATTCCTCTAAGCATAAAAGTTGTATCTAAAAGTATATAAATCACCCTAACATTAAATGTGAAAGTTTGTGAATGTGATATGATTGTAGCTTAGCGTTCTTTGGAATACAAAGCAAAGCTGTAACTGTATATAACACAACTTATACTTTAAAACTATTTTTGATATGAATCATTTATTGGCGCGCCTTGAAAGTAAAACCGATTCGTGGTGTGACGGCAAACGGCGGCGTGACGCTGTCATGCTATCATGTTCCTTTTGTATCTTCTTACTTGCTCTAGATTTCCTTGTCGTTGCTCGTGTCAGCGCGCGTATACTATATATTATGCTCCATTGTTAATAAGTTTCTATTTTTTTTTATGTGATTCAATGACAAACGAGTAGACAGACCACCTGATGATAAGCAGTACCTGTCGCCCATAACACCTACGGTTCATGCACTCAGGTTTTAAGTAACAAAAATGCAGAACCACAGGTGCGTTGTCACTGTGAGGACTAAGATGATATGCCTCTTGCCTGTAATTGCGCTGGCTACCTTTTTTTTACCTTTCTATTAAAATATTTATATATTTTCTATTCTATTTATGAATACCTATACATATTTTGTAATTGATTTTATTAATGAAACTCTATATTTTTTTTTCTTTATTTTATTCCATATTTCGTTATAGGTTTTTATTGATTATGAATTCTAATATTAATGACTATTGCTATTCGTACTTAAAATAAGGACGAATAAAAAACGATTATTTGTATTATAATAGGACGAATAATATAGGTGGTTCTCATTCGTTCGATAATCTCGATAATCGGATGAATAAAAAATATACCTATTAGATATTCGTCCGACTATTGCTGGTTGGTACGAATATCACTTTTTTTGAAGTAAAACTTCTTTACGCACTCTTGACTTGGAGGGTAAGCTGGTGAATGCGTTACAAAAAATGTATATACGTTTGTTGCCATGGTAACCGTTGGTATTGTCTGACAAATGATATATAGTATAATATTCTTTCCTTTAATCATATTCTATAAATATATGATTGTAATATGCCTAATATGTGTTATTTTTAATATCTCACCTATCCTAAATATTTAAAACATAAATTGAATTTCATAAAGAGTACCGATAACCTACAGAAGTTTTACTTCTTGCGTGCACACATTCATACAGGCACTCTTTAAATTTTTTTGTTATTTGTTTTCTAAATTTTTCTGTTTTCTAATGTAAAATAAGTGATTTTTAGGTGCAGGAGTTTCTGTATACAAAAAAAAAATAACCTTAACCTACAGAGCTGAGCAGAACTACTTATTTTACTTAATTATGTACATATTTATTAGTCTATTCATCCTTCCTTATAATCTATATATTTTATAAAGGACGAAAAGTTATTTTTTACTCGTCCTATTAAAGGACAAATAGTCACTCCGAATATTAATAGATATTTCACATCTGTCAGGCGTCCCGTGGCGGCCAACCTTTTATTTTTTATAAACATTAGTATACGCCCATAATGTTTTTATGTTATTTTTAGAGAAAATTTTATTCCCATCGTTTATATCATAACTGATAACTAGTAGGTAAGAAATATACCCTTGTTATCGGACAGATTAGACAGCAACAAGTCATATTACAAAAAAAACCTTATTATCGCTTTTTTTCGGTGCACGAGGTATTTTTATTGCATCGTAAAGGCCTTGAAACTTGTGTCCGAGCGCCGTATGCTCTTTTATTAGTTTCCCAAAGGACTTTAGGTTGTTATGAAAGTCGTATGAAACAGTATTCGTTAGTTTAGGGATGTCCACGAATTTTATTTATTAAAGTGAACAGGAAAGAGTTAGGGTATATTAAATACTTTTCCATGAGTTAAAAAATCCCATAAAGCCGTCAGTCTAAGTTTTTTTAAATAAACTTATTTATTTTAAATTTTTAACATAATATGAACATTATGATTGTCAAACTGAACATATTCAGTAATAGACAAATAAATATTTGTAGAAACATGAAATGATGCCAAAACATACGTAAAATGTCGTCAAAGATCAAACATCGTTAATATGTTTATAACTTTTAACAATAAAACTGTCATCGAGCAAGACACGTCGGGTTGTAAATAATATTATATCTGTGCCATTTCTTACTCTGTCAGTTTTTGCTACTGTTCTTTATTATATTTTAATACACAACTATGGTGATTTAGTTATTTTTACTATAGTCTAAAAAGACTAGAGAGGGTTTTCGCTTAACGTCACGAAAACTCCTTAACTTTGATTGATCTGATTGAAAAATAATAATGCAGAAAAATGTATGTTTTAATACTAATAATTAATAAATTAATAATCCTTATAAAAACTATGTAGACCAAGGTTTTCGTCTCTATTTTTTTTTTGATATGGCGACGCGAACAGCGGTCGCTCAGGGTCGCATTCTCGCAATATTTAATAAAATACCAAAATATACAAATCCACAAAATTAGAACTCTCTTTGACCTTTTGTTTCTAAGGAGCTACCCTTTGACTGGATTTTATCACATTCCAAAAACTTATATTACAAGTTTCCGTCGCATCATTCTATTTGAAATTCATATACATATGTATATATGTATACTAATAAAATGATGGCATGAAAGAAATCGAAGTCATTTACACAGCGACAAGGGCAATGCTAAATTGAAATCTCATTTGATTTGAAGATAACATAATTTATTTGACATTTCTTCACATGTGGAACGCAATTTTTGGTGTATTCTTGGATTAGGCCAATAATAGTTGATTGGGATTTCCCGTCAAGAAATTTTTAGTAACAGCCCGACAGTTGGGTGTTCACGTCTGTGCTTTGGAGAACGCGACCGGTCCTGCATGTTATAGAGATCAGACAATTATAAAAACATAATAAGAAGAGAGAAGAGAATGAGCGATGCGATGAGATTATAAATAAATAATTTGTTGGTGACTGCTCAATGTGCATATGTATACTTGTGCATTATAATCTCTCTATACATGTGCCTTGTCTCTCTAAGATTACTATGACCGAAATTCGCCGAAGAAAAGTTTTATTTTTTGAAGAGCATCTAAGTTTTTTATAATAAAAAACTTAAGATAGTTATCTAATACAATATTTAAATATTATTAACTTAAAGTTAAAATTTTAATAATTATAACAATATACGCAGTAATATAATTTTTAATGTTATGTTTTATGTTATAGTCATTCAATTCAATTTGAACAGTACAATGTACTATTAAGTTTAATCATATAGATTTCAATATTGTAAGTATCAAAAGTTTTCATTTATATTCGCTCTTACTCGCTATACAGAATTCATTTTATTCGTGAGAATATGTGATTGAACTATTTGATTTCTTTTCTTCCGGTGCTTGCACAAAAATAATCTGATTTTTGGCCCTTGTTACTAAAATAGCTAACTGGCTAGTTATTGCTTTGTAAATTGTTTTTCAAACCAAACATATTTCCTTTCAAAGTATCGAAAAAAAATCATAGCAGTATTGTAATTTTAGAATCCTTAAATATTTTTTTTATTAATAATTAATAACATTAATAATAATTAAGTATTATTTAATCAAATGTTTTTATTAAAACTGTCGAGTGAGATTTACATTTTCACTTTCAGTAAAATTACTAACAATCAGCCCTCAGGCCCTAACAACTAAAATTGCAGATATTATTAGACTTATTACTGTGGATAAATATTTGTACGAGATTATCTATTATCTATTAGCTGTGATTAGATTTCCATAGTTGCTATTTTCGGAGCGATCGACAGCAAACAGTATCATGCACATTACAAAAGTTCTAATTACTTTATCGTCTGTGAAAAAATATCGTGTATATCTCTCATTAATTCAAATCGATTTTCTTGTTAGTGGCTTCAGAGCGTGCCAGGTTAGTACAGATTATTTCGCCAATGTCATGTAGTAAAGAAGACATCATATAAAAATTATACCCAGGATAAATAATGACTTTATCGGAGAAAGTCAGCTTTGTGACTTCTCTTTGCGTTTAGGGATAGTTATCCCTAAATATTAAGCTTCTAACTTCTTATTAGTAACCTAGCGACTCACCCTCGCTTCACTCGGCTTCGTCTTTGAGTACATTTTAACGGTTAGTATGGAATAGATAGACTATATAATACAAGATATATAGCCTATAGCCTTCCTCATTAAACGGGTTATCTAATGCAAAAAGATTTTTTAAATCGGATTAGTAATTCTTGAGATTAGCGCTTTCAAACAAACGAACAAACGAATAAACAAACAAACAAACTCTGCCTCTTTATAATATCAGTATAGATAACTTTCAGAGCCTAATAAATAATAATTTCGATTTACATCTAAACTAACAAATTTTACATCTTTAAATACGAGTAATCTGTAAATGTAAATAGATTAATGTCCGCCGTGACGTAGACAGCACACATGTTTTGTCAAACTGATATTGCCTACAGAAAGTTGGAAAATTCATTTTGTAATTGTTCATATTTTATACAGATGTTCAAAAATCTACGTGTACCTGTCTATAATATTTATAAAAAAAATCGTTAATTACATCTACTTAAGATACGAAAACAATTATAGAAATAAGTCTCCATAGACCTATTTTTTTATTTATTCATATATAGAGAATGAACCGTTTGGAAGGTTAATATGTACCTACATATATGTAAGTACATATTATGTATATAGGAGCTTGGCCGGATTTAAGTGCGGGGTTCGGAACAAGTAAGGAGTGGAGGCGTTTTATAATATTGCAAAAAAAAAATAGATTTAATAAAATAAAAGGATAGTTAAAAAGCCTTTTAACTTATAAAAGGAAATAATTTTATAGTTTGTCACATTAAAACGGACTAAGAGCATCTAAAAAACCTGTTATGGGGGCACTGCCGCAGCCAGGTTGCTCTCCCCTAAAGCCTTCTCTGTGTAAGAGTGATTAATGTTCCTTCCTCTGTACTTCGCAATAAAAATAAATCAGAATGTTAAAAAAACTAACACTATTCATCCATTGTATGTATATTAAACGTATACTAGATACGTTATCTACACAGTGTGACACTTTTGGAGTTTAAATATTGTCAGTTAATTAAAACTTTCTTCGTAAAATCAAATTCCTAAACACAAACTTAGAGGTTACGGTTTAGAGTAATTTATTAGCGTAATTCCACAGTTCATTTTGAATATTCGTGATTCGATTAAGAGAATTGAGATACTTAAGTACGGTAAAAGTAAAATAGGATAAAAATCGGTCCAACTGTAAGCTTATTTTTTTCAAATTTTCGGAAAGGAATTTCATTTACGTGTACTACCTGTATACATACAGGTAATTATGTGGGACTTACTGACCAGAAAAACCAGTATTACCAACTAAAACCCAATGGAATCTCCCTGCGATGCGACCTCTCCGGATCGTTTACCCACTCAACCACGACGCTCCGACGGCTAGCCTGCCGAGGCAGACCACAACCATGGTCTTACTCCCATGGTCCAGTCTGCTCTCAGAGAAGTAGCACGAGCAACTCGCATGGTACACCACCCACCGAGGTGAGCTACCTCCCAAGTGCATTTCTTCGCTTTGCACCCGGCTAAATTGGCGGAAACTAAAGAGCCCCATCCACTACGACAATGTAAACGAAAATCGGGGGAACTGAAGGCTTATAGCCGAACACAATCTAACCTACAAAATCAGAGCTTTTATACAATATTAGGTCTTGTTACACTCTGAATAGTGTATGTCCATTAAGCCCCTGCCGAGTGTAGTAAATGTAATTTATAGAATTAATATACAAAAGAAATCTTGAAAAAAAAAAACTGTTTTCTATAAAAGACAAACGTGTTAAATATTACTTTAACACTAATTGAAAATCTTTAGTAGCAAAAAGCTTTTTCTTGTACTATAAATATTGTAGAAAACGAGCCTACTTCTCTTTTACATGTTTCTATCCTTTGTCTTACTTAAATAGTAACTTTATGTCTGTCATTCTCTACCTTCAGGTCGTAATCAGAGCGTTATCTTTTTACCCCGTGACCTTGCGTCACGGTCACGATCCTCTTACGTCATTACCCCTTGTCTTAAGGGTTTATTCCTATATAAGTAACTGTTCTACGCAGGCTTGTTTTTCCTTATTGTCACTAAAATTTAAATGTGTATTATCTTAAGTAACTTATACATACAAGGCTTCGAATGTGTTAGGCTGGGTTAGCTTATCTCTATTTTGCATTTAACTAATCAATGCCATGGGTCCATAAATAACAAAGAACACTGTACAGTGTACACATATCATGTCCTGTACTGATTCAATTTTTTTTAATCACTTGTTGATGTTGATCATGTAAATGCAATTACGGCCTGGTTACGATAATGTCGTGGGAAGCGTCACTCACCACTATTGTTCATTTTATATCTTTATAAATATTTAAAATCTTTGAAGTATCAAATCAGCTAAATCTACTTATAAATAGTAGGAATAATATATTATGTGTATTTATTTGCCTCGTTCTTGTTTAATGGTTTTATTATGTATGTAAGTATGTATGTATGTATAACATATACCCATTCTTTAATAATAGTATTCACCATTTTCTTCTATCCTCAATAGTTTTACGTTGTATTAGTTCTGGGATCGGAAATTAAAAGTACGTCTTTTGCACTATAGATGTTTTATTGCTTTTTGTTCACGAGAGTCATTTATGGCAGTTCGCGAACACTCGCAGTACACTTCTTAGCCCTTCTTCTTAGGTCTTTGAGCATTTTCCTTTTTTCGACCACTATTTGCACTTCACTTACATTTTTCACTTTTTCGTATTTCTTCTTAGCTTTTTTTTAGCTACGAAATTCAACTGAATCCTCAACATACTGCCACCTTTTTTTTATTATTAATAAACAAAGAACATTCTAGTATTCGAAAATTCGAATACTGCTACTTTCTTACTTGCGGCAACTTACGGTTAACTGTTCTTGTCGTTTTAATTGTCATAATATGTTGATAACTGTCTTAGGATGTGTTAAGCATGTTTCAATCATGCCATTTTTAATTATATTATTTTTAATGTAAAGACTTTACACACTCTCTACTAAACGACAATAGTATGACAAGCTTTACTACATATAATATGTAGTTGTTATTGTGATTTCGAATAAATTGCCATTTTAAATAATCTTAGAATTTCCATGTTACTTGTATTTGTTCTATTATTCTACGTAATTCCATTCGATCTTTGAATCTTTCGAAAAGTTTTCCGTTCCCCTGAACTATTAAGTTACGCCATGTACTGTTTTGTATGGGACTCGTCAAAACGAATCAAATAAACCCCAACTTAAAAAATAGGAGTAGTCACTAGCCACATCATCTATACATATAATAAAATCCTTACTAAGCCAAATCTTTACATTAAATATTTTTTTTAAATCTTATTGAAATAGACTTTATTATCGATACAGAGGCCGAATCTATAGTTCTTAGAATTTTTGTTTGTCTGTCTGTCTGTTACCGCATCACGGGAAAACCACTGGATAGATTTTGATGAAATTTGGTATGATGATAGCTGATTATCCGGATCAACATATAGGATACTTTTTACTGCGAGAAAATATCTCATCTCTGAGAAATCTATACTAAACATTAAAACGTAAGTAGAAACGAACCCAAGCGAAGCGAGGGCGAGTCGCTAGTCAATAATATGATATCAATTTATTCTTTTGACAACCGGAATTCATATAGATCACATAGAGATCTTTTGAATCAATTTGACGAATTCGAAGTATGTAGTATAGTCTTCACAAATTTGATTACACATTACATGTCATAATAAAATCATGTTAAATTTCCATAATGTAGATATTCATATGTACATATATCTTTAATATACGTCATATATATATTTATACCTTATGTTTAAATTTTTGAGATAATGGAAAAACTGGAAACATATTTTCTTTTGCTAACTTTATACTGTACATTTTATTTCCTCATAACCATATGCCATTTGGCTTTGCAGCGAATAGTATTTTTTATATTATCTGCTTAGTAGGTATATTCCAAGTTTTATGACATAACGGAGTTAAAAATAAATTGTGTAGGTATTCTATTGTGAATAAAATAAAATTTAACTAAGGTTTAAACTGTATTTTCTCATCTTTACTATTTTTCGCTTTTACAGACTTTTTTTTAGTACGCACATATCTTCTTACTCCATTCTTCCACATTATTTCGAAAACTCTTGCTGTGCAGGAGTTTCCTGAAGCAGTGCTGCACAAGCAAATCAATATAATTAAAAATAAGTTCAATATTATAACATAAAACCGTATCTAATTTATCTAATATGTTTAAACGAGCAATTCTTGTATATTCATTTATTTATACTTTTTTATATTATATTATATTTTTTATATATTCATTTATTTTATTTTTCATGCGGTTTTCTTTCGCAAGTCAATCACAAGTGTCCGGGTTCCAATCCCGGTCGAATACAAAGTTTTTATTTTTGTTTTTATTTGTATTTATTCAAGTTTTTAGTTTTTGTTATCTAAAAATACTATAAAACAAAAAAGAACTCCGAATGAAGCTTGGTCGCCCAGGTACTAATAAACTTACCTAAGTAAGATACAATTTTGACACATCAAATATTGCCCGACGTTATTCAAATGCTTAGTATACTTTTAAACCGTACAAGTGTCCTTTACAACGCAATTTATTAGGGTTATGCCCTAAGGGCTGGCTTTAAGTTCATTGGAAACGTAATAATTACTTACATTGACCATGGACGTTCAACGTCGTAAATTATATGTCATTCATTCTATTAACTTTAAAAACTGCCTTACATCGATGGTGTAGACTTTATCAGTAGGCAATTACCTAATGATCGTTATTAAACTTGTTATAAAATAGTTGATTGCAATCAAAGCTTGGACGTGAACATTTACTTTATTGAATTAACCAATGGTTCTTAATATACCTTTTTCATATATTCAGCAATGTTTTTACCCGACTGTGGTGAAGCCCAAAGGATCTTATGTATATGTACATAATATGTCTGTATGTATGATTCCATGTTCCTTCGTAAATACTAAACCCTGCATAATACTATACTCTTTCGTATCTCTCATCTTTTTAGTTCGCTTTTTATGCAGTCTGGTTTTTTAACTTTGTAGTTTAATTTTGTATTGTACCTTTTTCTGTAAATTTTCCAGTTTCTAAGATTTAAAGTAATAAATTAAAGTATGAAATTGCCGATTTGTACAGAAAAATTGAAATTCGTTTTATTTTTTTGACAATTCTTATTTAATCAAAATAATTACCATTATTAGCTATACATTGCTGCCATCTAATAGGAAGGTCATTTATGCCTTTGCGATAGAACTCTGGTGATCTAGATTCAACAAACTGTGTGAAAGAATTTTGTACTGCCTCCTGAGAAGACAATTTTTATCACGTAGAAATTTGTCCAAATCACGAAAAAAATGGTAGTCCGTTGGAGCAAGGTCTAACGAATACGGAGGGTGACGAATGGTTTCTAATTACAGTTCCTGCAGAGTTTAAACGGTTTCTCGTGTTGTATGATGTCTCGCGTTATCATGGAGCAATAATGGTGAAGATCGATTCATGAGTCGGGGCTGTTTCACTGCTAGTTTTGCTATCATTGTTCGGAGTTCGGGACATTAGAAATCTGCCGAATCCACTTTTCATCACATATCACAATTCAATCCAATATTCCTTCATATCTGTATCGATTCAACAAGGCAACACAAGTTTCAATACGCGTTTCTTTCTGCAGATCAGTCAAATCATGAGGCACCCATTTTTCATATTTTTTTATTTTATTGACTTGACGCAAATGAGTCAATATTTTGGTAAGATAACGTTAAATCATGCCGCTAATTCCTGGGTAGTTTGGCTTGGATCGGCTTCCACCATCTCTTTCGATTCAGTGTTATTCACCTGCGTGGTTCATTCTTCAAATCAAAGTTTCCATTACGAAAGCGTTTAAAAAAACACGGAGCGGTCATAGCAGTCCCCTCTCCAAACGCAACATTGATATTGCGAGCTGTTTCTGCCGCGTTAGTTCCGCGTCGGAACTTGTATTCAAAAATCACTCGAATTTTCGAAGTATCCATCTTTCTTGTCTAAGCTTAATAAAAAAACAACTGAAAGTCGATAATCGAATGTTGCACATTTTTTAAAAGAAGAACTACATAGGTACCATGTGAAAAGTTTCACTCAAAAATCTCAAACCATGAAAGGTTCTATGTCAATTCGAAGTACCTCTTACAATAAAACGGCAATTTCATACTTTAACCCCTATTATTTTTTCCCTAAATATACGCTCCAATTCCAAGAATTGCGGCTTAAATATAAATTCACTGGGGAATATAACTCCTGGAAAATAATTAAAAAAATAATTATATTTTGATTGACTGAATCTTGAATAAGTCTAAATATTTTATTTAAAAGAGAAAAATACCAAATTATGATTCGAAAGTAATAAATTTAAAAAGAAAAATTTAATTTTCACAAACTGTATGTCAGTCGCAGTGAATTATAGAGTCGGGATATCACCTTCTGGACTACGTGACAAAAATATCGGTTCGTTATTAGTTCGACAAGAAGCAATATAGTAGAAGGTTATCGGGGAATATAAAAGGCTTATTGGTCGGTACAAATAAAAGATCGTGATGTTTGGGTTTCTTACACCAGTATACACGTGGATTTTCTAAATTCAGACGACTATTTCTTTGATTTTATTGGAAAATAGCCATAAACCAGAACGTATTAATATTTATTATTTATGGTGCCACTCGAGCGCCTACTTACTCTGCTTTGTTCTTGCCCTCTCCTCGCTTGTGTTGTAACCGGTGTCCGATGTACATCAAGTCTGTTACTATTAAAACTTTAATTAAATTACTAGTAAAACAATAATCTAGCTTCATTTCATCAGATTTCATTGCTAATTTTTATATTCATTACTACGTTTTTGGAATATGAGGGCAAAATGTCTTTCAATCTAAGAAATAAATGATATTTATCATCGCAATACAGTTTTAAATATTTTTTTCTTCAACTATTGTAGAGTGACATCTTTTATAAACCCTATTTATGTATCTATCATTGTGCCTATTACAAAGGATACAATACAACTAGGCTTGGAATCCTCTAGCTCAGAATTCAGATGTAGACTTAGCTTCAATTGCTTCAAAATTATAATATGCGTACTTAGTGTGAGAGTTATTTTGAATACGGTAAGCGTACAGAAATAATAAATCGATAATATATCTGAATTTCAATAAATAATGCATAAATAGATGTTCTTGCCAAAATATATTATAACAGATGACTTGGTATTCTAGTCAGAATTACAATCTAAATAAATATTAAACTTCAGAGCTTAATTTTTTTTTGTTGATTGTTTCTAATGCCTATCCTTTACAGTGATTATGATTTGTGGGTCATCAAGTATATTAGTAATTGAATTTTAATTACATATTTAATAAAGAGCAACGATATTTCCATGTTTGTTAGACAAAAGAAACATTTATTGTGAAACATCTTTAAGCCATTGCATTCTATTCGTTGTTAGAATACCTTGTATAGTAAAAAAATATATCTATAAGTTAAAAATAATAATAATATGTTTAGAAAATTATTCTTGTTTATTGTGCTTCTGTTTTTAATTGTAAATTATACTCAAAGTAAAAAGCATCGAAGGTATTCGAGTACAAAGTATAATGGTCGATGGGGATCAGTGAATAACCCACCATTATATTACAATGGTGTACAAAGTTACCCTCCATCCAATTCAGGGCTTTCTGGCACATCGCATAATTTGAATTCACCATGGAGTTTATATCCTTCTTCATCACGACTATCAGGAACGTCTACAGGAAGTTATTATCCTCCATCAAGTGGTTTGTCCGGTACTTTAACCGGTTCTGGATATCCACCAAATAATGGACTCTCCGGGACTGGGCTTCCTGTTGTGGGCAACCAAGTTTACCAACCATTTTCAAGTATTACCGGTAACAGTAAACCCACATATCCTTCTTCATCAGGCTTATCAGGATCTAGAATTGAACCTGCAAGAAATTATCCTTCATCTTGGCCAAGTACCGTACGGAATTCTGGGTACAACAACGGCCTAACTGGTTATCGTTATCATACATAGGCTTTCCATTAGAGTCGTAACTAAATAGCTGAGGCTGACCCTATTGATACAGCAACTGTCTATTACTATTAACTGTATGACTAATATTAATTTTATTATTAAGGCTATTAATTATTATTAAATATATGTATATATATTTAATCTTAAATAACATAAAGCAATAATGATATTGGGGTTTCTGGGTTTAAAATAAAAAACAACCTAACGAGAAGGCTAAGGCGGGAGGGAGCTAAGCGTGACGTACATAGCTCCCTCCCACCTTAGCCTTTTCCACCTTCGTTATCCAAGTTGGGTTTGTCACATAATCGAAAATTACAACTTACAAATAAATAATCTTTTATCCAGATGCTCTAAATAAAAAAAAAAAACAAATAAAATAGTGGGATAAATAATTATGTATTAGTCGTATAGTAACTGGATTAAGTCACTTTCATGAATGAAAGTATAGTTACTTTCATTTTTTGATCTGCATATAAGTGTTATAATGTTAAATGTATAATTAGGTAATTTTATATATATATATATATATATATATATATATATATATATATATATATATATATATAGAATTTTTTGAGTATGTGTTTATATAATCATCATTTAAAAAATTGTGATATTTGCTCATATTAATAATGACTGTAGTTTAAAAGAAATAAGGGACCACTTTGAGGGAGATTTTAGGTAGATTTTTTGAAAATTTAAATATTTATACCTACATTGAAACTATACTATGTGAATTTAAAACTTACAATAAATAAAACTTGATCTTAAAATGTATAGGGCTTGGCTAATAAGGTATTGCTTACATACAAATATATTAAAGGTGTGTTATTTTTGTTTGAACAATTGTAAATTTTCATTTTATGACAAAACAACTTTATTGTTTTGCTAAAGTCAATTATTTAAATTCAAAATGTTTTACTTATCATACTATTAATGTGGCCTTATCTATAAAAAAAATATACGGTCGAATTGAGAACCTCCTCCTTTTTTTGGAAGTCGGTTAAAGACTGGTGTTAAATTAAATATTATAAGAAAACAGTTTTTTAAGTTATTTCTCAAATAGGCAGTAGTAGCCCAGTGGTAACGCGGTCGCTTAGAAAACCGAGTGAAGTGGAATCAAATCCCGGCTCTAGTACCTTTGATAATTTCATGTGCGAATCATTTCTAACATGATTACCACTA
This sequence comes from Argynnis bischoffii washingtonia, assembly GCA_033884665.1. Taxonomy (NCBI): domain Eukaryota; kingdom Metazoa; phylum Arthropoda; class Insecta; order Lepidoptera; family Nymphalidae; genus Argynnis; species Argynnis bischoffii. The sequence goes on along the minus strand of CM066616.1, from coordinate 5,543,750 downwards.
GTCTTACGGTGAAAGAAAACATCGTGAGGAGACTTGCATGTCTGAGGGAACCTAGCAATTTTTCGAAAGACATGTGTAGTCCACCAAACCGCATTGGGCCAACGTGGTAGACTATGGCCTGATCCCACTGTATTGAGGGCAGGCCTGTGCCCAGCAGTGGGACGTTAAAAAGGACTGAATGTAGTATTTAAAAAGGACTGAATACTACTTCTTACAACGTATATTTTTATTTTTAAAGCGGAGAAAGTGTAGCAACTAGCTATTTAATATTATAATTAAATATCCACTTTGTTAATAAATTATACAATCTATATAATTATATAATGGTTACCCAAGTAAACTACACTGCAATAATATAACTACTATAATAACTCACGTGCGGTATGACATCATATTCCCATTGTCTCCAATATTATATCTTTCAATGGTCTAATAAATACATAATAAATAAAAATTATGTGTTCTATTGCGGTTTTAAGCAACAGAAATAATATTTTTTGTTTTTAACCACAGTTATCACGTTTCATCAAAACACGTTTTGATCCATTAATAACAGGTAGAGTCAAGTAAAATACATTAGTTAATAGTAAAATTTCTTCCTGCAATACCACAAATTAAGGTAATCAAAAATTTACAACCAGTTTTTTTTAATAGTTTAAATCTAAATGTAATTTGGCAAAGAATAGCTATTAACTTTTAAGCAAATTGCGACTAGATAAGTTGAATGGAAACTGATTCTTTTGTTGTCACGGCCTTCGTGTGCAAAATTCAATTCATTCTATCAATATAATTGATATTGTCTAAAGTGGCTTCATTTAGGAATACACATTTATCTTATGGTAACAAGTAACAAATAATATAATTTGAAATCAAACGTCTAGAATCAGAGACATATATTTGTAGTTGAATATTAATTCAATTTGTACAAGGTATACGTGAAATAACACTAAATGATTTTCCTGTAATGATTAATAATAAATAATAATGCAGAAGATACGCAAGGAAAATTATGTATAACAGAGATAAAAGAGGTAAATTATACGAGTAAATCAAAATGTTATTTATATGTTTTAGTTACTTAATAATTATATATATATACTTATAGTATATCACAAATGTATAATTTAATTTTAGCGTATTATATATGCTTGACTATGCCTAGTGTGTTGAAGGTCAGGTGTTTTTCCGAACCAAGACAAAACAATACGAGGAATTTAATTACCTTTAGGCGAATTAATTAACTATTTAATAATTATTAATCTAAACGATCCCTAGCTATTTTAACTAAATCGAAGTGCCACACATGTAGGGCCGGGTGAAAATAAATTAGTCAAAAATAAATAATTCATAAATAGAAGAAAACTATGCACATTTAAATAAATTCTATATCATAGAATACAGTAACGGCACAATAAAAATTATTACTAGCACGTTAACGTTATTTATACGCGAAGCACTATTGTTCATATGGAAATTAATGTAATATAGTATTTTTTCACATTGCACTTGATAGTTTGTCATTCCTTCCCGACTATACATAATGAGCTTGCAGTCGGCGTTTTTCGTTACGTACAATCGTTGATTGGTCACGGGATCTTTAATTGTGGTTAGTTTCCAGTCAACAACACCTCCTTCATTCTTCCTGGGCATAGGAACTATTTCGTTAACGCCTGGATCTTCCCTCCAAAGACTGACATCAATCCCGTCCTCCATTATTTTTCGAGTATTATAATCATGAATGTAATAACGAAGAAATGCTTGAGCTGTATGGCAATATATGGTAAGGGTTTCGCTTAAATCAATATCTTCTATCCTGAGCCAGCATTGTTCTGAACGATCATTTCTATTGGGTAATTCCAAAGGAAAAGGCACCACTAAATATGGTTTAGTTCTCTTTGGCAATTCCTGACAATTGATCGCAATGAAACAGGTAATGTTTATGAATAACAGTGCAAGTAACATTTTAAATGTGCAGTTGATACAACGTCATGTTTTGAAATGATAGTCATGGTTTTAGTAGCGGCAAAAAGTGAAGCAAGAATTGCCTTCACAGACAGTGATTATGGGATGAGATTTGCTATTTACGACTCTTTGTCACACTGTTTGATTTTTGTAGTAGACACAATTACATTATTTTAATTTTCCAGAGTTATGTGTAATATTTCACATTACATTTTAATTTCCATTTTCATTAATTTGCTTAACGATCGCTTTAACAACTATTTTATAAAAAAATATAAATAAAAAAAACATACATAATACTCATACATACATATATAAAAAACAAATACCTACACTTATATAAGATATAAATATGTATAAGAATATATTATTTTAAATTACTATTATTACTTTATTTTATTTTTTCTTTACTATTTACTATATAAAAATAAGTCAGGTTTTCCTTCCTGACGCTATAACTCCAGAACGCACGAACCGATTTCCACGGTTTTGCATTCATTGGAAAGGTCTCGGGCTCCGTGAGGTTTATAGCAAAGAAAATTCAGGAAAAATTTCAACAGAAAAGCGGGAATATCTTTTTTCACATACAGCGCCATCTCTGATACATAGCATGTACTACAAACCAATATCGGGTCAACATATAGGATACTTTTTACTGGAGGAAAATATCTCATCTCTAAGAAATCTATACTAAACTTTAAAACGTAAGTAGGGACGAACCCGAGCGGAGAGAGGGTGAGTCGCTAGTTAATACTATAAAATTTACTGTTGCGTTATTTGTATTATGACAACTCGATGTGTGTATAACTATACATAAGAATGAATGAATTAATTAATAATGTAATAAAACAGTAACTTAGTGAAATCTATACATTAAATATTTTTTAAAAACAATGCCTGTAACGTATTGTGTATAGAATATAGACCCCAAAACAATAGCTATTAAATTGTTTGTCTGTTTGTATGATGTCTGATTGTGTGTTCGCGTTTCACGTAAAAAGTACTGGATCGATTTTAACTAAATTTTGTGTAGTATAACTTATCACTCGAGTCAAAATTTAGGATACTTTTTACTACAGGACAATCTTTCGTTCCCACGGGAAAACACAATAACTGGTTCTATCGAGTCGTCCTTAGAAGTTTACTTGGCTAACGCTTGAGATACATTAAAACAAAGTACTCGAAAATTGTAGGTCTTATAATAAGGTCTGTCTAATTGTAAATGTCTTATGTCTGTGAAAACGCGTGTTTTTGAGTTTTCATGCGGTTTTCTTTCGCATTATTTTGGGTTTATTTTAGATTTATTCATGTTTTTAGTTTTTTTTTATCCAAAAATACGATATAACAAAAAAGAACACCGAGCGAAGCTCAGTCGCCCAGAGGTACCTACTAGTTAATTGATAAAAGAAAGCTTAATTTGTCTATTAGGACAAATTAAGCCTTAAAATTCAATAAATATACGAATTATTCGTTTCGAAGTGAAACTCGTCAGGGCAATAAAAAATATATTGCAATTATTCTGTAAAAGTAATAAAATAACAAAATACTGTTGATTTTAACGTAAGTATTCACTATCACTATTCCTATCTAGAAAAATATAAAAAGAAATATTAAGCGCAGTAACATTTTATGTTGTTTTCATGATAAATAAACACTGTACCTATATTTAATACTACGTAGAAAAATTCCAATATTTAAGGCATACTAGTAATTCGCCACTAACTTTGTTTTGCCTATCAACACGGTGTTGTCCATACTACAATGCGTGTTTCAGTAAAGGCTGTGCAGGGACCTGCCCTTTTCACTCGACTGCGAAGCCCAAAGAAGGGTTATATGTGTGACCTGTATATATGTATTTGTATTTTGTCTGTGTGTCCGATCCTCGTAATTACTAAACAATTTAAATGATTTTTATGATTCACATGTTATTAGATTCGCTTTGATAACGCAAATGTCATAGAGTATATGGTTATTTTATTAAAAATCAAAATGGCGGATTTCAGGCGTCAATTTATGTCTTTAAAAAAATTCTTCCAAATCTATCGAGTGGGGTATTATAATACAATTTTTGAAAGGCGATCACAAAAATATACACGACAGATATGTTTAAAAGTGATTTGGATACGAATTGTGAAAAAATACCTCCGTATTTGTAAAAACTAAAAAAGATTAAATTATAACAAAGGCGACTGCGTAAAAAACGAACTAAAAAGATGAAAAATGGTTGACATTATTTTTGCATTTTATAAACAATCTTTACATCATATAAACACTGTAAAAGAAGCAAGTGAGTAAGATTTAATATCAATAAACAACCTTTTACATTGATACTGAAAAGCATGTCGTGCTTTAAATCTAAATTAGACTCCCAAACAGCGTTGTTATGGTCAAGATGTTTTTGTTTTTTCTTCGGATAAATTGATTTGATGAAGACCACCGAGTACGTTAATAAGACATGTTATAGTACACTGCACTACGGTAGACTACCGTTTTTTTATACCGTATTTTATATTTTTAAAAATATCATTGAATTTTGATATTTATACTTTTTAAGAACTACGTAACTTTTATTTTTTTAAACTTTGAGTACTTCTAGCAGTAATATAATAGGATTTACCTTTTGTAATTAAATTATAAATTCAAAAGTAAAATAACAGCAATTACTTATGATGTACTGATTGATGACTTCTAATTTAATTTTATGCTTTTATTAATAAGTAATATTATTTCGTTTAGTTTTGTTTGTGAGATACTAAAACATAAACATAAGTTTATAATGTATATTACTTATCTACGACAAAAAACCTTAATAATTAAGATGTACAAAAAAGCGAGAATATATATTGTTATCTTTTTGTTCACCTTTGCCCCACATTTATCAATAAATTAACACATTAACAAGCAGAAAAGTATGTTATGATATTCCTAGTAACGAAAGTCTTGTATCGAAGGGCAGTCGTGTGTGTTATTTTGTTATAATGGCCAACAGGAAATTGTTGCGCCTTCTGTTATTTTACCTAGTTTTAAACTATTCGGATTGTAGAAGATCCGGTTCCTCTGGACATTCGAGTCATTCCAGATCAAGTTCAGGTCATAGCCGAGGATCGGGTTCAAGCTCAGCTAGCAAACCATCAACGAGCTACAAACCTAGCCACTCCTCCTCCTGGTCTTCTTCCGGCTCATCACATACGTATCCGTCATCTTCGTCTAGTTTATCCGGTTCAGGATCTAATACAAATTCATGGTCGCCTTGGAAGAGTCAAGGGTCGGGAAGTTCAAATTCATATCCATCGTCAACGGGATTATCTGGATCAGGATCAGGCAGTAGTAAATATCCAGCTTCAACTGGCTTATCCAGTGCAGGAAGCGATAGCTATCCATGGTCAACAGGATTGTCTGGATCAGGATCAGGGAGTAGTAAAAATCCAGCTTCAACTGGCTTATTCGGTTTAGAAAGCGGTAGCTATCCATGGTCAACGGGATTATCTGGATCAGGATCAGGCATTAGTAAATATCCTATTGACTTATCCAGTTTAGGAAGCAGTAGCTATCCATGGTCAACGGGATTATCTGGATCAGGATCAGGCAGTAGTAAATATCCAGCTTCTATTGACTTATCCAGTTTAGGAAGCAGTAGCTATCCTTGGTCAACGGGGTTATCTGACTCAGGGTCAGGCAGTAGCAGCAAATATCCAGCATCAACGGGATTATCTGGATCAGGACCAGGCATTAGTAAATATCCAATTGACTTATCCAGTTTAGGAAGCAGTAGCTATCCATGGTCAACGGGATTATTTGGATCAGAATCAGGCATTAGTAAATATCCAATTGACTTATCCAGTTTAGGAAGCAGTAGCTATCCATGGTCAACGGGATTATCTGGATCAGGATCAGGCAGTAGTAAATACCCAGCTTCTATTGACTTATCCAGTTTAGGAAGCAGTAGCTATCCTTGGGCAACGGGATTATCTGACTCAGGGTCAGGCAGTAGCAGCAAATATCCAGCATCAACGGGATTATCTGGCTCAGGATTGGGTAGTAGCAGCAAATATCCAGCTTCAACGGGATTGTTTGGTTCTGGATCAAGCAGTAGCCACAAATATCCAGCACCAACAGGGTTATCAGGCTCCGGGTCAGCCAGTAGCAACAAGTACCCACCATCAACAAGTACAATATCAACAAGTAGTAGTAGCAAGTATCCCGAATCAACGGGATTATCTGATTCTAGTGGTAAGCACAATTATCCGACGCCTTCTACAGGATTATCAGGATCGGGCATAAATAAACAAAATTATCACCCTTCAAATACTATGAATACAAATCCTTCTCATCCGTACTATCATAGCAATACTTATAATACGAATAGTGCGTTTGGACCTGGATATAGTGGAAGTAGCCCGTATGGTTATGGTCACAGTACGTTTTATTCAGCTCCTCAACACGTCTATGTAGCTGAATATCGAAATTCTAATAGTCGATTTGGAGATTTGTTAACTGGCCTTACATTATATAACATGGGTCGTTCTCACAGTCATTATCATGATCACTACTATTATGATGATTACTATAGGCGTAGATATAATTCAGGAGAAAGTTATCAGACGCCATACGAAAAACCAAAAGACGAAGCATACTGTGCACTAAGAGTTAAAGAAAATAATAAAATTGAAGTACTTAAAATACCTTGCGAAATTGTTTCAACATTTACAGAAGGAAGTAAAAAATCTTCTCCTAATACAGAAACTCAAACAGTTTGTGTCTCAAATTATACGATTATAAATAACACACAATCTGTACCAACAACCACCCCGCCAAGTAGCACCACGTTATTTAATAATCGCTCTAATATTCTGCCGAGCAATGAGAGTGTAATAAATTCAACAGTGATACCAATTAATGCTTCCATAACAACAGTGTCAAAAACTACTAATGTGTCTACTGCAGATAATTCTTCAAACTTTTACAATAATAATTTGTCAACAACAACTAGTAGTCCAGAAACAACTACACAAAACGATACCACTTCCACCACTATAAAACCTATATCTAAATTCAATAGTACGACTAATTCAGTCAATAATCCATCAGCAACGACATCCAACATCACTGTAATGAATTCAACTAAATGTAGCACCACTACAGATCCATTAAGTATCAAAGGGCCCCCGGTAAATACCTCAAATATGGAATGTGAAGTTGAAATAGTCACAAAACAAACTCGATTTAGCACAAAAGTCGATTGCCAAACGCTATTAAAATACTCGAAAATGCCAGAACCACCAAAAACGAAGAGCCCCATCCTTCCTTCAAGAACTAAATTAAAGTCATGGCTTTCTAACCCGCCATGGTGGATGTCAATGTTCATCGCCGTGTAAAGTTGAGTGTTCAGTGTGGATTGCATTCATACTAACTAGTACATTAGTATTATTTATTATCTAATTATTAGTCCAAAATTTTATACTAAAATATTTTTAATACATATAAACATTATTTATAATTCTTAATTTTAATGTAATAGTTTAATGCTAAAATAAATAAAATAAGTTTGTCTTCATCTTCGTATTCGTCACTAGAATTTAAATACCGGCCATCAAATTGCAAATTATAAGGTCATTGGCATATATGTTAATAGAGAATAATAATTATTACAAACTTTCTTTTGTTACGTGCTATCCTAAACATGTCTAACATTTTTTTAAACATTCAATGTCTAAGTTCGAGCCCCAAATAATACCTACTACAATTTATTTTGACACGTTATGGAATGGATTAACTATAAAAAATAATAAGGTCTGAAATGTTTTGAGTCTAGTTAAATAAACATAGTTAATAACAATATAAACTTGTTTTAATATCCGAATAATGACTTCATTAGGTTAAGTTTGTTATTGTCAAAAATATATATATTTATAAATTATATTGCATATTATGGAGGCTATCCCTGTTGATAAACTCCAATACGATCCAATCAAAAGCGACAAAAGCCACATAGAAACCAATAAATATTTATTGATTTCTATGTATATTGAAATAGACATTATTATCGATGCAGAAGCCGAGTGAAGCCGCGGGTTTTGCTAGTATATATGTATATGTATATGTACATATATATATATATATATATATATATATATATATATATATATATATATATACAATTTTACATTACTATTATTAGAATACAGGTTTTTTTACTATAAAAGTACATTTACTTTATTAAAAACAGGCTAAAATATGCCAATATAATAATAAATGTTCTATTTGCATTGGATATTATCATCAATACAGATAGGTCACGGTAGAGACCTATCATTAAGATACGATCTGATTCAGTGGCTCCTAAAATTTACTGTTGCGTTATTCTTATTAAGACCTCTCGCTGTCTTTTAGGAGTTAGGACTGATTTATTTTTGTAATAAAACTAGCGACTCACAATCGCTTCGCTCGGGTTCGTCCCTAAGTACGTTTCAACGGTTAGTATGGAGTAGATAGACAGACTATATAATTTATATTATAACGTGTTTTCCCGTGGGTATGAGTAACTCCCGCGATAAAAAGTAGCCTAAGATGTCGCTCTCAGTCCTCCAATTATCTAGAGACAAAGAAACACTACAATCCGTCAATCTGTTCCGATGTGAAATAAGGACAAACAAACAAACACACTTACATTTATAATATTAAATATTAAATTAAGTATAAATGTCATTTTGGTCCTATAGTTACCTAATCTATACTATAATAAAATTGTAGAGGTTGAATGTCTGTATATAAAAAAAAAGCTAAAAATCGAGTCAGGGGGAAGTAAGAAGAGAAATAGAACAAATCCAGATTCTTTTCAAATTTTTTGTTTCTCTCTGTCTGTTTATCTGTTTGTACGGGATAATCTCCGAAGCTGCTGGACATATTTAAATGAAATTTTGCATGGTGGTGCCTTATATCCCCGGACAACATTTTAGATACTTTTCATCCCGGAAAATCAAAGAATTCCCATAGAATAGTTAAAAGTATAGTAATTTATACAACTTAGTACACAAAAATTACGGATTGAATTTTAATGAAACTTTACAATAATATAGTTTATACATCAGAATAAATAAGCGACTTTTTATCCCGAAAAAATGTTCCCGTGGGATAGATTTGTTTTTATTTGTTATTATATATATTCCTTGATATGCTCATAGTGCGGGTAATGTGCGTAGGGCGGGCTTAGTGGGTAGGGCGGTTAGAGTGTGTATGGGGGGAGGCGAGGGGGTCAAGTGCGTAGAGCAGTCAAAGAATGTAGGGCGGTCAATACTCAACGTGCACAGGGTGGTTAAAGTGCGTAGGGCGATTAAAGTGCGTAGTACGGTCATAGTGCGTAGGAAGGGTAACGTATGTAGGTTGGGTAAAGTGCGTAAGTCGGAAAAAGTGCGTTGTGCGGATACTGTGCGTAAGGCGGGTAACGTGCGTAGGGCGGGTAAAGAGCGTAGGTCAGGAAAGGCGCGAAGGGCGGGTAAAGCGCGTAGGGCGGGTAAAGTGCGTAGGTAGGTGAAAATGTATAGGGCGGGTAAAATGCGTAAGACGGGTAAAGTGCGTAAGGCGGGTAAGGTGCGTGGGTTTAATCTGTTTTTATTTGTCTAGAGACGTACCCGAGCGAAGCGAGGGTAAAGGAAGGGAAGGAAAAAATAAAAAACCGACTTCCAGGCATATTTTTTACTTTTTAGTGCCTGGAAGTCGGTTTCTTTTTTTAAGTTTTTATATTTCCTTTTTTAATTTTATTAAATAATTTGTAAGAAGAAAGTTTCTTAATAACATATTCGATTAAGCCATTTATTTTAAAATAATTTATTGTTGTTTTTTTTTAAACTGCTGGACCGATTTCGATAAAATTTAAATAGGACTACCTGGGAAGTATACCCTCTGAAACAAAAAAAGAATTGTCCAAATCGGTTTTGGCATCTTCGAGTAATCGATGAACAAAAAATAAATCCGACGAATTCAGAACCTCCTCCTTTTTGAAGAAGACAGTTAAAAAAAGGCTTAATTTTTCTATTATTCTATATATATTTATATAATTTTATATGAATTATTCGTTTCGGAGTAGAACTTGTCATGGTAATAAAAAATATGTTATAATCATTATGTAAAAATAATAAAACAACAACATATTGTTGATTTTAATGTAAACTAAGAAGATGAAAACGAGTTGATATATTTTTGTATTTTATAAACAATCTTTACATCATATAAACACTGTAAAAGAAGCCAGTAAGATATTAAATCAATAAACACCTTTTTACATTACTGAAAAAGCATTTCGTGTTTTAAGTCTAAATTAGATTCTCAAACAACGTTGTAATTAATGGTCAAGATGACTAATTTTCTGCGGATAAATTCATTTGATGAAGGACACCGAGCACTGTTAATAAGACATGTTATGGTACACTGCGCTACGGTAGTCTATTTTATAATTTTAAAAATATCAATGAAAGTTGGTTGTACATAGTTTGTAGGAAATACGTGATCGTTTTTTGAAGAAAAAACTAAGTGATACCTCTAACAGTAGCATAAGATCTAGAAATTGCTACGAAAAAAAAAAATGTATTATGACGTACTGATAATAAGTCTTCTAATTTAATTTTAATACTTTTACTAATTAGCTATATTATTTGGTTTAGTAATGACTTTATATTTTATATGAAAATATACGTATAAAGATTCGTTTTTATGAGATATTAAAACATAAACATAAGTTTATACATGTACCTATACTAGCAACTCACCCTCGCTTCGCTCGGGTTCGTCCCTACTTACGTTTTAACGTTTAGTATAGATTTCTCAGAGATGAGATATTTTCCCGCAGTAAAAAGTATCTTATATGTTGATCCGGATAACCAGCTTTTATCATACCAAATTTCATCAAAATTTGTCCAGCGGTTTTCTTGTGATGCGTTTCCAGACAGACAGACAAAAATTCCAAACAAATTTGGCCTCTGTAATAATGACTAATTCAATAATATTTTCCAAAAAATATTTAATGTACAGATTAGACTCAGAATTTTATTATATGTATAGATTTAACTATAACATTCTCGACAAAAAACTCTAATAAATAAGATGTACGAATAAACGAGATGAATGTACATTTTTATCTTTTCGCTCGCCTTTGCCCCACATTTATCAATAAATTATAGTAGAGCCAAGCAGGAAAGTATGTTATGATATTCCCAGAAACATGACGTCATATTGATTGAATTTAATAATACGCATAACATTTTAAGTAGTCTTGTATCGGAGAGCAGACGTGTGTGTTATTTTGTTATAATGGCCAACAGGAAATTGTTGTGCCTTCTATTATTTTACCTAGTTTTTAACTATTCGGATTGTAAAAGATTCGGTTCCTCTGGACGTTCGAGTGGTTCCAGATCAAGTTCAAGTTATAGTCGAGGATGGGGTTCGAGCTCGGCTAGCAAACCATCAACGAGCTACAAACCTAGCCACTCCTCCTCGTCTTCTTCCGGCTCATCACATACGTATCCATCATATTCGTCTAGTTTATTCGGTTCAGGATCTAAAACAAATTCATGGTCGCCTTGGAAGAGTCAAGGATCGGGAAGTTCGAGTTCATATCCATCGTCAACGAGATTATCTGGATCAGGCAGTAGTAAATATCCAGCTTCAACTGGCTTATCCGGTTCGGGAAGCGCCAGCTATCCATGGTCAACAGGGTTATCTGGCTCAGGATCAGGTAGTAGCAGCAAGTACCCTGCATCAACGGGATTATCTGGCTCAGGATCAGGCAGTAGCAGCAAATATCCATGGTCAACAGGGTTATCTGGCTCAGGATCGGGTAGTAGCAGCAAGTACCCTGCATCAACGGGATTATCTGGCTCAGGATCAGGCAGTAGCAGCAAATATCCAGCTTCAACGGGATTATCTGGGTCCGGATCAGGTAGTAGCAGCAAATATCCAGCTTCAACGGGATTATCTGGTTCTGGATCAAGCAGTAGTGGCAAATATCCAGCATCAACAGGGTTATCTGGCTCCGGGTCAGTAAGTAGCAACAAGTACCCAGCATCAACCTGGTTATCTGGCTCAGGGTCAGGTAGTAGTCGTAAGTATCCAGGATCAACGGGATTATCTGTTTCTAGTGGTAAGCACAATTATCCGACGCCTTCTACAGGATTATCAGGATCGGGCATAAATAAACAACATTATCACCCTTCAAATACTATGAATACAAATCCTTCTCATCCGTACTATCATAGCAATACCTATAATACGAATAGTGCGTTTGGACCTGGATATAGTGGAAGTAGCCCGTATGGTTATGGTCACAGTGCGTTTTATTCAGCTCCTCAACACGTCTATATAACTGAATATCGAAATTCTAATAGTCGATTTGGAGATTTGTTAACTGGTCTTACATTGTATAATATGGGTCGTTCTCACAGTCATTATCATGATCACTACTATTATGATGATTACTATAGGCGTAGATATAATTCAGGAGAAAGTTATCAGACGCCATACGAAAAACCAAAAGACGAAGCATACTGTGCACTGAGAGTTAAAGAAAATAATAAAATAGAAGTACTTAAAATACCTTGCGAAATTGTTTCAACATTTACAGAAGGAAGTAAAAAATCTTCTCCTAATACAGAAACTCAAACAGTTTGTGTCTCAAATTATACGGTTATAAATAACACACAATCTGTACCAACAACCACCCCGCCAAGTAGCACCACGTTATTTAACAATCGCTCTAATATTCTGCCGAGCAATGAGAGTGTAATAAATTCAACAGTGATACCAATTAATGCTTCCATAACAACAGTGTCAAAAACTACTAATGTGTCTACTGCAGATAATTCTTCAAACTTTTACAATAATAATTTGTCAACAACAACTAGTAGTCCAGAAACAACTACACAAAACGTTACCACTTCCACCACTATTAAACCTATATCTAAATTCAATAGTACGACTAATTCAGTCAATAATCCATCAGCAACGACATCCAACATCACTGTAATGAATTCAACTAAATGTACCACCACTACAGATCCATTAAGTATCAAAGGGCCCCCGGTAAATACCTCAAATATGGAATGTGAAGTTGAAATAGTCACAAAACAAACTCGATTTAGCACAAAAGTCGATTGCCAAACGCTATTAAAATACTCGAAAATGCCAGAACCACCAAAAACGGAGAGCCCCATCCTTCCTTCAAGAACTAAATTAAAGTCATGGCTTTCTAACCCGCCATGGTGGATAATAAATGGTCAATGTTCATCGCCGTGTAAAGTTGAGTGTTCAGTGTGGATTGCATTCATACTAACTAGTACATTAGTATTATTTATTATCTAATTATTAGTCTAAAATTTTATACTAAAATATTTTTAATACATATAAACATTCTTTATAATTCTTAATTTTAATGTAATAGTTTAATGCAAAAATAAATAAAATAAGTTTGTCTTCATCTTCGTATTCGTCACTAGAATTTAAATACCGGCCATCAAATTGCAATTAATGATAAGGTCATTGGCATATATGTTAATAGAGAATAATAATTATTACAAACTTTCTTTTGTTACGTGCTATCCTAAACATGTCTAACATTTTTTTAAACATTCAATGTCTAAGTTCGAGCCCCAAATAATACCTACTACAATTTATTTTGACACGTTATGGAATGGATTAACTATAAAAAATAATAAGGTCTGAAATGTTTTGAGTCTAGTTAAATAAACATAGTTAATAACAATATAAACTTGTTTTAATATCCGAATAATGACTTCATTAGGTTAAGTTTGTTATTGTCAAAAATATATATATTTATAAATTATATTGCATATTATGGAGGCTATCCCTGTTGATAAACTCCAATACGATCCAATCAAAAGCGACAAAAGCCACATAGAAACCAATAAATATTTATTGATTTCTATGTATATTGAAATAGACATTATTATCGATGCAGAAGCCGAGTGAAGCCGCGGGTTTTGCTAGTATATATGTATATGTATATGTACATATATATATATATATATATATATATATATATATATATATATATATATATATATATATATATATATATATATATATACAATTTTACATTACTATTATTAGAATACAGGTTTTTTTACTATAAAAGTACATTTACTTTATTAAAAACAGGCTAAAATATGCCAATATAATAATAAATGTTCTATTTGCATTGGATATTATCATCAATACAGATAGGTCACGGTAGAGACCTATGATTAAGATACGATCTGATTCAGTGGCTCCTAAAATTTACTGTTGCGTTATTCTTATTAAGACCTCTCGCTGTCTTTTAGGAGTTAGGACTGATTTATTTTTGTAATAAAACTAGCGACTCACAATCGCTTCGCTCGGGTTCGTCCCTAAGTACGTTTCAACGGTTAGTATGGAGTAGATAGACAGACTATATAATTTATATTATAACGTGTTTTCCCGTGGGTATGAGTAACTCCCGCGATAAAAAGTAGCCTAAGATGTCGCTCTCAGTCCTCCAATTATCTAGAGACAAAGAAACACTACAATCCGTCAATCTGTTCCGATGTGAAATAAGGACAAACAAACAAACACACTTACATTTATAATATTAAATATTAAATTAAGTATAAATGTCATTTTGGTCCTATAGTTACCTAATCTATACTATAATAAAATTGTAGAGGTTGAATGTCTGTATATAAAAAAAAAGCTAAAAATCGAGTCAGGGGGAAGTAAGAAGAGAAATAGAACAAATCCAGATTCTTTTCAAATTTTTTGTTTCTCTGTCTGTTTATCTGTTTGTACGGGATAATCTCCGAAGCTGCTGGACATATTTAAATGAAATTTTGCATGGTGGTGCCTTATATCCCCGGACAACATTTTAGATACTTTTCATCCCGGAAAATCAAAGAATTCCCATAGAATAGTTAAAAGTATAGTAATTTATACAACTTAGTACACAAAAATTACGGATTGAATTTTAATGAAACTTTACAATAATATAGTTTATACATCAGAATAAATAAGCGACTTTTTATCCCGAAAAAATGTTCCCGTGGGATAGATTTGTTTTTATTTGTTATTATATATATTCCTTGATATGCTCATAGTGCGGGTAATGTGCGTAGGGCGGGCTTAGTGGGTAGGGCGGTTAGAGTGTGTATGGGGGGAGGCGAGGGGGTCAAGTGCGTAGAGCAGTCAAAGAATGTAGGGCGGTCAATACTCAACGTGCACAGGGTGGTTAAAGTGCGTAGGGCGATTAAAGTGCGTAGTACGGTCATAGTGCGTAGGAAGGGTAACGTATGTAGGTTGGGTAAAGTGCGTAAGTCGGAAAAAGTGCGTTGTGCGGATACTGTGCGTAAGGCGGGTAACGTGCGTAGGGCGGGTAAAGAGCGTAGGTCAGGAAAGGCGCGAAGGGCGGGTAAAGCGCGTAGGGCGGGTAAAGTGCGTAGGTAGGTGAAAATGTATAGGGCGGGTAAAATGCGTAAGACGGGTAAAGTGCGTAAGGCGGGTAAGGTGCGTGGGTTTAATCTGTTTTTATTTGTCTAGAGACGTACCCGAGCGAAGCGAGGGTAAAGGAAGGGAAGGAAAAAATAAAAAACCGACTTCCAGGCATATTTTTTACTTTTTAGTGCCTGGAAGTCGGTTTCTTTTTTTAAGTTTTTATATTTCCTTTTTTAATTTTATTAAATAATTTGTAAGAAGAAAGTTTCTTAATAACATATTCGATTAAGCCATTTATTTTAAAATAATTTATTGTTGTTTTTTTTTAAACTGCTGGACCGATTTCGATAAAATTTAAATAGGACTACCTGGGAAGTATACCCTCTGAAACAAAAAAAGAATTGTCCAAATCGGTTTTGGCATCTTCGAGTAATCGATGAACAAAAAATAAATCCGACGAATTCAGAACCTCCTCCTTTTTGAAGAAGACAGTTAAAAAAAGGCTTAATTTTTCTATTATTCTATATATATTTATATAATTTTATATGAATTATTCGTTTCGGAGTAGAACTTGTCATGGTAATAAAAAATATGTTATAATCATTATGTAAAAATAATAAAACAACAACATATTGTTGATTTTAATGTAAACTAAGAAGATGAAAACGAGTTGATATATTTTTGTATTTTATAAACAATCTTTACATCATATAAACACTGTAAAAGAAGCCAGTAAGATATTAAATCAATAAACACCTTTTTACATTACTGAAAAAGCATTTCGTGTTTTAAGTCTAAATTAGATTCTCAAACAACGTTGTAATTAATGGTCAAGATGACTAATTTTCTGCGGATAAATTCATTTGATGAAGGACACCGAGCACTGTTAATAAGACATGTTATGGTACACTGCGCTACGGTAGTCTATTTTATAATTTTAAAAATATCAATGAAAGTTGGTTGTACATAGTTTGTAGGAAATACGTGATCGTTTTTTGAAGAAAAAACTAAGTGATACCTCTAACAGTAGCATAAGATCTAGAAATTGCTACGAAAAAAAAAAATGTATTATGACGTACTGATAATAAGTCTTCTAATTTAATTTTAATACTTTTACTAATTAGCTATATTATTTGGTTTAGTAATGACTTTATATTTTATATGAAAATATACGTATAAAGATTCGTTTTTATGAGATATTAAAACATAAACATAAGTTTATACATGTACCTATACTAGCAACTCACCCTCGCTTCGCTCGGGTTCGTCCCTACTTACGTTTTAACGTTTAGTATAGATTTCTCAGAGATGAGATATTTTCCCGCAGTAAAAAGTATCTTATATGTTGATCCGGATAACCAGCTTTTATCATACCAAATTTCATCAAAATTTGTCCAGCGGTTTTCTTGTGATGCGTTTCCAGACAGACAGACAAAAATTCCAAACAAATTTGGCCTCTGTAATAATGACTAATTCAATAATATTTTCCAAAAAATATTTAATGTACAGATTAGACTCAGAATTTTATTATATGTATAGATTTAACTATAACATTCTCGACAAAAAACTCTAATAAATAAGATGTACGAATAAACGAGATGAATGTACATTTTTATCTTTTCGCTCGCCTTTGCCCCACATTTATCAATAAATTATAGTAGAGCCAAGCAGGAAAGTATGTTATGATATTCCCAGAAACATGACGTCATATTGATTGAATTTAATAATACGCATAACATTTTAAGTAGTCTTGTATCGGAGAGCAGACGTGTGTGTTATTTTGTTATAATGGCCAACAGGAAATTGTTGTGCCTTCTATTATTTTACCTAGTTTTTAACTATTCGGATTGTAAAAGATTCGGTTCCTCTGGACGTTCGAGTGGTTCCAGATCAAGTTCAAGTTATAGTCGAGGATGGGGTTCGAGCTCGGCTAGCAAACCATCAACGAGCTACAAACCTAGCCACTCCTCCTCGTCTTCTTCCGGCTCATCACATACGTATCCATCATATTCGTCTAGTTTATTCGGTTCAGGATCTAAAACAAATTCATGGTCGCCTTGGAAGAGTCAAGGATCGGGAAGTTCGAGTTCATATCCATCGTCAACGAGATTATCTGGATCAGGCAGTAGTAAATATCCAGCTTCAACTGGCTTATCCGGTTCGGGAAGCGCCAGCTATCCATGGTCAACAGGGTTATCTGGCTCAGGATCAGGTAGTAGCAGCAAGTACCCTGCATCAACGGGATTATCTGGCTAAAGATCAGGCAGTAGCAGCAAATATCCATGGTCAACAGGGTTATCTGGCTCAGGATCGGGTAGTAGCAGCAAGTACCCTGCATCAACGGGATTATCTGGCTCAGGATCAGGCAGTAGCAGCAAATATCCAGCTTCAACGGGATTATCTGGGTCCGGATCAGGTAGTAGCAGCAAATATCCAGCTTCAACGGGATTATCTGGTTCTGGATCAAGCAGTAGTGGCAAATATCCAGCATCAACAGGGTTATCTGGCTCCGGGTCAGTAAGTAGCAACAAGTACCCAGCATCAACCTGGTTATCTGGCTCAGGGTCAGGTAGTAGTCGTAAGTATCCAGGATCAACGGGATTATCTGTTTCTAGTGGTAAGCACAATTATCCGACGCCTTCTACAGGATTATCAGGATCGGGCATAAATAAACAACATTATCACCCTTCAAATACTATGAATACAAATCCTTCTCATCCGTACTATCATAGCAATACCTATAATACGAATAGTGCGTTTGGACCTGGATATAGTGGAAGTAGCCCGTATGGTTATGGTCACAGTGCGTTTTATTCAGCTCCTCAACACGTCTATATAACTGAATATCGAAATTCTAATAGTCGATTTGGAGATTTGTTAACTGGTCTTACATTGTATAATATGGGTCGTTCTCACAGTCATTATCATGATCACTACTATTATGATGATTACTATAGGCGTAGATATAATTCAGGAGAAAGTTATCAGACGCCATACGAAAAACCAAAAGACGAAGCATACTGTGCACTGAGAGTTAAAGAAAATAATAAAATAGAAGTACTTAAAATACCTTGCGAAATTGTTTCAACATTTACAGAAGGAAGTAAAAAATCTTCTCCTAATACAGAAACTCAAACAGTTTGTGTCTCAAATTATACGGTTATAAATAACACACAATCTGTACCAACAACCACCCCGCCAAGTAGCACCACGTTATTTAACAATCGCTCTAATATTCTGCCGAGCAATGAGAGTGTAATAAATTCAACAGTGATACCAATTAATGCTTCCATAACAACAGTGTCAAAAACTACTAATGTGTCTACTGCAGATAATTCTTCAAACTTTTACAATAATAATTTGTCAACAACAACTAGTAGTCCAGAAACAACTACACAAAACGTTACCACTTCCACCACTATTAAACCTATATCTAAATTCAATAGTACGACTAATTCAGTCAATAATCCATCAGCAACGACATCCAACATCACTGTAATGAATTCAACTAAATGTACCACCACTACAGATCCATTAAGTATCAAAGGGCCCCCGGTAAATACCTCAAATATGGAATGTGAAGTTGAAATAGTCACAAAACAAACTCGATTTAGCACAAAAGTCGATTGCCAAACGCTATTAAAATACTCGAAAATGCCAGAACCACCAAAAACGGAGAGCCCCATCCTTCCTTCAAGAACTAAATTAAAGTCATGGCTTTCTAACCCGCCATGGTGGATAATAAATGGTCAATGTTCATCGCCGTGTAAAGTTGAGTGTTCAGTGTGGATTGCATTCATACTAACTAGTACATTAGTATTATTTATTATCTAATTATTAGTCTAAAATTTTATACTAAAATATTTTTAATACATATAAACATTCTTTATAATTCTTAATTTTAATGTAATAGTTTAATGCAAAAATAAATAAAATAAGTTTGTCTTCATCTTCGTATTCGTCACTAGAATTTAAATACCGGCCATCAAATTGCAATTAATGATAAGGTCATTGGCATATATGTTAATAGAGAATAATTATTATTACAAACTTTCTTTTGTTACGTGCTATCCTAAACATGTCTAACATTTTTTTAAACATTCAATGTCTAAGTTCGAGCCCCAAATTACCTACTACAATTTATTTTGACACGTTATGGAATGGATTAACTATAAAAAATAATAAGGTCTGAAATGTTTTGAGCCTAGTTAAATAAACATAGTCAATAACAATATAAACTTGTTTTAATATCCGAATAATGACTTTATTAGGTTAAGTTTGTTATTGTCAAAAATATATATAGATATTTATAAATTATATTGCATATTATGGAGGCTATCCCTGTTGATAAACTCCAATACGATCCAATCAAAAGCGACAAAAGCCACATAGAAACCAATAAATATTTATTGATTTCTATGTATATTGAAATAGACATTATTATCGATGCAGAAGCCGAGCGAAGCCGCGGGTTTTGCTAGTGTGTATATATATATATATTATTTTACATTACTATTATTACAATACAGGTTTTTTTTTACTATAAAAGTACATTTACTTTATTAAAAACAGGCTAAAATATGCCAATATAAAATAAATGTTCTATTTGCATTGGATATTATCATTAATACAGATACATAGGTCACGGTAGAGACCTATCATTAAGATACGATCTGATTCAGTGGCTCCTAAAATTTACTGTTGCGTTATTCTAATTAAGACCTCTCGCTGTCTTTTAGGAGTTAGGACAGATTTATTTTTGTATTAAAACTAGCGACTCACCATCGCTTCGCTCGGGTTCGTCCCTAAGTACGTTTTAACGGTTAGTATGGAGTAGATAGACCGACTATATAATTTATATTATAACGTGTTTTCCCGTGGGTATGAGTAACTCCCGCGGTAAAAAGTAGCCTAAGGTGTCGCTCTCCAGCCCTCCAATTATCTAGAGACAAAGAAACACTACAATCCGTCAATCTGTTCCGATGTGAAATAAGGACAAACAAACAAACACACTTACATTTATAATATTAAATAAAGTATAAATGTCATTTTGGTCCTATAGTTACCTAATCTATACTATAATAAAATTGTAGAGGTTGAATGTCTGTATATAGAAAAACAAGCTAAAAACCGAGTCAGGGGGAAGTAAGAAGAGAAATAGAACAAATCCAGATTGTTTTCAAATTTTTTGTATCTCTGTCTGTTTATCTGTTTGAACGGGCTAATCTCCGAAGCTGCTGGACCTATTTAAATGAAATTTTGCATGGTGCTACCTTATATCCCCGGTCAACATTTAGGATACTTTTCATCGCGGAAAATCAAAGAGTTTCCGTGGGCTAGTTAAAAAGCTATAGTAACTTATACAGCTTAATACACAAAAACTACGGATTGGATTTTAATGAAACTTTACAATAATATAGTTCATACATCAGAATAACAAATAGGCTACTTTATATCTCGGAAAAATGTACGGTTCCCGTGGGATAGATTTGTTTTTGTTTGTCTAGAGGCGATCCCGAGCGAAGAGAGGCTGAGCCGCTATAATAATATTATATGAGAACCTCCTCCTTTTTTTGGAAGTCGGTTAAAAAAGGAAAAACTTTTTTGTTTGTTTATTTTTTTGCACCAAATAAGCTCCAAAACTACTGAACCGATATAAAAAAAGGGTTTAGCCGGATAAGTCTAGCGAACCGGCCCCCTAATGGCAACCTATATCAAAACTTATGTGTTAATAAGGGCTTGATCTAGAAAAGCGATTCATACGAGTTTCACTGTCTTACTCTGCTTTGACCTTGAGATATGGAGAAAATGAACGTAACTCTGACTTTCGTTCAAAAGGGCATATCTCGAAAACCTTCAAAAAGGCGAGGTTTTAGGTAACCTTTGAAAGCATATTATATCTTTTTTAGATTAAAAAATCTATTAATGTAATTTAAAAAAAAATAACAACTCTTTTAAAAAATAATCTATCTATCTATCTATACTATAATAAAACTGTAAAGGTCGAATGTCTATACATAGAAAAAAATTTGCTAAAAACCGAGTCAGGGGGGTGTAAGAAGAGCAATAGAACAAATCCGTTTTATTTTTTCAAATTTTTTGTCTGTTTGTACGGACTAATCTCTGAAACTGTTGAACTGATTTAAATGAAATTTCGTATAGTGGTGCCTTATATCCCCGCACAACATTTTAGATACTTTTCATCCCGGACAATCAAAGAGTTCCCGTAGAATAGTTAAAAGTATAGTAATTTATACAACTTAGTACACAAAAATTACGGATTGAATTTTAATGAAACTTTACAATAATATAGTTTATACATCAGAATAAATAAGCGACTTTTTATCCCGAAAAAATGTTCCCTTGGGATAGATTTGTTTTTATTTGTCCAGAGGCGAACCCGAGCGAAGCGAGGGTGAGCCGGTGAGATTATATATACTCCTTGATATGTGCGTAGTGCGGGTAATGTACGTAGGGCGGGCTAAGTGGGTAGGGCGGTTAGAGTGCGTATGGGGGGAGAGGAGGGGGTCAAGTGCGTAGAGCAGTCAGAGAATGTTGGGCGGTCAACACTCAACGTGCACAGGGTGGTTAAAATGCGTAGGGCGGAAAAAGTGCGTTGTGCGGATAGTGTGCGTAAGGCGGGTAACATGCGTAGGGCGGGTAAGGTGCGTGGGTTTAATCTATTTTTATTTGTCCAGAGGCGAACCCGAGCGAAGTTTTAAGACTTTTAGTGCCTGAAAGTCGGTTTTCTTTTTTTAAGTTTTTATATTTCCTTTTTTAATTTTATTAAATAATTTGTAAGAAGAAAATTTCTTAATAACATATTC
Organism: Argynnis bischoffii washingtonia; assembly: GCA_033884665.1. Classification (NCBI taxonomy): domain Eukaryota; kingdom Metazoa; phylum Arthropoda; class Insecta; order Lepidoptera; family Nymphalidae; genus Argynnis; species Argynnis bischoffii. The sequence goes on along the minus strand of CM066616.1, from coordinate 5,521,509 downwards.
GATTAAGCCATTTATTTTAAAATAATTAATTGTTGTATTTTTTTTTTAAACCAAATCGGTTTTTGCATTTTCGAGTAATCGGTGAACAAAAAAAAATTCCGACGAATTGAGAACCTCCTCCTTTTCGAAGAAGTCGGTTAAAAAAATATATATATATATATATATATATATATATATATTTAATAATAATAAACTTGTCATGGTAATAAAAAATATGTTATAATCATTATGTAAAAATACTAAATAATAAAACAACAACATATTGTTGGTTTTAATGTAAACTAAAAAGATGAAAACAAGTTGATATATTTTTGCATTTTATAAACAATCTTTACATCATATAAACACTGTAAAAGAAGCCAGTAAGATATTAAATCAATAAACACCTTTTTACATTACTGAAAAGCATTTCGTGTTTTAAGTCTAAATTAGATTCTCAAACAACGTTGTAATTAATGGTCAAGATGATTTATTTTCTGCGGATAAATTCATTTGATGAAGGACACCGAGCACTTTTAATAAGACATGTTATGGTACACTGCGCTACGGTAGTCTATTTTATAATTTTAAAAATATCAATGAAAGTTGATATACATAGTTTGTAGGAAATACGTGATCGTTTTTTGAAGAAAAAACTAAGTGATACCTCTAACAGTAGCATAATAAGATCAAGAAATTGCTACGAAAAAAAATGTATTATGACGTACTGATTGATGCCTTCTAATTTAATTTTAATACTTTTACTAATTAGCTATATTATTTGGTTTAGTAATGACTTTATATTTTATATGAAAATATACGTATAAGGATTCGTTTTTATGAGATACCAAAACATAAACATAAGTTTATACATGTACCTATACTAGCAACTCACCCTCGCTTCGCTCGGGTTCGTCCCTACTTACGTTTTAACGTTTAGTATAGATTTCTCAGAGATGAGATATTTTCCCGCAGTAAAAAGTATCCTATATGTTGATCCGGATAACCAGCTTTTATTATATCAAATTTCATCAGACAGACAGACAAAAATTCTAAAAACTATAAATTAAATTTGGCCTCTATAATAATGACTAATTCAATAATATTTTCCAAAAAATATTTAATGTACAGATTGGACTCAGAATTTTATTATATGTATAGATTTAACTATAACATTCTCGACAAAAAACTTTAATAATTAAGATGTACGAATAAACGAGTTGAATGTACATTTTTATCTTTTCGCTCGCCTTTGCCCCACATTTATCAATAAATTATAGTAGAGCCAAGCAGGAAAGTATGTTATGATATTCCCAGAAACATGACGTCATATTGATTGAATTTAATAATACGCATAACATTTTAAGTAGTTTTGTATCGGAGAGCAGACGTGTGTGTTATTTTGTTATAATGGCCAACAGGAAATTGTTGTGCCTTCTATTATTTTACCTAGTTTTTAACTATTCGGATTGTAGAAGATTCGGTTCCTCTGGACGTTCGAGTGGTTCCAGATCAAGTTCAAGTTATAGCCGAGGATGGGGTTCGAGCTCAGCTAGCAAACCATCAACAAGCTACAAACCTAGCCACTCCTACTCGTCTTCCTCCGGCTCATCACATACGTATCCATCATATTCGTCTAGTTTATCCGGTTCAGGATCTAATACAAATTTATGGTCGCCTTGGAAGAGTCAAGGATCGGGAAGTTCGAGTTCATATCCATCGTCAACGGGATTATCTGGATCAGGCAGTAGTAAATATCCAGCTTCAACTGGCTTATCCGGTTCGGGAAGCGCCAGCTATCCATGGTCAACAGGGTTATCTGGCTCAGGATCAGGTAGTAGCAGCAAGTACCCTGCATCAACGGGATTATCTGGCTCAGGATCAGGCAGTAGCAGCAAATATCCATGGTCAACAGGGTTATCTGGCTCAGGATCGGGTAGTAGCAGCAAGTACCCTGCATCAACGGGATTATCTGGCTCAGGATCAGGCAGTAGCAGCAAATATCCAGCTTCAACGGGATTATCTGGGTCGGGATCAAGCAGTAGCGGCAAATATCCAGCATCAACAGGGTTATCTGGCTCCGGGTCAGTAAGTAGCAACAAGTACCCAGCATCAACCTGGTTATCTGGCTCAGGGTCAGGTAGTAGTAGTAAGTATCCAGGATCAACGGGATTATCTGGTTCTAGTGGTAAGCACAATTATCCGACGCCTTCTACAGGATTATCAGGATCGGGCATAAATAAACAAAATTATCACCCTTCAAATACTATGAATACAAATCCTTCTCATCCGTACTATCATAGCAATACCTATAATACGAATAGTGCGTTTGGACCTGGATATAGTGGAAGTAGCCCGTATGGTTATGGTCACAGTACGTTTTATTCAGCTCCTCAACACGTCTATATAACTGAATATCGAAATTCTAATAGTCGATTTGGAGATTTGTTAACTGGTCTTACATTATATAACATGGGTCGTTCTCACAGTCATTATCATGATCACTACTATTATGATGATTACTATAGGCGTAGATATAATTCAGGAGAAAGTTATCAGACGCCATACGAAAAACCAAAAGACGAAGCATACTGTGCACTAAGAGTTAAAGAAAATAATAAAATTGAAGTACTTAAAATACCTTGCGAAATTGTTTCAACATTTACAGAAGGAAGTAAAAAATCTTTTCCTAATACAGAAACTCAAACAGTTTGTGTCTCAAATTATACGGTTATAAATAACACACAATCTGTACCAACAACCACCCCGCCAAGTAGCACCACGTTATTTAATAATCGCTCTGATATTCTGCCGAGCAATGAGAGTGTAATAAATTCAACAGTGATACCAATTAATGCTTCCATAACAACAGTGTCAAAAACTACTAATGTGTCTACTGCAGATAATTCTTCAAACTTTTACAATAATAATTTGTCAACATCAACTAGTAGTCCAGAAACAACTACACAAAACGTTACCACTTCCACCACGGTGATACCTATATCTAAATCCAATACTACGACTACTTCAGTCAATAATCCATCAGTAACGACATCAAACATCACTGTAATGAATTCAACTAAATGTACCACCACTACAGATCCATTAAGTATCAAAGGGCCCCCGGTAAATACCTCAAATATGGAATGTGAAGTTGAAATAGTCACAAAACAATCTCGATTTAGCACAAGAGTCGATTGCCAAACGCTATTAAAATACTCAAAAATGCCAGAACCACCAAAAACGGAGAGCCCCATCCTTCCTTCAAGAACTAAATTAAAGTCATGGCTTTCTAACCCGCCGTGGTGGATGTCAATGTTCATCGCAGTGTAAAGTTGAGTGTTCAGTGTGGATTGCATTTTTACTAAATACCTACTAATACTAGCACTATTAATTATTGTTATTTTAAAATTTTATACTAAAATCTTTTTTTATATACATTTCATTAAAAAAATATACATAGAATTTAAAAATTTACTTTTAAATATTTCTTATAATTCTTAAATTTAATGTAATAGTGAAATGATAAAATAAATAAAATACGTTTGTCTTCATCTCCGTATATGTCACTAAAATTTAAATTCTGGCCATCACATACAAATGATAAAGTCATTGGCATATAAATATAGAATAATTATTATTATCACAAGCATTGTTTTGGTTACGCGCCATCCTAAATGTCTAACATTTTTTTAAATAACCAATGTCTAAGTTCGAGCCTTTATTTCTACATGTATGGAGATTAATTGTAAAAAATAATAAGGCGTGAAATGTTTTTAGATAATAGACAAATAAACACAGTTAATTACAATATAAACTTGTTTTAATTTCCTAATGACTTCATCGTGTTGAGCTTACTATTATCAAAAATATTGATATTTAGAAATTATATTGCACAATAAGGAGTCAATGACGCCCAACCTAAAAAAGCTATTAAACTAAATATACGACAAGGTAAAACCCGTTAACGGTATATGAGAATGGAAGTGACGCTAGTAGCTTTGGTCTTTGGTGTTAGGATGTGATGTTATTCGAATCACAAATGTTTGATTTGATGTGTATAAAATTTACACCATCGTATTTAATGGTAGACAGATTATTTAATACCTATTCATCTTTCAGTGTAAAATTGCTTTACTACACACATATGTTTACAGAAGCTCTAACAACTTAGAATTAAAGTTAATAGAAATGTTATTTATCTTGATATTTCGTAAGAAATAATATCACTTTTACACAATCTATAAAAAAAATTATCCAAATATAAAATGTATGTATTAAAGTTAGTGTTTGTGCCATATTTGCGGCTTATGTGTTGTGACTTGTGACAACTGACAACTGACAACTGACATGAATGAGATTTGAACGAACTTCATTGTTATAGATATAAAATGGACAGAGCGTCTGGCTTATAGAGCAACAACATATTAGAAAGGGACAAAGCGACTAAGACAAAATTAAGGTTTCAATTTATTCTCACATAATATATATTTTGCTTTATCTTAAAATTTACACTTAGCCAGTATGCTAAGCATATACATATATTCAATATCTGTATTTACTTAAAGTATATGATTATGAAATGAAATTATGAAAATAATATGATTATGAAATTTTCAGTTTATTAACATTTTCACGTTTCAATCAAAATTATTATTAATGTCATATTTAACAATTTTTGTTTCATATTCTCTTAAAAGAAATATAAACATTATATTTAGATATGAATCCGGAATATAAAAAATATGAAACAAAAAACATTTTTAATTTCCACAATAACCTTTCCATTTATTTTGTTTCCTAAAAGATGGCAATGGCACTCATGCACTTAAATATATCTTCCGCTTCGTTGTTGAAATATGTAGTAATATCTATACAGATAAATAAAATTAAGTATCGGTCTGTAATGTCAAAATAACAGCTTTTTACTAAATGCATATGAAATTTTATACGGTACTTTTAAGAAAAACACAATTTTAACATTTTTTGTTCATCTATCTGTCTGTTCTGTATCTGTTTGTTCCGGCTAATCTCCGAAACTTCACTGACAGATAGCTGATGTTATAAGAAATGACTGAGGCTACTTTTATTTTAGAAAAATATTAGAGTTTCGCTTAAAAAATTCAAATGTACCCGCACGCTAGTTATATTATAAAGGCGAAAGCTTGTCAGAATAGCTAAATGTTTGTTACTATTTCACAAACTAATGACCAGATTTTGATGAAACTTTACAGTAATAAAGGTTATCCATCAGAAAGTATGTATATATTTTTAAAATATAGTAATACCTAATTAAAGTACGCGTGCGGAGCCACATAAAAAAGCTAGTTATAGAGAAGTATTAATTAGTCGAAGATAGTGAGAGTCCTCTTTATTCGTCGTGTGGGGTCACGCACTAACAGCTTGTTCGAATCACGTATTGTAATTTGTAACATCCGTTGTTTTAATATATTATAGATTAAGTAAGATATTTGTGTAGTAGTGCGGTAGATGCGGTTATAGTGTTTTATATTATATCTACATGTAAAAAACTATAACCGCATCAGTCGTCACAGTACTACACAAATATCTAACTTTGTGTTTATGTGTATGTTTGGAACTTTCCTCGTTTTAATTTGCCACCGCAGGATTATTTATGTATTCAGCCACAACGCTCTGACTCCTGGCCTACCGATGCAGATTTCCAACGCGAGCAAATGCTAGTATTATATATGTATATATCAAGAAAATTCGTTATTTTGTAGGAAGTTACGAAAGGCACATAGGAACCAACGAAGGAATGAACACACCCAAGCGAAGCGAAAACTGTATAAATTAATTTGCGAATATAATAATCATTCAAAGTGCATACGATAAAAAATATATTATTAATATTTACGAAAAACTTTCTATTTCATAAAATGATTTTATTTAAGAAGAAACTTGAAATGCAAACCAGTAATATATGAAAAGCCACATACGTAAATATGTAGGTACAAAATATATCACACATAGTGTATAAGTGATAGAGAGCTTTAATGATAGAGCGCTTTAATGATCCAGAGCACTTGCATGCATAAACTGGAGTAGGTTAATGTATATCGAGGTGTCAGGTCCGATCGTATGTTGTGAACAATGAATCATGAATGCGTTCTTTAAATTAAATCCGGTGCGTAGTCGTCCGGAGCTAGTGATCTATAGCGATCTTTATAATACAAACAACTGTGCACCGTAGTGTACATGCTTTGTCTCTCTCTCACACTACGTACGTTCGATTCATAACGTTTAGCCTTTAGTATATTTTTTGTCTATGTATTATAAATTATTAGTCTATGCTTTGTCAGTAGTTTATTCACTAATCGTTCCTTGTCTATGTTCACTAATGTAATAATTCCTCAAGTCAATAATCAGTTTCGTGCGCAGGAGTCGTAGTGTAAACACAAACAAGAATAGTTTTAATATTGTGCAATTGTGAAATTGGAAATCGGCGATATGCTTCGCTACTCGTATACTTTATTTTGTATACTTTGTGTACTTTTAAATAGTGATGTGATTTCCTCAAAACGAATTTCTGGTAGACATTCATATCCAAAGTCCGGTGGCCTTTCCGGTGGTGGCAGCCATTCTTATCCGTCATCCGGAGGTCTTTCGGGTGGTGGACATGGATATCCGTCTTCTGGAGGTAGCCATGGATATCCCTCTTCTGGTGGATTGTCAGGCGGTGGCCATGGGTATCCATCATCTGGAGGAAGCCATACTTACCCATCATCTGGGGGAAGCCATAATTATCCTTCTAGTACTAATACGGGTAGTCATGGATATCCAGCTGGGAAAGGACTATCGGGCAACTCACCAAGTCGCGTAGGTACCTCTACGACAAATGTGCATTACCACTACAACTACAATCCACCTCAACAAATAAGATACACACCTACACATGGTGGGCCTCCAGTAAGTTATCCAGTTTATCATGGAACACCTCCAACCTATGTTTATCAATATAAGGACTCTGGAAGCAAATATGGTACCTTACTCGCAGGGTTAGCCCTTCTTAACCTTGGAACACTTGGTGTGGCTGCTTATTCTCTGGGCAAAGGCCACAGTAACTCTGAATACAAACCACAGCCAGGTGAAGTGTGTAAATTTGGTATAAAGAAAGATAATGGAGATTATGAAGAGACTAGAATAGATTGTAACTTAATTTCAAGTTTTATTTACCAAGAAGAAGCTAACCGCTCACAAAAATCAGGAACAAATGCCACTGTAGTAACAACAACAGTGACAAATGTTACTACTGTGAACACAAGTGGTGTAGATCATCCACCTTCCCCAGTAAATGCAAATCCTTTATATGAAATGCTACCCAATGGTACATTAGTGCCTGTTAATTCAACAGCTGTTAATACTACAGCCAACTCAAATAATATGTCATCTAATGGCGGCATGACTTCTTCAGTTGTTACAATTTCAACAACTAATACCACAACAGTAAATGCAATAGATGTGAAGGGTAAACCTATTGATGTGACTCCAGGAATGCAGTGTTACGTTATAAGGCACAGTTCGTCCAGTAATATGAAAAAGGCAGTGCCCTGTGGCTTATTACAAAGTTATGCAAACCAATCCCTAAAGAAGAATTCAGCTATGAGAAATGTACCCTTTATTTCTATTTTTGCTGTGGTTTTGACGATGTGTGTTGCATATTAAAATATATCCGTCCGTATTACAATTTTAGGTAGCTAGATACTTATGAATGTAAGCAAGTAAGTAAATGTTGATTGTTTTAAGCTAAAAAATATAAGTGTTCAATCCTATATAATTTGCAAATGCAGAGTGCAAAATGACCCCCCTGTAAAAGGATTGCATTGAACAGAGAGCAAGCTAGATCTACTTGAAATAAAACAACATGTTTATTTTATAAACTTATATTAACAAAAGTAACATTGAAATCTGTCTGACCTTTATTAAGTGCAAGATGTATTGTTAAACAGACAGACAGATATTAAAAAAAATATGAAATTGACTACGAATATCACAAGTATTACTTAAATATATTAATTATAAATGTAAACTACTATAATGCTACTTTGACCAAATTATAAGTTCATCACAAGTTTTAAAACCTGTTTGTTATAATTTTTATAATATTATCAAGAGCAGCCAAACTGAGACTGATCTAAATTGTACTGTAGCAAGTGTTTTATACATAATAATAGAAAAAGCTTTTGGAAAAATTGTATTATATTAATATATAAAGAAGTCTCCACTTTTTTAAATGTGATATTTTATTATATATGTTAGTAATATTACATTTTGTTTCTTTAAATAAAATTGTTTCATTTATAGTGTGGTTTCTTTGTGTGAAAATTTAGATCTACTTTCACTTTTTTTTTCTGATGTAATTGACTTATGTTTACTAAACAAAATAATCCTACTAATCTATACTTCTATACTATACTAATATTATAAATGTGAAAGTTTGTGAGTTCCATACTCACAAACTTTCACATGTTTGTTATTCTTTCACGCCTGAACGGCTGAACATATCTGGATGAAATTTGCCACAGAGATTGGAACAACACATAGGCTATTTTTAATCCCGGAAAAAATGTACGGTTCCCGTGGGGTAGGTTTATTTTTGTTTTCCTAGAGGCGAACCCGAGCGAAGCGAGGGTGAGCCCCTAGGCCTAGTATTATAAATGTGAAAGTTTGTGAGGATCGATGGAAGGATGTTTTTTACTTTTTCACGCCAGAACGGCTGAACGGATCTCCATGAAATTTGGCACAGAGATAGATTATAGTCTGGAATAGCACATAGGTTACTTTTTATCCCGGTGAAATATACTGTTCCCGTGGGATAGATTTGTGGGACGAACCCGAAACTAAGCGAGGCTAGGGTGAGTCGTTAGTGATACATAATTTGTTGAACAAGTGATTAAAAATTAAAAGTGTAAACACAAAATTTTATTTGTTTAAACTCAGTATTCTCGCGCTACTGTATTCAAATACAACTTCATGTTATTTCCAATGAAGGTTAATATTTTGTTTTATATCCTTTTATATATTATATCCACTGATAATATAAATTATTCTTTTATTTTGAGATAGAATCTGAAAAATTATATACATTCATATATTACTGTTGAATTAGTTTATTTTTGTATTTTTAGGCAGATAATGCTTAAGTTGCTTATTTACATTTCAAATAAAGCTTTTTATATAATCAAAAATACTTGCTTAGTAAAACATATTATTGTGTTTAAATAAAAATAAATATTTATGAAATAAACTACAGGGCTCATGAAAAAAGTTATATAAGTACATAACTCTTTTGTACACAATATACAGTATAAATCTATATCTATACGTAGATATTTTTACAATATTTTTTGTGAACAAACAAAAAGTAAGAATGCCAGACAAGATTATGTGATGTAAGAATGTGGTTTTCGCTAAATTGCTATAGTTATTAAATATTATTATCTATACATATAATAAAACTGTAGAGGTCGAATGTCTGTACATAGAAAAAAAATGCTAAAAACCGAGTCAGGGGAATGTAAGAAGAGAAATAGAACAAATTCAGATATTTTTTATTTTTTTTTGTTTCGCTGTCTGTTTGTTTCTTTGTACGGGCTAATCTCCGAAACTGTTGTAAAATAAATTGTTGAAAACAATTTGAATGAAATTATATCTCTAATGAAATTATAACCTTATATCTCTGGTCAACATCTTAGATACTTTTCATCCCAGAAAATTAAAGAGTTCCCGTGGGATAGTTAAAAAACTATAGTAACTTTCACAGCTAAGTACACAAAAACTACTGATTAGATTTCAATGAAACTACAATAATATAGTTCATACATCAGAATAACAAATAGGCTACTTTTTATCCCGGAAAAATGTACGGTTCCCGTGGAATAGATTTGTTTTTGTTTGTCACAAATAAAATGTGTTTACGTTTTTAAAAACATGTTGCGATGTTTGTAATTTCAGACTAAAAGAATATCTTTAGTATGAGTTTTATATTTAGTCACGGTTTCTGACTATACGCTGACTCATCAGACAATTAAAAGCGGTTAACGGAATTATAGGCGGTTTCAATTCTGTAATTTTGGGAACTTTATGTATTGTTTTGAAGAGCATTTTTTTGCTCCTAAAATCAACGTTGTTTCTCATATATATCTATTAACTACATACTTTATTTTAGGTACTTTAAACGTAACAAGGTATATACATATATATATCGGTAATAATACAAATTTAATATTTCACGCTACGTAATCCTCGGTGTGTCAGACAGGGACTTCGTCGATTTCCTATAAGTAGTATGCAAACCGTAAGTACATAAATCTATTTAATTGAACTTAAAGGGGATAATCCCACTCTACAAATAACAGAAATTAATTAAATTAACATGTAAAACCCAAATAACATAGTCATTGAGTCCATTTCAATGAGCCTAACCACGACATCTCTCGAGTACTTTAGTAAAAAGTAGAATATCTTGCAGATTCCAGGTGGCGTTGCAGCATCAGACCAAGGTTACCATAATGTTGCAATGTCATTGGAGTAACGAATATCGGGATTAGGAATACCAAGTTTCGAATGGATTAGATCTGTGAAAGTTGCTCATATCTTTTTACCGTCTATAAAAGTGCTGATAGCCTGAAAATGATTAAACGGATTTTCTTTAATTATAGCTAAGAAAACAGGATTATGTCACCTTTCAAAAAAAAAAACAAAATTAAAATTGGTTCATCCGTTTGGGCGCTACGATGCCACAGATAGACTCACAGATACATACCTACGTTAAAAAAATAATATAAAAAAGTTATTAGTCTAGTTCAGGAGTTATGGCTGTGTGCATTTGTTACCATTGTGTTATTTGAATAAAGTCTGTTTATTTTTTTTTTTATTATACTATATAAATATTAAATTTTATAGAATAACCAAGACATTGAATACATTACAATGAGATATGCTAGTGTGCTCAATTATCTACATGTGAGTATAGAGCTTCAATTTGATATGGCCCATTGTTACTCAGCTACGTCAATACAAGTACATATGAAATATACTGTGAAAAACATATTTTCAATTGAATTCTTTCATTTTTGAAAAGATTATTATACTCGCTAATAGATGTAAATTGATAATTACAAAATTTTATCTATATATTATATCTATCTATCTTTATGTAAATATTTTTTTATACTAATGACACAGCTTAGATAACGTTATAATAGGCAAATTAGCTTTGTTAGTATGAAACTAACAAAGTAATTAACCAAATATGAAAACAAATTTAGGAATGCAATTTTAACTTTCTTTTTACTGTCGTTTTCATTTGAAACTTAATAACTGGTACCTACTATTGAGCTTTTTGAAGAAGTAGATATTGGAATTTTCAATAGTTACTAGTGTTTTATGAAAATCCCTAAGGCTCATATGGTTTTCCTTACTATCTATACATATAATAAAACTGTAGAGGTCGAATGTCTGTCTGTATATAGAAAAAAAAAATGCCGAGTCAGGGGATGCAAGAAAAGAAATAGAACAAATCCAGATTTTTTTTAAATTTTTTTTGTGGCTCTGTCTGTCTGTTTGTCTGTTTGTACGGGCTAATGTCCGAAACTGTCGGACCGATTTAAATAAAATTTTGTGTGGTAGTACCTTACATCCCCGGCCAACATCTTAGATACGTTTCATCCCGGAAAATTAAAGAGTTCCCGTCTGATAAATAGTAGTTAAAAAAACTATAGTAACTTATAGTGCTTAGTACACAAAAACTACTGATTGGATTTTAATGAAACTTTACAATAATATAGTTCATACATCAGAATAACAAATAAACTACTTTTTATACCGAAAAAATGTACGGTTCCCGTGGGATAGATTTGTTTTCGTTTGTCGTAGAGGCGAACCCGAGCGAACAGTACAGTTCACACCCCGTGTAAATGTGTCGCCACAGGATTTCTAAATGAAAAGTTACTGAAGAATAGTTCTGAGTCCCACATCCATAAGGTTCTGTGGGAAACGTGTAGGTACAAACCACACATTCTGTGGGAAACGTATAGGTACACTGCGACAAGACGAGTTCAAGGCATAGAGAAAATAATATTTAAATTGTTCCCAACTTGCACTATTACAAGCCAAATTATGTTAACCAGAATTAAATTCCAATAGGAAAAATTGTGACTCATGCGTATCTCGATTTTTTCTATGTTCTCTATCTCAATCGTAATCTAGGCTAATTGCAATAGCCAATAGCAATTAGTTATTGATATTAAAAAACTATTTAAAGACATTATATATTATTATAGAAGAAAAAACGGTATGAATTCTTATACAAAAACATGAATAAAGCGGTCAATGACCTCTTATCGACAAACAGTCTGAATGTCACTAATTTCTTGTATATTCATTTGTCCTGGTTATTCAAAAATCAAGTGGAAATACCACTCATGAATATATGTGACTATACATATATGTACGTAATCATTTCAGAGAATTATTACATTAATCATATTATTCATAGACTGGTATGTATTATTACATATTAGTGACTTACCCTTGCTTTACTCAAGTGCGTTCCTAGGTATTTTTTAAATCTATACATATAATAAAATTGTAACCAAGTCGAATCTGTACATTAATAATTTTTTTTTAAAATCTTATAGAAATAGTCTTTATTATCGATACAGAAGCCAAATCTATAGTTTTTAGAAGTCTTGTCTGTCTGTCTGTTACCGCATCACGGGAAAACCGCTAGACAGATTTTGATAAAATTTGGTATGATGATAGCTGATTGTCCGGGTCAACATATAGGATACTTTTTACTGCGGGAAAATATCTCATCTCTGAGCTAAACGTTAAAACGTAACTAGGGACGAACCCGAGCGGAGCGAGGGTGAGTCGCTAGTAGATTTATAAGTATTTACAGATAAAGTAAAATTAAAGAATTACTATAATTATAAAGGAATAATATTTTTTAGCTTCACATTTTTTTACTGATAGATGGACTAATATTGTGTTTGGCTTTTAATCAAATTCGCGACCTACAGCGCAGTGGTGAAGTTATTTTTGGAAATTTTTATAAAACCAGCCATTTTAAAAAAACAATTACATACTCAAATAATAAATACTTAATTAGCAATGATCAATCACTACAAAGTAAATAAATTCTTGATTTTAAATTACTTAGTTCATTAAAATAAACAACAAAGTAAAAAATTATGTAACTATTTTTTACATATAATATTTTGTCATTTGATCGCCATATATAATAATCTTAATTACACTTGCTTTTACTGACTGCATAATGCTTTGTTCCTTCGTTAACTTGTTCTCATCTTTTTAGATCGCTTTTCATGCGGTTGGGTTTTTTATTTTACTAAATAATTTTCTATTTGCAGCTTTTTAGTTTCGGTCAGCTAGACATTTTTAAAATATATGTTGAGACATTAGCACACAGCACCATCTAGTTCCATGGTAAGCTACGAGGCCTGTGTTATGGATACCAGATAGTTAATACACTACATATATATAACTTTAAATACATACATATTATAAATATAAACACCCATGACTGGAGTACAGACTACAGACATTCGTGCTAATCACACAAATGAATGCCCCCAGCGGGACTCGGACCCACGACCGCTGGCACAACAAGTAGAGTTACTACACACTGAGCCAAACGTGTCGTCATTTTTAGTTTTATTTAACATTTTTCTAACTTAAATTATTTTTAAACATAATATAAATTGTTTATATTTTTGTAATGGTCTCGTAAAAACCTGTATTTTGATATTCCACTCGATTAATTTTGAGTCTCAGTCGAATCTGTCACAACTCACAAGATTGGATTTTATGAAAAACTAGTGACTCACTCTCGCTTCGCTTCGGGTTCATTTCTAGACAAAAACAAATATATCCCACGGGAACCGTACATTTTTTTGGGTTAAAAGTAACATATATACATATAGTACTATTTCAGACTATAATCTATTCCTGTGCCAAATCATCCAGATCCGTTCAGCCGTTCTGGCTTGAAAGAATAACAACCATGCATCTTTCTATCCTCACAAACTTTCACATTTATAATATTAGTAGAATGTTAACAAAACCATCTTAGTCTAACATCAACAGGACCGGTTTGAGTCCTGCTGGGGCCCCATAAACTTCGATCGGTTATAATTTCGAGGCTCTTTGCTTCTGTGATTGATTTTGTAATGTTGTCTATTAATTTGTTTTAAATTCTTTTCTTATAGCATTGTGTTTTTTATCGTGTTCAAATAATATATGGTAGCTGTCATATTTTGTGTTTTTTAGTGCGATGTGACTCAATCGTTTTTGCCTTTCCGAGAATACATGATAATTTCTAAAATTTGAGCTTTGAAGAGGTGCTTTCACCAGTAGTGTTTAAGAAGTACAGATTTATAATTCTTTAATACTGTTATTATTTTTGCGAAGGTTAATAAAATAAATATGTAACAAAATGCATATCTATACATATAATAAAATTGTAACTAAGCCGAATCTGTACATTAAATATTTTTTGGAAAATCTTATTGAAATAGACATTATAATCGATACAGAGGCCGAATCTATATTTATTAGAATTTTTGTCTGTCTGTTACTGCATAACGGAAAAACCAGCGGAGGGATTTTGATGAAATTTGGTATGATGGTAGCTGGTTATCCGGGTCAACATAAAGGAAAAGAAAACGAAATAGAGCGTGTTGCACACGCATTTGTACACTGAAGATAGATAAAAATAAGATAGACTTAGGAGGAAATGAATTAATTATATTTAATCAGATCATTAGCTTCACCTAAGATCGATTTCTATTTATTACAGTTATCATCTCTGCCTGTTGGGTAGCAGGCGCTGGGGTTGGATTCCTGCCGTTATTTGGATGGCACGCTGCAGTTGATTCTGCCCCAGGGTGCTATTTCGTAGAAGTAATGGACTACAACTACTTACTGTTCCTGTACTTTGCCACAATCGTCACTCCAAGCGTTTTACTAGCAGCTTTTTACGCTCATATCTACCGAGTAGTTGTTAAACAGGTAGGCATTCCTTATAGTTAATACTATTGAGATAACATATACAAATATTTATTGATAGAAGTCTCTTAATCATAATATGCAGGATGGCGCAATACAACTAGTTTGAAGTACGTATTATTTTATCTGCGTCGATGGTGTAGTGGCTAGCATGTACCTACGATTGCACATCCAAAGGTCCTGGGTTCGAGTCCTAGGTCTGGCCAAAGTTAGTTATTGAGTCTTTCTGTTTAGTAAATCTCAGTAACAGCCCGGAGTTGGGAAGCTGACGGTGTTTCACCCCCGTGCCTCGCAGAGCACGTAAAGCCGTCGTTCCTGCGTCTTAACCCTCACTGGTCATGTCTAGTAGTCGTCCCACCGGAGTATGAGTATGACAAGAATAGAGAGTGCATTTGTGTCTGTACACACACTTGTATACTATAATATCTTCTGCGCAGATGGCTAGTTTCAATGAGATAAGTCGCTGTGGCCGAAATCTGGAGTATATTATTATTATATATATATTATTATATCCTGCGAGTGGACTAAGCGTTACATCATTAGGTAAAAATGGAAAAAAAAAAAACGGAAAGGGGCAAATTTGACGCGATTCAAACTTTTTATGTGGAGCATTAACGGTATGCAATAGACACCTGTCTTCTAAATTTGAACTATATAGAACCACAAATCTGCGAGTAAAATAACAGACAAAAGGACGATTAAATTATGAAGGATGCTTTTTAGCCTTTCAGCTACAGACCTTTTAAACGAGGGATTGTATAATTGCATTAAATTTAAGTTAAATATTTAATTGGAATCATTCTTGCAATAGAAATCATTCAGACTCTATTAGTTTTTCTATCACTTTTTATTGCCGGTGAGTCCCTACAAAATCTGTCATATATCACAGGTGGTAAGTGTACATAAATGCGTTTCACAACATTAAAAAAAGCTTCATCAGTTAATAGGCAATTTAAAATGTAAATATTTGTATTATGTGTTTAAAATCATTTATTGCAAAACTTTTGGTTACAATTTTTACGCTGCTTATAAAATATGTCATTATATGTAACAGAGATTAATAATTAAAATTTAATTAAGGTTTGACAAATGACAACTTTTTAGACTCGAGATCTATGGGATTTTTACCATTTTTTAGTTTTGTAAATTCTTTTTTTTTTAATCTTCATACTTATTTGTTACAAATATGATTATACGAGCACAGAGTACACATTAAAATTGAATTTGGACATACTCATATATTTTTTGTGTGTGTTTTAAATAAATTTTCCTTTATTACTATTTAATAAAGGAAAAAATATTCGAAATCACGTATGTATAATAATGAACGCTATGGGTTAGATTGCACAGATTCTTATAGAAGATTACTAATATGACGTGATCGAGTAAGAAAAATGTTCGAGTAAGAAAAATTAAAATAAAATATTTTAAATAATCAATATATATATAGGATCCGGGAATGCAAATAAAAGCACAATAAATAACACTCCAACTTAAATAGTCGGTTGCTATTAAAATTACCAAAAACTATGTTTACGCGTATCGTCGTACCGCCATTATGATAATTCATTCTTCTCTTCTTTTCATTCAATTCTATTTTTAAAAATCATATCACGTCTCCTTTTATTCTAAAAATATCATTTCACGCATAACAACTTATGTCGCATATTTCTCGCAAACCCTATATGTATTTAATATGACAACAAAATAATATTTTGTTTCGATGTACACAAACGACATATTACAATCTATAATGTAGCTTTTCAGTCTGTCCCCAAGATTTTTATTTAAAAAAAATATCGTTTAAAGTTTAGGTAAGTACTAATGATACTAATTCTTGATTTATTCTTTATATTATATTTATTAATGTATTTTTTTATTTTATTTCTAATTTCAATTTTGCTGATAATACCTACTATATTTTATGTTGTTTACATGGAGGTTCTAATCATATTACTTATTTATTATGGTAATAATTTGAAGCCCTTACTTTTATTTTATGTTTGTAAGCTATTATTAATTTTCACTTACAAACATTTGTCAAATAATATATTATGTAGGTATAATGTATATATTATAATAATAAAGTTGTGGTAATATATAAAATGTATAAGTGAAAAGTATACTTACCTACGAGTTAGTCTTGATGCCATGCTAAATTGACGCAGTTACATAAATTTTATTGTAATTGGTTGTGTCACGGTAAAAGCCTCTTTGTGACGTCATTGGTATGTAGTGAACTGAGCTTTCTGTTATTTTATAATTTAATGTCTAAAATTTATATTAATATTTAGGTTCAGCTATAGTATAAAAACTAGATAATTCATTTATATTACTAGATGAAACTTGTGGATCTAATCAACCTTTCATTCACACATACTCTTTTGATTTATATAATATATTATGGTAGCGAATAATGATAAAACTGTAATCTCATAGGGATTACAGTGGGTCTTCCTATACATATATGTAGGTGAACTGCATTTCAACGCTCCAGCTAATATCAACTTCCGACGTAATGACGACATAAGTACCATGAATTATCACTTTGTTATAGTTAAAGTAGAGCAGGTGAAAAATAAGCGAATTATTTATTTAGTCAGTGATACGCAAATATTATTATCATACTAGCGACTTACCCTCGCTTCGCTCGGGTGCGTCCCTAAGTACGTTATATTTTTTTTTGAGCGGAACCTTAATCCTTCTCTAAAATAAAAGTAGCCTAAATTACTCCTTATAATATCAGCTATCTGCTAGTGAAAGTCCCGTTAAAATTGGTCCAGCCTTTTCGGAGATTAGCCGGAGCAAAATAGACAGAGAGACGGAAATTAGAAAAATTGTGTTTTTCTTATAAGTACCGTATATAATTTCATGTGCATTTAGTATAAAGCTATTATTTTAACATTACACACAGACACTTCAATTTTATTTATCTGTATAGATGTCAAGAAGCTTGTAATACAAATAATACTATAAAAAGTAATCTAGTTCTTAAATTATTATTTCTCTTATCATTAAGTATAGTATTATTACACTTTCTTACAAGAAGACCCGAATTTAGAAATAAAACAATAACTATTAAAAAAATGTTGGGACATTAACACATAGCACTATCTACTTCCAGGGTAAGCTACGAGGCCTGTGTTATGGATACCAGATAGTTGATCACTACACATATACATATATCTTTAAATACATACACATTACACATTATAAATATAAGCACCTATAACTGGAGTACAAACATTTGTGCTCATCACACAAATGAATATCCCCCAACGGGGCTCGAACCCGCGACCGCTGGCACAGCAAGTGGCAAGCACTACAAACTGAGCCAAACGTGACGTCAAAGAAAAGAAATGTTGTTATAAAATACAATAAACCTTTAGTCTGTATACTTATGACCCATGGTATTTACCTCCAATAAACCCATATACTTACGTTACACTATGATTGTATTAGAAAGACCTACGTAATTATTATTGTACATATGTATATTATTCGCAATAGAATATTTTGTTAAATAAGTGAATAATTGATTATAATAATTTAAAACAAATGCAAGGCTTCTTATTTTACTTATAGAGTCGATGTCTTAGAATTTTGTCGTTGTCGCCTGAGTCCCGACGTGTCACTTAACTAAAGTGAAAATTATTCCGATTTCACTTCTGACCTCGCTTCTGCCCGCACAATTTTATTATAAAACAAAAATAAAAAGTTATAAAAAGTAGAATGTAAATAGTCAAAATTGAAGTGTTTGTTGTTTTCAAAAATTATAATCTTTATTTAGTAAAATATCAATACATATAATAAAATTCTTACTGAATCTGCACGTAAAATATTTTTTTGAATTTTTTTTTGAAATAGTCAATAGTCAGAGACTGAATCTGTAGTTTTTAGGATTTTTGTTTTTCTGTCTGTTTGTCTGTCTGGAAGCGAATCACGAGAAAGCCACTGGACAGATTTTGATGAAATTTGGTATGATGATCGTTGGTTATCCGGGTCATGTATAGGATACTTTTTACCGCGAGAAAATATCTCATCTCTGAGAAATCTATACTAACCGTTAAAACGTATCCTACGTAACCTAGGACATGCAGGTTTCCTCACGATGTTTTCCTTCATTTACTGATCACGATGTTTCCTTTGTAATTTAATAATGCTGAATTATAATAGAGCGAAGAGCATGCCTACCGGGAAACCACATTATACAAATGCGTCAACACTATCGCACAGGTAGGAAAATGGAAATGTATGCACTGTGCATATTTCATGTAGAATAGGACTTCTTCAATTTTTAGAATCGCGATATCTCTGAAATAATGATTCTCAGGAAAAAAATATGGAAACAATTTTTGTGTATAATTGCATGATCTACAATTTTCGTTTGATCTATTTTTATTATAACCCCGTTTACCAGAGAATTGCAAAAAACCAATGTTTTTGACTATTGATCTTCAATAAATTTTTAGCAGATGTAGGATCGGTGTTGATTTTTCATATTTTATTTGTATAATGAATGAAGTGTGAAGTTTGGGCTATGTATTAAATCATTTTAAATAGAAATAGCAGTACTTTTTATGGATATTCATTTAAAATATCACGAATTTGACGTAATATAAATTATATTTTTGAAAATTGTTGTAAACAATGCAAAATATAAAAAAATAAATAAAGAGTGCGTGTATGAATGTGTACACGCGCAAGAAGTAAAACTTCTGTATGTTATCGGTACTCTATATAAAATTCAATTTATGTTTGAAATAATTAGGATAGGCGAGATACTAAAAATAACGCATATTAGGCATATTACAATCATATATTTATAGAATATCATTTAAGGAAAGAATATAATATTATATATCATTTGTCAGACAATAACAACTGTTACCATGGCAACAAACGTACGTACATTTGTTCGTAACGCATTCAGTAGCTTACCCCCCAAGTCAAGCGTGCGTAAAGAAGTTTTACTTCAAAAAGGCTAAATTGTAAACGCTTTGTAAATTTCGTGGGTTATTTTATGCAAATTTCTATTCATATCGACCTCTTTTTAACACGCTTGTATTTAGCGTCACCGGTAAACTGTAACTGTAACCATATCATAAACCTTGAACAATTTATAATTGTCATATGGGTTTAAAACTGTTGCGTGTTAAATTCGGATGATAATAATATAATTTGATATAGTATTATTATAAATTATATATTTAGAGTAAATAATAATGCATTGTTAATAAGTATGTTTTTATTTGACACTCTCGTTGCTTAGTAACTATTACACCGTCCAATTGATCAAATGATAGAGCCAGAAGGGGGAAGGAAAGTAGAACTATTCTATGGCTATTAGTTTCGAGTGAAACTTTCGAGTTTACGATCATTTGTTTTGTTTTGAAGAGTTCTATACATAACATAGCAGCTCAATATAATTATTCAACCAAAGTAATTCTTTGCAGTTTTTTAATGTTTTTAAATGTTACTCAGTGTTTTTTTAATCCTGTGAATATTATTACGTAAAATCAACTTTTTCACTCCTAAAGAGTGTACGAAAAAAGAAAGTAAATACACGAGCGAAGTTTGCCTTTCACACTCACATGTTTTAATATGAAATATTTTTCCAACAATGGTCAGCATGTACCTACTCCCCGAGTTCATCATAATTAGTTTAACTATTTGTCTGAAAAAAGCCTTAAAAACAGAATAAAATTTATAATCTACTTATAATTATATATAAAGCTGTAGAGCATGTTTGTTTGAACACGCAAATCTCTGGAAGTCCTGATTGATTAGAAAAATGCTTATACATTATATAGATTTATAAGGGGCTCTAGTATTACGGCCTTAAGATGAGGAGCATTGAAACATAATTAAAATATGCAGGTAAAGCCCAGGGCTAACGCCTACTAGGTTGAAAAAATAGAAATGGCGATTAAATATGAAAATCACTACGCTTAAATTGTAATAACGTATTAAACACTTACATTCTCATGTACTTAGTATGTATCTTAAATGTCCCACTTTATACGGAACGAGGATAATCAAATGAAGGTTGTAAAGGACGTCACATCAACTCTTTTCAAGCCAAATATTCTTGTGGCGTGTCTTTTTAAAACAGTTTGTGAATAAAAATAAAATTCTTAAAATAATATGCTTTACTTGTCATTAATATTATTGCAGATGAGCGCAGTTGTGACAGTCGAAGGTGGTCAAGGTCGGGGCGGAACAATGTTACGAGTATTAGGGGCAGCGCAAAAACGAGAAGTCAAAGCTACACAAAACCTCGCTATAATCGTCTTCTTCTTTATAGTCTGCTGGATACCTCTATACACCATCAACGCAATCAAAGCCTTTATGCCTGAATTAGACATACCAAATCCACTGACATATTTCTGTATAATATTCTCGCATCTTAATTCTGCAATCAATCCATTATTATACGCTTACCATTTAAAAGATTTTCGAGCAGCACTAAAAGGCTTGATCTGCACAGTATTTGGGAGAACAGTTCCTCTGCCTGCAGCTTACAGACCGCCAATACCAATGCGAAGGCCTGCTTTAGAAAGATGTAACGCGTTAAGAGAAAGGCCGAAAATTTATGTCAACTCTCCAGTATGGTTACGACAAAGAGAGGCTGAAATGGCTGAAGATAGAGGCAAGGCTGTGTCTTTAGCTAACCCAGAAAAAGAGCCGTTTTTGAACAAAGTTGTGAATGATCATTCAAGCGGCCGACATACTCCTGAAGATCGTGAAGGAAACAATGGACCATATCTCATAGAGGCTAGTCAATGCCAAAGTCCTTATAAAAAAGTTGAGGATTTCATACGAAGAGTGCGCAGTGTCAGTTCTGAGCGCAGCTGACATGAGCCCAGCCGAGTGCCCTCGGCTTTTAGTGTGGCATAACAAAGCTTTAATTTATTTTCTTAAACAAATATGACTGTATATAATTTATTTCTATCTAAGAATAAGATAATATATGTCCTATATTTCTAATGCCCTAGGAAATATTTTTAGATAAGATTTTATTAAATATTGAATCCAAAATGTTTGAGGTTAATGTCGGATTGTCGACGTGCTTGTTGAAAGTGAAGAAATGCTTTCGAATGGAATAAAATATGTCAATCTTTTATTTGTTATTTTTTCTATATCGCCTACTTTTCGTCCCTTTTCAAACGTGGCTGATAAAAAATATTAAAGCGTGTCACACGAACACTGTAGCTTAAAAATGATTAATGGTCATTTGATATCTTTTCGCGCACGATGCTCATATTTTTCTAATATTTTATGTCCAACCCATTATTAAAATAGTAGGGAGATACGTTATCTGTACCTACCTATTATTATTTTGCTTTTGGGTTGATCAAGGTCTTATGTGTGTAAAAGATATGAAGTAGAAATGTTATAGTTTCAATAGAAAAAAAATCTGTTGCGAGAAAATAGAAGAGCTACATGAGTTGTTTTATTTCCCTTCTTATTTCCGTATCTACTTTTTAGAATAAGATAAATTTATACGTATCGCAATCAGTATTTTTTGCGACTACTATAAATAGAGGCACCCTCGAGCTAGTTGTAGGTATTTTACGAGAACGACGAATGATATGTTTTCGACATTTTCATTTCATGATTTTTAATGAAAAGTTTATAGGTTCTTCAACGGTACGCGCGGCCCGCATAAAGGATGAAAAAACAATATTGACCTTTTAAATTTAAAAGTAGATAATTATGACCTTCCTTCTTATTTTGGTTAAGCCTACAATATTTCTTTATTGCATACCTACTGCTGATTTTAATGAAAACTACAAAGTATGTTCCGAGGGACATTTAAATTATAGCAGAATTTTATACTTTCACTAGCGACTCACCCTCGCTCTGGTCGGGTTCATCCCTACTTACGTTTTAATGTTTAATATAGATTTCTCAGAGATGAGATATTTTCCCGCAGTAAAAATAAAATCTCTCCAGTGGTTTTCCCTGATGCGGTCACAGTCAGACAGACAGACAAAAGTTCTAAAAACTATTGATTTAGCTTCTATATCGATAATAATGACTATTTCAATAAGATTTTCAAAAAAATATTTAATGTACAGATTCGGCTTAGTTACAATTTTATTATATGTATGGATTATTATTAGATTTCCTATATTATAATACAGCATACACTTAATGCTTAACTAATAAATTAGTACAATTATATAGGATTCAAACTGAAAATTAAGTGTTTTATCATGTTGTACAAACAATTTTAAATTATACCAGTTACTTATGCAAATAATTAATCTAATGATAGCCATTAATTAATGTATAAAACTTATTAATTATTATATTTGTAGTGTAGTTTTACGTTGTTCAAGTAGAACCAAGGTCACGAGCAAAAAAAACCTAGTTATTTTTAAATTGAAGCAGATAGGTATTAAAAAGAACATAAAAGAGCACTTCTTAAAGCAATAATATTTGCAGAAGTAGCTTGTTATGAAGTGTGTTAATGAATGTGTTTGAAAATTAACAACTATCGTGCAGAATAATAAAATATTATGGTTTGTATTAAAATATAAAGACTGTATAAACATTCGTTAAGAATTATTAGCGAGTGTGAGTGACCTCGACTGATCAAGTTGACTTCTTAGTTCTTTCTAGCTTCATATTAACAAGTTAAGAATTGTACACTGATAACGATATAAGGAAAAATGCAAAGTGAAACAAATTGTCATTTGACTATGAATCATAAACTACTGTAATATAGTAGTGAGTAAAACTAAAACAACTTTTTTCTAGAATCAGTTTTAATAATATAAGTGAGCTCCCTAACGCCATCTGTTTACTAGGAGCGACATCTAGTGATAAGCTTAACACTAAATTAGTATTAGTAATAATAAGTAAGATGTAGATAAGGCAATGTAGTATGTTGACGATAGATGGCGTTGTAAAATATTATGTTCAAAAGATTGTTCTTGGAGACGCTTGAGTTATAAAAATATACTATGTTCATTTGGAGGATGTTTCTTATAAGTTATAAAATTGGCAAGTACATATGAAGGGAAAGTATGTTCTATATGTTATGTTCTATAATATGTTATGGGATTTTAAAATCATAGTTTTTATTAGTTTTCCTGTAAAGTAGAGTAGAATCTAGTATAGTATTATATGATCTGTGGTGGAACTCTATGTTTTGTATTATTTCAGAATGCTGGGGTTCAGTAGTTTCAGAGAAGGGGAATGACCATTTTGTGTAAAACGACTTTTATGGCTTTTGCACTATCTTTCAAAATTATCAATAAAAATATTAGAATTTCTCATAATAGTCTAGTCAACAAGTGCCTTTTAGGTGAACTTTTTTCAGCAGTCTTGGAAAAATATGAATGAGGTGTCATTCGATTCGGAATGGCATTTAAATGATTTTTGAAAAAAAAACAAGTTCCGCTTGCAAAAATTGAAAAAGTTATAAACAATTAACTAAAAATAAAAAAGGGGGTTTACTTTTTTGCAAATATCTCAAAAACTAATTGAGATTTTTCAAATTAAAAAAAAAAGATTCAAAAAGAGAAAGAAATTTTCTGAAGAAAATCTCAACTCCCGGAACTGTAGGATAAATATTTACAATTTTCTCAGAGGGATGAAAATACGGTCTTAAACGGTTGCTCTGACTTGCGCAAGCCATGCCAACTTCGGACTCTTTATCGATAAAAAATATTTTAACATTATTAAATACAAAATTTAAGAAATGAAAAAATCAGGGGCTGGATAGATAAATGAACAATAATTCAACAAAAACAAATCTATCCCACGGGAACCGTACATTTTTACGGGATAAAAGCAGCCTATTTGTTATTCTGATGTATGAACTATATTACTGTAAAGTTTCATTAAAATGCAATCAGTAGTTTTTTGTACTAAGCATATAGCTATAGTTTTTTTAACTATCCTACGGGAACTTTTTAATTTTGCGGGATGAAAAGTATCTAAGATGTTGAACGGAGATATAAGGTACCACCATACAAAATTTTATTTAAATCGTTCCAACAGTTTCGGAGATTAGCCCATACAAACAGACAAACAGACAGAGAAACAAAAAAATTGAAAAGAAAAACTAAATTTTTGTTCTATTTCTCTTCTTACATCCCCCTGACTCGGTTTTTAGCATTTTTTATGTACAAGATATTCGACCTCTACAGTTTTATTATATGCATAGATATAAAAATAGTTACCGAATTTATTATAATAAAGAAAAAAAAAATAAATAAGTTCATTAAAGACAACTAACACTTAAAAATACGAAAGATTATTATAATTGTATTATTTATATTATTCATATTTTATTTTCAAAAATTCTATATTATTTTAAATAATAGATATATAAGATTTCCCTTTTTTTTTTAAAGAAAGTAAACGATCTGTATGGGAAAATTGAGTATGACATTTATTTTAGCGGAGTCCGTCTTTAGTATGAGATAAATATATTCTCCATTATTTAGGTATACAAAATATACGCGTGGAACATACTAAATTGTCTTTTTTAAAGTCGAGTAAATAATTAACAGTAATTATAGGCAAGTATAGTCTATCACGAAGGCTAGATAATGGTGAGTGATGAAAAATTATTCTATATAATTAAAGAATACACTATGTATTTTCAGCTATTATTTTTTAATACATATGTCACGGGTGATAATTTCATGTAATGCGGATTTCTAAACATAAAAATATATTATAATGTATGTTCTTAGATTTACGCGAATATTTGACATTTTAAATAAAACTATCTCTTTTCGGATTATTTCGTGGTTTTTTTTTGGTTCTCGACGTTTCGAATGCTTTACAGCAATCATGGTCACGGGAGAGACTAAGGTGTTAAATGTCTCAAAGGCATTATATAGTTGTTATAGACAGCCTATCCACAAAATAAAAAAATGAATTCAAAAAATTGAAAAATGGCACTAAAGTACCTTACAGTATCAGCTAATTTTAATGTTAAACATTTTTTTATTTTTAAAATCTTTTAATTTTATATTTTTAATTAGTTTTAATAAATCTTTATCTAAGCTAGCGAATTTAGAGCTGATCTGATGTGATGAAATAAATAACTATTTTTATCAATTAATTATTAGCAAAAAACTAGCGCAAGTAACACAGAAAAGACGGGTTTTAAATAGAAAATATGTTGCAAGAGAAATAAGAAGGCAACTTGCGTCGATTTAATTATAAGGTATGCCCACACTATTTCACTTTTTTAACATAATTATTCCTTTCGATAAAGAAAAGCTACCTTTTTCATTTTATTAGTTACAATTGCACAAACTTGTTGAATTGTATAGATAATAAAAGTACATCTAAAATTTTTATACCACCATTAAATAATAAAACAGAAATGAAATTTATAGATAATATCAAGCTCTCTTTGGCACAAACTCATTTTCAACTCAGAGATAATAGCCTAGAAAATATAATATGGCTTGTCAATTTGGTCCCCTCCAAAGCTGGGTTCTCTATTTTAAAAGACAGAATTTCAGGTAAATTTATATATAATATATAAGAAGGTGATTTTTAAGATCTCCGGCTAAATTCACCGATGTGCGCCGAGCATAGATGCGTGGAAAAGGGATGGATTCTTATCAATCCCATTCTTTTGAGCAAGAAGTTCAAAAGCTCTGCAGAATCATGATTCTCTAAAAAACACTATCAAAAGAGCTCGTCATTTATCACGTTTCTGTTCTTAAGTCGAGATGACAGCTGATGGTTTGGCGCTGGTTTCTTAAAAGGGACGGGCTCCATTATGGGACGCAACAAGCTAACAAATCATGGTAGTTTGTTTAAGTACTTTAAAAGCTACGGGATAGAAAGTTTAAATTATGTAAATACGCCTCTCAGTAGAAATTCTTGGACCATGGAGATCAAAGTGTAGAAAATTTCTTAAAAGATGTGAGATAAAAATAAGCCGCCACTTCTGGTGATAAGAGGGCCGGCTCATTCGCCCAAAGAATCGGCATTCAATGGGGGAATGCATCTAGCATTCTTGCCACAATTAAATATAATACAGTAATTACTAAGTGGCATTTTGTTTTGTAGACATATTTTTAATAACCCTTTCCTTGAGAGTTGGTGCCCCAAGTTACCAACTTCAAAAAAAGAAAAAATCCTTTTTTTTACATATCAACGCTATTAAAACATAAAATATAAGTATGCTTTATCTAAATTTTTAATACAGACTAAAAGTCTATTCACGGTCTTAGATTTATAGCTAACTAAAATTTGAAAGGGAAAGTATTCGCTTAAAAAGGATCTTGCGAAAATCAAGCCTTTAAGATTTAGGACCTAGAAGTTTGTACTAACATCGACACCAATTGAAACATTTTAGACGATATTTAGGTTAAAAGTTTTGAGCACGAAATTTTTCTAAAAAAACCTGTAAAAATGTACTATATTTAAAGCATACACTCATAAACATAAAGATTTTGCGTGTTTTGAGATAAGAAAGAAATCTTGTATGATATCATTTATTTGTTCGATATTTTCAGCACCATTTTGGATTATGCATTTAGCTCTTCTGTTTTATGTATATGGGGTAGGCAATATTGTGTACCAGATACAGTTTGCGCAAGGTGCCACTGACTTTATTAAAAGTTACGTCAACATTTCCATACTCATTCTGACTGCTAACAACAGCTATTGGTTTTTGATGAAACGGTAAGAACGATGTTAATATGTATCTATCTGAATTTATTTTACACTAGCGACTTACCCTCGCTTCGCTCGGATGCAACCCTAATTCTTTTTCTTAAATAAATGTAACCTAAGTTGCTCCTTATAATATCCGCTATTTGCCAGTGAAAGTCCCGTTAAAATTGGTCCGGCCGTTTCAGAGATTAGCCGAAACAGATAGACAGACAAACAGACTGACAGACGGACAGACAAAAATTTTAAAAATTGGGTTTTTCTTATAAGTACCGTATATAATTCCATATGCATTTACTATAAAGCTGTTATTTTGACATTACAAACAGACACTCCAATTTTATTTATCTGTATAGATTTCAAGCAGGTTGTAATATAAATAATACTATAAAAAGTAATCTAGTTCTTAAATTATTAGTTCTTAGACACTTCAATTTTATTTATGTTTATAGATGTATAGATTACTTCTCTTGTATATTATCGATACATCACATTACATACTGCATATTAGTGGTTATCTATATGATAACTACTAACAAGACTGCAGAGAGTGAGGTCTTGAGTTTGAATCTCGGATCCGACCAAAATAGTTACTAGATTTTCTGTGTGGAAATAGTCAGTAGCAGCCCGGAGTTGGGAAAACGGTGGTGTGTACTCGTACATCCCCGTGTCTTAGAGAGTAAGTTAAGCTGTCGGTCCTGCCGTCTGCGTCTTATTTCTCACGGGTCGTTTCGAATTATTATTGCATCTGAACTTGAGGCTAGTAGGAATAGAGTGTGCCCTTGGGCACTAACAAGCTGCCGCACAATTGGCTAATCTTATTGTTAGTAAGTTATGAAGATATAATTACATGCCATAAAAAATGTTTTTTTTTTCAGACCTTTATTGAAAGTAGTGATTGAACAAGTTACTAGAAACGACAGTTTGGCCAAAGAGTCAGTTTCTTTAAGAGGTAAACATGAAAAACTGCTGTCTGTTGTAAAGAAGATCTTGTTTATTTTTTACGGTTTCAATTTAATAGATGCATCTTTCATATATTTACCGCACCGAATTGATGTTTCTAATGATTACTATTCAATGACACCTTGTTTTGGTAAGTTTATTTTATTACTCATACATAGATATATAACTATTGTGTTATGAAGAAATTTAGACAGTGCAGATTTATCGATGTTATTATTATCCTCAGCATCAATATTATTTATTACATCTTCTATGCTTATAAAGTTGTAACTATATTACATCTAACCTATCTAATACCTTTAAACGATCAATTCTTGTAGGTATATTTATTTATTTATATATACCAGCGATGTCATAAACAACTCTAACGATTTCGCTGAAATTTGGTACGTGGGGGTTTTCGGGGGCGAAAATAATAAATAATTTATTAATTTGTATATATTTACTATGTTATTATATGAATACAGGCTTAGTTTATAGCAAATATTAAAAATTAATTAATAATAATAATAAATTCTTTTAGGTTTGGAGCCATTAACAGTATCACCAAATCGTGAAATCTGTCGCGTTATACTATTTGTACAGGAAGTATCTATAATGACAGTAGTTCTCAACTACCAAGCTCTCCTTCTATTCCTCATAGCGCATACATCAGCTATGTACCAAATGCTTTCCGATGAAATGCTGGCTTTCGGCGAAATTGAAAATATGGAAGAAGTTAATGTTCTAGTTCAAAAGCAACTACCTTTTCTAATCGAACGTCATGCCTTGACTTTGAAAATTATAGAAAATTTAAAAGCGTTATACAGTATGCCGATAGGAGTCAACTTTGGTTCAAATGCTGTCTGCATGTGTCTCTTTTTCTATCTTTCTTTACGTGAATGGGTGACTTTCTCACCTGTCCTCATATATTGTTTTCTCGTTTTCTTCTTGTATTGTTTTCTTTGTCAACGTCTTATTAATGCAGCGGAGTTGTTTGAAAATGCAATTTATAGTTGTGGTTGGGAAAAATTTGCTGTAAAAGAAAAGAAAACGATATACTTCATGTTGTTACAGGCACAAAAGCCGATATCACTATTAGCAGCCGATATAATACCTGTCAACATTTATACTTTCGCCGGTACTCTACGTGCTATGTATCAGTTTATAACTGTAGTCAAATTTTAATTATGTACTTATTTATATACTTTATTAATTTACATATTTTGCACTTAATTTTACCTTAGTGCACATAATTGTTCAAAAGTTATTCAAATTGTCGTTTCTTTATTGGAAGAATGCCAAAGTGTACTCGTTTGCAGTATACTCATTTACTGAATTTGTAACTATTTTAACAAAGTTTTTTGGAACAAAGTGGCTAATTTGAACGACATTATAATGCAACAAGTATGGATGAAAATCCAATGCATGGTATTCTCTTATATCTTTTACTTTCATATTTCCATGGGGCGGCATACACTCGCCGCGCTCCGCTATGTAACACTGTTTTTAAATTGCTGCTGAAAAATTCTTTTTGGATTTTCTTGATTCCAATTGTTAGGTTCCAAGATTCTTATCCAAGTTATAGGACGCTTATCTTATTCACGTTACTGCGTAAATCACTTGATCTATTTTGGTCACGGAGGCCAATCTTGCTGAGACTTGTCGTGGGCATTGGAGGTGCATAAGTGTATGCGCAAACAAAAGTACCTACTCTTTATTCCTTTCACAGATCAGATCAGTATGCAATAGCATGAAGAAGCAACTAACAGACACTCAAAATGTATTGCAATTACTTATAATATTTGTATGACTGCTATTCATTACTGTAATCTATACATATAATAAAATTCTAACTGAGTCGAATCTGTACATTAAATGTTTTTTGGAAATTCTTATTGAAATAGTCATTATTTTCGATACAGAGGCCGAATCTAGTTTTAGAATTTTTGTCTGTCTGTCTGTGACAGAATCAGGTAAAAACCACTGGACGGATTTTAATGACATTTGGTATGATGATAGGTGGTTATCCGGGTTAACATATAGGATACTTTTTACCGCGGGAAAATATCTCATCTCTGAGAAATCTATACTAAACGTTAAAACGTAAGTAGGAATGAATCCGAGCGGAGTGAGGGTGAGTCGCTAGTTCCTTATAATTTTATTTATTAACTAGCGACTCACCCTCGCTTCGTTCGAATTCGTCCCTAGGTGATTCTTTAAATTGACATAACTTTTTTTATTTATGAACCGACTGAAATAAAACAAATACTAAATGTTAAGTGAAGCTCACCGCAATACATTAGCAAAAACCGCACCTAAATCGGTTAAGCCGTTTTTGAGATTAGCGCGCACAAACGCATCAAGAAACAGAGAAAAATTCTAAAAATCATTGTTTTGGGTTCAATTGCGTTAACAAAGACCCCCAATAATAGTTTTCCTTAAATATCCTCCATGTACGGACAGCGATCAGTTATACTTTTATTATATGTATAGTCTATGTGCACAGTTTTTAAAATGTTTTGAATATAGATGTAATATATAATAATTTTGCATTTTATTTTCATCCAATATAAACTATATTTAGGTTTCTAGTATAATATTTTCAATTAAAAACATTTCCTAAAAATTAATGTCACGTAGAATATTTTCTATTTACGTTTGAAAGTTTAGTTTTTGTGCAACAGTCAATAAAATAGTATAGTAGAGGTTATAAAAAACTTGCAAGAATAAAATGATTACAGTATTGCAAAAGATTACAGGTAGTTAGAACTTAGAAGGTTCCGTGTAGTGTAGAAATTCTTTTATCTATGTTTTACTTCGAATACTTACCTTTATGAAATAACATGTGATAGTTGATTTTAAAATTGATTTTAATAAACCTTTAATTGTAAGGTAAACTTCATTAAAATGTTTAAAGGTTTAGGCATTGACGGTAAAGTTCAAGAGAAAATTGAGCTCGCAACCTCTGATACTAAAGGCAGAAACTAACGATACAATAAGGTTGCTTGATTTGTTGAGGTTCCTACAGAACGTTATAATGTCAACGATACAAGGTAAAAGTCTTTTTGAAGTAAAACTTCTTTAGGCACGCTTGACTTGGGGGGTAAGCTGGTGAATGCGTTATTGAATTCCATAAAGAGTAACGGTAACCTACAGAAGTTTGACTTCTTGTGCGTGTACACATTTACACATGCACTCTTTAATTTTTTATAATGACAAAGCGTAATGAGATATCATTCGTACGGGCACAACTTATTGTAACGGAGATAGCAGGTTTGGTCCTTGCAAACGTTAAATGTTTGTATTTTTTATTAAGGAAACCTTTTATAAAATAAGTATAGTAATAAAGGAACCTAGGAACCAAGGTAAATTGAAACCACTTGAGAATTTAAAGAAAATATCCTAAGATGTATTATTATTATCTAAAAAAATTATAGAACGCGGTCAAAAGGTTCGCAGTAGATAGAGTACGTCTAAGCTAACAATTTTTTCTAAAATTCTTTAAATGTAGATAAGTATTTCTTACCGAAGACGAGTTTATGCGACGACTGAAGCTCATCGACACGTTTTTGCGCGTTTTTTTCCATATTCACAGATGTAATTCCTCTTCTTAAAGTCTTAAGAAAAAATATAATAATTGAAATCATTTTCTAAGACGGACTAATTTAATATCCGCGAGAAGTAAATAGAGGATGAAGGAAATGAGGTGAAGTGACAACATGTTCTCTTAAGTGCATTATTAGGTACATGTAAGAAAAATAACAATGGCGTAGTGGCAGACAAAATAGCCGGAGGTCGATAGTTACAATTTCACTTGAATATAAGCACTCAGTGTTTTTTGTGTGTTTTACACCTAACACAGTACAATTTAATAGGTAGGTCAAGAGGATAAATTTGTATTATTCGAAAAGTACATAATACATATATATAACTAGCAAAACCCGCGACTTCGTTCGCGCTAAAACTACAACAAAAAACTTTGAAAAGGTAGGTTTCATACAAAGTACCTGGGCGACCGAGCTTCGCTCGGAGTTCTTGAAAGATTGTATATTTTACATTAAGTGACTAAGTGTTACTGAGAAAGTTGTATAG
Source organism: Argynnis bischoffii washingtonia (assembly GCA_033884665.1). Lineage (NCBI taxonomy): Eukaryota > Metazoa > Arthropoda > Insecta > Lepidoptera > Nymphalidae > Argynnis > Argynnis bischoffii. The sequence continues at coordinate 5,488,776 of CM066616.1, read as the reverse complement.
ATGTCGCGATAAGAACAATTTTCTTTTTAATTTGGCTTAAAAATAATTTTACATTAAGTGACTAAGTGTTACTGAGACAGTTGTATAGATGTCGCGATAAGAATAATTTTCTTTTTAATTTGGCTTAAAAATAATTTTACATTAAGTGACTAAGTGTTACTGACAGAGTTGTATAGATGTCGCGATTAAATTTTGCGTAGAATAATGCATAAGAAAAACGCATGAAACTCGAAAACACGCGTTTTCCCAGACATGTGACTAATCTAGATCAATTTTTCGCCCCCGAAAGCCCCCATATACCAAATTTCAGCAAAATCGTTAGAGCCGTTTCCGAGATCGCCGGTATAAATAAATAAATAAATAAATATATAAATATACAAGAATTGCTCGTTTAAATATATAAGATTTTAATCCCTTATTTTATCTCATTATGGGATGAATTTCATAAAACGCTAAAACACGTATTTATTTAATTGTAATGAAGAACATTAATACCAAGTTTCAAGAAATTCTGATCATAAATATTTTTTGGGTTGTGTTAAAAGTATTCTATATATTGACCCGGATATCCAGCTATCATCATACCAAAATTCATCAAAATCCCTCCAGTGATTTTTCTGTGATGCGGTAACAGACAGACACACAGACAGACAGACAAAAATTCTCAAAACTACAGATTCGGCCTCTGCATCGATAATAATGTCTATTTCAATAAGATTTTCCAAAAAATATTTAAGGTACAGATTCGGCTTAGTTAGAATTTTATTATATGTATAGACTAGCGACACCCTCACTTCGCTTTGGATTCATCCCTAGTTAAAAACAAATCTATCCCATGGGAACCATATATTTTTCCGGGATGAAAAGTAACCTATGTGCTATTTCAGGCTATAATCTATCTCTGGGCCAAATTTCATCCTCATCCGTTTAGCCGTTCTGGTGTGAAAGAGTAACAAACAAACATCCATCCATTCATCCATCCTCACAAACTTTCACATTTATAATATTAGTATGAATTATGTACATATATTACGATAGATTATCAGAATGATCGTTCGTACCAGGTCTTTGGATGGTCCATACAATCACTTTAAAAGAATAGTCCATACACAATCTTAATGTTTAAAATATTAGTTCACACACTTGTTTATCGTTTATTTGATGATTAGCATTCACAGTGCGCTTGTCATAGTTTTGAAAGCAGTGGCGTGCCATAGGAGAGGCCTATGTCCAGCAGTGGAGAAAAGCAGGCTAATTATGATTTCATATTAAAATGAGGTATAGTACGTTGCAGAGTGAGCCTCTTCGTCACCCGTGGCTTGACAAAATAGGAAGAAGATATGTGGTTGTGTTATTTAGGTTGAGATCGGGTCATATTCCTTCAAACAAATTTACATATCTAATGGGTTTATCGGAATCCCCAAATTGTGAAATATGTGGAATCGTAGATGATGTCCAACATGTTTTGATGGAATGTGAACGTAACTCTGATGAACGTCGACATATTTTTATTAAAAATTATGAAGTAGGTCTGTGCAACAGTATCTTGGCTTGCCCCTTATCAGAGCAAGCAAGGATGCTGTGTACATTGCTATTTGCCACACAATGTCATAATTAGGTTTATAGTGTAAATTGTAATTAAGAATATGTTAATAAGATATGTAATTTTTACTACGGGGGCGACATAATCACTGAGTGATAAAGCTCCTTTAAATAAAGAAAAAAAAAATTAAAATAAGGAAACGCGATGAGTTTGTCCTGGAGTTGATTGTACACGATCGACCGTTCAAACGTTAATTTCCCTTTTTCAAAAGTCGCTTTTCAAACTTTAGGTATAAATTATACCACTTGTCTAATCCCATTATTTCCAACCACTATTATCAATTTCGTGTCAACCTCACCTACTGACGCTTGATGCTTTTGTACGAATAGACAGAAGTCCATCAAATTGTATTATGAAACTTTATTGGTCTTTGTACCATATATATAAACTACATCAACAAATATTAAATATTAAAAATATATTTTTAAACACTGTTTCCCCAATAAAAAAAAAAAATTAATAAAAAAAATGATGCCGAATACAAAACTCGCGTATGGACACTCAGAATAAGGAATAATAACACAGAGTGCCATAGAACTAAACATGAAGCCAAACAATCTTTGATTGTTTTAAAATATTACGTATAAAATGTTTTAAAATAGTCCACAATTAATGACAATTTGTATAATGAGTGATAAGTAAATAAATTTAGATAAATAAAAATAACTAACAGATGAAATTATATTAAAGAAAAATATTATTATATAAGCTAATTAAAAAAATAAATAATTAAGGGTAACTAATGCTTAAAACATAGAAAAAAGGTTTAACTTTATTATGCACAAAAATTGTATATTAGTATCAAAAATTGTATTTATTAATGTAAATAGTTTCCCTTCTTCTCTAAAGAACGTAAACGATCTGTATGGCAAAATCGAAAATAGTAGCATAAACACCAAATCACGCTACTAATTTTGACTTAGACTTTTTTTGGCAGACTCCGTCTATATAATTCATTAGTCTAAAAGTGGACAATAGAGTGCAGATATACGTATAATCATATGTACATACATACTATGTTTGTGATGACGTTAAATCATATCCTGAATTTATTCACATTCAAATATCGATACATAAATATTTTCACCAAAATACATATATGAATATCCTTTACAGGAAAAGTGCAATAACCGTCTTAAGTTGCATTTCCATAACGCAACAGTATCAAGTGTATTCAGGCCAATAGGGAATACTTGTCGAACGAATTAGAGCACAACGACTAAAATAGTACGCAATTTAGAAAGGAAACAAGTATTTTATTGATACCTATATATTTTCAGCCGCGATGACATGTCATGACAAACGACATGGGCTATAGAAATATCCCATGTCAATTACACCTGAAAAAGTTCCCTTAAAATTAGTTAGGCCGTTCTTAAGTTATCCTGATGGAAACTTTATTCTTTTGTACTGACTGGGGCTATTTCAGTATAGATTTTTTAAAATCTAGTTAGATATTATAAGAAATAATAAAAAGTACTACTAAACTAACTAACTTTTACGCGGTGGTAGGATTCTGTCAAGCCTGAGGAGTCTGACTGGATGGGTACCACCCCCTTATCTATTTCTGCCGCAGAGCAACAATGATTGCATTGTTGTGTTCCGGTTTGAAGGATAAGGTAGCCAGCGCAATTACAGGCAAGAGGCATATCATCTTAGTCCTCACAGTGACAACGTACCGGCGGTTCTGTATTTTACCTAAAACCTACATAAGTGCATGAACTGTAGGTGTTATGGGCGACAGGTACTGCTTTCCGTCAGGTGGTCTGTCTGCTCGTTTGTCACTGAATCCCATAAAAAAAAAATATCTTATGAGATATATGATGACCATTTCTAACATGATTACCACTTGCCTTACGGTGAAGGAAAACATCGTGAGGAAAACTGCATGCCAGAAAAATCCTAGCAAATTTTCGAAAGACATGTGAAGTCCGCCAACCCGCACTTGGCCAGCGTGGTGGACTATGGAATGATCCTCCTCGTACTGAAGGTAGGCCCGTGCCCAGCAGTGGGACATTAAAAAAGGGCTGAATACATACATACATATGATGGTCTCGTGACATATTTGGTCGAAAATCGTACAAAAAAATATATTAATAATACTTTCATATTTAACATTAGAGCATGGATGTAGAGACATGTTTAAAAACTAAGAACTTACTTGATCAACAGTCTTAGCCTTATAGAATTAAGGTTGATATTTATATCTAGTTTATATATAAAGGAAAATTCACTTTCATTGAAGTTTCTTTGCAATTTCAGCAGTTCCGGTGATTAAGAAGTGAATTGAGAAAATTATTTTTTTATATGCTCAGTGATTATGTCGAATCAGTCATGATTAGTATTACAATATAGGTTGGTATAACTTACCATCTTTATTAACCGACTCCAAAAAATTTAATGTACATACATATCTTGCTTAAAACTAATTTAATATATTATCAGTTAAAGAATAAAGAATGTGTTTGTAAAATATACCTACATATTAGTGTAAAAAATATTACTTATGTATATTGTCCGAAATATATGAATGAGCTAAAATAATATTGTAATGTTACCTACCTTGTTTAAATAGCAAGCTTATTTTATAAGAAGTAAGGTTGATATTTATATAACAAGCTTGAATGTAGAGGCGAATCCACTTTCGTTGAAGTTCCTTCGCAGTTCGACTTGCTCGGTCAGTTTTGGTTGAAAGACCATACAAAGCGGATCATATTAGTGTTTAAATATTTTTTATGAAGATATTTTTTATGGATATACGTATTGAAAGCTATTTGTGATTTATTATATTACTTTCTGGTAATTATAAAAATGAGGTTTCTAATTTTATGTATATATATTATTGCTAATGCTAGTAATAATGGTAAAGCGTCTTTGGAAAGCTTTTTGCCAAGTAAAGATAATTTACTTTTCACTGATACGACAAAAAGTTCCGGTAAGTTATCTTTTGTATATTTTTTCATATAAGTATTTTATACAAATAGGTCTTCTATTGTGAACACCAAAGTGAACTTGTTGGTTTGTTTTTCTTGCACGCAGTTATGGTAGAAATAGATGATTCTATAGTTTATGAAACGGAAAATAACGTAGATTTTTTCTACAATATTTTATATTCTATTGCTAAAAATGAATTAACATATTAGAATAAGCTTAGGAATACTACTAATTTAAAACTGGAGAGGACTCCAAGCATATATTTGGGTTATTATTTTCTTCTGTTGTATTTATAAAATCTTGGAATTTTAATAGTAAATTAACAAATAAGATAAAGATGATCATATTCATAGTATAAATAAACAAAATTAGTTTAGAGGTTTACTTCAAATACCTAACTGAACAAGTTGAGACGAGACGACTCTTAAAATGATTAATTCATAATACAAGTAGTTAGAGGATGTTTCTCAATACAAAGTACGTTTCAGATAAATCATGTAATCGACCTTGCAAATTTAACGTCAAACCTCGACAGTGTCGCTACAATTTCGAAATTAGTCCATCTCTTGAACAAGATGAAAAGCCAGCGTTGACTATAAACGGTTTGACTCCTGGACCCGCTATACACGTCTGTTTGCACGACATAGTGATTGTCAAAGTGAAAAACAAAATTCCAAATCAAGATTTGACCATGCATTGGCATGGTATCGAACAAAAGGGAACACCATACATGGATGGCGTACCAATGGTTACCCAGTGCCCTATTTCATATGGTTCTACTTACGAATATGCTTTTATCGCCTCATCTCCCGGAACTTTCTTCTATCATGCTGATTCAGGTAATCAACCCAATAAGAAACACATACTTGCTTTCTACTGTTTATGTCATAATAAAATGCTAATAAAGAAATCTTATAACATAAATTGATAATTTACCAACATTTTACTACAATTATCGATCTATCACTATAGTAGTCATTCTCTGATGTTCATAAATGATACTCATATTTTTCATTTATTTGTTTTTAAGTTTTAAAACAATATAACATGAAAATCCAAAAACAATAAAAAATTGCTGATTATATTTTGTAATTAAATTATAGTTCTTGCAAAAAATTCTGCACACAAAGCATATTTTATTGTAATACTAGCGACTCACGCTCGATTCGCTCGCGTTCGTCCCTAGGTACGTTTTCGCGGTTAGCTATGTTTATACATAAATAGTAACTTGCTACTCCTAAGATATTCATTTAAATTATATAGCGATTTACCCTCGCTTCGCTCGAGTGCGTACGCCGTACGCGGATTTTATTCACAATTTCATGGGTTTAAATTTTTTTTCGCGGAACCCTGATTCTTTTTCTAAAATAATAGTAGCCTAAGTTATTCCTCATAACATCAGCTATCTGCCGGTGAAAGTCCCGTCAAAATCGGTCCAGTCGTTTCAGAAATTAGAAGGAACAAACAGACAGACAGACAAAAATTGTAAAAAATGTTGTTTTGGTATATGTATCGTGTATACATCCATATGCATTTAGAAAAAAGCGTTTATTTTAATATTACAAACAGACACTCCAATTTTATTTATCTGTATAGATTTTGAATGTGAATTATAATAATTACGTGCATTTTAGTGATACATCAAAGTGACGGAGTGTACGGTACTCTCGTGGTAGACCAACCTCAGCCAATAGAGCCTCATGCTTCGTTGTATGATTATGATAGAAGAGAAGAGCATACGATGATTATAGCAGCTAAGTTTCAAGAACTACTGACAGCCAAATTAGGAGATGTTAGTCAAATTAAACCCAGTAATCTTTTAGTGAATGGAGATGATTCGAATACGAAGTAAGTACTTAAGTAAAGTAATGTTGTTTAATTATGTATCGTATTTGTTTTCTTATTACACCCGAGATCGTGGATTCGGTTGCGGTATGAGGTAAATGTTTGTATTAATTATAAGGAAATTCATATCTCTCTGATTTTGAAAGAATTTAAAACCAAATACATTTTAACTCATATCAGTATAAGTCACAAGAATATTTAATAAGAGTTAATCGTTACAGGTTATTCGTTCTGCCAGGATACGCATATAGATTGCGTTTAATTAATGCTGTTGCAATAGAATGCCCTTTGGAAATACAAGCCCATAACCACCTTATTACTGTCATAGCGACAGATGGTAAACCTGTGCGGCCAGTTACCACTACCACGGTTAAAATTTACCCAGGTATGTAAACTGTTTCTAAACCAATTTTTATATTAGAAACTTAACTGGTCAATGACTTTTAAAAACGAAAGTTTTCTTATCGGCAATCCGTGTTCCATACCCATAGGCAACATAAGCTCTACTAATACATATACTAAGTTGTTAACTTTTAAGGCTAAATAACTTAACCAAATTTGAGAAAATTAGAACATAATAATTAATACTGTAAGAAATTATTCTCTACTTTATTAAAAAAATAGTCCATTTGAGAGTGAAAAAGGGTTGTAAGGAATCATCATTATTTACATGAAAGAGTTTAAATTTGATTTTCCCATGTGAAAATAATATATGTAATCGTAGAAATAAAATAAAAAAAAAAGTTTAAAGTTGCATAAAATAAAGAATAGTATGTGCTCAATATTTAGTGACTATATATTTTTTCTTGTATTTAATTAATATGTCATCTGATAAGACGTAATCCCATGTATATAATATTACAAATGTTTATGATACTTGATAATGCTTTAATGCTTTGCTAGCGTATCGTTTTCTTTTTTATGCCTTGAAATTAAGTTATTTATAATCATCTAAAATGATTTTTGTGGGAAAATTGTTAAATCGATATTTTATGAGTTATTTTAAAATCGATATTTCGCAAATCGACTATTGAGACATAAGAAAAGCGTTAACGGGCGATTATTAAATTTATTTTACTCCATCCGCTTGCCTTTAATATATAAATATCAATATTAATTACAATTATGTATAAAATTGTTACCACATATAAAATATCGGATCTACTCAACCGATGAGAGTGAAATTAGGTATTTATTTTCAGTAATGTTTGCCCAGTAATCGAAATTCTACCAAAATGTTTTTTTTTTAATAGCTTTAAAGCCCATCAATAGTTACTTAGAAAAAAGAATATCGGTTGACCTACTTTAGAAAATTATCAATATTGGTGATTTTTTTATGTGTATATTACGTAATATCTTCACATGGTACATATATCTTACATGATGTTACATACATATTCAGTGGTAAGTGACTAAATAGTATTGCAAAAAAAAACAGTTCTTTCTTCTACTGTGAAAAAAAAACACATGAAAAGAACGTTTTTTTAAATCATTCAGGTAGTTTCCGTAAAGAATTAATCCTTAAGAGTTCATATTAGAGATTTCTGTTTATTTTTAATCCTACCATACTTTTTTGGTTGAATAGTGCCAAGCTTACATGTGAAAATTCCGACATTGACAAGGACAAGACTAGTGTATATGGCACTGATACTGAAAGTGATACTGACATTGACACAGAGGGAGAATAAATTTTTATTTAATTGATTCATTATACTTTATTGAATTTGTAATTTTAGTAAAATGTAAGAAATTTGCAAACATACTTCAATGAAACATTTAATTTCTTGTAGTTTTTTTCCTGAAAAAAAAAAATATAAACAGAGAAAAAACAAAGGTACTAAGTTTTTCTTGTTTTTTTTTTTCAACATAATGAAAAAAAAAACAAAAATGTATTTTTTCATGTTACATCACTATAAGGGACCGAAAAAACGACATACATGTCAAGAAAATTCAAATATTGATGGTTAACTTTAAGGCTCATGCTAGACAATAATGAAAATTATAAAAATAAAAAACCCGACTCCATAAAATCTAACTAAAAAGACGAAAACAAGTTCACGAAGGAATATAATATTACGCAGTCGGAGACATACATACATGTTTCATCCTTGCCGCGAGATGTAAATTGTACATACTCGTATGTATGTCTCCGACTACATATGCTATATTCCTCCGTGAACTTGTTTTCACCTTTTTAGTTAGCTTTTATACAGTCGGGTTTTTTATTTTTATAATATATTTATTTATTTACAACTTTATAAGTATTTTAAGCAGGAAAATTAGAGAGAATGGTTGTTAACCAACTTATAATCATTATATTTCCAAAACTGTTATTTAAAATGAAAAATTATATACGAAACCAAAAAAATGATTTTTAAATACCTATTCAACGATACCCCACTTGACATATGTTGTCGATTTTCATTTTTTTCTTTTTCACCTTATGATGTCCAAAATCGGCCATTTTAATTTTTCCAATTTTTCATGCTTTCTGTGACATTCGCGCTGTCATGACGAATCAAACGACGTTTTGCCCAATCATTTGATAAATATCAAATGATTGGGCAAAACGGCGAGGAAAAATATTACTACTTAATAAGATATTACGTAAATGTACTAAGTTAGTCCTCTCATCTTATCTCCGAAACTATTCAGCCAACTAATTTTGAATAAAATACAGTGTTTCATTCACCTATTATAGGAAACATATAACAAAACCCCCAAGTCTTTTGTGTTTTTTCATTCTATGAATATGAAAGCTATTTGAAATGACATAACATAATACTTTCTTAGATTTACGCGAATATTTGACATTTTTAATAAAACTATCTTTTCGGATTATATCAGATTTATTTTGATTTTTGGTTCCCGACGTTTCGATTGCTTTACAGCAATCATGGTCACAGGAGAGACTAAGGTGTTAGATGTTCCGAAAGTATTATATAGTTGTTACAGATAGCCTACCCACAAAATAACAAAATGAATTCAAAATATAAAAAAAAAATACTGTAATAAATGTTTTTGGATAGTAATAAAATTATATATTATCCAAGAGGTAAATTAAAGTGTCTACGAGTGTGTAATTTAAATTTAGACATTGTAAGAAATATAATTATCTCGAAATAAAAGTAATGATTTATGACTTCAACTGTGTTATATAACATGTTAAGTCAGTCTACTTGAACTATCCTCTTTTTTTCTGATATACTTACAAAATAAATACCGGCGTCATCATTATTACAAGTTCGAGGAGGATACTTAAAATATACTTAAATTTATAAAATGACAAGTTAATAATTACGTATTTAACTTTCTATTCCATTAAATGGAAATGTTTTTGAGGTAATCGCTTTACTATAACCTTTGTATGTCGTCGTTTGTTGTCTACCGCAAGATATTTTATTTCTGGATTGAGTATTAGCTAAATTAAAAGCAATATATTTATACGTTCGTACAAATATATACACACATACATATTTGTTAAGTGGAACTGTTGGTTAACCATTCCAGGGGTTACCGGTAGCTACTGAAGACTCTCACTGTCACCCCCCCTGGGTCCATTATCTTGTTGTATAGTGCGACTTAGAGATGAATTTATTACATAATTTATTTATAAGTTTTAGAGATAGTTAAGTGTGCCCTTTCATTTGATGCATTTTATGATCCTTTTTTACATGTTACTCATTAAAACCAATCGAATTAAATTCTAAAGGTTTATTAGTAGCTATTGAACAGTGCTACTATCTCTATCTCCATTTCTAGACTTAGACTCTCATCTCAAAATAATAATATATGGGACTCGTCAAAATAAGTCCTATGTGCCATTAATCTAAGGATTCACTGGTAGCCATTAAAGATTTCCATTATCCTGCTAACCTGCTAACCTGCTGGCTTCATCAGAACAGCTCGACGGTATCAAATGATTGTATTGCCATCCAGGTTTCATACACGAAGTTTCAAATCGTTTGTACATACATTAAAATCGATTTACAAGATTTGTTTATATATATTTATAAGTGAAAAATATAATTAAGTTCACTGAACTGCTTATATTATAAATTGTTTTAAAATTTTAAGATGATGATCTGTAAAAAACTTTCTTTGGAATTTAATCTTTCACTATATAATTCATAATTGTATGGAGCGTGCTAACCGTGGTATTTTCACTATCAACTCGAGTGAGAGGAGAAAGGTCTGTCTGCTTACATTTCAGAGTTTAAGGTCAACAAACCGTTCGCTGTTTGTTTTCACTTTCTTCAATTGCTGGTATTGCTCTGTATTATATATACTACGAAGAAAATGCAATGAATGAAATTTCATTATATATTGCATGTTACTTTTATTTATATGCTTGTGAATCCTACTACGTAGGTTTAATATAAATGCGAAGGTTTGTGAAGACGTATGGATGTCTAGATGTAAAGATGTATAGATGTTTGTTACTCTTTTACGCAAAAGCTACGGAATTGATCTTAATAAAACTTTACAATAATATAGCTCATACATCAGAATAGCACATATGCTATTTTTATTCTGAAAAAATGTACGGTTCCCGTGGAATAGACTAGCGACTTAGCCTGGCCTCGCTCGGTTGTGTGTAACCGCAACAAACTACTGTGAGTGTACCTTAGGAGATAGATACAAGGTATTCCGGACTTTCTGTAGTTCTTTTTAAGACTATAATTTTCTAGTACATTATTTAGACGTATTTCTAAAGGTTTAGTCAGCGTTAGCCGAGTAAGCTAAGGAAAACAGTTTTTCTATTAGTAAAAACTATCAAAATTTATTGTGTCGCTTAGAAGAAGTAAACAGAGAAACAGACAAAGGCAGACAGCGATTTTGTTTTATACTATGATGCTAACGACTTGCGCTCAAACTGAACTTTGCATTTTTTCATGGAAATGAAAGACTTTACCGCACTAAATTGTTAAATATGTTAATTGTGATAATGACCCTGCTACTAATAATTTTGTGTAATAAATATTTATATTATTGTATGTTATGACTACACACAATTTAGTTAAAATTCTTCCAGTACTTTTAACGCTAAAAGCGAATAGATAATCAGACTACAAACATATAGACAAACATTTCAACACCTACTGTTTTGAGGTCTATATTACTTTACATTATTGTCTATATTACATTACTACATTAAACGTAACACTCATTGTTTTTAAAAATATTTCATGTACAGATTTTGCTTTGTGCATTTAGCTCTTTTTAACGTCCCACTGCTGGACACAGACCTCCTTTCAGCACGAGGGGGATCAGGCTATAGTCCGCCACGCTGGCCAAGGATTTTGCTTAGTAAAAATAAACTAAAATTTCATGTTATGATAATATCAGTATTCTTAGGCGAATTAAAAAGGTTGCTTATTAATTTTTTTAAACTTAAAATATTGTTTAAAACTTAAAATATTGGATTTACATAATTGTATAGATTGAGGTGACACTCATTAATTTTAATTCTGTGTCTAGCCTCTTACCTCACATATGTATTGATTATTGATATATTTTTTTCGGGTAGAATCCAATCTACTAGCTACTATGTAAGTAATAAAAATAGATACGTATCATAATAAAAATAGAAACAATGTACAATAAGCAAGTATATATGTAACAATTTATTGCTATAATGATTTACTTATATTGAGAAAATAACAAATGGCTTGCATGCATTTCTATGTGCAATGCGTTATTAGGGTAAGCATTTCCTCAATGATCAATCCATTGAATGAATTGCGAAACATGTTGTGTCAATATCTTTAAATGTAGAGACAACTAATGTAAATAAAATAGCAATTGTTAATACAAATATGTTATAATGATGAAAATTTTAATCGTCTTGTTAGAAAATTTGTTTTAAAAAATTTGTTTACTTTCGCTAAATATGCATAACAAATTTTATTTATTTAAAACTAGCGGCTCACCCTCGCTTCGCTCGGGTTCGTCGCTAGGTACGTTTTACATAGATATTTAAAATAGTTTTTTGCCAGCGTTAGCCATATAAATTTTAATATATATTTTTGAATTTTTCTGCTGTAATACTTAACCACAGACAAATTTACGTTTAGCTATCATTTGCGTTTTGTTATTCCATGTCCGATGCGTTTTTGTTATACCACGTTTTATAATGATTTGCATTGTATTCTTTTTGACGTTTTATGTCACGTCACACGGGAACGCGGTCGAACGGGATAAAAAGTATCCTATGTCCGTCTCCTCTTCTAAGCTACCTCCCCATCAATTTTCAGCCAAATCGGTTCAACCGTTCTTGAGTTATAAATAGTGAAACTAACACGACTTTCTTTTATATATTTAAAATATTATTACTTACGGCGAAAGGTTGAAAGTGTAGAAGTTGATGCGATACAGCGCCATCTAGAGGTGAGTTATAGCATACGAACAAAGTATGACATACGATCCTTATGTAAAAAACTTATATGTATGTGTATATCCAAAATCAGAAGTGATCGACTTTCTTATATTTGCGATCAGTGCAATCACATAAGTGCAATCCAACTTTTTATACATTTATTAACATTTTATCTTTTTATTTAAATAGATTTTTGTTGCATAAGATTTGGAACGGAATTTTTTTTATTGATAATATAATTTTTATAAATGTGTTTCGTTTACTTTCGAAGATTGTCATAAAAATAAGAGGAAACTAAGCCATTAAACATTCACACTCGAAAATTATAACATACCTTTTACTCTTACTTCAAGTTAATAATTTCTGGTAATATTTTATTATTTCAGGTGAGCGAATGGACGTGGTTATAAGAATGAATCAACAGAGTGGTGGGCACTGGATTCGAGTGTCTGGAGAGGGTCCGTGTGAAGGCAGGACAGCACATGCCATGCTTTTATACTCTGGATTTAATTATACATCTATGATGGAACAGGGACCGGTAAAATCAAAATGTTATTCTTAATGAAATAAGTAGCGATTATTTTTTACATCCATAGTAGAGTACTGAATATGTCTGCTTGCTTAAGCTGAATATGCTTAAGCTCTTATTATATACAAAATATGTACTTAATGTTAGTTGGAATATTTCACCATTTTTAGAACTTACCAGCGTCGCTCGGACGATCCGCTCGGGTTCGTTCCTAGGTACGTTTTAACCGTTAGTTAAGATTTCTCAGAGATGGGATATTCTCCCACAGTAAAAAGTATCCTATATGTTAACCCGGATAACCAGCTATCATCATAGCAAATTTCATCAAAATCTATCCAGTGGTTTTCTTGTGATGCGTTCTCAGACAACTATAGATTCGGCCTCCGTATCGATAATAATAAGTATTTCTAATGATTTTCCAAAAAATATTTGGTGTACAGATTCTACCATATTATGTGCAGAATTACATATTGATGACTTGCGGTTTACCCTCGCATCGCTCGGGTTCGCCTCAAGAAAAACAAAAATAAACTTATCCCACGGGAACCGTACATTTTTCTGGGATAAAAAGTAGCCTATTTGGTATTCTAGATTATAATCTATCTCTGTGCCAAATTTCATCCAGATCCGTTTAGCTATTCTGGCGTGAAAGAGTAACAAAGACCCATACTCACAAACTTTCACATTTATAATATTATAGTATACATGATTAATATTATATGTACTAGTGTTCGCTCAGTTGTCAAAATTGGACCATTAATCAATCATTATTAAAAATTCGAGGAAAATATGTATGAATATATTATACCTATGTATATAAAAAAACTAACTGTTTCCAAATTATTTATTGATAACATCTAAACTCGTCAGTAGCTACTAAAAGAGGAAAAAAACATACTGAACTCTTTTTGACTTTGCCTATAGGTAGCTTAAATTTTAAAATAAGTTGACCGTAGCTGCAGCTTCCCTTGCCTAATTTATTAATGTATATTTGCTCTTTCTTAAGGTCGTAACGTGATATTAGATATTAACCTATAACCTTCCTCAATCAATGGGTTACAGAATTCAAAGACAATTTTTCAAATTTTTTCTTCCAGAGATAATGGCGTTAAAAGAAACAGAAAACAAAGAAAAATAATAAACGATCTTTTTGGTATTTATATATGTATGCATATTGCATATAATATAAAAAAATCTTTTTTTTTAGGACATCGATATGAATTTTGAATTCGATGCTAAAGATGTTATTTCTGGTCAGCAATTACAATCTTATAAAGATGTGCCGCTGGCTCTTAATGTAAAATCTTTTTATTTGGGCATAGATAAAGCTTACCCAAAGTTGAAGGACGGTGATATTGATTTTCGCTACTTGAGCGACGCTATGCCAAAAAAACCATTCTTTCCAGCTGCATTATGTAAGTATTTTAGTAAATACAATTAAAACATGTTCAAAATAGGTATATTTAAACTGGAAAAACTAGAATTTTTATAGAATCATTGTAATAAGATAGTTTTATGGTATATAAAAATAATAATTACCATTTCTTTTGCTGATAAAGGAACATAATTAAAGGTTTATAAATTCAGTTTTTAATTTACAGGCTTACTTAAGTAAAAAATATTTTGTTTATAAAATATACTAGCGACTTACCCTCGCTTCGCTCGGGTTCGTCCCTAGCTTGCTTCCCAATACAAACTTTCATCCCCATTTTCACCCCTTTAAGAGATGATTTCCGGAATAAAAAATATCCTATGTCCTTCCCAGGATCTCAAACTATCTTCTTATCAAATTCCATCTAAATCGGTTTAGTAGATCCAGAGATTACCCCCTACAACGTCACAAATTCACAAACTTTACCTCTTTATATTGTAATATTAGTATAGTTAAAAAAATATTTAGCAGATGGATTACTACCACTTGTTTTACAAAAATACTAAACTTCGTAAACTACATCGATAAATACAATTTCTCAGCATCCGAAAAAGGAGTAGTGCAGATAAATGGTAAAAATTTCTTGTACCCGAGTGCACCATATTTATTAAAACCACGTGAAATACGACAGGAAGCTGTATGTGATGTGGGGAAAGAAAATATGCATAAAGAGCCCCAATGCTTACAAATTTTGAAAGCTCAAGCCAATGATGTTATAGAGTTGGTGTTAGTTAATGAAGGTATACTTTTGAATATTTGTATAGTATATGAGATCGCCTTTACTTCACTCATAAGTTTAAAAAAACACTTAAAAAATCATTCTGAACACATCGGGAACAATTTTCTTATTCTTATTTCTAGGACGTAAAATTAGTCGATATTACCTTCGTCCAAATCCTCTACTCGCTAGACTTAGCGGGTACAAGTTGACGATATGACAAAAAATTGTAACAGTTTATTGGTTTAAGAAATATATTATTTATAAACATTATTATTTAAAAGTTATTTTTTAGGGATACGTCGCAGAAATATCATTTGGAGACTATTGTAAAAACATGTATGAAATTTGATAAATATGTGAACACTTTTTTGTTAAAACCGATAGTTGCCGACTTGCCGTGTTATGTGCTTCTAAAGGCAATAAACATTATGTGTGTGTGTCCCCTACTTATGTAGTGAAGCATAATAGTGGCAGTGGCGCGGGCGTAGCTATACAAATGCAACCAATGCGGTCGCATGCGGCCCCTGATTCAAGAAGGCCCTAGCGAGCCACAAACGATTCTTTTATTTCAAAACATTTTAAGAAAATCGCGAGAAAAAAGTGTCCTAAGACGCATATTATTTTTTTACGAATACCACGAGGAACGTGACCGTACCTACATATTTATATATACATAAAATGCTTTGTCCTGATTGACTGATCGATCTACGCACAGCCTAAACCGCTTGATTGATTGATTGATTTGAGTTTTTTTTGTAAATAAATGACGAATTGTGCGTATTATCACGTTACAGGTAAAGGTGGTAACGACTCGTATACATTTCACATGCACGGGTACACCATGCAAGTTATAGCTACTTGGAAAAATCCAGACGCCACACCTATTTCGGGAAAAGATGTTCATAAACTTCTTTCAAGAGATTTAATTACGAGGTAATATTTTTCGTATTATAACAAAGTATAGATGTTAACTATAAAATTTTAAATTTCTTAAATGAATATCATTGTAGAGGAATACCTGGAATTAATTATTGTGTTAATTTGTTATATTTTTATTTAATTTATTAATAAGCAATGGTAACGCGCTCACTTGTGAAAACAAAAGTAGTGAGCTTAAGCATGGATCTCAAGCATCTGTAACATTATTGTCTGAATTACATTGTAAATTTATTTCTGCTGACTCGCATTTACTATTTTAGTGGACTATATAGGGAATCGAGGGGAGGCTAAATAGCGCTGGAAATGCGCTGAAATGGAAATTCTGGTAGAGGCGCAATGTAAATACAGTTTACCAGTATGCTATTTATTTACTTTTTTATTTATTTAAATTCCAGAAACGAGAAAAACCCTCCAATAAAAGACACAGTAATAGTTCCAAACAAAGGAATCACCATAGTTCGACTATCAGCATCGTCAGGTGGGAGCTGGCTACTAGAATGCCGTTCCTGTTCCCTCTCTATGCCGGCTGCGATACTCATAAGCGTTCCTTTATCTATACCTAAGACAGTTGTTGATAAGTTACCAAGTTGTGGCAGTTACAGACCAGCAGATGTTTTACTAAATTAGTTATAACTATCATTTAGCTGACACTCTTGCCATCATGTAAGGATTCTTGTGACTTATGCTGATAAATTGGTTTAGAAGATTTGAAAGCACTGATTTAAAATTAAGTGTTTGTTAATACTTAATCTTCAAGTTATGAACAATTTTTTGGATGGTCATCTAAGAACACTAAATTGTATATAAGCAAAAGATGGTCGGAGTGAACTTACAATAATCTCACGGCCACCTACGGCTAATAGTGTTGATTAGATTTCCCTCGTGGCTGTTTTCTGAAGTAACGACTATAGCTGTTATTAAGTAAAAGTATCACTTCTATTTACTTTATCGTTAATTTCATTGATGTTTACTTTAATAAAACTATACAAAACTAAATATTGACTACGTACGTACACTTGAATCTTCTTATATCTAGTAATAACGAAGAAAAAATAATTTGTGATCATTATGATTTAAGATATAATAACAATTCACTGAATAATTTATATGTTAGCGTACTTAAAGCAAATTGACTAAGGGAATTCTATTTACTTCGTTTTGTTAATTGTATACATATATTAAGTGAACTGACTGCAACAAGAAAAAATACTCACATTTTAGATTAAGATTGTAAATACATTAATAAGTGTTAGTTAATTTATTTCATAATAAATTACAATACGAAAATCATGGCTTTGAATATTCTTGAATGAAGTCAATATAATGGGACACCTTTGTATATACAGTTGGTGCCCCTTTATATCCACAAGGAGCCATCCCCCAAGACACTATGCCAAGCAAAACAGGCAGTTTTTCATCTTCCTCATCTATATTAAGCATTTTATTTTGAGTACTTCTTTCTTCATGATAATACGCGTCATATTCATCAATGTTCTCGTCAATTGGTGCACGATTATATACATTTCTAGGTACTAATTGTATGAGAGGCCCTCCAGAGTCTCCGCTGCATGCGGCTACTCCTCCTGAAAGGGGCCCTGTACAAATATTCGAGTCTTTGTCTAGAGGATTGCTTTCATCACTATCTTTTAATTCTTCTATGGCATTGAAACATTCTGAAATGTGTAACAGATTGCTATACATCGGCTTATTAAATTAAACTATTTTGTGGAACCACCTTAGCCACTCCGGGGAATCAAAAATCAAAATAGAATTAAAGGCAATAATCAATTCAGTAATATCATTTAAATACTTTACTTTTAAAGAGAGCCAATTGTTGTTTCTTTTTCTGTTTCTGCTAATTGCTATGTACGCGTTATAGTTAATTCATAACAAAAAAGTTATGTCCGAACAACTATAAAAAATATATAAAGTCGAATTGAGAACCTCCTTTCTTGAAGTCGGTTAATAAATATAAAATAATATATACAGTAGTGTTCCATCAAAAAAGGAGGTCAATTAGCTTGTATTGAACACTCGGGGGTCGCTTACATTGACCCCAACGTTCAACGTTGATTTCAGACTATTATTATTAATGCCAAAGTTTGAATGTATGTGTATATTTGCGGTTAAAATGGCTGAATGGTTTAAGATGAAATCTAGTACACAATAGACGACTGGAGTAATGCATAGACTACAGTATAATATATTTCAAAGTATATTCTTACTTTCATATGGAACGTAAGTAACTTGTACTTCTTGCAATCTGCTCGGAAGGTCTGGCAAGAAGTAAGTTGTACGCAAGGCACCCCATCCGGCCAAAGTCATAGAATCATTACTGACATCGTAATTATATGGAAGGTGTATAGGCAGGATTTCATCAGTAAATGAGAATGGTTTAGCCATTCTTAAAAGTGCAATATCATGTGGACCTATGCCGCTGAAATAAAAAATTATGTTTTTAATTCACCTCGATGTACTTACAATAAGTAGCGGTACAAAGCTGTCATTTATATTTTCAACTTTATTTTCTCTTATATTTTTCTAACACTTATAATTTATACACTGTATTTGCTGGTTATATAAATATATATTGATGTATAATTTTTGTTTTTGTTAAGTCACTTAAGTAGTCACTAGATGACCATAAAAAATTAAATTTTGATATCTTAAACATATCAACTGCACTTTTGTCGTTTATTATTATTGTCTACTGTTTGTCGGTAAACTAGATAGACAGAATTGGTTTGTAATGGTATTTGAAATTGCATTCGAATCACAAGTTACATTTTAATGTAACTTATTTTAATTTTTATAATGTAAATCTTTTTTACCCAGCATAAAGTGGATGTACAATGCGTTCACGCACTGCGTTTATTTGAACCTTTGGTCCAAAATAATTGACGTTATGTGTTCCAGCGACTGCATCAATGGGAAGCCATCTTAATAAAAATGATTCTTTAACGCAATGTGCAGCTGTTAAAACCTGAAAAGTAGAATTTATTAAAATATAATAATAATAATACTCTTTGGAAATATTTTTTTTTTAAACCCAATTTAAACTTTGATACCAATGCATTTTTTTACTAGCTTTTCAGTTCCACCTAATTTATTTTTGTACTAGCGACTCACCCTCGCCTTACGTTTTAATTTAGTATAGATTTGTCAGAGATATTTTCCCGTAGTAAAAAGTATCCTATATGTTGACCCAGATAACCAGCTATCATAATACCAAATTTCATCAAAATCTGTCCAGTGGTTTTCTCGTGATGCGTTCCCAAACTGACAGACAGAGAGACAGTCAAAAATTTTAAAAACTTGAAGAGTGAAGTGAGTGCAGTGAAAAGACCGAATCTATATTCTGCTTCCGTATCGATGGTAATGACGATTTCAATAAGTTTTTCAAAAAATATTTAGTATAGATAATTATTTCCCTTTTAAGGTTCGTAGCGTGATACTGGAAAGTTAATAGCCTAGAATGATAAGTTAAATGTAAAATGAATGCTTCAAATCATATTAGTAGTTCCAAAGATAAGTGCGTTAAGAGCTCCAAAAAATATCTTATTAATGATATTTGTACTTTAGTTTAAATTATAATAAATAAATTTGTGTTAAAAGGTATTTTTTTAATAATATCGTACCCAGTTTTCGTTTATTATACTACCACCACACACATGTGTGCGGATCCATAGGAATCTAATTTGTAGGGATACGAGGTAAGGGTGGCTGTAAGGCTTGGATTCATGTCCACCTATAAGTTTGCTTTCCCGAAAATGTTGGCTGGCTGTTGCTGAAATATGTATAAGACTGATTATTTACAGTTTTCTGAGTATTGAAAATATTGTTTTGATTATTAAATAAACTTAATTTAATTTCGTATGAGTATGCCAAATTACAAATCTGTAAGTGGTATTGCGTAAGCTCACATTCTATAATCGTTTTTAGCTAAAACAAAAAAAAAAGTAATGTAACTTTCAGTGCGTTCCAATAGAGATTTTTATTTAAAAAAAAAAAAGAAAGAGTGCGTGTATGATGAATGTTTACACGCGCAAGAAGTAAAATTTCTATAAGTTATCGGTACTCTTTATGAAATTCTATTTATGTTTTAAATAATTGGGAGAGGTGAGATACCAAAAATAACGCATATGCCTAATATATTACAATCATATATTTATAGAATATCATTTAAGGAAAGAATATAATATTATATATCATTTGTCAGACAATACCAACGGTAACCATGGCAACAAACGTACGTACATTTTTTCGTAACGCATTCACCAGGTTACCCCCCAATTCAAGCGTGCGTAAAGAAGTTTTACTTCAACAAAAAAAAAATGTATCGTAATCTTCCAGTCCTTAACAGTTGTTCAGAACTAATACGCTGGTGAAGCCTCCTCGACTGTCTTGTAACTGTGTAACGGCTTTAGATTTGGCGGGTATAATTGTAACTTGTCACGAGATGGCACTACAGTGCTTTAACTTGACATTGACTGCATTTCCGTTAAAATCGATGGGGAAATATTTTGAAAATACCATATTATTCTTATACACATAATATTCTTTCTAGAGAAATATACTTATATGTATATTTGTTATAAGAGTAAAAACCGCATTCAAATTTGTAGTAGTTTTCGAGTGTAGGTACATCATATACGTACAGGCAGAAGAACAGATGTAACGTTACAGACTAGAGTAGAGTTTATTATTGCCTATTTTGTTTATATTTCAACAAAAGGCAGATGTCTCACTGTACTTTTTGTCTACATTTTAAAATTGTCTGAATATTTAGTATATTTTAAATTTTACAGATCTATTTGTTAATGTTAATGTTATTTTATTTCTTAAAACGATAATATATATAATGTTATAAGATTTGTCCAAATCTCTACAGGGTATCATATTTATTAAAATTCGTTAATATAAAAATAAGGAACTAATTTTATAACTATTCTCCTACCTGTTAAGGCGTAGTAGCATTGTATAAGTATTAACAAAAGATTCACAAATAACTTCATTGTAATTATTGTTATGACATAAGCTTTGTTACTTACATGGTGTTATATAACTTGGACTAAGATGCGTGTACTATTTATCTTTTCGCATAATTATAGGCATCAGGGGCAGCCAACTGTGTACAGCAGTTAAAATCTAAGCCGATTTTATGTAAAATTTTATGATTATACATAATATTATATTATATTCTTTCTATAACAATGCAATACATAACAATGTTTAAATAGAACAGCTTAATGATATCGCCGGTCTGAGCCTCTTACATATTATTACCATGCACGTACTCATCATTTTTTGTTTTTACTTTCTGCTGTCGTCAGATGAGTGATAAGACGCCACAAAATAAAAAAGACAGTATCTAAATTTGTTCTTGTGTAATTTAGTGTGGATAAACATTTAACCTTTACACGTAGTAAATCATTTTTCACAAAGGCGCTTTCCTGAGCAGCAAAAGCCCTTCGATGTGTAATCCAGGGTAGATCTATTTGTGTTTTAAGTTTCTTTTAAGCCCGTTGAACGGTTTACGAGTGATCATGTAACAAAAGTACAAACATTTTTTCAATTTTAGTAAAATGAGATGGATGATTTATGTGAAGTTATGTAAAAGTATTAAAGAAGAATTCAAAAAATTAGTTCAACTTGAATAAATATGATTTTTATAACTAAAGCGAAGGCAAAGTACGACACTAAGTTTGTCCCTAATTGCTATTACAAATCGCAGAGTTGAATTGCCAGCATTCAACTCAAAACTAAATAAAGCCAGCCAGCGAGCCAGCAATGCCAGCATTCAACTCAAAACTAAATAAAGCCAGCCAGCGAGCCAGCAATGCCAGCATTCAACTCAAAACTAAATAAAGCCAGCCAGCGAGTCAGCAATGCCAGCATTCAACTCAAAACTAAATAAAGCCAGCCAGCGAGCCAGCAATGCCAGCATTCAACTCAAAACTAAATAAAGCCAGCCAGCCAGCCAGCAATGCCAGCATTCAATTCAAAACTAAATAAAAAGCAAACATCCAAAGAATATTTTCTTTAAATACACACTTAACAAAAGAAGGAACGTGAAGACATAAAAATATTGTAATATTAGATAGCAATTTTATAATGCTCATTGAATTCTCCTGGATTCAATAAAAATATTTAGAATCCTAACACGCCTACGGGTAATTGTAATATGGGAGTAGGTTAAGTATTTAGTGCATCGCGCGTAATAAAGCATGAATATTACGCATGTAAGAAACTGTTGAAGTGATATGATACGGTAATAATGTAAATAGAGGGTAATTAAGCCTTGCGAATCATTACACTTGAAGTAAAATAACAGCTGTACTTAATTTTTCAGCATTTTATATCTAAGATTAAAATCAGATTTTTAAAAGAGTTATTTTGAATACCGCAGATTATATATATTTTTTTTCATATTTACTCACATCAATAGAGCAGTATAAATATTCCTTTCATTTTGTTTCTTCGAAAGAATTATGTTGGTGTTGTGATTACTTCATTGTATGATGTATTATGATTGTTGATTAAAGTAATTTATAAAATGAATCCACCAACGCACTAGCAGTATGAGACATGGTGCTAATGGAACCCTATTACTAAGCCTCCTCCCTCCGTCCGTCTGTCAGAGGGCTGTATCTCATGAACCGTAATAGATAGAGTAAATAAAAATAAAAATACAAGAAACATTTTTTTAACGTTGTTCATCAATCATCGAAGTTAATATACAACATAATTATACAATTATGTACATAGAGTAAAAGATACAATAATAATCAAAATACATGTATAATGCTACGGAACCCTTCGTGTGCGCACTCGACTCGCACTTGATCGATTTTTATTTCAATACTAGCGACTCACGCTCGCTTCGCTCGCGTTTATCCCTAGGTAGTAGTACGTTTTCACGGTTAGCTATGTTTTTACGCAAACAGTAGTTTGCTTCTTCTAAGATATTCATTTAAATTATATAGCGATTTACGTTACGTAAAACGTAACGTTTAACGTTTACGTTTGTTAACGCCGTACGCGGATTTTGTTTACAATTTCATAGGTTTTAATTTTTTTCGCGGAACCCTGATTCTTTTTCTAGAATAAAAGTAACCTAAGTTACTTCTTATAACAGCAGTTATCTGCCAGTGAAAGTCCCTTCAAAATCGGTCCAGCCGTTTCGGAGATTAGCCGGAATAAACAGACAGATAGACAGACAGACAGACAGACAGACAGACAGATAGACAGACAGATAGACAGACAGACAGACAAAAATTGTAAAAAATGTTGTTTTGGTATATGTACCGTGTATACATCCATATGCGTTTAGTAAAAATAGGTTATTTTAATATTACAAACAGACACTCCAATTTTATTTATCTGTATAGATGACGTGTGAAAATATTGTTTCCCATAAAAATGTCGAAAATTCCTTTCTTAGCGGTTACCTATGTTATAGAATACACTGTCAAAACGTTTAAGTGGCAATATATAATTTTGACGACACGTTTGCCTCAGTTTGTAGTGACCCTGTTTGCTGTGCTAGCGGTCGCGGGTTCGAGTCCCGCTGGGGGCTCTAATTTGTGTGATAAGCACGAATGTTTGTACTGCAGTCGTGGGTGTTTATATTTATAATATGTATGTATTTAAAGTTATATATGTGTAGTGTATCAACTATCTGATATTCATAACACAGGCCTCGTAACTTACCATGGAACTAGATGGTGCTGCGTGTTAATGTCTCAACAAAATTTATTTATATTTATTATGGTGCTTACCTCCAGGAAACCTATCAAGTCGGTTCTGACGATAGATAAAACGATATAAGAGGTACTTTGATTATAAATTTATTTGTATTAAACAGATGATTAATTAACTTTATTTAGTGAAATAAAAAAGAATTTATTTTTAAATATTATTTATTTTACATTTTTTTTTATTTCAATTATTTTAGAACAATTTTATTACGTTGGTTGGTCCGATGTAGAATGGATGTATGAACAGTCTAAAATGTGATAAATCATCTAATTGTAAAAGGAAAATCATATACTGTAATAAATACTAATAATTTATGTAGCTTTAGTGGCTTACCTACCACAGTAGCATATTTTAGAATTAAAATTACTCTGTGTCCATCTCAAACCCATTTTAAAAAGCTGATGTCCATGCAAGAAAAAAATCTGTTTGAATTTTCTAGATCTTCATAATTCTAAGGTATTATTTTTGAAGTAGAATTCAGAAAATTATAACTGTAGATGTAAATAAGCTCTTAAATCGACATCAGCTTATTTCTTATTACCATAGAAATGTTAAGGTAATGATGATTGCAAAAAATGATTATAATATGTATGAAATAATCGATATTTTGATGATTAGGAAATCACAGGTTCCGTAATAAAAATTACGGATACAAGTCTTTTAGTCGACTTGAGATAAATATAATGAATATTATAAATATATCCTTTTACATATGCTACTATTAAAGTTACTGTTTTATTATTCTACATCGAACTAATCCCTTGACTGTGGGATTGTGTATATATGTATAATATAATTAAAGACTTGTACACATTGGCGGGACTGTCTCTAAAACATGGTATTTTTTAAGGAAATGTTGAAATAAGTGCTATAGTTTGCTAAGTATTAAAAAATAACTATACTGTTTTCTTAATCTTAATTTGAGACACACATCACTTCCACTGTGTACAAAAAGCCTTATGTTATCCTTCAGTACTAATTCGCAATTATAAATGTATCCTGTTGTACATACATAGTATATATTTATAACTATTATCACTAGGTTACATTATGCGAGTTTGCTTAACTAACTTATGTACAATTCTATAACAAGTAACAAAATAAATTGAGGTAAACACTTTCAACGGATCGTCCCTTAGCCCCCAGTGTGAAGATACACGCGTTAATAAATAAAATATGTAAATTCTTTTGAAATCCGCTAAAATAGTTTACGTCAATTAGAAAATATAAATATCGAACAAAAATATTATAAAAAATAATAACAATACGTATAAGTGATTGAAATAAAATTTGAAAGAATAAAGGGGCTAACAAAATATTTGATAACTTTGGTCTTCTTAAAAGATGTTGTTCGAACTTCGATATTTTATCCATCGTCATTTGTTTCGTTCGTACGTCGTTCATATTTTTAACAACACAATAAAATATGGCAGTACGTGTGTTTGATGTTAAACTTGAGTATAGTAAGAATCTATACCATTAGAGATCGAAACGATCATGAGCTAAGTTAAGATTAAAATACACGGACTTCAAAAGTACAGTTATTTACACGCTGCACGGCTAACTGGTTTTTAACTACATGTAATTACTAGAATTCTTGTATATCTAACATTGAAATAAAACTATTCAGCAATTGTCGATTCAAGGATTGCCAACCTATTATTTCAGGTGAAATTTACAAGTCTTGCTTTTAAATATTAGTATTAGTTCTTTACTATTACGTACTATTGCAGAAGAAACTTGAAAATTAGCACTACATAGGTTTCTAAAGGATTTGAGCATCGATATTTTTTTTAATATGAATTTATCATATTTATGATATTTTAAATGTCTTAACATGACACTCATAAATGTGCAATAAGGTTGGCAATATTATGTTATTTGGAAACCTACACAATATAACGGTCTAAGTAACTGTAAATGTGTCCATGTAAGTTAAATTTTAATGTATTGGAAAGTAAGATGGTGGTGTAATCGAAGGTAGATGATGGCCACATCGCGGGAAGTGAGGCGGAACGGGCGGAAGATCCCGTTGAGTTCCTATATGCAATATTAAATTCATTCCGATGACTATGTGGTAGATGAAGTGACAGTGGAACAGCCAGTAGCCTGGAATAAATAATTAATTATATTTTAATATCCAACAATATGTTAAAGCATCAGGATTTTAAAATATTTACTCGTATAAATACTTTACAGTTAATGTTATAAAATTACTTGACTTGACAAGTTCTGAACTCCATTTTTAGTGTTTAATAAGTTTATGTGAAATAAACACTTTTGACGGCAATTTGACGGCAAGTTTGGCTCAGTTTGTAGTGACCCTACTTTCTGCGCCAGTGGTCGCGGGTTTGAGTCTCGCTGGAGGCATTCGTTTGTGCGATGAGCACGAATGTTTGTACTCCAGTCATAGGTGTTTATATTTATAATATATATGTATTTAAAGTTATATATGTGTAGTGTATCAACTATCTGGTATCCATAACACAGGCTTCGTAGCTTACCATGGAACTAGATGGTGCTGTGTGTTAATGTCCCAACATATTTAACATATTTAAAACACTAAATCTTGTTTTTATTCTTATAGCATGATTTTACGTACCAGGGTTGTCAGCTTTTAATCGCAGTACAACATATCCATTGTTGGGTACTGCGAGAGTATCTTTATATGGAGGCAAATTATATTGCCTGTGTAAAAGACCCTTCCTATCTAAATCGAGGGCATGTTTTAAGTTTATCTTCTTGATGTTTTTGTCGGGAGATCTGCCCATACCAATAACGCTGTACGATGTTCCATGAAGGTGGAATGGATGAGAAAGATTGGGTGATTGTACTGAAATAAATATATTAGGTTAGCTTATTTAATTCTCTCATATATGCAAGTTTTTTCATAATATTTTCCTTCATCTTCATTATCATCATCTTATATTATTTAACGATAATTCATGTTAAAAAAAACAAAATTAATGAAAAATAGTTTTCATTTACTATAAATACCTAAAGCCATTAGCCAACCAAAGGTCAATTTTGATCAGTTCGATTTCGGTCGACCAGTCGATCTACCAGTCGATCAATTGATCGAACAATTGTTCGATCAATCGGTTGATCGATCGGTTTATCTGTCGATCTGACCGATGAGTAAAACTCAATCTCAAAGAAAATTTTATGGAACCACCTCGGGACCTACCTTAATATATTACCGTTTAAAGTATCAAAATTGGTCAAGCCGTCTCTGAGATATCGGTGAACATACATAAAAAAACATACATACAGATGAACATAAAACCTCCTCCTTTTTGAAAGTTGGTTAAAAATGAGATTCATGCGTAAGATTATGGGCTACCATTGCTATCTCGCATCAAGAGAAGGCTCAGCAGTGGTATGCTAGAAAGAGCTAATTGAATATCTTAATAATTAAACCTCTTTTAAGATAGTGTAGTGTGCTAAGCCCGAGGTTACTAGTAAATGATACAACTGAATTATCTTTAAGCATATTGTGAATGTGAAAGTGATAAGGAACGGATGGTACATAAAGTTATATGTTGTTGAATACGTTTTTAGTGAGATTCACTATTTATTATAAACAGAGTTTGCAAGCGGCTTTGTGTGCTTGTACTGCTTTGGTCCTAAGAGTCATATGTTATATTAATGATTAGGGTATAAAATACAATATTTTTAAACCTAACACATAGAAAATAGTATACAATGGAAATATACATTAATTCTACATCAAAATTTTGAACTAAAATAATCGTTAATAGACTCGAAATTTTCTTACCTTCATCCACAAGAACTATTTCTACGATAGAATTTAATGGTACATCAATCATATGTGAACATGTACAATCGACCGCGCAGTCGGCCGGCCTATTGTCACCATTGCAAAACAGTTCTGGTGGGAGTTCGTGCATTTGTGACAGCGGTGGAGCTGGAGGAGCCATGTAGGATATTTCATCTATCAAACTCAAAACGTGATCACCACCAGGGCCAACTGAAATAATAAGGAATACAGAGGGATTAAAGCAAAACGAATTTAATTATTTTTAAATCATGTAAAATTTAATTTATAGAATTTATATATATGATATGTCACATGTACATTGTACAGCCAATTAAATCTTTTAAAATATATTTGATAAACATATATGTATATCTTTAAGATGTATTTTTCATGTCTTTAATTTTCTTACCTAAAAATTTTTTGTAAGTATTTTCTTTGAATAAATCTTTAGGTTTATAGAAATGAAACCTGAATGGCAGAAATATTTTGACATCGGGGCGTTCTTGCAGGACCGCCTTGTCGACGGGCTTGGCAGATTTTAAATTGCTAACGCATACCGCATCGTTTCGTTTGACGTCGCAAATTGCATCCAATGGGTTCATGACCTGTGAACATTTGCGATTTATTTAAGAAACGCTCGCGAGTTACATGCATTTGTTTCATCTTTACTGGTTAAGTGAAATTTTGTAAAGCAAATTATGAGATATGAAAATAATAATTAAAATAAATTATCTTTAACAGAATTAAATTTTTCTACTTAATCTACTTAATAAAAACTTATTTTGTGAAATTAAAAATACAACCTGATAAATATAAAAATATACAACCTGAAATTAGGGTCACTCGTGCAAGATCCGCTTAAGACCACGACACCTCTACATATGTCCATCTAAAGGATAATATACCATGGATTCTATCTACTCGTGCTCAGAAAATAATATATAAGCTACATGCGTGGGAAATTGTTATTACGCTACGAGATGTCTTATAATTTTATACACTACAAATTGCCGATTTAGCATTGAAAGGAACTGTATGAAAATGTATTTGTTTGTATGTAAAAAAAATGTATCAAATGAAGAAATGTTGTATTGTTAAAGTGACAGGGAAAATAAAAAAAAATACTATATTTTTAAAATTTTATTAAGTGGTATAAAAATGTACAATTTTCTTATTACGTAAATATGTACGATAATTGCATGTAGTTCATAGTCATTTTTTCTATAATATATAATATTAATATGTGAATTTATGGGATGTTACTTTGCCACTTTTCATTAAAGTTGCTGTAATATAAGTACATATATTGATATAATCTTAAAATAAAGTTGGTAACTGCATATGGTAACATTTTGTAAACTTAAGTATTTATATTAATATGGTTATTAACAGTCTTTACTTTTTGGGTGTCGTGCAATTTGTTTAGGTCTGTCCGACTGTAGTGCCTATGTAGGTACATTCAAGTGTATTTACAAGTGTTACAGTTTTGGATAAATATTTTTATTTTTAATATTGTTATTTTCATGCAATTTTGGGTTAGTATTCAAAAAAGTATCTTAAATATCTAATTTTATATAAAGAGATTGCCAAAAGTAAGCCACCCCGCAATTACGGCCATGAGTGTTTAATATAATTGACACTCCTATCCATTAGTGCGTGAAGTTAATGGTGTTAATAACAATAAGATGCATAAATAAATGATACAATGATTTCCTGTAACAAATTTTGGGGTGGCTTATTTTTATATCCCTCGCAATATTTAAATATATACACGCAATAAATATCCTTGGTGAAAAATTAAATGGCAAGTCGTTAGTTACAGAACGAACATGTTCGTTGTAAAAATAATAAGAAATATGTGTAAATATTGTTGTCGTACAAATAAGAGCCTCAATGCGATATTCAAAGTGATGCGACATCAGAACGGTACCACCAGAATAAAGCATAAGATTAAACTGAAATTCACTCAGCAAATATCACCTTTAAATAAAATCACAAACCAGCATTACCTCCAGTGGAAACATTCGTATAAAAATAAACACTTAAGGCAGAATCGAGCACTTCGAGTCTGCCGACACATCACACAAAACAAACATAAAATTACACTTAGTTAACATAAAAATCAACTGCTATACCAATTGTTGGGTACGTAAACTGGAAAGTGTTTCTAGGAACAGATTTATTTAATGGGAGGGAGATGGTCTCCACAGGTAGGGAAGTTAGGAGGTACGGGAGGAAGATCTGCGTGGGTGCCCACTTGAAGGACAACGTTCATACCAATGACAATGTGGAATAAAAAGTGGCAATGAAGAAGCCAAAAACCAGGATTGTTGGCTCTAAAACGAACAATAACGTAACCATTATTAGGAACAGCAATAGTATCCTTTGCAGGTGGCAGGTCACCCTGTTTTAAATGACGCTCTAGTAATCCTCTCCTATCTAAATCGAGAGCGTGTTTTAAGTTAATTTTCTTCACATTTTGATCCGGTGATCTACCGATACCGATAACATTGTAAGAAAATCCGTGCAAGTGGAACGGATGAGATAAGTTCGCGATTTGTACTGAAAGTAAAAAAAATGTAATTAGTTATTTACATTTGAATGAATTTCGAGTAGCGTTTATAAAACTATGTAACATACCTTCATCTACCAGTACGATTTCTACTACAGCGTTAAGAGGGATATCAACTTTATGCGTGCACATGCAATTTTGTCCACAATCAGCTGGTCTGTTATCTCCATTACAGAATTGTTCCGGGTTTATATCATCGTATTGACTGATAAGAGGCGCAGGCGCGGCCATATATGAAATTTCATCGATTAAAGAGATTACATGATCTCCTTGAGGTGCCACTGTGAATCGTCACATTAGTAATTTAATAAAAGGTTGCTAAATGAAATTTCAATAATGAAGAGAAATAGTCCATATCCTTACCCAAAAATCTGTTGTAGGTGTTAGGTTGGAATAATGTTTCTGGTCTATAAACGTGGAAACGGAATGGCAAGAAGATCTTGACGTCAGGTCTCTCTTGTAAAATCGCGGGATCGATATTTTGTGCATTTTTCAATTGGCTGACGCAAATAGCATCGTTTCTAGGAATATTACATCTTGCATCCAAGGGGTTCATAACCTGAATAGTTAGTGGGTAGAAAGGTACGTGCAATTACTAATAGAACATGCACAAACTACTTCTACTTAGATTTACTATGATTTATAATAATATAGGTTCTCAATACATGATGAAGAAAATTTGCAGAAATAAGTACTATGGGCAAAAATACTTAAAATAATTATACAATAAGGTTAGAATTCAGGATATTAAATGTAATTAAGAATAGTCGTATGATGAAATTAAATGTTTCTGCCTTTACTTACAGATGACCAAATGGGATGGTGCAAAGGGTCTACATTACTGCACCAACTACATAATTACATACCGTTGAATTTTCAAAGTATTTGAGTGATCTAATCATAAGTTAAGATATTTACAAATCTCGCTTAATAATAGCTTTCTATACAGTTGCATACTGGTAGTTAATTAAGAAGATAAAAAGTCTCAAATTATCTGCACAAATACTGGTGTTTAGGTGTAAGAAATAATGTGCAACAAAATTAACTAAGTTTATCGAGGTTGTCGTATTTGCAAGAATCCAGTATGCAATATCCGGCAATTAATAAGCAAGATATCGTGACAGATCGCTATTCATTTGATTGAAGGAAAGGAATTTTATTCATTGTATACATAGGAAAAAGCGAATATCACCATCTTTAAAGGTTTTGTAATGTATTTACATAAGGAAGATTTAGATGTGGAAAATATCTTTTATTATGTACATTCCTTAGTACTTACAACTCCCTGTGGGATTCCTACGTCGTAAGTTGGAGGAGTAGATGATGGTTGGTAAGGTCCTCTAGCGTACCGAAGAATACCGAGTTGTTGAGCTCTCTTAATACCACATTCTCCGAGGCCACGTACTTGAATCCAGTACGCACCAGGGATATTATTCGCTTCGATAACAAAGTCGTAACGTTCGCCTAAAATTCATAAGTAAGTAAAATTTGGAATACTTAAGTTTTTTATTTTATTTTTAATTTTATATAGGTAATTTAAACTTAAAAAATTGTAATATCCTTCAGTGAAAATTTTCAACGAGTAATTCAAATCATTTAAAGGCTGGTCTACATTTTCTGTGCATCATTAAATTGATGAAATTTGTGAATAAAAAAGTACGTAATTGAGGAAGTAATGAGTATAATATATACACAATTCTACTCGCTTGACTAGCACAAATTAACTAAATATGCTTAGGTTATGATATAACAAGGCACGCATTATTAAACAGCATTTACTTGATGCATATATATCCACCCATATTATATAATAAGGATGTTCCGCTTTACATTTACGTATTATTTTATTATTTTTGTACACACATTTTTCAACAAATTTATATGACGATTTGTAGTTTTTAATTTATAGTTTTTTAAGCATTGTGCGTTATTACTTACCAGAGAAAGAGATGATAGTATTAACTAGTACGGGCTGTACTGGTTCACCGTCAGTTGCGATGATTGTCAGATTATGGCCCTCGATCGTAACTTGAGCGGGGCAAACTGATGCAAAGGCGTTAATCATTCTGAACCTGTATCTTCTGCCAGGCGTGATAGTAAATACTTCAAGAGGAGTGTTAGTCATAAAACCAGTATTAGGGTCTCTGAACTGTCCTTTACCGTTGATCAGTACACTTTCAGGATCTTGACCAGTGTTTACAGCAAGACGTCCCGGGTACCTTTCAGCAGCATCTTCATG
Organism: Argynnis bischoffii washingtonia; assembly: GCA_033884665.1. Lineage (NCBI taxonomy): Eukaryota > Metazoa > Arthropoda > Insecta > Lepidoptera > Nymphalidae > Argynnis > Argynnis bischoffii. Next base: position 5,456,041 of record CM066616.1, on the reverse strand, counting down.
AAGCCAATCACTGATTAACATGACGTGAGTTGTCAAATCGTAATCGTATAAGTGACTGTTAGGATCTTTAGACGGTGGTTGACGAACTACAATGCTTCCGTAAATACCATCCAATTTCTGCAGACCAGTATGAGCATGCCAAAAGTGAGTACCTGCATTACCTTGCCATTGATATCTGTAATTTTAATTAGTATATGTGTAAATATGACGCTATTCAAAGAAGTGTGAAATAGTCTACGTATATTTTCTTCAAAATACTGAAAACCTGTTCTCTAATTATTATAGAGGTTAGGTTGATATTACCTGAATGTGTTTCCTTGTTGAATTGGACATTGAGTCACAAATGGTACACCATCATAGTATTGTGAACCACGTTGCCAGATTCCGTGCCAGTGAATGGTCACTTCCATACCTTCCATATGGTTTTCAACATCAATAACTACTTTATCATTTTCACATACTTGAATAGAAGGACCAGGCAACATTCTGTTTACCGTAAGAATACCACGTTCAACTCCATCAGCTAATACACATTGGCAGTGCGACCATACCACATTAGTTGCGTTTGGTGTACATACTTGACAAGCTCTATCAACAGAAAATAAACAATGAGTTAATCAACAGTTATTGTAATTTATAATTTTTTCAATCTTGTTTAATCTATGCATATAATAAAATTGTAACTAAGCCGAATCTGTACGTTTTATATATTTTTTGAAAAATCTTATTGAAATAGACAATATTATCGATACAGAGGCCCAATCTATAGTTTTTAGAATTTTTGTCTGTCTGTCTGTATGTTTGTCTGTCTGTGACCGCATCATGGAGAAATCAGTGGAGAAATTTTAATGAAATTTGGTATGACGATAAGTGGTTATTTGGGAGAACATATGGGATACTTTTTATTGCGGGAAAATATCTCATTTCTGAGAAATATATATTAAACGTTGAAACGTAAGTAGGGACGAACCCGAGCGGAGCAAGGGTGAGTCGCTAGTAAGAAATAAACGACTGCGGAGTTTGCATAAACTATGTCGCCACCGATCAATTACTAAGTAAATGTTAAATCACAGAGCAAAAATTTGGGTTAAAACTTGACTATTAGTTGTTGTCACTTTACCAATCTTTGGTACCACATAAATAACTATGCATTAAAATTACAGTTTCAAACTGATCTTAGTTCAATATGCTTACATACATAAAGGCCAACGTTGTGTAATACAGGATTTATTACAGGAAATAGTTATTATAATTTAATAATACTATACAAAAATTGGAATAGATATTTTTTGTGGTAAGTGAATTTAATTACTTCAGGAAACTAAAATGAATACGCCCTTATATAAATACATCTTTAAATCGTTTCTAATAACCTGTAAATATGAAAATAAATACTTACGCTCCTAAGACTGTATAAAATTCAAGGGTAAAGTGATAGTAGCATATCCTTGGTGGTTCATTTTCTCTACAGGCCCTTGCGCATTCATCAGGGGCAGATAAAGCCGGGTTTCTTCTTAGTTCAGATGTGGCGCTGCTTGTGAAATCTAAATGTTTCAAAGACAGCTTGCCGTTAGATGTCTTCACTAGAGGTGGTAAAGGATTGTTCCTGAATGTGCCACTTAGCGGACCGCTGCCGCTAGTTTGCACGAATGGATTCGCTGATGGACCAATGGTGCTGTCGATGGACCCGAAGGAGTTGAACGGATCGCTTATACTCGGATGAGTTTGGACGAGGCCGTGTGTTGATGCGAAGCTATTACTACTATCCCGGAAGGGTGTAGCTGTGCCTGCTTGCCACCATGATGCTGACGTTGATTGGTCTTCAGGGGATATTGCTTCTGTAATAGAAAATTTAGAATATAGATACACTGGTATTTAATTATTGTATATAATAATTTGAAATGATATTTATATTAACAGTTGCTATAAACAAATATTAATTGTAAGATAGCCATAAATTTCTTTACTTCCATAAAATATATTGTAATCGTATTTGAAATTTTAGCGATGTGTTCATTAGATACGAGCGGCACAGTGGCTTTCGAATGAACACAGGTGCTTTAATGCAAATTTGGTGTTGTACCTATAAATAATATCTATTCTAAATTGTCCGAGCCTGCCGAATGCGTTGTCACGTTTGTTTTGCAACTGCACTAGTTAAAGGGACTCAGTTGCATATCTATCCTAAAATACAAGGACTTTTACTTCCTTTATTGTCGTTTGTTTCGTGACAGTTATAGCTGTTGTTCTATATTTTATCTAGCGCTGTACTTAATTGAACATTTTGTTAGATACAGTCGCATTATTTAATTTCAACACAATCTTGCTCAACGTTGGATCACTTTGTTACAGTTTTTATTTACAATTCGGCGCTTAGGATACATGACCATGAACCGATTTAACTTTTACTTCCTTAATACTTTTAAATTTATCATAGTGTATTTACATTAATTTTATATACATCTGACATCGTTATGATATTTTAAATTAATCTTAAAAACTATTGTATTCATTACTATATATAAACAGAATATATTATTAAAGATAATAAAGAGTAATTACAATTAATAATTTCAAGCTTATTCTGTGAACCAAGAGGAAATCGGAAGGAGAGTTTTATAATCTAATTCCTGGATAATTAACAGTTATCCATTAAATATGGACTACGATAGCATAACTGATCTAGAACTAGCACTTAAAAGGTATTTTATTTTTTAGTAGTGCAATTTCAGTTATTTTTATGAGAACGGTATTATGTGTAATATAAAGCATTTAATGCAAGGGTAACATGGCTATATTATACAAGTGGCAGGAAAGAATGTACCAAAGTACTTATTGAATGTATATCTTATCTTTTTTATTATTATAGATGTAATAAAATAGATTTTAACTGCTTAGGTGGTGTAGTGGCTAGCATGTACCGCTGCACATCCTGAGGTCCTGGGTTCGAGTCCCGGGTCGGGCCAAGTTTAGTTATATCTGTATAGTAAGCCTCAGTAACAGCCCGGAGTTGGGAAGTTGGCGGTGTTTCACCCCCGTGCCTCGGAGAGCACGTAAAGCCGTCGGTCCTGCGGCTTAACTCTCACTCCTGCGCAGTTGGCTCGTCTCAATGAGATTGGCCGCCGTGGCCGGAATCGGTCAGAAGAACATTATTATTATTAAAATAGATAATAATGGAGGTTTATACATTTATTGTTATGTATTTGAATAAAATCATAGGGCGTCTAATATATCATTTATATTTATATCTAGCAACTCGGGTTTGTCTCTAGCTACGTTTTAACGTTTAATAAACATTTCTCAGATATAAGATATTTTTCCGCAGTAAAAAGTATCCTATATATTGACCCGGATAACCAGTTATTATCATACCAAAGTTCATTAAAATCTGTCCAGTGGTTTTCTCGTGATGCGGTCACAGACAGAGAGACAGAAAGATAAAAATTCTAAAAACTACAAATTCGGTCTCTGTATCGATAATAAGGACTATTTCTAAAGATTTTCCAAATAATATTTAATGTACAGATTCGATTCACTCAGAAGAAAAATTATTAAAATTGGTACTTTTTTTATTAAATTCTTGATGTTGCATGTTTGACTTATTTTAGAAAAAACTAAAAATCATGATAACTCAAAAATGGTTCACTTTTGCATAATGTATATGGGGGTTATATTTATCGCAAATAGTCACCCCTATCACCTCCTGACGGGAATACGTCGAATTACCAATAACCTGTTTATATAATATGGCCATATGCGAAGTACATAGTGGGGGTATAGTAAAGCGATCGCAGCGCATATCAAACTTTCTTTGAGATTTAGTACAATTTGTATGTTTTTAAAACGGGATATGATTGTTGTTGTGATGTGAATTGCAAAATAACGGCAAGAACAGTCGAGTGTAAATTATATACTTTATAAAGAAATAAATGTAAAAAGAAAAAAGTAAGCAATATATAAAACTAAAATTGCGATATCAATAAATCAATTTTATTTGCGCTATATTTTATCTGATGTTAATAATGGTCTTAATTAATTTCGTACTAATATTTCTTATATGCTATGCTAAACTTTTTCCGCTTTTATCACAGTTTGAGGTTGGAAATTTAAATTGTGGTTATTTTTTTAATACTCGTTTTTATAATAATAGACTATCCATTCTTCTATGCACTCTTTTAAACAAATCTTTGTCAAAAAACTATTTGTCGTCTTTCTATTTATCTTTTTATTACTATAATTATTAGAAAACAATAAAATATTTATGGGTTATTATTTGACAATCCGTGATAGATACGCATTCTAGGTGGCACTACTGTCATGCTCATCACTATCTATTCCTTACTAACTACTAACCGTTAAAATGTACCTAGGGATGAACCCGACGAAGCGAGAGTTAGTCGTTAGTTATACATATATTTATGTTCTAGTAAAATTTGAGATATGTATGAAATTTATTGTAAATTTCTTAGAATTTTTAATGTCTTAAATCAAGTATTTTTCAGAAAATGCCTGCACGGATATTACGTTATCCATCCTTTTGAATTAAAGTATTGTATACATAGGTTGCAAGTGAGTTAAATATAATAAGTATGTTTTCTTGAATTGTATTTATTAGTCTTTAGGCTCTAACAAAATAAATAAAAAATAAATAAATCGATAAGAGGTTGAATATTATTTCAAGATAATTTCATCATCAAATTATGCATTTTTTTCATAACAGATCTTTATTGCTTGTAAATTGATTGCTTTCGATAGAACATTACCAACCCATGATTATTAAAATTGATACATAAACCTATGCCTTAAGGCTGTTTTATAATGAATGAATTTATTAATCATTAAGAAACTATAATAAATTATATCTGATCTGCTTGAATATTGTGGTTATAGCGTGGTTTTTGTAATAGGCAATTTCTCCTAATTTATTAAAATAATACGTACATAAATGACACTTTGCGTCAAATAACTTGCAGGCGTTATCTTTAAGTGTTTAAGAATAAAATGATCATTATTAAGAACGTCATATTAAATGGTCTCAAATCACTTGATTTTATAAGATCTAAATAGTATTAATATTCTAAGTTCTATGTTATAATGAAAATTAGAAACTTATTTTTTGCTTTTTACCTATTAAAGCTTCAACGGTATAGTCGCGATACGAAAAGATTATCATATGCACCGAGTTCCTAATAATGTGATAATTTTTATTATATATTAGAAAATTACAACAGTGCACAAACATATTATGTGTACATAAAGACTTCTACTGGATATAACATGTACCTGTTTAAATATTAGAAGTTTCATCAAAATTTGCCTTATAATATATAATCGATGTGCAGACTTCATATTTCCGATTTAGTTTTATAATAGTGTAGATATCGACAGATGCAAGGATCGATTTGATTACCGACACAAAATAATTATAAACAGGCGGGCCTACAATTATATTGTTTGCATATTGTATAACATCTAAACCACAATTTATACGCTACATGTATTGATGTAATTGTACCTTATTATACAAAGGCTGAGTTTATACATCTCGTATTCATAGCCTATATAGGTCAATCCAAAATATTCATTTTTTTGTCGTCATTTTAAGTACCTATAATAAAAAAAATTACATATTTTTCCAAAAACTTATAAAAATCGTTTTATGTATCTATAATAAAAAATAGATATTTTTCCAAAACATCTATTTTTTTATTATAGGTACTTATAAAAAATCTTTTTAAGTACTAATAATAATAAAAAAAAAGTTATTTTGGGAAAATATTTCAGAAAAAAGGTAAGCATTTAAATTATATCGGTTAAAATCAATTGAAATTCAAGATCTATACTTACTAGTACTTAGAATGTATAATTAACATAGTGAAATTTGTTCATTTATATTTTTTAACTAAGTTTACACAAATTAAATTAAATTAAGCCCACCTCATTGAGAATTTTCTTTTCTTGTACATAGGTAGTCTTAAAACAGTTAATAACTAAAAGAACGTATTAGCGAGGTCGTACGAAGCTTGCTTGTGTTTACTTACTAATAACTATTTATTTGTTAGTAAACAAAATGTCGACTTGCACTTGTAATTCTTACCGTACATATTATGCAATAATTTTTATATATCCTTTATGTTATTATCAGTAAAATTAATTAATATTTATAGATAGGGTTATTTTTATATCATAAAAAAATAAGTACTTATAAATAAACTAGGTGTCAAAATTGCTTTAAATTATTTGACAATAAATAACCCAGGCATGAAATAAAATCAAATTAAATTCAAATCATTATGTAAGTTTGCTGCGCGAAAATTAGTAGTTCTAGTTCGAGTAGGCCTTAATCAAGTATGATAATAGGCGGAACACAAGTTTTCCGTTCCGACTGAATGAAACGTGAACGCCCCGAAGCAGAATAAGATTGATTCATTATTATTATCCTCGTATTGAGGAAATTTTGATTTAAATTTAAGATTACAAGGCATTATTGCTTGAATGATTACTTTTATTGTAATTTTATATAGATTAAATCACTCTTAATACCTAAGTGTGCCCTCACACGTAATTAAGATGAAAATAAAATTTTACGGTACATACATTTTAATTTTTTATTTTGTAATTATGTTAAATAGACCAAGACCCGTTGCGCTAAACGTTAATTATTCATATGTAAATTAAAATAAAATAAAATAATTTGTAAGTAAAAAAAAACCGACTCTCTCACATTAAATTTCACTTAGAATCTAAATTTCATTTATTGTGTAACCAGATATTTTCGAAGTCTACTTAGCTAAAATTTCGTACTACACCATTTTTTCTAATATTCTCTCTAATAAAAACGGCATACTCTATGTCAAAGAAAATTTTATAGGAACTCAAGATCTATCTACAATTAAAACTAACAAAATCGGTGAAGCCATCTCCGAGAAATCGGTGCATAACCATAGTATCTACAAAGTATTGTCGAGATTAAGGTAATCGCGTAATCATGATCAAGAAAAAAAAAACTTTCACTCTAAATAAACACCTAATAAAAGTAATTACTTTTACAATATGGGGCCGAATTCGCATTTGCTTCATGTACGCGTAACTAAGTATACAGCAGATCAATCATTCGTGATTAGGCATGATTGTTTCAATAAGCTGTTGTGTTGATTCTAGCGATTATGCTTGAACGTTGTTGCTGATTTCAGTTATTATCGATTATATAATATAATTTATAATGTTACCTATAAACAAGTTATATTTAGAAGTAAGAAAGTGTAAGGACGAATGTGAATGACTTAATTTTACTTTTGATTTTGATCTTCCATTTATTTATTTGTTGAAATATAAATATTCCCCATATATATACAGCTGTGTTCTGCTATGTGCAGACTTTCAACACTTTAAATATTAATTTTGTTACGTTACTAGATATATTTTTTAATTTTATGAGTTATTGAGATAATGCTGCTTTTACTTAGGACTAGACCGTGTCCATCCAAGCGCGAAGTGAAAGCGGGCACTTTAGTGATGCTTTAAACTCAAATCGAGTTTACTCTAAGTTACTAACGGTGTAGTGATATAAAAAAATCTAATATATCTTTTACTTATGTATTACAATGTAGCGAATGTTGTAAAAAATATATAAATCACGTTATTTTAGGTTAGGTAGTTCAGCTAAATTTTATATTTATACGAAGTGATAATTCAAGTATTAAATAAATCGATTTTCATTTGACTTACATTTTTATTTATATATTTGAATTATACATTTCATGCATTAGCATATAATAATAAATACATTATATCGTGTCGATAAATTTATATCTGCAATATTTTAGTAGACATTTTATTTTGTCAAATTTAAATTATTAAAAAATTACAATTCATTATTTCGTTTTCAATATGGCAAACGGATGTTGTCAGTTGGCTCTTGAATAATTGGCACAATGTGGAATATAATGTATGTAATGTATGAATCGATGAAGCGAGAAATCACAAACTCAAACTCTACACTCCAATTTGTCTCTATTTAGTTAAAATTTGATAGTTTGAATAATTGCCATTAGGCATTCATTGTTTTAATGAATTGATAGAGCTTGATTTTAAGTATGATTAAAATTATCCAACATTAACTTACATTAGTATTAAAACATAGTAAAATGATACTGTTTGAAATGTAAAAAATAAACAAAATATCTAAATTAGGATTTAGCGAATAAGCTAATTTATCGTTAGCGCCGACATGACGTTGACAAGAAATTAATATGGCGTCAACTCAACAAGCGGGTAAACGTAGCCTTTCGAATTTTAGCGGCAGAATTGCACACAACATTGTAGATCTTAATTATACCACTACGAAACTGTCAGTTGTTTTTACTTACGTGTCGTAAATCGGCTCCGGAATGTATAAATATTAAATAATATTCAATATAGGCTTTGAAAGGTTTACTACGACAGTTTTCATACAAAAAGTAGTTTATTTCTAGTAGCAGTTATCTAAATATTATAAGTATTACACGTGTGTAGTGTTGCCAAATTTAAGCCAGTTTGATAGTTTGCTTTAGAAGTTATGGCAATATATTATTTTAATTTTAAATAAATTACTACCTATACAATATACCTACATAAACTTTGAACTCATAATATAGCTATCTAGACATGTTGCCATTATATTGTCAATAAAATAAATGAATCTAGTTTGACAATAAACACTAATCTATACTATAATAAAGCAGTAATCTGTTATAAGCACTAACAGTGATTTATGCAAAAACATAATATTTTATATTTTTTTATTGTACTTCACCGTTGTACCCATTGTCGTTTGTACTTGTGTTAAAACTGAGATAAAAAAAAATTATCTCTTACAAGTATTAAATATCCTTCCTTATAACTATAGGACATATAATAAAATTCTGAGTCGAACCTGTACATTAAATATGATATAATAACGAGCAATTTATGTATATTTATTTCTATATATATTTATTTATTTATACCGGCGATCTCGGAAACGGCTCTAACGGTTTCACTGAAATTTGGTTTCTGGGGGTTTTCGGGGGCGAAAAATCGATCTACGCGTGTTTTTGAGTTTTCTTGCGGTTTTCTTTTGTATTATTCCACGCAAAATATGGTCGATAATTTAGCACGCTCTGGCATAAGCATCGTGGTCAAGCGGCCAAGGCGCAAGATTGACAATCATAGGTACCCGGATTCGTATCCCGATTGGATACAAAGTTTTTACTTGTGTTATTTTTTGAATTTATTCAAGTTTTTCTTTTTTTCTTTTTAAACCCAATTAAATGAATCTATAGTTTCTAGAATTTTAAGTAATTTACCGCATACATACACAAAAAATTGATATCAGAATTCATATATCTTTTTTAACTGTAAGTCAAGAAACAGCTTATGAATATAAACATGATATATAATTATAATGTATAAATTCGCACTTATAGATATATATATATATTTGTATATAGCAGTAAGATGGACTTTTTCAACGTGCTGTATTCGATAACTGGTCATCCAAGAGGGAAGATAATACTTTGTTTAAAATTAAGTTTAAATAAAAAATAAGTTTAATTTAAGTAGTTAAATAATGTCAAACAATTTTTTTTCGTAAAATGAAAATTTTATGTTTACTTATCGAGGACATGGAAACATACATGCAGACAAAATCGCCGCTTAGAACTAGTATAATTAAATTATAAAATAATAAAGCCATCGTTGAATAATGTACAACACGTAATTAAATAATTATATTTGGAATTGCAAACATAAAAACGGTTGTTAGGTGCAGTACAATTAGTCTAATAAGTACCAGATAATATAAGTTGTATAATAATTAATTAATTACGTACTGCTTCGTAGTTACCTGCTTAGTAGATTTTATTTACGGTTCACAAATTCGAAATTAACGTGTGTAACAATAGTGTCGCCTAGTGGAGAGTGTGTAACATCCTTAAACCAAAGATAATAGTCGAAATGGCACGTGTGAAGCGTGCTTAATAATCATATATCATAAGATAATAGGGGCTACTGCGCTTAAATTCGCCGCGAGGGGCGCTAGTGTAGAGTGCGGTCTCTAGAACTGTCAAAAGACACTGAATGTTTACTGTTTGATAGCTTTTCATCGTGGATTTTCACATTCATGATTATTGTAAACATTGTACCATTTCTGATTAATTATGGCAGACACGGTACAGGTCAATGTTATTGCTTTAAAAGAACAGCTAAGAAAAAGTCAATATTTTATATATTTGGTTATTATATATTAATTACGTAAAACAAAATCCTGATAAAGTAGTGCCACGCTAACAATTATTATAATTATTATATATAATTTATGGCCCTGCCGCACTAACAAATAGTTTTTAACGACAGCGATAGCGCCTTACTAGCTAGTGGCGCCAACTGGCACCACCAGAAACGATTAACAATTAAGGTCAATATCAGTTAATTATAAATTACCGTGTGTGAGAAAGGAACAAAACATTTTCTAAAAAAGAATTGAGGTTACTAGAAATTACTGAAATTTTTGAGTACTAGAATGTTCCTCGTTTTTGCATATAAAAGGATGGCAGTGTGTCGAGTTAAGCTTAACTTTTCGCGGAACCCTGATTCTTTTTCTAAAATAAAAGTAGCCTAAGTTACTCCCTATAACATCAGCTATCTGCCAGTGAAAGTCCCGACAAAATCGGTCCAGCCGTTTTGGAGATTAGCCAGAACAAACAGACAGACAGACAGACCGACAGACAGACAAAAATTGTAAAAAATGTTGTTTTGGTATGTGTACCGTCTATACATCCTTATGCATTTAGTAAAAAACGGTTATTTTAATATTACAAACAGACACTCCAATTTTATTTATTATAATAATCTAATATAATATAATAATATAATAATATTATATCTGTATAGATAATAATTTGTACAAAAGTTGTTAAGTTTGAAAAAATATTAGGTTTAGAAAAAAAGACAGATAATATAGGCTGAGTAATAAGTTTAGGGGTGTTGTGGTGAATGCGCAAGCGATCCCGCAGCGCCCCATTGCACTGCGGCGACGGATTCCGCTGTGGGTTTTAGTGAGTAAGAGTCTCACAGTACCTTACCCATTGACGGCCGGTAAGGTCCCCATGATGGGTTTCCCCAGCGATAACAAAAAAAAAAGGCTGAGTAATAAGTAGGTCGATCGATATGATATGGGACTCTTAACACCAAAAATCTTGCGTAATACAGCAAAATGCTTAACGTTCCTAAGTAAACTTCTAAGTTTCATCTTAATTGTCATCTTAACAAAGATTAATTATAATCAGCTTATCGCTAATCCGAGCATGAATAAATCATCTTAAATTAGATAACAGCCTTAATTAATATTTATCAAACGTGCAATCATAAAAACACGTGTTTACCATCTGGGCGTAGAGCTAATGGGCTATTGACTCTAGATATCATATAATCTTAATCCACATTTTTAATAATTTATAAGCTCTCTTTATTACATTAACATAGATTTTTCACGATTTTTATAAACTGTATGTTAATATTACGACATATTATGCTATAAGTAGAATTTACGGTATTTCTCTCTAAACTGTATAATTTTATATATTAAATATATAATTGAAATAGTGAAAACAAGTAATAATGATGATTTCTAAGCAATATTCATATTCTTTCGAATACAATAAAAGCCAATTTTAAGCTTTCTTTCAATTTCTTTAGCAATACATTTTTTTGCATGTTGCATGAGTTGATGGATTAATGTCGTGTTTCTTGCATAGTTAATCGTTATATTGCAACATTGCTTATATGTATAAATAATATACTGCAACAGTCATTAGCTATGTGAAGATTTATGACGAGCTAAAATAATATATTCATTATCTACATTTATAACATGTGGTGTTAAGATTAATAAAAAAGACAAACAAAGGACCTCCTCCTTTTTGGAAGTCGGTTAAAAATTGAGCTAATCTTATGATGGGACTAGAAATTAGTATATAGACATTATATAGATAGCGAAATTCCTCAGAAACTAATAATAGAACTTTTACATTTGCATTCAATTAATTCGTTTTGACGAGTCTCATTTTTTTATTCTATTTTTTTTTATTTATGACTATTATTATTATGAAAAGGTATAGTAATAGTTCGAATTGAAAACATAGCTTAGTATCATTTTAATCGGCGAATTAGATTTAAATGCATAGTTGCGCTTTATTTAAAATTAAATAAATAGGCAAGTTAAAATATATAAGATTTCAATGGTTCTTTCCTATGTATACATAATACATATATATTTTGACAATAATGTATGGTCTGTCCGATTTGTTGACATTTATGATTACTGCTCCGCTCCCTTGGGTTGTTACTAATAGCATGATGATATACAGCCTATAGCCTTCCTCAATAAACGTGCTAACTAATGCAAAAAGAATTTTTCAAATCGGATTAGTAGTTCCTGAGATTAGCGCGTTCAAAGAAACAAAAAATTCTGCTTCTTTATAATATTAGTAGATAATAATTAAATGATTCATATCTCCCTTTAGTTGTCAAATTAATTTTCTCAGTGCATAGCTATTTAAAGCTTTAATTTATAAAATTTCATTCGAAAAATGTTCTGTTCATTATAACACATGAATATGATCTGTCTAATGTAATATGCAGTGACTATTAATAATACCTTTCACTTTTTATATCGTGCCATGTCTAATGTAAGACCCCATGATAACCGTTACTAAATGTGATCGAATTAGTTAGTGCATGCACAGTGAGATTACATTCTTGTAATATTTTCTACGTATTTGTTATTAAAATCACTTCTTGATGTTTATAACTAATAGGATTTTTTTTTTCACCAACAAATTTTAGGTAGTACATAATATCAACACTGTTCCAGTGCATGTTGTGTTCTCCAGTAATTGGGGGTATATTTTAAACACTGTCCAAAGAGCTTCTATATTTTTTGTATTTTTATGTATTTCTGTTGGAGATCCTTAAAAAATAAATAAATCAATTTTGATGAAGCTTAGTATGGATATATTTAAGAAAGTAGTTAGTATGGAAATATATAATAATATTTGAGAAGTTAAGGCAGTGGTAGCCCAGTGGTAACGAGCTCGATTAGAAAACCAAGTGAAGCGGGTTCAAATCCCGGGTCTTGCATCTCTGAAATTTTTATGTGCGAATCATTTCCAACATGATTACCACTTGTCTTACGCTAAAAGAAAACCTCGAGAGAAAACCTGCATGTCTGAGAAAACTTAGCAAGTTTTCGAAAGACATGTGAAGTCCGCAAACCCGCACTTGGCCAGCGCATCATATTAAAGGTAGGCTCGTGCCAAGCAATGGGATGTTGAAAGGGCTGAAGACAAACATACTCGCAAGACAAAATAATCAGAAATAAAGATCATTTTGTAAAATAGAGTTTCTGAAATAGGTCTCTAGTTATATGCAACTAAATAGAGTAAGGTCAAGTAAGGTACTTGTAGTTTACAAGAGTAAGGAAGAGGGAATAAAATGCAAAGTTTTATTATTATGAATGGTCTGCCTTACTTAACTGATCTGTTTTAAATTCGAGTCCCACTGAGTATAATTTTTGTATTGTTATAAAGCGTGCTCGTTGTATTAAATGCATTCCCATATAAGGTAATATTGCCTTTATTAAAAATTAATATAACCAATTAAAGCGGCATAACAGCGGAAAATTTGTTAATTATTTTGTCACGGATCAGTAATTCAATGACTGTTTTAGGCAAATAGTTATTAAAATAACCGCATTAACGAATATAATGCATACAAAAGCGGTTTTCAAAAAAAAATATTTTAATCGCTCATCAGTGACAATGACTTGACTCATTCCTAAAACACTTTCTTGATTATTTTCTAACAAAAAGGATACATCTTAATATTCAAAATCATTTCAACAGTAGGGATGGACTTGAAGTATAATATTTTAAACCTAAATCTTTCTATTTCATGCTATATGAATGATATTATTTGATAACAGGTTTCCGGACTCCAACGGACGTGACATTGATTTTTACTTATACTTACTATAATTATCCATTTCAAATACCTACAAAAGAATTCCGGGAAAATCAATCACGATACTATAATTATTGATGTTGTTGTTTTAGATCAAGGCAAAATTGCTAATTTTAACACCACATACACAAACATACCTCTGTATATAGACTTTTATATAATTTTAACAATGTTGATTTGAACATTTAAGACAAGCTACTTCACCTACACTACACTTTGGATGGGTGATCATTTAGCACTATTACAAATACCATTTAGATTTATGAAAAACACGTTAAGATTTAGGTTCTATAATAGTTGCTATTAATTTGTTACAGTCAACAATCAAAGACAGACCCTTAAGAGGCTGTTAATTAGACCACTCTAGTTTAGTCATAAGGCATCGTTACTTTAATTAACTTTAATGAAATATTTATACAAAATTATGGAATGTAAACTGATTTTCAATGCAATTAAAAATTGTAGCGCACATTTTTGAAATGTTCATGCGAAGTGTAAACTCTATTTTCTCTATTCCCACGATGTTTCAAAGTAAATATCTAATGAAGCAAGGTACTTTAATTAACATAGATCTGACTATTTATGCTATGTTGAAGCCTTATGAGGCGTCGAAGTTATGGGCCAAGATAATTTTAACTCGAATAACGATCGCCAAATCGGTTGCTATTAAGTATCGTACTAGATTGACTGCATCTGGAAGTTAAGGTCGCGGTAATTATATGACTTATTACTCATATCATGTACTCATAATATGTAGTAATGAGAAAAAAAATGTATTTGGAATTAATTTCTTAATAAAAATGTATCTAATTTTCTTTAATTTTTAAATTATACTTGGAAAACAAAAACAAACCTATTCCACGGGAACTGTACATTTTTCCGGGATAAAAAGTAGCCTGTGTGTTATTCCAGACTATAATCTACCTCTGTGCCAAATTTCATCCAGATCCGTTCAGCCGTTCTGGCGAGAAAGAGTAACGAACATACATCCAGACATCCATACTCACAAACTTTCACATTTATAATATTAGTGTAGATATGGTTTTCAAGAATATCATTCATTGTGTTATGACATTTAGCTAATCACGTTAAAATCAATATTTGTTTTATTTGTATGTCACAATGTGATTATAGTGGTGACATGTGTAATAGAGGGTAATTCGGCGTGTCTACGATATGTAATCTGTGTGTAATAGCGGTCGCGTTACAATGATGAAGTGCAACCCCCTATGTATGCAACTAGTATTTATTTTATACTAGTGACTTACCGGCGCTCCGCTCGGATTCGTTCCTAGTTACGATTTAATGTTTACTATAGATTTCTCAGAGATGAGATATTTTCTCGCAGTAAAAAGAATCCTTTATGTGGACGGGATAACCAGCTATCATCATACCAAATTTCATCAAAATCACTCGATTTTTCCGTGATGCGGTAACAGACAGACAGACAAAAATTCTAAAAATTATAGATTCGGCGTCTGTATCGATAATAATGTCTAATTTAATAAGATTTTCCAAAAAATATTAAATGTACAGATTCGGCTTAATTACAATTTTGTTATATGTATAGACTAGAAACTTCAAGCTTTCAAAAGTCAGAGATCAGTGAAGAATTAAATATAAAATATAAATAAAAGTAAATAAAAATAAAAATAATAATAAAAGTAAATTTTATGAAATACGCTTCATTTTTCCATGTATTTATATAAAACAGAAATGCATATAGCAGCAGCTTTATCTATTACTAACAATAGAACACATGAAATGCTTGCGAAGTATGAAAAGTGTACCATTGCACAACTGTGTTTAAACATTTCAAGCATCACATATATTAGTATAATGTTACTGTAAATGTTTCAAGTTTAAATGAACTGTTTAAATAAACTCAACTGATATATGTATGTTTGTTTGGGGCACAATTCGTATAGTGTGCACAACAAATAATAATTATTCTACGTTGTTTGTATGGGAATGTTGAAATTTTTCAACCATCAATGAGACATAATATTTATTAATAAAATAATCGTCTACATCAGTTAAGAATTAACGATTATCTGCGCTAATATATGCACGAAAAAGTATACGCTCAAATTGTTTAGCTCCTTCTTTTTTGAAGTCAACAAAAAGTCTGGTTATACTACCTAAGCTATACTATCTAAGCTTAAAGCTCTACATGCATATAAATACAATATAATAGAATCTTTATTTGAGACCACAAAAGAGATAATATATTTACTTATTATTACCATATGATAATAAATAAACATTTTCAAAGGTCTAACAGCAAAAGCTATAAAACTATGTTACGTATCTATAATACAAAAACTATGTGACCTTTGGCAAATATGCACAACGGTTATGTTTCATACGAGACTCGCTGCCAAGTACATTATTTAGAGATATAATGAAGAGTATGTGTATTTCAAACATTCGTAATGAAAGAATTAAAAAGAATAATGATAGTTATTTGACGAGGTTATTTATTGCATATCGTCCTTCACCTTAATTTTAGACACCTTTGTCTATAGTTTCTCACCAGACAATGAGCAAATTGGGTGCACTATGCGTCGATTGCAATAAGAGCGCTAGCTGTACAATGCATGTGACGTTTCTCACGTAAACACAATGTTATACAAATGTTAACAGCTTAACTATTTTGTTATATTATCAGAATTATTGTAACAACCAGGAAAAAGGAAAAAATATGGAGAAAAAAATAGGAAACTGTGTATGTTAGCATGAAATTGATTATTATATAAAATAACATAATTATGTCGATAACGGAATGTATTATCAATGATCTTTAATGTGGCATATAGAGCTATATAAAGTGAATGTAATCTTTACAATGTATAATTCTATTAAAACAGGCGTAAGATTTCGTTTTATAATTGTTATAAAATTACATAGAAATATATCTAGATCGCTTTGGTTTTAATTATATTTTTCCTTTCTATATTTTTTGTAATAACTTTTAAACATGTTAAAGATTGCATTACTTTTGTTATAATTATTACAAACGATTCAAATTCAGGACCTTCAGTTTGTAATATATATGTATAATAGTTGTATATATATATATAATAATACTTCAAAATGATTTTCAACATTTTTCTACAAAAATATTATCTAAGAAATATCAGTAGGTATACTCTAATTCTGTCATTTGTTTCGACGTGCACCTTGACATCGTGCAGTCAATAATTCACGCTTTCAGAACTCATGGCCATCCTTGTTAAAGCGCCAGAGGTTGTGCTCGTACATTAGTAAATACCACACTGAAACCTACTGTGATTGATATTTAATTACAGTATTGTTTTACAATATGTTGTTTTTATTATTTAATATTTTTAAGGCCTGACGCTTAAATGAATGTTATAATTTTAAAATGTGTATCTGTGTGCCTGTCTATGACATCGTAGCTCCCAAACTATATATATATATATATATATATATATATATATATATATATATATATATTAAGAGAGAGAGAGAGAGAGTTAGTGTGTAATATTTTATTCAAATTAAGTTGTAAGAATTAGTTATGTAATTTTAATTGATAATTGCTTTAACGAGAGTTAAAGCAATTATCAATTAAAATTCCGTATAAACATCATGATTTTTATCGTTATTCATTTATTTAATATTTCAAAACACCGTGTGATAAGAACTTCGATACTAGAATGTATCATTCATTTACCATATATGGTATATGATTAGTTATCCATGTTTTATTATTTCTTAACCGACGTACTTAGAGGTAATTAAAGGTACGTACATATATTTATGATTTCATGACAGTTGAATAAAGTGAACTATTTTAAGTCACATATAAAGGGTGTTTCATATTTTTTAAACTTTAGGTATTGAAAACTAATCAATTAGGTATATAGTAAATTTTGAATGAAACGGGTTTTATAAATGAGTGAGATGTAATAGTCGATTAAAAATATGATAAGTACTTATTATTTTAAATCAGATTTTTACTTATTGCAAGTAAGAAAAAAGTTATTATATCACAAAAATATGATTAAAGTAAAAAAATACACATTATAAAATTTTTTTTTTTTTTAATTTATTTATTTTAGGTCGCTTTTTAACATCTAAGGTCATTAGCGACCACATTGGACATAGGTTACATACAGTAAATTAAATTAGTTGGTACATATTTATCATTTTCAAAAAATTAAGAATTCTCTTACAACCATCTTGATTTAAACAATCTTTTAAATTATTTGGTACATTACATAACCGCTTCTCATTATTATATCCTGGACATTCAATCAAAATATGGAATACAGTCAAATCTAGACCACACTTGCATTTGTTTCTGTCAGCCTTGGTTATTAAATGGATATGTGTCATATTAGTATGACCAATACGCAATCTCGTGATAACCACTTGATCCTTCCTACAGTTAAATAACAGGGGTGGCTTATCAAAAATTGAATTTCTGACATTAAATAATTTTGATGTATTGCCTGTCTTCCAAAATGTATCCCAGTAAATTTTAATTGTATGCTTTATATATTTATGTAAATCATTGTGGGTTGGTTTAGTTATATTGGAAATATCATTTTCATTAGTGGCATTTCTAGCTTCACTATCAGCTTTCTCATTACCAGCAATACCTTGATGACTTGGGATCCATAAAATTTCAAATTTGTAACCATTTTCTAAGAGATTAATCATTTTTTGTTTAATTTCTATAATAAGAGGGTTGATATTTTGTGGATTTTGTAACGCTGTTAGACATGATTTAGAATCTGAATAAATTATATAATTCACTAGATTAGATTCCCTATGTATTAAATCTAAAGCTCTGAGGATAGCTGTTGCTTCACAACTAAAAATCGAACAATAATTCTCAAGTCTATACCGGTAAGCTAAATTTTCAGTTACCACTGAACATCCTGATCTTCCATTTAAAACTGATCCGTCAGTATAAAAAAAAATGTGATTTTTATAGTTATTATGTATTTCATTAAATAATGTTTTATATGTATACGGAGAGGTATCATCTTTATGGTATTTAGTTAGCTCTAGGTTAATAGGAAATTTATAGGTTTTCCAGGGAGCACAGGCGTGTGATTTTTTTGTAAATATAAGCGGCACTGTAATGTTTAAATCATTTAAGTACTTGGCTGCTCTTATACGTAAGGGTTTCGATAAATTACTTTGAAATTCATATTCGGCATCTACGGCTGATGTTTTAGTATAGCAGTTATAAGTTGAAGTATCAGGTTGGGATAATACATTTACAGCGTATACAGTTACTAGTTGCTTTCTTCTTATTCCTAATGAGGTTTCTCCAGCTTCAACTAAAATACTCATAATTGGACTGGTCTTAAATGCACCAATACATAATCGAAGGGCAGTATTTTGAATGCTTTCTAATGAATTTAATGTACGTTGTTTTGCAGAATCATAAATAATAGAACCGTAATCAATTTTTTGTCGAATTAAGGCATGATACGTATTTATTAAACATTTCCTATCAGATCCCCATGTAGTTGATGATAATATTTTTATTATGTTTAATCTTTTATAACATTCTGACTTAAGTTTATTAATATGAGCAATCCAAGACATTTTTTTATCAAATATTAAGCCTAAAATTTTCAAATTATTTACTTCTTTTATAATATGGTCATTTAGTATTAAATTTGCATTATTAGTTTTACTTTTCTTTTTCTTTAATATGATATATTCTGTTTTAGTCTTTGAAAATTTAAATCCTGTTTTTTTAGACCATTCTTGCAGACTATTTAGTGTATTTTGAATTAGATTTAATGTAGGTTTTAATGTTCTGCCACTGCAAATTATTGTTAAATCATCGGCAAATAGAAATCCTTTTACCGGTTTTTTAATATACGAAAGAACATCATTAATTGCAAGTAAAAAAAGGACTACACTAAGCACAGAGCCTTGAGGAAGACCATTTTCTATAGAAACAGGGTCAGATAAAGTTTCATTGATTCTAACTTTAATTGATCTATCTGAAAGAAAGTTTCTTACAAATGCTAGAATGTTCCCTTTAATATCAACATCTTGTAGTAGTTGAAGAACTCTGTGTTTCCAAACCATTTCATAAGCTTTTTCTATGTCTAGGGCTACAATCACAGAATAGTTGTTATTTGCAAAGCTATCCAGTACCTCACTTTCGATATTCATTAAATGGTCTGATGTAGAAAGGAACTGACGAAAACCATATTGAAATGGTGAAAGATGCTTATTTGTTTCTATATACCACCTAATCCTTTTGCTAATAATTTTTTCAAGTATTTTACAAAGGTTACATGTTAGAGAGATTGGTCTATAACTTGTTGTCAAACTTGATATTTTTCCGGGTTTTAAAATGGGAACTACTAAAGCTTCTTTCCAGGCATCTGGGAACACCTGTTTCTTCCAAACGTAATTGTACAATTGAAGTAAGTATTCTAATCCGGAGATTGGTAAGTTTTTAATTATAGTATTAGATATATTATCTGGACCTGGACTAGAATTACCTAGTTGAGACAGGACTAGTAACAATTCATGCATTTGGATGTCCTTATTAATGGAATTGGAGTTATCTAAAAATTCAAAATTAGATGCCGACTCATGACTTCTTTTATACTCAATAAATTGATCATCATAATTACTTGAGCTAGAATTAGTTGCGAAGGATTTTGCTAGTAGGTGAGAAGTTTCTAATGGATTGTATATGAACGTGCCGTCTGAATTCTGAATTACTATATTGTTAAATCTAATTTTGTTATGATTAAGTATTTGTAATTTTTTCCACATATCACCAGTAAGTGTTCTATTATTAATTGATGAAACCCAACTTTCCCAATACCTCTTTCTACTCTCTTTGAGAAGCCTTCGGTAGTAGGCTCTCTTTTTTTTATATTCAATTTTATATACCGAATTAGGATCGTTTCTAGCAAATTTTTTAAATAGTTTTAGCGCTTTTTTAGTTTCTCTTATTGCTTTTTTACATTCATCATTCCACCACGGTAGGTTGTATTTTCTTAAGATACCTGATGTTTTAGGTATTGATTTATTAGCTGCTGCAAGAATCATTTTTGTAAATTTTTCAACAATACTGTTAATCGGACAGTCAAAAGTAGTATCTAAACGTATTAAACTAGAAATATTTTCATTAATATCTTCAGTAAATTGTAACCAGTCCGCTTTATCAAACTTCCATTTTTTTGGTAATCTAATATCGCTAGGTATGTCATGAAGAATTTGAGATTTAATTAAAATTGGGAAATGGTCACTATCATATAGATCATCTAAAACATTCCATTCAAAATATGATGATATATCTTGTGAAGCCAAAGTTAAATCTATACAGCTTGAGTGACCAGAATTACTATTAAAGTGAGTCGGTTGGCCATTGTTTAATACTAGTACATTATCATGATTATCAAGCCATTCAGCTATTATTTTACCTCTGGTATCACATTTGTCAGAGCCCCAATAAAAATGATGACTGTTAAAATCGCCCAAAACTATAAAAGGTGTTGGCAATTGACTAATTAAATCATTAAATTCATCAATATTAAGTTGGTTACTATTAGGAAGGTAAATGTTACATATTGTCATAGATAAGGGAAATTTAATTTGTATCGCTACTGCTTCTAAATTTGAGTTTATGTGTAATTCTTTAGCCATTGTAAATGATTTAATAAATATAGCTACTCCCCCGCTAGCTCTGTTATAATTTGACCGGTTTCTATGGAAATAATCATATCCTGTCATAGAAGCGCAATAGTTCGTGGTAAAATTTGTCTCTTGGAAACAAATGCAAGTAGGACGTAAAAGATTAGTTAAAATTTTAATATTTTCTAGACGTTTGAAATATCCATTTATATTCCATTGCAAAAAATCCATACCTTTATAATAATAAGAAAAACTAAAATTATTTATGTACCGTATTTAGTAAAAGTATAAACGTGCTTATTAAACTCTGTTTGTATTAGTTATAGGGGTTACATTAACAATTTCATATAATTTTCTAGATAAGCGAGAGCATCTGTTCTTTAAGCTTTTGTTCATTCTACAGTGCAACTTGTTACACATTTTAATAAGGTCTATGATATTATCGGTATATGAATATGCTAATTCCTTTATATTTTGCTTACCCCGTGAATTATCTAATAAACTAATAAATTGGTCTAAATTAATAGGAAAACTAAACCCATCACTTAATTCTGATAAGTTATTTTCGATATCTTTCCAAACATCTTCTTCAGTTCTAGAGTCCTTCTTCAACTTTTTTTTTGATTTGATTTTTCCTTCTATGTCTTCTAAAGAAATATTGCTTCCTGTGTCATCAGATTCAAATTCCGTTATACAATTATCATCTACAATGGTACTTACTCTTATTAAATCTTGTTTAGATGATTCACTGGTAGTTGGTGAACGGATTCGTTTTTTCCCTTTTAAATTGGTTTGAGATGGTTCTAGAAAATTTTCATTTGTTAGTGGGATAGATAGCTGGTTGGTAACAAGATCGTTAATTGTATTATTCGAGTCATTAGTTTCTTCCATCGCCTGGTTCTCCGGCGTATGGGGTTTTTCTAAAATTTGTGAACAATTTTTGGCTAAATGACCCATTGTGTTACATACAAAACATTTTAAGGCATCAGTGGATATATAAATCCAGTAATTTGTACCTTCGAAAGATAGTTGAAATGATTCCAGGAGTCGCACTTCGTCATCTGGGTTTATATATAATTGTCTTCTGAAACTTAATATATGGGAAAAACCTGGATCAGCTATTCCTACTTTCATAAACGTTATAGGTGACATTACTTTAATACTTAATTCCTTAAATTTTTGTTCAATTACATAGTTAGGTATTACAGGGCAGACATTAGATAAAACTATTCTCTTATTCCTTGTAATCAGCGGTTTAATCTCAAGAGTATATTTTTGTATAATAACCTTTTTCTTTTCATCTACTAAATTGTCAGCTGTTTTTTTTGAATCTAAATATATACAGATACGTGCATTCGATATCCGAGATATGAATCTGATAGATGTAGCAGGTATGAGGGTAGATAAAGCTATGAGGTACTCCCTGAGTGCTATTCCATCGATGGAATCCAGTATGATGGCTTGGTCTTTCTTGGGAAAACATGTTGACGATGTTACATTAGCGTAACTTGCAGAATTAGCTGTTGTTTCTGACGTTGTAGGTAGTTGAGACATTGGGGGGTTAGAAGACTTTAGGGTTGGATACATTTTTATGCAAGGGATAATTTCCTGTTGCCAGGAAAAAACCCAGGTTACCACCCGGTAGCCCGGAAAAAAAACTTTTCCACTATCTAGGTAAGTATAATCACTTTACGCGTAAATTAAAACACGACAACAAGTTGAGCGAGGTGAGACACGCGCGTCCGCTGTGACTACCCGCGTGGAACTGACATTATAAAATTGTTAGCGGCGATGACATATTAAAACTTAAATCTCTGTTAAAATCAGTAAAGTGTTTGTAAATAATACAATACTTTGTGTAAATAAGATATTTATCTAGCAATTTAATAGGCACTAAAATTAAATGCCATGTATAAATATAAAGCATGGTGAATTGAATCACGAATATTGATATCGCATAGCGATAACTGCCAATCGGTCGCCAATGCCTTAATCTCAACCTATAATTAAAGTTTAGAAAGGTCAGTTCCGGTATTAACAAAAAGGTTATAACAGTATTGTATGTGTTCATTTAATAATAGAAATGTGTCAAATTCTCGTGTTAAAAACCTCAGATTGCATTTTTGATTTGTAGATAATTTAGATATGTAGGAAATTATTTCTTTGCATTGAAAATGAATTAATATACAGACAAAAGCATGTTTGTTTGTTTATCCTAACTTTACGCAGTAATGGAGCACAGGATACCTGGTATGTATTGTAAATATATTGCACTAGTGATATAAGTAAATAGCAAATGTATATTTAAAATTGAGTTTTCCGGTAAATAAGAGTACTATGCCTGTGTACTTAAAAGCGTAGGCGTTAACGAATGCATTGGTCATAGTCGTGATAAGTCGAGCTTAAATCAGTCACAATATCTATTGGCGGTGTGAGAATTATAGACAAGGAGCCATAATGGCCACTTATGGCAACACTGCAGGTTTACGTGGGGCAATTAAAATTTAGAGGTCACTCTAGACTAGAAAATAAGTAATTAATTAAATGAAGTAATATATTATAATCAAATTACCGCCAGTAATATATCTTGTATATTTAGATAAGTTTGGGATTGTTCAAGGAAACATGAAGTTCATCTATACAGATAAATAAAATTGGAGTGTCTGTTTGTAATATTAAAATAACCGCTTTTTACTTAATGCATATGGATGTATACACGGTATATATACCAAAACAACAGTTTTTACCATTTTTGTTTGTCTGTCTGTCTGTTCCGGCTAATCTCTGAAACGGCTGGACCGATTTTGACGGGACTTTCACTGGCAGATAGCTGATGTAATAAGGAGTAACTTAGGCTACTTTTATTTTAGAAAAAAATAGGGTTCCACGAAAAAAATTAAAACCAAATTAATTAATTAATTTTGTTTTGGGAAGCAACCTAGGGACGAACCCGAGCGAAGTGAGGGTATATCGCTAGTATTAACACAAATAAAGTATTTTCTAATATGTATTAATTCAGTTTTATGTAAAAATATTTTTTAATTAAACCAAACGATTTCGTAAAATAAATCTCCGAAGTTTACATTCAAGTAATTTAAATTCAATGTTGAAGAAACTAAAGCAATATCTAATCAGATCCGGACTATTTGTAATTGGCAGCACGAACCACTTCTCATGCAGACTTCATTCTAAGATTAACTTTATTATTATGCATGTGTCAAACACTTTGCCGATTCATGGAATATAATCTGACGTCATATATTATGTAGACTGGTAAGTGTGAATGAAAGCGAAATTAAGAAATTCACATTTAAAATTTTAAATTGGTAACGGCCTGTTATATAAAATGCTTTATGTATAATTTTATGATATTAATAATAAAGATTTTACTTTTTCCTTAAATTTCTATTTTAATAATAATTTCATATTTTACTCTTTTTAGTGTCTTAAAAAAGTTTTTGTCAATGAGATTTTTAATAGAAGAATATTCATTTATATGATTTTATTTGTATACGACTTACCCTTGCTCCGATCAGGTTTGTCCCTAGTTAAGTTTAAAGTTTAGTAAAGATTTCTCAGAGATGAGATATTTTCCAGCAGTAAAAAGTATCCTGTATGTGGACCCTGATACCCAGCTATTATCATACCAAATTTCATCAAAATCTGTCCAATGGTTTTCTCGTGATGCGTTTTCTGTCTGACAGATAGACAGAGAAAAATTCTAAAAACTATATTTTTGACCTCTATATCTTATATATAATAATGATTATTTCAATAAGATTTTCCAAATATTAGATGTACAGATGCGACTTAGAATTTTATTATATGTATAGATTTTAGGATTTAAATAATAAAGTGCTGATATTGTTGTCTCTATAAATAAAAGTTTTAAGGGATATTGTTTATTCTGTAACAATATTCAAATATTTTAACCGGATTTTCCCGTATGCACTCTCCGGTTTCAAGGTATTTATTCTTGAATCGTTTAATGAACTGAGCGGAAATTCCAATTACAGTAAATTATAGGGTCTTTAAGTGAAAATAATCTGACATGCATGGTCTACAAGGTCAAATGGGGATATACCGAGTAACAAACGTTTTCACTGACCACATCGTATATCACGTCTATTGATGTTTTTTATTAAAACAAGGTTATGAAAATGCTTTGTAAAAATTTAATGTTTCAGCGTAGGTGTTGGTACAATCCCTCTCAACGTGCGTGGGGAGGGAAGGGGGGGGGGGGCTCATTAGCGTCTGGTATTCTAGCCGGATGTGAAGCCAAGAACACACTGGGAAGCGGCCCACCTCGGTGGGCGGTACGCCATGCGTGTTGCTCCTGGTACTTCTCTGAGAGCAGAGTGGATTGTTGGAGCAATCCCATGGCTGTTGTGGTCTGCTTTGGCGAACGTGCTGTCGAGGCGTCTTAGTTTAGTGCGTAAATGATCCTGCGATGCCCCAGTAAGACGGGGGAGATTTTCTGGGTTTTAGTAGGTTGTACTGGCTTTATAACCGGTGAGTCCCACATAACCACTTGTACGTATACAGATGATATGCGTAAATACATTTCCTAACATTAAAAACAAAAGGTGTTGATAAAATAAAACTCAGTGCCAACCTAGCCATATCTATATATGTATGTAATTATGTGTGAATATATTTGTCGCTTATTAAAAAGATTATAAATTTGATAGTAAAAGGAATAAGATAAAGTTATACATTAAGATGTTGTCATAGCGGAAATCAGACAGCTTGTGGCGACACCATATAATGCTCGCTCACCGTATCGACCGTGGCGTCTTTCCTTTGCACAATTAGTATACTCGTACACACTAGACTCGAATTAATCACACTACTTGATATAATTACTGTCAAAGACAATAGAGTTAAGCAATTGAGCGTAAGTCAATCACCTTATGATCCTCTATTCTTTGTAAATATGTTTAAAAAAGTATGGACTAGCATTTCAAATGAGGTAGAGTCGCCTTCATATCAAAAAATGTCCATATTGTCGAGGCCTTCAGGTGGTCTGACAATGGGCTGGGCGTAATATCTTCGAAAATTAAGGATAAAACATTCGAGGATTGAAATTCAAGTTGAAATTCTACCGGAATTTACTTTTAATAGGTGATCACTATCTCTCATTTAATCTCGAAAAATTAGATTATGAGCTTTTAAGTTTCAACTAAGTTTAAAGTTCTCTAAGTATTAGAACAGCATTGTATCATCAATTTCAATATAAAGAACATTAAATACTGGTTTGTATAATATGATAGCTAAAATAACATTTGCTCTCATTGCGGTTAAACGTCAGGGTTCTTTATCATAGTCACTTTATAAATTTGTTTTAATTTTATATTATTTCAGGTAAAAAAAATATTTATATAAAGTAGATTAACAAAAAGTGACCTATAAAACTAAATTTTGAACGTAAATCACCTCTGGACGTATTTATGATTTCCTCAATAATGTTATTAAAATATTTCTAACTATTGTCTAGCTTGAAGGGTAAACAATACGTTTGTTACGAAATATAAAATTATAATATATGAAATTATGCTGGATATATGAAAACCGAGGTCGCTTGCTTGAGGTCAAGTACAAAATAACACTAATAAAATTACTATAATATAAAATAATTGAATCGTGGTTTGAGGCATGGTCGACTTTAAGTTTTTGTGACGCTATTATTGTTATTTGAATTGAGTCCACGATAGTATTAAACTTTCTCAAAAAAAGACATAAAACAACATTATCAACTGACAAGTCATTGACAACATGAAGCGTGCATAAACTTTCTTCCTTAATACGCGTACATGTAATAAAATTTTAACTAAGCCGAATCTGTACATTAAATGTTTTTTGAAAAATCTTATTAAAATATACATTATTAACGATACAGAGGCCGAATCTACAGGTTTTAGAATTTTTGTCCGTCTGTCTGATATCGCATCCCCGAAAAACTACTGGAGGGATTTTGATGAAATTTGGTATGATGATAGCTGGTTATCCGGGTCAGCATACAGGATTCTTTTTACTGCGGGAAAATATCTCACCCCTGAGAAATTTACACTAAACGTTAAAACGTAAGTAGGGACGAACCCGAACGGAGCGAGGGTGAGTCGCTAGTAAACTTTATACGAACACATTTAGTCGAATTTTGTTAAGAAGATAATTTATAGTGAGTAAGAAGAATAAAAATATATGTTTTTAAAGCAATTACTTTGCCTTATAAGTTTGCAATCTGAATTATTATAAATGACATATAACATTAACATGACCATTGCAGTGTTTGTATTACACTTGCGGTTACTTTGTCCTAGATTATAAAGTGGAGGACAATAGTGATTTCGTATGAACGAAACGAAAATGCAGGGCAAATCGTATGTCGTGAGAGATTCATATCTAAAATGCTAATGTTCAGTGTTTAGAACATGTTTAAAACATGTCGTAATTTATACAATCTTAGGCAAAGTAGTCTGCTTAAGATAATCAGTTCTTAAGCGCATCTCCGTAGTACTCTGAAAATTACTTTCATTGTATTTAACAAAGCATATAATGAGACCACGCTTTTAATAAATAAACATTCAGAAAATAGCTTATTCATTACACAATAAATATTCAATGCCTATCGTGTAAGACTAATTCGCGAAGACCTTATCCATATTATAAGTTTCATTGCTTCATTTGCTGAAGTAAACTATTAAGTAGTAGTACTAAGAAGTAGACTATTAACATCATAAATTATTTCATGTGATGTGATTAGAGTTATACATAATATTACATACTCTTTAAGAAGAGAAGAAGAAGAAGAATTCTTAAGTAAAATTTTGAATATTTCAGTACTAAATTTCATATTGATATTGTTCTTATTAATTCTATAAATAAGAAAATAAGCAATAAGAAAATGAATGAAAGATTTTTCAATCTTATAGATAACCTTAATTTTTTAACCATCTTCAAAAAGAAAGAGGTACACAAATCGTCAGTATTTGTTGTGGAATAATGACTTAAGTGATTTTGAAGAGGGTGTACTTTTATTATTAAAACGTAATTATTCTATTGAGCGTTCTCGAAGTATATTAGATTGTTACCAGCTCGAAACGAGGACGGAAGCTAGTATTATAAAAACAGCTATTTAATTTATCAATATGATCAGAAATGTCTTCTAAATTGATTAATTATAATTTGTGGTTAGCCCTATGGAGCGTAGGTCAAGTAGTAATTGCTCTACGTAATTGTTGCCCGTCTATCAATATTATATTGATATTACGCGCCTGTGGCTTTGAATTAGGGATTAAGATTAAATCTTTAGATTAATCAGATAAGTATGCTATTAATTTGATAAAATTTAAACCAACTTCCTACTATATTCTATTAATAGTTAATATAAAGATTTTCTCTGACAAATAAAAGTCTAAAACTAGTTAGGTTCTTCGAGATATGCAGGTTACCTGACAATGTTTTCCTTTACCGTATGGCAAGTGATAATCATATTTAAAATGCACGTAAGAAAATATCAGAGGTGAAGTTAAGGGAAGTGAGATCTAAGTTTGAGTCTCTCACTAACGTGTATGGCATTACCTTTGTCACTGCTAGCTTATCTATATCTATGCACATAATAAAATTGTAATTAAGCCGAATCTGTACATTAAATATTTTTTTGGAAAATCTTATTGAAATAGACATTATTATCGACACAGAGGCCGAATTTATAGTTTTTAGAATTTTTGTCTGTTTGTCTATCTGTATGTCTGTCAATCTATGTGTTACCATATCGTGAGAAACGGAATACGAAAATTTGGTATGATGATAGCTAGTTATCCGAGTTAACATATAAGATACTTTTTACTGCGGGAATATCTCATCTCTGAGAAATCTATACTAAACGTTAAAACGTCAATAAGGACGAACCCGAGAGGAGCGAGGGTGAGTCGCTAGTAATGATATAAAATTAAAAATTATGATGTGACTTATTTAATACAATTTTTCGCACCAATGAACCTGAACATATCATAACTGGTCACATAACACAAAGTGTCAAAAACAAAGCGGTACATTTGGAATTTGTTGTCGAATTATATTGCTTCATTTTACACCTATTAGGGTACTCGTAACATTGTATTATTTCAAGTTAAGTCATTACGAGTACTGAGGAACCAATAATTTTCTTTTAATTGATAGTGTAATTCATTTTGTTTTTCTAATAAGATTTTTCGTTTAATTAATTTAACTAAATTAATTCATTAAATATACATTTTATATTACACGGTTGGTCAATTGAATGTTTTGCAATCTCTTCACTAAGAAAAGACATTAAAAATATTTAAATAATATTTTTTAACTAAAAATAATTAAAAAAAAAAGATTTTTAACAGGATTTATATGTTAAGGGGTCCTTTACTGTAACTTAACTTAAATGTGTTTTTTTAATGTATGCGGAACTACTCATGAGATTTCCTAGGCTCTTAATTCCGTTGTTTCGAAGTCGGTCAAACCATAAATCATGGCAGTAAAACCCCGGATTTATAAGTGTTTCCTAAACGTTTTTGTGACTTCCGTTGGCATTTACAATTTCGCTTTAAGTACATACTCATATACACGTGTAGTGTCTACTTTAATGGAGTTTAGCTTTTAAGCTCAGTGATTTTAAATGCACATTTTAGGTTCGAGCGGATTTGTACATGACTGTTAATTTTAATGGCGTAAGTTTCTTTACAGGATGCTGCAAATGTAACTGGGTCGTAAGAAATTAGTCCCAGCACATTTATTACTACCGTGTTTCAATTTATATTTTAATTAATATAAGATTAGTTTTTATTGAAATATAATATAAAAAATATTTAAATAATCAAAATCATACCATCTTTGATAATTATTTGGAAATTATGCGAAATAATATAAAATATATAAGAGACGCTTCCATATTGTTTGCATTAAATGAAAAAAAAAAGAAATTGACATTATGCGAGTAGACAGAACTGACATAGACATTTGATATATAAATAGTGAGTCTTGAGTCACCAGTGTTTATTTTCCACTTGCACTTTCAAGAGCAACGCACGTGGCACTGGAACGGTGCTCGCACTCAACTAGTTTCACTATTCACTGTTCAATTGATTTAATTCATTTTATATTTAGAACGATAAAACTTTCGCTAAAATGCATTTTTTATTACGATCAACCGTGTCACTTCAATTTTGGTCGCTATTTATTGAAACTTGTTCGCCTTTTCAAACGTTGAATCTATCAATTCCGTGTTCTTTCGTAACTGTATCATAAAATCGTATTATTATTTTATTTAGTTACGGTTTTATGTACACAATAAAAGGTATGGACACGCCAACTTTTAAAAGTTTAATTAAGTTTAATGACTTGCTATAAATAAGAAAAACAGTCAAAGCAGTGTTTTATTATTAGAAAATAAGAAGGAAAGTTAGCAGAATTATGTTTAAGAAACAGCAGCATGCGAATGAGGTGCTTATGAGATGTTTCTGGACAGATAACATGTATTTTCTGCATATATTTCTCAATATTTTATTGTAAACTAGCAACTCAAGCTCGCTCCTCTCGGGTTCGTCCCTAATTACGTTTTAACGTTGAGCTCAAAGATGAGATATTTTCCCACAGTAAAAATTATATATAGGATATATGTTGACCCGGATAACTAGCAATCATCATACCAAATTTCATCAAAATCTGTCAAGTGGTTTTCTCGTGATGCGGTAACAGACAGACAGACAAAAATTCTAAAAACTATAGATTTGACTTCTGTATAATAAAGTCTATTTCAATAAGATTTTTCAATAAATATTTAATGTACAGATTCGGGTTAGTTACAATTTTATTATATGTACCTATAGATTTTGAAATTAGGCTCAGACTGATTAAAATACAAAAACCAAAATTATCATAGCATCTCATACCCCTCAAAAACAAGACAAGGCAATTATTTGTTAAAAATATAATTATATTATAATTTAATAACTTGTTATAACTGAGTGTGGTTAGATTGTTCTAAATGTTAAACAGTGTATTAATGTTACACCATAACGACGTGTTAAAACGCCTTATATAACTGAAGCGTGAAAAATTTCACGTCATTGTAATTGTAATAGCCTACGGGTGTAATTTATTTAGATTGGCTAATAACGAAAACAAAAAATCAGTTCCGCATACCGAGAAAAAAAAAGTGAATAATATTAGAGGATATCTTAATCAGTTACTTTCTATTAGCTCAGTAATGATACATACTCGTATATGAAATTCAGAATGGACATTTTTATTTACATTTGTTAGTGTAATAAGCGGAAATTGAATTATTTATTAGATGTTTGATTTTTCCAGTTAGCTATGGATTGGGTGACTGATTTTTCTAAAGCAAACAATAAGTCAAAGTTTATTTTTAATAGATTTTGACTTACTACATTTATTTATCACAGCTTTCAAAGACGTTAAGGAAAACGTGGTTTGTATTTTGTAATAACATTTATATCTTAACACTATGATAGTCAAACTTCGTCGATAACTTTTAATATAACCAACATTTTTTAAATTATTTCGTGCTTTTTTAGTTTACTCTTTCCCGTTCTCTTTTTGATTAGGCCTAAACTACTCATAATATTAGTTTTTACTAACTCGAGGGAATCACTGCAGAAAAATCATTTTGATCCAAATCTCTATATTCACAAATTTGTGACCACAATTGCTTTTTAACAATATAGCTGGTTCGAGCCCTGGGTGTCGCAAATCTGAGATTTTCATATGCGAATGCCACTTTAAATAATATAATTACCTTACTAATATAGAGATGGAAAACATTATTACAAAACCAGCAAGTGTGAAGTTTGACAACCTGCAGTTAGTTCTACTAATTAATAGGTCCACTTATTAAAAGGAGGAAAAATGGGCCAAATTAGTATTATTGTTTTCCCACTCTACAAATAACACATATGTAACGTGTTTGTTACTTAAATATTATCCAATTTACATCCGGTTTAATATACATTTTATGATTTAATCGATCGATTCACACAATATTTATTGAAAGAAACGTTATCTAAAGTTAATTTTCGTATATATATGTATATAAGAACTAGTTAACAACATGTCACTGGCTCATTAATTACGTATATAGTATTATGCCTGTCTTCACACGCTCTTATAGTTGCCATTACATGTCGATTGCGTAGTTTTACATAACTCCAAAACCAATATAACAACTCGGAAGTACAGTTGGTGTAATTATTTGTTTTACGGTATCAGAAATTATGTGTGAGATATTTTAAAATTTACTTAGACGGTTTGTCTTTGAGATTAAATGTGTATTGTTTACATTTGAGCGCGGCTTCATCTCTTTAAACTTTAAAATAAGATGTAAAATGATAATCTTTATATAAATAGGCAAAAACTAAAGAGTTCGATATCTTTTTCTCCTCTGTTTGCCGACCGATTATATTTTTTTTGTTTAGTACCTAGGTATGCAAGCTTTAACTGCCTCGGTGATGTAGTGGCTAGCAAGAACGGCTGCACATCGCTAGGTCCTGGGTTCGAGTCCCGGGTCGGGCCAAGGTTAGTTATTGAGTCTTTCTGCTTAGTAAGTCTCAGTAACAGCCTGGAGTTGGGAAGTTGTCGGTGTTTCACCCCCGTGCCTCGGAGAGCACGTAAAGCCGTCGGTCTTGCTCTTTAACTCTCACCAGTCGTGTGGAGTAGTCGTTCCACCGGGGTATGAGAGTGACAGGAACAGAGAGTGCACTTGTGTCTGCTAGTCAATATAACATCTCCTGCGCAGATGGCTCGTCTCAATGAGACTGGACGCCGTGGCCCAAGTCGGTCGGGAGGTCATAATTATGCAAGCTTTACTTATATTTACTCTTTATATTTTACTAATAAAATAAAAAATAATAGAAACAGTTTATTTATATAGGTATTAGACAGGTAAAATTTTCAATAACGATTATGCTCGAATTTCAACCACTAGGTAGACTAGTATTAATAAATGTCAGCATCTGTATAATGATTTAATCACAAAAATATTGAGTTTTCATTTGAACCAGAAATCTATACTTATAATTATTGCATTTATATATTTGCTTGTATTCTAATTCACCTTTAAATATACTTTAGAGTAAATAAAAAAAAACATAGTTATGTTAAAACGCAATGTCATTTAGTGAAATCTGCTCCTTTATACAACTTGACTTTCTACAATCGATATAGCTAATAGAAAACTAAAAAATATATGGGAATCACATCGAAATACGTGATATAACATATAAATATATTTCATTACCATACAATTTTCATTTTTCTATTAGATATGTAGAATATCATCTCGATTAAGCCTGCTGGCTAGTTCATAGCGTTATTGTTAGCAAATACAACTTTTATTACAAGATCATCATGTGAGAACAAGTTTCTTATAAATAGTTTCTTTACAGTAAAAGCGGTTCGTAGGAAACACATGTCTCCTCCTGTCCAATTCGACCGCGGACCACGACACTTCTTGACAAGTTCGTCCGTTGTTTCTATTTTCTCTATACAAATATTGATTTATTGTAATTATATAATACGTTGGGACATTAACACACAACACCATCTTGTTCCATGGTAAGATACGAGGCTTGTGTTATTGATACCAGATAGTTAATACACTATACATATATAACTTTAAATACATACTTATTATTAATATAAAAACCCATGACTGGAGTTCAAACATTCGTGCTCATCACACAAATGAAGGTCCCAGCGGGACTCGAACCCGCGACCGCTGGCACAGAAAGTAGGGTTACTACAAACTGAGCCAAACGTGCCGTCAAATGTAAAATATGTTTATATAATGCATAATATATAATATGTTACTAGTTTTTCTCATATTTTGTTTAAAATTTTAGGACAGCAGTTTTTTTAAATAGGTCCCCATGAATGTATTTTAGACAATACACTTGGGAAATATTTGTGATGGCATAATATGTAAAAGCCGATTTTTTCTGTTTCGTAATCAGAAGAGGCTGAGCGGATTTGGATTAAACTTCTTTCATAATACAGATAATATTTTTAACTAAAAAATAAATAGAAATAGCTTGATCTATGCGTAACTGCAAAGCGCGGGTTAAGCTTAATTGGACCAAATACAAAAGCTGTCAGTAGGTTGTTTTACATATTTTTTTGTATTACTTAGAAAGCGAACTGTCACTTTGAATATTCACCAAAACAATTCACGCAATTTTTCTGTCTACTTAATGTCATATGCGTATGTCAGAGATTTGTAACACAACAATGTACTTTAATGATATTATAATAGGTCATTATAAAATGGGAAGGCACATCCGATGTGCAATTGTTACAACGATTCAATTCCTAATTACATTTGAAGGTAAGCTTCTAGAATTAGTTTGCGATTTCCTTTGATAAATTAAATATTATTAAGATGCAACATTTTTTATTTAAGTATCTATCTCACACACTTTTACAAAAAAATCTTTATATCTTTTGTATTTTCTTTGTTGAGTGACCAGAGTATACAACGTATTCTTATGTCTTTGCCCTCTGCTAGTATAGATTTTTGAGTATGGAGGAGATTTTTGATATTTTAGCGTTATCCATTTTTGAAGTTATACTTCTTTTGGGACGCTTGGAAAAAAAGATATGAGAGTAAAATTTTTACGATGCACGCGCACACCGACAGCCAAAAAGCGATATGATGAAGTTAGCTGATAACTGTATGTTGCCATGGTAACCGTTGTTATTGTCTGACAAATGATATATAATATTATATTCTGTTCTTTAATTATATTCTGTAAATATATGATTGTAATATACCTAATATGACTTATTTAATTATTTTATTAATTTATCATTCCTTTTATAAACAGAGAGTTGTGACATACGGGATGAAAGCTATTTTTGTTCTTTTACGTCAAAGTAGTATAACTTCTTGCGTGCGTACATAAGTAAGTACACACACTCACGTTTTTTTCTGTAATTCACTACTAAAAACCTGGCCTAGCCACAGCCATACTGCAGCTAACAATAGCTATAGTACAGCTAGAATATGGTAATACATACTTGTACAAATACTAAGTCATAAGAGTCTTGCATATTAATCAAATTGAGGATATAACAATATGTTCAACCTAATGAATAATAAATAATAATTGCTTAAAATAATTTAACCACTTTCAAAGTAGTTAGGTACTTAATTTAAGTCACGTTTACACGAAATGATTACTTTTCATAATTAATTATTTGGCATGTTTGTGATACTCAATAGGTACTTGCTATTGCTTCTGTAATGATTCACTCTCTTTTACCTCTCTTTAACTTTTGCTTTTATTTTCTTGAAAAATATATTTACATATTAATATAATGTAATATATTAATATAATTAACTCTTGTTACATCTAGAGTTAAGTTGAAGATGGCATAATCAGTCTATTAAAAATTGCAAAAATTAAAATTTACTTTCGCATATGTAAATTTTATGTAAATAAATGCCTAATTACTTAAAAAGTATATAAAATATTAAAAATAATTAAAATGTGTGCAACTGTACGAGACCGGTAACCGCAACGAAACGAAACGATGTCAAAACGTCAGTTAACGGCGTAATTTAGTTCATACAATAAGTATATTTAGTTATGTTACATGGGACCTTTACATATGCATATGACTTACGTTGATTTTATAGGAAGTATTTTCTTATGGGGCTAGAGCTATGTAGAGGTTTTATTAGAGGTTAATTATATGGTATAAATAAAACTATAAGTTGTGGAGTAAAACTTTTAGAGTATGATTTCATTTGCCATTATCTACCTTCGATATTAAAAGTAAACTAATAAAAGTTATATTTTTGATCTTTGTTATTGTTTAATTTAAGTAATTACTTTTAGCTTTAAACATAACTCCGACCTCTAAATAACCAAATATAATTATTCTATAATAATTATTATTTAATATCTTTAGAGGTGGTTATTTTTCTTGAAATTAATTTGTTACCAAGAGAATAATCAAATTCTGAGCACAATTCGTGAAGGTATGCAACGTACGCACAAAACAAACACTCTTTAGTGGGTAAATTCTCTTGCTTCTCATTCAAAGTTGATAAAATAATATTTGTATTAAGAGGTGAAAGGTTACAATTTGATCTATTTCACAATCTATTGAATATAACTGATCAATGATTTCACTTGTTATGCTTTGCAAATAGGTACAAGTAATTTATTGTAGACTCAGCGACCGATTGTATGACAAGGGCGTTGTCGACATCCGTCTACGTTATTCTAAATCAATTAGATCCGCTTTTAACACTGTCATAATAGTTTCGCAATTTAAACTTTATTGAAAGGGGTCTAGTTATTAAATTCGTTTATCGTTTTTCTGAAGCGCAAAGAGAAAAAGGAATGCAATGGTTAGTGAGTTGTTCTCGCGAAATGGCCTTGTCAATTAAGGTGTACCTTTATGGTCCGGAAATAGCAATTGTTTGATATTATATTATGAGTGGCTTTGCTACTGCCACTCAACTAGCTACAACTCAATTATGTATGTAGAGCATAGTAGCGGAAAGCGAACGACGGAGTGAAAACCAACTTCAATATTTTAGACACCTTAAAAAAGCGTATGTATCGGTTATATATTCTAATTTTTGCTTTAATATTATAAATGATAAAATGGTTGGTTTATTATTATTCAGCTTTTAGCAATGATGCAACGATCGATGGATTTCTTGCATTGTTCGCGCTGTACACATACTCCTTTTCATCCCTCTGCATGAAATCGTTCCGCTGTAATATTGTTTTTAGTTACTTACAGCTGAACTTGAGCTAACCAAATGCGAGTCAGATTAATATATATGTATGTATGTATTCAGCCCGTTTTACGTCCCACTGCTGGGCATGGGCCATTATTCGTTAATAGCAATAATCTTAATATACATGAAAGATTCTACGTTACATTGTATACATTTATCACCCCATTACTACCTTAGATATGTCAAATCTTTCAATAGCTTTAAAATGAGGCGAATGATAATTTATTTTTCTTAATATTTGTGGTCAGGCAATGTGTTTAGCAAAAATTGCCTTTCGTAATTTAAATAAGGCGATCTCGCACGTGTTACATTTACATTTTCTATTCTTGATTAAGTTTTTATCTATGTAATTATTGTTACATGATTTCTGTTAAGCTTGACAATGCGAACTGGTCAGTAAAAACGTGTTACGCAATCGTTTTGCTATCGGCCAGTAAATTATGTGCTAGATATAAGAACTTTAATGTTACATAATGTTTATTGAGAGCGATTTAGTTGAATTGGGGTGAATTCATTGGCATGGTATCAGTAAAGCCTACATCGAGTTATTTCTCAACCTTGTCAACGGTGCTCCAATAAGAAACCCGTTGCGCCATGTTGAGAAATAATCCAGTTCGGCGAAAGTAAAAGTATCTATCTATTCTTGACGCAACGGCAATGAAATTTTTATTTAAATATTCTCACAGTGTTTTTGTTTACACGGTCAAGTGTGTTTTGTTTAAAAAATTTTGGTGTGAACGCTTTTATATTTTTTTGTATCGCTTTTTGGGACGTGAGTAAACTTTTATTTTGTGAATACGATGCATAACGTGTTTGTCTTGTCTAACATAAAGAACATTAATTGGCACTAATTAGCACATAAAAGAGAAATTAATTTAAAAAGATTTTTCCATCCTTATTAACTAATGGCAAAAGTATGAATAAAAAATACTAGTAACAGGATTAACGGGCCCGCGCAGTCAAATTGTATGAAAGTTGCGACACTGATTTATAGTTAAGTCTTGCAAAAAATGTCGTTACAACGAACAGCTTTCGTATTACTAATAGAAACCGACGGATACGCTTTAAAAGGTAATAAAAAGCGGTCTTCTCAAATATCTGTTATTATGATAAGTTTATGAAAAATATATGATAATTATTAATAATATTATTTATCAATTATTGTATTTTAATTAAAATATGATAAATGCGAAAGTTTGTTTGTGTGTTTTTATGTTTGTTACACTTTTATGCCAATACATTACGGAATTACATTATGAAACTTAGGTCTCATTATGGATTGCAATATGATTTGGACACCTCGTATTCATGAAGTTAGTAGGCATGAAGTGAAGTGCATACGCACTTCACTTTCTATTCTCTGAAGCGTCTCCAATTTTTTCTTCCGTTCAAAACCAAAATTATGTTTGCGCAATCTCTTTTACTGTCCAGACTCGACTATGCCGATGTATGCTATTTGGATGCGACAGAAGAGCTACTGAATATACTTGAGCATCTTCACAATCTCGCCATACGCTTTGTTTATGGTCTGCGTAAGTATGATCATGTCTCCGACTTCTGAGCTCAACTTCAATGGCTCCCTATTTGCCTTCACCGTGATATGCACATCGTTTCTTTGCTCTTTAATATTCTTCATAATCACAATTTTCCCCTTTTACCTTCGTTCCCAGTTTAACTTGCTTCAGACACGTACACGTTCCAGGCGGCCCTGCATCACATCTCTTTCTCGGTACGTGCTGCCATGTTGTGGAACAAACTCCCTAAAATCCTACAGGGGAGCCCTTCTACAGCTGCGTTTGAAGTCAACAAGAAAAGGATTTTCTAGCTCAATTTTAATATATTTATTTATTTTTGGTTTGGCATTCATTTACATATGTATGTTTATGTATATATTTACATGTACAGGTATATATATATATATATATATATATATATTTATAATTATGGTATGTATTTATGTTTTATAATATGTATGTAATTAAAATGTGTATATGTTTTGTATATATATATATTTACTTTACAATTTTTCTCTGCAATTTTTAGACATAAGGACGTATTTTAGCGAAGCAAGAGCAAATCGCTAATGCTGGCTAAAAATGAAATAGCTAAAAACGAAGAGGATTGTCGCAAAGTTATCTACTTTACAAGGAACAGCGTTACCAAGGATTGAAGAATTATAAGTCAGGGTTGGTAAAACTCACTCGTGTATTTCTTATGTTGACGTTCTGATTACGATTTAGGATTGCAAAAAAACTTTACTAGTTACCTATCGGAGCGTTTATAATTCAATTCAGTCTTTTTAAGGCCGGTGTTAAGGCTGTCCTTATTGTTTAACGCTTTACGGGTTTAAAAGTTGCATTGATGTAAGACCGGTAATATAAAATGATAGCATTTTGATAGCAAATTAAATATATTTTATTAGTACTAAACGTACGATAGAGAAAGTGTTTATAATGTATGCAGCATAGCCGTAAAATGGCTTTAGTATTACCGAGCGTATTTAGAAGATATATTAGAGATAATTATTTATAGGGTAAATTCAACCTTAGAACGTAAATAGTAAGGACTAAATTATAATATTATAGTTGTATTTCACTTAGCATTCAGCAAGCATCAATGGCCCGCGAGTTTCCCGGTATCAAATCGATTATTTAAACATGTAACGATATCATTGCGTTATTACTTGCTTGCCTTGTTAGTCCTTTAGTGAACGGTTGGTAATGTATTCGTAATTAATTGTCATGTTTCTAAACACGACAGTCGCTATAGAAACTCCAGCTGCGTAAATCGTAACTGGATCAAACAATAAATACCTATTCGAATTCTTGTATGAATTATTTACATTGCGCTTGAAAGTTGCAAAATAACTTTAATAATAAGTTTATAGCTTTTGAAGTATGAACACGATTTAGTAGTTGTGGTAAGAATAATGGATATATGTACGTACAAAAATATGCTGAAATATATATAAATAAAATAGGTTTATGGCATTAAAAAGTACTATATTTAACTATACATAGTAGTAATTTCATCATGATTACCACTTCTTCGTCTTAATGGTGAAGGAAAACATCGTGAGGAAACCTGCATATCTGAGAGAACCTAGTAAGTTTTCGAAAGGCATGTGAAGTCTGCCAACCTACATTTGGTCAGTGTGGTAGACTATGGCCTGATAGCCCTCGTATTGAAGGGAGGCCCATGCCCAGCAGTGAGACGTTGCTAAGGAATGACAACAACATCTACTATGTTGTTGTCTAAACTATTTTTAGGCATTATAAAAAATGCTAAATCAACATTAGTTTATCTTTTAACTTTTGGATATGATTGTATTTACTAAGAATCCTTTTACCTAATTCCTCATAAAGCTCAGTTCCCACGCTTGATACGCGCATAATTCTAGCAAGGGCCTTGAAGGCAAAGACCTGCTGCATTTGTTTCCGATCAGACTAATTGAATACAGCAATTACAATATTCTTGAATGAGAAAATAAAATATATCTTATACATTTATTTACAATATTATATCCAGTTAAGTAGACTGTAAGGTTTTAAACATGTAATAGAATTTTTACAAGTGATGAATCAGCTTTGATCATTCATATTAAAATGAAAGAGCTGAATAATCAGTTGAAAAGATAAAGGAAATGTTGGATAAATTTAAAAAGCTTCTTTTGTCGAACACGTTATTGTCTGGGATTACCAGGTAGATTGGAATTTCGCAAGTCCAATCACAGGTAATATTTTTATTAGTTCCTTGCAACTCAAACATATAAGTGCATTCAATACATATACTTGGTAATTTAATAAATTATTGAGACTACATAACAGTTATAAGATGCGATCATTTTTACCGTTGCCCAGAGACTGATATAACGGTAGTCATCTATAAAATATTATTTGTACGATAAATGCCATATAATTTGTCGTAATCGTGCCGTTAAATCAAGTTCGATGACAGCGCGACGAGATAGCCATTTTGATGCCACGGCCAACGCTCTTGACCTAGGCACGGCTACGGTGCGTATCACGAGTGAAAGACTACATCTGATCGACGATCGCACAGAATCGATTGTCGAAAGATGAATCGATACTCATCTAAATCGATGATGATACATAATTGGTATCAGGAAGACAAATCAATTATGAATCAAAATCTTGTAAAAAATGTAGATCAATTTGAGATTTCGCCTCGCTTTCTAAAACAACATATCGCCGTTTTTACTTTGTCATATCATTCGACTTACGTCATTTTCGAAACTTATATGACTTAATAATATCAGTAAGATGACCATTATATTTTTCATGCATAAAATAAGAAAAAAAGAAAATATTTCTTTTTTTACCGGTTAATACCTTATCTATACCGTGTTTTCTCCATTCTACATGACATTGGCGAAATAATCTGTGCCTAACTGGTACGCCTGAAGTAAAACAATAAACAATTGAATTAAAAAAAAAAGGAAAGTATCGTGTATAATATATAATACTAAATCTCTATGTGAAAATTGTTGTGTAATACGATGAAGCGAGTCGTTGTTAAAGACTGTGTTGCTAATGAATGCACAATCTGCTGTACTAACAGAATAATGTATGAATATGATTTTATGATTATAATTAAGTATTGCTTAGCGTATTATTATAGGTACCATTATTATGTATTACTTATTATAATTTGCAATTTTCAAATTAGGTACTTGAAGTATTTCAAAGGATTACATAAATGAAACTGATCATCATATTGGGTTCATAAGTGCTTTTAAATAAACTGTGAAGAAAAAAAACTTTTTAATTGGAAGTCTACGATTTCACCATATCTGTTTAGTTATGAAAAACGTAAAAATATCTCTTTGATATTCAAATCGTGCTTTGGCGCAATCGTTAAATAATTTGTATCACCGAGTCACGCTTACAAGGAAGTTGTATTTTTGTTAATAGAGTTACGGATTTCTTCCTGAAACGTAAAAATTCGAAGTTTTATAAAGATACTATTTTAATATATTTCATATTGGCCTTTTATCTGAATTTAAAGGCAAAGAAAGGTATATTTAATAATTAGAAATCGAATAGCGATTGCCTTATGTGCTTTCTGGTAGAACTATGTTATTAATATGTGCTTTTTGATGTATTTAACATGGCCTCAGATAAGCGTTAGGTTGTTTTTAAATAAATATATTGGTACTTAGTAGGTCTATGATATAGATATATATATAAGTTTTATAAATGATTCCATATATTTAGTTGGTAATAGAGGCCAATGAAGCGTCACTGATAGCCAAGGAAAGGGAAATCTTCCAATACCATGCCACAGTAAAGCGGGCGGGCGTCTTTAGAGAAAGTTTTAAATTATACATCGCAAGTAAACTGGTAACACTAACGGCGACAACTCGAGTTTAGACCATTGGATGTACATAAGTATCGATCTAATCGAAAGTGGATCTCATTATATAATAATACGCAAAAATTAATTAAAATTCAAATTTGAAGTCTTTTTTTTGGTAAAACTTTTATAACGTGTTGCAACTTGCAGATCAGTCGCAGCTTTAACTTTCATTCAGATTTTTATGGAATTGTGGAATTTGCAAAGGAATTTTGTTATAAATTATAAAATACGACTTGATTTTAGCAAAAATTGAATACTACCATATACATCGCAGAGAACCACAAGATCGGTCCATATACAGATGTAATTGAAGTAATAACTCAATCGCAATGCAAATGTTGACTGACGTATTTCACTTAATTTGCGTTCCTTTCCAACAGTAACCCAGTTTTCTTCACTGTAGGGTAATTATCACCTATTGAATAGTGAATGAATGAAACAATAGTATTGCAGAAAGGCCCATAGTGCACGCATTTTTAATCCTTACGCAAGATATCTCGTATAATCTTGAGTACTTGGGCGACCGAGCTCGGAGTTGTATCGTATTTTTTAGATAAAAAAACTAAAAACTTGAATAAATACAAAAAAAAAACAATAACTTTATATCCGACCGAGATTCGAACCCGGATACATTTTGGGTGGAATAATGCGAAGTAAACCGCACGAAAACTCGAAAAAACGCGTTCTCTCAGACAAAGACTAATCTAGATCGATTTTTCGCCCACAAAAATCTCCTCATACCAAAATTCAGCGAAATCGTTAGAGTCGTTTCCGAGATCGCCGGTATAAATAAATAAATTAGTAAATAAATATAAGATTTGCTAGTTTAAATATATTAATTAGATTAGATAGATAAAGCGATGACAGTTAGATTTTATTAATCATTCTATTTTAAGCTTTATTATAATAAATAAGTGTAAGGCTTGTTATGTTGTAGAAAATGTTAGAGCAATTTTTCAGGGTTTCACGTACTTTTCTTCTATTCATACAGTTTGTGATTTGTTTACTTGTTTGTTTACCAGTGCTTATGAAGAAACTGCCCTATAAATATCATAAAGTATATAACAGTTATTGATTCAGTGTTTTGATTGAATGTATTATGATAATATTTTATCTATGCTAATATTATAAAGCTGAAGAGTTTGTTTGTTTGGTTGAACGCGCTAATCTCAGGAACTACTGAATGTAATTGAAAAATTATTTTTGTGTTGGATAGTCCATTTATCGAGGAAGGTTTTAGGCTATATATCATCTGGGAAAAATGTACGGTTCCCGTGGGATAGAATTGTTTTTTTTAGAGACGAATCCGAAGCGAAGCGAGGGTGAGTAGCTAGTGGAATTATAAAAAAAACCTCATAATTATGATGAAGCGCAACATTTTACGAACTATGTAGAGTCTCATACTACAAACGGGATCAGTCGTATCCTTTGAAAGTATGGTCAAAAGATCGTCTTATCTAAAACGTATTTAAAAAATGTATTAAGAGAAAATTGTGAACGTAATTAACAGTTTAAAAAAATAAAAACTCTTAACACAACTGTTTGCACATCACTTGAGAATGGCTGGATGGATTTTAAAGGAATATTTTATTCTATAACAGTAATCTGCTTAGAAAATCAAATGATTCAAACCCCTTAGGGGTTTAAGTTTTCTGAGTAATTCTCATTTGCAACATGATTACTACTTACTAATATGTAAAAGGAAAACATCAAACAACGTGGGAAAGCCTGCATGTCTGTGAGAATCTAACTAGTTTTCGAAAGACGCGTGAAGTTCGCTAACCCGCATTTGATTAGCGTATTGGATTGTTTTACCTGGGCTGAGTAGTAGGATATTAAAATGACCGAATTATACTATTATATTTTTATATATAAACTAGCGACTCACCTTCACACCGCTCGGGTTCGTCGCTCGGGTTA
This sequence comes from Argynnis bischoffii washingtonia, assembly GCA_033884665.1. Lineage (NCBI taxonomy): Eukaryota > Metazoa > Arthropoda > Insecta > Lepidoptera > Nymphalidae > Argynnis > Argynnis bischoffii. The sequence goes on along the minus strand of CM066616.1, from coordinate 5,411,241 downwards.
GTATAGATTTCTTAGAGATGAGACATTTTTCCCGCAATAAAAAGTATCCTAAATGTTGACCCGGGTAATCAACTATCATCATACTAAATTTCATCAAAATCTGTCCGGTAGTTTTCTCGTGATGCGTTTCCAGACAGACAGACAGATAAAAATTTCAAAAACTATAGATTCGGCCTCTGCGTTGATAATAATGACTATTTACATTAAGTTTTTCCACAAAATATTTATAGTACAAATTCGACTCAGTTAGAATTTTATTATGTGTACAGAAGTCATATTTGGAAACATAGCTAAATTTTTACCTAGTTTCAGTAGCATGAGTAGATCTAGGGATCACCCTTACAAGCCTCTCATTACATTGTCTATAATATAATATATATTGTAATGTACATTAATGAAAAGATTTGCAATTTTATTATTAAAATTATTATTGAGTATGGGCAAGGACAATTATAAATGAACTGAGTCAGCGTCACATTCTCATATGCCTTGTTTACCTTTAAGGCCATTGGGGACGAAATTTGTAACACGTAATTAGAAGTTTTAATGTTAATAGGTAAGGTAAGTTGTTCATGTGGTTACATTTACATTGATTATTTATTTAGGTTAATTGTCTTAAGTATACCAAAGATAAAAAAAAACAAGTAAATAAACAAAACTGTGAAAAAATACTAGATATTTAATTAAATAAAACCGAATATGTGTAAGTAGATTTTATTCAGTAGAAATAAGGATTGCACTTAAGATAAAGTACATTCGTTATCAATACATATGCTATTCAAAACTTTTCCAATGAGTCAATACTCTAAATAGAAGACATGTATTGTATAACAAAATAGTTTTGTTTTTGGTGAAATTTAAAACAATGTATGTGCGATTAGAATATGTGATTAAAAAGTGAAAATCACATTCGATTTCTATTCTAAAACATGTTCATTGAGTGAGATCTGGAAAATAATTATATGTAAATTTAGAAACTATCATCTGCTAAGTACGTATGTAGGTCTGTCTGACATTTCCCACTAGGCCGGTGGTCACGAATACATTCTCAAAGACAAAAAGCGCATACCAACAAAAATCTCACAAAGTGATTTTAAAATTTTAAAGATGGAAATTAATACAAATGTTATTAGTTATATGTAAACTAGACTTGGATACTTTAATTTAAATATTAATTTGTTAGATGAAAATTGGATAAATGAAATTTTGCTAAAAATGAGAAGCAATAAAATTACTATGTAACCGCACATAAAACTACACATAAAATTTAACGTATAATAGCGACATCACAGTAATAGTTGAAACAAAGTAATGCTATAAGCATATGTAAGTGTTTTTATAGAATTTGAGAACTAGTTTATGAAATGCGTCTAACTCTTTTAATGGTATATAGAATTGGTCCAATGATACATGTCTAAAAACTAACATACTGCGCTCCTTATATGGTTTTATATATAATTAATACGAATTTTTCGTTGGCATGTCTTCCACTGCTACACATCTGTGGTCGATTTTTTTTTAATTCTTGCCAATAACAAATATTTCAGCCAAAAGCGTTTTATGTTACAAACTAATGTTAGTGGCAACTTTAAAATTTTTCTCATTTTTTACTGTAATAGTTGCCAATAGACCAATTAATTAAACGTTTCCCCGTGAATATTACGCCTTAAATATTTCTTTGCGTAGATTTAGTATTACTTTTCTTACGATCGTAATATCATCTACGTAGTTAAAATTACAAAATTGTATGTTAACTCTTAATTTAAAGGAAATGCCTATTTTTTTTATGAAACATTTAAGTATATATATTAAATTGTGTTTTAAAAGAGTTATGCAAGTAACAAATACATATTTCTTCACGGCCGTGGGTCTACCGAGGGCTGTTGCCACTTACTTTTATGACCCGTTAATTACATTTTTTATTACAATATCGCTATGTAATTGTCTTGCATCATATAATAAACAGATCATAAAATTAAAAATATTTTATCAAGACGCATGCGTAAGAAACAAAGTATGGTATAATAAAAAATTCAGATTCATTTCCACGATACACTTTTAAGATATTATCTAAGTTAGCTATACACAAAATTGGTGTTTAAGCATTTAATTTTAACATTTTATTGTTAGTATATCGGGTTATCTGATATTTTTTGTGTATAGTATAAAAAAAATAGTGTACCAAATATATCTTAAGGCAATACAATCAAGGCAATGGTAGCCCAGTGGTAACCGAGTGACTTGGGAAACCGAGTGAAGTGTGTTCAAATCCCGGGTCTCGCACCTCTGATATTTTCAAGTGCGAATCATTTATAACATGATTACCACTTGCCTTACGGTGAAGGAAAACATCGTGAGGAAACCTGCATGTCTGAGAGAACTTTACAAGTTTTCGAAGGACATTTGAAGTCCGCCAACCCGCACTTGGCCAACGTGGTGGACGATGGCCTGATGCCCCTCGTATTGAATGGAGGCCCATGCTTAGCAGTGGGACGTCAAAAGGACTGAATACAATTAATCAAGGACATCACAGATTTTTTATTATTTTGCATGAATAATACCAAATATTGCCATAAAATTGTTAATACACATTACATTAGAAGAATCCTTCAAAAAAGGTTAATATTTACATATATCGGCCTATATGTATGTTATTATATAAATGTTAGTAATGCAGCTACGTTACGTACGATCAATTATTCTACTTGTGGGAAGGTCGGTCGGTGAAGTCGCTAGCTAAGTGTTACACCAGGAAATGCTATGAAAGTTACATTATAGTTTATTGTGTTTTAATGTACATATTTGTTAAAACAAGCTGCATCTTAATTTAAAGAAGTAGTTGAATTTTTTTTTTATCATGACATAACAGGTTTTAAATCTTATAACATTTGCATGTTTAGTGTAACATGTTTAATGAAATATTGATATCATGTCACTCAATCTTATATTCGGTAATCAATCAAAATTAATCATGAAGATTTCTCTTTTTATGTCCTCAATTTATATTGGCTACCTATTTATATTATTTTGCAATATTATCTTAATTTGTTGATATATTTCAACCTTTCATGCAGATTAATGGGTCCTTTTTAAGAGAGAGTTAGTTGGGCTTTAGATTTTAATATAAAGATCACTTTTGTCTTTTTATTTCAGTGGCCAGTTAAAAAACCAAATCGCATATATACCTATATTATCGCATACATATAATATGATAGGGAATAGGTTCATCTGATTCCTTCAGTATGTACTTGTTAAACATATGTTTTCTAGTAAAAAGGCGTCGACAATATCTAAAAACGTCACTAAAAGGCCACACCATATCAATCGTAAATCTAAACCTACAGACTTAACAGAATTTAGTGGTAGGAATTGTTGAGAATGGGAAGGAGTCGCTGAACACACATTTTGAAAATACTATTATATACATATTATTATATGAAATTAATTTGAATTTCATATACATAATAATTTTTGAAAGGGTCACACTATTTTGCTAATACTCCATTTAAGAAATTGTTTGCTTACATAAAATGAGTCAAGGTATGTACTTTTTATTTTTAATTTATTAATTTTTCCATTCATTTTTCTTAGAGACTAGCGACTCACCCTCGCTCCGCTCGGGTTCGTCTCTACTTACGTTTTAACGTCTAGTATAGATTTCTTAGAGATAAGATATTTTTTCGCAGTAAAAAGTATTCTATATGTTGACCCAGTTAACCAGCTATCATCATACCAAATTTCATTAAAATCCCTCCAGTAGTTTTTCTGTGATGCGGTAACAGACAAATAGAGAGACAAAAATTCTAAAAACTATAGATTCGGTCTCTGTATCGATAATAAAGCCTATTTCAATAATATTTTCCAAAAAATATTTAAGGTACAGATTCGACTCAGTTAGAATTTTATTATATGTATAGATAGAAAAACTAAGCAAATGGGGCATGTCATTTCGTTAGGACGTATGCACCTATACTAGATTACAACGTGTTTTAAATTAATTCATAAGTGAAATACACATATATTACAATGTTCATATTTTAAATGGAATTATCGTGACTATTGCATAATCACACGTTACCTACTGCGTAAATATTTATTTATGACTTATGAATGTATGTTAGAGACGTAAAAAAGTAATAGAATGTAATTAATAGTATATATTGCAATATAAGTAATCATAGATAATTGTGTATTATTTTTAACCTTTTTTATTTTATAATAAAATATAAATGTGCTAGTTAATGTTGGTATAGAGGTAAAAAAAAAAACAAATAAAAACTTAAAAAAATAAAAAAAAACGTTTTAAAAAAAACACTAAAAAGTGACTTAAAAAAACCACTAAAAAGTGAAAAAAAAAACTGATTGGTAGTTTTCATTTACTATAGATAGGTACCTAATCAGATATTTTCGAAATTGGTGCCAGTCGATACAAATCAAAGCCTAGTAGCCTAATATCTAATTAGGTATGTATATTAATAAAAGCATGCTATCACATGCATTTTATGTGAACGAAATCTATAACGGTTTACCGAAATATTTTAATATTTAATAAGACTTATTATTATTGTACATACATATATTATAGTGTCGGGAGAGTAAACTTGTATTTAAATTTATTCATCCATTTCTTTACTTCCGTTTTAATGCAAATCAAGGTTATAAAATATAAAAGTCACACTTGTTAATTTTAAAAACCAACCCAGTTAACAAAATAACCGTTAACTTCATTACAATTATACTAATGTATATGTGTATTTTTTTATTAACAGTTCGCTGTTCCCCTTTCTCTTTAAGTTTACATATATATATATATATATATATGTCTGATTAGCATATTACGTTAGTACATATTTCTGAAGTACATTTTATTCCTGTACGTGGCTAATATTTATATGTATTATGCACTAGTTTAGACTGTGCAGTGTGTAAAATACCGTCACCAAAATGCCTTAAAATTGAGTGAAAGAATATTATAATATTCTTAAATGGTAATCAATGATATGGGTGAAAATGGAAAAAAAAATTAATTACTTAAATAAGCCGTGGGCTTACTAATTTTATATTACAAAATATTAGTCCTACTGCTTCTCAAGTTAACGCCTATTGCGTTAAGATATAGCGTAGGTTTTGGGATTTATGAGATTAGACGTATTGAAATACAGAGGGAAATTAGATATTTGAGTGCACACTCGATCTGACGAATGATTATTCTATGCATTACAATATAAAATAAAGTGAAATTAAATGCTTTAAAAATATATGTATATTTATTCTACTATTTTTTATAGTAATACATTTTTACCCGAAGCCCAAAGGAGGGTTATGTGTTTGATCGTATGTATGTATGTGTGTATTTGTAATGCAATTTTGTTAATATAATATTAATATTTTACTATTTATTTGTTTTATCTATATTAGTTTAATGTATTGTCTTTACATATAAAATATAGAAACCTCGGTATTGACTTGGCTCATTAATTTTAACACTGGATAAAAATAAACACATTTATGCATTAAATGCTAATGCTATTCATTATTAAGGCCAAAAAATTACATTGTTACGACTTTTCTGTATGGACTCTTTTACATAACGTCTTACGGTGTATATGCAAATAATAGGTTAACAAAGATTGCATAGCATTTATTTTTAAATTTTCTGTTATTTTTAGACTTATTTTAACGCCATAAAAACAGTTTAAAAGATAAGTTAAACAGTTAAAATTTTCGACTAAATTCTTTTCACTTGACCTTCATAAAATATAATCAGTTTTAACCAGTTACCTTGATACGTATATTAAATAGATAAAATTTAAACACGTATTTAAAAAAAAAGAAACGAAATTTTACACTACTATAGAGTTACTGTAATATTGTTTTATATATTAGTATGGAGCGTTTTGTTCAGTCTGTTTTGTTTACGAGGCTGTTGACATCATACTGGTTTGTCAGTTCGAAACCGGCCCAATGATCATATGATTACAGTCCGTGGTTCACCACGGACATGACTCCAAGTGTATCAAATTTATTCAGGTCAAAGGATTATTTAATGCAACATTTGCAATAAAATATCTAGTTAATAGACATAGGTATACGAAAGCGCATTATCGTCTAGGTTAAACGATATTCGAATGGAGAACTTGTTTTGTTTCCGTTCGAACAATTAACTGAAATATTATGCAATTAATTATTGTAAAAGCAGTAATAATGAATTAAAATCATTATTTTTTTATAAAAATATAAAAAAAAATTACCTTTCTTTCTCTTGGGCATCACTCTCACACCAAAGGCAAGTTCAGTCACTAGGCACAAGGACAGAGCCAGTAAACAGTACCTCACACTGCACCCCATGTTACACAGTCTTATTGCCCTTTTTAATACTATAATATAGGCACTATACTGCGCATTTGTTACACGTGTTGTAGGCCCTCAATCCGAGCTCGCATGTGCACGCACGCACCTTCGTGGTTGACGTTAAAGTTATTTAATACACGCCTGACGGTAGGGTACGAACGAGAGAACCGCCCGACTACCCTATATTTTGACTTATAGCAATTTGGCAGTGCGAATTCCACTTGTATATAAAACCTTTCGCCGGCTCGGGGCGGGCGGTCATTGGTTGTGTTGAACGGTATACGCGAAGGTGAAGGGAGCTGGTGGTGGTACCCCCACGCAAAGCGCGGAGGGGAGCCAGGGTCGTCAGACACTTTTGCTCTCGACGGCCGCGTTAACCTAACGCAGGTTGTACCGTTACGTCACAATAGTAGCTACTTTATTACTATTTTAATGCTCTTGTATATGAAATTTCCTATTTAATATAGATTAATTCGAATATTATTACATCTTCCTTTAAACTAAGATATACATTGTATATATAAGATGTATATACACAGCATGTAGAGCTAAACTAATCTTAGTAAATTCATCTTAACTACGTTCGATCTAAATATGTTTCTTGTTATCAAAGGGTCAAGGGGACTGCTCTACATGTCGGTATTTCGTAGAGAGATTCGAAAGTTTATGGTTAATATTTGACAAAACTTACTGTCATTGACATGACTAAAAATTAAATGAAAATTTAATAATTTACTTAGTAAAATAAATATAAACACATCATGTATTAAAAAAAATCATTTACTTTCTTCCTTATATGTAGTCTAGTTTTTATGAAGCGTCCAACTATATTAATTCAGAAATCATCAGAAATACATAATTGAAAGTATCTTACTTGATACTTGTCTTACAAGCGACTGCTACATCATAAAAACAACTAAGATATTTCATATGATACCGGATCTAGTATTTATTGATTTTTTCTTATTTTTTTGCTTTCTATTTAAACTGCTTCGATTTGGAAATCGACAAATAATGTGTAATATAACTTGTTGATTACGTAAATAAATCTAAATGATTAAAAGATTTCTACTACAATAACAGCTAATCAATGAAAGGTGACAGTAGGCTTAGAGAATAGAGATATTTATTAATTTGGTTATACAAATCGCGAAGCTAGGAAGCGTCAGCATACATTATATCTATATCAGCAGATTATCTTTTAGTTTATTTTCTCACAAGCGAACATCATAAAACTAAACTAATTGTTCTTTCACTAATATACATATATATTATTTCTCTTTTATGTATTAAAAACGTTTTCTAAAAAAATATTTAAAAGTTAGGTTGTAATGAGCTCTCAGGCAAAATAAACTTATTTTTTTTCAATAATAAATATTATGGCTTTAAAAGTGTGCATATGGCAACTCTGTACCTAGACATCGTTATTTGTCTCAGAATCTGTGAAAGTTACCACTTTGATATTTAGGGAAATGATTCTTCGGACGTTTATCTTGAATTGCCGAATTTAAAAATACGATTATTGAATATTTTCTTGATAACATATTTGTTTGAAAAATACATGTTTTGCGCACATATTGTTATTTATCTCAGAAACGGCTCATTATTTTTGTAGAGTTTTTGTTTTGTCAGAAAGCCTAGAAGTATTTCTTCAGTTACCGAATTTAATTTTTCGATTGGTTGTTTAATTAATTTATAGTGCTTCTTCTTTCGCTCTATACTTCTCACTCACAATAAAACATTATCTTGCCTTCCTACTTCTCCGAATCCGAATTGTAGCGGTTTCATGGCATACTCTTAATATCATGCAAATAATTACGTCAGTTATATGTATATATATTTAATTAATTTTTTAATTACTTTCTTATACCCGCGGTTTTCTTTACTCAAATACCCATATGCACTAAAATTCAAGGTGAAGTTAATGCACTGCAGCAGCAAATTGAATGCCATTAAAACCTTTTTCATATAAAATATTTATAAATGTCAAAAATTCACAAAGCAGTCGCTAAAGAGCTTTCAAAGATTTGAGGTTTTCCACAAAAGCACCTTTCTATCTATGTAGCTATATACTATACACTCACAGATAGACAATATAATTTTATAAGCATGTATATATAATTATTTAATATAACGTATATTAAATCATAAAATCCACTTAAGAATTTTATAAGACAAATATCACAAATTAAATGAATAGAAAAATAAGGCGGAAATTATCTCAACGCTGATGTAATAAGTGGAAGCAAAAGATGCGTGTGTACACGTAATTAATATACCATTTACACTAACTGGCTTTCCGTGCGCTACGAAAGAAAATATTCAATAGTGGTCACATTCTTTAAATCTCTTACTAAATTGCTTATATTCGGGTTTTTTTACCAGTAGATGATAAATAAACATCTGTAGCCGGCTCTTTTTCGTATTTTCTATTTTTTTAAAGAATATAGTGTAACAGTGTATTGATTTATAATAATAATATGAAAAGTAATATTTATTGTTAAAATTAAAAAATATGCCTAAACGTTTGAAAAAGAAAAGTAGAGAGATGCCACGCTCTATGGTAAGAGAGAGAGAGAAAGACCGGCTACTTAATTTTTTATCTCGACACATCAAAAGACCCTTGTTGAATAGCACGCTGTTTTAAAAAGTAAGAAGCTCTTGATAATCAAATACTAAATCTTCTTGTCATATTTCGTTAAATATCTCATTAATAAACTTATATTATTGTTGAATTTACAAATATAAATGAAAATATCACTTTATTTTAACTTTGTTATTATTTGATTTATCTTTAACTTGACTTTATATTTAATTTGACTTATTTTGACTCCATTGATTTACTTGATTAATTTGACATGTAGTGTTTAGTTTTATTATTTGATCAATTTATTATTTGATTTTTTTTAACATTATTTAAATTATTATATTTGAATTTATTTATTTAAATTATATATTGGGGATTTATTCTAATTTAATGTATAGTTTTGATTATGTAAATATAACAAATGTTATGTACACTTGTAAAGTAATACATATGTGATTAATTATTATTGTCTTCTAAATGTGTATGAGTGTTTTAATAAGTGTGTTGTTAGTGTACTTTTTCTAAATAAGTAAATAATACCATTTTCTTTGTTCTTATAAAAACACTATACTTATTCTCTCGTAAATTAGTAAATAAATACATCTCCTGTAACGATGAATATAGAGTCGTTCACGTTACGTTCCGCTATAAACCATCTCATGGCGAGTGCGTCTAATGTGAAATTATACATTTAATGTAATACACTATTTGCTATAAAGTGTTAATAGCTCTATTTAATAGAGTAAATGAAACTAAGATTTTTATTGTTTTGTCTGTCTAGATATTATACTGTTACTGTGCATTTGGAAGCGAAAGTAAATATAAAATGCTAATTTACATGTCTCGCTGTCGCTTACCATAAAAAACGATAATGTTGAGCCGGAAGATGTTTTCAAAATGAAATTTTTATGAGTAATATTCTGAATAAAATGGAAAATATTATGTAATGCTCATTATTTTTCGTATTATTAGAAGGCGCCTCCAGACGTTTAAGCCATAAATGAATTGACGTATATATATATATATATTGGTTCGCTCTGTTGCTTTAAACAGAACGGAACGGAATGGAACGGAATTTAGTGAGTTAACATATTATTGAATAGACTTTTAGAAGTACTTATGAGTCAACTTGATTTAAATAGTCCATCGGCTCGGAATTTAGTTGTGGTGAGAAAAGATACTTCTGCTATTTAGAATGCTTAGATGCAAGTATTTTCTATTTCCCTATTTACTCAGCAGATTATGCAGCATATCCGGAAGCTTTTGATTGAGTCTTTCTGTTAAGAAAGTCTCAATAGGAGTTCGAAGTTGGGAAGTTGTCAGTGTTTCAATTAGTTAAAAAGGTAAATCGTCATATTATTTAATACTAGCGACTTACGAGGGTAAGGTCTCCGCTCGGGTTCGTCCCTAGTTACATTTTAACGTTTAGTAGGTATAGATTTCTCAGAAGTGAGATATTTTCCTGCAGTAAAAAGTATCCTATATCTTGACCCGGATAACCAGCTATAATCATACCAAATTTAATCAAAATCTGTCCAGTGGTTTGCTCGTGAAGCGATCACAGACAGACAGACAAAAGTTCTAAAAACTATAGATTTGGCCTCTATATCGATAATAATGACTATTTCAATAGCATTTTCCAAAAAATATTTAATGTACAGATTCAAATTTTATTTTATGTATGGATATAGATAATAAAAATATACGCATTCATTTGGTACACATCCTTTATCTAATAAATAATACAGAAAGTTTTACATGTATGTTATTACTTTATTATTACCATAATCTTTAATATCATTTTACATAAACACTTCAATATTAAATAAATAATTAAATATTCCACAGAAGCGTCGAAATAAAAAAAATGAAGATTTTTGTTCATATTTTATTAATATTATAAATAAAACAAAAGATACGCGTGCCTTATATTATGTGCTTCTTTATTTATCGTGTAAATCATAAACATTTTCATATTAGGTTTTCTCTACAGCAATATATTGCTATACTGATTTAACTTGTAATAAGCGTGAATGAAGAGTAAGATGTTTGTAATACTGATATAAAAAGCCATTCCCAGTCAGAATAAGTAATTGCTGAGATTTTGTTATCATAAAAATAAAAAGTTTTCGCACAACTGGATCAGGCCATTCTTCCCATGGAACACTATACAGGTCCCAACTTAACTCTTCACTAGTCTATAAATAAATAGAAAATAAGTATTTATTAAACTAGTTTCCGTCTGTGGCTTGCCTCGTATGAATCCTTTCTTTTCCCTCAATGCAAACTATTAACTAAGGCCTTTTAGAGGCATGGCTGTTTAATTATTAACTTCAGAATAAAAAATAATAATATTACACCATAATTCAATATTATGAAGAATTTAAAAAATACAACAAAAAGTAAATTTAAAATTAGATAAATGAAAAAAATGGGAATATTTAAAATTTTGTTATTTCTAGCAGTTTTTATTGTAGCGGTCGCGTCGAATAAGATTGTTTGAAACGTTATCCGCAACACTGGAGGCGGCACATGTAACGATTACGCAGCAGATTACGATATTCTTTTTAAAAGATAAAAAATGTCATATAACATTGTATTTTAGAAAATGATTTATTAGTTTTTCAAGAAAAAAACTCATTTAGAACACATAGAAATTTACTTAGTGGGTACTGAGGGCCTACAGTCCCGGTTCTCTTTAATTAAATCCTGATCTGTATATATTATCTAAAATAGATTTTATTTTATTCATGTTCTTACTCTTCTCCCGTGACGCGGTAGGATGTGATGTGCCGCGTGTGCTGCGGATGTCGTAGGTTCAATTTCGACACAAGAGAATATCTACATTTACATCTATGGTGCAATGGAATAATAGAAAGTGAATAAAAACGTAAAGTATCTCTATTTTCTTGAAAAGGGAGTATAAAGATAATAAAACCTTCATTAAACTGCTGGAGAAATAACAAGGCATAAACATATGGATGACACCGCTGATGGCAAAAATTGTATATTTAGGATCAATTCGGTTACTTAAATATATTTCGTAAATATTCAATGATATTACAATAGAAATCACTAAAAAAACTGTAAATAATTTGTAAAACATCAATGCGTCCTGATAGTCCTTAATAGTTTCTTTTAATTTAATTTCTAACTCGTTCCTAGATTTTGCATCTTTGAAAGCCTTTTTCACTTTGTGGGTGAGGATTTTTAGCTTAAGACGTAAGTGGTTTGTTACAATACAAAATGAACCATCGAAACCAGCAAAATTTGGCGTCACAACTATAACACTCATAAAATTATAATCGAACACCATTTCGTAATAAGATGTATCAAATTGTTTATCCTCCATATATTGCAGCTCCATTTCATGAACCATATATTTCCACTTTTTAAAGTTTCATACATCGTACCTACCATACCGTATAGCGGAAGTTGTGAACTTAACAAAATCGGGATAAAAGTTTGACCGACTTTTCCGATTTTAATATAATATTCAAATATCATTTGATATTTTTTTCCATTTCATTGCCTTCTAGTAAATCTTCGGTTATCTTATTAAGAATTTGGGCGAATTTTTCAACTTTCCGACAGGCGTAAATTATTTTGAAGAAAAAACGGAGCACTAAGATGCCTCCTGTGATTTGTCTAGCGAGATTAAACATATCCAGATTGTACATGCACTTGAATAAGTATAAGAAAAACCAAATTAATAGAATATAAAATCGAAATATAACAAAGGAAAATAATAGAAGTCGTTTTCTGACATTTATTGTATTAGGGTAAATGAGAGCAATCGCGAGCGCGAAATGCAACGAGGAAACGTTTCGTTGAAAGATTTGATTTTTTTCTCAGGCACGTCCATTATAATTTCCGTGTCCATGTCGGTTTTGGAGACGCCATGCGGTTATGTTTCCTGTAAGCTTATGAAGTATTAAAACAATTTGTTGGCGGCCTCTAATGAGAAAATTTCATCGACATTAGAAGTAATTACGTTATAAAATTGCTAACCATTTCATAGCCATTATGGCAGTAATGAAACTACCACATAATCCGTAATCTAGAATTCTGAAAATTAATTAAAAATAAAATTCTGAAAGAAAAAATATCTGTACGTACAAAACAGTATGGTGATTGACTACTTGTACATATATACATATAGCGCACATCCTAAATCGGTGGTCTTAGAAATTTTAAATTCAGAAATATTATTCCTTGAGTGATTCGCATTAAATGTCTAACCTTTGTTAGACATTTAATGTTTCTTTAAACACATTTAAATAAAACTATCTTTTCGGATTTTTTCGCGGATTCATTTTGATTTTTGGTTCCCGACGTTTCGATTGCTTTACAGCAATCATGGTCACAGGAGAGACTAAGGTGTTAGATGTCTCAAAGGCATTATCAGTTGTTACAGACAGCCTACCCACAAATAACAAAATGAATTCAAATTTTGAAAATTGGCACCAAAGTACCTTACAATATTTGTTTTATTTTATACTTGAAATATTATTTATATTATATATATATATAGTAATCGGTATACATTTTCTACGTAAAAAAAATATATTCATCGAACACAATACCTCTTTTATAAAGTCGGCCAAAAATAATTAAAGCGATTTGATCACAGTCACTGCATATTGTGAAATGGCCATACCAATGCTGCTATCAGTGATAGATATAAAGTTGTATAGTAAATTGGGGATAAGCATGCAACCGGTAAGCAGTGAAGTGAATGTGGTCGGGACATGTTTTTTAATCATATAAAATTATAAAGCGCGTGAGACGGTATGTATATATTTCGACCGGACATAGGTATATTACGAAATATATATTGCGAATTACGAAGTAAAAAGGGTTACTCCAATTACATAAGGTCACTTTATGTAAAGAATTTCAGCTTTTTATAAAAATAGCATTGGCGTTTAGTAATTTTAATATCTTTTTAAGCAATTTTGTTACATTTCGTGCGTTAAAGTTATTCGTATGGAGGTATTAATATTTCTGTGTATGGCTTTTAAAATTCAGTACTGTCTTCATGTCATGTGCTAGCGTTAAACGATACGATAGAGACACGTTTTTTTCATATCTCGTTGAATATTACATGTTAAGCACTAAATTTTTATACTTTTAATTAAATTTTAGTACTTATTAAAGCTTAACATATTCGTATGAATCATACAAACAGACAGATACATTCTCTACTGTTAAATAATTTCTTTATATATAGGTAAAATTGAGAAAGTCTATAAATTCAAAATGTCTATCCCATATTGGACTCATATATTTATTTGCCCTTACAAAAGTCCAAAATATACCTAATCTTTGTTTTTGTAACAATAAAACCTATATAGGCTACTTTTTATTCTGTTTATGAAAAAGGGAAATAGATAAAAGAAGAACAACTTGTTGATTTTTTAACGCGATTTTTTCTTGTTGAAAAGGATTTTGTTTAAAAAAAGATGTGGATTTTTCTCGTTATTTTCACGTGGAATAGAAGATAGCGATTACAAAGTGATGTCGGGCCTATAGTTATTTATATAATCATTACTTTTATTAACTAAGACTAACCATTCGGGTTTTAACGCAGATCATAAAAAAACTAAATAAAAAAATTGGCCAAGAAATAAAAAAAAATTTTTTGGGGTGGACCACCCTTATCACTTAGGGGTATGAAAAATAGTTAACGGCCTCTTATCAGACCTACTGAATATACACACAAAATTTCATAAGAATGGGTCAAGTCTGTTATGATTCATTAATTTTAGTGCTAATATTGTTAGACATATTTAAAGTTACCTATATTTCTTGTAATTAACTAAAGTTTCAATGAAATTATGTTTTATATTTTAAGTATGCTTTTATAAATTAAATACATTAATTGATTACTATGATTTAAAGATTACGCCGGAAGAAGTTGAAGTTACATTAAAATTATTAAAAAGGTGGGTTGATGGAAATTAAAATTAATATATAAGGAGTGCTTTCTATGATTGGGATTCATTCTTGTTCAGGAAGAGTTACTGTGTACTTATGCTGAGACAGTGTTGTATAAATTTTAGTATAAAGCAGTGATATATGCAGTCTGTTGTAATTCTTATATGTAAATCAGTAATTATTATACGTTTGAAGTGTACACTGGTGGTTTTCTTCACAAGTCGTTGCGGAGGAGTTTTGTTACAAACTAACTAGTGGCTCACCCTCGCTTCACTTGGGTTCAACTCTAGACAAATAAAAACAAATTTATTCCACGGCAACCGTACATTTTTCCGTAATAAAAAGTAGCGTATTTGTTATTCCGTTTCATTTAAATCCAATCAGTAGTTTTCGTGTACTAAGCTTAATAAGTTACTATAGTTTTTTAACTATCCCACGGGAACTCTTTAATTTTCCGAAAGGAAAAGTATTTAAAATATTGGCCGGGGATATAAGGTACCACCATACAAAATTTTATTTAAATCGGTCAAATAGTTTCGGAGATTAGCCCGTACAAACAGATAAACAGACAGAGAAACAAGTAATTAGAAAAAAATCTGTATTTGTTCTATTTCTCGTCTTACATCCCCCTGATTTTGTACATTTATTTTTCTATGTACAGACATTCGAGCTCTACAGTTTTATTATATGTATAGATTGCGACATAATAATACATAGCGTGGCGCAATCTAATAATTATTAAAAGAATTCGATATTAGATAATGCCCTTTTTGCCACAGCCATCTATATCAACGTCGTCAATTTTTAATTCGTAAAAAAAGAAGTAACATTATTGACTTTACCAATAATAGTACGTTTAAAAAATGTATAACGTAGATCTAAATTAGTATAACATATTACTTTCTAAATTTATCCACTAATATAAGCTACAGGTATCATATGAATAGAATACCCCCTTATTCTATAAGAGTTGCGTTTCGTAAAAACTGTAAAAAATTATGTTGGATATCTGAAATATAATAAAAAATATTGTCGTTCCATCCAAAGTGTTTGTTTAAATTGACGACACGCTTGACGTAGTTTGTATTGATTCTACTTACCATACTTTCCATGCCTTTCTATGCTAGCGGACGCGGGTTCGAGTCCCGCTGGAGGCATTCATTTGTGTGATGAACGCGAATGTTTGTATTCCATTCATGGGTGCTTATATTAATAATATGTGTGTATTTAAAGTTATATATGTGTAGTGTATAAAATATCTGGAATCCATAACTAGACTAGATAGTGCCGTGTTCAATGTCCCGAAATTTATTTATTTATTTACACATCTAACATTAAATAAAAACTGCCATAAGGCAGATATTTGGAGAGAAATATTATAATCATTAAATAACGCAGTAAGTTCCGGTAGACGGTTATATTAGTTTTATCAGATGAAATAGCAATATAGATTTCACGCATGAAGTTTTAATGCATAAGATATTTACTTTCATTTAATGACAGCTAGTCTACTTCTTATTTAAGTCATAATGTAATGATGATAATAAATTAAAAAATAAGACAGGTACCTTTTTGTATTGACAATGGTAAAATAACAATATATTTTTAAATCTCCTGCATCATTTATTATAATGTACAAATCTATTTTTTCATAGAAAGTTTGTAACACCTTCTAAGTACTTTATTTGATAAGCTAATTGTCAAATATTAACTGCGAATGAATCTAAGAATAAAAAAATAAATAAAAAAAATATTAAATTGTTATTTAAAGTAAAAATATTGCAATTATAAAAAACATTTTACACTGAGAAAAAAATTAAGGGTTAAGAAGTTAAAATACAAAAAAAGTATGAAAATTTTTTTCTCGTAGAAGTAGAGATTAATTTAATTTATAGCATGTGTTTTGTTTGATGTGATCATTATAAAACAACATTTAAAAATAAACCGACTTAAACTAAAAGAAAATATATACGATAAAGTAAAAAACGGGGGGTTTCATTTACTATAGATACCTAATCAAATATTTTCAAAGTCGATGCCAGCTGACAATGCTTTAAGATATGAATTACTAAGATATGTTCTTTTCGTTTAAAAATATTTACACTATAATTTACATATTTAATTTTATTTTATCCGAATGTATAATAATTGCAGTACTTGTTTTACATAACAATTTCATGCTGACAGAGATAATAAGTTAAATTAATAATTGAAATTTTGTTGCCGCTATTCAGGCTTGGACTACAGTTATATAACTACGGCAGATCTTTAACTGCTTTAAAAATAATTTGATCATTAAAAATAAAGTTTACAAAAGATTACATATACTACATTTGATAATTTTTTCGTATATTTTTAAACTAGCGACTCACCCTCGCTTCGTTCGTCAATCGATACCACATGACGGTTAGTATAACGGCTCTAACGATTTTGCTATAATTTGGCAAGTGGGGTTTTCGGGGGCAAATAATCGATCTAGATTAGATTAGCCTAGATAGTCTTATGTCTGGGAAATGCGTGTTTTCGAGTTTTCATGCGGTTTTCTTTCGCATTATTTCACGCAAATATCTATTTAACTAAGCATCGTGCCAAGCGGCTAAGGCGCAAGATTGACAATCACAGGAGTTCGGGTTCGAATCCCGGTCGGATACAAAGTTTTTGTTTTGTTTGTATTTGTATTCATTCAAGTTTTTTTTTGTTTTTAAGCCAAATTAAAAAGAAAATTGTACTTTTGGCCAAAAACTCCTAGCAAAGCTCGGTCGCCCAGGTACTATTATTTAATATGGCATAAGATTAATTTCTCTATAAAGGCAGATTTTACATACAAGACTACAATAATAAGCTATATGTCATGTAATCAAAAAATTATGTTTTGCCTATATATATCAACCTCTTAACTTATTTAAAACCCTTAATTAACGTTATTTAATTTTTACCTAGGCTAAATACATAACATTATTTTTAACATTATTAAAGTTATTTTTAACATATCTTCATTGAAAATTTTGTGAAATAATTTTTAATTTAATGATGTTTTTGTAAGTTGTTATTATTAGTCCAAAGAGCAATGGAACGGAGTATATTGGGAATTAATCTAACTGACCGTGTCAAGAATATCATAATCCGTTCACTCGGAAAGCTGCCATGCTGAAATGGAACTGGGCTGGTCACGTCGTCCGGATGTCAGATGACCTTTGGGCCAAACAAACAACTTTTTGGATCCCCCAACACAGCAGACGACATCGTGGTAGACCCAGACGGAGATGGCGGTATGAATTAGACTCCTTCTAAAGAGCATACTATAGCGAAAGATAGGGATCAGTGGAGGAAGAGTAGAGAGGCCTTTGCCCTGCAGTGGGACACTACAGGCTTATAATAATAATATTATTAGTCTCGTCATATGATGCATCACATGGTAGGTACCGGTCGCCATTGAACACAAATATCTCGTAAGTGCGGGACCTTGTAGGTTGCTCTGGTTAAATTATATAACGCAATTTTTTAGTCCACCTTTCACCAGGACATAAATTAAAATCGATTTCGAATAATTTAAGTACTTAAGTAATTACGTATGTTACAAAGCGTAATTATGAATACTAGTTGTTCACCTAGTGGTCGAAATTATAAAAAAAACTGTTTTAAAATTTTTTAAAGTTAATTTTTATGATGCGCGCGCATACCGTCAGCCGAAAAGCGACATGATGAAGTTAGCTGAAAGCGACATGATGATGTTAGCTGCATTCCTTTTATAAACAGAGAGTTATGTAGTTAGTAGTGTGTTGTGTAGAGTAGCTATTTTTGTTCTGTTACACCAAAGAAGTATAACTTCTTACGTGCGTACATAAGTACACACACACGTTTTTTTAATGATTGAATGACTAAAGCTCGTCAATAGCTACTGAATAAAAATGATATGTTTAGTAGAAGATCCCAACCTATATGATGGACCACTCTTTTTCCAGACGAATTATTTTTAAACCATCTATACATATAATAAAACTGTAAGGGTCAAATGTCTGTACATAGAAAAAAAAAATGCTAAAAACTGAGGTAGGGAGATGTAAAAAGAGAACTAGAACAAATCCAGATTTTTTTCAATTTTTTTGTTTCTCTGTCTGTTTGTCTGTTTGTACGGGCTAATCTCTGAAATTGTCGGACCGATTTAAATGAAATACATAATAAATAATAAATAGTGATACCTTATATTCCCGGTCAACATCTTAGATACTTTTTATCCCAGAAAATTATAGAGTTCCCGTGGGATAGGAAAAAAACTATAGTAACTTATACAGCTTAGTACATAAAACCACTGATTGGATTTTAATGAAACTTTATGATAATATAGGTCACACATCAAAATAACAAATAGGCTACTTTTTATCCCGGAAAAATGTACGGTTCCCGTGGGATAGATTTATTTTTGTTTGTCTAGAGGCGAACCCGAGCGAAGCGAGGGTGAGCCGCTAGTAAAACATATTAACCAACACGACCCAGGGAGGAAATGCCATCATACGTTTGGAGGCCTTTTTCAAACACATTTCCTAATTAATTTGAAGTAGTTAAGTAAATTAAAATTAAATTGAAGTAGTTAATTGCTCGTATCGTTTTCCAGAACGAACAAAGTATCAAAATGTAGATAATTTTATAACAAATTTAATAATATAGGGTTGTCATACCAAAAAATCTCCAGACTAGAGGTTTTTAGTAACAAAATAGCCTAGAGCAAATTTTTGGTTAAAAACCTTTCTGGGTCCTTTTTGTTAATATGTTTTATGGCTTAAAAAATATATTTCGTCTGGAAAAAGAATGAGAAGCCCACCACATAGATCGGAATCTTAGACTATTTATACCATTATTTCATTCTATATAATATCATTTCATTTACGGATTTGTTAATTTAAAATACAGATACCATAATTAATCCAATTTACTCGTAGGTAATATTGTAGCGGCGCGGCACGGTTGGGTTTTTGCTAATTGACATGCATACGTTAACGGATCTTAATGGGCGGGCTATACAATATTAATAATAATTATTCAGGAACTTATCAAGCGGAATCACGGTGTGCCTTTTTTAAACGTAATTTAATTTTATTTACGTAGTAGATCTTATCTACTAGTTGTTTTCACATTTTTTTACAGATAGTAGGTACTAAAGCTCGTCAATAGCTTTTAAATAAAAAAAAATTGACAAGCAAAGGAGAAAAAGTCACTGAACTGTTATGTCTTTGCCTATTTATATACAGATAAAACAGAAATGTAGCCCTAAAGGTGGAATATTATTATGGAATATTATACCAATATCATTTTGAAGTCTAGAAGTTTTTTGTTTAATAATAATAGCTAGTCAACATAATTTGATAAAACACTTTAATAATAAGTAGGTAACAAATGCATGAAACCCAAACTCCCGAACTAGAAAATTGTATTTCAGAAGTTCAAGACCTTCCCATATCAGATGTATATATTAAATGCTAATATAATAAAAAAAGTTTAAAATAATGTAAGTTACAGAAACAAAGTATATTTTACGTTGTTAATTTTGATCACAAGTAAACTCCAAGACTAAGTGCTTAATTGATAGAAATCCGTACCATATGAATGAAGGTCAATATATGAAGTACAAATCAATTTGTTTCAATTGTTATTCACTTGAGTATTTGTTTCAATACATTTTTAATAATAAGAGCCTACGCATAATGATATTGAAAGGATATAAATAATAGTCTAACATGTAATAATTGATCATTTTCAAACATGCTTTGTAAAATTGATCGATTATATGCTATTTCACAATGTTGTGTGGTGCTGTAAGGTGGAGGAAAGGAAATCAAGATTATGTTAAACTAAATCATACATTATATTAAATTAGAAAGGTATGACTATCAAAATGCTATGCAAAATGTTTACAAGGAAGCTGAGGAACAATGCTTACAAAAGATAATAGGGTACGGAACGATTATGTTCTTGTTATTATACGTATTAAGGTTCATAAAATATTTGGGAAAAAGTAATAAAGACACCGAAAATAATAGAAGAACAGCTCGAAATTCACATGTTACTATTAATGCTGATCCTGCAACTGATGAGAAAGGAACAAAAAAGCGACAAAGGAAAAGACGACGTCATAAATATATACCAGAGCAGTGGTTGGCAAGAGACGATCCTTGCTCTTGTCACGAGTTCGAAGACTATGAATAACTTTTTGCTGCCAAAACATTTTTGTAGAAGCCTGTCAATCGGAAAGTTTTGTAAAGAATCAACTTATTGAAAATGTTGAAGTCAAAGTATTGTTATGTCAATGTAAAGTTTAACATAAGCAATTAAATCGATTTTTATTCTGTTATTTCCGTCTAAAATGTCATTGAAAAAGAATTAATATCTATACTAATATTATAAAGAGGCAGAGTCTGTTTGTTTGTTTGCTCACTTGTTCGTTCGTTTGTTTGTTTATTTGTTTGAATGCGCTAAACTCAGGAACTATTAATCCGATTTGAAAAAATCTTTTTGCATTGGATAGCCCATTTATTGAGGAAGGCAATGGTTATATATCATACACATCATGCTTCTATACATACTACATATATGTACATCATGCTACTATCCAAGGGAGCGGAGCAGTAATCATAAATATCAACAAATCGGGAGACTTCCATACATTATTGTAAAACTGATGTTTATAATCAAATAAATTTAACGTGAATAAAACCGTGGGGCACAGCTAGTATTATTACATTGTTAAAATACATTTTACGCAAAACTACTTTGTATGTATGTTTTTGAAATTAAAATCTGTTTTCAAAATATTCCCGTTTCTTGGAATTACTCTTTACAAGAACCGTGTGTTGGAGTTCGCTAAGCTATACCAATTATTCAATTATATCAACAATTAAAAAATCATGAAAACTACAGAAAAATTATAAAAATAATTATTCAAAAAGAAAACTAAACTAAAAACCTAAGTGCGAGTACACTAACAATCATCTTATAGATTTTAATGTGTTTAATTGCAGTTTAAAGGTAATTAGCGCTATGGAGCACGATGGCTGCCGATCTTTCATAGACTATGATAATAACCGGTACTGACACAGCATGTCCACCACATTCTGTATTACATTTTCAAGGTAAATATCTCGCCGTTTAATCTCACGATGCTGATAGTTGACCGCGGATATTGATTTCTGTGTCCATTGTTGATTAGAATACTTTCGTTTTATTCTTATAAGTTACAACGTTTTTCATGTGGGTATTTTTATGGAATGTATACCATACATATCTATAATATTCTTCTATTTTACTATATTTTTATAATAGATACATAATATAATCTAATCTATTTCAGAGTCAGCATTGCATTATTTGAACAACTAGAATTATTTTTAATATGAAATTTGCCAAGTGCAAGGAGCCAAGGGCAAGCGTGCACGTGGCTTTAGCACGTGTATATATTTCCTTCAAAACACGTACATTTTTCTAAAATCATTTTAAAGCACTAGCGTGATTAATATTCCAATTTATGAATTAAGCATGTAATAGTTGAATCATAAAAAGAT
Organism: Argynnis bischoffii washingtonia; assembly: GCA_033884665.1. NCBI lineage: Eukaryota > Metazoa > Arthropoda > Insecta > Lepidoptera > Nymphalidae > Argynnis > Argynnis bischoffii. The sequence goes on along the minus strand of CM066616.1, from coordinate 5,388,810 downwards.
TAATTATCTGTATGCCCTGCGTGACCTGACGCAGGAAGACCTGTTGATATTAAAACAGTATTTAAAAGGGAAAATTTTTGGGCGGATACGAGTAATAAGTACCTATAACATTACTTTGCCGGATACCTAATATTTCTTTAATATATTATTATCAACACACAAACACATACTGCTTATTATTTGTATAACTAAAAATAAATTAACTTTATGACGTCCCTTCAGTTGCTTCACTTAATTTAGTAACTAAATAACATACAGACTACAGACATACTGATAAACAATCTAACCACATTTTTTTAATATATATACACTGATATCCCTTAAAAAACACTTAGAGATTATTCTATTTACTTAATTTAAATCCACGCCAGTCAAGATAGAAATTGACGTGTCACAATGGAAAGAGTGCCAAAACCGAACAGAATGTCGTGCTCAGTTTCGGTAAGGTTACCAATGCAGCGAATATATTGCGTGGTGCGAACAATGACTGGAACAAAGGCTACACCGAACAATTAATTACGCGCGATTAACGCAGGCTATTTAGGTTTAGTGGTTAAATGTCTTCAGATTTTATGTTTATACCTAATGAGTCTTGAAAATATGTGAAAGGTATTGTTAATTACATATTCGTTAGGAACGACTTAGAATTAATGTAACTCTATTCATAATTCTATTAATAATTAGGTAACAATTAATTAATAGAGTGAAGATAGTTACAATTAGAAGATTTATTATTTTATCTCCTCAATATAACTCATTTTAACAAAAGAAGCGAAGTGTAAAAAAGGTTCCTATTTAGGAAAATAATATTAAAAAGCTTAATTTACGTATACAATATAAAGATATATACATATAACTATTGAGTCAGGTCGGTCCACGTGCATAGTTTGTTTTATTAAACTTTTTTGGCCATACAGCAACCGTTTAAGTTATAATAAATAGGCTAAACTTAAAAAAACGTGTGTATTGGCATAGCACATAATTATTTCACTTTTCACATCACTTATCACTTATTTAAATACAATCACAATTTATATTATATTTCACTATTTCACAATTTATATTATAAGAATTTACACTATTACACCTTTAACTTTCAGCATTACGACAACTCACTCTGAAAAATACACTGCCCTTCTTGTTACAAAATACCTGTTTTATACCTCATAATTTTTCACCACCATATATTTTAAATTAAAGAGTATATATTTTGACTTTATTTTAAGAATCATAATTCATACTTAATACAGTTTTTGGTGCTGCCATCTCTACAAGCTTGGTAGGAAATAAGTATTTCATTTGACTTAAAATTATACTGATTTAAATTAAAAAGATGTGAAAATTATGATGACTTTGTTAACATGTGTGTGTACTTATGTACGCATGTAAGACGTTATACTTCTTTGGCGTAACAGAACATAAATAGCTAAAGATTTCATCCCGTATGTCACAACTCTCTGTTTGTAAAAGGAATGATAAATTAATAAAATAATTAAATAAGGCATGTTAGGCATATTACATTCATATATTTATAGAATATCATTTAAGGAAAGAATTGAATATTATATATCATTTGTCAGACAATAACAACGGTTACCATGGCAACAAACAATTATCAACTAACTTCATCATGTCGGTTTTTGGTTATCGGTGTGCGCGCGCATAATAAAAATTTTACTCTTCAAAAACTTTATTGAGACTTTCTTAACAAAAAGACTCAATAACTAAACTTGGCCCGACCCAGGATTTGAACTCAAGACTTCCGGATTAGCAACCACACATGCTAGTTTCTGAACCACCGAGGCAGTTATGTACATACATATTATAGAAATTTTACAATCATATGCCATTGATTTCTCACGCATATCTCCTCTATGTCGTTTATCATGCTTTCAATTAATATGCGTATGCCAATTTATAAGGTCTTTTATTGTATAATTTGCGCATTAAATATAGTCTATTGTTATTTATGAGGTAGAACAATATCAATCAACGAGCTTTACCTTTTATTTTGTACTTTTGAGATACACTTGCTCATATCTCAAAATATCGTTGAGGATAAATTAATATATTTTGCATTACCTATTTGCCTATAAGTCTGTATAATTATTTGATAAATTTCTATAAATAACTATTAATCATTAATCTTATTTGATAATTTATTTTTAGGTTAGAATAATTTAGTAGATTTGGATGGATTTGATTATTAATTACAACAATAAACCAATAAAAAAAAAAGAGTGCGTAACCTTTACGCGCGGTTAAAGTAAAACTTCTTAGGCGCTATGGCAGATACCACAATTAAATTAAAGCTAATCAAAATATAAATATAATATTATTTATTAAATTATTCGTGAGGATACCAGCAATAAAACCACCATACCACAATCACCTTAATACGTTTATTAATTTCAAGAGTTTATTACGTCTTTGCAGTTTGCATCCTTCTTTAAAACTAAAACTTTCTCATTCAACATGACCATGGACACACTCTGTCCCTTTCACTCATTCTTTCTTTTATTCACATTTGAAACATTAGTCATAATAGCTTTTATTTAATTTATGCATATTTGTTTTTTTTTTAAATTCAACCCTTACAGGGGTAAAGGGGGGAAATAAAGTTTATATGGGCAAAGAATTATTTTGATCAGAAATATTTAAAACTTGGTATTAACGCTCTTTAATACAATTAAAGAAGTACGTGGTTTTGTTATTTTTCGAAATTCAATCCCATAAAGATGTGAAATGGGGAATGAAGGTCTGTAAAAAACTCTGTAGTTAATATGTAAAAAAGTACAAAAATTAAAAAAAAATATATATTCTATATAAATAAATATATATAATGATTGCATTGTTGTGTTCCGGTTTGAAGGATAAGGTAGCCAGCGCAATTACAGGCAAGAGGCATATCATCTTAGTCCTCACAGTGACAACGCACCTGCGGGTCTGCATTTTTGTTACTTAAAACCTACAGGTACTGCTTTCCATCAGGTGGCCTGTCTGCTCGTTTGTCACTGAATGTCATAAAAAAAAGATTGATATTTCGCCAATTTTGGTCATCTGATTGCTTTAGCCCATAATTTCTTCAGTTTTTGTCTTTTGGGAACAAATGACATCCATTTTCTTTGCATTCGCACTGCACAATTTGTCATTTTAATTAAATTTTTAATTAAAAAAAAACCATCCACGCTGTAGAGCTTTAGAATATACTGAGGGCTATAGTGACCGCGTCATCTCGCGGGTGAAAATAGGCAAAATTCTTCTCCATTTGAGTGCTTATCAAAGAATAAAATTTATAAAAAAATTAAAGCGTAAAATAGTAGACGCTCTATGTAAATAATATACTAATCTACCTAATTAGATTTTGCTTAAAATGTGGGTAATTATATCGCGTATCGTGTTTAGAAATTAGATTCAAAGGTCGCTTATATATTATAACTAGCAACTCACCCTCGTTTCGCTCGAGTTCGTTTCTATTTACATAATAACGTTTAGCTCTGAGATGAAATATTTTCCTATATGTTGACCCGGATAACCAACTATCTTCATACCAAATTTCATCAAAATCTGTCCAGTGGTTTTCCCGTGATGCGGTAACAGATAGTCAGACGGACAGAAAGACAGACAGACAGGCAATAATTCTATAAACTATAGATTTGGTTTCTGTATTGATAATAAAGTCTATTTCAATAACATTTTCCAAAAAATATTTAATGTATATAAGTGTATATAGGTATATAGCATAATGTTACTCGATGTAAAGAACTTATAGATCGGCATAGGTCAGTTTAGGCTATGACATTTGTAAATATCAAGCTCAATGATAACTTCGTTATACTAAACTGTATCAGACCTTTCACCCTTGGCCACTTTATTTTTTAAAATTCGAACACTTAATTTGAATATTTATACGATTTTAGAAAAAAACAGGTATAGTTCAAGATATAACATAATTTTAAGGACTTTGAAGTAAAATCTTTAATAGTAGAACTCTAAAATAAATGTCTAATAAAAAAACATCGTGAGGAAACCTGCATGTCTTAGAGAACTTAGTAAGTTTTGGAAAGACATGTGAAGTCCGCCAACGTATTGAAGGGAAGCCTGTGCCCAGCTGTGGGACGTTAAAAAGCGTTATATACAGGTGCCCTCTTAATGCGGTCTATTTTTTGCACGCTTAATCCCTTGAGGACCGCATACACGCCGGCGTGTACGATAACAACAATCCATGCGAATTTCTTAGAAATTATCCTGGAGAGATTAAGCAGTGCTTTAAATCTCTGTTGCTGTTCTCGCTTTTGGTACTCTAGTAATATACGAAAAAACAAAATGACAAAAGTAATTGAAAAATCCTCTTTTTCGACTTCAGCTCTTAGCAAATATCGTAGAAAAATATTCTAGGCATAACAATTTATTTTATTCATATGTATGTTATAGTTGACTTGCATTATGTATAGAAATAGAAACAGAAACAGTAACCTTAAACACTTATTAACTCACTTAATGAAGGTAACAAACCTTCTAAACGTAAGTAAATAAATTTTTGAATAATAATTTTATTTTTGACTAGCGATATTTAGATACGTTTTAAAACTTAGTATAGATTTCTCAGAAATGAGATATTTTGCCGCAGTAAAAAATATCTATATGTTGACCCGGATAACCAGCTATAATAATCATACCAAATTTCATCAAAAACTATCCAGTGGTTTTCCCGTGATGCTGTAACAGACAGACAGACAAAAATTCTAAAAACTGTACATTCGGCCTCTGTATCGATAATTAAGTCTATTTTAATAAGATTTAAAAAAAAAAATATTTAATGTACAGATTCGGCTTAGTTACAATTTTATTATATGTATAGATAGTAGCTTGACACTAACATTAACTACTAATATGACTCGTTTTGTTTAATTAAGAACTCAGTTGGGTTACGCCCATCACAGATTTCCGTGTCCGTGGAGATTTTATCTTAACGTTCTTACGCTTACAGCTGAACGTTCTACGTTTAATATGGCTCGTTAAACAAAAGTACTTGTAGTATAAATAAATAAAGCATTGCCTTTTGGACATTTCTTTTAAACCATATATTCTTATTTATCATAGTTATTAGTAGCATTTGTTGACTTTATAAGCTATTTATTGCAAGTTATTTCGAAACATAAGTTTATAATGTTTATGTTGTAATGTTATTTATATTTAAGTAGAATCGTATGAGCACTTGTGCATTTATTTCCATCTAAGTCCAATATTGCCGTCATAAGAAAGAAGGCCGTAACTTCGTCAAAGTTAATTTCGACATATTTGAAGTTTTGTCTTACCACTACGTAAAAATTACTACTAGTTTTGACGTAGTTACGATTAAAATGGTTATGGTATCTACGGATTCATAAGACTTAGAGGTTTATGAGTAAACTATCAAGTAGCATTTTTTTTGCTGATTCCGAATCTGCGCATAAGTCATTTTTGACCAAATTATTAGTTATTATCGCGAATACCGTAGGGTAACCGCGAAATAAATGTTTAATTATTCAAATTATTATTTGTCATTAACGTGAGGGTATTACGAAAAGAGTTCGATAGGATAGATTTGGCACAGACGCGGAACAAACGCGGACGAGACGCGAGCGAAGCAGTAAGGAAGTAAGTGGACTTATTCTATCAGTATGTAAATATTTAGTGTTGTTGCGTGTAAGCAAATTGCGTGATCAGAAATCAGATTCAGAGTATTAGATTCAGCATAGACATGTGTTAACATGTTATCAGATAAATCAGACCAGTGATGTGAGATCAGTTAAATCATTTGACTAAATCAGAACAGTTACAAGTTTAGCGAGGCTCAGGATTCAGTATAGACATGTGTTAACATGTTATCAGATAAATCAGACCAGTGATGTGAGATTAGTTAAATCAGTTGACTAAATCAGAACAGTTACCAGTTTAGCGAGGCTCAGTGTGGCTATAGGGGAGGTTGGAGGCCACTAGCAAAGGACCAGTCCTCTTACTTTAAATCAGTCATGTTCACCACTAGCGAGGGACCAGACCCTCGTACTTTAAATCAGTTATGTTCATTACTAGCAATCAGTAAATTATATATTTAACAGCAATAAGTAAATCAGATGTTTAACAGTTACATTATAATTATGATATGTGCTGTCAGTACGTGTCATATTATATTCGTCTAATACCAAAGAACAGGGTATTTGGCGACAAGTTATGGCCTTCCTTCTTAAGACGGCAGAATATATTTTCATCTAAGTCAGTTCTTTAGGAAGCTAGTTAGCACTAGTACAACGCCGAAAATTCAACAGCAAATTTTGTTTATGGTATACAAAATACTAAAATTCCATTAATATAAAGCTTCTTTTATAAAAAAAAAAATCACTCGCAAAACAAAGATCTCGTGTAATTGTGACTAGAAATTTTTATTCTAAAGAATACTAATTTTTTCAGTACTTTGTAGAGACTCGGAATTTGAATGAGTGAGAGTGATATATCTGGACTATTTTTTCATCTTATATTAGATACTTTTACTAGTTTTGTAGTAACATTAAATAAAAAGTAAAAGGTCTAAATTGTACGCGACTAAGTTTTAAATAATCAAATGTAAATGTAGTCTTTGTTTCTCTTTTTTTAGAAATTTCGTTTCGTCAGTTTAATGGCTACTAGATATCGATACGTTTTTTAATGAATTTTTGCGGGCGTTGGTCGTCATGTAATATTTGAATACCGGTTACTATTCTATGTGATGTAACCAATTAATTACTGATAAGGATTACATAGTAGGAAAGCATTATTTAAAGTAATCGCCTCATTACTTTTCAATTCATTGCAATTTATATATTTATATAAAAAATTGGAACATTGTATAATATACCTTTTGCAGCATGGTTTTTGTTATCTGTGTCGTGTTATTAATTTCAGTTATAGATTTTATTAATCAAGCTTCTTGTTATTTAATTGGATATCTATACAAAATAATTATAGTTTTCAATATTATAAATATGGTAACGTTTAGTTATATATTTTATATCATCTATATATTAATACGTGAAGCAGAAACTTTGTAACCCTTTTTATGAAAATTGCGCGGACGGAGGATTATGAAATTTCCCACACTTATAGTTTATATAGAGAAGGAGTGCAGAACGCTAATATTTTTTAAAAGTTATGCATAAAAAATACATTAAATCAGTAAAAAAAAACATTACACCCACTATAGCACTTGACACATACACGCATATATACTCTTTTGTTTATTGTTAAAGTCTGTGGTCAAATTGAGAATAGATTAATATTGTAATATACGCAAGACAATAAATATATAACTTAATGAATTATGGTTGATTTTCAACCACGCGGCGATCACTAGTATTTATAATATTGACAGTCGAAATAGCAATGTAATTTTTCTTTATAAAATATGCATATATATTCGAAACAGGCATATCCGACATCAGTTGAGTATTGAGAAAGAGATTTTAAATTTGGTAGATGACCTCATGGTCATGAGCGTGAATGATAGTGTTAGGTTGGACACAGCATCTTTGGGTCGAAAACTTGTATCTGTAACTAAAAATGATTATTAATAATAAAAGATCTTAAAATGTAACTAAGTATACTATATATTTAAACAAAAAGTTCATTTATAGGATAGAAAGTGAGAAAGACTACCTTCTATCCCGACTCCCTTTTCTTATATACTTGGTGTACTTTTTCCTTTTTGTTTGTTATTTTAATATAGTTTTTTTTATTAGTTTTACCTTTATTTATATATGCATATTTATCCATTATATTTATAGCCCCTGATGTTTGTAAGGTAAGGTACCCTAACGTGGTCTGAAAATCAGTCATCGGGGTCGTTGTATGCCATCCCCACATTTAAACACTTTCTAAGTGACCTTTCGTTTTATGATGGTACACTCTTGTGCAGGTTTTTTTTTCTAATATATAAAATAATAGTATCATTTATTGCAGTTTATATATTTAAAATAAATATGTTGGGACATTAGCACACAGCACAATCCAGTTCCATGGTAAGCTACGAGGCATGTGTTATGGTTACCAGATAGTTGATACACTACACATATATAACTTTAAATGCATAGGTACATATTATAGATATAAACACCTATAACTGGAGTAAATGTCTGTCCTCTTCACATAAATGAATGCCCCAGGCCGGACTCGATCCAGCGACCGCTGGCACAGCAAGTAGGGTAACTACAAACTGAGTCAAACATGTCGTCGTTACGTCTTCAAGCAGTGTGTGTCCTGTATAAAGTTACTTATTCAAATAAAGCTGTTATACTTATGAAAATTATACACCCTTTTTTTATAGTGTTTTTTTTACAAAAAGCGTTATGATATATTTATGAAATGATAAACGCAATCGTTTCCTCAGTTGCTCAAGGTAACAGGTGGAACATATCACGCGAACTCGCGTGCCGATGAAGTCCATCTCAATTTGCCTCATTACATTATCTCACTTACAAAATGTTATGACACTGTATTTTTATATGTTATAGTCTATACCTATACTTTTAATAAAATTGTAATTAAGCCGAATCTGTCTGTACATTAAATTTTTTTTGGAAAATCTTATTGAAATAGACATTATTATCCATACAGAGTCCGAATCTATAGTTTTAAGAATTTTTGTTTGTCTGTCTGTTTGTCTGTTACCGCATCACGGAAAAATCACTGGAGGGATTTTGATGAAATTTAGTCTGACGATAGCTGGTTATCCGGGTCATCATATAGAATACTTTTTACTGTGGGAAAATATCTCATCTCTGATAAATCTATACTAAACGTTAAAACGTAAGTAGGGACGAACCCGAGTCGAGAGAGGGTAAGTCGCTAGTCTTGTAAGAATACTTGGAATATTGGCTTTGGAAATATATGAAAAAATAACTTTTTAAAATTTGATATTATATAAAAAAAATATTTATAAGTATGGATTAACTTGATTTAATAGTTGTTATGACATGAGAGTAACGTGACCTTTTTTATTTACGAACTAGCACATTATTCTCGCTTCGTTCGCTTTTGTTCACAATTTCCTAGGTTTTAATATTTTTGCGCGGAATTCTAATTGTCTTTCTAAAACAAAAGTTATCTAAGTTACTCCTTATAATATCAGCTATCTGCCAGTGAAAGTCCCGTCAAGATCAATCCAGCCATTTCGGAGATTAGAAAGAACAAACAAATACACATACAGACAAAAATTAAAAAAAATCTTATAAGTAGGTACTAGTGGATATATACTTTCATATGCATTTGGCAAAAAGCTGTTATTTTGAAATTACAAACAGATACTTCAATTTTATTTATTTGTATGTATAAATAGTCTGGCTATAAACACTGTTACAATTAAAAATAAACAAAATATTACATTTAAATTTGGAATCTGTCATTTTTATATTGTTCATTGTGTTTTCTCATTTTCGCGCCAATACATTGTAAAATATTTTGTGATATTAAAATGGAGTAGGGTTATAGATTATAATGCATACAACAATACAACATCTGCTGTCTGCAAACATAGTCAGGACCGCCCAAGCCATTATATTCGCTTCGTTAGACCCCAAATCCTCGCGAAAGAAAATCGATATCGCCCTAGAATGATTCGGGAAGCCATATAAATTAAAAAAACATCCAAATTTCAATAGGGAAGATGGCTGGGTACTACCATCGTCGTGGGATCCTGTTATTGATATTATAAAATCTAATAATAAATCTAAACACAACAGACAGTTAGATCTAGTAAGTTCTTACTATGTGGATCAAAATAGCAGTATTTCAAATTAATATGTTTTATTTGCAAATGTAATTTATAATTAATTTTAATTTTCTAAAGTACATATAGATCAATAATGTAGCTTAAACAATTAATATTTTATTTTTCTTTATAGTTTAAATATAATAATTAATAGCAGCACTAAAATATAGATTACTAAACAATAAAGTTTTCTAAAAAATTGTAATAATTATAATAATAATAGTTAAAATTATATAAATAATATTTCATATTTCAAGTGTAAAATAATTAAAATTATAAAATGTTTAAATTAAAATTAACAAATATTGTAAGGTACTTTGGTGCCAATTTTCAAAATTTGAATTCATTTTGTTATTTGTGGGTAGGCTGTCTGTAACAACTGTATAATGCCTTTGAGACATCTAACACCTTAGTCTCTCCCGTGACCATGATTGCTGTAAAGCAATCGAAACGTCGGGAACCAAAAATCAAAATAAATCCGCGAAAAAAACCGAAAAGATAGTTTTATTAAAATAAGTTCAATATATTGAACTTATTATTATAACAACATGATTACAAAAATAAATTAGAATAATATATCTACATAGTCTTGCCTCTCGAACTCTATATCTAGAGGATAGAGCGTTTTCACTTCTTTGCCCATATTTGAAAAGCATAATAATTTTATGCTTATCCTCTTATCTAGCACACCCAAGATTTTTTCTTCGAACTATCTATAATGTATGTACGCCTTATAAGGCACTTCTATGATATTATGCGTCTATAAATAAGGAGGAGAAGGATTCTTATAACGATATTCTTATATTTGTTCGCGGATTTTTTCGTCGTTTATGAACCGATTTTGATAATTCTTTTTTTGTTGGAAAGGATATATCCCAAGAGTGGTGCCATGATAAGGAAACTAGGATCTGATGATGGGATCCTAGAGAAATCGAGGGGAACTTTCGAAAATTGTAGCGGCGACTAGTGCGTTTGTTAACATTTTCATTAGGTATTTTAAAGCACTACTATTTAATGAAGATCTGGAGTCGATCTGATGATGGACCCGAAAGACAGTCGAGGGAACTCCTCAACGATTTACAGCAATTACCTGGTGTTTGGGCTTGATTAATTTGTATTGATGATACGTCTACATTAAAAATGGAAAAATAAAAAACTTAAAAAAAAGCCGACTTCCACTGAAAAGTAAAAAATAACTAAACGGCGGTTTTCATTTAGAATAGATACTTAATTAGATTTTTTCGAAGTCGGTGCCAGCCAATACAAATCAAAGCATACCGACTTTTTTTTAAAGTTTTGTCTAGTATTTTTTTCTGATAACTAAACAACTAGGAATCATCCACTATATAACTACGAACAAAATAAATGTATTCCTTTTGACTGTAAATTGTAATAATGTTGTAGACGATCATCATATACACGTAAAATATTAATTGGAAAACTGATATGAAAATGCTAAGTCGTAACATGTCCGACGTTTAAGGTTATATGTAGTATTTAAATTATAGTTATTTAAAGGAAAAAAAAATGATTCTTTTAATCAATGATCGATGTTCTTGTTGATTATAATTTATGCGCCGCAGAATTATGGGTTTGGTCAATACATATAATAAATATAAATAAATATATTGAGACATTAACACACAGCACCATCTAGTTCGATGGTAAGCTACGAGGCTACGTTATGAATATCAGATAGTTGATACACTACATATACATAACTTTAAATACAAACAATATAAATATTATAAATATAAACACCCATGGCTTGAGTACAAACATACGTGTTCATGACACAAATGAATGCCCCCAACGTGACTCAAACCCGCGACCGCTGGCACAGCAAGTAGGGTCACTACAAACTGAGCCAAACGTGTCGTCACAAAGGTAAATAAGAAAGCTAACACCTTACCTTATAAAAAATATTTTAAAGTTTTTGTACGTGTAGTACAAAAATAATTTCAATTATAACCTGATATGTACATAGATATTAACACTGCGATGAGAACAAAATAACTATGGCTTATAAGTGGTATATGCCACTGCCGCTACAATTATATCAATTTACTTTCACGTTGCTTCAATTATTATTTTTACCAAAAAGATTATAGATGCAAAGAAAGAATATGTTTTTTTTTTCCTTTCTATTATTGACCCGTGATCGGTATAAAAAGTTATGTGTTATTCAAGAACAGACAAAAATTATTGCTAGATAGGAATTTAAAAAGATTATAAAAAGAAGATTCCATGTGTTGATGTGTATGTATGAACGGTTATATTAAATATTTCGTAGTGTTTCATTAATAATTTATTTATTCTAATTATTCAGGTCAGCTGTCATCTAATGGATTCTGCGACTAAAGGTTTTTTTTTTTTAATTTAGTAGGTCGATGGAATTAAATTTTTGATTGTTTGCGCTTTTTTTTTTCATTATTAGGACTCTTTTTTTTTTGGATTTCTACATATTTTTATTTTATAAATTTATCAATTAATTATATGGCATTAAATTTTATGAAATTTCATGTAATCGAAGCTAATGTTGATTTTGTGAAATATATCTACATGTTCCTCGGGTTTTATTATTCTTACAAAATTTTATAGCGTTTTAGATATGTGATTAAGAAAGTAAAATTGATATTTATGTAATTATTTAAATATCTTTATATAACTTTGCATAATACAGAACAATAAATTGCACGGCTCGTTCACCCTGCATAAAATAACCATAATATAATTTATCATAATATCATCACTTTAGGCTTTGGAGCGGTTAAATGATAACAATTTTAATTATTAAATAAATACTTACCATGACGCCGAATTAATTAAAATAGCTATAGTAAAAATAGATTAAACATATGAATGTATACTTAACATTCTAAGCACCATGCACTAAACGTAATCCATGATAGTTCTATATTAATTAAAACATTGACGGTTCTCTTATCTTTTCTCTCTCTCTCTATCTCTCTATCTCTTTCTAAAATGACTAATGCTTTAATAAAATAAAAATACATATATCGTTTATAGTGACAGTGTTATTCTGAATACTTATAAGCTACATTCGAAAACAGTTTATTTAGAATTTTAGACGTTCTAATTAACTAGATAGAATCATTTTTAAAATGCTAATTCTGAACTGATGCCAAAAAAATTGATTATCAGCAAATCGAACGGTAAGACTGGTTCCATAAATTAGTCTAAAACCGGGTTTATTGTTGAAAGTTGTCTTAGCCGTAAGATACATCTAGGAGAGTGGCATAAATTGCTATTAAGCACTATTAGTGACCCGTCTATTTTTATAATTTCTTAACTCAATTTAACTATTGATTATGTTGTAGTTTCGAATGCAATCGATATTTGCGTTTCGACTGCAATAATATGGAATTCTGCATACTTACTGATTATAGGACTAATGACAGTGTGTGGGTATCGTAATACCAAGCATTACGCATTTCAAAGGAAATCCGCCGAATGATAAGTACTACCACAACCTATATATATTCTAATTAACGATATATTATTATAATATGCTTACTTAATTTTATTATAAAACTAGCAAAAACCACGGCTTCGCCCGCGTTTAAATTACAAAAATAAAACAAATACTTTGGTTTTATGTTATAATTAATTAACTGTGAAATTAAAATCAATAGCCGAAATATGAACAAAATTAGATATATTGATGATTTAGTAACAACACCTCCTGAAGATATGTATAAGTTCATCTGCTCATTAAATGCACTGAAAAGGCTTGTCTATGGATGAAAATATCGAAGACAAACTCCATAGTAATATCTAAATGTAGTTTAATGCTTTGAAACTTTGTTTTCAAGGTACTGGTAAATACTTAGGAACATAGCTAAACGAAACCGGGAGTCCCATCAAGAGATAAAGGCTAGAATCGAATTATGTAAGGCACGATGCACCTTTAGCAAAATGGAAAGAGTACTCTGCAATCGCAAAAAGATTCCTTTGCGCATACTTTACATACATCTGGCCTATACTTTTTTAGGGATGTGAAGCGTGGACCATAAAAGAAGACCTTAAGAGATGTATTGAAGCTTTTGAGATCTGGATATATTGACGCATGTTGACCATTAGCTGGACGTGACAACCCAAGCTTAAGAAGTTTTGCAGACCGTCAAGGTAAAAAGAGTTTCATATCTTAGGCACATGTTCAGGCACGAGAGATATGAACCACTGCAACTCATTATGATGGGAAAAGAAAGAGAGATGTTGATTAGTTAGAAATCTGGTTTTCGAAATATCCGTAAATTTACAGGAATGGAGTATATGAAGTTTACTGTCAATAGTCGCTAGTTGGAAAGGCACACGAAGAAAAAGAGGTTGATAGTTGTAAAATCAGTTAATCAGTAATACACAAACATTTGCCTCGCGCGGGAACAGAATTTGTGACTATCGGCGTACATAAGTTCTAATTAAACTCAATACCAAAACTAAGAAGTAAAATATCTCTTGGATGGCTGTCGCAAGTAAATATCGCAGATTAGACTCTACACCCAATAAACTCATTTCGTACTCGAATTCACAGTTATTTTCTTAAGTACATATTTCCATTTTAAGAATTTGTTGTGATTAAGCAAATAATACCGTAACTTAGAGTTACGTATCCAATATGGAAACTTAAGCACAATTAACATAATTATAGTAGACAAAGTTAGTTTATACCAATATAGTAAAATTATTTTGGACATATTCTTAGCTTTTTTTCTTCTTCTTTAAGTATAACAGTGAAACACTTTGTACCTGCATTTTTATAGAAGCTTTTTGATTCCTTCCGTTTCTTTGAGACCTTTACTAAATCGTAATGTGCATGTTTTTGAAAGAGTTTGACATAGAACTATTAACGTAGGTACCACGTACGTACGATGAAGGCAGCACATATCAACTTATTGTTGGCACGTGAAAGGTACGAATATTTCTGGTTTAATAATAAGAAACTGAAATAAAAGTAATTTGGTAGTATAAGTAGGTATATCATGTTATGATTATTAATTTATATACCGAATTTTTACTCTGTAATTATAAAATGTAATTTAGGAATGGCAGTTGACACTTGACAACATTTTTCGTTATAAACATTGTTAGATTATTTAGTTTAGTTTTACTTAATATTTGGTGGAAAGCAGTACAATATATACATTAATTACGAGAATATCGACGTTTTATTGGCCATCCCGTCAATCACATAAGAATAATATTTAAATTGATTTTAAAAATGGCATAATGATTGATTCATTTTAAATAAAACTATCTTTTCGGATTATTTCGCAAATTTATTTTAATTTTTGGTTCCCAACGTTTAGAATGCTTTACAGCAATCATGGTCACGGGAGAGTCTAAGGTTTTAGACGTCTCAAAGGCGCTATATACTTGTTACAGACAGTGCCTACCCACTATTTTACAAAAAATGATTTCAAAAAAACTTAAAAATGGCACCAAAGTACCTTACAATATTTGTTGATTTTAATTCTAAACATATTTTTTTTAATAAATATAATAAGTATTGTAATTAAATATAGCAATATTATTTACCTAAATTTAGCTATTATTATTATAAATATTACAATTTTTTTTAAAAACCTTATTAATTACTAATATTATTTAGTCGCAAAATAATCCGAAAAGATAGTTTTATTTAAAATGATTTATTCAGTTAAGCCAAACAGACTAATAACGTCTTCATTCAACATCTTTATTATATATTTTGTGTATTAACATATTGTACAGACCCTTATTTAAAAAAACAGTCTCACTTAGCCATTTTTTAATTGTAACACGCGTTAAGGTATTTTAAATCAATCAAGTATTGCTCTAGATTCAGCAAAGAGTATCCGTTTTATTTTCGTAAGTAGGCTTAAAAATAAAAACATATTATTACGTTTTTTACGATCTTATAGTTTTTAAGTATTATGCAGTATGGAATTTTAATGAGATAACGTTTCTTAATAGTTATGGAGCCTATTGTGTAACACTGCCAAAATATTACGAAGTTTTTAAAATTCCTTTTTAGAAATTTTATTTATCGTTTCATTTTATTTTTCTTAACTATGATTTTATACACTGTATCATTAAAACTGCTTATCGTGTAGCAGGGCATTGCCTTTTCCTGGGATTGGTGAATATTTGTATTTATAACTAGCAACTTGCCTAGGTTTCGCCTGTTTTTCTTTGAATTAATAAATTTTAAAGATAACAAAATTGATTGCAATACTTGTTTCGAAGAGCAAATACTAATTTTCAAGTAAAATTCTGTTTATTATTTTTACTGTTTATTGTTTGCCACGTAGCAAACTACGAGGTAGTAGTAGCACTTAATAATATTTTTTCAATCATTCTGTTTAACTTACTAACTTCGCGTCCTCGATATGAAGGTTCTAGGGGCCATAGATTGTTGTTAGATAACCTATCTTTCCTCAATAAAAAGGCTATAAAATGCAAAAATATTTTTTCAAATCAGACTTGGTAGTTTCACATGCATGCACACATACACGTACATATCTTGACCTCTTTCTTTCTTCAATTTATGAATAAATTAAATTAATTATCCAATAGCAATTTTTTTTTAAATAATTTTAAAAATACAGGAATTTAGTTCAAGAGAACATTAATTCATTGTTATTAATTCTAGACGAAATGTACGCCAAAATATAAAATTTTTGGGATCTTTTTATTTTTATTTAATTAATTTCACGTCTCCAACAAATTGACACAAATAAAACCATCTATTGAAATTTATTTGAACTATTTTTGTTTGATCTTGATAATTCAAAAAAATTCAATGATAACACTATGTAATAGACATATTGTTGTGCTATATTAGCACAAAAGTACTCTTAAGTTAAAACATCTATCAAACTTATAGATAATAATAACATTCATATGCAAATGTTAAGGAATGAAAAGAAGAGTGATATTGGAGTCTTTTTTTTATTCGCGGGGACACCCCTTGACGGGTGCCCGAGCGCGAGGGGCGCGTGGGGTATAAGGGACTCCCGCCGCGAGAAGCGCGACAGACTACCCATTAAAACCACCACGGTGATCCATATTGCAGACAGGGCCACGGAATCGCTTGCGCATTCGACCGCGACCCTATATTAGAGTCTACCACCTACGATATTAACGAAAGCCGAATAAAAACTATATAGGTGATATACATATTATGTGTACCGACAAGATATTTAAGACAATGCTAGCCCATTGGTAATGCGCTTGCTTGGAAGTAAAGTGGATTTAAATCCCAGGACTCGCACCTCTGTTTACAGAGGAATCCGGATACCTGTGACCCCAGCCTTGTGGCGACAGAGTGGCCTTTCGTGTGGTTTTTAGTGGGTAGGCTGTCGCGCGCTTACCATTTTTGCGCGGCAGGAGCCCCACATAACCCGTCTCGCTTCCCCAGGCGAGCGGGTACCCGTAACAGGGTTTTCCACACGTTAAAAAAAAAAGGACTCGCACCTCTGATATTTTCATGTACGAATAATTTTTCAACATGATTACCACTTATCTTACGGTTACCGTAATCACCATTTCCTTCAGGAAAACATCGTGAGAAAATCTGCATGTCTGAGAGAACCAAGAAAGTTTTGGGAAGACATGTGAAATTCGCCAATCCGCACTTGGCCAGATGTGTCCACCTTTTAATTGCAATGGTGATAGATATGGAAAACATGTATATTATATATTTATTTAATAAATTACCGATATATATAATTTTATGGATTTGTGTATTTTAAAATATTTAGCATATAAAATAAGATACTTTTGCTATTATTATATTTTAAGTTTATTGACTTTAATAATAAAAAAAAAAAATTTATATGATTTTATTGCTATAACCGCGGTTCAAATAATACATAAAATAAGCTACAAACAGTAACACCAATAAAAAAACTACATAATAGTTGTTTTGAAAGGTACATGGAACATAAAAAGAGCATAAGTTCCTTACCCATAAGGGTAACTTTTATGAATTATGACGTTAATTTAAGATTTGGCATAAAATATAAACAAAATTCGAGCTTTGTAAACTTAAGGTTTATGTTACGATTATTTTCTAGACAATTTATAACTTATTAATAATATTTTTAGCCTAAAAATGATTTTATTATAGCTAAATAGATTTATTTCTAACATAAATATGTGCCGTTGTGAATTGTAATAGAATGCAATTTTATATGGCAAAAAGGGTCAATTTTTAAGTTTGAAATAGATACATATATATCTATGAGATATTTTTTCAATAAAATTTCCATACTCGTTAATACTTTAAACGTCTGACTACTTAAAACATATAATAATACATTGTCTTTATGTTTGTCTGCCCCATATGTAAGCTTAAGAATCCAGGAACCGCAAAACCAGGGTTTAGAGTCAAGCCTTATAAAATGATTACCCATCCAAAGCGATTTTAGAAAAACCTTCTTACTCATTAAATGTAATGTAATGAGAACCTTATTATAGAATTAACCCTATCGAAAGGATTACCAAATCGTTTATAAGTCAATCTATGAGATTAACCTTAATTTTCTATTTAAGAAGTGACAATGGAATATAATCTATTTTATTTACAGCATAATTAGTAGCGGAAATGATTTTCGTTATGAACCTCTTTGTCTAAAATGTCGGTACATATCTATGGCCACATTTGGAGGTTCTCTTTACTTCGTTCTAAAATGTATTTTTTGTGAATAATTTGAAAGTCTAATATTTTTTATTGGGTAACACATTATAGATAGGGTTATTAGTTAACCTTAATAAAAAGGGTTAACCTTATAAAGTAAATGACTTCATTAAGTCTGTTGACTGGGTAACCTTATTGAAAGGGTTTTTTTTTTACATTTTACAATAAACCATATTAGAAACCCTTTAAAGGTAATCAAATGGATCCCAGCAAGAATAATGCAAAAGAAAACCGCATGAAAACTCGTAAACACGCGTTTTCCCAGACATGAGACTAATCTAGATCAGTTTTTCGCCCCCGAAAGCCCCCATATACCAAATATCAGCGAAATCGTTAGAGCCGTTGCTGAGATCGCTGGTATAAATAAATAAAGAAATAAAGATATGAAGATATAAAGATATAAATATACTAGAATTGCTCGTTTAAATATATAAGATAGAGAAAGGTGTCAAGCTCTACACTAATTACTAATCGATCGTTGAAAATAGACGCCAGTAAATTAATAAATATTTCATGAAAACCTTGTTTTATTATCATAAAACAATTTACAGATAATTAATCAATTAGACATTGTAAATCGTATCAACTATTAAGGTCACTAACGTTTATGCTAATGCTACCTGTTACAATCGCCTAAAGTGCCAAATAAATCATGGTTTTAAATTGGAATAAAGTAATTGATAAAAAGGAAAATGTTCGTGACTGTATTTATAGGCAAATTTTATATTAATAAGTAACCTGTATCCTCGACTTTGCCCGCACATTGGATTACGAGCGAATATACTCTATATTCAAATCCTCATTTGTACTAATTTTTACGATGGTCGGTTTAAGAATGAAGAAGTTGATATGCTACTGAGCCTTCTTAATTGGAAATTAGAATTATTTATATGTAAAAAAAAAACAAAAACTATCGAAAAATTGCGGTTTTGCTCAAATATTTATTACCATTGACATTTTTATTTATGTAATAGATAATAACTTCGCACGCTCAACGGACCTTATACAGCCGAGAAATCATTAGGTATCTTTCAAGAAATACTTACATACGGGTATGTAGGCTATATACCAGAACGTGAAAAACATATTTTATTAGAATTTTTGCCCCAAGCGAGGCTTCCTCAGCCCACTACGCCATTGGGTCTAAACATTTTTTATGCCAGATTTTGATATTTATACAAAATGGAAGCCGTAACCATGGATATGAAAAAGGTCAAATTTCTAAACATTAAAGATGTTTTTTAAACGGTTTTATTCCGCTTGCTCTGTTTGTTCAGGTCAAATTTAGTAATTGAAATTTCATCCCTTATAGATTGATCTGATATTTGGTACACACCTTTAGTTCTGATGACAATAGAATTGAATGTTTCAGTATCATTTTAAATCTAAGATAGCCACCGCCATAAAATGTCGTGTTACATATTTTTACAAAACCCTTTCAATATGGGTATCAAATGATAGGGCTTGAGTAATATAATATAGTATACTATAAAAATAAAAAAAAATGGCCGCCAAAAAATGGCCCATTACAAACACAAATGTAGGTATGTATGTATGTATATATATATATGTATTCAGCTCTTTTTAACATTCTACTATAGACACGTACCCAGGCACGTCTCTCCATATTGCGAGGGGAGATCTAAGCCACCATATCATTAGAATAAAATAATTAATGTTATAGATAATGCTTACTAGATTACTAACTGCATCTAATAGATACTAATGAAATGTTGTTGTGTTTTTGTTATCGGTTGTCAGGCACTTTTTGCAACAGTCGCTGATTTTCTCACGATCATTTTCCTTTACGGTCGAGCATGAGAGGTCATTTAAATAAAAAGTTGACTTAAACATTTTCTAAGGTAATTACTTCGACTTAATGCATGAAACAATGATGTTTTAACATGTCATTATTTTTGTTTAATTAGTTTTACCGACAATGACGATTGGTGCTCCTAATAAACCTTTGTGTCGAGCTTTTATAATGCGGGTATATGCACAAATACTAATATTATTAAGGTGAAATATCGTAATGCAATGGAATTAGAAAAAATACAATACTTTCGTTGTATATTTTAAAACCAATCTTAAAGTTCTATGATTTTATTTTTAATAATTCAATGTTTATCCTAGTTATAAATAATTAAATAAGTAATATATAACTATTATTCATTTAATATTATCCTATAATATATCACGGGAAATTCCGCGAAACGATTCGTTATAGACGCATATAAATAGACCAAATATAAGTATAATATCAGTTTTAGTTTAGATTTGTTGATGACGTATCATTATTATTAATAGTGCTTTGATTTGTATTGGCTGGCACCGACTTCGAAAATATCTGATTAAGTATCTATTCTAAATGAACACTCCCATTTAGTTATTTTTTACTTTCAGTGCCTGGAAGTCGGTTTTTTTAAGTTTAATTTTCCATTTTTAGTGTAGACGTAATAAGCAGGTAATTTTTTAGAAATTAAATTAATATAAATTAAATTAAATTAAATTATTATACTGAAATCTGAAGGTCCTTCTTCAAGTCAAGTACATTAAATATATTTCAAAAATTCGAAACAAAAATTGGCTAATATCCTCCCTGTATGTTTTATGTCAAGGCAAAAATGTACATATATAGTATATGCATGCAGTTATTAAATTAACTGGCATAATAAATTATTTTTTTATCAATAATTATTATATATTTTGGTATTTATTAGAGGTTTTTATTTAAATAATGAGATAAGTTTTTTTTAACGGTAGTAGATAATGAATAGCATCGTTTAGTTATAATATCTTCAATAAAATAAATTTAAAATAAATAGTTTAAAGGCCCGTTATAGCCCAAATTAATCTAATTTAAATTTAATATTTTTCTACAAACATGAGAAACATTCTATAGTCTTACATAAAAAGTTTTATCTTTTGAAACCTAAAAAATTTCGTGTACCAGTAAATATTTTTATGATCAATTTATGTAAAGATTAGTTCCTTTTCAATCTTCTGAAATACATCGGAAAATACTAAATACAAGTATAGGTATAGATATATAACCACTACAATATTACTTATCACAACAGTAATTATTATGCTCTCAGGCGTGGATATATAACCATTTAAAAAAATGTGAAAATTGGTTTATAATTATTAGTGAAGAAATCGCGAAAGTGATATACCTTTTACGAGGTTCACGGCGGAAGAGACGCGGTATCAAAAATGTTATTACCAAAAAACAATGAATAATAAAAATGTATTAAATTATTAGAAAAAATTACGTACGTGGTTAGGCGATGAAGAAAATGCGGCGTTTTTCGGCAAAACTTACATAATTATCGGATTACATTTAGTGTTTTGAAATAAATTATCTTTTTTTGTATTATTTGCAGATGTTACATTTCTAAATTACTAGTGGCTCACCTATGCTTCGTTCGGGTTTGCTTCGAGAAAAAAACAAAAAAAGATATCTATCCCACGGGAATCGTTAATTTTCTGGGATAAGAGGTAGCCTGTGTGTTATGCTGATGTATGAGCTATTTTACTGTAAAGTTTCATTAAAATCCATTCAGTAGTTTTTGCGTGAAAGAGTAACAAACATCTATACATCTTTACATCCTGACATTCATATATCTTCACAGACTTTCGTAATTTTATAATATTAGCAGGATGTACTATGTTAAAATATAAACTTTTAAATTTTAAGATGAACTTTATCAGTAAGTAGACAGCAATGGAACATCGAATGTACGTGCTTTTTTACTAGGAATATTTTAAGTTTTAAGTGGTTCGAGAGTACATTCATGCAAAAGTATATCTAAAGTTAATTACTTTATAAAAATTAGACTATACTAGCAACTTAGCTTCGCTCTGCTCGGGTTCGTCCTTAGGTACGTTTTAAATAGATAAAAATAGTTATTGTGAGTGAACTTTAGGAGGATATGCTATTGCGGACTATTTTGTAAGCTTTTTTAAAAACTACAATTTTTTAGTACATTATTTTGATGTATATATATTATATATGTATATTTTAATTACTAGCTGATATGACAAACGTTGTCTTGTTCTAAGTATGTTTATGAACGAACTTTCAATACTTTCAGTTATTTCGGAATTTCCTAATTTTTTCTATTATTTTCACTAAAAACCTTATTCGGACTATTAGGAATGTTTTAAAAAAAATACCAAAGCGAACAGCAAAAAGCAAAAAAAGAACAGCTTGACTGTTCTTAAATGAAGTTACCAACAAACAGAATTTCGTTTTTATTTATATAGATTTAAATAAGTATAGTACTTTTGACACTAATATCTGGTATTATTAACAAATAAACATTTCAAAATCTAAACTGCAAATTCTCATTTTAATATAATATATCATAACCAAAGTATATCATTAGCGTCAATACCTGAAATAATGCTATTTGCGATTTGATACATAAATAACTAGTCTCACTACGTTTCAAGTAATCTCTTAATATTTGCTACTGCTCTTATCAACCGACTTTAAAATGAGAGAAGGCTCAATTTAGTTGCTCTTATTTGTATGTTGTCTTATTTATTTGTTTTTGTTACATGAAATATTTTTCCATTGTTAATATAGAACAATGATTCATTTCTTTAATGGATAATTTTAGTTTTAGATGGATTTGAAGTCGCTTTAGGTTTTGTATATCAGGATCAGTGTCTTATAGATAGATAATTTGTTTACTATAAGGTTTTAGGTTCTATTCTGGCAAAAGCACTTCACTGATACTATCTTTAAATAATGTAGTTTGCCGTACAGGTTGTGTTGGGTAGTGGATATAGACTCTTTTTTATGTAACTGTAAAAGATATATTATATATTTTTAGTTTAACTAAAATTAAAATAACATCGTAATATATATTAAAAATTATTAAACGAAACTAATTTAATAGTTATATATTCTATACTTTTAATAATCACTCAAGTAATTATGTAGGACAAGCTAAGTCATATATTTTAATACAACGACTTGAGTTGTCACAGAATAAAAAAGAAACTAAACGAGCTATAGTTTATTCTTTTACAAGAAACAGTACATGGGTTTATATTATTCAATTAATAATTCACGTTATACCGTAGCAGCTGCGAATCATGTGGTTCTGGGTTCGAATCTTGGTTGAAGCCGAAAGAGTTATTGATTTTTTTTTAACATGAAAATTTCAGATGTACGACCGCCAGTTAGGTTATTTGACAGCGCTACATTCTTGGAGACCAATCCAAATAATATTTCCTGCATATGTTTACATCACAACCAAAATCCTAATAGTTTTTTCACTTTCTTTTATTCTGATTGACCATTATGATTGTTTAAGTGGATTAAATTGTAATATAGCATGATTAAACACACAAATATGTCACTGGTACACTGGTATTATTCGTTTATACATTGTCTTAGCAGAGTAGATAGCAAGAATATAGTGACATTTTTCTGTGTGTAACTTATTGAGTATCTCTTTTTTTAAATTAGTTAAATGAGGTAAACATTTACATAATATCTTCAATAAAAACATTTCTTATAACGGCAAACGAACTCGCAACATCTTGCGAAGCAGGCTGGGCCCGTCAAAAATGTTATGAGATCGTTTCTTTTTAATAATTTAATAAACAGATTCTTAATATTGTGAATATGTTTTTTTCGTATAGGACTTTATGTGGTAGTCTTATAATAAAAATTCTAACCTTACAGTTTGCAGTCCCCAACATTTTTTTTAACATGTTCAACATGTTGAAATGACTGTCTAAAAATAAGAGGTTTTTACGATTCAATCTTGAGATAATCCAACATAAAACAAGAAAAAATATTGTCCTACAACATAGATGGTCTGGATCAAATGGTCCCCCTCTCTGAACTTGTTAAATTAACAACGTCTTAAAATTTATTAATAACCGGCAGATTTCCATATTTTCATAGTATTTATTGTTAAAATATGCATAATTGAATGATCAAATCAAACCTACAAATAAAATGGTAGTTAGCAGTATTGTTTTCCGCAAGGTAGTACTTTATGATAGTAATTATACCTTTCGCACCCAAGCGAAGCGAGGATTTGTCATTATTTAATATTATATTTTTAACGTGATCAATCAATATGGTGACATACATGTGGGTATAATTCACAAAATGACACGACTTTCTCGTTCACGTAACGATTGCTACACTTAGTCTTAACCGATTCCGCTTTTATATCGGCCTTGATACATTTTTGCGTCTCAAACTGACACTGTGTGACATTGAAGCGCGAAATTAAATAATGAAATAAAGTAGTTTAAAAATAGTCTCTTTAGATTTGGTGTTGGGAAAAATATTGAAATTTGTTTTACTAAAAAGATCCCCGGATTGCTTTTTATGATCGATTATGAACGCCGTTGCAACGCGACACTTTGTATTAATCATTAGTATAGATTGTGTCAGTGGAACTATTAGTAAAATAATAAATTATAAAGTAAATAATATTAAAACTTGATACTAAAAATAAAGTTTTTATCTGAATCTTAAATAATAAAAACAATTTAGTTTAAAAAAAAAACTTTTTTTTATAAAATAAGACATCCATAAATGTGTTGCTTAAAGAAAATATCCACGAATGGTTTTTACTAATTCTTGAACAAACCAACTAAGCTTTTTGCAATCGTTAACTATTCGACTTTGTAAATAAATTATTATTTTTTAATATATAGTACGTTAATAGGTTTTATCTTATAAACTTTGTCTTACTTTGCTATCAGTAGTTATTAGTCAATAGTGTAACAATATAACAATTATATATTAGACATATCGTATAATAATATAGTAATTATGTACGAAATCTATTTACCTAAATAATATATATAATCGATTAAGAATAGGGTGACCAATTGAACGGATATATTCAAAATTACATATAATCCATACTATGTAATATTATAAATGCGAAAGTAACTCTGTCTGTCTGTCTCGTATTCACGCTTAATCCGCTGACCCTGAGAAAGACCCTGGGAAGGACATAAGATAGTTTTTATCCCGGAAATCATTCCTTAAAGGTGTGAAAAGGCGATGAAAGTTTGTATAGGGAATCGTGTCTCAAGCAAGGGATATACATATTTTTATTTTTAAAGTAGGTACTTACTTTTCTATACATATGTACGTACATATATATATAGTTTATTCTATACTAACCGTGAAAACGTACATAGAGACGAACGCGAGCGAAACGAGCGTGAGTCGCTAATCTAAAATAACTGCAGCATGTATAGATGGGGTTGCGGTTATTCGGTTAATGTAAACTTATGAACTGATGTAATACATGAACGTGATTTCTCATTTTAATACTATTATTACAATAGTATAATTTTTAAGAAATTGTGGATTCTTATATTTATATAAAGTTTAGCAGAAAGTGCCTAGAGAGTAAATAATTATGGTTTGTTGGTGTGTTTTAGTTTTTTTTTTCATTTTTTTTATGCAATATTTATGCTATATATTATATGCGGGTTGCTCCTGGTATTTCTCTGATAGCAGAGTGGACCGTGAGAATAACTCATAGTTGTTGTGGTTTCCTTCGGCAGGCCAGCCGTTGGGGCGTTGAGTGTGTAAGTTAGTTCCACATTTCACCTTTATGTATTCAAAACGTAAAAAAAAAGACAAAGTCATACATCATAACACATGGTTGTTTTATGCAGGTACGAATACTCATAACTGTATAACAGATACGGCTAGTAGCGCCAATTATAACGTTGCCTCTGCGGGAGACAATCACAATACAAAGTGACCCAAAGTAATCTTGAGTAACTTGTAATAATGGTGTTCCTACTGCTACGTAAGTTTAATAGAAAGTCAACAGTGCAAGGCCGATTGGAGGTCACCCGGATATTTTTTCAGTTATTATTTTTAAAATACATTGCTGTCTAAAGAAACGATTTAATTCAAGAAACCTTTAATACTTACTTAGATTAATGCGAATATTTGAAAAAAAAAACAACTTTTACAGATTCAAAATATCAATTTACGTTAAATTGTTGAATTCATATTATCTTTAGATGAAATTGTATGTTATTCACAAAGTAAGCGAAATTATAATACTACGAGGGACTCACCCTCGCTTCGCTCGGGTTCGTCCCTAGCTTGATTCCCCATACAAAATTTAATCCCCATTTTCATCCCCTTAAGGGATGATTTCCGGGATAAAAAGTATTCTATGTCCTTTCCAGGGTCTCAAATTATCTTCTTACCAAATTTCATCTAAATCAGTTCAGTAGATCCAGAGATTTCCCCCTACAACGTCACAAACTGACAAGCTCAGGAACTCACAAACTTTACCTCTTTATAATATTGGTATAGATATGCCGTAATCCAGCGCTTTTCCGCTATTCCATTTTGCCATCATTTGCTAAGAAAATGATATACTTTCTTTAAATATATAACATTAGTATTCAATTTACTTACTTAATACTATTCTTGGAGAGAGAAATATTAAGATTGTAAAGTATAGAAATTATTTTAACAGATTGTGGCCAAGACAGAGATGACTAATGTGTATTAAATATATATAACGTCTTAAGCTACAATTTTTGCCTATTCGTCTTCGGATTTGGCAAAAATCGTACATAAACCTTACGTATGATTTTTGCCTCTTCGGCTTGTGGAAATCGGCAGATTATTGAATTGCACACTTTTCAGCATGTAATTAGCATACATTAAACTGACGGTTTCAAGTATTTCTAACTTATCTAAATATTTTCTTAATATTTTGATCGGCTGCTCTATACGCCCGACCTAATATAGAGGACTTATATATAGTAAATATAATCTATACTATAATAAAACTGTTGAGGTCGAATGTCTGTACATAGAAAAAAAATGTTAAAAACCGAGTCAGGGGGATGTAAGAAGAGCATTAGAACAAATCCAGATTTTTTTCAATTTTTTTGTTTCTCTGTCTGTTTGTCTGTTTGTACGGGCTAATCTCCGAATCTGCTGGACCGATTTAAATAAAATTTTGCATGGTGGTACCTTATATCCCCGGTCAACATCTTAGATACTTTTCATCCCGAAAAATTAAAGAGTTCCCGTGGGATAGTTAAAAAACTATAGTAACTTATATAGCTTAATACACAAAAACTACTGGTTGGATTTTAATGAAACTTTACAATAATATAGTTCATACATCAAAATAATAAATAGGCTACTTTTTATCCCGGATAAATGTACGGTTCCCGTGGGATGTATTTGTATAATAATGAAACAGTAACTTGGCGAAATCTGTTCATAAAATATTTTTTAAAAACAACGACTGTAACGTATTTTGTATACAATATAGACCCCAAAACAATAGTTATTTTTTTGTCTGTTTGTCTGTATGTCTGTTTGTCTTTTGTGTATGCGCGTTTCACGCAAAAATAAATGAATCGATTGCAACGAAATTTGGTGAAATGATAACTTATTACTCGGGTCAACATTTAGGAAACCTTTTATTTTAGGAAAATTTTTCTTTACCACATGAAATCACAATAACTGGTTTTATCGAGTCGTCCTTTTAGAAACCTTCCGCTGACTAAATCTTAAGGTATACATCAAAACAATGTATAAAAAATTGTAAGCCTTGAAAAGGCCTATAGAAAAATCTGCAACAGTATATGTCTATCTCTGAAGGTACTTTCACAATACCTGTTCTTATCTATACCTATAATAGAAAATCCACAGATTTCGTGTCTGCCACGACCTTCGAGTACATTGAAAATGAATCTTCAAATGAACTGAATTAAATAATTACTAACAAAACCCGCAGTTTCACCCGCGTTTAGACTATAAAAAAAGTTTTTGGTTTTATGTTATAACTAATATATAATTTGATGGTTGTAATATTTTCAAAGTATGTGTTTCATTCAAGTGAGTATGATTTTGACTCGCACATCAAGAGTTCCGTACCGCTGAATATTGTGTTGTTTTTACTAACATAACATTTATACACTAAACAAAAACTTTTACTCAATAGATTTTTAGTATTTCTTAAAGGTATTATGGAAAACCAATTTAATTTTAGCTATCATAACTCAAAATATCCAGTATCTTAAAAGATATTTAACGTATATTCTGCGAATTAAATTTTGTTAAAGTATTAAGCAAGCTTCACTATCGTTACTTTTCGCACATTTTTCTACTCCATCTTTTCACAGTTAGAAGAAGAGAGTACAATGATACAACTCGCATACCTGGACAGGCGAATCAATTTTATCGCGACACTTTCAGCGCGACACTTTCAGCGACACGTTTTCAGCGACACTTTCAGCGATACTTTTTCAGCGACACTTTTTCAGCGACACTTTTTCAGCGACACTTTTTCAGCGACACGTTTTCAGCGACACTTTTTCAGCGACACGTTTTCAGCGAAGGATCCCAGCTAAGACCCAGTGTTTCGTTTATTATTAGATGACCGTTAGCTTCTAGATTGTCTAGAACCCCACGCTGCTTCTCCACACACTGCTTCTCCCCACCATGCTTCTCACCACACTGCTTCCCCCCATCCTGCTTCTCCCCACACTGCTTCTCCCGACCATGCTTCTCCCCACACTGCTTCTCCCAACCATGCTTCTCCCCACCCTGCTTCTCCCCACCCTGCATCTCCCCACCCTGCTTCTCCCCACCCTGCATCTCCCCACCCTGCTTCTCCCCACCCTGCTTCTCCCCACCCCGCTTCTCCCCATTCTGCTTCTGCCCACCCTACTTCTCCCCACCCTGCTTCTCTCTACACTGCTTCTCCCCACCCTGCTTCTCCCCACCCCGCTTCTCCCCATCCTGCTTCTCCCCAAACTGCTTCTCCCCACCCACCTTCTTCCCACTCTGCTTCTCCCCACCCTGCTTCTCCCCTCCCTGCTTCTCCCCACCCTGCTTCTCCCCACCCTGCTTCTCCCCACCCTGCTTCTGCCCGACCATGCTTCTCCCCTCTCTGCTTCTCCCCACACTGCTTCTCCCCACACTGCTTCTCACGACCATGCTTCTACCCACTCTGCTTCTCCCCACACTGCTTCTCCCGACCATGCTTCTCCCCACACTGCTTCTCCCAACCATGCTTCTCCCCACCCTGCTTCTCCCCACCCTGCTTCTCCCCACCCTGCTTTTCCCCACCCCGCTTCTCCCCATCCTGCTTCTCCCCACTCTGCTTCTCCCCACCCAGCTTCTCCCCACCCTGCATCTCCCCACCCTGCATCTCCCCACCCTGCTTCTCCCCAAGCTGCTTCTCCCCACCCTGCATCTTCCCATCCTGCTTCTCCCCACCCTGCTTCTCCCTACACTGCTTCTCCCCACCCTGCTTCTCCCCACCCCGCTTCTCCCCATTCTGCTTCTGCCCACACTGCTTTTCCCCACCCAGCTTCTCCCCACACTGCTTCTCCCCATGCAGCTTCTCCCCAATCTGCTTCTCCCCACCCTGCGTCTCCCCACCCTGCATCTCCCCACCCTGCTTCTCCCCACCCTGCTTCTCCCAACCCTGCTTCTCCCCACCGTGCTTCTCCCTAACCCGCTTCTCCCCATCCAGCTTCTCCCCAATCTGCTTCTCCCCACCCTGCATCTCCCCACCCTACTTCTCCCCACCCTGCTTCTCTCCACACTGCTTCTCCCCACCCTGCTTCTCCCCACCCCGCTTCTCCCCATCCTGCTTCTCCCCAAACTGCTTCTCCCCACCCAGCTTCTTCCCACTCTGCTTCTCCCCACCCTGCTTCTCCCCTCCCTGCTTCTCCCCACCCTGCTTCTCCCCACCCAGCTTCTCCCCACCCTGCTTCTGCCCGACCATGCTTCTCCCCTCTCTGCTTCTCCCCACACTGCTTCTTCCCACACTGCTTCTCACGACCATGCTTCTACCCACTCTGCTTCTCCCCACAATGCTTCTCCCCACCCTGCTTCTCTCCACCCTGCTTCTCCCCACACTGCTTCTCCCGACCATGCTTCTCCCCACACTGCTTCTCTCCACCCTGCTACTCCCCACACTGCTTCTCCCGACCATGCTTTTCCCAACACCCTGCTTCTCCACACTGTCTATCTTAGAAATATATAATAAAAATAATATTTGCGAATGTACCTTAGAAGGTACATTCGCAATTATTATTTTTATTATATATTAAAGGCAATGTTGCGACTCACTGACTGACTTATCAACATTCAGCCCAAGCCGATGATGCCAGTACCACAAAAAAATCATATATTCAAATATGAATATTAAATGCGAAAGTAAATTTGTCTGTCTGTACATCATCTTTTTACGCTTAACCGCTGAATCGATTTAGATGAAATTTGGTATGGAAATAGTTTGAGACCCCCTAAATGATATAAGATAGTTTTCATCCCGTAAAACATATCATATATAAGGGGGTGAAAAAGGTGGTGGAAGATTTGATGGGGAATCAATCATTTCTCAAGTAAGGGATATATATTTTTTTTTTTTTACTACCGACTCACCCTCGCTTCACACGGGTTCATACCTGTGGAAAAGTAGGTAAGTATTATCTATACAGATAAATAATATACAGTACATATAAGAAAAACACCATTTTAAAATTTTTGTCTGTCTGTCTGTCTGTTTGTTCCGGCTAATCTCCGAAACGGCTGGACTGATTTTCATGGGATTTTCACTGGCAGATAGCTGATGTTATAAGGAGTAACTTAGGCTACTTTAATTTTAGAAAAAGAATTAGAGTTCCGCTTAAAAAAATGAAAACGTACTGAGGGATGAAACCGAGCGAAGCGAGGGTGAGTCGCTAGTTAATTAATAAATATGTTCTGGATATTAACACACAGCACCATCTAGTTCCATGATATTAACATACAGCACCATCTAGTTCCATGGTAAGCTACGAGGCCTGTGTTATGGATACCAGATAGTTGATACACGACACATATATAACTTTAAATACAAACATATTATAAATATATGTATAGTGGAGGTATTCAACAGAGTGCAAGGTATCCCCCCTTAATCTGTCGTGCTTGACAAAATCCCAAAATCCCCACATGGGCTCCCCTTCTATAAGTAGTATTTAATTTTTTTACAACATGTCATTTATATAATTTATTTATTTATTTATTTATTTTAGATCCACCAGTGATAATTACATTAATACAATATTGGGTAAAAAGAAATACAGTGTAGCTTAATTCTAAATGCATTATCTTTTAAGGCAGATACAGCATGCAAATATTAGGAGGTTTATAAATCGTTAATTACATTATATTAAAAAAAATATCAAAATGTCAAAATGGATTTATTTATGATTATTTCATTTAACATGCGGATATTACAATAAAATAAATAATTATACAACAAGTGATTTTCTCAATTGAATTTTACCGTATTTCACTTTTAGCTTTATAGCCTGGAGGCAGCCATAATGTAATCAATTTTCTAGTAGCATGTTTGAATACAGCCGGTATGAGCCTAATTAATGACATACGTTGCTAACATGTGGGTCTGGATATCAATCACTTGTTACAACACCATAATTTGTTAAGTCACAATTTGTATAATCTATCAAGTATAGGAAGTACATTAGTTATTTTAATATTTACACTCGTATGTCATATTTTTTTGACGTAAACTAACATTAATATTTAAGCATTTGGTGGTATTAGTCTATAATATTTGTGGGTTATATTGAACATTGTTACGAGTCGAAGGTTGCTTTGTATTTAAACTTAAGGTAAACGTTCTGTTTGCCTTGTTAGGTCTATTTGCTAGTCGATCTTAAGGGATGAAATAGATTTTTTTGACAAGAAATTTGCAATAGCAACTTGAAATTGGGAAGCCGGTGTTGTTTCCCGTACCTTCGAAGCATGTCACCCAAAAAGCTGTCACCCATACAAAGTATCACCGCTTGCGTTGAATTGCCGTCTCACCGAAATTTGAGAATGAAAACAATAGAGAGTACTTGGATTTTTGGGCACATATTGTGCACTATAATAGGTATCTCTTGCGCATTTGACTAACCTGAGTGATAATGGCTGTCACGGACAAAAACTATCTAAAAGAAATTTTATTTAAAATAGCTTTTTTGTTTATGTATTTATAAATTATAGCCATTTTTTCTTCATGAGAAACCGAGCTAAATGAAATTTGATACAAAGCTTATGTTCTTTAGGTAATTTCAAAAACGCTTATTTTACTTTGTCATATATTATTACTAGCGACTCACCCTCGCTTCGCTTCGGGTTCGTCCCTAGACAAAACCAAATCTATCCCACGGGCACCGTACATTTTTCCGGGATGATATATAGCCTATAATCTTCCTCAGTTAACGGGCTATCTAATGCAAAAAGAATTTTTCAAATCGGATTAGTAGTTCCTGAGATTATCGCGTTCAACCAAACAAACAAACAAACAAACTCTTCAGCTTTATAATATTAAGTATAGATTAGTTAGACATATATTTAAGGGTTTGTTATGTCATGGTCAAGTGAGTGTAGATGGAGAACTCTTAATTTATAAGGACCCTTTGGTTTGGTTATTATCATTTAACTAACGTTGTCACTTAGGTCATATAAAAAGTACCTGGGCGACCGAGCTTCGCTCGGTGTTCTTTTTTGTTATATCGTATTTTTTAGATAAAAATAAAACAAAAGTAAAAAAAATATATCCTATCGAGATGCGAACTCGGACACCTGTGCTCTTGCTTCTTGGTCTCTTGACCACAACGATTAGAGTGTGAAAAATTATCAACCATATTCTGCGTGGAATAATGCAAAAGAAAATCCGCATGAAAACTCAAAAACACGCGTTTTCCCAGACATAAGACTAATCTAGATCGATTTTTCGCCTCCGAAACGCAGATTCTGTACATCAAATATTTTTTGCAAAATCTTATTGAAATAGACTTTACTATCGGTACAGAGACCGAATATATTGTTATTAAAATTTTTATCTGTCTGTCTGTGACCGAATCATGGAAAGATGGATTTTGATAAAATTTGGGAAGATGATAGCTAGATATTTGGGTCAATATACTTATAGGATATTTTTTACTGCAGGAAAATATCTAATTTCTGAGAAATCTATACTAAACGTTAAAACGTAAGTAGGGACAAACCCGAGCGGAGCGAGAGTGAGTCGCTAGGGAGTTATAAAAACATGTTGATATCATGATTTCTATTACCTATCAAGGAGTAAGGATTAATAATGAAATTTACAACAAAGTAATTACTTAAAAAAGTAAGTAGTTACTTAAAAATTCTTAATATTTCTTAAGAATGTTGTTTTTTATTTATTGGAGTGAATTTGGAACGTTATTTCTATTTTTAGGTCTGAAAAACATTGACATACTTTTAAAATTGCTTTTAAAGGTGTCAAAGATCATGCTATGCAGTAAAAAGTTCTTAATATAACGTAATATTTTCTGATTTACTCGTTAAACTTAATTTCTCAAATTTTAAATTATTTTCTTATATTATTATTAGTAGGATAATAATATAAAAATGTATAATAAATTAATAATTTTTTGATACGGCTATCTATCTAAAGAACTAGTTTCTACAACGTTAACTTGTGTGGCTCGTTGTAGAAGAGGTGAACTTGTAATATTGGGAAGGGTCACAATTACAATCAACGGTGGACATTGATATCATGCCAATAGCTTTAGTGGAGTGGATTTTTTGAAATGTTTTACAATCTCTAAGTGAATGAATGAATGAATGAATAACTCTTTATTGTACACCCAAAAAGAGAGAAGAATATATACAAAATATAGAAGAAGCTACAAGAGGCGGCCTTATCGCTAAAAGAGCGATTTCTTCCAGGCAACCTTTAGGTGTAGGAAATAGTACTAAAATAGAAGATAGTGAAGTAAATAGTATTCCTCCTATTTTATTATATAATCCGCTAGGCCTAGAAGTATGGACTACTAAGCAATAATTTTTGAAAATTAGTGCTTTCAAGGGGTTAAATATTACATCCCGTAAGTTCTCCCCAAACATGCCTTACCTTGTCGTGGTTGGACGCTCATTAGTGTCTGGCAATTCAGCCGGGCGCTAAGCTAAGAAGCCCACCGAGAGGTGACCCGCTTCTGTGGGGGGTGTACCATGCGGGTTGCTCCTGGTACTTCTCTGACGGCAGAGTGGACAGTGAAGCAACCCCATGGTTGTTGTAGTCTGTTTCGGTAGACCTGCCGTCGAGACGTCGTGGTTGAGTGTGTGAGCGATCCGAAAAAAAAGTTTGAATGTAGAAGTTGGTATATGTTCTGTCTGGTACCGGATTAGCGATATAATCTGTTTGTAAAATATTTGTTTTAATTATGCTATTTTAAGTTCTTATTTTTTCGTCTTCATTTCAAGCTATTACATAGTTTCCAAATAATTTATCTTTGGATTCTTTCACTTACTACACATAGGAAATTAACAAAAGCTTCCTAGAAGTCACGTTAAAATCTATTTGGTAGGCCAAATAATTGAAAGATATATTTTTAAATATTCACTTTAAGTAGTCAATACAATCAGTCGCTTTATGTTAATATCAGAATCGAACATACGTTGATAAGATATATTATCATGACTTATAATAAAATTTCATAAAAATATGTCTGTACATATGAAACAATACCATATTGTATTTCCACTTGCAAAATGTGTTTAAATGATATACTATAGTTCTGATTCCCAAGAAATTCCCGTCATCGACTAAAACCACAAATATGCAAATTACAACACGTTACGCTACATTACAACAGTGTCACATAAATTCGTGAGCTTTATATTGCTCCAAGTGTAACATGCCTAAATACTACGTGACGTCTGACCACGGGCACTGTCAAGAGTAAGGTTAATCATTTTCATACTTATGCCATAGCTTTATAGTTCTATTTTGTTTAGCAAAATGTAACTTATGATTTTACGATATATATTCACCATAACGGTGGCTTTCCCACGAAATGTCAAAATATGTTCAACTCTATTTATTAGAGCAGTAGAATTTTATCGTATTGTGTGTAAATAATGTGGAATGCACGATGTTATCTCTACATTTTGGATACGCAGATCGTTTCAATGTATGGAGTTATTGTATTGTATTCAAATGGGTAAACGCCCTGTTGACTGTATGTGAAATATTATACCTACTTGTAATGGAATTAGTTCGACAGGTTTTATTATAGGTATACCTTGTAGTTAGTGTTTTTTCTGAAAATATTTAGAAGAAATATAAAATAAAATAAAATGCTACTATGAATTTCATTATTTAGCATTTTTTATATGAATATCACATGTATCTTACTGTCCTGAGCTCTATAGTACAGGTTTATTTTCTTCAATATAAATTCATTCAATTTAATGCTAAGAACTAAATGTAACTAGCGAAATCATCAAAAAACTTCTAAATTATTAAAGAAAATTTTAAACACCCACGAAAATTTAATAAAAATTCATAAAGAAGGATTGAATTAAAGAATCTTTAAAAAAAGTTTACAGACGACAAACATTTCGCGTATCGTTTTTTTTTTTTTTTTTATACCACGACGGTGGCAATCAAGCATACGGCTCGCCTGATGGTAAGCGGTTATCGTAGCCTATGGACGCCTGCAACACCAAGGGCATCACATGCGCGTTGCCGACCCTTTAGAAACCTATTTACTCCCCTTTTAAAGGACCCCATACTGTAGCCCTCTGGGAAAACCTCGGCAGGGAGTTCATTCCACAGCGGGATGGTCCGTGGGAGGAAACTACTCTGATAACGAACTGTAAAATCGCGTATCGTAATATAGTATATTAAAAAAAAAGCAAAAAAAAAGTGCATCCGAAAATATTAAGTTATTTAAAGAGGTTATCCGTCTATAAACCTACTAATGCGTACTAATATAGTAAATGTGAAAGTTTTTGAGTTTTATTTATGGATGTTTGTTACTCTTTCACGCCAGCACGGCAGAACGAATCTGGATGAAATTTGGCACAGAGATAGATTATAGTCTGGAATAACACTAACTACTTTTATCCCGGAAAAATGTACGGTTCTCGTGGGATAGGTTTATTTTTGTTTTCCTAGAGGCAAACCCGAGCCAAGCGAGGGTGAGACCCTAGTATAAAATTTAAATAAAAGTTTTTAAATTTCTTCTTCATATTAATTTAATGCGTTAGCGCTTATTTTTGAATAGGTCAAATTAGATTAAAGAAATATTGTTACTAACAAATAAATAATTTATTGTATAAAAAGTGCATTATTTGGTATATAAATCATCAGAAATGAGGACGATTATGATTGCCTGCTTTATATCACGATTGCTTATAGATTTATAAATAATAAAAAAAAGATTACCTGTTTTAATAAGACGACCGGTTCCAAGTAATTAATTCAGCCAATTGGTGCTATATCACCTATATAACTACTGACCTACTGTTAATTATTATTAATTAAAATAAAAAGTTTAGTAAGAGACGCTATCCACGTTGAAATCGTGCATCTAATATGTCTAATATTTTCTTTATACTATTTTGTGATATTTGTTATGATTCTGTAAATGAGACATCGAACTTCATCTACTTATACATCTATAGGTACATGTAATAAAACAGTAACTTAGTGAAATCGATGTGCGCGTTTCACACAAATACGTCTAAACCGATTTTAACTAAATTTTGTGTAGTGTAGATAACTTATTATTCGGGTCAACATTTCGGATAACTTTTACTACAAGAAAATCTCTCATTTCCACGGGAAAATATAATAACTGATTCTATCGAGTCGCTCTTAAAAATTAACATGTCCAACGCTGGCTAAATCTTAAGAGATACGTCAAAACAATGTACTAGAAAATTGTAGGTCTTAATAAGGCTTACAGAAAAATCTGCAATGGCATAAGTCTTTTTCCAAAGGTACATTCGCAATAATTATTAATCTATTTAAAACGTACCTAGGGACTAGTTACCCAATAAAGCAATGCTACTGTCATTCTGTTCATCCATCCCTTCTATATTTAAAGCCTCTTCAAATTTAAGCACAAAAACAAAAAAAGTGAAAATATTATTATACGGCAAAAATCGGCGAGATCACGTAACGTGTGTTATAATATGTCATGCGCGGTTTCAAATACATGATAATATCGTGTAGGTGTAATATATACTTGCCATTTATATTTATGCCGTGTCTTTTCTAGTCCAAATTCTTTTATGCATATAATATAATTGTAATCAAGCCGAATCTGTACATCAAATATATTTTGGAAAATCTTTTTGAAATAGCCATTATTATTGATACAGAGGCCGAGTCTATAGTCTCTCTGTCTGTCTGTCTCTAAGCTTGTCTGTCTGTGACCGCATTACGGGAAAACCACGAGAGGGATTTTGATGAAATTTGGTATGATGATAGCTAGGTTATCCGGTTTAACATATATGATACCTTTTACTGCGGGAAAATATCTCATCTTTGAGAAATCTATACTAAACGTAAAAACGTAAATATGAACGAACCCGAGCGGAGTGAAAGTGAGGCGCTAGTTAACATATAAAAAAGCCGACTTTATTCTAGCAACAAAATGATATCAAATGCACAAAACCCGCACTCACTCCTGAGCTAGATAACTAGGTTTCAAGAGCTATTAGTACCTTCTCAAATCAGATGTACTTACATATTAAATACTTATACATATATCATATAACACTTTAAAATAATTTAATACAAACAAAAAAAAAATTTTAGAATTTTTTTTTCATATCATTTCCCTTTATTGGTGTCATATTACAGAACTGTGTGTGCAAGTCCGATTCGTACTCGACCGATTTTATACT
Source organism: Argynnis bischoffii washingtonia (assembly GCA_033884665.1). Taxonomy (NCBI): domain Eukaryota; kingdom Metazoa; phylum Arthropoda; class Insecta; order Lepidoptera; family Nymphalidae; genus Argynnis; species Argynnis bischoffii. The sequence goes on along the minus strand of CM066616.1, from coordinate 5,350,581 downwards.
ATTTAAGAAAAAAATGTACTAAAGTAAATGTTACCAGTATACCAATGTCATGAATCATAATAGTTCTCGGTGTCCATTTATATTTAATCTCCGGTTTGTAGATTGATACCTTATTTTATATATATTCAACTAATTTTGATCGTTAAATTACAAAAAAAAAATTAAGTACATGTCAAGTGTGAATATATTAGATAAGTGACACCTTATGGTAATTTAGTTCACGCATTCGAATGACAGTAACAACTTTTTATAGTTAATTTATTAGCTTTAACATTTTAGTTTTTATAAAGCATCTAGCAAAATAGCAAAATTTACTAAGCCAAGCTCTTGTGTAGAAATTGCGTCTAGCACTTATTAATACTAGCCAATTTTAAACTTATTATACCGACCTATAAGCAACTATTGTTTTGCCCTTTTTCCCTCAAAGTGAATACGAAAATTATCGGACGGTCAAAAGGGCGATTCTCGTACCGAGTTTTTCGTACAACTTTGTATTATATTTTTATATAAGACTATTTACAAACTAGGCTACCACTGCCTTTTATATTTATTTTATTCACAGCATAAAATTTGAATTTCAAACATTATGTTGTTTTCTAAAACACAGTGTAAATCTATATGAAGTATAATACAATTATAACTGAGACGAATTTGCACATTAAATATTTTTTGGAAAATCTTATTGAAATAGTCATTATTATCGATACAGAGGCCGAATCTTTAGTTTTTAGAATTTTCGTTTGTCTGGGAACGCATCACGAGAAAACAACATTTCCAACATATAGGACATTTTTACTAGCTAAAATATTTTATTCCTAGAAATATATCATTCCTGAAAATATTTCATTCCTGAGAAGTCTATATGAAACGTTAAAACGTAACACATATAAATTTATATAAGTTAACGAAATTGTATTTCCTTTTGTATTTCCTTTTTATAAACTTTTGTTTCTTGCTAAATTTACAGGTAAAAATTAAAAATATCCCAAAGGTTTTATTAATCACCTAATAAGAAAATGTAAGTGTCTGTGTGTATTTGTTATTTCTTCACGCTGTAAAGGATCAACAGATTTATGTGAAAATTGGAACGGAGAAAGCTAATTCTATGTTAACACTTATGCTACTTACTATCGACGCACCTACTACATAAACGGAGGCGCTCGCTAACACTAGTTAAAGAACGGCACTGATAACCGCAAGGGTTATTATCCAAACTTATTATTTCAAATCATCAACTGTCAATCCAATCTTTTATCAAGATGCTAAATGTTCTATTCTAAAAATTTTATATTTCTCAAGTAAAACATACTTTCGAATGAATGAACTGTTTAAAACTTAAATATAAAAATTATATATGGTAAATCAATGAGATCAACATTTACCCTTGCCAAAAGCGGAAAATCGACATTTAACTTTCCTACATACATTCCTGATAATGAGCTAATATCGATGTTATTTCGACTATTCAGTGATTATGACCCTGAAAATTGTTGCATTATTGCTATAAAGCCATAGGCATATGGCTTTAAAGCCATAGGCATTTTCATTATATGCCTCTAGGCGCATCTAGTTAGAATAGCAATTTCCTTCTCCGTTTTTTATCAAGACAAGGATACATAGATATTAATAAATACTACTACTAATTATTAATCTAATATTTAAATATGAAAAAATTTTTTTTATTGAATTTACATAATTTTTACATAGAGCCAAGGACTGCCATAGGCAGTACTTCCTATCTAAATATATTAAATGGTTCCCGTAGACAATGTATTAGTCTGTTGCAAAGTATTAGTCTGTAATAAAGAACGAATCATTATTGTTATGTGAAAAAGATAATTTTTCTGCAATTAAAATGCCCTGTTTGCACATCAGTAGACTGAAAGCAGCATTTATATTTTATATAATATATATCTATTAATATAACGAGTGACTACACAATGAAAAACTACCACAAATATATTAAACTTAAATCTAACACCACTAAGTTATTTCTCACTTTAGGGCCTCTTTTCTAATTTTGTTGTAGATAATGTGTCTTTGTCATACTAGAAATTGGAGTCAAGAGACATGAAACTGTTCTTAGCATTTATATATGTATAAATAGGCAAAGAAAAAAAACAGTTCAGTAACTTTTTCTCCTCTTATTGTCAAAGGACTTTCTTTTTTCTTTAGTAGCTACAAAGTTTTTTATACAAAATAATCAATTGTGAACTTTTCGATTTTCCAACTGTTCTTAAGAGTTTTCTATATTTAAACCACTCCTGACATACCCGCAACAAAACAAAAAAAGTTTTTTTTAAGATATGGTATTCTTTTACATATGGTTATGCTCATGGTCAAATCTCGAACACTTAGACATTATCATAATTTGTCCATAAATATGTATATGAATATAAGTATATCCATACACTTTTGAGGCACCAAAGCACCAAAACCGGAATTTACTTATTAACTCTTATCTTCGACTGAGTTTTAATTGCTAAGAATTTGTTAAAATATGTTCCTTACATGACCGTCAATGTCCCATTGAAGGCCACGCCGTCATGAATGGGTCATATCTTAAGAATTTTTAAATTTGACTTTAATGCTACAATGTTTCGAAAATATATTGTTTTTTATTTATATTTTAAAAGATAAATAGATATAATTACGTTATAATACAAAAGTTTTTTTATTATACCTCTATTATTTCTCAAAATCTTACACTAAAGAATTGCCCCGTTCATGGCACCTTTTCCATACGTGTATAATTTCTATATCTCTATATATATACAATTGCAATATTTAGAGTGTCTGTACATTTAATTCACTGATTAATATAACATTTATTTTAAATAGAAGAAAGAAAAATAATAAACTAAATTAAGATCTAGAAGCAATTTAATTATTTATTGTTATTTTCAATTTAATTTTCTGTGTTAATATCTGTTACTTTAGTTTCTACAGTAACCGAAATATTCGCGTTATGAAATATAAAAACACTAGCGACTCACAATCGCTTCGCTTCGGGTTCGTCCCTAGACAAAAACAATTCTATCCCACAGAAACCGTTCATTTTTCCGGGATGATATATAGCCTCTAGCCTTCTTCAGTTAACGGGCTATCGAATACAAAAAGAAATATTTAAATCGGATTAGTACTTCCTCAGATTAGCGCGTTCAACCAAACAAACAAACTTCAGCTTTAAAATATTAGTATAGATGTTAAAAGTTTCCATGATTTTCAAGTTTGAAGTAATTAACGCTACAAATAGGTACACAGTTTTATTTCATCAGTTATTAAAATTTCCATTCATAAAATATTACTACTATTTAATAGTAACCGTTTAAAAATAATTATATGAAAACTCAATTGAACCTGGCCAGTTCATTAAAATTTAATTAAATAAAAAATGTATTTTCATAAAGTTTTTGTTATGAACAGACCTATAATATCTAATTTACGTCATATATCCAGATTAAAGGTTAAAATTATTATGCAAAAAAAATTGTCGATACTGTTGCCGTGTGACAAATAAACCAAGGTTATTGCTTTTTCATAACTACAGCTTTTATCAAAATGGTAAACTTCCTTCTATATATAGACATTATTGACAATGACTTTAAAAATTAAATCCTTTTTAGGAAAAACCCGCCATGGAGTGCCTGTCAGCCGACATTCGGTGGGGAAATCTTACCAACCATCCACGAAGCACCACCAGGGAAATCCCAGTTTCGTGGGACGCGTAAGTTAGACTTTGTAGAATCGCTTACATATGCTCTTTAATGGCCCAAAGGAAAAAGAAGCAATTTAGCCTTTGTCTAACACTTAATCTTTAATTATTTATGTGCTTGAAACATAGAACATACTAAAAGCTTACCACACGAGTGAAATAATCATAATAATAAAAGCTCTTTATTGTGTACAAAAAGAAGACAAAAACAATACAATAACAGAAAAGTGTACATGAGGCGGCTTTATCGCTAAAACAACGATATCTTCCAGGCAACCTTCAGGTGTAGGAAACAGCAAAAACGTGGAAGGGGTGTGAACACAGAGTTATAAATAAAATGATATACATATGAAATTTTTGTGTTTCTTAATGCATGCAATTTACAGCTGTATATATTATAAGTCCCATTATGAGGATAACATTAATCGTAAAATTTTTTTTGCTAACGCCGCTAGACGTTGGGTTGTGCCATATACGGCGCAGTTGCCTAAAAATGTTGACTGGCGAAATAGCTACGCATAAATCTACTTGTTGAGCCAGAACAAATGCGCAGTCTGTCCCGGAACTATTTATTCATATTATATAAATAAATAAATAAATATGTTGGGACATTAACACACAGCACCATCTAGTTCCATGGTAAGCTACAAAGCTTGTGTTATGGATACCAGATAGTTGATACACTACATGTATAACTTTTTTAAATACATACATATTATAAATATAAACACCTATGACTGGAGTACAAACATTCGCGCTCACACAAATGAATGCCCCCAGCGGGACTCGAACCCGCGACCGCTGGCACAGCAAGTAGGGTCACTACATACTGAGCCAAACGTGTCGTCCAGTGTATATGTACATATGTGTATATATTAATAAACAAGGAATAATAACTTATTAAGTCATAATCACAGATAATCTCGTGAACAACCATATTTTTCAACAAATCTCTCTACAAAGATAAGGAAGTCTAAATAGTAATATTGTTAGATCATATCATATAGTAGTTATATTAGACATTAGTTAAAACGAACACGCTTTTGTGTCTGTTACATAGTTATAATTTATAGTTAGAGCTAGGTGCTGTAATAAATAACGATCATTTGTCATGTTTATGAAATTCCTATATTCTTTGTGCCACATATTATAATATTTTGTATGTGCTAAAATAATTTCATTACATTACATTGTATATATAGATATAGATATAGATCACAATTGTAAAAGTGTGGAAATATTCAAGAAGTAATATTTTTATATGCGTTGCATTATAGTAATAGTAATTTTATGCATATTTCATTAATGCCCAGATAAAATCTAGAGCGCTAGATTGATCCCCACAACACAACAGAAAAGTTTATGAGGAAACTAATATTTTGCTATAGAAATATAGTAAGTTGCGCTTAGAGGCATTTTTGAGAGCATACGTAGAGTTGCCACATAAAAATATGTATCTATAAAAGGAGAAACGTATGTGTATATAATTTTTTTTATGGCGAACGCTTGAACGGTGTAGAAATTATTACTCTCTAGCGCCATCTCGTGGAGAGTTACAGCAATAGTAAAACACATACATACATGAATTGTATTTTATACTATGTATGTATATAAATATGTCTACATACATAATGTACAAAAATATGTATGTATGTACAAATACATATGTGTCAAAGTTTCAAAGCAATTGGTAGCTTTTATTTTTAAAGATGACTAGCGTTTTCCCATGCCTTCGCCCGCGTAGTTAAATTATGTATATAAATAATAGTCAATGTGTTATTCTACTCTGTGGTATAAGCTATTCTATAGTCTCTCCAAAATTCAGTACTTTTTGCGTGAAAGAGTAACAAACATACATCCATACATCTTTACAAATATTCCCGTTAATAATTTTAGTAGGATTTAATTGCTGATGAGATGAGATACAGCGTATTGTGTGATTGCAATAGCCAGTAGACCGAAATTCATGAGTTAAACTTTCACATGGGGCCAATTTTTTTGTTGACACTAAAATGTTGATCATAGTCTGCTGAATATCTAAGAAAAACTAGCGGTAAGGTAATTTAAAAACATATTTGAAGTATTCAGATAATAATAGTAATCTATATAATAATACTAATATTAAATGCATAAAAATGTCTTAAATATGTCTTTAAAGCTATTAATTTTTTCGCCCGCCAAAAGTTCAACATGAGACTTTTGGAAGGCGGACATCCGGAGGTACCTACTCTTAGCTTATCCAGACTCCGTCCCATGGCTGTATTTAGTTATCTATAATCCTACGCGTAATGATCTAGCAATTCTCTATGGCTTACATATAAATAAATTCTGGTTGATGGGTCAACATTAAACAAACTTAAATTTCTTATCGAGCTTCTACGTGTTGAACCTGTATGCTCCACAAGTCCTCCAAGGCCCCAGCCTCTTTGATTCCATAAAATTTCCCATTGTTACTTGTTGAAATATTAAAGAAATTAACTTTAATATTATTGTTAAGTAAAAATATACATTTAGTAATAGTTAAAAATAGGAAGATTGCCCCAGTAAATACAATATGTATAATATGTGTAAATTATGTATTACACCAATTTGATAATGTATTCTAATAGTTCAGTTCTAAGGGGCGTCACATCGTATTAACTACAGGTGCTAATACCAAATTATGTAAATTTAACCTCGTAAACAGAGCAAAAATTACATATACGTAGAAGTGATATGTATTGCATCAGGCTTAGCATGAGTATAATTAAGTACAAGTTATGTGTTAGTTGATGAATTCTTTACAAATGAGTATGAGAGAATATTTTTGTTTTCTGTTTTAGTCCTCTACGATTTGGAAATAATTAAGAAAAAAATATGTTAGTTGTATACCAGGAATAACTAAGTGCGAAATTTTCTTGTCAATTTTTAAATAAGTATTAAACAGATTGACTGATATTTACTACATTTAATAAAGTTGGTATATTAAAATTTATAAATATTACATTTACCTTACTTTAGATGTTAGAATGTAGTCTAATCTCTGAAATAAGGTCGTCCTTCGAACGGATGTATTTTAAATAACTTCTTAGATTTACGCGAATGTTTGACACTATAATACTTTCTTAGATTTACGCGAATATTAGACATTTAAATAAAACTATCTTTTCGGATTTTTTCGCGGATTTATTTTGATTTTTGTTTCCCGACGTTTCGATTGCTTTACAGCAATCATGGTCACGGGAGATCCCGTGACTTGTCGTGACGTGACGAGATAAAATATAATATAATAGTTAATAAAAATTGACCAATATTTATAATCATTGATTTATCGATAGTTCATCAACTATATATGGCGCGTTTTCGACCGGAGGCACCGGTTGATCTGAAGTGATGCTGTGACCGCGCGCTCTCCGCCCTCTGTCTCGAAAACGGTTCACCGTATAAAAATTTTTTTGAAGCAAAATTTGTAGAGAATTTTGTATTCTACAATATTGATAATAAATACAAATAGCAAAAAAACCCATAGGAAATGAGATATTTACAAAAAAAGCGCGAAAAACCTATTTTTGTGACCTTTGACCTTGAAATTTAATAGTTGCGTACACCCTACCATATGTAGGTTTTGAGACAACTTTTAGACATTTGACATGGATAAAAAGGTGTAACCATTCGGTTATTGGTATACCTACTTGTTCTTCAAACCCTGAGGTCCCACTGTCATGTGGAATGATTGACTTGTCAAATTACACAACTCACTGTAATAGAAAATTTGAAAGTATAGGAAGTTGATTGCGTCTAAGGTCACCTCTACTTAACTAGTTCTACTTGGTACAGTTAAGTGTCACCATCAAATTTAAAATTTATATTAATATACACTCTATTTTGCATATAGAGAGTCCAGTTTCAAATAATTTAAATGTAATACTCATTAGTATAAAAAACGTATTTCCAAAAAACGTGTCTTGCGTAACGATATACTAATTTAGCTGTGATAACTAAAATTATCATCGCATTTTGGTTTCACTATAAGCATTCATAAAAGCAAATCAGTATTTTGCAAAACTGGAACGGTCTGTTTAAGCATAATAATGTATTGGACTAGCCATTTACGTTGCTAGTCAGCCTTTTAACAAGGGTAATTAAAAAATTGTCGTGTCCCATTAATAAAAATGTCTAACAGTGTGACCTTCGTACTATATACTTTGTAAGATTTTAAGTGTGTATTATAAATTAAAAAAATATCGGTCAAGTGCGAATTGGACTTGCAAACCGAGGATTCCGTAGCATGGATAAGTTGTATAATTACAATTTTTTTTTATACAATTACACGGTTTTCGGATTTCTCCCTTTACTTGTGTTATAAGTCATTGCTTTTTGCCAAATCTCATGATTTTAGGTTAAAGAAAAGTACTCTATAGATTTTGATTACCTTGCGGGTGTTAAGATATGCGGCACTAGCAGAACCCGCGGCTTTCGAAATTCATGTTTCAAAAAAATAGAAAACATTTTTAATTAATTGTATTGAAGAGCTTTAATGTCAATTATCAAGTCATTCTGATCATAAACAAATTTTTCCTATATAAACTTTAACCATCCCCTTTTACCACTTTATGTATTTTCTTATTTTTTATTTTAAATATAACTTTTTCCTTTATTTAAATCAAAAATGACAGACTTTCATCAAAACTTTCATCCCTTATTTTATTCCTTTATACATTCCTAACATCGCTAGTTTTAGAATCGATATTGCTGCTTGTCTACATACATGTACACCAGAGGAGCTCATGAGCGCCTCTGAGAACGCAATCGGTGTTTAGTTTGTTACATAGCGATACCCCGCCACGACTTTAAATCACTACAAAAAAATCTAGGTATATTTCGGAATGTTGAAAAACAAATATCGTTAAATTGAGTATATAATTTATTGTTAAGTTTCATTTCTAACGACTGATAAAGGACAATTATTTTTTACTTTTTAAGGGTTGTTCCTTAAACTAGTATTTATGCGTAGGGGTTTTTTTAATTTTTTAATTAAATTTTTATTTTAAGCTTTTTTAATTGAACTTACCTATAGGGCAATACAATAAATATAGAAACCTAAGCGATTATAATAAATAAATATTACATAAGCTGGGTGTACCTCCCAGCGGTGAAGGCGGTAACAGAAGTATATTACATACCTATCACTGGCTAAAATTCCCATTTAATTAATACCCATATATGCCTTTGGGCTTATATTGTTGTTGTATCTATATCCTTTGTTGTGAAAACAGCTAATAGTAATAAAACTGTCGTCAAGACAGTCTTTTTAATGTAGAATGTAGTTCTCTGGAGACCATAATTCTGTTTGAAGCACCAGGTCAACGTGACCGTATTGCAAGATCATAACCTGCAAAGTACCTACTCATTGAAACTAATTATTAAACCCAAAACATACGATATGTCTGCTGTGAGTTTTCAAAGAGTTGGATTCTCTGGAGACCATTCTAGTTGCAGCATCAGGTCGAAGTTATCAATTAATTGTCATTTGACGATTACACTGGCACGCGTGAAGCACTTAATCGAGTAATCATACGCCAAAATGCCTTGCATTATTTTGGAAAAGAGCTGATACTCTCACACTACTGGACTGATATTAACCAAACATATCTAAGAACTACCGCAAGGAAACTAGCTTGCAAATGAAAAAACCGCATTGAAATCAGTCCATCCGTGTGAGAGCTTCGATGCCACAGACAGACACACACACACAGACAGACATCGACGTCAAACTTATAACACCCCTCTTTTTGCGTCGGGTGTTAAAAACGAACCTAGGAACGAATCCGAGGGTGAGTCGGTAGTAATGCAAGATTGAATTCGTAATCTCTGACTTAATAAACTATGCCAGCCAGACGTGAACAACCATGCTACGCAAATTTTTCGCAAATTGTAAGCTATTGAGCCGATTTTTGTAGTCTATTTAAAAATATTATTTTCAGTTACGACATGGTGTGTCTATTTACAATTACATAAGATATACATATAAAATATATTAGGAGGCAAACTGGGGAAGAAAACAACGAGACCACTATTGCAAACACGACTCTGACGATGCTATTGTTCGACTAAGATCGATATTATTTATCAACAGCTGTATGATAATTTTATAAATTTTCTATATTTGACAAAGAACTTGAATCATTTTTCATTTGGAACTTTAGATTAAATGTAAATCTACAATCGCCAACAGAAATTTTGAAATTTGTATTGAAACAATCGTTATAATATAACATTCCCATATATTTTATTTAGATTTATTTTCTTCAACTATCAAATTATAATAACTAGTGTCCCACCCTCGCTGTGCTCGGGTTTGTCCCTACGTCTTAACGGTTTTTATAGATTTCTCAGAAATTAGATATTTTCCCGCAGTAAAAAGTATCCTATATTTTTCGGATTCGGATAACCAGCTATTATATCATACGATTCATTAAAAGCTATCCAGTGCTATTTTCGTGATGCGTTCCTAGACAGAGAGACAAAAATTCTAAAAACTATAGATTTGGCTGCTGTATCAATAATAATGATTTTTTTAGAAAATCTTATTGAAATAATAAGATTTTCTAAAAATGTTTAATGTACCTGTAGATTCGATCCAGTTAGAATTTTATTATATGTAGGTATAGATATTTTGTCTACGCCTTATGAATTATTTTCATAATAGCTTTGATTTTATTACAGTAATACTTGTAATGTAATATTCAAATCACTCGTTATTTCCTGCTAAAAGTGGTTTGATAACAGAAACAGTTTCTGTCTATATATGATTTTACACTTAATTAAAACTTATCTAATTGCATTTAATTATCATAGTTTACTAAAATATTTGTTATATAAAACATTGTTAAATTTTACCTTATAATATTATGAAATGTGTATAACATAATCAGCCCAGTGGTAACGCGTTTGCTTTGGAAATCACCTATGATATATTCATATACGAATCATTTCTAACATGATTACCACTTGCTTTACGGTGAAGGAAAACATCGTGAGGAAATCTGTATGTTGAGAGAACCTGGCAAGTTTTCGAAAGACATGTGAAGTCCGCCAACCCGCACTTGGCCAGCGTGGTGGACTATGGCCTGATCCCTCTCGTATTGAAGGAAGGCTGTGCTTAGTAGTGAGACGTTAAAAAAAAGCGCTCAACATATAGATAAATAGATAACATAATTACTTATACTAGGTTCTCGCCAAAGCTAGTCAATTGCTACTAAAGAAAAACAGAAGAAAATCAGTTGACAAACAGAGGAGAGAAAGACCAAAAGGTCTTTGCCTATTTAAATACACATTGTTAAAAACATACGTGGTAAGTATTTAGAATACTTTTAGGACAATATCAAAATATATTAAAGCTCTTACCAGAGAAACGAGAGGCGTCTTTATACTTTTTTTTGTAGAATGTAAAAATAGTATGTATAATTATATATCTTACTTTCTTAGTTCGAAAATATGCTTAATTTTTTATTTGGTTTTCGTTGAATAGCAATGGCAAGAGATGAATAAAAGCTGTAGTTTATTAAAATACTTTATTGCCATGTTTCGTTAGCTAAAAACCGTCTTGTTTATATGTAGTAGGTATACATACGGTCGCAAATTACCAACCAGACTGGAACCAAATATGAAAAATGGATATTTAAATAAAAAAAGAGAATTTATAATGTTTAAAAAGTGTAAAAGTATGTATGAACATATGAGTATGTATGTATATTTAGTAATAGTACCTGGGCGACCGAGTTTCGATCGGAGTTCTTTTTTGTTATATCGTATTTTTTAAATGAAAAAAAAACTAAAAACTTGGATAAATACAAAAATAAATAAAAACAAAAGCTTTGTATCCTACTAGGATTCGAACCCACCTTGGCCGCTTGACCACGATGTTTATGCCCGAGCGTAAGAAATTATCGAATAATGCGAAAGAAAACCGCATGAAAACTCTAAAACACGTGTTTTACCAGATATAAGACCAATCTAGATCGATTTTTCGCCCCCAAAAACCTCCACATACCAAACAGTGAAATCGTTAGAGCCGTTTGCGAGATCGCCGGTATAAATAAATAAATAAACAAATAAAATATAAATATACAAGAATTGCTCGTTTAAATATATAAGATAACTGTGTTTATTATTTACACCTTACTTCCTCTTACAGTTTCCTATTTCCTAAACCTTAAAGTTGGTACATTTTACAAACTTTTTCGTATTTGTCTATACTAATATTATAAATGCAAAAGTTTGTGAGGATGTAGGATGCGTGGATATCTGGATGTATAGATGTATGGATGTTTTTACTATTTTTTCACCCAAAAACTACTGATTGGATTTTAATAAAACCTTACAATAATATGCCTTATATATCATCTACGGTTCCCGTGGGATAGATTTGGTTTTGTTTTTCTATAGGTGAAACCGATCGAAGTGAGGCTAAGCCGTTAGTAAAAAGTAAATACAAAAAAAAGTTAAATACGTATATTATAAAATAAGATTATATACTATATAATATACTTTTAACTGTACAATAAAGAGTTTTTATTATTATTATTTGTACTTCTATGATTTAACGGGTTCAACTACCAAGCTGGTCCTTTGAAAGGCTTGTTTTTATTATAATTATTATTAGGTACTATTTTTTCTTTTTTTCTCGAAATTTTATTTTTATTTTAACGTGTTATATATCTCACGGACTAACGCCAAGTGATAATCTTCTTTTCTTATCATCAAACAACGATAATATCATCAAACAATGATGATAATCAGTGTCGTTTTGCAGTAACTTTCGGAGACAGCGACATGAATTTTGAAGTGTTGCTTTTTGCAAATTTACGAAGGAGTTATTACTATGATTATGTAAAGCTAATATAATTTAATTATTTACTAGAAGGAGATATAATTGGAAAGCTGTGTAAATTAAACTATGTATTACGAAAATTGCATGAAAGTTTACATCCTTAACATCATGTAACCCGCAGATGCATTTCAAATGACATCATATACATAGTGGCAATTTCTAATCATACGTTCGTGATCAACATTCAGATACTAAACGAAAGTTCCAGTTATCACGCGGACGTTATACAAATTGATCTAATTCAAATCGTAGGTGTATTATGTGACATGCAAACAGAATGTATAAACAAGTGTATCTGAACAGTAACATGATGTTAGACGAAGTTATTACCTTATTAAATAACGATATATGACTTAAATTTGCTTAACTTCTCGTTTAAATTTAACTAGTTTTTTATTATTCTGTACACAATAGAATGTGGAGTTTGAAATGTGTTTGTAAAAAAATTGAAATGATGTATTTTAATTAGTTAATGCTTTCTTCCGTACATTTTGGGTATTAAATACAAATTAATTTCATGTCATTAAACGGTCTGGTTGAGACTGGTTGACACGGTACATTCAGTGTATACATCGAGTCTCTGTGTGAACGCGAGTGTCTCTAATGTAGTGAACAACATACCAACATCCCGTACAATTGTTCCTATGAAGTTCTGATATAAATATTATCTTATGATATTCTCCCGTACCTACTTAACTATTTTTATGTAATTTTGCAAACATCACATCATTGTTCCCTTATTTTGTATGATAAGGACAGATTAGGATTAGGAATAATATAGATGCAATAAATAAAACCTAGTCGAATAGATACAGATGCGAGCACTCACCCGCACTCTGCTTGGTTACGTTCCTAAGTACGGCATAGCGGTTAGTATGAAATTCTCAGAAATGGGATATTTTCCGGCGGTAAAAAGTACCTTATATGTTGACCTGGATAACCAGCTATCGGCCGTACCAAATTTCATCTAAATCTGTCCAGTGGTTTTCTCGTGATGCGTTCCCAAACAGATAGACAAAAATCTAATAACTATAGATTCGGCCTCTGTATAAATAATAATGACTATTTCAACAAGATTTTCTAAAAAAATATTCAATGTACAAATTCGACTCAGAATTACTTTATATGTATATAGATTACGTGTCACAAAAACTGAACACAAAATATAGTTTATACGAAGTTTTACTTGATATTTTGTTTTGTAAAAATTTTAATTAATGTAACTCATAGAAGTGTTAACATTACTTATTTATTAAAAAACTGTACGAAATTATTATTTTTTTTATATATTGGTGTAATGAGTAAAATCTAATCAAAACAAAAAATATGAAAAATATTGTAGCTGGTACGATACTTACCTCAAGAGAAAATAATCTAGAAAAGAAAAAAGCATTTAAATTTTCCTATATTTTCACACCCTATCGGATAGTGATCTATACGTATTATAAAACTGTAGAGGTTGAATATCTGTACATAGAAAAAAATGCTAGAAACCGAGTCAGGGGAATGTAAAAAGAGAAATAGAACAAATTCAGATTTTTTTCTGTTTCTCTGTTTGTTTGTCTGTTTGTACGCGCTAATCTCCGAAACTATTGGACCGATTTAAATAAAATTTTGTATGATCCTACCTTATATCTCCGGTCAACATATTAGCTACTTTTCATCCCGGAAAATGTAAAAGTTCCTGTAGGATAGTTAAGAAACTATAGTAACTTTGTATAAGTTGTAATAAAAAGTTAGTGTCACCGTCATATTTGTACGTTTCTACTATTGCGCCTTTTATCTTTGAGTTTGACACTGTCCTCTATATATTCATAAATGCTTAATCCTTAATGCTAGATGCTCCTTAAATGTATATTTGTTAACCGACTTCCAAAAAAAGGAGGAGGTTCTCAATTCGACCGTATATTTTTTTTTTATGTTGGTTCGGGGATTTTTTCGTCGTTTATGAACCGATTTTGATAATTCTGTTTTTGTTAGAAAGGAGATATCCCAAGAGTGGTACCATGATAAGAAAACCAGGATCTGATGATGGGATCCTAGAGAAATCGAAGGGAAGTTCCGAAAATTGTAGCGGCGACTAGTGCGTTTGATAACATTTTCATTAGGTATTTTAAAGCACTACTTTTTAATGAAGGTCTGGAGTCGATCTGATGATGGACCCGAAAGATAGTCGAGGGAACTCCTCAACGATCTACAGCAATTACCTGGTGTTTGGGCTTGATTAATTTGTATTGATGATACGTCTACACTAAAAATGGAACAATAAAAACTTAAAAAAAAAACCGACTTCCAGGCACTGAAAAGTAAAAAATAACTTAAATAGTAAATTAAATACTTAATAAAGATTTTTTCGAAGTCGGTGCCAGCCAACACAAATCAATGCACACCGACTTCGAAAATATCTGATTAAGTATCTATTCTAAATGAAAACCCCCGTTTAGTTATTTTTTACTTTTCAGTGCCTGGAAGTCGTTTTTTTTTTTTAAAGTTTTTATTCTGTTTCGATTTGATCGATTTGCTGCTTTTTTGTCCCCTGAAAATATAAAATAGTCATATATTTAATAAGATGGATTATTTATGAATTAAAAATCGTTACGGTCTGAATGTTTCAAAATTGGAACTGTACAAGGTGTTACGTATTCACACAGTTATTCAATGTTCACATGGTTTGTCACTTTCAATGTACGAGTATCTTAAAAAATCTGACGACTTCCGTATATGCAACCAACTGTAAAAACTGAATGAATTAACGGTTTCATATAACGTATTTTACTTATATTACATACATAACGACACGACATTTTTATTCATATTACATATTTGACGACACGTTTGGCTCAATTTGTAGTGACCCTAGTGTGAGTGTATTTGCTGTGGCAGCGGTCGCGGGTTTGAGTCCCGCAAGGGGCATTCATTTGTGTGATGCGCACGAAAGTTTGTATTCCAGTCATGGGTGTTTATATTTATAATGTGCTTATTTAAGTTAAATATGTGTAGTATATCAACTATCTCGTATCCGTAACACAAGCCTATATATATATATATATATATATATATATATATATATATATATATATATATATATATATATATATATATATATGTATATAATATTACTGTCGACCTACGTACGATACACTCTTCTTGGATAAAAGAATAATTTACCTGGTCTAGTTAAGACTAAGAGAATCGTTTATTATATTAACAGAGGTAATGATTAAGAACAGCAAGTTATGTAAGTCCGTAAAAACTACTGAGTGATCGTTCGCTGGTTATAGGCTATATGGCAACACAGTAAGTACAATATGGTGCTCTCTAGGGGACCTAAAGTTCTGTATATTTATTATAAACTAAGCCGAATCTGTATATTAAAAATTTTTTGGAAAATATTATTGATATAGACTTTATTATCGATACAGAAGCCAAATCTATAATTTTTAGAATTTTTGTCTGTCTGTCTGTTACCACATCACGGGAAAACTACTGGACAGATTTTGATGAAATGAAAACTTTTTATTGCGGAAAAATATCTCATATCTGAGCTACACGTTAAAACCTAACTAGGGACGTAACCGAGCGGAACGAGGGTGAGTTGCTAGTAATATAAATATTATATTATCTCCCAGTACGTGTATTAACTTGCATTTGGTTATCATTATGGTGGCATTAAAGTTTAACACGCACACTGTAATGCTATTTGATAATAATCATTCAGACCAAAGTGGAATCAAAGCCTTTAATTTTTTAATTCAAGACTGATGGTAATATTTTCTTTTAATGAGAAAACCAATTAATTATCTTTGGTCCGTCTTGATCTTTAAACTCAAATCTAGGAAAACTCATGAATAATACCCATATAGTCTAGACTCTAGAATGTAGGCCAAATTATCTTCAATAGTTAGTGCAGAATAAACCTATATTTCTTTACTTTTGCTTTGTGTATAAAAATTCAATTTGAAACAAATTCGACATAATCTCGAATCGAACATTGGTTAAACTATTGATTGTATCTATCATTGATTTCTATTATTGTTTTATTTGTTAAGTATGACTTAATAGTTAATTATATCAGATTTCCTTTAATAAGTCACGATTACTGTTGAAAGAGAAAATTACATGATAACTATGTAGAAAGAGCTATCTGTTATACAATTTGTATTTATTATATCGTTGCTCTAAATGAATAATATACGCGCAATACTGAAATTGAATAATAAGAAAACAAAATTAATTGTGTGATCAAAATTTATTTCAAAATATATCCCAAAATTACATAAAAAATTTGAATAATAGTATAAAAAAAATGTTTTAAAAGAAAACAATATCGAATGTGCAGATTACAAAACGTCCGCGATAAACAATAGCATTCCCAAGGAGGGTTGATGTCAGGCATACGGCCGGTCGTAAAACTTTTGCCAAATCCTATAAGTAGTACGAAACATGTACTGCGCCGAAGACAAATGATTGAGAAATGGGCAGGGAGAAGAAGACTGAAATGGAATAAGTATCTTAAATCAATTTTAAGTTTAGAACAATTATAGTTAAAATAACATAACCACTAATAGTCCGGTCAAGTTATCCCGAAAAATAGGGGTCCCCTTGCATAAATTCCCAAGAAGCTGAAAATTTGTATTTTATATGAACGTTAGGGTTACCATTATAATGAAATTGTGAAAGTCCCCATCGATCTCATGTGTGCAAAAAAGTTCACACGCAGACTAATACTTTTACTTATATTATAAGTCTAATGATGTACGAGTACATAGGCAACGAACTCATGAAAATTATATGAAGAAATGGTGAATCTTAGGAAAAAAGTGTAAGGACAATTTTTGTAAATAATTAATTGTATGATCTACAATTTTTATCTGAACTATTTTTATCATAAAACTAACCGTTTCGCTAAATAATCAAAAAAAAACCATTTTAATTTCACCCCTAACGTTCGTATAAATTTTCAGCCTCTTGGGAATTTATGCAAGGGTGAAATGTCTATTTTGATTGGAATATTATGTTATTATACTGGATTTTCGAACTATAGCGGAGAAACTATTTTTAATAGACTCTAACTTGGATCAAATCCAAAGAATTTCTTAGTACCAACCCATAGCGGAGAATCAATAATCTATTCCTTACTCCATCACTTAATCGACTCGAACTAAAAATTTAAGAATCGCTATAAAAATTGGTATTATTTATATACAAATAAAGCTCATTATTAAAGTGATAATATTCATTATTTTCGGACAGCAATATTCATATTTAAAAGTAAAATGTTAAAAGTATGAAGTTCTGGTTTTAATGATATTAGTTAAGATATTACCTGCCAATTACTACCAATGAACGGGATTTACCTGTTAGTGATAAATTAGTTACTGTTAGAGAAGGTCCGGGCCAAAGCAAGTCAATTTAAGCTTTTTGGAGCTCTCATATAAACTTTAACTATAAAGCGCATACTAGAAGTATGCGCACGCGCAATATGCCTAAAACTTTTTAAGATATACATTATACAATATAGTACATGTAGATCATATTAATTAATATCGAGTCTCTAAGCCTATTTCAATATTTTATTCATGTTGTTAATTACACAAGCTCGGATAAAGTCACTAGTAAATAAAATATTACACATGTAGGTACTTACATTTAAATTTTGCAACTAATGATTTACCACAGTTTGTTTATAAGTCGATATGTAAAGCAATTACATTCCCTTTAATATAACCTGTTAAGTATTTGGTAAGTGCTAATACTAGATTTCAAATTATTTGCAATGTAAATTTAATAAATCAGTGCATTTTCATGTATAATGACATTTTACTTATTCTAGTGCTTGCACTGCAGTTCCTTTCCGCATTTTTTTCTAAGAAAAAGATCCAAATTAGACACTTTACTGATTTTTTATCATTTAGTTAGCCTGATCATGCTAGTGGCCAACTAATATCTAATATATTTAATCGAGCAATTCTTGTATATTTATATCCTTATATCTTTATTTATACCAGCGATCTCGGAAACGGCTCTAACGATTTCGCTGAAATTTGGTAGATATGTAGGGACTTTCGGGAGCGAATTTTTTAGTTTTTTTTTAATCTAAAAAAGACGATATAACAAAAAAGAACTCCGAGCGAAGCAAGGTCGCCCAGGTACTGTAATGTAATACTTAAACCAAAATCAGATGTGTGTCAGTATATATTAGTCAGTCAGTATATACTATATATAGGTTTGAAACTAGTTGAGGAAAGATATGAAACTAGTTTTTACCCCCTTAAGGGATGATTTCTGGAATAAAAAATGTACTATGTTTTCCTAGGACCGCTCATATTATCTTCTTACCAAATTTCATCTAAATCAGTTCAGTAGTTTTTGAGTTTATTCGTCACAAAAATAGAAATCTTTCCACTTTAATAATAAAGTAATAAGTTCCTCTTTATATTATTAATAGTAGAGTAGATTATAATCTGAATTTCTCGAGTTCGCAAGAGCTTGGTCCTTTATAATGCTTCCGAGGTAACAAAAATCCAACAAGTAACGGACTCTTTAGAGATTTATTTTATTCTAGCATAACCCGCGGCTTCGTTTGCGCTAAAACTACGACAAAAAACTTTAAAAAGGTAGGTCTCATACATCCTTTTTTTACTATCATTTTTTATTAATATTGAATGTTGATCATTAGATATACCTACTAAAAAATATAAACCTGTTTCTGCCGTAGTTGGGTAAAAATAAAAAAATTAGCTTCTCTTATTCTAAAGCTGTCTCTTATCTCTATTAAAAATGCACTTCGATCAATCTTTTGTTACGAAAAGAAAGATAAACCAAAAAAAACTATTGCCAACTAGCGACTCACACTCGCTCCGCTCTGGTTCATCCCTACTTACGTTTTCACGTTTAGTATAGATTTCTCAGTGATGACATATTTTCCCGCAGTAAAAAGTATCCTATATGTTGACCGGATACTCAGCTATCATCATACCAAATTTCATTAAAACCCCTGCAGTAGTTTTTCTGTGATGCGGTAACAGACAGACAGACAGACACAAAAATTCTAAAAACTATAGATACGGCCTCTGTATCGATGATAATGTCTATTTTAATAAGATTTTCCAAAAAACATTTAATGTACAGATTCGGCTTAGTTGCAATTTTATTATATTATGTATAGATTAAGAAAAAGTAGATAATAATTACCTAGCAAGGATGTAAAGATTTTACTATTCATATAAATTATTGTGTAATGTAAATTACATATATTTTTACGCAATAGTCGCTTTCAATGAATGCAAATAATTGTAACAGATCCGCAATAACAAGCTGTTTATGGAATATATTAGTTTTGATATCGCTTCATACCCGTTTCTTATCAAAGATATTGAAAAAATCTCATTAACAGTACTAGTTAGTTGGCTTACAATATTTCTATTTATATATTTTTATCTTGCCTATTTTATCTCTAGACGTCATAAATAAAGAAACAATTGTTGAGTAAAATTCTTGGTTCCTTGACAAATAAACTTTTTTACCTTAGATTTACTATCTACATAAAATATTGTTAGTAATAACCTATACGTACGTTAGAATATGATATAGTTACAGTGTTACAAATACAATGCTTATTTACTATAGTCACATTTGTATCTATACATACAATAAAATTCTGAGTCAAATCTGTACATTAAATATTTTTTGGAAAAACTTATTGAAATAGTCATTATTATCGATTCAGAGGCCGAATCTATAGTTTTTTGAAATTTTCTCTGTCTGTCTATATGTCTGTCTGTCTGTGACCGCATTATAAGAAATCTACTGGACAGATTATGATGAAATTTATTATGATGATAAATAACTATTGGTTATCCGGGTCAACATATAGGATACTTTTTACTGCAGGAAAATATCTCATATCTGAGAAATCTATACTAGATAAAATGTAAACGTTATCCCATCAAAAACATAACGTGTAAAAAATTGCCAGTCTCGCAACACACTTCTTCTACCGCAAAAACTTATGAGATATAATGTAAAACCAATTTGGTTCATTTATTCATTACTTGTCTATAGAAGCATCTATCCAACAACTTTGTAATAAACCTTTACCCAATCAGTTAAGTAATAACATTTTATAGTGACCGTATCAATATTAAATATATTTATTTTTTTAATTAATACAATGACTTGGCCATCGCACACGACAATATAACCTACAAATAACAACATTTATCTAATATTAGCATTTTGAGTGCATTATTTATATTTTTGTATGCATAAATTTGACCCACTAGCGTTATGTTCAGTTCGTCTCAGTCCAAACATATCTACTGCTGGACATAGGCCTACCTCAAAAATTTTCACGACAACCGGTCTTGTGCCATCCGCATCCAGTGGGCTCCAGTTATTTTGATCAAGTCGTCGATCCACCTTTTGGGAGGTTTGCCTATTCTACGTCTATTCCTGGTCATTATGTTCAATTAAGACTATATAAAATAGTAGATTCTTATATAATCTATAAATAATATATATGTTTCTGTGCGATTTTTACATGCTATGTTTTTGATAGGATCGCATCGTAGGTAAATTCCAAAGGTAGTAATACCTAATTATAGTTATTGCTTGTTCAGTCACTTTTAATGAAGTTTAATTAAAAGCTGACGCTGCCACAATTGGAATGAAGTCAATATTTCATTCACTTATTCCCTTGGCCATTTTAAAAGTAATTTTCGAAGTGATGTATATTTCATGACTTGTATATTCTATGTTCCATTAGGTAGGTACAGTCAAGAGCAATGAAATGTAAACGTTGACAAGTTTACTAATTCATATCAACATCATACTTTCCAAAAGAAAATTCACGAGCTTTGCTTCAAAATTAGGTAATGGTCAAGTTGTTTCCTAATTAGGTATAAATTTTCATAAATTCATTTTAAACAAAATGTAATGGAATATTAGTAAGTATACACGGTTCACGTTGTATTTATGTACCCATTTGTATATGCATAAAAATGTATACAACTATTAACAACGCGTAAAATAATATTTTCGCATTTGAAAAATAGTTTTCTAATATATGTATACAATAGTTGCAATATTAATAATTAGACGAATCGAAATTAGGTTAGTAATTACGAGGGAACATAGAATTGGACATACAAACATATATATAGGTCAAACACAAAACTCTCCTTTGGGCTTCGCCGCAATTGGAATAAAAAGACACAGAGGTAACATAAAAATAATATTTAAATTTTTATAATTCATTAATTTACTATCAAATTAATCGCTTATTTATTGTGAATTTTATAGGAATATATGAATGAGGTGAAAAAAACTAAAAATAAGTAATCGGTATTAAAAGTGATAAATATCAATATATAAATTAAATAATTTAAATGTAAAAAGAAAATATATCGTAAATTTAATTAAAATATTTTATGATTTTTAAATGAAATTTATATTTGTCGTCAATAAAACAAATTAAAGCAAGCTGTGACGAAGTTTATTTATCTCAAAATATTTATATTATGTGCTATTTTATTGTAAAAAAATATTTTCAAATATAAACACATTACCATTAAATAAAAATACCTAAACCTTCTAACGTACCTTGACGTCGTTAGAGTGGAGTAATTGACCAACAGATTAAATATTTAGTGATGGCAAACGGAACCCTGAGAAAGATATATTTTATATTGGATGTGGCTTACAGTGCATATACTTATAAATTCATTGTTCTTAATTCATTTATAACATCGATAACATCGATTATATATTACTTAATAATTGAATTATATATTCCTTCATTACTTATATGTATAATACTTAACAGTAGCGTATAGTATGTACGTATTGCTATCATCAGAAAGCCTTCCTCAATAATGCAAAAAAATGTTGAAACCGGGTTAGCAGTTCCTGGATTTATAATCCTTTTATAAAAGTCCCTGACTATAAAATTTTGCCTTTTTATAATTTAAATATTAATTCCAACTATTATAAATATGTCATAAACGTTTAACTGTTAACAAAAATAACAGAAAACCATACCAAATAACAGAGAGAAATCTGGTAGAGATACCAGAAATCCTTGAGATTTTTTTTCTTCCGCTTGAGCGTAGTTTTTTCTCACGCTCAAGCGTCAATTATAACATCAATATATATTTATAACATCATACGAATATCCAAACATACATACATCGTTTTTGGAAATGCAACCCCAAACGGGAGAAACTATTTATTAACTATTTACTAATCGTATTTCTTGATTAAACTGATAAACAAACTATAAAGATGTATTTCAAATATTTTTCAAAATTCCAGTTGGAAAATGCCCTGACTTGCTTTGAGAAAAGGATGGTACTGCCGTGCCCTTTTTTTCTCGACTTGGCTGGGGCACTGCCGTGCCCCGAGATCAATGCGAAAGATTTTATATGTGTGTATGTTTGTTACTCCTCTACGCTGAAACGACAAAAAACGCCGAAAATTTAGTACACAGATAGACTATGATCTGAAGTAACACATACACTCCTGTAATATTTTAATTAGAATTAGAGTTTATACCTCCTTATATTTACTTATCTGATTTGGTATCTATAGTAAATGAAACTCCCGTTCAGTTATTTTTTACTTTTTAGTATTTTTTTGAAGTCGGTTTATTTTTTTTTAAATTACTTTTCGTTACATATATTGATTTACAAAAGTTACGGGGAACACCAAAAGATAGAAGTGTTAGTGTTTCTTCGGATGCACGGATCTTTAAAAATTAATATTTCATTTCATTAAGGGGCTTAATTAATATAATTTTACTATAAAAGATATTATTCGTTCGTTGAAGATTCAACAAATAATAAAATTTTAATATAAAAATTAAAACAACAATCAACTGTATATTTCATGTACTACATTTTATAAATATATTAGCGCAGTTGTGACTGGTGAAACAGTGGTTTTAACGTTTCCGTTTTATAATTAGATGTATTAAATAATTATAATATTTGAAATTGTCCGGAAGCCATTGACATTTTGTCGGAGACATTGTTTCCTGTATAGGAATTGTGAATTATAACAAGCTTTTTTATTTTAAAAACTTTCTTTTATAAGTAAGGCGCTGTCACGTTTACACTTAAATATTTCTTATCAATTACTATTTTGATATTATTACATATACAACAAAAACTTAAAAAAAAACTTAAAAAAAAAACAATTTTCAGGCACTAAAAATTAAAAAAATAACTAAAGTTTTTAACCGACTTCCAAAAAGGAGGAGGTTCTCAATTCGTCGGTATCTTTTTTTTGAATAACATATTCGATTAAGCCATTTATTTAAAACTGATTTATTGTATTTTTTTTAAAACCGCTCGATCGATTTTGATAAAATTTAAATGGAACCACCTGGGAAGTATATGAATTTTCCAAATCGGTTCAGGCGTCTTCGCGTAATTGGTGAACATACATTAAAAAAAAAGAAAGATTCCGACGAATTTAAAAACCTTCTCCTTTTTGAAAGTCGGTTAAAAAGTTATTAAGTCTTTTTTTAAATAATCTTAATAAAAAAATTTTCGGTTACAATTTATATATAAAATTCTTTTAATGAAAATATATCGTCAAAGTTAAAAATATACATGAATTTTTCTTAGACATTGACAACAATGAATTAATGGACTGGCAATACGTATATAAATATATAATAAAAAATAGTAGTAAAAAAAAAAATAAACAAAACCGCACATTTTAAAACATGCTTTAACGAACACCTACACCTTCATATCTAGATTGTTCTTATCACGACAGTCCTTGGTCTAATTACGCGGAAAACAATTGAAAGTTAATGTATATAAGCGAATAACAATAAATTACTATAGTATCGTTTGTCCGCACTGTCCCACACTTAGCGGCTTATTCAAGATACACGTTTCACATTGACTGGAATCAGTTATGTTTGAATTTTTTTTTGAAGTAAAACTTCTTTATGCACGCTTGACTTAGGGAGTAAGCTGGTGAATGCGTTGCGAAAAAATGTACTTATGTTTGTTGCCATGATAACAGTTGTTATTGTCTGACAAATGATATATAATATTATGTTCTTTCCTTAAATGATATTCTATAAATATATGGTTGTAATATGCTTAGTATGCGTTATTTTTAGCATCTCAGCTACCCTAATTATTTAAAATATAGATTGAATTCCATAAAGAATACCGATAACCTACAGAAGTTTTACTTCTTGTGCGTGTACACATTCATACACGCACTCTTTATTATTTTTTTAAATATATGTAAATAACTTTTGCTTTTAAAAACAAATATAAAGCAGTTTGAAAGTAAATAAGTATAAGAATACTAATTTTTTTGCATAAAATTTCACATTTTAAAAATTTAATTACGTAACTAAAAATGCGAAAGCTATATCTATTATACATTTTCATTATTTAACTATGTTACATAAAATTTTTCTCTAGCTTTCGTTCGCGATTCTGCGCGGTTGCTGTAACTATAAAAACTATACTTACCATATCATTCTTGCTCGATTTTTGTAACCGACTTCAAAAAAAGTAGAAGGTTCTCAATTTGGATGTTTATAATTTTTTTATGTATGTTCGGGCATAGCTCTGTCATATATCCGTCATGTACAGGATTTGAAAAAAGATTATTTTGTTCGAAAGAGTTTTATTCCAAAATGGCCAGCCGATACAAACCAAAGCACACTGACTTCGAAAATAACTGAGTAGGTATCTATAGCAAATGAAAACTATCAATCGGTAATTTGTTACTTTTTAGTGTTTTTTTTCGAAGTCGGCTTTTTTTAATTCAATAAGAAAAGACTTCCTTAAATTGATTTGTTGCTAAGATGCTGTTTGCCAGCGTAACCACGTCACCAATTAGAACTAAATGACACATCATAAAAAAGCACTTAGGGTGTACTTCATTTTACCATTCCTTGCATATATGTGAAACATTATATGTTGTTGTCATCCCTTATTAACGTCCCACTGCTGGGCACGGGCCTCCCTTCAATATTACGGGGATCAGGCCATAGTCCACCACGCTGGTCAAGTGCGGGTTGGCTGACTTTACATGCCTTTCGAAAACTTGTTAGGTTCTCTCAGACATGCAGGTTTCCTCACGATATTTTCCTTCACCGTAAGACATAATATCCGTGGGAGTAACATATTTTGATTGAAAGACGTAACGCTTTAATTTGTCACGTCTATCTATATCTTTTTATGTGCCCCCTGATATCTAAGCTTTACATAAAAATGTTTTATGCATGCAAATTTTTATTTCAATATAACTGTAACACTTATAATATTTCTATAGATCCTATGAAAGATAATGCTATTTTTGCGCTTGCTAAACTAAAATAAAGGAAAACACACAGAGCAGTTTACATATTTTAGTAAAATTTAAATCTTTTGTTTCATTCAATGAGAACATTGCTGGTTGTGTTATTTGACATTTGTTCCGGTGCTTGCGCAACTCTATTGACATGTTGCTGTAATAATAATTTGTTTTATGCTATTTGTATGGGAGTAATCGTACCTGTTACTTGTTGAATTATAGCGTATAAAATAAACATTTATTTATTGACACAATCACGTTATTCCGGTTGTGACATAAACATATAAACTTTTATTTTAATTATTTAAAATATCGATCTATATTCTGTAACCTTAGATTAAATAATAACGGGACTGCGAAACTAAGACCAAACTCTTAACTCAAATCGTAAAAAAAATGTATATATATATATAGTATAAATATAAATATAGTATAAATGTGAAAGTTTGTGAGTATGTATGGATGTTTGTCTCTTTCTCGCCAGAACGGCTGAGCGGATCTGGATAAAATTTGTCACAGAGATAGATTATAGTCTGGAATACAAACACATAGGCTACTTTTAATCCCGGAGAAATATATGGTTGGATAGATTTGTTTTTGTTTTTCCAGAGGCGAGCCCGAGCGAAGCGGGGGTGAGCTACTAGTGTATATATGTATATACGATAGTGACCGAGACCGGTAATGGTAAATGGCTATCCATTCAAAGTTGTGTAGGAATATATCACTACTTGGGCCAAACTATACAACTTGGCCGGCACAACTTTGAGAAGGAGGCTAACAGAAGAAGCTTTTAGGCTGGGCGGCATTCGATAGGTTACTTCATATTTTTGAACCGTCGATCCCACACTCCCAAAAGACCAGGGTCTTTAATTAGTGCGTCCTGCCTGCAATGACTTACGACACCAAAACGTGGACGCTCACCACAAATTTCAGACTGGTCTACTACTAAATTTAAGTTTCCTCGGTGAGCAATGGAAAGCGCGATGTTTGGTATCTTAGTCAGATAGAATTTGAAATGAGGACATTCGCCAGAAAACTGAAGTCACCGAGATCGCGCGTAGAATTAGCACGCTGAAGTGGAAGTGGTCATGTCTCCAGGTGTATAGATGACCGATGGAGCCGACATTTGTTAGAGTGAAGACCACGCTTAGGCAAATGTAGTGTAGGACACCCTGCGGCACGGTGGACCAACGACTTGAAAAGAGTTGGAAGATACTGGTTACTAAGCAACGGTTGATGGCTAAATTATACCAGCGATATTATTACGTTTTTTGTATTATACGCTTATAGAATACTACTAGATACCCTCGAAATAATAAAAAATATTTAGTGGCAGTGATCGAAAATATTTGACAAATAAGTATCGGACTACTGTTATAATTGCGAAAATTTGTATGTGTATATGATTCTTTCACACTGATATTAAATTGATAGATTATGACTTGGAGTAACATTTTTGACATCCAGGGACGAACCCGAGTCAAGTGAGGGTAAGTCGTTACGTTAATAATAATAATAATAATTAAGGTTTTTGTTTTAATTTCGAATCGAATATTTATATCGGGTGGGAATAAACCCGTGACCTCCATAATAATAAATAGGGTCTCTCTGACACACATAGCGATACGAAAACTAAATTGAAAATTAAAAATGTTAATTTAATTAAAAACAGTTTGCAAATGAACGTGGCGAACATTATGTAGACATACTTAGTGTCTAATTTATGTATATAATATTCGAAATCCGAGAAATGTGATTGAAATTATTGAAAACTAGCATTTGTCCGCGGATCTGCATGTGTAGTTTTAAATTATCGGATTTTAATACAAACTGACTCCCATTTAAGCCTTTTGAGGGTTGAATTTTGAAAACTCCTTACATACTTTCTGAGATACTTGGTCATTTACACTTTCTGAGATTTTGCGATTAATCAGTGAGTGATATTTAAAGTTTACATGTAGATAATAAGCAATTTACCAATCATTATGAAGTGTTATAACAACCAGGAAATTAACTTTTATTGTGTGTAAGAGAAAACATTATATAATTAAGTCGACGCAGATTATACTTTTTATTTGTAGCGCGTAATCTTGTTCACACAATTTACTTGGTTATAACACTAATCGTAGCGTTTTAACATACTTAACTACTTCTGATAGCATTTACAATGCTTATCGCTATGAAAAAATGTTAAGAAATAATATTTTCTGCTTTATTTCTATTATAAGCTTGGATTTTCTTCGTTTAATAATTCTACAAGAAATTTTATAGGTGGGTAGGTTAAAATAGGTCTTCATAGAGACCCTCCCAATGTGCGTTCACCATGTGATGGTGGGGGGGCTCAGTGATTGCCCGATAATACAGCCGAACGCGAAGCCAAGAAACGCACAGACAACAAACGCAGCCCATCTCGGTGGGCGATGTCCTATGCTGTTTGCTCCTGGTACTTATCTGATAGAAGAGTGGACCGTGAGAGAAACCCAATGGTTGTTGTGGTCTGCTTCGGCAAGCCTGCTGTTGGGGCATCGTGGTTGAGTGCGTAAGCGATCATGTGAAGCTCCATTAAGACGAGGAAGGTTCTTTTGGGTTTTAGTGGGTAGTTGCTGGTGAGTACCACAACCCGTGCCTAAACGTATTTTCCAATGTTAAAAAAAAGGTCTTCATAGGGAATTTCTACGGTAAAATTGAATTGACTTAGCTAAGAACTTTACATATTAAAATATCAAATCGAAAATACCACGTTAACAAAGTATCTTCATAAGATAAATAATAACAAATTTAAATTGCAGATTCCGGATTTATTTACCTTATTGGGTACAGTCTTCATTTGTTTGACTTAATAAAGAAAGGGATGTATAAATAATAATTCAGTCCTTCTTAACGCCCCATTGCTGGGCACGCGTTATTGGACTTTACATGTCTTTCTAAAACTAGTTTTCTTAGATATGTAGAGTATGTAATGATATTATTTTTTTCATAGAGAAGCAAGTGGTAATTATGTTAAAAACAATTTACAAATGAAATCATTACTTATTACTATGGGGCTTTGAACTCACTGCATTGGATTTACACTTTAGGGTATTACCACTGAGCTACCTCTGCCTGATGTAGCGTGAGAATTACTAAATCAAATAATTCTTGATGAAAAATCTCAGTATAAAATATAAATCAAATAGTCATAAAAGCTAATCTTTATAGCTTTTAAACCATAAAAGTTTTTATGAAAGGAAAAGAATTAAACGATTAACTTTGTCCGTTTTTTTTCTCTAATTTACTATCTAATCCTTGAAGTAAAGAAAAATAATAGTATAAGTTTAAGTATGAGTTCTGATATTTTAGTGTTGTCACATATTTATATTAAGTTTTATATTAAGTATATTTATATTAAGTATTGTATTTATTACAATAGAAATAAGTTTAAGAATATTTACTGTACTGTACGCTTACATGTATTTATGTATGTACATATGTATTTTAGCATAAACTCATCTTCATATTCGAACACGATCTAAGCCACTTACTCACGGCAAGATTTATAACTAGAAATTAAAAAACTAAAATGTTATAGAAAAACTTTTAAAGAAGTGAAAAGTCTTTTATCTATCTATACATATAAAATAATAAAATTCTAACTGAGTCCAATGTTTAATATTTTTGGAAAATCTTATTGAAATAATAATTATTATGAATACAGAGGCCGGATCAATAGGTTTTTAGAATTTTTGTCTGTCTAACTGTCTGAAACGCATCTCGAGAAAACCACTGGACAGATTTTGATGAAATTTGGTATGTGATAGCTTGTTATCCGGGTCAATATATAGGATACTTTTCATTGCGAGAAAATATCTCATCTTTGAGAGATCTATAGTAACCGTTAAAACGTTAAACACTAGTTAGATATAAGTGCCTAAACTTATTTTTACATCACAAAAATATGGATGTACATTATTCTGGCTTACACTTTACCATCGTCCCAACCATCTAAAATCGTTATCAAAACATCGATTTTAGTCAAGATGAATCTACAATCGTTGCAGCACAGAAATCCAAAATAAAATATTAGAGTAACATAATATTATGGTTCTTAGAGTCATTGATTAAAGTCTTTTAAATACAACTTTTAAAATAACTATATTTCTCGTATCTTTAGATTGTAGAATATCGTATTTTATAAATCACTTTAATTTATTTATTTCACAGAATAATACACAAAAAATAGTTGGAAAGGTTATATGCAGACTAATATTTTACCAACCAAAGTAATTTTACGTACGTTGTTTAGTAAAAAATAAATTGCACTGCAATTGCAATTGAATATATTCAATATTTTATTTTTTGAATGTGCATTTGTATTATTAAAGTTTACATTTACATAAGCAGGAATAAACTACAAAAACTGTATGTCTATATCAGTAAAAGGGTAATAAAATACAATCATTTATATAATAACTAGCAAAACCCGCGGCTTCGGTCGCGCTAAAACTACAACAAAAAAACTTTAAAATGGTAGGTTTCATACAAATTTTCATCCCTTATTTTATCTCCTTATGAGATGAATTTCAAAAAACGCTCAAACACATATTTATTTAATTGTATTGAAGAGCATTAATACCAAGTTTCAAGAAATTCTGATCATAAATATTTTTTGGGTTGTGTTGTAACGTGTATTCCCGGGGTAAAAAGTATCCTATATGTTGACCCGGATATCCAGCTATCATCATACCAAATTTCATAAAAATCCCTCCAGTGGTTTTTCTGTGATGCGGTAACCGACAGACAGACAGATAGACAGACAGACAGATAGACAGACAAAAATTCTAAAAACTATAGATTCGGCCTCTGCATCGATAATAATGTCTATTTCAATAAGATTTTTCAAAAAATATTGAATGTACAGATTCGGCTTAGTTAGAATTTTATTATATATATAGATTTATCAATTTAATTATATATACGTTATATTTCAACTATACTTTTTTGAATATAATATAAAATATTTAGTTATCTTTGGCCTTAAAGAAATCAGCGTTCTATTTTATTGTGGAACGGATAAGATATTGTATGTAAGATATAATTCCGTGGCTCGAACTTTATTATCAGATTTATTACTGGATTACGTCAGTAACTGTTGATACTAGTAATAAAGGCAATTATAGGGTAGGAAGCGAGGGTCAAATCTGACGATCGAGTACATTTCTTGTAACTTATAGCGTAATTTTTGGGAAAAATTAGAAACTATCTTTTTTACATGATAATTTATATGAAAATTAGATTTTGTTTTATGTTTTTCTATGGAAGAACTTTCTTATTTAATAGTTTTAACAATATATGATATTACAACATTGTGTAAATTATTATTTCCCTTTTAGTATTTTTTTTAAATAATTGATTTCAAAGTTACTTTTATTATATTATAACTCACATATGTAACGACATTGAGCTATTTCCCGGCCTTTGATACGGAACATGTAAAACTAACATGAAATTTAAAAAAAAACTTTATCGACATACCTACCCACGTACGCGTAGCCGCGGGTAAATATTGGTGTTGATATACATTTTCTCTCTAGTTGTATTATACATAGTTGTTGTTGATTTGTCGCTATACTGGAAAGATGTCTTCAATGTTGAATGTATTCGCTAATACTACTGAAGTTTAAAGAATAACCTTTGGGCTTAGACAAAATATCACTCTAATTTCGAAGAAGAAAAGAAATTAAAAAAAATATATATGAAAATGAAAGGCCAAAATGGTATAATATGGAAATGGTAGTCCAGTGCTAACGCGCTTACTTGGCAAGCCGAGTGAAGCGGCTTCAAATCCCGGGTCTCACACCTCTGATATTTTCATGTGCGAATCATTTCTAACATGATTACTACTTGTCTTACGGTGAAGGAAAACATCGTGAGGAAACGTGCATGTCTGAGAGATCTTAGTAAGTTTTCGAAAGACATGTGTAGTAGACCCGCACTTGACCAGCGTGATGGACTATGGCCTGATCCCCCTCGTATTAAGGGAGGCCCGTGCCCAACATTGAGACGTTAGAAAAGGCTGAATACATATATAATAATATTACTCTCCTGTTTTAAAATAAAAGCCTAATTGCGTTTTTGTAACAATAAAAGAAACTACATTTAGAGCTTCTATTTAAAATGTCCTAATATTTTAATTAAACATATTATATAGAAAATGTATAAGTACAATTCTAAATTATTTTATTGAATGTTAAAGTTTAAGAAAAAATAAAAAAAGTTAAAAGTAAATTTGGAACTGACAAAAAAGTATTTATGAAATAAATATTAACGTATGAAAAGCACTTGCATATGAAGTGGTTTTCTTTACACGTATATGAATACATACATATATTGTGAATTGTACGATAGTTTATCATCTCAAAGTAATTTTAAAATTTCTATCTACTTATGTATATGAATTTGCACTTACATTCAGTGCTCGAATTGCGGTACCTATTGGAGGTGATCTGTGATTAAAGTACTTAAATTTAGATTATTACATATGGTATGAACAATCCTGGAGGCCACGGCCAGCCGAAATAATAGTTATGGGAAACCAGTTTAAGAGTAGAATTTCTCTCTAATATTAGATTTGAGGAATGCTACAATTGGTTACAAAGTGTTAGAGAACACTTTAAATACATGTTACGTGTATAGGTACGTGTACTTTAAGTAAATATAGTAAAACTAGCGACTCGCCCTCCCTTGGCTCGGGTTCGCCACTAGAAAAACAAATACAAATCTATATTGCACGGGAACCATACATTTTCCGGTATAAAAAGTAACCGCCGTTCTGACGTGATTGAGTAACAGGCATCCGTCCAAATATTAAAACATCTAAACATTCACATTTATAATATTAGTAAGATTGTCTTTCTTTCCTTCTTAACAACTTTGAAAAAATAGAAATACAAAATATAACATGCTTATTACATAATATATGTGTGTAGGTACATTGCACGTATTATATATATAATTGTACGTCTATTTTCTCCTTAAAATTCATTTACAGATGAACCACTTTTGTGCTATAAGATTCATTGATACTATTCCTATAAAACGCTACCTAACATTGGTAATTCTCAGGTCCACTTGTCTGTTTATTCCGATAGTGGCCAGTCGAACGACTTTTTAATTGCGTAATTGTAAATTTTGAGACAGCAAATTGCATTTCTTGGAGGGCATTGTTAATGTAATATATTGCTTTGGCATAGAACTTTGAAGGTAACACGATAAGAATATAGAACAAATATTCATTAATGTTATTTGATGTATTATACTATTAGTTTCATTCAACATTCACAAAATCACATAAATATTACCTCTGTCTTATGTACTTATAATATGTACTAGCACCTGGGCGACCGAGCTTCGCTCGGCGTTCTTTTTTGTTATATCGTATTTTAGATAAAAATAACTTAAAACTTGGATGAATACAAAAAAAAAACAAAAGTAAAAACTTTGTATCCGACCGGGATTCGAATTCAGACACCTGTGATTGTCAATCCACCACGATGCTTATGCTCGAGCGCGCGAAATTAGTGACCATATTTTTCGTGGCTAAAGAAAACCGCATGAAAACTCGAAAACAGGGGTTTTCCCAGATATAAGACTGATCTATATCGATTTTTCGCCCCCGAAAACCCCCTCGTACCAAATTTTATCGAAATCGTTAGAGCCGTTTCTGAGATTGCCGGATAAATAAAAAAATAATAAATATACATGAATTGCTCGTTTAAATTACGAATATATTAAGAACTAGCGACTCACCCTCGCTTCGCTCGGGTTCGTCCCTCGGTAGGTTTTCATTTTTTTAACGGAACCCTAAATTATTTTCCTAAAATTAAATTAGCCTAAGTTACTTCTTATAACATCCGCTATCTGCCAGTGAAAGTCCCGTGAAAATCGGTCCAGCCGTTTCGGAGATTCGCCGGAACAAACAGACAGATAGACAGACAAAAAAAAATTAAATTGTGTTTTTCTTATATGTATATGCATTTAGTAAAAAGTTGTAACTTTGACATTACAAACAGACACTTCAATTTTATTTATATATAGATAATATTTACCTACTTTTCTACAGGGACGAACCCGTGCGAAGCGAGGGTGAGTCGGTAGTAAAAAATAAAAAAAAAATGTATATCCCTTACTTGAGAAATAATTGATTCCCCATTAAATCTTCGACCACCTTTTTCACCCCCTTATATATGATATGTTTTCCGGGATGAAAACTATCTTATGTCATTTCCAGGGTCTCAAACTATTTCCATACAAAATCTCATCTAAAGCGGTTCAGCGGTTAAGCGTAAAAAGATGACGTACAGACAGACAGGCAGACAGAGTTACTTTCGCATTTATTATTCGTATGAATATATAAAGCTGGCTTTTTTTGTGGTACTGGTATATCATCATCGGCTTGGGCTAAATGTTGATAAGTCAGTGAGTCGCAACATTGCCTTTAATATCTTATATATTTAAACGAGCAATTCTTGTATATTTATATCTTTATTTATTTATTTATTTATTTATACCGGCGATCTCGGAAACGGCTCTAACGATTTTGCTGAAATTTGATATATGGGGGCTTTCGGGTGCGAAAAATTGATCTAGATTAGTCACATGTCTGGGAAAACGCGTGTTTTCGAGTTTTCATGCGTCTTCTTATGCATTATTCTACGCTAAATTTAATCGCGACATCTATACAACTCTGTCAGTAACACTTAGTCACTTAATGTAAAATTATTTTTAAGCCAAATTAAAAAGAAAATTATTCTTATCGCGACATCTATACAACTGTCTCAGTAACACTTAGTCACTTAATGTAAAATTATTTTTAAGCCAAATTAAAAAGAAAATTGTTCTTATCGCGACATCTATACAACTTTCTCAGTAACACTTAGTCACTTAATGTAAAATATAAAATCTTTCAAGAACTCCGAGCGAAGCTCGGTCGCCCAGGTACTATAATAAAAATAATAATTGCGACGTACCTAATAGGAGATAGACATATACTATTGGGGACTTGTCTGTAGACATTTTTAAGACTTACAATTTTTTAGTGCATTATTTTGATGTATCTTTTATGGTTTAGCCAGCGTTAGTCATATAAATTTCTAAGGACGACTCGATAGAACCAGTTACTATGTTTTCCCGTGAGAATGAAAAATTTTCCTGTAGTTTTTTTGTTTATTTGAGTAAGACCCACAAACATACGTCCGTGCCTTTTTTTTTAGTTGATGTGCGAGTGAAAATCATACTCACACATTTGAAAATATTACAATCATCAAATTATATTAGTTATTACTTATAGCATAAAACCAAAAACTTTTTTTACAGTCTGAACGCGGGTGAAACCGCGGGTTCTGTTAGTAATTAATTCAGTTCATTTAAAGATTCATTTTCAATGTACTCGAAGGTCGTGGCAGACACGAAATCTATATATCTTTTATTATATGTAGGTATAGATAAGAACAGGTATTGCGAGTGTACCTTAAGAGATAGACATATAATGTTGCAGATTTTTCTATTGGCTTTTCAAGGCCTACAATTTTTTTTATACATTGTTTTGATGTATATCTTAAGATTTAGCCAGCGGATGGTTTCTAAAAGGCTGACTCGATAAAACCAGTTATTGTGATTTCATGTGGTAAAGAAAGATTTTCCTGAAGTAAAAGGTTTCCTAAAGGTTGACCCGAGTTATAAGTTATCATTTCACCAAATTTCATTGAAATCGATTCATTGATTTTTGATTGAAACGCGCATACACAAAAGACAAACAGACATACAGACAAACAGACATACAGACAAACAGACATACAGACAAACAGACAAAAAAAACTATTGTTTTGGGGTCTATTTTGTATACAAAATACGTTACAGTGATTGTTTTAAAAAAATATTTCATGAACAGATTTCGCCAAGTTACTGTTTTATTACCTATTGTACAAATCTATCCCACGAGAACCGTACATTTTCCAGGATAAAAAGTAGCCCATTTATTATTCTGATATATGAACTATATTATTGTAAAGTTTCATTAAAATCCAATCAGTAGTTTCTGTGTATTAAGCTATATAAGTTGCTATAGTTTTTTAACTATCCCACGGGAACTCTTTAATTTTTCGGGATGAAGAAGTATCTAAGATGTTGATCGGGGATATAAGGTACCACCATGCAAAATTTTATTTAAATCGGTCCAGCAGATTCGGAGATTAGCCCGTACAAACAGACAAACAGACAGAGACTCTTCTTACATCCCCCTGACTCAGTTTTTAACATTTTTTTTCTATGTACAGACATTCGACCTCAACAGTTTTATTATATATTTTTTTTTTGATTTTACTACTTTGATTTGATTGTACTAGGCAATGGTAGCCCAGTGGTAACGCGCTCGCTTGGGAAACCGAGTGAAGCGGGTTCAAATCCCGGGTCTCGCACCTCTGATATTTTCATGTGCGAATCATTTTCTAACTTGATTGCCACTTGCCTTACGGTGAAGGAAAACATCGTGAGGAAACCTGCATGTCTGAGAGAACCTAGCAAGTTTTCGAAAGACATGTGAAGTCCGCCAATCCGCACTTGGCCAGCGTGGTGGACTACGGCCTAATTCCCCTCGTCCTGAAGGGAGGCCCGTGTCCAGCAGTGGGACGTTAAAAAGGGCTGAATACATACATAGATTGTACTATATTAAGAAAATATTTAAGGAAAAGAAAGATTGAACTACAAATGTATACTTAATTATTTTTTTTATACTAATAACATTAACGATTAGCATGAACTATATAGATAGATTATATTTTTTACATATGTATATACATAGATATAATGAGTCGTTATGTCGGGTTGTAGTATGTAACGTATTTTCCCCTGGAAATGAGATAATTTCTCGAGGTAAAAAGTAGCCTTTGTAACTCTCCAGCCCTCCGACTATCCCCACAGAAAAAAATCACGCCATTTCGTCACTCTGTTTTAACGTGAAAGAAGGACAAATAAACAAACACACTTTCATATTTATAATATTAGTATGGCCATCTCTTATCAGGAGAGGGCAGTGGCAGACGTGGCAGAAAAGATTACACTGCATAAGATACGTAAATACATCTCTCCTAGTCAAAATGCCTTTGCACCCTTTGCAGTAAAAGCTCTTAAGCCATGTGCCAAGCATAGTGTAGGACGCACAGCGGCACGGTGGACCGATAACTTGAAAACTTACCGGTATGGGATGGTTGGCGTTCTATGAGTAAGGATTTAAAAAAAAATGTTTCTGTATTATTATTTTTCATAAAAAATATATAAGCCTAATAAGTACAGTATAAGAGTTATTTTTAATTAGATTTAGATTTTGCAAGACATGTCTAGTCACATTAATTATGTGGAAAAAAAAACAAAATATAGATAAACAAGTAATATAGTGAACAAAAAGTAACTGTAACAACACCCACAGATTGCCCACGGCCATATACTTTAGTTGACATGGCGGTTATTTATGTGAATTTATGCCTGAAGTATCGATTTTATCATTACCAAATATACATTCTAAAAGTAGAGCTGTTTTCGATCGCAATTGTTAGCTTTTGCTGGAGGCTGTTTCATACAAGAGTTCTTCTTCTTCTTCTTAGTCGTTCGCTCTTGGCAGAGTGGTCGTGGTTGACGACGATGAATTTTCTTTATCTAATGTAGCTCCTGTAATGTGCCTCCATTTATGACGGTCTTCGGCGTCTCGGGAGCACTCAATACAAGAGTTATCTATCTGATATTTAGTAGTAGTAGGAACTAGGAAGCACGCAGATAATTACCAATATCCTCTAAATAATCGCAAAGAGGTAAAATTTACTCTAAAATTAAATAATAATTACTTTTTAACTAACAAGATAAATTTACATCAAAATCTATTTAAAAATAATTATTCCGTATAAAGGGGTGAAGTATTAATGTAATGTAACTAGTCTTAAAGCAGGCAGGAAGGTCGATAATGCTCGAGGTTATCGTGTAATATACAAACAAAAATACATACAGTCGAATTATGTACTTCTTTTTTGAAGTTGGTTACAAATCTACATACATTATGCTTATGTAGCATAGTATTTTTCTATCAACATATTTGTACGATTCAATCTCAGTGGTCAAGAGAAAAACTAAGTAATATAAAACTTTGGCGACTATTGTGGCAATTAGGGTAGGTAATTCCGGTAGGAATTTCCGATTTGAGTCCATTACACTATAATAATAACTAAAAATGTTTTAAACTCGTATAGAAATCTGCATGCATATGTCATCGTTTATTTGTAGAAGAGAAAAGTTGTAAAAAACTGATTGATGGTGATTTAATACAATAACGAGATAATACATATCATATTTTTAGTAGTTCGGTTTTGTATGAATTGAATGCACATTGTATTGACTATATAAATTAACTAGCAGAACCCGCGGCTTCGCTCGCACTAAAACTACAAAAAAATCTCTGAAAAACTAGGTTTCATACAAACTTGCATCCCCTATTTTACCCTCTTAGGGGTTGAATTTTAGAAAACGCTAATATGCGTAACTTCTTATTTTTGCCGTAGGTAGGTACTTAATTCATACGAAATTTCATGCAAGTACGTCCAAGGAATAAAAAGTTTCATACAAACTTTTATCCCCTATTTCACAGGATTGAATTTTGAAAAATCCTTCCTTAGTGGATGCCTTCGTCATATGTTCTTTTTTTATATTTTATTACAATATTATTATATATAGATATGTATATATTTTGTATAGGTAATTTCAATATCCTACATACGTGCAGAGTGGTGGTTCTATTATAGACGCTATTGTTATCTAATACTTTTACTTAGATTGGTCAGACCAGGGTTAAGGTGCATCAGCGGGTGGTACCGGAGAAATCCGGCGCGGACCAAGGCAGGACGAGGCCGCTCTCCGTTGAGGCTTCGGCTTCTGGAGTTGCGGCCACCGGGAGCGGGGCCGCTTTGGCGGTCTCGCGACCGGAGGGTGGGGACCGGTTGCGGGACTGTGAAAACAGGCTCGTAACCGGTAGAGGGGAAGGCCGTGGTGGGAGAGGAGTGCCGGTATTTCGGTGCGCCGTTCTCCCTGCCCCCCGCGGCCTTGACGGGACTGCCACCGCCTTAGATGGCAGACGCGGTGGGGCTGCAGGGGAAGAGGAGTATCGGTGTGTCGTTGCCGCTCTCCCTGTCCTCTGCAGCCGATTGAGGGGTGCCCACTTCGGTGGGCGGTGAGGTTTTAATGGGGCTGCTCCTGGTACTTCTCTGCTTCAGCAGAGTGGACTGTGGAGCAGCCTCATTGGTTTGGTGGCCGTCAGGCCTGCCGCCGGGGTGTCGCGGTAGTTATGCGTAAGCGATCCCGCGGCGCCCTACTAAGGCGGAGGGGAGGGGAAAGTTGGGGTTTAGTGGGTAGTACCGGCTCTTCTAGCCGGTGAGCCCCACATAACTACCTGGGGATACAGGTGGTATGCGTAAATGCATTCCCCAACTATAAAAAAAAAAAAAAAAGGGTTAAGGTGCATCCGGGGCGTCGCGGTAGTTATGCGTAAGCGATCCCGTGGCGTCCCACTAAGGCGGAGGGGAGGGGAAAGTTGGGGTTTAGTGGGTAGTACCGGCTCTTCTAGCCGGTGAGCCCCACATAACCACCTGGGGTATAGGTAGTATGCGTAAATGCATTCCCCAACCATAAAAAAAAGGGTTAAGGTGCATATCATGAATCTTGCTTAGTCTAGGGATGAGCTTGCGATCCCTGACGTTAATGACGACTTAACAAATTATTACGGTTGCATATTATTAGGTATATAAAGCTATTAGCAAGTCTGCAACTCTGCTCGCGTATTTCATTTATACATATATATTAGCCTCACTAAAAGGGTTGTTGTGTGATATTTTTTCCTATTAACTTTTCTGAAAAGAATGCTAAAAAATAATTTTTCTAATTGTTCTCTGTGCTCTAGAGCTTAGTACAAACACACGAACATACAAAAAATCTTTAACTTTATTATATAATATTCTATTATATATTTATATTTAAATTATTTATTTAATTATTTATACTTGAGTAACTGCACTTAAGCCTGCTTTTTAATACTATCTCTCTAACTCACTTAGGTTGACTGGAAGAGATCTCTTCTAGAGATAAGTCCACCTTTGCTAACTAATTTTATTGTTTGTTAATTTCTGTATTTTACATATAAGTGCAATAAAGAATAGTTTAATATTATAGTACTGTAGATAATCAAGGCCGTGGTAGCCCAGTGGTGACGCGCTCGCTTGGGAAATCGAGTGAAGCGGTTTCAAATTTCGAGTCTCGCACCTCTGATATTTTCCAACATGATTAACCACTTGCCTTACGGTGAAGGAAAACATTGTGAGAAAACCTGCATGTCTGATTAAATCTATCAAGTTTTCGAAAGATGTGTGAA
This sequence comes from Argynnis bischoffii washingtonia, assembly GCA_033884665.1. Taxonomy (NCBI): domain Eukaryota; kingdom Metazoa; phylum Arthropoda; class Insecta; order Lepidoptera; family Nymphalidae; genus Argynnis; species Argynnis bischoffii. The sequence goes on along the minus strand of CM066616.1, from coordinate 5,310,225 downwards.
GTCCGCCAAACCGCACTTGGCCAGCGTGGTTGACTATGGACTGATCCCCTTTGCATTGAAAGGAAAACCGTGCCCAGCAGTGGGATGAATACATACATAGCACATACATAAAAAAGGCTGAATACATACATAGATAACTTGTGAACTTAAGCTAGTAGTGCTTTATATAAAACTTTATTTAAAACAGTGACAAGAATCTGAAAGCTTTGTGACCAGGCGTTTACAGCTTTTATTGAGTAACGACCCGTCTGTTACAACAAAACCGTGTAAGGGCACAGTCGATACGATCACGGCTTAATTGTAATTTCAATTCAAATTGAAATAGATTTGTATATTACAATTGTTGTTCAATTGTTTGCTTCATGATGATTGTTATATCTAGAAATATTGTTAACTAGTGAGATGCTCTTACTCTGGCCCTTAGGTAATTTTTTGTAAGTAATTTTTTAACTATGAGATTTTTTACTTTTTGATATATATATGTATATATTAGAAATAACCCTGTATTACTCTCTGGTCTGGTAGAGGCAGTGGTAGCCCAGTGGTAACGCGTTCGCTTGGATAACCGAGTGAAGCGGGTTCAAATCCCGGGTCTCGCACCTCTGATATTTTCATGTGCGAATCATTTTCTAACATGATTACCACTTGCCTTACGGTGAAGGAAAACATCGTGAGGAAACCTGCATGTCTGAGAGAACCTAGCAAGTTTTCGAAAGACATGTGAAGTCCGCCAATCCGCACTTGGCCAGCGTGGTGGACTATGGCCTGATTCCCCTCGTATAGAAGGGAGGCCCGTGCCCAGCAGTGGGACGTTAAAAAGGGCTGAATACATACATACTCTCTGGTCAACGGACTACTTCTATAAAACGAATAAATTATTCCAATTAAACAAAAAACGTGTGTGTGTACTTATGTACGCGCGTAAGAAGTTATACTTCTTTGGCGTAACAGAACAAAATAGCTAAAGATTTCATCCTGTATGTAACAAGTCTCTGTTTGTAAAAGGAATGCAGCTAACTTCATTATGTCACTTTCAGCTAACTTCATGTCACTTTTTGGTTGTCGGTGTGCACGCGCATTGTAAAAATTTTACTCTCATATTTTTTTCCAAACGTGCCAAAAGAAGTATAACTCTCAAAAATGTTTTTTTCGTTCGTTCTCCCTATGCTGCACGAAAGGAGGACAAAGTAAGTACAGACATTTCTAGTATTTTAATTTTATTACAGTGAGCTTACTTGTAAGAATAACATTGTAGATACTTGGATTGTTTGATAGTTTAAATGAATAATGTTTGGAATTCCTATATAATTTGTGTCGATTAAATTATAATAATCATATACAATAATTTATGTTAAATCACATTTCCATAATCGAAACGTTACAATAAAAAAAAAAGACTTTTATCCAAAATTTTGATAAAGTGATAAATAATTTAATTAAAAGTTATTTTTTTCGACAGCACATTTTATGACTTTAAGTTTGGTTCAGTTTGCAGTGACTCTACTTGCTGTATCAAGGATCGAGGGTTTGAGTCCCGCTGGACCATTTATTTGTGTGATAAGCACGAATGCTTGTACTCCGGTCATGGGTGCTTATATTTATAATAAGCATGTATTTAAAGTTATATGTGTAGTGTATCATCTATCTGGTATCCATAACACAAGCCTCGTAACTTACCGTGGTACTAGATGGTGCTGTGTGTTAATTTCCCAACATATTTTTTGACTGGCGTTACAAGATAAGCCAATAAAATATAATAGTGCGTATACCTAAATCAGTATTTGTAGAAAAACTGTAATATTTATAAAATGTTATATGTTAGCACTAACTATGACCATAACTCATCCTACGTGCAACTATGACTTATTTGAGCCTGATTAATAAACCTTGAACTAAAACACTAAGCTGAGAGAATTCCTTGTTTAAGAGCTAAGTACGCAGAAAATTGCCGAGCCTGTCCGCTCTACCGACCATTACAAAGATTCGATATCAATTTGCCTCATTAGAAAACGGTAGTCTATAAATTACTCTCATTTTCACTGTATCGACTTTTAATACAAGGGTCTTGTTAAGAATCTATTATCATCTACCAATAATGGTTTGAATTTGATTTATGCTATATTTATTCATATTCATAATGAAATTTGAAGCATTGAAATCTTTAAATCCATACTAATATTATAAATGCAAAAGTAACTCTCTAACGTCTGTCTGTCTGTCTCCTTTTCACGCTTAATCTGCTGAACCGATTTAGATGATATTTGGTATGGAGGATATTTAGGATAGTTTTTATCCCGGAAATCATCCCTTAAGGGGGTGAAAAGGGCGATGAAATAAATATATATTATTTTTATAGTAGGTACTTAATTTTCAATACCTATGTATATCCATATAAATAGTTTATTCTATACTAACCGTGAAAAGGTACCTAAGGACGAACGCGAGCGAAGCGAGCGTGAGTCGGTAGTGTAATAATCGCTCGTTTGCATCCTTAGGTATTTTGTAGCGTATATGCTTCTTCTGGATAAATAAAAAAAAATATGTTGGGACATTAACACAGATCACCATCTAGTTCCATGGTAAGTTACGAAGCTTGTGATATAGATATCAGATAGTTGATACACTACATATATATATAACTAAATACATACAATATACATATTATAAATATAAACACCCTTATGACAAGAGTATAATCGTTGGCGCTTATCACACAAATGAATGCCCCCAGCGGAATTCAAACCTGCGACCGTTGTCACAGCAAGTACTATTACTACAAACTGAGCCAAACCTGTCATCTTTGATGAAATTAATACTCAGATATAGTCTATTAGTATATTAATTTCATCAAAATCTGTACAGCTAATTTATTATAAATCGGTCCACGTTTGTCGAAGATACATATAATAAAATTCCGAGTTTTTTCTGTGCATTAAATATTTTTTGGAAAATCTTATTAAAATAGTCATTATTATCGATACAGAGGTCAAATCTAAAGTTTTTAGAATTGTCATCTGTCTGTCTGTCTGTCTGTGACTGCATCACGATAAAACCACGGGACAGATTTTGATGAGATTTGATATGATGATATCTGGTTATCTGGGTCAACGTATAGAATACTTTTTACTGCTGGAAAATATCTCATCTCTGAGAAATTTATACTTAATGGTAAAACGTAACTAAGATCCAACCCGAGTGGAGCGAGGGTGAGTTGCTAGTTGTGTCATATATGCACAAAAATACCGATGAATTGAGTCCTTTTATTTATAGTCGATCAAAAACTTTTGATCTCATATTACAGTCAGCATGCCAATATTTATTAGTACGGAGATATATAATAATTATAGCTATGGTAATAATAAGAGCCTAACACAATCATTTATGACTAAGAAGCAAAAACTGTCTTAATTAAACGCTGAATGACTCTTTGAAATTAAACCGCATGACTGTGTGGTGACGCATATAATTTATATACCCAGACACTTTTAATACTAATAACTTATAATTAACGTTTTGTGAACACTTTGTCTTGGATACTCATAATGTTAGAAGTTAAAGTTATAAATATCTAAGCACACCTTGCACATAATATGCTACTTACATATATTAACAAAAATATTATAAAAGTTACTGACAACTTGCAAAAAATTCTCACAGTCCTTATGAGTTCATCATTCCATATTTTGGTTGTTACTATAGGGACTGACCATGGTTAAGCACTCTGTTTTAGGTATTTCGTAAGAATTTATATATTTTCGTAATCAAAAGTTACACAGGCTATTTTTTAAATTTCATAATTTCGATGAACAGTTTAGTCGAGAAAACGTGAGAAATAGACATTACCATCATATTTATTATTGCGAAAGTCTATGGGAATTTCAATAAAAAATCGCAATATCCGTCTTCAACAGGTATTTGCTTTGCAAATATAATTTAACATATTCTATATTAAAACTCCTACTCGGAATGTACGACTTACATCACTTCATTCACTAACGGAAATATTAATTCAATAATTTCCCGAGCTTGAAGGATTTATTTGAAGGAAGTTTACAAGTCAAGTTCGAACACTCGCGCGTATTGCTGTTACGTAACTACATACTCTTACTCATATAATGCATAATAAAAATACCTTATCTGAAATGATAATTATAGAACTAAATAAAATTGTGAAATTATACAGACTCACCCTCGCTTCGCTCGGGTTCATCCCTAGCCTGCTTCCCAATACAAACTTTCATCCCCATTTTTACCTCCTTAAGGGATGATTTCCGGGATAAAAAGTATCTTATGTCCTTCCCAGGGTTTCAGACTATCTTATTACCAAATTTCATCTAAATCGGTTTAGTAGATCCAGAGATTACCCCCTACAGCCTCACAAACTCACAAACTTTATCTCTTTATAATATTAGTATAGATTGGGGAAATAGATGAAGGAAATAAAATTACCTAATTATTATTTTATATATTTATGTAGTAAACGATAGATTAGAAAAGAAATACAAAAATTTAGAAATTCTGTATATTAAAAAGTCTTATTAATTCTTAATAATTAATATGCGATGCGATATAATTTATGTTTCGATGTTAGTCGGTCGAATGCGCTCAAATATGTATTTAGGTCAAATATCTTTCTATTTTTTGATTTTCTGTATGAAATACATTTCATTCATTATTCATAATCATTACTTAAAAAGTCTATTGTTACTGTTAATCGATATTCGAAGTCTACACATATAATAAAACTGTAGAGGTCGAATGTCTGTGCATAGAAAAAAAATGCTAAACACCGAGTCAGGGGGATGTAAGAAGAGAAATAGAACAAATCCTATTTTTTTTCAAATTTTTTGTTTCTCTGTCTGTTTGTCTGTTTGTACGGGCTAATTTCCGAAACTGTTGGCCCGTTTTAAATGAAATTTTGCATGATGGTACCTTATATACCCGGTCAACATTTAAGATACTTTTCATCCCGGAAAATTAAAGAGTTAACGTGGAATAGAGTAAAAAAAACTATAGTAACTTATACAACTTAGTACACAACATCTTAAGCACCTAATTTAGTAAAATTTGGCATGCTAATACCTTATACCCTAAAAAATGTACGGTTCCCGTGTGTTGTTTTTGTTTTCCTAGAGGCGAACCCGAGCGAAGCGAGGATGAGCTGCTAGTATTTAATTATACGAATTTCCTTATACTACTAAGGAAACTTATTTTTAAATAGAATCAACCCAAACTCTCACTTTGTATAGTATCTTTCACGATCCCCTAACTGATACAGCCTGTACATAATTTACTCCTGATCTTAGATTACTCATAAGTTATAAGGAACGGCAAAAGCAAACGCTAATGGATTACTAATCTAACGAGCTATTATTTAGTCTTAAATCGAAATTTCAAAAGCGCTTATTAATGATCGAACTACCCACGCAATGAAAGACCTTGGTAATAGATTGATTTAACACAATTACACCATGAAATTTCCATAACAATTAGTGACTTCTTAAATATAGCTATTATTATGAACGAGTGTCATGTAAGTCACGAAGCTAAAACTATTCTATATAATAATATATTATGTAGTAACAAGTAGGTTTAGTTCCGTATGGATAGCAGAAAACAATACGTTAAATACTCTAAACAAAACATGTATGCAACTAGAACTAACACAGCGGACTTATTTATACATATAATAAAATTGTAACAGAGGCGGATCTGAACATTACATATTTTTATAAATCTAATTGAAATAGTAATTGTATGCAGCCCTTTTTAACGTCACACTGCTGGGCACGGGCCTCCCTTCAAGACGAGGGGAATCAGGCCATAGTCCACTACGCTGGCCAAGTGCGGATTGGCGGACTTCACATGTCTTTCGAAAACTTGCTAGGTTCTCTCAGACGTGCAGGTTTCCTCACGATGTTTTCCTTCACCGTAAGGCAAGTGGTAATCAAGTTAGAAAAAAAATATATAAAAATAAATAGTAATTATATAATCGATACTCTGCCTCGGTGGTCTAGTGGCTAGCAAGTAAGGCTGCATATCGAGAGGTCCTGGGTTCGAGTCACGGGTCGGGCTAAGTTTAGTTATTGAGTCTTTCTATTTAGTAAGTCTCAGTAACAGCCCAGGGTTGGGAAGTTGGGGGTGTTTCGTCGGTCGTCGAGTACTTGTCCAACCAGAGTATGAGAGAGACAAGAATAGAGAGTGCACTTGTGTCTGCGCGCATACTTGTGCACTATAATATCTCCTGCGCAGATGGCTAGTCTCAATGAGATTGGCCGCCGTGACCGAAGTCGGTCGGGAGGTCATTATTATTATTGTTATCGATACAGAGGCCGAATCTATAGTTTTTAGAATTTTTGTTTGTCTGTCTGTCTGGGAACAAACATATCACAAGAAAACCACTAGACAAATTTTAATGAAATTTAGTATGATGATAGTTGGTTATCCGTGTCAACATATAAGATACTTTTGACTGCGAGAAAATATCTCATTTCTGAGAAGTCTGTACTAATCGCTAAAACATATCTGAATGACGGACGAAAGGACGGACGGGCGAATCCTAGCGGAGCGAGGGTCAGTCGCTAGTTCTCCCAATAAACACGTAGGTATTCAGTTGAAATGAACATCAGATTTTCAATTCAATTTTCTTGTTAATGGCTTCAACTAAATTGTTTGGTAGATTTATTCTCTTAATATTTTGAAAGTTGTTGGGTTGTTTCTTGTTTTAAAAATTTCATAGCGGTAAAAAATATTTAAAAAAATGAGGCGTAATTATTTAATCAAATAAGATCAAGGGTATCTTATTTTGAATAAAAGTTCTTACAAATCTGTATACATTCAATAAATTACTGTTTATAATATATTATCAATGAGTTCAACAGGTTTCTAACTATGTACAATTAGATGATAGCGCGTTTGCGGATATTATCTTTTAATAACCTGGAGGCGAATGATAAATAAAATTTCGAGCGTCCACTCTGTTTATTATTTCTTATATAAGTTTAGCAAGAATTTACATAATATTTATATCAAGTAAGTCCACAAAAAATCACTTTCACACTTATTATTAGCTTTATTTTATTATAGGAACGAGTTTTAAAATTGCCGCGTAATACTCGCAAAGCAAATTTAACTTTGAGGTAAAATTACGTACATTGGGAAAAAATGTTTTACCAACAGTAATTATTACAACACAGTTAAATATATTGACACTGCCACGATTTTATGAAGGCCAGTGACAACGCCCGGTTTTACACTCTCTTTTGGTTAATGACCATATCACTTGGTCAAGTCATAAAGAATTAATAAAATCATGTCAGAAGCATTTAATTGGTATATTATTTTAATTTTTTATATGAATCTGTCTGTACATGCTTTGATCGGTAGCTTATTTATATAATACTTTCTTAATATTTTCGAATCTTGGACATTTTAAAATAAAAAACCTTTTTAGATTTAGTCGCAGTTTTAATAATATTTTTGAAGTAAAACTTCTTTACGCACGCTTGACTTGGGGGGTAAGCTGGTGAATGCGTTACGAAAAAATGTACCTACGTTTGTTGCCATGGTAACCGTTGGTATTGTCTGACAAATGATATATAGTATTATATTCTTACCTTAAATGATATTCTATAAATATATGATTGTAATATGCCTAATATGCGTTATTTTTAGTATCTCACCTATCCTTATTATTTAAAACATAAATTGAATTTCATAAAGAGTACCGACAACCTACAGAAGTTTTACTTCTTGCGCGTGTACATATTCATACACGCACTCTCTAATATATATTTTTGCAGTTTTATTAATTTAATATTTTCATTTTTGACGTTTCGAATGCTTTACAGCAAACATTTTTATGGGACAGTTTTTAGAAGATTTAAAAGTCAATATATAGTTATCACAGCCAGTATCTACCTACAAAATGTACCTATATAAAATAAAACTGCGACCAAATCCGAAAACATCGCTGTTTTTTCAACAGTCTCAAGTAATTTTACATATAAATTTTGTAACTCCTCCGAGAAAACCCCAAGAATTTTTTAGGCTTTTATGATGATAATGAATCAATTAGTCAGCTGTGGTAGCAGAGTGCTTTATTTACATATATAATAGTTATGTAGTTTTTTAATATACCACGTCATGTCTGCGATTCTGCTCCCATATGTCGATAAAAATAGTATGTGGTACTCAGAAATCTTATCTTTTCATCAAGTATGTATATTATGAAATATGAAAAAAATCTTGCTATTATTTTCCACATAAAAGCGATTAAATTTTAGTTCTTTATAATATACTAGCTTTGCCTCGCGGTTTCACCCGCGTTAAGTTTATTTGATTATAAACATCAGTTTTACAATTATATATGGAAGTCTGCCCGATTTGCTGACATTTATGATTACTGCTCCGTTCCCTTGAGTAGTGCATGATGGTATATAGCCTTTCTCAATAAACGGGCTATCTGATACAAAAATATTTTTTTAAATCGGATAAGTAGTTCCTGAGATTAGCGTGTTCAAACAAAAAAAACAAACAAACAAACAAACAAACTCTCTTTATAATATTTATTCTTATTATATAAGACGTACCGAAATACAGTAGATTACAGTGTATTCGCATATTGATTGATTTGAAATATAAACTTATATTAGATACATAATATTTTTATATGTTTTGATTGATTTTGTATGCATATAATGAAAATTCGACTATAGATATTTTTTTTTATAAACAGTTACATAATACATTATATATAAAATATATTTGAAATAAATTATTTCGTGTGTTGAAATAAAAAAAAAATTAAGAAAAAATGTCTGTACATTTTTTACTTGCAATTATGTTGACTAACAATACCGTACAAAGAAAAATCATTTTAAAATTATTTATTGAATGACTTTTATAACGATCAAGTATACAAATAAGAAATACTGGTATTAAAAAATAAAAATTTACTTTTACACTACTTTCCTTAGACTAAGGTACTAAAAGGTTTTTTTATTTAAAGACATATGAAAGTTTAAGCCAAGGGTTTTTGAAAGAAAAATTATCACTTCAATGACTTATATTTTTGAAATATTTGAAGCTTTAATATAAACTAGTGTATAAATACCAAATAGTATATTTGGTCTCAATTCATTAAGTTTGAATTTTTAGGTGCTTTTTATTATTTTGAAGTAATTAAATAAATAATTTATGTGAGCAGAGGATCGGGCAAATGCAAGTTAATACATTCTAATTTTCTTCTCGATATTAACTTGAACTATGCCAAAGCTTCATATTCCTCCAAGCGTAAAATGTGTGTTAAAAAGAGATACTATTTTTTTATTCACATATGAATAAAGTAGCGACTCACCCTAGCTTCGCTTCAGGTTCGTTTCTAGACAAAAACAAAGCTATCCCACGGGAACTGTATATTTATTCCGGGATAAAAAGTAACCTATGTGTTATTCCAGACTATAATCTATCTTTGTGCCAAATTTCATTGAGATCCATTCAGCCATTTTGGCGTAAAGGAGTAACAAACATCCATTCTTCCGCACAAACTTTCACATTTATAATATTATTGATTACAGATTTTTTTTAAATAAACCTACTAAACTATTAAAACTATATCAATAAATCTCTAAATTAATCCTCGAGAGCTTTATTTATTATAATAGCGAACCCCCAGTTAATAAAAGCTCATCAATTGCTACTAAATAAAAAACAATTAAAATCGATTGATGAACAGAGGAGACTGTACTAAACTATATTGTCTTTCTCTATTTATATCTATATAGTACAGACTTAATATGCGCTGTGAGGGTTGGCAACTCTACCTAAAGTTCTGGGCGTGGACCACTAACCTCCGATCTTTGATACTGTCCTCGTGATCTATATTTGCTTAATTAATTTCATTTACTATAATAAAGCACGACTACACGATATCTCGATATTGTACAATTTAATATGAACTTTATAAACAAAACAAGTGTTACAACTTATGGCGCGGCGCTATCGTGGTATGCCTAATAACTCAAAAGTTGTGAATTCAATTTCTGTATAAAGTTGCAGTTTGTATGATGTATTGTAGTATAATTTATCGATTTTCTTGTCTGCTTTTCACCTTAATCTCTGGAATTACCCATCAGATTTGAAACTGACACTTAGGAGGGGAGTAATTATATACGCCGGTCGACGGCAAATAATAATAAACTTAAAATACCAACTAAACAACACTAAATTAATGTATTATTTTAAAAAAGGAAAGAAATAGAAAGGAATGTCAGATAAGAATACTTTTATAGTTATTTCCATTTAGCTTTATGCTATTGCAGATTATTTTCATTCAGTCATATGTACTTCATTATAATTTAGATCAAGTCTCATACTACGGAAAGTTCAAGCTAGGATACTTTGAATACTAAACCATTCAAAGTTAAAAAACTTTCTGTGTACAAGAAAATAAAACTTATTTCAATGTAGCCTGTTTCGAATAACGCGCATACAAACAGATCGACACTTAATTTTTATCTATACACGTAAATAAAATTGAAGTGTCTATTTGTAATGTCAAAATATAATAATATAATATTTTGACATTACTAAATTATATACACTGTGAGACAAATTTTAAATTTTATTTTCTAACATTGATTTAATAAATAGCTGTTTTCAATTATTTTTGAAACGCTAAAGAAGAATATGTAAACGAAATTTGTGTATTCATACGATTACGACAAATCATATTTTTTTAATAAAAAAAACAGGATAAAATAGTATTAATGTTATTTAATCTACATTTTGATTTTAATTTAGAAATATTTATTTTATATTAATATTACTACATATTATAAACTGTAACAGAGCAAATTTGACGAAAAAAACTATATAAGGTGTATACTATATATAAAAGTATTTTTTATTTTGAGTAAAAATAACGAAGAACTAACTTTTCCTCTTAGGAATTGCAAAATCTTGTGATTTTATGAACCAACTAGCACTAACAACTAACACTAAGTAACCTGCATTTTTCCTTTTTATTTTTATTGAACAACTCGTTTATTTTCAATTTTACGCAAAAAACAAAAAAATCCTATTTGCGGGTATAAATCGAAAAATATCGATCCTAAAAAAATTCATAAGAACCAAAATTATAGGAAATTTAATTTCAAACAACTTTAGTAATAACTATTTTTCTAATCTATCTATCTAAATTTAGACTTCCAGTGACCTCCCTCAAAGAATTTATGCAATGTCAATTCCTAATTCGACTGGGATCCTTGAGATTTAATGATATTTATTTTCCACAAACATAACAAAACTTATTTGGGTGATTTAAACATTCAACACAGTCACTTTTCTCCATATTTTTTACAAAAAATCTAGTTATTTACCAAAACTCTACAAAATTAGTTTAAAAACACATTTTTTTTCATTTACAGCTGTTTAACACTGCTCAGTATGAAAATAAAACAGTAAACAAACTATTTATTTTTGTTTCCTAAAGAAGGTAGATAAAAATAGTTTTCGCTATAAATTAGAAACGTGACGTGATGGATACCCATAATACAGGGATTAATTCTAAACAGATAACTTTATTCATGTTAGAAAAATCGTGTCACAGTGTTATTATACGATTCTAAAATACGTAGATCAATTATAAATTGGAAGTCTTTAGAAATACTGATTATACCATAAAAAACCCATCAAACTCAACAATTTATTATTTTAATTGGAACAGTTTTAGCTGCATAATTTGCTTAGAAGCTATAACCTAGTTAGAGCTGGTTCTCTTACCCATATTTATCTCTTAATTGATGTTTATTTCAATTATTATAGTCTGACGATTTAGAAATATCTTGATTATTTACTTTTACCATTCTCTTGTTTGTTGGTTTGTCAATTTTTCTCGCAACAACAGGTTTGTGTGACATGTGTTTTTTTTTTAAATCAATTTAGCTCACTAAGTAAAAGAAAAAGAAATTGTGCTAAGGAAAAGAAAAAAAGTGATTTTCAGAATATAACCGTATATACATATATTTTCATTTATTTATTTAAACAACGTTAACTCATAAACATTACAACTGCAAAAAAATCTATTGTATTGTTAGTTATCTTTACACCGCGGGCTTATTAATATTACTATATGTAGTAACTTATGTATGTATGTATCCAGCACTTTTTAACGTCCCACTGCTGGGCACGGGCCTCCCTTCAATACGAGGGGGATCAGGCCATAGTCCACCACGCTGGCCAAGTGCGGATTGGCGGACTTCACATGTCTTTCGAAAACTTTCTAGGTTCTCTCAGACATGCAGGTTTCCTCACGATGTTTTCCTTCACCGTAAGGCAAGTGGTAATCATGATAGAAATGATTCGCACATGAAAATATCAGAGGTGCAAGACCCGGGATTTGAACCCGCTTCACTCGGATACCGAAGCGAGCGAGTTACCATTGGGCTACCACTGCCTACAACTAGTAACTTATATCAATTTAAAAATTAGTTAGGAAAATCAAGTACATTGTTTACAAATAAAAATCTAACTAAATAGACAAAAACAAGTTGACGAAGGAGCATAGTATTATGCAATCGTAGATATACCTACATATTATAACATGTCTTATAATAGCTGTGTGTGTATATGTTTCCGACTAAGTAACTTGTATACATTTTTGTAAGCCTTTATTTTGATACCCGACTCAATAGGTTTTGTGGAAAATAAAGTTTCGAAAACATAGTATGGCGCCAAAACTAAAATTTAAATTTTTATAATTTTGATATTTAGTATCACTCTTACATATCGACGAAAAATTTAACGACACCCCTCAAGTTAAAATCCATCAAGCTGTTTAGGTTCCTGAGAGTGCCAAAGAAACATATACACATACAAACATACTCGAAAAACAAAACCTTCCTTCTGAGTGCATTCTCCTATGGGAAGTCGGTCAAAAACGAATTACGTACCAGTTGTAGTTTCTATTGCGATCAGTTTTTATGATCAGTGTAAAGAAATAAATCAAAATATAATAATAATAGTTAAGTTTAGATTGACGGCAAAATATTAAAACGAACGAGCTGCAAATTTGAAATCATCTATCTAAAACTGTAATAGAATAAGACAAATACTTCAAATTTATTACAGGCCAATATACGGTTAAGTGAAGTTGAAAACAAATTATAGGGTCCTTAACAGCTTTAGTTTATATTAAGACATTATTTATAATTATCTGATTTAAAAGGTCTAATGGGATATAGTAAGCTATTAGGTTATATTATATATTCTTTTTGCTTTCGCCACTGGAAATAATAGCCATGATTAGCCGTACTGCTGTCAGCACAATGGAAAGTGGGTGAAAAAGTTTTAGTGTATCCGAATAATTAATTTATTTAGGGATCTATATCTCCAAAATTATTATCAACCTCCCTATGAAGAGGTAAAGTTTGCTTTTATATGTTAGGAAATGTTCTTTGAAGTCTGGAACTATTGTTTCATATTTGAAAATTCTTTCAACAATGTAGCTTCATTTTTTGGGAAAATATAAAATGGTCATTAGCTCCTGAGTGAACAATTATGCTGATAAATTAGTTCCTCTACTCGTCCCTTATTATAATCTTTTTTTTCTTCTTGTTTAACCTTAAATGATAAAGGCTTAAGAAATTTGAGGCCGAACGAAGGTAACGATAAATCGTTATATTTATCGATATCGATAAAAAACGTAATCGAAGGTAAAGAATACGATAAACAATGGTATTTACTTAATTCTAGGAAAGTTGCACAAAGCAAGCTATGCTATATATATGTATTTTTACCGAATATTCTTCTAGCTTTTTGGAAATCCCACAATGTAATAATAATAATGTCCTTATCGATTTATTTATTCCGATCATGATTTTGGTTTTGCAGATGGTCAATTTCACTAAGACTAGGCATCTGCAATGTTAATGCACTCTATTCCTTTCATTTTCGAAGTTTGAAGCAATGATACTTTGACAGAATCGATGAGAGTTAAGATACAGTAGACAGCCAGTAGGTACAACCATGTGTAACATTGCCATCACAATAACTTAAATTAGCCCAATCCGAAACTCGAACTCAGGACCTCCGGATTTGCAGCCATACATGCTTGCCACTAGACTGCCTAGGCAATAAAAAGAAAAATGTTTTCTTGACCCAAATTTCTGTACACTCATTGCATTGTTGTTGTCCTGGCCAAATTTAATATCTAATAATATATTTTATAGAAAAATATAAAATATTTTTAAAAAATTCTGAAAAGTTATTCTATTAGCACTTATATAGAGCTCGACAGTAGGTTTCACGAACATACTTCAAGAAGATATTTGTATAGTAATAATCTCGCGCATTCAGCTGCCGCGTTAATTAAAAGTTTATGTGAAAAAGCACCGGAATGGATAGTTTAAAACAGAGAGTAGCTACTCGATTTAACATAAAAAAAGGAAAATATTCCAGATTTTGTTGTTTTCGAAGCATACATGAAAATGTATGTATAAATCATGTATTCAACTGACGTTTGTTCGTTTCATATGTAATCTACAAAAACCGGTAGATTCATACCATTAAGCATCGTGCAATTACTTATAATATATTTTCTAGGCTTATCTTAAAAAGCCTCCTTCAAGTCTCGACTCTCAGATCTTTATTATACAATATTTATACACATGACCTCAAATTGAATGAAATAATTTTTTCTATTTTAATATGCTGATGATATCGTCGCCAAAGACAATCTGCAGGGGATTTTTCTGTTCAATTAAATGCTGCTTAACGTCCCATTGTTGGGCACGGGCCTCACTTCAATATAAGGGGAACTAGGCAATAGTCCACCACGCTGGCCAAGTGCGGCCTGTCAAACTTCACATGTCCTTCGAAAACTTGGTAAGTTTCTCAGACATGCAGGTTTCCTCACGATGTTTTCCATCATTGTAAGACAAGTGCTAATCATGTTGGAAATGATTCGTACATGAAAATATCAGATGTGCGAAACCCGGATTTGTACCTGCTTCATTCGGTTTCCCAAGCAAGCGCGTCACCACTAGGCTACCACTGCCTTTTTTTGCACTATCTTGCTCTATCTAGGTCAGTGACTCTTTAAGCGTGATCTGTGATTATACGCAACATAAGTGTGAATTAAATCGCTCATGTAGAATATATCAGCAAAAAGCATGAAAGATGCATCAATGCTTATGTACAGTCTACTGTACAGTGTACACCATGAAATTATTAAGCTATTATTCAGTTCAACGGCTCGAAGTCACGTCGACTATACTTTCTTTATTTTAGTCTCTTCATCTTTGTCTGATAGATGTCTGTTATAAGTATCGTATATCTAAATTTTGTATGGTGCCACCTTATATCCCCGGTCAACATCTTAGATACTTTTCATCTCGGAAGAGTAAAGAGTTTCCGTAGGATAGTTAAAAACTATAGTAACTTATACAGCTTTGTACACAAGAACTACTGATTGGATTTTAATAAAACTTTACAATAATATAGATCATACATTAGAATAACAAACAAGCTACTTTTTATCTGAGAAAAATGTACGGTTCCCGTAGGATAGATTTGTTATTGTTTCAATATCTATTTAAGATTCGTTAGAACGTGTTATCAATAGGTAATCGGATCGTCTCACCGATTTTTTAGTTGACAAACGATATAGCTCACTTGTCACAAGCGGAGGCAATAGCAAGAAATATTGTTTCTATAAATGAGAATTTTTTCTTATGGTGCAGATGACGTATATGAGTTTTTGAGGAATAGAGACAGCATCTGGTAGTAGTGGCAAGCGAAGGCAGAAAGTTGTTTTTCTTTATCTATATATTAATACGTGAGAGAAAACTTTGAACCCCTTTTTAAGCATCTTGCATGTATAGAGGAGTATGAGCTTTGGCATAGTTAAAGTAAAAGTGTATTTATAGAAGGACTGCAGAAAGTCAAAATTTATTGACTTTCTTTTACTCGCGAATGCGCTCGCGTATTTTATTTATTTATAATTACTTCACTGCATTCACATAGATGCAGTATGAAGTTATACGAGTACTTACATAATATAAATATGAAAAGTTTGTTTGTCTGTACGTGCAAATTTCTGAATCTATGGGCCCGTTTTAAAATTCTTATAGTATCTATATAATTTAGGCAGTGGTAGCCCAGTGGTAATGCGCTCGCTTGGGAAACCAAGTGAAGCGGGTTCAAATCCCGGGTCTCGCACCTCTGATATTTTCATGTGCGAATCATTTCCAACATGATTACCACTTGTCTTAACGGTGAAGGAAAACATCGTGAGGAAACCTGCATGTCTGAGAGAACCTAGCAAGTTTTCAAAAGACATGTGAAGTCCGCCAACCCGCAC
This sequence comes from Argynnis bischoffii washingtonia, assembly GCA_033884665.1. NCBI lineage: Eukaryota > Metazoa > Arthropoda > Insecta > Lepidoptera > Nymphalidae > Argynnis > Argynnis bischoffii. The sequence continues at coordinate 5,293,862 of CM066616.1, read as the reverse complement.
TCGGCCAGCGTGGTGGACTATGGCCTAATCCCCCTCGTATTGAAGGGAGGCCCGTGCCCAGCAGTGGGACGTTAAAAAAGGCTGAATACATCTATATAATTTAGAGAAACGAACCTCAATATTGATTAAACTAAATGAGTTATGGTTGATTTTCAACGACGCGACGCGGCGATCACTAGTTATATATATGTATGTTATATATATATATATATAAATCTATAAAATATTTCTCTTTAATATGCCTATAAATAATAATTGATTAACAATAAAGTGCCACTGCCTTTATTTAATTTACAAAACAGTACGTAACAAAATTACTATCATTCAATATGATAGTTAGAGTGATCATTACTACCGCATTCGTCGTAAAGCACAAACTAATCAGTATATTATGCTCTAAAACGTGACTTTGTTTGAAAATTTAATTTTTCAATAATATTATTATTACAAAATTTAAGAATATTTTTGCTTTATTATAATAAAATAAATCAAATATTTATAAAAAAAATATTTCATAATATCGACCGTGAAATAAATTTAAATTATGAGCAAAATTTAAAACCTACTCGTTAGTAAAACGAGTGCTGTGGCGTGTCTGAACAATATTGTTAGCAGTTACAGTGTATTTATTTATTTGTTTGATAACTATGATATTTTTTATATATTTTATTTATTTTTGAATATTATAAAATTCTAAAAATAAAGTATTACAAACATTCTTACATATTTACTTATATTTATCGATTATGACAAGTTTGTGCCTAATTTATGGTAGTCGCTAACTTCTAAGACATCGTGATCCAAATAAGGGCAGGCCTTACATATAAATTCAATTTTTTAAAGTGTAGCATACGATAAATTAATATTCATTAGTAAATAAATTTATACCAGTATGCACGTAACTCGTTCAAAACCTTAGATATTTAATTAACGTTGTCAAAGATATCGGGCAGTTTTGTCATAAATTCCTTAGTATTTTATAACAGTATAAGGAGTAAACATATTTATTTAATACTAACCGTACCCCCGACTTCTTTTGCTTGAGAAGCAGGTAGATTGTATAGTATTTTTCTTCTTTTAATTAGCAGCATTCAGATAATCATGATTGTTAATATTATATGTTAATATTATATATAAGAAGGCTGCTTATGTACTATCCAGCTAGCTAGATATTATGCGAAAACATTTTCCGAAATGCGTACAAATATGCTGCTTAAAACTCAATATAACTATATATATATATATATATATATATATATATATATATATATATATATATATATATATATATATATATATATATAATTTTGACAAATTATTGGGCTATTCTACTAGCATTACATTTTGGCCCGACCAAAGATTCAAGCATAACGTTAAGATAGTTCAATGACCCAAAGCAGATGCGGAGCAAATAAAGTTAAATGTTGCCATTACTCATTATCTGAAGAATGTATTTCTTGTATTGACAAATAATAATTACAATAACATTATTTAGTAAAGTTTTACAGGTATTTATTAAATACCACTTAAACTTGTTTCTCGCGATCTACTTTATTTTTATTTTTCACATTCACTTTCGAAAGTTTCCCAAGTCGTTGCTAAATAGTAAGCTCAATTTTCAAGTAATAGTAGAGACATTTCATTGATATACATTTAAATAATTCACAGTTGCGCAGTTTGGTTCTGATAAACCTACAATAATTGTGCCATGTACGGCGGCGGTCGCGCAATCCAACAGAACGAGCGTGTTTGCACTGATCTATATAATGTCTTTTATTTGTAAATAAATTTATTGCGGACTTAATTTTCTCCTCTTCTGATTTTATATAATTGAATTGTATATTACAGCTAGCATTTGTCTGTTTATTATAGCAGTATCCTCCTAAGGTTGGTAATGTTAGATTCAAAAATTCACCCATTAATTGCGCAATGTTAAAAAGTTATAAAGTGCTTTAAGCTTATTTACGGATTTATATTAAGCTCTAATTTCGTTCGTAATAAATCTCTGTTCTCGAAATAAAAAGAAACCTTAATAGTAAAACTTTGTAAAGCTCTGATAATACATTGATTTTTGTCTTCTTTTGCGAAAAATATTTTATAAGCTTTGGATTATTTGTGACGCAATCAATATTCATTTTGATATTTTTAGCATTATAAAGTAAAATATGTCTTAAAATATTGAAAATGAAGTCACATTCATAAAATAAAATGTTGTTTTTGAACTTTATTTTTTGGAATGTGCAAAGTTCATAAATAATAATGATCATGCTTTACTTTATTTTGAAGCGGATTTTTTTTCTTGACCTATTGAAAAATATGTTACATATTTTATATTGTAACATGAAAATAATATTTTTTTACTGATCATTTTTTTATAATATACGGTAGGTACATAACTAAACTCGCAAACTAACTGTATTTATGAAATATTTTGAATATAAATTACATTTCCACACATATTACACAATTCTTAATTTTCTTCATTTATACATAAGTATAGCATATATATTGTAGCTGACTTTTTGTTTCAATAAATCTCATGATTGGATTGTATGTTATAAACGTAGTACGTTGTTACAAAATGTGTTCGCTATATAACTGTATATGGGTAACATTTTTTTCACGCAGAAATCGAAATAATAATTTTTAGCGTAGTAAAAGTGAAACATGGTGACACTGACTCACTGAGTGATTAGCTAACTAGTAAATATGCACGATTTAATATAATTTAAGTGTTAGGTATCAAGTATCGAAAATTAAGTAATTAAATATACATAAAATTAAATAATATTACGATATCAACAGAAATTCAAAAATAAGTGGCACAAAATATTTCATATCAACATTCATTAATAATGCATTTATGATGTGGTTAATAGTTCCGATACAAGGCGAACCATTATCCATGATGAATGGCTTAAACAACATATATCGTACGAATAAAATAATAATAGTAAATTTCTTCGAACATTTATAATTCATCTAGATACATTGTAATCTATTTTGATATATCTAATCTGATTGATTGTAATGCTTGAATTTGTTGTTTTATCGTTGTTTAATTTGTTTGTACATATTATCTGAAAAAAAGATTCCACCAGAATAAAAGTTCTATGACAATTCATCGACTACCTAAGTAGAAAGTAGAAATTATAAATTTAAAGGTATTACCAAGGCACAATTAATATGTATGGGTAATTAACAATATAAAATTCATCTACGATACGTTTGTTTACGTATTATTACGTTTAAACTAACTTATTTTTGATCCAGTCAGCAGATAAAGGATGACCTTAGTTCAGATATTATTTTTTATTAAATAATCAGCTAAATAATGATTATTATTAAAATTACTTATAGTATATAGTTAAAAAGATTATTTACATTTTTTTATATATTATTTGGAAAACTATCGATACAAAGCTCTAACCTATAGTTTTAGAATTTTTGTGTCTGTCTAAGAACGCATCACGAGAAAACCACCGGACAGATATTGATGAAATTTTGAGCCTATCAAAACTAATATCTAATTCATATTTGGAACGTTTTGAAATTTTAAGAAATATTATACCTAAGCAAAGGCTTAGAAAAATTTTGAAATACTGATGTAAAATATAAAATGTCTTTACTATAAAACAATTATATATTGTTTTGGAATTCAAAGAAAAAAAGAGAAAACACGAGGAAGAACACGACTTTATGCGTCTTGTACATTAGTATGATATAAAAACTTGTACAAACCTAAAGCATTTTTTTTTATTCTTTCCTTGAGTATTAAATTAGAATTTTGAACGCAATATTTGCTATTTAATAAAAAATGCGCCCGAATTAGATTTGTTATACTGGTGTTTTGAATCAATCATTGAAAGGTATCGTATTACATATTTCTATTTCAAGTTTGAAAAAGGAGCAAACTATTACTATGGCTTGTAATTGATACTCAGACAGATAACTACTGGGAGCTGTAATTAAGAGTAAAGATTGATCAGAACTACTTCTCCTACAGGTAAAGCGCGTGGGCGCTAGTTTTGAGTTTAGCCTTGCATAAAAGTTATGAAACTTTGAATAGTTGTACAGTTTGAATTTCTAGTCATATAACAACATACCGTTCATTACGTCGAAGGTTTTTTACTAACGCATATATGATCTTGAAAAAATATCTGGGAGAATGGTTAAGAAAATGTGTATAAAATTCTTGATAAAATTACATTTAGCGTATAGAGAAAGGTACTTGTTGAATACTAGCTGTCTAAAGTTGGATAAGTTACAAGAAAAATTTGTCATGTTTAACTTCGCTCATACACTTTGCTATATGAAATGGATGAAATATTTCTTACGCCTGCATGCCATCTATATTTTTATTTTAACTTATGCTACGTAACCTTTACTAGAGGAAATTATAAAATCGATTTTTTTTAAATATACTCAAATTTTCACGATACTTTCATTGCTGTTCAAATTATATTACATAATATATGTATAATTTAACTAGTTAGTTATTATATGATCGATTTTTAATTTGACTTATATTATTTGACTTTTCTTTTTTTTTTGCATTATTTAATTTAATTATTTTAGCTGACAGTTGTCGACTTATTATGAATCATTTTTATTATATTTGAATCGTATTTATTATTAGGTATATATTATGGATTTATTATGATTTTATGTATACTTTTGATTATGTAATTATAGCGAATGTTATGTACACTTGTAAAGACATCTGTTTACTCATTAATATTTTCTAATTGTATATGAATGTTTTAATACGTGTGTTGTTAGTGTACTTTTTCTAAATAAATAAATAAAAATAATAGTTTGGAAAATCTATCAAGAGACCTAGAGCCAGCTCTAGTCTCTATGCACCGCCTATATAGACAATGCGTGCGACTCCTTACGCTGAGGAAGGGAATTATATTGTACTGTGTAAGTAGCTTCAATATTATATTATATACTGTATATACTTCCGGTCAGGGAACCGGAAGTACTTACAGTGTATAATATAATATTGAAGCTACGCCTTCTGCCTAAATTCTTCTTCCGGCAGTAATAACACATACTTATTATAATTGCAACTATGCGCGACAAAGGCCGTTCATAATAATAATAAATAGCGTAATTCATTAAAAATATTACTTTCAACTTATAACACTTCTGTATTTCATTTCCGCATACTTTGGAATTTGTAAAGCAATATGATTGTTTGAATTAAATAAACAATTCACATAACACAAGTTCAAATTTAATAGTCATTAAATTATTTTAATTGGTTTAAATTGAATGCACTTTATAGATCTGCAAGATTTTTGATAATAGAAGCTTATTTTTTCAACCTCCCCTATATTAGTAGTTACATACAAGTAAACTTCATAAATTCTAACTGTAACACCATTGTCCATATTGGTCATGATCATAGTGGCTCATAGGGGCTAACTATAAGAGCTTAGCCTTGGCAGACTTTAAGACAAAGAAAGACAATGTAAATTTTATGAACACATTTCACCATCATTCATTCTTACTTAATTTTCGGAATATCAATAAAATGTTCATGCCACTATACTGAATTACGCCGAATACATTGTCGAATATATTTCTTTTTTTTGGCAATTTTAAATAAAAAATAAAAAAAAATAACAAACGACTTTAAGGCACTCAAAAATAAAAACTACATACATTTTTTGTAATTGTATTCAGCCCTTTTTAAGGCCCACTGCAGGACACGGACCTGTTATACTAACAGTCTCGTTAATGAAAAATGTGAATGGGTGTTAAGTACAAGAATGAATCGTGCATATCGAGCCATATGATGACCATGTGTAAAGCCGTGCCCACACCACGCCTATCACGCGCGTGTCAAGGGCGGGCTAGTTTTTATACACGAATTTATTGCACTACAAATTGGACCACAGTCTGAGATATAAGACATTTCATAGGTCATGGAACCCATGTATATGGTAAATAAGGGCAATAGGTCAACAGAAAATGACTTAGATAGTTTCACTCTTTTTACCCGAAATTCGTACACGTAACAAATACATGTACATGTCTTCGACAGCATAACATTATGGTTCCCTTATCAACTTGTTCTTGTCTTTTTAGTTCGTTTTTTTTACGCAGTCAGGTTTTTTATTTTTATTATTTTAATAAATTACTACTCGTGCAGCTAATAATAATGTAATATCTGGTGCATTTATTTTGTAATTAGCAATTGTGATTTCATTTACAGATTAGATAAAATAAATGTCTGTAACAACTTTGCGAGTTTAAGTTGGGGATAAACGGTTGATAGACAACGATATGCATTAAGTGGAAATTGAGTTCAAAATAACAAGATTTAATTATTGACACTTAACGTGGTTGAATACAAAGGTTCTTATTGAACTACTTTTATAATTGTGAAAGTTTGTATGTGATTGTATGTGTGCTTACTATTCCTTCACTTTGAAATTACTGGACAAATTTGGATGAAATTTAATACAAAGATAGATTACCTGGACTTAGAATTACTGATAGGCACCTAGGGACACATCCGAGCTAATGTAGCGAGCGATAAATAAATTACTGTATTCAGCCCTTTTTAATGTCCCACTGCTGGGCACGGGCCTCCCTTCAATATGGAGGGGGGGGGGGGGGTAAGGGGAGGGGGTAAGGGGGGGGTGTTTGGTCATCAGTCCAAGTGAGGGTTGGCGGGTTTCACATGACTTATAAAAACTTACTAGGTTCTCTCAGGCATGCAGGTTTCCTCACGATGTTTTCCTTCACCGTTATAATATAATAAATTACTATTGGATGACAAAAACTTAACAGAAGCATTTCGTGATATTTTATAACTATATAAAAAAAAAAACTTTTAAATTTAACTGCCCACACAATAGCAGACATTAAATCAATCGCGAAACATATTAAATATTTTTAATTTTAAAAATACTCGTGATATTACGTATTTATAACTCAAAATCAGCCAAATCACATCCGGTTTTGTATCTAAATAAGCGCCCCTGACACAAATAAAACAGCAATTGACGGGCGTTGTGTTATACTTTTGCAACAGCTATCACGGGTTCAAATCTCCATACCGCAACGTTTTTATATTACGCAGCACTTCTAAATACATATATAGACATATAACCCTAGGCTACATATCAATTTATATTGTTATAATTAAATTCATAATGTAGGTACCATAGTAGTTTATCCTAGGAAGAGCATGAAAGGTTGTAAATTGAAAGTATCCCGATAGGAAGTAAGCAGTATCACTTTTAGCTTTATCACTATATCGTATGTATTATTATACGGTATATATTAAAAGCGACGTTAAGCTGTTGATTCGTTGTCGTGTGAAAGACAGACTAAGAAATATACTTTCGCATTTATAATATTTAACATCAAAATATAACTTTCTTATATGTTACTCGAAAATATTAATAAAAAAATTAAGAATGCACGTGCAAGAAGTAAAACTTCTGTAGGTTATCGCCTATTGATACTCTTTATGAAATTCAATTTATTTTTTAAATAATTAAGATAGCTGAGATACTAAAAATAACGCGTATTAGGCATATTAAAATGATATATTTATAGAATATCATTTAAGGGACGAATATAATATTATATATCATTTGTCAGACAATAACAACGGTTACCATGACAACAAACGTACGTTAATTTTTTTCGTAAGGCATTCACCAGCTTACCGCCCAAATCAAGCGTGTGAAAAAAGTGTAGGGTATGTATGCAAGCACAAATGAACTTCCTATTCGACAAGCCACAACCAGTAAAAGATTAGACGTACCAACCGGTTTCTGGCTCTCCAAACACACAGAATATATGTATGTAACACCGTCAACGTTAGACTGCTCTGAAAACAGAAACCCCAACTGGCACGCCTAAAAGCCACATAATGAAGAATTAAATTGTATTGAGAAACATAAAAAACCTCAGAACAAAACAAGTAAACTTCTAAAAATATGCTAAATTGTTCGCCGTTCAATTTAAATAAAACTATCTTATCTGATCTTTTCGCGGATTTATTTTGATTTTTGGAAGTTTCGAATATTTATAGCAATCATGGGCACGGAAAGACTGCATACAATTTTTTTTTCTGTGGTATATAATTTTTTTTTTATTATTATTATCTAGGGATTAAGCAATGTAAGGGTGGATCGCTAGTACAGAAATGGTAATGCTTTTTAGTTTAAAGAATATATTAAAAGTAAGTAAAATAAGTACATTAATACCATTTCCGCTCTTTTCTTTTATTTTCTGTATCCTTCTCTATAGGTTGCCTGCATGAAATTGATTTTAGTGATAAGGCCGCCTTTGCATATTTCTTTAACTGTATTTCTTTTTTTCTGTATGTACCATTTTACTGTATAATAGTGTTCGAATTAAATTAAATTCTTTACACTCGAGAATGAGTTTTTAGCCGTAATAAAAAGTATAGTTAATTTAAGTGATAAAATTTTAATTTTATAGAAAGTATAAATATTTTTTTTTTCACATTTAAATAAAATTAAATTGTAGAATAAATTATAAGACATTACGATTTTTATTTTTTAATTAAAAAATACGCCGATTTTAAAGTCACTATATAACTAGTTATTAGTAACTAATATTATAAAGAAGTTAAGTTTGTGAGTTTGCGATTTAGTTGAAATTTGGTAAGAAGATAGTTTGAGACCGTGGGAAGGCCATAGGATTCTTTTTATCCCAGAAATCATCCTAAAGGGGGTAAAATGGGGATGAAGTTTGTATGGGGAACCAACCTAGGGACGAAACCGAGCGAAGCGAAGGTGAGTTTCTAGTTCTTTATAAAATTAAGAAAAGACATTAAACATTAAAATATGCACTCGAATTGAGTACCTCTTCAATATAAAACTATCGCCTCGTAGTTTTTCGCGGATTTATTTTGATTTATGTTTCCCGATGTTTCGAATACTTTTTAGCAAACATGGTTAAGTGAAAGACTAAGGACTTTGGTGTTACAAAGGTTAATATTTAGTTAGTAGCAGAGCCCGCGGCTATCCCCGCGTTCAATCTACAAAAAATAAACTCTTTGGCTTTATGTTATACAGCGATTGAGCCTCGCTTTGCTTGGGTTCGTTGCTATGTATTTGTATAATATTATTTGATTAATGTTCAGCATACAAAAATACTAAAATCGCGATTAAAAATGAGGGTAGGAAGGGTGAAAAATACTTTACGACCTATTATCATACCTACCAATTATATATAAAAAAAATCGATCGTTTTGAAGGAGTACGACCACAAACACCGTGACACGAGATTTTTATATATAAATTTCTGTAATCGGCGTCTTTCCACAAAAACAGTCTTATTTTTTACGGTCTTATTTTAAATGTCAAATATTCACGGAAATTTAAGAAAGTAATACTTCTTTTATTTAAAGTCAGTAAAAAATATAGTAGCGATATAATTGTACTTGATCGATACCGGACAAAGCAGGTTATTTTGTTTGCGAACGATTCGCTCGCGGCTACCCACGTTTTCGATTATTAATAAATTGTTGCTATTACGGCAGCACTAAATGTACTGATATAGATTAATGTTAATAATTTAGACGCTCTAGTATATACAAATAATTGTTAGAACTGCAATTCACGAACAATACATATCTACACATGATATAATAAAATTGTAACTAAGCCGAATCTGTACATTAAATATTTTTTGGAAAATCTCATTTAAATAGACATTATTATCGACACAGAGGCCGAATCTATAGTTTTTAGAATTTTTGTCTGTCTGCCTGTCTGTCTGTCTGTTTGCTACCGCATCACGGACAATCCATCAGACAGATTTTGATGAAATTTGGTATGAATGTAACTGGTTATCCGGGTCAACATATAGGAAATTTTTTACTGCGGGAAAATATGTCATCTCTGAGAATCTATACTAAACGTTTAAATGTTAGTAGGGACGAACCCGAGCGGAGCGAGGGTGACTCGCCAGTTTATATAATTAATATGAGTCTGTAGACTGTTGAAATCCTTGTTTACTTATTATTATAAATACACATGTACAAGGTAAAAAATTGTAACTCATCACTATAAAAAAATTGAATCTGAATTAATAATGAATATTAGGCATTATTTGGCATGCAAAAGCATTCTTTCAGAAACGACGCTAATGTGATAGACCGAGTTTATGGATCAGAAAGTTAGATATAATTTAATAATACTTTTGCAAAGTTACTTATTAAGAAAATTAAGCGCCTTTTTAACGTTAAAATATGCATTTACGTACTACCTTTACAACGGGCTACCGCAGGATCACTAACGCAATCAATCACGACGCCTCGAGGCAATCAAAGGTCGATTTCACGGTTCTCTCTGCTATCACAGAAGCAGAAGGAGTAACCCACATGGTACATTCCCGATGCTCAATAAAACGGACCGCCTTCCTCGTATCTTAGGTTCACTCCTGGCTGGATTGCTGGCTAACTCATTACCTAAGCAAAGCGGGGGCGAATCACTAGGTTTTATATTTTGATGAATGGATATTTATGAAATGTCGAAGCTGTAAAGGTCTCTTATTATATATAGTATATACTTACCTATTTAATTGTGTTTGTTGTTTTTTTTTTTGTAAGATTGAGTTGATAGTTAATACCATTACGCATACCATGCGTCATAAAACCATAAGACTCTATAATTAAACTATATTTGTATTATTCAAACTAAATACAATTATAATACTTAATTTACTTGTTGAAAGATTCTAAATTTTTGTTTCATTTATGTCAATCTTATTTAGTAGTAACATTAAAATTAGCATTCTATAAATGCATACTAATAAATACTTTGTATAAGTACAAGCGTAGCTTATAATTTATAAACTTTTTATCGTGAACGGTTTTTTTTATTTGACCTGCACCTTATAAACATATATATATATATATATATATATATATATATATATATATATATATACATATACATACATATAAACGAACAAAGCTGTGCTACATTTTTATGTACCTATGTCACATGATATTTTCGCAAATTTCTTAAATGTAATATTCCATTAAATTACCAAATTCTATATAAGTGCATAAGTATATAGATACCTATATAACTTAAAATATATAAAAATATAATAAAATAACTGTATACTTAGTTATATTTTGAGCAATATCATCACGCAAAATACGGTTTTAGTTAGTCTGTCATCCTGCATTCACACCAGATGTCCGCTATACTATTGTTTTACTTAATTACTAATAGACTTAAGTTAAATCATATTTAACTTCATGCCAATTCTTCAAAAAACTTCTCCTTAACTAATAATCTGATTAAGTATCGTTTTAAATTTGGCAATGCCCTCTTGTAAGACGCATCGTTAGTGAGTTTCGGAAATCGCCCCAGTCACGAAATTAAATCATTTATTGCTTGCGACATGATTGAAGATAATTGAAAAATAGATTGATGTTACAATAAAGGTTACATATCATCCATTTCTCCATCCACATAATTTTATAATCATACATCACTGTTTATGCATAATTGACTTTAATTACTACAATTAAATATATTTGAATAAATTATTCTAACTTTACCAACTTAAAAAATAAGTTAGGTTTTAAGGCTTCGATACTTTTATTTTATATATTTATTTTCGGTTTTAACTAAAAATATCTATATTAATATTATAAATGTGAAGGTTTGTGAGTATTGATGTTTGTTACTGTTTCACGCCAGAACGGCTGAACGGATCTAGATGAAATTTGGCACAGATATAGATTATTGTCTAGAATAACACATAGGCTACTTTTTATTCCAGAAAAATGTACGATTCCCGTGGGATAGGTTTGCTTTTTTTTCCTAGAAGCGAACCTGAGTAAAGCGAGGGTGAGCCACTATTAGATATAGTTCAATTATTTCTATTCGTCATAAGAAACGGATTATTTTAACATAATAATAACATTCAAACTACCTCACGTGCTAATATTTAATAGCATACGTTTTATTGCACGTAAAACACACAATGGTAGCTCTTCGTGACGCTGATGATATCTATGATTCTCACAGCTCTCAAAACAGAGTAGCCTTCACCTTTAGTAGATGTATATTAATTATACTATTCTCGTGTATCATAATTTCTCTTAGAAATGTTCTATTGTCTTGGGCTATTTAAACTTTCACGTGACATTTAATTCGAAATTCTACAAAGTGATAGTAAAAATATGACTGCATGTGTCCATTATTAATCATATTATGAAAAAAAACATTTCACATTTAAAATATGTTACTATATGAAATAAAACGATTTTTTTATGTATTTCTTTCACCACCAATATTTCGTTCAAAGAAATGCTTAATTAGTGTTTAATAATTTGCTATATTTTAATGCTACGAATAGCCGGAAAACAAACAGTTCTACTTCCATAAGACAAAGTTCTCATGCTGGGACTGTTATTGCGTTTACTAACTAGCGTTTGCCTGTGGCTTGGCTCGCTTGGTACGTACGCGTAAAAAAATCTTTTATTTCATGCAAGACCATAACCAATTTAGGATTTAACACACTTTCTCTTAGATGTAGTAAAAATAACACCCACTCATACATTAATTTAAAAACTTTTATTTATAATATTAATGTGATATTAAAAAATATATATTTTAACATTAAAAATATTACTTTAAAGTTTAAACTATAAGATGCTTTACTTTTCATTGCTCCGCAGTAGTTTGTTATGAGCAAGTAGTTTCTTAATGAGCTTTTAAGCGAAGCGAGCTTTTAATGTTAGTTTTAGTTTACAATTCATGCTTTTAATATGTAAATGGTCGTTTTGTTTTAGTATAACGTATACAAACAACTACTCGAAGTTGCTAACAATCTGTTCCCGTTCCCACATGAATACCGTTTTAATCGGCGTTCTTAAAACTTAAGCAACAACACTTAAAAATATTCCAATTAGTTATTCAGCTCAATTTCAATTTCTTAACATCCTGCATCCATGTATGAGAAGGTTAGAATTAATCATAGTATTAATCATAGTGCCAGAGGTCACAGCTTCAATCTCGAAAGAATTTTATATTGACCGGATACTTTTTCCAAACTTTTAAGGCAAAGTAATATTATATCGAGAACAGATATCATTACGTTAATATCAGTATAGATAGCTTTTGCAAAGATTTTGTTAAATTATGTAGTAGTGGACATTGAAGAGTTCCATTATCACTTTCCGGGCTCCATCATTAGATTTGTGCTATGATGTCAAATTATTATGTTGCCATTAGAATTTCATATACTTACATTTAAAATTGATAAGATAATAAGAAGACTACTCCACTACTTAGATTAAAAATAATTCAAAGAAATAATAAAATCATGCTAAAAAATGGTGGGTGGATGAATATACGCTCCGTGTACTCTTACATACATATAAATAAATTTCTCAAAGTGGAAATATAGACATTTAACACCGAGGGAAATAATAAAAAATGCTTTTCATGAGTTTTTTTTACTTTGTAAGCAAAAATCTTTAACCTAATAAACTACTTATCTAAAACTAAATAGAACTTAGCGCAGTACTTCGCATAAGTATAAGTGAAGCTAACTCAAGTTATTATTACAATGTACGTTGTACGTGAACAACGGGTCTAAGGTTACATTTTTAACACGCAACAATTTATCCCCGTTAAGGTCAACTAGTGACTTTACCAGATTAAAAATCGTAGCAATCACTAAAATCTTTTATTGCAACACAATTCATAATTATATTCTTTTTTATTATCTGTTCGAGTAAATATTAAGTTGATAAATCTAATATAAGTCTTATTTTAAAATAAAATAAAGTTCACAGTTCAATATAAGCACTTGCAATTTTCATAGTAGCTTCGATGTTACGACGGTTATGTCTTATTTTTGTGGAACAAAGGAACACCGTTATCTTAGTTAAATCACAAATCATAATATAATAGTATACTAGGTTAAATATAATATGGGAATGAGAATAGTGAAGTAATTTAAAGTATAATGCGTTATCAATGTTATAAATGTAGATACAATGCCATCGGGGTTCGTTAAACTTGTTTTGACATTGACCAAATATCAGTAATAATCAGTAAGTCTGATCCACTTGATTACTAGGTGAAGGTATTTTTGTTAGGATTTAAGAAATTAAGTCTAGTGCTTAGAGTCTTAGTGATAAAGGTCTCTAATAATGTATTGCAGAATTTATGTATGTATGTACAATATACACTGTACATAAATAGGTAAAGGAAAAACATTTCAGTTGCTTTTTCTCTTTTTCTGTTAACCGGTTTTCTTGTTTTTTTGTTTAGAAGCTATTGATAAGCTTTAGTATTATCAAAAAAAAAAAAAACTGGTAACAGTATTTTTTTGTATGGGTAAATAGATAAGTTTTATTCATATACATATGTTTTCCTCAAATTTTCAATAATATGGTCGAATTTCGATCACTAGATAGATACTAGTTTTATTTAAGTTACTACATTCTCTAGCCCAACTTTTGAGAGAGTTTAGATCGCCATAAACAATTTGCCTTGTTAAATCGTGAATCTTGCAAGGTTGTTCTAAGAATAATAAAAATCATACCAGGTCACTTTATTATTTGACCTTTATTATTAGATACTTACATATTTCTTTTTAAAACATTCATCTTTCGATTTAGGTATTTATTTATTATACTCTGAGAAGATCAGGTTTCTGTTTTTATATTTCACCTCAATATCTCAATTACATGAAATTTTGTAAATAGGTAGGTCATATACTGAAATATTGGAGTTAGACATTTTACCTTAATCCATAAAGCAATTTTCATAAGGACTTCGACTACAATATCTCCTACATACTGTCTCATTGAGGTTGGCCGCCGTGACCGAAACTCAGTTTAGGACTTTATTAATATTTCAAATGCTTTTACTTTATCATTTATGAATAATCATTATATTAGTATAAATTATTTCGATGTTATTCTTGGCATGTTCTGTGTTAAAATTAAACGCAATCATAATAAATCTTCGGACAGTTTGTATATTTTAATAAGGAGTGAATTCTAATTAAGTAATGTTTTTTTAACACAAATAATCTGAATGGCAAAAATCAATAAATAATCAATGAAATAGGCAATCCAAAGCCGTAAAGGCACGCGCTAGTTGGATGGGAATTATATAATAGCTTTAACTCATAGATATTATTTATGTGCCTATTACATTTTACCAGCTGTTTTCTAGGCATCTTATTCTCATTTTTTTGTGTTAATGTACTTCGAATAGTGTATTCCAATTCCCAATTTTCCTTATTAATCTGAGAAAATATTGCTATATAGGTTGGTTGTGGTGTGAAAGTCCTGTCATTAGGATGACATCGTAGTACTAGGTTTTAAAAATCAGATACACGCCTAAAGTGGTAGTGGAAAGCAGGTAGGAAGCTCAGATATGAAATATTTCCATATAATTCCATCAAGTAGTTTTATTACAAATAAAATATAGTATTAATGTATCTTTCATCAAGAAATATTTTTTTTTCGACAAATAACTCAAAATATTGTATAAGAATATAACGAATAGCTAAAATAAATTTATACTACATAAAACCATGAAAATCGTAAAATATATTGCGCATTTGATAATATTCCGCTGTTATCTATACATATGTATAATAAAATTGTAACTAAGACGAATCTGTACATTAAATATTCTTTGGTAAATCTTATTGAAATATAGACATTATTATTGATACAGAGGCCGAATCTATAGTGTTTAGAATTTTTGTTTGTCTGTCTGTCTGTTACCGCATCACGGAAAAACCACTGTAGCGATTTTGATGAAATTTGGTATGATGATAGCTGGTTATCCGGGTCAACATATAGGATACTTTTTACTGCGGCAAAATATCTCATCTCTGAAATATCTATACTAAACGTTAAAAGTGTTAAAAGTGAGTCGCTAGTATTGTATAAATTTCATATAGCGCATCAAAATACCAAGAAAAGTATTTTTTTTAAAATTTAATAAGTATTTTCATATGCGAATTTTAATTTATTAGTAGGAGATTTATTTCAAGTAGATACATACAAGTTTTAAGCAGCAATGCATTCTCATATCACATTTTTTTATTTAAACAGCCGAATCATCGTCGCTCTGCTCGGGTTCGTCCCTAGATACGACTACATTTTAACGGTTAGTAAAGATTTCTCAGAGATGAGATATTTTCCCGAAATAAATAGTATTTTATATGTTGACCCGGATAACCAGCTATCATCATACCAAATTTAATCAAAATCTGTGCAGTAGTTTACTCGTGATGCGTTCCCAGACAAACAGACGGACATATAGACAGTCAGAAAAAAATTCTAAAAACTATAGATTCGGTCTTTCGATAATAATGACTATTTCAATAAGATTTTCAGAAAAAAATATATTTAATGTACAGATTCGTCTAAGTTAGAATTTTATTATATGTATAGATAGTAAATATTCCGTTATTTGGGATGTTATTTCGGTTAATACATGGCTTCAGAAGGTTCATTCATTGTTAATCTCATATAAAACACATGAATACATTACGACACACGGTCCCCATTTCATTGTTAATTCTCTTAGTGGGAAACTCGAACAGATTAAGTCCATGGCATTATGAGGTGAATAAAACAATTTTTAATTAGATTACTTAGGATTATAAAGATTGTGATCACTCTTGTTAATGAACCTGAGCTATGACGATTGTATTTTTATACTAAGTATTGTTATTATTGTATAGTAAAGTCACACTATAGTTGTACACTATAGTAACATTCATTGTAATTTATGTCAAAGTCAGTGACCTCCATGAAGTAATATTTATGTTTTTAAAAGCTCTATATCTATTTAACTTTATTATGAATCAATTAACAAGATCAAAACAAGCAATTATATTTGGCAATAGGTTAAGAGTTAGCTCAAGTACTATTTTCGGATGTTAAAAGTTAAGCCTTTTTACCCTACTTTTGGTGAAGCTTAAAGAAGGTTATGTGTTAATAAAAAAATTTTCAAGATCTAATTTGGATTTTCCTGATTGTTAAAAAAAACTTGTTTCATATAATTAAACTCGCGAACTTCGTAGCGCGTTCATAGCGTATTGCACCATAAAGCTAAATTAGAGATTAATATTAAGTTGTTTGTATTGATCGATATTGAATTATCTAATTTAAGTATGCAAATAATATTTGATCATTTTAAGTATCAAAAACACACATATCCTATGAATTATTATATTTAATGTTGTATGTTTCTAGGTTCTTCTTGTGTACTGTTTTTTTAATATCTTTATAAATAGTTCAGAAACTGTTTCTCGCAATGTACCTATGCATATATTTTACCTTTTTACCTATAATTGAAGGAGCAAACATACTGTGTATAATTACTGTATATGTATATGTTTACAAAATACTAGTGGCTTACCCTCGCTTCGCCCACGTGCGTCTTAGGTACACTGATTTTCTTCACAATTTCATGCGTTTTAATTTTTTGCGCGGAACCTTAATTCTTTTTCTAAAATCAAAGTAGCCTAAGTTACTTCTTATAACATCACCTATCTGCCAGTGAAAGTCCCGTCAAAATTGGTCCAGCCGTTTCGGAGACAGACAGACAGACACACAAAAATAAAAAATAAAATTTTTGTTATAAGTACCGTATATACTTTTATATGTATTTAGTACAACGCTATTATCTTGATATTACAAACAGACACTCAAATTATGATTATCTGTATACATACATGAAAATAGTGTATCTTTTGTTGGTTTGCCTAACTAAAATAAATAAGGCAAATATGAACAGACCGATTGACGCATGTTTACTTTATTCAAACAAATGCGATTTCACGCACTAGTCACTCTAATTAATAACTTATTTGTTGCTGTATATTGGGACAGGTTTCCTTTCATTTAATTGCATGTGAATTAAAAATTAGCCGCAGGGTGCACTTAACATTAGATGTTAGTGTGAATGAAATTGATTTCTACAGTTATTGTGCATGTTAAATAGTAAATTACTATATGCTATAATCACCTATTAAGAGGATATTTAATGTGAGATTTATTATTTACAGTACTTGGGCGACCGAGCTTCGCTCGAAGTTCTTTTTTGTTATATCGTATTTTTTAGATAAAAAAAAAACTAAAAATTTGAATAAATACAAAAAAAAACTTTGTATCCCGACTGGGATTCGATCCCAGACATACCTATGTGATTGTCTATCTTGCGCCTTGGCCGCTTGACGACGATGCTTATGCCCGAGTGAAAGAAATTATCGACCATATTTTTCGTGGAATAATGCGAAAGTGAACCGCATGAAACCTCAAAAACATGCGTTTTCTCCGACAAGACTAATTCAGATCGATTTTTCGCCCTCGAAAACCCCAACATACCAAATTTCTGCGAAATCGTTAGAGCCGTTTTCGAGATCGCCGGTATAAATAAATAAATAAATATGCAACAATTGCTCGTTTAAATAAATTAGATTTGGGTATGAAGACTTATTTATTATTATCAAGATGGCAATATAATATAAAAAAATATTCTAATAGTCTAGTTCTTTTTTTGAAAGTACGAGCCTTGACTTGAAAGTTACCGACGAAATGTTCTTTACTTCACAAAATGGTCTTGAAAATAAGTAATAGTATTATTAGGGCACCTATCAGATGATTTAGGGCACCTGTATTTATGTTGTTGCCAATTAACAACTTACAAACTTCAAACTTTGATTTTATATTTAAAAAAAACTTTGGTAATATTATAAGTCTGACTTATGTTAATTACATCTAAAATAGAAATTACAGTGTTTAGTCCAACTTCCTAGCTACTACGCAGGTTAGGGTTACATAAAACTAATTTGATACCGTCTGACAGGTGCCCTAATCCAATTCCATACTAATAATCCTTTCTGGGACAAATCAAAAGACATATTATTACGTAGTTTCGCTTGCTGGTCTTTCAATCAATAGATATAGGTAGTAAAATAATTATAGACTATAACTGATCATTTTAAATATTTAAAATTCTTTATATTTTTAACTAGCTATTCACCCGCGTTTCTCTCGCGTTCGGCCCTAGGTGATTCTTTAAATTGACATAACTTTTTATTTATGAACAGATTGAAATAAAACAAATACTAAATATTAAGTGAAGGTTACTACAATACATTAGTGAAAACCGCACCCAAATTGGTTAAGCTGTGTCTGAGATTAGCACGCAGAAACGCACAGACAAACAGGCAAAAATTCTAAAAATCATTGTCTTGGTTCTATTGATTTAATAAAGACCCCCAATAATAGTTATTCTCAAAAATCTTTCATGTACAGACAGTGATCAGTTACACTTTTATTATATATACCTATAGATAATTTACTAGCTATCTGCCGTCTTTATTCGTGTAATTTTCAAGTTTAGAAAAAACTAAGTTTAAGTCAATGGCTCAATTTCAGGTTTTAATTAGAAAAATAGGATTATTTTCATTTTGTTTTTTATTCCTTAAAAGATTAAATATTTGGTTATTAGTTGTCATCCATGCCGCTATAGATACTATAGTCTATTAGAACAAATTAAAAAAAATATATACGCTCGGTTTTTTTACGGTAGGTACAGGGTTAATTATGAGAACATTTTTTGTTATTTGCTTTCCTCTCATTTCCATTATATAAAACTACTTACTGAAAAATTTAACTTCTATCTAATCTAATAAACCTTTTACTTTAGAAATTAGAAATTTAAGACACTTTGTACCAAATTTTCTAATAATCAACAAAATGGCTAAAATCGATCAATTCGTCTTTCATTATTTCATTGGGAAACCTTCATTGGTATTCCATAATAAAAGTGCCCGCATAATTTCTGCGTTCACGTAGTTTAAGTAGATTTTGGCATCGCACAACGTAGTACCTAAATGAGCTAAATGTATATAGCATTATTTTACACCGTAAACAGTCACTTATCATTTAGAATTACATAAATATTACTGTTTTCCGTCCACTGCTAGACGATGTTCTCTCTTATACATCGCCAACAACACCTCTTCAATATTTCAACATGTCGATTAGAAAAATTCAAGTCACAAATAGTATTACTTCAAGCCACAAATAGTATTAGCAAAGCAAAAAGTACTTTAATTTCGTATTAAATCGTGGCCAATGAACCAACTTGTAATGTTTGTAAATAAGCAGCCCGCGGCCGTGCTTAGAGCTCTCGTTGATAGTACTCTACGATATAAGACTTAAAACCTTTTTAAAGTGTATTAGTGTGAGATTTACGAAATCTAAAAAGCAGTATACATTATTATTACATCGATATTCCATATGGAGTGTTGAAATTATAATATAATAATTTTAACCCGCGACTTCTTAGTTCTTCGCATGATAAATAAATAAATATGTTGGGACATTAACACAACACCATCTAGTTCCATGGTAAGCTACGAGGCCTGTGTTATGGATACCAGATAGTTGAAACACTACACATATATAACTTTAAATATATGCATATTATAAAACACCAACACCATCTAGTTCCATGGTAAGCTACGAGGCCTGTGTTATGGATACCAGATAGTTGAAACACTACACATATATAACTTTAAATATATGCATATTATAAATATAAACACCCATGACTGGAATACAAACATTCGTGCTCATCACACAAATGAATGCCCCTAGCGGGGCTCGAACTCGCAACCGCTGGCACAGCAAGTAGGGTCACTACAAACTGAGCCATGCGTGTCGTCGAATGATGAAACGTAGGTTATGAGTTATCTTACTTCTGCTAAAATGAGCTTATGTTATATACTAAATATATTATTCTTTATTGCACTTAAAAAATAAATATAGTAATTTAAATACAATTTTTGTTTGCAAAGGTGGATTTATCTCTAGAAGAAATCTCTTCCAACCAACCTATGGCAGTGAGAAAGAGGATTGATTCGTGCAGTTGTGGACATTTAAATAATATATGGATACTCAAAAATAAAGATACATATAGTAAAATTGTAACTAAGCCGGATCTGGTTATTAAATATTTTTTATAAAATCTCATTGAAATAGATATTATTATCGATGCAGAGGCCGAATCAATAGTTTTAGATTTTTTGTCTATTTGTCTGTCTGTCTGTCTATTACCGCATCACAGAAAAACCACTGGAGAGATTTTGATGAAATGTCGTATGGTGATAGCTCGTTAGTCGCAGTAAAAAGTGTCCTATATGTTGACCAGGAGGTCAACATATAGAACACTTTTTACTGCGGGAAAATATCTCATCTCTGAGAAATCTGTACTAAGCCTTAAAACGTAAGTAGGGACTAAACGAGCGGTTAGTCCCTAGTATTATATATAATACTATACAATACATACATCTTATGACAGAATTAAAATATACTTAGCGATTTTTTTATATGATATGTAGAATTGCTCCAACTGTGTCTTTGGTTTTCTGCTATTTTATATGTAGTTACGTACTGTTATCTAACGATTAAAAGTTCCATTTATCTCAAATCTCTCAAATAAACACATTATATATTTATATGAATAAAACTTTAATTGCTATATTATTTTTGAATAATTTAAAATACGACTTTCTACTATCTGTAATTAGTTATTACACTTTATTTTTCGTAATATTATTGATTATTGATTTTAATTCGTTTATTTTAAAAATAACTATCATCGAAAAATCAAATACCATATATACTGTATAAGAAACATAAGCTTATAATAGCTTGTACAGGCGTGTAATTAAATCATTCAAATAGTAATGTAGCAACACCGCGGAAGCCGTCGCATTCCGCACTAAACTCTGGTCGCGTAATTATGTTCGCGTAAATTACAAATCGAATCAGATTATTACAAAGAGAAAGTACGTTTATCATATCAGTACATGACTATATCATATTTAAATTGTAAAATGCAAATGAATGTTGTGATAATACGATACTTTAGAATTTCGATGGTATTGATATGAATTTTAAAATTTAAAAAGTTTGATCATATTACCATCCAAACTTTATTTATTTTAGTGTTATAAATATGAAAGTGTGTTTGTATGATTGTTTGTCCTTCATTCACGTCGAAATAAAATGACGGATTGATGTGATTTTTTGTGTGAAGATAGTTGAAGGGCTGATGAGTGACATAAGCTACTTTTAATCGCGAGAGATGATCTCATTCCCACTTGAAAATATTTTATAATAAGACATATAATAACTCATCTAGCTATGTTTATTGTATATTTCTATATAATTTATAGTCTATCTATTTCATACCAATCGGTAAAACGATAAAATACAAAATATATCAAAGGACACACCCGAGCGATCGCTTTCCTAAGTCGTTAAGTAAGCTAAGAGTAAGTAACATAGAGTTAAATGACAAAGGCATACTCTGTGATAACAATAAAGCAAATTTAGAGGACATATAGCTATTTCCAAAGTAGAAAAATATATAATATACTTACTTAACAAATAACATTATATATTGTTACTAAAATACATTGGTTACGTATTTATTAATATCATTTTAACAATAAGTATATCAAAAAATAACTCATTACTTTAAACTTAATATTTAATAACTATATCTACTAGTTTTCGCTATTATTTTACAATGAAACATTCTTATCAATTAAAAAAAAATAAAGAGTGCTTGTATGAATGTGTACACGCTCAAGAAGTAAAACTTCTGTAGGTTATCGGTACTCTTTACGAAATTCAATTTATGTTTTAAATAATTAGGATAGGTGAGATACTAAAAATAACGCATATTAGTCATATTACAATCATATATTTATAGAATATAAATTAAGGAAAGAATATAATATTATATATCATTTGTCAGACAACAACAACGGTTACCATGGCAACAAACGTACATACATTTTTTCATAACGCATTCACAAGCTTACCCCCCAAGTCAAGCGTGCGTAAAGAAGTTTCACTTCAAAAATTTACAAATTTAGGATATAAACATACATAAGTGAAGAAACTGCTATAGATACCGTGTTAGAGACTAATTACTAATTATTCCAGCTTCCAATTAACTCCGATCCGCTTATTAGGTGATTAGCGCGGACTTATCCGTCGGCCATTAAGGTTAAGCTAATGGTGAATTATACGGATTCCTTCTGTGCTGATTCCTGTCGCACGATTAAAATTAAAATTTGAAATAAAACTATGTTTTTGGGTATTTACGCGTTTTATTTTGATGTATGATCCTGATGTTTCAACAGTCATGGCTTTTGGTCTAGGAAGGCGACATCTTCTCACAGAATAATAAATTAATTTAAAATTTAATTTGAATTTGAAATGGCCCTACAGACATTAACTATATATATATATATATATATATATATATATATATATATATATATATATATATATATATATATATATATATATATATGTGTGTGTGTTGTAATGATATTAGTACTCGTAGATATCGGAGACTGTGGTAGCAGCAACCAACTGTTTATATGAGCGTAATGTCGGTTAATTTGAGCGATTTTCGTACTGATTTTTTAATTTTTAATTACTTATTATAAAGTTGTAAAGTTTGTAAGGTTATATGTAAGGAATAATTCTTCCGTAATTCCTTAGGAAGCTATATAACTGCCGAGTGCTTAAGGCTATTATAATTCCAATAAAAATGTATTTGCTCTCAGAAATCATAATTTTAATTAAAAACAAAAGTTTTTAAGCTAAATTTAGGATAAATGGAGACAGACAGCCTTAAATAGAGAAAACTGGAAAAATATACTTAGCCAGGGCAAGGCTCACCTTGGGTTACAATCATCATAATTTTCATCATCATCATGGCTCTACAAAGCCATGATGATGATGAAAATTAAGGCTAGTCGACTATGTTTTATGAAAGATATAATATTGTAAATTGGAAGTATTCAACACTTTCACATTCGTAATTCGTTTAGGTAACATGAGCGAAAATAAGATTTATAAAATCTAGATCTTGATTCAATTGAATGCGTAGATTTTAGACGTACGTAGGACGTAGACATCTGTCACTTAGTATTTTCCAATAACTGCCACAAATCTCTCAGATGTTCTACATATTGTTAGTGATTTATTGAGAATAAGTATACTAAATAATAATAGTATAATAACTAATAGTATGTATATTTATAAGTGTTCTCAGAAAATGAAAATAACCTTATAGATATAATCTGCTTTATTAAAATTTAGTTTTACTTTATATAATTTATAATTATTATAATTAGATGCACTCGTGCGAAGACTAATGACTTAACGAATTCAATTATATATTTTTTATTCTATTATTTCTCTATACTTTGCATTATTATGTATTTAAAATGTATTATATACATTTAATTTAATAAGCCACTATATCAAATATGCTGCCCATCAGAAGACGTATTATAATAGTCAAGCACGCCCAGTGATTATCATTTCAATTATCCTGTTTAATGTTATGAAATAGTGGTCACGAAAATATTTTTTATATATATTTTAATTGCCAGAACAAATATACAATTGGTTTTAGTTATGGTTTCAATTTTATTATCTTTAGATTTTTTCCATAATAAAATACACATTAATAGTCTATAGGTCTATAGTCCTCAGGGCGCCCTGATGTCTCACTTATTAGTTCCACTGACGCTTATCTTGTAATTACCTACTTTACACACAACTTTACACAATTCTAATATTACTAGTGCTCGCCCATTAGTCGAAATTCGACCGCAATATTTTTTTTTAATAATAACACTAAAGCTCGTCAATAAAGCTCCTAAACAGAAAAGAAGAAAATCTGTTGACAGAGTAGAGAAAGGTACTGAACTGTTTGTCTTTGTCCATTTATGTTTAGAGTACCTGGGCGTTTTTTTTTGTAATATCATATTTTTTTAGATAAATAAAAACAAAAAAACATGAATAAATACAAAAAAACTTAGTATCCGAACGGGAGTCCAATGCGGACACCTGTGATTGTCAATCTTGCATCTTAGTGCTTGACCACGAAAGAAAACCACATAAAAACTGGAAGACACGCGTTTTTCGAGACATAAGACTAATATGGATCGATTTTTCGCCCTCGAAAACCTCCACATGCCAAATTTCAATGAAATTGTTTAAGCCGTCTCCGAGGCCGGCGGTATAAATAAATATACAAGAATTGCTCGTTTAAATATATTATATATATTTTCTTTTTAATTAACTGTAAGAATTTTCTAAATGTCTATTCAAAAACATAATTTTTCACCATCTTCTTACTTATTTGATATAATTATTTGTCCGTAATGATGCTTAGTTTAAACGTATTGATAACGTTTTACGTTACAATTTTAATCGAACAACTAATTGCCTAAATAAGGAAAAATAGATATGGCTATATAATTTGGTTCCAGTCAATATTAAGATAAATTAATCGCGCTGCATTTAAGTTGTTTAGGAAGCCTTACATAAACATTAACAAGCTATTAAAACAATATTTTAAGCCTTACTTTTAGTCTAGATCCAATTTTTTTAAGTTGAATGTCTAATGTAATAATTTTACGGACTATTATTATCATTAATACTAAGTACGTACCTGTTTAGGTCTAGAACACTTTGCTTTGTGTTTAATAGATATATTGGTGTGTTACATATGAGTTCATAATTTACAATCACGCTTTATATGGATAGTAATTAAATGCATTTCAAAGATTTTTGCGGTTAACCTTCCGCTCTAACAAATATACCATTTCAATTGTTTCAATGTTTAGTAACAAAAGGTTCCGCATTCAGTTCTGATAATATAATAACATTGTTTTAATACCGTGTTGCTATATATTGGTTATTCTCGAAAACTTATCACAATGTACCTATAGCGGTTGTGACCCAGAATAATATATTTTTTTTATAAAAATTAAATATATATTATAAAACTAATTGGATATTTTTGCCATTGATGCCAACCGTTTGAACACAAAACAAATCTTTTTAACTTATAATTAAATTTATTTTTTAATTTGTTTATATCTATACATCTATATAAATAAATAAAATTGAAGTCTGTCTGTAATGTCACAATTACAGCTTTTTATTCGGTACTTATAAGAAAAACACAATTTTTTAATTTTTTTTCTGTCTGTTAGTTACGGTTGATCTCCGAAACAGTTGGACTGATTTTGATGGGACTTTCACTAGCAGATATATTTTAGAAAAAGAATTTAATACTTAGGGACGCACCCGAGCGAAGCGAGGGTAAGTCGTTAGTAGATAATATAATATTATGTTGATCATTTGATTGATTTGAACGGTATGCTCTTTGTCAACGAAAATTAAGTAAGGTCACCTCGGGATCTTTTAATTGATTTTTTAATAGAATAAAATTAAATCTAGTCATATGCTATCTTCTAAGCAATCGGTGAATATATTATGTATAGGTATTAAGTACATACATTTTTTTTTAATTCGGTTAAAGATTGTTTTTCAAAATTATGTAATGTATAAAATAGACTGATAGATCTTATAATATTATACAAATATTATTCTATTAATGAATAGAAAACGGTAGGTATTATTATAATGAATCCGTTGCCCTTGCAAGGTGGACAAGACTGCTAAGACAATTACCCACTCGTTTCGTTCTCTATTTACTAAACTATGATCTCAGATTAAACATTTATAGGTAAAGACGGAGTCAGCCAAAAAAAATGTCAAAGTCAAAAACAGTAGCCTGATTTTGCTGTATATTCTCGATTTTGCTATACAGAGTTTAGTTTCCTAAAATAATAAGGCAAATTTTCATATAGATACCAATTAATTAAAAAAATGACAATATTTAGAAGAAAATATCAATAAAAACAGTTTAATTTTTTAAACATTACCTTAATTCTCTTCCTCTTGAAAGAGAGATAGCATAATATTGGCTTATTTATTTATCTTCTATACATATGATAAAATTCTAACTTAGTCGAATCAGTACCTTACATAATTTTTGGAAAATCTTATTCAAATAGACTTTATTATCGATACAGAGACCGAATCTATAGTTTTTAGAATTTTAGTCTGTCTGTCTGTCTATTACCGCATCACAGAAAAACCACTGAAGGGATTTTGATGAAATTTGGTATGATGATAACTGGATATCCGGGTCAATATATAGGATACTTTTTACCGCGGTAGATTATCTCATTCCTTCTATCTTCATTGTAAATAGATTGAGTAAGTACTAAAGTAAGTGGCTATTTCTCAACTATCTTCAGTATGGGGGACATAATTAAGCCTTATAATTCTAAGCCCTCCGTTCAATTTATCTAAGCGATACTTTGTTTTGCATAAATTGTCATCTGTATAACGGGTAAAGCAGCTGCGTAATCAGTTTGTAATCGATGCTAAACAGTACTTCAGTGTAATTCTTCCTGTATAAATATATTGTTGCCATAGAAACGTCAACACAAGTTGCGAAAGCATAGTCTAATGAGGATTAACGCAAAACAAGGAACGGGATTGCCGAAATCGGCTTTTAGCATGACAAAATACCTTTCCACTTCTCACGATGTGTATTTTCAGAAATATTAATTCAATCTTCATAATGTTTGTGGTGCTGTGAATTATGTGTCAATTTTGTTTCAAAATCTGCATAATATTTAAGGCGTAGCTCACATTATACTTATTTTTACCAATTTTAGTTAAAAAAAAATTAATATATTTGGAGGATATTCTATTGCATGTATAGTAGATAACGCAACAATGAAATAAAAACTACGTTGAATTCATTAAATGTTTTAAATAATTTTAGTTAATAGATTGAATGAATTCCAAGACATTATGAGAGTACCACTTTGAATTATGCTACAAATGGCTGCGTATTTGTCAAATTTGCTACCAAAATAGTAGTCTGTAGATAACTTCACTCGATGGGCGGATGTTTTATAAGTCTAAGTTTAAATCAGTATATTATACGTATAATATATAGCTTAACCTTTCCATTCTACACATTTTTATAGTAAGCGAGGTCATGTTAATTGGTCGCGGGCTAAATGGAGTAACACAGAGGTGCAAAGCCGTCAGCAGGAGTTTCTTTTATATGCAATATATACATACATATAAAAGCAATGGTAGCCCAGTGGTAACGCGCTCGCTTGGGAAACCAAGTGAAGCGTGTTCAAATCCCGGGTCTCGCACCTCTGATATTTTCATGTGCAAATCATTTCTAACATGATTACTACTTGCCTTACGGTAAAGGAAAACATCGTGAGGAAACCCGCATGCCTAAGAGAACTTAACAAGTTTTCGAAGATATGTGAAGTCCGCCAATCCGCACTTGGCCAGCGTGGTGGACTATGACCTGAGCCCTTTTGTATTGAAGGGAGGCTGGTGCTCAGCAGTGGGACGTTAAAAAAGGGCTGAATAGATAGCTAGAATAGATATACATACATATGTATATGAGTATACTAGCACCACGGATTAATTGTCCGTGCTTTTTTTTATTTATTTATTTATAAAATGAATTTTCATCTTTTAATAAAAATAGTTTTATATTTTTAAGCTTGACGGTTTCAAAGCTTTTTGACTATTATTATTCGGTAGATTTTTATTTGGTAGGCTGATATCATACTACTAATGTTATAGATACTAATGATTTTGACTGAATTTGTGGGTGATTGTTACTCTTAACGTTGTAACGTTTAAGAATTTGAGTAAAATTAGTAATGAAGATAAATCCTACTTTATAAGCATCCATACAAATTGAAATTTTAAAAATTCAGCTGGGTTCTTTAGCGTAAATGTATAGATTATAGATAGCTGTATGTAACGGCCTTAATAGTAAAATAATTGACAGAACTATATCACTAAAAGCTTTGCAATGTACTAGAATAGGACTTAATGGAAAGTCAATAGAATCAACATGTTGATGCTGTGTGGCAATATTTGTAATATATATTGATACGTCTGGAATTCCTTTTCTAGATTATTATAATGAAAAAAAATCTTAGACATATTAGGGATAGTTTATAGCGAATCATCCTGTGAATCAACAGTACAGTTAGTTTAGTCACATACTTTGTATCTAGCAGCTCACCTTGGTTTTGTCACACTCATTAATTTTAAATTGACACCCGAAAAAAATCTCTATCAAATTTTGTCCTCGTTTCGTCTTTTATTTCTCTTGACCTTTTACTCCTTAAGGGTTAAATTAAAAAAAAAGGTTGATCCGAGCAATGTCGAATCAATCAGGGCAAGTAAATTTATACATTTCTTTTTATGTCTCAGTAATACATTTTACGTACTTTCCCGAAAAAAGGTCTCACTACAAACCTAAATTACCTCTTTGCTCTACTGGGTAGCAACTAGCAAATACGGCTGGAGATTCCGAATTTAAAACCTGACTGAAGAGTGTGTTTCGAAGAGCAGAAAAAGGCATCGCTCGGTCCTGTACCTGATCTCTTACCGGTCGCAGTAATTGCCGTCCAATTGAATTTAGCGACACATAGATACATTTGTATTAGCGCAAAATACTTTTTCTGAATATGATCAACACATTAATTTAATACAAAGATGAGATAAAATAATAATTAACAAATAGTTAATTGTATTTAGTAATGTTTAATCATTTCTTATAAAAATACTTTACAATAGTTAATTGTTGGGTTTAGGTACGCTGTAATTTCTGTAAAGACAAAATTAAAGGTAATTAAGTGAAAAGCCTAGGTAAATCTGGACAAAAACTAAAATTAGAAGATATTGAACTTTTTTATGTGTCTGCTAAATAGTTTTTCTGTTAAAGAATTCTCAGTAGCAGCCTGGAGTTGAGAAGTTATGTGGAGTGATGTTACACCCCCAGGCTTTGGAGAATACGTAAACCCATCGGTACTACACCTTAACTCTCATCGGAGTTGTGTCTGAGTCAACACTTGTGCGTTATATCCGTGACCCAATACCTGTCATGAGGACATTACTATTATTAACAGTAAATTTTATATGCATACATTTTTAACTTGCCATAACCGCGTCTAGAATCTAGTATGTTTATTAATTATTATTATAATAAATACGAAAATGAGTGCATGTTACTTTGTTCTTCTTTGTTGTTGAACCGATCGGTATGATTTTGTACATAGAAATTTTTTATGTCTATTTTTCAGAGCCTATTATAAGTGGTGTAATATTTACCTTAGTATAGTCTGTAGTACATAAATGGTCATCTGAATACCCAAAGTATTGTTTATGGTTTTAGCTAAGAGCAAGGCTATGTTACAGCTATAGTGTAAGATTAAGATACTGTAAGGTAACTGAATAAATGATTCATCTATCACTTAATTGAACAACGACATGTTGTGTATTACATCATATACTTATTAGCGGCAGTCAAAAGCTTGACATTACTTGTCTAGTTTAGAGAGATACATAATCTTGAGATTCCTTTTATAAGGTAGTGGGGACTATGTTTTATGATTGTGAAGGAAATTATACTACTATTATAACTAAATGCGAAAGTTTGGATGGATGGATATTTGTTGCTGAACGGATCTGAATGAAATTTGGCACAGAGATAGATTATAATATGAAATAACACATAGGTTATTTTTTTATCTCGGAAAAATGTATGGTTTCAGTGGGCTAGAGTTTTTATTAATATTATACCTAACATACCCGCTAGTAAAGATATATACGTAGGAAATACTGCAGACACTAACTCGCTTATTTTACTTTATAATTTTTTAGTTAATATTATTAAAGTAAAAGAACTATTTTAGTTAATGACAATAATAAATCTTGAACCCACAGTTAGACACCTGTATTCAAATGATACAAATGAAGCAAATAATTGCATAAAATTATCATAATTTATTGATTAATCTGATATCCTTTAGTGGTTTATTGTCATCACAAACGTTAAACATAAATCAGATCTAGTTAGATGTTGAAAGTAAATATAAATCAACACAGTCCTAATTGTTATTATAAAGTCTAGAAACATTTTATTTTCATGGCCAATATAAAGTTAGTAGGCACTTAAATTGAAATCAAGGTGGTTCAAAAAATAAAAGATAAATATAATTGATACACGATACTAACCGCAAATCGACTTACTCAGCTCAGACATTAAATTGTAAGAAAATTACGTATAATTTCATAATGATATACTTTTTTATTTTATGACAAATAAGTGAATTGAAAAGGTATTGTGGGAGTTAACTATAGAAAGATTTAATTTAGAGAACATTAAGACGGGGGGAGGTTCGGTTGGGTTTTAATGGATAGTACTGGCTTTGCCGGTGAGTTACACATTTAACCACCTGTATGTATGCAGATGGTATGCATAAATGCACTTCCTAACGTTAAAAAAATTTAAAGAATGCGTGTATGAATGTGTACACGCGTAAGATGTAAGTAGGTTATCGACACTCTTTATGAAATTCAATTTATGTTTTAAATATAATTGATTGGGATAGGTGAGATACTAAAAATAATGTATTACAATCATATATCTATAGAATATCATTTAAGGAAAAAATATAATATTATACATCATTTGACAGATGTTAACAACGGTTACCATGGCAACAAACGTACGTACATTTTTTCGTAACGCATTCACCAGTTTACCCTCAAAGTCATGCGTGCGTAAAGAAGTTTTACTTCAAAAGGTCATTTAGGTTTAATCTAGTGGCGCGTTAAAACAAAATGAATAATGGGAAAATATTTTTCGAATTCAAAACTGATATGTGGGTCGTTCTTCTTTTCTTGCGACAATTTTTCTTTTTTCTCAGTTTTTCAAGTTTTTCAAGTAACAATATTTTTATTTCAGAGTTAGATATTTTTTTGCAAATGCATTTAATTTTCATTTGGATGATTTAATCTTTGTTTTCATACCCGTAATGTTGTTTGTTTTGTGGCTATTTTCGGGAAAACAACATTATGAATTACTACTCTGTCACGGTATTTAATGAAAAATAAACACATGCAAAAAAATTATTGTCTACAGAAAGTTAAACATTATTTAGTATTAAAAGGTATAAAGCGATGAGGATGTAAATTCAAACAATGAATATATAATAATCTATACTCTAATATGACACAAAATGAGATGAGGGACACATAATTGCCGCAAGAAAAGAAAAACGACCCATGTTCCAATTTAGATAGCGGTTGGTTCAATAGTGCTAAAAGAAGTTGATATAAAGTTTGTATGTTTGTGTAAAGTTTAATATTGACACAAAGATTATTTCTTCTCTGTATTAAAATTTTAAAATAGTCGATAAGGAGCTTTCGAAATTTTAAAAAAAATTTTTTTATTAATATAGGTAATTAAATAACCTTTCATATTCATTGGTCACTTAAGTATTCTGTCTCCGTGAAACAATTAAAAGCCATGGATAAAAACACATATTGTCAATATAAACATTTATTTATTCCCGAGCGGGACTCGAATCTACAACACTGGCATAAATAGGCTCAGACCACTCCACTTTGCGGTTGTCTAATTGACGATTTACTTTCCAATTTTCACGCACTTTCATTTACGATATAATGAGTGCTAACTTTATTCTCCGCTTCCGCATTAAAGTAATATTAGATGAAATATTTATAATGAGATTCAAGTTTCTGAGACGAACACTGCGTATAAATTGTGGGTCACAAGAGCCTTACGTTTTCGGACTCAGCCGACCGTATAATGTTACGTTTTATTATATTCGAGTAACAGATTGTGACGGGAACAGCACGCTTTGTGAATACCATCCAATTATCGTTATTCGCTGAAAATTCGCTTTCCGTTCCACAAAAATAACTTCGTTAAATTCGTTATATTAATGAAGCGTAAATAAGAGCTTGTTACTGTTTATATTAAAAACTAGGGACACCCACGTTTTGCTCGGGTGCGTCCCTAAGTACTATTCCTATAGAGGAATACTCATATTCTTCGTCTTCTCTATTGCGTGCTGTCAAACCCTTCAAGTGCTGTCTATCCGAAAGAGCGTTTTGAGTTTCTGGATAATTCCCATGCTCATTCACTTCGCTCTGTTCAGAACTTCCTTCTTAAAATTCCCACTAACTCTTCCTGTTTCATCACAAATTCTTTTACAGTAAAGGCTATTCGACTGTGGAATTATATTCCTTTAAGCATTAGATGTGCTAAAAGGTTAGATAAATTCAAAAACTTATTAAAGTAGAAGAAAAAGTGCGAAGAAGGATTTGTATGGATCTTAGTACTTAGGCAGACTATATGCCTATAGGCTAACAGTCTAGGCTACATTTAATCAAAAAAAATTGTCAAAGGTTCATTTGCCAAAAGATGAAAACATAATATTAAGTGGGAAAACTCATCTAGAGACACATCTAGACACACACCCAGCCAAGTGAGAGTACTACTCATATTGATTTATTTATTTAAAATGCCTTATGAATCACCATTTTAAAGCTTTCCACATAATAAACATCAAGCTTACATTACATAAGCAAATATTTTGGTAAGTCGTTTAAAAAATGTATTTTGTTTTAAGAAACACAATATCTGGATGTAAAAGTGTCCAAATAGAGTAGTTTCGCATTAAATTGTTGCTTTCGTTATGTGTGTTTCTTATATGGCATTTTTTATTTTAAGCTGTTGGTTTATAGTACGAGATCCCACTGTCGTGACTACTACACTACCAAACCTTCACCTACCGCACCTAGCACAGCGTAATACTACGTCCATCTGTTATTTAGTCATAATACAATTTTATAGATATATGTTAATTGAGATTTAATTAATATTTTTATATATTATTACGTTCATTTGTTTTAAGAATAAAGTATAATTAATTTCAAAGATATGTAAACAGTAAGAAAATTTGGATAATACTTTCTGAGATTTATACGAATATTTTACATTTTAAATTAAACTATCTTTTCGGATGTTTTCATCGGCATTACACAGTAATCAGTAAAGCATTCGAAACGTTAGAAATCAAAAATCAAAATAAATCAGCGAAAAAATTCAAAAAGATAGTTTTATTTTAAAATGTGTAGGCTACCGTTTCTCACGTGGCCGTTACCTCTTGTCAACTCACTTTATATACAAAAATTATATTATTATATAGCAAATAGGCGTATTAATCACGCAGTTGGATCTTAGACTATTAAGTGCGAAGTGGACATGAGGGCAATCTCGTAATACAATAAATCAGTGTCAGTAACACGTGGCATGACAATTAGCCTATTCTTTAACCTTAGCTCATGTCTTCGTAGTAAATTAATTTTACGGTTATAAATCTTAAGCAACATAGCTTATGAAAATTTAACCTTGTATACGATATGCGTTTGTTTTTTTGGATAGCTAAAGCAGGCAGTTTATTTATTACTACAAAATATATTAAAATAGCTACAAAAAATAAAAGTTTTTAGAATATAAGGATAAATAAAATTGAAGTATCTATATGTAATGTCGAAATAAAAAATTTTCTATATAAAATTATATACGGTACTCATTAGAAAATCATACTTTTTTAAATTTTTATCTCTCTGTCTCTTTGTTCCGGCTAACCTCCGAAACGGCTAAAATGATTTTGACGGTACTTTTTCTGGCAGACAGCTGATGTTATAAGGAGTAACTTAGGCTACTTTTACTTTAGAAAGTAATTAGGGCTCCGTTCAAAAAAATTCAAACGTACTTCGTGATGCACCTAAGCGAAGGGAGGATAAGTCGCTAGTGTTAAATAAATTCATATAATTTATTATTTTCGTTTCTTTTTTCTTTAATACTGTGAAGTTTTTTTTTGAAATAAATCTAAAAAGAACAAATAATATACATACTAATATAATAAAAAGTAGGCCAGATTTTACGCTAACAGAACCAATTTATTTTCTAGACAAATAGAAAATCGATTAGGTAATGATAGTTTACTCTATAAAGTAATGCAGACATGAAAAGATTAAAATGAACGAAAAAACTACTATTATATAATTTTCAGCGTTAAAATTTGTCACTTATTGCAAAAATGGTTCCATTAGCTTACAGTTATAAACTATTTAAAGTTAATACGTATTTGTGACTTTTGAAACTGTAAGAAGATATTAAAATTAAAAATTAGTGATGAAATAATGTTTCGAAATTGTTTTAAAAATTTAAAACCAATGACTAAAATATATTCACTTGCAAAGTTTTAAAATTGATATTATATTTTGAATTAAAAGTATTAAGTTTTAATTATTTAGATTGAAATCAATTTCCTAAGTTTATTTAATTTCTTGATTAAAGTACCTGGGCGACCGAGCTTTGCTCGGAGTTCTTGAAAGATTGTATATTTTACATTAAGTGACTAAGTGTTACTGAGAGAATTGTATAGATGTCGCGATTAAATTTTGCGTAGAATAATGCATAAGAAAAACGCATGAAAACTCGAAAACACGCGTTTTCCCAGACATGTGACTAATCTAGATCAATTTTTCGCCCCCGAAAGCCCACATATACCAAATTTCAGCAAAATCGTTAGAGCCGTTTCCGAGATCGCCGGTATGAATAAATAAATAAAGATATATTTTTTTTTTTTTATAACATTCAGTGACAAACGAGCAGACAGACCACCTGATGAAAAGCAGTACCTGTCGCCCATAACACCTACGGTTCATGCACTTAGGTTTTAAGTAACAAAAATGCAGAACCACAGGTGCGTTGTCACTGTGAGGACTAAGATGATATGCCTCTCGCCTGTAATTGCGCTGGCTACCTTATCCTTCAAACCGGAACACAACAATGCAATCATTGTTGTTTGGCGGCAGAAATAGACAAGGGGGTGGTACCCATCCAGTCGGACTCCTCAGGCTTGACAGAGTCCTACCACCGGTAGAGAGATAAATATACAAGAATTGCTCGTTTAAATATATAAGATAAGGCTGATAGCGACTCAGCCCTATATGTATGCTACACCTAGGTACGTTTTAATACAGTTAGTATGAAATAGATAGATAGAGGTATGATGAGTTTTATATCCCTTACTTGAGAAATGATTGATTCCCCATACAAACTTCCACCCCTTTTTACCGCCTAAAGATTTCAGGGGAAAAAACTATCCTATGTCCTTACCATCCATCCCAATTTGCATATAATTAGATTCAGCCGTTTAGTCGTTAAAAGGTAACAAACAAATAAACAAACAGAGTTACTTTCGCATTTATAATATTAGTATGGATTGAAGATGACAAATGAAAACAAAAAATGACCCTCATCCACAAGACAAGTCTACTTAAGCTGTGAATAAGTCAAATGAAAATCTAAAAATTATCTAATTTTCTCAATTGCATCAATTTGCAAGTATTGCAACGTATTGTTGTAAAAATAAATAGAATGTTAAAAAATATTAAGTGGGCCATTAGCTTTCGGACGACGCGACGGTCACGAATCGAGAAGCACTTTCGACACGCTCAACGGAGACGTTTCGAAGTCCCGTAAATGTTATATCACTATGCTTGTAATAAATTCATTATAATGAGATCTAAAATATCTCATTTCTATAATTAATATAATCATCAAAATACGAATACACATAATAGTAATTTTAATTAAGGAAACTGTTTATTCTAAATCTAAGTATATAAATCAGTATCATGATAGTTTGGAAAGGTAGCTACTACTATTAAGCAATTTTTTTAAAACAAATTAGGCGAGTTCGATTTTTGCTCGAAGCATAAAATAATCTTATTAGAGCATTAAGATGTTTCTTATAGTCTATAAGTCAAAACATGGTGTTCATATTCCCATCAAATTGAAAATTGAAAAATTCCCATGAAATTGGAAGAACAGAAAGGGTTTCTTTGTTTAAAGCGATGAAAATTAAATCTGTTATAATAAAACTGTTTCTATCAAGCGAACCCGAGACGATCAACCGCAATTGTCAATTTTACGTTATTGTCAATCATCAATGATCATTTACAAGTACAATTGAAGCGATTGTCAATCGCAGTTACGTGATTGAAAGCGATTGATGGAAATTTTACTTGATGCTCATTGACAGGAGCCATTGAAGTTGGCAATTGATCGTTTCTGTCATTCGTGTGTCTGACAGCAAACTACTAGAAGCCACGAAATAAAAGAATTGAAGCATACTGAGCGCAAACACATTTAAAACTGCATCAATCGCACTTCAATTGCAATTGACAATACCGTAGCACATTGACAATTGCAATTGATCGTCTCGGGTCCGCTTTAACTATTAATTACGACAGTAGTGTCGTCAAACACTTAAGTCACTCACGCTACGGAAATATCAGAGTAAAATGAAGCGTGAAAGAAATCGTAAAAAACTGCTTTAACTAATATTCATCTATTACATATTATAATGTTTATTAGTCAATAGACACTATTTATTTTATAGTATTAATAAATTAATAAATATGTTGGGACATTAACACACAGCACTATCTAGTTCCATGGTAAGCTACGAGGCTTGTGTTATGGATACTAGATAGTTGATACACTACACATATATAACTTTTAAATACATACATAATATAAATATAAACACCCATACGTGAAGTACAAACATTTCTGATCATCACACAAATGAATCCCCCCAGCGGGACTCGAACCCGCGACCGCTGGCACAGCAAGTAGGGTCACTACATACACATACACATACACTGAGCCAAACGTGTCGTCAAATTATTGACGATAGCAAATTTTATCCAAAGATCTATTTTTCAATCACACAATGGCGATTGAGACAGCTACTTATTGTATATTGTCACTATTAAATGGTAGCATATTAACTAATGTTAAGTAATACACAAACAGAGATAATTTCACGTTTATTATGTAGGTTTTGAATTATATATTGAGTAATGAGTACACTTGAACACCCACGTCAGCCTGATTTACTTCTAACGTAATCCCAATTTATGTATACATTATATTATACATTTATATAGGTATGCACTTCACTACTGTAGTAAAAGTTTAATATATCGCCCTACATAAACCGCAGGTCATTTCATCTCCTCATGGGATGAATTTAAAAAAAAACGCTAAAACACGTATTTATTTAATTGTATTGAAAAGCATTAATACCAAGTTTCAAGAAATTCTTATCATAAATATTTTTTGGGTTGTGTTATAACGTCTATTCCCGTGGGAATGAGATAATCTCCCGCGGTAAATTGTATCCTATATGTTGACCTTGATATCCAGCTATCATCATACCAAATTTCATCAAAATCCCTCCAGTGGTTTTTCTGTGATGCGGTAATAGACAGACAGACAGACAAAAAATCTAAAAACTATAGATTCGGTCTCTGTATCGATAATAAAGTCTATTTCAATAAGATTTTCCAAAAAATATTTAAGGTACAGATTCGACTCAGTTAGAATTTTATTATATGTATAGATTAAAGTTTAAATATTGCACGAATAGCAACAGCCATTTTTGTTATAACCTTTAAAATAACAAAAGTTTTTAAAGATTAAATACAATTTTTTTTCTGACCTAAGTCACTTTAATACAATACCTTTACGCTTCGACGCATTCAGGTAAAGCTGGGGCAGGTTGCGTATTTAACGACACTCTATCTGCAATATAAAGACATTAGTAACTAAAAAACTGCTATAACCAATTGGATTATTGCAAACAGGTCTACATTTTTATCTATATAAAATATTGCATGGTGAAATTGGATATGGGCAATATGGGCGGCACTTTTAGTTGATTTTACTTATATGTATGATACAGAATAAATGCGTAATATCTCAAATTCATTATTGAAGACAGTAAAAAAACTTAAAAAAAATCTCATTACAAGGAACTAAAATGTAAGAAATAACTGACCAAAGTTTTCCTGAGATAATCAATGACCTCAGAGAAGTTGACGTTCCTAAATCCATACGAATAGATTTTCTTTAATATTATAATAAAATTACATCAATAATATTATGTCATACCAAAATATTCTTTTAGCCGACTGCGGTGAAGTCCAAAGGAGGGTTATGTAATGATCTGCATATATGTACATATGTCACGTCATAGTATATATGGATATTTTAAAAAATCAAAAATGGTGGATATTTAAGCGTCAATATGTGCCTTTATTTTTTTTTCAAACTTATCGAATGGAATGTGTTTTATACTTACTGAAAGTCAAGTGCAAGTCTTGCTTCGTGTATGTACGAACTGTCTACGGCTGCAAAGTACCACGAGTAGGTACGTTCCTTCATCAACTTGTTCCCATCTTTTTAGTTCGCTTTTTACTGCGTCGGTTTTTTATATTTATAATTTAATTGTTCATCAGATTCTTATTTATAAACGATTAAATAATGATATCTAATCTAAATAAACCCTTACATATTTTTAGTGCTGATGCATGGTAAGTGGTAAAGCATATCCATTCAGACATGAGTAAATTATATATTAACTAGCGACTCACGCTCGCTTCGCTCGCGTTCGTTCCTAGGTACATTTTCGCGGCTAGCTATGTTTAGGTACACGTAAATAGTAGCTTGCTACTCCTAAGATATTCATTTAAATTATATAGCGATTTACCCTCGTTTTACTCGGGTGCGTACGCCGTACGCGGATTTTGTTCACAATTTCATAGGTTTTAATTTTTTTCGCGGAACCCTAATTCTTT
The DNA here is from genome assembly GCA_033884665.1 of Argynnis bischoffii washingtonia. Taxonomy (NCBI): domain Eukaryota; kingdom Metazoa; phylum Arthropoda; class Insecta; order Lepidoptera; family Nymphalidae; genus Argynnis; species Argynnis bischoffii. Next base: position 5,254,294 of record CM066616.1, on the reverse strand, counting down.
TTCTAAAATAAAAGTAGCCTAAGTTACTCCTTATAACATGAGCTATCTGCCAATGAAAGTCCCGTCAAAATTAGTTCAGCCGTTCCGGAGATTAGCCGGAACAAACAGACAGACAGACAGACAAAAATTGTAAAAAATGTTGTTTTGGTAGTATATGTACCGTGTGTACATCCATATGCATTTAGTAAAAAGCGGTTATTTTAATATTACAAACAGACACTCCAATTTTATTTATCTGTATAGATTAAAGTAAAATATCATAAAAGGAAATTCTTCTTTTTTTATTATTTTGGATTTACGAAAAATCTATAAACACAGAAATATATGTATATGGGTCGCACGTAGTATCATCTTTTTTGTAGTTGGTTAAAACAGGTAGTGATGCTAGCAAAGTAGATGTTTAGCTTTTAGCTCGTCAATATCTATTAAATAAAACTGTTTTGTCATTTATATGTATATAGATCAATTATATATCTATACTATATATTATAATATTATAAAGCTGAAGAGTTTGTTTGTTTGCTTGTTTGTTTGTTTCTTTGGTTGAACGCGCTAATCTCAGTAACTACTAATCCGATTTGAAAAATTCTTTTTGCATTAGATAGCTCATTAACTGAGGAAGGCTATAAGGCTATAATATCATCCCGAAAAAAATTATGGTTCCCTTGGGATAGATTTTTTTTTGTCTAGAAACGAACCCGAAGCGAAGCGAGGGTGTGTCGCTAGTAATATATAAACTAGGTACAGTCGATAGCAGGGTCATTGTGTGCGAGCCCCGGGCTGAGAATTTAAATTAAATTACCTCCCCATTTAGGACACATTACTGTACTGATATTATCTTGTGTTTTTTTTATTTTTTATTAGCCAAATACGTCAATACGTTACAGTCTTTGTTTTTAAAAAATATTTCTTGTACAGATTTCGCTAAATTACTGCTTTATTATAGTACAGATAACTACAGTTTTAAATACCATGACACAAGATGCTAAACGTTTCCTAGTTAGGCATAACAACATTCAAATATGAAAAAGTCAGTAAATATTATTTATTTATATAATATACTATCGTCTCACCCACACTCCGCTCAGGTTTGTCCGCAGGAACGTTTTAACAGTTAGAATAGATATCTCAGAGATGAGATATTTTCCTGTAGTAAAAAGTAAATTATATGTTGACCCGGATACCCAGCTATCATCATATTAAATTCCATCAAAATCTGTCCAGTGGTTTTCTCGTGATGCGTTCCCAGATAGACAAAAATACTAAAAACTATAGATTCGGCCTCTGTATCGATAATAATGACTATTTCAATAAGATTTTTCAAAAAATATTTAATGTACATATTCGATTCAGTCAGAATTTTATTATATGTATAGATAGATTTTTAATTAAATAAGTAATACTGAAACAGGAACTGTATAAAAATATAGTTATAATTATTGCAAATTATTACGATGGCTGCAATTAAGGCTAGCCCTGTTAACATAAATAATCTTTGAAGCGAGTAGAGTCTCAGAATTATTGCAACATTTGGACCTCTAATAAAAAGCATGACAAACGCCATTATCGCTGAGAACAATTTAAAGTATGTCTAAGGCTTATTTCACATAAAACGACAGAACTGTGTCGAAAATAAACATCAGTAATATTTATCTGTAAAATATGTTGTGTTTTTTCACTTTTTAACCTACTTTGAAAATATGGAGGTTTTGACAGATTTTTTGTGTGTATGCTACGCTTACATTATCTATATAATAAAATAATAATAATAGAGGCCGAATCCTTAGTTTTAGAAGTTTTGTCTGTCTGTCTGGGAACGCATCACGCGAAAATCACAGATCAGATTTTGATAAAATTTGGTATGATAATAGCTGGTTTTGTAGGTCATTATATAGGATATTTATTACTGGGGGAAAATATCTCATCTCTGAGAAATCTATACTAAACGTTAAAACGTAACTAGAATGGAACCCGAGCGGAGCGAGGGTGATTCGAGAGAGACGAGAAAATATGCAAACAATAAAAACAAAAAAACAATCACGATATAACATATTTTTATATCTATATAACATATATATATATATATATATATATATATATATATATATATATATATATATATATATATATATATATATATATATATATATATATTGATAGAAATAACACCATCTATAAGAAACCCTAATGTTCTAGCACTTTGGCACTTTGCGACATTTCACCTTGCTCCATGCAATGGAGTCTTGAGTTACTATTTTGCTGTTTTGTTAGTTGAAACTGCAATTTTATTCCTATTATGTTAAATTTATTGTATCGTTATAATGTAGGTACGTACATGTTGGCTTAAAGAATTTTAAATAAAAAAGTAAATTTTTTTACATAATTTTCTCGCTTAATCAAGTGTAACATCTACGAGCATTATCTTCACATGACCGGGGTCGTTTCATAGCCTGTATGAATAGGAGTTTGTACCTAATTGATCAATCTATTCAAGTGATTTAAATAAAATTGCCTTATAAAATAGTTTTATTACACGTAAACAAATAAAATTAGGTACTCAAAATCTATCTCTAATGGCATTTGTTTATAACATACGTTTTACTATATTTTTATTATTTAAATATAGATATATTATGCATTATCAATACTACATCTGACATATACGAAGGTCCCACTATCGTAATACATCTTCCAACGTACGTACGTAATGACGTAATACAACGTCCAATAACTTGTCGAACGTCGAATCCTTGAGCTCTGACAAGAGATACCAATCAGATTCATTACACACTATGCACTACACTAGAGTTCTGTGAAGACACCTAAAGTATTTATATATTTATAGGTATTATTCATAAATAGCATGTTTGAAATTCGTCACATCTATAGATGTCTGTCTGTATGGTCAAATCAGGCAAAGAAAAAACAGTTCAGCATTAACACTACGTTTGTATTTTATAAAAGTAGCCCTATCTGTTTGTTACACTTCCTATAAATAGTACTTTGGTTTATGTTATCTCTTGCATTTGAGTAGAGTTACGGGCAAAAAGTGAAGTATCTATACTAATATTATAAAGAGGCAGAGTTAGTTAGTAAGTTTGTTTGTTTGTTTGTAATATATAGTCTATCTATTCCATACTGACCATTAAATCTTACCTAGGGACGAACCCGAGTGAAGCGAGGGTGAGTAGCTGGTAATAAATAAAAATGAATATATAGTACTTTTTATTACAAGTGCAGCATCCTGTATTTTAGAGCGAGTCATTAAACAATACTAATAAAACAATATAAACCCGGAACTTATTATAATTATTCATGAATCACAATTTGCCTATCGAACTAAATATAAATAAAAATACAAATCGGACTAATGCATCGAGTGCTCTGCCAGTCTGTGGATAACTTAACAATACTCTTATCGTGTATAATTTTATACTACATATCGCAGTATCAAACTATCGAGTATATCAGTGAGTGTACTTCATCATTCATGGCGTACTTCATGGCGCCCTACCGGCCCTACAGATTTAATAAAAAATAAAAAGCCTTGCAATAACACATTTATACGTTAATTTTTATCGAAATAATAACTACAGGAGTGGAACCACGAGTAGAATTAGTTTACTAATAAAAAATAAAATATATATCACATAATTAAAATTAATAGCGTAAGTCTGTTTTTGTTTTATTTTAGACATAGTAATATAATTAAATCAATTAAAATTATATTAAAGATAAATCTTTTTTCGCTGTTTATACATAAATGTAAAAATAAAAAATGACTTTCAAAACAGGTTTCTTGTATTGAGGCTCTGAATTTACTTTACCCGACCCGAAAGTTACTACCCGAACTATAACACTATGCTGGGTTAACGGTAATGTCGTTTGTCCTTCACTTTAAACGCTCTGTATACTAAATTCTTGAATTGCATAAGAAAACCATATACTTTTAAAAAATGTGTCATTAATTTAAGTTTTTATTAGAGTAGGGTGATCCTAATACGTTCATTATTTCCTTTAATATGATTCATATTAATTCTAATACATATAATTCAATTATAATAAAATATAAAATATTTAAAATGACATAATAGCTTTATATGACCATGTTGACGCGCCCTAAACAGTCACGCTGTATGGCTTGCTGTAGGTCATGTGTCGATTAGGTAATTAAAATTAACCAACACTAATATGAAGGTGTCTTTTGAAAATATCGATATTACAGCTTAGTTTTTAAAGATTGCCGTATTTTTTTTAATATAAAGTATACAACAGAAATTTACTACTTATGTGATTAAATATCAAAGATAAAATACCATGAAATTATTATATTGTTAAATAAATTTTCAATTGTAGAGTTCATTCTACACTTCATGCTAAAAAAGAAAAGTAAATTTTATTAAGATAATAGGTTAAAATATAATACGCATTATTTAATCTGTGAATATGAGTAATTTATCGATAATTTGACAGTTGAATTATTTGTCAGCCTACATTAGTTTACAAATATGTAGGTATTGAGGGAAATAGCGGCATGTCACACCCATACTAGGGAGGAAAGAAAAAATAACATTCGTACGCAGCTAATATAAAGTATTGGTAAAAAACTTGTTGAATTTTAAAAAAGGTCTAAGTTTCATTCCTTACGTCAACTTTTTGTATCAATTTTAACATTTTTGGGTAATTTGCTATTAGTTTTAAAGCCTTAATAAGCCCGCTAATTCTATAGTTAATTATAGGCGTGCGTGCGTTGTCAGTGCACGCAAGCACGATTATTCTGCGTTAGAACACCTGAATGGACAATTGGTTCAATATTTGCATTTTAACTACTATAACAATTAAAAAAATATATTTGAAAGTAAGATTAAATTATTTTAGAAATTATAGTTAAATTTTTATAATAATAAAATGGTTTTTTAGAACGATTTTCATAATTCTCATTTATTTTTAGCTATCAATTAAATTATGTTGTAGAAAGCTATTAAAATTAAAATGTTAAATTTTATTGTATGCTGTTCTAGTGTTAATAAGCCAAGGTATGTGTTAATAAATGTGTCATTTAATTAGTTAAATATTTGGTTTAGTTTATTAAGTTAGTAGCAGCGATAGTATTTAAAGTTGAAGTTTAAAAACTAAGATAAATTACCGTATAACATTATTCCATTTCCACAAAAACAAACAAGTAATAAAATTGCAATGTAAATCAGTTTCGTGAATGCAATTTAGATTGCAACGAATGGGCAAAAATTACAGCATGTTGATGTGACCACAAATAGCCCTTAGCTATCTACACAAAATTACAAAGCATTAATCAATCTAAATTCTAACATCATTTCCTGGCAGGTGCATAAGCTTATGTAATTTCATATCTCAAACTTTGGTGGTAGTACTTATATCCCTACGTCTTCGGAAAACTTAATGAACTTACTGCTTATAATATCAATATACAGTCTTAAGAATCGGTTTAAAATAGACGAAGATATTGCATTATGTAACATTTTATGTTAAAAAATTTAGTACCAAATTGACAACATGTTCTATTTTAAATAAAACCATAGGAGAGACTCTCCCGTGACCCTCGAAAAAATCCGAAAAGATAGTTTTATTGAAAATGTTAAATATTCGTGTAAATCTAAGAAATTATTAACATGTGGGACACCACTGAGTAGTGTCCGGCAATCCAGCCAGGCGCGAAGCCAAGAAACGAACTAGGAGGCGGCCCACCTTAGTGGGTGATGTGCTATGCGGGTTGCTCGTGGTACTTGTCTGATAGTTGAGTGGACCATGGGAGCAACCCCTTAGTTGTTGTGGTCTGCTTCGTGACCTGTCGTCGAGGCGTCGTGGTAGAGTGCGTAAGCAATTCTGCGACGCTCCATTAAGACGGGGGAGGTTCCGTTGAGTGTTAGTGGGTAGTACTGGCTTTTCCAGCCAGTGAGTCCCACATAACCACCTGTATGTATACAGGTGGTATGCGTAAATGTATTTCCCAACATAAAAAAAAGAGGTTAGGCAAATACCGCTTAGCATTGAGTATTACCACCCAAGGCGGCAAGCAGTTCTGTACATCGCTGTTCTATTATACTACATTATCACGATACTATATAATATTTATCCCTAGATGCTATTACTATAAGGAAAATGGGAAACTCGATCGTAATTTCAGTGGTTAATAGCTTTTACCTGCGGCTTCGAGTAGTACACACATAGATAAAAAATAGCACTAAGTATGTACAGAGGTTTGTATGTAGAATCGATTCCAGAATTCTAAAAATTATACCCTATATATAAATAAACTGACAAGATCTACTTATTTATAAACTGTAGTTAAAAAAAAAACAGATAATTTTTAATTTTCTTTTTTTATCACCGTTAATTAGTTATAAACTGTCGGTCTATTAGCTAGCATGCACTACACTAATCGTGAATCTTGGTAACAACCCGGAGTTAAGAAGCTGACGGCATTGCAACCTTTTTCATCGGAGAGCACGTAAAGCCGTAGATTCTACACATGATCTCCTTCCGACACGACCATGTCAGATTGCCGTCCCACCAGGCTATGGGAGTGAAAGAAATTGATAAGTAGGATATATGTCTGCGCGCACATATCTAAAACAATAAAAAATATCCATTGCCATGAGTCTGTATATATATAATATATACCTTTACGGTTCGTTGAGTAAGTAGTTTAGTGATAGTAGAAAAATTTGTTTAACAGAATTATGCAGTTTGGTGAAGTTACACAACCACAAAATAGGCATGGCGGCTATGCGGAATACTTGGCGCGCTTCAAATGTATACACAGTCCAGGGTGTCACTGTGACCCTGGAACGGAGGAAACAATACTCCACCTATTAATAGAATGCCCAAGATTCTGCAAGGCACGCTATGACCTGGAGAGAAGCACCAATCTAGTAATAAACGAGTCGAACTTGCACAAATTATTAACAGACAAGTCCCATCAAGGGATCTTTATAGCATACTGTACTTATGTCACTAAAATAGCTAATAAAAGGCATAAAGCCATCTAGTATAATTCAATACTGTAACTAAAGAACTGAGAAAGAAAAAAAAAAAAAAAAAAAAAAACAATATATGTAAAACCAGTTCAAAATAGGCGATAAGAAAAATTGTAAGAAAATGTTGCATTTATATATTGGCAACAATATATATTATGTCACTTAATTAGATGTAGCTAACAAATAATGAATTAAAAATAGAAATAGTAAAAACTGTAAAACATAAACATAGTAAAAGACTAAATTGTAAATATAAAATAAGATAGTTATAATTATTAGGCTCAGACTAATTGTATAAAATATTACCAAAATTGTACCTTCTGGATAAAAACAAAAAATGTAAAAAAAGTCTCCGATCACCACGTCGGAGGAGTTCCGGCATTTTAAAAAAAAAAAAAAAAAAAAAAAAAAAAAAACCACAAAATAGAGCCACTCCAAAATCTTTTCTTTCACTATCAGGAAAATTATATTAACTACGATTTATGTAACATAATATGAAATTTATTTTGTTACTAGCGACTCACCCTCGCTCCACTCGGGTTCATCCCTTATGTTAAAACATAAGGGATGAACCCGAGTGGAGTTGGAGAGAAATCTATACTAAAGTTAAAACTTTAGTATAGATTTCTCAGAAATGAGAATATTTTCCTGCAGTAAAAGGTATCCTATATTCTATATAATATCCTGTATAGGGTATATTCTATATACCCGGATATCCAGCTTTCATCATACCAAACTTCATCAAAATCCCTCCAGTGGTTTTTCTGTAATGCGGTAACAGACAGACAGACAGACAAAAATTCTAAAAACTATAGATTCGGTCTCTGTATCGATAATATTATTAAAATAGACATTCTATTTCAATAAGATTTTCCAAAAAATATTCAAGGTACAGATTCGACTCAGTTAGAATTTTATTATACCTATGTATAGATATTGTAACAGTGTCGTAAAACCAAGTAAATCAAGTAAAAGCTTTGTCGCAATGAGAATGTTGTACAATTAGTTAAGTAACGACGATTTGTAACATTAAGATGAATCAATAAAATTCTAAAGAATTAAATCAAGCTAAAATTAAACACCAAAAATGGTTTACATTATAAATGTTTAGATTTAGAGAACCACAAAAATATTTCAGATAATATGTCATAAAAGTATTCTGCTATGTGTATTGTTTATTTTTTCACTCGAGGTCATAATCTATACATAAAATAAAATGCTAACTGATTCGAATCTGTACTTATATTTTTTGGAAAATTTTATCTAAATAGTCATTATTATAAATACAGAGGCCGAATCTATACTTTTTGGAATTTTTGTATACTGTTTATCTGGAAGAGCATCACAAGAAAACCACTAGACAGATTTTTATTAAATGTGGTATGATGATAGCCGGTTATCCGGGTCAACATTTAGAATACTCTTTATTACGGCAAAATATCTCATCTCTGAAAATCTATACTAACTGTTAAAACTTAGGTAACTAAGGACGGACCCAAGCGCAGCGAGGATAAGTCGCTAGTTTTATTAATATTTTTATAAGTTTTTATTGATTTTCTATTTGTTGATATGAGTATAAATATCATGTAAAGGTGGCAAAATATTAAAAAGTTAAGAAAAACAACAAAATAAATTAAATAAACTTCTTTTGAGAAGATATTATTATAAACTAGCGACTCACCCTCGCTTCGCTACGTTACGTTTCAATTTTTTGAGCGAAACCCTTATTCATTTTATAAAATAAAAGTAGTCTAAGTTACTCCTTATAATATCAGCTATCTGCCAGTGAAAGTCCCGTTAAAATTGGTTCGGCCGTTTCGGAGATTAGCCGGAACAAACAGACAGACAGACAGACGGACAAACAAAATAATTAAAGTTACTTCAGGACATCTGTTAAGATTTACAGAATTATAGTCGTAAATTTAATGAATAATAGGTACGTAAATAGATCCGAATGGCAACATACTTACACTCGCTATATAGAAGATGTACATAGGTGTGACATTGCCTTAACCAACCTTCAAAAGACGTTTGAATATGAAAAAAAATAACAAAGATATTTAGAAATATGAAATGTATTATTTTATTAGCTATAAAATATAAATATTATATATAACATAAGTTATTATCTTATCACTAAAACTTATTTCTAAAGTAAGACAAGGGATAATATTTGTCTTCAGCTCTCTTACTCGCCTGTCATCACTGCGAGGAATTCTGAAAATATAATATTTTAGTTTACTTTAAGTTAAAATAAACAAGTATTTATTTAATTTTTGACTTCATTTTGTAGGAACAATGACTGCCTACTCGCTGCGGCTACGTCCGCATATGACCTATATTACGGACGTATGATTATCTTTGTCAAGGTTAAGGATGTGCTACGTTATAAAGTTTATATTTGATAATAATAACAGATAACATATTTGTAAAGAATTATTATAAAAAATAGTATCATTTACAAATAAAAAAAAAACGTTAAAGTTACTAATATTTGAGGAATGCTATTAAAGAACTTTGTGTAAAGTTCTGATCTGTGCCTCAGTTAACAGACAAAAAATATATTAAAAGTATCTTTTTATTAAATATTTTATTAAAAAAAGACATTTACAATTTATTTTACGGTTGCATTTTTATCTATTACGGTTTTTTTAAATTGATTTCCAGAAATATTTACACGCGTACATTCACATGAGGCATAATAATATTGGCGCAACTGTCAAAACTTTGAATAAGATTCAGTAATAAATTTTATGTTCATTCGTCGCTTGTTCTTAAGTCAAATTAAGCACACAAGTGTTTTTATTCGCTAATATTATGTTTTTTTATACGAAACAATAATTATAATTAAGTAAATTTGATTAAAAGAAGTAAAGTTATAATGTATGACGACATGTTTGGCTCAGTTTGCATACTTGCTGTACCAACGGTCACGGGTTCGAGTCCTGCTAGGGGCATTCATTTGTGTGATAAGCACGAATGTTTATACTCCAGTCATGGGTGTTTATATTTACAATGTGTATGTTTAATTATTAAATGATAAACCGATTTATTTGATAGCTTTGACAAGTGAAACGTCATCACTAGTTCCGCCATTATCACAGATAATACAATCAAAAATTGTCACAGATTATTTTAAATGTGCTGAAATATATGTATTGCACACAAATTAGACTAAGTATTCAAGAGATGCCTGTCCAGAATGTCGGTAACAAATCCACACTATCTACACATATAAATAGGCCTTGGCTTACAAACAAACAGTTCAGTACCTTTTTCTCCTCTATTTTTCAACCGGTTTTTTTTTATTTAGTAGCTATTGACGAGCTTTAGTTTTATCAATAAAAATGATTGTGGTAGAATTTTAATCATTGGTCGAACACTTTTATAAATGTGAAAGTTTCCCGGTCTTCCTGTTTTTTGTTTGTTACTTTTCCAAGTAGCTTTTTACCGTGGAACAGGTTTTGATGAAAGACGGAAGGCCGTGGGTTGCCTTTTATTCACGCGCCGCTAATCTCGCAAGCGGAACTGCGAACTAACACTAGTTCTATATAAATTTCACTTCTCAGGGTTAAATAATACCTATTTAATTGAGTTATAAGTTGTTTGGTGTTTATTATTAATTTAAAAGGAGTTATAGTATATTAACAAACCATCGAAATCAACGGTGCCCGATCCATCTGCATCAATCTCTGTTATCATTGCCTCTAATTCATCAGCTGATAACGTGTTGTCCAGTTCTTTGAAAATTTCCTTTAACACATCCGTCGTTATGTATCCATTGCCTATAATATAAAACAATTTTTTTTAAAGCATACAGAATATACATAATATTGTATATATTGTGTACATTTACCTTAGGACCTTAGGATTTAAGATGTATACCTTTTGCAAAGGGCTTCATTCATTTATTCATTCATAAGCATATTCGGTTTTAAGACGAGAGTAATAAATATCGAGTGATGCGAATATTAAATCATGTAACGTATGCATAGTTTATAGCAAAGTATTCTTTATTGTCCTAAAATCTTATGGTACATGATAAGTATTCTAGATTCGATTAATATAAAAATATTTTTTAGTCTCTAGTGTGCCAAATATAATATATAACGTTTATTCCTTAGGGTGTTATAATAAAAAATAAAAGTAAGTACCCCTTATGATGGCACAAACACAGAGGATCGATATAATGTTTTGAAGCATATTTTAAAAGATATGGATGAAAAATATATCCTAATAGTTAAAAGTAAACTAGAATTTAAAAAAAAAAACAGATTACATGGGTAGATAATATGTATGACGCGAATGTTCCACATAATTGTAAATGGCTATCGTAGCTTATAGATATTTGGAGGAGTTGCAAATGCATTGCCGGCCCTTAAGGGACCTGAAGACACGACTTTTGAAGAGTTCCATGTTATAGCGATTTAAAAAAACATTGCGGGAAAGATTGTTTTACAATTTGCACATGTGCTATTGCTTGTACTCTACAATTACCTTCTCTGTCATAAAGCCGAAACGCCTCTCTCAGTTCAGCAAGCATGGCCTCAGCGTCTACTTCTTCAGTCAGAAACCTAGACGCTAACGAACAGAATGACCTAAATTCCAACTCCCCAGTAGCTGTAAAAATTTAAATTCACATAAATGTTTACTTTTTTTACTTAATAGTCAAGTTAAATTACTAGAACTGTACGTAAAAATGGATATTTATAAACATTTTTGACATAATTTATTATAAAAACTTCCCTATACAAACTTTCATCCCCATTTTCACCCCCTTAAGGGATGATTTCCGAGATAAAAAGTATCCTATGGTCTGTATCCTTCTCAGGGTCTCAAACTATCTTTCATCTAAAGTTTTCAGTTCAGTAGTTTCGGAGCTTATTCGGTACAAACAAACACACAAAAAATCTTTCCTCTTTATAATATTAGTATAGATAATAAATTATATCAAAATACATAAATTGAGACCAGTTAGACTAAAATTTTATTAAAAATTAAACTAAATTAAAAAAAAAATAGAGACTAAGACTAAGTTTTTTGAAAAATTGAGATTAACCTAAAACTTCAGTGTATTAGAAATGTATTTAGGCAGTTCGTAAGTTCTAAAATAATGTGTTTGCGTTAGGTAACTAATATAAAATTCGAATGAAGTAATAACGCCTCTACAGCCGTGATCGTCTAGTGGTTAGGACCCTACGTTGTGGCCGTAGTAACCCAGGTTCGAATCCTGGTCACGGCAATGTGAATACATTGTCACGGAGAGGCTTAATCTTTTGCCTCATACGTACTAAAAGCTAACATAGTATTCTTTTATATCACTTTTCTATACTTATATTTAGTTGGTACAAAGCCAAAACACTATTTTTGAAGACTATAAAGTACAAGCGCCATCTATATTTGTTTTCACGAAACATAATGAAAAGTTCCTCCATAAGGTACAATCAGCGCCATCTAGTATCATATTTTAATATTACAAGAAAGTATAAAAAACTTACCATTTTGGTCGTATTCTTGAATAATTTCCGTAAGCGTATCATCATCTAATTCGTGGCCAAGCATTTCTAAAATCGTTCCAATCATATCTGTTCCTATAACTCCTTTCTTTTCACGGTCAAAAGTATCAAATGCCTTCTTGAGCACTATAAAACAATACATTAAGAATAATAAATGTGATTAACTTATAAAATAATAAAATATAAACAAAAAACCTAAATAGTGTAAATATGTTAAATATTTTTAATAAAATTATTTTATGCATGTAATATTTGCCCTAATTGAACTTGCTACCAAACAGCCCAATTAACCTATTGTAGATTACATTACTGTAATAAAATAATGTTATACTCCTCAGGGAGCCCTTTTCTCATGAAGTTTACAGTTCATTAAAATGATATGGATTTTGATTAATAATAGCTTGTAATATTAATTAACGGATAATCTTCCAAACCGTACAACCATTTTAATGGAAGCATGAATTTAATGAAATTGCTGAAGTTTCATTTGTTGCCAGAGTAGTTTTAAGGCTAAAGAGTCTATATTACTGTAGAATAAATGTATTAAAAGAAAAATAAAAATAAACTTCTAATAATCCGATTCTAACAATTCGTTAAATCATAAGAAAGCACATCCATACATACATTACCGCCAGTTTTATATTGCGATACGTATATAATGTATTATAAATGTTATTATAAATGTATTTACTGGCAGAAATCATAGAAGAAAAAATAAAAAAAAAACTGACAGTTGAATTTGCTTTAAAGAACGTGCGTTGCCTAAACAATCTATACAGATAAATAAAATTGGAGTGTCTGTTTGTAATATTAAAATAACCGCTTTTTACTAAATGTATATGGATGAATACACGGTACATATACCAAAACAATATTTTTCACATTTTTTGTGTGTCTGTCTGTCTGTTTGTTCCGGCTAATCTCCGAAACGGCTGGACCGATTTTGACGGAACTTTCACTGGCAGATAGCTGATGTTATAGGGAGTAACTTAGGCTACTCTTATTTTAGAAAAAGAATCAGGGTTCCGCGAAAAAAAATTAAAACCAATGAAATTGTAAACTAAATCCGCGTACGGCGTACGTACCCGAGCAAAACGGGGGTAAATCGCTATATAATTTAAATTAAATGAATATCTTAGGAATAGCAAGTTACTATTTATGTATATCTAAACATAGTTAACCGTGAAAACGTACCTAGGGACGAACGCGAGCGAAGCGAGCGTGAGTCGCTAGTTTAAAATAAAGCAATACAATGTATGGCAAAAAGACACGAAGGACGCCCGCTATAAGAGTAAGGCGCTAGTTTGTTTTAATTATAAAGCATCACGCCTTCCACAACTAGTAAAATATATACCTATCTATTATCACTTAATTCTTTTATCTATAGAGCAATACAAATGTAGGTATATCTATACTATATAATATTTTATATTATAAGGTGAAGAGTTTGTTTGTTTGTTTGGTTGAACGTGCTAATGTCAGGAACAACTAGTCCGATTTGAAAAATTCTTTTTGCATTAGATAGCCCGTTAATTGAGGAAAGCTATATCCTATATATCATCCCGGAAAAATGTACGGTTCCCGTGGGATACATTTCTTTTTGTCTAGGGACGAACCCGAAGCAAAGCGAGTGTGAGTCGCTAGTGATAATATAAGTTTGGTGAAGATCATACAAGATCATTAAGATGTCAATAACAAAATATAAGAAAAGATCTAACTAAATTAGCTTTCACTATTAGCAACGATCAACTAATTGAAATGTTTGGCACACACTCAAAGTAAACAGTCTTTTGTAGGTCATTAGCTCTAATGAAGGTGCAATCTGTATACTAAATGTATATCGACCGGGCGTATTTTTATCCCTGATATGACCTAGGACAACAATACTATTGTTTATAATGATGTCTAATAAACAGTAAACAGCTAGGGTATGTCTGATATAAATAGTATTAAACCAACTTAATAGGCTATAATAATGTTTGAAAAAAAATGCCAAAATGTTATTAAAATGAAAAGTAAAAAATAACTAAACGGGGGTTTTCATTTAGAACAGATACTTAATCAAATTTTTTTGAAGTCGGTGCCAGCCAATACAAATCAAAGCACACCTCACACACCACACACACATTTGTTATTTTTTACTTTTCAGTGCCTGGAAGTCGTTTTTTTTTAAGTTTTTATTTTTCCATTTTTAGTGTAGACGTATCACCAATACAAATTAATCAAGCCCAAACACCAGGTAATTGCTGTAAATCGTTGAGGAGTTCCCTCGACTGTCTTTCGGGTCCATCATCAGATCGACTCCAGACCTTCATTAAAAGTAGTGCTTTAAAATACCTAATGAAAATGTTAACAAACGCACTAGTCGCCGCTACAATTTTCGAAAGATCCCCTCGATTTCTCTGGGATCCCATTATCAGATCCTGGTTTCCTTATCATGGTACCACTCTTGGGATATCTCCTTTCCAACAAAAAAAGAATGATCAAAATCGGTTCATAAACAAAAAATCCACGAACAAGCATAAAATATATATATATATACGGTCGAATTGAGAACCTTCTCCTTTTTTGGAAGTCGGTTAAAAAAAACAAATTTGAGGGGGATGAAATCAAAAATGACTTTGAACACAGAGAAAGTTAAGATAAAAAAATATTTAAAGCTATAAAACAAGGTGCTTTTACAACATATGTATTTTGTACCTACCTAATTAATTGGCATATAACTAAACAAATCTAGTAGTTCTGCGAGCACACACTGCATTTTAAAGTTACTACCTTTCAAATAAAAAAAGAACCATTGCGGACCTCATAAGGCGGATAAATCCAGCAGCCCCCTTTTTGCCTCTTTTTGGAGAAAGTACATCTCCAATCAAAAATCCCCGATAACAAAAAAATCTATAAAAACGTGAAACCTGTATATCAAGTTTCGTCCAGATCAGTTGTAAAATACGACCTGTAGAGTACAACCTTACTGACAGAGGAAAGCTGCCAGACTTTAAGCAGAGACGCTTTGCTCACTTGGTTTATTAAATTTCGAAGGTTCCAATTGCATGCTAGAAGTATTACTTTTATAAGGTTTTAAGGAAATGGTTTCAAAATACTTATTTTACTGAATACTACCTAATATTAGACCAAGAAAAGCTAGAAATTTGACTTAAAATTTAAAATCGTTGAACTAACTTTAACAAATCAAGTTATTTTTGGTCGCTATAATTAAAAAATTACAAATAATAATAGGTACGAACCACTATTTAGAAAAAATAGTTTTGGAATAAAATCAACAATGAAAATTTGTATTATATATTCGCTAGGAAATTGAAACATATCAGAAAAGTAATGATTATCCCATTTAAATTAGTAAGAAACCTATATTACTTAAATACCTTTTAAGATACAGTGAAAGTTGAAAGTTTTTCCAAGATTTATAAATTATGAACGTAATTTCACTATCACTAACTAGACTTATTCATTTTATTTAAAAACACGTATACACTATACACAAACGATAAATTTTAATTTATAACTTATTAAAATGTCAAAATAATTATTATAAAAGTTATAATTTTAACTAGAATAAATATTGACTTACTTTGAAGCTGATTCTGGTCGAGCTCATCCTAAAAAAGATAAAAAAAAATTAGAGCGAAAACATTAAGTTTTGAAATATATAATAATTTTATAATTTATATCCTTATTTATATAGTATATTCAGTATTTACAAAAAAAAACTATATTTTCTAACCATTTTACTCCCTCAAATAAAATGTATACGTTGTGACACTAAGACAGATGTAACAAACGTTGTCTTGATCTACTTTCCTGCAGTTTATATATCTTGATTTTGCTTGACGCATTACGGCTAGCAGGAAATTTCAGGGGTGCCAAACAAATACACAATATTAAATAATATATTTGATTAATTAATTATATATTATCATTATTGCAGGTAAAACTCCTGAATATTTATAATAGCAATAACTATAGTAATTTTTACAAAGAATCTTTATAACATAGAATTCCGCTATTGCTAAGATATTTTTATTAAAGTACCTAACTTGCTTTCCTTTTTAATAATATTAATTGATGATTTCGTGGGTATAGATAAATATTAATTTTAGGTACTTTTTTTGTATGTTTTATACTAGCGTTTGTCTGCAGCGCTGTCCGTGTTTTTAACAGAAGATTTTCATGCTCCCCGTCGCATGTACCCGTAGTTAACCTCCTAAAGGGTTGAATTTGAATCAAAACCCTTCCTTTGTGCCCGCCTACATTATAAAAAAAGCCTTGGGCAAAATTTCACGTTTATAAACCCAGTCGTTTACGTTGTATATTGATATATTAATCTGTCATTTATACCTTTATATATAGATATACTAGTGACTCACTTTGGCTTTGCTCGGGTTCGTCCCTAGGTGATTCTTTATTAAATAACTATTTTATTTATGAACCGATTGAAATAGAATAAAAACTAAATGTTAAGTGAAACTTACCACAATACATTAGTGATTACAGATAGCGATACACTTTTATTATCTGTAAAGATTATTTAATTTTAGCGACTTACCCTCGCTTCGCTCGGGTTCGTTCCTAGGTTGCTTCCCCATACAAACTTTCATCCCCATTTTCACCCCTTTATTTCCGGGATAAAAATTATTCTAAATCCTTCCTAGGGCCTCAAACTATCTTTTTGCCAAATTTTATTTCAACCAGTTCAGTAGTTACGGAGCTTATTCGGTACAAACAAACAAACAAAAAAATCTTTCCTGTTTATAATATTAGTATAGTGTATAGATTATATTTAATGACAAATAGTTACTTGTAGTGTGTTACACAAGCAAAATAAATTTTACAGTAGACCGTATCTAATATTATTTTTTCATACAGCGGCGGATTTTCATGGAATTTTTTACGAAAATAAAGCGAATAATAGATTTCATATTTGAACGTACAATTTATATTGGAAAACTGGTTATACTCATATATTTGCTATTTGTTATATACATGTACCGTATATATGCGTATGTATGTACCTATGTCGTGTAGGTAACTTTTATTTAATTAAACTACCGGACTACAATAAAAATACATAGTATGGGCCACTCACTAACTCATATCAATATACAAAATATGTTCCTTCTACGTGAAAAAAGAACTTTAATGATATATTGTAACATGCATACTAAAATTTAAATGTGAAAGTGTGTTTGTTTGTTTGTCCTACTTTCAGGTCAAAACAGAGACGGATTGGGGTGATTTTTTGAGTGGAGATAGCTGGAGAGTAATATAGGCTACTTTTTACTGCGGGAGATTATCTTATTCCCACGGGAAAACACGTTATAATTAGTATTAATGCTCTTCAATACAATTAAATAAATACCTACGTGTTTGAGCATTTTTTGAAATTCATACAAAAAGTGGGTAAAATAGGGGGTAAAAGTTTGTACGAAGGCTACATTTTTAGTTTTGTTGTAGTTTTAGCGCGAGTGAAGCCTCGGGTTCTGCTAGTACTTCATATTTCCATTTGGGTTTTCAGGCTTTTCTTAAACATTAACATTAAGTTAAGATAGTAAGTGTAGTTTAGTAAGTGTAGGTTTATTTTTACATTACTTTAACACGAATAAATTACACTGCCTGCCCACGACGGGTATTATTTTTGGTTATTTAGTATTAAGTTATTTTTATTGAATAAGAATAGTTAAAATTTAGTTTAATATAATTAATTTGCGTTTGTTGCAATTGACAACCCATTTTCATTGCTCGATACGCCAGGAATTTCACCGTGATGTTAATGAGAGGGCCAAAATTAAACTAATTATAGTCTACAAATATACCATGTACATATATAACATTACTACTGCTTCTCATGTTTATATCGGTTGCTGTTATTGTACTGCGCTACTTGTTTACAAAGAAATAAGACGCCACTATAAAAATATCATAATAAATAATGATAAAAACAAACTAGACAGACTAAGAGACAGTACCGTGTGTTCATCTTCTTATTAATCTACTGAATATAATATATAATACAACTCTTTACTGTTAACATCATAGGTATATGACTTCATATCCGGAAATCCCGTGTCGGGTTAGTATAGTTATTGCCTATTGGGTTTGTAAACAACGAAAAAAAAGGAGAAGGTTCTCAATTCGACGCGTTTATATTTTTTTTATGTTCGACCACGCATAACTTTTTACAGTGTAGTCTGGTTTCGATAATTCTTATTTTATTAGATGTACCTCAATGTTGATCCCATTTAAATTTGAAAAAAATCCACCTCTAAGTGTAGAAAATAGGGGATTATTGATTCTTCGTCTACTTCGAAAATATCTGATTAAGTATTTATAGTAAACTAGCGACTCACCCTCATTTTGCTCGGGTTCATCCCTAAGCAAGTTTAATTTTTTTTGAGCAAAACCCTAAATTTTTTTCTAAAATAAAAGTAGCCTTAGTTACTCCTTATAATATCAGCTATTTGGCAGTGAAAGGCCCGTTAAAATTGGCCCAGCCGTTTCGGAGATTAGCTAGAACAAACAGACAGACAGACATTTTTTTTTAAATTGTTTTTTTTATAAGTACCGTATATAATTCGATATGCATGTAGTATAAAGCTATTATTTTGACATTACAAACAGACACTACAATTTTATTTATCTGAATAGATGTATAGATGAAAACTTCCAATGAGTTATTTTTACTTTTAGTGTTTTTTTGAAGTCGGTTTTTTTTAGTTTTTCTATCAAGAACTTCTCAGTCACATCGTGGAGTTAGGAAGTTGGCGGTGTTTCGTGTTTCACCCCCATGCGTCAGAGAGCACCTACAGTTGTCAGTCCTTATAGATCGTATCGAATTGTCGTCCCACTGGAGCATGAGAGTGACAGGAATAGAGAGAGCACTTATGTCTGCGTGCATACTTGTGTAATATTATATCTACTCCTCATAGTTAGACTCAGTGAAATTATAATTCAACAAAAGTTAGGAGGTCATTATTATAATTGAATTCTTAAAAGTATCAGAGCTTAACTAGTTATTTTGGAAACTCTGATTTGTGATTTCTTTTGATTGATTGATTAGATGCTGTTCGTAGATAAAATATCTATATCGTTCATCTGAAACGGTTTGCTCTATTTGGTAAGGGAATAAAGATGAAAAGTGGAGTTTTTCAATCGCTTATATAGTATTATTTAGTACAGTTACATCCAGTTAAAATATAACAAAACTATAAGATTTCAAAATAATAATACTATAGTAATTCTTGAAACAAATTCAATAAAAAAGCAATTAAAAAATATCAAAAAAAAAAAATAAGAGTGCGTGTATGAATGTGTACACGAGCAAGAAGTAAAATTTTTGTAGATTATCGGTACTCTTTATGAAATTCAATATATGTTTTAAATAATTAGGATAAGTGAGATACTAAAAATAACGCATATTAGGCATATTACAATCATATATTTATAGAATATCATTTAAGAAAAGAATATAATATCATATTCTATCTATATTCTATGCTCCTTTCTATCTGAAAGAGCGTTTTGAATTTCTGAGTGACTGCTCGTTCACTTCGCTCTGGTCAGAATTTTATTCTTAAAATTCCAAAACACTCTTCATGTTTTTTTTTCCAATTCTTGTACTGTAAACGCCGCTCGACTTAGAAATGCTCTCCCTGTAAAGGTAAAAAGTGCGAGAAGTTTAGAAAGATTTAAAATTTTAGTAAAAGAATATTTCCTATCCCTTTAGTCCTTTCTTTACTTTCACATTCTCTTTAATATATAGTATAAATTTTTAGCTTTCGATTAATGTATGTATGTATGTATTTATGTATGTATGTATGTTTGTATTTATTTAATAATTAAAGTATGTACTTATTTTATTACTTAATCTTCACACCGCCTACCGTCTTTGCCACACACTTCTCCTCCACCTCAAGGTTGCCTAGAAGAGATCGCTCTTAGCGATAAGGCCGCCTGCTGTACATTCATTTTTTTGTATATTATTTTCATTATGTTTGATTCTTTTATAAGGTGTACAATTAAGAGTATTATCTATCTATCTATCTATCTATATCATTTGTCAGACAGTAACAACAGTTACCATGGCAACAAACGTTCGGCTCGCCCGATTTACTCTTTTCGTAACGCATTCACCAGGCGTGCTTAAAGAAGTTTTACTTATAGTACATATATACGGCGTAAGGTCCTGAGTTGAAATCACGGAGTTTACTATCACAAAATACTTAGTAGCTATCTGGAGTTGGGAACTTGACGAAATTTACACCCTCATGCCCGCGACGTCTGTTTGCTACAATATATAAGAGATTTGTTTCGCTTTGAAAATTTATGGTCATTCAAAGCAATAATATGTTAAATAATAAATAAAAATAAATAAATATGTTGCGACATTAACACACAGCACCATATAGTTCCATGGTGAGCTACGAGGCTTGTGTTATGTTTACCCGATAGTTGATACACTACACATATATAACTTTTGAATACAAACATTCATGCTTATCACACAAATGAATGCCCCAGCGAGACTACACACTGCATTACCATGGAACTAGATGGTGCTGTGTGTTAATGTCCCAACATATTTATTGATTAATATTATTACTAGGGTTTCAATATTTAGATATCTTCTAAGTCGATGAATATAAAATTAATTGGGGAATTGTATGATAATCTGCCATTTAATCTAAGACAATTTTACTTTAGACTTGTGACTAAATTGGGGAAAACTATGGACATAAGCGCCTTAAATTGCACTAAATATGTAGAGTCTAGTCAAAGACGAAGTAAAATTCAAAATGCAAGATGACAAACTATATACTTTTTAGGTAGCCAGCGCAATTACAGGCAAGAGGCATATCATCTTAGTCTTTCACAGTGACAACGCACCTGTGGTTCTGCATTTTTGTTACTTAAAACCTAAGTGCATGAACCGCAGGTGTTATGGGCGACAGGTACTGCTTTCCATCAGGTGGTCTGGCTGCTCGTTTGTCACTGAATTGCATAAAAAAATAATACTTGTACTAATATTATAAATGTAAAAGTTTGTGAGTATGCATGGATGTTTGTTACTCTTTCACGCCAGAACGGCTGAACGGATCTTTATAAAATTTGGTACTTGTAAATCAAAACAATAATTTGTTTTGATGTTTAATAACTTGGCTCAATAATCATTCAATCATGTCACGTTACAAATACCAGAGATCAAAGATCAGGAAAATGTATTACTATTTTCATGAGATAAACAACAAACAAATAGACACACATGTATTAGCTATTGTGTAGTTTTTAATTATATTCAGTAATTAATATGTATATATGCAAATAGCATTTCAAAGCAAATCATAACGGAATAACCTATTAATAACGGAATAATCTATTAATAGTAAGTATTTCATATCAGATTAAGTGGAAAATGCACTGACCACTGAGCCAAACGCAGAATGCAATTATAACATGTTAATTAAATTCATATGTTGTTTTTGTAGTAATTTACAATAATTTGCCAATTTGCATAAAATTTTGATATTTTTTTTGGACTTAAATAATTTTTTTTAAGTTACGCGCATATGAACCCGTTTTTTCGTAATGTAATCGGTAGACAATATTATTGCCCTCCGAATGAGCCTATTTTTATCTCAGTAAGACCAAAAATTTGAGAGGTATGATTTTCTTTGTACACATGTAGAGAATATTTTGAAAAAAAAAACAAAATGGCTGCTACACAGAGGGGAAAGGGATTAGACCTAATTTTTTTGTGTATTTGTGTATTAAAATAGTTGTAATATAAGTACCTAGAATATCGCTAGTCCGTCACCAAACACACTGTATGTATAGATAAAGATAACATACCTATAAAATATATCCACATATGTTTTTAAAAGCTTTTATTTAACTTGCAATGTTTTTATAAATGTTCGTTTGATTCAAATCTTGGAAGTGAATTTTAAATCAATTATTGCAGTAACGAAGGCAATAGGGAAGACCTGGAACGAAATTAAAAGCGATGCTCTAGACCGACCGAGATGGCAAAGCACTGTAGATGCCCTGTGTCCCATCTGGCACATGGTGAGATATAGGACCTGAATGGTGAATGATGATGTTATGTTTAGATAACAATGCATGGCTAAATAAGTAACGTCATTCTAAATCCAACATGGTGAACTCTCAACGATGGCGGACTATGTTTTTTTATGCATCCCCATGATATGGATATCAAATGAAAGGGTTTACTAAAAAGAATACGAATAAATGCTTAAAAAATGAAAATAAAAATGCTTTAAATTAATCAAACCCATTTATTACACAATTTATATGGTATAAAAACTTGTTTTTTAATGTTTTTTTTTTCATAATATTTTCTTAAATTAACGCGAATATTTGACATTTTAAATAAAACTATCTTTTCGGATTATTTCGTGGATTTATTTTGATTTTTGGTTCCTGAAGTTTCGAAAGCTTTACAGTAATCATGGTGACGGGAGAGATTAAAGTTTTAGACATCTCAAAGGCTATAGACTTGTTACAGACAGTGCCTACCCACAATTTTACAAAAATGATTTTAAAATTCAAAAATGGCACCAGAGTACCTAATCCGAACAGATAGTTTTATTTAAAACGTTTTTTTTTATCATATTAAATTATTTACAATTAATTAAATATCTGAGTGCCATATAAAAAACTCCAGTTTACACTAAAGCACGTGTACTCAAGGAATCGATACTTTCCGCGTCTCGGCGTGATTCGATTTCCGCCCGTGGGATTGGCCTGACGACAAGGAAAATTAAAACCTTAAACGAATTATGCCGCACCCTTGCCATATTGCTTTGATTTCCACGTTTTATCTAAGGAATATTGCTTTTACTTTACCTTTTTTGCTATTATAGGTAAGTGAATTATGATTTTTTATAGAATAATACATGTACTTGCGAATCTAGCGCCCTATACAAAGTTCCCGAAACTTTCGTGATTTATTCTCATTTTTCTTTATACATAGGTAACCTCATTTCATATGGCTGGCACCGACTATTGTTTGTTTGTTGTTTGTTTGTTTTTGCTCTGATTAGTGCTCTGATTGCTCTGATCTATAGTATTCACTATGAGAGAACCCCCGTTCAGTTATTTTTTACTTTTTAAGTCGGTTTACTTTTTTTTTAATTGCTTTTTTATTACGTAGTTTTTAGTTTTAAGTAAAAACTAAAATAGTTTCTGTAATAAGTAGTAATTACAAAAACTATTTCAGTTTTAGTTTCACGTCTTAGTCTATATCATAAAAACTATTGAACAGATTTTGATGAAATCTTTACTATTCCTTAAGTTGACATAAATATAAGCAAATAAAAAAAGAATGATTACAATCCAATGAATATTTTATAGAAATTCGTGGACAAACATATATACGTACATACACCTACACAATTTTGTATATTTGTTTGGAAGCCCTAATAGATTTTCATATGTAAAATTTTTTGCAGTTCAAATATTATTACATACATACATACGTGTCGAATTGTTAACTTCCTTTTTTTGAAGTCAGTTAAAAAGACTTAATCGCTATTAAGTCGATACCTACTTGTGATAATTTCTAAATATTTACCATACATTGTTCTTTTCATTTTTATTTTTTAAACAATCAATTAGACTTATTTTTTCTGAATAAGGTACGAAACAAGTGTCAACTCGACGTATAGGGTATGGGGTTATTACACCGCTAAATTTCAAACAGGAAAACCCAATAACTAGACTAGGCCCAAGCCGGTACTCCAAACCAGGACTTCCGCAGATGCTAGCCATTAGACGACACGCTTGGCTCAGTTTGTAGTGACCCTACTTGCTATGCTAGCAGACGCGGGTTCGAGTCCCGCTGGGGGCATTTATTTGTGTGATGAGCACGAATATTTGTACTCCAGTCATGGGTGTTTATATTTATAATATGTATGTCTTTAAATTTATACATATGTGTTTGTTATCTTTAAATTTATACATATGAAACTAGATGGTGCTGTGTGTTAAAATCCCACTTTATTTATTTATTTATCAGACTTACGATACTAGTAGGTACTAAATTTAATTTTTATATTAGTAGATTATTTTTAAGTCTTGTTTAAAATAAAAAGAGAAGTATTTTAATATAATATACGGAAAAGCAGAAATCAAAGTAAAAAAATATTATAAATACGATGTGTAGGTTCTCCGTTAAGTAAAATTTGTGAACACATAAAGTATAAAATAACAAACTAGACTTTTAATTTTTTTGATAGCCACATAAATATTAACATTTTTATTTCTATCTCGTATTGAAGCTTCTTCAAGAGGAAAGAGCTTATTTCCTCATTACGATCTTACTGTAGCGTAAAAACGTCTTCAAACACAAGTATTTTTATACAGAAGTCAAGAAACAAGAAAAATGAGAGGTTTTCTTACATTTTCATACTAGAGTGAAAGTAAAAAGTTCGACGATACATTCTAAGTATCACCATCTTTTCGCTGTATTAATATGTATTTTATGTGTATTTTATTACATCTGTGTACATTATATTATTTATGATGTGGATTGGATTTAGTCTCTAAATTTGGTTTGCTTGTTCTAAATTAACATAATGTTCATTGACGTGCCACAAGCTATCCTATATAGATAATTAAATTTAAGTACTTTTTTGTTATGTCAAAATAACTGTTGGTTTTTGCTAAATACATATGAATTATATACTAGTACCTGGGCGACCGTCCTTCACTCGGAGTTCTTTTTTGTTATATCGTATTTTTTAGATAAAACGAACTAAAAACTTGAATAAATACAAACAAAAACCAAAGTAAAAACTTTGTATTCCGACCGGGACTTGATCTTGGGCTTGTGTGTTGTCTAACTTGTGCCTTGACGGCTTGACCACGATGCTTATATGCGAGAGTAAGAAATTATCTACCATATTTTGCGTGAAATAATGCAAAGGAAAACCGCATGAAAATTCGAAAACACGCGTTCTCTTAGACATAAGACTAATCTAGATCGATTTTTCGTCCCTAAAAACCCCCACATACCAAATTTCTGCGAAATCGTTAGAGCCGTTTCCGAGATCGCCGGTATAAATATATAAATATACAAGAATTGCTCGTTTAAGTATATTAGATTAGATAGATTAGATGTGATAAAAGTCAAACATTTAATAATGGAAACCGAGTGAAGCGGATTCAAATCCCGGGTCTCGCACCTCTGATATTTTCATGTGCGAATCATTTTCTAACTTGATTACCACTTGCCGTACGGTGAAGGAAAACATCGTGAGGAAACCTGCATGTCTGAGAGAACCTAGCAAGTTTTCGAAAGACATGTGAAGTCCGCCAATCCGCTTAGCCAGCGTAGTGGACTATGGCCTGATCCCCCTCGTCTTGAAGGGAGGCCCGTGCTCAGCAGTGGGACGTTAAAAAGGGCTGAATACATACATACATACATATATTTTAAAACTGAATGAAGCACGCGTTATTAGAACATTTTAATTCCTATCGTCATCCCGAAACAAGTAAAATAATGACAAAAATAAAATTACAAAATGAAATAAGAGAAAGTATACAGATTAAATTATTTTATTCCCTGTAAAATTAATAACATTTTCACCGCATGTTAAATCACACATTCAGATGTGACAAATAGTTTCATAATTACTCCGTACCCGTTTTCATTAATTATAAAACAGATTCGCTCTACGAATGCAATAAACGACACCGACGGGATAATTGATGTGCACACTGCACTTCTCAAAGTTCATTGCGTTATAAAATAGAGCATTCAATTTTGATATAATATATTTCGTAAGTAATAAGGATCTTTAACAGGAAATGAATACAGTATCTGAAAGGTGCACATTTACAATCTACATATGTCATATTCTTAAAATAGAATATGAATTATATATTATATATCAAAATTAGAATTACGCTTTAACATTTAGCTCAGAGATGAGACGTGTTCCCGCAGTAAAAAGTATCCTATATGTTGACCTGGATATCCAGCTTTTATCATACCAAATTTCATCAAAATCCCTCCAGTGGTTTTTCCGTGATGCGGTAACAGATAGACAGACAGACAGACAAAAATTCTAAAAACTATATGTTTGGCCTCTGTATCGATAATAATGTCTATTTTATTAAAAATTTCCAAAAAATATTTAATGTACAGATTCGGCTTGGTTACAATTTTATTTTATGTATCTATAGATTATTTATATGGTATTACTTTAATAAAATCTCTAAATGTTTAGATGTCTTGGTGTCGAAAACCTTTTTTGTTTCAATTTATAAGTCTTGAGACATTTTTAGGGTTACGTAGCCAAAAGACAAAAACGGAACCCTTATCTCATGTGAACCCCTATACAATAGAATAATCAAACTACAAAACTAAATAAAAGCACTCCAAACAATGTGTAAACAAATTTATAGGCCTGTATGTGTATATTTTTGAATACACCCTTCAAAGCGGATGTCCTTAAAGAAATTGAGCCCCAAAAGTTCCCAAAAATTTACCCATTTTGTTTATTTATCAGTTTCAAAACTAGCTATTCTTGTATAGTATATTTGAAAATGCTTTAAATTATAAACTTATTTTTGTGTGGATAGTTTTTTTTTATTTTTTTTATTTAACCTAAATAAAATCTGATGGAACATAAACCCTAGTTGCGTGAGTCACACTCGTCCGATTTTAATTTCTCTTACGTGAAAACGAACAGTATTTTAATAATACTTACAATAAAATAGTGTAAATTTTTAATACTTTTTAAATATAACATGTACAAAGACTTATTAAATATAATTTTTAGTACTCACGTATGTTTATGCAAATCTAGGAAAATGCTAGGTTATTTAGAAATTAACATATAAAATGGTCTAGTTGAGTATTAAAATATGTTTTTATTATACAATAATTTTATTTCTTTTAAGTCACTTAAGAAATGATTCATTTCTTATATACTAGTTTCTGTCTAGGGTTTTGCTCGTGGATACTTTCTATTTTTACTTTATTTGCTCAAGTTTTATTAAATAAGAATTAAAAAAAATAGCTTATATATATACTATCTATATATAAACTATATCGATATAGAAAAACTCGTCGATACTCTTTATTAGGTCAAATAAAAATAAGCTAACAGATTTCAGTTGTAACATACAGCGTGTACTAGCAAGTGTAGAACGTCTTAACTTCAACATGGCTCGACTGAAACATGCTTAAAAATAATTGTCAAGGTAGTCAATCATGAGAAGGATAGCAAATGGGAAATTGTTTTATGTAAGAAAGAGATGTAAAACTTTCCAGATAGAAATCAATATTACGAGAACACTTTCAAAATTACTTGAATGTTCTTTGTTTCTGTATACTGGTGTTTCCGCAGAAATCGAAGTTCGACGAATATCGTTATTTAGAGGACAACTTTTTTAATGATAACACTAAAGCTCGTCAATACTTAACAAAAAAAAAAGAAAATCATTTGACATACAGAGGAGAAAAAGGTACTGTACTGTTTTGTCTTTGCCTATTTTGAATGTATGTATACCTCGGCGGCGGTTTGTCGGATGAGTACGAATCTATACTAATATTATAAATATGAAAGTTTGTGAGTATGGATTTATGGATGTATGGATGTATGTTTGTTACTCTTTCACGCCAGAACGGCTGAACGGATCTGGATCAAATTTGGCACAGAGATAGATTATAGTCTGGAATAACACATAGGCTACTTTTTATCCTGGAAAAATGCACGGTTCCCATGGGATAGGTTTGTTTTTTAGTAAATAAATATTTTAGGATACAAAATGCAAAAAATATACACAAAGAGATACAAAGAAGTACAAAAAATGATGTAAAGAGGCACAAATTGAAAGTTATAGGGAACTACTAAAGGGATATAGTGCTCAGTGACTGAAATAGAGCGATACAGTGTGAACTGCGAGTGTGCAGTCGTGTACGTGTCGTGTGTAGTAGCAATAAAACATCTATATTGCAAAACCGGTTTTAATTTACGATCGCTGAATCGAACTGGTAGCAATGTTATACAACTCTATCTATAAAACACGGGGTTGCTGCGATAAAAATATCCTGTCAATCTCTAGCCAGTCTATATTATACATATTTCTATGTAAAAAAATATTACTTAAATTCATATTTTGATTCTACTGCATAAAATAAGGGAAAATCACTAATTTTTTTTTTTAATTTAAAACATTAGTAACTAGCGACTTACCCTCGCTTCGCTCGGGTGCATCCCTAGGTACATTTTAAATAGATATAAATAGTTATTGGCCAGCTTTAACAATGTAAATTTTAATTATTTTTTCGTGAATTTTCCGATGTTTTAATAGTTAATCTGCTCCGCTCCGAAAGCGGAGACAAATCAAAGATCATAAAAATCGATCCAGCAGTTCTTGTTAGAAACTTATTCAAAATAAGGATTTAATTTAAAAAATATACTATCTATACATATAGTAAAACTGTAGAGGTCGATTGTCTGTACATAGGAAAAAAATGCTAAAAACAGAGTGAGGGGGTGTAAAAATAGAAATAGAACAAATCCAGATTTCTTTCAATTTATTTGTTTCTCTGTATGTTTGTCTGTTAAACCGCTAGATATAAATAAAAATAAATCACATCTCTTTTAAGTTAACATTAATCTTGACAAATAAGTGTTCCATAGTGATTTCATGAGACGTTGAAACCTTACATACGTTAATAGTTGGAATGTTGTATATCTATTTTATAAAGCCTCCGTGCCTTTTCAAATTTTAGAAGATAAGAGTTAACTCAACGCTCACTAATGTTTAATTCTAGTCTTAAAAAAACAGTGCTTATTACCTTAATGCATTAATAATTTTCTAAGTATTATAATAGTAAATAATGTAGTTCATAATCCACATTTTAACTTTATACTTGCCAAGTATACTTTCTATTATAATTTTTTTTTGGGAAAGAAACGTATGCTACGAACTTTAAGAGGAAAATAATGTGACCGTATATATTATTGTCGATATTAACTTAGGTAGAGCGTGGGCGGCAGGTATTGTCAAAAGTCTGTGATCTCTGCACCTGTAACTTACTGAATAGTATTAATATAAACAAGAGTAATAAAGCTTTTTTTGTAATGATGTATAGAGCCCTGTATACTGTATGAGCTTTTAAGATATTTGTTTACATAGAACAAAATACTTTTGTCTAAGTCGAAAATAGAGCAAGATTTATCTACAAGTTGCTATTCGCATTTATTTACTTCAGTTCAAGTTATATTCCTATTTCTAATATAAAGTGTCTGGTAACAAAATACACTAACAATTGGAATCTGTAAAAAATACTTTTTGTAGAATTATATACTATGTACTGATTGTAAACTATGTTCTAATCGATACAGTACATTTCACACACATATCTATTATAAAATCAATATTTGTACTATAAATATTTTATCAGTCCGTACTAGTTTCCTCACAGACAATTAATTTTAATTTACAAATTATCGCTTTAAAGCCTTTGTTTATAAATTAAGTACATGTATATTTATTTGTACACTTTTTACGATTAGGATTGGCTTGGATTAAATTCTAACTACTTACTAAATACATTCCTTAACACTTATGATCGCCATGTACTTATGATGACGTCACATGGGGTGGAATAGGCATGGGTCGCTCTTAGTAAATGATAAAGTAAAAGTGTCGTGACGGTCGAAATACATTTTTTTCGTCTAGCTCTCATTCACCAAGTGCGCCGAGTACATGTAACTAATTTCCTTCCACAAGGTTTGAATAATATTAATATAGACATGCTGTTAGCAAGAATAGGTTGACTTAAGTGTGGAAGCATTACACTCTCACAGAATTGACAATTTACCTTCACGTTTAAATTTCTTTAAATTTACCTAATGTTGCTTATACAGGTAGTAAATCTTAATAAATTTAATATTTAATGCTCTTTTCTTCCATGTCCCATCCATTTGTTCCATCCTGTATAATATGTACATATGCGTTTTATTGATACGCACACACATGCATATACACATAAACACGTACGCACGCACCTGTGCACACACACACGTGCACGTGTACACACAACCTCACGCTATATTCCTTGTGGTGGCAAGCAGATATATGTAAGTAAGCATAAACCCATTTTCATGGAACCAGACATATATAGTTATTTTATGTCCGATAATTACAATTATTATGTTTATCTAATTACCTCTAAAATACACCAACTATGAGTAAAATTCAATATAATATATGCAAACTCGTTAATAATAATATACTTGAGCGAGCTACGTGGGATGTAGCATCTGGGGTTGTCTTTTGAGATGCAGAATTCA
This sequence comes from Argynnis bischoffii washingtonia, assembly GCA_033884665.1. NCBI lineage: Eukaryota > Metazoa > Arthropoda > Insecta > Lepidoptera > Nymphalidae > Argynnis > Argynnis bischoffii. The sequence goes on along the minus strand of CM066616.1, from coordinate 5,223,412 downwards.
CTATACTTTCAATATTCGAATATTTATGCAGATCCTATTGGAATTTTGGGAACACTCACATTCAGTAGATAGCGATTCATTTGAATAATATGTACATAGGGTAGAAAGTATCAATCAGAAAGCCTGAATTTCAATTCCTATGTGGATCAAGTTTAAATATCGGTATACAACGGTAACAATAAGTCTAGAAATAGAAGAACTGACTACTTAAGCTTTAACTTTGTAATTTATCTGTATTTTATTTCCCTGGCTTGCAACTGATCTATACTAATTTTATAAAACTGAAGAGTTTGTTTATTTGCGCTAATCTCAGGAATAACTTATCCGATTTGAAAAATTCTTTTTACATTGGATAGCTCGTTAACTCAGAAAGGCTGTAAGCTATATATCATCCCGGTAAAATGTACGGTTCACGTTACATTTGTTTTTGTCTAGGGACGAACCCGAAGCGAAGCGAGGGTGAGTCGCTAGTTAATTATAAATTACTAGGGACTCACGCTCGCTTCGCTCGCGTTCGTCCCTAGGTACGTCTTCACGGTTAGCTGTTTAGGTATACTAAAATAGTAGCTTGCTACTCCTAAGATATTCATTTAAATTATATAACATTTGCAATTTGACGAGTCTAGTCGTGAAAAAATGAAAAAATAAAAATTCACGTAAAGTGTACTGTTTTCTTTTGTAGTAGAATCCATTTACGTTATAATTTTTTCGAACTTATCGATATTTTATTAATTTTTGATCGATTTTAGAGTTAAATTTATTGCTTTTTTAGAAAAAAAAAATAGATTTAAGGTAATTTCAGAAAGAAATGTAATTCATTCATAGTCTAATCTTGTAATTGGGGGAGGCCTTCGTTCAGCAGTGGACGGCGATAGGCTGATTGATTGATTCTAATCTTGTTTATTCATTAGTTAAAAGTATAATAAGAAAAATAAGTAAATATTTACAAAATTTAGTCATAGTTTTGTTAAAAAATCATAAAAAAATGTAAAAAATGAAAAAAAAAATGTTGTTTACGTCGATTTTTTCCTGAGATATTCGACTTTCAATGAAAAGGGATCCTTTTCTTTTTTTCATCAATATATAAGCATTTAGTAATTTTAAAAATTTATCTTACACATATTTTTTTCGAAATCGTTTTATATTAAATAGATTTTGCGGGAAAAACTACAACAGAAAACTGTATACTTTACGTGAATTCCAAATTTTATTATTTTTTTACGACTATTCAAATTGCAAAGTTGGAATGCTTATGGCGACATTGTATAAATAATTAATAAGCGTCAAATTACAAACTTACGAACACCGTTTTTTTCGTTTCTTCAAATTTCTCTTTTTAAACGTTCTGACATGATATGCTTGGACGTGAGTTCTGGACCGAATCGACTTCTAAATTGTAGTTCTGATAAAAATCTGTGATAAACAAAAGAGTTGTAACTTGTAGCTTTTTTCAATAATAAAAAAAAAATTAATAGTATTTTTTAACTTTTTCAACTTTCTGGTATGCTCTGCTGGAACTTGGACGTGAGTTCTGGACTCAAATTGACTTCTAAATTGTAGTTCTGATCTTTAGATCTGTGTTAAACAAAAGAGTTCTGACTTGTAGCTTTTCTCAATAATTAAAAACAAAATTAAATAATATTTTTCAACTTTTTAAACTTTCTGGTATGCTCTGCTGGCACATGGTCGTGAGTTCTGGACTCGAATCGACTTCTACATTGTAGTTCTGATAAAGATGATGATGATGGAAGTGTCGCTGAAAAGTGTCGCTCAAAAAAGTGTCGCTTAAAGTGTCGCTGAAAAGTGTCACTAAAAAGTGTCGCTGAAAAGTGTCGCTGAAAAGTGTCGCTGAAAAAAGTGTCGCTGAAAGTGTCGCTGAAAAGAGTGTCGCTGAAAAAGTGTCGCTGAAAAGTGTCGCTGAAAGTGTCGCTGAAAAAAGTGTCGCTGAAAAAAGTGTCGCTGAAAAGTGTCGCTGAAAAGTGTCGCTAAAAAGTGTCGCTGATAAGTGTCGCGATGATGATGATGATGGAAATGTGTCGCTGAAAAGTGTCGCGATGATGATGATGATAATGATGATGAAAAAGTGTCGCTGAAAAAAGTGCCATTGTATGCACTGCTGGCACATGGACGTGAGTTCTGGACTCGAATCGACTTCTACGTTGTAGTTCTGATAAAGATCCGTGATAAACAAAAGAGTTCTGACTTTTAGCTTTTCTCAATAAATAAATAAAAAATTAATAGTATTTTTTAACTTTTTCAACTTTCTGGTATGCTCTGCTGGAGTTCTTACGTCTAGCTTTTCTCAATAATTAGAAACAATTAGATTTTTTTTTTTAACTTTTTCTAAGTTTGGATATGATCTGCTGGGACTTGGACGTGAATTCTGGACTCGAACCGAGTTGTAGATTACAGCTCTGATACAGATCTGTGATAAAAGGAAGAATTCTAGCCTTTTACAATACTTTGAAACGATGAAAATGGTATGTTTCGACTTTTCGAAAATTCGGATATGATCTGCTGGAACTTGGACTAGAGGTCAGAACTATTTCTGAAAAGTATCAGGAACTGTAGAACTCAGCTGCATGTGAATAGATTTCACATTTTTTTCTTTGATTTGTTGCAAAACGATCTGCTACGGGAAGTTAGCAGATCATTTGGTCAACTGACTTTTTTTAAGGTAAAAACGCCAGAAATATTTCTAAAAAGTATCAGGAACTATAGAACTCAGCTGGATGCGAATAGAACTCTCATTTATTTTTGATCTGCTGGACAATGTTCTGCTAAGTTCACTGACATAGATAATGTTGACTTATACTGACTGACTTTATGTTTAAATTTATATTATACTAGCGACTTACACTTGCTCCGCTCGGGTTCATCCCTAGTTACGTTTTAACGTTTAGTATAGATTTCTTAGAGATGAGATATTTTCCCGCAATAAAAAGTATCCTATATCTTGATACCAAACATCAAAATCTGCCCACTGATTTTCTCGTAATGCGTTCCCAGACATACAGATAGATAGACGAAAATTATACAAACTATAGATTATATTCCAATAAAGTATTCCAAAAAATATTTAATGTACAGATTTGACTCGGTTAGAATTTTATTATATGAATACAAAAAGCATCAATAAAAAATCATCAAGATTCAAGCGCGCTTTTATATTTTTTCTTGGCTTAAATTATTCTTTACGTTAAGAACGGACACTAAAATTACGAAGTTTAAAAATTTGTTAATAACGTATAGAAAGCACTATACGTATTTTCTATTATTATATTTAAGATTTTAAAAAGGTAATATTAATTTAAATTATAGTTGTAGCGTATTTTTATTTATTATTAGATATAAAATATTATGTTTTCGATGCCGCGGTACCATGTAGACCCTTTGTTTAATTCGTCACGTGAATAGTGACCGGCTGCTAGTCGGACGCTAGCTTCAGGCCCATGCCTTTCGGGGCCCCCGTGAGAATGGGGGCCCTGGGCCCGGGCCCCGAGTGCCCCTATGGTAAAGACGGCACTGGGTATTAGTGTTAGTTAATGTCTACCATATTATGTTACAGTTGGTCAAAGTGTGTTTTATTATTTTAAAATTATAATAAAACTTAAATTATTTAAGATCACGAGTAGCTTAAAATATACCAATCAGAACCATAATGTGCCTCGATTTGACTCAACTCGATCTTAATCGAATCAAATTAAATTAATGTTACGTACGCATATGATTGCTGCTTTCTTTTTTATTAGTATTTTCTTTTTAATTTTAAATTGTTATAAAAATATACTAAAAATATACAACGATATCAAAAATATACAGTCAATCATTTATGTGATAGGAAGTTACTCTATTTGCTATGTATTAAAAAATATTAGGTAGTAGCTAACAATCGGATGCACCAATTTTAAAAATCACTAAGTCCATTTTTGACTGGTTATTTAGTAAGGTTAAAAAAAGTCCATATTCTTAAATGTATTTAATAAAGAGTAAATCTTTAATTTAAAATACAGTTAAAGTGAGGTAATCGATTTTTAATATCAACGATAGTATAATATTTGAACTCCAATTACAGTAATCTCTATTTTACATCAGTATTTATAATCATTTAGTGAAAATTAAAAAGTTTAAACTATCTTTCTTCTCATGTTTAGAAAAAAATTTAAGTAAGAATATTTTGTTTAAAAATAAAGTTGTTATAAAATATTTATTTTATTTGCCATTTTTGAAAGAACAAGTAATAAAATACTATTGTTGAATTCTTTGATAAAATAAAAGCGTGTAGAACTGCCACTGTCCTGTAAGGTACTGCGAGATAACCGCAAGTGTAGTTTATTAATTGAAAAATAAAAATTAAACCTATTTTTTTTTTAGTCTAACTCTAATCGTCTCCGCCCGTCATCACCTCCATGAATTCTGAAAAAAAAAACAAATTTTATGTTTATATGCATATTACTAACTGATCCGTCAAACGTGGTTCTAATCAAACAATCAATTTGAATCAATGAAAGGCCTTTCATTGATTTCCGAATTTCTTCCTTTTTATTTCAATTTTTTTTAAACTATGAATATATTTAAAATAAATAGCTTCCAGCCATTCTCAAATTATGTTTTTACCATCATTTTCAATATGATTTTTCAGTCAGCAGATAAAAGGTATCCTTAAAATAAAATATAACTTGATTAAATATAAACGAAAAACGTATTTACAAAAACGTATATCAAACAACTGTAATTTTTTGGTTGTTTTAAGTAGTTATATTTTATACAAAACTCATTAAATTGAAAGATCAGTTAAAAACCAAAGTTAAAAATCAGTCATAGTATTTAAAAATAACGTTTTTGGCTTTCAAAGGTAAATAAAATGGGATCTATGTACGTACACTAGTACTGATGTACTGGATACTGGTAAGTCTAAATCGATTCATTTGTTTTGTTTATCCTTACACACTTTTCCTAATAGGTAGGAATTTAGCATAATGTTGAAATAAAGTTTATTGAGTGACCGGTAATGCTTTGAATTTTATTTTACGATATGATTAATTTTTCAGTCATGGCGACTATTCTCGCTATGACTAGACTATTGCAATATTAATTTTCTAAATATCTATATAATTTTGAAAATGTCTTTTCAGAAAATTCTAACACTGCTTTTGGACTGACACAGAACTCGAATCTAGGACCTTATGAGCCCAATATCAATGAGTCATGTATATATTGTATTGTATAGTATATCTATTGAGTTTTAATGTTCAAAAATTCTCAGTAGCAGCCCCAGCTTGGGAAGTTGGCGACGTTACACAATCGCGTCACATTGTCGTCGTCAGAGGGCTTTGAGATTAAAAGGAAAATAGAAAATGCACTTGTAATGCATAAGCCTTCACTTTAATATCTCTCGCTCAGATAGCTAGCTCAGTGAGATTGGCCGTCGTGACTGAAACCGGTCAAATGGATATTACGTGATTCAGTTTTTAAGTGTTTGACTTATTTTAACCTTGAAAATTTGAGCTCGCAAGCTATGTTTCGAGACTAATTTTATACAACCATATACATCACGTGAAATAATTATAATTTTTTTATTAATATGTTAATTAATCACTGGTTACACGAATGTTTGAGTTAGTGCCAGTGAGCGCGCCAATAACCTCTAATAATGCGCAAATGAATTTGGCCGATTTGCTTTAGCTAGCTACTGTTGATTGACATGAATGAATCTTGTATTTTATATATTATGTAATACCAAGTATTATCGTAACCTTATAAACGTCTATTACACATAGAAATTTATTACATAAAATGAAATAAAACTATTTATGACACTTCCCTGGTTTTACAATGCATATCTGTAATGTTTTATATTTAAACTAGCATTTCCCGCGGCTCTGTCCGCGTTCAGATGATCAAAAACCAAATTTTTAGGTTTTACACATTAGTATACTCTTACATATACCACTTTCATTGCTCACCGTATGATTGGTAAATAATGGCACTGATTGACAATGCCACAAAGATTCCTCCGTTAATCTCATATTTGATATAGTAATATTGCACTTTTTGTTTTAGCAATAACATTTATGTATGTCTATATTTCTGTTTTGCATGTTTATTTAATTTTGGTCAATAAACTCTCAAACTACGGAATTAATTTTAATTAGTTTTTACTAATAGACAGTTATTGATTAACTTAATATGTAGCTGATTATTTAAATTACATAATGACAACTTTTCTTAATATTAATTTGTCTCGAAACAGGGATTTTCGAGAGCTAGTTAGTAATATTTTCTAAAACGATTTTCAAAATAAAATGCAATAAGTAAATAATTCTAAGCAAATACTTTTTATTATTTCATACGGCTCGTCTAATATGATTAAAGTCAAAAGCATTTAAGTCCTTTAAGTCTTTACCTTCCAAGAAATGGTGTCAAAAAAACTGAAAAAATTGTGGTATAACAGTTCCTAAAATACTTTTTCATAGTTTTTGAGATATGGAATATTTTTAGTTACCCGCTTTGTCAGTTTAACAGCCATAAACTTTTTTTACATAAAATGTTATAAAATAATATGAATCGAACTTATTTTTACGGTTGATAAAATGAGTTGATATTGTGGAAACGTAAATATTATTCGTATTTATTTCAGGTTTGACCTAACAAAACACGTTAGTAAGAAAAACAATACAATATTTGGAGTTGGATTTGCCTTTGCCCAATTTTTACGTTAAAAGATAAAAAAATATTAACAATATTTATTAAACAATAAAAATTTACAAATATTTCCATTTAAAAATTGCTTTGGCCAACAAAATTTTACTAATACGTTACTAATTTATAAAGCCAAAAAAATTGTTTTACTAAAAACACGGGCGGGGCCGCACGTATTAGTAGTAATTTTAATAAAGTCATAGAAAGGTCATTTCTGTACATTTTTTTTTTGATTAAAACTACGTATTTTAAAAACACATGGCGACATCTATTGTTAAATATCTAAATAACACATAAATAAATTTTCATTAAAATAATTATTTTAATGAATAAAAGAGCGCTATTGATATTTCTTTTAGGATAAGCTTTTTTTTAATAGTTTTAATATATATATGTAAGTAAGTTAATTTGCTAAAATGTTAATAGTATCATCGTGCTTTTATTTTAATCAGTTTTTGTATTTTTTTCTCAGAAATGAGATATTTTCCTGCGATAAAAAGTATCCTGTGTGTTGACCCGAATAACCTGCTATCACCATCCCAAATTTCATCAAAATCCCTCCAGTGGTTTTTTTGTGATGCGATCACATACAGAGAGACAGGCAAAAATTCTAAAAACTATAGATTTGGCCTCTATATTGCTAATCATGAATATTTCAATAAGATTTTCCGAAAAATATTGATTTTACGGATTCGACTTAGTTACAATTTTATTATGTGTATAGTTACTAATTTATAAATCTAAAAAGTTGGCTTTACTGATAATTTGAACACCGGCGGGGCCGCGGGTAATTTAGTAGTAATTCTATTAAAATTGTAGAAAGGTCAAATCTGTACATTCATTTTTTGGAATTAAAACTACGTATTTTAAAAACACATGGCGACATCTATTGTCGAATAGGTATCTAAATAACACATAAATGTATATTAATTAAAATAACTATTTTAATGGATAAAATAGCGCTATTGATAATTTGATTTTCAAGATAAGCTATTTTTAATAGTTTTTATCATATTTAGTAAGTTACCTAAACTGTTTACAGATAGAATCATTGTGTTCCAACCAGATTTTGTATTTTTTCTCAGAAATGTGATATTTTCCCGCGGTAAAAAGTATTCTATATGTTGACCCGGATAACCAGTTATCATCATACCAAATTCCATCAAAATCCCTCCAGTAGTTTTTCTGTGATGCGGTAACAGACAGACGGACAGACAGACAGACAGACAGACAAAAAGACAGACAGACAGACAAAAATTCTAAAAACTATAGATTCGGACTCTGTATCGATAGTAACGTCTATTTCAATAAGATTTTCTAAAAAATATTTAAGGTACAGATTTGGCTTATTTACAATTTTATTATATGTATAGACTAGTTGACACGGTTGTTCGATTTTGTCACATTGCTTTTTATTTGACAACTGGAAAATATTGTTTTTATAAACTTTATACTGTTATTTATGGGGCGCCTATTTAGGGGCTAACAAATACTCAGAAATTGCCTACGTCATTAGGACGTATAGGAATTTGGTGCAAAAGCTTTGCCCGCTTGGTTCAGCGGTTTGGCTCGGGCGATAGTAAATCAAATAAGATAGGCCAATTTGAATACATAAATACGAAATTTTATTCTGAAACTATCAGGTACAGCAATTTAATAGACTTGAATGGAAAAAAAAATAAAGAACCTTTTTTTTTAATTAGACCTGAATAACAAGTTTGATCTTAATAAAGCGTTTATATAATACGTACTTACGATGAAAATAAAAATGAAATATTTTTTAATCAATATTTAAAATATAAATACATCTGTTACTGTTAAATATATATTTTTTTTTACTAACAATGCCTTTGAATATTATGTTAAAGATCAAAACAAGTTCCAATACACTTATCGAACCCACGCAATTAAATGCCAATGGCTGTTAACTTTGTTGTATAAAGATACTTTGTATGTTTTATGCAAATGTTTTAATAATAACAATCGATGGTTGAGTGTTTTTAATATTTATTATTTGTATTTGGATTCGCATTATGTTTTAAATAGACCACAAACAGCAGTATTTAGCTTTGTTTGTGACTAGTAAATATGAATACAATTGACCTAATTTTAGTATTTTCCTTAATACATATTTAGTGGTTAAAATAAAATTCAAGTTTTCATTTTCAATACTTTAGTGATGTACGAAATGTGTGTTTCATTGAAATTAGAAACTAGTAAGAATTATACTCTTTGACCTATTTCATGGAAGGATGAAATACTCAATTTGGATGTATTTTTTTATTTTATTTTTATTTCACACGATATGTTCGCTAATAATCTTTATGATTTTTATAGTTATAAATAATAATTTTTAACTTAAATAGTTGGGATCGTTTCTTACTGGCAAATGGTCTAAAGACCATACCATACCACATACCATATTGCAATAATTACATAGACCATAGAGCAATAATTACTTTTTATGTGATTTTGAAGTAAATCTTATAATTAAAAATTAATTATCTTGCTTACCATCGAAGTCTACAGTTCCGGAACCGTCAGAATCAATTTCCTCAATCATCATGTCTAGTTCTTCGGCGCTGATTTTGTCATCGAGTTCTCTTAAGATTTCTCGCAGTACTGTTGTGGTGATATAGCCGTTACCTGTAAATTTATAATTTTGTATTTGTATAGTTTATAAATATTTATTTAATCTTTGTTAATCGAACTTTTCTTTTGGATAATTCACAAATTTATTGCTTATTTCCAGGTGTTACGCATTTGTATTTATTTAAAACATTGTCATAAAGAATTTGTAACAGACACACAACGTCCACATAAACTTATTTTAAAACTAGGTACGTTTTCACGGTTAACTATGTTTATACATAAATAGTAGCTTGCTACTCCTAAGATATTCATTTAAATTATATAGCGATTTACGTTACGTACGTACGTTATTGCGTACGCCGTACGCGGATTTTGTTCACAATTTCATGGGTTTTAATTTTTTTTCGCGAAACCCTGATTCTTTTTCTAAAATAAGAGTAGCCTAAGTTACTCCTTATAACAGCAGCTATCTGCCAGTCAAAGTTCCATCAAAATCGGTCCAGCCGTTTCGGAGATTAGCCGGAACAAATAGACAGACAGAGAGAAATTGTAAAAAAATGTTGTTTTGGTATATGTACCGTGTATACATCCATATGCATTTAGTAAAAAGCGGTTATTTTAATATTACAAACAGACAGTCCAATTTTATTTATCTGTATGTATGTATAAATTTTATCTTTTGCTATTTCATTTAAATAATCTTATCCTTTATAGCTCGCGCAGTGTCATGTCTCAGGAGAAATTCCGAAATATGTCATTCCCAGCTAAGCTACAACCAGCATCGCTTGATGAGATTAGCGGAACAATCATTTCAACGAGCTTTAAACTTGGAGAAAACTTTTCAGCCGTTTAGATAATAATAATTCATATCATTACTTTTATTTAAAGAGCTAAATGTAAGTAAATACAAACCTTCTTTATCATATAAGCGGAATGCTTCTTTAAGTTCTGCTTGCATGGCTTCTGCGTCCTCTTCAACCATGAACCTGGAAGCTAAAGTGACGAACTCTTCAAATTCCAGCTCTCCAGATCCTGAAATAATTATTTATTTTTGTTTATGTATTATTTTCTTTGTCACATAAAAAGAAAATAGTAATAGTGTATTATGTTTGTAATATTACATTTTTCCCTTAAGAGAAGTAAACTTTGGTTCAGGCAGTCCGAAAATGGCAGTAAGTCAAACTAATATGTACAAATGTTTGTCAGTGATTGATATATTCATTGTTACTCCTACATACATCCTGTATAAATCAAAGAATATGAGTGCAGTTCTAAATAGAGATAGCTCATCCAGCATCTAACCTACCTTGTTTTTGTGTAAAAATGTACGAGTATATATATCGGGACTGCCACCTTGATAGGCAGTCTGTCAGATACTTTTCTAGCGCACATAAGACTAATGATTTGCATTAGTTTCGAATGAAGTTATTATTTTGAGTTATTTGTTAACTCTATATATAACAATAAGTTATTTTAAATAACTTATTGTTATATATAGAAATAGAAGTGGGAAACTATTCGTTGACCTATTTCGTTATGTACGTTAAACATTATAATACCAATTTTCCTTCTTTTATATTTATTTTCTTGGAAATAGAATCTAAGGATTATTCAGGGTATTATTAAGTTTTATGTATAGCTAATTTTATATACTACTTATTTCTCGCGGTTCGTTCTGTGGCTGCCAAAAATAGCGTGATAACACAGGCTCAAGGACTCAGTAGCTTTCTTTTTGCAATCACTTCAGTGATCTTGAAGATTATACAAACAAACAAATAAATGTTACCTTTTCTTACACGTATAAAATTCTGCTTATAGCCTTATAATAAGGCAGACCTCAAATACGATATTATTACATACCGTCTATCTTACGCGTTTCCATATTTTTGGACAATGCAAAATGATTATTTTGCAAGAATTTTAATCGCCTAACTAAATGCATTCAAATTGGATATGGCATGCTGTAATTATATTGTACGAACGTCCATAAACCTTCTCTTTTTGAAATACAGAAACTAAAAAGTTTGGCTCAGTTTGTAGTGACCCTATTTTCTGTGCTAGCGGTCGCGGGTTCAAGTCCCGCTGGACATTTCATTTGTATGATGAGCACGAATGTTTGTACTCAATTCATGGTTGTTTATATTTATAATATGTATGTGTTTAAAGTTATATATGTGTAGTGTATCAACTATCTGGTATCAATAACACAAACCTCGTAGCTTACCATGGAACTAGATGGTGCTGTGTGTTAATGGCCCAACATATTTATTAATATAAAAAAATATTCCTATTTATTATATTTAATTTTGTGCAAAATGCAATGCAACGGTGAACCATACTGCTGTCATCATTTCTAATTAATGATCACACCAAAATCATAAATCGTTATTACGTAGCGAGATTAACATCCACTATTAAATTCCGGAATGTGAGCGTCGAATAGTCAGTATTTCATTTATTATGTGGTCTTGTCATAACAAGTCATCACTCATTACCGCCTTGTAACAAGCTGTCATATTTCATGTTTTCAGCGGCCACAAATCAAATAAAAGTTCTTAGAAATACAAGTGATATATGTAGTAACGTCGTTTTAAAGATCTTATTGTGCTGGAAATCCGTCTAGATTTCCAAGTGGAACTCAAACTAAAATTTGTATACTTCCGTTAGTTCATTAATATACTTTTGTTTTAAGTACATTCAATTAAACATTGATACTACGATTGAAGAGTAATTATGTAGTGTAACATGACACAATTAGATTATTATTAACCGTTAGTTAATATTTATCGTGCTCCTATCATAAATTTAAAGTTTTTGTGTTTGTTTAAAAAAGTCCTTCACGCTGAATCGACTGGATAAAGGATGAAATTAGGTACAATCCACATAATATATGTATGTAGACTCGGGACCTGTAGCATCCCCTAATTTAATAATTAATATAAAATATAATAATATAAAATAGTAGAGTAATTTTAATTGTAAATAAGACGAACTGCTTTTATTCAACACTAGCGGCTCACCCTTGCTTCGCCCGGGTTCGCCTCTACACAAACGAAAATAAATCTATCCCACGGGAACAGTTCATTTTTCCGGGAAAAAAGTAGCCTATTTGTTATAGCCTAATGTATAAACTAATTTATTGTAAGGTTTCATTAAAATCCAGTAGTTTTTGTGTACTAAGTTGTATAAATTATTATTGTTTCTTAACTATCCCACGGGAACTCTTTAATTTTCCGGAATAAAAAGTATTAAAAATGTTGACCGGGGATATAAGGTATCACCATGCAAAATTTTATTTAAATCGGTCTAACAATTTCGGAGATTAGCCCTTACAAACAGACAAACAGACAGAGAAAAAAATTTTTGAAAAAAGTCTGGATTTGTTCTAATTCTCTTCTTACATCCCCCTGACTCAGTTTTTTAGCATTTTTTTTCTATGTAGACACTTTCGACCTCTACAGTTTTATTATATATACATATATGTATAGACGCTGTATCACGCTTTACGCTTTGGATGTTTTATGTAAGCTTGTTACATGACTTTTTATATAAATTAATTAAGAAAAATCTTAACATTCAGTACTAGCATAGTTTGGCAAGTGACAAGCATTTAAGCTGTCAGTCTGATACGATTGCCTTTCCGTGCCAAAACAATAATTAACAAACTAGTCGACTTCAATGCTACAAAATTTAACTGCTTTTGAAATGTGACATAAGATCATTTACTTAATTTGACCTTTTATGCCTAATTAAATATTATTAATGTTTCTGCCTTATATTATACATTATATAATTAAGATACTTTACTTTGTTGAGTACTAAGATAGTGAGTTAGAAAGTAAGGTTTAAAGAATAAATTTTATTGAATATTGGTTGTTGTGCCCTTATATTTTGCAAACTCATCGAAAAATTCTTTAATTGAACTTGAAATTAATTTAGTTTTTATAAAAATAGAATACTATTAGTCGCTTCGCTTTTTTGATTCCCAGTGAAATTTAATTTTAATATTTCGCTTTGTCTTAGCCAGATCTAAATTGGCAATTTACGAAAATATTCGCCTCTAGCTGAAATTGAATCCTTTAAATATAATATATTTCGGAAATATATCTTGTAAAGTCAATATTTTATTTCACCTCTCTATATGTATTCTCTAACTAATATCCCATGGGAAACGTTTGATGTATTGAGAAATAAAGTAATCCATATCACTCAACAAAAATTGTTTTTTTACAAGAAATAGCATCAATCTATTGATAACAAACACGCATTCACTTAACAATTGATAATATCCTATGTTTATAGGTTTTTGTTAATGCAAATAAATTTAAATAAAAATAATTTGAAACTGACCATCTACGTCCACTTCGTTAATAATGTCTTTCAGGATATCATCTGTGACGGCGTGTCCCAGCATGCCTAGGATAGTACCAACCATCACTGTACCGATACATCCTTTTTTCTCGTGGTCAAAAGCTTCGAAAGCTTTTCTCAAGACTACAAAATAAAAAAAATAATTTAAAATTCTAAGTAATATCAATCCCTATAATATTTTTTTAATTTATCACCAAAAAAATTATATAAGGGTATATAAACAAAAAAATACATACTGGCAATTTGTTCCTTGTCCAGTTCCTCCTGAAATTAAACAGATGATGAATTAGACTCGCTAAATAAGCCCCAATAATTATTTAAACAATACAAAAAAAAAACACTTAATATCACTAATAATTAAACACTTCTCACCATTGCGAACTAAAAAAATAGTAGCAATGTATAAGCGATTGCGAACCACAAAACGAGGAACACGAGTCCTTTTAGCTGTACGACTTGAGCGACTAGTTTCAATCTTGCAACTATCTCGCCCAGGTTGGCTCGTGATCGGGTCACGGGCGCAACCAACATGTAGATAAATTTTGGCCACACAACCGCTTTTAACCATTGTTGCTGAGGACGTAATTCATCTTCTACACGTTCATACGACCCCGGTGTCACACGGACAGGCCAAATTCAATACACTAATTTCAATGTAAATTTATTATACCGGATTAATTATCCACATTGGATGGTTGCCATCGATATACAAATATAGCTATATAATTTGTTCCTAATTCTTGGTAAATGTTAACAATTACCAAATAAAAGGGAGCTAATTTGTATTGATTTTTTATTGTTGTACCACACTAACTCGTTTTAATTTGCGGGAGCGTCATTAGAATGGAACTAAGATTATATCTATGTTCAAGACTTGCACTAGGATATTTATTTGCTACATATTTAAAATTTAACTTTTTTGAATTAATATTATTAAAACTAAATAAACATACCTTCCTTTACATCTCGTATTTTCAAAATATTCGTTATTTTTTTATATATAATATACCTATATATTCATCATAAAACTTACTCTTTATATTTCGTATAAGAGACTAACTCAATTTCATATACGTGTAATAGAAAACACGTCCCGAACAGTTTATTTGAAATATTTAATTTGACTGATGTATCGATCGATCGATCATACACAATAACATAATTGTGACTAAAGTGCAGTACTAAATTATGAAAACACTAACCACGTTTTGTGTGTACAATGTTGGTACATATTACTCAAAATAAAGTTGCATAAAATTATTACGTAATCTAAAACAACATTTTATAAACTTATTTAAGCATACGTATTTGAATGTCTAAATATTACTATTATTATTGAAAACTAGCGACTCACCCTGTTTTTGCACGGGTTCACCTCTAGAAAAACAAATACGAAAGAATAATACGAGAACAGTAATTTTTTTCGGGATTAAACGTTGTCTATGTGCTATTCCAGACTATAATCTATCTCTGTGCCAAATTTCATCCAGATCCGTTCAGACGTTCTGACGTTATTATAAAGGGGCAGATTTTGTTTGTTTGAACGCCCTAATCTTAGGAACTACTAATCTGATTTGAAAAATTATTTTTGCATTAGATAGCCCGTTTATTGAAGAAGGCTGTAAATCATCCAAAAAAAATGTACGGTTCGTACACCGAACACCGAAACTAGCGACACCACTTTTTTAAATATTATAACTAATAGTGTCTTATCCAAGTAAAAGTCTATCTGGATACTAAATTTCATCCAGATCCGTTCAGTCGTTTTAGCGTGAAAGAATAACAAAATACACACACGCACATACAAACTTCCGCATTAATAATTATAATTAATATTTAAGTAATGGATATTTTGTAAACTTATTTTGGAAAGCATACTTCTATAAAATATGATATTGTTGTTACTGAAAATTGATACATAGATTTCAATTAGCTAACGCACTCATGTGATTTCAATATTTACTATTCAAAACGCTCTAATTACAGAGTAAATTTTTTTCATACGGTAATTGCATGTTTACCAAAACTGTATTTAAATAGTACCTAATTAAAACATGAAATACGGTATAAATTTATCTACCCAGGGACCAAATTTAATGTTTAATCAAAGTAATCAATATAAACATAATAGGTTATCTATATTGTCTTGATTGCTGTAAAGCATTTGAAATGTAGGGAACCAAAAATCAAGTTTTATTTAAATCTAAGAAAGTATTTTTTATATTTATTTAATTCACTAAAGTAATTAATTTAACTTATGTACTAGGATTGCCCGTGGATTCGCCTGCGTTCAAACGATCAAAAACCAAACTCAAAATTTGAAAAAAAAATGGCGGTGGTTGTCTATGACCCAAGTTAATTTCATAATTATTTTATAATATTGAATTTTTGTTTTTTTACTATATTTTTATACTACTTTTATACCAAATACTGAACCAATTTTAGTAATACTTTTACTCACAGGTAGCAATAATATGTAACATTTCGCTGATTATTTAAACTGAACTAAATATTATATTAATTTTTCCTTATAACAGTTTTTCGAAGTGAAGGCTGGTGGGGTTGTTAATTAGTTTTTTTTAGTTGAAACGATTTTCAAATGAATTTTTTTGTAAATGAATTTGATCTTGAAATGTTAAAAAACGGGACAGTGAAAGTTTTGAATACACAATAAATTGTCTTTATAAATAAGGATAAGTAAGGGAAGGTAGGTTTCTAAGTAATTTTCTATTAAGTACCATATTAGTCGAATGAAATGAACTAAAGTCGTATCGATACAATACAAAGTATTGTATTATGTCACCCTCTTCCTCTACCCTTTAAAAATCAAATATTATAAACTATAGATTTGGCCTCTTTTTCGATAATAATGGCTATTTCAATAAGATTTAAAAAAATATTTAACATCTTGTAAAATAGATGAAACAAAAAAGAAAACATTCTTTGACGTGTGACTATATTTTAAAAGAAAGGTAGTAAAAGCCCTTACAGACTTTATAAAACTCCATTTTATTTCAAGAACGAATACAAACTATATCCAGTTGTTCTTATGTAAACACCATACATTCAAAATAAAAATCCAATAACAGTGACATATTTGTTTCATTTAATTTTCTGACTAGTGTAGCTGTCTCACAATATGGAAAAGTTGCAGTTATTCAATGAAATTACTTTATAAAGCATGCAGAAGTTTCAATGTCTATAAACAGGCTATTTCTGTGCCTGAGCAACGCGTTGACCGCCAGTATGAATTATTGTAAACATACAATCAAATTAGTCTTACAAGTGCACGTCATATTATAAAGCACTACACTCATATCTTTGACTTCTACTGTGACTGGTTAAAGCAATAAATAAATGTATTTTCCGCTGCGATTAGTTATGTAATTTGTTAGATCTAGTTTAATTTATTACACACTATCGAACTACCCTCGCTTCGCTCGGGTGCATCTTTTTTATACATATGATAAAACTGTAGAGATCGAATACCTGTACATAGAAAAAATGCTAAAAACCAAGTCAGGGGGATGCAAGAAAGAAGTAGAACAAATCCAGATTTATTTAAAATTAAAAGTTCCCGTGGGATAGTAAAAAAACTATAGTAACTATAGTACAGCTTAGTATACAAAAACTACTGATTGTATTTCAATGAAACTTTACAATAATATAGTTAATACATCAGAATAACAAATAGGCTGCTTTTTACCCGGAAAATGTATGGTACCCGTGGGTTACACTTGTTTTTGTATGTTATTATAATAATACTAGTGTTGGCCCAGTCGAAATTCAAGCATAACCATAATTGAAAATTTCAGGAAAGCATACATGAATAGACCTATCTATTTATATAATAAAAAAATGTTTCCAAAAATTTTGATAGCACTAAAGCTGATCAACAGCTACTAAACAAAAAAAAAAGAAAATCTGTTGACAAACAGAGGAGAAAAATTATAGAACTGTTTTATCTTTTTTTATAGGGGGATTAAGCCATAATCCACTACACTGGCCAAGTGCGGATTGGCGGACTTCACATGTCTTTCGAAAACTTGCTAGGTTCTCTCAGACATGCAAGTTTCCTCACGATGTTTTTCTTCACTGTAAGGCAAGTGGTAATCATCTTAGAAATATCTACTTATATATAGATATACAAGCAACACTACCATTTGAAAAACTTATTATTAGGTTGCTTATGTCTTACTCCATCCGCCATAATCCGCACAACTGTTTCAGTTTAAAAGAGTAACAACTAACACATACAAAGTTTAGCATACTGGCCTAGAAGTCACCTCTTCGGTTCTCGGATGCTGCAAATATTTCTGTCGATCTTACTACCAACCAATTTGCACTCACATCATTAGAAATGAATTGAGATACTACCTTTCTGTCCTGTAAAGGCTATAATTTAAACTGTAAATAAATATAAATAATACATTAGGTTTTAGGATAAACATAGAGCCTTCCTTATTTTGCCACTACAGTTTTCTATATTTTTCAGTTATTTTGTATGAAGAAGTAATTATATTATAATACTAACGGAGGTGACCTCGCTTCGGTCGGGTTCGTCCCTAGATAATTCTTTAAATTGAAATAACTTTTTTATTTTTGAACCGATTGAAATAAAACAATACTAAATGCTTACCACAATACATTAGTAAAAACCGCACCTAAATCGGTTACGATGTTTCTGAGGTTAACACGCACAAACGCTCAGACAAACAGACAAAAATTCTAAAAATCATTGTTTTGGGTTCTATTAGGTTAATAGATACCGCCAATAATAGTTTTTCTCAAATATCTTCCATGTACAGACGATCAGTTACACCTTTATTATATGTAAAGATAATGTTAAGAAAATTATTGAAAAAGTAATCAACATTTATTAAACTTTTATAAATGATAAATTAAATAACATGTAAATTAAGTAACATAAAAAAAATGGTAAGAAATACTTGATATAATTAGTAGAAACACCTAATCTAATCAAATACTGTCAAATTAATTTTGATAAACGTGTCGGGAAACTAAAGTAGCGGTTAATGTACATTTTTAAAAGTAACTAATTGACTTATACGAGTAGATAGTTCTTAACAGGTGTTAAAATCATTTCGATTTGGATAGATTACAGCTATAAAAATAACTAAATGTTTATAGCGGTTGCTTTATCATACAAAAACCTTTTGCTATAATTAATTATATATTATTTGTCCTGTGTTATAGATCGATGTGATGTCTGCATATATGTATGTAGTTCGTGTATTGCCTAATGAGGCATAAGCTACATTTAGTCTATGTAGTGGGATTCACATGTGAATATAATAGTTTTATGCCTGACTAGTTTATAGTTTACTACATAACCTAGCAAGAACAATTACACTTTCTTTAATTGTTTAGAGTTATTTACACTTTTAACAGTAGATTGTCTATTTTTATTCTAAACCCACTAGAGTTCAGTACAAAAATAATATTTTATATAGCCGTTTTCTATCTAAAGTGTTTTCGAGATCCGACAGGTGTTTTAAAAAAGTTTATTTACTTGAATTTTCTTCACAATCGACAGTAAAAAAACTCTTCAGAGCGCCAAAAAGGTTTCAAAATACATTTTTTCTGGCATTCAAATGTACTATCAGAACGAGTGAGAGTCGAATTGGATATGTTATTTAAAAAGTGACTTTCGGATATATTTTGTTTAAAATAGAAAATATTAAAAGTTAAAAATAATACATTACTAAGAATGAGAGCAGTAGGTTATTATAAAAGATAGTATAACGCATTTTTTTGTATAAATTCAGAATCGGTAGGTACTTATTTATTACTAGTGACTTATTCTTGATTCTATATGATATTCCATATCCTATATACTCCACGTTCTATCTATGAAGTAAATTCCATCCAATTTCATCTAAGTTGTTTTAATGTGAAAAAATAACAAACATACACAAAAACTTTTGCAATTATAATAGTAATAATCAGATTTTAAAAACCTATTTGTTCTATACACCTAATCTTTGATCTGTGAGCATAATATTTTACAGCAAGTCCTCGCGTGGGATCTTTAAAAGGTTAGAATTTAAAAAGATTTTCTAAAGCAGACACTCATACTTTGATAGTGTATATCAGCCACACCTTTAAAGCTGCATCAACTATTAATCTTTTATGAACCTAATATTTAATGAACCTCAAAAAATTATAACCTTTAGTAACCTATGCAAATTAATAAACATTGTTACATACATGCAATAACTATGTATGTGTTGCTGCTTGATTTTCCGATACGTAAAATCGTTCTGTTAAATCGACTACTTTGTTTAATGAACAAATTTGAATCAGCAAAATAACATCTGAACCTCGATCAAATGTGAGGCTTGAAAGATTACATCATTGGCAACTCAACTGACTAACAAGATCTTATAATTCAAAACCTTTGGGCCTTTTAATGTCGAGCAGCCATAAATCTAGAAGTTTATGCCAATAGACTATATGATTGAAGTCTTAAAAGTCAACATAATTCTGTCAATCTATCAAGCTATTTATGTAGTAGAGTCGGAATTAGATCTCTGCGAATCAGTAATAAAATCAATGATCGACTCCGTTTACATATTAATTTAAAACAAAAAATATTTATTAATATTGCGGCCTCAATTTATTTAAAACTAGCGACTCACCCTCGCTTCGCTCGGGTTCGTAGATTGATCCCTATAGAAAACTTTCATTCCCATTTTCAACCCCTTAAGAGATGATTTCTAGGATAAAAACTATCCTATGTACTTCCCAGGGTCTAAAACTATCTTCTTACCAAATTTAATCTAAATCGGTTCAGTAGTTTCGGAGCCTATTCGGTACAAACAAACAAACAAACAGACAGATAGACAAAAAATCAAAACTTTCCTCTTTATAATATTAGTATAAACTAGCGACTTCCTCTCGTTTCACTCGGGTGCGTCCCAAAGTCGAATGGTTTAGGATCACATAGAGCACAAACGTCTAATGAAAATATTTTTATTCACACCAGGAACCTTTGGAGACGTATACAGAGTAACTCACCAGAGTTTTATCACAATCGCATCAATAGTTTAGGAATGCAAAGAGGACAAATATTGAAACTTTTTCTTCTTTTTCATTTATACAGCTAGATAGATTAAAAAAATAAAAATAAAAATTAAAGTCTAAGTCCTAGTCCTTGAAAAAACCTTTACAAAGCTTTCTTATTTATTACTATGAGTACTTAGCTTAGTAGTTCATTCAATTTTGACATGCAAAGGTACAAAACTTCGCGTAGAGCTAAAAATTACTGGGATTGTTCGGAACATTCATGATGCATTCAAGATCAAATATCACAAAAACGGATTTTTCGCATTTTTTCACAAAATAGTAAGTTTTATCAAAAAATTATTTCAAACAAAAATTGTAGAACATAAAATTATCTATAAAAAACGTGCCTATACTTTTTTCCTAAGAGCTACCGTTTCTAAGGTATAACGGTTACAAACAGTTTAAGAAGATGTATTTTTCATAACATAAATACACCACGTATATACATACAATATGCACACCGCTGAAGCGGTAATAAAACGAAAAAATATTTTGCATGTGCAGTGTCGCAAAAAACTACACTCGAAAGAGTACTATTGTTTCAGCTAATAAAAGACAACACGAAGAACAAGGAGGATTTTTAGGTCTATTT
The DNA here is from genome assembly GCA_033884665.1 of Argynnis bischoffii washingtonia. Taxonomy (NCBI): domain Eukaryota; kingdom Metazoa; phylum Arthropoda; class Insecta; order Lepidoptera; family Nymphalidae; genus Argynnis; species Argynnis bischoffii. The sequence goes on along the minus strand of CM066616.1, from coordinate 5,202,066 downwards.
TGACCGGACTATAGCTGGGCAGATCTCAATACCATTTTTATTGTATTATAATTTTAAATACTTACGTTGTGAATTTTAGACGGTTGTAATTAATTAAAATAACATAAATAAATTGATACAATAAATATTTATGAAATGTATTCTATATAGTAATGCTAAAACCAGTCATCGCGTGAGTTATTCAGTGTCTCTTGAGTATTACTGTGGTATTTAACAAGCTTCCACGTCAATATAAATCAGCTCTAGTTATTTTTATTCCTAAAATAAAATTTAACTTTATTATTCAAATTATACTATAACTAGCAGAACCCACGGCTTCGCTCGCAATCAAACTACAAAAAATACGAAATTTCATGCAAATATGTCCAAGGAATAAAAAGTTTTCTACAAATTTTTATCCTCTATTTTACCCATTTGGGGGTTGAAATACTTTTAAACTTAAAAAGTTCATAGGATTCGAAACTTATAACTAATTTTTTCAGCTTTCTAGTGAACATATTCTTTTAAAAAAGATCACAGTAGGTTCTCGATTGGCCGACGATTGGGCGATAACTGACACACACAGTTCAGTCAATTGATAAGCGACGAAACAGACATACAAACGTGGGTAATTCAAAAAATCATTCATATGTTTACAAAATTGTTAATCTATTTTGACCTTGTTACGTTTTTATTAGAATATGTCTAGTATATAATCAATGTTTTAGGTTTTATTTTTAATTAATATTATATTTAGTAAGTAATTTAAAAAGTATTTTTTTCTTATTATGCACTTTATTAAAAAATATATATATATATATATATATATATATATATATATATATATATATATATATATATATATATATTTATTAGAAAAATAGAAAATGTTTCTTATTACTGTATTCTACGAACTCTGTTTTCATTAAAGGATTTTAAATTAAACTACACAAAAGAGCTTGGTTTCCAAGACTCTCAAAAGAGAAAAATCGTCACAATAATGATTTTAATCCACCTTTTTTAAAGTTGGTAAATGCTTTTATGCATATCACCTGTATATATACATTCCGGATAGAATAGCCTACTACCCACTTAAACCCAACATAACCTTCCCCATCTTAATGGTGCGTCGCAGGATAGCTAACGCACTTAACCGCGACGGCAGGTCTGCCGAAGCAGACCACACAACCAAGGGGTTGTTCCCAAGGCTCTCTCTGCTCTCAGAGAAGTACCAGGAGCAACCCGCATAGAATAACGTCCACCAAAGTGGGTCACTTCCCTGTGTGGCTCTTGGCTTCGCGCCCGGTTGGGTTGCCGGACACATCGGGAGCGATTTCGATCCACCTGCCGAAGTACATATCTTCTCTAGGTGTCAAAGAGCTTGACATTCACGTATAGGACTCCAAAGATAGAGGAGGAAGGTAACGTTAACATACCTAACATCATAATAATCGTGTTAAATATACACTTGAGAGTTGAATCCTGTATTATAATTGGTATAAAAAATTCAACCCCTATCTTTTGGTAACTCTTGTTATAATATGTATAGCGTCGTAAATGTTTAACATTGAACAATTTATTCGCTTAAAATTATATTTTCACAATGTAATTGTAATTTTGAATAATTTTCATCCATAATCTCGTGGGAGCTCTTCCTTCATAATACAAAGTACCTTTAGACTTTTTAGAATATAAGATGGTGCGTTTTTTAAATTTTATGATTTTATCTACCAATTTCAGATAGTATTAGTATTCACTTTGTAGGAATATAGTGTAGTATTCTCTACTGTTTACAATACTTGGCATTGGCGCCAGTACAGACGCAACGCGTCTTAGATAAAATAAACGTCTAATACACGTCTAATCTAATACACGTATAATCAAGAATGCAGGTGCTCTACAATTAATAGAACTGAACCTTGTTCTAAATATATGAACAGAATATATGATGAAGTTTTAAATTTGAACCTCGTAAACAAATGAATTTAGTATGTAGGTACTTATGATTTATAATATACTTCCTTTGCAGAAATAATAAATTGATGTTGAGTAACTGTTTTAATAATATTACCACTGGATATATTTTGATGGCCGTTATATTTTATACTTTATATCAAATTCTGTTATCTTTTTATGAAAAACTATGTCAAGCTTACAAGAAGCTTTAGGTTTTATAATGTCAGTTCGCTCTGTTGGTGACATCTTAAGAGGTTACTTGTACGCACAGAAAACCTAAAAGTAGTAGTATTTTCTCCTATATTATATAACACTAGCAACTTACCTTTGTTTTACGCGTGTACGTCCTTTGGTGCCTAACAGTAACCTTTAACCTAACTCCAGATCAGAATCAATCTGTGAACTAAATTTCATCATAAACAGTCGAGCCGTTTTAGTGGGAATGAGTAACAAACATACACACATATGTCAACTTTCACATTTACAATAGTAGTCCGATTAAGTAGATTTCATCTCTCATAAAGAATACCTACATTTTTATATTATTATATGTATGATTGTTACGTTACAAGTACATACATTTTCTGGTACACATATAACTTATAAAACACTACCACTGAAATTAATTCTAAGGTATTTTACTTCTTATATTACACAAATACCCAGTGGTAACGCGCTCACTTGGAAAACCGAGTAATGCGGATTCAAATCCCCAGTCTCGCAACTCTGATATTTTCATGAGCGAATCATTTTCAACATGATTATCACTTATCTTAAAGTGAGGGAAAACATCGTGAGGCAACCTGCATGTCTGAGAGAACCTAGAAAATTTAAGGGTAAGTCGCTAGTATTATATAGAAAACTAGCGACTCACCCTCGCTTTGCTTCGGGTTCATCCCTAGACAAAACCAAATCTATCCCACGGGAACCGTAAATTTTTCCGAGATGATATATAGCCTATAGCCTTCCTTAGTTAACGGGCTATCTAATGCAAAAAGAATTTTTCAAATCGGATTAGTAGTTTCTGAGATTAGCGCGTTCAACCAAACAAACAAACAAATACACAAAAAAAAACTCTTCAGCTCTATATTATTAGTATAGAAGTATAGATTATAACATTCACTCGGTAAGTTCAAAACATTTATATTAGGTTAAAAAATATATTCGAGTCCTTAATATCTAAATTTTCTACGAAATTTTATCTAAAGTCGAATTTTTGTGTCGCCTCTTGCTATTTTCGTAACTATCACGACTTCAAGATCCTGATTTAGACAAAGCTTAACTTAAGCTTGTACAGCGAGAAGCATCCAAGATTTTAAAAAGATAAATGCAGTCGAAACGAAGAAAAGGATAAGTTACAACTTGTCTAATGTCTGCATACTAATGTTTTTAAAGTACTTCTTATTCAATATTATTATTGCATCTACTAAATAAAACTAGGTACATAGGAATTAGAGGAATAATATTATTTAACATAATTTTGTTTTACTTTATGTTGAGTAAACTAATTTATATATATTATTATATATCGTACGTATACGTATATAAATTCTGAGTCGAATCTGTAGGGGAGACCGGGGATAGTTGACTATAGGGGTAGGTAGACTAATTGCCAATAAGTCATCGGTAGTCCAAGTGTTGCGTCATTCAATCACAGCAGTGTATTAGGCTCCACACCCCGCTCAGCTGTCCGAAGCACCGCACCGCGGTCGCACGTCGTATTGGAGCAGTGACACGATTTTCGTTTTTTTATCATGTAAGTAATATTTCCGCATAGCATATTTTTTGATCTGACGCCTACACGTTTTATGTGAACCATTAGTCTATTAGTCAAAGTGTTTGATGAATGCATGTTTATCATATTTCATATGTTATTTTTCTAATCGGCGGCAGTGTTTAGATTAACCATGCCATCGAAACATAAAATAGCGTCTGGGGCTAGTAGACCAATTTTTTTCGGGGCTGGTTAAATAGTTAGTCAACCAAACCCAATCAAATTTGGAGTTGAAAACAACACGCAAAATAAACCTTTTATTGGATTTTTAATAAGGATAGTAATTTTGTTACTATAGAACAATCAGGACCTATAAAAGAATTACTGAACGAGCCGATACACTAAAAGATATCGTTAAAATAGCTGTATCTGTAATATATCTAGCATGTAATCATTTAAGACAAAAATAAAATTGATACAACTTCAAAACAGTATTAGATTCCTTATAAAACATTAACGATGTAATGTGCTAAACTAAAAAAAATTAAAACATAATCCGAACTTAGACTAAGTCATCCTTCTTTATTCATCCGGTCACCTCAAGCAACAAGCCTATCAAGGGCTACAAATTTTCACATTTAACAAATATAACGTTAATTTATTTTTCGCTAACTTGATTGCTGCTTACAAACGTTTGAATCTAAGCCCTGGCGATATTTGGAACGTCAACGAGACGGGTCTTCCAACCGTACACGTACCTAATAGAGTTATAGATCGACCTAGTATTAAAAATCTGGGTAAAATGACATTTTCTTAGAGGGGTACACTGGTGACAGTTGCTATAGCTATCTCAGCTCTTGGAAACATGGTACCACCATTCTTTGTATTTTCACGGGTACATTATAAGTTCCATTTTGTTAAAGGCGGCCCCATAGGATCAGAAGGTAATGCTAATCCATCTGGCTGGATAAAAGAAGAAAACTTTATATATCAACAGAGCAAGTGACAACTGGCTGGCTAGTAATCCGGAAAAAACGACTACAATTTATGATATACCGGAGATACTTAAAACATCACTACCATTGGCTGCTACTATTGATAATATTCAGTCAGGATACAGAGTAACCAGGATTTTACCACAAAATGAGAATATATTTCCTGATTTAGAGTTTAGTGGATCTTATGTGACAGATAGGCCGATGTCTAGCTCCTATGATGTTGCTAATACTTCAACAGTTGCTGTTCCATCGACTTTTTATCTTACAGTTCAACTATTGTCGACGAGGTTCCAATATCTGATCTACATACTGTGACCGAAACAATAATTCCAGCGTCTTTTTGCAATTATCGATCAGATTACTACTGCAATTCCCTCTCATACAAGATCTTTAAGTACGAAATGTGAGTCACCTTCTATTATCGATCTCTTTCTATAAGAACTTTCTATAAGAAGCGGAACTGAGAGAAAACCTCAAAACACCAGAAAACTTACGTCCTCTAGAATCAGAAATATTCCTCAATTTAAAGCCTTTATCTAAACTAAACATGAAGAAAAAAATTGATAATTTTATTAAAGACTATATAAGAAATGACTGTACCTGAGTCAAATTGTTCTTTTTTCTAAGTAAAGGGCTCAATTATATTAAATAAATGTTTTATTATTTGATTCTCTTCTCATGATTTGATGCTTATTGGTGCATAAGTCGACTTACCCCTAGCATATAGTCTACCTACCCCGGACCAGGGGTAGATTGACTAACGAGTTAGTGTTCTGTTAAATGCATTAAATCATCACCATTATATTAAACTAAGAACAAAATATTATTATTTTTTATTAGGTTAATAGTTTCCCTATCGATTATTGTGGTTTAATTGTCTATATATATTAAAACACAAAATATATAAATGATTTAGTAAAAAAGTAGTCAACTATCCCCGGTCTCCTTAAATATTTTTTTGGAAAATCTTATTGAAATAGTCATTATTATCGATATAGAGGCCGAATCTATAGTTTTTAGAATTGCTGTCTGTCTGTCTGGGAACGCTTCACGAGAATACCACTGGACAGATTTTGATGAATTTTGGTATACTGATAGCTGGTTATCCGGGTCAAAATTTAGGATATTCTTTACTGCGGGAAAACATGTCATCTCTTAGAAATATTTTTTTATGTTGATTATGTAAGTTTTTGATGGGCGATTTTCATTTATTTTTATTTCTACTATCTCTTAAACATCACTCTCACTTTTTTATAAGAGAAAACATGGAAAGGTGAGCACAAAAATTATCTTTAGTTCTACTCGACACTATAATTTCTTATTTTCTATACAATTGAAAAGTCTCAGTCTTTATACCATTTGCAGTAATCCCTTAGTGTATAGAGCTGAAGTTCTAAAACTTTTTAAAAACAACAACTCGTCTTATCGCCTCTAACGGTGCAAAGAGTGCTGGCTCGTATTTTGCCTTAAGAATTGATATTGCAGGGAGATACATTTAGTAATTTTGAAAAAAATCTACGCGGAGATTGTTGCAATAATTATTAATTCATAAGTTTTATTGTATAAATTTAAATATAGATTTAGTTTCATTTTATATTTTTTTCTAGGTTATCAAGTCGTTTTTATTGAAAGAAAAGCCTAATACAATATTCTCTACTCAAGTGATACAAATATAAAGGTAAAGGGATTTAAAGATATTTATTTCCATAAAAAAGACACCTGTCACTTACATGGAAATATAAGTTATCTACGATATGTATCGATCGTAATGTTATTACAATTGTCAGGCACTTGTTTACTCATTTAATGTATTTTAAATCAAGGTGGGTAGTTTTGAATAATGTGTTTCGATACAGTAATATCGATAGTCTTAAATACATTAAATGAGCTTGCATTTTTTTATATTTTATTTTATTTATATTAAATTCTATTAATCTTTCATTCATGTTTTACAAAAACAGTTTATAAATAAATACATAAATAATATATTATATTTAATGTAAAATATATAGTTAGCTGAAATATACAGATCTCATACCTATAAATGAGAGACCAAATAGGGATGTAATTACGAAAAAAATTAAAAGCTTAGACTTGGGGTTCTTATATTTAAGTGTGAATTGTGAACGAAGACCCTGATTCCGAACAGGAAAAATCCGATGTTTTAAACACATTTCTCTAACAATAGGTTCTTTTCAAACGTATTTTAAAATTATTACAATAAAATATTTATATTTCCCTCAATGAGACCACTATCCCGTCATCATCAGTCAGTCAGTATCATCATTATCCCGTCTCATTTAACGTTAAATTACAAACGCTATACGATTATATGTGTGTACGAACATACATAAATATGACCAAAACTTACTTTTTTCGGGTTAGTAGATCGTACAGCTTCAACTTACTTACGGTAAGCGGTTATAATAATTATTGTAGTGCTGTTCACATCATAATAAGCTCAAGGATAAAAATGAGTAGAATACATATATAGAATAGAATATTGTGACGTTGAACATGTTTAGTTAACATTTAAAATTTAACAAATGTATTTAAAGAAATATACTGTAGTTATTATTTGTAATATCGGATCTTCAAATATATCTTGTATACAAAACAAATGTCAAGTTGCTATTTTTAATCTATTATGTCATACCAACTACAAATTAATATTCAATTTTAATATAAAATAAATTTCATAATTACATCAAAATTAAATTTTAACTAATATAATGCCAATAAACATGTAGTATTTATTATAACATATTTATATATAAATTAAACAGTTTATATTAAAAATGAATGGGATATATTAAAACACGTAAATTTAATAAAATGATTTAATTACAAACAAGTGCCAACACATCCATGTGACTAGATCATGCCTGGTTTTGATTGCTTTTATAAAGGGTACAGTCGATTCCGAGTATATGTTTAAAATAGAACGGTCGTCCAATGACAAAGACAATACATGTCGACTGCGCTGGCGCAGCTCATTTGAATCAGCTGTAAGAATTTGATTCACTTAAAGGGCGCGGACGTACTCATATGGCTGACCGATTTGAGCGTCTCGCACGCGACCAGAATAAATTATCTTCCCGCTTCCTCGATGTGATGATTTATAACAGTCGAAGTACGATAATAACTCCCAACAAGAGTAATGTACATTTAAATGGTGTCAAAATTAAAATTTATTGTGAACATTATGTGCAACCTTAATATTGTTTCGGTACTTCATATATTTTTTCATTGGCATGAAAAGGAACATAGTAGTAAGGCATAGATTCTCGATCGTGAATACTGCAAAACGATACCGTCCCCGATTCTGAGGTCAAAGTATCGTTAAATTGCTTTATGTTTTGATTAGAGCGCCATTCAGTAAGTTGCTCTTCAGTGGGTTGTAAAGGTGATATATAACCCGCTTCGTTACTTCCGCTGCTTCTCATAGAGGTAGAACGCATTAAGTTTTGAGGTGATAACTTATCAAGATTATCAGTTAATAGAAAGATTTTCTGTTTTTCAAAAACGTGCTTAGTCACTGTTGTCGACTCACTGACGAGTTTATTTCTCTTTGAGAGCTGAGGGGGCAAAATAAGAGCTTCTATAGATTTATGTTTAACAAGTATGACTCGCTTATTTCCTTTTAATAGTGAAGGGTTCCTTTGAATTAATGCATATACTGATAGAGCACCAAAGATAAGGCATCCCAATGAAATCAAAATATATAATAGTAATCCCTGATTATTCCCAGATGTATTTTTATATAAATGTTCAAAATTAGTCAAGTTATAAGACACACATTTATTAGTCAGAACTGTCCCAAAAGATAAGTTAAACGGACAAAATGTATAATATTCTTTTTCGTTCAAATTATACACTTTTAATGACCTTGGTATATTGTTAACGCAGTACACTTCATATTTACATGAAGATTGAAACCATAAAAGACCAAACCCTTGATCTGCAGATGCTGCTATTTCAACCATAGAATAAGGGTAACTCTGAATGGCAAATACAGGTTTTATCCAATTGCTATATGAATTCGAGCCCCGACCAGCATTTCGTGTTATTATCTTGATATTCTTAATATTTATTCTATTTAAAGAGCACGTATCATGTTCATGAGATATTAAGTTTATTGAATTATTCGATAAATTTTCCTCATAGCAAGCACCGTTCGTGAAAATAGTTCCAGAATCGTTTTGACATCGATACTTGTTATTTTTTGATTCATTGTAATTTACAGGCTTTCGTTCTGTACTATTTTCTATAATAACACTGTTTTCGCAATAGTCTTCTAAATCCGAAAACATTAAACCCTTAAAAGCATCGGGAAAACGACAAATAGGGTCTTCAATGAGAATACGCTTCCTAAAAAGTGTTCTTAAATCATTTTCTGAACATTTACAATACCAAAAATTATCTTGTAAAGCAATTCTTGGTTTAAATGGAAGTATTTTGTCAAACAACCCCACTGGAGTTGTGACTAGAAGATTGTCGTTTAAGTATATAGTTTCTATGTTCTCCAATTGATCGAAAGTACCAGCACCTATAGCTCTAATTTTGCAAGAATTTAAGTATAGCACTTGACACTGTTGAAGTTTTGAAAAAGTTCCATTTCTCAAAACATACTCAAATGAATTAAATGAAAAATCCACAACTTTTAATTTGTTAAGATTTTCAGAGCTCGTTATATTAATTGGATCCCATGAACCAATCGACAGAATTCTTAAGAAACTTAATGTATTACCGATTGCTGTTATAGCATTCGTGTTGATCTTATTAAGTTTGCAATCGATTATATGTAGCTGTTCTAAATTTGATAGTCCAAGTAACATCTCATCGTCCCATACATTTATTTCAATATTTGTTAAAACAAGCGATCTTAGATTACTATTGAGTGGACTCATGAAAGCTTTTGGTGATATATATTTAATATTTCCTCCAATTATGTTCAAATTCCGAACGTTCAAAAAAACCCCCGAAAGCCAATTCTCTGGTATTTTTGAATTTACAAACGTTGCTTCATTCAATTTCAAAGAAATACTTTGGCAATTAATAGGGACTTCCTAGAACAAATAAAATGAATTAGGTAAACTACACACAGCACCACAAAATGGAAAGATAAAATCCAAGATGATCCTGTTTAACATGTAAGTACATATATGTATGTTCTAAAATTTATATTTTTTCATAATTAATCTAAATAACTTATCCACTTAAATATTACGTATAAAATATATTAAGTTTTTAATACGTACCGAAAGTGTACGCATTATATCGTCCTCATAATTACCATAATAAGGTGTCTCCTCGCATAACACTGTACATGTATCGATTCCGCATCTTGAATTGACCCTCTGTGGCGCCCGATTGGAATTACCAAGTGCCATAAGAACGATTAAAACAAAACTAGATACAATAAGTGTGCCAAAAAAAATGTGTACTACTACACGAAGCCATCCTCTGCTACACGACGTGTTTCTATGGATAAAAAAATCGCAAAATGTTAGTTTTGTAACATTATAAATATATTTGTTGATTTGTCCTGCTTTAATACAACAACAGGAATCAAATAAATCAAAACAAAATAAGGGATTGACTTTTTGCATAGATAGTTTAGGTCCTAGATCGACAGGATATCATATCATTTCCTATTACATAAAAGTCTGATTTATAAGAGCTTTTCTTAGGGATGCTAAATCTCACTAATAAGAAACTATCATATCAGTACCGACTGCCATACATTTTTTTCAATAATTCATGGCTTATCGTATAAAAAGTTTCTCTAATCAGAAAATAGACTCATGTGCTGTTAATTTTAAATGACATTACAATTCTGGGGAAAACGTTTAATTGAAATATTTGTATAAAGACCAAAATTGAATAACACAACGTATTTTCCACTTAACTTACAAATATATTATTTAAGAGAAGAAGAACTTAAAAAGAAAAGTGTTCCCAACTGGCACGCCTAAGACCTATAGAACAAAGAACAGAATTGAATAAATCATCATCTACAATTGCGTATGTATATGGATTTTTCGTAAAAAAAAGAAAATAGATGTCATTATTATAGCACAATTAAAACCAAATATAATATATATTATTATTATTATTATATATTAAACCAAATATAATATATAATAGCACAATTAAAACCAAATAAAACCTAATAAAGCTTAATAGCAGTTACAATGATTAGCTTTTAAAGTATGTCGGTTTAACAACGCATGTTTTAAGTGTTATTTTGATTAGATAAGTAAATTATTCTTTTAGTTTTGTAGGTACAACATAATACATTTTGTAAATTTGTATATAAATAAAAAAAATCATACTTTGTTACTAATGTTATAAATGCAAAAGTGACTGTTTGTCTACGTTGTTACAATTACGATTTCACGCCAAAACCACTCAACCAATTTTGATGAATTTCAGTAAAAAGATAGATTGGAAATTGCAAATGGACGTATTTATTGCAAAAATAAAAATTTTTTATTTCTCAAGATACCCCTTATCATTCTCAAGTTCAAGAATCGAAAGGCTCGAAAGTAACATATGATTCACAGAATCAATAAGAATATAAGAAGTTATCCGAATTTACCTTATGAATGAACCAAGCAGCGTGTCTTGCTTCTTAAGATATCCTGTGCGTACAATTTGCATTTTCTAGAAAAAAACGTAGAGTAGGTATCAAATATGTATGTACATACATGTATAATTTAGTTTCCTTTAACTAATTTAGTTCATCGAATTATATGTAGTAATATTGCAAGTGCCCATTGCGCCTTTAGGCATCGTTGTGATTCATACACTCTGTATTTTACCAATACCACCACAGGTTGGTTTAAAATGAAAATTACTGAAGAATTCTATTTACACATTAATATGCATAAAAACATTGTATTATCGACTATTTTTACTTTTTAAGGGAAATAAATATAATGAATAAACTCTAACGCGCCGTTACTTCATAAAAATTTATATCTAGTTAACTTACAAGCAATATCTATGTATATGAGCACCACTGATACACTGGCACTATTAACAGATCATTACAGCGATGTGACTGATATATTATTTCTAATAATCCATGTCAAGATAAGCTATGATAATAACGCTGTGTCGGGCTTTTAATGGGTACATTTTGAGGATAAACTTAGCAAACAATAATATGATCGAGAAGGCAATTTCACGGACAAGGGGTTATCAGTGGTAGGTATATTATCAAATGTTGAAGGAACGATAGCAAACTTTACTACTTTAAATATGGATATGATGATAAAAACGAAATCACAGCTTTTACTTTTGAAATAAGACTAGGCTTATAATAATCTAGATTTTTAATATATTTTTTATAATGTCCCAACATATTTATATTTATTTATTTATTTTTACAATATACATGTGTTTTATAACTATTGGATGAACATCGGGACCTTCTAGATCTTTTGTTTACTCATAAACTACTTAACGGCTTTACTGACTGCCCCAAATTACTAAATAAATTTATCCTAAGAGTACCAGTAAGAATTCCACCTAAGCCTATTACTCCACTTTGTCCTCCACTTCGTCGAACGATGCTAGGTGTCAATTCCCTAGTCCCACAGTTATGTAAAATTTGCACCAACATTGGTAGTGTTATATAATGTATGATTATTAGATTAATGTAACTACGTATCTACTCATAATAGAACTATGATTAATTAAAACATACTGTTTACTTCTAAAATATATTTTGTATATTTTATAAACTTTCTTTCTGTGCATTCTGTGTTTATTTGTTAGTAATCACTACGTTTAGATCCTACTTTTTAGTTCTACTTTTTATATTTGTGTATATTATTGTAAGTGATTGTAAATAAACCTTATAAGTAAATAAATAAATAAAAAAATTGTAATAAGTTTTTCATTTCATAATTATATAGGCATTAATTGGTGACAAAAATGAACTGATTTCAGCCACAGCAGCCAATCGAGAAGATCAAAAAAGCAGATATAAGAGAAAGATATAGTGTAGATATAGTGCACAACTATGCAAACACATGTGCACCTATTCCTTTTTTGGTGGGACAAAATTTGGATAACACCGATGAAGGATCAGACGCAGGACCGTTAGTCGTTACGTGCTCTCTGAACTACAGCGGTCTAACACCGACAACTTTCCAACTCCGGCTTGCTACGGAAGACTTATTGACACAAAATCCCTATAATATTTTGCTATCGGCTTTGCCAGTTTACAACTGCCTTTTATAATTACCTTTGTTTCCTATAAGATGTTAAAAATTACTATGAAAATCGAACGTACTTTTGCGATCGATAAAACGTGTTGATTTTGTGAAAACTTAAATATTCGTTAATGTTATAATAAAATCATAGAAAGATCTTATATATATTATTATTTTTAATATAAATTACGTATTTTCAAAACACACGGCAACATCTATTGATGATTTAATAAATGATACAAAGGTATATAAATATTTTTTGAGTTATTTTAACAAAATATACATTTCGTCTATTGATATACTTTACCGGTGGTAGGACTCTGTCAAGCCTGATGAGTCCGACTGGATGGGTACCACCCCCTCATCTATTTCTGCCGCCAAGCAACAATGATGTTGTGTTCCGGTATGAAGGATAAGGTAGCCAGCGCAATTACAGGCAAGAGGCATATCATCTTAGTCCTCACAGTGACAACGCACCTGTGGTTCTGCATTTTTGTTACTTAAAACCTAAGTGCATGAACCGTAAGTGTTATGGGCGACAGGTACTACTTTCCATCAGGTGGTCTGTCTGCTCGTGCTCGCACTGAATCTCATAAAAAAAATATATAGATTTTATTGGCAGCCTGAGAGCTATGTATAATTATTGCTTAAATGTTTATGGTATTTTTTTTATTATAACCAAGTTTTGTATTTTTTCTCAGAAATAAGATATTTTCCCGCAATAAAAAGTATCTCCATACCAAATTTCTTCAAAATCTGCCCAGTGGTTTTCCCATGATACCGTCATAGACACACAGCCAGACAAACAAAATATTGTAAAAACTATCGATTTGGCCTCTGCATCGATAATAATGTCAATTTCGATGAAAATATCCAAAAAATATTTAATGTACAGATTTGGCTCAGTTACAATTTAATTACGAGTATATGTATGTATAGATTAGTATTGATATGGATAAAACATACTTCAAACAATATTAGTGCCAAACTAAATGGCTTATAATATTGGTTACGTTAAAAGTTTCACTCATTCAACAGACACGTGTACTAACGGAATAGGAAGAAATAGAAACTACCGCACGGTACAGTCGTCTTGCACTCAGGAAACGCAATAAATCAAGCGGCGCGAGGCTTAGACGTTGTTTGGATTACTTCTCACATTTATCGTGCTTTCCTTGAAAGAAAGTATTGAAACATGTAAACGGGGTTAAACAATTGTTTGTTATAGAATACTAGCGACTCAACCTCTCTTTGCTTCGGGTTTGTCTCTACACAAAAAGAAATCTATCCCACGGGAACCGTACAGTTTACTAGGATGATATATAGTCTAAAGCCTTCCTCAGATAACGGGCTATCCAATGCAAAAAGAATTTTTCAAATCGGAATAGTAGTTCCTGAGATTAGCGGGCTCAACCAACGAACAAACAAACTCTTCAGCTTTATAATATTAGTAAAGTATAGATTTTATTATTGACGGTTGCAATAAAATTTCACTTTATCCTTTCATAGTTTTTGGCTTTACATCGGTATTTTATTTAGTTAAAATTGCTCCGCTTTTGGGACATAGCATGATGTTGCTACTTTGCCTTCCTTTTATTGAAAGAACTTTAAGAATCAATTCAGTTATTTTAAAGATTATTCTCCGAAGACAAAGAAACATTATACTTTATTATAAAAAATGCATTTTTTTAAATAAATATAATGCATAGTAAAATTCAAAACCAACAACGTTAGTTATGAAGATAATTTACATTTAATTTTAAATTTTCGTACATTATTACACTTTACATAATATCCTACTTAGCATTCCGGTACAACTGTTTATCATTTTACTTGCATACTACAAACAGTGTAAAAATAAGCTCACAACGAACTTCATATTAGATTTGTCTCTAAAAACAGAATAAGTAAGTTCAGAGTGAAGCTGGTATAATTTAAGTTTTTTATAGTTTACTATTGCGCTTTCATTTAAATAACCGTGGTAAGTAATTTACCGGTGGTAGGACTCTGTCAAGCCTGAGGAGTCCGACTGGATGGGTACCACCCCCTTATCTATTTCTGCCGCCAAGCAACAATGATTGCATTGTTGTGTTCCGGTTTGAAGGATAAGGTAGCCAGCGCAATTACAGGCAAGAGGCATATCATCTTAGTCCTCACAGTGACAACGCACCTGTGGTTCTGCATTTTTGTTATTTAAAACCTAAGTGCATGAACCGTAGGTGTTATGGGCGACAGGTACTGCTTTCCATCAGGTGGTCTGTCTGCTCGTTTGTCACTGAATGTCATAAAAAAAAAAAAAATTTAAATAAACATGTACATTTCAAATGACATACTTAATACTTAGTATCTGTTTATTTGGATAGAAAGAAATTTAAATATTTTAAAACCATACAGTACCATCTATGCAAAAATGTTAAGAATGGTGTAGTATGTTTACCTCGGCGAAGAAAGTGAATTCGATTCATGACAATAACAAATTCTGGGATTTCTATTTCTTTTAAGATACTTGCACTAGTGAGTGCGTAAAAACAAGTGCACTATGATTCCATTCTCGTCGGATTCCAGGATCGTTGGCTTTTGGATAATTTCCGATGCTCGACAGATTATTATCATCTTGTTTTAGAATTTATTAGACAGGAACACCCAATAACTGTTGTCACTCGATTTGAACCTGGAATTTTTTAATCTGCAGCCGCCTGAACTAATGCCTGATGAATCAGATCAGATACGAACTTCATCCTAAAAAAACTCATCCAACAATTCAAAGGTTAACTATTGACCCCAGTCAATGTTTATTACTAGCACTTTATTTCTTTAAGGTACATTATAATCATTGAGACTCTTTACCAAGCCAACGATAATAATATATGTATTTATAAAATATAAATAAAAATACAATACAAGCATGTAAATATAAATATAAATAATATATAAATATAAATAAATGTGTTTGAAACATTAACACACAGCACCATCTAGTTCCATGGTAAGCTATGAGGCTTGTGTATGAATACCTGATAATTGATACACTACACATATATAACATTAAATACATACAAATTATAAATATAAACACCCATGACTAAAGTACGAGCATTCGCGCTCATCACACAAATGAAAGCCCCCAGCGGGACTCGAACCCACGATGGCTGGCACACAAGTACGATCACTACAGACTGAGCCCAATGTGTCGTCAAATATATAGATAGTATATGTTCATTTAAGTCGTGACCTTTATTGTAAGATCTGCAAATTGTATGAGCTACTTCGCCACAACAATATAATTTTAATAGGCAATTAAATTTTAATGATCTCTATAGATATTTTCATATAGGTTTTTGATGTTGATACTACGTTCGTTGTATTTATAATAAGTTGGTTTGTTTGGAACTTGTATGTTTAAGTTTTGTGTAAAAGAAACAACCATTAAATGTTCAGACAGAGAACAATCAACCCTCGGCAGATCTCGTTTGCTTACAGAAAACATTCCTTTGTGCATATTTAGTGCTTCTGGCTTTAACCCGACTGTATAAGTGTACATTCCTTAATACAGCCTTCATGCATTTTTTAGTTTCTTAACTAGTTGTATTTCATTCGTTCATTCTAAAATAATTTTTATCCAAGCAACATGCAGTTAGCAATATCCAGCTTATTAGAATTGATTAAAAAAAACTTTACATAAATATATAATGTAAATAAAAAAGGAGTGTTCAAATGTTTGATCATCAAAATCTCGATAATAATTGCAAAAATATATATTAAAATTGAAGGTGATTTTATGAATATACTACATCGTCAATTTTTTCGAAATACAATCCAAAATCTTATTGTCATGAAATACCTATGGTATTAAAAGTTTCCTTAGATGTTAAAGTGTTTTAACACAAGAGCCGGTCCCATTATTTCGCTGCCAAGACTCTTGAAAACGCTTGAGATATGTTTGTTCAGTCTTTACAAGTATTACTAAATTGAAATATAAGATATAAAGAGGCTCACTGGTAAGTTATAGCAGCCAGTTTGTTAATAAAAGACAATTTAGATGTATTTATATTTTTATTAAAATCAAAATTTATAACACCTTTACAGCGAAATTTCAATGTTATATTTATTACATTATAAATAATAAATGTGACTATAAACTGGAATGAACACTTTTATATAACATTAAGATTTTATTAAAATGAGAAAAATTTACTCATTCTCAAAATTATTGCTATATTGGGTACTTTACATTCACTTTTCCAGTTAGATACCATTAGTAGAGATACATTAGAGATATAAATAAAACACTGAACGATCCAAGCTTCTGGAACACACAACAACGATAATAACAGTTATTATAAGAACAATTACAACAAGTATAATATAAAGATTACATAGACATCAGGTATGTTGACCTTCTTATTTCATACATAGTTATTAAGCAAGATACTTGTAATGTGTACACTCTACACGTACGCGTAGAAGCGATATTTTCAATCTAACTTATTGCAATCCAATGTCTAGTAATTATATAAATCTTAGTCCTAAATTGATATGCATTGACAGGTTGGCGATGCTTGATACACTAGGCTCCGCCTTCCCGATATGTTTGATGTTGGTTCCTTTAATTTTATTCAAAATAATGGTTCCGTCGAATATATTTAACTTGCGTCATACATGTATTTTAATATTATAGAGCTAAGACAAAAATTACATAGCATATCAGTAAATACTTGTCAAAACGCAACAAAATCTATTAAAATCATTGTTATTATAAATTGTATAAATATTTAAATATCAATGAGTTTCGGGTATTTCGCTTGTTTACATCTGTTAGCGACGTGCCGTGTTTATGAGTACGAGTCGTTGAGCAAATTGAGATCAAACCGCGCTTTGACTTGTATTCACTGAATAAAACGTACAACATTTATTATTTTAGTAAAATTATGTTATATGAATATATTCTAGCACACCATGATAAATAGACACATATTATGGTATAGAATTCTTAAATTATCAGGTTTTCCGACTCTGATCATTCGTGTTATACATAAATATATGACATAATACGTGCATAAACGATTATATTGTGCCATAATTACTTACAATAAGTGAGTAAATATTATCTATCAAGAAATACTTAAGAATATTACTACGAATTTTTATTAACTATTAAATGTTAAACGCATGTATAAAGAATACAAAATAGGTATTCAATCTCGCGTCTTACACGCGTAGAACATTTCTTCGAAACTCACGTACAACATTCAAAAACGCTTAGGTACGGAAAGGTATTCAATTTTCGCTACATTTCAATTTATTACAGAAGGTTATCACATTGAAAGCTTCATATTCGCAACATTTGTAAATACAAATACTCTTAAATATACTTATGTAATTCAGACTAGGGGATATGTTTTAGGTTACATTTTATCACTTAAATAAGTTCATAATCATTTTTTTATAATATAACAAGATACGTTTTTTAAATAATATAATATCATGGAAAACTACAAATCGTATTTTGAAACAAGAAAATAGAAAAAAGCTCATCAGCGAACATGCGGGCAAGGAAATTCGCAAATAAATTATGAAAAGCACATAGTTTAAAGTCACATTTATTATTTCACTATTCAATATTAGTAACCTACATAATATAAAATAATCATTAAAACTACAGCAACTAAGGAACATATGCCTGCTTTAAAGAGGCTTTAAAATAATTAATTAAAATATAAAAAACAAAATTAACTAAAATATATAAAGCTCGATGACGTCATCTCGAGCTTAAAACAATTAAATTAAAGATTAACTGTATATAATTTATATAGTTAACATCTAACACTTATCTAAGGCTAATCTACGCCAAACATTCAGGGGCATAAACATTCATTTTGGAATAAAACTAACGTAATTATAAACAAGAGGTAGAATTAGAAGGAAACATTTGGAAAGTTTAACGAACCCCGTATTACTCGTACATATTAAAGATACATATATTGCGCCGGACCCCATTATTAGAATACTATGTTCCAAAAACTTTTTATTATAATTAGATGTTTTTCCTTATTTTGGAGTGTGATTATTATCATACGAGTTTTTATGATGTTCGGACTTCAATTCGAATTCCAATAACACGACCGAGAATATAATATTGAATAGTCAACATGGTAAATGCGCAAAAGCTTACTAATACATTACACGATATTAAAGGTAAGGGTAAATGATAAAAAATATGAGAAATTTTATCTAGTTTAGCATTTATGTTCAGTGTTAATGGCAAAGTGAAGATTTTTCATATAATGCATTTCATCAAAATTCTAATTTATTCCCAAACTAATTTTAAACTTTTACTTTTTATTGGTATAATTCTTAAGTAAGGCATATTTATTTTATCCTCTTTATACAACAGAGCCGTATCTAAATCATGCTGTTTTTTTTAAATTTAAATATATTTTAAATATAGAATGTTAAAAACCTCATTTACTAGAATTTATGTTTTCAAGTTACGAGTACATCAGTTTAGTTATGATTTTGTTCTAGAAAGTACGCATATGCCATTTTATTTAAAATATTTATTTGTATCACACCGTTAATATTCATCCGTATCACAAATTCTTCCCAAAAATCTACATTTTCAGCCAAAATTGATATGTATATGTTTTTTTTTTATGTTAAAGAAACAAAATTCACGAAGGATGCAAGTTATCCGGCCACAGTTAACTTCACTCTTCGTTAAACTTAATAAAATAGCTAAATTAATCTGTTCATAAATTTTTACAATGAACTTTGATAAAAATTATCTGACAATAAATATGAAAATTGGCCATGATGGCTAAATATTTCTTTTACGCAACTTCAATTTCCAATATTCGCAGTAACAGGTAATCACATTATTAATATAATTTTTAGAGTTACTTTTTTAATGGGTCAATGACTATAATATGATAAAGCTTAAGGAATTAAAAGTATCTAATGATTGCGAATGTTAAATAATTAGTTACCAACATCGGGCCAATGTTAGTGGCGCCGGATGATCTGATGCCTGGTTTTCGCTTGCAGCTCATTTTGTCGAGGGGCATTTTTGCTACGCTATATTCACGATGTTCACTGACCATTGTGCAAATTGTACGCTTCTTTTGCATCATTTCATCATCACGATCCTTGAGACCGGACAGCCAAGTTTCATACCACGCGAGGTCGCAGTCACAAATTAATGGGTTATCTAAACAAAAAATGGAATTAACATATATTATATGCTATTAAATTAAACAATCTAAAAATTAGTTTATAATCCTGAAATATGCATAGCTTGATTTAAACACAATACGCAAAAACAGTAAAGCATCAAAATATCAATTGATTTTGGAAACCAAATCAATTTAGATTTCGTTTTTTTTTCTAACGAAATGTCGTATTTCCTATGAACATATTAAAAACTAAATTGCTAACAGAAATATTTCTTTTTCAAGAAAAACTTATAATACATGATTATAAATTCAGCACAAATACAACAAAAGACAGAATCGAAGTCCAATTTCGTGTAAGCTCTTTTACCATTGAAATAGTTTCAATAAGTGCAACACTCCCCTCAGCGAACGTAGTTTCTGCACAAATTTCGCTTTATATGCATCGCTTTGTGGTTACAATAACAATGTAATACGAAGTAAAAACAAAGAGATAAAGACAAAGAATCTGTTACTAAAATAGGAAACTTTATTAGGTCTCTTGCTAGATAGACCTTACAAGATTTGTAGAAACTCACTTATAATTTTTAATGAAATATGAATACTTGTAATAAAAATATTACAGCTAAAAATTACATTTAGAGTACGATATAGACAAAATGTTTCGTCGACGGTGTAGCTTTCGAAAGTAATTTTACTTAGTAATTTGACTTACAGTCGTAATAAGAAAACATTTATATTAATTAACGAGTTAAAATGAAAGCTGTAAACTTAACTTAATTTTTTTACAAATTCTATGCAGATTTTATATTTGCTTATGATTTTAAAGAGCCATCTTTTCGAGTAGACTGTTTTGCATAAATGATTTAGCGAAATACAAGTTTATATTTAGTTGATGATACTTATACAAAGATTTTATCAAGAAAATAGTTAATTATGTATTATCTTAATTACCATAATGGTGTGAGTACATTGATTTTCTTACCCATAATATCAACAACTCTAAGCGTATCAAGGATGGGCTCCATGATTTCCTCTGGGATGTGCTGCAGCTTGTTATTTTGCAAGTTAAGTGTCTCAAGGGAATTGAGATTGTCGAAACCCATAGTCGGAAGTTGGTGAACCCTGTTAAAATTAATTATAATTTATTGGTATAATTAAGCGTAAAGGACTTTAAGGAAACATTTAAAAGACCAAGAATTTATCATACTTAAAGAAAGTGGATCAAAAATTTGAAAACCTCCCGAGGATACAATGCATGTATTAAAACTAAGGATAAAAATATTAAAAACAGCCTTTAAGTGTAATCAAATTACCTCGACACCTATTGCTGTGACTTAAATTCCACTTGGAACATATGTATATACTGACCTTACATGTGACTAACATAATAATAAGTAAAGACAAAGACTTTTCACCTTATATGGCATATTATTAAATATTTTTTTATAAAACAAAATTAACAGCTTAAGTAAGAAGTTTTACCTTCTCCAATACAAATTAAAACATAAATGTATAATTATATTAAACTAACCTTTGCGTTAAAGTACCCAATTTAGTACAAACTTTGGCAAATATGTGAAAAGAACAAACTAAACCTAATCCAAGAAACTGAATTAACCGAAAATATTCATGCTGGTTTCTAAAAAGTTTCTAAACATAAATTTCTGTTTGTAATTTTCAATTGTTTAAACGGGATTTAATTATTAATATATTTTTTATTTTAATTATAAAATTCCGTTATGCGTTGGTTCGTAATTCTTCTTACGGCTTAACCGGTTTTGATGTTTTTTTTCCGAATAATCCGAATATATAAAAAATAATCCGAAAAAAATAGTTTTATATAAAGCTCGACTTTTTGTGGTGCTAGTCCATTATCATCGGCTTGGGCTGAACGTTGATAAGTCTGTCATGGTGTCGCGACATTACCTTAGGAGATAGATATATTCTATTGCAACTTTTCTGTAGGCCTTTTCAAGACCTACAAATTTTTAGTACAATATTTTGATGTGTCTTAAGGTTAAGTCAGCGGAATGTTTCTAAGGATATAAAAATAAAATTATATTGGGACATTAACACACAGCACCATCTATTTCCATGGTAAGCTACGAGGCTTGTGTTGAGGATACCAGATAGTTGATATACTACACATATATAACTTTAAATACATACATATTATAAATATTAACACCTATGACTGGAGTATAAACAATCGTGTTCATCACACAAATGAATGCCCCCAGCGGGACTCGAACCCGCGACCGCTGGCACAGCAAGTAGGGTCACTACAAAATGAGCCAAACATGTCGTCAAAGGATGATTCTATAAAACCAGTTAGTATGTTTTCCCGTGGGCAAGAAAGATTAAATATTATAAGAAGAAACCATTAAATATTTTTTGGAAAATCTGGAAAATTTGGAAAATTTATTAAAATAGTAATTATTATCGATACAGAGGCCGAATCTATAGTTTTTAGAATTTTTGTATCTGTCTTTCTATGACGAGAAAACCACTGGACAGATTTTAATGAAATATGGTATGATGATAGCTCGTTATCCGGTCACCATATGCATAGGATACATTTTATTACGGGAAAATATCTCATCTCTTAGAAATCTATACTATATATTAAAACGTAAGTAGGGACGAACCCGAGCGGAGCGAGGATGAGTTTCTAGTTAAGTATATAGTACTTGTTTACTTTTAATCATTACAATGTATTTTTAGTTTACTCTCAAAGTTTAAGACTTTTTTCATAAAAAAATATATAAACCATGACTTTTTGATGAAAATTCATATTCTGATTAAAATATATTAAAATACTAAGGCTAAATTCATTAAAATTTTGAATGTGTCACACAGAACAAATACACAATTGCCAACATTAATCATTGTAGAAACTACGTGATCTAGTTAGGACATAATATATCAATATTAGCTAACTGGAATTCCCATTGAACCTAACCATCTAAACCAACAATGCTTGAGTGCAAAATCAATCCACTTGCTCAGTTGGTTCCCAATGAAGGGCTTTTCAATTGAAGCCATCTGATTTTAATGAGGTATCGGTTACGGATTTCTATTTTGTATAATATAACAATGACATTTTTTATAACTACTAGACGACGATTATCTCTAGTGAGCATTAAATAATACAATACTGGTTCTAGGTTCGATATACGCCAGTGTTAATGTTTGTATTAATACATAAATATATTTTTATAAATAAAAAGAAAGGGAAATTGGGTACATTTTATACATATACTGGACTTCATGAAAGGCTTCTAATGTAAATAAAGGGTTGAGGGTCAAATAAGGATATTAAATATAAAACAAGCAAAGAGAACAAAAACGATAGACTAAAAATTAGATAGAACAAAATGTACTAATATATAATATTTTTTTAATAAACAAGATAAAACAAATAATAAAAATGTACTAATATTAATTATTACTCATAGTGAATGTTTTTTCCAACTTTGATCAACAGTAGTATTGTTGATCGAAGTTCCCAACCTACTATTATATTAACCACTAATCAAACACCACTGTAGAGTTGTCCTTTAGTTTTTAAATAGTATTTCTTTGGTGTTAGTTATAGCCCACGTCGACTACGACCGAGACCATGGTCGCAATTTATTTGTATGATGCTAAATATAATTTAAATAATGGTCACTAACGACCATGATCATAGTCACGGGCTCTAATCATTGAAACCAAAATAAAACTAGTTTCCTTTGTACAGTATTGATTGTTAAATGTACAGTGTACTAAAATAGACTTCTAAAGTTAGACACAATTCTATCTCAGGGACGATGACGATATAAACCGAAGAGCACGTTCCCGCAATTTCCTATGGGATACATTACATCAATATTTGCACATAATATAGGTGTATATGTTACGATTCTATATAACTTATAGAAAATCATCACTAATACATATCTATGAGTATATACATATAAATAGGCAAAGACAAAACAGTTCAGTAACTTTTTTTTTTATTTTGCAGTTATTGACGAGCTTTAGTATATATATACATGATGATTATGGTCGAACTTCAGCGACTGGGCTGGGGGCTGGGCTTTATAAAATATGCAGGAATGTATGTATATTTATCTCAAATAAAAATAAAGTCACATTTCGCTTTTTTTACTTCACAAAATAGGCTTCATAATAGTTCTGTATTAAATCTATTTCATTTCTTATTTTATTAATAGCTAGAGACTCACCCTCGCTCGGGTTCGACCCTTGGTTGATTCCTCATACAAACTTTCATTCTCATTTTCACCTCCTTAAAGGAATGTTTTCCGAGATAAAAAGTATCCTATGTCCTTCCCAGGGTCTCAAACTATCTTCTTACCAAATTTCATCTAAATCGGTTCAGTAGATCCAGAGATTACTCTCTACAGCCTCACCAACATTACCTCTTTACATTATTGGTATAGATAGATCATCATTTTTGAATAAAAATTTATTATTTTTAATAAATTGATTTATTTTATAAAATATATATAAGAAAATAAATTGATTCGTTTTTGTACAATAAAGTGTAACAAAACCAGACTTCTATTATGTATTAAAAAAGAAATAATATTTATATTTAATTATATTTAGTTATTTATTTAAAAGATATTCTTATTTATTCCATGTTATATAATAGTCTCTAAAAATGAAAGCGCCTTCGAAAAGTACAATTTTCGTGGGACACTCCTTGACCCAGTCGTTTTGTAACAAAAATTTCCACTTTATATGTATTGCAACGCTGTTTCGTAGCAATTGCAACGAGAATACAAAGTAAACCAGCATTTGAGAGTACGTTTTAATAAAAAATAAAAAAGTTATAAGCACCAAACGTTTTCTACGATATCTTGTTTTTCTGTCTTGAAAAAGTAGCACAAAACAAAAATGATAAGCTCTATTTCAATAGATACATCAATAGATAAGAATAAGGTATAATTACTGTAAATAAATAAATACTGATCTATTTTAATAAAGATGTAATGTTGTCACTTGAGAACGATATTCATTTTTTTTTAAATGTTTCAATAGTCTCATAGAAAGTTTCAGTTGAAGAAAACTGGAAAAAAAACTCTATAAAAATTGAAAAATTCTGGAGAAACTAAATGTTTTTTCTATTGTATTATTATACATAGACATATTTTTTTGAATTGGGTCAATTAATATTATAACAAAACATTACTTTTATAGAAGAGCGACCGTTAAATTGCTGCAGGCAGCTGATAGAAGCTTTCTCACAGACAGACTATAATCACTCTTTTTTTATTTATATTATATATTATGTTTATTGAACATTCTTTATTTATTCATATTTAAATTGAATATGACTTTGATATGAATACGAATGATATTATTTTATTATAACAATGTTAAAATACCTCATATATTTTCATATCAAATTTTAAGCACTATATTTAATAAAATCATGTCTACAGATTTAAGACTATGGTTATTATATTAACCAAGGCGTTCCTTCTTATCATTCAAACAAATTACAAAATCTCGAGTCCATTATACAATTTTACTTTGGAAACTTTTATAATATATTGTCCAACTTCAGAACAGTCTTAAAGGAATCTAGAAAAATAATGCGATTCCGAGTTCCAATGAGTTATAAATATAATTATGAGATTTTTATATTTTTTTGAAATAAGTAATAAAAGAATTACTCAATTAGCTGTAAAAATTTGAAAACTTCGTAGCTGATTTTATAGTCATGGCAGCCATGTAGTAAGGCAATTCGACGATTAGAGCAATAGACATAGGACTATAAACACTATCTATTCTCCGAAGCAAATATACAAATATTCTATCTCCAAACACAAAATACCAAAGAATTGTGAAAATTATGATCATTTTCGCAGTTTTATGTTACATGTTCGTTACGTATTTATATTCAAATAATTATATTAATTTTGAATGGAATCTCTAAACGAATTATAAATTGTGTTTTCTATATTTTTTGTTTTTTAAGAATACCCAAGCTTTATATTAAATTACTTGTGACATAAAAATAGTACGTCTCATCCTTTGAAACAGCGCAATTATGGAAATTTGGTGCAAAAAGGATGTCCTTATAAATGACTCTTACTTACATATTCTTTTGAAGGTTCAGGAAAGTGATAGAATCTCCATAGCCGGTGAATGCATCTTCACTGATATACGTGATGTTGTTTGAGCGAAGGTCCAAGTGGCGGAGACGATGTAGGGGACGTAGCGCCTCTGAGGGAATCTCGTGTAATCGATTGTCGCCGAGACGCAAATATTGAAGATTTTCTGCATTCAAATAATTTTTTCTAAGAAATACACATTAGGAGTATTACAATATAAACAAATTTTAATTATAATTTAATAAAGTTTGTATTAAACTCTAAACTTAAAATATCGATATTATAGTTTTAACATCATCATAATTTTTTTTATCATCACCAATTCTATTTCAATGTAAACTAAGTATATTACATATAAAAATGATATAAATATATTATTAGCACCTGAGCAAGTTATGCGCACATAATATTTTGTGTGTATTAAGCAGGAAGCTCAACAGATTTTTCAATTCTCTAACTTCAAACATGTCGTTCACACAAAATTTTAATCTCTTATTTAGAATCCCATTTATTATTTAGTGGGTATATATTTTTTTTCTTACTTATTTACGTTATATAAAAGACTTTTGTAAAAAAATACATGCTTTCCTAGTGAAGAGAATAATATTATTTTTCTTTATATGAAGACGGTGTAGCTTTTTAATTAAAAAGTACAATATTATCAAGGTTACCTACTTAACCTATAAAGCAAAATTCAGTTTTATATTCAGATCGACCTGCACTATAAAAATCTTATAGAAAGTCACCTATCGAGTAATGTCCATGTATTGAGACAAATCAGAAGAAATATTCATTAAAAATACGTTTCATTAAAAATCCTGTAACTATTACATACTTTTCACATACGTTTATAATATATATATATTCTGCGAACTATTTTATTTATTGAATAAATAAGTTTATAAGCTTTTAGAATATTTATATTACCTTCTAATCCAGCGAAAGCTTTCTCATCGATTCGTTGAATTTGATTGCCTTCAAGTTCTAGGGAATTGAGGAACGTCAAATGCGAGAACACATTAGCCGGCACTTCTCGAAGCTGGTTGTGTGCCAATCCCAATGAATCCAAATTACGTAAACCTAAAAGAGAATATTTTATAATATACTAGTAATATACCTGGATAAAAATAGTTCCTTTTGTATGAAGATAATAATAGATATTGTGAGCGTAGTTTAGAAGATAGATACAAGCCATTACAGATATTTCTGTAGGCCTTATTAAGACCTACAATTTTATACTACTATTGTTTTAAGTTTTAGCCAGCGTTAGCCATGTAATTGTAGGAAAACAGGTTTTTTGACAAAATACCATCTAGGCTCAGTCATATATTATAAAAATATTTACACATTATATACAAAAATCTTCCACTTGTATCGATATTTCAATTAGTGAAAAAACAAAAACTGTTGCGTGGCTTAGAAAAATTAAGCGGAGAAACAGACAGGCGCATACAGATTCTTTGTTTCATACTATCTATAGATAAATAGAGACTTTATATAGTAAAAACATGTATTTTGTATACTTGTATTAATACATTAATTTATGTGCTTATGTCTAATAAGCATATAAAATTATGATTACTATTGCTATTTTATATTTTAATTTATCAATTTTTCCCTTATTTAATTTTTCATGTCATTTTTATTCATTTCTTGTTCATTATTGATAACATTAACATTATATAGCAATAAGCATAGCATAGCAAGTAAGCTATCTGTATACTCGGTGAATTATAATCCCTAACAAGCCAGACCTCTTGTTCTTCTTAGAAGCAGTATCATATCCTACTTTGATTTAAAGATAATACATGGTAGGTGAAAATTACTATCGCTGAGTTAAGTATCTATAGCAGGAGTAACGTACAGTCTATAAGTTTTGCTGGACTACTACTAAATACTGGTGTCCAATCTGCCATCTTCAGCATATTAACTCCACAAGGAATATACAAGCCAACGTTCAAATTAATTATTAAAGGATTAATTTATGCTAATGTACTGTGCATTGTTGCTACTTGACATGTAATCATCGTTATCTGCGTTATCATTTGCTGTTGTGAGAACTTGTTACAGTCAAGTATGAGACAGAAAGGACAAGTTTTATTCAAATTCAATTTCATATTAAATTAATAATGTCCTCCCAGCCGATTTCGGCCACATCAGCCAAACTCCTTGAGACTAGCCATCTGCGTATGAGATATTATAGTGTACAAGTGTACGCGCAGACACAAGTGCATTCTCTATTCCTGTCACTCTCACACTCTGTTCGGACGACTACTCGATACTACCAGTGAGAGTTAAGCGCAGGACCGACGGCTTAACATGCTCTCCGAGGCACGAGGTGAAACACCGCCAACTTCCCAACTCCTGCTTGTTATTGAGTCTTATTTAACAGAAGGACTCAATAACTATACTTGGCCCGATAAGGGAATCGAACCCAGGACCTCTGGTTGTGCAGTCGTCGTGCTAGCCGTACACCACCGAGGCAGTTCAGCTCGTTTATGAATTTATAGTTATTTCATAATTAGCCTGCATTCGTGACAACGCTTAAATGTTGATAAAAATAGTTTTTATCACTTAGAAAACGTGAAGGTTTTTATTAGTAAATAAATTGTACCATTTAAATAAATGTACAAACAAATTATACTTTTTTATCACTTAATAATACAAAACAAATGTTAACTGTGTCCACTTGTCTTTTTAACCGCTTAATTTGTAGTTAGTTTAGTACTTTTAAATGACGCAACGTATTACAAACGTACATTATATATATATACCGTAACAATTTTTGCTCATATACTAAAACCATCCTTATTAAATATTTAAAGTAAAAGTTAAAATTTCATTTTAACTTATGTAATTGCTAAAATAAAAGTTACCTGCGAAATCTCCTTCAGAAATTGAGGTGATGCGGTTTTCTTGCATCTCGAGCTTTTTTAGGTTCTCAAGCAACGCTAGCGCTTTTTGTGGGACCGCTGTCAATTCATTGCCACCGAGATTTAAGCGTTTCAGCTTCCTAAGTATAATTAATGGTTTAACTATGAATATAGCAATTTAATGAATTATTCAACATAATATTATATATATATATATATATATATATATATATATATATATATATATATATATATATATATATATATATATATATATATATATTGTATTATGTTAATAAATTATGTCAAATAATCTCAATAGTAGTAATAGTTCTATTTATAATAATGCTTAGTAAAAAACGTAATATTTAAACTAAAAAATATTAGTTCTATTAAAAAGTACATGATAGGTAATATATAGTAATAACTTTATAATGTATACATTCAATCTAATATATAATTTAGGCAACACATTTGGTTAGTTTGTAGTGACCCTACTTGCTGTGCTAGCGGTCGCGGGTTTGAGTCCCGCTGGGGGCATTCATTTGTGTAATAAGCACGAATGTTTGTACTCCAGTCGTGGATATTTATATTTATAATATGAATGTATTTAAAGTTTATATATGTGTAGTGTATCAACTATCTGGTATCCATAACACAAGCCTCGTAGTTTACCATGGAACCAGACGGTGATGTGTGTTAAAAAAAAAGTATTTTACTCTATTTCGGTGTTTGTTTAAGAGGAGAAGGAACTAAAGTACACAGCTTAAACTTTTCCATATTTTCTGCAATTTTCATATGTTATTCTTATAAACATAATATTATGTTTGTTACCCACGAACAAATTTGAATCAAAAATATGAAATTCTAATTTAAATACATAAACAGAATTAATACAATTTTACATGTTACAAAAATATAAAATCCCAGCTTGAAAAATCACAATAGCTGTCCTATCACTAGAATAATACTGTCGATATTATTTTATTCAAATAATGTCAAATAGAATCAACAGAAAAAAAGCTTTTATTCATTTTGTAGTTAATAAAAAATTTTACTTACTTCTCGAGCCCTTTGAAAGCTTCGCCGTCGATCACAGATATTCTATTTTCGTACAAAGTCAGAATTTCTAAAGTATCCAGACCCAAGAAAGCTCGATTGTGAATTGCTGTCACCTTGAAACAAAAATTTATTTTAGCACATAATTTACTTAGAAATATTTTCGACGTTTACTAAACGTTTACTAAATGTACCTATGTACTAAACTTTTAAGTGTTTAAGAACAATAAACTAGCTAGACCCAAGAATTACAGTAACAATAAGTAACAAAGCAAGTTCTGACGCTAGAAAATATCAGAAAAATAAATAATAATTGTAACAAACTAACATTTATAGAATGGTTTGGTCAAAAGATTTTATTTTCTTGTAAAAGAAAATAAAATAATAAGAGAAACTTTGATTCAAACTATCTTTTGTTGTAGTATTTTTTACTCCAACTTGTAGCTGCTCTTTGATACCTAGGCCTCTAATACTTGCTTTAGCTATATTTATAGTGTAGTAAAGTGAATCTATACTATTATTATAAAGGGGCAGAGTTTGTTTATTTGTTTGTTTTTTTGTTTGAACACGCTAATCTCAGGAACTACTAATCAGATTTGAAAAATTCTTTTTGCATTAGATAGCCTATTTATTGAGGAAGGTTATAGAATATATATCATATAGTATATAGTTTATCTATTCCATACAAACCGTTAAACGTATCTAGGGACAAACACGAGCGAAGCAAAGTGAGTCGCTAGTGAATGAATTAATGAATAGATATTATATGATTTATAGATAGAGGAAATAAAAAACATTCAATCAAAAAGTATAGTTTTGCCGCTAAAGAGCGATCTTTTCCAAGCACTCATTTTAATAAATAGGTACAAAGAAAGTTAAGAAAAACAGCCACAAATCATAATACATAACATGATAACATAGAATAAGACGTTACATTTACGTCTCTCATAATAAATGTAGACATGTACATTAATTATGAGAGCAGTAACAATACTCGTAATAAATAAGTGCGAAAAGGGCTTTTATTGTTCATATCTAGAACTTATCATGAAGCCTTACGTTAAGACAGTGAAGTACTAGAGGGGAGCCCCCAGTACTAGGGGGGATTTATTAGCGTCCGGCAGTTCAAGCGAGCGCAAAGCCAAGAAACGCATTGGGAGGTAGCCCACTTCTGTGGGCGGTAAACCATACGGGTTGCACCTGGTACGTAATGGACGTTGGGAGCAACCCCATGGTTGTTGTGGTCTGCTTCGGTAGACCGTAGACCTGCTTTCGGGGCGTCGTGATTGCGTGCATAAACGATCCTGCGACACCCCATTAAAACGAAGAGGGTTTTGTTTGGTTTTTGTGGGTAGTCCTGGCTATTCTAGCCGGTACTTTCTTCTACATAAATAAACATGTAAATGCTTTTTTGCACGGTTTTGCAAACCATAAATCTCTTAAAAGTTTTTACTAGCTATTTTCATTTTTACTTTAATAAGTTATTATGATTTTTGACAGTAAACATATTTTTATGGGAATAAAAAAAATAGCCAATAGCATTAAACGGTAATATCGCTTACTATTAATCAGAGAATTTTTAAAATCGGATCAGTAGTTTTATAAACTAACTTTACCTCTTTTGTAAATAGTTCTTTTTACTTAACGGTTTTTATGATATAATTTTAGTTTATCTCGCGACTAGATGACGCTGCAATGTATGAACTTCTGGCAACTGTATAATCAAAGGTCACGAAAATTAGTAAGTACACATTGATATTTGCGTATGGAGAATATTTTCTAGGGCTAGTGTCAAATGATATTGAATGAATCAGTTATTTACTTGTCTCATTAGATTTAGATAAGATATCTATAACTGACGCTTTGTAATCCAGTTTTAGTACAGATTCTTCATGTTGCATATACTAAATGAAGTATTATTTAGGAAGTGTCCATTGACTATTTTATAATATTTAAAGCAAAATCTTAAGGCGATATCATAAATTACGTTGCACTATCTACAAAACGGTAACACTCCAAGAATCATTCTTTATAGTTTTCACATTGACTATATCGTTTCGAAGGGTTAAGTTTATACTGAAGGGCTATTTATTAATATAACCTTTTAAAAATTTATTAACATATCCAAATTTCAGTTATAATCGACAATAATTATATTTAAATAATTTAGTCCGTTTATTTAGTGATGTCCCCGTGATTAGTATGCAAATTTCAAACGCCCAAATAAACAAGCTGTAGCATGAATAACAATTTAGATGTGCATATGCACATGAATCGTAAAAATTCCAACCAGTAAACTATATATAACCAAATATAGCGACGAGTAGTTAAGAACAGAAGGGGAAAATAACAGCTTCGATTTCTTTTTATGTTCCTAATAAGAGTGTTCTAACGTAGATTTTCAACTTGTAGTTATTTCAATATACCTGCTAATTTATATTTTCCACAAATTTTCTTTAATGCTTATGGCCGAAAACACCACTGGACGAACTCTAGTATTAATTATTCAATTAAAAATGAAAACATAGTTTAAATAAATATAGACTTACTTTATTGTGATTCATGTTGAGAATTAGTAGGTGGTTTAGGTGAGTGAAGGATGATGTAGGAATCGTCGCCAGATTATTTTGAGACACATCCAGCTGTGTCAGCTTGTTACCTACAATAAGACAGCGCTATAATAAAATTCAATGCCTTTATATAATATACGACATCAATTTGTTTTCTATGTCATTCTTCTGTTTTATAATCATTATTATATTTTTGTAGTGAAATTTCTTTAGATTTGTTATAACTTAAAACTCGATGAAATGAAAATGAGACACTAAAAAGAAACAATTAATCCGGCGAGAGAATGAGATGGAATACATTGCCATGTTGCCATGGTAACCGTTGTTATTGTCTGACAAACACATAATATTACATTTTTTCCGTACATGATATTCTATAAATATATGATTGTAATATGCCTAATAAGCCTTATTTAATAAGATCGATTTGTTTTAATTTAACTGCGATATTTACAACACATGTATAAAATAACAATTAATTACAAAATTACAAAACGTAATTTTTTTTTTATCAATTAACATATAAATATATTATTAAAATATAAATGTTTACATATTAAGTGCACTTACCTATAGAACTTAAAGAAGAATCTTCTATAACCGCTAAGCTACTGTTATGCACCGTGAGATGGCGAATATCTAAACTTAAAAATATATATGCAGGTAACTTAGCGAGGTTGTTATGACGCAACTTCAGATAAAATATTATCATGGGCTTCGATCGAAGTGTGTTCATTGCCTGAAACAAAATGTATGATGTAAATATCAAGGTATATATTTAATATGTACATTCTACTTTGTAAGCTTCTTTTTGCACTTCTCGTGGGGTATACATACTTTATATTTATAATAATATCTTTCTATACCTACAAATACTCTGTATTGTCAATTACATGTTTACACAATATTTAATGTTTGGCATCCTTATCGCTAAAGCAACGATTTCCTCAATTTGTTATGATAAGAGAAAAAATAAGTAAATAAGTTAAGAGCTCTCCCGAGTATTGAGTCACTGTTATATGCTATATGTATAACATAATGCCACATTTGTTTTAGCCAGACTGTGATAAATTTTTATACATTACTTAGTACATCAACATGTATTAAAATCGAACCCGTGCTATTTAAGGTGGTAGGTATTCTATCCGATACGAAGCCAAGTTCACCCAATTTGTTAATTTAGTTTATTTTCATAACTCGGATAGGACTGGAAAAATTTAAGTGATACTTTTATTATTTTACATGTATATGATAAAAATTAAGCTTTCCATTTCAATCTAACTATTTTATGAATTGAACCAATGTATACTACAATTGATGTGTTTTTAACTTTAATTTTAACATAAAGATGTAGTAATGCTAGTAGTTATAGATATAATTATTATTTTTTACCTAAAAAGTTACACCAACATCAAAAAGACCTTTGTATTCAGCCCTTTTTAACGTCCCACAGCTGGGCACGAGCCTCCCTTCAATACGAGGGGAATCAGGCCATAATCCACCACGCTGGCCAAGTGCGGATTGGTGGACTTCACATATCTTTCGAAAACTTGCTAGGTTTTCTCAGACATGCAGGTTTCCTCACGATGTTTTCCTTCACCGTAAGGCAAGTGGTAATCATGTTAGAAACAAAAATTCTAAAAATATCATTGTTTTGGGTTCTATGGCGTTAATAAAGACCCCCAAGAACAGTTTTTCTCAAATACCTTCCATGTACAGACATCGATCAGTTAAAATTATATTATACGTATAGACTAGACCATAAAATAAATAAGTTTCAATTAAAAACTTAGTTTAAAACAGAATAAATGAGCATTAGAATTGAGTTTTTAGTTATTAAGACTTTATAAAAGGTAAATTGAAAGTAAAAAGAAGAAAGAAGATTGTCATCACTTAATAGATTATAATTAATTAGGCTTTTCGCACTGTTAGTTCTTTAATTAAAAGTAATCTCTGGTTAAAGGAGCTTTGTTGTTTCAATGTGGCAATTAAAAATATTTTAAAATCATCTATCTATACATATAATAAAATTTTAACTAAAATTAAATATGTATTGGAAAATCTTATTGAAATAGTCATTATTATCGATACAGAGGCCGAATTTATAGTTTTTAGAATTTATTGTCTCTCTGTCTGTCTGGGAACACATCACTTGAAAACCACTGGACAGATTTTGATAAAATTTGGTTTGGCGATAGTTGGTTATCCGGGTCAACATATATGGTACTTTTTACCTTGGGAAAATCACTCATTCCTGAGAAATCTATACTAACCATTAAAACGTACCTAGGGCCGAACCGGAGCGGAGCGAGTGTAAGTTACTACTATATTGATTAATTGAACATTGTAATAAATCAAACTCATCAAAACAAAAATTACCTTTTGTATGTGTTGTTGTTCAGTAAACTCGCATAGTATGTCAAGGCCATTCTTCTTCACAGTACAGCTGCAAGGTGTGATGGTGGCCTGTTGTGGGCATTGCTGAGCTCCCTGAGGATGTACTGGCCTCGCGAACAACACGACGGAGAAGACCAGTATCCAACGTGGTAGCATCTTGGAATACCTAAGAGACACTGTAGTTTACTATTTGTTTTATATTATAATTAATAGGAATATGAATATTGCGTTTTGAATCAAAGTAACTAACCCCACAGTAACTCTTATGATTTAAATAAAACTATGTTTTTGGACTTTTTCGCGGATTTATTTTGATTTTTGGTTCTCAACGTTTCGAATGCTTTACGACAATCATGGTCATGAAAGAGGTCTCCCGAAAAGTTAGTTTTATTTCAAATGTCAAATATTCGTGTAAGTCTAAGAAAGTCGTAAGTTTTAGTATCAGATAAAGTAACAGGTGAAAGAGTTTTTAATATCATCACCTTACATCAGATTTTAACTTTTCAGTTGATATATACCACGTTTCTTAAATTTCAATTTCGTTTTTCATTACCAGGCCAGGGTAAATAAACGTATCTAAAACGTAACCATCCTTAAACAAAGCAATCAACTATAATTGGCCTCACACAGGAATGATTCTCATAGTCTCCGACGCAATAGTTACACCCAAACAAAGTCGAAGTAATGCGATAAAATTCTAACTTATATTTATATTAGTATTAACACACAACTTTGTTAAAGCCCGCAAATCCCAAGGACTTTAGCTTTTGAAAAAAATGTATATTGTTACGACAGTTTTCCCAGCAATTTCAATTTTACTTTGTAGCGTTATTTTATGCATCACAAGGCTCACTTGGATGGCTTAATTATCCTAAGAGTTAATATTTTCATTACAAAATTACCTCAAAACTTCTGTGTAATGAAGAGAACAGGAAAAATGTAGAAAAATACATTATACTGTTATCTAACGCCGAGTAATTACAGCGTAACTAGTTATCTGCGGTAGCTTCGAATAAAGAATTACTTCTGCTATATCATTTAAATTATACAAAAATGTGCATTGTTTTATTATCTACTAGCAACTCACCCTCGCTTCGCTTCGGGTTCACTTCCCTAGACAAAAAGAAATCTATCCCACGGGAACCGTACATTTTTTCGGGATGGTATGTAGCCTATAGCCTTCGTCAGTTAATGGGCTATCTAATGCAAAAAGAATTTTTCAAATCGGATAAGCAGTTCCTGAGATTAGCGCGTTCAACCAAACAAACAAACAAACTCTTCAGCTTTATAATATTAAGTATATCTTCTATACTATAATAAAATTCTAAGTCGAATCTGTACATTAAATATTTTTTGGAAAATTTTATTGAAATAATCATTATTATCGATACAGAGGCCGAATCTATAGTTTTTAAATTTTTTGTCAGTCTGTCTGTCTGTCTGTATAGGATACTTTTTACTGCGGGAAAATGTATCATTTCTGAGAATTCTATACTAAACGTTAAAACATAAGTATGGACGAACCCGAGTGGAGCGAGGGTGAGTCGCTAGTTAAAATATATTTTCTTGGCGTGTCTTCATGAGAATAGTAGGCTATTATATCCATGAAAAATACTTATATGAAAAACATGTTGTTTAACATTAAATACAAAATATTACAGTCGCTAATCGTACTAATATTATAAATGTTAAAGTTTAGATGTTTGGATGGATGTTTGTTACTCAATCACGCCAGAACGGCTTAACGGATCTGGATGAAATTTCCACAGAAATAGAGTATAATCTGGAATAGCACATGAACTACTTTTTATACCGAAAAAATTTACGATTCCCGTGGGATAGATTTATTTTTGCGAAGAGAATAAGGTAAGCCAATAGTAAAAAAAATATTTGTAATAGAAACATTTACGGTATTTGAAACTGGTGAAATTATACTTGAACAAATTAAGAATTCAGTTATAAAAATAGTAATTGACAGAGTAACTGACTTAAATATTCTTTCCTTTTGTTGAAATTGTCGTAATAATTGCTTAGATAGCAATCTCAAAGCAGCTTAGTTTGGTTCAGTGTACCTACATATTATAGCTATACTCGCGATACGACTTCCGGTTACGAAGGTCGGGTCACGAAAGAACGGCCCAAGGTTAGTGGGTACCAAATAATTTATATTAATTACATACATGTATATTTACTTATGATATGTAGAAAGCTTCGTTTTAATTAAAGTTCTACATTTCAATGATTGCTTTTTCAACCTTGAGGACTTATGGTATCGCCCTATGAATATTTAATCGATTTAGCTTTTCACCAAATTGTAAAAGGAAATATGATACGAAATCAAAATAAATTTCAATAACTGTTGATTTAATTTCTTTTAGAACTGTAATAAGTATTATGCACATACATACATATATTATATTTGAAAAAATCTTACGTTATTTCGTTACGATTTTAATAATTTTAATATCGTTTTCAATTTCGTTACATCTATATATCTACATAAATAAAAATGAATCACCGAAATGTATGTACGCACATACCTTCCGATCGACTGCACCAAATTGGATAATTCTTTTTATTGCGTTTGTTATTGTTATGACAAGTTATGCATAAAAAAATTAAATTTTTTTTTTTACTAAAATAAGATTTTTTTAAATCTCATTATATGAAAAGTGAGTCAGTGAAATAGCTTTTATCCCGGAAATCATCCCTTAAGAGGGTGAGAATGGGGATGAAAGTTTGTATGGGGAAGCAAGTTAGGGACGAACCCGAGCGAAGCGAGGGTGAGTCGCTAGTATATAATAAAATAGTAGCTTAGCGAAATCAATGTGAGCATTTCACGCAAAAAGTACTGAACCGATTTTAACAAAATTTTGTGTAGTGTAGTGATAACTCGGGTCAACATTTAGGATAGCTTTTACTACAGTATAATCTTCATTCCGACGGGAAAACACAATAACTAATTCTATCGAGTCGTTCTTATAAAACATGTCTAACGCTGGATAAACCTTGAGAGATACGTCAAAACAATGTACAAGAAAGTTGTAGGTCTTAATAAGGCCTACAGAAAAATATGCAGTAGCAAAAGTCTTTCTCCTAGGTTACACTCGCAATAAATATTCATATCTATTATTTTTTTATGGGATTCAGTGACAAACGAGCAGACAGACCACCTGATAGAAAGCAGTACCTGTCGCTCATAACACCTACAGTTTATGCACTTAGGTTTTAGGTAACAAAAATACAGAAGCGCCGCGCCGGTACGTTATCACTGTGAGGACTAAGATGATATGCCTCTTGCCTGTAATTGCGCTGGCTACCTTATCGTTCAAACCGGAACACAACAATGCAATCATTGTTGCTTGGCAGCAGAAATAGCTAAGGGGGTGGTACCCATCCAGTCGGACTTCTCAGGCTTAACAGAGTCCTACCACCGGTAATTTTAATATTTAAAACGTAGATACCTAGAGACGCACCCGAGCAAAGCGAGGGTAAGCCGCTAGTATGTTTATAAGACTTTACATAAAACGTACATAAAACGTAAGTTAATACTCACATTTATTAGTGTGCGTGTCAGGTCGGCGAGTACGGTGAGGAGTGCCGCGGTCATGGGGCACTAGGTCATATTCTTAGACATCCTTTGCCTGCCCTATAAATAATATTCCTTAAATAAATCATACGTTACGCAGAAAAGTTACAGTGTATACAAAGGAAAAAATAGATCTAATGTTCTTTAAGAGTACCTTGAAAGGACTACATATTAGTCTGAATTTGTACCTAAATATAGATATGGCTGCCGATTTCTGTCATTTATTATATTTATATAAAACTAGCCCTATGGATTTCTAAAATTATTTACTAGCAGTTCAATTTTTGGCAATAATGACTAAATATGGCTTATGTTGTAATCCAGGTCTATTAAATTTTATCTAAACCCGCCCAGCTGTTAAAGCATTTTGCTTTTATTATAAGAGTATACTTTTTCTTTGTCCTTTTTTCACGTACTAAACTTACATATTATTATACAAAAAGATATTTCATGCTTACGCTCAGTTGTAAGGCAAAATATTATGATGGAATAAGCAAGTTACTCATGCCAACCAGGAACTAGAGCGGGGATTAAGGTTATCCTCTTTCTTATTAGAAAAAATATAATAGAAGAAACCTTTCTAAATGTATATTAATATTATGAGCTTTTAACTAAGCTAAGTTACACAGAATATACCTCCTGAGAACTTACGGAGAAATACAGTGGAATGTTAATAAGTTACAATTTTTATTTAATATTAAAATAGCTTAGAAACAATCCTAGCATTCCCATGGTATGGTATCAGAAACTGGAAACAAAAGTGCCCAACCAACCAAAGTGCTGAGCAGATGTTTATTTAGAAACTACTGTACGAATTTTCATACAATTTTCACCAATAGAAAGAGGGGCTATCAAGGAAAGCTTCTTCTCATCTTAATCTATGTACTAAACGGTGTCATATTTTATATGTAAAATTTGTATATATATATATGTATGTATATATATATATATATATATATATATATATATATGCAGGTATGTATGTGTCAATATATGTGTGTATATTTGTTTGTCTATGTATGTATTCAATTGTAGATCTCCTTAAGATTGTTTGCACCCATTCCTTCTCTCTTTCTTTTGGAAGGGTGCCTAGAATAAATCTCTCTCTAGCGGTACGGCCGCATATTGTATTACTTTAAATCTATTTCAACTAGGTAATGTAAAATAATGTTGTGCAATAAAGAATATTTGATTTGATTTTATATAAATACGAAGAGCATCTAAAAACGCAAATTTGGAAGGTAACTAACTGGCTTTTAAAATAAAATAATCTATTGTATAACAATATTATTTATACATTACGTTGTCTATAATTTATGTAAACAATGCTTTGTAAATGAATTCAAATGAAAATAAGATTATTATGACAGGTTGATAAGGACAAAAGAATTATATACTCAGTAATCGGTTGACACACAGGTAACAAGGTACTGAACTGTTTTGTATTTGTCTATTTATATATAAACATATCATATACATCTTATGTTGACGCCTAGACGTCATAAATGTGGAATTGGCTCTATATAATAATATAAAAATTAATAATCTAGAGAACATGTCAAGAGAGGAACATTAAGAGGTAGCGTTCTTGTGACGACGTATTTATGGGTATTATACATGAGTATTTGGGCGATCGATCTTTGTTTGGTGTGTTTTTTAAAAGATATAAATATTACGTTTTTTTTCAGAAAAGATATATATTAGATAAACTTAAAAGCAAAACTTTATCTATATAAAAAAAATTATCCAAATCGTCAGAGTTGCTTCCGAAATTATATATATATATATATATATATATATATATATATATATATATATATATATATATATATATATATATATATATATATATATATATATATATATATATATACAGTGTAAACTCCATGTAACGTCACTCGATTTAACGACAAACTCTCTAAAGCGTCGAAATAAATTGGCTTTGGTTGGTTTAGCTTATCTTCCATACAATGATACACTCTACATAGCATTACATCCACTCTCAATAACGACAACAATTGAGTAGTAAAAAGTACCTTTTAAGTTGCTGAAATTAGTAAAAAGCGCAGCTGTGTACGTTTTTTTGTCGCTTTATTATCCTAGCCTGCAATAAACTCGATTGTCGGCATCACGCATACTGAACTTTCTAAGAAATTCGTTCTTTTGTTTACAAATTGGGATTGCTTGCAGGTGTAAACTGATCTTGCTTGACCATGATTAATAAGTAGGGGTCATGAATTGTCTATACGTTATCATATTCTTAGTTGCTCACAAACTTTCAAACTGTAAACATAAAGCTAGTAAAAGAAAATCACTGTGTATTAACGAAAAAGTTTTACTGATACGCGCAATAGAAACGGGAGAGAAGATAAGTGATTTTTCTAATTCTGATTTTTCTTCTCTCCATTTAACGACAACTCTCTATAACGCCATAAAATGCACAGTCCCTTCAGTGTCGTTATATAGAGTTTACACTGTATATATATATATATATATATATATATATATATATATATATATATATATATATATATATATATATATATATATATAAACTTTAATTTCTCATTTAATATTATAAGATTTTGTGCATTTATTTAATAAGGTCAACATATAATGAACATAATATACATATTTATGAATATTTTTGATGGAAAAATATGCAATATTTGAATTGAAGTAAATTAAATAATATTATATTTATTCACTAGCGGCTTATCCTCACTTCGCTCGGGTTGGCCTCTTGACAAACAAAGACAAATCTACCTCAGGGGAACCGTAAATTTATCCGGGATAAAAAGTAGTCTATTTGTTATTCTAATGTATGAGCTATATTATTGTAAAGTTTGAATCCAAATTTTTTTGAGGAAGATTAAAATAACAAATTAGGGTTTTAGGGTCTTCTTTTTATTAGGTTAGCAGCTGGGCTCCCGAGCTTTGCTCGGAGTTCTTTTTTTTATATCGTATTTTTAAGATAAAAAAAACTAAAAACTTTAATAAATACAAAAAGAAAAACAAAAGTATAAAGACTATGATGTATCCGATCGAGATTCGAACTTGGACACTACTTGGTGTAATTGTTTGTTAATCTCGCACCTTGGTCGCTTGACCACGATCTTTATGCCTGAGTGTAAGAAATTATCGACCATATTCTGCGAGGAATAATGTAAAAAAAAACCGCATGAAAACTCGAAAACACGCGTTTACAGATTGGTTTTAAGAAAATAATTAAGTAACTAAAATAATATTATAAAAACGTGAGTCAATTTCTCAGTTTACTTTATAATGTGTATAATAAAAATAAATATAAATAACTAGTGACGTTTTAACGATTAATATGGAATGGTAGACTATATTATTATATATACGAAATGAACAGTTCTGAACTTTTCGATTTTCCATCTGTTTTTTTTTCTTTTCTCTATAAAAAAAACAATTATTCAAATCGGTCCAGCCGTTTTTACATCATCATACTCATACTCAGCTATATATATATATATATATATATATATATATATATATATATATATATATATATATATATATTAAAAAATAATAAATAAGATCCTGCTACAATTTTCTAATATTTTTTCCTCAATTTGTTATTCAATCACCGTAATTTTTATATAGCTATAAAACATTAGTTAAAATATGGTAATTGCTGAAGCGTTCATCGATAAAAAATAAATAAAGCTAAAATGTAAACACTAAACCAACATTTATGAAATTATATTTTAAAGAATTGGAAATGAAAGTGTTTTTATTAATTTTCTATATTTTACCTACCGCAAAAACTCGCTTCTATCTAATTTTATATATTTTAATAAATTTTACAATTTTTATGATTTTTTGTGCCTACATAATAGTATTATATTATGTAAAAGAAATCTCGAAAATACTCTGAATCCCATAGGAAGATTTTAAATCTAGTCCAATCTAAAGTAATGGGAGCATTAAAGACGCAACATTTCTGTACATTAGCGGAAATTCCTTTGTTTCTTAATTGAGATAAGTCTGTTTCTTACCTCGCTTCATTAATTATGTACATTAATAGATTTTTTTATTTACCATTTACTTCTTATCTATGTATATAATTAAATTCTAACTCAGTTAAATCTGTACGTGTCTGTTTGTCTATCTATCAGTCTGCTTGTCTATCAGTCTGTCTGTCTATCTGTCTGTCAGGGAACGCATTACGAAAAACCCACTAGACCGATTTTGATTAAATTTGGTATGATGATAGCTGGTTATCCGGGTTACTAGGATAGTATACCTTATACTGCGAGAAAATATCTCATTTCTGAGAAATCTACAATAACCGTTAAAACGTATAATATAGAGACGAAGCCTAACGGAGCGAAGGTGAGTCGCTAGTCTTCAACATAGCATTCGAATTAAAGAAGTTAGATAAATAACATAGAATTCTTTAGTAAAACAAATATAAGTATAAAGAATTAATAAATATAGAAAAGAGAAACAGAGAAAATTAACAGTTGTTAGTTTCGGTCTATTGTCTAGTAAAGGAGGTAGCGTAGCATTTTTCCGGAACTTTTATACCGAATGGATTTGACATTAAGCCCTTGAGTAGTTATTTTATGTTTCATAATAAGCAAAGTAAGGGTTAGCTAACGTTACTGCCATTGTGGACAGCACGCAGCACATTTATGACGCTGAGTGACGGTGTTTCCATCGTTAAAAATACGACTGACGCTTATCTTTTTTTATCTAAAAGTATAAAAGTTCACTTTTGTAAATTTCATGCGGTATAAAATGGCTTTATAGCTAAAAGTTAGTATTATTTTTTTTTTAATATGGTTCACAAGAGAACATGAATGACAATGAGATTAACGAATAATTCCTTATCTTCAATCAATTTCAGTTGAGGAAAAATATAAAAACTTCAATAAATTTTGCCACAGAATGAAAATATTCAAAACAAAATTTACTTTCAAAAACTTTCACATGCTGCCATTTGTAGTCTACTTAAGTAACTAACACTCAGAGGTCAAAAAAGTAGGGGACAACTAGTACAAATCATGAATATCAGTCGGTATAAAATGACTAAGTGAAATATTACGCTAGCTTCTGTACTATAAGGATTTAGCTTTAGAAACCACCGTCCGATACTCATTAGTTCCATTTATCTACCTCGTTAAATTATATTCCTTCTAACTAATCCGCAAATAAAATGGTATTGGATATAATATTTCAATGGTTTAACATTATATTTTAATATCTTTATCTTTTATAATAAGAGTTTTTTTTTTAAAGTAAGTGATCTCGAGGTATCTATAGGACTACTGAATCGAT
This sequence comes from Argynnis bischoffii washingtonia, assembly GCA_033884665.1. Lineage (NCBI taxonomy): Eukaryota > Metazoa > Arthropoda > Insecta > Lepidoptera > Nymphalidae > Argynnis > Argynnis bischoffii. The sequence continues at coordinate 5,158,093 of CM066616.1, read as the reverse complement.
TTCATAATATATAAAAAGTATATTATTTTTAACTGTTCATATTGATTATTTCCCACTTAGGAGTAAAAATGATTTTTGAAAATTTTACGGGGACGGAAAATTTTAACCCTCCATCCGGTTGGTAAATACATCGCGTAACATATACAAAAACATATTATTTAAATTTAACATATGCTTTTTAAAAGCTTGTAAAGCATTAAAAAAATCTATTATAATAGAGAGGTGTTCCATCCTTAATCTTATCTGAACATTGGCTATTTTTATCGACCCACGTTGGTACCGGAACGTCGACCGGAATTGAATAAAATATAATTTTGAATGAGACGGCCCTGGTGAAGAAACCGGCATATCTGATTATCGTTGATTTAGCAGCGCAGGTCAGAAGTTCGATTCTTTTGGATATTAGAATGAATTTTTTAAGAAGATAAAACGTGTCTTATAAAAAAAATTGCAAATAAGAAATCCTGCATTATATTTTAAATAATGTAACACGATATTATTTTATGAATAAATTTTGAATTTCAACAGGAAACAGGAAAATAACCCGAAATATAATATAAGGAAAATCATTTTATGGTTATGATAATGGAAAATCGTCGTACGTGTTTCAGATAACATTACGTTTGGGAATATCGTATGGAGTCATAGTTATGTACAATTTCGGCGTAAAACGAATCATATTTGTGTTTCGAAATATTACCCACATACTGTGATTTTTTTTGTAATTTGTATCCCTATGTGTTATTATTTCTGTTTGTTTGTGCAAGCTCGTTATAATATAAGTTCGAAATTTATTATTATTAGTTTTTCTAAAGGCTGTAAGTAGTTTGTGAGGATGGATGAATGTTTGTTACGCTTTCATGCAAACATTACTGAAAGGATTTTGATGAAACTTTACAGTAATATAACTTAACATCAGAGTGCTATAGTTCTAAAGATATAGTAATACATAATTATTATTATAAGTACTACGTGTTTTAGTAGTTTACTAAATGATCTTATGTATTTTTAAATTATACTAATTGATTTCAAATAAACTTTTCCGCTTTATAATATTTGCATAGATTTTTATTATTAATATATTCTTAGGCACGTAGCCGGGTGAACCCGAATCAGGTTACTAGTAGTAGTGTACTTTAAAATTCGTTAGGTTACGATGAAATAAAAAATGTAAGGTTTATAGCTAAATATTCCAAAATTTTATCTTGAGAATCCTTCCGAATAGCTGCCATGTAATGTGGATATCATTTTTACTTATTAGTGGTTCCATAAACATATTATATTCTACAAACATACGTGGAGGTAATTACGGATAATGTTGTTTTGTGGGTGAGTGAATAAACGTGCGTTTGTTACTCTTTTACGCTGTAACGGCTCATCGGATTTTTGGAAAACTCAGAATATCTAATTTATAAGTTAATTCTGCTTATATTTTTACTAATATTATAAACAGACAGTTAGTAAGTTTTTTTGTTTGTTTGTTTGAACGCACTAATCTCAGAACTTTAAATTCTGTTTGAAAAAATCTTTTTGCATTAAATTGCCCGTTTATTGAGGAAGGCTATAGGCTATATATCATATAGTATATAGTCTATCAATTCCATACTAACCGATAAATAGGTGCATAATTTATTCTTTACCATACCATTCAATATCTATTTTATGGTTGAAAACATACAAAAATACAAGGACACCTCAGTTCGTGAAAACTTCTCCAACACAGTATTTTATCATTGATTAGATATTCATTATAGTAATAAGATACATGCGATAATGTGTTTACATGTTTATAATGTACCTTTTAATGCAGCTATCGTACACAAGACACTTCATAATTTTTAATTACAGTTAGTTATGATAGTTCCGCGTCATTTAATACTTACGGTTAAAAGTTCCTGTGAGATATCTCCTAGTCTATACCAAAATTGTATTCAGCCCTATTAACGGCCCACTGCTAGGCACGGGCCTCCCTTCAATACAAGGGGGATTAGTCTGGCCAAGTGCGGGTTGACGGACTTCACATGTCTTTCAAAAGCTTATCCCATAAGCCAAATACCTAGTTAGAGCAAAATAATAAACCTCAAAAAGAATTAGAAATTTTCACTTTGCACGAAAAAAAATGTAAGCTTTGCAATTTAGATGTGAATAAATATGAGAAAGTTAAATTCAATTTATCTACAATACACTCTTGAACTATCTTATTTAAACATCATCTCGTTCAAAATACAAACTGTACATAATTTACAACAAAGTTTGCTTAGGACTGTCTGGGCGTACTTATTACTTATGTATCGGAATAAGCTCTGTTGGTCTTGTATGTACTGGGATGAACCTATACGGCTCTGAGGTCACTTTATTTTAACACAACAAAAAAATATAGAAAGACACTTTTTATTATTAACTACAATTTAATTAAAAGATAAGAATAAAATATAAGACAGTGCAATCCAATTACTAAACCTTAGTTAATCCATATCAATTAAGTTTCCCTGAATTTTTTTAGACAATGTGTACTGAAGAATTCCTAAAATAACATATTTTTTTGTGAGTCTGTATTGTATTATAATTTAAGATATTAGTTTCTATATATTATGTTATAATATTTTAAAAGTATAATTGATTGCTGTCTGTATATGGAAAATATTTTAGAAAAACTATTATCAAGAGTCTTTATTGACGCAATAGAAATGAATAGAACAATGATTTTTAGATTTTTTGTCTGTTTGTCCGTTCATTTGTGCGCGCTAATCTTAGAAACGACTAAACCGATTTGGGTGCGGTTCACTTGTGTATTATGGTAAGCTTCACTTAACATTTAGTATTTCTTTTATTGTCAGTTATGCCAATTTAAAGAATCACCTAGGAATGAACCCGAGGAAGCGAGGGCGAGTCGCTAGTATCAAATAAAATTAGAATTTTTTTAAGGCAGATATATCGCCACTGCGTCATATAGTCGATGAATTAAAAAAAATATTAAAAAATACCTTCACAATGTCAAATTGCTATAAATGTCAACGTATCTAACACGTCATATCAATTATAAGAGAACAAACACACCCACAAATAATAAATCACTTCTTCGTAGACTAAGAAACTTTCATATTTCATAAAAAGTTATCAAGTGTTTTAAGCACTTTTAAACTGATTTTAATAAGTTTTATTTATTTTGTATACTACACTCTTTCGCAGATTCACATCGACTGCCCAGGCCCCTTGATCATCTATTATCATTTGATAGCCCATCTCCGTCAGCGTGTCATTGTGCGTAATCGTATGAGCTGCCGGTTCACGGCTTATGATCGACACTGATCGGTGAGTCGGTGAACCCTTCACTAACTAAATAGAGATTTCTTTTAAAATAATAAATAATATTTTGAATCTGTTAACGCATATGCATATTTGTTATATTATATTATGAATATTAATGTATAATTAGATTATGACTAAACATGTCGTCGAGTATTCGTAGTTAAGGACAAAAACAAAATATGTCAATAAATGCTCAGATTAATCCACTATTTAACCTCATTGCTATATACATATATTGTTCCAAAATATTCATTACAATAATATTAAAAATAGTTCATAAAATTAAAAAAAAAACTGGACGAAATATCATTATGTTAGTACAAAATATGTAAGAATAAGAAGAAGAAGAAGAAAGAATAAGAAGAGTTAAGACTTATGAGCTAACGTCAGTTAGCTCATAAGTCTTAACTCTTCTATACATATAATAAAACTGTAACAAAACTGAATCTGCACATTAAATATTTTTTTTAGAAAATCTGATTGAAATAGATATTATTATCGAAACAGAGCCCGGATCTATAGTTTTTAGAATTTCTGTCTGTCTGTTTGTCTGTTACCGCATCACAGAAAAACCACTGGAGGGAATTTTATGAAATCTTGTATAATAATAGCTGGTTATTCGGGTCAACATAATATAGCATTCTTTTTACTGTCTCTTATATGAGGACAATGACTTTTGGATAACGTATTACGAATAAATGTTCTCAATAAAACAAACGCGCGACCTCTATATTCTGTAGGTCACAAATCATTACTAAGATAATACTCGTACTAAAGAAAATACACATAAAAAAGATAACAGCCCTTTAACAACTAATAGATGTAACGTAAGGTACAAGTAATGAACAAGTTATCAACTGTAATCGAAGTGAGCGAATGCGAGGGAGTTTAATACATATAATGAAATGGGTTTTGCGGGAAACCAGATGCTGCGACGATCTTAGAAGTAATTTTCTCGCTAACGTACCAAGATGGGGTGATCCTATTAATGGTATATATTATGTATTTATTTCTACCTTAATTCTATACAGCCGTTACTATTATGTATTCTTTTTATTATTTTTCACACGGGAACCTTTAATGAAAAATAATATAGAAAATAGTCAGGATTCCGTGAAATTATACAAACTTAGTAAGTATTTTTCATAAAGGGATTGTCAATAATTCGACAATATCTCTCTCTAATGAATACTTTTTTTGTTGAATATTTAAGTCATATCTACGATCCAAGATGGCCGCCACCACAAAATGGCGAATCAATTTCAGGGTTTTTTTTAAATTTTTGATACAATAGCTATATATTATTAGCATGATTACCACTTATTAATACAGTGAATCAAAATGACATGATTATCTTTTTAGAAAGCGTATAAAGCTCTCAAACCCATATTTGACCCCCTCACACCCCTCACACTGAAAGCCCGTGCGTAGCAGTTCTGTAGGATGTTAAAATGACTGAATTTATCCATGTAATCGATACATTTGTATGAGGAGAACGTTACGTTTTAACTCATATCCCACTTCTAAAGTGTTAGGAGAAATTTCCCAAAAGAATAATAATCATGTACTACGCTGATTACCTAGAACTGCTCACGGCTTATATAATTATCATGAAAGTCAAATTGACTCAAATTGAAATATTGTTAGTCTTGTGGACATATTTTCATATATAATTAAAAAAATATTCACGGGCTATCACTGAGAACTATTTTTTTTTTATGAGATTCAGTGACAAACGAGCAGACAGACCACCTGATGGAAAGCAGTACCTGTCGTCCATAACACCTACGGTTCATGCACTTAGGTTTTAAGTAACAAAAATGCAGAACCACAAGTGCGTTGTCACTGTGAGGACTAAGATGATATGCCTCTTGCCTGTAATTGCGCTGGCTACCTTATCCTTCAAACTGGAACACAACAATGCAATCATTACTGCTTGGCGGCAGAAATAGATAAGGGGGTGGTACCCATCCAGTCGGACTCCTCAGGCTTGACAGAGTCCTACCAAGTAACGCGCCTACGTGGGAAACCCGCTTCAGGTTTGAATCCCGGGTCTCGCACTTGTGATATTTTGTACGTGAATTCATATTCAACATGATTACCACTTGTTTTACGGTGAAGGAAAATATCATGAAGAAACCTGCATATCTGAGTAAAACCAGCAAGTTTTCGAAAGACGTAAAAAAGAAATGTCTCATACTCGTCCTTTATTCCTAAAAGACAGGCCATTTGATGTTTTTATTGTACACAACTATTTTAACAATTTTTTATAGGTTATGAGTTTGTCAGTCATTATTTATTTGACACAATAAAAAAACCCCATACGAACATTAGCGCTTTTCTTTTATACCGCTTATTCAAAAAGTCCTAAATTATTATAAGAATGTACTGTAAAAATTTTAATCTTTAAGGAAGGATTTGTAAATTATTTTGACAGTATCATTAACTACATATGTATATGTATACATATATAATTAATATAGTGGTATATATATGTACATATATAAGGTTACTTTTTTGGAATGGAAGATTTGTCAGAGAAGAGCGAAGAGAAAGCATTCTACATGTTGACCTGGATAACCAGCTACCATCATACCAAGTTTCATCAATATCTGTCCAGTGGTTTTCTCCTGATGCGTTCCCAGACAGACAGAGAAAAATTCTAAATACTTTAGATTCGGCCTCTGTATATATCGATAATAATGACTATTTCAATAAGATTTTCCTAAAAATATTTAATGTAAAGATTCGACTCGGTTAGAATTTTATTATATGTATAGATTATGTACATAGTCGCTAGTAAAAAATATTTCTTTTAAAATACCATTAAAAATGAAAGTGAATTACAGTACCAAGAAAGAAATACTTGAACACACAATTGCGGCAGATTATAGTACAAAGCAGTCTCTTGAATCTTACTTCGAGGCTTTAGAATTATTATTATTTCTGCCTCTGATATTATTTATTGTTAGGGCCTTTGAAATAGTCACAAAAGTATTGTTAAGAAAATGTTTTTTCTTGTTCTGAAAAATTAGAACATTATTTTAAAGTGTGGAAACTGACTTTTAGCAATATTTTAAGTACTTCATAAGAATATTATTAATAACCGACTGTAAACATTTCTTTTCATGCTCACTCATAAATTAGTTTAACCATAAAATATTTTACTTTTTAAAGTTTCAATTTCTTAACAAATTGCTATAAAATTTGGCGAGGAGATACATGGTCGGGGGTGGCTTTATCGCTCGGTCAGGGGTCCGCCTCAGAAGGCCAGCTGTCGGGGCGTAGTGGTTGAATGTAAAAGCGATCCCAAAGCGTCCTATTAAGACTAACAAAGGTATAGTATAGCGGCTTTCTGTTCGGCAAATCACCACATGCCTACAATTAGATATATTGTGTGTGCAAATGCATTTGCTAATGTTTAAAAAATTTAATTTATACATATGCAAAGACTTTAAAACCACTTTTACGTGCTTTATACACATTTAAATAATCATACATCACAATTTTATACAATATACAATAACATATTCATTACAATAATATAAATAGGATTATATGGATATTTAGAGAATAGGTAATTTCACACTTTATTACTTTAAGGTACAGCGTTAAAGCATAGTGGATAGGTAATTCGGCCTATTGATGGAATTATATTACTGTTATAATACTCATTTTATATTCTACATATGTATGTAATATTATTATTAGAATCCGGGTGACCGAGCTTCGCTCGGAGTTTTTGGCCAAGAGTACAATTTTCTTTTTAATTTGGCTTACAAACAAAAAAAAACAAAAAATTTGAATAAATACAAAAAAAAAAAAAAACAAAAGTAATAACTTTGTATCTGCCCGGGATTCGAACCCAAACACCTGTGATTATCAATATTGCGCCATGGCCGCTTGACCACGATGCTTATACCAGTGCTCGTTTAATGGTAGTGATATAATAGTGGGTTATTTCGTACATTACTTATATAATATTTAAAGCATATTAGGAAATATTCTTGTAATTATTATACCAATTTATTTCCTATTGTGATTTGAGTCAGAGTCTCTCAGCTAAGTCTACGATATTATAAAACTAGCGGTTCACGCTCATTTCGCTCGGGTTCACATGAAAAACAAAAACAAATCTATTCCACGGGAACCGTACATTTTTCCGGGATAAAAAGTAACCTATGTGTTATTCTGATGTATGAGCTAAATTATTGTAAAGTTTCATTAAAATCCATTCAGTAGTTTTTACGTGAAAGAGTAACAAACAACCATACATCCAGACATCCATACATCCTCACAAACTTTCGCATTTATAATATTAGTAGGATTAGTAGGATATTGTGAATAGTATCATATTAGTGAAGTTATCACAAAATGTACAAAAGCTTTACGTATCAAAGTTCAACCACATATGATTTACCATTAACGTTACGTGTTGATCTATTTGTAATATTTGTAACATAATATTAACCTTTCAGCATCCTGTAACACGAAGAGCCACATTATAAAATATTGACAAAATTGTGGCTGCCGTCGACTTATTATCGGCTTTTAATCCATTTTCACAGTATTTGTATTTTATGCTAAATTATAGTTCGCTTTTCATGAAATAAACTTAACTTTAATTCATAAATAGAGAGAAATAGAGCATAGCAATTTTACAGAAAAGGTTTATTCAATTCAATATCAATCATGAGTGAAAAACGTGTGAAGTTTTCCCCCTTGCTAGGTTGTAAAATAACCTAATACCTTTAAACAAGCAATTCTGGTATATTTATTTATTTATTTATGTATACCGGCGATCTCGGAAACGGCCCTAACGATTTCGCTGAAATTTGGCATGTGGGGGTTTTCGGGGGCGAAAAATCAATTTAAATTAGTCTTATATCTGGAAAAAACGCGTATTTTCGAGTTTCCACGCATTCCATTTCCATTCTTTCGCATTATTCCACGCAAAATATAGTCGCAAATTTCGCACTCTCGGGCATAATCATCGTGATGAAGCGGCCAAGGCGCAAGAATGACAATCACATGTGCCCGGGTTCGAATTCCGGTCGGATACAAAGTTTTTACTTTGTATTTTTTGGGTTTTTATTCAAGTTTTTAGTTTTTTTTTTTATCTAAAAAATAAGATATAACAAAAAAAAACTCCTAGCAAAGCTCGGTCGCCCAGGTACGTTGTATTAAAGAGTAAAAGTCCCGTTCCCTTTTGGGTATTTAAAAATATATTTATGTACAACATATTGCTGTTCAAACCTATTCTGTAAAATTACTATACTATACTTTATGTTCAATCTCTCTGTACATGAATAAAAGTTTATTTTCAGAAAATTCATTTATTCAGTATTCGTCCAATTTTTTTTAGTCTGAAAAAATCGGACATGTAAGCTAACGTGTGTGCGTGTAATATGAGTTTCATTTGTTTTATTTAAAAGCTCAAATTCCTAAAAAATCAATGCAATACTCAATATCTACTCCATTAGTTTTGATACAGGAAGCTACTTTTCACTTTGTAAATTACATTTAGTGCTCTATTATATTATACGAACGTACCTTTAAGACACAGTAGCACTAATAGTTCATTCTCTCACCGGTAACTTCTAGGTACTCGAGTTGTGCAAAACTAGCTAATGGAAGGAAAGCGGAAACAAAATCGATCAACGTAAGTTAATGTGTCGAGTATAACAGCTATTAATTATTATCGATGTTATTTAGTTGTTTTGAAAAACTTCATATACGTTCAGCTATGTGGAAATAGGATAAACGACCAGAATTTTATGTTACAAGTCACAAATTCAAAGTTAAGCGAGGCAAGGTATATTTTTTTATTTATTTTCAACTAGCGGCTTACCCTCGTTTCGCTCGGGAAAACAAAAACAAACCTATCCCACGGAAACCGTACATTGTTTCGGTATAAAAAGTAGCCTATATATTGTTCTAGACTATAATGTATCTGTGTGCCAAATTTCATCTAGATCCATTCAGCCGTTCTGGCGTAAAAGAGTAACAAACATTCATACTCACAAACTTTCACATTTATAATATTAATACGGTTTAATTATAGTTCTATTTATACCACTGCAACACATTATTTACACTACTAATAAGAAGTATATTCTATTTGAACAATTTGTTTCTGATTACTAATTAAGAATTAGAGTAGTAAATAATCGGCAGAAAGCAAATAATTGCTTTGGATTCTTGAATCAATCCCTATGGTTCAATGGCTATCAAGGGCGAAAAAGGAAGGCGATCGCTTTGTTTTCTACTCATGTACATACTTGAGTGTACAAATAAAACATCTTCATTTAAAAAGTACATTTTACCAGTATATTAATGAAGATTGCTTTCTATTTAGAAATAAAGTAGTAACATTAAAAATCGTATTATTATCTACACAATTTAAAGGTTAAATTTCAATCTATACTTATAGGCCAGTAAAAATAGACGTTTTTTTTTTGGTCAACTTTGCACTAAATTTTCGATCCATTTTTTTTATAAGGCTTAGAATAACTTACTGAGTATAAAATCACAAAATGCTGACATCATTAGAATAACTTACTTGTCCTCTAGTCATGGGTGTTTATATTTATAATATGTATGTATTTAAAGTTATATATGTGTAGTGTATCAACTATCTGGGATCCATAACACAAGCCTCGTAGCTTATCATCGAACTAGATAGTGTTGTGTGTTAATGTCCCAACATATTTATTTATTATAAAAATATTAGTATTAGAATGGAAACAATGAGTCTTATTCAGAACAATAGGATGCCACATTTGAGTCTGTATCTAGGATACGATGATAAATAAAACGCCGTACAATTCTAAATATCCAATAATCTATCTTGTCGATCCTTTGTGGATGGATCGCTACCATTAAAGACAATTCATTTGTCGCTGACAAGTCTTTTGATACCTGTTTTGTACTTTACTATTTTATTCCTTATGCGTTTGACATTAATTTTCAATCGAACGCTTATTATAAAATAATATCATCAAAAACATTTCATAAAACGCCAAAATAACAAAAAAACTTTTTTCTTTGAAGGCGAGATCAAAAGGATCCAGACAGCATCACAAATAACACAGGGCCTCCGTGCGAATATCTGTCTATCCATCTGAATGAGTTTCGTAACGAGATGACCGTAACTATCAGTGGATTACATTCATCTTAGACTGTCAGAGTCGTTTGATATACCCTTAATTCATCCCTTGTTAAGATATTTTAATTAATAATAATAATTGGCCAAATAAATCGTAAATCTATTTTTTTTCGTTTTTAAAATGCTGTTCTTTGGTAATTGTTAAAGTTGAGAACAGCTGGACCGTTTTAGATATTTTTTTAAGGAATAAGGTTTTTAAAAAACCAATTTTGACGATACATTTGGCTCAGTTTGTAGTGATCCTACTTGCTGTGCCAGCGGTCGCAGGTTTGAGTCCCGCTGAGGGTATTCATTTGTGTGATAAGCACGAATGTTTGTACTCTAATCATGGGTGTATATATATAATATGTATATATTTAAAGTAATATATCTATAGTGTATCAACTATCTGATATTCATAACATAAGCCTCGTAGCTACCATGGAACTAGATGGTGGTGTGTGTTAATGTCCCAACATATTTATTTATATTTCATTTTGAAGAATAGTCTGAAAACTTAGGAAAAAATAGAAGGTGTTTTTTCCATACAATTTTCTTGTAGGCTACTGGTTTACTGGCCGTACTCTTCTCCAATATCGCTTTACTAAATGTAGGAAGTCGAAATTACAATTGCCGCCGGGGGCAAACAATTGTCTCGATATGGTTACGATGAAATGCTGCCTGAAAATATTATAATTTAAATGCATAGCGATTTTATCGTTTTTTTTTATTTATTTTTATTTATTTATTTGTTTTTTGGTCTACAAAACAAATGACAATCAAACACATAAAATAACAATTGCTTAAAAAATAAATACACAAGATTGCATTTTTCTAGATGCAGACACAGCATACATATACAAACAAAACTTAATATTATATTATATTATATTATATTATAAACATAAACGAGATTTAACCTACGGTAACAATAAGGTACGCTGAACACATGCGGAATAAGGGCGAGTGGCTTATTGCATTAGTTCTTGCCTTTGGAAGACAGAATGTCTTACGATTTTGTAAACGACTACTAGGACGTGGAATACTAAAGTTCAGTCGTTGTAAGAGATCAGGTGAGTCAATATACCCATGAATTAGCTTGTACAAAAAAATTATATCAAGTATTTTCCTACGTGTAGATAGAGAAATCATTTTGTAGTGACGTAGTCTTTGTAGATAAGAATTTAATTCATGGCATTTGTTGTCTGTGTAGGATACGTGATATAAAAATCTTTTTTGGACACATTCTAATCTATTTACGTGAACTTGATAGGACGGGCTCCATGCTGTACTACAGTATTCTAGTAAATTTCGAACCAATGTATTAAATATATGAATAGTGATATTTGGTTGCTTAAATAATATTAGTTGTCTATTAATAAAACCTGATAATTTCGAAGCTTTTTTTATTATGTTATCATAATGTTGTCTGAAGCTCAGTGTACTATCGAATATAACACCCAAGTCACGGATACTTGTAACTTTTTGGATAGGTAAATTATTAATATGATATGTAACTAATTCAGAATGAATTTTTCGTGAAAAATTTAAAAAGAAACACTTCGTAGAATTTAGATACATTTGATTAAAATTACACCAATCTACAATAAAGTTTACGTCTGTTTGTAGAATTTGCTTATCAGAATCATCATTTATTACACGATAAACTTTTAAGTCATCGGCAAAAAATTTAAAATTTGATTTAATATTATTGCATAAATCATTAATAAATATTAAAAATAGCAATGGGCCAAGATGTGACCCTTGGGGAACTCCAGAAGTTATTTCGCACTCTCCTGATTTAAAACCACGAATATATACTAACTGCGAGCGGTTCTTTAAGTAAGACTCAATCCATCTTAACAAACTACCGTGGATACCTATATTTTCAATTTTCTTTAATAATAATTTATGATTTACTAAATCAAATGCTTTTTTGAAATCAGTATATATAGAATGTACTTCTTTCTTTTTATCTAAACCTTCTGCAATATCAGATACATAAGAAACTAAATTAGACGCTGTAGACTTACTAGGTAAAAAGCCATGTTGGTTACAATTTATGTAGCGACGTACATGATTTAGTATATGTTTATTAACTATTGATTCCAATATTTTTCCACAATTTGACAATAACGAAATAGGACGATAACAACTCACATCACTCACATCTCCACCCTTATGAATAGGTGATAGATAAGCCTTTTTCCATTCAGACGGAAACACCCCACTTTCCAAAGACTTATTATAAATTTTACACAACGGCTTATATAAATTATTTGCACATTTTTTTAAAAATAATGAAGGTAAACTATCAGGACCAGGAGATTTATTTATATTTACAGATTGGAGGTGTCTTAAAACATCATTTTCATATACAACTAATTGGCCAAGTGATAAATAATAATGTTCTATAGTATTGAACGTTTGTGTCGGCATAGAATTAGCTTGATTTAAACTATATATACTTTGGAAATGTTTGGAAAAAAGATTGCATATTTCTTGCCCTCCTATTGCTTTTTCGTTATCTAGCGTCATTTCATTAGGGATTGAAGCACAATTACTCTTTCGGTCCTTAAAAAATTTCCAAAAATATTTTGGATTTCGCCGCAATAGGTTAGGAGCGTTATTCTTAAAATTAGTATAACATTCTTTTAATAATAAATCACATCGTTCTTGTAAGATTATGTAACTTAAATTGTCCATTTCATTTCCGTAAATTTTATATTTTTTATGATACTTCGCTTTTTCTTTAAGAGCTTTAATTAGTGATAACGAAAACCAAGCAGGGAAGCTCTCATTCATTGGCTTTCTAAGAGGAGTAAACTTATCTATGATAGGCATTAAAGTTGAATAAAATATTTTAATCATTTCATCGATATGTATACATCCGTCCCAAAGAGCAGACCAATCAATTAATTCTAGAGCAGAGTTTACAGCTTCATAATCACACTTTGCAAAGTTATATGATAGTATTTTATTATATTTTAGAGTATTATATGATGACGTTTGATAACAAATTTCTAAAGGAGGGTGATGAATATCTGGTGGTATTATAGGAATTAAAACTTGGTTAATAGTTATACAAGAAGGATTAGTGGAAAAAACTAAATCAAGAATTTTACCATTTCCATTTAAAACATGATTGCATTGATAAAAGTTATTAAAAGATATATTGTCTAAAAAATTATTTACTATGCAGCTATCTGACAATAAAGGGGACAGAAAATATCGACTTATATTATACTCCCACAATAGATCACTTAAATTAAAATCACCAATTAAGATTGTAGATGATTTCCTGTTTACATTTATTAATACACGCGAAAGATTTCGTAGAAATGTGTCAACATAGCATACATCTAATGGTGGTGGCAAATAAGCTACACATATATTAATAATGTTATTTTTACCTAACCTCAAGCTAATCCATAGGTCTTCACATGTAGACTCCCAATCAAGTTTTCGAATAATTTCAAACTTTTTTAAAACAGCAATCATAACGCCACCTCCATCTTTTTTGTGAGAAGAAGATAAGGAAGAAGATCTATCACGTCTAAATACATTATATCTTTGATCAATGACTTCATGATCAAATACCGTATCGTTTAGCCACGTTTCTGTTAAAATTATCAAATCATAATTATTAGCTAATACAGAGATATGAAAATTATCCACCTTCGTGCGTAAGCCTCTTACGTTTTGATAATATATATTTAAATTGAATTTTGAAACTATGTGTTCTCCATTAAAATGCATTAAATAATTAAAATAACTACAATTACAATGATTCTAAAAAGTTCTTGTCCTTAATCAATTTAGCCTCTGACTTAATATTCTTACGCACAAAGATTTTACCTTCTCGTATCCATACAAATTCATAATTTTTTTTCTTTGCCATTATTCTAGTAGCTGCATGTAATTGCTTATTTGCAGGGGATAAGTGTTCCATTGCATAGACCGGCTGACTACTTGTAAATCCAAGATGTGAGGAGTTAAGTTTAGAATCTTTGTTCTTAAAATTATATAATTTAATAGCCGCTAGAAAATTATCACGAACTCTTGGGCTATACATTTTTACAACAATGCTGCGAGGTCTTTTGCTATCAGAATTAAATTTAGCAACCCTGTGACAACTTAACACATCCTTATCCGATAACTTGTATGACACAGTACTGGCTAGTTGTTGAATGATGGTCAATAAATTTTCGGTTTTATGCTCAGGCACGCATTGGAGTTCAATATTGGATTCTCGTGACCTTTGCTCTATTTCAGCGAGATGGTAAGATATATCGTTTAATTGAGTTTTTAAGAAATTATTTTCAGCTGTAAGTTTAGAGATTGTCTTGGTATTTTCGGCATTAATTTTTATTTGATCATCATGGACTTCTGATAGAAAATTTACAGACTTAGTAACTTCATCTAGTTCCGTTCGAATTTCGGAGAACTTTGAGCCAAGCTCCTTGATATCCTTCTGCAGGCAAAGAAGAAATGAGTCGAATTTATTCAAGCATAATTGTTGTTCAGCAAATTTTTTATTTATTTCACTTCTTAAAGTACGTATTTCTTCAAGAATCATGTCTTGGAAAGAACATGAATTCGAAATAGAAGCGTTCGGGGATGTATTGGCAGGAACAGGGGAATTCTTTTTCGTAATTCTATTATATTCGTCCTCTCCCTTTGAGGAATTCTTACTGCACGTAGGACATATCCACTTAGCACGTGATATAGAGGTCTCATTAGACTTTACGCATTCCTGATGATATTGATTGGAACAATTTGCAGATGAGCATTTAATACGTTTCTGTGTAACCAGAATACTTACAGTACATGATGAACAAATAACCATTTTGGTAGATATTTTTAAGATTTTATCTTGAATTTGTCTTGACGAAAAATGATTATTTTACGCAAAACACATCAATTTATTTAAATATTTTAAATATTTTTGTTTTTCATTAATTAGTTTTATCATTTTAATAAGTTATTCGTTTACCATAAATTCCCGCTCGCTTTAGTAATTAAACTCTGTCTCGTTTTATATTAAACTAAAAGATTAAACTTAATATACTGAGATAAGAACTTTCTCACTCTATGGCGCATAAACTTTATACTAAAATATCACATACACACGGAAGAAAAATATTTATTAAAACTATCCTCTCTAAAAATTATATACTTGAACTGGAATTTCTTACTTCAATTATAATAATATTTGTAATTATTTTAACTAAATATTTCAACCACATTATTGCCTACACTTAAAAATTTCAAACCGGTCAACCACTTTAAAGATGTATACTTATAATATACCTAAGAACATTATAAATTTTAGGGCTTCAATCTACTATACATAATAGTTTTCTGGGGTGTCGTTTTACAACCCTCTCTATAAAATAACATCCTCATGAGTTTGTTTCATGAACTCTATAAACTCAGAAACATAAAGTATGTTTTCCCTTACATACATACATATATTACTAATTTTACTACCAGGTCGGTCTAGTGGCTAATACAACTGCAGGTCTGGAGATCCTGGGTTCGAATCCTAGGTGAAACCAAATTTCCCCAGGTCCGGACCAATAGTCCGGACTTCAAAAGTCACACCAAGCCATCAAGGCCTTTTCGTGCTCTCCGATGAACAGTGAGCGTTAGTCCTGCTCCTAATCCCTCACCAGTCGTGTCGTGTTTTCATTCACATTATACATTTATAATATTAATAGGATTTTAAAATCAAAAAGAGCTTTTCTACTCTCGTCCGTTTTACTCGATAATTTTAAGATATGCTGTAGTTCAAGCTTTTGCAGTAACATATACACTGGTGAAGACAGCAACGTTAAAAAGTTTTATTATATAAAGCACGCGGGAATTGAAAGCGGAATGAATGAGTTTTCTTCAGAAAATTCGTTTTCATTAAAATACTTTCGTTGAAGAAATTCACACGTAAAAGTATTATTAAATGCTCGTTATATAAAATATGTTTAATGAAGAATATTTTTAATTAAGATTTTTTATTATACGTATATTTACTATTCAAATATAAAAAAATATTAATTGTATTGAAATTTTAATTAATTATGTAAGGCAGTGTTAGCCCAGTGGTATCGCGCTTGCTTAGGATACCTAGTGGAGCGGGTTCAAATCCCGGACATCGCACCTCTGATATTTTCATATGCGAATCATTTCTAATCACTTGATGATTATCACTTATCTTATGGTGAAAGATAATATCGTGAGAAAACCTGCATGTCCTTTCAGACAAGTTTTTGAAAAGGACGTGAAGTCCGCCCCGCACTTGCGTGGTTGTAGCGTGGTGCGAAGCCCGTACCCAGTAAAAGTACGCCTTTAAATTTTTTTAAGTTAACGCTTTATTGTAGAAATATGTAAGCACGGACATATATTTTGAGCAATCCATTATCATAATATTTTGATAAAATTTAATAGACTGAAATTCAGTGATAGGTAGACGTAAAACGAAAATTAAATATTGACTTTATTTTAAAACTTACATTATTTTGTTTTTAAATATTATATATTTTACTTCATAGGTATCTAAATTTTACCATTACATTTATATGGTAGAGTCAGTGTAGGCACAGCTTTTGCACTGTGCAATGAATAAACCTTTTCATCTGACTATCTTTATACATCCGAAATACTTGACTTCTGTTAGATAAGTGCCTCATTTTCCGCTCATTTTCGCATTAATCATTGATGCAGCATCTAAGCCATCTCTTCACTTTTTCACGTTTCGTAGCAAAATAGGGATCTTAGATAAGATGACATTCTACTATTATCTATATATATATAATAAAAGTGTAACTGATCGCTGTCTGTAAATGGAAGATACATATAAGAGAAAAACTATAGTTTACCAAAAAAACTAATTAGAACCCAATACAATGATTTTTAGAATTTTTTGTCTTGTCAGTTTGCCTATTTGTCTGTGCGTTTGTGCGCGCTAATCTCAGAAAAGGATTAACCGATTTGGGTGCGATTTTCACTAATGTACTGAGGTAAGCATCACTTAAAATTTATTTTTTTGTTTTATTTCAATCGTTTCATAAATAAAAAGTTATGTCAATTTAAAGTATCACAAGTGAGTCGCTAGTTGAAGAATATAAATCTAAAAAAATATGTGGGACATATTGTGATTCTATAAAATAACGAATGTCATATCAATGGAATTTTTGAAACTTATATTCTTCAACAGTAGTAAAATAAGATCTTGTCTAATATTGTAATTTTGACTGTGTGTACGTATGGATAATTAATATTGCTGCGAGTATACATAGAAAGTTTTTACGGCGCAGAAGCACTCCTCGTGCATAAAATTAAAGCTTAAGAATAATTAATTATATCAATTGGTACTTGTCAATGGTACATGTAAATCCATGATACGACAGCTCATGAGAAATTACCGTAAGTAGGAAAGATATTGATTTTAGTAACACATCAACGATTTCTCTATTACTATGTTTTATGTACTTAAAGGGCCGCTGTATTTCGAGTGGTCAGTACAAGCAGAGGATAAAGAGAAGTAAGAAAAATTAGAAAGAAATACGAACGTGTAAAGTGGTGAAAACAGTGGTGGAAAATAGTGCTTAGTGCCTAAACTCAAGCTGTAATTGTACGTGTTCTGCGAATGTATGTACATACGTGACTCAAAAACACCAGAATAATATGTATATATCTTGTTAGATATGACCAAAATCTTTAGGTAATATTTTTATCCACCACTTCTTAAAATGTTTTTGTTTCTTAATATATGGTAATTGTATCTTCTTTAGCGCACAATAATGTATAGCTGAACATATTATGTGACTTACCCTCGCTCCACTCGGGTTCGTCCCTACTTACGTTATAACGTTTAGTACAGTAGTAAGTCAGTGTTTCCGCAGTAAAAAATATCCTATATGTTGACCCGAATAATCAGCTATCATCATACCAAATTTCATCAAAATCCCTTCAGTGGATTTTCCATGATGGGATAACAGACAGACAGACATAAATTCTTAAAACCATAAATTAGGCCTCTGTAACGATAATAATGTCTATTTCAATAAGATTTTCCAAAAAATATTTTATGTACAGATTCGGCTTAGTACAATTTTAATATAGGTATGTATAGATTGTATATTATAGAGTACTATATTTTTAATTATTATTAATTTCATTGAATGTTTTTCTCTACAATTACTCTTACAGCAATTACTCTTATTTTTTAATAAATATTTTTTTTATTATTATTAACTTTACTACAAGTATTACGTTACATTTATTTTGACAAACTCGCCCGAAAACAAAACACAGGCTTAATCACAGCGACGCCGTTATTAAATCCATGTAGCCGCCGAAGTTTTAATTAGTGCTGCGTTATTTTCACTCCGTTCCGAGCAAGTGCTAAATATTCACGTCGCGTGCTTTGTTTCATTTGGACGGTAAAAATAAAACTGTCTCTTACGATGGAAATTGTGAAGGTTCGTCGTGATTCTCATTCTCAATGAGAATGACAAGGAATAGAATATATTTTCTTATTTAAATAAGAATCTGGATCGAATATAGTTAAACTTAAATATAATCGAATAAAATAGTAAATTAAATAATTTTTCAAAAATCTTATTGAAATAGTCATTATTATCTATACAGAAGCCGAATCTATCGTTTTTAGAATTTTTGTCTGTCAGTCTGTGACAGCATCACGGAAAAATCAGTGAAGGGATTTTAATGAAATTTGGTATGATGATAGCTGGTTATCCGGTTCAACATATAGGATACTTTTTACTGCGGGAAACATTCTCATCTGTGAGAAATGTATACTAAACGTGAAAACGTAAGTAGGGACGAACCCGAACGGAACGAGGGGGAGTCGCTAGTTAATACATAAAAATATACTTTTTCATTTTATGTAAAATAGTAAATTGTGCAGTTTCATATACAATTGCTTAATGAAAACACTTGTCAAAGATGTAGTGTGTGATAACAATTATAAATACAGATATTGTAAAGACCAATCGAATCAATAAAGATTCCAATCGCATACTCTGTATTTCTACACTTGATTTCTCTGACATTATCTATATATCAATACGTGAAACAAAAACTTTGTAGCCCTTTTTACGAAAATTGCACGGACGGAGGAGTATGAAATTTCCCACACTTATAGTTTATATAGAGAAGGAGTGCAGAATGCTAATATTTTTTTAAAGTTATGCATAAGAATACATTAAATCAGTAAAAAAAAACATTACACCCACTATAGTACTTGACACATACACGCATATATATGTATACTCTTTTGTTTATTGTTAAAGTCTGTGGTCAAATTGAGAATAGATTAATATTGTAATATACACAAGATAATAAATATATAACCTAATGAATTATGCTCGATTTTCAACCACGCGGCGATCACTAGTTCAAAGTAAATTGTCCGAATCTATTGAATTTTTAATTTCATTGAAGGTCCCAAACTTAACTTATTAAAGTGGACCCATGGTTAGAATATTTAAGTATGACCGTCCACGTTTCTCTCGGGGTAAACTCAGACAAATTCGTTTATTAATATTCATTAAAAAGTTAATTTTATATTTATTGCTTTCAATTACTGTAATAAATTTAATTATAACATTATTTAGTACGCTTGGGAATAATACAAGAAAATAGAACGTTGAACATTTTCTTCAACGTAAATTCTGATAGTAAAATATATACTGGTACGTCCGTAGTAGTCTCTCTTGTTGAAATTAATTAGAATAAAAAATATGCTATTCCGTGAAAATCTATTATATTTCAGCTTTAATAAATAAATAATGATTAAAATAATCGAATTTACGCATAATTTAAAGAAAATTAAGAGTAAACACCTTACGAAAATAGTAATCTACACTATCATTATAAAGAGGTAAAGTTTGTGAGGTTGTAAGGGGTAATCTGGATCTACTGAATTTATTTAGATTAAATTTGGTAAGAAGATAGTTTGAGACCTTGGGAAGGACATAGGATACTTTTTATCCCGGAATTCATTCCTTAAGTGGGTGAAAATGGAGATAAAATTTGTATGGAGAATCAACCTAGTATAGCTAGTATTACATAAAAATAGTAATTTTGCGTTAAAATATAACACATTTTTATATTTGTACATGAAAAATGAAATGAAAAACAAACATTGTAACAAACTCCCTTTTTTTTACTTTTAAAATAAAGTGGTTAATTTGTAAAACTGTAGGTTATTAATAACACGTCCCAAACCAATTTTATATTTTATCGAACTGAATAACAGGAAACTGAATACAAGCAACTCAAAATGTACATACATATCTCCGCTATCTATAAAACGGATCGAACATTCATAACCAGAATCCAAATGAATTGGGGCCATACCTATACCATATAGCCTTATAACTGTCAAATTATAATTTACGAGTGCAATATGTTCGCAAAAACATTGGCTGTAATCGAAATTTATGCTCGTTCTTTTTACTCCTAAATTCATGATTTAAAAAGACTTGGGACAGGAACACTTTATGTTGTGCTAGCGGTTTCCCTCGGTTAGGCTTGGCTTTAAAATTGACACTCGCATAATATTACTTCTCATATTATATAAGCTTTACCACCCCTTATTATTTTGGCGTTTTGGGCTATTGGGGTTATATTTCAAAAAAAACCTTTAATAGCGCTTACCGAAGTCGTTATAGGAATTTGCTGTTAAAATTTAAACGTACTTCAGCACTTTAAGTTCAGCGGTTTGTGTGTGAGTATTGACATAAGCTTGACAGCTTACAAGATGAGCTTTATTTTCGGATGTTTTCGACTTATAGAAAAAAAAACCGAACAAGTGCTAGTTGGACTCGCCTACCGAGGGTTAACGGGTACGAAAGGGTTTTGGTTAAAAGCAAGGACTTACAGCATCAAGGAAAAATTCCAAAAAATAAAAAAGTTGAACATTGAGGTAAATTTTGGTACTTACAAGTTTTTGCGAAAATCTGAATTTGCCCATATCTTTTTATCGTATTGACTCAGGATCTTAATTTATATACACCTAATAGGGACTATAGACCATCAAATTTAAATAAATTGACAATAAAATGTCACATTTCCCGATATCAATATTTGAGATATATGAGAGAAATTTTGAAATAAATAATTGCGCTTTTGCATCGTAACTATCTCCATAAAAGTCTCCATAAAAATTTTAAATATCTTATTTACCTATTATAGACCTCCAGCGTAAAAAGCAACTAAAATCACATCAGATAGGTATACAACTACTAATAATAATCTCAATTGTTACTAGAACAAAGTCTGTTTTTTTATTAACCCCTCGAGGACCGCATACACGCCGGCGTATACGATAACAATTGAATTCTCGGAAATTCGCACGGATTTCTTAGAAATTAACCTGGAGAAATTAATATTGTTATTCCCAAAATATGTTGTTATTTTATCACGAAGCTACGAAATAAGGGATCGGTGATATTGAATGTATGGGGAGAATGTCATTGGCTTCATTAGGCGAATACATGAAATACATGACTGGGATCTTGAGGCATGTTAATTACTTGCAACTTACTTAGGACGAAACACTGCTAAATTGATTGCTTTAAAACTTATTCAAAGCTTATTGTATGCTAATATTTAAGCTCGTTCAAACATATTTTTAATCGTACTACGTAAAGGTAACTCAATTTCTTACTCACTGCAGTCGTTACACGCTTTCTTGATACTATATTCAGTACGTATTCCATTAAGCGCTATGAACAGTTTTTTATTAAATTTCCATAGAGTAATTTATCATGTTTTGTTATGTTTACATCAGTAATGCTAATATTTCATGTTATTAATATTTATGTACGCTTTTATATTATATAAATATAGGGACTGACAATAAAAAGGGTGAGATAAGGTTTTAAATGCGGAAACTCATTTAATGACTTATCAACTCACAGGCAAAACCGTGATAGACTAAGCCATAATTTGAGTTTTATGATTAAAATTTAACGGTTAATTATAATTACGTTCTCGTAAAGGCGAAACGTTCTGCTATATAGTCATAATTTCCCCAATGGCGGTAAGTAATGAAATATTGTTTTTGTATTTTGTATTACCTGTTCTAGGTATATTTTATTTATATCGTTATTTTAAAAAAAATAATGATGTAACAAAATTGGTATCTGTACACTATTAAATAAATAAAGAAATAAATATGTTAGGACATTAAACACACAGCACCATCTAGTTCCATGTTAAGCTACGAGGCTTGTGTTATGGATACCAGATAGCTGATACACTACACAGATATAACTTTTTAAATACATACATATTATAAATATAAACTCTCATTACTGGAGTACAAACATTCGTGCTCATCACACAAATGAATGCCCCCAGCGAGACTCGAACCCGCGACCGTTGGCACAGCAAGCAGGGTCACTATATACTGAACTAAACGTGTCGTCACAGAAATATTTACATTTAACATTATGAATATTTTTATAAATCAAGAGCGCTATCCAAAAAGAATCCGCTTAATTAACCGTCTCCTTTGCTTATGGTTTAAATGAAATAAACGTCTTTTCATATAACACAATTTTTCCTTCATATCATATTTTATGACATACTCAATTTCTATATTCTTGAAAGTAATTATTTCTCTCTCTACTCTGTAGCGCAATGAAAAGCTTACTGAATTAGATTTTATTCTGAACAGCGGGTTACATTACGTATACCAACGAAATTATTCATTCGTGAATCATATGAATAGATTCCACGAATGTAGTAATCACGTTTGGGCGCATCATTAATTTTTACCTTATAAAATCTCGCTGTTACGTAAATAAAATAGGTAAATGAATTTTTGTTCGATTTCAACATTTTTTAGTCAATTTTCTATTAGATTAGGCTATAATCTTAGGGAGAAAATTAAAATAAGATATTTTTTTTTGAAGTCCTTTATCTTTGTAGATACATACCTATATAATTAAAATGAAATACTGTTCGCTGGTGAGTGCATCACTTATGACCGGCTTGATTGAATTAGTTAATTTTTATTTCGAAATTCTCATGATAGTCCGAATTAGTTTTAGTGAAAATAGGAAAATTTGCCCGGAATATTAGAAAATATGAAAAAAACTTTTTCAATACAATTTGGTATGACATCAAAGATTATAAATTTTATTGAAATTGGGACAAGATGTAGTCTGTTATGTCAGTTAGTATGAACTGAAGTATACTTCATAAACATTTCCTTCAATTTTCGACTCACTTCAAATTGTGACGTCAATAATTGTAAACAGATTTTTTAATGAATACCCCTTTGAAAAAGTTAACATATTTAATTCAATTTAAAAACTGATATTTCGGCGAAGTTAATTAGAACGAAAATGTATGTACGTACGAATCATAATGAACTTTATAATATATCAAGTTTTATTATAAGTGTAGTGATAAATTTAACAAAAGCTTAAAACTACTTAAAATGATTTTAATGAATAATACTGTTGTACTGAAAAAATTGTACTGAAAACCGTACTGAACCGATTGTACTGAAAAAATGAAATAATTCCACTTTAAAAAGAAAAATATTATAAAAATAAAAAAACACGACTGCATAAAAGCTTACTAAAAAGACGAAAACAAGTTCACGAAGGAATATAGTATTATGCAGTCCGAGACATACACGTTACATCCTTGCCGCGAGATGTACACACTCGTATGTATGTCTCCGACTCTTATAACTCTTTCCCTGCAGTCGGGTAAAAAGATCAAAATATTTAGTAAGCCTAGTCACCTCTGAGTCATGTCTCTTCGCGGTAGGTAGTACAATAAAGTGAAGAAACTATAGGAAATCCAACATAAAGTGAAAATGTTCACTTATAGAAATAATAGATGCACAAGTTTGCATGAAGTGTGCATAAACTTGAACGAAGGAGCAACAACTCCATAACAGTAAGTTACAGAAGTTAGCAACTTTGATAAATTTATGTGAGAAATTAGCTGTGGTATGGAAACATTTGTACCATTTTGCTGCGAACTAACATTTTGTTATAAGTACTTTCAAATATTTATTATGTATAGGTATGTAAAGCTATTTTAAATTGCTTATATATATATATATATATATATATATATATATATATATATATATATATATATATAGACAGTTGCCGTATACCAAATTAATCAACTCTTGTTTAGAGCTTGCTTAAAGCTTAGATAACGACTACGTCCCAGTATAAATTGGATTTGTAGAACACTGCACATTCTGTATAGAATATTATATAAATTTAGCTTAAGTCAATGTACGTCTGATGGTTTGGAAAATTAAAATATTTCTAGTGATACTCTTAATAATTGCCAATATTATTTATTAGTACCTGGGCGAGCGAGTTCTTTTTTGTTATAGCGTATTTTTAGATTAAAAAAAAAACTAAAAACTTCAATAAATTCAAAGAAAAACAAAAGTAAAAACTTTTTATCCGATCGGGATGCGAACCCGGACACCTGTGATTGTCAATCTTGTACTTTGGCCGCTTGACCACGATGCTTATGCCCGAGCGTAAGAAATTATCGACCAAATTTTGCGTGAAATAATGCGAAAGAAAATTGCATGAAAACTCGAAAACACACGTTTTTCCAGACATTAGACTAATCTAGATCGATTTTTCGCCCCCGAAAACCCCACATACCAAATGTCAGCGAAGTCTTTAGAGCCGTTTCCGAGATTGCCGGTATAAATAAATAAATAAATTAATATACAAGGATTGCTCGTTTAAATATATTAGATAAGAATTAATAAGGTTGTTTTTTAATTCCTTAAGTTTTATCTTGTAAAAGTACTTAAGTTTTTTTAACAAAAATCCTTGTTTTAAACTTACCTGCATTGCTAAATTGTAATTAAATATTTTATTCAAATACTGTTAAGAAAAATGCAATCTGTACTTTACGACTTTTAAATACAGAAGACAGGTTTTTACAAATTTCTTATTATTAGTATGAAATAAACCTATTAAAAGAAAAAGCTTGCTTAAAGCTTAGATAACGATCACGTCCCAGTACAAATTGGATTTGTAGAACACTGCACATTCTGTATAGAATATTATATAATATTAGCTTAAGACAATGAACGTCTGATAGTTTGGAAAATCAAAATATTTCTAGTGATACTCTTAACAATTGCCAATGTTATTTATTATAAGAATTAATAAGGATTTATTTTTTAACTCTTTTAGTTTTATCTTGAAAAAGTACTTAAGTTTTCTTAACAAAATATCCTTGTCTTAAACTACACTTCTTTGCTAAATTGTAATTTTATTATTTTATTTAAATACATGGAAAAATAGCTATAATAAGAAACGCCATGTAGTCATTTTATTTTAATTTATTAGGATTCTTATTGAACAGCTTCGTGACGTATCACACTGATAAGACTTCGAATCCCATTAAAGAATACTTGAGTAGGTTCTCTGAGTAAGAGCTATTGGGTATAAGATTGTATTAACTATCGATTTGAAACATCACTGTTAAGGAAAATGCAACCTGTACTTTACGACTTTTAAATACAGAAGATAGGTTTTTACAATTTTCTTGTAATTAGTATAAAATAAACCTATGAATAGAAAAAAACCCTACTTATTAATAAATCTGACTATTTTTTTGTATGTATATATATGAATATCGTTGTTACTCTTTCACACCGAAACAGCTGCATGAATGTTGATGAAATTTAGGACCCAAATATACTATAACTTAGAGTAACACGTAGGCTACTGTTAGGCACCTAGAGACTCACACGATCGTAGCGAGGGTAAGTTGCTAGTTATTAACATTATAAACTAGCGGCTTATCCTTTGACGGCACGTTTGGCTCAGTTTGTAGTGACCCTTTTGTGTTGTAGTGTGTTTGTAGTGACCAGTTTGTACTTTCTGTGCCAGTGGTCGCGGGTTCGAGTCCCGCTGGGGGCATTCATTTGTGTGATGAGCACAAATGTTTGTACTCTAGTCATGGGTGTTTATATTTATAATATGTATGTATTTAAAGTTATAAATGTATAGTATATACTCTCTGGTATCCATAACGCAAGCCTCGTAGCTTACCATAGAACTAGATGGTACTGTGTGTTAATGTCCCAACATATTTATTTATACTCGCTTCACTTGGGTTGCCGCATGGGTTCACCTCTAGAAAAACATAAACAAATCTATTCCTCGGGAACCGTAGGTATGTTTTTCTGGGATAAAAAGTAGCCACGTGTTATTCCAAACTATATATAATCTATCTCTGTGCCAAATTTCCAGATCCGTTCAGCCGTTCTGGTGTGAAACAGTAACAAACATCCATAATAACAAACTTTCACATCTATAATATTATTAAAATCCTTATATTTAACAGATAAAATCCATACTTCTTATTTATTATTTTATTATAATATTATAAATGTGAAAGTATGTTTGTTTGTTTGATTGTCCTTCTTTCACATCAAAACAGAGTGATGTATTAGCATGACTTTTTGTGTGAAGATAGTTGGAGGCTGGAGAGTGAAATAAGCTACTTTTTACAGCGGGAAATCATTTTATAACCACGGGAAAACACGTTATAATACAACGTAAAAATTAATGATGATCAGAATTACTTGAAACTTGGTATTAATACAATTAAAAAATACAAGTTTAAGCATTATTTTCGAAATTTATCCCATTGGGGTAAATTGGGGAATGAAAGTGTGTATCAAATCTACCGAGCGATGCCATGGGTTCTGCTAGTAGTCTATAAATTCAAATTAAGTATGACCATTTTAAGTTTTAACTGAGACTAGTTCAATTTGCATAAAGACAATATGTAGGCAATACATCGTCAATATGTCGGTTTCCAGAACGTGCTTTATGCGAGATATGATACAATGTTTCCTGCACGCACCTTTACTATAGAATTGAGGGTATGCAGATTGCTATAAAATATAGTAGGAACTAAAACGAAAAGATATCCTGAGAAGAACTGTCGATCTTAATCTATACTAATATTATAAGGACATAAAGTTGGTTAGTTTGTTTGTGAGGTTATAGGGGGTAATCTCTAGATATACTGAGCCGATTTAGATGAAATTTGGTAAGAAGATAGTTTGAGACCCTGAGAAGGATATAGGATACTTTTTGTCCCGGAAATCATCCCTTAAGAGAGTGAAAATGGGGATAAAAATTAGTATTGGAAAGCAAAGCGAAGCGAGGGTGAGTCGCTAGTCTATACATATAATAAAATTGTAACTGAGCCGAATCTGTAGATTAAATATTTTATGGAACATCTTATTGAAATAGTCATTGTTATCGATACAAGGCCGAATCTATAGTTTTTATAATTTTTGTCTGTCTGTTTATTTGTGGCCGCATCACAAACAAAACCACTGGATATATTTTGATGAAAAGTATGATGATAGCTAGTTATCTGAGTCAACATATAGAATTCTAAGCTAAACGTTAAAACGTAACTAGGGACAAGTCCGTGCGGTGCGATGGTGAGTCGCTGGTTAACTATAAATCTTATCACTGTCAGTTTCTATACCAGTTACATTATAGGTAACCTTTGACGACATGTTTGGCTTAGTTTCTAGTGACCCTACTCGCTGTACCGGCGGTCGCGGGTTCGAGTCTCGTTGGAGGCATTCATTTGTGTGATGAGCGCAAATGTTTGTACTCTAGTCATGGGTGTTTTATATTTATAGAATATATTTATTTAAAATTATATATATGTAATGTATCAACTATCTGGTATTCATAATATAAGCCTAGCTTACTACGGAACTAGATGGTACGTATTAATGGCCAAACAATTAAACCTAATTAAAATTTGCTTTTCTAACGAAAACAAGAAACAACTAAATACATCTTGCAACAGGTAGGCTTTACATTCAAGTAGATAAGCCGTTGTTGCGGCTGTTACATTCTTGACAGCGCTATCTTAGTACCTCGCTAACTGAGTCAAGGCTAGGTCTACTATCTACAATAGAGCAAAGTTATATAACTTAGGCTTAGTAAGTGGTAAATTAATTATTACTAGATAGGTAATTTCAGTTCTATAACATTTTTAAATATGTAGTTTTTCATTGATTTATTTAAATAGTCTAAGTAGTAGAAAATCCTTAAGGATAATAATAATTTTTAAAAACAAGCGAAAATTTTAACATATATAAAATCTAGCGACTCCCCCTCGCTTCGCTTCGAGTTCGTTCCTAGGCAAAAACAAATTTATCCAACGAAAACCGTTCATTTATATCCTTCCTCAATAAACGGGCTATCTAATGCAAAAAGAATTTTCCAAATCGAATTAGTAGTTCTTGAGCTTAGCGCGTTCAAACAAACAAACTCTGCCTCTTTATAATATTAGTATAGATAGTATAGACGTATAGTTAGGTTGTGAAAACTGAAGGTTTGGGTTTAAAAAAGCTTTTAAAATTTCATTAAAGTTTGGCTTTTACTGGACACCGTCCAACTTTTAAATGGAATGAAGCAACAAGCTGTGTTGAAAAACCTAAAAGAGAAATAAATGAACTATAAATATATCAAATAATAAAAATGGAAGTAAAGTTGTATAGAATTATTGTAATAATATTTTGAACTAGTATATACCATAATATGAAGGTAGTATTGTAATATAGGTTCTACTGCGTTATGAATAATTATTTTTATTGTAAATATTATTTTTAATTAATAAATTAAAAATTTACGAACGTACGCTCACGATATTTATTCATATACCTATTTAAAACAGGCTTTAATATTAACGATTTTGACCGAACTGTCACTGCATTAAGAATATTTCATTTCTTTTGTTTCAATATGGCAGCGCCATATATAAACCACCAAATAAAATATTGTAAAAATAATATTTAATACGTTTCAACGTTTAGTATAAATAATATATAGATTTCTTAGAGATGAGATATTTTCCCGCAGTAAGAAGTATCATATAGGTACGTTATCCCAGATAACCAGCTATTATCATACAAAATTAAAAAAAAACCGCCCAGTGGTTTTCTATTCTAAGAACTATTTCAAGAATCAATAAAAAATATAGATTCGGCCTCTGTATTGATAATAATGAATATTTCAATAAGATTTTCCAAAAAATATTTAATGTACACGTTCGACTCAGTTAGAATTTTATTATATGAATTTTTATCGTATGGAAACCCATTCTAAGGACATTTGCATAAGAGTGTAGCTTCTTAATAGCTTTTTCAACCCCTCACATCAGTGTTTTGAATGCGCTTAGCCATGCGCTTCGTTACTTCAGCGTCCAATCTTGATGTTTTTAACAATATCATGCTCGTCCTACATCTCACAGAGCTTGTGATTGTATCACGTTCACCATCGCCCATCTTCCACAAATGCATCGAAGATGCGTATACTAGAAGTCCTCATCAAACATCATTGGTTTAGTAACTTCTTGTAAAGAAAATTTTTAATGCTTCTTGAGAGAATTTTGAACTTTTTAATAGCGAATGTTGCCCATTATTATTCTTCTAGGGCTTAGGTTTTAGCCCCTTTCATTTCAGAAGTTCCATCACTGAGCACGAACCCTATTTCAATACAAATACAATTTTGCAACAAAATAGTTCACTGGTTGGTTCACAGACTTCACATGTCTTTCGAAAACTAGTTAGATTCTTAAAAAATACAGATGCAGATGTGTTGTCCTTTGCAGTAACATTAAATGGAAAATAATGCTGTTATTGATATTGTCCCATAATGGAGAGAATGTAACGTTTTTACACCAAAAATAATAGTTAAAAATTACGTCTGAAGCATACTTAACACATCTTAAGACAGTTGTCAACGTAAAACTATTAACGATAATAACAGTTAATCGTAAATTGCCGTGTGTGGAAGAAGAACTAGAAAATGTTCGAAGTTTCGAATACTAGAGTGTTCTTTGTTTATGTACTATATAAAACGGACGGCAGATTAAAAAGAAACATGAAAAAATAAAAAAAAATAAGGGAAATTGAGTAAAGTTATAGCGAAAGAGTAACTAGTGGTGAAAAGGTGAGTTAAGTTCGTGAACCACCAAAAGTGACTCTCATATGAACCAAAAACAAAAAACATCTATAGGGCAAAAGACATACTTTAACTTCCGGTTCCAAAATTCATAGATCGTAACAATATAAGCACATCAAATTCTTAAAAATCGCATTAACCGGTCGTAAACCCGCTTTTTGGCTCCAAAGCTTTGTCCAACCTTTAAAACAAAATGTCAGAGGTCGAGAATGCTTTTAAATAAAAGTCTCGCTAAGATCATTAGTCCACGTCATGTCAGCAAACTGAAAAATATTACCCAGGTGCGCTTATAAAGAACACGTTATCTTGTAATTAAGCTTTTATATAATAATATTTTACCTGAAGTTTATTATTAATTCATTTTTAAAACGACTTTAAGTAGTCTACTGAAGAAGAATGCTAAGTAATCTACCGATGAAGAATGTGTTTTGAATTTTTTTGTATATTTCTTGTTAAGTTATGTAAAGTATTAACCCAGACATGATATTATCGTAATATCATTATTAAATATTTTTGGTTTTGTTCACCTAAACTTTTCATCAATAATTGTAAAATTGTCACCAAAATATCCATTAATTGCTTTCATAAAAAATGAGGAAGGTATTGTAAAGTCATTCAAATGTAACTTGTTTTAAAAGTTTAAAATGTTCTTTAACATTAATAAGCTTTTAAATCTGACTGAATTTTTAAGTTTTTGTTCAAAGTTAACATAAAAGTGTTAAAATAATTCTGAATCTTCGGCGAGTCTCCAAAACATGACATCAATATTAAGGGATTTTTTTTTGTGTAAAATTTTACATAATATTAAGCTGTTTACCACCCAGTCATGGATTATGTTTTTAGAATTTTTTACTCTGTTTAGGGTTTTTCTTTTATATTTTATGTTGCATCTTTTATATATTTCGAAAAGCAACACCTTTTAGGTTTCGTTAGGCTTTTTGTTTTGTTTCCACTGGATATTCGGTACATTTTTTACGTTGAGAGGCGCAGACACGCCGGCGTGTCAGTTAACAATTAATTTCTTAGAATTTATCGAGAAGGTGTATAAATTTTTATACTGACAATAATATGAATAACTTATTTCCTTATCCATAATAATTTTAAACTAAAAATTAACAAAACAATTATATGTAATTTTTATAAAATAATTATATAAAATAATAGTAAATAATATTAATAATCATTTAGATTTTTTAACGTTCCACAGCTGGGCATGAGGTTGCTTTCAATGTGAAGGATTAGGCAAAAGTCCACCACGCTGGCCAAAATGTACCTACCTAGTAAAACAAAAAATTGTCTAAGGTAATTTTTATATATAGATAGCAAATGTTTTTTATATTATAGATATCATAGAAAAGTAGCCTACATACGTATATAATTGATGTTTACAAAACAAATGGGTTCCATGTCAGCTATAGTTTAGTGCGCTTTGTGCGTACATTGTATGGGTTTAAACAAACGGGTTGGTGAGGGTCTAAAGCACAATAGGCAATCACGGCACGCTCGACCGGGCACAAGCTCCGCCGCAAGAGATGGCTGCGAATGTACACAACGTGTTTATACTGTATCCCATTTACTTTTAACTTGTGGTAAATTTATTTTGAATAACTTTTCTGACATCTAGTTTCAATTAAAAGTTTAACAGTGTAGAAAATAGTTACGTGTTTGATATGAAAACACTAGTTTCACGTTTTTTTTTTGGAACTTTTTAATTTTAAATCATTGAAATCCATTTTCCATCATAATATACGGTGTATAAAACTACAAAAACAGATTGATGTTGATTTTGTTACAACCTAACATCCTTTAACATTTATTTTTCTGTAGAGTCATGCTGCCTGATCGCTTAATAATACCTTTCAAAATAATAATTACTCTTAGAGAAATGTAGAAAAATTATACAAATTCCTTTCTTTAAGCTTTTTTAATATATTTCATTCTAGCGACTTACCCTCGCTTCGCTCAGGTGCCCTAGGTGAGTTTTAATATTTTTGGACGGATCCTTAATTCTTTTTCTAAAATAAAAGTAGCTTAAGTTACTATTTATAACATCAGCTATCTGCCAGTGAAAGTCCCATCATAATCAGTCCAGCTGTTTCGGAGATTAGCCGGAAAAAACAGACAAACAATATTTTTTTTAATTGTGTTTTTCTTATAAGTACCGTACATAATTTCGTATGTATTTAGTAAAATCGTGTTATTTTGACACAACAAACAGACATTTCAATTTTATTTATCTGTATAAATTGATTATATAAAAGAATTTTCGTTATGTGTATATAGCATACACATATCGTCGTCGTATCGATACAGAATCAAATACCGTTTATTTCATTTTCAAAAACTACAAGTTATAATATAGTTACATATGTGAATACCACTTTAAATAAATCGAGGCGTCAAAGGTCAACCCACCAATGATTGCCCTAAAATATGGTAAAAATAAAGCTACAAGTACAAAGTGATAAATCTTTCGTAACGTAAAAAAAATTCTGTAAATTATCCTTTTTCTAAGATTAAGTAAGATGTAGGAAAACGAAACATTTTGTCTTTCTAAAGTAATTTTACATTTGAACTAAGTAGAAAGTTTATTTATGCCTCCAACTTAATATAATAGGAGAATTCACTTAAGTTTGCAATTTCATTTTAGTTGTTCGTTTAATTTTCCTACTTTGTTCTAGGAAATTAGAAAAATGTAAATAAGATTGCATGTCTAATTACCTGTGTTAGAAATACAATCTTCTTACTTGCTTGGAATAATTATTTTTAAACACAACTTTAACTTAATGTTTTACAGTCCATCCAATCCAGAGAGTTTTTTTGTGGCAAAATTTCAAAAATCACAATAATATTAAAAATGCAAAACTTTATAAGCGAGAGAGAGTACTTGTTATTCTTCACGATGTAATGGCTGAACGGGTTTGATTAAATCCCCGAACGTATATATTTTTATCGACATACCTTTCACGTGAGCAAAAGTGGAGCCTTTAAACCTTAAAATGCTAAAGCGTATGGAAAGAAATTAGACAAAACTGTACATATAATAAAATTCTAACTGAGTCAAATCTGTACATTAAATATTGTTTGTTAAATCTTATTGAAATAGTCATTATTATTAATACAGATACCGAATCTATAGTTTTTAGAATTTTTGTCTGTCTGTCTGTTTAGGAACGCATCACGAAAATACTACTAGACAGATTTTGATGAAATTTGGTATGATGATACAACTATTAGACATTGGTTATCCGGTTTAACATGTTATAGGACACTTTTTACCACAGGAAAAATGTTGAAAAATGTTGAAACGTTACTAGGGACGAACCGTAACGGAGCGAGGGTGAATCGTTAGTACTAAATAAGAATAACCAGGTCTTGACTTGTTTAAAGAATCCGCCTGTATCCACAGGCGTCTACGTAAGAGCAGAACAAAATGTAATTTAAAAAAAAATTCTAACTACTTACTTTACTACTAAATATTATGACTTGAAAATAAAAACAATAATTTCTATTCAATAGCTCAACCCACTATTTCTATCCAAGTACGTTAAAACAAAAGCATTTTTTAACCATTGTAAGATTCGTATTATATAGAAATTTCACTGCTAATTACCATGTTTAATTGACAGCTGCTTAAGGCCACTCACAACAGCTGAACCTGACGTATATTTAATAAATACCGCAACATTGGTAAATTAACTATATTTTAAAAGAGTTGTATTTGTATAAGCATTTTCTTTAAAACGTTATTAATTTATTTTATGGATTTAGCTCAATAGATGTCTTTATTACATTATGTTTACATATGAAAGTTCAAGAAAAAAAAAATTACTTCAACTCCAAAGGCTTTTTGTTTAAACTGCATAGAGTATAAAAGGATAGTTCTAATTGAGAAACGCTTGTTCACGTAACTTAAGCAGTTCAGCCTTTTCTGCCGCGATACCCACGCAACGTCTCCAACATACGTAGCGTATTTGTATATATAGTTTTAAATACCAACGCGTAAATATTTGATGCCTTTAATATAATTAAATATAATTATTGCTATATAACACCAAAACTATTATAAAAAATAATGTTTTCAATAAACAAGTTGTAAGGTCTTAAATTATCGAGATTTGTGATCTTCTCTCAAATTCGAATAGTAACCAAAATAACATCGACACGACTTCACAACGTTTGGGTCGATTTATCGAAATCGTAAAGCTCTACGGAAATCGTAGTCCCCTTCTTTAACGCAGCAACGGATCGATATGATGTTTTACATAAAGGTACGAGGGTTGGGCTGAGGACTAATATAGGCTACTTTTCATTTTGGTGCGTCAATTATTTCTCTTAAGTATTAATCCTAATAGTTACAAAAACATACCTAAAGATATTTGTATTGTAATTTACCTTAATTTTGGTTTTATAGAGCAACTTAACAAGGTAACTGCTTCTCAAAAAGAACATAATATTTCAAACAAATTATAGTTTAAACAACAATACATATAGGACAAAATTAAATAGCAAAGCTATTCGAGCAGTAAAATATCTCGCCATTACACGCAACAGGTGACAGCCTCATTTTTCAAACATTACGTTCTTTTATATGAAGTTCGACAGTTATCATCCCCTAGTAAGGGATTGTCGATCTGCGCAAAAATATTCTAAAAGTCTTTTCACGAAAGTATATAGGACCACATTAAGAGAAACATCAAGCGCTCTAGTTATCTTCAATGGGAAAAATTCTAATTTTAGCCCGACGCCTATATACTTTAGTATGAAAGTATGAAAAAGCTCATACCTCAAAATGAACAATTAACGGTCACGAGGCATTTATTACTTTTTTGTTGTTCGTTGCCAAAAAAGCTTCATCAGTTTGTGTTATTATAAAATGTATTTTTATACGTCAGCTTTTCATCAATCCCGCTATACTGTAACATTTTTTCAACGTAATCATCGAAATTTTGTCCATATTTAGTTAAAGCTAAACCGCAGACGAACTCAGAGAATAGGTCAACTTACATACATATATGTATGAATAACTTTATTTGAATATATTAATACTACAGATCTGCCTTGCTTTTACTTATATTTTTAACACTAAAAATACTTAAAATATTTTATTATTTCAAAAGGCAACTGTTATACAGAATATCCACTACCACTTTTAATAAGTTATTCACGAGTTATTATAGGAATTCACTCTAAAAATTTCGGTTTTAACGTCGCCTCTGGGTATTGTCAAATAAATTATTTAAGCCAAGAATCTCGATTAATGTGTTTATAAGAAGGCTTAATTCAATTTTGTTTCATAAACTCGCTAAATATATAATATAGGGATGTATTCGATACCGATACTGATATATCGGCGATATCGTCAATTTTCCGATAAATCGGTATCGGCGATATTAGTTTGCCGATGCATCGATACATTTTTAATGATGTTGTGTTTTCTGAATAAAAACGTCATAAATGTGAATTTTAAATATTAATTTCTGATCTGAACTTTATTATAAAATTGAAATTTTTTTTATTGTTATTTTCAAAAAGTAATTAATATTCTGTTAAATTTTAAAACGTAATTGATAATTTCTCAAATTACAATTTCCATTAGTTAATATTCTAAATTAATATTACTTAATACTTATGTATGTACGTGTTTGTGTGTTTATTTATATATTTTCTATCTTAATCCCACAGTTTCTTTACTTTTTATACCATTTCAATATCGGCGATACTTTTTTTATAAATATCGGTATCGGTAAAGTATCAGCAGAAGTGCGTATCGATTCATCCCTAGTATATAATAAAATGTTTATTTTAATTCGGATGAGACCATTCCATATTCAATTATATTCTTTATTATAAGTGTAGAAATTGAAAAAACCTAATAAGGTGGGTGGACCATTTAAGGCCATGCTCCTTGTAAGGCCGATTATCAAAAAGTCCTAGTTATTGTCATGCGATGACAAATTCCTTCTACTCAGACTAGCACCTATCGAACTTAAGAACAAAGACGCGGCGGCGAGTCGCTAGCGCTGCTGGTTTGTAAATGGGGTCCCTCGCTTTGTTGACTTCTTTCGTCGACGTTAAAATTCTAATACGCGCTCACAGGAAAAGGCTAATTTTCAAGTAAATAAACTATTATTTTCTTTAATTGTTTTTGATCTAAATTCATAAATAAGGATTTGCTATTGTACTAAAGAAAAACTATATGATTTTATTTCAATTTTTGTTAAAATATCGGCAGTGTTCCCAGGAAAGCCAATGGTTCCTTGTAAGGCCGAAAAAAGATCATCAAAAAAATTGACAGTTGGCCTTGCTAGGGCACAAGGACCTTGTTAGGAACATTTAGGAATCTCGAAAATATTAATACTTAGTTTTTAGTTGTAAATCTTATTGGGAAAGGAAAAACAAAGTATAATTTCATAAAATTATTGCTTATAATCATGCTTTAAATAATTTTATTTTAAAACTCCATTTGGCCTTGCAAGGAACATACCCACAAGAAGGCCATTTAAGTCTGTTTTCATTTTTTTTTTATTCCATTATAAAGATTATTGGCAAGTTATTTGATATCAATATAATACTTATTAAAATTATTTTTAATACATTTTCACGAATACATTCTTAGTTTTACGATAGTGTTCAAGTAATTTTTGTTGACTATTTTCTTAGTGAATATATTATGATATGTATTTAATGTTTCATTTTAATGAAAGACCTATGTATAAAGATTTAGGATAACCAGATATTTTGAAAGTTTCACCATTAGTTTTAAGTCAAACGACGGATTTATTATATCGGCCTTGTATGGAGCTCTGTTTCTTGCAAGGCCATTTTGGAAGGGTTCAATAAAACTTAAATTTAATAAATAAGCATTAACACTGCAAAAAAAATAAATGTTTTATTAGTTACATTATAGAACAAAGTGTTACTTAATAGTTTGTTTATTTTATTTATCCAATAAATAAAAGAATTATAACTGTTTATTTGTTAAGGTGGCCTTCCATGGTCCACCCACCTTACTTTCTTATATTAACGCGAATATTTGACATTTTATTAAATGATAATAAAATTAAAATTCATTGTATAATTTTGTTGGTAGGGGATATCTGTAACAACTATATAATGACCTTTAAAACATCTAAAACCTTAATATCTCCCGTGACCGTGATTGCTGTAAAGCATTCGAAACACCGGGAACCAAAAATCAAAGTAAATCCACCAAAAAATCAGAAAGGATAGTTTTAGATAAAATGAGAAAACCTAACCTAAATAGACCACACTAAGTGACATAAAATATTAATTA
Source organism: Argynnis bischoffii washingtonia (assembly GCA_033884665.1). Taxonomy (NCBI): domain Eukaryota; kingdom Metazoa; phylum Arthropoda; class Insecta; order Lepidoptera; family Nymphalidae; genus Argynnis; species Argynnis bischoffii. The sequence goes on along the minus strand of CM066616.1, from coordinate 5,120,292 downwards.
GAGAATAACTTTAACCTTAATAATTAAATGTTAAAGATGATTTAGATTACGTAATAAAAGTATACTTAATAGAGATGTTCGGCGTTTGAGATGAGTTCAAAGATATTTTACGCATGAGTTTCGAGATTTTTTTACCAAAAATTTTTTACCACAAATTGTCTACTTTTACGCACAAATACTAACCTCATTTAAATTGTTTTTTTATTTAAATTTATTTCTTTATTTATTCATACCAGCGATCTCGGAAACGGCTCTAACGATTTTGCTGAAATTTGGTATGTGGGAGCTTTCGGGAGCGAAAAATCGATCTAGATTAGTCTCATGTCTGGGAAAACGCGTGTTTTCGAGTTTTCAGGCAGTTTTCTTTTTGCATTATTTCACACAGAATATGGTCGATAATTTCTTACACTCTTTTGTAAGCATCGTGGTCAAGCGGTCAACGCGTATGTTAAACAACACATATGTCCGGGATCAAATCCCAGTTGGAATACAAAGTTTTTTTTACTTTTGTTTTTGTATTTATTCAAGCTTTTAGTTTTTTATCTAAATAATACGACATAACAAAAAAAACTCTGAGCGAAGCTCGGGCGCCCAGGTACTAATGTATTAAATTAAGTGATTATGTACTTTAATTACCAATAGCCAAAATAGCACTTGCTTACCAACACAAACTTTCATCCCTATTTTCACCCCCTTAAGGGATGGGAACAGTATCCTAAGTCCTTTCCAGGGCCTCAAACTATCTTCTTACTAAATTTCATCTAAATCGGTTCAGTAGATCCAGAGATTACTCCCTACAACCTCACAAACTTTACCTCTTTATAACATTAGTATAGATTGAATAAAATACCGCGAGTGCGTCCGCGACTATACTATATAATTATCTTCTTAAGTAAGATTAATTTCAAAGGACCTTCATCTGAGAAAATATCTTATAAAATATTAACCTGTGTCTACCGACTTTTTACTCATCCTAAATTTTCGCTACAAATTCAGCACCGTATGAATTTATAACTAGACTCGCTGCTGCAAATGTTCTCGTGGGAATAACAAAAACAACAACAGCCTTGTCGATGGAAGTCTGAGCTGAATTTTGGCAACATTCTTAATTTTCGTTTCATACTTAATTGTTCTATACTACATCCATATTTTTTACTTTATAATATCATAAGCGTGAAAGTGTGTTGGTTAGTTTGTTTGTCTTTTTTTCACGTCGAAACAGAGCGTCGGATTGGCGTTATTTTTTGCTTGCAGATAGTTGAGAATATAGAGGCTGGAGAGTGACATAGGCTATTTTTTACCGTCACAATACAACGCACAACAACTCATCATCCCGATCCCGAACCCGAGTGAAGTTAGAGTGAGCCGCCAGTTTGAAATATATATATATATATATATATATATATATATATATAACTTGTCTAAGACTAATAGACTAAAATTTTAAACGTCTCAAAGTTCATTATATAGTTGGCCTTAGTGTCTTTCGTGACCATGATTGTTGTAAAGCATTCGAAACATTGAGAACCGAAAATCAAAATAAATCGCGAAAAAATCCGAACCGATAGTTTTATTTAAAATGTCAAATATTCACGTGAATCTAAGAAAATATTAATTTCATTTTATTATTTTGTTATCTTAATTTGCCTTATATCCTTTGTGGTGTAGAGAGTGAATAAATTTATTCTATACGTTACGTTTTAACGTTTAGTATAGATTTCTCAGAGGATAAATATTTTCCCGCAGTAAAAAGTATCCTATATGTTGACCCGGATAAACGGCTATCATCATACCCATCAAAATCCCTCCAGTGATTTTTCCATGATGCGGTTACGGACAGACAGACAGACAGACAAAAATTCTAAAAACTATAGATTCGGCTCTGGATCGATACTAATGAATAAATCTATTTCAATAAGATTTTCTAAAAAATATTTAATGTACAGATTCACCTTAGTTACAATTTTATTATATTTATAGATAGGCTACATAATTACCATCTGCATTTAGTGAATAGGATCAAACACTTTCACCAAGTTTTCGAACCGCGTTGTATGAGGTCACACACAAACAATAATTTTATAAAAATATAACTTGACCTGATTGACTGATTTATGAACGGTTAAACAAAGCTTTTAGACCTAGAAAACTAAAAATGGGTACCATTACATTCTTATACTGATATAGGTACATAAACATAATCTTTAATTATTTTAAAATTATCGTCGAAAGGGGTAAAAATATTATGCCACCATGCGCAATAAAAGGGCAAATTTCCACTTTTGTATATTCCAGTGAAAATAATTTTTAAATACTTTCTCCATTATTATTCGTAACGGACAGACTAAATCGGTTACGGTCGATCAGTTGGCATTAAGTGTCAATTACTGCCAACAGCTTCCAAGCCATGCTATGTCCTGCATTCTACAAAATTGAGCTAGCAGTCTTAACGTCTATCTTTTAATTGAAAGTGTTCAGCTAATAAATATGCTATAGCCTACATCATACATTCTATTAATAAAATGTTTGTATAACAAGTTTAATATATAATTTTATACATTAAATTAAAAATTAAAAAAAAACTAGAGATGCCGCGAATACTCGCTCTTATTCGGTATTCGGCATTACTCGACATTTTTTGTTATTTGTTGAGTACCGAATAATAAAACTGTAGAGGTCGAATGTCTGTACATAGAAAAAAAATGCTAAAAACCGATTCAGGGGGATGGATATAAGAAGAGAAATAGAACAAATCCAGATTTTTTTCAATTTTTTTGTTTCTCTGTCTGTTTGTCTGTTTGTACGGGCTAATTTCCAAAACTGTTAGAACGATTTAAATGAAACTTTGCATGGCGGTAGCTTATATCTTCGGTCAATATTTTTCATCCCAGAAAATTAAAGAGTTCCCCTGGGATAGTTAAAAAACTATAGTAAATTATACAGCTGATACTGATCGGATTTTAATGAAACTTTACAATAAGTTTCTTATAACTTACAACTTACAATAACTTTACAATAAATTATTTATAGTTCATACATCAGCATAATAAATAGGCTACTTTTTATCCCGGAAAAATTTACGGTTCCCGTGGGATAGATTTGTTTTTGTTTGTCTAGAGGCGAACCCGAGTAAAGCGAGCAAATCGAGGGTGAGCCGCTAGTTAATAATAAAAGCTGCGCAGTGCACTTTACACGTAGTATATCCTAATATGTAACCTTTTACGTATCTGACCTACTTCGAATTTGTAGTTACATTTCGAAAAACTTTTAACAACGATGACAAATACGTTGAAATTTTGAAACCCTAATAGAATACCAGGGAGGATAGTTGCCAAGATCGATGTTTCTAACTTTCTATGCATTTTATGATATTGAAAATAGTTAATGCAATTAAAACATGAAAGAACGACAAATATAGAAGCTTAGTAATGGGATTCAAACTCTATAGTCTGGACACGGTAGGTATCCTAAATACTATGAATCAAGATCAATATCATAAAAGTGTGTATAGTCATAATAAATGCAAAAGTACAAAGTCAATTGGCCTGACAAATGTCTACAATACAAGTATACCAACTATTCGTTTTAAATGTAATTACTGCTATTCATTCTAAACACTAGGCGATAAAATAACTAAGGTTAAAATAACTATATTCAAAGTAATGATGTTTTACCGTGTTAATTAACAAACTTAACATTACATTCGAAGTTTATAATTCGCATATACGACAAAATGAGCTAAAAGTGTCGTGAAAAAAAATATAAGAGAAAGAACTTAAAGGTTGATGAATTAATTTTAGTAAAATTTGAAAATTTCTGTTTATTTCATGCCTACGCAATATCGTGGACGTTAATGGGAAAGCAAATTCAGAAATGTACGTATAATATAACCTTATTACTAACAATGTTTATTTCAAACCCTTTGAAGGTACCGCAAAGGTTTTGTGTTTAGTTAACGATAATATTTACATTACCGAAATAACGAGATAAGAGAAATAGCTAAGAAAACAAGTAAAAATGTACGAATCATTGCGGAAAATCAATTACAAAAGCTATCAGTATTCATTCAAGTAAACGCCCACAACAGAGCCTAGAGTTGTAATAACTTAGTTGTACCGCGTAGGTGTTACTAGGGTAGGGTGTACTTGAAATTTTATACTTATAAACAGTAAAAACTAATAATATTTTCTTATCAAGATGCTTATCAATGCATATAATAAAACTGTAGAGGTCGAATGTCTGTACGTAGAAAAAAAATACTAAAAACCCGAGTCAGGGGGACGTAAGAAGAGAAATAGAACAAATCTGTCTGTTCGTCTGTCTGTTTGTACGGGCTAATCTCTCAAACTGTTGGACCGATTTAAATGAAATTTTGTATGGTCCCTTATATCCCCGGTCCACATCTTAAATACTTTTCATCCCGAAAAATTAAAGAGTTCTCGTGGGATAGTTAAAAAACTATAGTAACTTATACACAAAAACTACTGATTGGAGTTCAATGAATCTTTACTATAATATAGCTCATACATCAAAATAACAAATAGGCTACTTTCTATCCCGGAAAAATGTACGGTTCCCGTGGAATAGATTTGTTTTCGTTTATCTAGAGCCGAGCCTAAGCCGCTAGTTTGTAAATAAGCAAAGAAGAAACAGTTTAGTACCTTTTTTACCCGCGATGGCCACGAAGACGGTACATGCGTTTGAGATAAGAGGTGTTTGTGTGTTTGTTACCATTTTTCTCGGAAACGGCTAGGCTGGTTTTTGAAACGGTTTATTGCTTTTTATAAGTTTCATATGGAGCATGTTCTTAACTAAGTTTTATAATGTTACAGACCGCCAGGTGGCGCTACAGTATGCACATATTTCTCCAAAACGGTTATTTATTTAAATAAATGTATTGCATTTACTATTAAAACTTAAAATTTAAAAAGGTTACAAATATAATATAAATTGAAAATTTAAAAAACCCACGACGGAAAATTGAGACATGAAAAAACTACCAAAAAAAAAAATTTTAAAACCCACGACATTAAAGCGTAATATAGAAAATTATTAAGAGCCATCATGCGTAACCTGTGTTTTAGAATGCAAATTAACTAACAATTAAGCTACTGGCACATACTACTTAATATGTACCTACTGTCTACATGTCGTGGGTTTTTGAAATTTTTTATTTGATGTTTTTTTCATATCAAAATTTTTGTTGTGGGTTTTTTAAATTTTCAATTTATGTCTTATGTACTCTGTTTATCATTCTTATTTTATATTTTTTTATTCTATTTTATTTTCTTCTTTTTTGTTCAGTAGCTTTTGACGAGCTTCAGTGTTATCAATAAAAAAATGATTAATTATGGTCGAATTTCAACCTATGGGCAGTCGTTAAATATATGTAATTATGTAAAAGTTCGTATGTTCTTTTTCACACAAGAACTAAGCAATCAGTTGTAGCGTTTTTTTTTTTTTTTTTTGTATAGGAATCATCTACTTTATCCATGTGATATCAAAACGGTCGTCTAAGCGCAGCAAAGGTAGGTGACTTCAAAATTTGGCAATAGGACAATTTTGTTACAAGAAAATATGGTAATAGAATGATGAAAATAAAAAAAAAACCTTTATGTTTTTAGGTATTGAAAAGTCCAAGGAAAACACTGGACTTAAGAAACGGCTTCCTAAAAAAACTTTTATACTCTCTCTATATTGAAGTGTGTATTTAGGTTTAATGGGATTCACATGGTATAGCAAAAATTTAATATCGTTGTCTTTGGAAGAGTACATATCTACGAGTACTAACGATAAAAAGGTTTTTTACAAAATATTTTAAAACTTTTTTAAGTTATGAAGAAAAAAGCTGGGATTTTTTTGCCATCACATGATTCATGGTGATCAAGTGATCTTTTTCCATAAAGCGAAGTCGCTATTTTTGTCTTTGTGTTTCTCTGATAACTTCTTCTAAGCCACGAAACGATTTTGATGCGGTTTTCACTATCATATGGGGATGTTACATGATGCATGCCATATTATTGTATAGAAAAGCCGAAAATTTTCAAAAGAAATGAAATGAAACTTTATTCAAATATACTTATAACAAGCACTTTTGAAGACACAAAGATTTGTAATGATGTTGGAATAGAGTAAAAATATATTTTTGGGCGCTTACATTGCTAGCGCTGGATTAAATTTACGAGATATATAAAAATCTACTACGGAATATTATTTCTTAAAAAGGTCTACAGAAAAGTCCGCGATGGTATATGTCTATATCCTAAGGATAACACAGTAAGCATTTTTATCTATTAAATATTACTAAAAAATTATGGGTTATTATGAAGATATTTTAAATAATACAGTATTAATCCTTTTACAATTAAATACGTAATGCTTTTAATGTAGATCAAAATTTTTCTTTACAGAATATCATTAAAATTAATATCTTAATGCCTTAATTAATCTAATATCTAATAATATATTAAAATATTATCTTCTAATCACAGATTCAAAATGATTAATAGCTTGTAACGAAACGGCTAACGCTGGCCAAACCTTTGGAGAAAGATATATATCAAAACAATGTACCAGAAAATTATCGGTCTTAAAAAGGCCTACAAAAAAGTTTGCGATAGCAGGTGTCTACCTCCTAAGGTACGCTCACAATAACTATTTTTATCTATACAAAACGTACCTACGAGTAAGTCGCTAGTACAAATAATAAATTAATATTTATTTGCACAAGTATATCATAATTTAACCAGAATATTTATAAATCTAGGGGTAAGACAGTGTAAAGATCAAGATTATAAGGATAATAAGAAAAGCCAAACAAGTGAATGATTTGCTCACCGTGGGACATGAAACGACGGACAACGAAGTGATCTTATAAGGGGTCCTCTAAGTCTTTTTGAAACCTCAAAAGTAACCTAACAACATGGAATCATGTTACAGTTATAAGCTTTTGTATGATAAAAAATATTATATTAACGTTTAGTAGGTATAGATTTCTCAAAGATGATATATTTTTCCGCAGTAAAAAGTATCCTATATGTTTACCCCAGATAACCAGCTATCATGATACCAAATTTCATCAAAATCTGTCCAGTGTTTTTCTCGCAATGCGGTCACAGACAGACAGACAGAAAAAATTCTAAAAACTATAGATTCGACCTCTGTCTCGATAATAATGACTATTTCAATAAGATTTTCCAAAAAGTATTTAATGTACAGATTCGACTCGGTTAGAATTTTATTATATGTATAGATTTAATTAATTAATTTAATTAAGAGGAAAAAATAATATGGACATACTGCTAAATAAATCGGCACTGTCTCATTCAGAAACATGACAGCTTTCATCTCAACAACACCCTATTAATCATGATAATTTACATCGTAATGTTAGCTGCTCTCGCAAATTCGTTCATGTGGACAGAGAATGGCAAATTACTATGGAAAATTATCATACAATTTAACGAATCTAATAATAATAAATTCAACCCTCATCTCCCCTTGCAAGTAATGTCCAAAAATCCTTTCCTCATATTACACTAACTACTGCTTTTTTTTTATTATCTGACTAAATTCCATGAACGTTTCCCTATACAAAATATTTTAATTAACTACATAAATGAAAGTTTTACTTCCAGTTCTCATTCAAAACTGCTTCAGATATAACTTATTTAAATTCAAGAACACTATTACAAAGTACACTTTCTATGATACTTCAGAATCAGATTCGAATCTGTGACTTCTGTACAATAAATATAAAACTAAAATATTCCTATACACTACAACATTTCCATTAACATGAACGGTATACACATCTAATACAAGCCATCTAATAAATTAAAGCATAACATTTTGAAGCAACAAGCGTTTCATTTTCTGTGAGCAAAAGTTAAACACGGTTCTTTTACGGTGTAGAATCGATGTGACACGTGGATGACAGATTATCACCAGACCGTTAGAACAATGTTTGCTCAACCGATTGTTTTCAGATGGCAACAGAAACTATTGAGTGAAGCAACTTTTACTCTATGGACTATTTTCTCGTTGGCATCACGATAAATAATCTAGAAGATAAGACGAGGGATGACATACGGACGAGCTTTCAGCATAATAACAGCTCACAACTGCAAACAAATCTTCATTTGAAATGTAAATTTTTCATTCCTAAACTCTTACCCTTCCATAAATCAAGTCACGAGAGTTTCATATACTTTTCTGATATGTGGGAGTAGTGCAGAATATTCAAGCCATAACTTACGTTTATAACTTTCAAGTTTTAAAATGAATAACTACATATTAAATAGGTCACACCCCACGCTATGACGAAGATTAGGCTTAAGAAACCACTTGCACGGTATAATTTACTGCATCATAAATCTTTATAAAATACTTAAATTTATTTCAAAGTGTCTATATTTAGAAGTACTTAGGAAGCCGTTCGCCATGTTTCCACTTTATAACTTGTCCTTAGCTTTATATAATCTTTAATGCGGAAAGTACGTGCACTTTCGGAGCAATCGATATCTTAAAACGTGATACGGAGTGAACCCTCACAGAAAATGGAAGACGATGTTTAGAATGTTTGCAACTTCCTTACAATATCTTAGAAGAAGCCAAAGTTAAAAAGATTAAAGTTGTAAGTTATCTGAAAGGCAATAAAGTCAGAAGATATAAGGGTTTCATACTACGGAAGGGAAGCTGCAGGACCCAATTACACTATCGTGTGAGACCCGTTATCGTCTTCGACATAATGACACTCACTTCTTGTTAACGTGGGATTGTGCTATCTTATTTCACTTCTCTTCGTAGAATAAGTAAGTAGTTTTTTTCCTAAGAAAGAACCCTTCATAAAATAATTAATAAAAAGTTAAAATATTTATTAAATTAACATATAGATGAAAATTATTTTTAATTTATAGACAATGATTTCAAAAAATTAAGCTTTAGGAGTTCTAAAAATGGTAAATGTGTCAAAAAGTGTATGTTACAACTGCTTCGTCAATAATTTTATATTTTTATAGTTATTTTTTTAATGTTTTGTATCGAGCTGGTACTAGTACCTTATAGTGGTTTTGTAAGTACTAGTAGGTACTTTTAATCGTTCGCCTACCCCATAAAATAAAATGCACCAGCGAAAATAAAAGCGATAAGAAATTCCATAATTATTACAATAGCAAAATATAATGAATTAAAAACTTGGACATCTTACTACCTCATTTCTGTCTTATATAACAAGAAACTACAAACGATCTAGAAAAAGTTTTACAATCGCGTTTGTAAATCTCACACCGAGACAGCACGAGCTGAGCTGCACTGTGCATAAAGTTGTCCAACAAACTTGTTATCTTTCCTTTGTTCCTAACATTTTACTCAACCATACGGCTTTAATAATTTTCGATGTCCTATTTGAACTGCTTCAGAGTTCACAATCTTTGCTTTTAATTTAATCTCCTTCAACACTTACTAGTTAAGAAAGTTTATGTATTTCATATACATACATATATTATTAAGCTCGATGTCTGCAATTTAAGGTAGAAAGGAAATAAGCTTCGTAGCAAGATTATAGTCACGCGATGATTAAATTTTAACCATTATCAAGTTCTTTTATCGAAAAAGGGTAAACCTTAACCGTGCCTAATAAAATAAATTTGAAATTATACAATTTTTTATTCTAAAAGATAAGAAATAAGTGCTTTTTTTACTTAAAAAAAGTCGTAAAACACCTTATCTCGACTCGTTTAGTGGTGAACTTGTCGTTGTTAACGATTTAATGCAAATGTATTACATATTAAACCATTTCATAAAATCTACCGGTTATAAAAACCAAAGAAATACCTCCGTCGAAATATTAAAAAGAAGTTATTTATTAATGTCATGAAAAAATCTAAAGAATTAATGAGAAAAGAAATATGGTGTTTTAAAACCGTTATAAGTTATAATACCGCTTCAATTTTGCTAGTATGTATAATAAAAAACGTTTAATTTTTCCAAACAAGTTTTACTGATCAATTAGTTATGGCGAGTTTATAGTTTAAATAAAACTATTTTAATGGCATAACTTATACTATGACTAACCTTGAAGGCCTTTAACTGGTCTGTTCCAGACGGCGGTTAGAGCTTAACTGTCACTAAAGTGGCTTAATAGTAGAAACTCCAACTACCCGACAGTGCATTCAACATATAGCAAGAAAGCGCGAATAGCGACACGATATACAGCTTTCATGCAAGCGCGCAGTCTTTTCATAGAAATAGTACAATACTTTATTAGCTGCTATTCGTCTTTCAAACCGATCTTAAACGTTATCTGAGTAGAATGCGATGGAGACTTATTACATACGTGACAGCCATCGTATGCTGGGAAAACTGATAGTTGCTAAGAACTATGGATTCAAATACAGGTATATACATCTATACAGATTAGATATAGGAAAGCATGGTGCATTGTCAAGGGCATTTTGAAGCGAGCATGTATAATAAACTATTTTGAGTTGTGAAAGTAAATATTTTACCACTAAAAAGAAAGAAAAGACTTACTACACAGGAAGACTCAATAACTAAACTTGGTCCGACCTGGGACTCGAACCCAGGACCTCCAGGTGTGCAGCCGTACATGCTAGCCACTACACACTACACACAGTTTTATTGTATAATAATACTAAAAGTAAGACACTATTTTAGTACAACAATACGATGAATACAGTTCTATTTTCCATTTGGATATGCATTGGGTAAACTATTTCCAAGCCATTCGATATCGGCGTACTGTTATAACTCGCAATTTATGTGCAAAATAGTCGATTACGTAAATGAACCATATTTCGTAGGCTTTTATTATTTACATGGTATATGCATAAGAATGTTATAGCCAGAATAGCCAACATACTCGTACTACTGTAGGTAAAATTTTAATAAGGGTGTGCACACATTAACGGAACCAGGGTAGGAAAGGGCAAGGCGTGAGGGCAGATGTATGACATACCTACCCTAATGTTTGGACTTAGACAAGACGAATTGTACAATAATTTATACTAATCGAAATCTAAAATTGTGTTGGAGGTAAATATTTAACGGTTTGTATAGATTTCTCAGAGATGACATATGTATTTTCCCACAGTAAATAGTATCCTATATGTTGACTCGGATAACCAACTATTATCATACCAAATTTCATCAAAATCAGTCGAGTGGTTTTTTCGTAAAGCAATCCCGGACAGACAGACAAAAATTCTGAAAACTATATACATATTCGGCTTCTGTGTCGATAATAATGACTATTTCAATAAGATTTTCCAAAAAATGTATAATGTACATATTCGACTGTTGTCATAACACATAGGCTTATTTTTATTCCAGAAAATGGTACGTTTTCCGTGGGATAAAATTGTTTTTGTTTTTCTAGAGGCGACCCCAAGCGAAGCAAGGGTAAGCCGCTAGTATTAAATAATGAAAATATCAATCAATTATTTTTATAAATAGTAAAATATTAATATGTTGGGGCATTAACACACAGCACCATCTAGTTCCATAGTAAGCTACGAGGCTGGATACCAGATAGTTGATACACTGCACATAAAACTTTAAATACATACATATCTATACTGATATTATAAAGCTAAAGAGTTTGTTTGTTTGTTTTATTTGGTTGGTTGAACGCGCTAATCTCAGGTACTACTAATCCGATTTGAAAATTCTTTTTGTATTAGATAGCCGGTTAACTGAGGAAGGCTATAGGCTATATATCATCCCGGAAAAATGTACAGTTCCCGTGGGATAGACTTGTTTTTGTCTAGGGACGAACCCGAAGCGAGGCGAGGGTTAATCGCTAGTTATAAATATAAACACCCATGACTGGAGTACAAACATTCGTGCTCATCACACAAATGAATGCCCAGCGGGACTTGAACCCGCGACCGCTGGCAGAGCAAGTACACTACAAACTGAGCCAAACGTGTTATTTTATTACATTAACATAAGGTTAGTGAATATAAGAATATGGTATATCTTCCATAGTTAAAAAGGATACTTTAAAATAATTAAACATTAATTTTTAAATTTTTACTACTTTATTATTATTCATTTTATTTTAAATATTTAATAGTTGAGAAATATAACAAAATGTGCAAGTTGCATTCGTCTCAATGTGAAATTTCAAATTGTTGAATGCTAGTGAAACACGTTGCATGAATTCTGAATTCCGTTGGGAGACATCTTGTTATCACTATTTCTGGACGCTCGTACTTATTCTCCAGGGATCTACAAATACTACAATGTTGCAAGGAAAATATGGATAGTAACTAAATGTTGCCAATATAAGCTACAAAAATGTAGTCTAAGAACACTTTTAACTTGGTGGCACTTGTTATTCCTGATATAGCGTATTTATTTCATATGCTTAATATCAAATTGTTTGTTAATTCAAGATAATATCTAACTCTTGTCAAATAACTCGCTTACGCCATTACAGCATGAACTGAAACACACTCATTCTACCACTAACATTCGATTTATAATCTATACATATATAATAATAAAACAGTAACTTAACGAATTCGATGTGCGCGTTTCGGTGCGTAATAGTTAATTTATCGCTCGTTCTTAGACCGGTTAATGAAAATGAACGGTTTAGTAAACCGAAATAATAATGGTTAACGGTTATTCTTAGAGAAACCGAAATAAACCATTCAAACCTCCAAACAAAATCCAAACAATCATTCATTAGTAAGAAACGAACATATATACTTTTACTAAGTCACCATAAGCAAAGACGCCAAATTTAAACGCATAAAAACTAATTTTAATCGGTTGATTTTGGTTATGGAACCTAAATTCGTCTATTACCATTCTTCCAGATTTAACCGTTCTTCCTGATTTAACCAGTCAAAGAAAGTAACCAAAACCTTAAACCGATTACCGAAATGCATTTCGGTTTGGGGTCTATGACCAAAACCGGTTAAAAAATTGAACGGGTTTCCGAGCCCTGCGTACTAGCAAGTGGTAACCATATTACAAATGTGATTTACACATGAATATCGTACAATTTCAAGAGGGTATTTGAATCCACTTCACTAGATTCAAAGCGAGCGTGCTACCAAGTAACTATCACTTCTAGTCGACTTATAATAAAATGACAGTACAGATGAGTTAGTTTATTTGCATTTTCTGAACAAGTTTGCAGTCGAATAACATTTTAGTTTACATTCCAATAAGTTCAATTTAACATTTAAATATTCAATATTGGTAAGTGCAGACGATGCAAAAGAAAAATTGCTCCTAGATGGGAAAGTTTCAAGTGCTTTCAAAATATATTTACAGAAGAGGTAGGTTTAGTACCTACCTAATTAAAAATTCTGAAAATTATTTACTGCAAAAGTCAGCAGTAAATATTTTTCTTGAGAATTTAGTTGTTTTTGCTCGTCTAATAGTCCATAGTCGAAGTATGTGTGTATGTATCTATGTATATAAAAAAACTGCTCCCAACATTTTTTAATTGATAGCATTAAAGCTCATCAATAGCAACTAAATTAAAGATTGAAAATCAGTTAACAAATGATTGAAAATCAGTTAACAAATGATTAAAAAACTACTGAATTGTTTTGTCTTTGCCTGTTTATAATATACAAAAAATAAATAAATTCGATGTCTATTACTAAAGGAAGTAACAAATCTCAAGAGATATTTCTTGAAAGTCAATACACTCATACATATATCATATTATCGTTAAGGTATAATAATAATAACAAAAATATACTAAATATATTTGCTTGTCATAATATTAAAAAAAAAAGAGTTTATATAATAGATATCCTATTATATAAACCTTTTTTGCAAAAAAAGTGTGTATATACTTATGAACGTACGTAAGAAGTTATACTTCTTTGGCGTAACAGAACAAAAGTAGCTAAAGATTTCATCCCGTATGTCACAACTCTCTGTTTGTAAAAGGAATGCAGCTAACTTCATCATGTCGCTTTTTTGTTGTCGGTGTGCGCGCGCATCGTAAAAATTTTACTCTCATATTTTTTCAAACGTGCCAAAAGAAGAACATATAACTTTAAAAACATTGTAGTCTTTAAAGGATAATTTCTAAGAAATCCGTGCGAATTTCCGAGAATTCAATTGTTATCGTACACGCCGGCGTGTATGCGGTCCTCAAGGAGTTAAATTATTCGTTGTTTACCTTCTACTCGTTGTTTGTCACACTATAGCATTCTATTCCTCAAACAACGCGATTCGATAATATCATAGCACTAGTCAACTTACTCATTGGTCGAAAACATAATTCATTAAATTTTGTATTAAAAATCATACTACTGATAGTATACAAATGTATTCCAAACACTCAAAGTAATGGAGATTCAAAGTAAACCACGAACTACAATTTCTAGAATTGCAAATGTACACTTACCTAGTCTTTTAGACTAATGTATGAATTAATGCAACTATTTAACGTTTTCTTCCCAAGAAATATTTAAGAGAACACTGTTACAGTAAATAATAAATATAAGTAAATAATAAAAACATTTTCTATGTAAAATTTATTTAAAATTATAAAATAACATAATATTGTATTATAATTAGATATAAATCTAGAAACGATTTTTTTAAGTCGTACTATTATATTTTACTTATAATATTATGTATTTTGTGTTATTTTGATAACTTTTGTTAGATATTCAAACTAAAAAAATAACTTGTAAAACTTACTGAATACCATAGACTATACATATATTTCTGATAAAGAAAATAATATCACATATAAGAAGATAGAAATTAAAACCTCGAAATATATATGAACATGTAAACGATGTTGTTAAATTCTTAGGTTAAACGTCTACTCAATGCATTTCGATAAAATGATAAGCAAACTCCCTCCACTTTATCTTCTAAACACCGACAAACTTTACTTATTTTTCCCAATCTTATAAACGCAAAAATGTTTTACGTACAAAGTGACATAGGCTCCTTTTTATTCCAGTGTATAAAATAATTCTCGTGGTGTATGAGCCTATTCCACAAAAATCCTTTAGAATAGCTAGGGTCTGTCACTAGTACTTAATATTCTCCGTACCTTAGAATTACCCACGAAATTCTGGTGGTGGTTTTGAAATATGGTTCCACCCACTATTAAATAGACCATTATAGTCATAGTCGAGCGGTTTGTACTGTCTTTGATGAAAAGGATGTTTTTTTGAACCTTTGTAACAATATAAAGAATTGGCTGGATTATAAAAAAATGACGAACCAAACAGGCCTGTTAATGGTTAAGGGTACTTATTGTTTTCATACAAATCGAACCCACTATCTGAGTGGTCAGTGGGTTCATCGTAATCTAATCCAGAATCATAAGTAGGTGATCTCGTCTTCCTTCTATATTTATTCGTAGTATGTGCTCCTAATTTAACTTTCCAGTACGACCACATGCTACGTTCTGGTGTAGCTTCTAAATTCGATTTCGAACTGATTAAACCGTGCCATGATAGTGGATATTTTGACAATTTCTGTTTTTTACACTTTATGAAGCTTATAGCAAACAATAAAAGAGTTAAATAGCATAATATTTTCATTATAATTCACTACTTCAATCATGTCTTCGTCCGGGCTATAATAAACGTCGTATACATTTGATAGCATTTTGTGACTTCGTCGAGCTCCGAGAATGTTCTATAATAATTACCGAAGTGGAACTGTCTATAATTTCGAAGCTGATAACTACGTTTGCAAATACTATTATAATTGTTAGTTATGAGTTTAATACATTTTAACGTTTAGTATAGATTTCTCAGAGATGAGATATTTTTGCGCAGTACAAAGTATCCTATATGTTGGCATGGATAACCAGCTATCTTCATATCAAATTTCATAAAAATCTGCCCAGTGGTTTTCTCGTGATACCTGTGGCTAGACAAACAGACAGACAAAAATTCTAAAATTTATAGATTCGGCCTCTGTATCGATAATAAGGACTATTTCAATAAGATTTTCCAAAAAATATTTTATGTACAGATTTGACTCAAAACTTTATTATATGTATAGATTTTAAAGAAGTTTATAATTCTTATAATGAAAACGCTTTTGAGGAGAAAAGCTCTACTTTAAATCATAATTAATTTTACCTATTGTTAATCAACAATAAGCTTTATCTTCAAATTCTTTCGAAAATAGAAGTTAATTAAAAGCAAGCAATAAACAAACCGAGAGTGGTTCATTAGTGATTTCAAATAAGCTGTTTAGAATCTGGTATATTATACTTAGTTCAATAATACATTGATCTCTTATCAATGTCACAGAAACAAAACTAAACTAATATATGCAACTCGCACGATAAGAAATATTTTAAAATAATTAATTCTATATCATCTATACATATAATAAAATTCTGAGTCGATCTGTGCATTAAATATTTTTTTGGAAAATCTTATTGAAATAGTCATTATTATCGATACAGAGCCTAAATCTATAGTTTTTAGAATTTTCGTCTGTCTGTCTTTCTCTCTGGAAATTTAAAAACCACTGGACTGATTTTGATGGATGCTAGCTGGTTATCCGGGTCAATATATAGGATACTTTTTACTGTAGGAAAATATCTTATCTCTGAGAAATCTATACTAACCAATAAAACTTAAAGGGACCCGAGCGGAGCCAGGATGAGTTGCTAGTTCTATTATAAGCATTCAATCACAAAAAAGGATGTATGTAGGTATTTCAGATTAAAACTATAAAATATTGGAATATCCTCTCACAACGAAAAACTGCAATTCCAGTAACAACTTTTTAGATTTTATATTCAGCTCCATACAATAAATGATGCAGTCCAGCCCATTCTCGTAAAACCCCAAGGCAAAAATAACACTTTATGATGTACTGTGTACGTGCCAATAACAGCTAGCTATATAACAAAGTACAATACTTTTACTTCATGAAGAGTTCGTGTTCTTGACTAAGTCGTTGGTCTGCTAGATTGTTATGTCGAATTCCAGGTGGAATATGTTGATAACGGGTGGCTTCTCTTAACAGTTCTGTTATGAATAATTGAGATTTATCTATTTATGTTGTACATTTAGGTGTATACTAGCGACTAACCTTCGCTTCGCTCGGGTTTGTCCCTAGCTGATTCTTTAAATTACATAACCTATTTATTTATGAACCGATTGAAATAAAATAAATACTAAATGTTAAAAGAAGCTTACCACAATACATTAGTGAATACCGCACCCAAATCGCTTTAGCCATTTCTGAGATTAGCGCGTCCAAACGCGGATTTTCATTTAAAAAAAAAATATTTTAATATTTGATTTTGGAGGTTTTAGATATATCTAATGGAGTGAAAGTGACAGTTTGTAGAACTTACGTCTCTTTAAATGAGCACCACTTGAGAACAGCTGGTATACGGTTGTAACGACTTTTAATATTAAAAGTCGGTCAAGTGCGAGTCGAATTCGCACACGAAGGGTTCCGTACCATCATATACATATATGTACTTTTTATTAATATGACTTTTAGTCTATGCATGTAGTATATTAACTTCGATGAAGGATTACGAACATTAAAAAATATTTTTTGTATTTTTATTTATTTTTATTATTTGTTGTTATAGCGGTAATAGAAGTACATGTTCTGTGAAAATTTCTACTCTCTACCTTTTACGGTTAATGAGATACAGCCCTCTGACAGACGGACGGACGGACAGCGGACGCTTAGTAATAGGGTTCCGTTGGCACCCTTCGGGTGCGGAACCCTGGAAAAATTAATATTCATATTGGATTGATTTAATAAATTCAAACTTCGTTTTAATAAATTCAAACTTCGTTTTCAAATTTTGTACGCGCATATTAATACATTTTTATTGGCGAATATACAGAAACACAATTAACTACTTTTATATTTATATGTATATTATATTCTTACATATTAATTTTTGACGCTAAAATTGTCTGAAGGAAAATGTTCATTAGCAGAGGACAGCCTTTGTGTCTTTGGTGCTTCAGGACTAATATCTTTAATATGTAATGAAATTGTAGGTATACAATAACATACATTATTTGTAAATAAATAATTAAATACATACATATATGCCAATATTAAACGTTTAATATGATATAACTTTCAAGATAAAAAGCATTTTAATTTTAGTAGTGATGGAAATGAACTAAGTATTTACACATATTTAGGTTCGTCCCTAGTTACGTTTTAACGGTTAGTATAGATTTCTCTGAGATGAGATATTTTCCCGCAGTAAAAAGTATCATATATATTGACTCGGATAACCAGCTATCATCATAACAAATTTCATCAATACCTGTCCAGTGGTTCTCTTGTGATGCGTTCCCAAGCAGATGGACGGATAGACAGACAGACTGACAGACAGACAGTCGGCCTCTGTATTGATAGTAATGACTATTTCAATAAGATTTTCTAAAAAATATTTAATGTACGGATTCGACTCAATTAGACTTTTATTATATTTGTAGATGTACGTAAGTATGTATTTGCTACAATCATTGCTGTGGTTCAGTCTGACGCTGGTCTCATTAAAACTTCCCATTTTACATAAATATAGATTAGAGACCAGTTGTTCAAGTTTTAAATAAAACATTTAATATTTCTAGTGTGGTTAAGGCGAAATGTATGTTTAGAAACCATAAGTCAACGCGCGTTATGTCGATATTGGCCTGGAAAAGTGTAAAACATATCAACGTTTCATTAATCTTATTATTTTCAACCGACTTCCAAAAAAAGGAGGAGATTCTCAATTCAACCTTATATATATATTTTTTTTATGTTTGTTCGCGGATTTTTTCGTCGTTTATGAACCGATTTTGATAATTCTTTTTTTGTTGGAAAGGAGATATCCCAAGAGTGGTACCATGATAAGGAAACCTGGATTTGATGATGGGATCCCAGAGAAAATATTAGTATAGGTAAGGATTTTTATATGTCCCATCGTACCAATATTGATTAAGTTTCTAATGCAAGAAATCATTTAGCATCTGTCGTACCGGATATTCGATGAAGTAAATTGGACGCCCAAAGCCATCCACCCGGCACCCCGCTTGCCGCATGACTACACCTTACTACTCGTCCAATTACCACTTGCACTATTCGGAAAATACGTATTTAAATAAAAAATAAGATAATATAAAAATAAGATATCAATAACATGAATGAGTATCAAAAATTTCGTAGCACTAGGTGATTGCAAAAAAAATGGAACAAAATTAAAGTACCTACTCGTACAAATACTATAAATGGGAAAGTCTATTTGTTTGTTTGTTTGTCATTCTTTCACGTCAAAACATAGTGAGGGATTGGCGTGATTTTTCGTGTGGAGATAGTTGGAGAGCCGGAGAGTAACATAGGCTACTTTTTACCGCAGTAGATTATCTCATTCCCTTTGAGAAAACACGTTATAATACAACCCACAACAACCCATCATACCTAAGTATATAACATATAGTGTACCTATTCCTACTGACCGCTAAAACGTACCCGAAGCGAGGGTGAGCGGCTAGTATATTATATTTAATTTTAACGCTTTTACGATTATCAATTTGACCAGACAAAATTTTGCATTTAAATTAAATCCATAAGAAAATATCTTTAGCAAAAACACGATAATAATTTCAACTCAAGAAAAACTATTTAAAAAACTCTAAAATAACGATGTAACTTTCACGGATAAAATGTTTAGTACCTGGGCGACCGAGCTTCGCTCGGAGTTCTTGAAAGATTGTATATTTTACATTAAGTGACTAAGTGTTACCGAGAAAGTTGTATAGATGTCGCGATAAGAACAATTTTCTTTTTAATTTGGCTTAAAAATAATTTTACATTAAGTGACTAAGTGTTACTGAGACAGTTGTATAGATGTCGCCATAAGAATAATTTTCTTTTTAATTTGGCTTAAAAATAATTTTACATTAAGTGACTAAGTGATACTGAGACAATTGTATAGATGTCGCTATTCAATTTTGCGTAGAATAATGCATAAGAAAAACGCATGAAAACTCGAAAACACGCGTTTTCCCAGACATGTGACTAATCTAGATCAATTTTTCGCCCCCGAAAGCCCCCATATACAAAATTTCAGCAAAATCGTTAGAGCCGTTCCCGAGATCGCTGGTATAAATAAATAAATAAATAAACAAGAATTGCTCGTTTAAATATATAAGATATTTAATTTTGTAAAAAATAATTAGGTAATAGTAATACTTTTTTTTAGATTGACACGAATATTTGACATTTTAAATTTTCACGACTTTATTTTAATTTTTGACTCCTAACGTTTCGAATGCTTAACAACGATAGTCACGGGAGAGACTAAAGTTTTAGACGCCTTAAAGGCTTTAATGTGGTTGTTACAGACAGATAATAGGTCTTTTAAAAATTCTTTTGACATTTATATTACTTAGTATACGATATACTTAATTTATTTTTACGTCCTCACTTTAGTAGTTCAGCGGCCGCGAAATTATCAAGTATATATTTTGTTAGTATTTACTCATCAAATAATGTAAATTGATATCACAATAAAGCCGCGAAAATATCCGAAAAGATAGTTTATTTAATACCAACTATCATCATACCAAATTTCATCAAAATCCCTCCAGTGAATTTTCCATGATGCGGTAACAGACAGACAGACAAACAGACAAACAGTCAGACAGACAAAAATTCTAATAATTCTAATTCTAGTGGTGGACTATGGCCTGATTCCCTTTGTATTGAAGGAAAGTCAGTGACCAGCTGTAGGACATTCAGCTAAATACAATAATACGGCAGTGGTAGCCCAGCGGTAACGCGCTCGCTTGGGAAACCGAGTGAAGCGGGTTGAAATCCCGGGTCTCGCACGTCTGATATTTCCATGTGCGAATCATTTCTAAAAGGTGAAGGAAAATATCATGAGGAAACCTGCATGTCTGAGAAAACCTAGCAAGTTTTCGAAAGACATGTAAAGTCCGCCAATCCGCACTTGGCCAGCGTGGTGGACTATAGCCTGAACTTTAAAATGGGCTAAATAGACACACAATAATATATCAAGTATATTCGCGTAAACCTACGAACGTTTTAAACATTTAATATCATTTTATTACCGAGTAGACATATGAAGTAAGCACAGTTATTCAACAAATCTCAGCATGAATTATGGAAACGAAGAATAAGGAATATTCTTGTCGCAATTCTACATATGAATGAAGTAAACGGCTTATTTGCCGTTTGACGCGAACAGCGTCATCTGCGGAATTCAAACGGGTGAGATAACACGACAAAGACGAATCAGTGCCAACTAACAATGACATATTTTCACTCATATTTCTTTATTTTTTTGTAGAAATATAAAATATACTTTTTATTTGACGCCATAAACGTGAATTTATTTAGTATAAACGATGGAAAAGCTATAAAGAGTCGATTTGTTTCGGAAATGCGTATAGATTTTTATCTCAATTCCTTTGTTAATGGCTTTCAAGCGTGCCAAATAAGAACAATTGTCACGTAATATTACGTAGAATTAAAATTACACGATGTAGATTGATCGATAAAATAAGATATTTAAGCAAATCTACAATTATTTAATATTGAATATGTTTTTTAAATTAAAGGCTAGGTATTGTTTATAAAAATATTTGTATTTCTTTTAAATAATAATAATTACGCATTGAATTTGCCTGTCTATAAAAATACTCTTATATATATTATACTAATACTTAAATAATTACTTAACATGAAATAAATGTTTATTTGTAGAAGCGAATTTTAGACACGTCTACGACACAGTTTTTGTTAAGTGTAGACAAAACCGTCAAATCCAGGTTCGGTTTGCGAGCCAACAATTACAAGTACGACGAAGTAAAAGTGCATCGACAATGCCTCTCGGGAAAATTGGATTACTCGTTAGTCCCCTGTTAAAATAGAGTAAGGAATTTAATTAAAAAGTAGTGTTACTGACTCAATTATTGTTCAAATATAACCCTTTCTAATGCTGTATATATCTATTTAATCTATACTAATATTATAAAGAGGCAGAGTTTGTTTGAACGCGATAATCTTAAGAACTACTTATCCGATGTAAAAAATTCTTTTTGCATTAGATAGCCCGTTTACTGAGGAAGGCTATAGGTTATAATATATAGTCTATCTTTTCCATACTAACCGTTAAAACGTATCTAGGGACTATCCCGAGCAAAGCGAGGGTGAGTTGCTAGTTAAAGATATAATTAAAAGGTTAGAGAACGTTGTTTACATTTTTTAATTTTCAATCTTAAAGTTTTAAATTCGATTCACACTGAAATATTATTATGCATATTTAACCTTTGTGTTACTTTTGGTTTTCTTTTTATCATAATAAAAACATAAGAAAACAGGACTTTCACCTTTCTTACTTAATTATTTTAACTAGTGATCGCCGCGTGGTTGAAAATTAATCATAATTTATTAAGTTATATATTTATTGTCTTGCGTATATTACAATATAATCTATTTTCAATTTGACCTCAGACTTTAACAATAAACAAAAGAGTATATATGCTTGTGTGTCAAATACATGGTAGAGTGTGTAATGTTTTTTTTTT
Organism: Argynnis bischoffii washingtonia; assembly: GCA_033884665.1. Taxonomy (NCBI): domain Eukaryota; kingdom Metazoa; phylum Arthropoda; class Insecta; order Lepidoptera; family Nymphalidae; genus Argynnis; species Argynnis bischoffii. The sequence goes on along the minus strand of CM066616.1, from coordinate 5,097,724 downwards.
TTTTTTTTTGATTTAATGTATTTTTGATGCATAATAAAAAAATTAGCATTCTGTACTCCTTCTCTATATAAACTATAAGTGTGGGAAATTTCATACTCCTCCGTCCGCGTAATTTTCGTAAAAAGAGATACGAAGATTTTGCTTCACGTATACATAGATTAACTAGAAGTAGACTATAAAAGAAAGAGAAAAAGTTTATAATAAACAGTATTATATTGTATAAACTTTATTCAATTAACAAGTAAAGTCAAATATTATTATTAGACATTATTAAGTTAAAGATTATTAAAGACTTGACAGCCAACTCATTTAACTTCTTATAAATGTCTATACCATATTTATTGCTAAACTTGATAGTAAAAGGATATTAATATTTCAATTTCTTTTTAATTATCTCGATTCACTAAAAGTACATATTAATATAATCTAGTAATATCTAATTATATGATAAATTTCATTTAATAAACTTTAATTTTTATAAAAAAAATGTAAAAAATCGTTTTGTTTCAACAAATTTACTACACTCTTACTTGCTGACCAGACGTTGTCCTATCCAAATTTAATTTTTGATTGTAATCGTTGAGTTTTAAAATAATATTATAGAAATACTATTTTCTATTTATCCCATATTTTCCAAGTAACATTTCCATTTCTTTTCTATGAAAAATACAAAATAACTAAATCGATCCGCTAGTTTTTTACTGATGAGCTTACCAACGAAGAGACTTTCATTTTTATTTATATCCACAAGTAATTTAAAAATCATATCACCAGCATACAAAAACTTAGTCATTGTAATAAAAGGAATGAAATTCACATTCATATATTACTGTGAATTCGTACATACGACAATAACGAGGGAACCAAATGATAGTTAATTGTTCCAATGGCCCGTCGCGTCGCTCGGGAAACGTAATTACCGTCGAATCCGGTAATTAACTGGGTCCGCTTGAACCTCCACATCCGTAGAGGCCTGAAATTATGTTACACGATTGTTTACGTTACATTGACAAATTGAATATTCGTTTAAAATCTAGTTACAGTCTGTGCCCTTTTTACCTGTTTGACTTATTATAATTTGTTTGATGTGCAATATATATTTTTTTTTCGATTTCGATGATCATTAATGGTTTCCTTAGCGTTCTGTCATATTTACTTTATGTGCATGTTAAATCCTGACCTCTTCAGTGTATATTTTAATTCCATGCTAAGGACAAGGTCATAAATAATTTATTATTAAAACAAAACAATTGTTATACTTTGTTTTTGTAAAAGTTGTAGCTATGAAATACATGAAGTTTATTTAAAACATAAATATTCAATAAAGTTAACTGTGAAAATATCTCTACTAGCAAAACATTTAAATTGCATATGTACATATTGTATATGTACAATTCATTTTTATATTTATGATATTTTATACAGGCAGCGCCATGTTAAGTCAAATTTTATTATTAACAGTAACCTTAGTATTTTTTGTACTAAATATTCATCGTCTACCTGCGCACCAAATTTCATCCAAATCTATCCAGCCGTTTCGACGTGAAGTAACAAACATACACACATATAAACTTTCGCCTCGCTCCGTTCGGGTTCGTCCCCACTTACGTTTTAACGTTTAGTGTAGATTTCTCAGAGATGAGATTTTTCCCGCAGTAAAAAATATCCTATATGTTGACCCGGATAACCAGCTATCATCATGCCAAATTTCATCAAAATCCCTCGAGTGGTTTTTTCCGTGATGCGATCACAGACAGACAGATTATTATTATATGTATAGACAGATTTTGACTGTATGTTTATTTATGTACTGATAAAAAATTGCGTCACGATCGAATCAGTGTATTTAAAACGTGTTGTCTCTATAAATAACAATCATTAAGTGATTGCCATGCACCGTCATGCCCACAGCTGCAGCTATTTTCGGAGTTATATGCTCTCAGATTTTTTGAACTACACATGTATACTGGCTATACATATAATAGCATAAATCAATATTCAAAATATTTTACCAAAGAAACGTACTCCAAATTGTTTATGTATTAACTGGAAAAAAATATTATACAGGAAATTTTAACGATACTTTATTATAGCTGCCGTAATTATAACTAATACGAGTACTTCTGCTATAAGGAAACAATTTGTCTAAAATTTGTCATTATCAAAATAAAATACAATATAAAACGATTTTTTTCTGAAGTGAAAACTTCTTTATCCGCGTTTAGCAAATTTTTGTAGTGGCAAAACCTAGTGGATTCGCGTCACCGACATGCTTCGTGTGACATAAGATGTGTCGACGCAATCTGGCGCAGACTGGTGACGCGCACCGTCATATGTTTTGATTAATAAATAAATTATATTAATGTGAAAACCAAAATTCATATTATAATTAATTTAAAAATTAAAAAAAAACACTGTTATTCCAAAGTTATAAGTTTTCACTTATGTCGGCAGTCCGCATGAGTACCTATTTCATTTAATTTTTTTCCTTTCGTATTTACTTAAGTTTTAACTGACAATAAGTTAATGTATAATTTTCATCTGATGATTGAAAAAAACACGCACTTTGCAAAACTTGTCTGCAAAGCCAAGTAATTAAACTCATTAAATTTACATATGTACATATATGTTTTCATTAATATTTTTTCCTATTTCAACAAAAACGAACAAAGAGCACATGCAACTATGAAAATATTGTCAATTACTTCGAACATATCGACTCGTGCATCCGTTTTATTCTTATTTTACAGTATACAGACCCTCTGACCCAACCCTCCGGCGTTCGACCCAATAAAATCAAATGACGAACCGTACAATTAACCTTCGCCCGATGAAGATCTAAATGCGTACCCGAGTAACTAAACTTGCGTGTACAATACCACGTGACCTCCCTGCGTATTAGATCGATCCAAGATATTGTTTTAGGAAGTACACAACTCAGGAATTGTCAGATATCTATCTTTATGTAAGAAACCTATTACTATTTTGAAGGTAAAAATTCAAAAAAAATTAAAAAAATAAACAATAATTGGGAATTACCAATATAAGAAATCACTGAAATTACTACAGCTAGCATTTTGAAATAATAATTAGAATATAGGGCTCCTCACAAACTTTCCAGAAAATATATAACGAGAACTCTCAAAATTCACTGACACTACACGACATTCAAGCTCCTGACATTGGAAAAAGTACATCAATCTTCTACCACTATCTACAAATTCACGCCATTTTCCTTACAGGAAAAAGAAACCTCGCTTTATTCTGTGCTTTTTACTTTACGATACCGAATGCTATTTTAAATCCAAATCAGATATAAAATTATGATAAACATTATATTCAAATTTTATGTTATAGCCTTCATTGTATTCACCTTTTTATACATTTGAAATATTTTCTACTTTTAATACATTTGCTATAATCGTCCGCCTCTAGGAGTCTTAAAGAACTTTTCTTTCATGTCCCATTCGTTTGTTCCACACTACATCAACTTGGCTATTAGGTAATAATCGTATTAATTTTCATTGAAGATTATAGGTCAACTTCCGCATAACGATGTAATTTCTTTGCAGCTTTTATATATAACTAGCAATACCCGCGGTTTCGCCCACGTTCGAACTTCCGATCGCTACTAAACTTCACAGATCGTTAGGCTAATCTGAAGATTGCCTGAAAATTTCATAAAGATCGCTCCAGACGTTTTAGAGTCCATAGAGAACATACATAAACATATCGATTTTTATATATATGTAATATATAGATTCCATCGTAAACTTATTTCCCGGGAATATCTAAGAGAAAAAATGAAAAATCACCTAGGCGATAGCTTTTGACAGCGGTCGATTGTATGTATGTCTTGTATACTCTTAGCATTAAGTAGGTAGATTAGCAAAAGTAATATTAAAATCGGCTTAATCGTTTATTGAGAAGTGTGGTAAACAGACACACAAACAACACATGTAAATTAAATGTCTATTTAGTTTTTGGTAGGACATTTAATCTGAACTAGCGGCTCACCCTCGCTTAGCGCGGGTTCACCTCTAGACAAACAAAAACAAATCTATCCCACGGGAACCGTACATTTTTCCGGGATAAAAAGTAGCCTATTTGTTTTTCTGATATATGAACTAGATTAATACAAAGTTTGATAAAAGTCCAATCAGTAGTTTTTGTGTACTAAGCTGTATAAGTTACTATAGTTTTTTAACTATCCCACGGGAACATATAAGGTATCACCATGCAAAATTTCATTTAAATTGGTAAACAGTTTCGGAGATTAGCCCATACAAACAGACGGAGAAACAAAAAAATTTAAAAAATCTGAATTTGTTCTATTTATCTTCTTACATACCCCTAACTCTGTTTTTTTTGCGAATGATGTGTTCTCCTATAATTGGTAAAACATAGATATATAAATTAGATTTAAGTATATTGTAAATGTCAACTATGTATACTGTTGGAGATCCGTATAAATAAATAAATAAAAATAAATAACTCGGTTTTTAGCATTTTTTTTTTTATGTACAGACATTCGACCTCTACAGTTTTATTATATGTATAGATAGATTACCTTTAATTTTATACTCACAGTACATAAAATATACATAAATTAACTTCTCTCGTATGGTCTACTGGCTAGCATACACGGGTACAGACCTTGAAGTCTATCGTCGGGCCAATTATATTATTGGGGTTTTCTATCAAGAAATCTCAAGGCGTCCTGAAATTGGCAGTGAATTGCAGCACATAACGTTGTCGGGCATTATAATATCCTTGAATATATTACCAATAAAATAGTAAAATTCAATATATGCAAATTGGTTTGACTATAAAGTTTAAAATAACATAGTATTTTCAGAGTTTCGAAGTTGGACGCGGTCAAACTTTTAACTATTACCGATCATAATGAAAACTGTGTTTTGCTTCACTGATTCACTACGAACAGGAATTGTAGTTCGATTTTATGTAATTTCCACTTGTTTACAGTTTTTTTTATTTAGTATGTGAGTAAAAAAAAATAAGAGCTTTATGTAGATATGCTTAGAAGTTTTGAGCTGAAAATTACGCATAACCATAATGCTTAAAAAGACTCAATCAAAATATTTCTTAACTAATGCAGGTGTAGGTTAAATAAACTCACTTAAAACACAGGATAAAGGTTTTTTTTTTTTTTAATCTTTATTTAAAGGACTTGTTCACATAACAAAAAAAGCGAACATGTCGTCAGGATAAAGGTTTAAAGTTTGTGAGTATGTATGAATGTTTGTTACTATTTCACGCCAGAACGGCTGAATGGATCTGGATGGATTATAGTCTGAAATAACACATAGGGTACTTTTTATTCCGGAAAAATTTACGGTTCCTATGCGATAGGTTTGTCTTTATTTTCCTAGAGATGAACCCGAGTGAAGCGAGGGTTAGCCGCTAGTCAAACATAAAACAACATTTGTTACTGTATATTTCACAGGCGTCGATCTTTTAAAAGTATAAACGTATAAAACTTTTTTGTTCATGACTAAAATGCAAAAGCTAGTTTGTATAACTATTTGAAAACATATGTAGTACAAATAATAGGAGAGGTAGTAGCATTTCACCTACTGATTTCGTACCGACTGAAGTTAGCACTGTTAAGAGTTTTGCCCTTATATATTAAAGCCCTGACTGTTGGTTACTAATGTAGTGGTGAAACTAAAGGGTCATAGGGGATAGAGGATCTATAGGGCATGTGGAAGTTATTAAAAGAACATTTGTAAGCCATGCCAAAATTCATAAAATATTTTTTCAGATAAATCCTAACTAAAAAATAATAATTATAGTATAGAACATAATAGAAATATAGTATAACATAATAGTATAGAAAATGCTTAATTATATAGTATTTTCTAATAAAAAAGTAAAACACCTATTAATGAATTTTCATACATTATTAATATTAATACAAGCGTTACTTGTATCATTCATTATCGATCGATAAACCATCAGTCGGCATTATAAACGTGTACGCTCTGTCCTGATTAGTTATTATGGAATATTTTAAATAAAACTATCTTTTCGGATTTTTTCGCGGATTTATTTTGATTTTTGGTTCCCGACATTTGAAAATGAATTCAAAAAATTAAAAAATGATTTGAATCCTTTCATTTTTGAATAATTATTATTTGAATAGTAATTGTTATTTGTGGCTGTAATAACAAAATCAATGTAAAATTAAGAAAAAAAATAATCAAAAGCTTATATAATTTGAACTAAGCAAATAGCGATATCTTAATTTTATAATATGCATTGACCGATTTCAGCCACTACGGGCAATATTTAATACAAAATTTTGTTCATTCTCAAAATCGATGGGACAACAATGAGGGTTATCGCTTCTGATGGCACCAGTTGGCGCCACTGGCGTGTGAGGTCCCACCGCTGTCGTTGAAAAGTATTTGTTAGTGCGGCAGGGCCAATAAATATATTAGTTATAATTGTTAACGCAAAAGCAGTTCTATCAGGATTTAAATAATTAATCATATTCAAATAAAATATTGACTTTTCTTAACACTATTTTTAAATAAATAAGCTTTATTGTACCGTACCCTGTCTGCTATAATTAATCAGAAATGGCACAATATTTACAATAATCATGAATAACTTGTGAAGATCTGAGATAAGAAGCCCGCAAACAGTTAAAATTCAATGTCGTTTAATATTTCTAGAGACCTCACTCTAATATATAATATATTGGGACATTAACACACAGCACCATCTAGTTCCATGGTAAGCTACGAGGCTTGTGTTATAGATACCAGATAGTTGATACACTACACATTTATAACTTTAAATACATACATATTATAAATATAAACACCCATGACTGCAGTGTAAACATTCGTGTTAATCGCACAAATAAATACCCCCAGCGGGACTCGAACCCGCGACCGCTGGCACAGCAAGTAGGGTCACTACAAACTGAGCCAAGCGTGTCGTCAAAACTACTCTACACTAACGCCCTGTTGCGGGGTATTAAACGTGGTACTCCCCATTCTACACGATCGGATAAGAGATCAGGTGCAGAAAAGGCAGCTTTACGACGTGCTCTTCAAGACACTACATAAGTTTATTCCCGATATGAAAACGATCTTCTTCAAGATTGCTATAGATATTTTTTATATGCTTAATTTGCAATTAAATACGGTGGTTGAATTATAAAGTAAGCTTATTTAACAAAAGTAAAGTTTCAAAATTTAATAAAGTTGACTACTTATATTAAGCTTGGAAACTTTTGAAAGATATTTTTGATATACTATGTAAGTGTAAACAAAATCATAACAATTATAAAATGTATACTGAAATTCATATTAAAACAAAAACAAAAAAATATTATTATATAATATGAAAAAATCAAAAGTACTTTTAATTATGTGGCGCATCAGACCATACAAAATTTGATTCGGTATTCCGTACCATGGATAAAACAACTAACGTTTTAACTGTTCGTTGGAGTTCAAACTTTGTTTAACCTATGAACTACATAACATTAAAATGAATTAAAAGTTACTAGTAGCCATGAAAATATAGATATGTAAAGAAATGAATATGATGCTGAAGTGGTTCTTTTTAGTAGCATTCTTTCATTTCCTTATTATTAAGCTACTAGCGGCTCACCCACGCTTCGCTCGGGTTCGCCTCTAGGAAAACAAAAACAAACCTATCCCGCGGGAACCGAACATTTTGCCGGGATAAAAAGTAGCCTATGTATTATTCCAGGCTAAAATCTATCTCTGTGCCAAATTTCATCCAGATCTGTTCAGCCGTACTGGCGTGAAAGAGTAACAAACATCCATACATACTCACAAACATTTATAATATTAATACGGATTAAGGTATACTCTTCATTTTTAAAATCTAATTATTTAAAATATTGCGTCACTGTGTTACGTTCAGTAGAAAAAATGAATAATATTCTTTGGAAATATGTACAGGAATAACAATTTCAAAAAATCAGCCTATGCCACTGTCTCTATGTTTTTTTTTTTTTATGAGATTCAGTGACAAACGAGCAGACAGACCACCTGATGGAAAGCAGTACCTGTCACCCATAACACCTACGGTTCATGCACTTAGGTTTTAAGTAACAAAAATGCAGAACCACAGGTGCGTTGTCACTGTGAGGACTAAGATGATATGCCTCTTGCCTGTAATTGCGCTGGCTACCTTATCCTTCATACCGGAACACAACAATGCAATCATTGTTGCTTGGCGGCAGAAAAAGATAAGGGGGTGGTACCCATCCAGTCGGACTCCTCAGGCTTGACAGAGTCCTACCACCGGTAAAAAATCACGTCGATTAGTATATTACTTCGTGAAAATCGGACAAACAAATGAACCCAAGAACTTTTAATATTGGTAAATTTCATAGTTTACTTATATTACAAACATATATGGACTTCAAGTCCAACTCATCGCTTTATTGCTGTACGATTAATATATAATACATCTCTACTTCACTATTCAGAATCACTCCATTGAAATACCTTAAAATCACGTCACACATTCTATTTCCGGGCGAGGTATATAATGTATATGTATATAGCAGCGTTTTATGTGAGTGAAGTCAAAAACTGGACAATGAAACATCTTATATAGAATTTTTCGCCAAAATTGTAATAGTAAAACAACGCTTCAATCATAAATTCATTGCTTCCGCATACATGAATACATAATAAATAAAGTGATTGCAATATGAATATGAAAACCAAAGTGTACATTAATTTACATAAGTTTTACACAAACTCCTCTGATTAAATTACGTTACTACTATTTTTTATTAACATAATGTTATAACAGCCAAAGTATGTCCTTTACTTCGACGGTCACATTATATAAAGATCCTGATTGAATTTGGCACGAGAATGTCTTGCAACTTACTATTTTTATATCGAATAAACATACCCGAAATAGGATGAAAATGGCATCCGTGGAATACAATAGGAAAAAAACATAGGAAATAAATGAAAATATTGTTAGTATGCTGTATGCTAATTGATGGAATATAGCCAATGGGAATCACACTTATTACTCGATCTTTATTTTGATGGATTTGTCTTCACCCCGAAAAGCAGAATAACTATTAAACATCGGAAGAATTAAAAAAAAAATGAAATGGCTAGCGCTGAATAATAACTATTTATATCTATTTAAAAAGGTACCTAGAACACATTATACCTAGGACGAACACAAGCAAAGCGAGGGTGAGCCGCTAGTATATATGTATATAAAAAAAGTCGGGTTAGTTACACTATTTATAAGTCAAGAACGGTTGGACCGATTTTTATGATCATTGATTTGTTAGATTTGTCTCCGCCTCGAATAGCAAATTATTTAAAACATCCAAAAAATTCACAAAAAATAAATACATGTCTAACACTGGCTAGTAACTGTTTATATCTATTCAAAAAGTTCCTAAGGACGCACCCGAGCAAGTTGAGGGTCACTAGTTAAATATATCATTTTGAAGTATTTTCTCCGACAGTTAAGTTCTTTCTCAGTAAAATATTTTTGACGGTTCGTTGGTACCCACCATATCATTAAAAATAGCCCATGTTAATATATCGGCTACGCAAAATATATTGCCATAATTCAAATTTATCTCGTTAAGCAGGTGATTCGTGAAAAGTATCAAATACGAGTAAATTCACTAATTTATTCACTCTTTTACTAACAAGCGTTTGCATTTATAATAATAATTGTTAAACATAAATATTGGGCGCAATAACATAAATATAGCTTTGATTTGCTTAAAAATATATTTATTTAGTTTATTTTCCTTTACACATTTATAGAAGTCGTTATTAATGGGAGCTAATTTAAAAAATCACATTTTTCCGCTGTTAATTTATTCTATTTATTTTGGCACTTAGTAAATAATACTTTCATAGATTTACGCGAATGTTTGACATTTTTTTTAGCAATCATGGTCACGGGAGAGACTAAGGTTTTAGACATCTCAAAGGCGTTATATACTTGTTACAGACAGTGCCTACCCACTACTATACAAAAATGATTTCAAAAATTCAAAAATGGCACCAAGTACCTTACAATATTTGTTGATTTTAATTCTAAACATTTTAATTTTTTTAATAAGTTTTATAATTAAATATAGCAATATTATTTACTTAATTTTAGCTATTATTATTACAAATATCACAATTTTTTATTTTAAACTTTATTAATTACTAAAATATTATTTAATGTTGCTATTATTATATTATCTATAACCATACAGAATATTTTTTTAAATGTTAATTATTTATTTAAGCAATATTATTTTTTAATATGTAATTTAAAAGAAGTTAAAATTTTAATTTAGATTACTATTATTTTAAGTTAAAACAATATTAATCAGAATTACTGTTATTATTATTGCGATCCACACAGTATGAACTAACTACATCTACTGGTTTGTTATGTATGTTTTTGAAAAATCAAAATAAGTCCGCGAAATAATCCGAAGAGATAGTTTTATTTAAAATAGCACTTCGTTTGTTATACTATCAACAATCACTAAATGGTTAAAGAAAATATAATTTCATGAATGATTTCAATTTAATAGACCAACTGAGATCTTAACATCGAACTCCTGCCGTTTATACCGAGCATAAATTCTTGCAAGTGTTTCCTCGTCCTAAGTAAATAGATCTATCGGAGTCTACGACAGATGACATCTCCGATTCGGAGATATCAGTTTTGTATATAATCATAGTAGTCCGGTCAAAATAGACGTTTCACCCTTGCAAAAATTCCCAAGAGGCTGAAAATTTTAGAATCCCTTTTTCTCAGAAATGATGAATCTTAGGAAAAAAAAGTGTAAGGACAATTTTTGTATTTAATTGCATGATCTACAATTTTTGTCTCAGCTATTTTTATCATAAAACTAACCGTTTCGCTGAAAAATCCAAAAAGCCCATTTGTGCGAACTTGGCCTTGCATAAATAATGGTATCTCTAACGTCCATGTAAATTTTCAGCTTCTTGGGAATTTATGTAAGGATACCCCTATTTTTCGGAACGGGCTATAGAGATTTCTCTATACTACATTATATAATATTTTAAGCGTATTAAATTGACATTAAATAAATTATAAGTTCCTTTCAAGTTTCAAGATAAAGACAGGCTATAAATTGATAACTCATGCTTTAATCTGAACAGGAAAAAAATATTATGACTTAACAGTGACCACGCGTGGAAATCGAAACCACAACCATTATCTTACTTGGTATTATCTTACTAAGTTAAATTACTTAGATATTTATGAACGTACGATAATTCCTATTATATAACGATGATCAATATTGTTTTTATATTAAATTTTATTGTTTTTATTGTAGGCATAAAATAAAGACACTCCCTACTCACTACTCTTCTTCTTCTTACACTACTCTGGTATATATATTATATAACTTATCCTAAATTAACCGTATACTTACTAGGTTTCATTTTTCTTATAATTTTAAATTTGTTAAGAGTAATGAAAGAAATTAAAAAAAAACGTTTTAAAATAAATTACTTTTATCATTACCAATAACTTGTGTTGAAAGGAAGCAACATGTCAATCAATCTGCTATAAATAGAACGATTCAAGCTAAGAATAAGGGGGGGAAGCTAGGGTATGGTCTTGGTGGGAATCGCTGATAGTGAGAACAGCATTGCCTATAAAATGCCAAGAAACCGACTGCTGTGTTCGTGGCGGAACACCGACTTAAAGCAGAGCCTTAGCCAGTCCGCGTCATCCACGTCCCCGCTCGTCCCCCTGGAGACTACTGCACCCGCGCCGCCGCGCGACCGCCACCTTTGGGATGCAGATGAGCAGAGGATGCAGGGCGAAAGGCGATCATTCTGCGCCTTATAACAGAATTTACTCACTAGGGAGGATACCCGAATAAAACCGAGCCTGCCCGTTGGCTCTGAGGTGGCACCCCCATCCACGGGCTAGGGTATAGTGGGCTAATCACTCGCTTACCTGAATTTAACTGATTGTTGAAACGGAAATAGTGCAAAACCGGACCGATTCTAAACCGACGACTTTTGGCATGAAAACACGGACACGAATTGCTTGCTGGAATGTGCGAACGCTGAGCGACGATTGCCGACTAGCCCAAGCAGAAGCTGAAATGCTACGATACAAACTGCAAATACTCGGCCTCAGTGAAGTTCGTAGGAATGGATTCGGGGAACTGAGAACGTCGAGAGGACTCACATTGCTTTACTCCGGTAAGGAGGACGAAGATGACACCCGAGAGCACGGCGTGGGACTCCTCCTGTCCGACGTAGCGAAAGGAGGCCTTTTGGACTGGAAACCGATCTCAGATCGAATCATCACAGCCCGTTTCCACACTAAAGCCCGGAAAATCAGCGTTGTCCAATGCTACGCGCCTACCAACAATGCAAGCGATGAACTCAAAGACGATTTCTATAGTACTTTGAACGCCACACTCAAGAACATCCGTAGGCAGGACATAGTCTTCGTTATGGGTGACTTAAATGCAAAGGTTGGTACAGACAACGCTGGCTGTGAGAGACATATGGGCAAGTATGGGCTAGGAATACGCAACGAGAATGGAGAACGTTTCTTGGAGTTTTGCCAGAATAATGACCTAACCATCGGAGGAACTTTATTCATACACGGAGATCAACATAAGTACACATGGAACTCACCCGACGGCATCACCAAGAACCAAATTGACCACTTGGCCATCAGTTCCAAATGGCGGACGTCTTTGCTAGATGTGCGAAATCGCAGAGGTGCTGATATCGACAGCGACCACCACTTATTAGTTGCAGAAGTACGACTGAAAGTTTCGGCATCTCGTGCGAAAACCGACACAGCAAAGACAAGCCGACGTTTTGATGTAAGCAAACTGAAGGACCCAAGTATCAGCGACACTTTTAAACTGGAGCTCCAAAATAGATTCTCGGTTCTCGATACGAACTCTGCAACAGTCGACGCGGAGTGGAATCGCATCAAAATGGTCTACACAGAGACCAGCTCCGTCGTTCTCGGACATAAAACACACACAAGAGAAGAGTGGATGTCGCAAAAAACTTGGGATCTCATTGGACAACGACGAGAACTTCACCTTAAACTTATTACCCCGAGTGATGAAAATGTGCAGGAAGATCTCAAACTGCAATACCGACAGATCCGCAAGAGTATCTATCGCAGCACCCGTCGAGATAGAAGAGTGTGGGCTGATGGTCTTGCTGATGGAGCTCAGAGAGCAGCGGATGCCGGTAATCTGAAAGAGATGTACAAAGCCACGAGGGCCCTGACAGGAAAACGAAGTTCGAGGAAGAAGCCATTGAAGAGCAAGGAGGGCCAACTTATTGTGACATCAGAAGGGCAACTGCGACGCTGGCAAGAACACTTCCAGGAAATCTTCCATGTTACAGAAGGCTCTGTTGATACTTTGCCCGATAACGATTCTCCTCTGCAAAGTCTAAACATTGACTGTTCCCCACCGACTAGAGGTGAAGTAATTCACGCTATTCGCTCGCTCAAAAATGGCAAGGCCCCAGGAATCGACCTTATCACTGCCGAGATGCTGAAGGTGGACATTGCTACAGCTGCAAACGCCCTGACGCCTCTACTACAACGCATCTGGCAGGAAGAAGAGTTACCGAACGATTGGAACAAAGGACTACTTATCACCGTTCCAAAAAAAGGAGACCTCAGTCAATGCTGTAACTGGAGAGGTATCACTTTGCTTTCGATCCCATCCAAGGTGCTCTGCAAAGTTATTCTGGATAGGCTCTCGAAGGCCGTCGATCCTCTATTACGCAGAGAGCAAGCAGGATTCCGCCCCAGTCGATCGTGTACTGACCAGATCAACACCCTCCGTATCATACTGGAACAGGCATCAGAATGGCAAAGGGAGTTATACCTTACCTTTGTAGACTTTGAAAAGGCCTTTGATACGGTAAGGTGGGCCAGCATCTGGTCCCGACTACGCAAAATCGGTGTCCCCGAGAAAATAATCAACATCACCAAAGCCTTATACAAGAATTATTCTTGCAAAGTGACACATAACGGGCTCCTCTCGGAGGATATAGCGGTACACGCAGGCGTAAAACAGGGTTGTCTCCTATCACCACTTCTTTTCCTTGTCGTCCTTGATGGCATTCTGCATAGCACCACGGAAAACAAGCGCCGCGGTATAGAATGGGGCATAACCAACATTCTAGAAGATTTGGACTATGCAGACGACATATGCCTCTTAAGCCACACTCGCGCAGACATGCAGACCAAATTGGACGACCTACAAAAGGAAGCCGCAAATACAGGGCTCAAAATTAATGCAAGGAAGACCCAGGAGATGAGGTGCAGAGCAACTAGTACATCCCCGTTGTTCATTGGCACAGAGGCAGTGGAACGCGTCCACAAATTCACATACCTCGGGAGCTGCGTGTCAGAAACAGGAGGAACCGAAGAGGACATCACTTCGAGGATAGCCAAAGCACGAGCTACCTTCGCACAACTCCGACCCGTATGGCAATCACGGAAATTGACTCGAAGAATCAAGCTCAAAATCTTCCGGTCCAACGTAAAGACCGTACTGCTATACGGATGTGAGACGTGGAAGGTCACCAAAAACATCTCGCAGCAACTCCAAGTCTTTGTAAACCGATGCCTTCGCAAAATCCTCGGTATTTACTGGCCCGACAAAATTTCCAACAAACAACTTTGGGAACGCTGTAATGAAGTCCCGATCACCCAGCAGATCAAACGCCGTAAATGGAGTTGGATAGGTCACACTCTCCGAAGGGACCCAAACCACATACCGAGGCAAGCCCTTGACTGGGATCCCCAAGGAAAACGCAAACGTGGCCGTCCAAAACAGACCTGGCGGCGGACTATCATTGGCGAAGCGAAGGCCATCGGGAAAACTTGGAGCGAAATCAAACGCGTAGCTCAAGAACGGACGGAATGGCGATGCACTGTGGACGCCCTCTGCCTCACCTAGGGGACATAGGAACATAAGTCAAGTAAGTCAAAGCTAAGAATAATCCCCAAAATATCTCATGAAAAGAAATATTTTTTTCCTTTTCACTGATTCTTTGCTTTGAAATCACTCGATCATTAATTGATATCAACCAAACAAATCTCGTCGTTTATATTCATTGAATATATCGTTTTTGACGAAAAATAAATATACCTTGAAGTTTCTTTTATTGTAGTTTCTCTATTTAATTATAACATACAATTATATCTAATATATTTAAACGAGCAATTCTTGTATATTTATTTATTTATTTATACCAGCGATCTCGGAAACGGTTTTTAGGGGATGAAAAATCGATCTAGATTAGTCTTATATCCTTGAAAATTTGAGTTTTCATGCGGTTTTCTTTCGCATATTTCCACGCAGAATATGTTCGATAGTTTTTTACACTCAGGCATAAGCAGCGTGGTCAAGCGAACAAGGTGCAAGATTAACAATCACAGGTATCCGAGTTCGGATCTCGATCGGATATAATGTTTTTACTTTTGTTTTTGTTGTATTTATTCAAGTTTTAAGTTTTTTTATCTAAAAAATACAATATAACAAAGGTTGGTCACCCAGGTACTGTTTTGTTAAACAAACCCTTCGTTCAATCAATAAAAAAAGTTGAAATGTTACTGAAATATCTCATTTTGAACAAAACTCCCAGTTAAACTAAAGTTTGGCATCTCACAATTATTATCATTGTAGTTTCTTATGTCTCATAAATATATTTTCTTACCAGGCACATAGTCTACTTTCAGAATAGATAAAGATCAAACCGTACGACATAATTTTTTCCCTTATTATGGGGTGAAAATGAGGCCTTATCGTTTCCCTTCCTTTGTTTAGTTGATTTCAATTATTTTAGATTTAGCAATATCCTACGGGTATCATAGATAAACCGGGCTTAAAAGTTCCTTGAGGCTCTATCCACCTTGTTTTCCCATATCGAAAAGTTTTAAGTTTTAAATCGTGTTTTAAAACTGTGTGTATCCTTCGATTTTTTTTGAAAATTTTCCTTTTCAAAATTCTATCCATTATGCAACTTTAAAGCCCGGTTCGTAAGTGAGCCTTCTATAATTACTAAATTTTTTTCGATTTATAAAAATAAAAAAATATAGTTTCGCTATAAATTATTATCAGTATCGATTGTTGACATTGTTACATACTTTTTTTTACTTATTATAAAATGATTTTAACATTTTTTGTTCTGAGTCAGGATTGAAAAGCAATAAGTTAAAATTAATTTTATTTATGACCAATTATAACAAATGTTTTTGTTTATTTTTATGTTTTTTAATAAATAAATACATATATAAATTATTTTATAATTATATTATACATATTTTTTTGTCGTAAAGTATTTTTAATTGTTTAAATATCCGTGTCTTTACAAATTTGCTTTACAAATTTCAGTGAATTAAGTTTCATTCAAATCATTTCAGTTTTAGCGAGAACACACATACAAACTTTCGCATTTATAGTAGCTGCCAGATGAAAGAATATAAACTAATATATAAATATCTAGTGTCACGGTGTTTGTGGTCGCATTCCTCTAAAATTGCTTGACCGATTTAAAGATTTTTTTTTATATTTGGAAGGTATGAGAATAGGTCGTAAAGTATTTTTCACCCTCCTACACCCAACCTCCATTTTTCAAGTAACTAGGGGCGAACCCGAGCGGAGTGAGGGCGAGTCGCTAGTATAATAAAATATAAAATGTTTTCGCTTATTTCTCTTGAGAGGTGAGCAGCGAGAACATAGCGACACCTGATCCCGTACTCCGCCGATGTCAAAACCACGCCTTTTGGGTGTTATTTCCCTTGACAATATTTTCAACTCTTTTGTAGGGATTATCCTAGAAAGGTGTACGAATAAGGAAAATTTTATAATTAATTGTAATTAATAGTAAACTTAAGTAATTAGAGTCTCATGAATATATAAATTAAGAGTATCTCTTAAAATAAAGTATAACTAATTATTTCAAAAAATAATCTTGAAAATCTATACATGTAATAAAACTGTAGAGGTCGAATGTCTGTACATAGAAAAAAAATGCTAAAAACCGAGTCTGGAGGATTTAACAAGAGAAATAGAACAAATCCATTTTTTTTTTCAAATTTATTGTTTCTCTGTCTATTTGTCTGTTTATCTGTTTGTCTGTTTGTCTATTTGTACGGGTTAATCTCCGAAACTGTGGGACCGATTTAATAAAATTTTGCATCATTTTGCATTTGCATCTTAAAATGTTGACCGGGGATATAAGGTACCACACTTTATATCCCCGGTCAACATTTAAGATACTTTTCATCCCGGAAAATTAATGAGTTTCAATGGGATAGTTAAAAAAACTATAGTAACTTATATAGCTTAGTACACAAAAAGTACTGATTGGATTTTAATGAAACTTTATAATAATATAGTTCATATATCAGAATAACAAATAGGCTACTTTTTATTCCGAAAAATTGTAGGGTTCCCGTGGGATAGATTTGTTTTTGTTTGTCTAGAGGCGAACCCGAGCAAAGCGAGGGTGAGCCATTAGTCGATTAATAATAAGCGAAGATCTCATACGGTAATGAAAACTAATGAAGAAAAAAACTACCACATATAAATTAAGGATTTCTTGCTGTGGATGCAGGCTAAAGAGGAAACGTATGTATATTTTAAAATAGAAAATTCAAAATTATCTAGCTGTCTGGCAGATAATGAAAAATCATTTAAAATTTCCTTGATACTCGTACCGTATCCTAGATATGTATGTATGTAACATGTATGCATGCATATGTGTACGCATATCTTCAAATCAAGGTAATAAAAGCGTGTTGAAAACACGATTTTAGATCCCTTGATAGATAATGGAAAGTACACAGGTACAGTACAGATAATTCAACTAAGGTGTTTAATTTCAAAGATTCTTCTCTATTGATGTAAGATTATTGAATTTTCTGTATTAAATAATAAATAATAATCAATAACTGTAGTTTATTTATACACATATATCAAGTTTTCGCAATGAATATTTTGAAATATTTTATTATGGTTGCATAACCCTACCTAGAGTATTATATAAACTACCTAGCTTATTATTATACACTTTATCCCAATCGGATGGAACGAAACTAAGCAATATTTTAAATTTTACCCTGAACTACGATCTGAAAAGATTCATTGAATAATTTCTGAACCATTAAAAAGAAATTCATTCATATATGAATTTTAAGCAGAACGGTTGACAAAAATTTATAAAAGCTTTTGTCAGTGGTTGCCCAGTGGTAACTCGCTTGCTTTGGGACCCAAGTGAAACGGGTTTAAGTCCCGAATCTCACACCTCTGATATTTTCGTGTGCGAAACATTTTTAACATGATGAGGCGAAGAAAACATTCGTGGGGAAACCTTTCTGTCTGAAAAAACCTAGCAAGTTTTCGAAAGACATATGTAACAGCACTTAATTAAATAAAATTATTTACAACTTTTATTATTATTATATTTTTATTATAAGGTTGATTCCCCATACAAACTTTCATCCCCATTTTCACCCCCTTAAGAGATGATTTCCGGAATAAAAAATATCCTATGACCTTTCTAGAGTCTCAACCTATCCAGTAGTTTATGAGTTTATTCGTTACAAACATACAAAAGTACAAATCTTTGCTCTTTATAACAGTAGTGTAGATAAATTTTATTCTAAAACAAAAAAAACTAGTTTAATAATATTTACTTATATAGTAAAATTATTTCTTTATTATTTGAGAAAAAAAAAGTATGACCCAAACTTTTGCAGACGAAGGTGGCAACTAAATAATTTGCGAAGTTACCTTGAAACATGTCTCCCCTGGGAATACTGTGGGATTTTTATGAGAATAAACGAAATTAGGTACGCTACAACTCTTAAGTGTAGGATCAAAGTGAATGTACTCTCGCTCTTATTTCTATTGTCGTAATGCTTGAATTTGTCTAATACTCAATCCGGAACGCACTTACAATAATATCTTACGAGACAAAATATCTTTGTTTTTATTGCGACATTAGCTATCTTAAATTAGCTAAATTGATAAAGTAAAGGAATAAAGATAAATGATAAAAATATATTATTATGGAGTTTTTAGAGTAAGCGAAAAGCTGCTTGGTAAATTAATACTCATGTAGAAATGATTAAATATTTTATCTAAATATCTATACATATAAAAATGATTATGAATTTATGTTTATCTATTGATTTGCTTAACGAAGATTTTCCTATACAGTTCATCCTATAGCGACGGACTATTCTTTGTATGCACGCCCACGAAAATTACTAACATTAGGGTTAGACGGTTCGTGCCCCCACGATAGTGGCTCGCGATTTGAATCGTATATTTTAGAATTTATTAGTCTAAAAACTATAAAAGATTTTATTAGACTGAATAAAAGAGCCGGCGAGCAGGTAATTTAGACGGGTGTCGCGTTATATAGGTACCTATGGGCAAAGCTAGGGTGGCTAGTAAAACTTAAAAATATTACGGTTGTGAAGTAAAGAAGCTTTGCTTCAATTATTCTATTCAAGTACCTTTCAATTTAAATATAATATAAATATATAATATGTTGGGACATTTACACACATCATCATCTAGTTCCATGGTGGTCTACGAGGCTTGTGTTATGGATACCAGATAATACACTACACATATATAACTTTAAAGACATACATATTATAAATATAAACACCCATGACTGCAGTACAAGCATTCGTGCTCATCACACAAATGAATGTCCCAGTGTCACAGAGTGCCAGTTTATCTTTCGAGCTTACTAGAAACCTTTGTCACTTATAGAACAAGAAAGGACTTTTCCAGTGCGCTAACTGCAATAAATTCTTTGATTGTAAATGTCTTGTTTGCGCAGTGTAGACACGTTATTTTCACTCAACTTTGTAACGTAAGAGTAGATAATAATTCAAATATAATACACGAACTTATTCTTACTGTCTTGCTCGTTTTATTTTCCTTGTAGTATTACTAATATAACTATAATATTTATTTTTATTAAAATCATCATCCTGCCATTTTCCAAATTACTTAGGGACGACGCAGTACGTCTTCTATAATGTTTATCGGTTTTGGCAAAAAAATTATCACCAACCGCCTGCCTGACATCAACGCTGATGTATCTGCCTAAGTTTGAGAGTGACATGCGAGAGAGTACACTTGTGTTTGCGCGCAAACGTGTGCACTATAATATCTCCTGCGCAAATGGCTAATCTCAGTGAGAATGGCCACCTTAACTGAAATCGATCTGGGTCTTTCTTTCAAACTTTAACTCCCATAATATAATATGCTTATAATATTTATTTAAATCCCGCATAAGAAGTAAGAAGTAAGAATAAATTAAGCGAACATATTGCATATAACAAAGAACACATATTATATGAAGGGTACAGACAAAGAATAGGAAAAATCACAATTCTTGTTTTTTTTTTTGTGTTGTACTAGTAACGAATCTATGTCTATGGTACTTCCATTCCCAACCACTGGTTTTTACAAATACTCAATGTCGCTTAAAATACGTTTTTATCTATGTCCAAAGCGAAAAGTACTGGAAGTGTCCATAACATACCGGTAAACACGAAGGATTGACCAAAAATCTACATACATAGTAAAAAGTTACTGCGTACTTTGATCTCAATAAAAATATTATGACCTCTAAACTTCAAAATGCTTTTCTCTTATAAACTATTCATTAAAACATTTCATGTACTTTGCCTACAGCCTTCAGATTCACATTTTATTATTATTTCACGGGAGAAGAGAAATTTAAATCAATTTACGGAAAATATTCGCAGTAATTGTGAGGAATACCCAATCAATATAAAGTATATGGAAACAATAAAAAAAATCCTTCAAATGATTCGCTATTGAAAGATAATGAAACAGGGTCTCTCATTAAAATTCAACAATGCAACCACTCATAGTTTCGGTTAAACAAATACACCTCACATGGAAACGATTACTTGTGCAAACAACAAACGTATACACAACTGATTACTTGCAACTAGCCTACATTCAAGTACGATTTTAAATATGCACAGTTTTCAATATTAAATTGTTTTCAAAATATATATTATTTCTATCAAATAAACGTTGGCTCGCCATTTTTTTAAATTTTTGGATGGGATCAAACGCTTTTCAGCCATTTGTAATGAAATTCTAAATTGCTAACGTTTTATAAAAAAATATTAAAACATTTTACTTAAAAATCACCTAATTTATATTTTTTTAGTCTATATGACTTTGACTTGACGTTAAAATGAAAACCTTTTGAAGTAATTTTCCACTCTTAAAATGTGTACTTTGAAAATTAGCTATAATAAAAGCTACGTTTCTAAATTAAAGTGGTTTTTCTTTTATTAAATTCACAAACAACTTTACATTTCATACATACCTACACAAGAAATAACAACAAAAATACAAATCTAAAATGCAAAGCAACTTACAGGTAAACACAACATATATCACATTTTGTATGTTCCTCTCAAGTAAAAACCTAGGCACGAAACCAAACGAAGCAAGAGTAAGCTAGTCACACCTAGTGGAGTGTAAGTTTGTTAGTTAGTTAGTGGTGGGCACATGTGAAAGTTTGTTAGTTTGTCTGTGAGTATGTTTGCTACTTAACGTTGAAACGGCTGCACTGGTATTGATGATATTTTGTACATAACATAACACATAAAGAAAGCTATAAAATACATACTATAAACCACCAAAGGACGCACTCGAGCGAAGCTAGGGTAAGTCGCTAATCAATAATACTACAAGCCCTTGTTTTACCAACATATAAAATCACGAAAATATAATTCATATTACATATATTAAGTTTACACGTATTCAATATACCAAAAGACTGAAATTATCAAATACATGTTATATATCAGATGCGACTCGAACATTCACGGGCGTGCACTCTTCAATCGACTCATCAATGATTCATCATAAAATAATACTTGATTTTGGAATTCATACGTTAAAAACAAATGGACGAATATGCATTCATCATATTATAATACTAGCTAACCATCCCAAATTGGGCGGCCTTACTTATTTTTATACCAACTTCTAAAAAGGACTTTGTTGTTATGCCAATGATATGCAATATCTAAATC
Organism: Argynnis bischoffii washingtonia; assembly: GCA_033884665.1. Taxonomy (NCBI): domain Eukaryota; kingdom Metazoa; phylum Arthropoda; class Insecta; order Lepidoptera; family Nymphalidae; genus Argynnis; species Argynnis bischoffii. The sequence goes on along the minus strand of CM066616.1, from coordinate 5,075,563 downwards.
AAATCAATCTCAAATTATAGTGACTACTAGCGACTCATCCTCGCTCCGCTCGGGTTCGTCCCACCTTACGTTTTAACTTTTAACATGTAGTGTAGATTTCTTAGAGATGAGATATTTTCCCGCAGTAAAAAGTATTCTATATGTTGACCCGAATAACCAGCTATCATCATACCAAATTTAATCAAAATCCCTCCAGTGGGCTTTCCGTGATACGGTCACAAACAATTATAAAAGATTAAATAAGACAAAAATTCTAAAAACTATAATAGATTTGGCCTCTGTATCGACAATAATGTCTATTTCAATAAGATTTTCCAAAAACTATTTAATGTACAGTTTTGGCTTAGCTACAATTTTATTATATGTATAGATTTGACGTAATATTTTCAAGAGTGGTTTTATATTATAAATTTTAAAAATAAAGTACACCCCTACCGGAAGAATAATAATAAGAGGTACTTATAAAATGATTGTGAAGTCGGTTATTATTTTATACATATATTTTATCTACACAGATAAATAAAATTGAAGTGTCTGTTTGTAATATCAAAATAACAGCTTTTTACTAAATGCATTTGGAATTATAAACTTATAAGAAAAACACAATTTTTAAAACTTTTGCCTGTCTCTCTGTCTGTTTGTTCGGGCTAATCTCCAAAACGGCTCGACTGATTTTGACGGGTCTTTCACTGGCAGATTGCTGATGTTATAATGAGTAACTTAGGCTATTTTATTTTAGATAAAGAATTAGGGTTCCGCTCAAAAAAATTAAAACGCACTTAGGGATGCACCCGAGCGAAGCGAGGGTAGGTCGCTAGTTACTAATAAATGTGTAATTTTGAGTTTCATGCAAAATAACTTAATGTCGTAGTATATAAATAAGAATGAATTTAATAATTTAGAAAATACGGTGCAAAATGTTTTGCTTACACACAGGTCATAAATAGATTGTTAGTATTGATTGCTTGAGGAGCAAAGTTACCTATGAAAATAAACAATAAGGGTAGAGTGGATGTATCTCAGAAATGCAAATGTTATTCTATAATTATAATTATTATTAATACAAGCGACTCAGCCTCGCTTCGCTCGGGTACGTCCCTAGCTTGCTTCCCCATACAAACTTTCATTTACATTTTCGCCCCCTTAAGGGATGATTTCCGGGATAAAAACTATCTCATGTCCTTCCCAGGGTCTCAAACTATCTTCTTACCAAATTTCATCTTAATCGGTTCAGTAGTTTCGGAGCCTATTCAATGCAAGCAAACAAACAAACAAACAATTAAATCTTTCCTCTTTATAATATTTATTAATATTATAATATACCTTTGACGATGTTCTGAAATGTTAATTTACAAAAATCACGAGCGTACTAATTAATAGTCGCTTGGAACGAGGAGTTCAATATCAGGTGAACGACACTTGTATGACATATTTTGTAACACCTTGCATATTTTACGAATTTCACATATGCAAGTATTTTAATCATGCAATTATTTTTTTACCCGCCATGAACATAATTATAAATGAAATACGTTAATTCTATTTTGGCATGAATTCCTTTGTTTCAATTCTTTTACATGACTAATTATTGTGTGAGTGTGATGGGTGTGTTATTCACATTGTAAAGTCTCGAGAGATTTGACTAAAATTACCTGTATTAGCTAAAATTAAACACTTGGATTAACGGGGCAGGGTCTTAGGGTAACTTATGTCTGATCTTAGGATGCAATCTATATTCTTGCCAAATTTTATCAAAATCTGTTTAGCGTTTTAAGCGTGGCGTTTAAAGGTAAAAGACAAAGGTACCTTGACATTCTATATTATTAGTATGGATTAAAGATGATAATATGGCGTAACGTTAAGAATGATGTTTGAAAAATTTTGTGTGTGAGGATATGTATAAATGTCTTTATTTTGAAATATTTAAAGGGAACCACTGCCCTCTTGCACAATAGTGCAAAAATTTTGCTTGCTTATAAAGTTTTTTGAGCTTAGAAAATTTTACAAGTTACCTATATTTCGCAATATCGTACTCGATGCCAATACATATTTATTGTGTAAGTTTTAACGTGACTAGGGTGACTTGTAAGCATAATATTAAATGTGTATGTTTATTGTTTAAATCATCAACCAATAAATCTATCAAATTTTACTAATGTACAATATTTACAGGCTTGTTATTGTTAGTAAATATCAAGTTTAACTTTACATAGAGAAATATATGAATTCAGACAGAGATAATCTACTTTGGTAAGCTCTTTCCGAGCTTTGATTCATAATTACCTAAACGAAAGCCTCACTATACTCAGTTTTCAGAACTACATTCAAATTTAGTGCGACGATAACAATTACTAAAATTTAATACTAAAACATTTGAAAAAAACAAAATTTCCAGAAACATTTTGCCAAAAACTAATTATCTTTTACTCTTTACATACATTAACACTACAAAACAACAATAGTCCGCAAGTTCGGATTAGGTGAGACTTCTAAAGTTTTATTATACCCAGCCGGCATCCACGCACATCGCTCGCGCGTGACCTGACTGCTGTTACAGTAACTCTGTGATCAGACCAGCCAAACCAATGATTTGCTTCACTGATGAGATTTAGAATTCCCCAATGTATACATATTGCTAAACACAAAATTCAATTATAATATTTTTACAATATCGGATCACTATTAAAAATATGTTTGTATATGTGTGTTTCTTTTCGTTGAATAAAATATAGCCAGAATCAACACATAGGCTACTGGTCACCTAGAGACATATCAAAGCGAGGGTAATTCGCTTGTACCCTAATAAATCAACACAACCCTAATAAATTTGCAGCTATTAGAACTTCTACGGCAGTTTTCATGGGTTTGATTCCGGTGAGAGTCATATAAATTATAGCAGATTAGATAACAAGCGCTGTCTACTACCTACCTACTATACGTAGGCATATTGTCACAAATTTCTTATAGTAGACTAGCAAAACCTGCGGCTTCACTCGCGCTAAAACTACAACAAAAAATCTTTAAAAAAGTAGGTTTCATACAAATTTTCATCCCTTATTTTATCTCCTTATGGGATGAATTTCAAAAAACGCTAAAACAGGTATTTATTAAATTGTATTGAAGAGCATTAATACCAAGTTTCAAGAAATTCTGATCATAAATATTTTTTGGGTTGTGTTATAACGTGTATTCCCGTGGGAATGAGATAATCTCCCGCGGTAAAAAATATCCTATAAGTTGACTCCTGTGTTTTTTCTGTGTTGCGGTAACAGACAGACAGACAGACAGATAATAATTCTAAAAACTGTAGATTCGGTCTCTGTATCTATAATAAAGACTATTTCAATAAGATTTTCCAAAAAATTTAAAAGATACAGATTCGACTCAGTTAGAATTTTATTATATGCATAGATTTTCTCATTGGAGATATCCAACATAATATCTATAAAAAAGATACATATTTTTAATATATATAACATTTATAATATACTGTACAAGCCCCTTAGTATACCCACGGGCATATGCTTATCGCACTTTAAGAAACCTAGCAATATAGCTATACAGCGTTGTTAGGCTGTTCGCCATAATAAAACCATAAAGAAGTTAGTAGGGTTAGAAACATAAAAAGTGTCATTTTCTAGAAAACATATTACCAAAAACATTCTTTTCGTTTTTTTTTTATTTTACGGTCTATATAATGTATACGAATTCTTTGTTTGTATAAAAACTTATTACATAATTAACCTATTTCCAAAAAGGCAGTGTTATTTTGCATATATTTTACGTAATGTCTATTGCTTATTTTAAACCGATTTAAGTGTGTCTTTATTTAAATAAAAAAGCTATACCTCGTTTGTGATCTCTGGAATAAAAAAAAACTATTTGAATTAAAAAAAAACATTTTGAAATGTAGGTTAACTTGGTGACAAATTGACAAAAAAAAAGTGAATAGCTGAAATTTAACCACTAAGAATATATTATATTGACATGTAATGTGCATCGGGAAAAGATATCTAGGCAACTTTAAAATTTCATACATTTCCAATACAAATTCTATATTCCAACCCATATATATATATATATATATATATATATATATATATATATATATATATATATATATATATATACCACGAAGTCTTCCTTCCTTATATTACCCAGTATACTTTGAAATTAAAGACACAATTTTTTTTAAAGTGTGTTGAAATAAAATAAAGTTTATTGAATTAGACTTATTACAAGCACTTTCTGGACTTATTAATGTGTATGTTTTATTTACAGACACACATAATTCGTCCAATATTGACTGCGAAGGTTGCTACATATCCAATGTATTTTTGTATGGATTAAAGGTGGAGGTGACATGAATATTGAAATTGAGCTACAATATTAGATCAGAGCTTTTAGAGACAGTTTTCTTTATATATATATATATATATATATATATATATATATATATATATATATATAGGTAAATTGTTTAGCATATTAACTGCATCAAATAATAACTAATCATTGGTCATCAAATGGACAATTTAAATTTTGTTGCCGCTTGTTAGAGAATAGTAGCAGCTACAGTAACTAATGATAGCGTCATGTATACAGGTTTTATTTATATCGCAGTATTATATCGATGGTTGATTTTTCTGTATTTTACATCTGATTATAATATTAATGACAAATTTTGTTACTTCTTGAAACTGAAAGGGCTGGAATCATTTACATTAAATTTAGGATACAGATACAGCAACATAGGTTGTTTGACTCCTAGTTAAAAATAGATAAATATAGAAAGATATACTTTATTGTACACCACAAAAGAAGAAATAAACAAATTGATAAAAATAAACACAAGAGGCGCTGGCGCATAAAATTATATAATTTTAGCCGATTTCATAAAAAAATACTGAAACGTGCGCAAAATAAGTACGAGTCGCTAACCACGTATAAATTGAAGCCCACGAGAAATAATTCCCCGCTCTAAGCCTTGAGGTTTCCGAATCTGCATCATTTATTTTTCCATTACACACAAATTACTTTTTCAGGCCAGAGCTTAAACTGATTGTTCTATCTTCGGAGTAACTCTGATTGCTCACTTCATTCGCTTAATATGGTTATATTTGAATTGTAACATTTTAATCTTGTTGACAGTACGTTTAAAAATAATTCTATGTAATAATAATTAATCGCCTCAATGTTTTAAAACGTAGTCGAGCTTATAGAAAAGCAAATCGTTACTTTACCCTTTTACTAATCTATACATATACCTAATAAAATTGTAACTGATCGCTGTCTGTACGTGGAAGATATTTGGGAAAAACTATTATTGGGGATCTTTATTAACGCAATAGAACCCAAAACAATGATTTTTAGTTTTTTTGTCTGTTTGTCGGTTTGTCTGTTTCTCTGTGCGTTCTAATCTTAGAAACGGCTTAACCGATTTGGGTGCGGTTTTCACTAATGTATTATGGTAAGCCTCACTTAACATTTAGTATTCGTTTTATTTCAATCGGTTGCTAAATAAAAAAGTTACTTATGTCAATTTAAAGAATTATCTAGGGGCAAACCCGAGCGAAGCGAGGGTAAGCTGCTAGTGAGCAATAAAACCAATGGATTTTTTTAATGGCCAGTTAAAAATACGGTAAAGGAGTACTTTAATTGGAATTTCTGCTGCAAAAATATGTAAATAAAACAGAATTACTTAATACTACTCTAATATTTTATACCTATCATTTTTTTAAAATAGTATCTTGTTTGTAAAGAAATTATTTTGAATAGTTATGGGCAATAAATTATATAAAATCGAAATATACTTTAAAGAAAAAAATGTTATGGAATCTGATAATAAAAAAATGTGAAATTTAATATGTTTTACCTAAAATTTAACTAATTTCTCTTGGCTTATGGACGCAAGTGTAATATGCTTCTAAAATGTAGTCCCTTTACGACAAAGTAAAATGACTCATTATGCGGCTGGATAGACATAGTTGCTGAACTCGTTCTGCGGCTGCCTAACCTAGCTATAATTATTTTAGTTTACTATGACATCTTAATTTAAATATTTTAAAACACACACTTGCACTTGTGTTTGCACCTTTTTGCACTATAGTATTAGTGAGGATTTTGATTTAAATAATTTGTATTATATACAGATAAACAAAATTGAAGTGTCTGTTTGTAATGCCATAATAAAAGCTTTTTACTAAATACATAAGAAAGTAGGTATATACGGTACTTATAATAAAAATAAAAAATATATTTTTTTTATGTGTCTGTCTGTATGTTTCTTCTGGCTAATCTCCAAAACGGCTGGACCGATTTTAACGGAACTTTCACTGGCAGATAGCTGATATTATAAGGTACTCCTTATAATATAAAGTAAGTTACTACTCAGGGACGGACCCGAGCGAAGCGAGGGTAAGTCGCTAGTTATTAAATAACATGAAAGATAAGAACTGTTAAGCTCGTTTACTTTTTCTTTTTTAATGACCTCAAAATATACGTCTTTCTTACAATGATGTTTCCACTTTTTGAATTATGTGGGTAGTTTTTAGGAACTATAACTCTGGGAAGTCGAGATCGAGTCTTCACTGTCGAACATTGATAAAACTTGTAAAGTCTAACGTGTACTAGCATATTTTTATACTACATTTACTATTGCTTCTCACTTTTCATTTATCGGAAAAGTTCTGTTTCTAGCTTGGCCGAGGAAGATTTGGTGCGCGTATTTATTCCCCACAGACCGAATATACTAGTAAGAAAACTTTCTAGACCCTTTTCAACTACCAGCAATCTCATCCTCTCATGTTTGGATATAAGACATATTATACCTACACAACACACTAAACACTATAGAACATTATAAAAGATTTTTTTTTTTTTTATGAGATTCAGTGACAAACGAGCAGACAGACCACCTGATGGAAAGTAGTAACTGTCGCCCATAACACCTACGGTTCATGCACTTAGGTTTTAAGTAACAAAAATGCAGAACCACAGGTGCGTTGTCACTGTGAGGACTAAGATGATATGCCTTTTGCCTGTAATTGCGCTGGCTACCTTATCCTTCAAACCGGAACACAACAATGCAATCATTGTTGCTTGGCGGCAGAAATAGATAAGGGGGTGGTACCCATCCAGTCGGACTCCTCAGGCTTGACAGAGTCCTACCACCGGTCAAGATTTGTAAAATCTGGGTACACACGGCAATACACCGGTTTTTAAAGTGTTTGATAAATGTTTTATAAGTGAAACATTCACACGCTACATTTTCGTTCATTTTAAAAACGTTCCATCGTAATTTTCATGTAATCTCCCCAAGTAGACGTTTTAGTTCATTCGTATTACTTGACAAGTCCAGTTAGTATCACTTAAATTTATTATTATATTTTTCTCTGTAGTGTAATGATAGAACTGTAAACGTTACTATGTACGTGACAATGTGTATGCCATTACTTATTCGTTATATCATGCAATAAAACGTGCAGCACGAACTGTGCGAACACAGTATAAGTCCCGTTTTCTGTTGTCTACTACCTACCGACTACCTGTCGCTCTTAAGGCGTACGATAGTAAGTATGTATACAGTATGAATACTATGCGAGTATTCAACCGACTGATTCTCGACGAAATTGACGAAGTATGTATAACTTTAAGCCACAGAACAAAGATTTGAATTACTTTGAGTAAATGTTATGTCACGCCACAACGTCATTTCAATAATTTGTTTTATTTTATTTGTCGACTTTTGAAGCATTTTATAATAGAGTAGTGACATTTTCGATGCAACAAGCTAAGTTAAACATGTTATAATAACATATCACAAAAACAAAATTATTCCACGGGAACCGTACATTTTTCGGCATAAAAAGTAATCTATGTGCTATTCTAGAACAGAATCTATCTCTATGCCAAATTTAATCTAGATCCGTTGAGCCGTTCTGACGGAATTGAGTAACAAAGATCTATCCAAACATCCAAACATCTAAACTTTCACATTTATAATATTAGTAAGATTATTTTAATCTCCATATACTTTTAGGACGTTCTTAAAACAATACTTTATAAACTCCCGTAGATTATACTAACTTTTCAAACACCTTGTTTGAAAAGCTTCCAGTAAATTTTTATTAAATTTGAAATAAGTAATTAATTAAATTTGTGGTCAGCATTACTTCTGTAAAGCAACGAATTTCGACCTATGATGCGAGTAATTAATTAGGACTTCTTATATCATTTTCACCTATTCACATTTTGCTTTCCTTTCAATCCCTTTCAATTCGACCCCTTCGAGTTCTTCTAAGGGTTAGAATTGAAGAAGAATTGAAGAGCATTTGTAATTTAAGATATATAAAAATAAAAATTCAATACAAAATTCAATTTCATCTACTAGGTAGGTACTAAGCGTGTAAATTATTAGGTACTAGCGACTCACCCTTGCTTCGCTCGGGTTCTTCATTAGGTTGATTCCCATACAAACTTTCATTTCCATTTTCACCCCCTTAAGGGATGATTTCATGAATAAAAAGTATTATATATCTTTTCCAGGATCTCAAACTATCTTCATACCAAATTTCATCTAAATCGATTCTGTAGATCCAGAAATTACCCCCTACAACCTCAAAACTCACAAATTTTACCTCTTTATAATATTAGTATAGATTTATAAAAGCACGCTCTAAATAAACTATGTTCCAACTAACAGTGTAATTTTATGTTTCAGTAAAAGTGTTATTCTTACTAAAATCCATAAAATTATTTCAAGTGTTATTACTTCGTCCAGGAAAGACAAAAGCATTTGTGCTTATAGAGCTACGAATGTTATCAGGATGCTTTGCATTTAATTAGTTAAAGTATGAGTTAAATACATGTAGAAACCATGGTATGTTCACTTAGTTATATGCACCTTACCTTGCAGTACTCATATTTTTGAAAATATACACAAGTTAATTTATTATAATATACGCTTATTGAAAATATACGCTTCAAAAAATTATTTCTCCACGTCACATTTATTAAATTAGCTAAAATGTAGGACAATTTTCAATGACCAATTTTATCATCTTGCTATAGCTATAGCTTCGTATTCAACGTTCACATATTAATATTTTCTATACCATATAGAAAGTCATGTACTGTATAGAAAGCTTTGATTTGAAAATATTTTTTCATTCTTCGTTATATAAAGGCTATATCTAACATTAGGCTACGAATTTACGGAGCGGGGCTTTTTGTTATACATAAAAATAAAGTACGCGGCCAGAGTCACATTAGAATACTAGTATATATACTTTTTACGTATAAGTACGACGATTCTTTGACTGTAGTATTTTTTGTGAAAAATCACAAATTGTTTCAATAATACTTATAGAAAATAACCGCCATTCAATTAAAAATTCTCATATAATTTGTATTTAGTCTATTACCTACACTTTAAAATAAAAATAATAAAACAATTCAAATGCTACAAGGTATAAGACGTTGTTTCAGGTATTTATGTTTAACTTCATATTTGCGGCCGACAGATATAAAACTGATGGTATATATGATATATTTATAGAAAATATAATTTATCAGTTGTCATATTTTCATTTAAGTAGGTATGTATTTTAAAATTTCAACGTACATTATATTTATATAATAATAACTAGTAAAAGACCTGGCCACGCGTTGCTGGACACACATATGTTGTTAATTTAGCAAAAATAATCGGGATAAAAACTATCCTATGTTTTAAGTTAGAACTTATTCACATTCACATATTTTGAAGCAAATACGTGAAGATTGGATTAGCAGTTTCAGAGTTCATCCCGGACCAACATCGTGACACGGGAATTTTATATAATAAGATTACCCAGATTTCACAAAATCAATCTTTGAGATATGTTAGCAACGTATGTATATAATAATTTTGATATGTATATATGATATGTATGATTAATATGTATGTGTGTATGTACACAAGAATTTAAATAGAACTTTTTATATAACATAATATACAAAAAATGCTTAAACATCTTAATTACGTTGAACCAAAGGAGTAGTTAAAGCTCTAATTAAGTCAATTAAAAAAATGTCCAATAAAATATAATAATACATCAGTATTAGGTACGTAGTAACTGTTCGTACTCGGAATAGTTACGTAGATATAATACTTTCTTAGATATACGCGAATATTTCACATTATAAATAAAACTACATTTTGGATTTATTTAGATTTTTGATTTGATTCCCGATGTTTCGAATGTTTTAGAGTAATCATGGCCACGGGAGAGACTACCGTGAAAAAATCCGAAAAAATAGTTTTATTTAAAACTAGCGATTAACCCTTGCTGGGGTTGGTCCCTAGGTACATACGTTTTAACGGTAAGCACAATGTACATACATAGGGTATAGAAAAGTAGGCAGGTTATTTTATATTTTTTCTCTTTATTAAATTTTTCCGTGTACCCTAAGGAACATACGAAAAAAATTAAGCTGAATTGGTCGAGCCGTTATCGAGTTATGCGCTTAGCAACATTCATTTTTATTTATATAGATTACGTAGACATACAGAAATGTGCTACAAACTGACCAATGCAGTATTTAGTCGTTATAGACGTTTAATAGTGTCACTTCACTTCACAAACATATATTTGAAATTGGTTTAAAACACTCCAGTTATATTTTATAACAACTTCTATAACTATTACACTTCGGACGGTACTCCCACAGAAACAATCTATAAACTTTGTATTCACTACGAGGAACAAATTGTAATGCCATACATTTTTATAGCCATACCTACGTTTATGTTCTAAAAATATTGCAGAACTAAAAGAAGAGTACGTATATAACTATTCTAATTTCAATAAATTTTCATGTTATTCAAGTTTATTTGGAGAAAATAAAAGATATACGAATAGAAAATATCAAAAACATATTATATTTAAAAGTAATCTAAAAATGCAACTATGATTGACAAAAATACATTTTAATTCATAGATATTGACGACACGTTTGACTCAGTCAGTGACCCTACTTGCTGTGAAAGCGGTCGCGGATTCGAGTCCCGCTGGGGGTATTCATTTGTGTGATGAACACGAAGTCAAGTTAGTCAAGTATCAACTATCTGGTATCCATAACACAGGCCTCATAGCTTACCATGAAACTAGATGGTGCTGTGTGTTAATGACCCAATATATTATTTATTATTATTAATTATTGAGGTCTAGGTCATATATCCTCGTATTTGTTACTTCACTTGGAATAATGGTGCCAAAAATATAAGAAACTCCCCGTCCCTATTTCCGTTTTAACACTTAGTATAGATTTCTCAGAGATGAGACATTTTACCGTAGCAAAAAGTATCCTTTATGTTGACCCGGATAACCAGGTATCATAATACCAAATTTCATTATAATCCCTCCAGTGGTTTTCCGTGATGTGGTAACAGATCAATTTTAATAGGATTTTCCAAAAAGTATTTAATGTACAGATTCGGCTTAGTTACAATCTATACATATAATAAAATTGTAACTAAGCTGAATCTGTACATTAAATATTTTTTGGAAAATCTTATTGGAATAGACTTTACTATCGATACAGAGGCCGAATCTATAGTATTTAGAATTTTTGTCTGTCTGTCTCTCTGTCTGTTACCGCATCACGGTTATCCGGGTCAACATATAGGATAATTTTTAGTGCGGAAAAATATCACATCTCCAAGAAATCTTTAATAAATGTAAACGTTAAAACGTAAGTAGAGACGAACTCGAGCGGAGCGAGGTTGAGCCGCTAGTTCTTAAATAAAACACGATATTGTCTTCTATATTGAACCAATCTAATACTAACATTACAAAGAGGTAAAGTTTGTAAGTTTCTGAGTTTGTTTGTAGGAAGTAATTTCTGGAAACACTTAACCGATTAAGATAAAATTTGGTAAAAAGATAGTTTGAAACCCTGGGAAGGAAATCACCCCTGGAGGGGTGAAAATGAGGATGAAAGTTCGTATGGGGAATCAACCTAGGGACGAACCCGAGCGAAGCGAAGATGAGTCGCTAGTTTTATTATATGTATAGATGAATCTTTCAATTTCTATTTCAAACAAAAGTAATTGTTTTATTTCAAAAGTAATTGTTTTATTTCAAAATATATCGCTATATGTATATTATAATTATGACATTATTGCGCAGTGAGGCACATATCTATTTGGAAGAACGCCAGACGGTCGTGGATTCGATTTTAAGTCTTGTGTTAGTGCTTAATAAAGATAAAATTTAGTTTTTACTACTTTTTAGCTTATGACCTATCTCTATTCAATATGTGACTGAATCTTATTTTTAAACCAAAAAATATACTTCGGTAATTGTAAGTAGGATTTCTATGTTTAATTTGTATAAAATTTTAAAGCTGATTAAAAAAACCTCAGTTTAAAAGACTATGTTTCAGATTATAATTACCTAGCGAGATACGCTTCGCTCTGGTGCATGCTGTGACGAGACGCCTGTTCCAATTAACACCTTCCGACGATGAGCATTTTTCTGCTATTAAAAAAAAATTCAGGAGTATAGTGTACTAATTCATCGATGAGTCCGCGCATGCGCGAACCCGCTTTCCCAGATACCTCAAGTGGCTGGCGCCAGCGCGTCGCGAGTCGATAGCGAGAATCGAATAAAATAGTTGCAGTCGTAAAACACTAGAGAGTTGAAAAACGAATGATTGTTCTATCTCGATTGTTTGTTCTGTGCACATGAGTTTTCACTTGTATTAACATTTTAGTTAAATTCATTAAAATTTGGTATAATGTCGTAATGCTATGGTTGCAAAACATTTAAAATAGTTGCAGTTAACGTTATTAATATAACAGGCATTTTCTATCATTAATATCGATTTAGGATTTATACTCGATATATTTGGAATCGAATGAAAGATTTTTTTATGAAGTTGGTAGATGGATTTTATGGTTGATAGATATTTTTTTATTCATGAAAATTTGATATAATTTTCTAATGCTATAATTGGAAAACAGTTAAAATAGTTTTTAGTCAATGTAATGAATATAAGCAGGCATTTCCTTCATTAATATTTATTTAGGATTTATACTCGATATATTTAGGATCGAATTAAAGAAAGTTTTATGAGGCTGGTAGCAGTGACAGAAAAAGGCGGGAAAGAAAGGGGGGATTTTTGACGCGCGAAGTTGGAGAGAGGAGGACGATTTGATGGGACGTGAAGAAAAGATTGTTACAAGGAGAGGAGCTGAAAAGTTCTAGGGTGAGGTCAAAGAAGTTAGGAGGATTTTGTGAGTTGTGTAAAAGTGGGACAAGTGAGAGAGTAGCTGTAGCGGTAAGTATATGAAGAGTTCTACGTGGTTTGGTATGTGAAATTTGATATGATGTGTTCTGTGTCTTCTTTTATTAAATTCCTTAAAGTTTAAGTCATATAAATTAAGCCTGGAATACTTAGATTTAATACATTCAGTGCGTTAATCTCTAATAATTCACCTTGAAGGATATAATTGTGTACTTAATTAAAACTGTTACTTATTGTTTCAAGTCATAAATTATCTACTGATAATATTTACTTTTCAAGACTGTCCTAGATTATGAGGTTAGGCAGGTACTGATAGCTTTTATAAGTTAGAGATCCAGAAGTCTATAATAATCCACTGATAGAAATGATATTATTATCCAAACCATGGTTTGTTATATTATTTTATTAAATAATATATGTGTATCTATGTATATATGCCTATATAAATATATTTACTTATGATGATATTCATATCACTCAGTACATTATTAGCATTACACAAAGTAGTCCTGAACAGTCTCAGTAATGCTTTCAAATGTCTGAAAACGTTCAGAACGAGGTAACTGTAAATACACTATATGTATTCAACACACATTACACAATATTTTGTAGTTTTGGGTGAACTTACGAGCGCCTCTGTCTCTTGAGAAAACTCAAAACGAGGTAAAGGTTTGAGTAATAGAGCTATCTTGTTTTTACAATGAATTTATTGTAATTCAAAGGCCTACTTGGGCTGGGGGACCAGCAAACGATTGTACTCGTCATGCGTTTTATTTTAGGGCTCCCTTACTGGTGAGGGCCTGTCCAGGCCATGATGTAGCGTCTATGTGGGTTTGGTGGATATAAGTCTATTACATAGAGTATCTGTCAAATAGACATGGTTGTTGCATATATTCGCCTTTAAGGCGACGAACCTCGCGTCGTTATGTATCAGCTGGGCTACTTTAAGCTGATCTGATGGATAGCCATTGCGAGCTAGCAGCAAGGTTTAGTAGTGGGTTGTTGAGGTGTGTTATGTGGATTTGCTTAGGGTCTCTCACCCAGCTAAAAAAACATAATCACATTCTGAACTAGTCCGTTGCTAAATTTTGTGGACGGTCTCAGAAAGATTCTGAAGGCGAATGTTCTGAGATATAGCCCAAGCCAGACCACATGTCCTCTGTGTTGTGTATACTTACAGACGTCTGCTGGACTATCATACCCATCAAATACAGGCCTATCTTGCATTGTAAGATGAGAAGCTCTTAGGTAATGGTATTGATTCTACTTGAATAAATGATCACTATATCATACCTACTGAGCAGTTTTATTTATCTCTCTACACTGTTTCTGAGAGAACCTGATATATTCAAATGTTTAACAACTTATTTACTGGTTCAATGTTTCAATTGAACAACCCATTCTGTTTAATGAATGCTGTTTCATGTGAGTGCTGTGGGTCATGCAAGGGCAAACCTGCACAATACACCATTCTACATGATAGGATATTATATCCATACTTATTCTTGATTCCCTTATAGGACACTCGAAAGGTTGCGTTGTCCCTAAACCGCTGGTCGCCGTCTGACCCATCACACAATGGTGGCGAGGCTTGACACTATAGTGAGGACGGTAGACTCGTAACTGAGTAGGTCTTCCTATGGGAGTTTACACTATACAATCTTATTGTGACAAGGATGACATGATCTCCTTTTGTTCACGAGGAAAACATCTTTGTATCATGTCTGTTTCCAGCTTGATAACTACATCAACACTAGTAATTCAATGGTTATGTCTATATGGCATTCCAAGGGATTACTCAAATACAGTCATTGCATGATTGTACTGCAACAGTATGGGACAAGCAATTATTAGACAGGATATATTTCCATCTAATTTAATCTAGAGAATTGGGTTCTCTCATACTCTGATCTAGTACCCTCTTTAGATTTAATAGCACCGATGTTGTGCCTAATTTAACTTAGTGCCTTTCACACGGTGTGGATTGGATGGGTCGGAGGGGATTTGGTGGTTGCGACCCCCGGGTTCAGTTGAACCCGGTCCTATACTTCCCTGATACCTATAAACCTTATCCTAACAGATTAACACATACAAGAAGACACTACAATTTATCTTTTCACAATTGTCTGAGATAATTTATTAGCTAAATAAATTATTTCAAGATAGTTAAAACTATATAATTATGTATTTAATCATTATTCCATTACTCATTCACCAATATTTATTAATTATATGAATTATAAATTATACTCAATTTATCTATAAGTCTCATACATTTCTATTGATTGTAGAATAGCAGGATAATCCTAAAAGAACACATATTATTAGCTAACTGGATCCACTGAAAATATTAGCAATATAACTTACACATCCATAAGAAGTTATCAGACCTTTAGTTAAACAGTATAGGTGATAGTTATTCCTAAATGGATAAGTTTTATTCTTATTTATTTTTAATGGTTCGAATTTATTAAATTTTATTAATTCTAAATAAGTTACTTTAATGAGGTGATGTAAAGTTTAATTTTTCCCTTTTAGTAGTATTTCAGAATTTAGTTATCTATTGTATTTATTTCACTGGTAAGTGTAAACATCTTTTAAATTAAACTTTAGGATAAATAAATTTCAGTAATTTATTGTCATTATGCAGAAATGTTATTTTGAATTAGTGACTAGGTAAGATGTTAGTTAGTTGTAGAGTTTATATAGAAATTATGGCTTCTAATAACATATACTATGTCTTTCCTTCAGCATACCACAATAAAAACTTAAGTTACTCTAAAACAAAAAATCAAACACAACGTAGAGTCCTTATTTATACTAGATGATTACATTTATAAGCAAAGACATTTGATGTCCTTTTAAGCTTGACATTAGTTGGTAACAACATCCATCTAGGGGGGGAAGTATGTGGTACAATCCCTAAGTACCTATTTTTTAAATAGATCAAATCGATGAAAGTAGCTATCGTGAGTGTACTTTAGGCAATTGGTTCAACATGCAAATTTTCAATCCCTATTTCATCCCCTTCATGTTTTATTTTCACCACAAAAAGTAGCCTATATCCTTCTCCAAGATCACATATATCTCTATACCGAAATTTAAATAAAATGGTTTAGTGGTTCAGGCGTGACAGACAGACAGAGTTACTTACGCATTTATAATATTAATAAATAATAAATATGTTGGGACATTAACTAACTACTACCTAGTTCCATGATAAGCTACGGGGCTTGTGTTATGAATACCAGATAGTTGATACACTACACATAATATATAACTTTAAATACAATAAATGTACACACCCATGACTGGAGTATAAACATTCGTGCTCATCACACAAATATGTGCCCCCGATCGGGACTCGAACCC
The DNA here is from genome assembly GCA_033884665.1 of Argynnis bischoffii washingtonia. Lineage (NCBI taxonomy): Eukaryota > Metazoa > Arthropoda > Insecta > Lepidoptera > Nymphalidae > Argynnis > Argynnis bischoffii. The sequence goes on along the minus strand of CM066616.1, from coordinate 5,058,898 downwards.
GCGACCGCTGGCACAGAAGTAGGGTCACTACAAACTGAGCCAAACGTATCGAATATTATTATGAATCTAAAGATCAATATAGTATGTTATGGCACGTGAATAAATAGGTAATATTAAATTCATTCTGCTAAAGCAATAAAAACTTATTGTGTCGTAGATTAAAAATTGAAACGTTCACGTCCAATATGCTAAACCAGCTTTTTTAATCTCGCGCGTCACTTGCTTAACAGATAGAAGTAATAAAAGCAACTTAATGCGATTAACTTCGGTCTAATAGCTTTGGGTCTATAGAAAAAGGCAAGATTAGAATAAATATTTACATATTACAGGCAGACAAGATTAAATGATAAAAATTTTTTACTATTTTCACATTTCTATACCTATCTTATCTCTTATCAGTGAAACAAGTAGTTACTATGTTTTCGACTTTATCTCGATCATAGAGACGAACATTAGAAGAACAGGAATTACAATTTGCAATACAATTTTACGTTTTTTCTTTAAATTTAGTAGAGTAAGATAACTTTTTATTTGCTTCAAAAAAATTGTATAAGTGATGATTTTCCACCACAGATCATATAATACTGGCTATATTTTATCTTACGCAAAACCATACATATGTATGACTAAGAAAAATATTTATCCAAAGCAGGAATCGAACAGGCTCTCTCCAATGTAATAGGCATAGCCATTTATGTAAACGTAATACTTGTTAATAACCACATTTACTTATAAGTCAGAGTAATTTAAAGTCTTTCGCTATCGTGTGTTCTTTGTTTAGAACATTCGTGAGGCAATATGTCACGCAATATGTGGCTAAAGTTTTAACGAGTTAGAATAACGGTCTAGTCTCAGTGGAGTGCCTGAGTTATATATTCGACTGAGTTGACAACGAATGAAATCACAAAATAGTTTTAAACTTACCGATTTAACGTAAAAATAAACGAAAATAATTCAGTTTAGAAGTAACTTCCTTAAAATAGGTGAAATATTTAAATTATTATTTAGTTTTTAAATGTATTATTTTATATATAAAAGTATTAGGAAATATAAGTAAATTAAAACACGATATTTCAAAATAGAAACACGCGTTTTATTATACCAACTGAGGTTAACACAAAGAGAGAAAACAAAATGGTGGATTCACTGATAAAAGTAACGATGTTGTTTGACATTTGTTGCGTGATACTGTCCCGAAATCGAGTCTAAATTCGGCAACATTTCCAATTTTTTATTGTTCTACGTATTTTAACTGAAAAGTAACAAAGTTAATTTGCTACGGTGTAACAACTTTAGTTTTAGCCTTTTCAGTCTTTTCAGTTTTTGAACGTTTATAACGTATCATTTTTACTTACAGGTCACTTTAAAATAATAAAATTGTTACATAATCTAAACTTTTGAGTTATCTGTATATCCTAAAACTTATTTTATCTACTAATTTGAAAAATACTATAGGATATATTTGTTCTTACAAAAACATACTTCAAAATTGAATTCAAACGGTCAAAATATATTCAAAACAATAGAATAGCGGGAACATCTAATTTTAGTTGCCATCAATATTATATAACAAAGATATTCGTTTCTATAATAACTTTAAGTTATTTTAAAAAATATTAGACATGTTTAATTAACTCTACAAATGTGTACTTACTTTAATATCGACGAAAATCGCAGATCGCTCGCAAATAAAAGGCGGGAACGCTTTAAGTCAGGCGCAACAGGCGTAGAACTCACGCGTACCACAATCAATGAACTAGCATTTTTTTTCACACAGTGATTTTAACACGAAATACAGTCTCCTATATTAGATGTCGGAATTTGAGCAAATGCTGGCGCGGCGTTCGCCCGCCGCAGTAACGCGCACGTATCTGCCGCACCCCGCCACCGCCACCCTCTCTCTACCCTCGCACTTAAAACCTTCATTCGTTTAGTCTTCGCGCCCTTTGTGACACTTGAACCCATTGTTCGTGACGCTTCTTTTAACAACTCACTCTATACAAATTCGGTGTATCCCCAAGATTTTGCTGTAGCAACAAGTTTTTATTCATCCCCAAATTTTCCATTGATACTTGTGTTATATAGACGTAGTTGTAAATGATATAAAACAATTGTAATTGATTATTTGCGCATCCCAACCCTTCGAGAGATTTAATGCTTTGACTAAAATCAATGTGTAGTTTGTTAGTACGCCGAGGGAAATCATTAAGATCAACATTTGTACATTCATAATACATTTGCTTCAATTACGTATCTTTTCGTAAATAAGTAAATTACAACTCCTATGAAAGTTTTTGATAACAATATTATAAAACATAACATGATACGTAGCGATGCTACGCCGTAGCACCCAAAGAAACTTGATATACATTTTAAAATATTCTGTACTTTTGGACTCGTATTTTATCGTCTTTGTTTTCTCTTGTATAATGTTTGTATTTGCTTTACTAACTGTTCATTCTAATTTTGGATGTTGGTTGTACCCTAATTTAAATTGTCGTATCTATTTGAATCTTAAAAGTATTTATTATGTACATATGTAACCCGGATATGATAATTTGATACTATCCAGTGTACTAATGATGGGATCGGAAGATGGATAGTGGAGCTCTTAAATGGCTACTAGTAAAATCTTTCAAGTTTCTAAGTTAAAGTTTAGGGCTATTTGATTTCTTTAATTCATACGTTTATACTCCATGAGTTTTAATATTATTTATTAATATAATTACTGATATTTCTTTTCTCTTTGATTCTTAGTAGAAAAGGGACTCATGTTTGTCATTGCAAAAGTTATACGTTCACTTATTTTCCTTAACACATCTATATTATTATTATTATTAATAATATTATATAGCTGAAGAGTTTGTTTGTTTGGTTGAACGCGCTAATCTCAGGAACTACTGGTTGGAATTGAAAAATTCTTTTTGGGTTGGATAGTCCATTTATCTAGGAAGACTTTAGGCTATATATCATTCAGGAAAAATGTACGGTTCCCATGGGATAGATTTGTTTTTGTGTAGGGACGAACCCGAAGCGAAGCGAGGGTGAGTCACTAGTTAAAAATATAAACATAACAAAAAATATTGAAGATGTTTATAGTAATAAAAAAAAACATTACGAGTAGTATAACGTTGTCGTATGATATTTCTTCTCGCCGCAGGGAATAAATGACGAAGCTAAAATAAAAATAAACTTGGCAGAACCAAATTGAAGACACATATTAATATTATTTTGCTTGATTTGAACGTAATATTTAAGTTAATTTTTGCTCGCTGCTCTGTTCGCGTGACAAGTTCGTCTATTAAAAGTAGCTTAAGTATTAATCCAATTCACATTATTTCTTACTGAATTTAACTCGAATTCAAAAATAGATTCACTCACTCTCTAACTTTTGGTTTTATAATATTTTTATAATGTAAACTTGTACAATGTACCTGCATCAGATATTTTTATTTTTAACATTGTAATATTTCGACATCTATATTTGGTATCAGACTGTAGTGTCGAAGCTCCCAAATGAATCAAACCTCTGAAGGATCATTAATTGTGTACATCTGTAGGTTTTCTTGCTTAATTGGAATGAAAGTTTGATTGTATGAAAATATAAAATGATAATTTAACTTTTACACATTATTTAAAACTGTGGAGTTAGCATAAAAGCACCCAGAGCAGGTGTTATTCAGCAATTATGAAGATAACACTGGCGCTTACAGAACCACATGAATTAGAGATTAAAATATACATTGAATGAAATTAAATGTAAACATAAACTACTGATAAATATACAGTTATTATCATAATATTTACAATGTTCTTAATGTAAGAAATAATAAGTAAAGACATTATGATTTTTGATTCCCGACAACATTCGATTCGAATACTTTACGGCAAACATCATCACGGGAAAGAGTGCCCCCATAAATAAATGTCGACGATCATAAATCAAAATCAAACCGCTAAAAAATTGTATTTTTTTAAAATTTCATAATATATGCAAGTACATAAATCTAAGAAAGTATTAAATAAAATTATGGTTTATATTCGAGCAGTAAAAGCGTGCACAATGCACATACCTTATAGTGCTTTATTTAAATATTTCACCGCAACGCCTACTATATTACACGTGTATTTTCTGCACCTAATTTTCGTATGAAGAAAGGATAATTAGATTAAAAAATATAGCACAATCAAAACACATATTTCGTTCTAATCAAGAAATGTTTATATTAACATAACATAATGTCATTTTCTATATAAAATGTTTTATTAAACCGTTCTAGAAAACGTCCGTGAACTTCTGAGATCTTCTATCTATAATTAATTTTACAGGAGAAATATAAAACAAATTTAATATTGGTAAAATAAATAAGTAGTTGGTTGGTATTAACGTCTTTTTATGAACCATACATTTTTCCGGGATATAAAAGTAGCCTATTTGTTATTTTGATGTATAAACTGTACTATTGTAATATTTTATTAAAATCCAATTAAAAGTTTTTGTGTACTAAGCTGTAGAAGCAACAGCAATTTTAACTATGCCACGGAAACTCTGTAATTTTCCGGGATAAAAAGTATCTAAAATGTTGACCATGGATATAAGGTACCACCATGCAAAATTTCATTTAAATCGGTACAACAGTTTCGAAGATTAGCCCGTACAAACTGACAAATAGACAGAGAAACAAAAAAAAATGAAAAGAATCTGGATTTGTTCTATTCCTCTTCTTACATCCTTGACTCGGTTTTTAGCATTTTTTTTTTCTATCTATAGATTTGGCCTCTGTATCGATAATAAAGTCTATTTCAATAAGATTTTCCAAAAAATATTTAATGTACAGATTCGACTCAGGATTTTATTATATATATAGATTACACTTTAAAATCAGAGTATATCAAACAATACGTAAGTCAGAGACAGTATCAGAGAAAGAATGTGGCAAAGATGGATTTATCTAGATCTAGATCTCCTTCAGCCAACCTTCAATAGATTTGTTATGAAAAACGTGCCATATACAAATTATACTAAAATAATGTAGTTGTTAATATTTAGAACTCTTTTTTGAAAACTTAAAATTAAAATCAACAAGAAACACTTTACTTTTTACATCTATATACTTAGTAGTAACTTTGTGATCATTAAAGCCTTTATATAGTACAACAATGGGAACCTTCGACATTATATTTTTATTCAGTTAGGCCTATAAATTGTCGTAAAAGAGCAAAGGCGCACGTTCCGACCCTTGGGGAGGAATATAATAGAAGTTTCTTAAGAAACGCGGAAGCAATAAGCCTGAAAAATCTTTAGTGATAATTTTGAATGCATTACTCTTTAACTAAAAGCGTGTCTGGTGCAATGCCTACATACTTCTAACAACTAACTATTATTTATCTCGTAAAGAGTAATTTATTTGACCAAATGCATTAAAAGCTTGTGTAATTTTATAAAACACCAACTACCGTTTTATAATCTAGGCAGATTGAGTAAAAAGCGCTGGCCAAATGAGCTTGATGGACTACATATGTATTGCAATAAACCCTCACAATCAACACTTATTATATACATTATACCAAATATTAAGGTTTCTGTATTTACTTTTTGCTTTAATAGAAAATTTTAGTTATATTGAACACAAAATTTGTACGTAAAAAGTTCAGAAGCGTAAATCCCAAGAGATCCAAACGAGCACGTTAAAAACAGGTTCTACACAGTGATTGAGATATACATTGTTTGTTTTTGCAATCACTGATCAATAACAATGAAAAACTGACATACAGTCACTCATTTATAAACTTTCGCAATTATTATACTGGGTACCGCTAGTGAAGCGGACCCAGTGGGCAGACTTTTTTTTATGTGAGAAATTCCAAAAGTATAATCTATACAGATAAATAAAGCTGGAGTGTCTGTTTGTAATATTAAAATAATCGCTTTTTACTAAATGCATATGGATTTTTACACGGTACATATACCAAAACAACATTTTTTCACAATTTTTGTCTGTCTGTCTGTCTGTTTGTCTGGCAGATAGCTGCTGTTATAAGGAGTAACTTAGGCTATTTTTATTTTAGAAAAAGAATCAGGGTTCCGCGAAAAAAAATTAAAACAGATGAAATTGTGAACAAAATCCGCGTACGGCGTACGCATACGAGCGAAGCGAAGGTAAATAAATCTCTATATAATTTAAATGAATATCTTAGAAATAGCAAGCTACTATTTATGTATAAGCATAGCTAACCGCGAAAACGTACCTAGGGACGAACGCGAGCGAAGCGAGCATAAGTCGCTAGTTAATAAATATAAAAGAACTGAATAAATGCAATGAATGAACTAAATCTCACTCAATAACACTGCCTACCGGGTCTCAATTATAGCTAAATTGCTATATCAAAATCGGTCAAACCCTTTAGGGGCTAGAATTAGAATATTTATATACTCTATCTATATATATTTTTTCTCATGTATACATATAATAAAATTCAAACTAAGCCGGATCTGTACATAAGATCTTATTGAAATTGACATTAGTATCGATATAGAGGCCGAATCTCGAATTTTTGTCTGTCTGTCTGTTACCGCATCACAGAAAAACCACTAGAGGGATTTTGATGAAATTTGGTATGATGATTGCTGGTTATCCGGGTCTACATATAGCATACTTTTTACTGCGGGAAAATATCTCATCTCTGAGAAATCTATACTAAACATTAAAATGTAAGTAGGGATGAACCCGAGCAGAGCGAGGGTGAGTCGCTAGTTGATAATATAAGTAAATTAAAATAAAATAAAAAGTTTCAAAATACATATTTCTATTATTTAACAGCTCAGTATAACATCAATGGTAGGAGAAAAGACAGGAAGAGTGAACATTTAAATAAAACTATCTTTTCGGATTTTTTCGCGGATTTATTTTGATTTTTGGTTCCCGACGTTTCGATTGCCTTACAGCAATCATGGTCACGGGAGAGACTAAGGTGTTAGATGTCTCAAAGGCATTATACAGTTGTTACAGACAGCCTACCCACAAATAACAAAATGAATTCAAATTTTGAAAATTGGCACCAAAGTACCTTACAATATTTGTTAATTTTAATTTAAACATTTTATAATTTTAATTATTTTATACTTGAAATATGAAATATTATATTATTATACACCTTAGTCTCTCCCGTGACCATGATTGCTGTAAAGCAATCGAAACGTCGGGAACCAAAAATCAAAATAAATCCGCGAAAAATTCCGAAAAGATAGTTTTATTTAAATGTCTACTATTCGCGTAAATCTAAGAAAGTATTAGGAAGAGTGAACTTTTTATTCATAAGTCAAGTGATTGATGTGAAGTGTTCAGTGTTCACGTCACACAATATAAGCGGTAGTCCAGTTTGGCCCACATACGACGTATCGTGTCTCTATTGTTGGCTCCAACGCCTTTTATTACCCTTATATACGCTAAAAGTACCTAAGCTAGCAAAATATTAGACGGAAAATATTATTCTTACTATCTAGGTTATAAGTCCATATACTCCTAAGTACATACATTGAAATAAATACCGAGAGCAAACACATAGTTCACCACGCTGACCAAGTGCGGGTTCGCGGGCTTCACATGTCTTTCGAAAACTGGCTAGATTCTCTCTGACATGCAGGTTTCCTCACAATATTTTCCTTCACTGTAAGACAAGTGGTAATCATGGAAATGATTATCACATAAAAATATAATAGGTGCAAGACGCGGGATTTTAACCTGATTCACTCATTTTCCGATTTTCTACGTACTAGAATTGAACCCAGCCTAAATAAAAATGAAAATCAGTCATATGCTTTGCTGCGCCACTGTCGTCGGTAGAATATTCTAAACTAAAAAAAAAAAACTAATATGCGTATATATAATTAAAATACCTGTGTTTTGTAATTTACACGTGTAATTAAAATATATTGAGCTTAATATTATGTAATATTATATAATTTCAAATGATTGGGCTCGGCGGCCTGTAGAGATAATAAATAAATAAATATGTTGTGACATTAACACACAGCACCATCTAGTTCCATGGTAAGCTATGAGGCTTGTGTTATGGATACCAGATAGTTGATACACTACACATATATAACTTTAATAAATAGATATTATAAATATAAACAACCATGACATAAGTCCGCCAACCCGCACTAGGCCAGCGTGGTGGACTATGGCCTGATCCCCCTCGTATTGAAGGGAGGCCCGTGCCCAGCAGTGGGACGTTAAAAAAGGGCTGGATACATACAAACAACCATGACTAGAGTACAAATATTCGTGCTGATCACACAAATGAATGCCCCCAGCGGGACTCAAACCCGCGACCCCTGACACAGAGAGCAGGGTCACTACAAACTGAGCCAAACGTGTCGTCAAAACGATGTAACATTACCTACTACAATTTTTAGAACTTTGCCGCCTGTCAGTCTGCTAATTGCTTGTCACTAGAGCGACTGAAGTGATTTTAATGTATTTTTGCGCAACATATAGGTATATAGATAGGAATATTGCAATACATATATATTTATATGTGTGATCTAAATCTATAGGTACATAATAATCTATACATATAATAAAATTGTCACTGATCGTTGTCTGTATATGGAAAATATTTGAGAAAAACTATAATTGGGGATCTTTATTAACGCAATAGAACCCAAAACAATGATTTTTGGTTTTTTGTCTGTTTGTCTGTTTTTCAGTTTCTCTGTTTGTACGTTTGTACGCTAATCTCAGAAACGGCTTAACCGATATGGATATAGTTTTCACAAATATATTGTGATAAGCTGTACTTAACATTTAGTTTTTTTTTTACTTCAATCGGTTCATTAATAAAAAAGTTACAATTTATTATTTATTAAGCTTATCATGAAACAACTTTGATATATTAGCTTTTTGTGATAAGAAATAAATAAATGATTATTATTATTAATGATAATAATAATCACTGGCTCATTGGCCATGAATGAAATCTCAAATGCTACATGCATTATATAAGATAAAACGGAATAATTTGATATGCCTTTTAGGAGGTAAAAGTTAAACTTTGAATAAAACTTTTGCTCGTTCAAGTCACTTTTGAAATCAGAAAAATTTTCAATAACAATATCTTATATTTGAAGCTTAGATGAAAAGTTCTAACAAAAAGGTATCCATTTAAAAACCTTTTTCGCGTTGGAGCGTAAAAGAATATAGAGCCTTTAGTTACTAATAATATTCTATTATATACTCGTTAATATAAAAAATATTTTAAACATTTTCTTAAATCTGCGTTTTTAAATGAAATAATCACTCGCAGCTTTGACTTTTTAATTAATTATAATCAAAGGCAAAGCATGAAAAGTCAGAGACAAATAAGCCATAATATACTTTACGAAACTATTAAAAGTGCGCACTCCCACGCGATCTTGACATTATATAAAGGGGATTACGAACAATGTACACTACATACACCATCGTTTCATTTACCTAAGGTCAACAAAGCTTACCATTAATTATAATAAATGAAATGTTTCCACGTTGAATGAAAAATACAATAGAAGCTCATCGCAGGACTACAAATGCTAAAAATAAAAAATATAAAAAAGGTCACCTACAAATCACAAGAGATAAATTGAACTGTATTCATTAAATCCGTAGAATATAAAGATATTTACAAATTTATTAATTATATTTTTGTCTATAATTAAAAATGGCATAGAAATTTGAATACGGTTATGTGAAGCCAAATAACAGTTGAATATCTCTTTGTATTGTACTTAACCATTGACAACTGAATCAATTTTAACAAAACTTTCACAAACGGATAGAGGATTTAAGTAAAAAGGATGTAACTATTTTTAAAATACGTGCTTCAAAAAAAGGATGAAAAGAAATTAGCGGCAGTTTCATTGGCGGCTAGAGGAAACACCCTTAAGTCCCCTCTTCTAGTCACCCTTAAGTAAGTACATCACGCTACCTATTGTCCCAGAAATAGAAAAAGGTTCGCTCGGGATAAACGATACGCAAGGCAGGTCACTAGTTAACAATCAATAAATATTATAAAATAAATTCTCCCTACCGCGTCTGTCTGTATGTCTGTCTGAACGCGATAAACTCAAAAACTACCGAACGGATTTTCGTACGGTTTTCACCAATAGACGGAGTAATTAATAAGGAAGGTTTTGGTGTATAATTAATTACGATTTTGTGTAAATTGGCTAAAATATAACGATGATTGTAGATAGTGTCAAAGAAAATCATGCCGACTGGGAACTTTACTGTACAGTATTTATAGAATATCATTTAAGGAAAGAATATAATATGTCATTTGTCAGACAATAATAACGGTTACCATGCAACAAACGTACGTTCATTTTTTTTGTAGTGCATTCACCTGCTTACCCCCCAAGTCAAGCGTGCGTAAAGAAGTTTTACTTCAAAAAGATTTATTAAACTGTAGTAACGCTATACGTACGTACCTAGGGACTCACCCGAGCGAAACGAGGGTAAGTCACTATTATATTTTTAAAGTAATCATTTTACATATTATATTTTTATTTTATGTTCTTATACATTTGAACTAGAATGGTTAAAATTTGACTGGTTATTAATACAGAAAATTTTATATACATATGTGTATTATCCAGTGTAAGCATTGCAAAATAACTTTGATAATTAAACTATTAATTAATAAACCGATATTTGATGTTCTCAAACGATGTAAGGTTTTTTGATATATTATTTTAAATATTCTTACACTTTGCTAACATACAATTTATGTTACTAACATTTTTAATTAGTATTTTTGTAGAGTGTGCCCATCTTAGTAAAAGACGAGATAATACCATCTACGAAGCGGATAAAATAGGAGCTTAGGTTTTATTAAGGCTCGCTCGTCCAATAATGAGCTCAAGGGAATAGGATGGTTATTATTTTTTATAGCCGGGGAAATACGTTGTCAAAAGTCTTGCTTATACACTTAAATAAAAAACCTTAATTTGATTCGTGTTGCCTATTCAACGATTTATAGGCAGTGGTAGCTCAGTAATGACACGGTCGTTTGGGAAACCAGTGATATTCGAATCTCTCACCACCGACATTGTCAAAAGAATCATTTTCAACATGACTGCAACCTGAGAGAGCCTAACAAATTTTCGAAGATATGTGGAGTGTACCGACCCGCACTTGACCAGCGTGGTAGATAATGGCCTGATCCCCTCGCACTGAAGAAAGGACCATGCCTAACGGTGGAACATCAGAAAGGGCTCAATCTATCTTCTATATCCGTATTTCCGTATTTATATTATGAATGTCAAAGTTTGTGAGTATGTATGGATGTTTGTTACTTTTTCACGCGAGAACGGCTGAATGGATCTAGATGAAATTTGGCACAAAGATGTACGGTTCCCGTGGGATAGGTTTGTTTTTGTTTTCTTAGAGGCAAACCCGAGCGAAGCGAGGATGAGCCACTATTAATATATATTTTTTCCACCCCAAGGGTGAGGGTGGGTGAGAGGTTGTATTTTCTGTAAAACTTTTTATTTTCTGCGTCCATTGACTCGAGAATTGGTACACATAGGTACTCTTTAAAATTATGAGACACATATATCACAGTTTTTCCAAAATTATCCCGCGATAAGTCATTTTTTTTTTTTTGTATTTTTAACGCGAGCGAACCTGCGGGTTCTGCTAATACATTATATTAACGATATATTTTGTAAGTCCTTTTTCCCTTTTGTTTTGTGTCTGCGGGGAATATCAGAGTCATTGCAAAAGTTAAATTATATTTTAATAACAAGCTTTTTCTTTGTTTCTGTCATTGAAAGGGTGGGTTTTTCCCTTCGAAGAATTCTAAAACGCAGTTATTAAGGTTCTTTTATTTGAATAATTAAGATATCAATGGAATATGTAAATGTAATTTCGAAGTTAAAAATGATATTTAGCTGTACTTATTACTTTTGTGTGCAACGTTGCTATTTTCAAAGACTAGGCACAACTTTCTGTTTACTGCAGATAGAGCGGTTGACATTGCTTCTTCAATGAAGCATAAGAGTTATAAATGAAATATGAACTATAAATAAATAAATATTTTAAATCTTATCTGTATTATTTCTTTTATTATTTATCTCTTCGCATTAAAAAACTAATTTTCTAAATTTCACATTTGTAATATTATGCTCCCATAATTAATTATATACATATATAAATGTATGAAAATTTATCTTCACTAATTTTATCTAGAATGTGTCATATATGTTAATAGAAGTTGTATATAATACTAGCGACTCACCCTCGCTCAGGCCGGGTTCATCCCTATTTACATTTTAATGTTTAGTATGAATTGATGGCAGTGGTAGCCCAGTGGTAACGAGCTCGCTTGGGAAACCGAGTAAAGCGGGTTCAAATCCCGGGTCTCGCACCTCTGATATTTACATGTGCGAATTATTTCTAACATGATTATTAATTGCCTTACGGTGAAGGAAAACATCGTGAGGAAACCTGCATGTCTGAGAAAACTTAGCAAATTTTCGAAAGACATGTGAAGTCCGCCAATCCGCACTTGGCCAGCGTGGTGGACTATGGCCTGATTCCCCTCATATTGAAGGGAGGCCCATGCTCAGCAGTGGGACGTTAAAAAGGGCTGAATATAGTATACAGTTTAGTAAGTTCTAAGAGATTAGATATTTTCCCGCAGTAAAAAGTATTTTAAATGTTGACCCATTTTTATGGATAATATATTTTTTAAAATTTTTGTCTATATCTGTCTGTCTGTGACCGCATCACGGAAAAACCACTGGAGTGATTTTGATGAAATTTGGTATGATGAGAGCTGATTATCCGTGTTAACATATAGAATACTTTTTACTGCAGGAGCATATCTCATCTGTGAGAAATCTATACCTACCTTAAAACTTAAAACTTAGATATTTTCCGTTAAACGCCAGACTGAATCAAAATAAATTGAAGTTCACAAAAATAAACATACATGAGGTAACTTTTACTCCTTTGGCAAAAGCAAAAGTACAATTTAAGCCACGCATTTCTGAATAGTGAAATCAGCGCTTTTAAAATGTTCGTTCGTTCGCGACTCAACTTGACAAACTTAATACTTTGACTTCAATTTTTTTAGCTATGTTTATATAATTGCCTAAATAACACTTTGGTCGAAAAAACGGCAGTTTAATCAGCAGTAATGAAAAAATCAAAATAGCATCATAATTTATATTTTATAACATAAAATTCTGTTAACTTTTACAAATAATAACATTAAGTTATTATCAAAATATCTTTTTAGTTTCTTAAATTTTATCAGACCAATTTTTATTATTCCTTTTAATTAAAGAACTGTCTCGTAAGTTAAAATAAGGGATATAATTATTTCTATGTCATTTTTTTTATTCAGAGTTAAAAAAAATATATATTTTATCAAACTTCGATAAGATTATCACAGTTTTTAAGGAAAACTGAACTGTCTCTAACGATTTAATTTGCACGTTTACTTTAGACTCACCCTGCCGCCCCGGGTATAACTATGGTCATTTCATAATTCACGTATGCGCTACAATGACGTTTATGTGTTAAATATAATAAATTTCACCCACTAATTAATTAGATACTATTAAAAAAATATGGTTTCGTGTCATAAAACGACTTTTTTATTTACAACTAGCGACTTACCCTCGCTTCGCTCGGGTGCATCCTAGGTACGTTTTAATTTTTTTGAGCGAGACCCTAATGCTTTTTCTAAAATAAAAGTAGCCCAAGTTACTTCTTATAACATCAGCTATCTGCCAGTGAAAGATCCGTCAAAATTAGTTTAGCCTTTTCAGAAATTAGTTGGAACAAGTTAAAAATTGAGTTTTTTTTGTAAGTACCGTATATAATTCCATATGCATTTAGCAGACAAACAGAAAGACAGACAGAAATTTTTTTTATCAGTAGTGTATAAACTTTCATATGCATTTAATAATAAGCTGCTATTTTGACATTACAAACAGACACTTCAATTTTATTTATCTGTATAGATAGGAATTCAAAGATATCATAAATCGAACTAAGTTTATAAAATGTTTTTACACATAAAAAGTAACACCTTTCATATTTAAAAAAAAGTGAAATATTGGGAAGTTTATGGTTTATTTATAGCTAGTCAATTTTTAAAGAAAAAACAGTGTCTATGACGCATTGCTTTCTATGACCGACAGATACGGGATGTGTGAGCTCACTCATCTGAGTATAGACACTTTATTGAGCTATAAATGTAACGATTTAAATCTTTTCTTTCCTCTATACAAAATATCACGTAGAAATTGACTTCCACGATATTTTAACTTATTTACGAAGATACGCCATCGCCGTCGACTTCTCAGCCCAAACACGTCCACAGCTGGACATAGGCCTCCCCCAGAGATGCGCCATATAACTCTTTTATTAATTAAGATAATAGGTTCATTGGAAAGGTATATTAAAGCGGACCTGAGACGATCAATCAAAATTGTCAATGTCCTACGGTATTGTCAATTGCAATTGAATTGCGATTGATGCAGTTTTTAATGTGGTTGCGCTCAGTATACTTTTTGGCATTGGAATAGTTAGTGTTCGCACAGGCAGCTACGGACAATCGTATCAAATATAGACTAAACGCGAATGACGGAAAAGGTTTCAATGACTCAGTGATTGATCTATTGGGAAGGGAACTTCAGTGATGCTCATTAGCATCAATTAAAATCCATCAATCGCTTTCAATCACGTAACTGCGATTGACAATCGCTTCAATTGTACTTGTAAACGATCGATAACAATTGACAATAACGTAAAATTGACAATTGCGATTGATCGTCTCGGATTCGCTTCAAAATAAAATCTTCGTCTTCTTTATAAGCTTTGTACTCGATTTCAAAACAGAATTGAATTCATTATAACGTTATCGCTACAATTACAACACGTATATAATTAAAGGGTATCCACTGTCGTTAAGCATCGGTATAATTATACTACAGCAGCCAACGATTATTTTTCTCGCTTTAACATCGTTTCACTTATTACGTCCCACTTTCAATACGAATAATGTTACGTTTGTGCAAGAAATAACAAGCTAAAAATTTAATATAATAATAAAGTATACTAGGTCTTACCCGCGGTACGTCTTACGGGCTATTTGTGTATAATTTCCCAACTTATTAAGGATCGAAGCGTAATTTTGGAAGAGACGACATTTTTGAATGGATGGGCCTATTATTATTATTTTTTAAATTCGGTCTGAGAGATAAGTGATCAGAGTATTCAGATATTGAGATAGGAGTATTGAGCCCTTTTTTAGGTCCGACAGCTGGACACTGGCCTCCGTTTACTACGAAGTGGATCAGGCTATAGTCCACCACGCAAGCCAAGTACGGGTTGGCAGATTTCACATGTCTTGTATTGTATTGTATATTGGACTCTTTTCCGTACTTAGACTCGCGTTTGGTCCGTTGTACGTCATGGGAATCCTGGCTAGTTCAGACAGCCTAACTCCGTCCAGAAGCGCAGAGAAGTTTCCTTGGAACTTCACAGGCTTCGCGGAGCGACCTCATTGGTCCGAGAATTTCATTGCGCTGAGAAGTTACCGCTACGCATTCCAGGACTACGTGAGCGACTGATTCTACAGCGCTGAAACACCCTCTGCACAGAGGGCTGTCCGTCGCGCCGATGTTAAATAAGTGTTTATTTAGGGGACAGTGGCCCGTTATCGTCCCTATCATTGTTTTCAATTGAGTTCTGTTTAAGTTTAATAGGCGTTTGGTCAGACGTGGGTTTACTGGAGGCAGAGCTGACCTAGCTTGCTTGCAGTCTACCGTTTGTGACCACCTGTTATTTTGCAGTGTCAGTGTTCTTTGACGGACCCAGGTGCGAACCTGTGAAAAGGGTATCAGTAGAAGTGGGTATGGGCCAGTTAATTCTAGTTTTGCTGACTGTGTCCTTTGATCCATTGGATTTGGTGACGCAATTGGTCGATGCTATTTTATTAAGAGCATGGTGACACTCGATTATTAATTTGTTGTTGGTTTGTTTGTTATTTAGCGCCTGTAGAACCGCCGCGCTGTCGGAGAGGATTTTTATATTGCAGTTGTTTACCTCCTGTCTGTGCACGGTTCTTGCAGCTTCCGTTATGGCTACACATTCGCATTGGAAGATCGAACTGTGTATGCCTAAAGGTATGTGGTAGTTGCTTTATTGCCCTATCCAGAATGGATGTTTCACATGTCTTTCTAAAACTTGCTTATATCTCAGACACACGGGTTTCCTCACGATGTTTTCTTTCACTATAAGGCAAGTGGTAATCGTGTTAAGAATGATTCGTACATGAAAATATCAGCTGTATGACACCTGGGAATTGAACCCGCTTCACTCGGTTTCTCAAGCGAACGCGTTACCTTTGGGCTACCACTACCTTTATCAAATACAGGAGTATACAAGTTAAAAAGCAGCTAAAAAGCATTCACTTGCTATGAGGATAATAAATAATAACTTTCACCCGACTCTTCTATCTAACAAGGAAAGTCGCATCAAATACAGTTCAGCCGTTCTTAGCGATTAGCAAGTAGTGGATACAAACAGACAAACATTTTATTTTCAATTATATATTAATATTTACTAATCGGTTTTCAAACAAGATTTCAATATCTTTGTGTGTGTTACGTGATTTTTTCGCCTATTGTGAAGAGATTTTATGATGATTCTTTTTTAATAATACATAGGCTTCGTGTACCTAGAGATTAGTCTCATATAAAACAACAAGCAACTTGGCATAAAATAATAATTATTTTTTAGTTATTTTAGAAGTTAGTGTATTTTTAACTGATTTTAAAAAAGTATGAGGATCTCAACTTGTTTGTATAATATATTTTTTTATTAAAATTATTAATTAATTTTAAAAATTATTTAATTTTAAAAATTAAGTACCTATTTTAATTTCATTGGTATTAAACTTAACTATGATAAAACATGAGCCTAACTGGACGAGTCTTGGATTACAAAAGCACAGGTTAAAAAGTAGCCTATTTGTTATTCTGATACTATATGAATTATATTATTGTAAAGTTTCATTAAAATCCAATCAGTAGTTTTTGTGTACTAAGCTGTATAAGTTACTATAGTTTTTTAACCATCCCACGGGAACTCTTTAATTTTTCGGGATGAAAAGCATCTAAGATATTGACCGGGGATACCACCATAAATAATTTCATTTACATCAGTCCAACATTTTCGAAAATTAGCCCAAAATTAAAAACAAACAAATTAAAAACAAAATTACAGACACAATTACAAACAGACAGAAACAAAAAAATTAAAAAAATATGGATTTGATTTATTTCTCTTCTTACATCCCCCTGACTCGGTTTTTAGCATTTTTTTTATTCTATATACAGACATTCGACCTCTACAATTTAATATATGTATAGATAATGTATTTGGTTGAATTTAAATTTATACCACTTTATAAAACTACTTTCTTTATGTACTATATTCTCCGATTCCCGGAAGAAGCTTAAGCGATTTGAGTAGTTTAGTTTGTTTTAAAGTAGATGGCAAAGTAAATATCCTTTGAGGTAGAGCATACCGCTTTCAAGGAATTTTCTAATATAACGCCAACATTAAAAATGAGAAAATATAACCTTTTTCAAAATATGTATGTAGATTTTGAGCACTGAATGTCATTTTTTTTTGAAATAATATATTATTTTTCATAGAAAATGGTCTTAATGATGAAAAAAAAACTAAATGTTATATACTCGCTACGCTCGCATTCGTCCCTAGTTATGTTTTAACGTTTAGTATAAGTAAGTTTTAGTATAAGTACAAATTTCTCAGAGAATAGATATTTTTGCGCAGTAAAAAGTATCCTATGATAGGTCCTATATAGGATCCTAGATAGGTTATCCGGGTTAACATATAGGATGTAGCTATCATCATACCAAATTTCATCAAAATCTGTCCAGTGATTTCCTCGTGATGCGTTCCCAGACAGACAGACAAAAAATCTAAAAACTAGATTCGGCTTCTGTATCGATGATAACTACTATTTCAATAAGATTTTACGCAAAATATTTAATTTACAGATTCGACTCAGAATTTTACTATATGTATAGATGTTATAGTAAAACTTTTCATTAAAAGTATCGATTAAATAAAATGTTTTCTTGATTTTATTTATAAAATAAATAGATTATTGAAAAAAAAACATAATTTACTAACGCTACACAGATTTATACTAAAATAGTTCATTTTCCGCTCTATTTGTTACATCGTGAAGTAATATAGAAAGCGAGTAAGTGGGTCATTATGACCGGCCCTACAGATAGATAGCTAACGATCCTCAGTGAAAATGATTGTAGCTATTAAGTACTAGTATTGTCATGTCCATCTGTGAATAATTGACATAGAAAGTAATCACAATCACAAGTATCAATAGGTTCTTATGCGCGATGGATTTAAATAAAACGAACTCATATTTCTTCATTTCTGCGAGCGGTTTCACCCACGAGTGAGTTTTTATTTAGTAAGAGTAAACATGGCTTACTATGTACAACGACTGGCGTTTGCCCGCGGCTTCGTTCGCGTAGTTTAGTGTAGCGTGATATTATTATTTGTTTTTGGAGCGAAGTTCCTCATCGCGCGTTACACGCTCTGAGCGGATAGGAGCGAGACCGAAAAAAGTGTAATAAGACTTTTTTTCGACACTTCTTGCTATAGTTACAGCCGCGTATGAACTATATACATCGCAGCACACAGCTCTCCCGCGCGCCGAAAGACACGACGGCTCTCTTTTCTTCGGCTATTTTAAACTTTTATTTATATTTTTATAGCAAATAATTAATGTTTATTTCTAAAATTAAAAAGTTTTTTTATAAATATAAGTTTTCACAGTTCTTGAATTTTTATTTGTTATTAACCTGATTATCCCAGATACATAATAAATATATTTTGTCGTAAATTTTTCAATTAAACGCTATCAACTTGATATTTTAATACATAAATTATAATGACTTTATAGCAAACGTCTACCAAAAAGCGAAAGGAACTTCGTTCAGACTGGGAGTACATAGACCCGTCATTTAATATTTTATTATTTTTGTATTTATTATTATAGTACGAAAAAATATAATACATGGACATGGTGAAGATAACAAACACAAATTGCTCATTAATAAACACTGAAATATATTCTGTTGGCATCTACGTTGATGATGTTAGATAAATGTACTATTCAAAGAATAATAAATTGAAATTTGGTATGATGATAGCTGGATATCCGGGTCAACAAATAGGATACTTTTTACCGCGGGAGATTATCTCATTCCCACGAGAATACACGTTATAACACAACCCAAAAAATATTTATGATCAGAATTTCTTAAAACTTGGTATTAATGCTCTTCAATACAATTAAATAAATACGTGTTTTAGCATTTTTGTAAATTCATCCCATAAGGAGATAAAATAAGGGATGAAAATTTGTATGAAACCTAACTTTTAAAGATTTTTTGTTGTAGTTTTAGCGCGAGCGAAGCCGTGGGTTTTGCTAGTTTCAATATAAATTTTGAATATTACTCTCTTACACACCTTCTTGGATGCTCTTACCATCTTTACGCGGATGATCTACAAATCTACACTCATGCAGTTGTAACTGACATTAATAACGCGGTTCACAAGATCAATGCTGACTTAAATGTCGTTAGTAATTGGTCTCAAAAATTTGGCATAAAAATCAACCCGGGCAAATGTCAGGCTATTATTGTAGGTAGTCCACGTCAGATGGCTAAATTTGATATTGACTCAGTGGCACCTGTCATGTTTGAAGGACACGTCATTGCTTATTGTTCCAGTGTTAAAGACCTTGGTATCTACATTGACAGCACTCTCAGTTGGCGTACGCAGGTTGCTGAAGTCTGCCGAACTGTAACTGCCTCTTTGTCTTCCTTGAATCGGCTAAGACACTTTTTACCAATTGAGACAAAGGCCTACCTTATTCAAGCGCTCATTTTTCCAATCATTGATTATGGTGATGTGTGTTATTTGGACTTGAGTGAGACTCTCCTAAACAAACTGGATCGTCTCATCAATAATGCCGTTCGCTTTGTTTTCTGTCTACGTAAGTATGACCACATCTCTTCCTATCGTTCCAAGCTTAAATGGCTTCCTATCCGTAAGCGACGGCAAATTAGGATTCTCAGTGCACTCTCCTCTGTTCTTTTTGAACCCCTCTCACCTGAATACTTAAAATCCAAATTCCAGTACCTTTCCTCTTCGCATGATCGGCCACTTCGCTCTGCTGAATCCTACCTCCTTTCCATTCCACTGCATCGTTCAGATTTCCTTTCCAACTCCTTCGCTGTCCAGGCCGCTCGCTTTTGGAATTCGCTCCCAGCCGATATCAGAAGACCGGCTAGTAAGGTAACTTTTAAAAGAAGACTCCGGAATCACTTAATGGATTGACATCTTGGTAGTCGTAAGTCGTAAGCTCGTCATCTCTTATATATATCTATATATTAATAATTATATGTCTCTTTAAATATATAATTATATATGTATAGCTGTATATATGTACGTATAATTATATATATATATATGTATGTGTGTATATATATTATATATTATATGTATGTATTAATATAAGTAAATATGTGTATATGTATATGTGTTTAGGTATGTTATGTGAACATGTTATATATATATTTTTTTTTTTTTTTTTTTCTCTTTTCATCTAGTACCGCTCATTATGTTTCTCTGTTTGGCCTAAAGGTTGGCTGGTAGAGAATGCAATTAGCATTAAGCCCGCCTTTTGTACCGTTATATTGTAAATAGTGGTCAATAAAGGTTAAATAAATAAAAATAAATAAATAAAATATTATTTAATACCAGCGGCTCACCCTCGTTTCGCTCGGGTTCGTCTCTAAGCAAACAAAACCAAATCTATTCCACAGGAACCGTAGATTTTTCCGGGATAAAAAGTAGGCTATTTATTATTCTGATGTATGAACTATATTATTGTTTAGTTTCACTAAAATCCAATCAGTAGTTTTTGTGTACTAAGCTGTATAAGTTACTACAGTTTTGTAACTATCCCACGGGAACTCTTTAATTTTCCGAGATGAAAAGTATCTTAAATATTGACCAGGAAAATAATGTACCATCATGCAAAATTTCATTTAAATCATAGACAGAGAACAAAAAATTTGAAAAAAATCTGGATTTGTTCTATTTCACTTCTTACATCCCCCTGACTCGGTTTTTAGCAATTTTTTTTCTATGTACAGACATTCGACGTCTACAGTATTATTATATGTATAGATGTATATATTTAATAGCTAATCACGCAATAATGAATAAATGTAAAAGTTTGTGTGAGTTAGTGAATATGTTCTTCACACTATAACGGTACAACGTGCTTGAGTGAAATTCAGAATGCACATAGCTTTTCAAGGATGCATAAACATACATATAAGATCAATTTTACCAAAGTATTTATCACGCTAGCGTAACCGCGGCGAAAGACTAGTTTTACTATACACTAAATAAAATCTTTAATTAAATATTTTAAGCCATCGTCGTATAATGCGAATAATTAAAATTTCAATGTTATCGAATATGTGGCGTAGATTTATATTTAGTTCAATCCCGTTCCTAGCATATTGTATAAGTCATAACGATGATTGTTGAAGCCTTGTTAAGGTAACATGACGTATGAACAATAATAAGATGCCAACGTTATGGAAGCATTTTACTTCATCATAGATTTAAAAAAAATTGAATAGTTCAGTTTCAGATAGCTGATAAATGTAAAACTCTGAACTCTAAGATAAAATCATGCAGAATAAGTTTGCATAATTTTCAATCACAATAAAAGTATATGTGAAGTACAAACGACAGTGCCAATTTACCTTTTTTACAGACAAACGATGATATCGCGTGCTTTTTAGCTTCTAACCGACTCATCTATTTAGGACTATCTATGTTATACTGTGGCGCCATGGCCACCCCATGGTAATGTTAGTTACAGGTTAGGCCAACCTTCGACGTTATTGACCTATATTGAATATGTCGCGTCTCCCTATGTTTTTCAGTATTACAAAGTTTACTGTAATTTCCTTATATAAGATAAGCTAAGCTAAGGTCACTTAATAAAATATTATTTGTGTATAATATTTATATAATTTAATACAACATTCATATTATATCGTATAATCATTTAATATTTTGACATTACAGACACTTAAATTTTATTTTTTTGTATAGATAAATCAATTTAAATATGGACAAACATAATACATATTATATAGTAAAACTAGCGACTTACCCACGTTTCGCTGTGGTGCGTCCCTAGGTACGCGGATTTTATTTTCAATTTCATGGGTTTTAATTTTTTGTGCGGAACTCTAATTCTTTTTCTAAAATAAAAATAGCCAAAATTACTACTTCAAATATCAGCTATCTGCCAGTGAAAGTTACGTCAAAATCGGCCCAACAGTTTCGGAGTTTAGCCGGAACAAACAGACAGATGGATAAACAGACAGACAAAAATTTAAAGAATTGTTTTTTTTTATAAGTACTTTCTGCTGAAAAAGCTGTTATTTTAACATTACAAACAGACACTAAAATTTTAATTATTTGTGTAGATCCATTAAGACCTTTAAAATGGTCTACGTTATACTAAAAGCTTTCCCCCCAGTAACATTTTGTTATGTCTACTACATCGAGTACTTGAATTTAAAAAATGCCACTCTCTGGCTCATAAAGCAATATCTACGCAATAAATTTTGTAATCATTTCTGCATTGTATAGGAGAAACTAACATAAGAAACTATAATGTACATATGTATATAAAAACTGAGATTGATAAGGATGTTTATACATACATATTTTATGCTGGTTCCCCAAAAACCAAACTAACCTGCTTCTTCAGGTTAATTAGAGATAGAGGTAATAGGATAAGATTGGATATTACACATGATACAATGACGATAGCCACCATTTATTATTCACATAAATTAGTTTTAACAAAGGGTTTAAATGGGTATATTTAGTAATTAGCTCCGGTATGGTGTTGTTCAATTCGATACTAAACCTTCAATTACGTATTAGCATAATCATTTTGTGTAATTACTGATCATAATTACTAACGCACATGGCTCTATGGCTATTTTGCGCGAAGTACTTATACTATTTTACAAGCTTTTATTTAACTTGCAATGTTTGTATGAATGTTCGGGTTAAACCTTACAACTGAATTTTGAAGCAGTTATTCTTAACCGATTGAGCTGAAATTTTGCATAAACGTTTAGTTTGGATGACAATGCATGGGTAGATAAGTGACGTCATTGTAAATCTAATATTGCGGACTTCGATCGATGGCGGATTGTTTTTTTTTTATATGGTCCCCCATGATATGGGATATCAAATGAAAAGGTTTGCTGAGAAGAATACAAATAAACTCCTAAAAATATATATATGAGGGGTGTATGGAAGTTCCTTTCGCTTTTTGGTAGACGTTTGCTTTACAGTCATTATAATTTAAATTATAAAATATCATGTCGATAGAGTTCAATTGAAAAATTTACGATAAAATATATTTATTAAAAACAAATCATGATAAATTAAACACTGAATGATCTGGGATAATTAAGTTAATCGCAAGTAAAAAATTAAGAACTGTATAAATGTTATTTTATTAATAATATTTTTTTTAATTTCAGAAATAAACATTAATTATTTATTATAAAAATATAAATAAAAGTTAAAAAAAGCCGAAGAAAAGACAGCCGTCGAGTTATTCGGCGCGCGGGAGAGCTGTGTGCGGCTATGTATATAGTACATACACGGCTGTAACTATAGCAAGAAGTGTCGAAAAAAAGTCTTATAACACTTGTTTCGGTCTCGCTCCTATCCGCTCAGAGCGTGTAACGCGGAATAAAGAACTTCGTTCCAAAAAAAAAAAAAATTAAATTAAATCAAACTCATTTATTATACAATTTATATGTAATAAAAGCTTGTTTTTAAATATATTTTTTTATTAAATTATTATTTAGGTACTTTCAACGGCATGTTTTTTTTCGATAAACTCTTGATAAAACAACTATGTTCAATCATGAACTTGTTTCCATCCTTTGTTTGCTTTTTTAACCAGTCGGGTTTTTTGGTACTTTTTTTACCTTTTTTAATATCAAATTATGGCGTAGGATCTTATATAATATTATATCCCTTAAAAATTATTAATAAAATAAAATTTTACTCAAAGAATCGGCATTACAATTAAGATTACATTACAGTACATTACGGCATTACATTTCAATTCTGCGGGAGCGGCATCTAGCACTCTTTGCTTTAACTTGTACAGAAATAATTAAGTGTGCTTTTGTTTTTATATATAATTAAGTAAATTTGAAGTTTCAATTTGATAACAAAATAATCTAAAGATATGCCGTGACAAAGTCGGATCAGCAGAAAAAAATTAATACGTATTTATTTTTATTTTTGCTGTATTTATTTATATATATAACTTTACAACCGTAACGTATAACTTTAAAGCGTAAATGTAAATGAAATGTAGCTTACAATCCAGTATCAAATACGGCTCGAAACTCATGAGAATATATTTGCCGTGAGGATTCTCGCTAACACTATTTGCTCAATCAGTATGCACAAATCAAATGTAGAGCGCAATAAATGATGATCGCCTTTGAAATTAGATTGCATCGGGTGTATATTGGTCATTCTACGATAAGAGGTAATGAGTACGGCAATCATTATCAAATAGTTTTTTTACTCTATGTCTTGTCATTTTATGAAATGAATCACAGCATCTTAATGTATTTTATGAGTAGCATTATGATTAAATGCCCAACCAAAGTACATTTTCTTGATATTTCATATTTAAGTCTGAAAAAGTCTCTACCCTGGCTTATCCTCTTGACATTTTTAGTTAAACATGCAGACAATACATACCTTCTTTGTCGCAATTGCCAAATTAATTATCACGAATTTAAATAAGTATACATAAGCATTTAAAATGTAAAATACAATAATATATTTTTTTAATAATTTTCGAACTTCGTTTTTGTCCTGCTTTTTTTGTGTATCTACTCTGGCGAATTTTGGTCCGTTAAAACTAACATAAATATTGTGCGGTCATATGCAAGCTAGGGCCTAAGGACGCTTATCAACGTGAAATTAGTAATACTAAACAGACGAGCCGTTAGATCACTGTTATTTGTTTGTTGGTGCAACGCGAAAGTGCGATGCAATGTTTCCGCAGGGTGATTGTGTTTCTCCACTGGTAAATCGTAAAATTTATAAAATTCACTTAATTTATTTGTATTTACTGTCTAAAGTCAACAATACTGTAATAGTTGAGGTGTGACCTTAGTGATATTGGTACAATCAATAATGTCGTATTTTTTGTCTAGTAAAACGTCCTTTATTTTAAAACATAACATTATAAACTTACTTGTATATAATAAATATGAAATGAAATACTGGAATCTGAAGTCAGGGAAGCTCTTAGAAAAATTAAAACAAATAAATCAGCCGGAAGAGACAGTATATTCGCTGAAGAACTGAAAAACCTAGGAGACACAGGTGTCAAGATCTTAAAGGACCTGTGTAATCAGATCTGGAGCTCGGGCAAATGACCTAAGGACTGGACGGAGTCTCTTTTGATACCATTACACAAGAAAGGCTCGACAAAGACATGCGAAAACTACCGAACAGTGGCCCTCATATCACATGGTAGTAAGATCATGCTCCACATAATTAATGGACGCTTACAACCTTACCTACAGCGGCAAATACCTAATGAGCAGGCTGGCTTTGTCAAGGGCCGCGGGACTCGGGAGCAAATTGTCAACATTAGACAACTCATAGAGAAGAGCCGGGAATTTAATGTTCCGATAATTATGTGTTTTGTTGACTACTCCAAGGCGTTTGACTGCGTGAGGTGGGATTGTCTATGGAGAATTCTCCTAGAAATGGGTGTTCCTGGGCATTTAATAGCACTGATCGCAGCCCTATATGAGAATGGGAAGTCAATGGTAAGAGTGAATGACGTGGTATCCGCTCCTTTCAAACCACAAAAAGGAGTAAGACAAGGATGCATCATATCCCCTCTTCTTTTTAATATCTATGGCGAGTATATCATGAGGACAGCGCTAGAAGATTGGGATGGAGGCATTTCCGTTGGAGGCAACAAGATCAGTAACCTCCGATACGCCGATGACACTACGTTATTGGCTTCCTCAGAACAAGAAATGGCTGAACTGATTAGAAGAGTCGAGCACGCAAGTGAGATGGTCGGTTTTTCCATTAATAAAATGAAAACTAAAATCATGGTAGTAGATCGAGCTGGAACTTTTGCACGAACCGGAGAACTTGCGGACCTGGAGTTTGTAAATGAGTTTGTGTACCTGGGATCACTTATAAGCAATCAGGGAGGCTGTGATAAAGAAATTCGGAGACGTACGCAGATGGCCAAGGCAGCTATGAGTAAGTTAACCAGAATCTGGCAAAACAGGAAAGTGTCGAATACCACCAAGACCAGACTTGTGCGAGCCTTGGTATTCTCAATATTTTTGTACGGTTCCGAATCATGGTCAATCCGTGCAGCTGACCGAAAAAAGATCGAGACTTTCGAAATGTGGTGTTATAGAAGAATGCTGCGTATACCGTGGACAGCAAAAAGAACCAACAAATCTATTCTCGACCAACTGAATATTACTACCAGACTATCCACTATATGCTACCAACGAGTCCTAACTTATTTTGGTCACATTGCCCGGAGACAACCAGACAATCTGGACAAACTGGTTGTAATAGGGAAGATTGAAGGCAAAAGATCACGCGGTCGAGCACCTACCCGCTGGTCCGACCAGATTCAAAATATAACGGGACTCAATATTCCAACTGCCCTGAGACAAGCCGAGGACAGAGTGGCGTGGAGGAAGCTAGTCGACACATCAGTGAAAGCACTTCAGGACAAGCACGACCTTCAGTAATGAAGTAAACGAAGAAGAAGAAGAAGTATATAATAAAATAACTTTTTTAGTTTGACCTTAGAAATCGAACCCAGGATCTTATTATACAAAATTAAGTTTGAAATAAATGAACATTTATTGTAATAAATGAATCGTTATTTTTTTTACGTCAACAGTATTAATAGTATTAAAATTTAAAATTATACGAAATCCCACAACCAGTACGTCCATAATAATTAGTATTGTATGCAGATCAAGCAATTCTTATGTGCATACATTAATTAGAGATAATATTTAATGTTTACTTACATATTTCATGGAAATAACGTAAGCTGTGGAAATGACAAAATGTTATTGGGAGCCGAATTATCATAACTGATTGACAAAACAACAACACATTTATTTTATTATAACTTTTGACTTCTGAATATTATTTTATACTTGTAATATCCCAAATCTCTGTTTGTTTGTTCAATATTAACTCATGTCAATTAAAAATTTTAAATTTATCGCGAAAACGTCTCTCTGTATGGCGTATTTCCTCTGGCAATATAACTAGCAGGGTAAATACTCACTGACAGATTACGCTATCAAAGAATTAAGAATGATCTACACTCTACAGAGCAAAGAAATCACACACCACCTACATTTTCACTTTAACTTTAAACATATTTTTTTTATGAAATTTCAAAATATTTTTTTAAATTATATATAATTCAAATATTTAAAAAAAAATTATACCGTTATCATAAGTTAAGTACAATGTTTAATAAAAGTTGATTTTATTATGTCAAAGTCCCCTGTTTCCCCTAATTAAAAAAGTATCTACCCTGATCTTGATGTCACTACCCTGGCCTATGTATTTACTCTGGCCTTCTAAAAGCTACTAAATATGTACCTATGTATAAAGTGACTTGCCCTTACATGAATGTGTACCTATATAAAAGGGACTAAAATCGGAATATATGTGTTTAATCAAAAAAATCTACTTTTCCCCTTGGCCGCATCCTCTATGGACACAAAACCTCTTATCGTTAAATGACCCATATAAGAAAACGTTTGAAAGGATGATGTTACTTTGTGTACTTTTTTAACGTAAAAATAACGTATGTATACATGTATAAGAATATTTTCAAAGCCTTTATAAATAGGATATACAAATGTATAATATAATACATTCACTAGAATCTGTGAAACATTGTACTAGACACGTGTAACAAATTTATATGTATTCCGACCACCATGTGTAGTGTATGTACATTCCCACGCATATATGCGTACAATAAAATATCCAAAACGGAAAATCGGTTAAATACACAGTGTTTTTCTTTATACAACTAGTAGAAACGTCTTGTAAAAAAATATGTTTCCCAACATTTTTACTGCTATTTTAATTAAAAAGAATAATTTATAAACTGTACAGATTAAAAAATAAACATTTTAATAGTATATTTTAATATTATAAAATGTGTAAATTGTAAATATTAATACTAATAAAGCATTGCAAACCGTAATTTGTAAAATGAAACAAACGTTTGATATCATTTATCTATAATAAAATATAAAATCTTTTAGAAAGATTTTTTACTTTCATTTGTTCAAAGAGTGGACATGATTCAGTAAATTATTAACTCTTTACAAGTCTTATTGAAAGGTCAAATTTCCAAACATGATATTTTATGTATGGAACGAAAAATATCACAAAAATTTAAAAGATATTTGTATGACCGTAGAATATTACATAAGTACGCTTGTCCCTACTAAATAATTCATTTTTCGAGTTGAACCTTAATGTAGGATACACTTAATGTAGGTACAGATGTATGACGTGTTTGCAGGATGCCTCCCATCATCATAACATTAAATATTACATTTACTATCTTCGTGTTTGTTAGATACTTTAATTACTTGTAAGATGAGTGATTTAATCGTTTGGTTAAAGAACTAGTATCATATGTAAATAAATAGGCAAAGGTAAATCATTTTAGTGCCTTATTCTTATCTTTTTGTCGATTAAATAGTTTTTTTTTTGTTCAATAACTATTGACGAGCTTTCAGGTTATAAATAAAAAATTATTATGATCGAATATTGACGAACACTACTAAACTACGACTTAAACAAGAAATTAAATTAAAAATTAAAAAGCACCACCAACACAATAACCTTTTCATTGAGGACATTTCAATGAGCCTAAACACGATATCTATGCAGTATTTTAATAAAGGGTTGAGTGTCTTGCAGATTCCAGGTGACGCGCCAACATCAGGCCAAGGTTATCATATCGTTGCAATGTCATTGAAGTAACGGGATATCAAGTTTCGAATGGATTAGATTTGTGGAAGTTGCTCATATCTTTTTACTGTCTAGATAGAAACTTTAAAAAAAAATGACTTCCATGCACTGAAAAGAAAAAATAACTAAACAGGGGTTTTCATTTAGAATAGATACCTAATCAAATATTTTCGAAGTCGGCGTGCTTTGATTTGTATTGGCTGGCACCGACTTCGAAAATATCTAATGAGGTATCTATGTATGTATTCAGCCCTTTTTAACGTCCCACTGCTGGGCACGGGCCTCCCTTCAATACGAGGGGAAAGATATATATATATATATATATATATATATATATATATATATATATATATATATATATATATATATATATACTAAATGAAAACCCCTGTTTAGTTATTTTTTTACTTTTCAGTACCTGGAAGTCGATTTTTATTTTTTTTTTTTAAATTTTTATTTTTCCATTTTTAGTGTAGACGTAATAAGCAGGTAATTTGAAAGAAGAAAGATTTTTAAAAACATATTCGATTAAAGGGTCATTTTAACCATGATACGAGTAACGAGAACGCGCGTTTTTTTTTACGTTGATTTGCATAGTATCCGGCTTTAGGAGCCGTCCGGGCTTACGGGACTTCCCCCTAGGTTATAGATAGTGCCATCCACGAAGCCTCTCAGGGTCATTTTAACCATGATACGAGTAACGAGAACGCGAGTTTTTTTACGTTGATTTGCATAGTATCCGGCTTTAGGAGCCGTCCGGGCTTACGGGACTTCCCCCTAGGTTATAGATAGTGCCATCCACGAAGCCATCAACTGTCAATAAAGAGAGGAGCGCGTCTTTGTGGATGGCACAAATTATACATTCATCATTAGCTATTTTTCCATCCTTAGGGGAGGTTTTTTTTTTTTGAAATTTATATGGGACCAATCCGATGGTCGACCGATGGCAGTGGTAGCCCAGTGGTAACGCGCTCGCTTGGGAAACCGAGTGAAGCGGGTTCAAATCCCGGATCTCGCACCTCTGATATTTTCATGTGCGAATCATTTCTAACATGATTACCACTTGCCTTACGGTGAAGGAAAACATCGTGAGGAAACCTGCATGTCTGAGAGAACCTAGCAAGTTTTCGAAAGACATGTGAAGTCCGCCAATCCGCACTTGGCCAGCGTGGTGGACTATGGCCTGATCCCCCCTCGTACTGAAGGGAGGCCCGTGCCCAGCAGTGGGACGTTAAAAAGGGCTGAATACAATATGGGACCAATCTGGAAATATACACTTTCAAACAACACAAAAATTGTCCAAATCGGTTAATAAATGACGGAGTTCTGAAGTAACAAACATAAAAAAAAATAAAAAAAATACAGTCGAATTGAGAACCTCCTCCTTTTTGAAGTCGGTTGAAAAAACCGTTCTCAATCCGTATGCCAATACAAGTTTGTTTTCAAAATTAAGAACAAAGTAAAATACTGTGTTTTTAACATCACCTTGCCCTCTGCTCTGACGGTAATTATGTCTATAAATTCCATTTTATGTTAGCAGTGGATACAGTATCCTTTTTAAATACACCGTTATTTGATCGATAAGACTAAAGACAGACCTAGACCCGCCCCTTTCAAGCTTTCAATATTAACAATCCGCATCTTGTACACAATCTCCTTCAGGCATCCCCAGTAAAAATAGTCCAAGGTCGGACCGTGGAGGCCACAAAATAGGCTCCGTTCCGGTTCCGGTTCCGGTTCCGGTTACGGTCCGGTTACGGTCCGGTTACGTTCCGGTTACGTTCCGGTTACGTTTCGGTTCCGCTCCTGTTACGTTCCATTTCGTTCCGGTTCCGTTCCGGTTCCGTTCCTATTCCGGTCCGGTTACGGTCCGGTCACGGTCCGGTTACGGTCCGATTACGGTCAGGTCACGGTCCGGTCACAGTCCGGTCACGGTCCGGCTACGGTCCGGTCACGGTCAGGTCTCGGACCGGTTACGGTCCGGTCACGGTCCTGTTACGGTCCGGTTACGGTCTGGTTACGGTCCGGTCCCGGTCAGGTCACGGTCCGGTTACGGTCCGGTCACGGTCCGGTTACGGTCCGATTACGGTCAGGTCACGGTCCGGTCACGGTTCGGTTACGGTCCGGTTACAGTCCGGTCACGGTCAGGTCTCGGACCGGTTACGGGCCGATTACGGTCCGGTTACGGTCCGGTCACGGTCAGGTCATGGTCCGGTCACGGTTAGGTCACGGTCAAGTCACGGTCCGGTTACGGTCCGGTCCCGGTCAGGTCACGGTCCAGTTACGGTCCGGTCACGGTCCGGTTACGGTCTGATTACGGTCAGGTCACGGTCCGGTCACGGTCCGGTCACGGTCCGGTCACGGTCCGGTTACGGTCAGGTCACGGTCCGGTCACGGTCCGGTTACGGTCCGGTTACGGTCCGGTCCCGGTCGGGTCACGGTCCGGTTACGGTCCGGTCACGGTCCGGTCACTGTCCGGTTACGTTCCAGTTACGGTCCGGTCACGGTCAGGTCACGGTCCGATCACGGTCCGGTCACGGTCAGGTCACGGTCCGGTTACGGTCCGGTCACGGTCCGGTTACGGTCCGGTCACGGTCCGGTTACGGTCCGGTTACGGTCCGGTCCCGGTCAGGTCACGGTCCGGTTACGGTCCGGTTACGGTCCGGTCACGGTCAGGTCTCGGACCGATTACGGGCCGGTTACGGTCCGGTCACGGTCAGGTCATGGTCCGGTCACGGTCAGGTCACGGTCAGGTCACGGTCCGATTACGGTCAGGTCACGGTTCGGTCACGGTCCGGTCACGGTCCGGTTATGGTCTGGTCACGGTCAGGTCTCAGACCGGTTACGGGCCGGTTACGGTCTGGTTACGGTCCGGTCACGGTCAGGTCATGGTCCGGTTACGGTCCCATTACAGTAAGGTCACGGTCCGGTTACGGTCCGGTCACTGTCCGGTCACGGTCCGGTCACGTTCTTGTTACGGTCCGGTCACGGTCAAGTCACGGTCCGGTTACGGTCCGGTTACGGTCAGGTCAAGGACCGGTTACAGTCCAGTTACTGTCTGGTTACGGTCCGGTCACGGTCAGGTCACGGTCCGGTCACGGTCCGGTCACGGTTCGGTCACGGTCCGGTCACGGTACGGTCACGGTCCGGTTACGGTCCGGCTCCGTTCCGTACGGTTACGTTCCGACCCGGTCCGTGCCGTCCCGTTCCGTCCCCTCCCATTGATTATTTAGATTTTCACTTTCAAAATAATTTAACGACTTCGAACGAATTTTCGAAGTCGGTGTGCTTTGATTTGTATTGGCTGGCACCGACTTCGAAAAAACCTGATTAAGTATCTATTCTAAATGAAAACCCCCGTTTAGTTATTTTTTACTTTTCAGTGCCTGGAAGTCGGTTTTTATTTTATTTTTTTTGGAAGTCGGTTGAAAAGAGCTGTTCACCTGCTGATGGCTAAACGGATTTTCTTAATTTATAGCTAAGAAAATTCTCGATTAAGTCATCTTTTAAATTAAAAAAAAATCAATTAAAATCGGTTCATCCGTTTCGGTGATGCTACGAACAGACACACAAATACATATTTACGTTAAACTTATAACACCCCTTTTTTTAGGTCGGGCGTTAAAAATAGACCTTAGAAGAATGATGTATGATGAACAGGTACGACACCTGTTCTAGGTTGTTTTTAACTTCGAAGCGAAAGAGTGTAAGCTAAATAAAATTATAAGAAAAAATTGAATTCCTTCATTACTACCAATTTGCTTGTCGTGAAGTTATGTAACGGTAAGTGACGAAATCAACAAAATGGTCTTTTCGATTTAAATTAGACGTATTAAATCAATAAGCATCCTCAGTCCTTAATTTAGAAATACTCTTAAATATAACTGTTTTTGATTTGTATATTATTTATTATATTGGACCGATTTAGATGAAATTTGGTAAGATAGTTTGAGACCCTGGGAAGGACATAGGATAGTTTTTATCTTGGAAATCATCCCTTAATCAGTGAAATGGGGATGAATGAATGAATGGGGGGGAATCAACCTAGGGACGCACCCGACCGAAGCGAGGGTGTGTAGCTAGTTATAATACAAAGTGACTAAATAAATAAAATATTCCCTAAATGACCTTAAGGTTTGTCTACACTATTCTCTTCGGGCCTTTTTACCGTCCCACAGGTGGGCACGAGCCTCCTCCTAATGCGATGGAAGATCCCAGGTCATAGTCTACAACGCTAGCATATGCGGGTTGTTGGACTTCACATGTATTTCGCACATTCAGGTTGAAAGTGCGTCACACATAAAAATACCAGACGTTGTTAATCAAGAGACTTAAACCCACTTCTCTTTATTTCCACCACTGAGCTACTACTGCTAAAAAATGTAAAAGCATTATTAACGGTAAAATAAATATGAAATATTGTCACCAAAACACTATACGCTAATAAAAGGCAAACAAATTCAAAAGAATAGTTTTCTATAGCTCAAATGGTGTCAATATTGATTCTGCTGTTAATGTTCGATAAAATTATCGAGTCCAAAAACATTTCCATTGTCAATTTGAAACCAGCTGTTAACTTTTAAATATTACTTACTAGGTTACGACACCTTAAAGTGTACACAGAAGCTGTAAAACTCTCGAAATCTACAGACTTTACTTCGATGATATTTCTTTTAACATAACTATAAAAACTATTCAAAAATTAACTTCTTGTTTATACTTATAAATATTTACTAACTTGATTTATTTCTTGACATGCTTTATAAATATTTAACAAGTCCAAATAGGAACCAATATTTAATTCAAAGGACCCCAATTCAGTTTAAATTAAAAAGGTTATTTTTACGGCCACCCTTTTTATGATTTGCGTGACTTTATGTAATCATTTAAAAAAGAAGTAAATTACTTTCATTAATATTATAAGTGATTAATAATTATCTATAGTAGTTTTAATAGTACATCTAGTTTATAAAGCGCCCAAGTGCGAGTCGGAGTCGCGCACGAAGGGTTCCGTACCATTATCTATAAAAACAGCAAATAAATCATGTCTGTTGTATGGGAGCCCGCCTTAAATATTTGTTTTATTTTAATTTAATTATTTATTTTTAAAGTGAATATATAAATAAATGTTCTGTGAATATTTCAAGCGTCTACCTGTTGCCGTTATCAATATCGAGCAAAAACGAGCAAAAAAAATCATGATAATGTTCATCAGATACAGCCTGGTGTCAGGCGGACAGACAGACAGACAGCGAAGTCTTAGTAATAGGGTCCCGTTTTACCCTTTACGGAACCCTAAACAAAGAGGAAGTACGTCATATTAGAAAATATCTTAGATAAATACAAAATTAAAATTAATTAATCTTAATAAAATATGAAATCGAATCAAAATAGTAACGGGTTCTGTAATTAATATAACATAAAAAAATTTAACAAGAGACATATCCTCGCTTCGCTCGAGACAGCACTAGGTGTTTTTATTACTAGTGATTTACACTAGCTTCACTCGTTTGTGTTACCCCAATGTGTTCATCTTGTTGTGATTCGAGGACTCATTAGTGTCCGGCAATCCAGCCGGGTGTGAAGCCAAGACAGACACAGTGGGAGGCCCACTTCAGTGGTCGGGATACCATTTTCTCCGGGTTACTTCTTTCGCTTTGTTCCTGGTACTTCTCTGATAGCAGAGAGGACCGTGGGAACAACCCCATGGCTGTTGTGGTCTACCTCTGCAAGCTAGGCGTCGGAGAGTCGTTCAGTGGATAAACGATCCTGCGATACCCCACTAAGCCGGGGAGGTTTCGTTGGATTTTAATGAATATTGGCTTTTCTGGCCAGCGAGTACTACATAACGACCTGTTTGTATGCAGATGGTATGCTTAAAGGCATTTTCCAACGTTAAAAAAATTCAAGTTCATAGCCTATCTGTGTATTAAACATTCAAATCCGTCTGGCCGTTACAGCGTGAAGATAGTTTCGTGTATTTAAAATAAAATAGAAACCAAAACTACAGTTAATAAGGTTTTTTCTTATTTGTCTAGATAGACAAACAAGTACCTGATGGTAGAAGTATGAATAGTTGTTAAAAATGGATTTTTTAGTAAACTCTACACACTAAAGGAGACACTCGCAGAAAAAAATAATTATAAAAATTTTAGTGTGATCTTGTTAAAATAAAAAGTATTTATTGTACTACTAGTATTGAGAAATACTAATAAATATTAAAAATAATTTAATAATAAATCAATAAATATACGAACAGACAATGTTTAAAGTTATTATATTTAAATGGCATAAGTAAGGTGCAGTTGTCGATCAAGTACCGTTTAAAAAGTGAAAGTCGTAAGGTAAAACGAGTTCCGTTTTGGCAATGTAACGAAAAGCCCAGTAACCGGACGTTTTAAAATTGAGAAATAATGAATAAGCATATTTTTCAAAAGAATAAAGAGTGAGTGATTAACGTAGTCGTAGTAAATTTTTTCGCTACTGTTTTCTGCCCTTACTCGTGACCTACTTTTTATTTATGAAATAATAGCCTAAGAGCCGGGTACACCATGACCTTCACCGATCTGTTAACCAGATGAAACATATTTTGTATAAAGTTTCAATAATAAATAAATAAGCCTAAAATAGCTATTTTAGTTCTTGGCTCTTAGACCATAACGTCGAATATAAAAATACGATCATGAATGAGGTGTGAGTTCAAATTTAGGAAGACTCTTGAAATTTTATTACTTAGTAATTTCAGTCTGCGGTCCTGCTCATAGGGTATGTTGACAAAATAGTCTAATTCAATTAATGGAAATCAATTAAATGAAATTCTTGAAATTAGTTCAGTACTTTGAAGTTAATTAAATACATACAAACAAACAAATCTATTTCTTTGTAATAATGTAAGAAAAGAGCTTACATACTTATTAGCCATACAGATTAGATACGTGTCTGGTTCACACGTAGACGCTACCTAGGGAACTGAGTGCCAAAATATGTACCTACCTGCGTGAAAGTAGTTGTCTAGTGGAAAAGTGAATCTTCCCATCTTCTATTCTTACACTTCAAAAAACATACAAGACGTATTCCATGCATATGCATATTCCATGATATGTTTATGTATGTATAATGTATATATACATTATACATAAGGCAGTGGTAATGCGCTCGCTTGGGAAACCGAGTGAAGCGGGTTCAAATCCCGGGTCTCGCACCTCTGATATTTTCATGTGCGAATCATTTCTAACATGATTACCACTTGCCTTACGGTGAAGGAAAACATCGTGAGGAAACCTACATGTCTGAGAGAACCTAGCAAGTTTTTGAAAGACATGTGAAATCGGCCAACTCGCACTTGGCCAGCGTGGTGGGGACGATAGCTGAGAATTGGAATCCAATTCAATTAGTTTTTCAAGTAAGCGCGTTACCTACATCATACATAGGCTACCATCCGAATAGATAATACTTTCTATAATAATACTCTAAAACTTGTATAGTCATTCAGCAATTTTAATAAACAAACTTTGTCCAAGATGGATATTTTAAAGAATGTAATATATTGTTGGTCATTTTGCAATCTGTTATACGCACATGTTTTACAACAATGTTTTACGATAATGACTCTCATATAACATGTCAGTCCGAGTAATTACTTGGTAGTGTATATTCCTGTAGTATTATTTATTTATCAGTAGATGTCACTGAATTGCGTATAGCCAGTCATAATATTTCACCTGAGGTTATCTTGTATTCATTCCATTATCCGAGCTACTTTTAAATGAAACCAATTTACAATAATGAAAATGAACGAAAATTCAGCGTAAATTATAGCAACTTGTATTCAAGAGGGTATAAATCTCAGTGTAAAGGGCCTAAGGGTGCGGTAATACCATGCCCTGAGGGCCAATACATTAATTCTACTGTTAAGATAATTTAGCTATCCCACTTTGAAATAGAAAATCCTAGAATGTTTCTGGTTATCAAACTAATATATTTTCAATTGTTTTTGTCGTTTTCCAATAAAAATAAAACCGAACAATTACATGAGGATATTTAGAAAAAGGTTTCCAGATCTTTTTTATATATTTTTCTTCACGTATTGGAAATAAAAACTTATCGTTACTATTATTATAATCTTTAATCCTATTTTATCTTAATCTAACCTTACGTGAAAGGTTTTGCGTTTACTAATTAAGCAAAAAGTTCTGTGTAAAAGCTTTTTTCAACAAAATTAGGTCTTTTTCTTAGATAAAGAAGCAGTAAAAAAGAAAGTAAATTTTCGAATCAGCTTATTGAAGTGCAAATTAATATCCTATCGGTCCACTTAAGCATACAAAAGTAAATATAAAGCGAATTTTCTCTTTATAACATAACTAGCGATCCGCTGACAATTAGAAAACATCAACTTAACTTTCTATAAACATACGAGTAATATACACGAATTATAAATTATAATACACAAGCCTGCCGGAAGGTCTCTTAAAGATAGTGAAAACCGTATCAAAAACAGTTATTCAGGTATTTTAAATGAAATAATCGCACAAATACACAGTCGCGTATTAGTGTATATTTATACTATACTAGCGACTAATCCTCGCTCCGCTCGGGTTCGTCCCTAGTTACGTTTTAATGTTTAATTTATAGATTTCTCAGAGATGAGATGTTAACCCACAGTAAAATATATCCTATATGTTGACCTGGATATCTAGCTATCATCATACCAAAATTCATCAAAATCTGTCCAGTGGTTTACTCGTGATGCGTTCCCAGACAGACAGGCAGACAAACCAAAATTCTTAAAAACTATATATTCGGCCTCTCTATCGATAATAATGACTATTTCCATAAGATTTTCAAAAAAAAATTTAATATACAGATTCGACTCCGAATTTTATTATATGTATAGATTTAATAGTAGTAGTCTACTGTACACTTTTACTTATTTTTAGTGAATACCAACGATAAGTAAAAGTGCACAATTCGACACTTTCACAGCCGTTGATAAAGGTACTCATAATCAAATAATTTTTTTGTAGCTCTGTACTGGCTGAGATGAGAAATAATATTTTTGGAGTTTGGAAAAGGAAGAAAAAAGAATTTATTTAAATAAATTGTATAGATTCTTTATTAGTGTGGTATTATAACATGAATTATACAATATTTAGAATGGCTTAACCGATTGTAATGGAACATTCAAATAGATAGATGGAATTGAATCACAGAGGATTTTATTTTTTTTATTATTTAGATTTTATGCGTTTTATGTCCTTTACTTGAGAAATGATGAATTCCCTATACAAACTTCCATCCCCCTTTTCAAAGCCTTGTAATTTAGGAGATAAAAACTTTATATCCTTCCCAGGGTCTCAAACTATCTTTATACCAAAATTACCTACTTCTTTATGATATTAGTGTACATTGGTATTTTTGTGAAACAAAACTCAAGAGGACTATTATAATTTAATTACCGTACGTTCATTTCCAAACTACACGCTGTATGTATGTATGTATGTATGTATGTATGTATGTACATATATTACTCCCAGTATAAATGAGGAAATTAAATTTCACAAAAAAATCGTAGTGCTTTTACAGCATAGTCAACTCTTGAAATATTTTTCTTATTGAAAAGGGTCTACTTATATTGAATTTCGTTTGGAACTGGGGAAATAAAAGGCTGGCACTCTCAAAAAATATGTATATATTTACATTACTTACTTCACGTATTGAGCATAACATTGCTATACCTTTTACTGTCTTATTTAATTTCTATAAAAAAAGACTACAAACTACATATTTATGTTGTAAGTTTAGCTTCTGGCCGCAACTTTGCGTGTTTGTTTTTAACTCCTAATACATATAGGAGTATTATAAGTGTGACGCTATGTCTGTCTGTGTCTGTTTTTTTTTATTTCAACATAATCGAAATAGATGTTAACTATATATGATAATGAATCATCCGGATTTTTGAATAGCTAGAATTTATGCTAGATGGTTATGAACGTTTTTCCAGAGTGATAATATGAGAAACTATACACAAATAATGAAATATATTTTTGATTTTCTTTATCAACTGGCTTGGTAAGTAACAGTTCTATAATAATATAGCCGTGACTGATGCTGCTAGAAGTGTATTTATCGTACTCCA
This sequence comes from Argynnis bischoffii washingtonia, assembly GCA_033884665.1. Lineage (NCBI taxonomy): Eukaryota > Metazoa > Arthropoda > Insecta > Lepidoptera > Nymphalidae > Argynnis > Argynnis bischoffii. The sequence continues at coordinate 5,019,469 of CM066616.1, read as the reverse complement.
TGAAGATTAAGGATTAGAATCATGTTTAGGCTCATTCTTTCAGCCATGAATATTAACCACAATATTCTCATACATACTCGTATATATTTATAATATATTTACAATAATTATTATAGAGAGCAGTTTAAAAAGTAAAATGAAAACCCCATGACATTTTAAATGATCTCTAAAGAAGTAAAAAATAATAGCTTTATGTCATTGTTAACATTTAATTATGTCAAAGAACCAAGCACTAAAAAAATGAAATAGTTTAAATTCAAGTGTTGTTTTTTGTATTTTATTTTATTTTACCCAATATTGTCATCATATTATACAATACAAGCTTCATAAATAATTCCAAGACATTCAATATATGCTTTCAAAATAAAATAAACATCTTCCAAACACAAAGACAATACTCCATCCAGTTTTATAGTATGCGTAACATGAAGATATTAGTCAATTAGTGTAAGCAAATATTAATAACGTAGAAAATACATCAGTATTGCCATATGTACGACTAATAACAAGTTTAGTTTTATAAAAATTTAATAAAAGTAGGTTCAGAGAAAAATATATTTCTTATTACAATTACATGCATACCTCTCTTGACAAAATCAAAAGTTTAAAATATTAACCTAATAGAAAAAATATGCCAATAGAAAATCTCACACTGGGCAGAAATTAAATTTCTTACTTAAAAGTAAAATAATGAAAAATTTCGGCTGGTTAACAGAACGGTGAAAAATAAAAAAATAAAATTAATTAATTAATTTAAAAATATCCTGGTCAGGATTACGATAGGCAAGCTATTTTAGGCGTATTTATCTATTATTGAAACTTTATAAAAAATATGTTTCATCTGCTTAACAGATCGGTGAAGGTCATGGTGTATCCGACTCTTAGACCATAAGACCATGCTCTTATAGGAATTACAAGAATACAATAGTCTTTCTGTTCTTTTTTTTTACATACACCATCAATCAAAAAAGTATACATTAGGAGTATTACACAATCCCATGCAAAAGCTCTCTTAAAACTGTCACCAATTGTGTTTAGGTAATTATTCTAGTCGAAATAAATATACAACAATGTAAGTTGAACCTTATATGCAATGTGTAAAGTTTTTTTCACAAAAAAAATTTAATTAAAAACGCGTTCAAATGTTTAAATGAGCACTCATTCGGTGAGGAGATTTTTGTCGCTGATTGTGTATCTGGCACTTTTATGGTCGATGACATACACATATATTTTTTGATAGCATGTGAGAATGACGTATTCTTTGCTCACTCTGTCAATTTCCTACTATCCCGCAATGATTATAATCAATTATAGTATTTATTACAATTCATGTTTATATATGTATGTATGTATGTACCTAGACGACTGAGCTTAGCTATCCGTTATTATTTTTATTTTATTTTTTGTAGAATTGTATTTTTTTTCGGAAAATATATAAAAAAATCATTTTTTTTTTCAAAAAAGACATCTACATAGATAATAAGTATAATCAAGAGCAAAAACTTATCTAAATACAAAATTTGATCCAAATCGTTACAGCCATTTCCGAGATACCTACACGAAATTAAATATAGATATACAAGAATTGTTCATTTAATATTTTAAGATTTAGATGTCTCTACTAGGAAATAATTATACCATTTATAACAAGGTTTATACATTTAATACTTACCGCTAACATTAATAAAGGAAAGTCACATTTTACTAGATATTAATACCGAACAAATTAAATTCTATTTTACTCTCTACTAATTTAATTTGATTTATATTATACATAGGTATTATAATTCTCAAAGATATTATTAACTAAAAGCTTGTTTTTAATGCATTGCGCATATGCATGCACGCAAGCAATTTGAATATTAATTAGTTTGAGCACTTATATATAAATTCATAATTAATATATTCAAGTGTTCACATAAATGTTGAGAGAAATACTTTTTTTTTATTTTTTGGTACAAAATTGAATAACCTTTTTCTTTTTACTTTAAAAATTGATCAAAAACACTTTTCTTCAGCCCTTGAAGTTAATTGGTAAAAATAAAAAAGAATTTATTGAAATATCGTACTAGAAGCTTAAAAATTTCAAGCCACGGTAGCTCCATTGGTATAGAAGAGATTTTAACAAACGTTCTTCGGTCGGCTGCAATCACAGTCATATCACATTCCAATAAATAATTGAACTATATATGGTAACAATACTATAATCAGTCTTGGCTTAGATCAGAAAATATTCTGGTCCTACATAGGAACCACATTTGGGAAAATCCGCAGGAGCTTGGACGAAATTTTTCTGATCACCAACCTTCAACACAAAATCTAAGCCTCGCGTCCAATGAGCAGATTTCTCATCCCTCATCATCCAAACCCCAGGATTATCAGCCTTAAAACGTAAAGCAGCTACCCCAAATTTTGGTATAATAATAGTGTCTTTGATCACTGGATCTACAACATTTTTGTTAGGGAATAAACTTCCCTCGACGTTCATTCGCTCGATAGTTTCTTTGTCTAGACTGGTATTGAAGTTTCGGATGCCAATTACATAGAAGCTGTAGCCGTGGAGATGGAAAATGTGATCTGATTCGCCACCTGAAAGAAAACCAGACGTTTAATATAACATATTTTTTACAACTTAACTTGTTATTTTCCATACTTTATTTATATATAAGTAATATAAAATTTATATATGCCATAAGGTATATTATGTTTATATTTAACGGTTAGTATAGATTTCTCAGATATGAGATATCTTCCCGCAGTAAAAAATACCCTATATTTGACCCGAATAAGTTATCATTATACCAAATTTCATCAAAATCTATTCAGTGGTTGTCTCGTGATGATTTTCCAGACAGACAGACAAACAAAAATTCTAAAAACTATAGATTCGACCTCAGCTTCGATAATAACGACAATTTGATTAAGTTTTTCCAAAATATATTTAATGTACAGATGCGACTCAGTTAAAATTTTATTATATGTAGGTATAAATAAGATTGTTCAATTAAGAAAAATATCAGATGTAGAACTTAAATATGCAATGGCCTGATTTTAAACTATTAACCCATATTTATGCGCAATATAAAACTATCGTATCATCACATTTAATAGTAGTAAGTGAAATTTAAATGTCTTGTAACTCAGAACCTACTTTCTTAGGAAGCTTAAAGTCCACGGAATAATTGTAAGAAAATTTATGTAGTAATACAAACCTGTATAATTGTACTGTAAGTTTAGTTGCTATGGCAAAATTAAAAAAAAAAGCCACAATTTCTCGTGAGAAATATCTGTATGATCAATACAGAAATAACTTTTAATACGTTTAAACCAATAAAATAAGCCCTTTAATGGAATAGTATTTGAAACCCCTAGAGCAAGTTTGAGGTAAAAATATTCGTTGTTTTTACTTCGGGCCTCGGGGTTACACTATAATTGTATCATTATTTATGTGTATATACATATGTATATATTTTTAACTGCCTCGGTGGTGTAGTGGCTAACATGTACGGCTGCACATACTGAGGTCCTGGGTTCGAGTCCCGGGTCGGGCCAAGTTTAGTTATTGAGTCTTTCTGTATAGTAAGTCTCAGTAACAGCCCGGTGTATATATATGTAAATCAATTTTAATTTTTTTACTTTTTTTCTATAATTTTTTTGTTTATTTATCTAAATATTTATTATATTTATCTAAATTGGAATAGGTAGATAAAGATCATCGTTATGGTCCAATAATATATTCTTTCCGTATTACAGCAGTACTAATTTCACGCGTGGCATATTGCGCCACAAACTTTAAAATAATTGATTTTTAAATGTAAACTACTACACAAAATTTACATAACGACATTTAAAAATACCTAAATAGGATTAATGACAGGAAATAGACCGCCACTGAAAGGCATGATTTAGAATATATTATTTTAATGTTACCTTGATCCTTTTAGCTATTAGCATTCAACTTCAACTGTATGTCAATAATATTATTTTTCGTACAAAAATATGTTTTACATTAGCATTGCCATATTTAATTTCAAGCTGACGCTATTTTCAAATGAATTTTCTATTGAAAAAATTATGTTTAGAAAATATGTATTTATTCCGACAGCTTTTTTATGGGTTAATCGTAATCGGGAATCTGGCATGAATAAATCGAGGCAATTATTTTAAATTTTTTGCCAGAACATTTAATAATAATACATTTAAGTTTTACTACTCAAATATACTATAATAATTCAAAACAAATATAAATATATCAGTTCAAAAGCAAATATTTTTAAACATTCATCGATTGTTTTATCAAACCCAATTATAAATGCAAAAGTTTGCGAACGTTTGAGTGTGTTTATTACTTTTTCACGTTGTAACATTAGTACGGATCAATTGACCTTTAGAATCGAGGTCGCCTCCTTGTTTATTAAAGGACTTTGTGTATTTAACGTATCATGTAATAATTATTAGGATTCTATTTTAATTGACCATGACTTTGGAGAACCCACGTCGTATTATTATATAGTTGATATTATATGATAATGATAGATATGTATTGTTCAAGGATATAAAAACAATATTTTTTCACTGGACAGATTTTGATGAAATTTGGTATGATGATAGCTGGTTATCCGGGTCAATATATAGGATACTTTTACTGCGGGAAAATATCTCATCTCTAAGAAATCTATATTAAACGTTAAAACGTAACTAGGGACGAACCCGAGCGGACCGAGAGTAAGTCGCTAGTTTAAAATAAAACCTTAACTTTATAACTTAGATACTTGAAATGAAAGAGAACTTCGAAGAACTTTTAAAGACTAATAATTTATTATACTAAAAAAACCTTTAAAACACACCAAAGAGCTTTATAAAGAGATTGATGACAATGAAATAAATGAAAAAGGTATTTAGAGCTTGACACTTAACTCTCCCTGACAAATTGCATATTATGTATAGCGTGAAGATATATCTTGTTCTCATAGCGTGAAGATATGTATATCAAAATCATTAAAAATAAAACAATGATTTATCCAAACAGACTTTCAAAACAACTTGATTCGTTAATGGATAGATATATTTAGGTTGTTTTATTCATCACTATAATATGGTAGCGTATACTCGTAATAACTTCTATGCTAGAATCGACTAACTCTTCTGTTTCATCTACATCATTCCCTAGTGCATCTTTAGTTTATCTTAAAAGCAAAATATGAGAGGAATATGTTACACAATATATATGGTACAACTGCCTGTTGTTAATTTCAGTTTCCTCACCAAATTGTTAGTTATTACTGTCATATATTTTAACAGTATGTATATGCAAATTGCCAAATGGTTTTATTAGCTATCTAAAAATAATGGCGTATCGTAAAATATATAATTATTGCTAATAATATAAATGCGAAAATGAATTCGTTTATTTTTAAGCATCGCAACATTATGGTGAGATTTAACTAACACGCAGCTTATGGTATATTCTCATAATATAAGATGATTCTTCATTAATATACTTTAATATTCATGACAACTTAAGCCTTATGGAAAGGGTGGGATACGTAGACTACTAGAGAATTACTACTGTCCAAATAAATTTCGTGATCGTAGCCGTGCAGGACTTACAAACATGGAAGATCCCATGTTCGATTCATTAAATCATTTGATTATAGAAAAAATGAAATACGTTGCGGGAAGCAACTTCTTTATAAATGATACTATTCCTTAGAAAGTAGATAGTAAGTTGTAACACAATAAATATACACGTATTCTCTTTCAGTGATACCCAATACCTATTATGAGATGCAATTGTATTTCCGAGATTGCTCGTTACATTTTAGATAATAAAATTATTAATTGATACGCTTCAAGAAGTGTAACGTAAACAATTTCAAAATCCCATTGCTGTGCACGCCCCTAATTAGGATTCGGCCACCACGATGGCCAAATATGGGTTACCAAACTTCGTAAGTCTTTGAAAAATAATTAAGTTTCCACAACAAACATTTTTTTTCTTTATCATACAGTACTACTGCGCCAATTATACTAGGTAACTCAGAAAATAAACAAAAAATCGGAACAATGTGAGTCTGGACTCGCGTAATTGATTATATCAATTACGTCTTTTTACTCTTTAGTTCCATGTGGAGTATCACTCCTTTTTTAGTTTTAATTTGACTTTACCAATATTTAGTGGTTTACATGAGACATAAGTTTCCGTATAAAATCCGTATAAAACGAAAAAACTGATGTAGCAAAATTATTAGGGTTCTATTTTTGCCTTTTACCTATAGTACCCTAAAAATTATGTTAATTTACTCTTATGTTATGAAATTATTAAGTTTAATACTTTCTAAGATTATCTTTCCGGATTTATCGGAGATTATTTAGATTTTTGGTTCCCGACGTTTCGAATGTTTTTCAAATCATTGTATAATTTTGTGTGTAACAATTATATAATAACTTTTGAGACATCTAAAACTTTAGTCTCTCCCGTGACCATGATTGCTGTAAAGCATTTGAAACGTCGGGAACCAAAAATCAAAATAAATCCGTGAAATAATCCGATAAGATAGTTTTATTTAAAATACCTCCACAACTACTGATCTAATTCAGAAAATACTTTCACTAATAAGGAAACTACATTATTCCTAAATGACCTAATCTACTTACAAATATCAAGTGATTCCTGTGGGATATTAGTGTAACGCAAAGTTATTGAGGAAGACGCGAAGTGTAACCAGAGTCTGATTAAAGCGAACACAGGTCACTAGTCTATAGTAATATTATAAAGAGGAAACATTTTTTTGTTTGTTTGTAACTACTGAACCGATTTAGATGAAACTTGGTAAGAAGATAGTGTAAGACCCTGGGAAGGACATTAAGGATAAAAACTATTATCTTAAGAATATTATCTTAAGAATATTAAGAAGGTGAAAATTTGTATTGGGAAGCATGGTATGAACCCGAGCGAAGCGAAGTTGAGTCGCTAGTTGTATATAAAAGCTTTATTTGACATAATAAACACCTAACATATGACTATTAAAGAAAAAGCTTTTAAGAAATACTATAACAGTAACAGTTTTAGAAGACGAGGCGCTATACTGAGATAGCTATACGAGTACGTATATTATATACTAGCGACTCACGCTCGCTTCGCTCGCGGTCGTCTCTTGGTACGTTTTCACGGTTAACTATGTTTATACATAAATAGTAGCCTGCTACTTCTAAGATATTCATTTAAATTTTATAGCGATTTCCCCTCGCTTCGCTCGGATGCGTACGCCGTACGCGGATTTTGTTCACAATTTCATGGGTTTTAATTTTTTTCGCGGAACCCTGATTCTTTTTCTAAAATAAAAGTAAGTTACTCTTTATAGCAGCAGCTATCTGCCAAGGAAAGTCCCGTCAAAATCGGTCTAGCCGTTTCGGAGATTAGCCGGAACAAACAGACAGACAGACAAACAGACAGAAAGACAGACAGACAAACAAAAAATGTAAAAAATGTTGTTTTGGTATATGTACCGTGTATACATCCATATGCATTTAGTAAAAAGTGGTTATTTTAATATTACAAACAGACACTCCAATTTTATTTATCTGTATAGATTGTGTAAAGGCTAAGTGTAGTGAACAGAGCACGCAATTAAGTTCATCCTGAAAATACTTTTTGCTCCACAATTTTCCCCAGTAGCTTCAGTTTTACAGCTTTTTAACACAGCGGAAGAAATAGTACAGTTAGAGGTATCTTCAAAATTACTTTCAACTTGCTCTATATTCTTAATGAAATCTATTAAAGTACCAACTTAGTACATAAATAAATTTAATTAACTTAATCTTAACTAGCAACTTATTCTTGCTCTGCTCGAGTGCGCCCTAGATGCCTGACAATAACCTATCTGATACTCCAGGAAGTATCTGTAAACTAAATTCATCCAAGTCCGTATAGTAATTTCAGCGTACTTAGAATAACAAACAAACACACACGCACGCGCGTCCGCACATGCACACACAGACTTTCGCATTTGTTGTTATTCACATTTATTATGTGTTAGTGGTCTGGAATATCATAAGCGTGATTACTTTTAATATATTATAACGGGTTTATAACAATAAATGAAATTGCCACATATAATAGCAACCCAATAATACAAAATTCAAATTATGATATGATTTCTATATATATATATATATATATATATATATATATATATATATATATATATGATTTCTATACTCGCAGAACCTGCGACTACATCCGGTTTAATCTACAAAAAAAACTCTTTGGCTTTATGTTATACAGCGACTCACCCTCGTTCGCTCGGGTTCCTCACTATGTATTTATATAATATTGTTCATACAAAAATATTAAATCGTTATTAAAAAATGGTGGATGGGGATAGGAGGGTGAAAAATACTTTACGACCTATTCTGATGCCTATGAAATCTACAAAAAATCATTAAAATCGGTCAAGCTGTTTCGGAAGAGTGCGACCACAAACACCGTGACACGAGATATTTATATATTTATATTATTCCAACGAACGTACATTTAGTCCGACTTAGTTAATTTTAGTTATTTACATAATATTTTTTATTATTATTATTACACAGACTATGTATTGTCGTCATCATTATGTAGTTATATTATTTATTATTATTTATATTATTATTTATTATTTATATTATTTATTTTTACTATTTTAAAAAAACACAAGGCAAAGCAAATCTATTATCATATGAATACATCGTTTTATGTACAATATTTTAATTTTAAATATGATTAACATTTGAATTCTTGTATACATGAATGCTTCGTTTCTGTTTGCATTTTGTTAGCTGGCACCAATTCCGTAAGCGGTAAGTATCTAATTAACTACTGTATTCTAATTAACTGTAATCTATACATATGATAAAATTCTGAGTCGAATTTGTACGTTAAATATTTTTTGGAAAATCTTATTAAAATATTAATTATTATCGATACAGAGGTCGTTTGTCTATCTGTCTGTCTGAGAACACATCACGAGAAAAACACTGGACAGATTTTGATGAAATTTGGTATGATGATAACTGGTTATCTGAGTTATAGGATACTTTTTATTGCGGGAAAATATCTTATCTCTAAGAAATCTATATTAAACGTTAAAAAGTAAGTTAGTACTATTAATCTATAAACTTATATTTATAAGCTTTCATGTCAGACGTACATCGAGTATAGTACAAAATAGGTACCCGTAGTAGGCCCGAAGTATCTAATCTCGTAATTTGTGTACATGAATAATGCAACCAAAAGGTTTCTTAAGAAAGCAACTAACGTTCACGATTACCTGTCATACTTATCAATGTCAAAATGAAACATTATTGTTGAATTATTTAAACATTATTGTTGAATAAGTTAAAAATATTATATATTATAGATGTTTTTAAAATAAAAGCTTTATTTCTTTAATAATTGTACATTAAATAGGGGGCATTGAATGATAGAAATTAAAAAAAAAAGTTGATATAAATTAAATCTCATGTCACTTGTGGCAAAATTAATCAAGGAATTCTCATCGGTATGAAAATTTTCAAATGGATATATTTTATAAAGTAGATCATAACTAAATTTTGAAAGTATAATCATACTAAAGTTGAATAATATTCATTCTTTACGGATTAGTTATAAAGTGGGTTTGTTAGCTGAGAACAGAATGAAGAGCCTACCACCTTGCAACCCTTTCACTTTACATATATATTTACATATAGAAACTTAGGTTAATTGCTCACTGTCCATCAAGTTTTTAAAAACCATAACAACATTTTTTAATAAAGGATTATTATATATATTTCAAATAACTTTGAAGTTTTAAAGTGTATGAGAATATTTATGTTACAACAATAGAGAACTGCTCCAGTAACAACGGTACTTTTAGATATCATCACTTTTTAAGCGATTTTTTAGTTTGGAATCTCTGTTTTAAATATCATGTTCTTGCTCCTTATAACCTCAAATTGCATACAAAATTTTAAGCAAATCACTAGACAGAGAAAAGGATGGATTAACTATAAATGCATCTAATTAAATATATATTTAATTTAAAAATCATTTCGCAATGCCAAAAACATAACATTTGTTGTAGGAGTAAATAAATACTATTTATTAACATCATTTAAACACTATTTAAGGTGTGCTAAACTTTACCGGAAACATGTTAGAGTAAACACATTAGTCATTTCCTATACATCTTTAAAGTCATCTCGCTATTGTATGAAGTATGCAAATATTATGAAACCTTCTGACTGTTCGAGTACGGAAACTTAAATATAAATAGTTTCTAGCTTTCAAGTGAGGAAAGTCGAAACCTTTTGAGCTTAATTTCTATAATAGCATCTATAGCGAAAGTTTTGTGAGTATTGCAAATCTAACATCGTCTTTGATAAATAGAGATAAAACGAAATATTAGAAATATTTTGTTATATTTTTATTTTCAATTAAAAATAAAACCAATAAAAAAATCATAACAGATCTCCAGCGTCCTACATATTCCGATCTAATGAAATATAGCAAAGTTGTGCTTTAGACTAGTAGGTTGTGGAAGACGGAAGGAATGTATAAATTGTATAAGAAACAAAAAAAAAATTTTGATTTATAATTGTTAAAAAAAGTACTTATATTAAATGGGGATAAGTAATTAAGCATATAATAACAATTAAAAAAGCTTTGTACACTCATTTAACTTTGAAGCTTCACAAAAAGCGCTACAACCGAACCGAACATAACATTGACCAAATATTTGCGTTAGATATATCAAGCCAGTGAAAATCAACTTATAGAAATTATAAAAATGAACAAAAGTTTCCGATGTACGAACAAACATTTAAGTGTCAATATTTACGTTGCTCATATGCAAGATACGCTACTATTTGATTAGGGCAAATACAATCTGAATGGCAGGCTCTACTAAGAGTTCCCAGGCATATTACCGCTGCAGTATATGAATGTTTTTTTAACTCACTTAACTCAACCGGCTAAAAAAGCCAGTACTGTCCACTAAAACCTAACAGAACCTTTCCCGTCATAATGGGGCGTCGCAGGATGCCTAAAATACTCAACCGCAACTCCCTGACGGCAAGCCTACAGAAGTAGATTACAACAACCAAGGAGTTGCTATTATGGTCCATTCTGCTATCAAAGAAGCACCAGGAGTAACCCATCACCTCCCAGTGTGGCTCTTAGCTTCACGCCCTGCTGGATTGCCAGATGCTATCATATATCAGATGCTATTAGTATACGTACATATGTAATAGGTTAACCTAGTATCTAGTATTAGTAGATTCCTTTAGTTTCAACTGCGCGTGCGATTCTACACATACCAATAAATATGGCGCTTCTATACGATCTAATGCGAGATGCGTATTATTTTATTTCTTAATTAACTACCGTACCTTACGTTATCTGTACAACAAAAAAGTGTAATTCATCCAACTGTGTATGAGCGTGAAAAAAAAATAAGTTATTCTACATTTAACCAGTCTTCTCCATTATCCGCGAGATTGGCGAAGTAAATTGTGCGAACAACTCCTAGAAGCCACTAAATGAACAAATTGTATTAAAATATTAAGCTTATGCATAACATGTCATCGGTTTTTGAATGGTGATTGTTTACGTTTGCTTTGACCTAATACGTGACGGAAATAATACATAGCAATGAAAACATGAATACTAAAATCGAATCCATAATAATCTTTTCGTAGTAGTTACTAATATTATAAATGTGAAGATTGTGTGTACATACATATGTGTCGTGTGTCTTCTTGACTCTATAACGACTCAACGGATTTGAGTGAAATTCAGGCTAGAGATAGTTTATATCCTACTTACCTACATAGTCACATATCCTAGATTAACACAGACTTTTTATAGATGAAACACTCGAGCGGAGCCGCGGGGTAAAACTAGTTAATGCTAATATTTAATACTTTCTTAGATTTACGCGAATATTTTACATTTTAATTTTAAATAAAACTAACTTTACGGTTTTATTTTGGTTTTTGGTTCCCGGCATTTCAAATGTTTTACAGCAATCAATATTTGTAGATGTTGATGAGTGAGTGTGTGGAAGTGGAAATATATTATTAAGGCACAGAATATTTTTTATCAACATGCCTACATAATATTTACAAAAATAAATAATCAGAAATTAATCCCGACTTAAAACAAAACAACCCCCAAAGTCATTAATATGAATCCACGGTGTAATCCCTTCCGCGGCTCAGTGCGACTGCTGTTGAAATTATCGAGAATATTCTCGGCCGGTATAAAATTTAAGCTAACATTTTATAAGCCATATTTACCTTTACCAAATATAGCTACACAGTTAATTTAAGTGATAAAAACATACTAAGGATATACAGAACACGTACGAAGTAGTATTTGGTAACTTTTCGCATTTCCCGGGATTTCGAAACATTATTATTATTAACGAATATTGTTTATACGTTTAAAGCTTACATGGAATTAACTAAGATAATAAGGTTATTAATAACAAAACAATGTATCACTATAGCAACATAATAAACAATGTATCACTATAGCAACATTTTTCAGAGTTAATTTTAACTTTAAATGTACTCTTAGTATAGCAAACGTATCGTTTTCACGTAGTTTAAAACAACATGGGGCTCTGAAGAACAAACATTTATACGAATGCGTGCAAACTATTTTTCTTTACTTTGACACCTCTCACCCCTTAAGGGTTAATTTATCAAAACGAGATAGAAGAACAAGACATATAGAAGAAACTATACAAACATAAGAAATTTTTATCAATATTATATTATTATAAATGTGAAGTTTGTGGCGATGTTTATAAATGTACCATTGTAAGTACCAAGTATGAAAATAATCGTTCAAATCAATCGCGCAAAGTCGCTTGCAGAAACTAGTATATAAGTACATGTAATGTTTACCTTGATCAAACATAATTAGTTCCACTGTAGAATACAATGGCACGTGTTTTACGTGGACGCATTCCTCGCCTTGACCGGGCTCCTTAGGACATATGGCTTCAGGAGCTACATCTGCACCTTGTGTCAAGAGAGGTGAGGCTGGATACGTGAAGCGATGACCGTCAGTTTGACCCCAGCTCTCTGTAAAATAATATAATTATATAATTATAAACAGAATGTTATATATAATATGTACATTTAATTTTGTTTGTTTTGCATAATTTGCAGAGATTTCATTTTTTAAGAAAAAGAATTGTAAAGATCATTAAAAACCTATTTAATTACAAGTTCTTTGCACCTAGATAATTAAAACATACTGTCGAGCCTAGCCTTGTGACCATACAACATACTGCCTACCCATTCACTTTTAGAAAATTTTCTAGGACATATTATATATGTCTGATCAATAAAATATTAGCGTTTTAAGGTTTTATCGAAACCACAACCTCGTTCGTTCACAAGACAGTGTCATAATATGTTTAAAGCATAATGAACTATAATATTACAGATGCAAAAGTGTTTTATCGGTTTGTCCTTTTTACACCCAACATCTCTCATTTTTCATTGAGATAGTTACGACAAAGGTTACTTATTTCCATAAATTGTCGGGTAATTTCCGTGGATTTCTATGAAATATTACAGAGTAAGTAAACGAACGAAGAAGTGAGCAAGTGAAGAGAGTAAAAAAATAAGTAACCAGCCAAGTGCGAGTCGGACTCGCGCAAGAAGGGTTCCGTACCATTATCTATAAAAACGGCAGAAAAATCATGTCTGTTGTATGGGAGCCCATCAGCCCCACTTAAATATTTGTTTTATTTATATTTAATTATTTATTTTTAAAGTGAATATAGTATAACTAAATATTTTGTGAATATTTCAAGCGTCTATCTGTTACCGTTATAAATATCAAGCCAAAACGTTTGTTGTATGGGAGTATTTGTTGTTATAGCGGCAACAGAAATAATTCATCAGTGAAAATTTCAACTGTCTAACTATCACGGTTCATGATATTCAGCCTGGTGACGGACGGACGGACAGCGAAGTCTTAGTAATAGGGTCCCGTTTTACCCTTTAGGTACGGAATCTTAAAAAGAGAAAAAAAAGCAAGAAGGAACCTTAGACAAAACGAGTGGTTTGTGCGTAGATTTTGGTAATAGTAAAATGACTTTCTTTTCTAATAATTGTAAAACCAGCTTGGAGACGTGTACTGATATCCAACTCTGGGGTGAAGTGTAAAGTACAGTATTATATTGCAAAATGCTTTGAAGGTTAGGGGTGTGATTGGGTTCATAACATTAAAAATTGATGATTAAGAAAAAAAGTATGAGATAAAATGTTTTTCTAACATTTACCTATAATACATGATAACAAAATGTTATATTCATATAGTTAAGAATTTTCAAGAGCTACAAGTTAGCTAGAGATAATTAGTGTTTACGAGCACTTGCACAACTCGGCAAATGGCGTACGAACTGCACTACGTTACTTGGAACATAAAACTAGTATTACCTCGTATTTTACGCCTTAAGAAACTTAGCGTTCATAATATGTATTGTCTAAAGACATAATATTGCAAAGTGACGAACATATATCTCTCTTCTTAATGGAAATTGACGTCGCGTTATTTTACTGCGAAATAAACTTACCTTAGAAATTATATTAATAAGTAATGTATACAAAATTCAACCATTAAAAACTTTTATTTAGGACGTATGTAGGTAAGAAAAGCGAATACTAAGAATGTTTAATTTTTAACCGTTCGTTTTTCTTCTACAGATTAAAAGTAAAAGACGAGTAAGGTCGGAATTAAAACTGTAGCTTAATTTAATTTAAGTTTTCCAACTACTTCCAACGGTATAGCAGAAGCTTTTGCACTATAAAAACGATTAAGTTAGGTAAAAAGCTTCAAAAGAATAAATGCAAGAATATTAACTTTAATATAAAATATTTTATGTATAGTGGCTATTGCTTTGTCCTTTACTATTAATTTCTAAAATATGAACTTCGCTATCGATTTCGCACTATCCACAAGGCCAGGGCACGTTTTATATCTGCTTAGAACCTGAATGTACTGACTAAGCACTAGGCAAAATATTTTTTTATCAAATATAGAATAGCAAATGCATATTATAAAACTGAATTTTGACTAATTGAAGATGAAAGACAAAATACGATGTGAATTTGTATATCTACCTAAACTCTACATTCCAAGAAACACGTAAAGTAAAGAAAAAGGATACAGATATTTTTCCATTTCTATTTATGTTATTTTTCGCTATCGTACCCACTAATTATAGTTTGCAAGCACTCCCACAGCTTGGTAAATGATATAGGGGCACTGCACTGTATTACGATGAGCTAAAAACTTCTTTAAGTACACATTATATACCGTATTCCACATTGGAACGTTACATAACTTACAATTTTAGCTTCGAGCTTAGATTTTTGTATTTAAATTTAAAATATGTAGCATACGCTTTATATTTGTCGCCAAAATGTGAAAATGCAACTTTCGAATTCAGATATGTTTCATAAGTAAATTTTTTCTTTATTTTTCCTTATGTCCTAAATTCTTTGTTTTTATCAGATAGGTGTTTTTTTATAAAAAAGATTAACCAACTACAGTTAATATAATGATTGCTTAATAGCAATTACGTTATTTGAAATGAATCACATATTTTTATCATCTATTCATACCATGTGATAATGGCATTGTTACAAACAAAACTATACAAACCTTTAGGTAAAATTTAGGTAGGTTAGGTAATTTGACCTTTAGGTAAAAAAATATAAAATAATTAAAAACTATAAATAATTTAGTTTCAAAATGATATAAATTAATCTCCTTTATAACAACTCCATCCTTATGTCAAAAAAAAAAATATTTCTTCTATTTCAATTTATACATTCTATTAAATATTCAAAGTTATACAGAACGTACTTAATACAAGTCATGTTTCAATACTACACAGTATTGAAACATGACTTGATGACTTGTATTAACTACAGTATTCAGCGTACACTAAAAATGAAGTCTGTTTGATGTCTAGATCGTAAAATTATTTAGCTACTTTCTTAAGCCATTTACGTAGTCGCAAATTTCAAGGAAAGTACCACGGGTCGATATCTACTGCTGCTCTGTAATTTCTTTCCTGTTCGCTCTTATACTACACCTAAATAAAACATTCATGAAGGCTTATTTCTAATCTCACATTAATAAATCGCTTAGGAACGATCAATATTACATTATTACTTCTAGCAATATATAAGAGCTTTATTACTGAGAATATTATTCTATTAGCATCTCGTCATCTTATAAGCTTAAATGAGCAATTCTTGTATACATTATCTATACTTAATGTTATAAAGCTGAAGAGTTTGTTTGTTTGTTTGTTTGGTTGAACGCGCTAATCTCAGAAACTACTAATCCAATTTGAAAAATTCTTTTTGCATTAGATAGCCCGTTAACTGAGGAAGGCTATAGGCTATACATCATCCCGGAAAAATGTACAGTTCCCGTGGGATAGATTTGTTTTTTTTTGTTTGTTTTTGTCTAGGGACGAACCCGAAACAAAGCGAGGGTGAGTCGCTAGTTATTTATATATCGCGTATCTCGGAAATGGCTCTGACGGTTTGGATCAAATTTTGTATTTAAATAAGGTTTTGCTTTTTATCTTACCTATATAAGTGTCTTATGTGAAAAAACGTAATTTTCCCCAAAAAAAACCGCAAAGCGACGCTCGTTTGCCCAGGTAGGTACTGAAGACTATTTTAATGTGCAAACTCAAGTTTGCGGATGAACTTAAGTAAAGAAGAAATGGCGCAATGTTTATGAAGTGTTACGAGATGTAAGTAAATATTATGTAATATCCATTCAGAAAATTTTCACAAAGTTCCATCCAAGGTCCCGGAGACTCTTTTTAAAAACAACCTTTACTCTTAAAGGTCCCAAGGCTCATCAAAGGACAATGTAGCCAATTTGCATTTAAATCCATCAAATACTTTATGTTTTTTCCGTACATACAGTTTAGTTATTTTTCAACATTTCACTCTGTGTAAATATAAATGTTCTACTTTTTTAGGACATAACGTAGCATAAGTTCGTCTCTAATACATACATAAGCCACCTTCTACAAAGTATCAAAATTTATTGAACAAACAAACTGAGATTTGGAATATTACAAGTATAAAATAATATTTAGAAATCAAAAGTCATAAATAAATATTTTATCATTTCCACAGTTTGCGTTATTTCCATGAAATCTGTAAGTAAACGTTAGTATTATCTCTAATTAATGTATGCACATAAGAATTGTTTAATCTACATACAATACTAATTATTATGGACGTACTGGATGTGGAATTTAGTTAATTTTAAATTTTAATACTATTGACGTAAAAAAAAAATCATTTATTACAATAACCTTTCATTTATTTCAAATTCAAATTTGTATAATAAGTTCCTGGGTTCGATTTCTGAGGTCAAACCAAAAAAGTTATTTTATTCTATACAAGTAAGTTTCTGATGTTTGTTAATATGTTTTAAAATAAAGGACATTTTGAGTACAAAAAAATACGAATATTAAGAAAAACTACTATATTGAGAAATACGTTTATTGAGGTCCTAAATGCAATATTTAGTACTTTTAGAGATGCATATATACCTATGCCTGATATAATAAACATACATACATATCTATAATGGCTTATAAGCGGTCACTACTACTTTCTTAGATTTACGCGAATATTTGACATCTATACATATAATAAAATTCTAACTGAGTCGAATCTGTACATTAAATATTTTTATTTGAAACTAGCGACTCACGCTCGCTCCGCTCGCGTTCGTCCCTAGGTACGTTTTCACGGTTAGCTATGTTTAGGTATACATAAATAGTAGCTTGCTACTCTAAGATATTCATTTAAATTATATAGCGATTTACCCTCGTTTTGCGTACAAAATCCTCGTACGCCGTACGCGGATTTTGTTCACAATTTCATGGGTTTTAATTTTTTTCGCGAAACCCTGATTCTTTTTCTAAAATAAAAGTAGCCTAAGTTACTCCTTATAACATCAGCTATCTGCCAGTGAAAGTCAAGTCAAAATCGGTCCTGCTGTTTCGGAGATTAGTCAAAACAAACAGACAGACATACAAAAATTGTAAAAAAAAAAATGTTGTTTTGGTATATGTACCGTGTATACATCCATATGCATTTAGTAAAAAGCGGTTACTTTAATATTACAAACAGACACTCCAATTTTATTTATCTGTATAGATAGTCATTATTATCGATACAGAGGCCGAATCTATAGTTTTTAAAATTTTTGTCATCACGAGAAAACTACAGGACAGATTTTAATTAAATTTGGTATGATGATAGCTGGTTATCCAGGTTAACATATAGGATATTTTTTACTGCGGGAAGTATCTCATCTCTGAGAAATCTATACTAAACGTTAAAACATAACTAGGGACGAACCTGAGCGCAGCGAGGGTGAGTCGCTAGTATTAAATAAAACTGTCTGTTTCATATATCTATCGAGACTGTCTTAGCAATCATGGTCTCTCCCGTGACCATGATTGCTGTAAAGCATTCGAAACGTCGGGAACCAAAAATCAAAATAAATCCGCAAAATAATTCGAAAAGATAGTTTTATTTAAAAAGCCATTACTATTCAAAAAGTGAAGTCTGTATAATTGTTCTGTTGTTTTTGGAAAAAAAGATAAACTAAATGAAATGCTTATAGATCGGAGTACTATTATAATAGCGAAAGTTTGTATGTGTACGTTGTTGGGCAGGAGGTATAGGGTTGGATTAGTTGGATTAAAATTTAGTACACAGGCATGGTCTGCAGTGTCACATTGGATATTGTTTGGTACCTAGGAACGCTAGTTTATAATATGTCACGACAAGGTTAAACTACAGATTCGTTCATTACTCTTAAGTCTTACACATTTGGCTCAGTGTGTAGCGACACTACTTGCTGTGCCAGCAGGCGCGGGTTCGAGACCCGTTGGGGGCATTCATTTGTGTGATGAGCACAAATGTTTGTACACCAGTCATAGGTATGTAAGGGTGGATTTTTGAGGCGGGACAGTAAGGGCAGGTACCTTAACTATTATAGTTACAGGAAAACGTTCCTAGGAGACCATCCATTACTTTTTGAGATATCCTGAACTGCATTCACAGATTTTGGAAAAAATGTACAGTCAGCGAGAAAAATTCTAAAATACCAAAAAGAAATTTTATGGCAATCGATCCTATTTCATTTAGGGATCAAAAGACTCTATGGGACCATTTGGTCCCATAGAGTATGAGGTATGAGTACTATAAATGACAGAAATCGACAAAATCTTTTCCCATACATTTTGTACGGAAAAACGTTTAATCAACTCGAAATATTTTTGTTGCCAAACGTTCCTATTTTTAATGTGATCAAAATACCCTTTGAAGCCAAATGAAGTTTGAGTACGGAAACTACTAAAAAT